>JAZAYU010000060.1:992421-3537262 GCA_038501625.1 Corbicula japonica | reverse complement strand
TGGACCTATTTTAGCTTAATTAACATCGAGTTTTTGCATATATTTCTTTACGACGGCTTTTGCACTTTACATGGGTACTTAATGACCATTTTTTTAAAGTTCAAACACCTTAAATGTTTGCCGTGGAAGTGGTAAGCATTGTTTTGTTCGGTACAGAATCTGAATAACACACTTGAATTCGTTAATATAAGTGTAAGTAAGACAAGAGCTGGTAACTAATGTTAATAATCAAAACAAAAGCCAATTTGTTACCCAAATACGAATGTCTCTCGTACTTGTTATGCAAAATTACCTTCCACATACACTTGTATATTAGTCTGCCTCTTGATATGTGTTCATTGCATTATTACTTTTTAGTAGTACTATAGTACTATTAATAGTACTTAGTAGTACTATAAATATATGTGCGCACCTTTATATGTAAATGGTAATGGCGTCGTTACATACGTCTATTTTATTTCAGATCGAGACAATTCACGATGCCAAGATATAAGAACAAGTCTCGTCTGCATTTTGAGAAGAGGGACACAAAACAGACAATTTGAGGCACTCCATACAAACGTTTGAAGCGTATTTGCGACACAACCACGCAAAAAAATGATGACTGTTTACTTGACTTGATATGTTTAAATAAATGAAGTACTATTTGGGTCAAAAGTAACATTGTACTAGTCGTTATGTGTATTAAATATATGTATATCTAATTAAAAGGTTCGCTTTTATATTTAGAGTCGCAACTCCATATTTCATGGTACAGGTCAAAATAAAGAGGTGCTCCTATTTGTCCAAACAATGAAATAGAGGTGTTCTCTGAATTTAGAGAGGTGCACCTCTACACCTGGGATTAGAAATAGAGATGTAGTGTACATCTATATTTAGAGGTGCGCAGTTATTTTTGGGACTACCAGTACAGGTACAACTGTCAAAAGTCTTGACCGGTATGTTCTGTAATATCTTTTGAAAGCGTGAAATCTATATTATTCCACATTGCTCTACAGACATGAATTTGGTATCAATAATAAAAGAGGAAATTGTTATGCATTAATGAAAAAGAATTTAAGAATTTGAGCCACCACTGCCGGTAGAGTAATGTGTTGAAAATTGGCATGCAAAAAATTTCAATCTTCCTACCCGACTAGACTTTTGTCCATTAGCATATATAGATAAGAACATACGTATGTTTGGGTAACAAATCGGCTTTTGTTTTGATTATTAACATTTGTTACCGGCTCTTGTCTTACTTACACCTAACGCATATGAGTGTGTTATTCAGATGCACCGAACAAAAACATGCTTACCACTTCCACGGCAAACATTTAAGGTGTTTGCACTTTAAAAAATGGTCATTAATTACCCATGTTAAGTGCAAAAGCCGTCGTGAAGAAATATATGCAAAAACTCGGTAATAGTTTAGCTAAAATAGGTCTAAGAACGGTATATTTTGACTAAAAACACAGTTTCAAGTCACGCAATTTTCTATTTTCACTTTGTCAACAAACAATCTTTCAGCTTATACAGTCATTAACTTTGTTGTTAAGGCCTCTACAAACATAGGTTGACAAACCGAGTCGAGCTTACACATCTGGCCTCCGGGTAGGCGTATTTATATTTCGATAACAGTGATATAAACCTACTTACCAGGTCGAAATATCTCCAGAAATGCACAAAATAACGAAATATTCCCCCATTTTGTTCCGCACAGAACATGTCCCTCACTTACTTTTCCGCAAAAACCAAATACGTTGGACCCCCTGTAAATATTAATTATTAAAATAACAAGTCATCGACAAACGGTCTTAGAAATTTCAACAATTGACAATTACATCATATCAATTGAAAATGTTTTAAAGTGTATTAATTGTGTGTGCAATGGACAGTTGCTCAGTTCTTGATGTGAAAGATTATGTTCTACAAAAAAAAAACAGCTGAGGTTTACTAATCAAACACTAGTCAATGCATTCCTTATTGTATGAAAATTCGTACCTTAATGAGAATATAAGCATAAAAAGAGTGCATACTTTTTATTTTTGCTCAGTATATAAGTATGATGGTTTTAAATGAAGTTGATTTTTAATTTGTGTTGAAAACAAAACCCTAGACGCACAACTAAACAAAGCTGTAAGGTTTAAAAAAAATGTGGCTCATATACTTGTAGAGTTATGCATGAACAAGATTACATGCTGAATGCATTATATTGAAGTGCACAAGGAGCCACAACTCCAGTCTTAATAAGGACGGCACGAAACAAAACCCAAGGTGCTCAAAGAAACGATAGTCAACATACATGCACCTGTAATGTTTCAAGATTGTGATTCCCATACTTTTTGAGTTACGCACCACAAAAGATTACATGGTAAATGTATTATACTCAAATAAGTAAGGAGCCACAACTCTGGTTTTAATGGGCATTGTCCAAAAACAAAACACCAGGAGCACAACTAGATGATGGTCAACATATCTTTAACGTTTCATGATTGTGGCTCTCATACTTTTTGAATTACGTGCAACACAAGAATTATATTATAAAAGCCTCCATACCAGGGGGTCCAACGTATTTGGTTTTTTCGGAAAATTAAGTGAGCGACATGTTCTCTGCGGAACAAAATGGCGGAAAATTGTGTGATTTGGTGCATTTCAGGAGATATTTTGACCTGGTAAGTAGATTTATATCACTGTTATCGTAATATAAATACGCCTACCCGGAGGCCAGATGTGTAAGCTCCACTCGGTTTTTTAACTTATGTTTCTAGAGGCCTAAACAAAAAAGTTATTGAATGTATAAACTGAAAGATTGTTTGTTTACAAAGTGAAAATAGAAAATTTTGTGACTTAAAACTGCGTTTTAGTCAAAATATAACGTTCTTGGACCTATTTTAGCGAAATTATTATCGAGTTTTTCCATATATTTCTTCACGGCGGCTTTTGCACTTTACATGGGTACTTTATGGCCAATTTTTTTATGTTCAAACACATTTAATGTTTGGCGTGGAAGTGGTAAGCATGTTTTTGTTCGGTGCAGAATCTGAATAACACACTCGTATGCGTTAATATAAGTGAAAGTAAGACACGAGCTGATAACAAATGTTAATAATCAAAATAAAAGCCGATTTTTTACCCAAATACGAACATATCACGTATTTGTTATGCAAAATTATCTACCACATAAATTATTATACTTATATATTATTCTACCTCTTGATAAGTAAACTCCCGCCTTGTGACCACCTCAATTTCAAGACCACCCCGCTGTTACGGGCACTTTTTGAAAGAACAGATTTTTCCTATATAATTCAATGATCGCTCGCATCGATTATACGACCACCCCGCTATTCCATATTCCATAATGCGACCACTTTCTACAGTCTTATATGCCCAGTTGCCACTTATTTTGACACCTTAATTACGACCACAAGGCATTTGCTCGCTGAATACACAGTCAAGTGCCATTGTCTTTTGGCGAGAAGCGAGTTTACAGTTTACAGTCTTCAAGTATCTGACGTAATGTATTCAAGTTAGTGACGTTATTAAAAATAAGATTTACGTTTACGTCAATATTTCAGCGTAAGGAAACAAAATTTAGTTTGTATACATATACACAAATGAACAGTAAAAGGTATGCAAGGAAAAGTATCCTGCATGGGACGTTCGGTAAAGATAGAAAAATCTGTCACCGCGGGTGAACAGTTTTGGCGGGAACTCGGCAGAGCCTCGTTCCCGCAAAACAGTTCCCCCTCGGTGACAGATTTTTCCATCTTCACCTCACACTCATGCAAGATACTTATAATCCTGTCAAAATTTCTCGGAATACCCTTATAACAAAATGCTATGCTCGGTATTGTTGTTTGGGTATATTCTGTGTCATATTAACAATATTTAGAGATTTGTGTACGTTAAAAGGAAAGCATCTTTTTTTGAAATAAAAACGATTATGGAAGTAATTTTGCTTACTGAAGGAGGCTACAAAAGCGTGTTACCCATAATAAGTTAACAGCCCTTGGAATCAGGCTTGAGCGTCATACGGGGCATAGTCAAATGACGTTTACCCATCCCGCATCAACTTGCGGTTCTACAGGTGCAACCCTAGATACAACTTATTATTCCACCTAAAATAAGAAAAGAGACTGGACTGGTAAGAAATTTATATCGGGGTATAGATTTATATATACGCGCACACACGCACACACACACAAACAAACACGAGAATGGGTATGTAGATTCTAATTGATATTATAAATACATATGAAGTTCTTGTTTCGGTAAAGCCATTTTCGGGCAAAGATATAAAAGAACATCCGTGTGTTTGGGTAAAATATTGGCTTTTGGTTTGATTTTTAACATTTGTCAGCTAGTGTCTTACTTTCACTTATATAAATGCGTATGAGTGTGTTATTCAGATTCTGCACCGAACAAAAACATGCTTACCACTTCCACGCCAAACATTTGAGGTGTTTGAACATAAAAAAATTGGTCATAAAGTACCCATGTAAAGTGCAAAAGCCGCCGTGAAGAAATATATGAAAACACTCGATAATAATTTCGCTAAAATAGGTCCAAGAACGTTATATTTTGACTAAAAACACAGTTTTAAGTCACAAAATTTTCTATTTTCACTTTGTAAACAAACAATCTTTCAGTTTATACATTCAATAACTTTTTTGTTTAGGCCTCTAGAAACATAAGTTAAAAAACCGAGTGGAGCTTACACATCTGGCCTCCGGGTAGGCGTATTTATATTACGATAACATTGATATAAATCTACTTACCAGGTCAAAATATCTCCTGAAATGCACCAAATCACACAATTTTCCGCCATTTTGTTCCGCAGAGAACATGTCGCTCACATAATTTTCCGAAAAAACCAAATACGTTGGACCCCCTGCATACATGTCAACAGTTTTTATGTTACACCGCTAAAAGTCTACTTGACTGTAGAGTATCGATTTATGAAAGGGACGCTTTCATTGGTTATCACATTAAAATCAACATGTAAATGGCATAAACAATAGTAAGTTTAAAAGTGTTATTTATGGAATATTTTATTTTTATTGTGTTTATACTTTACTGAACTTAAAAAATTTAATTACTTTGGCACGAAGCTCTTATTTTGAATTTAACAGCTAGTTTTTATGGCGTATCGATTCCAAAGCTTCTAGATTCATGAATGTATAAAAATGCAAAGCTTCTAGATTCATGAATGTATAAAAACGAGCAATCATATTTCTTTCCATATTACTTTAATGAAGTAACAACATACAAAACATGAAACGTATTTTACAAATTCAAATAAATTGTTTGTGAATATATTGTACGCAATTACCACGTCTAAGCTTAAAAATGACCACTGCAAATTCAAACTATTCAAACCATAGTCATCCATTAAGTGTCATTTGCAGCTCAGATAAATTTAGTGGCGTGTGCCTCAATTTAACTGTTGAGACGGTCCCCTGGATTTTTTATTCTCGGTTGCACAAGCGCTTTGATATTTAGATGTGAAAGATTTTAGAAGAACATGCAAGCGTCTTATCATTGACAGAGAGTGGAGTTGACACGAAGTAAATTATAACAAAAACCGAGAATATGGCAACACCAGGTATTTTGCCGATGTACAAGCGCTACATAAATGGCGTGCCAATGCCGCTTGGCAGAAAGTCTTTGAGAATGCGCGAAAAATACATAATTTTGCTTGTATTTGTTACATTCGGTGTTGTTTGCTTTGGTGCCTTTTTCTTTCTGCCTGACTTAAGAGACAGAGCTAATTTTTCCGAAATGAGAAGACAATTAGGGAATGCAGGCGATGGCATTTTTATACCAGGTGGTGCACATGGCATTGGTGAAAAATTACCTCATGGGGATGTAGTTGATATCCATAAAATTGAAGATAAAGCCAAATTCGGTGGTAAAGTGGCAGAGGATGCAGCACGGCAAAAAGTTTTAGATGATATAGCCAGGAAAATTGGAGTAAATAACGATGATGCATTGAAATTCAAGAAAGATATTGAGGAAGATAAGGATAAAGTACTAAACGAGCAGCGCCAAAAAGAAATGGAGATGAAAAAGGAGGAAGAAAAGAAATTACTGGAAAATGTTCACAAAGAGCATGAAGGTGGGGATGGTACACAAGGAGGTGAGCCAAGTGACCCAGCAGTCAGAGAAAAGAGAAACAAAATAAAAGAGGTTGTTCATATATTTTTTTTTAACTTTTATCTTCAATAATGTTTTAAAAATTGTACCCAACAGACTTCTCGAAACTCGCCAGACTGTCGGACCTATCCAGGGTTGGGCGGTAAATACCACCCCTGGTATTTACCGGTGGTATTTACCGGTATTTACCGTCCTGGAAAATACTCCCCAAAGTGGCAAATACTGGAAAATACTGGCAAATACTATTCAGATGAGTTTTCTTGCCTTAAAATACTGCAGAAATCTTAACTTAGTTAACTGTTATTAATATATAATCATAATAATAATTAAATTGCTCAGATATTTTAATTCAATTTCATATCAGGTGATAACTTTAAGTACTTACAGTAAAAATAAATCTTAAAGAACTTAGAACATAAAAATACAGCAGGTGAGAAATTAATGCTGATCCACCTGTTCACATGGCTGTGACACTTAACAAGCAAGGCCATAAGGTCTAGACTATTAAAATAACATGTTTCATACATGGAGCTGTAATAGCCAGGGGCAACAAAGGCAACAGTAGAGTGTCATAAATAACCTGTAGGATTCTTCTAGGTGCAAGTAAATGGTTACATTTATTGGTATAACTGCAGAAAGCTGCCAAAACTGGTGTTCTGTTACAGATATCTTAGGGGAAAGAAGAGATCGACTGGTAGACAGAGGCTTTTTTGGATCTAACCTTTATTTGTTATTGTATTCATGTATATTTACTTAAGTTGTGTACATTACTTGTTTATAATTAAAATTAACCCTCTTAAATGCTGAATCCATTATTGTTAATAATTGAATTTTGAAGTTGTCCTAATGCTGACTATAAGGAATACATTGTATTGCATAAGTTCCATGGGTGGTCAATTTAAATGACCATTTTTTCGGTACTTTAATATTTATTTATTATGGATAACTGATAAAAGTGTTAAACTTAATTATAAATATAATGGCAGTTGATGTGTAAACTTAAAAATATATATGATTCTGATAATAGGTATATTTGTATAAATTCAAGACTGGTCAATTCAATAGACCAGTATTTGCCAGTAATTGCCAGTATTTGCCGGTAAATACAGGTAAATACCGCCGGCATGGAAAATACTCATATTTGCCGGCATTTTGCCAACCCTGGACCTATCGGTTATAATTTGGCTGGTTGGATGTGATTTCTTTTGTTATGAGAAGTAGTGTCTGACAAAAATTTGAACTGCTAATTCTAAAATTTAAAACAATAAAAACACTGCTAAAAATATGTTAAGAACTACCAAATTTAGTCACGATTTTAGTTGGAATCTGTTTTGATGGAAATGAGTAAGGATATCCTTAATGCAATTATTTAGGTATTGGTTATCATAACATTTTGTACCACTGCCAGTTCCTCTATACATTTCACCCATTTTGCCTATTTCACCCATTTTGTACTTTTTCATCGTGTATACTGTGTTTTTCTTATTGTATACTGAAAATTTTTCCAGGTTCATAAACCAGGGTAAATAATGACCATTCAAATATTTAGTTTGAGTTTGTTTTAAAGGACCCATAAAGTATCATGTTGTAAAATGTCTCTTCCACTTAATATACTTTGATATCTCTGCTATAAAAAAAAATAAACATGGTAAAATTAACTGCCTAAACAACATTACATATGACATGTAGATGGCCTGTAGTTTATGTCGCCTTGGGGGGAGGAAGTTTTTGAAATTTTAGAATCCTTGATTGTTAACACATTCCTCCATATTATTATATACGCCTCTATGCCATGTGATCTGGATCTACACTGTGTATGCATGTATAATAATAAATCATATACAGAGTAAAGGGCTAATATTATTTATATTCTGTAATAGACGGTAGAAAATATCAGTATAAGTTCCCATCATGGTCATTTATGTATTTTCTTATTGGTCCTTTAATTTGATATAAGATTCACACAGCATAGGCAGTAAGAATATTTTTATTTTAGTCAAATTAAGCTATAATTACATTCATATAATCTTCATTTCAGTGCACTCTAAATTACTGACAAGTTTGAACACAGGTAGAAAATTTAATATCAAATTTGTTCTAGATGATGAAACTTGCTTGGGACAGTTACAAGAAATATGCTTGGGGTGCAAACGAGCTCAGACCAATATCTAAAAGAGGACATAGCGCCAGTATCTTTGGTACATCAACTCTAGGTGCGACTATTATAGATGCGATGGACACATTACACATCATGGAAATGAATGAGGAGTTTAAAGAAGCAAGAGACTGGGTCGCTACACAATTTAAATTTGAAGGGGTAAGTGTGTCAGTATGTTGTTGTTGTTTTTTTTTCTTTGTGGAACGTGTTTGCATGAATGTGGGTCTTGAAAGTTGATGAAAAGACTACTTCTGCGAGTTGTATGATTGTTGCACATGCGATGTAAAGTAACCATGGTGTTGTTACCTACCTCTTTTAAAAACATTTACAGACTGCAAGGTTTTACATGTAGCATCATTTGTTAGCATGTTCTGTTCATCTATGAATGTTGTATTGTTACTCATTTAGTTTCCTTCATACTGGTAGTTCTGTTCCAAGTAAAAACTGCAAATTATTTCTGAAATAGTAGGACGACCCATTGCTCCATAGATATGCTTTTATCATGTGGGCAAACAGTGTAGATTTTCAGATCAGCTGGCACATCTGTGTTGTCTGATCATAATCTCCATTGTTTGTTTCCAGATTCATTACGTTATCATTTCTGACGATGTGCAACCAGTGTAGATCTAGATCATCTGGCACAGAAATAACTTAAAAAGTGAAAAATGCAAACTGGATTGACACTGTTTGCCCCTTGGTAAAATGGTCTATGTAATGAATGGTTATGGTGATTTTCTGTTAGTCATGTTACATAATTTGCATCATTTTCAGCTTGTAGAAAATGGTGTTGCTAATGGAGAAATGGAGGTAACACAACACGTTATATTTAGTTACATGTGTATTTAACTTAGTCAGCAGGATTATATGTGAAGACAGCTTATTAACTTGAATGCCTTCTTTATTATGCACTGTTGTATACTGTGTAATGTTTCCCTATGAATTTGTCAGTGTGTAAGAAATCAGTTTTAATTCCAATTGAAGAAAATTTTGGAAATTAACTTATTTTATGGTATAAATAATTTTTAAATTATATGGCAGCAACACTATATTCGTTACAAAAGACATGTATAGGTGTATCTCCAGGTACCAGGTACATACCAATATATATGCATGTAATTTAAATGATTTTTTTTATTACTTGTACATGAACTCAAATGAGTAATGGATAAATGATTATGAACTAAGGCACTGATTTTTTATCAAGCTCTAGCTCGAAAAAAATTTGGACAATATTTTACAATATATATGGCCAAAAAAGTTACAATCATGAAATTGTGTTTAACATATGTAACTTATGCATGATATTTATGATTAATGGTAATAATTTAAATGACTCTGCAACTTCCTTGGATTGTTGTGAATTCAGCTGCTCAGTTTAATTTGCCTATCTTTGCTTCAGTCTTTCATTTGGGTTTTTAAAATGTGCAATGCTCAAACTTCAAAGGCATTGTGCTTAAATTACACAACCCAAATGTTTTCATTACCAGAGTGCAAATCAATTTTAAATTGATACAGGTAATTTCCTGTAACATTACAGACTGAAAATCTAGTACATGACTTTGACATTGAGGCTTAATGTTTTTACTTGACACATCATGACTAAGTCACTTGCTGTTCAGACAATACCTATATACGAGGGGTGATCGGGAAGTTCGTAGACTGACGCTATAAAATAACAAATATTCTCTATGTACACCTTGATATCATATGAATGTATGAAGGTTGTTCTATTTGCACATGTTGTATAAATACTATGAAATATATTAAATAATAAAAAATTTACAGCTAATAACACAACCACAGTAAGGTGAACCCGGAGCATGCCAGCGTTATACAAATTACGTCATGATAACGTCAGAGATTCGTTCACACTTTTTCAACGTAAACACCACGGATCTGAATGCATTTCCTATGTCTCTGTAACCATTTAGTGTATGGACCACTGAACCAGTCACTTTTGTATGACGAAACAACAGTTTGTGTGTACATACGAAGCTCGTTCGCATTCTCAAAGTGCAGACCTCGTAGAGCAGCTTTGGTCTCTGGGAAACCTCTGAAGTCCAACGGGGCTAGATCTGGACTGTAGGTTGGATGCTGGAGAATTTCGAAAACAAGTAGTTTCTGGGTAATACCTGAACTCTGTAGCATTTTAAACATTTCACTTGGTGTCTTCTCTAATCCGACACAAAATTTAATGGCTGCCCTAAACTCGACGTCGCCCGTTGACGTCATGATTTTGCAATTTTGGTTAATCCCAACGCTATGAACAAATGCTTATAATATTCAAACGGAAACACCGATAAACATCAAAATTTACAGATATGAGGTCATAAACGTCAAAAGGCAGCAGACGTTTTCGCAGAGTTATAAGTTAAAGAAATTGCCTTCAAACAAGATGCTAATCAATTATAAAAATGTAGAAAACTGTCTAAGTTTTGACGTGCTCTAGGTTCGCCGATGCGTGTTGCCATGGACCCAGATTATTAAGCGAATAATATAAAATTGATATGTTTTGCAAATGAATGTTTGTAAGAAGATGTTAATCAATATTTATTTCAGGTTTCATTGTAATGCGACAAATAATAATTACTCTATACTAAAAGTCTACGAACTTCCCGATCACCCCTCGTAAATGACAAATTATAGTTCAGACCCAAAATATCTCAAAGCATGTCCAAGACATAGGCATTTTCTCTTATTTGTAGCAGTGATCTTTAGCTTGAAGCTATTCTAGATGGATATTTTAATTTTACATGTAGTTGAATAATATTCCTGTTGTTGAGCCAAAGAAGTTGCAATTAGTTCCATCAATTTAACATCAATGTTCTGCTGTAACAAGTTTCTTAAATATTTAATCTCCATCTGCTCCATAAATAACCATTACCAAGAGAATTGTAATCTAAGTTGTCAACCAGATCATGCATAACAAGAAAAGTATAACATACACATAATTTTCACTTTTTTCCATGTCATAAATGTGAATAAAACAGTTATGAAATATTTTTGTATTAATTGTATAAACTTATAATTGAACAACATAACTTAACCCTAATAAGTCTACATGCTAAGCATGTTGCACGCCATCTTTGAAAACTAACAGGGTCAGTTCAAAGTTATCACGCGAAATCAATACGATGAATTAACTGACTCAGCATACATAAAATTGTGTCTTAGCCATCTAAATAATATTTTGTTTATACGTTAACATAAAATGTTATCATAGAACACCCATAACATGATTCAACATTAAAACTCCACATACTCAAGCAAACATAAAAATATATTGAAATCTCCCCTCTTAAGCATTTTGGTACCCACAATTATTGAGGCCAGAAACCAATTGCTGGTACTTATCTTTCGCTGAAAATCTCTTTATAAAGCCGGACCCACTGGTACTAATACCTTCCGCTGAAAACTTCTATATGAAGCCAGATCCATTATCTTTTGGGTCAGAATATATGTACGTGGTAATGGTCATCAAGTAATAGTTAACTATTACTAGTAAGTTATGACCCATAATTCGTCTAGAAAATGTTTTTGGTTCATTATTTAAGATTCATTATTTCATAATAATGTAGAAAAGTCTCAGATTATTGCAGGGCTCTCACTAAACTTGCAAATCAGGGAGAAGTTTTGTCATATTTTTACTGAATTGTGTAGAAGTTTGCTGTCAAAAGCATTCTTTCCCTATATAGTTTAAACAAAATGACTTCTCCCATAGTTCAAAGAAGGGAGAAGTCTGGTCACTTTTGGGAGACCACTTATCCCAAGTCTCCCTCTAGTTAGAGCCCTGTTACATGTATGGGACTTGTGAACCACTGTATCTTCTACTGTAACCCTTTCCTCCATAGACACACCTTTATTGGGAGGGCAAACAGTTTAGATCCAGATCAGCCGGCACATCTGTGCCATCTGATCAGGATCTAAACTGTTCGCTTTTTTATTTGTTGGGTTATTTCTGACCACAATGCGACCAGTGCAGATCCTGATCAGATGGCACATATGTGCCGGCTGATCTGGATCTACACTGGTCACACATGCGTAAAAATGAGTATATTTGGAGGAAAGGGTTAATATGCTCACATGACTCTATACTGAACGTGACCAGTGACAAAAACAGTTACACAAAACTGATTTGTGGTTCTCGTTAACGCTTAGCTCAGTCAGTGTCAGTGACTGAACATCATGAAGTCCAGTTCACAATTCAGCTTCAGATAAAAGTTGGTTCTCAGTAGTCCTACATCTCTTCAAAATAAGCTGGATCATGCATCTATATTTTGTGATTTTCTGTCAGAAAGCCCTAATGCTCTATTGACAAGTTAACATTCAATTTATTTCCACAGACATCAATTTCTACATTTCAAACAAGAGTGCCAATTTTAAAGTGCCACACAATACGCCCATAGAAGAATTTGCTATTTTTTTTATACCAATAAAGGTTCATAACTCCAAAGTGTTATTTTGTTGTTAGCAAACATAAGGTAACATTTTAAAAGGTATTATGCAAATAATACAAAATACAAATAACAATTAATAAAATAAGACCAATAAATAAAACTTGTTCAAACTTGACTTTGTCATAAGTTTTTACTGGTCAGGTGCTTATCGTGTAAACATGACCTTATTCTTCAAAAAACTTGTAGTCAGCATTTGATTTTATTTCTCCATGCTCCAAACCAAATCACTACAGTTTTCATAGGCATCTTGATTTGATTCTTGCGTTACAGTAAGGTGAGCTTAACATAAATCCCTTTGTGACCCTAGCTAGATCTAGATATTACAACTACAAGAATTTACTTGGACTCATAAATTTTGTCTGAATATCTCATAAAAATTATATGAGAAATTAATGTTTTAAATGTCCCCATTTCCCCAACTCTTCATTAGTGCTAAACAGTGTTAAACACAGATAATGTACAAATGCAACCAGTGTAGGCAGATCAGCATACACATCCACCTCCTCTGATATCAGGATCTTCAATGTTTGCTTCTCATTTAATAACTTTCTTCAAAACAAACCAGTAACCTAGAAACCATCAACCTTTTATTCCATAGATCTACATGTAGCTGATTTCCCATGTGAAACCAGTGTACATAGATCCTGATCAGCCTGCACGTCAGATCAGGATTTACACTTCTTGTTCCTAGATTATAAATAACCTAGTGAACAGTGTACATATATATCCAGACTTCACTAATGTGCAGGCAGATCTAGATCTGTACTCGGTGATTGCACATGGATTATAAGCTATATCCAGGAGTAAATTGATACTTGACTGGAGTATCCTCTCCATTACACTTACTCAGAGGGTTGTGGTGTTAACACTGTTTATCTATACGACATGCATGTTTATTTATTTATTCAGAATTTCTGGAATTGCCTAATCAAGAAACCCATGAAAGTTTGATTACCCATGAAAAGTAGTCAGTTTGCAAAATTAAACTGGTTCAAAATGCTGTGATTGTGCAGTCAGTGAGATGTCTGAGATATCTCTGTTGCCACATTGATTGTCCACTCAAAATGAAGATTGTTCTAAATGTTTCAGTATTGTAAATTAAGAGATTTCAGTGGAGTGTAAACAAAATAAGGTCATCTATATTTTCTTGCTTGTGTTTTTAGCTCACCTGTCACATAGTGACAAGGTGAGCTTTTGTGACCGCCTGATGTCCGTCGTCCGTCGTCCGTCGTGCGTCGTCAACAATTGCTTCAATCGACTTCTTCTCTGAAACCGCTTGGCCAATTTTGATGAAACTTGCCACAGATGTTCCTTGCATGAAGCTCTTCCAAAGTTGTTCAAAGAAATCAATTCCATGCAGAACTCTGGTTGCCATGGCAACCGAAAGGAAAAACTTTAAAAATCTTCTTGTCTGAAACCACAAGGCCTAGAGCTTAGATATTTGGCATTTAGCATCCTCTAGTGGAGCTCTACAAAGATTGTTCAAATTATTTCCCTAGGGTCAAAATTGGCCCCGCCACAGGGGTCACTTCATTTTACATAGACTTATATAGGAAAAACTTTAAAAATCTTCTTGTCTGAAACCACAAGGCCTAGAGCTTAGATATTTGGCATTTAGCATCCTCTAGTGGAGCTCTACAAAGATTGTTCAAATTATTTCCCTGGGGTCAAAATTGGCCCCGCCCCAGGGGTCACTTCATTTTACATAGACTTATATAGGAAAAACTTTAAAAATCTTCTTGTCTGAAACCACAAGGCCTAGAGCTTAGATATTTGGCATTTAGCATCCTCTAGTGGAACTCTACAAAGATTGTTCAAATTATTTCCCTGGGGTCAAAATTGGCCCCGCCCCAGGGGTCACTTCATTTTACATAGACTTATATAGGAAAAACTTTAAAAATCTTCTTGTCTGAAACCACAAGGCCTAGAGCTTAGATATTTGGCATTTAGCACCCTCTAGTGGAACTCTACAAAGATTGTTCAAATAATTTCCCTGGGGTCAAAATTGGCCCCGCCCCAGGGGTCACTTCATTTTACATAGACTTATATAGGAAAAACTTTAAAAATCTTCTTGTCTGAAACCACAAGGCCTAGAGCTTAGATATTTGGCATTTAGCATCCTCTAGTGGAACTCTACAAAGACTGTTCAAATTCTTTCCCTGGGGTCAAAATTGGCCCCGCCCCAGGGGTCAATTCATTTTAGATAGACTTATAAAGGAAAAACCTTAAAAATCTTCTTGTCTGAAACCACAAGGCCTAGAGCTTAGATATTTGGCATTTAGCACCCTCTAGTGGAACTCTACAAAGATTGTTCAAATTATTTCCCTGGGGTCAAAATTGGCCCCGCCCCAGGGGTCACATCATTTTACAAAGACTTTTATAGGAAAAACTTTAAAAATCTTCTTGTCTGAAACCACAAGGCCTAGAGCTTAGATATTTGGCATTTTGCATCCTCTAGTGGAACTCTACAAAGATTGTTAAAATTATTTCCCTGGGGTCAAAATTGGCCCTGCCCCAGGGGTCACTTCATTTTACATGGACTTATAAAGGAAATCTCTAAAATCTTCTTGTCTGAAACCACAAGGCCTAGAGCTTAGATATTTGGTAATTAGCATTGTCTAATAGATGTCTATTAAATTTGTTCAAATTATTTCCCAAAATCCGTTACGCCCTAGGGTTCTCTTGGTTGACATATAAAAATATAGGAAAAACATGAAAATCATTTTTCTCCAAAACTAATAGGACTAGATCTTAGATATTTGTTGCTGAGTATTGTGTAGAGACCCTTTTTCAATTTTTTTGCCAGCTTTCACTTATACATGGATGGCCTCTTCCTGGATAAAAGACCGCCTTGCTGATCACGATATTCTTCACTTTTGTAATAATGTTGTTTTGAAAATATTTTGATAAAAATTCAAAATCAATACTTTCTAAACATCTTCAATTTCAGTTCATTTATATTATCTTCATTATTATGTTTCAATTTTATCTAAATTTTACAAGCTCAGATTTAAATGACAATTAATGTTTCTAAATGTTGATTTACTTGAACAAAGCTCAAAGTTTCAGTTAGGCATGTTTTGGAAGAATCTTATTTAAATAGTGTGAATCATTTAGGCATGTTTTGGAAGAATCTTATTTAAATAGTGTGAATCATATTTAAATAATGTTCTTCTGATATAATAAAATTTTCTGACGTAAAATATACATACTGTATCTTATTTATTTTCATTTCTTATAACATATTGATTATGTTTTTTGGTTTTTCTTTTTCAATATGACTAATCTTTTTCTTTGTTTTCTAGGTATCATATTGATTATCAGAGACAACAAACTGTTATTGCCTCCTTACAAAGGATAATTTTTATAAGAACACTTTCATTTTTTAGCCATCTGTGTTATAAACTCAGTGATATGTAATGATTCATATTCTGGAGATAGTGACTCAGTGATTGTTATTAATTTTGGAGAAAGTGACTCAGTGATCTTTGTTTACTTTAGAGATAGTGACTCTGTGATAATTATTAATGTTGGAGATAGTGACTCAGTGATATTTATTCAATTTGAAGATAGAGTCTCAGTGTTATTTATTGTTTCCTTGTGGATTTAAGTAACAATCATGCCAAGAAAGAAAACATGGAGGAGGTCTGAAGCTCGAAGAGCTGTACTCGGAAGCCATGTCCCACAGATGGCACATGAAAGTCCTGTCAGTGTACAGGCAAGGGCCATAGTGGCAAAAGCAAGTCCTGTCAGTGTACAGGCAAGGGCCGAAGTGGCAACAACAAGTCCTGTCTGTGTACAGGCAAGGGCCATAGTGGTAACAGCAAGTCCTGTCAGCGTACAGGCAAGGGCAATGCAGGCAACAAGTCCTGTCAGTGTACAGGCATCAGCAAGTCCTGGCTGTGTTCAGGCAGTAAGTCCTGTCAGCGAACAGGCTGTACAAAGTTTAACCAAAGTACAATCTAGTATAGAGCAAGAGTGTTTAGTTCAGCCTAATTTGATCAAAGTCAGTAGTGAAAAGAACAGTCCAGGCGAAAACTCTCAAACTAAGAATATGTTTATTGAAAGTTCTGAATCTGACAGTCACAAGGTTTTGTCATCTTTGCATCCTGATGATAAATACATTGCTATACCAATTTATGAAGAAGAAAGAGAGAATTCATTGAAGGTAGACTATGATGTTGGTCATAAGACTCCCTTTAATTACAAGGAATGTATATTTGGATCTTTTCATCAAGGTGATGACAGATTTAGCATAGAGTCACGTGGAACTCAGTGTGTTGCAAATTGTTTATGTGCTTTAATAAATACAAATAACATGACTTCTTCATTGGTACTGGATAAAGTGCTTGTAAATGGGGATTTGCTGTACAACAAGATCATGCTTGGAATGAAAGCTAAGGGTTCTTTTAGAAGTAAATTGATGAATTTTGATGAAATACCACCTGTAGTCAGTATCTCTGATAGGGAATTGTATGTGTTAAAGTCAGATATTATCTGTGGTATTGCCATTCAGCAGTATGGAAGCTCATATTTGCCTACTCTTCACCAATCTCTACATTCAGCTTTTAGGATATCACAAAAGGCTTTAGTAATGATTGGTGCAATATGTTCAGCTGTGTTTATTGACAGTGATAGGTATTACATGTTTGACTCACATTCCCATGGTGAAGATGGTCTCTCAGCACCAGATGGAAGATCAATTTTGTTGTCATTTTCCTGTTTAGAGGACCTTGTTACATATATGTATGCAATGTATGAAAGTATGAATATTGATCTTAATTCACAGTTTGAAATTCTTCCATTGCATTTTACAGCTTCAGAACCTGAAACATCTACAAGGAATGACAATGAAACACAAGCAGAATGGAAAACTGTTAGGTGCAGAAAAGAAAAGAAGTGTTCTGCTATTGGAGAAATGGCACCTGCTGAAACAGAACATGTTTGTGACGAACAAAATGAAAATCGATGGAAATTGCTTGAAGTCAGTAGTGATGTAAAATGTAATGATAAAGAATCACTCATTGAAAAATATTTTCAAGATCAAATGCTGCGAGACAGCTTACATAAGGAATCAGGTAAAAGAATTGACAGGAAAACCTACCAAAGATTATATAAAAGATTACAAAGAAAGTCTGATAACTTCAAAAGAAAAGAAAGAGATGAAAAGAGACAAGCAAGAGAGGATGATGATCAGAAGAAAAAAGCCAGACTGAGTACAAGAAAATCAATGAGCAAAGCCAGAAAATCTATTGGCTTTAAAAAACAAGAGCGGGATGCTAAGAGAAAAGCAAGAGAGGATGATGATCAGAAGGTAAAAGACAGACTGAGTACAAGAAAATCAATGAGCAAAGCCAGAAAATCTATTGGCTTTAAAAAACAAGAGCGTGATGCTAAGAGAAAAGCAAGAGAGAACGATGATCAGAAGGTTAAAGAAAGACTAAGTACAAGTAAATCAAAGAGCAAAGCCAGAAAATCTATTGGATTCAAAAAAGAAGAGCGTGATGCTAAGAGAAAAGCAAGAGAGAACGATGATCAGAAGGTTAAAGACAGACTTAGTACAAGTAAATCAAAGAGAAAAGCTAGAAAATCTATTGGATTTAAAAAACAAGAGAGTGATGCTAAGAAAAAAGCAAGAGAGAACGATGGTCAGAAGGTTAAAGACAGACTGAGTGCAAGTAAATCAAAGAGAAAAGCTAGAGAGTCAGATATGATGAAACATATAGAAAGGATTTCAAAACAGCAATGGAGATCAAATAGAAACAACAAGATGAAAGAAAATCTTGCAGATTCTATGAGGAAAGCAAGCAAACGTGAAAATCATTTTGTACGTGAAAATGAACTTGTATCAGCAAAGCGAAGAAAATTTGGGTCAGATATTAATGAATGCATCGAGATTTTCCATAAAAGAATATCAAGAGGTCCATTATATGTATGTAGTTGTTGTCACCAGACATGGTTTAAACAAAGTGTTTCTGAAGTAAAATCTTTATCAGATGAGCATCAGTCAAAATATTTGACAAAGTTTATATCGGTTGACAATAAGGAATGGATTTGTTGCACTTGTAAAAGCACAATTATTTCTGGAAAGGTGCCAAAATTGTCCGTGTTAAATGGAATGAAGTGGCCGCATAAGCCAAAAGAGCTTGATTTGTTTCCATTAGAAGAACGCTTAATTGCTTTAAGAATACCTTTTATGCAAATGAGAGAATTGCCAAGGGGTCGTCAGTTATCTGTAAAAGGAAATGTTGTTAATGTCCCTGTAGATATACAACCAGTAATAAATGCATTGCCTCGACCATTTGATGAAAATGTTACTGTTGCTGTGAAATTGAAAAAGAAAATGTCTTTCAAATCATGTGCTTTCTCTGAAAATGTTAGACCATTACGAGTACTTGTTGCCTTGCATTGGTTAATGAAATCTAGTGAATTATATAAGAATGCTAATGTAGATATTGATGAGGATTGGATTAAAACTGTAACAGAAAGTTGTCAAGAAACAGTACAGGAGTTTTTCTCAGCTGACACAGTACTTGCACATGATAATTTAAGTGAAAATGACCTAGTACCAGACATGAATAATTCTGACACAGTTAATCCTGCTGTTGATCAACTGTATGATTCTGATGCTGAAGAAGTGCAACAAGAGAATGTTGGTAGCACAGATACACTACTGGATGATGCCAATATAGAAAACAGAACGTCTACATTCACTTTTGCACCAGGAGAAGGTCAACAACCTTTAAGTATCTATCAAGACAAAGATTCAGAATATTTATGTTTCCCAAGTATTTACTGTGGACAACGTCGACCTGAAAATGATGAAAGAATAATTCCTGTTCATTACAGTGATATTGCAAAGTGGGAATTAAGAAGCCATGATAGAAGAGCTGCAAACAGTGTGCCAAATATATTTTTTAAAACCAAAAAAATACAAATGAAACAATTGAATGACAAAGTCAACCTTGCAGTTAGAAGATGTCAGATTGATACTAATTCCATGACTGCAGCAGAAGCAAGAGATTCTAGTGTAACAGACAATATTGTTAAAAAAGATGAAGGTTATTATATTTTTAAACAACTCAGAAATTCGCCTGCATATTTAGAAATGAGGAAAAAAGACGTCTTTGCAATGATACGTCAGCTAGGACTGCCAACTTGGTTTATGTCTCTCTCTTCAGCTGACACAAGATGGACTGATTTACTAAAAATGTTGGCTAAATTAAATGAACAGGTAGATTACAGTGATGATGATGTTGCAACCCTAACATGGGAACAGAAGATAAAGTTGATTCAGAGAGATCCAGTCACTTGCTCAAGGTATTTTGACCACAGGGTGCAAGAGTTCTTAAATTTAATTTTGAAAAGCGAGTACAGTCCTCTTGGAACGTTGACAGATTATTTTTATAGAGTAGAATTTCAACAGAGAGGCTCACCTCATATTCATATGATTGTATGGATTGAAAATTCACCAAAATTCAATGTCAGCAGTAATGAAGAAATATCTGCATATGTTGATCAGTATTTACAATGCTCAAATGATGAGGAAATTCAGCATTTGGTAGATCTTCAAATTCATAAGCATTCAAGGACATGCAGAAAAAAACAAGACAAAATTTGTCGTTTTGGCTACCCGTTACCACCACTTCATAGTACAATGGTGCTTGATCCACTTGAAGCTGACAAAGACAAATATCTCAAACTGTACAAACAATTACAGAAAAAGATGAATGAAGAAAAACATGGATATGATATGACATACACAGAGTTCCTCAAGTCAGTTGTTCAGATGAGTGAAGAAGATTACATAAAATGCATTAGAAGTTCACTGAACTCTTCAAAAGTGTTTTTGAAGCGAAAGCCAAATGAGATTCGTGTTAATTTGTACAATAAAGATGTCCTCAGAGCATGGAAAGCTAACATTGATATTCAGTTTGTGCTGGATCCTTATGCATGTGCAATGTACATTGTGTCTTACATAAGTAAATCTCAAAGAGGAATGAGCAACTTGCTACATGCAGCTGCAAAAGAAGCAAAAAATGGCAACTTGGACATCAAAAGACAAGTACGCCATATTGGAAATGTGTTTTCAAACAGTGTAGAAGTTAGTGCACAAGAAGCTGTCTACCTTGTTCTTCAAATGCCACTGACAAAAAGTACCAGAGATGTAGTATTCATCAATACATCTACTGCTAACAAGCGGATTCAGTTGTTGAAACCAAAGGCGGTTCTTGATGAATTACCAAGTGATTCTACTGATATTATGTCTGATAATGTTCTGAAAAGATATTCCAAACGTCCAAAAGCTTTGAACAGTTGGTGTTTAGCTGATTTTGTATCACAGCTTGACATGATTTACCCAGAGCAGAATGTGCCTTCTGAAGTAGATGATGGTGAAAATGATGATGAGAAAGTAGATAAAACGGATAGCAGTGAACAGTTTGATGATAAAAGAACTATTTTGACATTACGAAATGGAATTAAGATAAAACGCAGAAAAAATCACAAAGTAATCAGATATGTTCGCTTTAATGTAAAAACAGATGAAGAAAATCATTTTAGGGAAAAGCTCCTATTATTTAATCCTTGGAGAAATGAAGAAACGGACTTGCTAGGAGGCCATCCAACATTCAAAGAGCACTATCTGTCTATAAAAAGAGTTATAGATTTTAAATGTAGTGAATATGAACATCATGTTGATGAACTGGACTTAGCTAGAAATCTTGCAGAAGTTGAACATGAAGCTTATGATGAAATTGCTCCTGCCACTCAGCAAGTTGAAGGTGATACTGCTGAAGAAGAAGCTGTTGAATCTGAAGCTTTTATATATTTCAATCCTGATAGAGTGTCTGAGCACAGAGAGTATGATATAGGACGTGAAATAGGCTGTTCTGTTTCTGCACCAGATATCAATGTCAATGAGAACATTCTTAATGATACTGACTATAGGAAGCTTATTCGCTCATTAAATAGCAAACAAAAGCAATTTTACGATCATGTGATTCACTGGATTAAAACAAAAGATTCTCCATTGTATGCATTTCTTTCTGGTGGAGCTGGAGTAGGTAAAAGTGTTGTTATTCGAGCACTGTATCAAACATTGTATAGGTTTTTAAATCTTCGAGAAGGCGAAGATGCTGATAATACAAGGATTCTTCTTTGTGCTTATACAGGAAAAGCTGCATTTAATATCAATGGTTCAACTATTTCCTCTGCTTTCAGACAAAAATACAAACAGTCAGATCAGACATTAACATGTGACAGTCTCAATACATTTCGTTCAAAGTATCGAAGTTTGTCTGTGGTGATAATAGATGAAATTTCAATGGTAAGCAATACAATGATGAGTTTCATTGATCAAAGACTTCAAGAATTAAAAGGAACAAAAAGACCTTTTGGAGGTGTAAGTGTTATAGCAGTCGGTGACCTCTATCAGTTGAAACCTGTGAGTGGAAATTGGATATTTAATGATATGACACATGAAGCTGCAGCTCTATCAAGAAATCTTTGGAAAGAGCATTTTAGCATGTTTGAGCTGACTGAAATCATGAGGCAAAAAGATGATCTTGAGTTTGCAGAATTGTTAAATAGGTTAAGAATGAATATAATGACAGAAGAAGATAAGAGCAGATTAAACAGTTGTCAGATCAAATCTTCTATGGATAATTACCAGTTGAATGCACCTCATTTATTTGCAGAAAATTATTTCATGCATATGTTCAATGATTCAATAATAAATAGTATGGGTGCAGTCAAAGTACTTGTTCGATGTCATGATACTGTTGTTTCACCTAAACTGTCTAAAGAAAAACAAGAACAAGCCATTACCAGATTACCAACAGATCCCAATAAAACTGCAAATTTGCATTGCACTCTTACAGTTGTAGTGGGCATGATTTATGATTTAACAGTTAACACAAACACGGAAGATGGATTAGCAAATGGAGCATCATGCGTTGTCAAACTCATAGAGTATAAACAAAAGGAAACAACCCGTCCAAGCATCATTTGGGTTCAGTTTGATGATTCAAAAGCGGGAACAGAAACAAGAATGAAATTTAAGAATAGAGGACTGTATACTGAAAACATTAATGACAACTGGACACCAATTTTTGACATTGAAAGATCATTTGTATATAATAGGAAGACGTTTCAGAGGATTCAGTTTCCTTTGCAACCATCAGCTGGTCGTTCTGTCCATAGAGCTCAAGGCAGTACGCTTGAAAGAGTTGTAGTTGACTTGTCACAGCGCAAAACACGCAAAGTTCCACATCTACATTATGTTGCATTGAGTAGAGTGAGATCTTTGGAAAAACTTCAGATCTTAAACTTTAATGAGAAGGCTTTAGATGTAGATGAACAAGTGCAAAAAGAAATGCAGAGACTACACCAAGATGCTGTGCTTAAAGTAGATCTAAGTCCATTTCAATCAATTAATTCAAGTGCACTTTTCAAACTGGCTTTCCATAATTGCAGATCTTTACATTTGCACTTTGATGACGTGAAATGTGATAAAAATTTGACATTGTCTCATGTTTTTGGATTAGCTGAAACACGGTTACATGAGCATGATGATAGTTTTGATTTTGAAATCAATGGGTTTCAGTTGATTCGCAATGACCAAGTTGGTGGCTCTCGGGTAAATTTTGTAATCCGTGAATAATTGGAACATTTTGAATAATACAAGCAAATTTTTTTCTTTGTGTCTAAGCTCATACAAAAAATGAAAAATGAATTTATGTTTGGTTCAGAAATTTACACTGTTTCCTTGCTTTGTGACTCTTGTACATGTATAAGTATTTTGTAAAATGAGATGAATATAGGCGTGTTAATATGACCTTAGTTTGAAATTGCAACCTCAAATATATTAATTTCATAGATTGAACACAAAACAGGATCATGTTTTGAATGTAAATTTATGTATGAGGAAGTTGTATCATTGACCTGAAGTAGACTTTAGTGAAAATGGTTAAGACCTTTTCCTCAATTTTGGGAAAATAGTCCATACCCCCAAAAGATGGAAATATTATCTGCATTTTATTAAAGTCTCATAAAAACAAAATAATGAAGTACAGAGGATTGAAAAGAGTATGTTTCACAGGGTTATTTAGTCTCTCAAGTAATATTGATTACCAGAGAAGTTAGTGTTCTGTATTCTGGATTGTTAAATCACATTAGACTTGTAGATTAACAAAGTCTCTCTATTTCTGTCCATCAGTCTGATCATGATGGTCCATCCATCAGCATGGCTCAAACAATTAAAAAAATTCTGAATAACTTTAAACTAATCAAGTGATTGGATAAAAATTTTGCTGATAATCATCACTTATTACACCTAAACATGACTGGTATACATGTATCCCATTTCACTGACAGCTTTTAAATTTCATTATTACTCCCTATTCACTTTGTATTTGGGTGAAAAGGGAAGGGGGGGGGGGTAATAAATTAGTAACTTCCCTGAAAAGTAACATATAGTCCTATAATATGAGTATAAATATTTAATAAAAGGAGGTTAGAATGTAATTGCTGTTTATTTTCATCATTAAATGCATGTTTTGTCACGATTTTGGTTTTCTCTTTTACTGAAATAGTTACAGTTTTGGATAATTTTAGTAGTAAAGAGTTTCGTTAAGACATTATATACGGTAGAAGCTTTACTTAGACTAGTAAAATATCTATAGGTTGTGTGGGATTTATGCTCCATATTTATTATATTTATCGCATGTGGTCCAGTTTAGATCCAGATCGGTTGGCAAATCTGTGACATCAGCTACTGATCTATACTGGTCACTTCTCACTCAGAAATAACCAAGCAAATCTTATATCACTGAAACTCTTGTGATGACATGCATGCAGTTTCAGTGAAAATGACATTTCCTTTTTCAATTTTTGCACCTTTATGATATGAATCATGCTAACAAATTTAATACATTCAAACCATACACCTTATGAAAATCATTTTCCAAAATTCAGATGTTACTTCTTGTTAGCTCACCTGATCCGGAGGCTGTTGTGACCTGTTTTTGTCCAGCATTCAACCATATGGCTGTTCCTGGGTCAAACTTTTTTCACAGTATATGATTGAAAGGATGCCATAATAATGTTTCATATTGCAATATTTCAAGTTTTTCATTTCTGAAGCTAGATTGGTTAGGGCTAAGAGATATTATGTAGGTATTAATATCTAAAGGTGAGCGTGCCATAATGGCCCTCTTGTTTGTTTTGTCTTTCGCACATATTGACTTTATACAATGTGTATCTTTTTGTATGGTAGGTATTGTGTTAAGGGAAATGAAGAGTGTAATATACAAATTTATTTATTTTTCAGTCTACAGAGTTGTCCGTGTTCGAGACGAACATCAGATTTGTGGGAGGACTTCTGGCAGCATACGCTGTGTCTGGCGATAAGGTAAGACTGTAGTGGAGAACTCACATGGAGTAAAGGGTTAAGTTATTGTTTGCTAATTCCAAAAACTTAACCTGAAAATCATTTTATCAATTTTAACCCTTCACTCCATGTTATATGCATTTTACGTGTGTGTGACCAGTGTACATCCATTTTGCCTGGCTGCACACATTGTAACATGTCCTTGAAAATCAGGGCTGAAGGTTATAAAACTGAGATTGGAAACCAGTCTCAAATCTCAAGCATCAGATGCTTGAGATTTGAGACTGGTTTCCATGCTCAGTTTTATAACCTTGGGCACTGAACTCCAGTGGCCTTATTTCATAAATAAATGTTTCCAGTATGCCTTGTTCAGGCTTGCTCTAGACATTATCACAGTTATAAACATGAGGCAATAGAAAATAATATTTTAGATTCTCATCCCCGCCTGCCCCTGTCCAAAACCACCCGCCCCAAAAAATTTATTGGTAAAAAAATCGAAACATATTCTGTTCCGGACAGAACAGGTTTTAGAACATCCCGAAATACCTTTTTAAGGTATTTCGTTAATAAAAAATAAAAATTAAAAAGTGCCCACTCGCCCCTTTTTTTCTCAAAATCCGGATGAGAATCTAATTTTTTTTTTCTTTGGCCTGATATTGATAAAAATAATTGGCAATATTATTTTCTCCCCCACCCTACTATTCCATGTATATATGTAATTAATTTTAATTTTTAAGTCCTTAAATTATTATTTTGGTTTGTTTAATTATGCTGTTAAAATAATTAATTTTTGACAGTGAAACATTGTTTTTGTTTGCATTTTCCATTTACTTCTAACATGTTCAATTTAACTAAAATGTAGCCATTGCCATTACATGTATTAACAGATATATGATAGTCCATGTTCTATTACCAGTGTTAGATACTTGAATTGACATTTGATGTCTGGTGTGTAGCTTTTAGGTGTCTTAATTTGATCAGCAGTTCTCTAAGGGCCCCGGGTATATCATCAGAGTATGAACGAATTACAACATCTGATGCCAAATCATATACAATGTGCCGTGAAAATATTGTTTCCATGACTTTCACCAAGTCATTTGCTCAAGATATATTACCAAAACAAATCCCATTACCGTAATCCCTCATGTAATAGTCGCACCCGTCTAATCGCCGCACCCCCAAAATGACCGAAAAAAATGAAGAAAAATCCTAATTCAATGTAAAGGCCGCACAGTTGATACAGTGTAAACGATTTTGCAAAATGGAAAGAGAAATAAGGGGAAGTAACAATGTGAATACCGCGTAAACGATAAAGACAATGACGGCCGTTCAGTAACGTACCGAGAATCGTTGAAAAAATAGCGTATTATTATTTCTATAGTTAAATATTGACGTGGATTTATTTGGCAAAAATTAATTCCTTCTTGAATATTTGTGGTATCTAAATTCTCGTCGGACTCGTCGAAACTCTCAAATTCGCTTTCACCGCCGTCGCTGTCCGTGAAACTAGCATACATTTTTTGTTTTGTTTTAATGTAAAGCGCAATAGAAAATTTATTATTTTTGCGCTATAAAAATGTATTGTTTTTGTATTTGTGGACTTCTGCATACGCTATTACTGCTAAGTTTTCCTTTGCTGTGAACGATTTGTAGACAGGACCTACCACAATTTTAGGTATTCGACAATTTTAAGGTGAGGTCAGAATGACAATAGAGAGATAGGTATGTTTGACATTTTGAGATAGTTATTTGTTTGATCTTGGTAGGCAGGTTTTTAAGGAAAATTGAGCAACTCATGTCCCCTCAAACGTCAAGTGTCAATAAGATATTTTCGCACCTTCTCAACATGTCACCGTCTTCTCTGGAGTCCCAGCAGACAGGTGAGAATATTCTGTAAATTAGTGGCTCTGACAGAAGAGAATAACGTGTCAATTAGTGACAATTAACAGTAACTGGTGATGTACAAACTTGTACCAATTATTGTGATTCTTAGTTACGTATGAATAGACCTTGCACTTTAAAGAATTTTATCTTCAAGTTCAAACTTGATAGAAATAAAAGAATCCGTATAAATTTAAATATTTCCGTATACATTGCATTGGTTATTTTACAAACTCGTTTTAAAAAAACCCTAGTTCATGTATATACATTTTGCTTTGATCAGAGACCTATATATATAATAGGTCTTTGCTTTGATCAACCGTCCTGTTTATTTCATATGGAGGTTACGTTTTACTGACAGGTTATATGGTCGATATTTCCTGTCTGTGCAACTTCCTGTCTAATACAACTTCAAAGAAATTGTCGGCTCGTATCAAGGCTGTGTTGTTTTATCGGCATTGCTATGAAATCCTTTGATCTGTGTTGGTAGTGTGCACGACATTTTAGCTGGCTGAAATTGTTTGATGTTGCAAAAATTCTGAAATATGATACGAGATAAAACTGGAAATTATGGAATATATTCACGTTGGTTAGTGTTTAAATATTATAATGCATTTTTAAACAAAATATATTAATTAAATTAGATCGCTAACGGCAAAGCATACAACGGCGCTACCTCGTTCATATCGTCCGTCAACCTCCTATTTAGAGAGCTCATGTAATAAAATCATATGGTAAACGCATGGCGTTTCAAAAATCGGCAGAATCGTTCTAGAAAAAATGTCAAAAGGTCTTACACCTATGGAATGGCCGCACCCCCAACTTCCTAACGATAAAATCGGGTAAAAAAGTGCGGCGATTACATGAGGGATTACGGTACCAAATAAAGTATAGTCTAGAGGACTTCCATTCAAACAGTGTTTTATGTTGGAGTATGATGGATCTTGTCTCCATGACAATAAATACTTGGAAAACCTTAGTATTTTCTTTGTAAAGAGTGCTAAATGTACATAATTATACTCCAGGAAGTTTTTTTGGTCCTATTCAAATTATTAAGAATGCTCGAGTATAACTTGTCATTGATTTTGTTCTTGAAAAATGTTCAGCTTTTCAGCAGTCACTTGTCTGTAGGGTTTTTTATGTACAAGGTTTAAAAGGGAAGACAAATATTCTTTTAACACTTTCCTCCATAAATACGCATTTTTACACATGTGCAACCAGTGTAGATCCAGATCAGTCAGCACATCTCTGTCATCTGATCAGGATCTGCACTGGTCACATTTTGGTCAGAAATAACCTAACAAATCAAAAGCTGATGACGGATGTGCTGGCTGATCTGGATCTACACTGTTCGCCCATGCAATCAATGTGTGTCTATGGAGGAAAGTGTTAAAGCTAAGTGTTTGTACTGTCCATTTCCAGCAAAAAAGTATAGGTCATTGATCAATTAACAGAGATCCGACAACTTGAAACTGATGCACTGTTGTTGTTTTTTTTTTAAAGTCTGAGTGAACCCCACACTTTTTTACATATGAGATCTTACAATCTGGGCTTTTTCATATAAAGCATCCAGAAGTAAATTTGCTTTTCAATAGTCAGTAAAAGCATGTCATTTTTTAAGGGTGTGCCTTTCAGGCCATACTTGGCAAATATTGCCATAAAAACACAAAATAATGACTTTTTAATTAACAGTTAGCATAATTGCCTGCCTAGCACAAGTACAAACGTCCAGTGATTTTTTAGCTCGACTATTCGAAGAATATGTCGAGCTATTGTACTCACTTGGGCGTCGGCGTCGGCGTCCCGCTTTGGTTAAAGTTTACGTGCAACCTACCTATATCTTAAAAACTACTATAGCTACAGCTTTTAAACTTGGCACACTTGTTCGTCATCATGTCCCGAGTGTGTATGCCAAGAACCATAACTCTAACTTTCATTTTGATCAAATTATGGCCCTTTTTTGACTTAGAATTTCAGGTTAAAGTTTGCGTGCAAGCTACTGTACAAACTCATAACTTCAATACTACTTATACTACAGCTTTAAAACTTGGCACACTTGTTCATCATCATGTCCCGAGTGTGTATACCAAGAACCATAACTCTGACTTTCATTTTGATCAAATTATGGCCCTTTTTCGACTTAGAATTTCAGGTTAAAGTTTGCGTGCAAGCTACTATACAAACTAATAACTTCAATACTACTTATACTACAGCTTTGAAACTTTCAACACTTGTTCATCATCATATCCCAAGTGTGTATGCCAAGAACCATAACTCTAACTTTCATTTTTATCAAATTATGCCCCTTTTTCGACTTAGAATTTCAGGTTAAAGTTTGCGTGCAAGCTACTGTACAAACCCATAACTTCCATACTACTTATACTACAGCTTTGAAACTTTCAACACTTGTTCATCATCATATTTGAAGTTTGTATGCCAAGAACCATAACTCTTACTTCCATTTTGTTCAAATTATGGCCCTTTTTCGACTTAGAATTTCAGGTTAAAGTTTGCGTGCAAGCTAGTTACTTTCATACTTCTTGTACTACAGCTTTGAAACTTAAGACACTTGTTAACCATCATGACCCTGACTATTTCTACCAAGAACCATAACTCTTTCATTCATTTTTAATCAAATTATGGCCCTTTTTCAATTTAGAATTTCAGGTTAAAGTTTGCGTGCAAGCTAGTTACTTTCATACTTCTTGTACTATAGCTTTGAGACTTAAGACACTTGTTTACCATCATGACCCTGACTATGTATGCCAAGAACCATAACTCTTTCTTTCATTTTTAATCAAATTAAGGCCCTTTTTCGACTTAGAATTTCAGGTTAAAGTTTGCGTGCAAGCTAGTTACTTTCATACTTCTTGTACTATAGCTTTGAAACTTATTCACCATCATGACCCTGACTATGTATGCCAAGAACCATAACTCTTTGATTTTTTTCAAATTACTGCCCTTTTTAGACTTAAAAATTAAGGTTTAAAACTTTGTATACCTTTATTTTATCTTACATCGGGTTTATTTTCAAAGGCCCATAACTCATCCTTGCTTTTTTATATTTGATTTTTTGCCCCTTTTCACTTGAAATTAGAATTAAGACTTATACATAATTGTTAAAGTTTCAATGTTAGTGTTTTTCATATGTAATGCTATATAAAAGGTGTAAAACAGATGTCCTTAACATATTTTGGTTGAAAGTGTTGAGTAATTGTGGGGTGGGTGGGTGCATAGACTATACTATACTATACTATACTATACTATACTATACTATACTATACTATACTATACTATACTATACCATACCATACCATACCATACCATACCATACCATACCATACCATACCATACCATACCATACCATACCATACCATACCATACCATACCATACCATACCATACCATACCATACCATACCATACCATACCATACCATACCACTGTACTGTACTGTACCACCACCACCTCCACATACCAACACCACCAACAACAACAACTACAACAACACCAACACAAACAACAACACCAACAAAACCACCACCAACAACAACACCACCAACACCACCACCAACAACAACACCACCAACAACAACAACACCAACAACAATATCAACACCACCAACAACACAAACAACAACACCACCACCACCAACAACAACAACACCACTAACAACAACACCACCACCAACAACAACACCACCACCATTAATAACAACACCACCAACAACAACACAACCTCCAACAACAACAACACCAACACAAACAACTACACCACCATCGCCAACAACAACACCACCAACAACAACACCATCAACAACAACACCAACAACAACAACACCACCACCAACAACACCACCAACAACAACAACACCACCAACAACAACAACACCAACAACAACACCACCACCACCAACAACAACATCATCACCACCACCAACAACACCACCACCACCAACAACAACACCACTACCAACAACAACAACAACAACACCACCACTAACAACACCACCAACAACAACATCAACACCACCAACACCAGCACCAACAACAACACCACCACCACCAGCAACACCACCACCAACAACAACACCAACAACATCAACACAAACAACAACATCAACACCACCACCAACAGCAACAACACCAACAACAACACCACCACCACCAACAACAACAACACAAACACAAACAACAACACCACCACCAACAACAACAACAACAACACTAACAACAACAACAACACCATCACCACCACCAACAACACCACCACCAACAACAACACCACCACCATTAATAACAACACTACCAACAACAACACAACCTCCAACAACAACAACACCAACACAAACAACTACACCACCATCACCAACAACACCACCACCAACAACAACACCATCAACAACAACAACAACACCAACAACAGCAACACCACCACCAACACCACCAACAACACCACCACCACCACCAACAACAACAACACCACCACCACCAACAACAACACCAACAACACCACCACCAACAACAACAACATCATCACCACCACCGACAACACCACCACCAACAACAACAACACCACTACCAACAACAACAACACCACCACCACTAACAACACCACCAACAACAACATCAACACCACCAACACCAGCACCAACAACAACACCACCACCACCAGCAACACCAACACCACCACCAACAACAACACCAACAACATCAACACCAACAACAACATCAACACCACCACCAACAACAGCAACAACACCAACAACCAACACCACCACCACCACCAGCAACAACACTACCACCAACAACAACAACACCACCACCAACAACAGCAACCAGCATACTATACTGTACTTCACCACGCCACACCACTATAGGTGGGCAAAGATAGTGGGTTGATGGGTGTGGGATCAGGGGTTTATGGGCTGGGTTGTGTAAACCCTAAAAAAAATCTACAAGAATAAATTAAGTGTAATTTATTGATTTCCTAACTTGGATTAAGAAACTTTTGTTCATGTGTGTTTGTTGGTGGTGTCATAAACTCCTGAATCACTCCCCAGTTTAAATGAAGCCCAGTTACAATGTGCTTAATAATTCTGACTTTTCGAATAGTCGAGCGTGCAGTCATTTCCGACTGGCTCTTGTTTATGAGTAATATACCTTTTAGACTCATTAGGTTTTTCTGACCATGAACATAGGCGGATCCAGGATTTGTAGTTACGGGGGGGGGGGGGGCGGAAAATAAACAATCCGACTGGGGGTCCAGGGCAAATCCCTGGCCAGGGGTCCAGGGGGCCGGATTCCCCCGGAAGCTCCTGTGTTTTAGTCATTTCTAAGGGATTCATGCACATTTCCAGAACCTCTTTAATATACTTTCCAAGGGTATACAATACAATGTACGAGAGCTCTAATCTACTGTGTGCTTAAGGTATGAATCAAACAGAGACAAAAATAAGGTCTTTTGCACAATATATATTTTGAATGTTTGCGTGTTTCCCACTTGGTGCATCCATGTTTGTTGACTCACTTTACTCAAAGGAAAAATATAAATGGAAGTAAGTTGAAGCGGGAATATTTAAAATACAGAAACGTATTTTACTATGAACATGTAAACTGAATTCAAGCGAGAGGAAAAATATAGCAAACACGTAAACTTAGGTATCACAATCGCATTTTGGGTTAGGGAGGGGACGTAAAATTATTCAATTCTAATCAACCCAAAGATAGAATAAAATACGGAAAATTCAAAGGAAAAAGTTGAAACGCAAAGTTTGAAGGTCGAATCAATTTCAGTAGATTATAGATTAGATCACGATGTTTTGTAAAGCATCTAAATATATCATATAATTTTTTAAACAGCCGTTGGATCATGTTAAAATCTTACAAAAAATGAGAAGGAATTGTTTGTGAATTGTTTGTTATGTCATTGTATTAGTGTACTCCTAGTCTCGAAACTTATTGCCATTTATATATATTTTCCTATATATCATATTTCATTACAGAGAAAAAAAAATTTGCTTGGGCAATTTTAGGGGGGGGCGTACACCGGGTCCCCCCCCCCATTCCGCCTATGATGAAGCAAGCATTTTAGACCCAGATCGGACTGAATGAATTTGCATGCTGATCTAGATCTAAACAGGTCACACATGGGATATAACACATATCCATGGAATGAGGGATTAAAGAAACTGAATAGTTTAGACAACAAAATTTAATCACATATGCCACAACTTCTTGTTTCTGCTTCTGCACTGACAATTTTGAAAGCTCTCTTAGGCAAAACACTAGATTGATTTTTTCATCTTTTCTTACAGTCTTGCATCCCCCTATAATTTTCACCTACCATAATTACTGCTTTGTGAGTTCTGCAAAAAGATAGTCTGTACAATAATCATTGCAAATTTAATTATCGGTGCCAGAGGTTATAAAACTAGCATGGAAACCAGTCTCAGATCTCAAGCATCTGATTGGCTGAAATTACCACCAGTCAGATGTTTACCCGTTGTCTCCATATATACAGGTTTGATCGCATGAGCCAACAGTTTGGATCTAGATCAGCTGTGCCCAAGGTTATAAAACTGAGCATGGAAACAAGTCTCAAATCTCAAGCATCTAATTGGCTGAAATGGCGACCATTCGCCATTTCAGCCAATCAGATGCTTGAGATTTGAGATTGGTTTCCAAACTCAGCTTTATAACCTTCAGCCCAGGCAAACCCATGCTGTATGATAAGTATCTACACTGTTCGCTTCTTGGTCAGAAAAACCTTATGAATGAAGAAGCAAACAGTGCAGATCCTGATTGGATATGCCTTGATCTGGATCTACACTGTTCACACATGGATAGCAGCCATATCAAATGAAGTAAAGCATCAAACATTCTATTACTGTTTTTTTCCTTCTCAGAAATTACTAAGGTAGTTAGGTTTGCTAACAGTGTGGGACTGTGTATTATGTTTTAACATTAATTTTTCTTGAAAGATAAACATTGCAGAAATTTATTACTGCAGGAAATGGAAGATTTCATCTTTCAAATGATGCTTAATGATTTAATGACATGATTATATTTGCAGTTGCTCTTTGACTGATATATTCGAGCTTTTCCCAGGACAAAATAGCTGTAAACAGTTCACAGTTCCTGCCTATGCCCAAGGTTATAAAAACTGAGCATGGAAACCAGTCTCAAATCTCAAGCATCTGATTGGCTGAAATGGCGAACAGTCACCATTTCAGCCAATCAGATCCTTGAGATTTGAGACTGGTTTCCAATCTCAGCTTTATAACCTCCATCCATTTTAAAATATCGAGATTGGGAAACATTTTGCTTCTTATTGAATATTAGAAGGCTTTTGCTTGTAATTTCCTTAATTTCAAGTTGCAGACAGTGAAAACATCAAGGCAAATTACTTCTGTAGTCATTTTGATAGAATTGCTGTAGGAAAGACAGCCTTAATGCTCATTTATTGGCAGCTAGCATTTGTTTCACCACTTTATTTCATAAGAATTCCTCCTTTGTCTTTTGTACTTAAGGTTATTGCTAAGTGAAATCTTTTACTAGTACCAGTTACTAATTCACTTGCCATTGAATATGCCATGTTGAGGCATTGTCAGTCTGTCAGAAATTTATTTTAGTGGCATGTCCTATAAAACTGTCTTAGCACAAAGCTTGGTACAATATTGACCAATACAATATTTAAAATCAAAGCACTGAAAGTGCTGGAAGCCGGCGGATCGTAAACATAATCAAAATAAAACAACCCCATGATGTGCAATGTAACAGGACTTCCAGTTTTATTCCAGCCATTGTAAATATATAATATCTGAACAGAATGAAGAAACTCCTATGTCATTTTCTTGCAAAAATGCACAAACCACTCATAATAAAACTGGTCAAAATATTTAACAAGATGGTCCATAGGACCCTATGTCGCTCACCTGTCAACAACTGCTCAAGAGTCAGTGGATGCGAATGCAATTGCCATAATAGCTTTCTTTGGCTCTTTCAATGGCCATAACTCTGGAATCCCTGATGGAATCTAGCCGGTTCAAGAAAGGAACCAAGATCTTATAGTAACTCAATTATTGTACAAGTCTGATTAAATGCAAATCAAAAATGAAGCTGCTTTTGTGCAGACAGGTCTAAATAGTTTATTTTGGCACTTAACTCCGGAATCCATAATGCAAGATTGCAATTTCAAGAAAGGAACTAAGATGTTATGGTAATGGAAGTGAATATCAGACCAAAATTAAGACCACTCGAGTGCAGACAAGCTTTTCTTATAACTTGACCTAGTGATCTAGTTTTCAAGATCACATGACCCAGTTGCGAAATTGACCTAGATATCATTGAGATAAACATTTTGACCAAGCTTGAAGAAGATCAGACCAAAATTAAGACCTCTTGACTGCAGACAAGGTTTTTCTATAATTTGACCTAGTGACCTAGTTTTCAAGGTCACATGACCCAGTTTTTAATCCGACCTAGATATCATTGAGATAAACATTCTGACCAAGTTTGAAGAAGATCTGATAAAAATTAAGCAGCTAGAGGACTGACAACAATTGTGAATGGACGCAGGACAAAAGGTTGAATACAAAAGTTCACCCTGTCACTATTTGACATATGAGCTAAAAAGTAATTTTAGGAGAACTACTGAAATAAATGAAAAAAAAGGAACATACAAATACAAAATATTACAGGTCATGTTTGATCAAGCAATATCAGAATCAAATGGATCACTGTCTAGAATGCCTAGCCATGGTTGTAATGCAACTCAATACGAGTATTTACACAAGTACCAATTTTAGTTCATTCCAAACAGTGGAGTGCATGTCAGGATGCTAAACAGTAGTTGAACTTGACGAGGGTAATATAAATTTATATCCATTCTTTATAGCAATATATCACAACTTAGGGCAATGCCAATGCCTTATAATTTCATTTAGTAAATGAAAGAGGCACAACAAATGTTTTGTGTAAATTAAAGTATGAAAATTGTTGGGTTAGCAAAATTATATTTATTTCTTATATTATTATAACTTATTTCTTTTCTTTGTATTTCTCTTTATTATTTCCACTTTCAAAGTAATTACACAGGGAGTCAGGGACCCTGTGAAAGGCTATTTGATCTTGGTTTTATGTATAACAATGTGTCACAGGGAGTCAGCATTATGTTAATGTAATCATATTTTAATGGTGTCCAACCTAATAAATTAGATAAAGGGGCTCTTTATATTCATTTCATTAGCACAGCCATTAACAGACACTCTCCCCCATACTGTTATCTGTGAACTCTATTTAGACTTTTTAATGCATGTGAGGCATCCATCTGATCTGAATCCACACACTTTGATTCTTGATCCAGTGATTTCAATTGATGCAGATTCTTGCATCTTAATGCAAACAAATTTGATATTTTTTCCACTTTTGACCCCAGCTAATTTTGAGCTTGGGGTAATTTTGATGCACACAAACTTTTAAAAAGTGATTTATTTTTGCAATAATGAGGATAAGTATTTAGGAAATTGCATTTTTAATATGAAGTTAGCACCTAATTAAGTCTTGCAAATTAATTTTAAGTAATACATGTGTAAGTATCACTTAATACAAGATATGACTTGTGAAGATCAGGTTTTGACCCATTGAAAATCTCATCAGGGGTCAAATGACACCTGGTTTTCAAAAGCAACTGAAATCCCTGCTTGATCAGAAAGTACATGTATCTAAAAGATCTAAACATGAACAGACTCCACTGACCAGCCTTCACTGATATGCAAGTTGATATGGTCTAACCTTGTCAAACAAGGAATAAAAGCTGTATCCATGTAGGCCCCTTTATACTTATGCATAATAATTTATGTCTACTAACATGGAAAAATTAGACATAAAACATGGAATACTTGTGTTTTGCACAGAAAATTCATTTCTAACTTTAACCCTTAACTCCAATTAATATGAACCTTAAGTTTATGGCATGGGCAGTGTAGAATTAGATCACCCTGCATCTCTGTGCTGTTTGATCAGGATCTGCACTGTTCAATTTAAGATTCATAAGGTTATTTCTAAACAAGATGTGACCAGTGTAGGTCCTGATCAGATGACACAAATATTTAGTCTGAATCGGATCTACACTAGATGCACATGTGATAAAGGCATATACATTGTATATGGCAGAAAGGGGCTGTATGTCAATCAGTTTTTGTTATGCCCCTTAGAATGAACAATCTTTCTTAATGAATATTATCATCTTCAACTAGAATCTATTTCAGAAATTACTCTACTTCATAAAGCTATTTCAGTTACTCACTAAGTCAATGCGATAATATATTGCTAGTCAGAAATATTAACACTTTATATGCCATATTAATTTAACTAAAAACAAAATTTATAAGAAGATATAATTCAGGGACATTAGATGCAGATTCTTGCATTTTGATGCAAGCATATTTTTTTTTTCAAATTTAACACCCCCACCATTTTGAGTTTGGGGTCATTTTGATGTTGGAGAATTTAAATAATTAAGTGGTCAATTTTTGCAATAATAGTGATTAATATTGTGCACATGTCTATTGCATTTTAACCCTTTACTTTTGGCTGATTGTGAATCCACTAAAATGAGGTGAAAATGACTTTTCAGATTTAGCACATAGAGGAACCCTGGATAAGAATTATATTTTATTTTAAATATGTTTTTTCCCAAGCTCAGAATATGGTGGGGTCAAATGTGGGAAAAAAACTTATTTTCTTACGTCAAAATGCAAGAATCTGCATACAGATCTATTGATAATTGAAACCCCTGAGGTGGGAAATCAAGTCAGTGGTTAATTTGCAAGTTTATTCTACACTGATATAAATTTGTCTTAAAAAAGTGAGATTGTTTTTTGGTTACCTTGGGAAAACTAGGTAATTTTAACATTAAAAATACTGGTTTCCCTAGGCTATGTGGTAGTATTGATAAATCAAATAAATAAAATTTCAACAATTTTGAGCAACAAAAGCTTTTCCAAAATTGAAGGTGCTGCATTATTCATTTCATATCTGGGACCTACTAAATATATCTGGGCGGTCTTAAAGCTTGGCTGTTTTAATATCTCTGACTGCAGGCCTTATAGTCTGCATGTCCCATCTGTTTAGTTCATTAATCTGGGCCAAATCATCCGGCCATATTGTCTGCATATCATTGAAGCTTAGGAAGCTAATTTCAGCTATTCTTGCAAACAAATAAAACTATTTACCTTGTAAAGACCTGTAAATCTGGATGGTGTAATTGCCGGTGTGATACGGGACTTTGTTTTCCAAAGTGCTTGAACATGTTGAAGTTGAAGTGTCTATCTTTACATCCTCACCAGAAAATGTAAACAATATTCAGATGTGTGTTCATGCAGCTGGTTGATACAAATCATCAAATGCAAAATATGCCAAACTTTTAAAGTAAAGTTGATTGCACATTTATGCATACAATGACTGTCCTCATGCAATTTTAGGAATACAGTTGAAACAGTTTCAAAACTCTTCCTGACCTTTCGGAAATTACACAGTGTCTGTAATAAATTTTTGTCGATGTTTGTGTTTAAATTTGTAATCCTTCCAGGATTTCGCGGAGTCAAGTTAATTCCACTTCAAAAAAAAACACATTTGGCATCATTTTCATGATTTTCACAATTAAAATTCGCACAAAACATTAGCTAGACAGCCCATAGAGCGCTCTTTTTGTTGAAACAAAATCTTCGAAAATGTTTAATGTTTTAGGTAAACACAATTGAGGGGAGATCACTGGAGGTGTGTGTAGTTTGGGCTAAACCCCATACGTCTTACGTAACAAAACGTAAAACTGTCGACACATTATATATTTTGAATAAATCAAAAATACATCCCTCAAAATACTGAAACACTTCAACATTTTTGCAATGTGTCTGCGTTCAGAATATGCGTTCAGAATATTGCCATTTGACGGTGCATAGAATCACCGAAAACAACCAAATAACCGAATAAGACCGAAAAAGGGACCGGATATGATTAAAATTTGAATTTAAACATAAATGCTATTTATTTTAAAAGTGGTATTGGGTACAAAAATAATGTTTTTGGGTACACTTTTCTGTCTTTTTCGTTGTTTTCGGTTATGTTGGTCTTAGTCGGTGTTTTGGGGTAGTTTTCGGTAATTCTATTCACCCGCCATATTGCGTCATTTTGATTGTATTACACATACGCAGTTTATTTGATTATATATATCGATATTATCAGTACGCCTTCGTTGCTTTCATTGAGTAAGAGTTTTACTGATTATTCTTTAAAAGCAATCAATTTAATTGATCGTAAACAACTGATTTTCTATGATTGCTTTTGGAACTCTTTTCTGACGTCTACCAGAAGCTGTACTTCGACTTTTTCATTTGAGCGCACCTGCTGAAAGGTCTGTGATTTCGAATTGCGGTTTCTTTAGCCTGCGGCTATATAGCCGCCGGCTAAAAATGTTCATAATAATCTTGGTCACTAGGTCAGATCAAAGAAAAACCCTTAAAGCAACTTCTTACCAAAATACATTGGGTAAAATCTGATTTAAACAATATTTCATATGGAATTTCCGGTTGTAAACATCTGTACACTATTTCATGACAGGATCTGAAAAATTGATGTGAAATCCTGGGTGTTTTGTGATCAAACTTGGCTTTAGTACTTTTTCTGACTATTCAGTGAAATGGCTAACAGACAGTGTTAAACAGACAGAGTTAACATAAAAAGGATGATTGGGGACCAACACTGTTGACGTAGATAGGAATGTGCATGTCTGATTTGAAAGCAAATACATTTTGTATTATGACATAAGTTCAAACTTGATGCAAAGGGTTAAACACCCAAGGCAGACCCAAATGAGATGTGTGGGTACTGAAACAACATAGAACCATAATGTTTAACATTCAGTTGGTGTGGAAGTTGATAGCTTGTTCCTGTAATGTCTGAAGCTCATTATTGAACTAATCAACCATTAGCATTCAATGAAATTATTTATGGTGTCTTTAGTGTCAGCAGTGAAGGAAATCTAGTTTGTCTATAATTGACTTCTGTCTGTGGGAACTCTTCTCTGCCAGTTTAATACACATGAATTATCCCAATATAATTTGCCAGTGTTAAAAGATTGGGGAATTCTTTATAGTCTCTTTCCTTGGGATTTTAGTGTCAGCAAAATGTATGCTGCTTTAGGTACTTTTTCATCTGCTAAGTAGAAATGAAGTACCAGTACATGCATGCACTGCTTTTTTTAAAAATCTAGATAAGGCAATAGAAAATTAATTCCTAGATTCTCATCACCTCCCACCCCCGAAAATCACTCCGCCCGATCGTTTTTTTTTTTGGTATTTATTTTGAACAAAAATGCATACATCAAAATTTACATTACGAGAACGAATCGGAGTATGAAACATTTATGTGCGAATCGGCAGTTCATAGTCGGCTAGACGCTTATTTATCTTCGCACTTCACAAGCGTCGTTAGAAACTGTGAGCCTTAACAATACATGTAGTTTTTATATAACAGTAACTACTTGTCTTCCTTATACTGATTTCCCTTAACCCTTTCCTCTGTATATAAGGGGTTTCTCACATGTGTGACCAGTGTAGATCCAGATTAGCTTGCATCTCATGCCACCTGATCTGGTTCTACACTGGTCTAAAATAACCTTATGAAACTAAAAGCAAACAGTCTAGATCCTAAGCAGACAGCAAGGATGTTTCAGCTGCTCTGGATCTACAATATTCACCCGTTGGATAATGGCCGTCACTTCAAGTAAAGGGTTAAGGCAGTGTTTATTTTTCGGACAGTTTTATTGCTGGTATTTCAAGAAACAGTTTTTCCCCCCCAATTTCAGCTGATTTTTATGCCCCGCCATGAAATGGCGACGGGCATTAAGAGTTGCTCCTGTCCATCCGGCCGTCCGTCCGATATTCTCATGAATGCAACTCCTCCTACACTACTGGTGGGAATTTAATGAAACTTTACCAAAATGCTTGGCCTGATATGTTGTTGTGCATAAAGGTGGGGTTTTGCTCTTACATGTTCCGTTCAGAAGTTATGGCCCTTTGATACTTCCATTTACATTAGTTTTAGTAGGAGTATATCTCGTGATCGCAACTCCTCCTACACTACTGGTGGCAATTAAATGAAACTTTACCACAATGCTTGGCCTGATATGTTGTTGTGCATAAAGGTGGGGTTTCGCTCTTACATGTTCCGTTCAGAAGTTATGGCCCTTTGATACTTCCATTTACATTAGTTTTAAAAGGAGTATATCTTGTGAACGCAATTCCTCCTACACTACTGGTGGGAATTTAATGAAACTTTACCACAATGCTTGGCCTGATATGTTGTTGTGCATAAAGGTGGGGTTTTGCTCTTACATGTTCTGTTCAGGAGTTATGGCCCTTTGATAATTCCATTTACATTAGTTTTAATAGGAATATATCTTGTGAATGCAACTCCTCCTACACCACTGCTGGGAATTTGATGAAACTTTACCACAATGCTTGGCCTGATATGTTGTTGTGCGTAAAGGTGGGGTTTTGCTCTTACATGTTCCGTTCAGAAGTTATGGCCCTTTGATACTTCCATTTACATTAGTTTTAATAGGAATATATCTTGTGAACGCAACTCGTCCTACACTTCTGGTGGGAATTTAATGAAAATTTACCACAATGCTTGGCCTGATATGTTGTTGTGCATAAAGGTGGGGTTTCGCTCTTACATGTACCGTTCAGAAGTTATGGCCCTTTGATAATTCCATTTACATTAGTTTTAATAGGAATATATCTTGTTTTATATATTTTTATTGGATTAATACCAACTTCTTCACAGACATTTCCGTAATGAGCAGACAACAGTGCCACAAATACAAATAATTTACTTGATCTTCAAGTTAATGCATATTCTTATAAGGCCATAGAAAATTAATTCCTAGATTCTCATCCCCGCCCATCCCTCGAAAATCACCATGCCCGAAGGTTTTTTATTTTGAAAAAAAAAACGTACATCAAAATTTACCTTACGTTCATTTTTTTTCAACGTTATTTTAATAATAGCATTTCTGTACAACGTTCTTAATTCTTATAATGAAAATGAAAGTTGTTAAAACTTCAACGTTCGCATTTCATCTTCTTCCTGAAATACGCGGGGCTCACTTCGAAGCATCGTCGCATTTAAATTAAATTTTAATAACTCATAGACTTATACGAACGAAGTATATTTGTGACCGTGCAACGATTGACGTATATTTCTGACCATGCATTTTAATTCACAATGTTTAAGTCCGATGTTTATAATATTTATTACGAGTGATAAATGATATGAACTGGTTTAGAATTATGATAACCCAGATATGAACGACATATATTTTTAATCATGCGAATACCTTGCCCCTAAAATATCCGAGAATGATGACATGTACATTGACTAAAATCATCCAGTTTACAACTCTATGAACATCTGTTGAACACCTGGTCATTGACCGTTTTGATATCTAAAATGTCAGCGATGCTTGTGTATTTAACATCAAAGACGCCGACGTCAACTTGAGATGGTGCGCACGGTTCAAAAATCGATTGACGCTCTTGTACAAAAGAATTTCAAACCGTCAACTAACTGGGATGATTTCATTTCTTAATCAGCTGATTGTTTAATGACAGCGTATGTGTGATAATTATAGCTCATTTCTGATCAGGTTGTGTTTTATCTGCAGTACCGGCACTTCGCCGAATTAGCAGTTTGCAACTAATCTATTGCGACAGCCATCACTTTTTATACCCCCGCTTCGAAGAAGAGGGGGGTATACTGTTTTACCCTTGTCCGTCCGTCCTTCCGTCCGTCCATAACAAAATTTCCGTCACAGTTTTCTCAGCAACTATAACATGCAGAAGCCTGATATTTTGTATATTGCTTAATCCTATAGTCCCATGTGATGTAAAGCAATTTCATGCTCCTTGCTCATCTACTTCCTGTTTGCCGCATATTTTTCGATTTTGTTACTGTGAAGGTGCATTACATAGACCAAAAGGCATGTTAATTTTCCGTCGCAGTTTTCTAAACAACTATAACATGCAGCAGCCTGATATTATGCATATTGCTTTATCCTATAGTCCCATATGGTGTAAAGCATTTTCATGCTCCTTGCTCATCTACTTCCTGTTTGCCGAATATTTTAGGTTTTGTTACTATAAAGGTGTATTACATCAACCAAAAGGCATGTTAATTTTCCGTCACAGTTTTCTAAGCAACTATAACATGCAGCAGCCTGATATTATGCATATTGCTTTATCCTATAGTCCCATATGGTGTAAAGAAATTTCATGCTCCTTGCTCATCTACTTCCTGTTCACCAATTACTTACATTTGTACACATATAAGTTGACATACATGCACAATTTCCGTCGCAGTTTTCTAAGCAACTATAACATGCAGCAGCCTGATATTTTGCATCATGCTTTATCCTATAGTCCCATATGGTGTAAAGCGATTTTATGCTCCTTGCTCATCTACTTCCTGTTTACCGAATACTTACATTTGTGCACATAGTTGACATACATGCACAATTTCCGTCGCAGTTTTCTAAGCAACTATAACATGCAGCAGCCTGATATTTTGCATAATGCTTTATCCTGTAGTCCCATATGGTGTACAGCGATTTTATGCTCCTTGCTCATCTACTTCCTGTTTACTGAATACTTAGATTTGTGCACATAGTTGACATACATGCACAATTTCCATCGCAGTTTTCTAAGCAACTATAACATGCAGCAGCCTGATATTTTGCATAATGCTTTATCCTGTAGTCCCATATGGTGTAAAGCGATTTTATGCTCCTTGCTCATCTACTTCCTGTTCACCGAATACTTAGATTTTTACATATAGATGACATACATGCACAATTTGTGTTGCATTTTAAAGACATGAGAACATTATTTCTGTATACTCTGAAAAAGCCGTATTGCGGGGGTATTATTCACCTTCAGTGATAGCTCTTGTTTTTTTCGGCAATGTTGATTATACAACAATAGGATGTTTATTTAACAACGATGGAGTTAATTGCTTGACAAAGGTAAGCAGAAATTTCAAAGGAAGAAACGTCTGGCATGTGTTGACGTATTCTGGGCTTACAATTATGGACGTGTCAATAAATGTAAATGTTGCTAAATTTTCCAATACATGTATAATTATAGATATGTTCACAGTGAGAATGAAAAATAAAAAAATAAACCCGCCCACCCGCCCTGTTTTTTCCTAAAATTAGGATGAGAATCTAGGAATTAATTTTCTATGGCCTAATTACTGGCACACCACTGTCTTTGAAATGCTATTATTCCCATCATTGCACTTGAGTGTCTGAAAACGATGCATAGGGGGGGCATCCGTGTCCTATGGATACATTTCTAGTAAAAAAATCAGAGTATGGCACAACAGAGGAGAAATAATTCTGATTAAGTTGCAACATTGTATTGCATATGGACAGCTATTTAATTCCTTGTGGATTAGCAGTCATGCTTTCTTTTGAGCATTCTGTCATCAGACCGATCTCTCTTGATTTAAAATATTACCAAAAAAAAAACAACAACATACCGAGCAACTGCAGGAAAGGTAAAGACTTGACCATTAATTTGAAACATGGTCTCCTTAGCTTGTATACACAGTGCAGCAGTCTATCCACAGTCAATCTGAATCATTAGAGGATCCATATCTGAATCAACTGATGTGTTAACAGTGGGCTAAAGCCCATGTAAACAATATATCTTTAGGAAAAACATATTAAAGGCTAAAAATGAAATAAAGGTTTAAGGTAATTGGGATTCACATGCGATAAAATGCTTAAATTCAGTTGTAACACCAAGATCTAAAAATAAAATGAATTAAAAATTTAAGATCCATCCCATACAGATTTAAAATTTTAGATCCATTCCATACAGACATCTAAAATGCATTAGTTCACTTTTTTACCAGACCAATAAATAATCGAAACCAATATCCACGTTTAACCATTTACTCCATAGATACTTATTTATTTATGTATAATGAATAACTCACTTTTTAACCAGATCCTTAGAGAATAGAAACCAATATCCAGTCAAAGAAATTATGAACATCAAATTGCTTCATATAATATTTATTTCAAGGGAATAGCACTGATACATTTAAAGCATAATTTTCTGATGACTTTTTAATAGATGTGCTATTATTCATTCCAAATCAAATAAATTTGATTTATTGCACTATTAATTTATTCCAGTAGCCTATGATTTTTTTATATATTTTTTTTCAGATGTTCAAAGAAAAGGCAGCAGAGGTTGCAGATAAATTGCTACCAGCCTTCAATACACCAACAGGAATTCCACAGTCCATGGTCAACATTAAAACGTAACTTATTTTATAATTTACAAACCATAATCTGCAATGTAACCTGTGCCCAAGGTTCTAAAACTGAGCATGGAAACCAGTCTCAAATCCCAAGCATCTGATTGGCTGAAATGGCTACCAGTCACCATTTCAGCCAATCAGATACTTGAGATTTGTGACTGGTTTCCACTCTCAGCTTTATAAACTTCACCCCTGTACTCCATGGATACAGCTTATATCCCATGTACAACCAATGTACATCCAGATCAGCTTCCATATCTGTTCAGTCTGATATAATCTGCTTTGTTTTAGACTTACTAGGCTTTTTCTGACCCGGAATTAAATGTTGTAGATCCAGATAAGGCTTAACCCGGGTGATATAATCATTTACTCATAGATAGGCCTGGATATACACTGTTTATCTCTTAATTATAAATAATCTAATAAATCTATCTAAAAGCCAACAGCGTAGATCCTGATCAAACAGGATAGATATGCAAACTGATCTGGATCTACACTGGTCACCCATGTGATAAAAGGACCACCATGTAGTAAAGTATTATTGAGCTGCAGACCAGATGTTATCTTTAATCTTTATGAACAGTGTAGATCCTGATCAACCTGTGCCCAAGGTTATAAAAATTGAGCATGGAAACCAGTCTCGAATCTCAAGCATCTGATTGGCTGAAATGGCGACTGGTCGCCATTTCAGCCAATCAGATGTTTGAGATTTGAGACTGGTTTCCAAACTCAGTTTTATAACCTTCAGCCCTGACCTCATGATCTGGATCTGGATCTGCCATGGACTCACATCCTCCAAAGGCATTCATGCAGTAAAGTTAACTTTGAGCTCAAAAAAAGTTCAGACGTACATAAATTTTAAAAAAACTTAGGAAAAATTATTTGGTTGAAAAATAAAACTTCTAAAGGATTTATTATTGAAAGCAGTTATATTTACTGCATCTCCTTAATTTGGTTAATTATTTCCTCGACTTGAATGTTATTTCTGTGTTAACATACTGTTGAATCCTTTATCCAGTGGATTCTACAAGAGGTAAGAAATTGGGTTTTTATTTCAAATGTTATTACTGTGTTAACATACTGTTGAATTCTTCATCCAGTGGAGATGAGGGGTAAGAAATTATCACAATTACCATAAAGTCCTAATTTAGTACTTTTTAAACAAAAATACTGAAGTCAAAGTTCCTGTTTTCATGTTAAGCCTAAAAACTCAAAAGAAGGGAACTGTAGATCCAGATCTAATGGCAAGGAAGTGCCTGGTGATCTGGATCTACACTGTTCCAGGTGCAATAAAACCTGTCTGATCATATGGATTAAAGAGTTAATGGTCATCTATGCCACCATTAACCCAGTGACAGAAAACTTAATGGATCCATTCAACTTAAATTTAATAACATTTAGATTCATTGATTTCAGTTATATTTTTTTGTTTTCAATTTTGTTAAGAACTTTTGCTTGTGGGTAATGATTTTCACAGAATTTGATATAATTTTCATCGGATATTCCACATTTACCTTAGTTTAGGATTTTTCAGATAGGTTTTTTTCAGTTTAGTCCTGCAACATTTTCATTTGAAAAAAAAGCTTGGCCCAAGCTAATAACATAAAGACTAGAGATCAGTCTCAAAGTGTAAGATGATTGGTTGAAATTGAGCCAATTCTGTAAACTGACCAATCAGAATCAAGACCTACTAAGTCTCATTTGTATTATCTTGGGCCCAGCAAATACTTTTCTGCAAAGGCAGGGAGGATCCAGAGGGGTTTAATTGGTAGCTAGAACCCCATTTTGGGCATCCATATTTAATTTTCATGGTCAAAAACTTGGTGTTGTAATGTAGATAATAGGGATGTCAACGGATACCATTTTCAGTATCCGGATATCCGTATATACTATCCGGATAACCGTATAGATCGGCGACTTCGTCTGTTATGTGATGACGTCAATATTCTCGCCTTTTTTCAACGCATAGAATTGAACTTCGGATCTACGAAAACTTGTCAAAAGATACTTGAAAGAATAATTAATTTTGAGTGTTTTGTTTCTGCCAAGTGTCGCCGTATATACTAAGCGCTGTGTTACTATTGATGGATAGTATTCTTGATTTTATTTTTAACTATTGAAATTTATTCACGTGATTTGACCAGGGCGAAGGTAATTCACGATGAAAATTGAGTGAACTCTTGTTGATTTCTTTTTATGCAATTGAATTATTAAATTATTAAACTCGTTTTTGTTCTTCTGCATACGACTTTTGCATTAAATTTTCAAGGTTTTTCTCTGTCCATCTATTTTTCTGCAAAGCGTAGTACTTTGAATAAAAATTGTGTACCGTTCGCACATCTAGATACGTTTTTGATCTTAGCTGTGACATTGAGATTTATCTGGTACGTTCCAGAGACTATACATTTATTTGCCAAATTACACAAAGTAAAAATGAACAACAAATGCACAATATTTTATAATTCATTCATTATTATTTCATTCGCTGTTATGAACTTTATTTGATCGAAATTACATCAAATATTTTATCTGCAAAAAATCAATCAAGATATTCGACAGTGAACGTGACAGCATTACGGCATTACGGGGACATTGGTAAACTTAATGGACAATAATTGACAGCGCTAGTTTGAAGACAATCACATTATCAATATAACTTGTGGATTACTATAATTGGCAAACAATGGTCCTGACCACCTGGATGATTGCAATGAGGATGCAGTTTTCGCACCTCTGATCTGTTAAACAAACACCGCGTTACTTCTTGTGGCAGCTTTATGACGATCAATATACAGTCTTCAATTATATGATAATGACATCTGAACAGGTGTTTAGAAGCAATAAATGACGCATTTTGTACTGTATAAGATGATTTTTTGCTAATTTTTACGAATATTCGGATATGAAATTAATATCCGGATACTGACTTAGTATCTGGATATCCGGATATTCGGATATTCGTTGACATCCCTAGTAAATAAATATTCAGCATGATGTTTGATTAAATGATACCAAATATTCATGCATTCAATACATACTTAGCATAAAACTTTCGTCATGTCTCATTATATGGGTGAAAATTTGATAGCTTATTTTACCCTTTTTACATATACCGGTATACACATTTTTTTGCCTGTGTGACCAATGTAGATCCAGATCAGCCAGCACATCTTTGAGGAAAAACGTAATAAATCAAAAGATGAACAGTGTGAATCCTGATCAGATGGCACAGATGTGCTTGCTGATCTGGATCTACACTGTTTGCCCAAGCCATAAGTGTATCTTTGGACGAAAGGGTTAAGAAATTGCATATACAGACAATATGGTGTTACATCTGTATGCTAACTACTGAAGAAACAGCTGTTGCAAACTAATGAAAACCTATTGAATATTTCTATATTCAATAAAAATCAGCACAAAACAAATTAAAATTGCTGGCTACACAATGTCATCATTTTTATTCTTGCATACCAGATCAGGTCATCCGGTGTTTTCACCCGTGTAGGAAATTTTGATTACACCCCCCATGTAAAATGAGTCACGCGCCTTATATGACGTCACGATGTCTGACGCACTTATGAATGAATGATGGAATGTCTCGTATATCACTCCGCTACTAAAAAAAAGTAGTGCAAAGAAAAATTTACAGGAAAATACCCCAAATTGTGCAAAATAAATACGGTATGCAAGAAAAAGTATCATTCACTTATGTTGGGTTAAGATCACGTGATCCAGCCCTCATGAAATATGCACTTAGGCCGTAACTCGGCAGAGCCTCGCATATTTCACTCGGGCTGGATCACGCGATCTTTACCCAACACACGTGAATGATACTTATATTAAAACATAACTGAAAATAATTGATCAGACTGCATGTGACATAAAACTTTGTTTATGCCCATCACAGTTGTGAGTGCAAACTTTGTTTAGAATATGAACAGCATTTAAAAATAGGAGACAGTTACTGTTTATTCTATTGTGCTGAAGGTAAATTATAACTCAAAGAGTTCTTGAGATCCTGAGAAGCTGATTGGTTTAAACTTGAGTTTCCAAATTTATCTCCAGTCTCAGTTTTACTATATTAGGGCCCAAGATCATAAAACTAAGATTGGAGACCAGTCTCAAATCTCAAGCATCTGATTGGCTGAAATGGTGACCAGTTCAGCCAATCAGATGCTTGAGATTTTTTGACTGGTCTCCAGATGTAGTTTTATTATCTTGAGCACAGGTCATTGTCATTACATAAATTTACTGTTTTTCCTGGCCTGCTTGATTTTTAATGTATTAAGATTTTCGGATGTTTTTACTTACAGTGGCAGTAGCAGAAACTGGGGATGGGCCTCAGGAGGTTCTTCCATATTGTCAGAGTTTGGGTCCATGCACCTGGAGTTTGTATACCTGTCAAATGTTACTGGTAATACAGTGTATGCCGAAAAAGTAAGTCTGATCAATGTGAGAACACCTTAACCCTTTCCTGGATATATACGCATTTTTACGCATGTGCGACCAGTGTAGATCCAGATCAGCCGGCACATCCGTGCCGTCTGATCAGGATCTGCACTGGTCGCATTTTGGTCAGAAATAACCTAATGAATCAAAAAGCGAACAGTTTAGATCCTGATCAGACGGCACGGATGTGCCGGCTGATCTGGATCTAAACTGTTCGCCCTAGCAATAAAGGTGTATCTATACAGGAAAGTGTTAACTCTTTTACTGCATTATGTTCATATGTAATGCATGTGCATCCAGTATAGATCCAGATCAGCCAGCACATCCATGCCATCTGATCTAGATCTGCACGGACAGTATCTTGGTCAGAAAAAAAACCCTCATGAATCTAAAAGTGAACAGTTTAGATCCTGATCAGACAGCACAGTGCCTGCTGGTTATCAGGATCTACACTGTTCTCCCATGCAATAAAAGTGTATCTATGGAGTAATTAGTGACAGTATAGATAATTGTGAATGTTTTAAATATTTTTCTTTTGTTTATTACAATATTTGTTGTGATTTGTAATTTTTTCAGCAGTAGTTTAATGTAACAATGCAACTCAACTCACTACATATATAAAATAAAAAAATCTTTAGTCTTTGCATTTAGATTATTCTATTCATTGTGTATATGGGTGTTTTGCCGTGTTTGGCTAACAACAAACAGAACACCAAAATATACTTAGTACTTTTTATGTTATATTTGTACAGTGACTTCTTCATTTTTGTCCTTTCAGGTTTACAAGTTGAGAGACTTCTTGAATGAAATTGAAAAGCCAAATGGACTTTATCCAAATTATCTCAACCCAAAGACTGGAAAATGGGGGCAGCGTAAGTTTCTACAACATGTAGAATTAGATAGAGCACATATAATATTTACTACATGGGATATGGGTACAGCAAGTATATTGCTATTTTCTTCATAGCCTTACAACCATAGGAATTTACCGAATGTCAGTGGTTTCTTTTTTGCATTTTCTATTTAGCACAAACAATTTAAGGGTAGACCTCAAAGATCCTTTCCACTGACCATTCACAGCAAAATGGCCATCAAACAGTGATTTGACATCAGAATTTAAAATAACATCAGAAATGTCACAGCAGGTGTTGGTGCCAAAACCTTGAAACATTTGATACAAATAGAACAATCTAGATCCAGATCAGCTGGCACATCTGTGCAGCTGATCAGGATATAAACAGTGTAGATCCTAATCAGATGGCATGAATGTGCTAGCTGATCTTGATCTACAATGTTTGCACTTGCAATAAAGCCCATATAATATGGAGTAAGGGGACAAAGTGCATCGTAAATATCTTTTGTGAACATTAAAGATTTTTTGAATAATCTTATACCTTGTTGTAAACAGTTCAAATGGGAGTAGGGCAGCCTGGTGCCTACCTCAGTAGTTAATCTTGTTGAGATTTTTCTATCATTCTTCGGAAGGATACCCCTATTTCAGTATTGCAGTCATGGGTAAGTTCATTCATTGATGCAGCATGTACTTACAGAGTATATCTTTGTCTTGTAGATCATGTTGCTATAGGAGCACTGGGAGACAGTTTCTATGAGTATTTACTGAAAGCCTGGATCCAGTCTGGGAAAACGGATGCCGTGGCAAGGAAAATGTATGATGATGCTGTCAAGGTAATGTAACCTGGGGGAAATGTTTTCACATCCAATGGTCAACTTTTATTTTTATTTTCTATTGTAATAAAAAAGAATCACAGAAAATAAGCCAACAATATCAATCAACCTTTAGTCCATACATATTCATTTTGTTGCACATGCAACAAGTGTAGATTCAGATCAGCAGGCACATTCTTGCTTTCTGATCTGGATCTGCAATATTTGCTTTTTGGTCAGAAATAACGTGATAAATATAAAAAGCGAACGGTGGAGATCTTGATCAGATTCCCGGGTAGTGCCGGCCGGTTGATCTTCATCTACACTGTTCGCAAATGTCATAAAAGATATTGATTAAAGAATTAAACTTATAATCAGTTTTAAATAAGACATCAAAGACACACATGTAGTCAGTAGTATGTTTGCTGACACCTGTTGTCAATAATTAGTCTATATTAATTGGTTTGTCATCATTCAACCAACAGGCTATAGAAGAACAGCTTATCAAGACATCACAGGGTGGTTTGAAGTATGTGGCTGAATACAAGTCAGGCCGACTGGAACACAAAATGGACCACTTGGGATGCTTTTGTGGTAAGTGGTAACAGGAATACAGACTAGCATTTTTGCATGTCACAGCTCCTATCATGTCACATTCTTGGCTACAACTAGTACACAACAGGAATTTGTATCTGTTGTAATTATAATTAATGAAGAGATCTTAGCTAAATATTGCATCTATAAAGTTGTGTTCTCCATTTACTTATCCAAGTGATATAATTCAAGATCTGGGTATATTGTTAGATCGTCATAAGGAGGTTTTGTAGGGTGTGTCTAAATTAGCGAAAGCACTTTAATGACAAAGACATCACCAGTAAATGGCAGACAAAATATGTTAAATATAGTGCAAACTTTTAAAACCATTAGCTTCATTTCTACTTTTACTATAACTACAAAATTTTACATATTTGGTCTGTATTGCCTCTTAAAACCATCATTACAGTAAATTTACTAATGTAAAATAACAGAATTAGAACAGTTTTGATAATGATGAAATAAATACCCTAAGGAGACAGACAATGCACATAATTGCCATGTTTGTGTGTTCCCAAGATAACTTCATTTTCCTTTCTCAAAAAGGCTTGAAAACTCATTACAAAGTCAAATTATGTTTACTGGTACTTGCCGTCTCCTGGCAGCAACCCAGTGCTCAATTAATGCTATCTTTTAGCTTTTTTGATAATCACCTTTTTTTGGTGAAAAGTTTAGGGAATTACATTGTAATAAGATTATAATGTTGAAGATTTGTAGTCATTGAAAACTTAATTAAATTTAGTAAAATTAAAGTGTATTCGTACTAATTTTATCTGCAGAAAACATGTTAAATTTAATGTATTTGTTTTACAAAATTGTTAAAACAAGTTGTTGCTGGTACTTTTGATGAATTTGGATGAATGAAAGTACAGGAGAATATCATTCTTGAACAATATAGTACAGAAGAGTTGTATTTCTTGTTTGATTTGAATGTGAAATTCCCAAAAACTTGATTTGCTTTCACATTTACAATAATACTAACAACAGTTTTGGAAAGATTAGAAGCAATTTAAATAGTAGGAGGGTCAATGTTCAGAAATGTTCTTTTCATCAGTTAGACTGAAGCTTGTACTGTTATTTAGCCCATAATGATGTTAAGGTAAGACCTAATAAATTGTTAAAATTTTATGAGAAACCTATTGCAATAATGATGATTTGATGAACATACAATAATTATAATTACAGGTGGTATGTTTGCCCTGGGTGCAGAGGGTTCGTCAGATGCTAAGAAATACCTACAGCTTGGTGCCGACATAGCCCATACTTGTCATGAATCTTATGATCGAGCAGGTAAGTACATGTCCATGTGTATAGATTTACTTAGGCCAACATATACTCGGTCAATAAAGAAACTTTGCAAGTAGAAAAACTGTGTTTTCTGATTCAAATGTTACAGGTTACAATATATGCAGCATGCGGTCAAAATTTAGCTTCATTTTCACTTTGTGTCACACTTTTGAAGAAAAACTGATACATACAGATTGCTTTGTCCATCTGTCCATCAACTGTTCCACCACGAAAACTTAACATTATCTATAATTTTGCCATTTCTTATTATTTATTTATCAAACTATCAGTTTGACTAGTCATCAGTTTATGCTTTATTACATTGGGCACTGTTAACTTTTTGTCAGATACAAAGCTGGGACCAGAAGCCTTTAGATTTGATGATCAGACAGAAGCTAAGGCAGTGAGACAGAATGAAAAGTACTACATTTTACGTCCTGAGGTTTTGGAGACCCACTTCTACATGTGGCGGTTAACAAAGGAGCAGAAATATCGTGACTGGGCTTGGGAAGCTGTCCAGGTCAGTAGTCCACATTGATTATTATTAAATCTTGTCGTGTACTAAATTCCTTGAGCAGATTTCAAAATGTTAATTTCATTTAACCGTTTCCTCCATATATACGCATTTTTACACATGTGCTACCAGTGCAGATCCAGATCAGTTGGTACGGATCAGCCAGCACATCCGTGCCATCTGATCAGGATCTGCACTGGTCGATTTTTGGTCAGAAATAACCTAATAAATAGCGAACAGTGCAGATCTACAGTGTTCGCCCATGCCATGATGGTGTGTATATGAAGTACAGTGTTAAGGTTTCTATGTTAAAATTAGGTGTAAACATTCTGACAGTTTATACATTGATGAGATGCTAAAAACAAAATACAATTATTTTTATTACAACCTTCTACAAACTTTTTCTGTATTTCTCTTTTATTGATTATTAGTATTTTTGATTCTGTTGTATACATCTGCGGGTAGTAAAACCTCCAATTGAATACAGAGCTGCTTAATTTAGAAATGAAACATGATAATAAAATAGCTGGAAACACACAGGAACCACCAAATAACAATTACAAAAATATTTAAACTAGTTAGAGAAGCATTCATTATTGTTATAACTTGCATAAACAATTGCAAACCCTGGAAATTTGTCTGGTATAACAAAACATAATTAAAACAATTTTCTTGGCCCAGGAAATAAGTTTGTCTTGCATAACAAAGCATATTTCAAACTGTTTTGCAGGCCCTGGAAGTAAGTGTGTTTGTATAACAAAACATATTTAAAACTGTTCGGCGGGCCCTTTAAATGAGTGTTGTATAACAAAGCATATTTAAAACTGTTTTGCAGGCCCTGGAAGTAAGTGTGTTTGTATAACAAAACATATTTAAAACTGTTCAGTGGGTCCTATAAATGAGTGTTGTATAACAAAGCATATTTAAAACAATTTTCCTGGCCCTGGAAATAAGTGTGTCTTGTATAACAAAACATATTTAAAACTGATTTGCAGGCCCTGGAAATAAGTGTGTTTGTATAACAAAGCATATTAAAAACTGTTTTGCAGGCTCAAAATAAGTGTTTTGTATAACAAAGCATATGTAAAACTGTTATGCAGGCCCTGGAAAATACATGTAAGTGTCTTGTATAATAAAGCATATATAAAACAATTTTGCTGGCCTTGGAAATAAGTGTGTGTTTTATAACCAAGCATAAATAAAACTGTTTTGCAGGCCCTGGAGAAACATTGTAAGACACCTGATGGTTACAGTGGTATACGAGATGTGTATCAAATTAGTGCTCAGCAAGATGATGTACAACAAAGTTTTTTCCTAGCAGAGACACTCAAGTATTTATATCTCATCTTTTCCGAGGATGATTTGATGCCCCTGGACAAGTGGGTGTTTAACACAGAGGCTCACCCATTGCCTATATGGGGAACATTCAAAAAAGAAGAGACAAAGCAGGCTGCTGCGAGATAATGAAAGATAATTATTTATTCTGTGCTTTGTTACATTTTTGTGACAAAAAAATGTGATCATTTGAAATCATCCTATTGCTGTTAAGAGAATGTGTATACATGTATTGTTGTGGTGAGCTAGATGGTAAGATAAAGAATGTGTTAAACAGAAACGGCACATGTCTTGATATTTTTGGGTAAAGAAGAAGTATTGTTTGTATGACAATGAGTGAGAGGGTTGGGAGATTTGTGGTGGCCTGGTAGTCTGATCTACAATCATTTGGATAATGTATTTTTCTCTGAGTAAATGTCAGCATTTTAAACAAGAAAAAACAATGATGAAGATAAAATAGCTACATTTTGTTTACAGATTTTTTGTTTTGTTTGATCAAATTTTTTATTAAGAAAGAGTTGTTAAAGAATAAACCTAAATTGATAAGTAAATTAGTGGTAGGACCAAAATACTTCTAAAATTATTTTGGTACATGAGTTTTAGTAACTTTGCACAAAATAGATTTTTGGATTTGGAAATTTAATCAACCTTACTACTTTGAGAAATAGTTAATGATAAATTCAAATTAAATATTTTCTTGCTAAATACATTTTGTACCAAAATAAAATGTTGATGTCTAGCACTTGTGACTGTGCCCTTCCCCAACCCCACCCTTCTCTCCCACTCCCAACCCTCCTCCCTCTCCCTCAACACAGTGTCACTGTAAACAGTTCTTGAGAGATATCTGTATATTGTTAGTATATCATTATATTTTTATAATTAAGTTTAAATTAATTGTGTAAAAAATGAATAACAGTGTTGGTAATTTGATTTCCTTGTGTAGTGCTAGTAATAGTATTATGTTCTCACATTTTATGCCATGACTTGTATATTTTTCTGAACAGGACTTGTGACAGAAAAAAAGACATTTTGCATAAAATATTAAATTCCGATGTAGTTTTCTAATTCAGATATTTATTAATAGTTTGTGTGAAAAAAGTATGCTATAAACTGAAAATGAAACACAAATCATGATCTTAAAGCTGCCAAACAAAAAGCTGTGATTATATACTAGGTTATTGCTTTAATATAAAGTCTCAGTTATAATGTTACATGAAGCTGCATATTTTTTATCAAAACAACACATTAAATGGGTAGGATCATGTTTGAAAAATGGGATTGGAAGTGAATAATTTTGGATTTGTTGTTGCCAAGCAACATAGAAGCTTTGGACTGGATCTTTATGTCATGCTTTGTCTTTAAATGAACTTTGAATAAGCTCTAGGAAATGTTAGTAGTCTTTACTTGGTGTAGGATTTACTTATTGTCAATTATCCTCAAACTCTTGCACTATGTGTGAAAGCTTTGGTGTAGGAGTATTTTTCTTTTTAGTCTAGGAGTACCGTAATCACCCTAAGTATTTGGACACCTTAAATATTGGGACACCCTTATTTTTCACGAAAATAATTATTTTTTGTGTCCCTTAATTTTGGGACACTTTTATTATCAGTATTTTTCGGTGTCCCTAAGTTTTGGGACACTTTCATAAATGGTATTTTCGCGTTCCTAAATTTTGGGACAAGAGATATCTGCTCGGTAACCATGCAGGTTGGCCCATGTTTTTCAGACTTTCACCATGTTATTGCAGAGTTTACCTTACTATGCCGTGTATTTGAAACAAAACTTTTAACGTTCAGAGATATCTACCATGAGGAATTCAAGAAGAAAAATTAGAATATATAAAGTACCGATATACCTTTTTTTATTTAACTAAAGCTCCTCTGTAAAATAAAACGGCTATCGTTTTCGTTTTTTTTATTAATTATATTCCCGTATCCAAAGAACTTTACTCTCGTTTTTCGAACTGTTTATTGTCAAAAACTAGCTAAACTGATTATGCAAGTGCAAATAATAGCTGGGGCGAGTGTCAGTGTCAGTCCTGAGTATTGAAGTTAATTCTTATCAAAACAGACTGTCCAATAACCGACACAGGTGTGAAAACTTCCCAGTTAAGCCACCTGTTTCAAGTCGGCAAGCATGTGTCATTAAAATCATGCAAAGGGATTAACGGAACGTCAATTACCACTTAACAAAATAGTGCTTGACAAGTTTTAACACAAAAATAAATCATTTTATTCTCCAAACTGAAGACAACTAACTGACTGACTGAACTAATTACAAAAATATAAAAGAATTATTTGATTTCGTATAATCATAATTATGTAACGGTTGATCGGTCTAGGTTGACTTCCTATATTGTTTTTAGACATAACTAGTGCATGCATGAATATCGACCCAAAATATTGGGACACTTTTTGAACAAATATTTTTATGCGACCCTTACTATTGGGACACGAAAAATTTTAATTATTTTTAACTGTCCCAATATTTAGGGTGATTACGGTACTTTACATCAGCATCAATTGATGTAAGTTTTGTTTGTATAATGTCCTGATATTGTAATCATTCCAGAAACACAAAGTGCTCTATTACTTTGTTGTGAGAAATTATGAAAGATTATTACAGAACTAATAGAATATTAGAAATAAAAGAAAGGAGACAAGATCATAAACAGAAATTGGAGACCAGTCTTAAAACTTGCTTCCGATGGTCAGCTTCTGAAATTGAATGTTTTGAAGGGTGGGGGGAAAGTGGGGCGTGGATGCAGAGGGTCATTGAAAATGTAAGCTAGTTTAATGCTCCTTTGGCTGTCTAGTCTTTAGTGATGTACCATGACAGTTCAGTCAGGCAATCATAAACATTGATGTTTCACAGATATTATGAAATATAAAAAATACATTATAATGATTTAAACTGACCCAATCGTTTGAAGTACAGTAAACTCTGCATTGGGACTTGCATGACATTACCTTCAGAAGCATAAACATGCATCCTACAACTTCTTTGACAATGTTTAAAGGAAGACAGAAAAATGTCATATCATTGAGTTTTACAGCTTTTTTAACCAGGTTTTCAACGAAAAATAACTTAAGTTTGCTTTGGCCTGTTGACACCAAACTTGGTTTATGTGTAGCTTATATCAAGGGGCAGCTTGGAATTGCTACCCAGGTGTCTGTGATCAAGGTCAAGGTCATCGTTGCTAAAAAAGAAATTCTGTTTCTGCTCAATAACTTAAGTTTGCTTTGGCTTATTGATGCTAAACTTGGAGTTTTGATAGCTTATATCAAGGGGCAGCTTGGAATTGCTGACCAGGTGTCTGTGATCAAGGTCACTGTTGCTAAAAATAGAAATGCAGTTTACGCTCAATAACTAGATTGTTTTGACATATTGACACCAAACTTAGTAGTGTGTTGGTAGCTTATCATAAGACTCAACCTGGGATTACTACCTAGATCATAGATGTCTGTGGTCAAGGTCCTTTAAGCTAAAAATAGAAATTTAGTTTCTGCGTAATAACTTGATTTTGCTTTAACTGTTGACATTAAACTTGGTGTGTGGGTAGCTTATATCATGATGCAACTCTGAATGTCTATCCTCGGTCATTGAAAACCTGTTTTCGTTGCATTGCGGTGCTTCTTGTGTTGATTTTGTAATGCTTTGGCATGAGTTATCTCCCTACGTTTTCTGAAGAATGGCAATTACATTTTTTGCAGGCCAGTCTAAATTTTCAGGCTACAATTTAGTACCAAATAAAAATTATATCTTGTCAGTCTTACCTTAACTCATTTTTGAGCCTTTTTTGGACTTTCAGAATCTAGTCTATAAATTGCCAAATGTATTTTCATTTCCCTTAGAAATGAGTTGCCATACAGAAATTTGTTAGAAATGCCAGATTTCAAAATTGATTGGTCACCATACTTCATAATGGTATTATTTCTCAAATCTTGATGAATAAAATGACTGTGTGGATGCGCAGGTTGGTGTGACTGAGAATGACAATCAATTCAAATTGCGATAGAAGTTTCATAATGTGCAGGGCTTGTATTCTGCTAGTCTCTTCACACTTCATGGTTTATTTATTTATTACAAGTACATCTGTCATATTGGTTTACTTGTGCAGTTGAAATTTCTTCTGTATGATTATTTGTATAGAATTTCTTACAGTTTGTTGTTCTTTGTCTGTTGAACATTATGCTGTTAAGTTTAGATAGAGGTATGTATATATCAAATCATATGGCATTGATGAGCAAAATTTCAATATGAGCCACTGCATTTCAGACATAGGTAAGCAAAACCTGGCCCCAGTAACAACAACATTTTTATGCTCAAACTCAATTTTCATCTCAAACATATTATTTTATTCTAATTCTGAGAACATCAGGTTATTAACATGGAATAATCAATAAAAGTGTAGTAAAATCATTTATTTTTAGGAAAATGTTAAATACCACAAAGTGTTGCCAAAATATCACATAATATATATATTTGAGTTCAGACTCAGAGATTCTGAGTATCAACTCAGCAGTTTTCTTTTGGTTAATAAGGAATCGGAATATATAGACACATTTTTAGATAAAAAAATAATTTATAACTTATTCTTAAAACCTCAGTCAATCAAGTAATCTGTATATTGTCATTATTTTATAAATATCACATTTAGTTGAGCTTTAAATCCAGCGCGATATTTCTGGTGATATTGGCGCCAGGTCTATACAATGTATGTTTCCAAATAAGCATGCTTATCACTGTTACAACTGGGCTGAAGGTTATAAAGCTGAGATTGGAAACCAGTCTCAAATCTCAAGCATCTGATTGGCTGAAATGGCGACAGTTTTATAACCTTGGGCACTGATATGTAATGTTAATGTGGAATTACAGTTATTGCTCTGATGTATACCCTTCTAAACATAAGTTTAAATGTGATATAAATATGGAACATAGCTTTTTGATCATGCAGTAATTTATACAAGTTTTAATGTATTTCCGTGTGTAACAATGATTATGAACTAAATCAACATAAGTTTAAATGAGAATTTAAGTAATATGCACAACTTTTGATCATGTAGTAAATCAACGTAAGTGTAAATCAGAATATAAGTAATATGCACAACTTTTGATCATGTAGTAAATCAACATTAGTTTAAATCAGAATATAGGTAATGTGCACAACTTTTGATCATGTAGTAAATCAACATATTAAGTTTAAATCAGAATATAATTAATATGCATGCAGTAAATCAACATAAGTTTATATGCAAAATATATGTGAAACACAGGGTTTAGATCATGCATCAAATTGACACAAGTTTAAATGTGAAATAAACATGATACATGTATATACCATTGTTATATAGTGTAGTAAATTGACATGTAAGTGAAAATGTAAACAAACGTAAAACACAAGGTTTTTGATCATGCAGTAAAATGATACAAGTTTAAATGTGAATTAAATTTTTATTTTAAAGCACATGTTATTGCACAACTTTTCACATTGAATCAATTTCTTAAAATGATGTTGCTGTACATTTTATGGCACTTGTAATTTGAAACATTCAAAACAAAAGTTATGTGGGGCTATTGCACATCTGAATTTGAATATTGTGTTATGTATGTGCGTAATTATTATTTCCTTGAGTTTGTTTTGTGATTGTAAATTTGTTATTCAAGTACTTGGTTTTGGTATTTTCTCTGAATACTCGATTCAGAGTTTAGTGCCAAATGTTTGAAAATGAGCTCATTGTGTAGTGGTGTTTTAAAGTGTAAAAAATAAAAATTTTAAACTTGACAATGCTATTTGACTATAAATACAGTGCTTTAGGACTACATACAGTGCTATAGGAATATATATAGACTGCCATATGACTATGAAACAGTGCTTAAGTACTGAAGTATAGTGCTAATGAAATACAGATAAAGTATAACTATAAAACAGTGCTTGTCTACTGTAGTGCAGTGCTATAGAACTAAAATAGAAAGCATTAAGAAATCTGGTCACTTGACTCTGGTCACATGACTCAGGTCACATGACTTGGGTCACATGACTCGGGTCACATGACAGGTATTGTATATTAGTATCTATCTACGACGTTTTAACTACTTTAATCCATGAATCTTTAAACCTCAGTATCTTGAAATTGTTTGATCCTTGAGCCCATAAAAGTGAGATTGGAAACTCGTCCCAAATCTCATTGCATCTGATTTACTGAAATGGAGACTTGTCTCCATTTCAGCCAATCAGATGCTTGAGATTGAAGACTGGTCTCCAGTTTTAGTTTTATGCTCTTAATCCCAGGTCTGTGTAGGATAGGAGACCTACTATCTCGGCTTTACACTTTGGAAGTGTAAACAAATATAAAATTAAAACGGGTCCAATTCAGATAAGGAATTGACCATTTTTAAGACAGCTGTTAAAGTTTTGATGATATTTTAGTTGAAATGGCATTTTGTCATAATTCTACAATTCTACATGTTCATAATGCTGATTTTGATGCCTCAGGTTTGCTTTAATTCATTTACATTGCAGAAAAAATTGTTAACTTTTGCAAACTTAACTGGTGTAGAAATACTTATTTTCCAACCATGTGATCTAGTCATTTACATAGACATTTTTATGTGGAGTTAATTTTCACTATAGTGCATTAATTGTATGAGCAACATCGAAATATGAAGGTGATATACCATTATTGTACTAAGGCGACATTATGTGCTAGTTATTGACATCTGTGAAAGAAGTGCTGTTTGAAGCATTAATAATCTAAGTGGCTGAATTACCAGATTTCCTATATAAGTGTGATTCAAATAGCTGCAAATGTGTACAATAGTATGGATTCAGAAACCAATGTCATTAACCCTTTCCTCCATATATATAAGTTTATTGCATGGGCAAACAGTGTAGATCCAGATCATCCGGCACATCCGTACCATTGCTTTTTTATTTGTTCAGTTATTTTTGACCAAACTGTTACCAGTGCAGATCCTGATCAGATGGCAGAAATGTCTATGGAGGAATGGGTTCAATTTACCTAAGATTATGTTGAGTAATAAATAAGTCTCCTGATCATAATTTATGTTAATCAAAATAGTAAACTTTATTGAATTTGTTATTTTGTCTGTATTAATATACAAATATAAGTACCTGTTATATTTTCATGATTTAAATTTGTGTTCTTGTGTAACAATTTAATTAGATTTGTCAGTAAGTTTTACTGGCATTCATGTGTTGAGAATGAGAACTTCTGTCAGTTTCGTTTTAGAAAATGTATGTTTTTTACATAATCAGCATTAAATATAGTTTGATAAAATAAACTCATCTTAAACTAATGCCACACTCCATGGAATATGGCTGTTATCCATAGGCAAACAGCATAGATCCAGAGCGTAGATCAGCCGGAACATCTGTGCTGTTGGATTCATTGATTTTGTTCTGACCAAGAAGTGACTAGTGTTAAGATCAGACAGCATGGATATGGTGGCTGATCTGGATCAACACTGATCACACATGTGATAAAATCCTTCTGTATGGAGTAAATGGTTAAAAATTGAAAACTACAAATTTAAGAACCCATGAAAATGCTTTTTAACTGAAAGCCAGATGCATAAGAATATTAATGCATTCACTGTATACTTGTATACCATATATATATTACCTTGATTTATTTTGTAATTAATATAAATGTTGCTATCAGATAATAAGTTTGTGACTCTCATTTAACTATTCATAATGATGAATGACATCATGTGGAATGTGAGAGGAGTTTTTGAGAAGTGGTTTACTCTTTACTCCATACAGGTTTTATGGCATGTGTGAACTGTGTATATCCTGATCAGCTGGAACATCCATGCCATCAGATCCGGATCTACACTGTTTGCTTCTTGCTCAGAAACAAATAAAAAAGCAACCAGTATAGATCCTGATTACATAGCACAGATGCACAGGTCAACCTGGATGTACGTTGTACACCAATGGATAACAGCCATATTATAGCATGAAGGGTCACATGTTTATAAAATGCCTGTCTTCTGTATGTAATGTATAAAATAATTTAAAATGAGCTAACTGTCTGCTGACCTATAAATTGGCAGCACAAGTGGTGCTCATAAATGCAGCAAATATAAATTGGTTGCAAAAGTGAATCAAGTTACGCAATTGTTTGTTCTAGTATTTGTGTTGTAACATGATCACACCGTTCAACCCGATAAGATGAATGCCGTGGGTAAGACGACGGCAGTTGCTTGTGTACATGAACGTTTTTCGGCGAAACTGAGTATTGGCCTGATTTTTACATTTTCCGGCTATATCTTAGCAGACAAAAATATACATATTGATTCCCTGTTTGTTAAGGACTCTACTGACGAAATCTTGACGCACACATGATATTATTTACAGAGAAATTGCAGAAAAAGTGTGCAATTTTTTGACAAAATATGTCATTTGACGAATCGGTCGCAAATATCCTTTTTAATTACCAAATCTGAAATATTTGAAATATACCATGATAAAGTTCAATTATTTCCCTGTAATTATTTGAAACCACAGCTTCCAATTCGCTTTCTCTAGAAAGATATTTACTTTTAAACTTGGTACGTGGTAGTGATTTTGGTAATGACAACGGCCGTTAACACTAAAATATTGGTACAGTTGAATGCAGTTTCGTCAGTGGATTGGATAACGTTAACGGCCGTCAAGTGAACTTATTTTCAACGTCGCTCTTGTCTGCTTTATGCATAAAGTGTATCAGACTCTAGTGTTAACAAATCTAGGCTACTCCTTGTTGTGTATAAATCAAGATAATTATTGAAAAGTATGTTTACCTAAAGAAAAACATTTATAACAAAACACCTGATTTCCAGGTTGAATAATATAACCTAACGTTTTGTTGTTGATGAAATTTTAGAATTGTAATAATTTTAAGTATTCAATTATTTCGTACACTTGTCAAAAGAGAAGTACAAGCGTCTGTACTCATTCAAATGAAAACAATATAATATTTTATCTAACTTTGTACAAATTCTTATATTATTTACTATATATACTTTACGAACTTGAAATTTAATGCACTTGCACAGCCGCCTGCATACGAGAAAAAATGTTGCACCGCATATTATTTCAGCTCGAACTTTATCTGGGGACGAACCATACCGAGTACGTAATATTATAGTTTTAAAATTCGGAAATAAATGTTATTATTCTTTATTTTCATTTGGTAGCCATTACTCTTTAAGAATATTCGAAGCGCAGGCGGTCTTGATTTACTTCTGATTAATAAATAAAATTATATAGACAACGAAAGTAAGTAAAATTCAACTCAGAATGAAGTATTTGAAGTTCTTTTGCTTCATATTTGTAACAGACGAAAAACAACTATTTTTATGCGACTAAGTTTTGCCGACGGACCGTTCCAAGGCGGTAACCCCTCGGGTTCTCACTTTCGTTAATTGTTTGTGGCGTCTATATTGAAATTGATTATTGTAATACCATGTTCTCTTTTCGTCTCTGCTGTTTGGCTGTATGGGGAAGCTGTGTCTGCTGGATGTGGCCATCCCTGATATGCATATTTCACTGTTTTATATATCATTGTCGTCACCTTTGCTTCGCTGACAATACGGCTAAGACGTCATGGTCATATCTCTAGAATATAGTTTAAATACAAGGAATCGTAATCTCTGTCAGATCAAACTCAATTTGTAAAACAGTATTTTAAAAACTTTCATAAATATGTCATTTTCAACAGCTGTTTAAGGAAAAAAAATATACAACAAAATTGGCAATGTGCGCGTTAAAAAAAAACATCGGTCAAATCACGATGCAATAAAAACATTTAATTATGTTCTCGGGTCCAGTGTTAATCATTGTAAATACAAAGCTAATTTTCGCTTGACGGCCGTTTAAGTTATCCAATCCACTGACGAAACTGCATTCAACTGTACCAATATTTTAGTGTTAACGGCCGTTGTCGTTACCAAAATCACTACGACGTACCAAGTTTAAAAGTAAATATCTTTCTAGAGAAAGCGAATTGGAAGCTGTGGTTTCAAATAATTACAGGGAAATAATTGAACTTTATCATGGTATATTTCAAATATTTCAGATTTGGTAATGAAAAAGAATATTTGCGACCGATTCGTCAAATGACATATTTTGTAAAAAAATTGCACACTTTTTCTGCAATTTCTCTGTAAATAATATCCTGTGTGCGTCAAGATTTCGTCAGTAGAGTCCTTAACAAACAGGGAATCAATATGTATATTTTTGTCTGCTTAGATATTGCCGGAAAATGTAAAAATCAGGCCAATACTCAGTTTCGCCGAAAAACGTTCATGTACACAAGCAACTGCCGTCGTCTTACCCACGGCATTCATCTTATCGGGTTGAACGGTGTGATGATGAATTGGGGCTTGTGATGTGGATCTAAGTTGTAAGTCTGTCAGTTTGATCAGAATCTACACCCTTACTGCATATAAGCCCTGTTTCTCATGATGAAACGTTTATAGATGTATACCGGTATCTGTTGGTGTTATGTTTGTATATCTGTACCACTTGGCAGATTATTCAGGTACATGTTGGTGGATTATAAATCCAGTAAACAAACATCAATTGTTTGTTGTCAACTGTTTAATATTGTTGACAGATATATAAATTTTGTGATTTGTATTATATAAAGATCCTATGATCCTGTTGATAATAATTATGATCAAAATGAGTAAATGAGCCAGTTTGAGTGTTGCTATTGTTTTTCTGTTTTGTTGAATGTTAGAGTTTAATGTGTTTATGATTAGTTAAATGTTTTAAACAAATATAACTGTTATTTGTGGAAGATAACTGCAGAAATCTCTCAGCTGATTAATGAACACTTAAGACCTAGATCAGACTGTGCGGATGTGTAGGTTTATCTGGATCTAGAATAGTCGCAGATTATACTTATGTCATGCTGGCACTTAAATGGTGATGTAAAATTTTAGATTTGAGTAAAGTGCCCTGCAGATACTACAGTACATGTACAATAAACTGTTTTAATACAAATACATACTTCTTCTCTGTATCTTGCACTAAAGGTTGTGGCATTTTCTTTCATGTCATTTCTTTAGGTTAAAATAATGTTAGAGTAATTATAAGAAATTTCAATTTTAAAAACATGTGGTCATTTTGGTGTTGGGGTAGTAATCGCACCCTAAAATTCTCTATATACCAAAAATGTGGAGTGTAAATGGTATAGATGAGCAGTGCCACTAGTTTAACTTTTATCTCCATGGATACAGCTTATATCCCTTATGTGACCAGTATAGATTCAGGTCAGCCTGCACATCCATGCAGTCTGATCTTTATCTTTACTGATCACTTTTAGATTTATTACATTATTTCTGACCATGAAGCAGACAGTTAACCCTTTACTCCTTATATACACCAATTTTTGCATGTGTGACCATTGTAGATCCAGATCAGCTGGCACATCTGTGAGATCTGATCAGGATCTGCACTGTTAGCTTTTTGGTCAGAAATAACCTAATAAATCAAATAGCAAACTGCAGATCCCGATCAGATGGCACCGATGTTCAGGCTGCTCTGGATCTACACTGTTCACCCATGCCATAAAAGCAAGTATATGGAGGAAAGGGTTCAGATTCTAATCAGACTGCATGGATGTGCTAGCTGATCTGGATATAAACTGGGTGCACATTGGATATAAATTAAAGTTTACAGTTAAGTAATTTCATGTCTGAAATGTCCTTTTTGCCAAAAATTTCAAGGTTTCACATCAAGCACCCTGTAATTTTGTGATAAATTTTCACTGAGTGTTGATAAAAGCCATTTATTATGGCTTTAAATATTAGAAAACTGTTCCATCATGAATTTTAATGATTCTGTATAAATATTTTATTAGATATGGTATTCAGTTACTGCTTCAAGATTCAAGAATATTTATTGTTTTTGTTTCACCAAAATAGGGCCATGTCTGTATTTTTTCATTGTACACATAATTTCATCTTATTAGATCTACATATACTCAGCCTGTTTAAAACATTCCTTGTTACTTTCATATAGACACAAAATACTACTTGAAAGTCATTTGTGTTGACTTCATACTGGTATTAAAAATACTGAAACATATGTACTGATGCATTTGTTCAGGGTCTATTTATCAATCAACCGACCCTGATTTGTTCCAATGTTGTATTTTTAGTTTCATTTTGGAATTTGTGATGTTTTTCTCTTTTTCGAAAACACTATTGTAAAACTCTATTATGAATTAATTTCACATAAGGCAAAAGAAAATAATGTTTTTGATTCTTATCCGGAATGTACCAGCCTTCAAAATGCCTGACTTTAATTTTTATATTGACAATTGATGAGAATCTAAAAGATAATTTTTTGAGCTTGTGTGTGTACAATTTTATGTTATAAATATTTTAAATGCATGTGCGTACTTGATGGTTCCGGCGCCTGTTTGTGAGAAAGAAATAATTTTGTGTACATGGATAGATTCAATAAACTGTTTTGATTATTGAAAAATAAAGTATAAAGCCCGTGTTAATATTTTTACTTTTCTTTATTCCTTCGGAGATTGGAGGCATATACGAGTTGATAGATTCGATAGTTTTGCAGTGTACATAAAGAAGTCTCATCAAGTAAAAAGGAAAATATTTGATACACTTCTCGTTTTCACTTCATAATTATGCATTTGATGCTTCCGCCATAACAAAGTTTCTTGTATTTATTCTGAACCTTGTGAATTGGAATTTTTTGTCCGATTGGTTTTTGGCCAGTGTGTATGGAGAGTGATGGCAAAGTACTTTTGTCAACACGTACACAAAAAGCATCAAAAGGTGTCATAATAGTCATCAGTTTTCTCAACTTAAAAACGTACACTTAGCCGGATATGTTTCATTTCATCAATTTCTATGTGTGACGGCTGTGTAAAGTCTCCCCGTACAATCAGTCAGTGTTGTTCTCCCGCAATTTTAAATCTTCGAAACTCCGTGGGTACAATGTAGTAAACTTCAACATTATTAACTGTTAACATGTATTGACTAAAACGCCCTCATGTTGATCACATACATTGGATTTAGTGAAGTCATGTCAAGAAATAAAATTTATTTTTGTTATTTAAACCATGTTGATATGCATTTTATACTGAAATAAATCTATCTATGTATAAACAAATAACAAAATTCAAATTTACTATTGCACGTGTCACCAGGTGCCTGTCGGCCGGCCTTGCCAATAATTCTGCCGATCGCTTTATATTCCACTGTGTTCTTTCCTTCGTTCATTTTGTATTTCTACATTTTGATCGTTCTTGCATCAAGCATTCGTTGTTTTATATTCTGGCTCGAAAAAAAGATCACGTTTTGGTCAATGCACGTTTTAATTAGACCACCTTCCAAGACATTGTAACAAGAAACGTGACAGAACGTCCCACGAGAACAACCAAACTTCCAAGTTTTGCAGTAGACGAGAGCTCTCACAATCACGACTCCCAAGTCTCGCGAGAGCCGTTAAGTCACAAAGATGTTCTGTAGTTTGTTTACTGGTATAGTAGTTTCAACACGATGTCCGTAATTTGTAATGTAAACTTAGGTTAACTTACACGAGAACATTACTAGGCTTTCTGGATCGCAGTATGCCGAATGCATTCAGTTTGAGCCCCGTGATAGTGAATGAGTTCAACCTAAGTATTATCATCATTATTTACCTCGATGTAGCTAATGGCATGCCATGAAAAAGTCTGAGTTTTATCAGATAAACATTAGGTTTAAATCATAGTTTATTGAGTTTATCCGGTTATAAAGAATGTTTGGTTTGTTTATTTGAATAACCCAAACGTTTTTCACATTCTTATACAAAACAGTATAATATTCAACTTTAAAATTGACACTCTTAAATATTCTGAATTCTTCCAAAAATATAATGAAAAGTTTATGATACAACGTTTTGTTGTTGTCGTTTTTTGTTGTGATTTACTGTTGGATGAGCGACGTTGATAACAGTGTGAATGACGGCACGCCTTTTAGCAAAAATTCGTCGCAAAACGTGCAAATCATCTACGTCACAAGATCACTGCACCGTCCGACAATCTGTTTTATCTTATTCACGCCCTGTCGTAGAATAAAACACAAGAAACTGAAAAAAAAACAATCGCAGCGCAAGAAGAGTAAATAAAAATGGTAACTTATCGTGTTTAATACGGAATTGCTTGATGTTGCGTTACTCAAATAATGTTAGTTTCGAAAACTAGAAGTTTATATGAAAATCATTATTTCTTACATTAAATTGTTTTAAACAGTCGATTTAAATTGGTCACAATGAAGCAATATCCGGTGTACATTTTATATAGTGGGTGAATTTCGTAAATGTTTATTGGACTGTCAGAAGTGAGTTCTGAACACTCTGTGTTGTAAATATTATTATTTCAACTGGAACACAATAGTGCCCTTAAATCGCAAAATGACAGTCAGTTATTAAATATTCATAAAACGTGTCTTCTCTATTGTTATAATTAACAGTGGTTCATCGAGTATCGAACAACCTTGGGGACGTGTTGCTTTTCATTACATTTAAGCTAATCCTATGTATAATTTAAGTAAGATCAAGTAACAAAAATACCATTTCCCGATATTTTCTGTGACCTAAAATATTTAAAAAGTCGAAAAACTAATTACGAAATTATTTATAATCAGTCTAATGTTAAGCCGAATACAACAGACCGACTTAATGACATAATTTGATTTAGAAATGTGGTTTAAAATATGGCCCTGGATTTAAGGAATTAACGGCTTCTAAATAAAGGTTCAACGTAACTTTATCGTATAAGAAATATCAAATTTATACTTGAAATAAGAATTTAATACCACCAGGCTTTTTTCTTGATAAGTAAAGCGAGCCTGTGCAAACAATACAAGTCAATTTTACCTACTCAAAAGAATTTCAAAATATTTAATTTCGCGTTGACACAACACACAGTCGATTGACAAGTGAATTAATTCTATTAAAAAGTGACAATGTAATTGAAAGGTTCAGGTTCAAAGAATTAAAAAAGAAAATGCATGTGGAATTAATTTAAACTGATCCGTCATTTGAAAGAATAAATTATAATTGATATTTGATAGAGGAAATACAAAGACTCTCGCGTGTCGAGATCATTCTTATTAAACATCTTATTTACGAGTTGAAATTAAAATTCCCAAAGTGGCATAGTGGAACTAACATGGAAAATAACGTTACATGACGTAACGTTTAAGGACGTCGTACTTAACGTTGCAACCATAGTGTTGAGCTCTTTTAAATTCTTACGACAATATTAAACAAAATGTGAAAATAATAAATGTTTCAAAGTGCAGGAATTGTACTCGAGTCCTGTGAGATATGACTTATGATAAGGTAAGATATAATCCTCTCTCTAGGTTTACTAGTAAATAATAAAGTATACAGCGATACACCGCTGTTAAGATCACCTCTGTGACTGGAAGAAGTTATTTTAGCAGTTGGTATGTCTTAATACAAGAGTAGAAAATACTAGTAAATCAAAACTGTTCAAAGGGACATTGAAGTGGAGGTCTTATTATCGAGGTGGTCTGTATTTTGAAGTGTTCTTCAGGAAGGGTTTACTGTCATATATTTCGATAGATTTTTGGTTTCACGAACCTCGTACGTAACAAAATAAGTAGTTAGTATAGTATGTTTAACATAAGGGTATAAGTATTAAACAAACAAAAATATTCATTTCCTTGAAAACAGGGATTTAACATTGCTAATTCTGTCTTTAATAAGGAATTAAATATCAAATTCTTCTTTCTTTGACAAGTGCCGAAGCTTAACCCATCACCTGCCGAGTCCAAAGCTTTGTTACCTGTATATACAGAAATTCAGCAGGATCATGTTTAATTTAGTTGTTAGCATTTAAATGTTTTAATGGTACATGAAAATGGAGCTGAAATATTGTGTAATTACGTATACCAATAGATCATAATATTTAATTTCTTATTGTTGAACCTACTTAAATATTGTAAAGAATACGAAATCCATATAAATAACAAGTAATCTTCGGGACATAGAAAATAAAGGAAACGAGGTTTCATTGATTTTGTCTTTTTTTAATCACTGTCGGAAAACGGCTATATCGCTAGACCTCTGCGATTTCTTTGGTTGCCGGTTGAAAACAAAACAAAAGACACAAACAAATGGCGAATGGGATAAACATTAAACTCGCCCTTTTGATTATTCGATGTATATATGCGGTGTTGGGACGCGTAACCCATATGGAGGCCCTGTCAACGAATGTTAGCCATATAGTCGCCGGCACAGTACAATACGAGATGTCTCCGGTACAGTACAATTAATAATAGAAGGGTAAGGTTGGTCGGCGCAAGATCATCGTCGTACCGAAGAAAACCTCATATTTTCGTAAAATTAAACTTTTCTCGTCATGTTTCTATATAAAAGCAGATAAAATTAACTCCCGTTAGGAAACTTCTTCCTAGGTCCGACACGTACCGCATACCGTTCCGTACTCTTCTGCAACAGTAGTACCGATGCATGCAAACTTGGCCCCACGAACTATTTGGTTGCGAAAAAAAAACTGCCACTACGTACATTTTCAACCGGAGCAGTAGTATTTAAAAGATATACTTACTGTGCTTAAATGTAAATGGTGATTTTTTCAGAAGTTATTTATCTGTAATCTGTAAAAACTCTTCCTTTTTATTATGCCATCACTGCGTCGGTAATCTGTTAAGATTGGGGCGGTATCCTTTTTATAGTAGCATAAGATGAATACTTCTCATTTAAATGTTTTCTCGTTGAAAAGAAGTATTTTTTACTAACTTTATGTTCAGTCTTCATTGATTCTCGGATTTTTTAGTAATACTTAACAGAGACTATGTGGCATTTGGGGTAGGGATTATTCATCTATCGTATGTAGCGTAAAGACTGGTTAAGGACAGACGTTTTATACAAATCCATACAATTTAAATATAATACTGGATTTAAACTATTTGATGTTATAGCTATTTACTGGGATTGTTATCATTTAATGCTATAAGAAAGATGAACTTTTGAACGAGTATAAACTCTCCCTCATCAATCATATGTGATGACATGGGGATTGTACTTAGTGTGACAATAGCCTTGTCCGTGGGACCACTTCAACAAATAACTTCGCTTTGTGGTCATATCTCTGCCATCTCTTGTATTCAGGCACTCATTTTCAGGAATAATAACTTGTTTTTTAGACAAAATCTTCCAAAAGGGACGTCAGTAATATGTATGTAAAATTTTTACTCATCGATTCAAAATTTCGGACTGGTGTCCTTTATCAACAAAAATATATTTTTATATTACATGTTCATTGCACTAAAAAGTTATATGTGTTAGTTATCGGTTATAAATTGGACATTTTGTATTGCATTATGCTGGTACTTTTTGGTTACATACTTGGTTGCACGTTTGCCAGTTTCTATTACTGTATTGTTAATGTTTTTTATTTGTTGTTGTTTTAAAAATCTTAAAAAACTTACACTGTGATGACCTGCTTGTATCTTGTAATCGTAATTAACAATAAAATAGAAAGATGGGCGTTTCTGTCGAAGGGATTTCGGGATTTTAGGGATATTACTGCTTCATATTCTTTTGATAAAATATTATTTCTGCTGGTCTGGTCATTTAATTTAGATGTTTTCGTTAAAACAAACTTTTCGTGCGTTCTTAAATAAACTGATTTTCAGTATTCTAAATTCAGTATAACGCATACGAAAATAAGTTCCCTCACGCATATTAATGAATTCACATTATAGTAAACATTTTATTATCCTGCTAAATATATGAATCAGAATCGGCCCATGCTGACGACACAATATAGATCCATTCTGCCAAGTAAGTGCCAACTGAGCATTGCATTTGGGAGAATTTCGCTTTTTTATGGTATTTTGTCTTGCTTATCGTTATAGGTACAATTCGGTACGAATAAATACCAATGTGTCAACAAAAACGACAGAAAAAGTGTTACTCAGCATGAAGAATCTTTTCTAGAAGGTAAAATTACTGTTTTATCATTATTTTTCGCGCAGTTTTTTTTTCGCTTATTGCTGTGCGAAATCAAGTCCCACCGAAATAAAACCATGAAATAACGGGTACCGTATATTAGAATATTACAGCTGCGTGACGTTATGTTCGCAGGAGAATATCATTTTCGCCTTCTGAGTTTCGTCGACGAGAAAATGATAACCACAGTAGTGAACCATTTATTTTATACGCTTCTGAAGATGTTAGGTTTCAAAGTTTGCACGACACAGTATATTTTAATAAATGATTTCATAATATTAAATACAGTCCAACCTGTGCTAAAGATCATATGTCAACAAAGACCACCTGCGAATAAAGACCACATTTTATTTGTCCTAATGACTGATTTAAAGAACAAATTCACGGTGGACAAAGACAACCTGTCTTGAAAGACCACTTTTGGCTTTTCCCTAAGTGGTATTTGAAGACAGGTTTGACTGTTCGTAAAAAGAACAAAATAACAGGTCTTTTTTCTAACCGATATACCACATCTGTAGAAGGATACATGGCTGATCTTTTAAATTGTTAGTCAGTCTCAGGCTGGGTTTTAGTAATAATAAATCCACACTCAGTAACTTGTATAAAAATATCAAAATCAAAACTTTTCCCACAATCAGTGCCCTAGAGTATAAAACTGAAACTGGAACCATTCTTAAAATTCAAGCATCAGTGCCCTAGGTTATAAAGCTGAGCATGGAAACCAGTCTCAAATCTCAAGCATCTGATTGGCTGAAATGGCGACCAGTCGCCATTTCAGCCAATCAGATGCTTGAGATTTGAGACTGGTTTCATATCTCAGTATAACCGCCAGCCCTGATTGGTCTCCATTCAGCCTGATTTTGCAATATTCCTTTAGTCTGAAGGGGAGTGCATGACTGTTTATTATTAATATTTAAACGGTTTTATTTTTGCAAGTTTTCGTTATAGAAAATCTTACTTCGACATTTAGCTTCAAATTTCGTTGAATACTTAACATGGTAGAAGGAGATAGCGTGCTGAATTTCTAAGAATTTTGTTAACTTTATTTGCCTTCGCACTTCAAAATCAATGCAACTCATATTCCGTATTTAAAATATTAAGTGGGACTATTGAATTTAATAAGCAGAAATAGACTCCTCATTGAATTTCAGTTGTATTTGTTGAAAATCATTATATCCAAATAGTTTAGTTGATACATTCGTCAAGCATTGAGGCAAACATTTAAAGAGGCTAAGGCAACTTTGTACAGAATTTGTTTGCTTCCGAACAATGAAAATAAGTAAATAGCTTGTATTGAAAGTAAATCGCGTTATGCCACTAACCCATGTTAGCCTGCTTAGATTTCATATAGGGTCTGCGCAAAATACACGACGAAATAACGTGAATGTAATTATAGGATATTTGCTTAACTAGACCTCTAGCTTACAGTTGACCAGTAGAAGGGACCAATACTAGCATTCAACCAAAAAGAATACAATAACATTTGACGTGTCATGTGCCATGACAAAATGGGGCTTTCGGCCTAATATTGTGACCACGTTAGACCCAGATCAGCCTGTGCATGAGCCAGTTTGATCAGGGTCTACACTGTTCGCTTTTCAGTCGGATTCTGAATTCATCTAAAAAGAACTTTAGATTTTTTTGGACTCAGTAAATCAGCAACTGGATCAGGATCTGCGTTCATCAAAAAGTCAATACGACCCATTCTGTCATTTTGCGTCACATATATGTACTCTTATTTAAAATACACAAATGTGGTCTTTGAAGCTACAAATGAAACCTTTCATGATGGCTTTCATTCTGACTCTGTGCATCTCCTTTAATGTTTTTGAAAGAATAACAATGCCAGTGTCTAATTGATATAGAGGGAATATTTATTTAAGTCTATTAATTTTCAAAGTGTCAATTTTAACTGTGTCTTTCTATTTATCTAGTTCTATATAAATATTTGAGATAAAATTGTATTTAATCAAAGATCAACGTTAAAATAAATTACAACCCTTAGATACCAATCAAGTTTTGTATGGCTGCGTGTTGACCCATCTTTTCTTGGGTTGCAAGGAAGCAAACACACCATGTTGTAATTATCTAGACAATTCATTTCATGGGCGACCGTATAATCGTTAGCTTCACGTAAAGATTCTAACACAATATAGATCTACTCTAAAAAAATCTGTAGTCTTATTCAATTTATTTCTCACTGGTATGATTTAATCAAATCAATTTCTTTTTTATGGTAAACATTGTATTCCTAATGTTTACAATTAATAAAAAACTAGTATCTATTTAAACTTCATGCACCCATTTGGATCGAACGAAAGAATAATTTGCTAAAAGACTATGGTCGTATTAATATTTATTGCGTCCTTATTGTCCATGATAAAAATGTTCATTTTAATTGAATTTGATTTTAGGTGAAAAATACCATGTTTTACCAGTAAAACTTGCACATAACGGACATGAGGAACGTGACTTTAGAGCTGTTCTTTCCAACATGAACGAAACAACTGAAGCAATGCATAGTGTTGACAGGGAGGTAACTGAACGAAAAGCAAACGTAGAATTACGTGGACGGAGGAGAGATCATCAGTCAAGTTCAAGTGAACTTTCTAATAATGATATGAATGAAGAATTGGATTTACAAACAGAAACTGAAAATGAACAACATTTGGAAAATATAGAAGAAACATATAACAAGGAATCATTAGGAATGGAATCGAGCAGTGGAGAGTATAACGTTAGTGAAAATTCAAGAAGCAGACGATTTAACGGAGACGTCATGAGTGCAGTTAGAAATAGTCCGTCCCAGAGAAAACATGAAAGAATGGACTCTAATTCTACAAACATTGGTGTGCCAAAACTAGATAAAATAGAAGATGATATGGCTAATACAAAATCTCGCGCGACGAGACTTTCAGACGAGGCTTCTAACAAACGCTCAGATTGTAGTACTCCACTTTCTGTTCACAGGGATCCACCGAAAGGAAAGTGTGAACATTTAATAGCAAAACAAAAGCACAAAGAAAATGTTACTTTGTCTACGTCTGATAATTTTAACGGTGTAGACTCAAACGATCGCGAAAAGTGCATAATATGTGAGATATCAGACGCCAAAGTGAAGTATGCAGCAGACGAAGCCAACAGACTGCTGTTAGAGATCGTTTACCCTCACGATTTCTACGACAAGTTCCAAAGATCTGACAGAAGAGCAAAACTCTTGTCTACTCAGCGAAATCAAGAAATTAATATATGCAAACCTGCAAAAGTAGTGACCAAACCAGTGCGCCGAGAAAAGACTGTTATAAGTTCTTATCAAGCATTCGGATCGACCCGGCTAGATCCGCACAATACGATAAGAGAGCCTTACAGGCCCCCAGCTCAACTGGAAAAAGTGGAAAATGATGTGTATCCCCAGAAACGAATAAAAACGGACACGGACTACCTAAGCAGTAAAAAAGAAGTGCATCCCTGTTGTAAACCTAAAACTGCGATGGTAATTACGGAAGATAGTGAGGGACAAAAGCTCGTGCTTAAAGGTTTGAAAGGGTGGATTATTAGAAAAGAGGACGTGTTCAAAGGAAAGATTTTTCATGAGAAGAAGCAGTGTAAGTAGATATTTATATACCCAAGATCATAAAACTAAAACTGGAGACCAGATTGATCTTCTTTTCAGTCAGTCTGATGCATGAGATTTGAAACTGGTCTCCAAACTTATACATTTTTTTAGATGAAAAGACTTGCTACAGTAAGACAAAAATGCGACAGTTTTAACTAGTCGCATTTTCATATAATCGCTGTAAACTTACCATTTACGATTATGAATGGGACAAATCGACAGGCCGAGATTCCTATGTATATTTGTACCGGTTTGGTTTTTTTTATGATAACATTACTTGGAATTATTCTTAAGTTATAACACACGGCACATCGACACGAATTAAGATGATAAAAATTTACATTATCCCAGGTATTTCTTAAAGTAGCAAACCGATAAAATACTTGAATAGTTTCACATTCAACATTTTAATTATTACTTCTTTTTTTGCAGCAATTTTTAAAATCAGCAGCCTTGGAATGAATTTCGGAATTCCTGAATACAACCTATCTTTATCAGACAGAAAACAACATGATCCTCGTCCGGTCACGTGTATCACTTCACCACGCCTACACGAACCTCATCAACCAATCGGAAGAAATGGTACTCGCGAAAACAGTCAGCAACCTCAAGTGACATTCCAACTCCCACCCAGGGACATTAAAAGCGTGCCTGCGCCTACTTCGTTTCCGTCTTTCCTGTTGCAACGATCAAACACAAACGTGCCGAAATTATTTTCTGAACAAAATCCCGATGAATATAATACAAGATTAAACGTTCCCAATAACAGTCAAGCAGAACTCGACAAAGCCGCCGCCGCCCATGCAAGAAATACAAAATTGTCCCTACCTCCCATAGCAAACGAAATGAAATCAAGGTCTCTTACTCTTGGTCCATTGTAGATTAATGTGTTAATATGTACATCTGTTGTATAAATAGTCTTTCCTCTGTGCAATAAAATGTTGAAATCTTGTTGAAATATTAGTTTTTGAAATTTAATGCGTCCTATAACTATGGCATTTGCACTAACGAATGAGTACTCATAATCATTGAGGTCAAACTGTTAGTAAAACAGCTCAGAAACTACTTCCACGGGTAAACATAAACTTTCTTATTATATGCATCTTATAAGAGTAATGATAACGCCATGGCAATCGTTGTTTTAACTGACACTTTTTAAAAGACTTTAATCGGACACTTAAAAAGTCTAAGGTGAACTACTGCAATCAAAGTGTAAATGTGTAACTAAGGACAATTCAAGTGATTCAGACAACAATAATGATAACTGCGGATTATCAATAGTTGGAGTTATTGCCCTTTCAAAAATTTTAAACTGAAACTTATAGTCGTCTTTTAATAGAATAAATGGAACGTTGAAAGACCGAACACAAAAAATTATCAAACTATTGCAGGATCGGTTTGATTGAGTCTGTTCATGGGCAGTAATAGAAATGCATATTACTGCCCACGCCTCCTAGCCCCGTGTTGAGCTCAACTCAAATTTTACAGTGCTCAACGGCCTTCAAAGGGCGTTAATGATAACAACTCTGATTAAATGAACGGGGTTACCTCCTGAAATTGTTTTGGTATATCTTTTCCAACGGGAACTTGTGACTTAACTAAGCCTTTTGAACGAATATGTCCTGTTACTGTTTTTCTTGGAACATACCCATCCTGCTGAAAATTTAAACGGTTGCTGAACTTATCATCGAAAGAACCTGTTTGAGAAAAGTCAAAAAATCCATACAAGTACATGCCAAAATGTTGGACACCCGCTCAAGGAAGTTCGGGTTAGTGATAAATCAAAACCGGAAATCATTGGACGCTATCCATTACACACATACAGGTGAGTAAATATGGTCAAAAAGGTTTTGGCAAGTGCTTGAACTTTTGAATTTTAAATATTTTAAAAAATCAAACAATTTAACAATACGGATGATTAAAGTCAATAACATTTTTTTTTCAGAAAAGCAGGCCATTAGTTTATTAAATGTCGGGCGTAATACTGAATCACAAACTGAAGTTATTACGAATGCTACTTATATGTTTTATGATATAAAACCATGATCTACCATTTGAAAACAATGGTCCTTGGGTAGGACTGGACTGGAGGTTATAAAGCTGAGATTGGAAACCAGTCTTAAATCTCAAGCATTCGCCATTTCAGCCAATCAGATACTTGAGATTTAAGAGGAACTTAGGAACTTTCATCTGTTTAAAAGACGACTATTAGTTTTTTAATGATATTGGGCCCCGGACTTGAAAGAGCTGACTCTAAAATGACTCCAGTATACCTGTGTAGCAGAAATGCCAAACAAAGGGTTAAGTCACCGAGATAAACAAGAGATGGATAGGCTGGATAAATGAGAAAAGTTGAAAGCGGATTTGGCTGTTTTAAACATTACGTCTGTCATCCTTTTAAACTAAAAGCAAGAGCATCACGTTCATACACTTCATATAAAGCTTCACAATCTTTCACATATATTATCTAACTTTTATAATATTACAAGTACCCTCGAGAAGAAAGGTACACAATTCAGACACTTTTTAATGGTAAGCGATAAATCACTCAAGTCACAGAGTGTCTATGAATGAAAATCGACAAACGTTGTAACTGCATTCACCTTTCGTTTTCCTACCAAATGTGACTCGAGTCATACTTTCAACTAGTGTAGACCCATACCAGAATGGAATACCCTCCGTTTTATCAGTCAGTTAATATAGTTATTTAATATATTTATACAATCTCGCGTATAGTAAAGGATCCTTATTTAACGTCGTAATTGGTAAAAGAAAATTCAATTCTAGCTAATGAGCTCATCTGCAATCAAATATATCCACATATATTGGTATAGAAACGTTACCCCGCCCACATTTCTAGCCAGATTGGCAATCGTAGTAAGGTCCCTTGTTCAAGGACATAACACAGATACCAGTGAGGATTGAACCAGGGACCATCGCTCCTAAGGCAAGCTCGCAACTGCTACCCTAAACCTAGTGATAAACCGAAAACTAAGACAGGCAAGCCTTTCACATTTATTTAACAAGTTAAGGGTTCAATAACAAAGTAACCTGCTGGGATTTGTTTTCAGTGACTCTCACGTATGTTCTACATAACAGCTGTTACTGTCAGCAACATATGCCCCCAAACAGGATTTGATACACAAGCCTAACCATTCTTCAGTTGTTAATCAGAAATCAACCTTGAATTGAAGATCACTGTTTCCTTGACCTATGACATTTTTGCTCTAACATATATAGGGGCCATCTTATGACCATGCGCGGTCATCTGACCATCATGAGCAATTCTCGTACCAAGTATGGTACATGCAGGTCAAACTGTTATGGAAAGAAATCAACGTTTTCAATGTTTACAGTGACATTGACTATTGAATTCCAAAATAACGGTGGTCATCTACCTAACATGAGCTATAAATATACCAAGTTTGGTGACTGTATGTGAAACAGTTTATATCGAAAACAAATTTTAATAAATACAAGTTCATTGTAATCTTGATCTTTAGTGGTGACTGAAATTCACCGGGGTCATATACTGGGTTGAAGGTTATAAAGCTGAGATTGGAAACCAGTCTCAAATCTCAAGCATCTGATTGGCTGAAATGGCGACCAGTCGCCATTTCAGCCAATCAGATGCTTGAGATTTGAGACTGGTTTCCAAACTCAACTTTATAACCTTGGGCACTGATCATGAACTATTTATTTACCTAGTGTGATGACTGTAGGCCACATTCATCATTGGTTAGTAATAGGAAACTTTCTTTAAAGGCAATTAACAGTAGCCTTGACCTTTTGAACCACTTATCATTAAGGCTCATCAACTGACCATAACCAATCTATGTACTAAGTTTGGTGACTATAGGTCTCATTATTTTTCAGTTAAACCAATTCTGAATTTAAGGAAACAGTGACCTTGAAATGGGGTTTCTACTCCCAGATACTGATCTTTCTACCAAGTTTGGTGACGGTGGGTCAAACTGTTCTTCAGGTACTCATAGGTATAGATGGACTGACAGTCTGTGAAATTTTTGGAGTGTATAAAAACAAGATAGTTGAGAAGACTGATAATTTATTTTATAATATCTATGTGCACAAATAAAATGTTGCATAGGAACAGAAATTTCTAGAGAAAACAGAATCTGTGCTGGTTGAGTTAATGGCAAGTTAAGAAAAGAACACAGGACTAACTAAAACTGATAATACATTTCAAAAGTTTTGTATCTTAGAAGTTACTGCACAAATTAATCTGCATTTAAATCATCCTTCATACATGATAATCCAAAATCTGTTGATTTTGTATCAGTACAAGGGACTCTCCAAACATGTGTATCCATGTTACAATAGAACTTTTCACAATAAAATCTTTATTATGTTTGTAAAAATATTGTTTTATTACATTTTCATAGTTGTAATCCCTTTACAGCTTATATCCCATTGGCAACCAGTGTAGATCCAGATCAGACATATCTGGTCAGGGTCTACATTGTTCACTTCTTGGTTAGATACAGTCTTATCTGAAAGTAAACACTGTAGATGAAGATCAGACAGCACAGATGTGGATCTGGATCTACACAGGTCATCCATGGGATATAAGCCATATACCAGGGAGTAAAGGGTTAACCTCCTACATATAAACGCATTGTTACACGTGTGACCAGTGTAGATCCATATCAGCCTGCACATCCGCGCCGTTGGATTTGGATCTGCGCTGGTTGCATTTTGGTTAGAAATAACCTAACAAATCATAAAGCGAACAGTTAAAATCCTGATCGGATGGCACAGATGTGCTGGCTGATATAGATCTACACTGTTTGCCATGCCATAAAAGTGTGTATATGGAGGAAAGGGTTAACACGGATGTTCCGGTCAGCTAGGAATACACAGGACAAAAGAATACTGGTTTTGATTAATGTATAGGACTGTTTAGACTACAAGATTATAATGAAGGAATATAACGAATAAATCTTTAGATAAAAGTATGACTGTCTGCCTTTCTTAAACAACAAAAACAATTCCAAATAAAACTTAAACAAATAACGCAAAACAATTTGGGCCCTAGATAAAAACAATATTTCCTACAAGCAAACTTACTAAACAATTTAAAAAAATAAATCACATTTGTAAAACAAACAAATACTTGAGGCTCCTGCAAATAACAGAACAAAAACTACTGATCATACCGGACAATACAACAACACACAACACTGAGTTTACTTCTACTCTAATTTCTCCATCTACATTTATGTTGCAAAAATATACATGACAGTGCCTTTTCATGCATTGGCAGTCTCAAGGAAAACATGCAATATAACTTTTTCAAATACAATTTGCTTCAACTACTTTCTTTCATATTCAACTTCTATGGAAATATATCTGATAGCAGTTCACAAGGCATGAATATTTTTTCTGAAAGTTTGGTGCAAAACTGAAAGTTCTAAAGAATTCTAGAGATAGTACAGTATAGCACCAAACTTTAGAATATGTCATATTCTGAAATTACTATACTGTATTATTTTTGTCCCAAACTGCATTGAAAACTGTTGCCAGAATTGAGTTAAATAACTATCCTTGTGTTTGTAATGTTAAGCAATTGTAACAGAAATAGTTCAGTATTAACATTTTATTTCATGAGATACAACTGATGTCCCATGTGCGACCAGTGTTAATCAAGGTCAGTCTGAACATCTATCTGGTCTGATCTGGATCTACACGATTCCCTTTTAGATTCATTAGGTTATTTCTGACCAAGATGCATTGTAGATCCTAATCAGACTTTCACATATGTGCAGGCTGATCTGGACCTTCACTGGCTGCACATGGGATGTAACCTGTATCAATGGAGTAAAGGGTTGAAGCATTTCTATAGTTGTGTATAGGAATCCATAAAATTCCAATGTGAATTGTCCTACATTTATTCCAGGCATGAATGAATGAATGAACACTTATTTTATGAGAATTTGTCTATTAGGTATATAACAGACATTGACAATTTGCAAACTGAACTACACTCTCAATCATTGTGAAAGCTAATGAGCTGTTTAACAGTGTTTCAAGAAAATTAAAATATTTAAAATACCATACTGTACTGTAGCTGACCAAACATTTTTATTTAATTTGCTCCATAAAATCGAGCATAATTATATGTATATATGATGTTTGATACATTAGAAGGTAATTAATAGCTATGTACAATAATCGATCTTACTAGATTCAATTTGCACCATCAAATCTGACTGAATTCCATGTGTATGATGTACATTTATTAATGAAGTATTATGTACAATATGATTGTGATCTTGTCGAGATGAACAGAACAATATTTGATGTTTCCCAAACACATTTACACGTATATACAACACTTAAATTTGCAGCCAATACAAAAACTAATACATGTTCACTGTTATAAATTTGCAATAAACACTATATCTTCTACATGATTTCAAAATATGATATGACTTTCAACAAACAAAATGAAATATTTTGAGTATATAATTCAACAATAAAAATAGTTTCCCTTTTTAGCTGACTTTTATTCCCACATAATTACTGAACAACAGAAAGGAGTGGTCATGCATCAGGGTAATTCAATACAAGCCGAGCTCTGTGGCAATTTCAGCAGCAACAGGCTGATGCAACATAAGGTTTTTTTTTTAAATCAAAACATCTGTAACATTTCCATTATCTATAGGCTGTTGTATTTCATTTCTTTGGCACATTTTTGTCATGTTTAATAATATTTCAATCCATATTATTTACATAATCTATTACACTATAAAATATGGAAACATTCAAGTAAATACCTCATTCATACCTTAATATGAATGCAATTAACTTAATTTTTCTGGGCATTCGGCATGTTTTTTTGTCTGCTGTAAGCACAGATACTTGTATATCATATATCTATTTTCTTTTTGTTGCTAGCATTGTATCACTTAAGTCCTTCTTAATTATATTGTACACTAGTATATGCTATATTGTATTATGTTATGACCCAAAATTATACCAATCATTTTGTTTCAATACATAATGACACAAATTTTATATCTAAAGTTTTTAAAATGATTTATGCAAATTAACCCTTTACTCTATAATGTAAGTTTTACCGCACATGCAACCAGTGTAGATCCAGATCAGCTGGTACATCTGTGCCCAAGGTTATAAAACTGAGCATGGAAACCAGTCTCAAATCTCAAGCATCTGATTGGCTGAAATGGCGACCAGTCGCCATTTCAGCCAATCAGATGCTTGAGATTTGAGACTGGTTTCCATGCTCAGCTTCATAACCTTGGGCACTATGCCTTCTTATCTGGACCTTCATTTGGTCACTTTTTTGGGCAGAAAATAAAAATGAATATATCAACCAACAGTCTAGATCCTGATCACACAGCACAAATGTGCTGGTTGATCTGGATCTACACTGTTTCCCATGTGATAGAAGTTGTCAATAAGGAGTAAAGGTTAAACATATTGACTGCTAAGATGCTAATGGTTTGGTACATGGAGCTCCAGAAAAAAACTCTAATGGTTTGGTGCCAAAGTTAAAAACAGGAATTTAATTATAAAACACAATGTAGAAAATATATTTCTAAATTCTAATATGGAGCCTTTCATTTCATGATTAAATGAGGAATACTTGTAAATATTTTTAGAAGAATAATGGGCCCTTATCATGAATTTGTGACTTGTGCAAAAACGCTGAGTCAGTAGGATAGCTCTCTTCACTTTTTCAAACAGCTGGGCTATAAAAAGAAATATCCAGTATACATATATTTGCAACATAGTTCAATTGAGATATTACTCAATCATGTACCTTATTCTACACTTGTATAGCCAAATACTAACTAAACACACTGAATAAAATGAGTAACTTTATCAATAATATATAAAAACTACAAGACAACATTGAGCGCACCTAGGATATTAATCTACCTAACAAAAAATATCACAGCACTTGTTCTTCGTCGACATTTGATCCGGAATAAGCCTACCACAATATGGCGATACAACAAAAACAAAAATTCGCAGACAACATTAAGATACTATAAAACAGAGCAGAGTTTCTTACATAATCATTTTACAAGCAATAAATTATCAACAGATCAGATTTTAATCCTTTACCCCATGAGATATGGCTGTTATCTGTGGTCATACAGTGTAGGTCCAAATCTGCCAGCACATACATGCTGTCTTATCAGGATCTACACTGTTCTCTTTTGATTTATTAAGTATTTTCTGACCAAGAAGCGCACAGTGTAGATCCTGATCAGACAGATATACACTGTTTGCACATGCAATTAAACCTGTATAAATGGAGTAAAGGGTTAAATTACAACTGTTCAAATATTTAGCAAAAATCTAAAAGTATACCTTATAAATATAGTATGGTGTATTCAGCTGTTATAAGGGGACATAACCCATACCTGAAATCAGCCTCACCAGTCAAACAGACACCTCCCTAAAATTCAGCCAAAGATCTTACACTGAGATTGAGAAGCTGTCTCACAACTCCCAACTTCTTATTGGTTAGTTTGAGACATGCATTTTTGTATCGACCAATCAGCTGCTCATTTTTTCGAGACGGGTTATCTGATACAATCCAAGTCTCCATTTTATAATTGTGGGCCTGGGGAATGTGATTATACAATATTTTTCAAGCTAAGCTTTGCCTGCAGCTTGAAATTTAAATGCTTCTGATTACAGGAATATTAACTTTCAAACTCCAGTGACGATGTTAATGTCTAAAAATCACCAATATTAATGTAACATTGTAAGTGGTTCTAAGCATTCTAACCTAACCACAGAACTGTTGAGAGTGAACAAGGATCAGGGATCCATATGACCTGAAACTTTGCTGGTCAGCTTCTGTTGTCAAAACTGTTCACCCATGCAATAATGGTGTATCTATGAAGGAAAGGGTTAACTATATTTGTTACACCAAGTATCTGCCAATGTTAACTTTTCTACAGGAATGTTCTGGGAATATCAACTTGGTTAACTTGGAAGATATACTTTGACAAGTTCAGGTCTACCATCTTAAAATTTCTTTGTCATATGTGATATTTTGACTATTTTAAGTAGATTATAAACCACACAAATAAAAAGTATAGCTACATGTTGCTGAAGCATATATTTAAGATTATATTCTTAGAATAATCCCTACAAAAGATCATAAAGGTGAGATTGGAGACCAGTCTACATATCAGTTTATCAGATGATTGAGATTTGAGACTGTTCTCCAGTTTTACTTTTACGATCTTGAACACTAGACATGTCAATGATACAACATTCTCCCATGATCTGTGCCCAAGGTCGCTATTTCTGCCAATCAGATGCTCGAGATTTGAGACTGGTTTCTATGCTCAGTTTTTATAACCTTGGGCACTGGGATTCAACACAAGCAAAATGAGATTACAGAAATAGCATGGCAAGGATGGGCTTATATGTTATATCTTTTCTATAAATACAGCACTTTTATAAAATATAGGTGCAAATAAAAGTTTAAGTCAAACTGTAGGCTGGTAATGAATAGCAAGCACTATGACATGTTTCCAGTCTCATATGAAAGCAAAGACCCGGGCTGAAGGTTATAAAGCTGAGATTGGAAACCAGTCTCAAATCTCAAGCATCTGATTGGCTGAAATGGCGACTGGTCGCCATTTCAGCCAATCAGATGCTTGAGATTTGAGACTGGTTTCCATGCTCAGTTTTATAACCTTGGGCACAGATGTAAGACAGAGGTTTGGTAACTTGTCAAGACTGTTCAGCAGCTGCTATGTCTAAAGAAGTAAAATTCCCCCATTGCTTTAATGCTTTATTACTCCATGGGATAAAGCTTATATCCTATGTACCACCAGTGTAGATCAAAATCAGCCTGCACCTTCATGCAGTCTTATCATTTACACTGCTCTTATATTCATAAGGTTATTTCTGACCAACAAGGGAACAACGTAGATCTTGATTAGGCTGCAGGAGGAGCAGGCAGGGTCTACACTGTTTGGATATGAGACTTACACTATACAGGCTGATTTGGGTCTACACTGTCTGGAAATTAGAGTTACACTATACAGGCTGATTTGGGTCTACACTGTTTGAAAATGATTCTTATGACTTTCTAGCGTTTAAAGGATTACATCAGATTATGTCAAAAAATGAAATCCACTAAAATTAATCCCCAATTAATACCGGTAATTATTCCACAGCAGTGAAACAAACGATTTACAGGCACAATCTCTTCAAATCATCACTAAATCACATGCCTAATGTAGACAAACAAGTCATTGTTTACATCATTTTTCCCAACCATGAACAATGAGGGAGTATAGCTCCAAAACATTCAGCACTTTCATAATGCCCTGATAAGGTAATCATGTTCACAGTTGAAACAAAAGTACAACATATCAAATACTGTAAACAAGTTATCATTACAAAAGAAAATCAACTTCTTGCGAAGATCTTCGCATATAATTCTTAATTGCCTATAATAAAATCTCATTTTTTCCTCTCAAATTTGGAACATGGCCCAAACCTCCAAAAATGGGAATAAAAGCAGTATTTTAAAAGAAATTGTTATAAATCAAATTTTGTATCACCTTACAAGCTATAAAATCACTATACAGTTATGTAGCTTTTCACTTTTTATTTTTAGTAAGCTATGTTAGAAAGAGAATAGTTACCTTATTCTGTTTACATACTTAACCCTTTCCTCCATAGACACACTTTAATTGCGAGGGGGAACAGTTTAGATCCAGATCAGCTTGCAAATGTGTGCCATCTGATCAGGATCTAAACTGTTTGCCTTTTGATTCATTAGGTTATTTCTGACCAAAATGCGACCAGTGCAGATCCAGATCTGCCGGCACAGATGTGCTGGCTAATCTGGATCTACACTGGTCGCATCCGCGTAAAAATGCATATATATGGAGGAAAGGGTTATTATATGTCAAGGTTCATCAGTACAATGGGAATTGGGTAGATCACTGGTGAAAATTTTACAGCACTTAATCACACCTTTCAATACCAGAAGCAATAAGAAAGAAAATAGCATCATATAAGACAAAACAAAATGGAAGAATCTGATAGTAACATGTGAACAGATATGTGTATTTTATAACTGACAGTAAAAGCTTTACTAAGAACCTTTAAAAAGGACCTTTGTCAAAAAGAAAATATAAAACAAAAACAAAAGTGACAATTTCGAGACAGACTTAAGAAATACAAGTTATCCCATATTAACAAAATCAAAGTTAGGGTGTTAAAGTTTGATATGAGAGTTATACATTTTAATGGAATGGTGAAATACACTCTGGCTTCTTAAAATGTTTGGATCAATCCATTCATTGTTCTAAGGGGTTTAGTGTATTATTTAATGGCTGTGTAGACCATAGCTACAAATGGTCTACACTGGCAACAAAATTATCTTATTTCATGTGAGGCATTTCAAGCAGTTAACACATGGTTCAGAAAATTATCAGGCTAAAACCTGACCGCCCTTAACTCCACTAAAAATAGTATAATACTCTAAGGTACTGTAATAGATATTAACATGATAATTAATTTATAGATGGTAAAAATATCACCTGTCAAAAACTGGTATTGGTACCAAGATATGGCCTGTATTTAAAATGTATACATCTTACATGGCGCCTTGCAAATCACACAAGCTTTTAAAACAAAAAAGGCCTGGTATTCTGGGCTTGTTAACAAAATTGATCACTTTAACAAAGTATATAAAAGAATGATCGGTGAGATCTGTTTGTTTCATCAGCACCTAGGATGGTATAAAAAATGACTGACATTTCTTTAATGAAGTGATGAAAAGCTGAGTATATCTGTATATATCTATATACATTCTCAGTCAATGAAACCACACTTCCTTGTTACTTGAAATTTGTTAAGAAAATATCGGAAATATGCTGAATAATGCATTAACCTTATCAGGAAACCTTGCTGCTAATTACTCAGTTTCAATCTTTAATACCTGCTGTGGAAATGAAATCAGGTAAGCAGAACTTCCGACATTTAATAAAATGACATTTCAAAACAAAGACCACTCCGATTACTCTAACATGGAATTCAAAGTTCACATAAATTGAAACTGAAAACCAAACATTTTCTTTCTACAATATATTCTTAAACACATTAAAGGATAAAACTATTAATAATATTGAACTTGAATTCTGCGGTGGATCCAGGATCTGATGATAGAGGGGGTGCACTTTGGCGTGCCACTTAGAATTAATGCACCATGATCAAAATCGAAAAAACTACATTTTATATGACTTAATTAATATTTTACAACATTCCCAAAGGAGCATCTATATATTTTTATTCTAAGATAAAGCATTCTGTTTTTTTGTATTCATATTTCTTCTCTTAATTTGAGATTTAAAAAAAAAAATTAAAAAAATTTAGAAGAGATCTAACTCTGCTTTTATATTGGCATTCCAACATTGAAAACAAATATTTATATGTAATAACAATATTTTACATTTTTGGCATTTTCAGGTTCTGCATTTGCCTTAACAACAGGTTGTGTGTTTTCATTGAACTTAAGTATATATAGTTATTTCCCTTGAGTTCTCAATTCTCAAAGTTTGATACCAAAACTGAGAAGTTAAAAGAGGTACTTCTCATAAATCATATAAATAAAATAAAGTATTTTAACTTAACTTGTTACAATCACAGACCATTCATGAAATCTGAAATTTTATGTTCATTAAGTTAGAACAACTTCAGTCTTCACTTAAAGTTTAAACCATCAATCTACACTATAACAATATATCTTTGTTTTGTGTTTTTTACAAATGAAGTACAGTTATCTCTCTTTTTCTGCTAGACTGCGCTGATCTAGTCGGTGAGGGTGCTTGCATCTGCTGCTCTGTGTATTCCATCTCCATCTTGTAAGTGTTCGCCTGATCCAAATTATAACTGAATCCTGGCTGCCCTTTTATCTGGAGCTGGGACACAAACTTTGGTGAAGGTATGGAGCGACCTCCGTTTGCAACATAGGTGGGTGTATTGGGATGACTACGGCTAGCTTTGGGGGCAGGGCTTTCCCTGATATTGGATTTGTGTCCTGGACTGGACACGTGACTAGACTGGTTTTGTGATGTCCTTTCTGGTGTTTTTTTCTTATGCACTGAATTGAATGATTGAGAACTGATCCCATTTTGAACACTATTTGGATAATCCAAAGATGCTTTACTAACAACTATCTGATTTTCTTTTCTTTCTATCCAGACATCCTCTGGGGGAGGCAGCACACCATCAATAACAAACCCATCTGATTTACTCACAGGAATTTTGCTTTTACGTACTCTAGCACTTTCACGTTTTACAGGTATTTCGGCTACATGTGGCACCACTTTCACAGAAGTTTCATGCTTAACAGGTATTTCATATTGCACTGGTATTGATTTCAAATGCTCAACATTTAATTCGATGGCTTCTCTTTCATCTTGTAAATTATCATAATCAGCATTGCCGTTTATATTTTCTCCATTCATATTATCATAATCAGATGCTTGTGATGGGGGCTTTGCCTCATTATCATGATGAATCATCATGTTCTCTAATGTAGAGTCTCGAGTTAAAGTATCCACACCATTATGATGTTTTGCATCCTCGTAATGCAAATCCCGTATCTCTCGATCAACTTCCATATCATCTTCATCGAGTGGCGTTGGCGTGTGCCGTGAAGCCACTTGATGTAAACTCTCGACTTCCAAATCAGAGCCTTCTGCATAAGAGGTGCGAGAACTCCGTGGCGATCTGGAGCCAATGTCCACTATAGATAGTCTTGAGTTGGCAGCGGTGTCGTAATACGATGATAAATCACCGGTAGAATATTCTGACATTCGGCTCTGAATTGAGCGTGTATCGGCACCCCTTCCACCCATTTCAGGTGTAGCTCCATGCAAACCACGCTTTCGATAAAAAGCTGCTTTACCACCTTTCTGATTTTTGCGAAAATGTTCATCAAATGTTTCGTCTTTTTGCTTGGCAATAATCTCTCGTATACTTGGCTGAATTTCCAAGCCAAATGGTAAAGTTGGAAGTTCATTTTCAGTTGGTTTTGGAGGGACGTCCATTTTTGCTTTTTTAAGTTCCTCCAAAGCAATCTGCAGTTGATCGATTGTTGTGTCATCATCGTAATTGAAGTTTGCTTCGAGATCTTGTTGGAAAAATATCAGCAATGTATCCATCTTCTGCTTACGAATCTTACCTGAAGAAAGAATTTCATGTTAACGGTCTCTTTTAAAAAGTACTCATTAATGTAATACAGACCAGTTAATCTATTTTCTACATTTTAAATTTTAAAAAATGATTTTCTTACTAGTCAATAGAAAGTAACCACTTTGGTAATTATAACCAGTTATAACTAAATGATAAAATATGAATAGTTTCATATCAATATAAAGATTATGGTAACTTATGACTGAATTTGAAACAATCACTTTGATCAAAATCAGGAACACACTTCCAGTGTTAACCACCAAATGTTATGCCTATTTCCAGTTTTCTGCATATTTTCCAACTTTCCAACTTGTTGCTATTTGCTTTAACACTTTCAAACTTTGACCAACTAAATAGTCATAAAAGAAAATATTGAAAAAATTCAGTTTCTTAGTAATAAATAAAAATTTTGTGGGAATTGAAGAAAAGGTAAGTCAGCCATTAACATGTTTACCATTGGCTGTTACGCAAATTTGTGCGGTTGATTTTTATTGTTTCTATTAGATATTGAGCTTTTAAACTTTGGCAGCAGAAAAAGACTTACAAGACTGTCAGTTTTATGAAATTGCAACTGTGTACCAGTGATTCTTTGCCATACTGAATGGTTTCAATTACATCAATGTTTAAAATACTGTCAAAAGTGGTAATGTTTAATTGATGGCCTGTATAGTTTTAGGGACAGCTTTCCTTTTTATTTCAATACATTTTCATAACAAATTTTAACACAAATTTTTAACAATTAAATCATGCTAATTTATTCTAAATGACAGTAATTATTAAGCATAATGGACTGCAAACTGTTAAATGTCCATAAGATATTACAATACATTGCAAAACAGTATTTACTACTTAATTAAGGTAAAACTTACGTCTGTGCAGTTTAACAATGGTATAAGCCATGCCAGTCAGGATTCTCTCCCCTTCAAGCATAAAAATATCCCACACTCGTAGATTTAATGTAAATGGAAGCTGAAATAAATGTAAATGCAATTTCTATTTGGTACAAGGATTGTTCAATAAAAATATGTTTCATAAAATATTATAATTATCTCAACTTGAACCATATAATCATTCATTTACAAATGTAGAACTGTCTCAGCAAATTGATTCCCAACGTCAAATGAAAGATTTAACCCTTTCCTCCATATACACACATTTTTTCACATGTGCCAGCAGTGTAGATCCAGATCAGCTGGCACATCTGTGCTGTCTGATATGGATCTGCACTGGTCGCATTTTGGTCAGAAATAACCTAACTAATAAAAAAGCGAACAGTTTAGATCCTGATTAGATGGCACGGATGTGCTGGCTGATCTGGATCTAAACTGTTCGCCCACGCAATAAATGTGTGTCTATGGAGGAAAGGGTTAAGATTGGAGAGGGTGGGGGGTTGCAAATCTGACAAATGCTGGGGCGATTTAAACATAAGCTAATTATTTATAATGACATACAGGTTTTCTAACACTTCAACAGTTCTGCCAAATTATTTTGAAATCCAAACAGAAAGACAAAGATATGGGCTGAACACTGTAAGGCGGGACCGATGGACTGGCTGACTGATGATGAGCATGGATTCTTTATAGCCCCCCCCAATAAGTTTGTTTGTGGGGTAAAGAAAAAACAAATATCTATTCTGCAAAATATTTAGTTTTACAATTGAGCCAACATACATACCCTATCTAAGAAGCACTGTAGGAAGTATTTGATAGTGTATAATCCTGAATCTATACCCTCCTTCTCCTGTAAATAGCAAGACAACAATAGCTTTAGCATGTGCATTAGCTGATGTGAATTGTTTTTTCATGTTAAATAGCTAAACGCCTAACAGAATTACATAAAGAGTATTACTTACAATTACTTTAATATGAAACTATACTTTAAGAAATTAGAAACGCAACTTCTTTAAACAAGAAATACATTTCATGTTTAAAAGTTGTGTTTCAAATTTCTTGAAGTACATACAATATAGTAAAAGAAATTAAAAGTGCAACTTCTTTAATCACAAAACATATTTTATGTTTAAAGAAGTTGCATTTCTAATTTCTTAAAGTATAGTAATAATTAACTTCAAGCTGTAAGGTTATATGAGAACAGAAAACAGCATCAGTTCTTCATCTCCAAGTAATAAGCTTAGTAATCCCTACACCAGCTACAGTATCTTCCATTTACTCCCAATTTCTGAGTTAATGACATGGTAAAATTATTTGCCAAACATGAAACTTATGACTGAGAACTAGCTGGAATTTATATTAACGTTTTTGAGTTTATAAATACATTGTATAAAGCTACTTGAATGTAAACATAAATCATTTAGAGCAGACAGGTATATCAAACACTTCAACTTACAAGATGTTTTCTCACTTTGGGGTAGAACTTCTTCAAGATTCTGTCATGGTGCTCCTGGAATCTGATTAGCTTGGGGAACTTGGGTATAAAGAAACCTGAAGTAGAGAGCATATCAGGAATTTCATAAGATGTGGAGTCTTGAACGTTGTTGCACATTCGACTCCTCTTTATCAAGCTTTATAATGTAGTTATTAAATTCACCAATTAAATTTAGTTAATAGCCAGAATTATCATATCTTACACAGTATGAGAAATCAAGTGAAACCAAGTTAAGCATTTTCAAGGTTACACTGATCAATCAATCTAATAAAACTCATCTCCTGAAAACTGCTACGCTACCGTAAATTGGGATATTTTGGCCTTGGTTAATAAATCTTAGACATTTTTATAAACGATACTTATAGGAGAAAGCAACAACAGACAGCAAAATTATTCATTTTATTATTTTAAATACAAAAATAAAACTTCAAATTCAAAAATATAAATTTAAAATGCATAAAAATTATATAAGTGTAATGCAAATAACGATATGATATTAAAGACACTAAAACCAATCTCACATTTTACAATATTTATTGCAACAAACAATAATCCAACAAACTTTAATCCACTAATTGAAATTTAAAACCATGATATTTATTGAGTTATTTTTATAAGTGATAAATAGCGACCAACTTCGACGAAGTGTGAAAATACAACTGTTGTGTTTGCACTACGTGGGCTTAATTTTCACCTAAGATATATTTTGGTGTGTTTAATTTTGGCCTTTTCATTAGAGTGGCCAATTAGGCCAATTATTAACCAAGGCCAAAATATCCCAATTTACGGTATCAGGATCTGATGACGAGTCACTGAAACATGCTTATATCAGCAACCTTACAAACTAATCAGACTGTCGCCTACAAAATCGCAAAAGTACATGATGCTTGACATAAATGTCGAAGTGTAACAAGTATTGCAAACATATTGTATATTTGTCCAGGTATACACAGTCTTTTAAACCATGGAAAGTGTTGACAACCTGCTAAGATATATTTTACCGTACTTAAGATTGATGTATTTTATAGAGTACTGCATTATTTCCACTCAAATAACAGCTTTGGTCTTTTTTGCGAATCTTGCCAATAACGTTACGAAGCATGCTTCCTGTGTTGACTTATTGAGAAAAACAACTATAACTTGCATACGGTATTTGCGGCCGGCATCAGATCTAACATTTTGAGATTGACTGATCTATGTTTATTACAAACAGAGTTATCAGAAATACCAAAACATTCTTAGTGACCAACCCAACATCCTTTCGGTTTGTAACAAACACCATCAAAAAATCAATTATAAACAAAGCTTCTTCACTGTACTCACCATGCATGGCATGTCTTTTGTCTGTGAACAGCTGCGATAGTGCCCAAAATGCATCCTGGAAAGTTAAAGTGTTGTAGAAATTTACTTTTAAAAGCTACAGAGCTGTTAACTGGTAAGCTGACTAAAAGAATAATGCAGTACAAAAGCTCATTACAGAACTGCTGCCAGTTAATAGTTTAGAACAGAACTAAAGTTGAATTACTGATTGGTCCTGATTTTCTGATTGCATTGTGTGTCTGTACTTTCTTACCAAATAACTTACTTACTGGCATGAAAACTGGTGCAAATGAACTTATTATACCGTACCATTACTGACACTGTCACTATTACGTTTCTTACAAAATTAACAAGGCTCCAGAACCAAAACTATTTATATAAATATGACAACCAGCCACAAACCCCTGCTTCTGATTGGCCAGTTTGTAGACAGGTAATTTTTGGGGCAATCAGCTACACAAGAGACTTGTATACAAACACAAGTTTTTCATAATCATACAAAACTAACTGAATATAACATGCTTATAAACACGAATGAATGTCTGTTTAACCCTTTATTCCCTGGTAACCATGGGTCATATCCCACCTACATAGGTAGCCCAAGTGATAAAAGATCCATGGAATAAGGGTTAACTAGGAGACTAATTAACAGAATGGAAACAGCAATTCACTTACCTCCTCATTCATGTACATCAAGAGCAGGGCAGCTATCTCACTCATCCCCTGACAGTAGCCTACCTCTGTGTTGTACATGGAATATGCCGCAAGCACATGAAATAGGGCTTGTTGTCTGAAAAACAAGTATAGCTGCATATAGTAACCCTTTACTCAATGGGACAGATCAATGCTGTATGATCAAAATTTACTAGAGATGGCACTGACTACTCGAGTGCTCGATTGAAAGTATCGAGTTCTAAATCTACTACTCGAGTAATCGGAAAAAAGTAAAATTTTTGATATAAAAAAAAGAAATACGTTTGTTTTGTTTATAATTCGTTTCGATATTCGGCACGGTGGCAATTAGACACTATGGGTGATGCACTTAATCGCCACAGGTGACGTATTTAACGCTTTGAAGTTGAAGTGTCATTGTTGTAAAATAACAAACTGCCAAATAAGGGTCCCAACTGGCACTTGTCAATAATGTCAATTAGCAATGTTTTTATAGCGGTAATACAGAATTATTGTTTGCCAATCACCTGTGGTACCCATTTCGCACAAATGTATTGTTTGACAATTAGATAATTGGCGCTCCATACAGAAAATCAGAACCGTCCAATATAGTCATTGATTGGTTCACTTGCATGTGATGATAATTTCTAATTTTTTTTATTGGCGAATGACGCAAACTAATCTATGAATAAGTAAAATGATGGTAATGTTTAGTATCACATTCTTTAATTAACACCGAAATAAATACCGGTATTACATCAGCAAAATGCCACCCTCAAAGTCGTCTTCGTGGAGTTACTTCAAACGGGCAGCAGATGGAAAAACAGTCATTACAAATGTTCTCTATGTAGTTCCGAGTTGGTCTACAACGGGGGAACTACAAGCATGCTTAACCTTCTTAAGTTGAAACATGATACAAGACCACGCCCGAAAAGCAGAAAGACGAGCCCCATGGTTTTAGTTCGATTAATTTATTTGATTTGATTATTTTACGACAAAATATTATTCTGACCACCGTATATGTACATGTACGCATGACTGTGTTGTAACTTTGATACAATTTGTTGATTTATTTTAAAAAATATAAAATAATAAAATAACAAGACACAAATAAAAGATATAACACACGTTTGTTGTGTAAGTATCTTTATTAATATGTGGTATATGGTATAAATACTGAGTTCGTTGAAACTGATATTACACGAACGGAAATTATCTCTATTAAAATCGGAAATCGTTCGAGTACTCGAGTAATCGATCGGAAGATCGTCCATGTACTTGAATACCAATTTTACTACTCGTTGCCATCCCTAAAATTTACACTATTCATTTTTTGATTCATAAGGTTCAAACCAAAAAGAAACAGAGGAGAAGTTTTTGATTCATTAGGTTCTGACCAAACAAGATAAACCTGTGAGCTAATGCTCACTAGTGATACCCCCGCTTTGAGAAATTTGACTTTCAAAATGTAATTTGCAAGCAATTGTCATATGTATGAAGGGTGTCAAATTTTTCAGAGTATTTACCTATAATTATTATACATATAAAATATAAATATATAAAATATCAGGCTGCTGCATGTTATAGTGCGTTAGAAAATGCGACAGAAATTGGGCATGTATGTCATCTATATGTAAAAATCTAAGTATTCAGTAAACAGGAAGTAGGTGAGCAAGGAGCATAAAATTGCTTTACACCATATGGGACTATAGGATAAAGCAATATGCAAAATATCAGGCTGCTGCATGTTATAGTTGCTTAGAAAACTAAAACAGAAATTGTGCATGTATGTCAACTATGTGCACAAATCTAAGTATTTGGTAAACAGGAAGTAGATGAGAAAGGAGCATAAAATCGCTTTACACCATATGGGACTATAGGATAAAACAATATGCAAAACATCAGGCTGCTGCATGTTATAGTTGCGTAGAAAACTGTGACGGAAAAATAACATGCCCTTTGGTTGATGTAATGCACCTTTATAGTAACAAAACCTAAAATCTTCGGCAAACAGGACGTAGATGAGCAAGGAGCATGAAATTGCTTTACACCATATGGGACTATAGGATAAAGCAATACGCAAAATATCAGGCTGCTGCATGTTATAGTTGCTTAGAAAACTGCGACAGAAATTTTGTTACGGACTGACACACACACGGACAAGGGTAAAACAGTATACCCCCCTCTTCTACGAAGCGAGGAAACAAAAAAGGAACAATGAAGAACCTGATCAGACAGGCACAGATGTGACGGCTGATATAGAGCAACACTATTCTCACATATGAGAAACCCATATTTGTGGAGTAAATGGTTAAAAGTGAAGATCTATATAAAATAATAAAAAAGTTATCAAGCAAGAATAGGCACCAACATTTATATGCTACATTTGTAAGTTGTTATCATGATATTTGGATGAAATTGAAAAGATGGATATTCTATCCCAATGGTTCTGGTAAATAATACTAAATATAAATGCCATTTTCTCCAAATTTTAAGTTAGTTTTTATTTCTGCTCTCAGGTATTTCGTCAATAAAAAATAAAAATTAAAAAGTGTCCACCCGCCTTTTTTTCCCAAAATCCGCATGAGAATCTAATAATTGTTTTTATCTGGCCGTATTTTCTCATTGTTATATGTGATTTCGTACTCATTTTATCTCAATTTTGTTTTTTTACTGTATATTGCACTAAAAGCAATGTGGTCTGCTCCTGATAAGTGGCCAGTTCAAGAACTGATGTCTGCCTTCCGAAGACACCTTTTCCTATGATGTACCCCATATCACATGTATGTGAATTGTAATGTTTTCTCAACAGCAACTTACTTGACACCATATCTCTCTCTGAACATGATGTGATTTCTGTAGGTTCTGTTTACATCGAGGTCTATCTGTCTGATATGTGGGGATATGGAGCGAGCTCTGGTCTTCATACGCTGAAATCACAAAATTTTTATGAGAACAGACAAGTTCGTAACTTAAAAAATTCATGATTTAAAAGTGTTCTATCATGTTTTAATTATTTTAAATACATAATTCATGAAAGGATTGAACTGGATTCAAGTCTTATTAATAGAGTGATTCATGTACAGAAACAACCTAACATATCTAAAATCTAACAGTGCACATTCTTATCAGACTGCATAGATGTGCCTCACACCTATGGATATCAAACTTAGCCATGGAGAAAATAGTTAAGTAGAAGCTTACATTGTAGACTCCATCTTGCTCTACTTTCACATTGCTGACTCCAAGAAGCTTGCCCCAGATTTCTCCCCTCAGCCGGTCAGGGATTCCCTTGTAGACCCTTCTAGTCAGCTGAAATAACAATTTCACATTATTAAACTTCAGCACTTCAGTCCTGAAACATTACACAGTTTCTAAACCATTCTATGTTAACCCCTTACTCATTAAATACAAGTTTTATCATGTGTACCAGCAGTGTAGATCTAAATCAGCCAGAACATCCTTGCTGTCTGATCTGGATTGATCTGGATTGACACATGTCAATTCTTGGTCAGAAACATCCTAATGAAGCTAACAGAAAAAAGTGTAGATCCCGATCAGATGGCATGGATGTGCTGGATGATCTGGATCTACACTGATTGCCCAAGGGTTACAGCTGTATCTCATGGAAATTAATGTTTCTGCTTCAATTTTTTAAACAAAATACTGTAGTTATGCACAAAACCCCCTGTTACTATGGATTTCAAACCCTGTACAACCAAGTTCTCTGTTAGTAACTTGGACAAAATTTATTTATTGGACATAGACTGCGAATCACAACCAATTTCTTCTTTTGGAGTTGATTTAAATCAGTAATGGTGCTGTTTTTGTGTAAGTAAATTGCAGAAAAATCTCAAAATTGGTTGGATTAAAAGCAATTTGATGATTTACAGAAATTATATAAATTTACATGAGTTCTCTACCTATATATAAATTCACATGAATTATCTACCTTTTCTCCAGGGAAATATTTCTTCCAGTTTTTGATCATCTTCACCCATTTGTTAGTCCTTTCAAACTCAATCTGTTTTGCCTGTAAAATAAAAGAGTCAATATTTATTGCAATGATTTGCTCATCATTTGTATTTTTTGTCCTCTCAATTTTCCTTTTACATCAGTCAGTATATTCTCATGAAGCAGATATATCTGGAACTACTTTGTGTAAAAAAAATGTAAAACTAATTATCATTTCCAACATTATTTTACCAATAAATTTAAGTAATGGTTTACAGGGGATACCCTAATATATATGCACCTAACCACTACATTCTTATTTTCCAGTTTCCATAAGTGAAAAAAACAACTTTCCAATTAGAACCAGAGACCAAGATCAGGGCCTAGAAAAAAGAGAGCGGGTCAATTTTTATTAACTTTAAACCCACTAAATTAATGTAATGTTTCAATTTTAGCCGCTCTGTTCAATTTTTAAAGATTATTTGCTGAATTTATTAACTGAACAGCAAACAATGTAGACCCTGCTCATACTTAGAATGCAGTCTGGTCTGAGTCAACACTGGTCACAGATGTGACAAAAGATTTTGCTTAGAGCTTATAAGGTTTAACAGTACTGTAATATGTTTACCTTTGCCTCTGCAGCATCATTTACAGGCAAAGCTTTATCACTGAAAAATAAAACATATATCTAGTAAATTTATTTGTTAAATGAATGACTTAATGACTTGTAATCATAACACAGTTTAAGATCATAAAAGTTTAGATTGAACCCAAAGTTTACAGATGGCATTACTGCTTATACAACTGGAAACTGGGTCTTAGATCATAAATGTTAGTTTGGAGACCAGTCTCAAATTTAAAAAACTCTGACTGTTTGAAACCAAGACAGGTTTCCAAATCAACCAATCAAATCTTAAGTTTCTTGACTGGTTTCAAATCTCAGTTTCATGATCTTATTCAAATATCTTATTGTTTCAAATTGAGACCAGTTTCCTCATCAGCCAATCAAAAACTTGAGTTTAGTTTTTTAACAGGTATAGGACCTTTGGCTGGCATGATAACACACCTTTGACACAAAGAGAATACAGAAATAGTGTTTCTTGAAGAGATGAGGACTTACTGTATAAATCCATATCTGTCAGTGACCTGATAGACTTCAAAAGCTGGATCTTCCCAGGGGTCAATCTGTGCTCCTTCTTCCCGGCCCTACAACATCCATCATGAACAATCCTATATATTTATTTACAATTTTACAACTATTTCAGCCAAAAATGCGATTTAAATCTTTTGCATAAAATCAGACCAATGTAATACAAGAGCCATGTTACACATGGTTAATCCCCCCGCCGGAAAAAAGTTACCTGAAGGTTGTACTTTCGTATAATTTACCTGGATAGGAAATCCTTTTAAGTTTTGAAGATAAGCTACGGACAAAATTTATCAAGTAAATATGATAAAGGGGAATAACTTTTAAAAAATAGGCAAGGTAGAGTTATTGTTCTTGCACTCTGCACTACCTACCAATGTGATCTGTCAGTATATGAATTTTGAATAAAATCCCTCAAGTAGTTTTGGAGTTATGCTCCGGACATAATTTATCAAGTAAATCTGATAAAGAGGAATAACTCTAAAAAAGGCAAGGTAGAGTTATTGGACTTGCACACTGCACTACCTACCAATGTGCTCTGTCAGTGTAAGAAGTTTGAATAAAATCCCTCAAGTAGTTTTTGAGTTATGCTCTGGAAAAAATGTATCAAGTAAATGTGATAAAGGGGAATAACTCTAAAAAAGGCAAGGTAGAGATATTGGACTTGCACACTGCACTACCTACCAATGTGCTCTGTCAGTGTATGAAATTTGAATAAAATCCCTCAAGTAGTTTTGGAGTTATGCTCCGGACAAAATTTATCAAGTAAATCTGATAAAGAGGAATAACTCTAAAAAATAGGCAAGGTAGAGTTATTGGACTTGCACACTGCACTACCTACCAATGTGCTCTGTCAGTGTAAGAAGTTTGAATAAAATCCCTAATATAGTTTTTGAGTTATGCTCTGGAAAAAATGTATCAAGTAAATGTGATAAAGGGGAATAACTCTAAAAAAGGCAAGGTAGAGTTATTGGACTTGCACTCTGCACTACCTAACAATGTGATCTGTCAGTATATGAATTTTGAATAAAATCCCTCAAGTAGTTTGGAGTTATGCTCCGGACAAAATTTATCAAGTAAATCTGATAAAGAGGAATAACTCTAAAAAAGGCAAGGTAGATTTATTTGACTTGCACACTGTACTACCTACCAATGTGCTCTGTCAGTGTAAGAAGTTTGAATAAAATCCCTCAAGTAGTTTTTGAGTTATGCTCTGGAAAAAATGTATCAAGTAAATGTGATAAAGGGGAATAACTCTAAAAAAGGCAAGGTAGAGTTATTGGACTTGCATACTGCACTACCTACCAATGTGCTCGGTCAGTGTATGAAATTTGAATAAAATCCCTCAAGTAGTTTTGGAGTTATGCTCCGGACAAAATTTATCAAGAAAATATGATAAAGAGGAATAACTCTAAACAAGAGGGTCCATAGGACCCTGGGTCACTCACCTGTCAACAACTGCTCAATGGTTGCAAGAGTTGTGTGCAAGTTTGGTAAAATCAAGTCAAAAATTAAAAAAAAAATTAAGCTGCTATTGTGGAGAGAATGTAACTAGATGATGCTCTATACCAAATATCTAAGCTCTAGGCCTTATGGTTTCAAAGAAGATTTTTAAAGATTTACTATATAACACTATTTAATAAAACTAGTGACCCCCGGGGCGGAGCCATTTTCGACTCCAGGAGAATAATTTGAACAACTTTTGTAGAGGACCACTACATGATGACACATACCAAATACCAAGGTTCTAGGCCTTGTGGTTTTAGAGAAGAAGATTTTTTTAAAGTTTTCCCTTTATAAGTCTATGTAAAACAAGTGACCCCTGGGGCGGGGCAATTTTTGACCCCAGGGGGATAGTTTGAACAATTTTGGTAGAGGACCACTAGATGATGCTGTATATCAAATATTAAGGCTCTAGGCCTTGTGGTTTTAAAGAAGAAGATTTTCATGTTTTTTATATATAACTATATGTAAACCAAGAAGACCCAAGGGCGTGGCCGATTTTGGCCAAGGGGACATAATTTGAACAAATTTAGTAGACATCCATTAGACAATGCTACTTACCAAATATCTAAGCTGTACACATTGTGGTTTGTGAGAAGAAGATTTTTAAAGATTTCCTGTATAAGTCTATGTAAAATGAAGTGACCCCTGGGGCGGGGCCAATTTTGACCCCTGGGAAATAATTTGAACAATCTTTGTAGAGTTCCACTTGAGGATGCTAAATGCTTAACATCTTAGCTCTAGGCCTTGTGGTTTCAGAGAAGAAGATTTTTAAAGTTTTTCCTATATAAGTCTATGTAAAATGAAGTGACCCCTGGGGTGGGGCCAATTTTGACCCCAGGGTAATAATTTGAAAAATCTTTGTAGAGTTCTACTAGAGGATGCTAAATGCCAAATATCTAAGCTCTAGGCCTTGTGGTTTCAGACAAGAAGATTTTTAAAGTTTTTCCTATATAAGTCTATGTAAAATGAAGTGACCCCTAGGGTGGGGCCAATTTTGACCCCAGGGTAATAATTTGAACAATCTTTGTAGAGTTCCACTAGAGGATGCTAAATGCCAAATATCTAAGCTCTAGGCCTTGTGGTTTCAGACAAGAAGATTTTTAAAGTTTTTCCTATATAAGTCTATGTAAAATGAAGTGACCCCTGGGGCGGGGCCAATTTTGACCCCAGGGAAATAATTTGAACAATCTTTGTAGAGTTCCACTAGAGGGTGCTAAATGCCAAATATCTAAGCTCTAGGCCTTGTGGTTTCAGACAAGAAGATTTTTAAAGTTTTTCCTTTAGGTTGCCATGGCAACCAGAGTTCTGCATGGAATCGATTTCTTTGAACAAATTTGGAAGAGCTTCATGCAAGGAACATCTGTGGTCAAGTTTCATCAACTTTGGCCCAGGGGTTTAAGAGGAGATGTCGTTTAAAGTACAAGTTTACGGACGCCGGACAAATTGTCAGGTGAGCTAAAAAGGCAAGGTAGAGTTATTGGACTTGCACACTTTACTACCTACCAATGAGCTCTGTCAGTGTATGAAGTTTGAATAAAATCCCTCAAGTAGTTTTGAAGTTATGCTCCGGACAAAATTTATCAAGTAAATATGATAAGAGGAATAACTCTAAAAATAGGCAAGGTAGAGTTATTGTTCTTGCACACTGCACTACCTACCAATGTGCTCTGTCAGTGTATGAAGTTTGAATAAAATCCCTCGAGTAGTTTTGGAGTTATGCTCCGGACAAAATTTATCAAGTAATTCTGATAAAGGGGAATAACTCTAAAAATAGGCATGGTAGAGTAATTGTTCTTGTATACTGCACTACCCACCAATCTGCTCTGTCAGTGTATGAAATTTGAATAAAATCCCTCAAGTAGTTTTTAAGTTATGCTCCAGACAAAATTTATCATGTAAATATGATAAAGAGAATAACTCTAAAAATAGGCAAGGTAGAGTTATTATTCTTGCACTCTGCACTACCTACCAATGTGCTCTGTCAGTGTATGAAGTTTGAATAAAATCCCTCAAGTAGTTTTGGAGTTATGCTCAGGACAAAATTTATCAAGTAAATATGATAAAGGGGAATAACTCTAACAAGAGGGCCATGATGGCCCTATATCGCTCACCTGAGTACAAAAGTACTCTCAGCTTGTGGTTTCAGACAAGAAGATTTTTAAAGTTTTTCCTATTCAAGTCTATATAAAATGAAGTGACCCCTGGGGCGGGGCCAATTTTGACCCCTGGGAAATAATTTGAACAATCTATGTAGAGTTCTACTAGAGGATGCTAAACGCCAAATATCTAAGCTCTAGGCCTTGTGGTTTCAGACAAGAAGATTTTTAAAGTTTTTCCTATATAAGTCTATGTAAAATGAAGTGACCCCTGGGGCGGGGCCAATTTTGACCCCAGGGAAATAATTTGAACAATCTTTGTAGAGTTCCACTAGAGGGTGCTAAATGCCAAATATCTAAGCTCTAGGCTTTGTGGTTTCAGACAAGAAGATTTATTAAGTTTTTCCTATATAAGTCTATGCAAAATGAAGTGACCCCTGGGGCGGGGCCAATTTTGACCCCAGGGAAATAATTTGAACAAACTTTGTAGAGTTCCACTAGAGGATGCTAAATGCCAAATATCTAAGCTCTAGGCCTTGTGGTTTCAGACAAGAAGATTTTTAAAGTTTTTCCTATATAAGTCTATGTAAAATAAGTGACCCCTGGGGCGGGGCCAATTTTGACCCCTGGGAAATAATTTGAACAATCTTTGTAGAGTTCCACTAGAGTGTGCTAAATGCCAAATATCTAAGCTCTAGGCCTTGTGGTTTCAGACAAGAAGATTTTTAAAGTTTTTCCTATATAAGTCTATGCAAAATGAAGTGACCCCTGGGGCGGGGCCAATTTTGACCCCAGGGAAATAATTTGAACAAACTTTGTAGAGTTGCACTAGAGGATGCTAAATGCCAAATATCTAAGCTCTAGGCCTTGTGGTTTCAGACAAGAAGATTTTTAAAGTTTTTCCTATATAAGTCTATGTCAAATGAAGTGACCCCTGGGGTGGGGCCAATTTTGACCCCAGGGAAATATTTTGAACAATCTTTGTAGAGATCCACTAGAGGGTGCTAAATGCCAAATATCTAAGCTCTAGGCCTTGTGGTTTCAGACAAGAAGATTTTGAAAGTTTTCCTATATAAGTCTATGCAAAATGAAGAGACCCCTGGGGCGGGGCCAATTTTGACCCCAGGGAAATAATTTGAACAAACTTTGTAGAGTTCCACTAGAGGATGCTAAATGCCAAATATCTAAGCTCTAGGCCTTGTGGTTTCAGACAAGAAGATTTTTAAAGTTTTTCCTATATAAGTCTATGTAAAATGAAGTGACCCCTGGGGCGGGGCCAATTTTGACCCCAGGGCTATAATTTGAACAATCTTTGTAGAGTTCCACTAGAGGGTGCTAAATGCCAAATATCAACGTTCTAGGCCTTACGGTTTCAGAGAAGAAGATTTTTAAAAATTTCATGTTCAAAATCTATTTTTAACCTCTGTGACCTAGATAGGCAATGGACTGGAACCATTTGAACAATTTTGGTAAAGCTTCATGCAAGTAACATTCCTGCCAAGTTTCAGCAAGATTGGCCCAGGAGTTCAGGAGAAGAAGTCGTTTGAAGAAAAAGTTGACGACGCACGCACACACGCACGGACGACGGACATCAGGCGATCACAAAAGCTCACCATGAGCACTTCGTGCTCAGGTGAGCTAAAAATAGGCAAGGTAGAGTTATTGTTCTTGCACCTACCAATGTGCTCTCATTCTATAAATAGGGGTCACGTCATCAAGCTAACATAGACCTCTATCATAAGAACGCATAACAATCCTAACCAGGATTTTTGTCTTCATACGCGGTGTTAACAGTCCGCAATGTAGTTACGTCAATTAACTGTAGACAAATGAATAAATATGGTATTTTTTTTCGATTTAGTTTAGAAACGTATCAGATAACCCGTAATATTGAGTTGTATATCCCTTATTTTAAGTCTAATGTGACATTTGAACACTATCTTATATCTGAATGTAAGAGCGGATCTAGAAGCATTCTATAAATAGCAGTCACGTCATCAAGGTAACTAGTCCCAATCCCAGTGTACTTTGAGCGAAAGTACACAGGTCAATGTGATGATCACGTGACCGGTGTGTACACAATGATGTGCTCTGTCAGTGTATGAAGTTTTAATAAAATCCCTCAAGTAGTTTTGGACTTACGCTCCAAACAAAATTTATCAAGTAAATATGATAAAGGGAAATAACTATAAAAATAGGCAAGGTAGAGTTATTGTTCTTGCACACTGCACTACCTACCAATGTGCTCTGTCAGTGTATGAAGTTTGAATAAAATCCCTCAAGTAGTTTTGGACTTATGCTCCGGACAAAATTTATCAAGTAAATTTGATAAATGGAAATAACTCTAACAAGAGCCAGTCGGAAACGACTGCAAGCTCGACTATTCGAAGTCAGACATATTTAAGCACATTTAGAAAACTGGGCTTCATTTAAACTGGGGAGTGATTCAGGAGTTTATGACACCCAACACACACACATGAACAAAAGTTTCTTAATCCAAGTTAGGAATTCAATAAATTACACTTAATTTATTATTGTAGTTTTTTTAGAGGGTTTACACAACCCAGTCCATACACCCCTGATCCCGCACCCATCAACCCAATATCCCTGCCCACCTATAGTGATGTGGTGGGGTGTGGTGTAGTATAGTAAAGTATGGTATGCTGGTTGCTGTTGTTGGTGGTGTGGGTGTTGTTGCTGTTGTTGGTAGTGATGGTGTTGTTGTTGGTGGTTTTGGTGTTGTTGGTGGTGTTGTTGTCAGTGTTGTTGTTGGTTGTTGGTGTTGTTAATGCCATTGTTGGTGTTGATGTTGTTGTTGGTGGTGTTGTTAGTGTTCGTGTTGTTGGTGTTGGTGTTCTTGGTGTTGTTGTTGGTGGTGTTGTTGTTGTTGGTGTTGTTGACGGTGTTGTTGTTGGTGTTGTTGTTGTTATTTGTGTTATTGTTGGTTGTGTTGTTGGTGTTGTTGTTGGTGGTGGTAGTGATGGTGTTGTTGTTGGTGTTGTTGTTGTTGGTGGTGCTGGTGTTGTTTGTGTTGTTGTCAGTGTTGTTGTTGTTGTTGGTTGTTGATGCTATTGTTGGTGTTGATGTTGTTGTTGGTGGTGTTGTTGACCGTGTTGTTGGTGGTGTAGTTGTTGGTGGTGTTGTTGTTGTTATTTGTGTTATTGTTGGTTGTGTTGTTGGTGTTGTTGTTGGTGGTGTTGTTGTTTTTGGTGGTGTTGTTGTTGGTGGTGGTGTTGTTGGTGGTGGTGTTGTTACTGGTGATGGTGTTGTTATTGGTGACGGTGTTGTTGCTGGTGGTGGTGGTGGCATGTGGTGGTGGTATGTGTTGGTGGTGGGGTGGTGTTGTGGTGGAGGGTGGTGGTGTTGTGGTGGAGGGTGGTTTGTGGTGGTGTTGTTGGTTGTGGTATGTGGTGGGGGGTGGTGGTAGTGAGTGGTGTGTGGTGGTGGTGGGTGGTGTGGTGGTGGTTGTGGTGGTGGTGTGGTAGTGTGGTGTGGTGGTGGTGGTGTGGTGCGGTGGTGGTGTGGTGGTGGTGGTGGTGTGGTGTGGTGGTGGTGTGGTGTGGTGGTGGTGTGGGTGTGGTGGTGGTGTGGTGTGGTATGGAATGGTGTGGTATGGTATGGTATGGTATGGTATGGTATGGTATGGTATGGTATGGTATAGTATAGTATAGTATAGTATAGTATAGTATAGTATAGTATAGTATAGTATAGTATAGTATAGTAAAGTATATAAATATCACATCCCATTGGGGGAAACAGTACGAAATGTTAACCCGAGAGAAGTAATGTCAACCGAGGCGTTAGCCGAGGTTGACATTACCTTCTCAAGGGTTAACATTTCGTACTGTTTCCCCCATTGGGATGTGATATTTATTTTATTACACCGAACATTTGTTTTTTTAGAGATCTTGACTATGACCAAATTTCGTTTGGGAACAAAATCAAGCGCCGGAAGTCCAAAATCAATAATGCTCAATAAGCGGCTACAAATAATGATCAAAATGTGTTTATCTCCCTTGGTCAATTACGCATGCGTAGAAGTTAATTTGTAATCGGATTTCCAAGATATTTATTTTTAGATCCACCCGAGGGTTACATGATGCTGTCGCATATGTGACAGTAGCGATTATCTCCCTGTGACGTCACATTACGCTATATAGTAAACTAATCACGTGAGGTTAATAATATAGTATAACCACTCAACACTTTCAACCAAAGTATGTTTAGTACATCTGTTTTAAACCTTTTCTATAGCATTACCTATGAAAAACACTAACATTGAAACTTTAACCATAATTTCTAAGTCTTAATTCTAATTTCTAAGCGAAAAAGGGCAAAAATTAAATAGAAAAAGCAAGGATGAGTTATGGGCCTTTGAAAATCAACCTGATGTTTGATAAAATAAAGGTATACAAAGTTTTAAAGTTGTCGTTTTAATAGAATGAAAGATATGAGGTTTCACCACCTTGCACGCAAACTTTAACCTTAATTTTTAAGTCTAAAAAGGGCAATAATTTGATATAAATCAAAGAGAGAGTTATGGTTCTTGGCATACATAGTCAGGGTCATGATAGTGAACAAGTTTCAAAGCTATAGTACAAGAAGTATGAAAGTAACTAGCATGCACGCAAACTTTAACCTGAAATTCAAAGTAAAAAAAGGGCAATAACTTGATAAAAATCAAAGAAAGAGTTATGGTTCTTGGCATACATAGTCAGGGTCATGATGGTGAGCAAGTGTCTTTAGTTTCAAAGCTATAGTACAAGAAGTATGAAAGTAACTAGCTTGCACACAAACTTTAACCTGAAATTCTAAGTTGAAAAAGGGCCATAATTTGATTAAAAATTAAAGAAAGAGTTATGGTTCTTGGCATACATAGTCAGGGTCATGATGGTAAACAAGTGTTGAAAGTTTCAAAGCTATAGTACAAGAAGTATTAAAGAAACTAGCTTGCACGCAAACTTTAACCAAAAATTCTAAGTCGAAAAAGGGCCATAATTTGAACAAAATGGAAGTTAGAGTTATGGTTCTTGGCATACACACTTGGGAGATGATGATGAACAAGTTTGCCAAGTTTCAAAGCTGTAGTATAAGTAGTATTGAAGTTATGTGTTTGTACAGTAGCTTGCATGCAAACTTTAACCTGAAATTCTAAGTCGAAAAAATGGCCATAATTTGATGAAAATGAAAGTTAGAGTTAAGGTTCTTGGCATACACACTCGGGACATGATGATGAACAAGTGTGCCAAGTTTCAAAGCTGTGGTATAAGTAGTATTGAAGTTATGTGTTTGTACAGTAGCTTGCACGCAAACTTTAACCTGAAATTCTAAGTCAAAAAAGGGCCATAATTTGATCAAAATGAAAGTTAGAGTTATGGTTCTTGGCATACATACTCGGGACATGATGATGAACAAGTGTGCCAAGTTTCAAGGCTGTAGTTTAAGTAGTATTGAAGTTATGTGTTTGTACATTAGCTTGCACGCAAACTTTAACCTGAAATTCTAAGTCGAAAAAGGGCCATAATTTGATCAAAATGAAAGTTAGAGTTATGGTTCTTGGCATACATACTCGGGACATGATGATGAACAAGTGTGCCAAGTTTCAAAGCTGTAGCTATAGTAGTTTTTAAGATATCAGTAGGTTGCACGCAAACTTTAACCAAAGCGGGACGCCGACGGCGACGCCCAAGTGAGTACAATAGCTCGACATATTCTTCGAATAGTCGAGCTAAAAATAGGCAAGATAGTTATTGTTCTTGCACACTGCACTACCTACCAATGTGCTCTGTCAGTGTATGAAGTTTTAATAAAATCCCTCCAGTAGTTTTGGACTTATGCTTCGGACAAAATTTATCAACTAAATATGATAAAGGGGAATAACTCTAAAAATAGGCAAGGTAGAGTTATTGTTCTTGCACACTGCACTACCTACCAAAGTGCTCTGTCTGTGTATGAAGTTTGAATAAAATCCCTCTAGTAGTTTTGGAGTTATGCTCCGGACAAAATTGTTTCGGACGGACGCACGGACGAAGCGCATTACTAATTTCCCCCTCGCCTTCGGCGGGGGGATAAATTAAATGATACCACAGTAATGTCACTCTACAATATACAGTCCACACTCGTTTTGTCGAAGTCGTCGGGACAGTACATTTTAATTTGAGATTTCCTTAGTTCAACACATCCAAATTGGCATCAATGCACGAATATTATACCTACATGTATATGTTTCTAAAGCTGACATGATTGTAGTGCTAGAACTCGTTTATGTCCAAGAACACGTATATGAACATTTCAATGGATCTATTTTAACAAAACAGAACTTAAAAATATATTATTAACTTGATTATATTTCTTACATGTAAAAACATCATTGTTAAGTTTCAGTGTTTATGTAACATCGTCGTCGTCTTCACTCTCAGTGTTAATGTCGTCTTTCATTGATTTTTTTATTACATAAACTAATTGAAATTAATATTCACCCCATAATCGTTAATTTGGAGCTTTTTTTGCTTCAGTCTTGGGGGAGAGTTGATTATGTTTGAATCATGCTTTTGCATTTGTTGTCCTAAACGGATGAACTCATATTTTATCAACCTGGTTGTCACAATGTCACTATTATTGTAATTAAATTTTTTTTAAACTGAAAATAATTACATTTATGAATACAAATATTTTACACCCAAATGCATTAAATAAGCAAATATTTTACTGAAAGTTGATAATCGTTAATTATTATTAAATAATGGTATCTTGTTAGCCGACAAGTTCTCTCTTTGAAGAAGCCGCGCGCAAGTTTCAGACTTCTATTTACCCGATGATTTTACATAGCATAATTTAGGCTAGCCTGCGGGTTCTAAATTTACTTCGACTGATAAAAACATTGTTTAAGTTGAATTCGAGTTAAGCAGCGTAATATTATATGTAAAAAAAACACATTTTGACGGGACCTTAAAATTAATTCGAGATAATACTTTATAAACAATTAGCCATATATTTCTATGTATTTGTTTCAATATATAGATATGGAGGAGACAGCCATGTTATAAATCAAGATTACCTTGTCATATCTGGCAACAATTTCTTGTCTTTCGTGGGCTGCCCTCTGTAATTCCTCATACTCATCCAAACTGAGGGCATCTGAAACACATACAACTCAAGTTTAATACATACCCGTATACATGTAATTCTGAAATAACATTACGAGAATTTACCTAATTTTAACAGCTTAAAAGTGCATGAAATATCTTAACAGAACAATGCTCACTCACATCATTTTTAATGCTTCAATGAGTAATATGATAATAACAATAAGTTGTGACTACTCTATTTGTCTTACAAATGCATAGAATGTGAGATACGTGTATTTGTTAAATTGTGTTTGACCATGAATTTCCAGGCTGCGTAAATGTAAGACAAATTAATAAAAATGCTGATTTCTCTCTTCAGAATTGGAAGACACAACATTTTGTTTTCAAACTCCCTTAGGCAATAGAAAAACATATTTTAGATTCTCATCCCTGCCCGCCCCTGTCCAAAACCACCCGCCCCAAAAAATTTATTGGTAAAAAAATTGGAACATATTCTGTTCCGGACAGAACGGGGTTTAGACCATCCCGGATATGAAAAAAAAACATGGCTGACAACAATAAAATAAAATGTTCATCATTTCAAAGCTTACCGAAGGTGATAGTATCACTATTAAAGACTTTGATTTTCAAGCAAAAATAAGCACCACCATGCTACTTTTGTAAGTTGTTAACATGATTTTTTGGAAGAAATTGAAAAGATGGACGAATATTCTACACCAAAGGTTCTAGTAACTATAAATGCCATTTTTTCAAAATTTTAAGTTAGTTTTTTTCTGTTCTCGGGTATTTCGTTAATAAAAAATAAAAAGTAAAAAGTTTCCACCCGCCCCTTTTCTTCCCGAAATCAGGATGAGAATCTAATAATTTATTTTCTCTGGCCTTAAGTAAGAACTTAACAAAGAAAGAAAAAAAAGCCCTGAAATTAATGATAAAATATTATGAACAAACCCATATCCATATCCATGATGACAGCTTGGCAGTTACATCTCTTCACTAGATTACTCCTTACACTTTATTGATCATCTGAAATAAATTACAGTCGAATCTCAATAATTCGAACTCGACGGGACCGGGAAAAAAGTTCGAATTATCGGGAGTTCAAATTATCGAAGGTCTGTCTGCCGGCAGAAGTGGAAAATGTTTGTTCATGTTTTTTTATGTCTGTTGATCTATATATATTATCTTTTGTATGTGAAAAAAATGACAAAACTAATATTTGTTAATTATTTTTATGTAAATGAACGTAACTCGAATACATTTTGACATAAATATAGTACTAAGTCATCAAAAGCACAAAACACAAATCTCCACGTCACAGATGTTTAATTTACGAACATTGCCATACTAGTTTGTATGGCCGCTCGCCTTACAAAGTCTTTATTCATCAGAACATTGTGCATCTTGCACAACATGCTTAGTTCACGCTCACTATTTTCCTGATATTCAAAGTACCGTCTCATCATTTCACTAATCGCTTCCTGAAGAGACTATTAAATTCGCTAAATTTTTGTTTGCAAATATAGTTTGCAAGTCTTAGTTATTTAGAATTTTCTTTAATTATATTTTTTATCAGATTTTATTGAGATAAAAAAAACTTAATATTATTTGTTTGTAACAGGTATCGCGTTGCCTGATATGTGTCTGTTTCACAACGTGTGCTAATCATATATGGCACCGCTATTACTATCCGCTTGGAGTGTGAAATCTTTTACGTGTCATGATTTTGAGTGATAAATTTCAATGGAGTTTGAAATATCGAAAGCGAAATTAATAGAAAATCAAAAGGACGGACTGGACTTTGAGTTCGAAGTTCGAAATATCGGGTGTTCGAATTATCAAGAGTTAATGCATATAAGGTATATAGGCGTTTTGCCGAGGCCGATATACGAGTTCGAAATATCTACGGTGTTCATAATATATCGAAGTTCGAAATATCAAGGTCCTACTGTAAATAACAAAATTAATTGTATTTTTAATCCAGTATTATCTACAGTAATGTGCGATGGAGGATGATTAATGATATATATAAGAACATATAAAAATTCTACTTGCCCAGTGGGCTTCAAGGAAATTTAGGATTTTGTTGGTCCCTTCACCAATTTATTAAATTCATGGACATAAATAACAACAAACAGATTCCTGAATGGATACAGTTTCTTTCTGGTCAGGTAGGTACATGTCTTAAGGTATCATAAACAATTGCTTTCATGATATATTGCACAGTCTTGCCACACACCACTGTACAATTAAACATCATCTATGGTACAACATGATCATACCATCTGTAATGTTGACCAGATCTTAAGCTATTTACTGTACAAAAAATAATTTATATCTGTGTGAGCAGTGTAATTTGCTAGTAAACTTCGAGAAACCATATCTGAAATTTATATTATAGCAAATACAACTCAGTAAAATATCAATATAAAGTCAACATACTGATTTTAGTTTCATTCAAACCATGACGAAAATTAACTTCCTACGAAGATGACAGTACAATAAAATGCTATCAGATAGGTGCGTCTATCATTGCATGACACATTCGTTGATACGAATTGTGGCTTTTTATCACAAAAGAGGCGTGGCTGGGTTTTTAAATACCTCTTTAAGTGGTAGGTCAACTTTTTGCTCTCTATCAACTGTCACGTGACGTCATATAATATTGATAAATCATAAGTTTCGAATAAAATAAAAAAAAAATGTTACAAACAGTTATAATAATGAAAGCGATGTAAGCTTGTTTAAAACAGTAAACAAAACAATTAATATGTTCTACAGAACAACGATCGAGAAAATATCTTCATACGAAAATATTACACAATCACTGACAATAGAAGCCAAAGAAATGTTATTACCAACAAGATTTTCAATACATAAAACCACGGATTTTATATAGACTCTTACATATGCGTTATCAGTAAATAAATGACTGTTGTAAACCAAAACCTCGAAGCCTCTGATTGGCAGTTGTATATCATTACCATTCAAAGTAGAGCTTTGAAACGTAACATAATTGTCTAACATCACACAGGAATCTAGAACTACATTCCTGCATCACAGTAGACATTATCAGGACAAGTTTCAAAACCCCTGTCTGTATTTTGCTTAAGTTATGCCCCTTTTCACTGAGAATGTTCATTCATTTTTATCAAAGTTGTCTTTTTCTCAGTAACAGTTCAAGGTAGAGCTTTGAAACTTAAAATAGTTGTCTATCATCATAGGAGCAATTATCAGGACAACTTAAATTCAAAAGTATTAACTGTATTTTGTCAAAGTTATGCCCATATTTCACTTAGTAGCCTCGTTATTTTTTTAAGTTGTCTTTTTAAGTAACTATTCATGATAGAGCATTGAAACGTAACCTATATTCACACAAATGTAATATGGCGGAGTGTCTTGTCTAAACACCATGGCCCTACTTCAAAGGTCAAGTTCACACTCAGGGTATAAAGTATCAAAAATTGCGATATTGTAGCTTCCGGACTTTAGTTCAGTACTTAAAAAAGATACTCCAGCTAAGATGAATAAAAAATGTTTATCTCAATGAAACAGAGTTTTTCATCCGAGAACTATGGCTTTTCCTCAACTGTCAAGGTCACAAGAGTTCAAAGTCAAAATTTGTGCAGACTGAAAATTTCTGCGATGATTCAATCAGTCGAAGAACGCTCCATGGGTTTACTTTTGTCCCTGTAATATGTAATAATCAAAACTGAAAAAAATGTATCAGGATAAAAAAAAACTAGCAAAGTGGATACATCGTGTGCGCATTCACTCGCGAGAGCTCGCGATGATAGACTATTGGAGTGTGATGTCCAGCATCTGTAAGTTGAAGGTCGCGGACATATGTTTTCCCAGAGCTGATAAAACGTTAACCGATATCTCAGAATGCACGTTACAGTATTAATCAGAGATAAATATCAGGTGTAGTACTCTGCATTCCAACTGACAAAACAACATAATTGAGATTTAAGAGTAACCTGCGCGATAGAAAACCGTGATGATGTGGCAAAAGGAAACCAAAAACGGAAACAACCGCCGCTTGTGTTAAAATGAACTTAATATAATCACATTACATATACTGCTGGTTTTACTGCTGTTGCTGCTATCAGCGAACTACATGTACATCATTTACTTGTACATCTGCTCCAGTTGCGTATGTCTTTATTACTGCCTCTGCTACTAGAGATGCTGCTGCTGCTGTTCCTGCTGCTGCTTCAACTAAACTATTAGGTCTATATTGCACGGTTTTGGCAGAGGTTTCAAATACTATATAGTATCTTGTTTTACAAAACTTAGGGACGCAAAACACCATTTTTTTAAGTTTTCCAAAACGTTAGGGCACTAAAATACTAACCCAAAAAGTGTCCTAAAGTAAAGGGACGCACAAAATAATTAATTTCATGAAAAATGAGGGTGTCCCAATAATTAGTGTGTCCAAATACTTAGATTTATTACGGTAGTTATTTTCATGCAAAGTTACGACCGAAAACACGAACGATATACAAGTTACAAGATATAGAGCTGTCAGAAAATAAATTTCAAAAGAAACAGTCGTTGTTCTCGCTTCCATTTAGAAATTAAAGCCTATTTCTACCAATTACAATGTCAAACGGATTCGCTTGCAAAAGTTTAAGCTAGCAATCACTATACCAAGAATCCTTTTCATCATATGATCCAAGTATACATGTCTACACCGAACAGTATGTATACAATTGGAAACAATAAAACACATTTCTTGTCGCTGTTCATGTTTTCGCCATCTTGAGAACTGCCAAAGCGCACTTAATAATTGGTACAGGGCAAATCTTACACGACAATTATATTGATCACTGGTGGTAATCTGTGATGGGCTGGATATTTCGGACAATCTGTACCCTGGCTAACGTGGTAAGCTTCGCGGACGGCACTACGCCGCGATCGCGGCAAATGCAACGCTTTTAACCGGCATAACGGGTGTCAATGTAGGAGGTTTTGTGGCGTAAGGTAAGAAAATCGAGTTTTTGGCTAGAATTTAAATTAATAATACTAAAACCTAAAGCCCTGTACGGCTGTCAGGCAGTGCCACTTTATAATTCTAGTCTGTTCTCTGTCCAGAATAAAGTAGTTTGCTCAATCATTCGTAAAAATGGATCTGTCTGTGCTGCAAATGTTGTTAATATCCTGTTCGAACGTATTTTTCTTCAGCTAAACTGAGGTCTAGTGAAGAATTATGACTGCATAAAAATTGTCTATACGGGAGGACAACGCAGTGATAAATCTGAGTGTGTACATGTTTTATCTATATTTTACTAACTTCTTGCAAAAATGAGAGACCACGCACCATACACCGGCACTTGATTTTCGCTACGCTGCGTATCACGGCATTTTATTCGATGCTGGTATAAAAATATAATTTGGTTTACAAAATCTTTAACAGTTTCTTCACATGTAATTGAGCTGTAGTTTGTTATGTTGGTTTACATTGCAAAACAGAGTTTTATATACCTAAAAATTCTGCCATCAACAAGCAGGAGCGGATCTAGAGGGTGTTCTTTTGGGTTGCTAAAACCACCTTTTGGCGCATCAATATTTAATATTCATGGGAATTATGGCCAGAAAGTTGGGATAGTATGAATAAAGTGTATAGGATTTTGTCAACTATCGGTAAAATGATATACCAATATGAATAAATAAAAAAATGATATAGGGGATTTTGTCCATGTATGACAAGTGGATTTTGTACATAGGGGATTATGTCCTACATCCTCTGATTACAGATAGTGTATAAGAACCAATGATGACAAGATCAGGTCTTAGGTTCGTACCTATCAAGACAAGAGCAGGCCTCTAGGTTCTGAGGAGTTACTTGGGATTCAACCAAATTACATTGACAAATCGTGTTTTATCAATGCTTAACATTTTTCGAATTACGTACAGTAAATTCTACAAACATATTTATAACAGTTTTATTAGTTACTTTTACCAGCATAATTTATACACTTTGAGAATACGATATGGCTTAAAGGGGAATTTCGGACAATGCGTAATATACATGATTTCAAACTTTAGACCTGAGTGAAAGAATTTTGAAAATCGAACCATAAATTACTTAACTGTGGCTGTCTGATGTTCCCAATTTAACGCATTTGAAAGCAGCCATTTTGAATGTTGACCTGAGACATCATTGGTTCTTGTGCAATACCAAATTAGGAAAATCTCCACGCAAAAAAAGTTTTTCATGTAGAAATATTTAAAGTCTATTATACATGTGATTTAAGGTATTCTTGGCGAATTTCTTTTAGAAATAATTTCATAATATAAATTAATAATTTATAAACGAAAAATCAAGTTGTGCACATCAGCTGATGATGTCACGGCCACCTGAAAATGGCAACCAGCTTATATAAGGATCACTATTTAAATCACATTATCTCAGCAATCGGTTGACCGATTCTTGAAAATATTTTCAATTCTGTGTTCAGTTTTAACATGACTGCGGAGATATCTGATTCCTATATTCCGAACTACATCTTTAAGCGATTATATCTGGTAAAATGGCGCGAATACAAATGGAAAGATCAAAGTGCAAAAATTTAAATGTGTAAATTATACACAGGTTTCCAGTCTGTTTTATTATTTTGGCTTGTGTTTTATTATGCTAGTGGATATTTACTCTAAATAATCATTTACATCGACGTCCGAATCTTTGAACACTACGCCTAGTATTCATTAGGATAATGAGAAGACTAGCTCTGTTTATTCGTATGACGGTGTCACTTTCACATTATCATAAACGAATAGCAAAGTCTTATCAGTCACATGCATTCTGCAATCATCTGTCTAAAACAACCAGTTTGATAATGTCCTAAAACTACATTTTGTTCTAATCTTTACCTGTCTTAAACAGCCACATGTGTAAAGCAGCCACTTGTTGTCAATTTCTTGGATGGCTACTTAATACAGGTTTGACTGTATGCCTAAATTTAAATCGTAAGTGTACAACTATCCACTATTTAGTTTTCGTTTTCTTCCGATTCCTCCATTTTTAACGTACTGCACTCTAGTCTTTAATTTTGTCCAGTAACAAAGACAAACGTGATTGGCCCAATGCGATAAAGAGCTGAATGCACATGCGAAGTTCGGTATAAGAACTGGATTGAAAACATGGCGGTCAGGTGGAAATTGCTTGCAGCACAGTTTTTGATTCTGCTGTGTCAAAATGCCGGTAAGGCGTCATTTAGACAAATAAGTTTACATTATCTTAATACGTAAAATTCATGTGCATGTCATTGCATGACATTTAAATGTGCACTCAGTCCAACAATATTTCACTACTTCTAACCGACCGAATATATATAGCAGTGAAACAGTCAACTTTGGGATCGCTAAGAAAATAGCGAGGTACAGGTTTTAAATAAAACCGACTGCAGGTCAGCGTACACTATTGCGTTTCCCTATATGTTCTATATAGAGTCTTGGGAGTCTCCTTGATTTATTTATTCTTAGACAATATCAGGCATGGTCTTCTGATGAAGTTTGAATATAAATCTACATAAAAACATAGATTCCATACCATCATGACCGTAGGTTTCTACCTCAAATTTCACTTTGAAGACTACCACCCTTGCCTATTGACTAAATGTACTTGTGGCTAACCTGTTTATAGACATTATTTTAAAAGTAATTTTTTCTTATCCAAAATGTTTTGGATAATGATTTTTGGTTCCAACAGCTGCAGAAATACACAATTTCTGTTTTTTAGAAGGAGTTTTATTTTTTCTTTAGCTATATTGGCCAATCAGCTAATGTTTCTATAGAGTCTTACGGGTTTCCCCTAACCTTTTTTTAAACCAACCAGGAAGCAGCTTTTATTTAGTGTACACTGATCTGCAGCGAAATATATCACTTATCTTCCGCGAAAAACAACAACAAAGAACAACGTCAGAATTGGGTTGTTTGAAGTAATAAGGCTCTACACAATTTAAGTTGCCTTGGTAGTTTTGTCAGTGAAGACTATTTTGTAATATGGCATGGCCAATTAGTCCAACGCTCCACTTGTTTATATTCAACACCTTGGCTAAAGATAATAAAACTGAAATTGAAACAAGTCTCCATTTCAGCCAATCAGATCCTTGAGATTTGAGACTGGTTTCCATTTTCAGTTTTATTATCTTGGGGTCAAACCAAGAAGTGGTCAAAAGTGAACAATAATTCTTCACCTTCTTTCGGCGCCCGTCGTTTGTTTTCCATCGTCCGCCAACTTTTTATCGAAATACAGCTTCACCTACTTTCGGTCCTATAATAAAATAACTTAGAATTAAATACCATAATTACAACAGGAACTTCATCTGGCCAAAACATTACCATAAGGCTGTTCGCACCCCCATAAGTTCATATATAAACCATTTAAAATATTCAAAAGCTTTTATGAATTCAAAATAAGTTTGCAAAAGTGATGTTTTTGTGACTCTATGAAAATAGCTTAAAGAAATTCGATCCGCCAAAAACTTGCCTGGCACGGACACGTCGTGTTTTTATTACGATTGTATTTTTATAGAATACTTAAAATTCAGATTGGCACACTGTCTCAAACTGATATGGATGTTTTGTTGATCTTTTACCAACTAGTAAAAACAAAATTGATCTGTAAAAAACATATCTGCTAGGGGTCGGGTCTTAGTTTCCATATATTAATGTAGAATTGTGTCTAAAATCCTCACAAACGATCGGAAGATCAGTGGTTATCATGTCGACCATCCTTCCCGGGATTGTGAGTTCGATCTCTATTTTATCCAACAAAACAACTTTATTATTAGAACCTTATTCGATGTCCGATGTAGCAGTGTTTTGCATCTATTTCTTTAATTTGCATTTCCATTACTGTCCATGAACAGGCTCAATCAAACCGAGCCTGCAATATTTTCATATTTGTCGTGTTCAAAGTTCCCTTTTCATCTATTTCAATATCATAGTAGCGTTGTTTGTGCCGTGTGGCGGCTGTAAAAAGTCTCCCCGTGCATTCAATCAGTGCTGTTATCAGTTACGTCCTTTGGAGGTCGTTGAGCACGATACTTATGTACTAAGTTAATAGTACTTCTAAAATTACTTTTGTTTTTATATTTCGGCCAGTTTAAAGATAGGTGGTTTCAATATCCCAGCCAATAAGGTTTTGGATATTGTCCAATCACCCCCAAGGATATACTTCCTGCTTTTTAAATTTTGCCTTTGGCGTTGTCTGTGATACGCAGGATTTATATTCTAAGATCCCCTATCAAAATTCTATTCTGTTTAGTTCCGCCCATTGTTTTCTCGTTTAGGGCAAACCCATTCTTTTATCTGGGGACCATACCCCGCTGAACATGGAATGGTATAAATCTGAAAATACAGCATTGTCAAAGGTTCCATGTTCGCCGCCATATGCATACCATCGTTTGGGATGGATCAAAATTGTACTGTTTATTGGTATAAATATTGAGTTGGGCTCAACCCGGGGCTAGGCGGCGTGGGCAGTAATTTGCATTTCCATTACTGTCCATGAACAGGCTCAATCAAACCGAGCCTGCAATATTTTCATATTTGTCGTGCTCGATGGCTTTCAAAATTCCCTTTTCATCTATTGAATTAACAATGCTTCTGTATTTTGCATCATCTTGACACATCCATATATATTCAATTTGAAGATGGAGTTCTTCGTTTCGCCAGTTACTATCATAGTCACATGGTATTGCAAATGAGACCCGCGCAAGCTCAAATCTGGGGATATGCCACGACGATTGGCGATTCCGTGCACGTAACATTGAATGGAACTCACGTAGCTGACGTCAATACCACAAAACGACACGACGGTCAAAGCGGCAGTCAGTGGTCAGCTCTACTTCCAGCCCAACCTGCCGGAGGTCCAGTCACAATCGATATCCGGTCGAAGGATGGGCACGCCACAGTCACTGACGTATTATTCGGAGATGTTTGGATATGTTCCGGTCAGAGCAATATGGCCTTTACAATGGGTCAGGTAAGGTTTCTCGAGTTTTTAATTCTAACTGAATTTGAATTCTTAACCTAAGTAAAAATAAATGTTGACATTAAAACCAAAAAATATTTTTCTCAGCCGGACAACAACACAAGGGATACAGTGAATATATGAGTATGCAGCGGGTAGGGATAATCTAATCATTTTTTCACTTGCTAATTTTACTGTCTGTCTGTCCTGTCCCGTCCGTCTGTCCGTCCGTCCGTCCGTATGTATGTCTGTCGTCGTTGCACATCAGTAGTGTGTCTGTCTGCCATAAGACGCTACGCTGATGTGTAGTTGACGGTCATGCATGCATGCAATCAAAATATAAACATTTAATGTCATTTTAACTGAAGGACTACTTTATTAGGACAGAAATATTAGACTGAGGCATGTTTTTGTGACAAAACATATAACTCAGAACTAGCAGCCATCTTTGTGCAAATTTGGATGTCTCGTGGATATATAAAACACAATTTTCTTAAAGTATTTCACATTGACAGTTTTAATACCAAAATTTTAGGTTTTTAACCACAGCGCAGAGGTAGCACACTCGGCTCACTTTAACACTATAAGGATTGTGCATTTAGCTTTACGCCAATCGAATCACGCTGTAGACGAACCGGTCATTCAAACACAGTGGCAAAAACCAGCAGCAGGTAGGTATGAATTTTTTTAATACATGTACGATGAAGCGTCTTAAGGTTTACATTACAATTATGGGCTATCTTTACAAATCACGAATATCAGAAAATAAAAATTAGCAAATGTCGTATTTCGGTAGTCCTACGGTTTAATAATTTACACTATTACTATTATTATACTTCGAAACAGACACTGCAACGAATGAGTTTTCCGCGGTCTGCTTGCTGTATGGGATGGAGTTATCTCCTCATATTAATAGACCCATAGGACTTGTGGAGACGGATTGGGGAGGCACGCCCATAGAAGATTGGTCTTCTCCTGATGCCAATGCCAACTGTAGTCATATACACAAACGGTAATGCGTCAACGGACATGTTCTCTTCTCCTAATTCCTTATCTACAAATAACTAAACCCATAGGAAAAAACATTTATGTATTTTACTATACTTACAGAAGCTATTTTATTCGAAACTATTAAAACGTTTACAAATAGGTTGCCTCAACAAATAAAAAAAACACTAACTATTCGCATAAATTTTAAAACAGAGAATCGCCAGAATTAATCTTCTTATTCAACAATTCTCAGGAAAAAATGAAATAAACCGATCTATTAATCATGTTTTCCTAGCATAATATGTCCTTAAATTTTGCTATTGACATCATCGTTGAAAAATAACAGCATATTTTATTAGGGCTACCATTTTACCCAGTGTGTTGTGGAACGCTATGGTATACCCTCTTCGTAACATGACCATATTTGGTGCCATATGGTATCAAGGTACGCGATTTGTTCCGACGTCTTGATTGTATTCTTATAAGAGGGGATGCATAACATTCACGCCATGGTTTACGTATTAAAGTGCTTCTATTTATAAAAGATGATTTTAGTTTAAAAGTGCCCCGGTCACCTATTAAGGGCGATAGTACCTATAGGAGCGGAATTCGCTCCTGTTCACCGCATCTTAGACATTTAAGTATTCCACCTGAACTGTAAAAAATGTAGCTTTCATCTATAGAAATATCTTCTATGCTGGCGGTATGGAGTGTTAAAAACCTTCAAAGCGGTGCTCTCTTTGTCCAAGGGGTGTCGCTCTTAATAACATTGACTTTACACAAATATTCAAATAAATAGTGTGACCAGCTCCCCAATCTTTTCAGGCGAGTCAAATTATGGCCATGCAACCAAGTACGCATGTCAGTTTCCTGTCATGATTGACGACTGGAGGTCAAAGTTCAACGCAGCGTCTCAACACCAGACAAGCAACAGGTTTCCATTTGGATTCGTTCAGGTACACCGTACCTTTATCACCGACTCACCGGAGTTCACAATCTTTGTAATAATTATTTGTAAAGTTTTTACATCAGTTCGATCACATAGTTTATTCAATTAGGAAACTCTTGAAGATTAGAAATCGCATAATATTATTAACGAGTACTGTGGATATAATGGTATAGACTCAAACATTAAATTTTAGTTAGCCGCTGACTATAACAGTACTAGTCACACTGTTTTTCCCGACCTCCGATGGTCACAGACGGCCAACTACGGCTACGTTCCGAACCCCCGACTACCCAATGTTTTCATGGCCGTGGCGATGGACCTGCCAGATTTTACCTCTCCTTACAAACCGTAAGTTTCCAGTGTCGCCTCTTTTTGTAATTTTAACTAAAACCATTAAAACGTCAAACACATAAATCAGGAACATGAACTCTCAGAAAGCATAGCCTCCTCACACTGCAAGCTAAAGAAGCAATATATATCAGATAGAGAGAATAAGATGAAATTGGTATATAATGTCATCAGTGCAAAAATAGGCACGACAAACAACAAAGAAAAGATCCCACGGGGTCAAACAATTACACCTGGGTTTAACAAGATTCTAACGTCGACCAATTTTACATAATGCCATTTGAGAATGAAATTTTCACAAGTTGCTTTAGAGAATTAATTCCAACCCACCTACGTACCTGACAATGTAACTGGCAAACACAATGCTCTACCACCGTCGTGCAATCAAAATGGTAAGCAACGCAGTAGGCTGACCAGGGGTGATCATCAAACATACAGCTTGCTGTAGAATATTCAATTGTAGCATTTCTAGTTTGCATTGATTATGAAAACATCGTCATTTTCATTTCCATAAAATTATCATCAGTTTCCATATCAAATGGGTTGACAAGCGCACTACTGCAGAGATGTTTACTGTTGTAATACCTCTGAACGAAATCTAGGTATCGGATAGTCATTATCATGCATAAAAAGTGTAGATAAATGTAGATTGAAAAGTAGAATTTGGAAGCAGATATCTGATCTAAGAACGTTTAATTTCAAATTTGCGTCGTTTTCTCCAACTGTAGTACTAAGATTTGCTTCTCGATACTCTTTACGTATAATTGTAAAAAAATGGCTTAAATTTCAATGGAGTATTTTTGCCAATAAAAGAACAGTTCACTTATCGAAATTTGTCATAACATATCTTCCTAGACTTCATCCACGCGACAAGCATACGGTCGCACAGCGTCTGGCTCTGGCTGGTAGGGCGGTGGCTTATGGAGAAAATAACCTGGACTACCAAGGCCCGATCCCGACCGACTACACTTTGGTTGGGCATACGCTTGTAATTGAATTCGACCATGGAAACAGTGCGATAGAACTTCGATCTACACGTGGATTTGAGGTCAGAAACCGTTTCAATTTTCATTTAAGATAAATGGTGCCCGCACCTGTACTAAACTGGTAATTAAGGTATCGCAAACATTGCAAATGGCGAAAACAGGCTAAAATTTCAAAAAATGAATTTTGGGGGAAATACTTATTGCCACCTAGATTTTAGTTATTAAATGTATTTAGCTATGGATGTAGTAAATGTTTGCAAGCTCAATTTAGTCTAATTCATGTTCTAATTACCAAGCACATACTAAAACAAAAGAAAAACCATTTGCATGAGAACTCTGAAATTCATGAACAATATACCAAAGCAACTCATACCTGAAATAAGTATATGCTGGTCTACAATGTTTAGTGCCAATTCGTCAAAATAATGTTAGGGTTTTGTAAGAATTTCAAGGAAATCTTACTTCCTGGTTCAAAGTGAAAGTAGAAATTGAAAGTAGGAAGTAAGATTTCTTTGAATTTCTTGATAATTTTTTGAAATGTTAGCCTGTTTTCGCCATTTGCAATGTTTGCGACCTCTTAAGCATTAAAACTCGACTAAACAGTAGGTATTCTGGATCGGATAACGCTTTGAAATTATGATCCGTAACTTCGTTCCATAACTTTGATTTTTAACCGTTTGTTTTATTAATTTAGAATTTGCTACTTTAATGGTTTGTTAATACCTAAATCATAAGTTTTATATTTCTCTTAATATTACTCTTAAACCTTGTTAGAAACTACATACTTACGGATCACACACGAACAATTTTGCATCTTGTGATGTGATTTCCATGTTTTGAAGTCATTTTTTTCCATTGTTCATTTCAACCGAACAATGCTACATGTAAGTGGAATAAGAAATATGCCAACTGAATAATTATCTTGTACAATTCGTGTATAAAAATCCACAAATCACATACAATGTTGAATTATGGATGTAAAATAAGCTGTTGCGAACTTGCGAGTCGGATCCAAGATACCAAGTAAAACAACATAAAACATTGCACCACCAGTACCCTTACATGAAATATACAATGTTTGTTCTATTTAATCTCTATCGAGCAAATAGATCTGCCTAGTTTATGTTGTAATTAAAGTCCGAAAAATATTATGATAATCATTATGCCACCAAGGTCCACAGTACATCAATACTTAGGACACTACATGTTTTATCTTTTATAACGCATTTTAGATTTGCTGTGGACACAGCCCTAGTGACACGTGTACCTTAAACGCATGGACGGCCGCTCCAGTCGTCCATCATGATCAAAGCACGGTGAGCATTAGCACATCCGGTTGCAGCGGAAGCAAGCCTCTGGTGAATGCAGTGCGATATGATTGGGAAATGAGTCCCTGCGAGTATAAGAAATGCGCCATCTATGATAAAAGCAACGACCTCCCAGCAGCCCCTTTTACCAAGAAAGGTCCCTTCAAGACACATTAGCTGCTATCTTAACTTTATTTTGTATCTATGAAGTAACAATGATGTTTTTATGTGTAAACCAAAATTAATACATGGCTTATTGGTAATATATAGATTATTTCAATTTATTGTTCCTAGATGTCTAAAATGGTATTTCATTTGTTTATATTCGTTGTTGTTATGTTTTGTAAAGAGGGAAACCATTAAAGGATTGAATCGATACATGATGGTTTTCATGTCGGTATTGAAAACAGTTGGGTCGTTTAAAGTGTGTGAAGATAAATAGGACTTCATCGTAGAGAACGAAGTTGAATTGTAAATGTAAATATATTAGGTTATCTCAAACGCACACATATAAAATACAGAACAACTATTAAGAAAGGAAGACTACACAATTGATAAGAAGTAAACAGCCGAAGAAGTGGTTAGCCGAACAAAAAAAACGAAAGGTCTTTCAGTTAGATATTAATTCGAAGTCCATTTAAGCAGTGTTTTAATTAACTAGGCACGATTCTTGAATCCTTGAAGTGTATCCTACATTTTGCACCAACCTCGACAGACAGGGGTTTCGCTCGTAAATGTTTCTGGTAACAAGAGTAAATAAAACGAGCGAGTCGGAAACGCCAGCATGCTCAACTACTCGAAGAGTCGGAAATAAAGCAAGCACATATTTCAAAGCACATTTTAATTAGGGCATCATTTCAACTTGGGAGTGAGTCAGGGGTTTGAAATGATGCGTCCCACACACACCAACAATTAAATGGTGTGAGTTTTGAAAGGAAAACAATGAAATGGTAAAGAAATGGAGGGACGGGGTTGGGGTGGTGGATAGGTTCTTCTACCCAACTCCACTCCAAACAACGAAAAATGAAAATAAAAAATAAAATAACACATTCTTTTCATTCTTTCAAAATCAAAGTTATTTCTCAAACCCTTTGCACAACCTTGCTTGGTCACATTCAATGAACAAAGACGAGGGTAGATTTAGAAAATACCAATCTACAAGTGAGTACAATCACATCTTTGTACTTTATTAAATTGTTAAAAAAATGTAACTATTCTGAGGTTTATTGGATCTAAAGCAAGCATTTGATGCCGTTTGTTTAGAAAAACGGGTTCAGGGGTGTTCCGTAAAAAACTCCGTACATGGTCCACTTTCGGTCCCAAAATCATTTCTGATACTTCGCATAGTTGAGACACATTTCTTTAAAAGTAAGTATTGCAAAGTTTTGAGGAAGTAACATACTTTCATACACCATTTAAACAGAAGACGCAAAATGTGGAATAAGTTTTGTCGTCATTGCATCACTTGTTAACAAAAGTTGCCTTTTCTGAAATTTTCGTTATTGATAGAAATCCATATGACAATACAAAATAGGCTGTTCTCCTTTTAAAACCGCAAAATTTATTCTATTTCGAATTCTGTCCGAATCCCACGATTTCAAAGTTAGAATGTCACAAAATTTCGTATCGGCTTTATACACCAAATTAAAGGACATTAAACCAGCCTTCAGTTCTAATGGTCCAACATTCTGGTAAGAGCTTGATAAAACATGTTCATTTAAGCTGTCGTAACAGAATTTCATATACGCGGTCCAGTTTGTATGCTGGTAGGAATCTACATCACTATTCCTGACCTTGACCTCTGACACTAGTCCTCGACTAGGTGGAACTGGGTCAACACGAAGCCCCGCCTTTTCAGAGGTCACGAGGTCTCCGTACTTTTGAATCCACCAATCAGGATAAGCTACTGGTTTGTGGTGTTTCTTGGAAACAAGAACGTCTGTAACGTCACATGCTACGTACAACGTGTTTGACTCAGAATGGTATAACTCGTATGAAATTGTTTTCGATGACTTGCCCAGGTATTTCAATTTGTTTATGATATAAAGAGGATATTTCGGAGTTTCGATCTCATATAAAGGCTTGTAGATCTTTACATTAGCTCCAAGAACAAACACTAAATGGTCTTGGAAAACTTTGTGAAGGTCTAAAAGGGAACATCTTGTCTGGTCGCCAGCCTTGACTTCATGTCCCCAGACTGAAAATGAGTGCGATGATTCGGTGAGTCGAAGCAGACTCCACGGGTTTACTTTTGTCCCTTTAAAAATGAAGAAGTACAATACATGTATCAGGATAAAAACAGTCTGCGATGATATGCTTTTGATGTATTATTCCAGTATCTAAAGGTCGCAGACAAAATTGAACGATTTCTTAGCGTTGATAAAAACGTCAACGTTAATGCTTCTCAGAACAAAGTCCTCACAGCGGTTACTCCCCCTTACAGTAACAGAAACCAGTTCCACCACGCATATTTAAATAGAGTTCTGGGGTGATTGTGTCGAAGGTCTCGTATCTCTTACGACGTTCGTATCTCTGTCGTAAGACCATCGTAGTGATTTTGCTCATTGTCTCGAAGAGTTCGTAATTTACGCAACATCGTAACACTCTCGCAAAGTTACGGTAAAAATATCGACCCCATAAGTATCTTCATAAAGTAATGATGATGATACACATTCCAATTATTTAGTTGATTCTATTATAGGCCAAGTTCTTTCAATGTTACAGACATCAATATTAAAGTCATCTGAAGGAAGGAGAATAACTAAAAAAAAAGTAAAACAGGAGTTATCATTCTTAATGTCACAGACTGCTTTGTTTATGCATGTGATGCATTTTATTTAGTTAATAGAGTTAATAGGGCAAGTACTTTTAAAGCTATAGGAAATAATAGGTTTCTTATTAAAGTTGGGGTTCTACCGTACGCCGACGCCGCCACCGGACAATTGGATCCCTATGCGTGTACCTGCTGTCGCAGGCGACACAAACACAACTAATTATTAATGCAACTGTTGATATAGCACTTTATCGCTTCATTTGACCTTTTTCATTTAAATTATCTTGTGGCCTTCTTTATAAAAGAAATAAGACACAGCACGCACGTTATACTTATACTAAACATATATTTTTGTTAAAGAAGAATGTTTAATATTTGGTACAAACATGCATACAGATGTACATTTTTTAAGTCTTTGTTTACACGATTACGAATGATCATTCAAGCTGTCGGGTTAAATAAAGAACGTCATAACCTCTGCTTTATATTAAGTTAAAAATAAAAGAAACCGAAATGAAAAATGAATTCACGAGCATACAATTAATAAATCATATAAACCGCATTAATTCAGTAATCCGGCACAGGCGCGTAGGAGCAGGGGCCGCAGGAGCCGCTGTCGCGGCCCCAATATTTCGGCAACGGCCAAGGCGGCAAAGACTTCAAAATACGGTTTTATGGCGATTATGCCATAAAATGCCATAAACAGTAAAATCTTGCCTTATCGTCGTTTTCACATAAACATCGCTATCGGCTTAGCTAATATACTGTCAAGTGTCAAAGTCAAGGAAACAGTGATGTGTCGCGGGATTGCCTCAGTGTGTTAAACCAACGGCCGAATGTAGGTACCGATAGAAAGCTTTAATAAGGAGCTAATCCCATTTAAATGTATCGAAATATTTGAAGACCATAATCGGCAAAGTTCATGCTGGGTTAAAATCTCATACATGTACTAAGACTAAGGTTCAAGAAAGTGCTCAAAATTGTATTATACACTTAACCAATGTTCTAACTAATTCGATCACATTTTTTTTATTTCCCAGCAATTATTCCGAGTATACTCTCCAAACTTGGAACATAATAAGATACATAATTTTCAGAATCATTAAATTTCAGAGCTACATCCGTTTCGAAACCACAGGCAATTAATAAAGGTAGGGGTAAAGACCAGTCACAAAATTTGAATAGCGGATATAGTATCTGTTAACGAAAATTCATGTCTCCTTATTTAAATATGGATTCTTACGTAGTTTTGAACAAATCTAAGCAATTCTGTAATAACGCGATTGCTTAGCTGTTACACAGAAGATGTTTCAGCAGTTTTAGTCGAATGACAAACACTGAGGTCAATTTAGTGAATTTTGGTTTAAGACTAACCTCGATAAAATGTCGCAGGTTTATGAATGCACATGGGGATTTTAATGGCAATTTCATAAAAAGATTTAAAAATAATAGTTCTTAATGTGTTTCAAATTTTAACAGTACACTCCAATTATATGCGGGAAAATTAACATTTATCGGTGTAGTTAGAAACATTGGTTAAGTGTATTTTATTTCGTAAAATTAACATCATTTCGTATGGAATATTCAGGAGATGTGGATACGACACTATTACGGATGCATCTTTTGTTATCAGATCTTTGTACAATTATTACTTTTGCATTTGAAGATCTATGTATTATTGAAAGAATAAACGTCTAATTTACGAAGCGTGATCTTATTGTTGATTGCAGTAGTTCAGTACTTTCAGTACAATTACTACAAATAATTGTTTTATAAAATAAGAACCTTATTATATCGACATATCAATGATAATATTATGCAGCCAAAATAATTTCTTCTGCGGCACAAATGTTCAAATCGCTCCTACGCGCCTGCGGCAATCGAAATGTAGATGCAAACCATAATTTTAGCATGGTGTTAACACTGTCATGTAACAGCTGCCCTGTACCAAATAGTGGGTACCCTGTGGCAGTCTGCAAGATGGAACCAGTCTGCAACCAGGTGTTCAACGAAACATTTTATCTTGATTCGGCGGGCGGGCGGGTGTCCACTCAATAACTTGAGTTTGCTTTGGCCTACGCCAAACTTTGTGTGTGGGTAGGTTTTTTGAAGACTTCTCAGGACTGCTCCCCAGATGTGATCAAGATGAATGACTACTGGTGGGCGGTATTACCGGTATATTGCGATTTGAGTCCTTGGCGATACGCTGTATCGGTATGGTGTCCTAATACCGGTATGCTCGAAAAAATTCGTAAAAGTCCATAAATTGTAGCCAAATTATTAAAATTATTGCTTTACACACGTTTAAATGTCGATTATTATAACAGCGAATGTACCAGATCTCGGAATGGTACGGCAATACCGGTAATAACTTTTTTCCAAATTTACCATTGCATCGCAACTAAGAGACACGTCGGGCGAATCGTAAAGATCCAAAAGGAAAAGCCCCACTTTGGAATTATTTTGGTCTTAATAAGTCCAAATCCTCTCAGACTTTTTTAGAATATAGGAAAATGTAGCTGGTTGTTTTACTTGTAAAATTACGGTCAAGTGGTCGGGCGGAACTATGTATTTAACAGCTGATTTGCGAAAAACAATCCAATGTTGTCGTCTGCAAATAAAAAGGTTGAATGTTGACCCTCTGTGGAAAACACTGTTTCTCTTGAACGTAAGCGGAAAGTTCATCAATCTTTGGGTCCTGCTATGTTTGGGCTATTGAAATCTAGTCATTGTTTCGTAGATAACTGTGACAACTGTTCTACAATACTCACACTAGTTAATTACGTTTCATTAACCGATGGTTAACTTCGAACGCATGTGTAAGATCGCAAAAATATACCGCGGTACGTATCGTGATATGGCAGACCCTTACCGGGATATATTGCTATATAATCACTTCAATAAAGATATGAACATATCTTGGAAATACACGCTGTTTATAATTTAATTCTATATCCATGAAAGGCCTTTTTGCCCCATCAGCTGTAACTTAAAATCAGCACCAGAGCCATTTAAATTCTCCGTGACGGCGTCAGAACCAAATGGTATAGGACGCTGACATCATTTATGATTTCATCCTTGCCGATAGCGATAGAGTATTATGCTGTAAATTACAAAATTCATTAATTTCAACTATACTGTATATGTTCACTTCATAACAATCAACATCATTGTTAAACATAACACTTCAGGACCTCGTATTTCTTCCAGTTTTTTTCTAAAAAGTTAAATTTCCTGTGGAATTTCATTGTTGCATCTGTATTACTAAGACGCTATACGGGTGCGTTTGATTTAACTGATTAATCGAACAAAATAACAACGGACCACATTGTGTGGAAAAGGTAAGTATATTAAAACATTAACATTACAGATTTTATAGGAATTCAATGACGAATCATATTGTATTTATTTTGTTCTGACTACAATAATACTTTAAAAACAGTAAAACATAGTTCTACAGGGTAGCTGTTTTCATGGAAAAGTAGACCATACGGGGTACCTTTTTCGACACAAATCCAACGGCTATACAAGGTACCCTCTTATAATCCGAGGGGCGGTACAGGGTATCAACAACAATTTGTTTGAATCGCATTTTCTTAAAAACAAAATAATTGTTCAGTTTAATAGTTATACTACAAGATAGGCAATTAGAGGCGCTTCAAATGGATATCACATATTACGAGAACAACAAAGTTGTCATAGAACAAAAAGCCGAAATCAGTCGTCGCTCTCGCTTCAAATTTGAAATAGCCAATAAGGCCATTTATTTTTATTAAATACAGGGTCAAACGGACACACCGGCAATAAAGCAACCAATCATTTTATCAATCAACAATCCTTTTCATTATATGATCTAAGTATATCAGTCTATACCTTACAATATGTATACAAATTGGAAACAAAATAACACATACCTTTTCGTTGCTTAACTGGTCGCCATCTTGCGGTCTGCCACAGGGTACCAACTATTTGGTACAGGGCAGCTGTTACATGACAGTGGTTAAATGCCATAATAATAGTACACTGTTAAAATTGATAAAGTGAAAGTATGTTCTTTTACAGTGGATGGCTTTGCTCTCGAACTAACTATAGGATAACGTGGTAAATTTGAGCAACCATTTTATTTAATCTGCCATTTCCCTCACATATTTTCAGTTTGTAATAGGTGCTGCGAAAAAGTGTATGCAACAAGGCGAAAACCGAGCTATTTATAAACTACACAGAGCCATCTTAGCATATACGACATCGTATGTTGGGTCTGAGAAACGAGAACGTTACGATGCTCTTCCAGGCAATGAAACAATGACAACTTAGTTTCATCGTTGCACTCTCGTAATCTTTGTCGCAACTTTACGATACGAGAAATTTTCGAGACAACCACCCCTGTATTGTGTTATGTTAAATCTTACAATTTTTCGGCGTTAGCTGTCTAAGCTCACTTTTGACCTAGTTTTTCGACCAATGAAATATTGTAAATAAAACTTATTATGCAGCGGGAAAATCAAATAGATTATTTTGATTGGTTATTAGTGGGTCTGGTTAATGATTACCGTAACGATTTTTATATTGTGTGTTAGTATTTATATGGCACTTATATGTTCGGGCATTTTCGTTTTTAAAAGCGATAATTGTATTGAAGAAAAAGATATTTACGGTATAAATAACCAGTTAAGTCAATTGATGGCTTAAATACGATTTTATATGGAATATTCATGGGTGTCAGGTAAACACTCGAGTACAATACACAGTGTAAAACGACAGAGAAGTGCAGATATTTCTGGTTCTTACTAGTTCCTTTCTAGTTCCTTTGATACTGATTGTTAATTTCAATATCAGACATTCAAGTCGCCTTGGTGTAGTGGTTATCACACTCGCCTCTCAAGCGGATGCCCCGGGTTCAATACTCGGGAGGGACACTTTTTTTTAAAGTTAATTTACGTAAAAGTTGGTAGATTTCGCTCTTGTAACAAGTTGTTATTATTTTCATTTATCGTATTTTAATAACATTTTTTCGTCATTAGTACTAACTCTACAAGAGGTATTTTATTGAAACTGAATAAATGCACAGTTAACGTTAGACATTCTTCTTTAATCGACGTATTATCACCAGACGAAATTTTTGCACGCTCTTTATTTCTTTCTTTCTTATATATATAAATCTTTTCCATCAACGCCGTTTATCTTTTTTAAAGATATTTCTTGTTCAATTTGTTAACGATAATGTGTCTCAACGATTCATTATTCATAAAAAATAACAAAATGTAGCATCGAATCTGAACCATGTGCTCTATATTGCACGGTTCTGAAAGACGGTTCACATTGTATGTACTCGTGTCCATCCAAAATAACGAATAAACAAGAAATATCTTTAAAAAAGATAAACGGCGTTGATGGAAAAGATTTATATATACAAGAAAGAAAGAAATACAGAGAGGCAAAGCAGACACAGTTTAGTTATTTTATTTTATTTGTTATAGCTGTTGACGAACCCTCCCTGCCTTCTAAGTATGACTTAGAGATTAAGCGACCGAATCATAACAACTCATAAGTTTATTGTAAGTGTCTTTCAAAAAAAATGTTGAAGCTGTTGCAACAATTTCATACAGTGATAACAAGTCGATTAAAGAAGCAATTTATTCAGTTTCAATAAAATACCTCGTGTAGAGTGAGAATTCAAGATGAATAAATGTCCTTGAAATTTAATAAATATAAATAATAACAGCCTGTTACAAGAGCGAAATCTACCAACTTTTACGTATATTAACTTTTAAAAAAAGTGTCCATCCTGAGTATTGAACCCGGGGCCTCCGCTTGAGAGGCGAGAGTGTTAGCCACTACACTACAATGATCTTGTATTGCGTACTTGAAATTAACAATCAGTTTCAAAGGAACTAGAAAGGAACCAGTAAGAACTAGAAATATCTACACTTCTCTTTCGTTTTACACGGTGTATTGTATGCAAGTGTTTGCCTGACACCCAAGAATATTCCATATAATATTGTATTTAAGCCATCAATATTGACTTAACTGGTTACTTAAATCGTAAATATGTTTTTCCTCCAATACAACACCCACTAACAACCAGTCGAATTAATCTATTTGATTTTTCCGCTGCATAATAATAAAAATCCCACTAGATACCTCTCCACCCTGCTAGATGCCTCTCTGGTGTAAATAGCTACCAATCGAAATAGTTTATTTCATTTTCCCTCTGCATAATAAGAGAATACGAGTATTATTTACAACATTTCATTGGTCGAAAAACTAGGTCAAAAGTGAGCTTAGACAGCTAACGCCGAAAAACACAAAAGCGCAGAGATATACAAGTAAGTAACATTCATATGATAATTACCTGAATCAAATGCTTCGTACGGAAAGCACGGAATATCAACACGTGTGCAATCACGCGCTAAAAATGCAAGCTTGTAGTTCTGGTAACGCGCTAACCTGAAAATATATTTGGTAAAATTTGAAAGAAATAAACCGTAATTATTAAATTTATGTAATTGATACGAGAGCGGAACAAGTGCAAGAGTTGTTTTTGTTTTAAGGAATAATAATAACGACTTTATTTTACGAGGGTGACTGATTTGACAACGTCAATTTTCAATAAGGCCCTCAAAGTAGGCCTATGTACATGTACATAGACATTTGACAACGATGAACAGTATAATATGATAACAAATATTGAACGTTGATTTTTTATTCAACCGATTACAATTGCATTTTACAGAAAACTTTTATAAAACATAAAGGGAAACATAATGACAAGTTCATTTTCTAATTAAGGTGAAAACCATGATGTGACGACCTAAGTTTTCGTAAAATCTTTGTTCAAAGGTAACCCAGTCACCAAATAAAATGATCACCAAATGATCCTCATTATTTATTTAAAATTGGAAACTGAAATATTTTTTTCTTTAAAAGCGGCGTTTACATTGACACAGACAGAATGATCTATAAAGATCGAGATAAGTAACGCGCCTACTTTGAAATGCATTTAGGAAATTCACCCAAATTTTTGGCAACTGTACTTCAATACTTGATTTTTGGAAATTTATCTTGTTTTAAAAAATTGGAGACGGTCCAAATAGCATGTTGTATCGAAGTGGATGAGACTATATATAAACGCATGTAATTTTTGTCATGGAAATAAATAAAGAATGTTTACCGTACTAAAGCGAACATCGACAAATCAGGCGGAAAGTTACGAATTTAATTTAATTCCTGAATGATTTTCTATAACATTTTCGTATTGTCAAGTAAAATTTTGAGAAAGTACAAATACACGAACTTGTAAGTATAAAGATAACAATTTTGTATTGTCAAGTGAAATTTTGAGAAAGTACAAATACACGAATAAGTATAAAGATACTGTGACAGTTTTGTATTGTCAAGTAAAATTTTGAGAAAGTACAAATACACGAACACGTATAAAGATAACAGTTTTGTATTGTCAAGTGAAATTTTGAGAAAGTACAAATACACGAACAAGTATAAAGATAACAGTTTTGTATTGTCAAGTGAAATTTTGAGAAAGTACAAATACACGAACAAGTATAAAGATAACAGTTTTGTATTGTCAAGTGAAATTTTGAGAAAGTACGAGGCCCTCGTACAAATACACGAACAAGTATAAAGATAACAATTTTGTATTGTCAAGTGAAATTTTGAGAAAGTACAAATACACGAACAAGTATAAATAAAATTAACAATATCAGAAACAAAAAATCTTGTAACTCAGTATGGTTGGACCCGGAACGCGGAACATCCCGAGATCTGGCACCACTTTTCCACATACAACGGAATTTCTTAGGTTAGAGTTCCGTTGAGGCATTGCTGTTCTCGGATCCCTGCAGATATATTACATAACCTTACTTAAGTTCGCATCATACACAGCGGTTTCTTTATAAGTATCTTGCATGAGTGTGAGGTGAAGATGGAAAAATCTGTCACCGAGGGGAACTGTTTTGCGGGAACGAGGCTCTGCCGAGTTCCCGCCAAAACAGTTCACCCGAGGTGACAGATTTTTCTATCTTTACCGAATGTCCCATGCAAGATACTTTTTCTTGCATACCTTTTACTGTTCATGACATTTGTGTACATGTATACAAACTAAATTTTGTTACGCTGAAATATTGACGTTAACGTAAAACTTATTTTCTAAATGACGCCACTAGCTTGAATAAATCAGATACTTGAAGACGTGACGTCACTCTTGTAGCACGCGAAGGTTATCTTTTCCCTAGGGAAAAGATAAGATTTTCTTTCCCCGGTAAATCACGCGGAAATACTTATCCGGTATGCAAGAAAAGAAGATCACGACAGAATTCGGAATTGATCACGTTACTGATCAGATACAGAGCGTGGTTAATTGTTGTAAGTTCTTGAATATTTCCATTTTTAAGCTATCCAATTATAATTCTGATATTTTTTAACCTAAAATTCCAAAATTTACCGTAAATTGGCTGTTTAAACAACCTGGCCGATCATCTGAAAAGATGTATTGGACCTCTTAAAAACCGTACCGACTTCACCCAATAACTGCAGTCATTCAGACGCTTGCATGTATGACCTAATTTTGTAAATACATGCTGACTACAAAACACCATTGAACATTTCAAGGCACGTCGGTAAAACAAATATTTGTAAAGAAAAAGTTATAAAACTGGCCGAGCATAGGTAACCTGACTCTATCTAGAGCGTCGGTTTCCAGATCTGGTAACTGCGGGTTCAAGTCCTACCACGGATGACATTCTTTTGCAAGACACCTTTCCAAGAATACTTGCGCGAATAATCTTTTCAACCCAGGAATCAGTCATCGAGCGTGATTAATGTAAGTTGGAATAACATTCGCATGCTTTCTGTAAAATTGTATTAGATTGGAATTTCTTCATCACGTTATTTTTGCTTAATCCAGTTCTCAATGTTTTCAACATTCAATCTCAAATTCAGACTAAAGTCAACGTCCGAGAGCATTTAATAAAATTCTTACCTTACAAATGATCTAGCAATACACATTTTCACGTCTTATTTCAGTAGAAAAATATTGTTAACATATACTTATCAAATAACCAGTGCGTAAAAAATGGCTTGACTTTAATGTCACGGTTTAGTAATTGTATTAAAAAAAGATTTAATCTGCAAGTCGACATTTGAATAAATTAAAATATATCAAACAGTGCGATAACCTTATGCCTCACTTCAGGGGCGTAAAATCGATGTTGCTTACAAGCGAATGATTTATTTGGAATCACCTTAACTAAAAAGATCATCATATAGTTTACCATTTATTCTTTGAGATGGAACATGTTAGAGGAATCTGTAACGTAGTGGTTAATTCTTACAAAGGTCTTAGGGTGTAATAACACAAACACTTTTTAAGTTCCGAAATAACTTTATATATCTTTAAGCTTTTAACAGTTTATTTAATGTTTAAACCGACTTTCTAAAACATAAACAGTTCTTTCTTATAAGTATAAATATTCTAAGTGTATTTCTAAGTGTCATAAGTTTGTCTTATTTAAAGTTTAGCAATTTTGCCACGAGACTAACATACCGTCCTCCTAAAAGGCATTATGTTGCTCATTCCGGCCATACGGCCGTTCTCTCTCCAAATATACAGAACAATATCTCTGGCTTTTATGCAATACCCTAGACTGTTCATGCAGACTTATTACTGTTCGAGATGACAGATTGACATCAAGAACATCTATAAACTACATTAACAGTTATATAACGTCTTGCTTAATCATAACAAGATCGAGTCCAATGTAATTAATAGATACAGGTGAAGACATGAAATGACATGTGACTAAAATACCTACAAGATTTTTGATGTTATCCAAAAAAGGATATTAGTCTTAACAAGGCCATAAATAAATATTTTAAAATGAAAATGTTTAACACCTAATATGTTTGTAAATTATTATCATAATTTTCCTATTACATTACAAATCAATCATTATGCTGTTAATATATTCCAAGAGATGCAGTATTTTAATCGTATTTATTTCGACAAGATGGTCGTGATGATGTCAAATGTTTTCGTGTTTTGTCACGAACACTTAATTTGTCTATTAGTTTGCCATTTCTTAATCCTTTTTCATCAAATTTCCAAATTAGTTTCCATCTGCCGAGGGCAAAGCTGGCGGACAGGTTCACATTTGACAGAATATTGCTCTTCTTGTACGAGGTAACAAAACTCGATATTGACTGTAGATTTGACATTTCTTAATCTGTTTAAATAAAACTATCTATTATATTTCTTATTTGAGACGATTGTGATAATGCCAAACTCTGTTATTAATTAAGATAACATGTGAAATAGTTATGTTTGTACTTAGTCAAGCATGTTGTCATTGATGATGGGCTCTTGTTTATTTTTTGTTTTGTTACGAGGATGACAAAAGTGTTTTACTGGATACCAGTTTAGTATCATTTTGGGTCAGTGCGATTCTCGTGCTTCAGAGTATTCAGTCCGAATACTCATTAACATTAACCTTCCGAATGTGTCAGTAGTTCTCTCGCACTATTCATTACACTAATGGGAGGAATAGACTGAATGTTTATAAATCAGTGGCGTCACTCTCAAATTAATAAGGACATGTTGGTTTTTTCAACTCGTATTATTATTTGTCTACCTGCTGGACTACATGAAGAGGTCTGTAATTATGTTTTCGGCCATTGTAACTATCATTATCATAAACAAATTCAATGTTACAACTATTCACTATTCTGTCTTCGCTTATTCTTAAAGTACTGCAATCTAGCCAATAATTTGTCCATTAACAAAGCCAAACGTGCTTGACCCTGCTTGATAAGACTAACTAAAACAGCCGAAGGTACATGTAATATTCAGTTTTGGAACTCGATTCTAATCATGGCGGTCAGGTGGAAATTGCTTGTAGCACAGTTTTTGTTTCTGCTGAGCCAGAATTCCGGTAGGTTGTCATTTTGAATTTTTGATAAATAAACTAATATTGTCTTGATACGAAAAATCTATTTCCATGCAACATTCAATCATAAAATGCGAAAATACACCGTCAAAATAGTAGTTTAAAAAAAGGAATAGTAAATGTATATAATGGTCAGGAACGGCTACAGAACCTACCCCCGTTCGAGAGGTTGTTTTTCCTACAATAGTTCTAACCTGACACTGTTTGAATGAACGCAACAGGGTCTGATCTAACAGTAAATGTCAAAAAGTCTCACCAAAAGCTCGAAATACGCGTAATATTCAACAGAAACTGGCCTCCAAAATGCAGGCTATTTTTTCATATATTCTTCTCCTCAGTGCGACTTCCGAAAATCCCCGACGATTTTGTTAGGAGAATTCTGATTGGTCGAACGATTGACTTAGTCTGGGAAATATTTTGCACACAAATCATTCGACCAATCAGAACGCTCCTACTACTATTTTGACGGTGTAATTTCGCATATTATGATTGAATTGAATAATACTAGTGACTTGACACCATTTTCACAAAAAAAAACAAGTACGTATTAGTAAGGGTAGGCAGGGGGTGGGGCGGCTAGTCAAGCGCCAATGTGACGTCATTCTCGTGACCATATGAGTGTATCGGAAAGGTGACATGATAACATTATATTTCTACATGTTTTGTCGTGAAAAGCGAGCGGATGCAATTTTGCCTCAAACAAAACGAATAATTCTTTAAAATGTATTATGTATTTTTCAACTATATTGAAGACGGTGTCCTCCGGTTCGCCTCTTACTACAACAGTCACATGGTATTACAAATGAGACCCGCTCGGGCTCAAATCTGGGGCTATGCCACAACGATTGGCGATACCGTGCACGTGACATTGAACGGAACTCACGTAGCTGACGTCAATACCATTCAACGACAAGATGGCGGAAATGGTAGTCAGTGGTCAGCGTTACTACCAGCACAGCCAGCCGGCGGTCCAGTCACAATTGACATCCGATCTAAAGATGGGCACGCCATACTTACTGACGTGTTGTTCGGAGATGTTTGGATTTGTTCGGGTCAGAGCAATATGGGCTTCACAATGAACCATGTAAGGTTTATCAGGATTTTACGTCTGGCTTGTTTAATTAAAGATGTAAAAAACATAAAACAAACTAACGATACAGAGGTTAGTTTGAGAAAAGGGTTAGATATAAATATGGTCTTACTGCCTTTCGCCATTGCCCTTTCTGTGTGCCCTTTGTGTTTGCTACATGAACCTGGTAAATTGATAAATGCTCTCTCTCTCTCTCTCTCTCTCTCTCTCTCTCTCTCTCTCTCAGCATGATGAACGAACTCACTTTGTGGAAATGTGAAAACAGTAATAAAAGCATTTAACATTCATTTTAGGTTTTCAACAGCAGCGCAGAGGTAGCAAACTCGGCCCACTTTAATACAATAAGGATTCTCCACTTAGCTTTACGTGAATCGAATCATACTGTGAACGAACCGGCTATTACGGCACAGTGGCAAAAGCCAGCAGCAAGTAGGTAATTCATAAATCACAAGGTATTCTAAAAGTTTGATCACAGGGCTGAAGGTTATAAAACTGAGATTGGAAACCCAGTCTCAAATCTCAAGCATCTGGTTGGCTGAAATGGGTTTGAAAATCGTGATCGATTGCCATAAGAAACTGATGAATTAAATTGAATTTAATATCCAAGTTATTTGAAATAAACTGCGAATGTCAGCTCCTTTTAAATTAAACACAAAACTTTGCAACGTATGACTAGTTTTTATCAGGTTTGTAATGAATAGATATGAGTTTGTAAATAAAAAAAATTATAAGATAGGACAAAGGCAAAGGACTGTGTGTCCCACTTAAAGGTAATTTCCACTTTTCCTAATCAGATGGAGCAACAAATGGGTTTTCCGCGGTTTGCTTACTCTATGGCATTGAGTTATCACCACATATAAACAGACCCATAGGGCTGGTGGAGACGGACTGGGGAGGCACGCCCATAGAAGCTTGGTCATCTCCTGATGCCATTGCCAACTGTAGTCATATACACAAACGGTAATATTTCCATTGTTTATCACACTATTTATGGTTACTTCTTTAGTTCTTTGTGGTTTACAATAGCGTAAAGCGAAGAAAAAAACCTAAACCCCTGCAATTCCTACCGAAGACTAGATATTGTTAGTATTCATTAATTCGTCGTTATGTGTATTGATGTGCGGCCTCGACAATAAAAGAAGCACACTACTACTGTAACTTGGAATTGTATTTTTAAAATTACACGCGTGTGAAACAAGCATCTAAACTCTCAAAGAAACAAAGATGGAATCATTATCCCTGTATTCAAAATTTAAAATTTATATGAACAAAATGGTTACGCTTGTAAGTTTCGTAAGTTTTCACGATCTACTCTGAAACCGATTTATGAACTCTGCTTTTTGCTTTCTGCATTTATTGAAATAAATTAGTTCCATATATTCATATTGACCCCATCAAAAGAAAGTACAGCATATTTTTACAGGGCTCCGGGTTCTCCCAGTGTGTTGTGGAACGCTATGGTATACCCCCTTCTCAAGATGACAATCTTTGGTACCATTTGGTATCAAGGTACGCTATTTGTTCTTAAATCTTAACGTTACGTGTGCATTTCTTTTTTATTTTATGTACTTTATGTACAAAGAACATCAGAGTTATGTTCCCGTTTATTCAATGTATCATATTAATGCAATTGAGTTGTATGTCCTAGAACGGACTGTCTGGCACTGTTAAGCATTATAGAAAAATGTTTAATAAAATAGTATGATAATTTCCCCTTGCCTTTCAGGACAGTGTTATTATCTCCCCTACTTTTTTCAGGAGAGTCAAATGCCGGTCGTGCTGCCAAGTACGCTTGTCAGTTTCCGGTTATGATTGACGACTGGAGAGCAAAATTCAACGCGGCGTCTCAGCATCAGACGAGTAATAATTTTCCATTTGGATTTGTACAGGTACCATTTTAACAAGATCGGACTATTCTTTATTTGTTGTAATCTAATCAGAAAATTTAGTTATACTAAATAGAAGACAAGGAAATTTTCAGCAAAGCTTTCTTGCAAACAGTATTGACACTTAAGCATATACACAAACACCTAAAATCAATGTGTATTTTGTCTTGTATTTAAGCTGGCCGCTAACCAGAACCAAACTTTGCACACCGGCATGCCCGACCTCCGATGGTCACAGACGGCCAACTACGGCTACGTTCCAAACCCCCGACTGACCAATGTTTTCATGGCCGTGGCGATGGACCTGCCTGATTTCAACTCAACCTACGGAACGTGAGTTATGCTGCTTAAAATTCTTCTAATAATAAGTAGTTTAAACATAAGTGAACACAAAATGGAACAGCTAAGAATAAATAGGCTCCTTACACAGCCAAAAAGCATGAAATAGAAAGAATGTTAAGTTTATAATATGGCGATATAAAAAAACATAACCTAAAGTAAAACGTGATAATTCCACTTTGCCACTAGCGGTTAAAAAAGGTTTGAGGGGTGGTGGTGGGGGGTGGGGGGGCGGGAACCTTGCACTTGCCCCGTCAGGTTCGCTAAAGAACAAGCATGTGCCAGTTACCTTGGAGAATTAAACCAACCCACCAAGCGTTCAAAAGACATGAAAAAAAACGAAGCTAAAAATTTGAACACCAAAATTCTATTTTGTTATTGTTAATTTTCACATGAATATTCTTAACCTTAGAAAAGGCTTAGTTTTTTTTTACAAATTGGTCCGCCAACATATTATAATTGCTGTTTACATGATACTGACTTTTAGCGAAAGCATTGTCTACTTAAGTGTTAGGGTTTAGGGTTTTGCTTATAATGTAGGGTAAGTGTAAATGATATTGATACTGGGTTAGTATAAGGGTTAGATTAAGGGTTAGAATCAAGGTCAGAAAAAGTGGCGAACTTATTGTAAATTTCATCTATCTGGTAATGCCATAAAAGAGGTGAGCAAAGTAAACAGTAAAACCAACAACCTTAAGCATAGTTAATTACCTCAAAACATTGTTCTTTTATTTACAGATAAAAATATTTACAAATTTGTAAATTTATTTTCATCTATGATCTAGTATTAAAGACAAGAGGTAGATATCTTTGGCTAAATTACAGAAAGTCATTAGACGTTTTGGATTAAATTTCATGTTGCCAATAAAATAACTGGTGCATTTAAAGTATCTCAATTTCTGTTTGTAGCATTCATCCACGCGACAAGCATACGGTCGCACAGCGTCTGGCTCTGGCTGGTAGGGCGGTAGCATATGGAGAAAATAACCTGGACTACCAAGGCCCGATCCCGACCGACTACACTTTGGTTGGACATACCCTTGTCATTGAATTCGACCACGGAAACAGTGCGATAGAACTTCGATCTTCACGTGGATTTGAGGTTTGATACTTTTGAAGCGTCGATAAACGTGTACATACCAAACATAAAAATTGAAAGCGTCAAAGGATGCACATCTATGGGATGTTTCAGTTTAAGCGTTCGTATAAAAATTGCTAATTTTTGTCAGTATTTTGCGAATGTTGGAAATTAGGATTTTATTAATTTTAACATAATATTTAAATGTTAATTGACATAATTACCGATAAAAAGGCGAAATTTACAAATAAGAAAAGGAGCGATATGCACAGGTTGGAAAGTAAGTCGTCCATTAAAAATGTCGATCCAAAACTTACGAAAACCTTTCTTTATTAGACAATCACTTATTTACTCATCTTCCCGCTGGATTGCTATATTACCTTACGGAGTAGAAAAAGTGTTGATTTTAATTTATGTATTCACTATACTTAAGAACATTTTTTTACTATTTTTAGATTTGTTGCGGTCACAGCTCCAGCGACACGTGTCATTTTAACGCGTGGACGGCCGCTCCTGTCGTTCAACATGATCAAAGCACTGTGAGCATAAGCACATCCGGCTGCAATGCAAGCAAACCTCTGGTGAATGCAGTGCGATATGAATGGGAAATGAGTCCTTGTGAGTACAAGATGTGCGCCATCTATGATAAAAACAACGATCTCCCAGCAGCCCCTTTTACCAAGCAAGGTCCATTTAAGACACAGTAATTTCTAAATGAAATGTAACATATTCTTAGAGTGAGTTAATGCTAAAATATTTCGCATGTATCAACAAGATATTAAAGTTATATTGTGATCGTCATATTGTTTATTTTCAACTGGCCCATCCTTGAGGTTCTCGCCCAGGTCCAATCTCTTACGATATTAGATGTTATAAACGCAGTACAAGTGAAAAGTTTGACTTCTTAAACCCACAAAATAACCTCCCTTGTACAAAACGTTTTCCAACAACAGCCCTTTACGTGAAACAATCATTTACATTAGGACGGCCCCGAGCTGTACCAGTCGTTTATTCTTGCGGTTGTAGAAGGAGATAAAATCGCTAATTTCACAATGGGTCTGTACTGAGCAAAATGGACGGATTATAATTATATATAAAATTATCCAGTGCAGTACAGGTGTAATAATAATAATAATAAAAAAAAATCTTTATATTATTAAACATGCTTTACATTAGATGCTTTAAAATGAATGGGTTATTATTAAAAAAAAATGTGAAAAGATGGACAGGGTCCTCTCCAAGCTGATGACGCTCATCTCCGACCTACCAAGTCCACAAAGAACTGGAGGCAGATCATTTTGCATAATAATAATAAAAATAATAATAATAAATTCTTTATTTTTAGAGGATAACATATTTGGCAAAGCCATTCTTACATATGATCCTCTTAAGAACAAGTACAAATAGTTACAAATTTACATTCATACATACATACATTCTCATAATATAACTGAAAGAAAGAAAAATAATAATAATAATAATAATAAATGGTACAACTAAAATTTCAAGAACAACATGAAAAGGATGAAAGCAGACAAATTTAAATGATAAATTTTAACAAAAGCAATTAAAACAAAAGATTACCCAAACATTTTAAACATGTATACATAATTAAACTGTAATTGTCTTGACAATGCACTACATATTATCAAATAAGAATTTTTTAACATGTTTTTTAAATGATTTTACTGATTTGCATCCATCTTTTTGCCTCTTGCTGAACACTGTGCAGTACCCACGGGCTAATTATAAGAGATTTATGTGTCATCATATTAAATTCAGTTTCCACGAATGTTCCAAATATTTGCCACAGTGTCAGATCCATTAAGTTAATAATTAGCCCTATTGTTCCGAGTTGTTTATTTGTGAGCAGTAATAACACCGGTAATTAATCGTGATATTTTCAAACATAAACCCGTAAATAATCGTTAACCTTTGATATTAATATGTGATATGAACTCGTCTTTATGGTAGCTCTTAACAACACGTGGAGCAATATTTGTAAAGCTCTTAAGGGAATCCAAGTTCTAACTTCATGAACTTGAACCTCTCAATCCTAAAAGCATTGATTTCTTGTAGAAGGGTTGAATGCTTCACTTGAAGACGCAGAGTGCTTACAACGAGGGAAGAAACAACTAACCATTGAAGTATTGAATCGATATTTGATGGTGTTCATTTCAGTGTGGAAAACATTTAGGTTGTTTAAAGTGTGTGAAGCCCAAAGTCCAATGAATTCTAATCGTCTTTTACTGTAGCCAAGTCTCTAAAAGTAATGGGTCACACTGCGTACCATCAGTAATTGTAATTCGTAGAGGATGAAGTTCAATTGTAAATATTAAGATGTTTTAATGGTATGCTTTGTGATTATTTAACTAAACAATTAACTACGCTCATCAAGAACAGTCACATGATGAAAAGTGAACTTTGAATGCTGTTGAACACGAACTAATATGAAAGTATTGAAGGCTAGGTTTGATAGAGACTGTTCATGTGCCATAATATAATAATGTTAATCAAATAAATTCATATTGGCTTTGTTATTGGCCCAAGGGTAGTCATATTGACCCAGTTGGCTATTAATTAACAGAATAAAGACATCAAATTCATATAAAGACTAAACTATGCCAAAAAGAGAATTGCTGGGCCAATATGAGATAGGTAGTTAATAAAATGCATATTTCTGCCCTACGCTGCATATCAAAGAATTAAGCGCTTCGAAAACGACGGTGTGCATATGACGGTGAACATTCTAACCTTCGACGAGTTATTTTCTGATTAATACTATTCCACGGTTGTCCAATAATATAGCTATGGGTTTAATTAAACGAGAAAATGTGGTGGAACGGAACAGAACAGGATTTGGACAGCGATCTTAGAATATATATATTCTTAGCTTTTAAAACACAACTTAAAATATAAAGATTGATAAATATCCGTGTAAACCTAGCTATATGTGTAGAATAATTACAGGTGTGAACAAATGTTTATAAAAAGCTAATCTGAATCGCAAAAGTTTCATCAGCGCGATACTATGGCTATTAACATTATTGCTAAATAGACTATATATTGGATTTTGATCTGTACAGAGAAGAGCTAGTGACTCTATTTGTTTACAGAATGTTGTGTTGACCAAATCCCATTGCAAATTGCGGTGAAAGGATAAATTGTTGCTTTAGAATATAGTAAGTGTATTAATTACAACAATTGTGTCAATTGAAATAAATATCACGTAACAGAAGGATTTCAGATTAAATATAAAATCTAGAGTCGTTCGAAATGACAAATGTTTTTTGGTTGTTACAATGAACAATCGACACGCGTGCAACCTGCAAGTGGAATTTTAGGATTTGTGGAGATGCTTTTTAATCGGACTTATTTTGCTCTTTTTGCATAGGCACTAGACTAAGCATGTGCCATATATGTTTGGCATATTCCGTTATTTAGGAATACTTACTCGCTATTTGATGTTTGTTCATTAATTAAGAAAATTGCTTTTATTATTTAAACTAGATAAAATCCGTTTTTTACATCCCTCCAAGAAAAAACATTAATGCTACATTATTTTTTGTTTCCTCCCGTCCTCCTTGCGATTTCTCTTAGTTTTACTAAGTGATTATCAACTTTTGCTTATATTAATACACAAATCACTTGAGCATTTAAAAGTTCTAATTTCAGTATTATTTTAAGGCGTGTATACATATTCAGTCTGTCACATTTGTGCAATAGACAAGACATTCGAGCTCTTTGATACTAAATATTAACACGTAGTTAGGTTTCTGAAATCAATAATATACGGCCTAATGTAAAGTTTCAGCAAAATTTTGAAATAAATACCGGAATAACCGTAATCGGAGAAGCCCTACACATTTACTAGCTGATTAAAGACCCTATCACAGAAACATAAGAAATTTGTGATTATGGTAACTGAAAATCTATTTTGATCATTTTCTCTAAGTTTGGTAAATATTTCGTAATCGTTCTCTTTCGTTTGATTTGAAAATACGAATCAAGTATCACAATTTTTTTTATTTATGAAGGAGAAACATTGTACAAGTTAATATTATATAGTTATTTGGTTTCTTGACAGGGAATGTGAGGATATATTGCCGGTCTGGGTGTCATATTACCCGAGCCGCAGGCGAGGGATAATATGACACCCAGACCGGCAATATATCCTCACATACCCTTTCAAGGAACCAAATAATTGTTTTATTATACTGCAAAGACTTTTTCAGACAAAAATAATTAGAAAACATCGATTTTTCATTTTTTTCGCTAATTTAATACCGAACGACTTAATTCCCCTCTGAGAACCTCAATAATTACATGTCTGACGTCATTAATTTACCTGCATGACGTCACTTCTATAGAAATTGAATGGATTATCGATTTGATATTTATTTACAAAATTTGAGAATAATCTGATCGTTTTCAACGTTAAAAACATAACACAAATATTTTCTGTAACAATTTTAGTAATCCCTAAGTAAACCGCTTGATAATTTACAAAATCGGCTTCAAATTATGCATTTTTCCGGAAATTGAAAACAAAATGGCGGACGACACCAAAAGGTGGGAGGCCAGAGGGGGAAATTAAGGCACGTGCATTCATATCTACGGCCGAGCCGTAAATACGGATATACATCAACGTCAAATTATCCAATCAAATTCAAGCAAATTTCTTTGCAGTATAATAATATATAGTTATTTGTTTTTTTTGAGAGGGAATGTGAGGATTTATTGCCGGTCTGGGTGTCATATTACCCGAGCCGCAGGCGAGGGATAATATGACACCCAGACCGGCAATATATCCTCACATACCCTTTCAAGGAACCAAATAATTGTTTTATTATACTGCAAAGACTTTTTCAGACAAAATTAATAAGAAAACATCGAGTTTTCAATTATTTCGCTTATGTAATGCCGAACGGCTTAATTCCCCGCTGAGAACCTCAATAATTACATGTCTGACGTCATTAATTTACCTGCATGACGTCACTTCTATAGAAATTGAATGGACTATCCATTTGATTTTTATTCACAAAATTTGAGAATAGTCTGATCGTTTTCAACGTTAAAAACATAACATAAATATTTTCTGTAACAATTTTAGTAATTCCTAAGCATACCGCTTTATAATTTACAAGATCGGCTTCAAATTATGCATTTTTACGGAAATTCAAAACAAAATGGCGGATGACAACAAAAGGTGGGAGGCCAGACGGGGAAATTAAGGCACGTGCAGTTCATATCTACGGCCGATCCGTAAATACGGATATACATCAGCGGCAAATTATCCAATCAAATTCAAGGAAATTTCTTTGCAGTATAATAATATATAGTTATTTGGTTTCTTGACAGGGAATGTGAGGATATATTGCCGGTCTGGGTGTCATATTACCCGAGCCGCAGGCGAGGGATAATATGACACCCAGACCGGCAATATATCCTCACATACCCTTTCAAGGAACCAAATAATTGTTTTATTATACTGCAAAGACTTTTTCAGACAAAAATAATTAGAAAACATCGATTTTTCATTTTTTTCGCTTATTTAATACCGAACGACTTAATTCCCCTCTGAGAACCTCAATAATTACATGTCTGACGTCATTAATTTACCTGCATGACGTCACTTCTATAGAAATTGAATGGACTTTCGTTTTGACATTTATTTACAAAATTTGAGAATAATCTGATCGTTTTCAACGTTAAAAACATAACACAAATATTTTCTGTAACAATTTTAGTAATCTTTAAGCATACCGCTTTATAATTTACAAGATCGGCTTCAAATTAAGCAGTTTTACGGAAATTCAAAACAAAATGGCGGACGACAACAAAAGGTAGGAGGCCAGAGAGGGAATCTAAGGCACGTGCGTTCATATCTACGGCCGATCCGTAAATACGGGTATACATCAACGGCAAATTATCCAATCAAATTCAAGCAAATTTCTTTGCAGTATAATAAAACGTTTTACTCAATCTGTGGTTGTGAATATTAATGACGTCTTGTATATATATGTATGTTTGTGGAAAAAATGTTTAAACCAAATTTCCAATTTTCATTTTAAAAAAAAAGAAACCACTTAAGGTACTATGGCATTTGTCATTTCACTGTCATTGATAAAAAAGAAAGTTATCAAAATCTCTTTTACTTCAAAATGCAGTTCATAAAATTTTGCACAAACCAATGTTATTTATATATGTTTAATTTACTTACGCTAAGAAAAGTGAGAACAGTTAAGATAAATAGTTAGACCTAAAAAAATCCCTGAAATTCTATTTACCATTACTCACAAAAAACAAAGCAACACATAACATCAATTTTAATGTCTTCATTAGTAACTCGTTACTGACAACAATATTTAAGGTCCTTTGGTCTAACTAATGCTTACAATGTGAGTTATTTGTAAAGGTATGTTTGACCTTCAATTGTTGATGTCACCCTTCATAATTGAAAGTTCTTTTCAAGAACCTTAGATATTGTTGTCAGTATCATTTCACTCATATTCGTTATTTAGTTAATGTTTTGTGTTGCTTCTTTTTTTGTGATAAATTGTAAATAGAATGTAAGGGAATTTAAGGTCTTCTTAGTTTTCTTTATTGTTCTTACTTTTTTAACATAGGCAAAATAATCATACACTTTTAGCGTTGATTTGTGCAGTTTGATGGAACTGCATTGTGCAATTTGATGGAACTGCATTGTGCAATTTTAGAGATTTTGATATTTTTCTTTTATGTCTATGACATAGCACTGACGAACAAATAATAATTCAAATGTTATTGGCCTTAAAGAGCGATGCTAGTGTACAAATTGGCGTGAATCGTTTTTTTTAGATTTTGAAACCAAAATAATATAGGTTTGTCTGTTTTTTTCTTTTTATTGTACTTTCAACTCGGATCGAATTTGTGCTATTTAAAAAAACTGGTATATAACAAAATGTTAAATGCAATATACTTAAACTGTATTTAGAACAGCAGGTTTCGCGTATTTTCATAACCATTTCTGTCAGTTAGAGGTTATCTCACGTTTAGCTTTAAATAGCTTTAATCGTGCTAATGCACTGAAATACAACGTGTGAAAGCTATTTCCATTATAGCAGAAGACATTCGAATGACGGCTTAACAAATACACGAACAAACTATAATTGTCGCTGGTAAACCTTATTTTCATCTTTTCATTGCCTCGAACGCACAGTAAAATTAATACGTACAACCAATTTTCTCTATTCTTTGAGAAAAAATAGAGCATAAGCCTGGCATAAGAGACACTTACCTTACACTTTCATAAATGTCATCTCCACCTAAGAAGTCTCTCTTATTTTTTATCACCTTATGTTGAAGGTGTCCTGACGATAGTTTTGACGTCTCTGGCGTATCGACTTAGGCAACGCCTAAAATTATAATGTTTCATAAATGATTTTATATTTTTTTTTTTAAAAGTAAATTAAAAAACTAATACAGCGCTAAAATTTCAATATCAGAAATGTTGTGTCATTTTCTCTGAAAGGTTACGATTTTCTCCACACGGAAACCAGATTATATCTCTCGTAATTTGCCCAAAATAAACAAACAAAACAAAGCACAAAACAACATATTTGCTAGTGTTACTTTTACTTCTGTCGCTAGAAAATATAGAAGCCAAAAAGGCAAATATTTCTCAGTTTTTATGTTAATGTCCATCACTATTTTCTATATGAACGAGCTAACTCTAGTGTCTTCAAAAATTAACGGGAACTTGTATATCTTGTAGACCTAAACGAACACGGTTGCGCGCAGTAGTATTTAACGTCTGTTAGTATTTTAATAAGTTCTTATTCTTTACTTAAAGATATATCTGGCGCATCTGAACATAAAAATTAAAATTCATCTTTTTGCCATGAAAGCTTACACATCTTAATTTAAACTAATTTGACCACATGGTATGTATCAAATTATGGTTTAAAATAAGATTTTTGCAAAACAAATATTGAAGCAGACGCTCTCGCGGTATATCCGCGAGTTAAAAAAACTGCCAGTTTTTTTAACTTTATACATATTTCATTTTTATTTATTGGACAAACGGGAAAGAATTCGTAATACATGTATTCTTAGATTATGCCTAGTTTTTCATTAATAATCGATCTCAAATGTTATTTTTATCATTTGTAAGGGTAAAATATAGACCTTGGATAACTTTAAAAGTAAATTCAAACACATTTTATAGTTTATACCTTGGCAAACAGTTCACTTAATTTCAATTTATAATATGCAATTGAAATTTGAAAAGATGCGTAAGCTTGAACAAAATGTATAAATACGAGTTTGAAGTTGTAGCGCATAGAGCGTGTGCTCAGTAAGTACATAATTTTCTTGCATACCGAATAAGTATTTCCACGTGTTTTACCAGGGAAAGAAAATCTTATCTTTTCCCTAGGGAAAACATAACGTTCGCGTGCTGCACGAGTGACGTCACGTCTTCAAGTATCTGACATAATTTATTCAAGTTAGTGACGTCATTTAGAAAATAAGGTTTACGTTAACGTCAATATTTCAGCGTAAGGAAACAAAATTTAGTTTGTAAATACGTACACAAAGGTTATGAACAGTAAACGGTATGCAAGAAAAAGTATCTTGCATGGGACATTCGGTAAAGATGGAAAAATCTGTCACCTCGGGTGAACTGTTTCGGCGGGAACTCGGCAGAGCCTCGTTCCCGCAAAACAGTTCCCCCTCGGTGACAGATTTTTCCATCTTCACCTCACACTCATGCAAGATACTTATAATCCCATTATACAAAACAGCAAATGTAGGACGTTATTGTAACTACAAATGTGATGTAAGAATTGTTTTCTTTTATAAGCGGTGTTGCAAAAGAAAGCAAAGACAGGAAACAGTGACGCATACAGGAGTGAAAAGCACAATATATTAAAGAACATCATACGAGTAGAAACAATTATGGAAACACCAACAAGGACTTCGAAAGAGTTATCAACAGTGGATGAGCTTTCAAGCAACAGACTATTCAAAGTACATGTCGATTACTGGTAAGAAAGTAATTTAACGTATACGCCTTTCCAATAAACAGTTTCGCAGTCCTGTACGAGTTACTTCCCGTGACCGGAAATCAATCCAAAACGAGATTCTGCGGGAAAGCTGAACGATCATACTAAGGCTTAAGCACATTACTTTATCCACTATATTGCAGGTCTGCGTTCGTCGTCGGCGGTGAAAAAATAAGTTGCTGGTCTGTTATTCTAGACAGACTTGTTTTTGTTTTTTTTTTCGTTTTTTTTTTATTTAGAGTTTTAATGTTTTTAGAACATGTACCATTCTTGTTGATACTAGGCTGTATGAAACGCGATTTGGACAAACATAAGTATTTGTTTAACAAATTTCTGTACAACATTTTCATCTTAATGTCTTTTCTGCTGAAAATTATATTTTACTGGTATGAACGTTGCAAATTGCTTAGACTGGTGGTAATGCGCTATAATCCGGAAATCGTGATATGTCAACATCATTTTGGTTACATGATATCTAGACATATAAAATTACAATCTAAATTTGTTGATAATTACACATTTGAACAACAGAATTTTACTAATAATTTGTGCGTTTATGTTCAAAGAATAAATAATTTGAGTTTTTTTATAATGTTACGTATACTTCAAAACCAAAAATGATTGATTCTGTCTTGAAATAAAAAAGGATCGATAATCTGATTGTTTGTTGTATAAGTATCATTCGTAGAATAAAATTCAAGGATTCAGATGCCGGCTTCCAATAAAGATGGGAATATTTATATAACAATATGGTTGCATATCCAATTAAGATTACTTAGGTTTGAGAGTTTGTAATTTTGGCATAAAAGCCAAAACGCTTTATTAAACATATATAACATGTTTTGTCAAAATTTGTTTCTTATTGACGTCTTTTGTTTCTATAACGTGTCGTAATGTGGATTAAGAATCCATATAATTGCTACATCAAATACATTTGCTGACACATCCAGATATTAAACGACTCCTATATACTTAATAATTGGGAGGTGTAGACACCTAGCAAAAAGTAATAACACGATCTCTATTGGTCAATAATATCTGCCCCTTTAAGTAATTGACAGGTGACCCTTTGTGCGCGACAATTTGACATTTTTATGGCATGCCACCTTCAAAATCAATCGCCGCCGACATATTCATAACATGATGTCAGTAGTTGATTAGGCACGCTCATCCGGAAACGAGATTCAATTAAGCCGTGGAGAGAACACTGGCTGTTAGTTCAAGTCGTTTAGTGTTTAACGCAAGGAATAAAGACTTGACACGTTTAGTCAAAGAAACTTGGTTGTTATTTAAATTATTATCAAAAATATCATGACGCTGATGTATTATAACTAATATAACGAGAAAATATATTTTTCAGAAAAGAATTTATGATAAAAAGATAGTTGTAGATACATATTCCCTTTTACGTTAATACAGCAAGCAATCATTTTTCCCGTAGAGCAGTCACGTGACTGGACAGGGGAGGTAACCAAAAAATCTTCGAATTATTGGAAAGCCGTATAGACTAATGCCATTGGGATTTCATCCGTTTACTAACGGGAAATTCATAAGTCATTTTAAATATATTTAATCGTTTAATTGTTACATATAATAAAATTTCTAAAGTGATGCTCAGGGATTAAATGGATTCGCTCCCAGCTAGAGGCATTATCATTGTCACAGTAGCGCTATTTGTGCAGTGTGGCGGCCGTAAAAAGTCTCCACGTACATATAGTCAGTACTGTTATCAGTAAAAATAACCCGTTACCGATGTCATGCAATGATTGTTACGTATATCAGGGCAATCCGATCAACCTTTTTAGGGGTTGTCCCGGCTAGCTCAGTTGGTTGCTTGCAGGAACTGCAGGGCTAGCCGCTGTCGCCATGACGGTGCGGGTTCGCTCCCAGCTAGAGGCATTATCATTTGTGAAGAATTGTTTCTTCCCAAAGCCCAAGATCTCGGAACCATAGGGACGAATCGATTACATATACGTATTACTGTCATTTTGCAAATACTAGTGAGTGAGATTTCATTTTACTTACGTTGCTATTTAGCCAACAACTATTATCGAGCCCACACAAAGGTATTGGCTGCAGAATATGTACGATTGGTGAGCTTTATATGCCATCAATACAGTGGAATCTCATTCTGTTTAAGTCTTCGGACCCGTCGATTTTAATTCGAGAAATGCGAATATTGACGTGACCATTGCAAGCTATATTTGTACGAGTATTGTTAAGAGGCCGTTGCTGTTACGTTGTAGGTCTGGTCTGTACTCCATAATAAGAAAACATAAAAAAGTTCCATAGAATAAAAATAAGCATGTAATATATCTTGTATGACACAATATAACGAGTAAAATATGAACTACAATTATTACATCTTTATTCAGAATTATATATTTTAAATTACTATTTAACTTAGTTGAAATATCTAAATTTAGTAAATATTTAATATATTTAAACATTCACGGGCGACCACCGTTTGTTATCATAGCCTGTCAAGTTCTTTTTGAATGTTTTAACGATGTACCAAGTATGTTTTATTTAATGATTTTAATTTGACAAACTATTTTAGAAGTCAAACGATTTTTTATGTAAATAACGGTTAAAGAAATAGAAAAATTTTCTTTAAGAAACGCATTGTTTGGTAGCTTGTGAGAAAAGAAATTACTTTTGTTGATCGATAACAATTTATTTGTACTTCAATTGATGTTTACAAAATCTTAATTATTTATTTTTTCATTATTTTGACAGCTGTTTGGCTAGAAAATTTCCTGTATGAATCATTTAAATGGCTTTCGGATGCCATAGATAAAATAAGAAATAAGATAAAGTTATATAGGAAGACATAAAACGACATGTGTACTATATATGAGACAAACAAAAGAATGCCAGGGTTAAATTAACCATGCAGTACGTGGAAGTTGAACATCAACTATGTGATCCGTCGCAGTTAGCCGTTAAAGACAATCTGATTAAAAGCTCCCCCCCCCCCCCCGAATAACGCAATGCTACGCTATCAAGATCTGACGACGAGTCATTAAAAATTGATTTCATCAACAACCTTCCAAACCAACCAGATTTTCGCCTACAAAATCGCAAATTAAATGATGATATCGATAAATGTCGAAGCGTTCTGGACGTTATATTTGTATTAATTGTATCCATGTATAAACGGTGGTAGAAACCACAGGAAGAGTTGAGACCCCACGTAAGGCATTTCTTTTTTAAGATAGGAGCGTTTCATTTGGTATTGCATTGATTTACACTGTAATGCGGGCTTATGAATCATGCTTCCTGTATTAACTGTTTCTTAAAATAGTTATCGGGGAATACCATTATAGCTTATCTACGGTGTTTGTGCCGTCATCAGCTCTTACATTTAAAGTCTCATTCAAAATGGCCGTCATGGCACTGATATTAATTAACATGTATCTTTAAAAGTTCTTTTTCTGTGAGGAATATTCAGTCATTTTGAAATTTCACGTAAGGTATTTTACCATGATATAGCCTTGATATTTCATTTGCTGATATATGAATTATAACTAAACTTCATTCGGTACACAACAGTGAGTGAAGACTTTACCTTAACCTGACTCTATTTACTCGTAGTATACAGTATTTATACTCACTATTTCGCCATTTAAAGGATATTTTATTCAATCCGTCAATTGTTATGTCGTTCAACGCACCGTTCCTTTTCTCCGGGGATTATATTACGTGATCAAGGAATGGTTTTCATCTGAAACAAACGCATTGCAGGTTTCATGTTCACTGTTATTTGGTTATTTGCAAACAATCGTTAGTGATTAATAAACTTTTTTCTGTTTACCGGGACTAGACGACGTGGACAAATTGATTAATATATTTCTTTTATTGAGCATGAACATGCTCAATCGAACAGAGCCTGCAAAATTTTCATACTTCATGTTCGTTAACTTTCAAAATTTCATTTTCATCTATTATAGTACGTCTTCAATGATCAGTGATAATTCCTGATATTATTTTTATACACGTCTTGTTTTCATTCACCTCCTTCAAATTCTTCTTCAGAGAGTAAAGTTAATTAAAACAAATACATGAACAGACTGATTTAATGATTTTTTCACTAGAGTACTGGCTATAAGTTTCATATTTGTCGTGTTCTGCGGCTTTTAAAGTTCCTTTTTCATCTATTTCAATATCACAGTTACTGTAGCATTGTTTGTGCCGTGTGGCGGGTGTACAAAGTCTCCCCGTACATTCAATATCAGTGCTGTTATCAGTAAATCCTTTGGAGGTCGTTGAGCACGATACTTATGTACAATGTTAAAAGTACTTTTTAAACAACTTTTGTTTTAATATTTCGGTCATATTAAATATGCGTGGTTTCAATATCCCAGCCAATATAGATTTGGATATTGTTACACGTTGTCTGTAATATGCAGGATTCATATTCTCAGGTTCCATATCAAATTCTATTCTGTTTAGTTCCGCATATTGTTTTCTCGTTTAGGGCAAATCCATTCTTCTATTTGGGGACCATAAGTCGCTGAACATGGAATGGTATTTATCTGAAAAAAAAACGCATTTCATGTTCCATGTTCACCGCCTTATGCATAACAACCTGCAATACTTTCATTTTTGTCGTGTTCGGTGGCTTTAAAGTTCCCTTTTCATCTATAACATTGAATAATTATTAACATTTTCCATCAAGCGTTATTTAAGATTTAATCAGAATTAAAATCATCTTAAAAAATCTTGACTATTATTTTTCGAGTAATGCTTTAATTAAACACAAATTTATAATATATGACATTTTATTAATTATGTCAATGAATCCATAACTCTTCTTTTATTTCTGAAAGAGAAAACACATCGTCGCTTATTTCTGATATATAATTAACTGCTCTGTTACTTGGCCGTTGTTCAGGTGTCGGGGTAGCACATTACAGCGACATCGAGAGGTTCAATTTTCAAATTTCTAATTTCTCTACTATAGTTCCACAAAAAACATGTTACAGACTCGGTTGATCGAATCCGTTCATAATATTTTTACTTAGAAGATATGGCTGCTTTTAAAACAATTTATTTGCGGAAGTCGTATTGTTCTTATTGCAGATATGTATGACCAGAGTATAGCGAGAGGTTTACTGACTTCAAGTTGGGCGTCATTGAAAAATGGCCATTTGCAGAAGTTACAGGAACTTACTCAGTCAGAGGTAAAAGAAGGTCTCCCCGTACATATGGTCAGTACTATTATCAGTAAAATAATCAGTTACCGATGCCGTGCAGTGATAATTACGTATATCAGGGCTATTCGATCACCCTTTTTTTTGGTTTGTCCCGGCTAGCTCAGTCGGTTGCCCCATTACCTTTTACATGACATCTGACCCCTTATACCTATTTAATCTTTTTTATTGTACAGGGGATAAGTCATATTTGTTGTATCTTGAATTTTTTATGGAAATTCAGGTTTCTGTGGTTCAACAGTAATTAATATTACTAAAATAGTATGTTAATAGTCTTACAAACAAACACAAGAAATGTTTTCTTCATTAAAATTGCTGATTTTCAAACTCTTTTTTACAGACTCCTTTGAGATTTTTGTTAATGGAGAACTACTGTATTCTAAGCTGGAAACTAAAGCATTTCCGTCGGCTTATCAAGTAAGTTTCTACACCTCCTTCGTATTATCTGAATGAACTATATCCCACTAGCAACAAAGCATCTTCCACAGCATGTATCATGATGTTAATTAAAAGAATGATATCTAGTGCCTAAGGAAAAGTAAATATATAATGTTGTAATGAAACGTTTAACACATTGTGATTATCATGGCCATTTTAAAACATTTTTCTTCTTAATACATTTTAACAACATAAAGATTACTATCTAAAAAATCAACACCGTCAGGATTATTAGATATATCATCAAAGGGAGCGCCTGCTGTATGAATGATGCTTACAGCTCTGTAACGCATATAACTTAATAAATACCGTGTTTGCTTTTTTTTCGTTTCGTTTCAGATATATACATCCATCCATGACAAGCTTTATCCAGCGGAATTGTCAAACAGTACTCGACGCTCATCACGTCTCTGTTTCATCGTATAACTTACGACGCTCATCACGTCTCTGTTCCATCATATAACTTACGACGCCTATCACGTTTCTGTTCCATCGTATAACTAACGACGCCCATCACGTCTCTGTTCCATCGTATAACTAACGACGCCCATCACATCTCTGTTCCATCGTATAACTAACGACGCCCATCATGTCTCTGTTCCATCGTATAACTAACGACGCCCATCATGTCTCTGTTCCATCGTATAACTAACGACGCCCATCATGTCCCTGTTCCATCGTATAACTAACGACGCCCATCACGTCTCTGTTCCATCGTATAACTGACGACGCCCATCACGTCTCTGTTCCATCTTATAACTAACGACGCCCATCACGTCTCTGTTCCATCTTATAACTAACGACGCCCATCACGTCTCTGTTCCATCGTATAACTAACGACGCCCATCATGTCTCTGTTCCATCGTATAACTAACGACACCCATTCATGTCTCTGTTCCATCGTTTAACTAACGACGCCCATCATGTCTCTGTTCAATCGTTTAACTAACGACGCCCATCACGTCTCTGTTCCATTGTATAACTAACGACGCCCATCACGTCTCTGTTCCATCGCTTAACTAACGACGCCCATCATGTCTCTTTTCCATCTTATAACTAACGACGCTTATCACGTCTCTGTTCCATCGTATAACTAACGACGCCCATCATGTTTCTGTTCCATCGTATACTAGTAACTAACGACGCCCATCATGTCTCTGTACTATCGTATAACTAACGACGCCCATCACGTCTCTGTTCTATCGTATAACTAACGACGCCCATCACGTCTCTGTTCCATCGTATAACTAACGACGCCCATCATGTCTCTGTTCCATCGTATAACTAACGACACCCATTCATGTCTCTGTTCCATCGTTTAACTAACGACGCCCATCATGTCTCTGTTCAATCGTTTAACTAACGACGCTCATCACGTCTCTGTTCCATTGTATAACTAACGACGCCCATCACGTCTCTGTTCCATCGCTTAACTAACGACGCCCATCATGTCTCTTTTCCATCTTATAACTAACGACGCTTATCACGTCTCTGTTCCATCGTATAACTAACGACGCCCATCATGTTTCTGTTCCATCGTATACTAGTAACTAACGACGCCCATCATGTCTCTGTACTATCGTATAACTAACGACGCCCATCACGTCTCTGTTCTATCGTATAACTAACGACGCCCATCACGTCTCTGTTCTATCGTATAACTTACGACGCCCATCACGTCTCTGTTCTATCGTATATAAATAAAGACGCCCTTAGCGTCTTTATATCATCATATATAATTAAGTTGCTCTTTAAGTCTTTCTTTCATTGTATCACTAAGGTTCATGTTTAGTTTTCATTCTATCATTCGTTTGGACCGAGTAGGATACTTACCAAAATCATTTAATTAAGTTTAACATGGTTGGTTTTAAAGCTTTTGGTATTGTTTCACGAAATAAGCCATCTGCTTTTTGAATTTTGCTTTTGGCGGTTGAATATTATTTTTAGTTCCGCCGATTGTTTTCCATTCTTATTTTAATGGGGATCATGGAGCGATTTTATATAATATGCAGAAATACAACACAGAAGGATCATTATGACCGTCATATGCATGCCATCACTATTAACCTAAGTAAACTCCAATTAACCCAGGAGGTGTGGTCATCAATGAAATTTTTAATTGCTGCCCTTGAACCGACTCGGTCAAAACCCATTCTAAAATACAGACAATTAATCAGTTTCGGCATTCAATCAGTTCCGGACCATGTTCATAATATTGACTTAAAAACCGAAAATTGGTCAAGAAATGCTGCAAGAACACCATGATTTCATAATACATTTTCGATTTATAGCTCAAATGTGCCGGAACTGATTGAATGCCGTAACTGAATAAATGACTGTAGTTTTATATTTGTCATAAACGGCAAATTTCAAAGTTCGACTGTCTTCACTTTAATAAAAACGCACTGAACTTTTGATGGTCGTGTATATCACAGTGAAGCAAACATTTCATTTAGTGTCTAAGTGAAAAGATTGCCGTGAACAATGATCGCCAGATACCAAAAACCCATCCGGGCAGGTTCTGGAGTGATGCCCTTCCGGCGATTCTCTTTGTGATTGTTGTTCTTGTTTTGAACTGTTTTATCAGTGTATGATCAGCAACCATATTAAAGTAAGATGTATGTTTAGGGACACAATGTTATGCCTTACTCTTCAAAACAAAAACATTATCAACAACAACTGCCATTCCGGTTAGGTTAGTTGAATTGTCTGTGATTATGACAAACTGTTGTTGTTTAAATCTTTCAATCCATTAACATCCGCGATCTTACTCTAATTGTCATAGTTGATGTTGTAATAAAGATAAGCTTGCTGTTCGAAATTTATTGCAATTTGCTGACATGTTGTACAAAATAAAACACATTTGTCCTGTTTTCGTATTTTGATAATATTGTTGCTTTTTCAGATTTTTTAAAATTTGTATACAAATATGTTGCAGGGGATTTTCTTAATGCTTTAGGAAACTCAAATTATCACAAGTATCTTTACTGTATTGGCGCTTGTTAAATGCGTGAGCTAGATAGATTAAACCAAAAATGACGTTTTTATACTTCCTGTTTTTTCATTTTCTGACCTGCAGAACCATTTATGGTATGAGAAAATGACCTCAATAAAGTATCTGTCAGAGTTGCTTTTCTTGTAGCCTAGGCAGTGTTAAAATAGTGTTTCTCGGACAAGTATTCGTTTGAGAATGGACGTTTAATGACCCGTCAATATTCCTTTACGGTCTCGTTGTCGGAATTGCAAGGCTAGGCGCTGTCGCCGTGACGGTGCGAGTTCGCTCCCAGATGGAGGCAATATCATTTGAAATTCACAGTAGAGCTCAGTGTTGTGGCATAAAAATTTCCCCTTACATATATCAGGGCTATCCGATCAACCTTTTTAAGGTTGTCCCGGCTGGCTCAATAGGTTGCTGTCGGAATTGTAAGGCAAAGTGCTGTCGCCTTGACGGATGCGTGTTAATAATATAAAATAGAAACTATTGATAAACCGATTCGTTTGCCATTCTTTTTACTGGAATAAAAAAATATTTTTTTATTGTTAAAGTTAACGTTACAAATTAGATACTGACAAAAGCATTACGTAACTGTCGGTATACCGCTTCTTTGTTATTGGAATAAAAGACATTTTCGTTGAAATTTAATAATATAAGTTAGGTGACAAATACATTACGTTTCTATTCAGTACAGCTGCTTTTAAACATATCCTTTTCGTTGTCATTTGAATCAAAGAGATCACTTTTATCGTTCGATTTTCTGTTGATACGAATCAAAAACATACCGTTGCCAAGTTATTAAACTTTTACACATATCAAAAATATTCCGAAAAAATAAAGAAGTGTTGCGTTTTCATTTTCAGTGAGTTTTATATTAAATTTTAACAATTTAATTTCTGTTATTCCAATAACAAAAAGTAAAAAGCGGTTCAAAGCATTGGTATATGAATAGAAACGTAGTGTCTATTGTTAGTTTCTAATTTATATCATTAGCAGTTAGAACATAACCGCGTGTGCTTTAACACGGTTTTAATTTACTCGCAATTTCATTTAGTGCATGATAAAATTTAAGATCATTATGAAAGTTTGTTTGCAAGTCTTTTACAGTTATTATTATTACAAGTAGTTAATGACAGCAAAACGGTTTGAAATAAAAACCAAATCGTATTGTTTTCTTTTTTATGTAATGGACACAGTGATTAAAAGTTCTGATTTTACAGAAGTGTCTCATGCTGCGGTTTGTATCCATTGATCAATCCCAATAAAGCTATCAATTAGTGCTTTCAGATATTATCGAGGTTTTGGTATTGTGTTCATTAGTGATATTTGTTTAACATTAACAGACTTATTTACTCTTTCGAGTGGTTTTACTGGGATTATGTCCCTTAGGAATCTGCTTCGCATTTGTTGTCAAAGCGCGGACATTTTGTACTTTTGCATCAGACCTCCAAACTTGCTGTTTGAAAGTCTAGAAAACGACACTGATATCGTGTTTATAATTATTTATTATCTGGCGACCATATGTCAAACTAATGCCTGGGTTCTATATAATACAGTCACGGACCTTGAAACCCAGAATAGAAACTGAAAATGGTTAAGGGTAGACTCTACGAATATGATGACAATTGTGTCATTTAATATGTTAACACGTTTGTATCGAAAAACCACCGGGAGAACAATTCTGAGCATGTGCAATTGGTAAAGATTAGCCACATCCCAATTCAAGACAAGAAAGCTAAAATCTGGGTAGGTCACCATCCATCTTTCCTATCTATAATATTAACTACATGTATAAATAACAAATTGAAAATAACGAGTCCCCCTAACAACTCATAGAGCCATAGAGTAACAAATAAACAGGTAAAAAGTAAAAAGTGAAAAAGGTTCTTTCTCACATTTCTTATAACATGACATTTAAAGAAAATCGCCACCAGATATTGAAAATTATTTTATTGATTATTTATTTCTGAAGCAAAAGATGTTTTTTTGTTTTTTTGTTTTAGTGTGTGTTTAGTAACAAGAGTATTAATAGATAAAGACTCGGTGTGCAGTTTGCATAACAGCTAGAAGAATAAATATCTTCACCTAAATCTAGCCGGTTATCGGCAATCAGTATTATTTCTAAAATGTATTGTTAAGTTTTACCCCGATAGTTACGTCCCTTTGGGGAAAAAAACACATTTTTTTTTCATCGCGGTCCTATTAAACACCACAAAAGACATGCAAAGCACACAAAGACATTCGACATACATTCAAAGACATAAAAACGCAAAGATAGTTCTACTTTTATTTTTCCGCCTATACTCTCAATTTAACAACAAGGATTTATTAAATACAAACATTCGGTTTGATACAATGGGACCGAAAACATATGAATCAATCTGTCAACCGGAAAGAAATATTATAAGTCTGGTACTTAATAATATGTCAACACAGTATCGAACAGATGGGAAGTATGGTCTTTCACACGATCATCAGATAGTACAGTCAATATAACTAACAATTTATCTGCGTGATATTTGTGTTTCTTTAATTTCCTTTTTATATAAAAGGATGCTTACAAAACAGTTCGTAAACAAGCCGTTTTCCAAGATTTAGTCAATATAAACATTTATTCATTTCATTTTAAAACATGATTTAGTAATTGTATATATCTACCCAAAGTTATCGTTATTCATCGATTGACTACAACCGCATTACTATTAAAAGCTATTCTGGTTAGGGTCAAATGCAAATGAGCGCCAAACGCCACGTGTTTTAACATATTTTACTTATTTATATTTCATGGGTTTTACCGGGGATTTAATAGTTCTCCAACATGGATGTATACATTGGGAGTATGGTTCTACATACTAAAGTAAGTATACTGGCTTTGATCTCGAACTAAACGAAAATACGATACACTTAAAATGAAATATGATATAAAGAAAAATGAAAACGTACTGATTATTGATCTCGAAATAATGAATGTTCTCTTTAATGCACAGTTATTAACAGTGAACAATAATGTCTTCACTTAACAAGGGACTTGATATAATACAGCTTAAGCGTGTACTCTCATTGAGTTCATTATTTTCATACAAAATAAAGCTTAATAACTCTTAAACAATTAAACTGAATAGTGGTCCATAACTACCGGAGGTATAGTACTCAATTGGTGTCAGCTGTTAGTGCTATTTCATTTTGTATATCTCTTGAATTTGCTTTGACTATTGTGAATTAAAACTCTTGGCGACTGCAGTTTTTGTTTAGTGGGAAAACAATAAACTATGCAGTGCGGAGAAAAATAAATGGTATGTTTATCAAAACAGTCAGTGAAGGTTTGATCTTGTTAACAGTTAGGCTTTGCAGTATAGAAAATTGTGTTATTATATAATAAATACTTTTCATTCCTATAATTGACTGGAAAGGGAACAGTTTGAATCGTTAAACAGTATCAAATAATACTGTAAAATAATAAACAAATATTAAAACAGAATAACGGTTTCAGTTGCATTTTATAAAGAACAACTCTCTTATCATTTAAACCGGTTTCTGTGCACTTAAATTTAGAACAAAAATAGAATTACTTAATTAAATGTCAGTATGAATTTTTCAGTTTACAGTGAACAGATATGACAGGGCTAACCACGGGTAGATGGATTTTATTGGTTACTGACTTGAATTGATTTGGTCTACACACTGCAATAATCTAAAATAGAGAACTGTCAGGATGGACAACTCCAAAGGCGATGATCAGATGGTTGGCGAAGACAAGGCGAAAGTTAAAACTCACGAGTACAGAAACGCTTTAGTTCTCTCCGGTGCTTTCACCGCCATTTTCACAGCCTACTTCGCTATTCAGAATCTACAAAGCAGTTTGAATCAAGAAGAAGGTCTTGGTATCATATCTTTATCATGCATGTATGCCTGCATCATCGTTTCAGGAATTCTAGCGCCTGCAATCATTAACGTACTTGGAGAAAAACGAATTCTCGTGATTTCCTTCGTTTGTCACGTGATTTACACGGGGACTAATTTTTATCCGGCGTTTGTAACCTTATTACCGTCATCTATACTGTTAGGTCTCACAGCTGGGCCAATGTGGACTTCACAAAGCGTTTACCTGGCGGACATTGCGTATTCATACGCTGACAAATCCGGTAAAGATGGCCATGCTGTTCTAAGCAAATTCAATGGAATCTTCTTTGCGATGTTTGAAACAACTCAGATTACTGGAAATTTGATCTCATCTCTAGTTCTTCAACAGGGAAGCTACAATACTGCGGTCTCCACAACAAATGAAACTGTAGAGAAATTCTGCGGCAAATTCGATTGCCCAAGAGTAGTCAATGCTACTGAAATCGAAGAGCCAGAGCCGTACATAATTTATATTCTTCTTGGAATATTTTTGGCGTGCGACGTTGTTGGAGTTCTTTTGACCGCGTGTTTCTTGCCACCTTTGAAAAGAAAGACGTCAAAGAAAAAGACGCAGATCATGAAGTCATTGACGTCTTGTGGCAGAGGTTTGATGGATCTTAACTTGGTGATGTTGGTGCCGCTAATAATGTTCATGGCGATGGAGCAGGCAATTCTATGGACGGACTACACAAAGGTACAAAGATTTAAATTATCTGGATATGACTGTTATCCATTGGCATACAGTGTTGGCCCAGATAAACCAGCCAGCACATCCTTGCCATCTGATCAGGATCTACATTATTCATTGATAAATTCTTTAAATTATCCGCTGCGGAAAAGCGAACAATGTAGATTCTGGTCAGACGGCATATATCTTGATCTTGATCTGCAGTGTTTGCACATGTGATAACCACTTTGAAATTTAGTAAAAAGGTTATACATCAGTTAAGTTATAAAATTTTAATACTTAATACTTAAAGATGAACTGTTTCAGAAAAACACACTCCCCAAAGACCCGAAACGATAAGAAAACATAAAGCTTTGAATACATGAAATGTTCAAAAATTCACCAAATATTATAAAAAATGCAAAAGAAAAAAAACTGTCGGGTAAGTTGGAGAGGTCTTTAATTTTAAAATACGCTTTTTCTTATCTTTATTTTATGATGCCACTTCAGATATACATGTATTATATTTCTTCTAATCTTGAAAATGCGAGTGCCACGTTTAGGTTATAAATGTGATTGTTTGGTAGACTGATGGGCACGTTGGTGACGTAAATATATTTAAAATGAACCACATAACCGATTGTATTGAAACAGGAGATTAGAGCAGGTTCGGTTTGCTGGAGACATATTTTGACAAAACAGAACTGCCGACAAGCCCCTGTTAGAGGGTAGAAAAGTAAACGCCCATCTCATACGAAGATGATTCGGGAACGTTCTATGTGATACTTTTACATTAACATGTGTTCTAATACTTTAATCCAGCCACCAACAGGCAGGATTAAAATGCAGGAAAGATGTCAAAAATAGGGGCGGATCCTGATGGTTGTTGGAACTCAATTTTCGGCAGCAATATTTAATTTTCATGGAGATTTCGTCCCGAAAGTGGAGAACTATCATTAACAACCCTGAGTCTGCCCCAAAACGAATCCCCTTCCTGGAAGTCTTGCATCCGAACCTGAGACCATGAGAGAAACTTGCTGGGATATTGGAAACAACAACAAAATAGTTGATTATATTAACCCGTCATGTGTTTTTCCTCCTCTATTTCAGGCTTTTATCAGCTGCCCTATCGGCGTTTCGAAGCTCGGGTTTGTCATGGCCTCTTTTGGCGCATCAACGACAGTATCCGCCCTCGGATTTAGTCGGATCTCCAAGTACACCGGAAGATATATACTGTTTGCCTTCGCCGGTCTCCTCAATCTGGGTATTTTGATCACTCTGTATGTATGGACACCCAGCCAACAAAGCATTGGAGTCATTTTTCTGATGCCAGTTTTGTGGGGGCTGGCTGAAGGAATATGGCAGATAGAATCAAATGGTAAGGATCTTTGCGAGATACGTGATGAAATACGAACTCACTCGATCCCGATTCTATAGATCATGGCATATACTTTTAATCTGTCAGATTTACATAATGTTTTATCTTATTCTAAAAGACAATGTGTAAACAATTCATGAATTAATTATGGAATGCTGCCCTAGAATCTATGGGATTGTAACATTGATAGATACATGTAATTATATCTGGAAAAAAATTATATTATCGCTTTCATTTTTATTTTAAGATCATTTTCGAACCATTTTCGGCAGTGATTCCAACACACATATATACTGATTTTCTGTGTTTTTGCAAAACGCTAAACACTCCCACACACGAAATTTTTCCATTAATTAATATCCAGGAATATGTTGTGATATTCAATTGTCTTTTCAGCGTTAATAGCCTTGTTGTTCCCAGACAAGCGAGACTCTGCGTTCGCCAACTATCATACATGGAAAGCTTTGGGATTTACACTCACCTTTGTGTACGGCAACTTCCTGTGTGTAGCCGTCAAGTTAATGATAGCAATCGTGTTGCTTTGTGTAGCTATGCTACTCTATATCATTGTGGAAATACGCGTGAAAAGAAACCAATCGGCAGAGCAGCGGGACAAGCGTAGTGGCGTGCCTTTAAACCCACCGAGTATCAACGACAGTTAACTCATCACTCCATGGCATATGGCTGTCATCCCATGGGCGAACAGTTTAGATCCAGATCAGCGGACACATTCGTGCTGTCTGATCATGATCTACATGTACACTGTTCGGTTATTTCTGACCAATAAGTTTAGATCCAGATCAGACAGCACGAATGCGATGTAACCCGTATATATCGAGTAAAGGGTTGACATGCAAGTATGATATACGGGATCCTCATTCGAAAGCGCCAATTATAAACTTTATTAACCTGTTAACTATAGATCTGACTAAATTACAACTTCATTTATTAATTGCTTATGCCGAACCTGCTTTGCAATCGTGTACTAGATCAATCTTGGGAAATGCCTCCTGCTTTTGTCCTCGTTTGCTGTGATATTCAAAATGTAATATCTCTACAGGAACTATGGTGGAATATTAACCTGAAAATACTCGCGTTAGATGTTCCATGTTCACGGCGATGTGCACACTATTGATTTCAATAGATCACAATTTGTACTATTTTGTGTATATAAAAGTTTGCACTAAATCTTAAGCTAACAGCGAAGGGAGTCATAAGTTTTTTATGCGTGCTCATGAATATTCATTCTTTCACTCCTTCCATATTTTTCATGTCTGTCGTATTTGGTGACTTTCAACGATTACCTGGTGACATGAAGGGTATTTGATAAATACCTATGATCATTGAATTGGGATTTGAATTCAGTCCTTTGTTATAAGAAAAATATAAGTGGAAAAATGTAATAAGCCTCCAAACTTATCTATCAAAAGCGAAGGATATAATTTTATTTAACATTCCATCAAAAGTATCGAAGAATGTTTAGGTGTATCGTTAAACCTGTTTGACACTTATCCAGCTGCAGCTATTTCATTCAGAAATTATTCCAAGTTTTATGTAAACAAATTCTTCTTCTGTAATCGGGAAATAAGAAGACAAAAGAATAACCAAAGATGTCCACACAATCTACATAATATTTGTTTTCAAATATAAAATAAAAAAATATACTTGAATGTGTCCTCGGACACTGATGCCCCCACTCCTGCAACAACATTTGTAATAACTAGGGATGTCAACGAATATCCGAATATCCGGATATCCGGATACCAAGTCAGTATCCGGATACTAATTTCATATACGAATATTCGTAAAAATTAGTAAAAAGTCATCTTAAACAGTACAAAATGCGTCATTTATTGCTTCTAAAAACCTGTTCAGATGTCATAATCAGATAATTTGAAACTGTATATTGATTGTCATAAAACTGCCACAAGAAGGAACGCGGTGTTTGTTTAACAGATCAGAGGTGCGAAAACTGCATCCTCATTGCAATCATCCAGGTGGTCAGGACCATTGTTTGCCAATTATAGTAATCCACAAGTTATATTGATAATGTGATTGTCTTCAAACTTGCGCTGTCAATTATTGTCAGTTAAGTTTACCAATGTCCCCGTAATGCTTTCACGATCATTGTCGATTATCTTGATTGTTATTTTGCAGATAAAATATTTGATGTAATTTCAATCAAATAAAGTTGATAACGGCAAATTAAATAATAATGAATAAATTATAAAATAGTGTGCATTTGTTGTTCATTTTTACTCTGCGTAATTTGGGAAATACATGTATAGTCTCTGGAACGTACCAGATAAATCTCAATGTCACAGCTAAGATCAAAAACGTACCTAGATGTGCGAACGGTACACAATTTTTATTCAAAGTACTACGCTTTGCAGAAAAAATAGATGGACAGAGAAAAACCTTGAAAATTTAATGCAAAAGTCGTATGCAGAAGAACAAAAACGAGTTTAATAATTTAATTGCATAAAAAGAAATCAACAAGAGTTCACTCATTTTTCATCGTGAGCTATCTTCGCCCTGGTCAAATCGCGTGAATAAATTTCAAGAGTTAAAAATAAAATCAAGAATACTATCGATCAATAGTAACACGGCGCTTAGTATACATGGCGACACTTGGCAGAAACAAAACACTCAAAATCACTTAATTATTCTTTCAAGTATCTTTTGACAAGTTTTCGTAGATCCCAAGTTCAATTCTATGCATTGAAAAAGGCGGAAATATTGACGTCATCACATAACAGACAAAGTCGCCGATCTATACGGTTATCCGGATAGTATCCGGATAGTATATACGGATATCCGGATACCGAAAATGGTATCCGTTGACATCCCTAGTAATAACAAAGGGCCATAACTCTAGTAAACATGATCGCATGAAAAATCCTTTCTTTACGGTCATCTACACATCCTGCTTGATCATCTGTGCAAGTTTGTAAGAAATCCGCCGGATAATTTAGGAGTTAATGCCGCAAGATTTGGAGGATGTACGTATGGACGGACAGACGAGTGCAGCTCTATATGCCTCCCGTGAAACTACTTCGTAGGTGCATAAAAAAGAGAGAGAGAAAGAGAAAGATAGGGAGAGAGAAAGAGAGAGAAATTGGAGAAATCAAAATTGTTTTTATATTGTTTTATGCGGTCCGAAATGGGGACTGACATTAGAATCATATATAACTATGTAACAGATTAAGTTCTTGAGATAATATTCTTTCAATTAAAAGAAATGAAAGACCTTTATATATCTGCCAATTCGTACCTCTGCATCTGTTTATTACCCCTACATTATGCATATTTCCACTTGTCTAGCTGTATTGGTATAGCCAATTATATGCCTCTATAAATAATGAAAATAATATGAATTCATCTTACTGACCAGAATGGGAAACAAGACATTATATATTTGAAGGAGTCGTCAAGATAAGGTGAAGACCTTGACCCTGTACTGTTGTAGGGATGTTCTCTAGACAAGCTTTGTTCTTACTTTATAGGTTGTGTCACCTTTGGATAGTTTGTTAGAATAACAAAACATTTTAACCTGCAACACCATGCTCAACTAAGAACAGAAGGAGCATAACTCGCTCCCAGCTAGTGACACTATCATTTACAATGGAACATTGACCTGAAGATTTTGTCTAAATCACAACCATCTTGTCATTAAAAATAGAATGTTTTAAGTAGAAATATCAAGAAATGTGAGGTAGAGCAATTCTTGTTTGTGAAAAAATCTTAATACAAAAATAATCACTTGTAAAGACAAGGTGAATCACATAGAAAGATGGACTGACGCATTTTTAATTTTTGCATCTGTCTACTTAGCTTCTCACCAGGATAAAACGTACGAACTGTTACATTATATGTGGACAATCAGAGAATGCGCGGCCCGCCAGGGTGGTTTCGCGTGGCGCGAATATGATGAGCAATTCAGGTTGAGACAAGCAATAAACCCTTCGTCTTGGGCCTTTATCAATAATGACCTCTGGTGGAGATGCGTGCAATTTAGGCGAGTTGGTCCTAGCACGGACATATTAAAAAAGAAAGCGATACGCACTTGTAACGCATTCAACGAGGGACGATGCACGTGGCGCGATTGCAAATTTAGTCATGTATGCGCAGAATGCGGCCAACAGCATGCGGCAATCAACTGCAATCAAACTAAAAGTCGCTCATGGTCCGAAACTCCGGCTCCCCCTTCTAATACGAATCCTTCCTTTCGTCGCGGCTCAAGGGGCAGGGGTAGGGGAGCATACAGAGGGGTCGCAGTTAACAAATGAACCAACAAAGCATACAGAGGGGCCGCAGTTAACAAGTGATCCTACAAATTTTGATTTCACAAGCTTAGCAAAATCCCCAATTAACCTTATCGCCTTACGGAAATATCTATCTTTTTATCAACATGAAGACGCAGAGGACTTATGGAACGGTTTCAATAATGGTTTTAGTCTTAATTATTCGAGGCCCAGGATCGCTAGAGATAGCAGAAATTTAAGGTCCGCTCTGGCGAATCCAGATATCATTAAAGAACAACTCGACAAAGAAATTTAAGCTGGGAGAATGGCAGGGCCTTTCCAACAAAAACCTTTTTCAAACTTCATTGTCTCACCAATCGGCTTGGTCCCAAAGAAAAGCCCGGGTAAATTTCGGATGATTCATCACCTATCAAACCCGGAAGGCGAGTCAGTTAACGATGGCATAGACAAAAAATATTGTTCAGTTCAGTATACGAACTTTGACGCAGCGGTACACATGATCCAAGATCTAGGGCAAAATTGTAAACTTTTTAAAATGGACCTAAAAAACGCGTTTCGAATCTTGCCAATAAATCCACGTCAAGATTTTCATTTGTTAGGCATTACCTTCAACGGCAGATACTTTGTTGAAAAAGCACTTCCGTTCGGGGCCGCGGTTAGCTGTAAAACGTTCGAGAAATTTTCCACTTTCCTCGAATTTTGTGTCAAGCAAAAGATGACATCAGGTAAAGTGATCCATTACCTGGACGATTTCCTAGGCGGCGATAGGTCATTCCAATAAACCGAAAACTTGATGAGCATTTTTAAAGAATGTATGGACGAGCTAAACGTTCCGTTAGCAGATGACAAAACCGAGGGTCCAACAGAAGTTTTAATCTTTTTAGGCCTTGAGCTCGATACCGTCAAAATGCAGGTGCGCATCCCGTTGCAAAAAATGAGGAAATTATTGCTAAGATCAATTTAATACTGGGGAAAAAGAAATCGACGTTAAGAGAGCTCCAATCACTCATTGGTTCACTCAATTTTTGCTGCAGGGCTATTGTCGCTGGTCGTCCTTTCTGCAGACGCTTAATAAATGCAACATGTGGCCTCACTCAACCCTTTCACCATATCAGAATTAAAAGCGAAATCAGGCTTGATTTACAAATGTGGTTGTCATTCTTCGCAAATCACAATGGAATCTCGGTATTTCATGACAGGTTTTGGGTTTCGAACCATGATGTACAACTGTTTACCGACAGCGCGGGTGGTAAAGGCCTGGGCTTCGGTATACTATTTCATAAACACTGGTGCCAATCGAAGTGGCCGGTAGATTGGGAAAAAGGAGGCATTTTGAAAGACATAACAACGCTCGAACTGTTTCCGATTGTAGTCACGATGCACATTTGGGGAGGCGAACTGCGAAACAAAAAAATCAAGTTTTCATGCGATAACGAAGCAGTAGTTTACATCCTCAATTCATTAACATCTAAGTCACACAGAGTCATGTCATTAATCAGAGTTCTTACACTTAAGTCGTTAGAATTGAATCTTATTATAAGGGCAGAGCACGTGCCCGGCGTTAATAATTCTGTATGCGACGCACTGTCTCGTTTTCAAGCCGCAAGATTCAGAGAACTAGTTCCGGATGCCGACAAATCTCCGGCTAGTTGAGGGTTGTTCGCGCACGAGGGAATCGACATATAAGCGGGCACCCATTACCATGAAAATTTTTACACGATTACTGGGGGAACTTCCTAGGATATGTTACAGCTGGTACGAATCTAGATTATTTACAGCAATTTGGGTGTTGGTGTACTTTGGCTTATTCCGAATAAGCGAGCTCGTAGGACCGACTAAGTTTAAGGTTAACGACACGCTTCAGTTTACCGACGTAAATATTTTGCCAAATAACAGCATGTTGGTAATCCGCCTGCGTAGATATAAAACTAATCAAGTAGGCAAAAAACTATTTTGAAAATCCCTCAAGAATCGGGAAAGCAGTTATGCCCAGTGAAATCTTTAAGCGAGTATTTAAATCTGAGACCTAATATACAAGGCCCGTTATTCTGTCACGTCAACGGCGAATCCGTCACAAGAGGGCAGTTCGCGGCAGTACTCGGTAAATGCATTAAGGTATCAAACTTATAAGGCGTTTTCAAATCCCATAGTTTTCGAATAGGTAGGGCTACTGATTTGGCTGCAGCAGGCGTGCAGCCTTCCGCTATTATGAAAATGGGCCGTTGGACTTCTGAGGCATACAAACTGTATATACGTGTTTAACAAATCTATGGTACAGTGTTGCAACATTTATACGTGCTTCTTATTTCTTCAGCCAGGTCTCTTTTTCTCTCTTTACCTTAGATATTTGGGTACTCGGCGATTCGATCCCGTATTGGGCTGGAGTAAGAGCGCGGCAAAGCGGGAAGGAGCACTTGAATACTCAAGCAACGATCGGATGGTGGGGTATCCGGGGCATGAAATGGTCGGACTTCCGAAAGTCGGTTGAATGCGCCGTCCTGCTTAATCAACCACCGAAGGTAGTGTTCATTCATCTCGGCGGTAACGACTTTGTTCATACGCCAATGCATAAAATTAGAAACCTCATAGAGAGAAATTTCATACTTGAGCACTGGTTTGCCGAATTCTGTTATAATTTGGGTGAACATTCTCCAATTCTACTTTCACTTTGAACCAGGAAGTAAGATTTCCTTGAATTTCTTGAAAACCCTAACATTATTTTGACGAATTGGCACTAAACATTGTAGACCAGCATATACTTATTTCATGTATGAGCTGCTTTGGTATATTGTTCATGAATTTCAGAGTTCTCATGCAAATGGTTTTTCTTTTGTTTTAGTATGTGCTTGGTAATAAGAACATGAATTAGACTATGAATTAGACTAAGCTGAGCTTGCAAACATTAACTACGTCCTTAGCTCAATACATTTATTTACTAAAATCTAGGTGGCAATAAGTATTTTACCCAAAATTCATTTTTTGAAATTTTAGCCTGTTTTCGCCATTTGCAATGTTTGCGATACCTGAACTTGGTAATATTAGGCCCTAACCGGTGGTGGTTTAAGGTATCAACCCATGGTGGTTGAGGGTAGCAACCCAGGGTGGTTGCAGGTAGCAACCAAGGGTGGTTGAAGGTATCAACCCAGGGTGGTTGCAGGTATCAACCCAGGGTGGTTGCAGGTAGCAACCCAGGTTGGTTGAAGGTATATGTAGCAACTGGTGGTGCTGGGTTGAAGGCATCAAACGGGATGGTTGACGGTTTTAACTGATGGCGGTTGAAGTTTTGTTTGTGGTCGAGTTAATAGTTAGCAACCCTGGGGTGGTTGATTGTAAGTATTGCAACCCAAGGGGGTTGTAGACCGGTATATGAGATTAGTATATAGTATAGTAATAACGGTAAAATGCCATCTAGGTTTTGCCCGGCAATGGAGACGTAATTCCTAGTGGCTCAAAAACATTGGTGTATAGCGCATGCTTGCTCGTCCCTCGGGAGAAATCAGCGTACGGCTTGGGTTTCTATACAGCATCAGTCGTATCAGAATTCTGCAGCCTTGAATTGCCACAATATTTCAATTGTCCGCAGTATTTCAAACATAACAAGTTTATTACGGATTTATTATGGTGTCGTTATAATAAAAAATGTAAACAACCGGTCGTTCATTATTTTATTTGTAGCGTAGTCGTAAAATAATTATGTTTAAGGTATCAGCGAGTATGTATACACATGCTGACCATTGGGTAAAACAGTCAACAGCCATGAACATTTGAATGCAACTTTTAGGAAGTGAGGCAGGTCTTGCAGGCTTGTATCTATACTCAGGTAAGTAATCCACGGAGGCTGAGCAGGACATTAAATCTCTAGAGAAGAGGTCCGAGCATCAAAACACTGCGCAAACCACTAACAAAACCAATGAACACCTTTGATTCAATGCTTTTATTGTCATATTTACCTGTACAATAGTAACTCACGACATGTAACGTAATACAAACTGTTCAAACCAAATACTGGCAAACTGATTATGTCTCATCAACAAAAATAAACTTTAAAACGTTGCAAGTCCCACCTACAAACATATCAAAGAAATAATACAAACTATGACCAATTTGTAAAACCAAAATAATACAAAAAGTGATGTAAAATATTTGTGTCCAGTTAAAAAATTGAGTACTTTCTCCAACAAAATTTGATTCTAACAAGCACTGCTTCAAAAACTGTTGTCGGTGTCACTTTGGTTAAAAAAGAAACATCAACATAATCTGTTATCCAAGCTATGGCTGGATTTCTCCCAAAACTTTAGAGGTCTTTTGAATAGAAAATACCTCCATTATGTAGTTGTAAAATAACTTTCTTAGTTTGTTAAGTTTATTTCATTTTTGTCTGTATGAATGATACCAAAATAATATTGCTTTATTACCGGTTATTTCAATCACTGTTTTCTTCAAATGGAAAAAAGTGACTTAAGTTTACTACTTAATTCTTTTCCAGAATGTTGTGACATTGTATAACTGATATATTATTTACCTGTATATTTTTTCTCCACATAAATATCTGATTTATAACAATTAACAAATACATGAGATACTGAAATATTTTGATTTTAGGAATGAAGACTAGAAATTATGTCCGGGAACATTTATCAGTCAATAATGAATTGTCTTCTAGATTATCAAAAGTCATGTGCAAAACTTGTAGGAGGTAATCTGATGAACATGTACTTATTCTTTACTCCACATACGCATGTTATTACAGGTGACCAGTGTTGATCCAGATCAGCATGCACATCCATTCCATCTGATCTGGATCTGCACTGGTTGAATCTTGATCAGATATAACCTAATGAATCAAAATGCCATAAGGTTTAGATCTTGATCTGATGGCACAAATGGCCATCTGATCTGGATCTACACTGTTTACCCACGCAATAAAGGTGTATCTATGGAGTAAAGGGTTAAAGTTGATCTAACAAAACAAACGTCAGATGAAGCTGTTGAAGCTATGTACACATTTAACAAAGCCACGGGTTATTGCTTTTTAATGAATTAACAGTTAGTTATAGATAGACATGTAACTTGACATCAGGCTTAATATAAGCCCATTTAAACATCTCTGACATATAGCTTTTACTTTTTGAACTGAATAATTGTTTGAAGAACAGAGAAGATTAGTTTCTTTAAAACAACTTGAAAACTTTTATGAAAGAACCAAACAAAATGACCTTGCTTGAAAGTTACAAAACTGAGCATGGGAACAAGTCTTGGATCTCAGGCTTTCCATTGGTCAGTTCTAAGCCTTTCCACCAATCAGATTTGTGAGATCTGAAACTGGTCTCTGTTCTCAGTTTTGTAACCTAAATTCCGAATATATTTTTGAATTTTAAAAATAAGGAATTTTTATTAAATTGCTGATCAGTTTAAAACACATTCAAATTATTACCTTACTATGCATTTAAGGATGCTTTTTAATACAGAAAAGTGAAAATAAAATTCTTGTAACCAACTAGAAAGTTAACCTCTCTTCCCTATGAATATTTCTTCAAATCTATATGAATATTTTTTTTCAAATCTAGGCAAACTTTTGAAATATATAGCTTTACCCAGTTTTCTGGTAAGATATCCTTGATTTCAATCACAATACTGATTAGGCACAGTTTAAATATTTCTGTTTATTGCATTGCTTCTATGCAATATCCCTGATAATCTGTATGTAATGCATGTGATATTACCCACATACAACCACAGCTTTAATAAAATAGTCAGTTGGCATCAATTTAACTCTAAACATTCTATTCTGAAAACCCCAAAACAACATTTTCTTGAATTGAATTTTGTAGTTTTTGCAAGAAGAGTGACTGATTACTTACTTTTGCTAAAGTTGTTTGGAATTCCGTAGGGATAAGATAGAAACAAAACAATAAAACTACCAACAACGGAAAACAAAACATTGACCTTTTTTACCCATATTTCACATACGTTCGGTATCGCCAGTCTCATATATATTCTCTTTCTTTCATAACATAATTTATCACCGTTATCAGAAAATAAAAACAAACTAAAAAAATCTTTAACAGTATTTTGCCTGTACAAAACAGTGTGTGTAGAAGCTTATTACTTCATATGAAATCACAGTCATCATTTGTGTACATGTAGAACATAACTGTACATGCAACTCTTACACTTACATGTATTATATTTCTAAACACATACGGTAATAAATATTGAGATGTTCTCCTATAAAGTCCACATAAAACATACTACAAGATAACATTTTTGATGGGTGACTTATAACTTGGAAAACGTGTTCACAATGTGTAGAAAGTAACACGAAATACTATATTTTAGGGCCATTTATAGAATTTTTTTCACTTTCAACTCGGTGACCAAGGAAACACAAAGTTGACATATATTCCTGAGATACTGCAACTGTGTAGGAGACATTGTGCGTAACCATAGATACATAATTACATCATAACGGTAACAATATGGAACTAATGTCACATTAACCCTTTACTACATGTATACACGTTTAAAAGCCTGCGAGACCTGTGTGAATCCAGATCAGCAGGCACATCTGTGCTGTTAGAGCTAGATCTATACTGGTCACATTTAGGCTAGAAATAACCTACTGAGCCTAAAAGCAAACAGTGTAGATCCTGATCAGATGGCACAGATGTGCTGGCTGATCTGGATCTACATTGTTTGCCCATGCAATAAAGGTGTATCTATGAAGTAAAGGGATTTATTTTTCACACTTACTACGAACAAGTCAGACACTAAAACTGTAAAACTGCAAACTGAACTCAGGCTGATATGTGTCAATATCAATTTTCCACAGTGAATCAATCTCATTATAATCGAGAAAATTTGAATCTACAGCTATAAAATGATCAGAAAACAGCACCGTAAATATTACATGCCAGGCCATAATAACAGTAAAGCAATTGACGGGGACAGAACACCAGTAGTGTAAGAATATAAGACACACAAGACTAACTTCTGATGCCACTTATTTAAGAATATATATTATTTTTTCAAGCATCTTACTTACAATACGATTTTACGTGTGAAATATTAATTAAATTAAATGTAATATAAAAATTTTTTAGGATTCACTAAATGAACTTCATTTAAAGAAACCTTGAAAACATCAATTAAATTCTTAATTACCATTTGGCGTAGTCTTGGAGAAGTAAGTATACAATGCGTCCTATATTCCTGCACTAACGGTAATTATAGCACTTCTAACAGGAAGCAACTATAAAATTGCAACATAGTCATCTAAAAATGCTTGAAATTACATTGAAAAAAAATTGATGTTTTCACTTTTATTGTGGGGGTGGGGGTGATATGAAGAAATATGCCATTTACGGAACAGAAATGATAAAACCGCAAAAGAAATAACATACTGCAATTCACACAACCTTTTCCATGTTAGTTTAAATATACCAAATCCTAAAAACTGATATACAAATCTGTATATACAATACAATAAACAAAATTACCCTATATATCTCTTTTCTACATAAATCATATTTTGCTAAAAAAAGATTCAACATTTAAAAAAGACCACTCAGCAATTTAAAATATATGATGCTAACCTCTATGCATGTGGTGTTTATGTTACTTTTGTCAAATTAGAACTCTAATGCTAGAAGCTGATTTTTAAACAAAACAGAAACCACTTTTTATGTGTAGTCCAGAAAAATTTCGAAAGTTTGCAAAAATAATGTTAACATCAATAATGTTATTAATACGTTACTTTGAATGCTAAGATTTGAATACAGTCAAGATTTACTATTATTAACCCCACATGCATATACATCAGCAACAAATATAGCAGCATTCAACTAGCTTACACTCTGAACTACTGGGAAGTGTATTTGAACAATCAAATACTTCTCCAAACCAGGCCCCAAGATTATAAAACTGAGAATGGAAACCAGTCTCCTATCTCAAGCATCTGATTGGCTGAAATGGTGACTGGTTGCCATTTCAGCCAATCAGATGCTTTAGATTTAAGACTGGTTTCTAATCTCGGTTTTATATTCTTCAGCACTGGTCAATAAGGCAAGAATGTATATACTATGGCAAACTTTAATGGAATTCAGATCATTTAAACAAGAAATATGTTAAAAACTAAAAGGAACAAAAATCATCTATTTATTTCCTACCATGTTTCTATTCACATGATTTCAATACAATCAATTATGAAAATTCCATTTCTATTTGATATTCTAGTCTTTTTTCCATATATTGGAACTAATAATAAAATATGTTACTTTAATTTATGTACTTAGTAACTGTTCAATTGCACTTTACATAAGATTACTTTTTTCATACTGACCATTACCTTGTTTATATATATTTTAAGAAATTAAAACATTGAACAAAACTATAATCAATTGTAGAATTACAAAACAAGTCTTTGGCGTAAATAAACAAACTTGTACCTAAAGAGGTATAAAGCTGATTAATGTAAATCTATGTTAGATGCATGTTTCATTGTTTTAAAAAAATGTGATATCTTTTTTTAAATGAATAAGAGATTGATCCTGATAAAATGTCTGAACAAATTATACATCTTATGTACAAAAACAGTGCTAAGACATAAAATCTATATTGAAACATGACAACAAGTTTTTTGTAACTTTTAAAACTTGAATGGTAGTTCTTTAACATAAAAATTAATTTGAAAGGGGATGTAATTCTTTTAAAATTGCAGTCACAGGTAACCACTTTAAATCGACATTGTTTTTCATTACTAATTATGAATGCAAAAAAAGAAATATACTTTCCAGGAGATGAACTTAAAAGCCAAATAAACCTTTGAGGAAATAAAATATATACACTTTTAAACAAATTAAGATAAAATATGTACCAAAATATCTTCCAAGTTTTAATAGCTACAAAAAATTAACATTCTCTTAGAGTAAATAACATAAACAATACAATACAAAGTTCCATAAAATCTACAATATACTACTTTTGATTTTTGTTTTCTGCTATCTACGTCCTATGAAACTGAATAGATGAACATATTATGAGAGTACACAAATTCATTGATTTTATGCAGCAGCATTATGCCTTTTATGATAAAACGCAATACCAATCCTGTACTGACCCTGTACACATATAAAACTGTCATGATGAAACTCTCTTTTTGCTCTCTATTGTTTCATATACAGGCTGATTATCTGAACAATATTCTTTTCAAATCTTAATAATCTACTTAACTCTTTTACTCTTATCACATGGGTGAACAGTGTAGATCCAGATCAGCTAATCTAGATCTACATAAATCATGCATGTAAAGGAGTAAACAGTTAATAGCTTAAATAGCAATCCTCAAGTGACTTTTAAAATTAATGTCACCAAACTATTTGTAATTGTGTAAACCAAAGCTGTCATCCAACTTTTTATAATTTTTTTTCAGCTGTTTTATTAAGAATTGTTTGATCAGAAATTGAATGTTGGTCAAATCCAACATTTTAACTTAATATCAAATATACAAACTTTAAAAACAACAGCATGATTGTCCTCAAATTGAGACTCCATTTTGACATTTTAGGATAAATTACCCCAACATAGTTTTGATTATCATTTAATCATTTTCTTTAATAAGTAACATAATAATATCGGATAAACTTACTACACAACCTTTCTACGACAATGTATGATCCGTAGTATTTTGTACATATATGTCTCATTTATATAATAAAAAGTAAAAAATATAAGCTAAATTTCAGGTGGGTGTATGATAACCTCTTTCATGCTTACCAAAGAATGATAACTGTTATGTTAACCAAAGAATGGTAACTCTATTATGTTTACCAAAGAATGGTAAAACTGATTTTTTTATGAAGTGAAAATGTGTGTGACACATTAAGTAAACTCTTTCAGTAATAAAGCACATTTTAAGTTGGATTGCAGAACATATATCTATGAAATAATCAAGACAGAAAATAAAAGAACGCCAGCAGAGTATATTTTTGACAAAAAACCCACAAAAAAGCTAAAAACATTGCCCCTTTATTTTTATCTTATAAAAATAAGGTTCCAAAAGACCAATGTAAACTAATATGCAACTTGTGGCAGTGTGATTTTGTTTTCTTTAAAAATGTCTATAATAAATCTGCATACAGAATTATAAAACCTATAATCTCAAAATCTCAAATTTATTATAATTTGGCAGAAATAAGTGTCTTCAAATCAGTAAGTTAATTAGAAAGATATACACAAAATCATTTCTTGAAAATTATTTAATGAAAATGTTGTTCAACTTAAAAGCCTTTGTAAGCATTGGGTCAAAAAATTGTAAACTGCTTGTCTACTTACCATCATTGTTCGAATATAAGCCGCACTCATGTATAAGTCGCACCGCCCCCAAACGTGATAGAACAGATGAAAATGGCTTAACACAATGTATAAGCAGCCAAACCTGTTTATTGGCCGCACCCCCAACTTTTTACTTCCGAATTCTGGGGAAAAATTGCAGCTTATATTCAAACAATGACGTTATTACTGCAGTCCATGATTAAATAGCTAAAGCATTGACCATAATTTCACAGATATTTTATTCAGTTAAAAATGCTGAATCACAGCCCCATACAAAAAAGTAAGTTAGAAGTCCTTTAAACAAAACATAACAGACTAAATAAAAAAGTTTCTTTTTAAAATGAACAATAAAGTAACAATGCAGTCAGAACATTTAATCTTGAGTGCACACACTGGGCACTCGTGTGCACGTTCCTTGCACACCTTGTGCACTCTCTGTGCACACCATGTGATGTAACTATATACATAATACTCAAGAAACCCAATAACAACATGATTATCAACAGATTTTTATACCTCACACCAAAATCACTGTAATATTACACAAACAACAGTGTTTATCCACATTATGTCTATAATGTTAAATTTACAAAACAGTAAAGAAAACAAATATGAGCTCCCAAAAATGTTTACCAACAGTTTGTAAATAAGTTAACGTAGAAGATCAGACTGACAAGTATAAAACGAGATGCTGACAAAATGCCGTCTTCTAGTGCTCGTGACGCAACATGAAGAACGTTTATGCATGGACGCACGCTGTCATGACGATGACGACAGGCACACAGGGATATAACAGCGACATCACTTGTATGTTTCTGCACATAGAAAAGCAAGGAAAACATGAGTTAACATGGATCTAGGGGTACAGTAAGACTATCTGGCTAAATGACAAACTTCTATGGGTACATGTAACACATCTGGCAATCCTAGGATAATGACATTCATCATCAACATCATAATCATTACAAATAATACCACCACCTATAACACTGATTAACCAATCATCATCATCATCTCATCATCATCACCATCATGTTTGCTAATATAACCATTACCTAGCCTACATTTAAATCATAATATCCATCATCATCATCATCAACAGCAGCATTATCATCATCACTCATCTCCTTATGATGAATACACTAAATGAAAAAAACAAAACAATCATGATGTGTACAATTAACCCTTTCCTCCATAAATATGCATTTTTACGCATGTGCTACCAGTGTAGATCCAGATCAGCCTCTGTGTTGTCTGATCAGGATCTGCACTGGTCACATTTTGGTCAGAAATAACCTAATGAATCAAAAAGCGAACAGTTTAGATCCTGATCAGATGGCACGGATGTGCCAGCTGATCTGGATCTAAACTGTTTGCCCATGCAATGAAGGTGTATCTATGGAGGAAAGGGTTAACAAATAACAGGGCTGGGGCTGATGAGTCTCAATATAACTCATCATGTTGTTAAATAGTTAAAAGAGTTGCAAGTAAGAATTTATATGACAACATTTTTCAAGCTCAATATTTCATTTGATGGTCTCTTTCCGATCCAGAGGGGGTTCAGTGGTGTTGACAAACCCCCAGAAGGCCCAAAATGAACCCTTATATATAAATCTTGCATTCAACCCTGGAAACATTATTTGGCAGTTTATTCTTCGGCAACAGTTCAGTTCTGATATTCTAGTGTATACCCTTGATGATTCAGCCTTGTTATAAGCTCCTGTAAATATTATTATAGCTTTTTCTATCTCTTTTGTATCATAAACCTCCTCTAAGCTAAATAAATCTAGTCGAGCTGAATTTATCTGTCTGAGTTGGATCTCAAAGTATTCCCAATTTACATCCCAACTTTTACATGGTAAGCACATTTAGCATGTGAACTGTGTTCTGCCACAATGTCTATATCCAAAGCACCACATCTAACTCTTCCCTTACAATGGGACGCAACTAACCACTCCTGGGACAAAAAAAGACCTTAAATCAGACATCATAATCTACTCTGAAAAAAAGAACGGTTCCTATCGAGCCTTGACCAGAAGTTTTGAAATCTCTGCAATTTTATTGGTTGAAATTAAGCAGTCCCAGAACTGATCAATGGGAAGCCTGAGATCTACGAGTGGGTTTCATATTCATTTTTATAACCTTACAGCCTGGACTCATTTTCTAACAATCCAATATTAGACTGGCGGCCAATACAAGCTTATTTGAATCTACACTGGTCACACATGGATTTAAGTGTTAAATTCTTACAATATGCCAAGTTCTAAACCCTTCCTCCATATATACAAGTTTTATCACATGTGCACACAGTGTAGATCTGGATCAGCCAGAACATTTGTGCTGTCTGATCATGATCTACACTGCTGGCTTCTTGGTCAGAAATAACATTATGAATGTAAAAGCGAACAGTGCAGATCCTGATCAGATGGCACGAATGTGCCGTCTGAGAAAACCTGTATATAAGGAGAAATGGATTAAGGCAAAACAAACATGTTCACATACTTCAGGCAGCTTATAAGCTTGACCCTATTGCACAATGATTTACTGGCACTGACAAGCAATGCAGGCCCAAACAAGCACCTTATCTTAACACTCTGGGCCATTGATGATAGAACTGAGATTAAAACCAGGACTGAAGGTTATAAAACTGTGATTGGAAACCAGTCTCAAATCTCAAGCATCTGATTGGCTGAAATGGCGACTGGTCAAACATTTCAGCCAATCAGATGCTTGAGATTTGAGACTGGTTTCCATGCTCAGTTTTATAACCTTGGGACCAAATCTCATCCTAAGCAAGTAACTGACTCTCCAAACTGACCAATCAAATTTCTAAGTTTCTACACTGTTTTTCATCCAGTCAATAAAATTGCACCAATTACTTTTATTAAATGTATCAAGTATTACCTTAATGTTAAATGATCAAAGAAATTAACCCTATACTCCATATATAAGTTTTATTGCATGGGCAAACAGTGTAGATCCGGAATTGCCAGCACATCCATGTCATCAAATAAGGCTCTTTGCTGTTTGCTTTTAGATTCACTAGGTTATTTCTGAATAAGCAAGAAGCAAACAGTGTAGATCCTGATCAGACATCCTGGATTTGCCATCTGATCTTGATCTGCACTGTTTGCTCAGAAACAAATAGTACATATGTGCCCAATATTATAAAACTGAGCATGGAAACCAGTCTCAAATCTCAAGCAGTCGCCATTTCAGCCAATCAGATGCTTGAGATTTGAGACTGGATTGCAATCTTAGCTTTATAACCTGCAGACATGGAGTAAAGGGTATATAGGGTTAAGGTCCATTGTTACACACTGGTGGACAAAAACCGTAATGATAATGATAACTAGAATGAGAATTCTATGACTGTATTGGAGGTGACAATGATGATGATAATGACTATCATTGCCTGATGATGATGATGATGATGTTGATGAAAGTACAAACTGATGAAGCCAGTCATCAAACAAGAAAAACATGCAAGAAATCTAATCCGCTCATGCAACAAATACGAAGCCCAATTTAACACAGCCATTTTAAACGAATATTCAATAAGGTTATCACAAAAGACGACGAAAAAAGCTATGATTTTCGGGAAGTAACAACAATTTCCATAAAACAATGGAATACAAAAGTCACTGAACCACAATCACAAGTGTTCATACGAATATTTAGAAATTGTAAAAAAATGGAAAGTTACATGATCAATGAACAATGTTACATGAATGATGAATATGATTACAAAAATGTGAGAAAATCTGTCGTAGATTGAGCTTTTCTTGCATGTTGGTTGCTTAGCTGGCAGCACTGGTACGATGCTTCCACAAGACAACATCGAATATCCTCTGTAAACTAGTAAGTAGAAACACTTACCTTTACTGGATTCATACAGAAGTTCAAGCTTGACACATGTTGCCTCAATTATTTATCTTTCTCATATTTTTTCTTCCAATTGGTTAAATCTGAGCAATCTCCAAACTGACCAATTGCAAGCTTGAGATTTGAGACTGGTTTCCATTTCTGGCTTTATAACAGTACGGCCAGGGGAGATAACACACTCATAACAACCATTCACAAAATCTGTGTTCTTTGATACAAAGAAACCCCTTCAGTCACAATTCTAAACTTGGAAAGACGAGTCTCTAACAATGGTATATAATCATGTTTCTAACTAGAATAGTATTCCACTAAAAAAACAAATCAAAGTAATCAGTCAGTTGACCTAATGCATGAGGCAACATGTCCAAGCTTCAACTTGATAGAAAATATAATAATATTGATACATGCCTCATGAAATATGATCTGAATGGCCACTAGTATGGTTTACTGTCATTTTTGGGTCGTTTCAGCTGTACTTTTAACCTCTTCATGCCGATTTGAAATCCGTTCATTGCTTGTATCGCCGCTTGTGCTGAGACCGGGTTGTCGTAACTTACAAAACCTGTTGAGCATAAGTCAGATAGAAAATATAATTCAGGTATCCAGCCAGATGGGTTAACGCTTTATTTCAAATTGCAAGTGAAATGTTGACTTAAATCATTTACATTAGTTTCTATTCTGGTATGACAAACCATGTTTTGAAATTTATGGGAAGATAGCAATATTAAAGTGTTTTTCAGTTATTGTTTTCTACTATCAGCTGCTGTGTAGGCCAGCTTTAAGATTAGCAGACACCACAGCCAGTCTATAAGATGCCAGGGGCAGATCCAGAGATGGTTAATTGAGCAGCAGTATTTAACTTTTATGGGGATTTTGGCTAGAATTTATCCTGTTACTACCCTAAGACTGCCCAAAAGGAACCCCCTTTTCTGTGCATCTTGCACCTATCCTGAATGGCTATGTTGGTTAAACGACTGCTTCTCATAATGGCTCAACTCTCTTTGATGTTTTATGGCACACAATACTGCCAGTTCTGGCCTTTTTTTGAGGAGATAAAACCCAGCAGATTACCCTCCCTTGATTGCAAGGTTTGTTTATAAAAGTTTTACACATCACACGTATGTAATAGATGAGACACAATAAATGTACAATTAAACTTGATCACTCTGACCGGAAGCAGACGTACATGAATAACTCAGTAAACTCTGGACCATCCAGGTAAAGCCAGGATCATCACTTACCAAAACATTTACTAAGATTTGTCTGTTTATCAATGAAGACTTTAGCTGATATCACGTTTCCAAATGGCATGAAGGTCTGCATGAGGTCCTGATCACTGAACTCTTGTGGCAAGTGGTAGATGAACAAATTGGCACCCTCAGGACCTGAAAACAACAGTATAGCTAAAGTCAAATTGTCTACAAAGACCACTCAGTGGATCACCCACAAGCGGTCTTAAAAGGCAGGTGGTCTTTGTTCACAAGTGTATATGTTTTTTCAATCAGTCAGTGGGACAAATAAAATGTGGTCTTTGTCCAAGGATGGTCTTTGTTTACAGGTGGTCTTTAGCTCAGGTTTGAATATTGTCTTTACAACATTATCTGCTTTCCAGCCAATTTCTTATAGTTGAAGATTCCCAATTCTGGAACTTGAGAAAAAAAACAGCAGCAGCATATCCATGTTTCGCATTTCAAATTCTTTAACTTTGTCGGCTATAGCAGAATTACACATTTTACCATATTTTAACACTACTCCATGGGCAAGGCCTTATATGCAATGGATGAGCAGGCTGCTCTGGCCTTACACTGTTCAATTCTTGCTCAGAAATAGTCAACTGAATCCAAGAGCAAACAGTGCCGATCTTACATCTTAAGGCAAAATCAGACTTCCTTACATATTCTGTCTGGAAGTCCCTTCACATAAAATCAAAATAAAACTGAATAAAGGCATACTGGTACCAGTTAAATTTGGTGTTTTTGTAGCTTATGAAACTGGAAACTGATATTTAATGTAAACCTAACAAAGAACTGTTTTATAGTGACTAAACAGCTCAGTGGTGTTTCTGATTCCATGTCAAGTGGTAGCAAGTCTGATACTTTTACTCTTTTTAAAAATCACTAGCTGTCTTTTAGGTAACATTTTACAGTGGTGTCTATTTCAGTGGTGCTACATTATACTGAGCACTGAATGGAACATTGGTAAATTCTGGAACTGCTGTCTTCTATATCTTGACATTTGTTGGAGGCATCACATCTGGATATAGGTAGTTACCTTTAAACAAATAGTAAATACACAAAGCGTAACCAATCAATCACACCTTTGATTAAAAGTATGCCTGGAAATTTTTAAAATGGTCCCCAGATTCCTGGAAATTCAGTAAAACTAGCAGTGCAGAAATCACTAGGAATTCAGTACCAACAATTATGAGTTTGTTACCGTTGTCAGTGTTAATTTGCTGACATGGACTTCCACAAGTTTGTTCACCCCTTACCTTCTGTCTGTTTTCCAGCAGGGGAGTTAACTGCTTGAAGTTGCTGGGCAGCTTGTGAGCTGAATGCGTTTGGGAATGATGCTGAAACACAGTATCACTATTTTATATATACTGTAGTGGGGAACTTTTGTATTTTCACTCAGCTATATTGTGAATTTAACTAAAAGGCAGAGTTAAAGATTTATATATCAGTTTCTTATTTAGAATAATAAATCTAATAGGAGGTTGTACTGTATTAATTAGACAAATTCGAATCAAATATTGATCACAAATATTGATCAGCTAGGTTTATAAACAACTGTGCCAGTTTTAATCTTAGGAAGAAATTGGTGCATATTCTGCAATATAGTGTAGGTATCAAAAATACAACAAAGTGCAGTATTAAATTGTAAGTATTCCAACAAATAATCTTTCATTTAATTAAAGCTTCAATTTCTATTAATTTGTCATCTGATTAATGCTTTACATGTACATCTATCTAGCAACATGTTCAGCTGCTTTTTTATCCGAGTCTGTGTAAGATCTGACAGAGCATGAAAACTTTTTTACTTGAATTTATTCTCCCTTATTTTTATGAAACCTTGGTTACTTCAAGTCAAACTTTCCCTCATTTTTTAAAAATCTGTCACCTGAAGCCAATATTTCCCTCTTATAAATGAAACCCACCTCCCAACCCCCGTTATCTGTGGCAAAACTTTCCTTATTTTTATGAAAACTCAATTACCTTAAGCCAAACGTTTTTATGAAACCAAACCCTTCCCCCACCAAACCTCAACTATTTGAAACTACCTCATTTTCATAAAATTTACACGGAAGGAACATACAGTGTAAATATCTATTTCATTAACCCTTTCATTCCTACATACGCATTTTTACGCATGTGCGACCAGTGTAGATTCCGATCAGCCAGCACATCTGTGCCGTCTGATCAGGATCTGCACTGCTCGATTTTGGTCAGAAATAACCTAAATAACCTGAATCAAAAAGCAACAGTTTAGATCCTGATCAGACGGCATCGATGTGCTGGCTAATCTGGATCTAAACTGTTCGCCCTCGCAACTAAGTTGTATCTATGGAGGAAAGGGTTAACAGTAATGTAATAAGTCTATAGATAAACAAAAGAATACTTCACAATTTGAAAGTAGTATACTATAAAGCCATTAATGAGACTAATAATACAAGTAATACACATAAAACACATTAAACACCAATTTAAGTAAAATTTCTCTGCAACTTAATTAACCCTTTACTTCATATATATGGATTAAATCGCCTCTGCTACCAGTGAAGATCCAGATCAGCAGTTGGCACATTCATGCCGGCTTATCTGGATGTACACTGTTTGCCCATAGGGTAACAGCCAAATCCCTGTAGTAAAGGGTTAATATTGACTAATCTATCTAATGCTGCATTATTTAACATGGGGATGTACACTAAAGACAGGAATTAGTTCTACTGGGACATCTCAGTAGGTGGGGTAATGAAGATAACTCTGTCAGTCCTCAGTTTAGTTACATTTACAACATGTGTAGACCTGAATCAGCTTATGCATCTGTGCACATTCTGTGCCCAAGGTTATAAAACTGAGCATGGAAACCAGTCTCAAATCTCAAGCATCTGATTGGCTGAAATGGCGACTGGTCGCCATTTCAGCCAATCAGATGCTTGAGATTTGAGACTGGTTTCCAAACTCAGTTTTATAACCTCCAACCCAGACCTGGGTCTACACTGTTGACTATTCTGTCAATAAATTTCTGCAAAAAACCAACTTTTGATATGAATATTGTATGGAACAAATTAATTTCTGAGAAAGACAAATCAATTTCATAGATTCAGCAGGTGTAGATTTCCTGATGATCTGGCTTATCAGGTGTCAATTCTATTCAGCAGCGGCAGATCAGAATAGGTGTTCTTGTATATAAATCAGTACCTAATTCTAAAATTCTAAAGAGTGACTGATAGTTCAAAGAAAACAGAGTTACGCAACAAAAACAAGGTTTATTTCAAATTACGTTGTAACATGGAAAAAGTGAACAGAACAAAAAATCGAGACCAAGCACCAGTGCCCAAGGTTATAAAACTGAGCATGGAAACCAGTCTCAAATCTCAAGCATCTGATTGGCTGAAATGGCAACCAGTCGCCATTTCAGCCAATCAGATGCTTGAGATTTGAGACTGGTTTCCAATCTCAGCTTTATAACCTTCAGGCCAGTTCCATTAATATAACCCTTCACGTGACAGGATATGACTTAACCCATGGGCAAACAGGGTAATCCAGATCACCCACTTTTCCACTTTATCTGATCAGGATCTACACTTTTACCTGTGCAGATCCAGATAAGACATCATGGATGTGCCATCTGATCTGGATCTACACTGGTTGCACTCACCCTAAAACCTGTGTAATTTGGATACTGTTTATACATACCAGTATATATAGCGATTCCCACAACATATAAACATGCCCATATATGTTTGCATTATGTGATAGTGTCTACTAGATTGGATAATTACAATAGGTTTACAATAGTGCTCCGCATGCTGTACATTCACTCAAGCTAAATAGCCAGGTGTCATGGCTCATTTATGTCTATGCAAGGTGTACAAAAAGGAATAGTCTTCTTGTGTTTGTCATTCAATTTACATAGAATATGGTGTGCAACAGGGAGATGTCTTGACCTCTACCCTTTCAATGTATTTTTACAGGTGAGCAACAATATCACACTCCGTACTCATAAGATTCAATTTAAATAGGCATGCAACAGGGGGGTGTCCTCTTTCCTTTATCAATTAATTAATTCTTTAAATGGTTTGCTGAAAAGCAAGTCTTTTTTCCTTTTTCATTTACACCAATAATTTTTGTTATCATTTTTCACTGTTTTGGTGTTAATTCAATAACATTCATAAATATTAATTCCAGATCATTTTAAATGTGATATGTATTACTGATCAAACACTACAATTATAAGGTTTACCATTTACAATCTTTAAGATTGATACTGAACATTACTATTAGAAGAAATGGGGATATTTTGGGAAGGGGAAACAAAGGCATGGGACTTACACATATTTGGTTCACAAATTGACAAGGGATGGTATTAATAAAGAGCAACAGTTTGCACAATCATGATCCATAAGAAGAGTTTTTGAGCTAAATTTCCCTTTTCCAGTGATAAAACAAATTCAATTGACATTTTGTTGTTAAACTCATTACTCCTTATATAGGACTTTGAAGGCATGGGTAAACATTGTAGATGGACATCCTCTGGCACGTCCTCATCAGGCTCTTTAATGTTTGCTTTTAAATTCATTAGGCTATTTCTGACTAAGACGCAAACAGTGTAGATCCTGATTGACAGCACAGCTAGTCTGGACCTACACTGTTGACCCTCATGGCAAAAGTCGTATATATGGAGTAATGGGTTACTTGAAAATACAGAGATTAAACATGGAAGATCATGGCTTGAAAATTTTGTGATAAAACAAAATATATACATATACTCAAAAGTGCTTTTTCAAAGATACATGTGTTTACAGCATTCCAACTACATGATTAGAGAGACATTTATCACAAGCTATACTACTGTAACTGTTACTGTAACTGTTAACAGTTCTTTAACAAATAACATAGAAGTTATGCTCTTTGAAACTCTTGATTATGCAAAATACAGACTGCCATGAGTTTAAACATGTACAGTATTGAAAGAAAAAAATGCCTTTTTAGAGGGAGAATTCTAATTATCAATTATATGGTTTCTTTTGGCAAAGTTGGAATCCAATGTTCATGCATGTGCAGATATGAGGGAATTGATCGACAAAGAAGACAACAAGTTATACGATACATTCAACATGTATCAACTCAGAGCAGTCACTCCAATAGAAGCTGGGCATACACTGCACGCCAATCCAAACATCGGAGACAAATTTTTGTTCCCTATCCACCCAACCGCACACCAGAAAAAACACTGAACGAATAGGACACTTTGATATATTTCCAAAAAATGAGCCAATTACCTGTAGCTGGGCTGAGCAAACCTGACAAACCTGCGTATTGCTGGATCCCAGAGTACGCCTGACTTAAGGCGTCAATGCCCGATGTTCCATTGGTGATGCCTGGTGACATGCTGTTGGCGGCTAAATTGTTATTGCCCAAACTTTGTAGGCCAGCAAAACCACTAAGTGAGCTGTTGGACGTGGACAGAGACCCGGACAGGGATGCTGCAATCATAAGTTTCGTGGTAAATAAAGCAGGCCACACTGACTATAACATAACAATCAACATTGCACATAAAGGATATTAACAAAGAAAGCATGGATTATTCAAGTTCTAGCCACACATAAGTAAAGACCTTCTTCTTATAAGTAAAGACCTTCTTCTAAGTAAAATCAAGATTTCTGCTTTTGTACACATAGGTAATAATTTAAACACATTTTCAGAGTACATTTAAGACACTCTAAGTACATTCAACATTAAGGCTCCTACTCCTTCTCCTACAATGCAACAGTCAAACAAATTTGCTTAAACATGTAACATGTAACATAGAATTAAACTACATTAGGATGGAGTAAACATTTAACATGTAGGATGGAATTAAACTTTGAACTAGTCATGTGACAGCAGTGCAGCTACCTGACTGGTTCTTGCTGCCATTGGCTCCACCTACAGCTGACATTTGATTGGTCGACTGCATAGCCTGGTTCCCATTCATTCTGATGTTGCCCATATTGGATCCATTATTACCCATATTTCCACCCATATTCCCCTGCATTCCCATATTTCCGGACATATTTCCCTGCATATTATTGCTCATATTTCCAAACACACTGCTAAAGTTGCCCATATTCTGCATCAGACTGGCCAGGGTTTGGGCCATACCACTGGCGTTTCCACCTGGCAGGTTACCGGCTGCACCTCCTATAACAAACAAGCACAGTCAACACAGAGACACAGAAAGCACCAACAGAACAGAACAGAACACTATCAAAGCACGAGTAACATGGAAAATTAACCCTACTTTATCTAAAGGATATGGCTTTAATCCCATATCCAAACTGTGGAGATCCAGATCAGATCTAGAGCTACATTGGTCCCCCATGTGAATATTAAAGGCCTATTCATGGAGAAGTTAACCATTGAAACCTTATTAACCAGTATAGTTAGCATAAATATTTTATTTCAATGTCTGCTTAAAAACCAACATCATTTGTCACTGCTTCATGTTCCTTGTGATAACCAAAGACATTTTATTAAAAAAGTTGTTTGTAAGACAAGCATAACAAATTTTGCCAAATATGGCATCTGACTATAATTTAATGAAACAACAGGATGGACTGGGCCCCTCCAACCATTAATGTCACTAGTAGTAGGTAATTTTACTCTTTACTTTCCGAAACATTCCTTTAATTTGAGTCTAAGACTATTCATTGTTCTTATGTGTTGTTTTTGGAAATTTATAAACTGGATGTAACAATGCTTTTCTAAGCACTTAACCCTTTTACTCTATTGGGATATGGCAGTTATTCGATGGGCCAACAGTGTACAATAGGATCTACAATGTTTGCTTTTAAATTTGTTAGGTTATTTCTGACCAAGAAGTGAACAGTGTAGATCTTGATCAGATGGCAAGAATGTGCTGCCTGATCTTGATCTACACTGTTTGCAAAATGGATAAAGGCATATATAAAGTGTAAAGGGACATGGCTGGGTCCCGAATAAGCAATAAAATCAGCAACTGAAATTCTCTTAACTGGCTTTATCTTTTCTAAAACTGATCATCAAAGACTCTTGACTCTGACAGTTTTCTCTCCTAACACGCATAATGAACAGCAGTTAGTACATTAACCCTTTCCTTGATATATATGCATTTTTACGCATGTGCGACCAGTGTAGATTCGGATCAGCCGGCACATCCGTGCTGTCTGATCAGGATCTGCACTGGTCGCATTTTGGTCAGAAATAACCTAATGAATCAAAAAGCAAACAGTGTAGATCCTGATCAGATGGCACGGATGTTCCGGCTGATCTGCATCTAAACTGTTTGCCCTAGCAATAAAGGTGTGTCTATACAGGAAAGGGTTATACATGTGAGAGGCACAGGTTAGGAATCTACAACTTACATCAGACAAAAAACAAAACTTTACAGGAACTTACAAACAGTGACAAACTAAGTGTCGCTGTTAATCTTTAAGATAAACTGACAGGAACAAAAGGGACAGGTTGAAATAACAATTGTTACAGACAAAGCATAAGGACTGCACATGGGTCAACACCATTTATTCCTCTCATTTCTGCACTTATGATTTTCAAAAGGCATAAAACTGAAGAAATTAAAACATAAAACAAAAGAACAAACACATACAATACAAACAAACATGTAATATCACTTTATTATAAACAAACACATCTTAGTCATATAAATGACATGTAACTGATGTAGAAGCGGCAACTTCCGCTTTTCCTGTCTTTCATTATCATTTCTGCTGTATTATTTATTCAAAATAATGTAGCAATAACAGTAGTTCTTCGCATCTTCCATGTTTCTGGGCAATGACCAAAACAGTTAGAACTTTTTATTATACAAAGCACGGTCTTAGCAGTAACCCTTTTGTGCACGAGATATGGCTGCTATTACCCCATGGCCAAAAAGTATTGCTGTAGATCATCAAGCACATCTGTTACATCTGATCAGCATCTACACCCCATTTTTTTTTACACTGTCTTAATTTCTGACCAAGATGCAACCAGTGTAGATCAGATCAAGAGAGCTGATCTGGATCTACACTGGTGGCACATGTGGTAAAACCTGTATTTATAGAGTAAGGCGTTAAACTGTAAGCAACTGTTGTAGTATTTATGAACCTCCTGATATCAGGTAAATAAAAAGCTCTGCTTATTGTCCAATTAATGGAATAGCAACAAACAAGTCCCGGAAACCAGAGTTCAAGGTTATAAAACTTTGATTAGAAAACAACTATCAGATCTCACTGACCAAAGTTTTATATCCCTTAGATATGAATTTATCTCATAATTAAGGACAGATCCATTTCAATGCCCCTAACCATCTTACCTGGACTATTGGCTGCGTTGGCCAGAGCCGCCAGAGATTGCAGGTTCTGTAGATGCATGTTACCAGTGGCATCACCTGCAAAGATACCAACACAACATGCTCAGTTCATACATAGTCTAACCCTAACCCTACTATAGTTTGTAAATTACAACAGTGTCACTCTGCATTTCAGTCTGTCTTTTTTCATTTATTAATTGCAGCACATTGAAGCAATTGAATGACTAAATAGCAAAGTGCAGACACTTGGCCCAATATTATAAAACCAAGACTAGAAACCAGTCTGTAATATCCCAAGTAAATTGAGACAAGTTTCCAAATGGTAGATTTACAGACTGGTCTCCAATCTTAGCTGTATGATCTTGGTTCCTAAAATCAGTCTGCAACTATGAGCAGGCTTACAGGAGTCTACATGAATGCAAGTATCAACAGGTTACAGGGTTATGTCATTCCAATCTATCACAGAGATATGCAGAAATCCTGAGTCTTTAATTCTGTACCCTATGCCAAAGATCATAAAACTAAATCTGGAGATCAGTCTCAAATCTCAAGCATCTGATTGGCTGAAATGGCGACCAGTCGCCAATCAGATCATTGAGATTTGAGACTGATCTCAAAACTAAGTTTTATGAACTTGGGCCCTGTATCCATGGATACAGCTTATATCCCATGCCGACCTGTGTAAATCCTGATCATCAAATTCACTTTGATCTGGATCTAGATCATCACAAGCATGCATATCCCTTCACTATGATATGGAACATTATTGGTCACTTCTTAGTTGAACATAGAAATTACCTAATGAATCTTAACCCTTTGCTGTATAGATACACCATTATTGCTAGGGCGGACAGTTTATATCAAGATCAGCCAGCATATCCGTGCCGTCTGATCAGGATCTAAACTTTTATTTTGTAATTCATTAGGTTATTTCTGACCAAAATGCGAACAGTGCAGATCCTGATCAGACGGCACGGATGTGCCGGCTGATCTGGATCTACACTGGTTGCACATGCGTAAAAATGCGTATATATCAAGGAAAGGGTTAAAAGCCAGCAGTGTAGATCCATATGGTCAGATAAAGATCTTTACTGTTCGCAGGTAATTTCTGACCAAGAAGCGAACAATGAAGACTGCATTGATGTAGGCTGATCTGGATTTACACTGGTTGCACAAGGGACATAATCAGCTGTACTGATGGAGTGAATGGTTAATGATGATAAACCTTTCCTTGCCATTGTATTTGCTTGTCTTTGGTGAGCATCTAGCCCATATTTGAAGGACAAACAACGGAACCAGAGACTTGCCAGACGGGGACACCAACATCATAAAACCTGCTCTCGCTAAGTGCAGTTTTCCAACGAGACTTTAATGTGTCAAAACTTTTATTTCAAAACATGCTTTTCTTATATCTTTAATTGAATTTCCTATAAAGAAGAGATCAACTCATGTCTTATTTCAAACACTCGTCTAAATTGAAAAAAATAAAATAAATTTGGTCTGAAAACAATATTTCTTAACATTTTAAAGAAGAACTGTCTACAAAGTGTCAGTTAAGATTTAAATAGATTACAAAATCAATGACAATTTTCTGTTTATCTTGTCCTGTATTTATTTCAGAAGTGGGGAAAATAATTATTTATCTTATTAAGATCCAGTAATATTTTGTTTTAGCAGACGACAACTGACTGGTTAATAGGCCTTACAAGTAATGTGATATTGCATTTTCACACCAAGAACATAAAGTAATCATCATCCTGTGACAGGACAAGTGTATGTACAGCACACACAAATACACAACAACTACAAACAAACACAATCATGCCTGTTGGTTTGGCATATATAAAGAATCTGTCACCTTTGAGTTGTTTCTGACTAAAATAGCATGCCTATCATTTCTTGCTTATCATTTCAGGCATTCAGATTGTACATGTACAACTGTAGCATAACACTTGCATCAAATCCAGAATAATCATTTTGTAAATTCCTAAACTTGATCCAAACTTTCCAGTTTACACTAAAAAAGCAAAGGTCAACTCTGGGTAATAAAGGTCCCTAATAACATGACCAAGAATGGTCTTTTATTACAGTGAAACTAAACATAAAATACAAGAATACGACTGGGCGTGAAAATAAGATTGATTACCTATACAACTGCAGCTAAGAAAATAGTGCTTACTGCCAAATGTACAGCTAACAGAAAGTAGGTCACTGGGTCATGGAAATAGGTCTTAATGCCAAATGTACAGCTAACAGAAGATGGGTCATTTGGTCAAGGAAATACTACTTAATGCCAAGTTGACATCAAAAAGGAAAGTAGGTCACTGGGTCAACTAAATAGTGCTTAATGCAAACTGAAAATGGATCACTGGGTCAAGGAAATGTTGCTTAATGCCAAGTTGACAGCAAAAAGAAAGTGGGTCACTGGGTCAAGGAAACAGATAACAACAACTCAAAATAGACACAGGTTACTGGGTCAGAACAGCTGTCACATATAGAGTTACCAAAGAATCATTCCGGTAAAGTTTGATGACTGCTTGACTAACAGAACATTTAAAATTATCATGACCTCTGTTTAAAGAACTGATCACTGATTTGATAAATTCAGACATGTTTATACAGAGAAAGACTGGAATGAGCAAGGTTTCCTTGCAAGAACCGGTCATTGTATAACTGGACAGAAAACATAACAGAAACTACAATCATTTACAACAATCAGTTTAACAAAATAAAAACAAACTATTGTGTTTAACATAGAAGCTGTAATAACAGGTTTTTTGATCCAAATTTGTATTTTTTTTCATTATCAGTTCACACTAATTATTACATTATCTGCTAATGAAACAGAACTAGTTTAGCCTAAATAAGCCCATTTTCACAAGTAACAAAATAAAGCATAAACTTTGGTGAAAGGTAGCGTTATAATTGGTTCAACTCCATACATGCAATAAATAGTGTGTAAAATCCACTATAACAAGCAAAAAATAACAACAGGAAAGTGGAAAACTTTCAAATTCTTGACAGCAATTAAAATTGATTATTGTACAAATTCAATTATACTGTAGAATGGGGCTGCAACATGGTTTGATTAAAACATATATCAAAGAAACTCCCATTGGTGAAACTTACTTAAATTTGGATGCAATTAGGCCATTAAAGGTTCAGACAATTAAGGTGTGATTTATTAGAATTGATGGAGAGAGATCACATTCAGGTGGGTCAGCATTATTCATTCACTGGAGGTGCCAACTGCAAATAGCTGTATAAATCAATGTGAATTAAATCCACGGGGATAAGGTGCCAAAAATAAATTAAGTGAAACCTGTCTTCAAAGCCACTAATGGGATAACCCAAAAGTGGTCTTTAAAGGCAGATGGTGTTTGTTCACAGGTGATTTTGTTCTTTAAATAAGTCAGTAGGATAAATATATTATGACGTTTATCCACAGGTAATCTTTTTTACAGGTGGTCTTTGGCACAGGTTTCACTGTATATCCAACATGGTCTGACGACCTATGTTTTTTATTTTGCTTTTTTTTTTTAAATTATAAATTTCTATGTTTACAGCAAACATAAATCTAAAAGTCTAAAATTTGAGAAAATGTTCCACTTTTGACAACTAAAACCAGTCTCTATGAAATGTATGAAAGCCAGGTGTACTAAACATTCTGCATTCAACTCAACAGTCCATGCAATAAAATAAAACTAAAACTGAAAAAAGTATCAATACAGAAGCAATGAGGTGCCCAAAAATAACAAAAACACCCACTGGTGACCGTTACAGCAAACTTGGCACAGGCGTATGCCATTCACATTCAAGTACTGGAACACTGGTGAACAATTTGCTTGAAACTACAGGTAATTTAGCTAGCAATATTAACATTAACATTAATAAGATAAGGCAGTATTAATCCTTAACCCTTTCCTCCATATATATGAGATTTGTCCCATGTGTGACCAGTGAAGATCCGTATCCGCTGGTACATCCATGCTGTGATATGGGTGTTTACTGGTTGCTTCTTGGTTAGATATAACCTAATGATTCTTTAAGCAATCAGTGCAGATTCCGATCAGATGGCACAGATGTACCAGCTGATCTGGATCTACACTGTTCTCCCATGGGATTACACCCATATCCTTACACCCATATCCCATGGAGTAAAGTGTTGACCTGTTGCGCAAATGTAATGGACTAACCAAACTTTGAACTGGTTTCTCCTATTCCTTGTTCATAGAGGAGATTGTAGAAATGTGAAGTGTAAAATGTGCAGACACCGATTAGACAGTGGGATGTGCAGGCTGATTTTGGTCTACAATGACCAAAACTGTGCCGTCAGTAGGTTATTGGTATCAGAACTTTAATCAATTATCCACTGCTTATGAAATATGTGCTACAGAAAGACCTCTCCTTGAATGCAGGTTCATTTAAAGCCCTTATCAACATTTCCCAGAACTATATTGACCAATGTGCAAACATTGTTGCATATCTGTTCTATGAATTTTATGTCTGTAATAGACAAAGCTCTTTATGTGTTGTTATATTTACATATTTGGTGGCAAGCACTTACATTTTATGCTCTCCTAGAAAAGACTTTTGCAACCAGAATCTGTCAATTTATGTTTTTCTCCAACATCCCATACCAACAGAGCTAGAGACTTTTATCATTTGGGCAAAATTAAAATGCTTTCTTATTCATGTTTTTTTTTCAAAAGATACTTAATCCTGTAATAGAATAGCATGCAAGATCAATATTAATCATGTTTTAGTGATTTTAGTTTTAAATTATGGCAATTTTAAAATCATTAATTTTGAAAACTCGGAATAGAATTTTTTTCCCGAATATTGGGGGAAAAGTTACTTTTTATCTGGAATAAAGCACATTAATGGCTATATAATAAGTAAAACAAGAGTGCCAAAATGCCACAAATTACGCCCACTGAAGAATTAACTGTTTTTGTACCAAAAAAGGGCCATAACTCTGAAGTGGCTGAAGCGATTCAGCTGGTTATCGAACATGGCCATAAACATTTTTCTCAAGTTTTATGAAGACTGGTCAAACTCCTCTATGAACAAAGTCTGCCAGCAAGTTTGGGAAGAATCTACTATTGAGGAAATGTTACATGCACCTATTGAAATCTCTATCTATAAATTTAGTCAGTTTCAAGCAAATTCTACTGTCTATATAAGAAAAGCCAAGAATTGATTAAATAATAAAAGGTATAACTCCATGCAGACAACATGAACAAATGCAAATATACAATAGCTAGCCAACTTCAAAAAGACAATGGTAAGAACATAAGGCCGTCAAGCACCAATCTAGCTTCTGCTGTACTGGTCATTCAAAGCATGGTCATTCTAGCTTATTTCTGATCAGAAATTACAACAATATAGTTGGTATCAAATTTACAAATTTTGAAAATAATTTTATTATTTGTGATCATCTTTTAAAATAAAGGTTTGTTGAATTTCTCAACAGTATCAAATTTGGAATTTCATGATTATATTTTTTTTCAATTTTGACAAAAAATATATAGCTGTAATAATCATAAACAGCTGTGAAACTCATAACTGCACTGTGAAGATTATATTTAATAAATAAAAATATATATCTGTGCCCAAGGTTATAAAACTGAGCATGGAAACCAGTCTCAAATCTCAAGCATCTGATTGGCTGAAATGGCGACCAGTCGCCATTTCAGCCAATCAGATGCTTGAGATTTGAGACTGGTTTCTAATCTCAGCTTTATAACCTTAAGCCCAAGAAACAATGTTCTTACTAAGCTAGTTATGCCCTCAACAGTTTAGGTTATATCACTGTCAGCCATGGCTATTGTGATGCTTTTGGGCCATATGGATAAGATGAGACAATATAAAACAGCGGCTGCAAATAAAAGACGTGAACGATGAAGGTTTGAGGTGTACCTGCCGCATTCGAACTGGAATTGGAGCAATTCGATGACGAGGAATTATTATTGCCGCTCGAGTTCCCGCCGGCTAAGGCAGCTAACACGGAGAGAAGGCCTAGTAGAGACAAGTGCATTGCAGCATTAGAAACGTTAAGTCAAAACATGGACAATCTTTGAAAATACAGTCAACTCTCACACAAGAAATCAAATCCACACACTCATAACAATGTGACATTATCATCATTTTTGTAATTTCGCTTGATGCGTCAGTGTTTAACATCAGCATCGGTCAGAATGTTTTCTAAAATAATTAACCTGCTAATTTATCTGTGTACAAAGAACAGCTAAAATACACAAAAGAGAACAAATAACATAAATAAATAAACAAGTTGTGTTCTGTAAAACATAAAACAAGTGTTACTTTAAAATACAATGATAAACAACATGAATCTGAGTTCATGCAAGTTCTCAGATTTTTATACAGGACAGTGCTTATTACGGATGAGGGTGGGGTACTGTAGAAAGGGTACATAAAGGGACACAGCAATTTGAAAATGGAATGAAATATACATGTCAAAACTTTGCAAACCTTCTATATGGGACAATATCTAATCTAGGTTTAATGAATAAAAAGGAGAAAATTATGGGCTTCCAAGATCATAACAGTGAGACTGGAAACCAGTCTAACAATACTAGCCTTTGACTGGTACATTTGGTGACTGGTCTTGATTTCAACCAATATTATGATTATGATCCAACTATACTGTCTAATATCATAATACTGATTCTGAGAACCAGTCTGCAAGCTCAAACTGACCAATCAAATGCTAGAGTTTCAAATTTGATCCCCAGTCTCAAAGTTATAATCTGTGATGGTTATAAAGGCTAGTTTCAAATATAAGGGTAACAAATTAGTCCAGCTTAAACCAAGATCACAAATCAAATGACTTTTGTTAATAACTGTACCAATTTAAAAGTCTGAAATAACCAAATGAATAAAAAGGCAAACAGTGCAGAACGTGATCAGAGGGCACCGATTTGCCAGCTGATCTGGATCTACACTGTTCTCCCATGTCATAAAGATGTATATATGGAAGACAGACTTAAGAAACTATTTCTTTTTCCAAATAAAGAATGTAAACTTAAAGGCCTTGAAATTTCAATGCTCCAATTTACAGCCAATCCAAGATGTTCCCCGAGATTCTATTCAGATAATTCAGTAATTAAATTTTCCCATTTTATCTAAATTTGGGCAAACACCGTCAATTTCAAGGATGAGATGTCATGTTTAGTCTCAGCAGACTGCAAACTTTGGCTTCCCTAAATGTTTAGATACTTTTTACAACAATAAACTTGTCTATTAATTTCTCCTGGGATTTGTTTCCAAAAGCAATAGTTAACAGCACAGAACTATTAAATAATAAATAGCAACCCTCTGAGAAATTTACAATGTCATAATGTAATATTTGGAGAATGGTTGCATAGTAAACATGTAACAATAATGCTTCAGACAATACAATGTACCATCATCATGTTATTATAGGTTGCAGCTTTTTTCCCTTTAGCTGATGTAATTTAATGAGAAGTACATATGCAAACTTTAGGAGCTACAAAAAGGGCAGTAACTCTAACTGGACAAATCAGATGTCTAAAATGGGATAAGTTTGCTTAGAAGTGACCCTGAGCCTGCTAGATTAGACAGAATGTGCAGTAGATCGGGTGTATACTGGTCGAAAATGTGACTCCAGTCAGGACTGGTATTCGCTGATTTATCCTTTATTTCACAGATACAGCTTTTATCACACGGGTGGACGATGTAGATTCAGATCAGCAGGCACATCTGTGCCATCAGACCAGGATTTACATTGTTCGCTTTAACATTCATGCGGAACATGTAATTCATAACCAAGAAGCAACCAGATCTCACTAGTCAACACACAATAAAATCCAAATATCTGTAGTAAAGAGGTAACATTTGAAATCTTTGAGCCAACATCATATTAGCTACAGACGGTTGCTATTTTAACAAATTTCTCTAAAGATCTGACTGTTATCATGAACCAATCATCATGTTTTGAGCCTTGCAACAGATTTGACAAGATAAAAACTGTTGTGAGATATCATGTTCCCTAGTCAATGTGACAAATATCACGCACTTCCAATTCAAGGACACTCGTTGTGCTTTGGAATCATGCATACCCTAACTTCCTCGGCAAATTGCATTACTTTTTCAGATATTTTAATTTTATTTTCAAATTTTGGTGTTGTTTGGGTTTTCATGATGATTAAGCTGTGTACGGCTTACTCCCTGCCATTCGAGGGTTGCACACAAGACTGTGGTAACAACATTGAAATAAAGAAGGAGTTTTAACAGTCCAGGTCACAAGGTTATAAAACTGAAACTGACCAGTCGCCATTTCAGCTAATAAGATGCTTGAGATTTGAGACAGGTTTCCAATCTCAGTTTTAAAACCTTCAGCCTTGAAAGCATTAAGGAAATGATCCTTCTAACTCTGAATAACATTTGTACACTTACAGCTAAAAGATCTAAGATGATTGTTGAGTTTGTCAAACTGAAATTACATGTAAGGTGGGTGGGGAGTTTACTATTCTTGTCACAAAGTTTACATAAAGTTCAGTCAATGATGATGACTCTAGTCACATTTTGGACCAGTGTAGACCCTCATCAGATTCAGATCAAGGTCTACATTGCTTGCAATTCTCTCCACTGTGCTCTGTAAACATTCACATCTCTAAGCAAAGTAAAAGGTCAGGCTCATTTTTGAAAGAAAGGTGCATCCCATTCATAAATCCAGTAGGTTTACAGTAAAGAATCATTACTGCCACCTATAATAACATGTTGACAGTACAGGCAAAAATACAAACAATAACACTGTCACAACAAATTTTTTTTCTTCTTTTTTTTGGAAACTGGCAAATATTACTTGTATAATTTGTCATATTTTTTGAAAATATAGTTCAACCTAAACCAAACTTTTGCCAATTTTATATTTAAAAATACACTTGAAAAAAATTTTTTTTTTGTCATTTACAGGTTTAAAAATTATCCCAAATATTGAAAGAAATGGCAAACTTTCAACAAAACTTCATAAGCAATGAACTGCATGCATTTTTTGTTCATCATTTAAAGAGTGAGCAACTAAAAAGGACGAACTAGTCACAATGTGTATGATGATTTAGTGAACACATAAAATCAGCCTGTGGTAATAAATGCATAGAAATGTATTGGGATTTCTCCGAGTGTTTAGATAATGCATATGTATAAAAATGCATTACCCCTGTACCACAAAAATAAATTTAATCGTGAATTTGTTCTTTTAATGCACATATGCATTATGTAAACATGTAAATGTTGATTTATGTGTTCACTTTATGCATATGTGTATACACAGGTGTGTATTGCATATACCTGGATTGTTGCTCGCGGCAGCTAAAATCGCCAATAACTGTTGCAAATTCATTGCATTTAAACCTGCAAATATTTCATCAAAAAGATTTTAAGCAAATGGCGCTAGTACAATGGAAAGTGACTACTTTTTGTATAAATGTTTCCTTTTGAAATGTATTTGTTACTGTTAATATGGGAGACAAGTTTCTTAATACTGTTCAGTTGAATAAATGAATGGCCGTAAACCCTTTCCTCCATATACATGCCTTTATAGCTTGGAGGGACAGTGTAGATCTAGATTAGTTGGCACATCCATGCCATCTGATCTGGATCTACTCTGGTTGCATCTTGGTCAGAAATAACCTAATGAGTCTAAAAGCAAACAGAGTAGATCTTGATCAGACATCACAGATGTGCCTGCTGATCCGGATCTACTGTTGGCCCATGCATTAAAGGCATATCTATGGAGTAAAAGGTCACAATTACTAAGAAACTTGCTAGAATGGGTCATAAAGTTTCTTAGTTATATTAGAACAACATTTACGTAAACATAAAGAGACAGAATTTACGAAAAACATGGAAGTAGACAAACATAACACAGAAATACTTTAACATCATGGCAGTGAAGTCCAAATAAAAACAAATTAATAAATGGAATAAAATGGAATAAATTAACGGAAACAAACATAAAAAGGATAATTGTTTTCTATTCTACAGGAATTTTGCATACCCTAATCTATTTTAAACTAAGGTGGTGTGTATTTAATTAAGTGAGTTTAATGTTGTTCATGCATGGGACAAAATTAATTGTTAATTTCAAACCAAACTTGTGCACAAGAATTCAAACCCATGCACAAGCAATAGTCACTTAGAAAAATCTTCATCATTATTTTTAAAAGCCCTGCTAGTGTAGTAACACATTATCACTTTTTTAATGTTACATTAAGTATAACTTTTTACAATTGTATATACTTTTCTTGATAATTTAATTTGTATTTTTTAAGTTAACTTAGTCACAAACTAATGGATAAAATAAATGAATTAAATCATTCATGATTTAGGTTCAAACCATACAAAGGTTCTGTTTACTGTTTTAGCGTCCAAGTTTTGGCACTCAATAAAATTCAATAATTTGGAAACAACTTATAACTTTTCACTCAGTATAACTAGTAGATAAATTCTGGAGTGCTCAAACCAAACACATTTTACTTCTACCTTCTATTTTATATCTTTGATCACGTCAAATGCCATGAAGAAAATAGTTTTCAAGTCTGGTATATGGGTAATGCAGATCAGTCTGCAATAAATGTGCCCAAAACCTAATAACTTCTGTAACATACTGTTTGCTACAAAGGTCTTACTTCAATGCATCAAACACAACAAATTAGCTTGGAAATGACAAGTTTGCAGGCTTTAGATTTTTTTTTTGGTAGAATCACATCGTAATCAATTAATTGTTTACTCCATATATATACAACATTTATGGTATTGACAATCTGTCATGTCTGATCAGGACCTACACTGTTCACTTTCTGATTTATTAGGTTATATCCGACTAACAAGAAAACAATGTAGATCCTGAACTGACGGCATGAATGTGCCGGTGATCTTGATTTACAGTCTCGAAAATTGCATAAAAGGTGTATATTATGGAATAAGGGTAAAAATTCATAGCAGCAAACAGTACGCTATATACACTAGGCATGAATAAGTGTTAATATATCCTTAAACCCGTATTTTGATACTGGTTTTTCAATATTGTTTTATTTTCCAACAAATATGACTCCTATTTATTTAACTTCTTGGAACTACATCTTACCTAGGTTTCCAACATTAGCAAACATTCCTAGGTTTCCAGTCGCCATGGCTTGCTGTAATAACTGAAACAAAAAGAACTCGGTTAACAGGTTAATACATGTTTTTCTTCCAAATGTGCGGTCAGTATTGTAATGCTTTATCCCAAGGGTTATTTAAAGGGACTTTATTGCATGGGTGAACAGTGCAGATCCAGATCAGCCATCACTACCCTTGCCAGATGATCAGGATCTATAATAATGTTTGCTTTTTGCTTCATTATGTTAATTCTGACATAGAAGAGAACAGTGCCCAAGGTCTGGTCGCCATTTCAGCCAATCAGATGCTTGAGATTTGAGACTGGTTTCCATGCTCAGTTTTATAACCTTCAGAACAGTGTAGATACAGATAAGATGGCTCAGATGAGCCGGGTTAACAGGATCAACACTGTTTGCACATGCGATAAAACCTGTATTTGTTTAACATCAAACACTAACTGACCAAAGAAAAGCAAGAGACTGGTCTACAATCTCTGTTTTATTTTTAGACTAATGAACATTTTTACAATAACACCTATTACTACTTGAACTGATGCAAAGGTTCAAAACAAAAGACACTTGCCCAAACATGTACAGGTAAGAAAAAACATAGTAATCAAACCTTTCGGTTTCTATATCCAATTCCCCAATGTGAATCTTATCCAAGCGCTGGAAAAAGGTTGAAAAAAAGTGATTTTAAACACCTAATGTTGCATATTTTTGATGACATTGACTCTCCCCCTACCCCACCCCCCAGCCACTAACTTACTGCTATATACTGTGGTGTAAGGTTGAGTCCTCCACCCCTTGTCCCTCCCCCACCCCCTAACTTACTGCTATATACTGTGGTGTAAGTTTGAGTCCTCCACCCCGTCCCTCCCCCACCCCCCTAACTTACTGCTATATACTGTGGTGTAAGGTTGAGTCCTCCACCCCTTGTCCCTCCCCCACCCCCTAACTTACTGCTATATACTGTGGTGTAAGTTTGAGTCCTCCACCCCGTCCCTCACCCACCCCCTAATTTACTGCTATATACTGTGGTGTAAGGTTGAGTCCTCCACCCCGTCCCTCCCCCACCCCCTAACTTACTGCTATATACTGTGGTGTAAGGTTGAGTCCTCCACCCCTTGTCCCTCCCCCACCCCCTAACTTACTGCTATATACTGTGGTGTAAGGTTGAGTCCTCCACCCCGTCCCTCCCCCACCCCCCTAACTTACTGCTATATACTGTGGTGTAAGGTTGAGTCCTCCACCCCGTCCCTCCCCCACCCCCTAACTTACTGCTATATACTGTGGTGTAAGATTGAGTCCTCCACCCCTTGTCCCTCCCCCACCCTCCTAACTTACTGCTATATACTGTGGTGTAAGGTTGAGTCCTCCACCCCGTCCCTCCCCCACCCCCTAACTTACTGCTATATACTGTGGTGTAAGGTTGAGTCCTCCACCCCGTCCCTCCCCCACCCCCTAACTTACTGCTATATACTGTGGTGTAAGGTTGAGTCCTCCACCCCTTGTCCCTCCCCCACCCCCTAACTTACTGCTATATACTGTGGTGTAAGGTTGAGTCCTCCACCCCTTGTCCCTCCCCCACCCCCCTAACTTACTGCTATATACTGTGGTGTAAGGTTGAGTCCTCCACCCCTTGTCCCTCCCCCACCCCCTAACTTACTGCTATATACTGTGGTGTAAGATTGAGTCCTCCACCCCTTGTCCCTCCCCACCCCCTCTTACTGCTATTTACTGTGGTGTAAGGTTGAGTCCTCTAACCCGTCCCTCCCCCACCCCCTAACTTACTGCTATATACTGTGGTGTAAGGTTGAGTCCTCCACCCCCTGTCCCTCCTCCAAATGATGACAACAAGTTTGCATTCATCTGCTGTAATTTCTTCTGTTCTTTTTCTTTTTGTGTGTCTGCAAACTTGACAACTAATGGTGAACTACAACCCTGAAAAATACAGAAATAATAATGTTACAGGAATGACATACAAGGTCTGTAATAACATTGAATTATTTGTGGCGAGACAACCATGTAATTAGTTTAGTTTGGCAATGTGACTTTGCACATTGTCTGGAATTGAATATTGAAATAGATAAAATGCTAAACTCATTATACTTGTCTGTCACTTTGTTTCATACAAAACTGAGTAGCTATGCTACATGTAAGGCTTCTAACTGGCGACAGATATGAAGAACACGTTCAGTAAAACAAACACAGCATTTATTTTAACCTTTTTCATTCATATATGTGCATTTTAAAATGTGTGCCACCAGTGTAGCTCCAGATCAGCCAGAACATCCATGCCATCTAATCTGGATTTGCACTGGTAACTTCTTGGTCAGAAATAACCTAGTGAATCTAAAGCCAACTAAGCAGATCCTGATCAGATGGCACTGGTTCGAGCAACTCCAATGAACGCCCTCTGGATCCACTCCTGTTACACTCACCCCTATAAATTGTATTAATGGTTAAATTCTTTTTTTTTTTCATTTACTACAAGTGTCTCCCTTGAACAGACCTGATGCCTATACAGTCAAGATTAATGTGCAAATCTTTTCAGACTGCAACATTTTAATATCCTCCACTATGACAGAGATGTTCCCATTTTCAAGATTTCCAATTATTTACTCCCAGAGAAACAAATCAATCAGGAGAGCGTATATGAGGCCCTAGGGGTGGAGAAAAGCTGCTAAAGTTCTATGAAAACCGGTGAAGATTAATTACTGTCACTTACAATTGTCTCAAAGAGCATTTTCTCCCAATGGTCTCCTATTTAATGGAGGCCAATAATTTCTGATATAATGGTGTATATAGAGACAGTTGTCTCTAAATTGCCATTTTCTTTAATACATCCGTGAATATGGTAACTAGAATTTGGTGTAGAGAAAATCTAATGAACCCTTCTGATTCTCACGGATAAATTCTCTTTCATTTTGTTAAGACAGCTTTTTGCTTCATTTTTTCTTACAGTCTGTCACTATACACATGGTGTTCAGATTTTTGCAAGAATTACAAGAGATTTGGCAGGGTGCAGAGGTCAATGAGACACAGAGTCATGTATAAGGAAGACAAAGCCCATTCCTAGGTGGTCTTGTTCTTAACTCTTTTCTTCATAGATACACCTTTATTGCATGTGTGAACAGTTTAGATCCAGATCAGCTGGCAAATCTGTGCTGTCTGATCAGGATCTAAACTGTTCGCTTTTGGATTCATTAGGTTATTTCTGACCAAAATCCTTGCCGTCTGACCAGGATCTGCACTGGTCACATATTCGTAAAAATGTGTATATATGGAGCAAAAGGTTAACAAAACATCACAGCTTAAAGAACTTGGGTAGAAGGTCTTCTACGCATTTCTCCAGCAATGACCTGTGAACATTTTTGAAATCCAGTCTGTGGTTTTTGAGAAGATTTAAACACTTCAAAACTCGGTCATGAAAAGTATTGTTTATGTTGGCTCTAGCTACACTGGGATAGTAACTATTCTATTAGATCAGAGTTATCGCAAACAAAGCCAATTCTTGGAAGTCAAGTCTATGTTACAGAATGGCTTGCCATCAGTTAATAACGAGAGCTCAATTTCAACCTATCAGCACCTTGAAATATGAGACTGGTCTAGTTCTATTTTTTAGTCTTTATGTGCTTTCTGTCTGCTTCCAGACATAAATTAATCAAGACAAAACACTGAAAAGCTCTAGAGGTAAAAAAAATACTGGTAAAATTCTGAGAAAACCACTGCAAATTAATTACTGTCATTTATGATTTGCCCGCAAGACATTATTAAGCAGTATACTTATCTTTTCGATGGGGGTTGTCAAAAAGCTAGTAGTTTGTGGGCAATTTAGGAAATAAAGGTTGCTCTGGTCGGCAGACATTGCTATTCCCTAGGCTAAGATTAATTATACCTCACTATGGTTTACTAAGTGAATTGTTATATTAGTCTGTGAGAGAGAATCCATTTTGAGTGAGTAAGGGACAACTAGTTCATGTCTGTTCACTTAGGGGTTTATTTCCATTCAACCCTGATATTGAACAAGCAAACAGACGGAATTTACAATCGTTAAGAAATGAAAGTTTAAGTCGTAGAAAAGTTGCAGAAAAGTGTTTCAAATAATACACATGAAAGTTAAAAAGCCATGTCACACACCCTTTTCTTGTTTAGTGCGGCTGTAAAAAACATCGTAGAGTAACAATGCCAAGAAAGAGTTATCTCCCCTTGGAATCTGAGTATAATTTAAAGAACTGGGTTAATCTCCATGAAACTTACTATGAAACTTCTCAATATTACGATATGCAATAATTTTGAGTTTCATCAAAATCATTCATAAAAAAGTTTAAACATATTTACTGCCAATTCATGTCACAATATCATACATAATACAACGGGTTTGGACCACAAGTGCGGAGTTTATGATAAAGTTCCCCTTCACCATACGAATCATACAGTTATTAAGTGATGTGATTGCTAGGTTGTGTTTCTAGTTTGAATCCCTTCTCCCACCCAACATCAAGGGTTGACTTATAAAACAATGCTATCAATTTCATCTTTCTATACGAGATAGAATCATTTCTTGCTTATAGTCCTTTGAAGGCCATAGATTGTAATATGCAGTACCATTGCTGCTGAGATATGAACAGGCTCATTCAAACCGAGCCTGCATTATTTTAATTACTGTCGTGTTTGGTAGATTTAAAGATCCTTTTTCATCTATTTTATTAACCTATAAAAAATGAACGACCAACTAACTTCTTCACACGATACTAATGTAGGTGGATAAATGACATCCAGGGAAAATGACTTCTCTAAAACTGTCAGATAGAAGATCTAATTTCCCACCCACATTCATTCTAATAATGTGTGTCACACTCTTAAACAATAAACTCAGTAACCATGTAGATAAGTGTAATGGATGTAACTGTCTAAGAACTTATTATACAATTCAGGGCTTGCAGTGGTTTTGTGCGGGTAGTTTGATATGCACTACACAAGGTATCAAGCTTATGTTGGGCAACATTATTTCCAAATGTAATATTGCTTAAACAAGAAATTCGAGAATACATGTTTTGCATCTTACCACGTTTTCCAAGAAAATGCTCTAATCAATCAAATTAACTTCCAATTAATGTCTAACTGGAAATTTTCCCTCTTATAATTCTATAAAAAATTCATGAAAGTTAGGTGATTGTAAACTTAATATGGCAGTTACAGTGTCATTTGATCTGGAAATTAAAGAAAATTCATCAAATTAACAATTTTGTTAATACATTTGTATATAATATACAAACTTGTATTTTTCTCTTTACATTTTGGAATCCTAAACTGGCAGAATTCAAAGTAATGGTTTCACTTGTCAATGAAATGTAGCCAGGGCCCAATATTATAAAACTGAGATTCAAGACCAATCTCAAATCTTGAATATGAGTCCCCACCCAAGATTATAAAATTGAGAATGGAGACCAGTCTAAAAGCTTGAGAATCTGATTGGCTGAATAGAGACTTAAGATTTCAATCTGGTCTCCAATCTCAGTTTTATACTCTTCAGTTCTGACTATTCTCCATTTCAACCAATCTGATGTTTGAGATATGAGACTGGTCTCAGTTTAATATGATCTTGGACAGTCTTTTCATATTTCCCCAGAGGCTCATTTTGACAAACTTGAAACACCTCTTCAGACTTATACAAGATGAAGTCCTGGAATGACCTAGAAAATGTTTTGCTGGACAGTTTAGCACAAAGCTTACAAATCTATATATTTCTGAATAAACCACAAACTCCTAGATTATTACAGACAATTTTGTTAACCCTTTCCTCAATATATACACCTTTATAACCCGAGAAAGCAATGTAGAACATCTGTGCCATTTAATCAGAATCTACACTGTTCGCTCTTTGATTTGTTAGGTTATTTTTTACCAGCCAAATGTGTCGGCTGATCTGGATCTACAATTGTCACACATGGGATAAAATGAGTATATACAGAGGAAAGGGTTAAGAATGGGTCACAAGGATGCTTAGTCACGAGGCTAGAGGCATTTTCTGTATCACCTTCATACATTATGGATTATCATAAGCATTCTATTCTATTATGCCATTATGCACGAGTGTGAAATTTCATCTGTTAAAACATAATATCTGACCCTTAGCATATATAGATCAAATTGCACCCCAAAATATCTGTAAGTGTTCTTCCGAGCAAAGCTGAACAATGTCACCATTAACCCACTCCTCCATATAATTATACACATTTTATCACATCTGTGTCATCAGATCTGGATCTGCACTGATTGCTGTTTGGTCAGAAATAACCTAATAAATCAAAAGGTGAACAGTGTAGATCCTGATCAGATAGCACAGATGTGCCAGCTGATCTTGATCTACACTGCTTGCTTATGCTATATAGGCATTTATATAGAGAAAAGGGTTAAAGATAATAATCTAATTTAATTCTGATGGAAAAGTGTTCATTCTTAACGTCAAACGACCATCTCATACTGGTCTGTTCACCAACCCTTTTCATAATACTTTACAATCAACATGTAATTTTCTACATCAGTCCAACATCACAGGCTGCTCAACCCCGTCTTCACTCTTGAAAGAACTATCTTTAAAGTAAACAAGTAGTGGAATCCGCAGGTCAATCAAATAATCTCTTAGAAAAGACATTTTCTCATTACCTAACTTAAGAAGATGATTATACAACTTACTAGAAATTACATTCTCATAGGATTCTGCATTCAACTTGATTAGATTGTGATTTGATTGTATTATCATCAAAAATGTATGCATACAGAGACCAATTTAAAGTCTTATTTGATTTGCACGAATGTTCCGAACTGAACATTCCTTCAAGATTGAATTATGCAGGATTAATGGCAACAATATATCCAGTTATTGGAAAAATTGGAAATTTATTAAAACCACCGCCAACCATCCACTGTAATAATGTAATTCAAGTGATTTTCATTGTTTTTTTTTATGAAATGAAAACAAGAGGTGTGTAGACCCTAGGTAGCACTCAAAGGCTGACAAATTTGAATCAAAGGTGATGAATTGGACAAGGATTTTAAATGTTAATGGATCATTTATTTAAGTTTGAGGTAAACTTAGGAGTAAACTTCAGAAGCACTACCCACGGCTGAAGGTTATAAAGCTGAGATTGGAAACCAGTCTCAAATCTCAAGCATCTGATTGGCTGAAATGGCGACCAGTCGCCATTTCAGCCAATCAGATGCTTGAGATTTGAGACTGGTTTCCATGCTCAGCTTTATAACCTTGGGACCTGAGGTAAACTTAGGAGTAAACTTAAGAAGCAGTACCGAGAACACAAGAAAAATCAGAAGTAGAGTTATAAATAAAGAGGTGATTGCACTTACCTCCATAGTTTGTGAATGATGCATGTTTTTGATACAATTTTGAGCTGATTGTCTACTTGAAAATGTGATGAAAGCACAACCTGCAATAGAGATAACAGAATGTAGAGGACTGTAATTATGGTATTAAACCATCTGGAATAGGAAAAACAAGCATTTCTCACACTTTACTTTATACATACACTTTTAGAACATTCAACTGTCTAATTAGGATCTACACTGTTATCTATAAGATTTATTATGTTATTTCTGACCAACAAGGTACAGTGTAAACCCAATTCATACAGCCAGATGCGACGGCTAATCTGAATCTACACTTGTTACCCATGACATTGTGATAAATGGTGTATTCAAGGAATAAAGTGAACTTGATTTCCACAGTGGTTTTAACCATGTTGCTGGAAGCTTCTTTGTTAACATAAGTTAAATACAAGCATACAGGAGTCTTTTGGTAATATGTCATAGAACTGTTATGATTCTGAAAAGAGCTCCTGTATCTAAAGCTCAACTACAGACAACCGACGTTATGGAATCTAACCCATTATTAGCTACCAAACTTGTTTAACACATACCTAAAGCTTTTGGATAATAAATGCTACAGTAGACGCCATACTTTTATGAGCAGCTTCAAAACTTGTGTCAGTAAATCACTTTAAACTGATTGAACCCTATAAATATCAGATGATTTTTTGACATTCCATTGGGAACTGTATCAGTGAGTTTTGATAGAGGATACGATAAGGTAATATACCGCTATAATAACAATAATAAGAATCAAAGAAATGTCTTGGCAGATCACAGCGAATGATAACTCCTTTTCTTACAGTGCCTATCTGTTAAGAACAATGTTTCCCTGAATTCTGTGATTTTCTCTCTGGGAATTGATTCATCCATCACGGCATATTACAGCTCTAGCATTTTACTTTCATTATAACAATACCTCTTTAAATTGACATATCCCATGAAATGGTTAAATGTAGATTACCAACAGTTAAAATTTATAGGAATCAGAGAAATTTACGGGGAAAGCTACGGTTTTTAACCGCAAACTTTGCATTAAGGAAATTTGAAGCACCTGTTGTTCACCTGGATTCAACAATATACATTAATGACAAGAGCACTTATATTAAATTAAATGAGTTTATTTTCACAACAGTTTTATTATAATACCTGTAAAGGTTCTAATTATGTAATGATATCTTACTGCTCCAAAACCGTACATATACCTTACTACCACCCTCACCAACTTGACATGAGGTTTCGACAATTTACCTCATTTAATTTCACCAAAATGAAAAAATTAAAATGTGTGTCTTTTACCAGAACCACCAAGTAAAAGAAACAACCAAACATTTAATAATATTTGATGATAAAGTTTTTTTTTTCTTGACACCAAAGAATTGGCTAAAACTCAGTCAGATTTCAGCAGTCAATACTGGTCATGTGACAGCTTTAAACCAATCAGATTTCATGGTTATGTCATATTCTACACTGGTGGTATTTACCTCTACTTTGACCATTCTGATCTCGTAACACTGTACAGTCTTCTATATTGCCGAATGGAGCAAACATCATTTTGACTTCTGTCTCGCCAAACTTTTTTGATATCATTCCTATAAACAACTTCCTTTCTTCTGAAAACAGAAATAAAAGAACAAGTTGAAATCATTTCAATATTTAACATGATGAAAGAGTGTGTTGTAAAATTCTCTACTTATCTTATTTTCTTAACTTTATATAAATTTGAAATTGTTAAAAATCCAACCAGCACCAAAGCTTGTTTTATTGGAACCAAGCAATCCCAAAATGCAAAACCTCCAACCAGCAATGATCTGTGAAGAAAGTTATAAAACTGAGCATGGAAACCAGTCTCAAATCTCAAGCATCTGATTGGCTGAAATGGCGACTGGTTCAGCCAATCAGATGCTTGAGATTTGAGACTGGTTTCCATGCTCAGTTTTATAACCTTCAGCCCAGGCTCTGTATCCTTTTACCTGATGTCCAATTTCAAATCATAATCTCTACCAACCATAGAGGGAGCAGTCCTCGGCAAGTGCAGTTCTCAGTAAATGCTGGTACTACACTGTTTGCCCAAGGGATAACAGCCATATCCCATGGAGTAAAGTATTAAATTAAATTTAAGTTACATAATCATATCTTACAGCAAACATCTCACTTGCCCCATTTTTAAAGTATCATTTAATTGCCAAATATATTTTACATTATTAGATAGATTATATGTTATAAAGGATATTTTAAAGCACATTTTGAAAGTTATCTCAGTCAGACTACATAAAACATCAAGTTAGATAAATGTCTTACAGTCAGCATTCCTGAATAAAACCATCAAAAATTATTAGTCAGTAAGTATAATTTACACCTTAAGCATTCTATGACAGTACCAGATAGTTTTTCATTGTGACTAGTGTAGAACCATACATCCATGCAATCTGAACTGGGTCTACACTGTCTGCAATTTAACTGTTTACTCCATTTACATGCCTTTTAACATTTGTGCAACCAGTGTAGATCCAGATAAGCAGGCACAGCAAACACATATTAAATGTTTAAGCCTTCTCTGACTATACCTGGGCTGAAGGTTATAAAGCTGAAATTGGAAACCAGTCTCAAATCTCAAGCATTTGATTGGCTGAAATGGCGACTGGTCGCCATTTCAGCCAATCAGATGCTTGAGATTTGAGACTGGTTTCCAACCTCAGCTTTATACTCTGAGATTTGAGACTGGTTTCCAATCTCAGCTTTATAACCTTCAGTCCAGGTCCCATGGTTATAAAGCTGTGATTGGAAACCAGTCTCAAATCTCAAGCATCTGATTGGCTGAAATGGTGACTGGTCACCATTTCAGCCAATCAGATGCTTGAGATTTCAGACTGGTTTCCATGCTCAGTTTTATAACCTTGGACACAGGCAATATTGCTTTCAATGCAATCTGAAGTGGGTCTATACTGTCTCTTATTAAATGAATACTTTATCGTTTATCACCCCCAAGAATTACAAATGGCATGGCCCGACAATGAACAAAAGCCAGGCCCATTCTAAAGAATAAATTAAAAAATGGAATTAAAGAGACTGTTAAAATGTGTCTGGTTTAAATCATATGTCAATTCAGGAACACAAAAATATCTTTTAATCTTGAAATATTTCATTTTAACAGATGCAGCTGCAGGAGATCTTCATTTAAATCATTGTAATACTTCATAAATAAATACATTTTTATGAATATGAATTTATAGTAGATAAAAACAGTGATTTATTATATCAAATAAATGAAAATATTTGTGAAGAAATCATTAAATGAAAATATTGAGTGAAAATGGGAAATTACTGTGAAAATACATTTGGAAGAGTTACAGGGCTTGCTAGAAATGAAGTAGGTCATTATGGTCAACATCTATTTTGAGTTACAGATCAATTATTTGAGTAATATTAAAAATATAGTCAGATGCATAGGCATAATTTTAATGATTATTTTATAATGGTCTTGATGAAAAAAAGTGATGTTGATTAGGAGAGTGAAAATGTAATTCTGTTTTTAAAATCGGTAGTATTTCAAAGTTATGAACTCTAACACAACATCTTAGTAACTAGAATGTGTCCTCAGACACCGATGCCCTCACTGCTACAACAACATTTGTAATAACAAATTGCCATAACTCTGGTAAAAATGGTTGCAGGAAAAACTCTTTTCTTTATGATTACCTCCACAATTCCTGCTTGATCATCTGTGCAATTTTGAAAGAAATCCAAGATTTGGGGGACATGAAAGGAGGTATAATTTCAAAAATATAAAATTTTGCAGTAGTCATGCTGGATATGATGTGGAATATGATGGTGAACATACAATCATGTTGGTATCTCAAGTAGTTTTAAAGGTATGGAACAATTGCATAAAAGCTTTAACAAAAAATGTCAGTAATAACGGCATTAACTTGAAAATAATTCTGTACATAGTAAAGTTATTGCTCTTGTTGGTAATGATGTTGAATTTAATGGTAAAATATTCCAAGTTTCAAATTGATAGCTCATGTAGTTTTATAAAGATGAACCAGGTGCATAAAAACTTTAATGGGCACCTCTTCACCAGGTATGACCTTATTCACTCCCACCTTAGCTAGAGCCAAGGTATAATGACCTAGACCCAGCTTAGCTAGCGCCCCACACAATACAGTGTTTGTTGATTGCTTTAACTGATGCACTTATCTCTGAATGGTAATGGTAAAAGACAGTTTCTTCTTCATCTGTCAATCTAATGAACATTCTCTTCCATTTCTATCTTAGCCAAAAACAAAATTATGGAAATCCCGTCTTGAACATAACAATATTACTTTCAATTACCTCCGTAGACTAAATCAACTTTTCTGTGCATTATATGGATGTTCATAAATGAAATGCAATAAAAGGGATGTTGTAACTTTGTTTTACTGCTTGTAAAGTACTTTTTCAGTTATATGTAAACGTTTTATCTTTTGTCTTTCCTTTGGACAAACAAGGGAGGCAATCACTTAAAGCAACTAAGAAGCTCAGGGTGGACTGTAAGGGGTCTAAATTAAGCAATGAAGCAAGAGTTATGTAACCTTTTTCAGTGTTATAATTTCAAGATAATAAAAAAGTAAACCAAAAAATATAAAATGGTTATTCTTTCAGCATCATAAACACCCAGGCTAATCTGGGTCAACAATGTTTGCAAAAAGCTACCAGTCTTATCTTTTATCGTCTTTAGTGAGTTTCATTTTAAGGAACATACATCCAGAGACTGAGATTGGAGACTGCTCTTCTGAGTTTTATTATTTAAGGTCCTGTAGTAAACTGCAGCCTTATCCAGTCAACCAATTTTGGATAAATTGTCATAAGTCTTGGTGCCTGCACAGTTTCTGACTGTTTGTCTTGGGCTGAGCTGAGCCATTTCATTGAAGATAAATCTATTGCAGAGAACCTCCTCTATCTATCATCACATAAATACCTAATGGTTTATTAACCAAATTTTCTCAATAATCTGAAAATCTGAAATTTCTGCAAGATAAAGTAATCATAAACTAAGCCAATATCATTGTCTGAAGTTTTCAAACCAGCAGACAATTAGCATTTGAAATTCCCTGGATTTGTCATCCTGCGGGATAAGTTATTGCAAATAATGTTGGAAGTATAACAGATTCTCCTTGATATTATTCCTGTTTTTAATGCCCAGAGCATACAGAGATTTGTCAAATTTAGCGAAACCACCGATTTGACATGTCTAAACACTGACAGTGGAAATAAGTTGTAATTTCTGGTGCAACGGCAGCTGAGCTAGGAACGAAATACATATTATGCTATAACAGTAAAACTATTAACTATTGTTCAAACTTGTTTCAAGAAAATTTAGTAAACCTGCAGAAAACAAAGCGTTAAAATTGTCTTTGTATAACATAATGTGATGTCTACTACTCCCCAAACATTGTTTAAGTAACATAATTTTATATAATGTTTTATCCATTCAGACTTTATATAAACAACTTTTTTCTCAGTAGACAAATAGGAAATAATAATTGATGTTTGTTTTACGCATCAACATCACCAATTTTCAACATAATGAAGACAAAGTATTTAAACTTTCTTTTTTCTTTATAAAATCTTTGCTAAGGGTTTTATCGTTACTGTTTTAGCATCACCTTAAAACAGGTATAATGTATTACCATTTCTTTTTTCACTATCCGCAGGCTTCATCTGTACAGGATGATGCATCTGAAATACAGTAATAATAACAATTACTATTAAAGTAATTACAGTAATCAAAAGATACCAATGTCATCTGAATTACTGCTGATCAGAATAAACAAGTGGATGTTTCTCTGCAAGACTTTACTGAAGTGTGAAAACCAATTATTGTACAGTTCTGATACTCACATAGGATCACTGCAGCAATAAATTGTAATGACTTAAACAAATTTCTATACTTAGCTTGGGCTTATCAGTATATTTAACAAACACACAGTCATGTAAGTAATCATCTTTAATCACTGACTAATTATATTTCAAGTGGTCTTGGATTCAATTTTCCAGTAATTCATGTGGAGGTGGGTGAAATGCTTGAATTACGCAATTTTGTCATGAAAAAGCTGTTTTTATAAGAACATTTCAACAGTGCAAATTGATGCTTTTGCAAGAATGTCATTTTTGCTTGATCACAAAAAATACTACAATACCAGCAAAATTTGAAGTATTAGTCTGAACTATTATAATTAGAGACTTAAAGTTATCTGTAACCAATTAACAAATTATGCATTGGCATTATAGAACATTCTTTCCTCAACACCAAACGTCATGTGACATATACTGGACTTCTGCCACAACAACAATTACATTTTCATCAATGTTCCCAGTGAGGGGATAATGTTGTTCCATGCCTGCCATAACAACAAAATACCGATGACTCACATCACCTTACAGGTGTTCCACTTAGCAAAATATTGCCACCAAACAGTTCACAGGAAAATGTCTGTCTGTTAACAACTCTGTTACTTTATGTAGCACCTAGTTATCATACATTCCACACACAGCTGACAGGTTTGCCATTATTAGCATATATTACTTACCAGTGACTCTAGGGGGTTCCCAAATTTGTGCTGGATGGTCTACCATTGACAAGTTACAGAAGCCATTTCCAGCTTAATGGCAGCCTGGTTTATGACTAGCTGCTGTATTGCAGTACTGGGTGATTACATTGAAGACCTACCTGTTGCCAAATGATTACTGCTAATGGTGCGAGACTTTTGATGCCAATCTATATTTATCATATTTATTTTCATAGTCTTCAACTTTACCTGATATTTCATACAACAGATAACCTCACGAAATGTCCCTGTCAACAGCATGTTAAACAAGGAAATATTCCCTGGAAAATCAAATATTCCCCGTTTCAGATGAAACCTGTATTTTAATTTCCTATTATTATGTTGCTTGCACCCATTTACTTGGGTCTTCGTGAATTTGTGAGCTAGGAGGTGAGGTTGGGGGTAACCCATTATTCCTTGTGACTGGTCCGTTATTTTCAGTAAACAGTGTAGATATGTATCTGTCTGCAGATCTGTGCCTTCTGATAAAAATCTACACTGATTCATTTGGTTTGCTGACCAAGAAGTGACCAGTGTAGATACAGATTAGAATGCACAGAAATACCAGCTGATCTGAATTTATATATGGAGTAATAAAAGGGTTAAATGAAGATGCCTATTAAAGGAACTTTAAAGGTCAATACTTCTTTGTATTTGTTGATTTGTCAATAAATACTTTCTCCTTCCAAACAACAAATATAGCAAGACAATATAGCAACACAAGATTTATAGTTATTGTCACAAAATGATGTCATTTTATTAAACTTGATTCCAGATACATTTTTTTTCAGATTAACTATCAAGTATTGAGAAAATAATGACTATTCCAGATGCTAGCCCAGCCATAATCATTATAAAATGCATAGAGATAGGTTATCATCACACAAGGCAGGTGCCCTTAACTTACAGATAGTTTATCTTAATTAGCTGAACTACTGTTTCATCATAACATGTTGTACATGTTTCCCTAAATTCTCCTACATATTACTCTAAATTCTCTCATTATTTTTTTTTCTATTACACCAACTGTCATTTTCCAGGAAAGAGTTTATAGTGTATAGTTATGGAAACAGGGTCAGATGCAAAATTTCAAGAAAGGAGATTTTGACAAAGGCAGTCTTCAGGTCGTTTCATGATAATATTCCAACTTTCTGGCCTAAATCCCCATGAAATTTAAAAGTTGCTGGGGGTAAAGCAATACTATAGCCTCTACAGATAGGATATGCTCTTTTTTCTCTTTCCTTTGTTTTACTCTATTTTATAGTTAATTTATCATTCTTACATCAATGTTAAACTTATTGTAGATCATGTAAAATGAGAAAAGGGGAAGCAACCTCACTTCATGCAAATGACCAGTTGTTAAGAAAGGGAAACAACAATTACTCTGACTTCAGTTGGTATTATTCATTTGTTTCAATATTGACAGAATACAAAGGCATTATTTCAATTATTTTCCTTCTGAAAAGAATAACTGTGAGGAATTTATTTCATTGAGTAATGGAAACTTAAAAAGGAAGAAATACAATCAAATCCTATGATGAAGAATCAGACTTGAAATTCATATTGATACAAAATTTAATCAAACAAAGATGAAAAACTTGAATTTACGAAACCAGGAAACTTAACAGAATAATAACAAAAGGAAAATAAATCCTTTGAGATTTCGATAACAAATCACAGTGATCTTAAAACAAGGAAAACAAACCACCATCCAACTGTTTGTCTAATGATTTTACAAAAAAGTTAAACTTTTCAATCAACAGGAAATTTAAGATTTTAGGGTTTTGAAGTGATTTACGTTGGACTCTTTGTACATTAAAACTTCCTGTTTACTCTGTCATTGAAGATAAAATTGCAATTTTTACCCAAAATAGAGTTTCATGTGCAGAGTTAAAATTAATACTTAAATATTATTTTTCAAATCCACTACTAAATCAGCTACTATTAAGATAAAACACACCTATCATGTTTCAAATATGTTTCCATCCATATTCAGACTGAATTTCAATCTCTAAACCTACAAGTTTTGGTATAAAGCAAAAAAGTATTATTTTACGAACAGAAAACTAATCTATTCTATTGATACTTCCCTCCAAATTTTGCAATAAATTTAGCGTATGCTACTTTAGTTAAAAGCTTCTCTTCCATGAATGAAATGTTAAATATAAGTCACTGAAAAGCATGGCAGGTCTATTATTAGAATAATGATCATGAAATAAAAAACAATATTAAAATATTTTCATGTTGATATCAGGTGCAATTTTAAGATTTTTTTTCTCAAATTCTGTTAAGTGTTAACCCTTTCCTGTATAGATACACCTTTATTGCTAGGGCGAAGGGTTTAGATCCAGATCAGCCGGCACATCCGTGCCGTCTGATCAGGATCTAAACTGGTCGCTTTTTGATTCATTAGGTTATTTCTGACCAAAATGCAACCAGTGCAGATCCTGATCAGATGGCACGGATGTGCCGGCTGATCTGGTTCTACACTGGTCGCACATGCGTAAAAATGCGTATATATCAAGGAAAGGGTTAAATATCCAGTTTTAAAGGCTTTTTCTATCCTGTTTTGTAAGTCGATTTAATATTGTTTTGGTACCCTAAGCACATATCATCAAAACCTTGATAGCCAAATAAAGCATAAAATGTAGAGAATATGTCTAGCAGAGATATGTCTTTACTTCATCCACACCATTGAATACTGAATCAGGATATGTCTGCAGCAATTTTGAGAGAAGTCATATTTAATGAATTTTTCCTTACAGATAAATATGATGTTTCACCACCTTCCCTTCTGCAAATTGCACTGCCTCAAGGGACGTTAACAAGGGTATATTGTATATTCAGCAAAGAGAGAAAACTGGTAGAGCCTCTCTTCTAGCCATACTCCCAACCATAAGAAACTCTCTGGAACTGGAATACCTTTGAGCTGCATTCATTGATACCGTTTCATCATCTTTATCATCGAAAAATTAAATACTTTGGACATTAGAAACTCAAACTAAGTGATTTCTAAATAAAAACAATGCATTTAAGTATCCAAATTAGATTTTTTTTTTCATCCATGTCTATAAATAAGAATAGTTGGAGGCAAGGTAGGACGTTCAATGCCTAAAACACACTGGAGATTGGTCTTTGTTTCCAAGCATTTTATTGGTTTATTTTAATGTATTCCGGAGGTGAAATGAAGTCTTCAGTCTAGAGATTGATCACATTGTGAAGCTTGTGTTGGAATTGGAAATTCTAGGCTGAAGGTTATAAAGGTGAGATTGGAAACCAGTCTCAAATCTCAAGCATCTGATTGGCTGAAATGGTGACCAGCCATTTCAGCCAATCAGATGCTTGAGATATGAGACTGGTTTCCATGCTCAGTTTTATAACCTTGGGCACAGTTCTTGGCAAGCATGTCCCTCCCTAATGGTACCTGCCATCTTACATACAATGATCCGAGCACATGCCAGTGTTTTTATACTTTATACAGCTTTCCTGCTGTTAATAAATTTGTTTGCATATTTCTGTAATTGGAAATCTATCAATATTCATACAAAAATAGAGAAAATACCACAGTACTAGTTTTAACTCAAGACATAATTTATTCTTCAATCAATGTTAATAAATACTAATTTAAAATGTTAACTGTTTTCATGGATTAAGTTAATTTAAGATGACAATCATTTACTTCTATATGTAAATAAATCCTACCAGAGTATAATATAACTCCATATTCGGTTGTGTCGTCCAAAAATCCATGTGTAAAACAAAGCTGAACCTTTTTCAACACGAAACAAATTTCCTCTTAACACGTCCAGTATCTCTTACCACCAGCACATTAACTGAAGTTTTATTTCAAAACTTTTAAAGTTAAACAATCTAACCAATAATTAACTGGGTTAATTTCACAAGTGACTTATCGCCATTCAAATTCCATAAAACATAGTCCCGTTTTGAACGTGTTATTTTCCTGAATGATGCAGCCCAGTGATTAACAATCACGGAAGATACAAAGTTTCAGTATGTTTTTCAATTTTTCACAAAAGGGCCTAAAATTTTGTTAAAACCAAAAGATTTAATCTCGGACTGGTTATTTGTTGCGCAGAAACAGTTCATCTTTTGTTCACCAAAATACTGTCAACCAGACCGTGATGGGCATCTTTTGAACAGGATGTCAGCTTATTTTCCTGTTTTCAAAACCCCAAAAAGATTAGTTATCTTAAATTTTATGATAGCATTGCCAACCATATTTCAATTGTTCTTCAAACATGACTGAATGGTATTAAGTGGCGAGCACCTAAAAATGGGTTTTTATTCACTAATCTTCATAGTATCTTTATTCCGGTGATAAACACTGAGATAAAGTTAGCTACTTAAGAAACTGCAGAAATAAAACAATCAACAAACACTGTAAACACATTTATTAAGCTATTAGTCTTGACCAAAATAATAACTGCCTTTCAACTCTGTACTCCATGGGACATTGCTGTTAGCCCAAGGGAGGACAGTGCAGATCCAGATCAGTTGGCACATTTGTTTCATCTGATCAAGATCTGCAGTGTTTGCTTTCACTTCCTAAGTTTTTTTTCTGGCCATAAAGTGAACAGTGTAGATCCTGATCAGACTGAATGCTTGTGCCAGCTGATCTGCATCTACACTGGCCACACATTAAACTTTGACAAAACATGTATTATGGAGTAAAGGGTTAAAATAAATCATTCTAGTGGATCTGAAATTAATAGATGTTTAAATGTAAACATTTTTCAATATCAAAGGGCCATAACTATAAACTGTATGGGACCACTAACAAAAAGATGAAAATTACTCGAGTGAGTTTAGAATTTGTTGTTCAAAATTAACTGAGAAATGTTCAAATTTAACAAGACTTTAACATTATATAAATTTTGAATTTGCTTTATTTAATTTAGATACAAAAATCATTAACTATTTTTAATTCCTGATGATTTTTGCTGTCATTAAATTAGTTTAGTTTCAAATTCAAACATCCAAAGACATGAAAAAATACAAATTCTGAAAACTGCTGTTCAAACAATTTTGTTATAACAGTCATTAGTTATAAATGAAATCATCAAATATCATTATTAAACCAAAATGCCATCATAATAACACAAGCACATGCAACTGCTACATCTTATACAGGATATCAGAGTTTTGCAGGCAAAATACTGCATTCTAGTTTTTCTCCGGATCAGGGGAATTAATTCTCAATGTTGCAACACAAAGAAAAAACAAGATGAATGGCGCACACAATGTGCATGCTGCAAAAGTAATTGAAACAAATGGAAAACAGAATTTCTCTGATCACGGAATTTGGTGGTTTACTATTCATATTTCTAATAATGCTACCTTTTTTTACTGAAGATAAATTGCACACACATCAAAAGTCATGATTGTGTTGTAGACAATTTTGTCAATGGTAAGGACCCCAAAGATGTTAAGTTTTTTATTTGCAATTTGACAAATTGTGAATGTGTATCAAAGAGAATTCTCCGCAGAAATACTTTTTCAAGTTGTATTTTCGTCTTATAATTACACTGCATCATTTATTTCAGCACGTAATTAACTGATTAGCTTCGATATAACTTTATAATCATGAGTTACAGCCTGAAAGTAATTAACTTGTGAGGAAGACTTCTTTCTGTTGTTTTTAAGGTGAATACCCTTAGATAACAGGTTTTTTACTCCATATAAACCATTATGTGTTTTATTGCATGTGGAAAAGTATAGATCCAGATCAGCTGGCACATCCATGCCATCTGATCAGGATGTACAATGTTTGCTTCTTGGTAGAAATCTTCAAATGAATTAAAAAGTCAACAATGTAGATCCTAATCAGATGTTCTGGCTGATCTGGATCTACACAGTTTGTTCGTGGAATACAGCCATATCCCATGGGGAAAAGGAATAAGGTGTGTGTAGTATCAAGAATAGAAAAAAACAACAACAAACGAAACTAAAACAAGAATACTTAGAAAATCAGAAATAATTGCCCATTGATAATGTTGTCTGCAAGTTCTAGAATCATTGAGTGGGATTGATTTTACCACTAATAACATTGTACCAAGCTGGTGTGCCTGGCCAAATCTGAAGAGGATCCAAAATAAACAGAAAATGACTGATTTATGAATCCTGACTCTACAGGGTCAGATTATTGATGTAAGTTACAGAAAAGAATTGCTTACAGAAAATAAATTTGCTAAGTACAAAGTTTAGTATTGATGATGGTCAAGAGGGATAGAACAAGCTCAAATGTTAAAATTCACTATGGGTAAACCATTCATAAACATTAACACTAACCCTAAATTAAGACCACTTCAATTATAAGACCATAGATTTAATTTTACAGTTTTTCACTATTCTCCACGTCAAAATTAAGACCATCAGACTATTCAGAGGTGGTTTCAAACCTTCCTCCATATATATGCCTTTATGGTTTGGGCAGTGTGGATCCAGATCAGCCATCACATTTGTGCACTCTGATTAGGATCTGCAATGTTTGCTTTTTTAATGATTAGGTTATTTCTGAACAAGGCAGTAGGAACGCCAGCAATATCCCCCGCCGCATGCAGGCATGTTGGAAAGGTTATGGATGCTTAAATGCAAATTAACAGTTTGGAAGTTATGGAGCAAATATGAAAGACATGGTTAAATATGAACCTTCAAAGATAACTAGTGACCTTGACCTTCAGCCGGCCAGGTTGGAACATGGGTTCTGCACATCATCTTGGTGGAATGAACATTAGACTAAAGTTTGATAAAATTCATTGCAGGGGTTCAGAAGATATGAACAGGACACAAAATCCATAGTTCAAATCTTCAATGACCTTGACCTTGAGCCAGCCAGGTTGGAACATAGGTTCTGCACATCATCTTGATGGGCTGAACATTTGATTAAAGTTTCATGAAATTCCTTCTAGGGGTTCAAAAGATATAAACCAGACACAAAATACATAGTTCAAATCTTCAAACATCACTGGTGACCTTGACCTAGAGCTGGCCAGATGGGAACATTGGTTCCGCACATCGTCTTCATGAGCTGAGCATTTAACTGAAGTTTCATGAAATTCCTTCAAGGGGTTCATAAGATATGAACCAGACATGAAGTACATGGTTCAAATCTTCAAACACCACTGGTGACCTTGACCTTGAGCAGGCCATGTTGGAACATGGGTTCTGCACGTCGTCTTCATGGGGAGAACATTTGACTAAAGTTTCATGAAATTCCTTCTAGGGGTTCCGAAGGTATGAACCAGATACGAAATACATGGTTCAAATCTTCAAACACCACTGGTGACCTTGACCTTGAGCCGGCCAGGTTGGAACATGGGTTCTGCACGTCGTCTTGATGGGGAGGCCATTTGACTAAAATTTCATGAAATTCCCTCTAGGGGTTGAAATGTTATGGACTGGAAATTTGTGCGCACGGAAGGACGGACAGACTGAAGGACGGACGGACAGACGGACGGACGAAGACCTTTCTTATATCCCCCAGTGTATAGTGTGAAGAGTTAATAGAGATGTTTCACTGTACAGAGTAAGTTCTGCTAAGTTTCAAAAAAATACAAAACAATAAATGTATAGGTTCCCTACCTTACTGAGAGCTGTGAAAAGAGTCATTAGTGTAATGGGTTGTTACATTATTGAGAAGTGACTTGCTGATACAGAAGAACACCTCACAGTGATACCAGCTCCCCAGGGTCCCCTTCTAATGATGCAGTTTAACTGGAAGTTTTCATTCATACAATGCACTACATTAAACTTTTATTATCAGACTGAGTGAAACCAAAGGAAGCAAGGCTGTTTTCTAGACAATTGAGGCAGTTACTGAAATAACTTTTATGCAGACTAAAATGAAACAAAAATGATAAGGTCGAATCAGCAACAAATGAATCGTTTACAGCAAAAGTAGCCTTCACACATGTGATTACCTGCATTCAACAAAACTGTAGTTTCACTTCTCAAAAATTGGAAATCTACCCTTGAAACTGGAAATTTCCACAGATACTAAGTAAAATGAATTCCTTTTTGTGTTTTAATGATCTAGATTAACAGGAAAGCAATTATAACACTTTAGGAATTCAAAAATATTATATTGATCAATTTTCAAGAGAATCTTACAAAATAATTTTATAACATTTTTAGCACTAAAAGGGAGTCCATGAAATTCCAGCTGGAATAAGCTTCTTATATCCGGAATTATAACATTCCAGTCTGGATATCACATGTACGAGCCTATGGTGATGTTTGGGGTTTTTGTAATATAGTTGTTGTTATCTTAGAAAGAAGCAATAATTATCAAATTTTTTATAATTAATATAATTATATTACTATGTATTATTGTTACATAATAATTTGGAATAATTTCATTTTCTAAGAGTTTAGTTTTCTTTTGTTTAAAGCAAATAAAAAACATTGAAATGAAACAGTCAGCATAATTTAATCATGTATCATTTCTGTTTTAACCCTTTCCTCCATACATACACCTTTATGCCGTGGACAAACAATGTAAATCCAGACCAGTCGGCACTACAGTGCTGTCTGATCAGGATCTGCACCGTTCGCGTTTGGATTTAATAGGGTATTTCTGTCCGAAAAGCGAACAGTGCAGATCCTGAACAGACGGCACGGATGTGCCAGCTTATCTGGATCTACACTGGTCACACATGCGTAAAAACTCGTATTTATAGAGGGAAGGGTAAAATATAAAACAATTGTGTGAATTTATTATGAAAATTTAATTTGCAGATTCTGCCTGAAATTTCAACTATAGTAACTTAAATTTTGCATGAAAGGAGACCAGTGACATATTCGCACAGACAAATATTCCCATAATTATATTTACCTATTGAGATATATTATTGTATGTTGTTGTTTTTTTGAATTTGATCATTTATCCCAGTACAAAATAAGCAAAATTTAAACCTGCATGAAAGATAATAAAACCACAGTATTTCAAATTCATTCCATCAAGTGCAAGTGCACAATAAAAAAAGTTGTCCAATCAATGTCAAATCCAAATACCAAAATGCAAGGGCTCAATAATTATAGTTTGAAAGTTCTAATCCCAGCCTCAATTTATCTTTAACGACTTTAACCACTTCTTCAATACCTTACTGAGAATCTCGCTAATGATGATGACATCTTCTGACATTCCGAGTTTTTCAGGACTGAAAACTGGGACTGAAAACTGGCGGAGTTTGAAAGGAAATTAGTAACTTCTTTATTTAGGAACCATCTTTCTTGCCAACACCATTATGTTTTTATATATTACTTGTTTAATTTCCGTTGCTGATAAAGCAAGTTTTGTTCTTGCCAATTTGTTTTTTTTATAACAGGCAAGAGGCCTTTTTTTCAAATGAAGGAATGAAGTTTGTAAGTCTTATGTTTCTGCAACAAAATTTAAATTTTCTTGATACATAAATAACATTTTTTCTCTTGTTTCTAAATGAAGCATGCAGACAGCAAAGAAGAGAATTATTATAATTTACTGTTTGTTCATTGATTTTTAGATGTCAATTTCTTGTTCAATGGGTTGTTATAGGGCAGAAATGTATTCACTGAATAATGAACGGAGTAGACCCTGATCAGAATACATTATAAAGGCTAAGATTTGCATGGTGATTTGGGTCTACATTGGTCACAATAAGAACTTTATTTACAAGAAGTCAGCAGAGACTTTATTATAACACAAGTGGAGAAATGTTAAGTTCCCTTCAGTATGTGTGTGCTGATATTGATACAAGTCAACAAGGTGCCAATTCCATTCTCTTCATGTCTACAGCTGTCATCAGATGTATAACAAGCCAATAATCACATCATTGTCATACACATCACACAGATGCCAATTACAGAGCTTCTCTTGCATACCAGTGAAGTGTTTCCGCTATAGGAAAATCTTATCTTTACATAGGGAAATGCCTATTATATTTTAGAATGTCACGTCATCAAGTATTTGACGTCATGTTTTAAAGATGGTGACGTCATTTAGAAAATTGTTTATACCAACATTTCAGTGTATGGAAACAAAATTCAAATGTATACATATACACAAATGTTATGAAAAATAAAAGGACCATAATTATCTTCATTAACATGAAATGTTATGAAAAATAATAGGATCATACCTACATTGTTGCAATGAAATGTGCTTTTTATTTTATTTTTAACATAAAATGTCTACAGAACCATGATGATCATCTTGTCATAAAAATTAATTTACATTTAACATTTAAATTTTACTCAAGAATTGTTTCTTGAGTAGTGCAACTTTCTTTAAGACTGAATTCTTTTATCCTTTACTCCAAATATCAGACGTCCCAAAATTTGCCAATCCGAAGGACCTGTCAGGTAAAATCTGGGCCGGTCCAACTAATTTCTAATGTTACCAGACCAAATGTCTATACCTATTACTTGCTAGTTTCGGTCCGACAGAATTTGTTTCGGTAGACAGATTTTCACATCTTTTCTGACCAAATGTCTGATACAGTAAAACCCCTCATTACGGACACTCGATATTACGGGCACCCCGGTATTATGGGCTATTTTTTAAAGAACAGACATGTTCTCTTCTTCTTGATTTAAACCCACAATTAAGGACAACCCGCTATTAAGGACACTTTCCCTCGGTCCCTTAGCTGTCCATTATAGAGAGGTTTCACTGTACTTTTTTCAACTTTCGGGAAGCCTGAAATATGCAAGTTTTCTCATGTGATCTAGATCTACACTGGTCGCATCTTGGTCAGAAATAACCATTGAATCTAAAAGCGAGCAGTGTAGATCCTGATCATGTACCAGCTGACCTTGACCTACACTGTCGGCACATGCAATAAAACCCTGTCTACATGGAGTCTTTTCATTACACCTGTGGACAGAATACATCTCCAGCAGATAACAGATCACCTGATACCTCCACTACCAGAAACACAACAGCAAAACAAGCTGATATAATTACTGGAGCACCTGCACCTGTCACTCACTCTGCTAATTTGCTGCACTCCTTTTTGCTATATTCAGACTTGCAGGATTATGCTTGCATATTATGTGATTAGCAGATTATACTGTATTGATGAAGTGGTGTGGTATCTGGTGTATATATTCCAACTCAACCTATCCCTGTAGATGTGGGAACAGAATCCTCTCCAAATATAGACGCTGTCAGCAAGGTTAAAAAAGGGGCATGACAACAGAAGAGTGGTCTTCGGTATTATATTTTGACATTATAGTTGTTAATATACTTGGAAAGAGGTACAGTTATCTCTAACTTTCTCATAATTAACAGGTTACTTTATTATACAATGTGACTTTATCATGTTCATTTTACTGCAAAATACATAATAACCAATGTTGTCTGCTCTATGACGTCATTTCACAGGTTGACCTCATGGTCTGAAAACAGTTTTTCCTGTGACGGGCCCAAAATGGTAACAAGGGCACTTATACCAGACACATCCGTGCCATCTGATCAGTATCTGCACTGGTCGCATTTAGGTCAGAAATAACCTAAGGAATCATAAAGCGAACAGTGCAGATCTACACTGTTCGCCAACGCAATAAAGGTGTGTCGATGGAGGAAAGGGTTAAAATAATCCCTAGCTTTGTTTTATAGGCCATCTGTAAATTGTTTAATTTTTCAATTTTAATTAATATAAATTAGAATAAAAAGTTTCACAATGTTTACAAGTGCCTTGTCTTTTTTTTTTTAATTAAAAAAAAATCCTTGCAAGAAAAACCAATTAAAGTGTAAATTTGTTTCAATTATACTAAGACCAATTACAAAGCCCAATTTCAAAAAAAGTTCAATTTTATAATTTGATGAAAAATGAAATTTTGAAAGCAATCTAACACGAGAAATAATGAAAATATTCCTGGCTCAGTTTCATTCAAAAGCAACACTAATTTAATAAGACTGATTTTTTTCAGAACATCAAAATATCAGTAGTTGCAATACACATGTATATGTATGTATTTCTATCCATTCTCTATAGTTAATTACTGCCATTAATATTGATGTATGGAAACATTCTATTGGTCATTTCCGTTTCCATTATATTGCTATTTATTCTTGAGACATCTAAGAACATTTCTGCTCACTAAATGGCCTGTTCATTATTGATTCAACTACAAAGAACTTGCTCAATTAAAATAATTACCTGCCTCATTTATTAAATACAATTACATGAATGACAGATTAATTGACTGAATAATTTAGTAAAACCGTGGTTCACTTGTAGAACTCCAAACATGAAAGAAATCCTGTCATTCCTAATGGGCTGAGGAAACATGCAATCTACCCTTGGCAATATGTGTATGTTGTTGACAGATACAGAATAAATTCCACAGCAACAATTCTACTTTTACAGCAAACTTTGCAAATAACTATAATTTCCAGATAAGTTGGATGGAATTGTGAACATTAAGTGTAACCAACTTTGAAACTCCTTCAAAATCATTTATTATCACAAATATAATCATCGACAAAACTATGGCCCCGAAAAAGTCAAATCAACAGAGTGATATTTTGACATCATTTCCTTTAATCTTTGCTTCATATATATGCCTTTCTGGCAATGGCAAAGAGTATAAATCCTGATCAGATAGCACATGCCAGTTGATCAGGATCTAAACTGATTAGCTTTTTGATTTATTAGGTTATTTCTAAACAAACAGTGATCAGTGCAGTTTGTGATCAGATGGCATGGATGTTGTGCCCGCTGATCAGGATTAACACTGGTCATACATCCCAAAAAACACTTATTAATGAAGTGAAGGGGCACTGTAGCAGTCTTTTTGCAAATGCAATAGTCACTGGCGCATGTACTCTGACACCTTTTTTTACACATGCAACAGTCAGTTGGGCATGTACTCCGACACACTGTTTTACACATGCAACAGTCACTGGCTCACGCACTCCGACACCTTGTTTTACACAAGCAACAGTCAGTTGGGCATGTACTCCGATGCACTGTTTTACACATGCAACAGTCACTAGCTCATGCACTCCGACACCTTGTTTTACACAAGCAACAGTCAGTTGGGCATGTACTCCAATGCACTGTTTTACACATGCAACAGTTACTGGCTCACGCACTCCGACACCTTGTTTTACACAAGCAACAGTCAGTTGGGCATGTACTACAATGCACTGTTTTACACATGCAACAGTCACTAGCTCATGCACTCCGACACCTTGTTTTACACAAGCAACAGTCAGTTGGGCATGTACTCCGACACACTGTTTTACAATCAAGGCAAGCACCTGCTGCTAAGAAATAACACAATCCCAGCTGGAATGCTTCCATCTTACAATGGGAGAACCAAGATTATTATTACAGATGATTAATTGAAAAATCACACTTTTTACAGCCACAGAATTATAATTATGTTTCCAAACCCTGATGAATGTAATTTCATTAAGTATATTTTACTTTCCAATCTGTGTATTAGGTTTATGCCGGGATAAGCAGTGAGTTGCTAGGAACAGCATTACTGTTTTACCCTAACTCCATCATAACCATTTAATCGCAAGTGCGAACAGTAAAGATGCTGATCAGCGATTCATGCCATCAGAAATGCCTTAATGAATAAAAAAATTCAGATAGGATGGATGTGTTAAACTCTTTACGGGCTTACCAAATTCAATAGCGCATATTTTCATAGGAAACATCATCAATTTTAACGGATCGCAAGACAACTCAATTAATAAAAAAATTCATTGCAAAAGACATCCCCCTATGCATCTTGTTTGTTAATTGCAATACCATTAATGATAATCAATCTCCTATTTCTACATTTTCAGGAAAGAATCTTCAGAAATAACTGAATATGGTCATTATCTCTATTAAGATAGAGCAGTGTTCCATGTATATTTAAACATGTTTTTAATTATACTGCTAACGGAGAAAAGGCAGGCAAATCAGCTTTGTTTCAAAGAAATAGTCAATTATTACAAGGCAAATTAAAAGTGTGTAACCAATGTAATAAAGGTATACTGTAACAGTAATTTTGCTAAATCAGGAAAGAAATGACCTCGACATGCTTTTCTGTGGGCTGCATCAGTGGTCAACGGAGAATAAAACTAATTTCTGCTTCTGTAGAATCATTCTGTAGTATCATTTCTACAGTATTCTCATATCAAAATAGTTCTATTTCTTAAACTTAATAGACGATTGTTATTATTATTATTAGTATTATAATTATTATTATTATTATATGTAACACATCAGTTTTTAACATTTTTTATTATCAATAGTAATTGATGCATGTAGTATTCAATTCATAAACAATGGCAATAAACTGTGTTTCTACTGCTGTTTTTGATTGTACCACACTAAAGCAGTGTTCGTTTTCACCTTGGAGCGAACTGTATTAAACATAATATGGTTATTTTTTCACTGATTTAACAAAATTTCACCCTGATCACCACCAGCTAACAGTATGGCTTAAAGATTAATTTGAATGAAGGAATTCTAAAAGTGTAAAATATGGTTTATAATAACTTCTGTGCTGTAGCCTCCACTAACATGAACTGATGTATTACTGCACCTGCAATTTCTCCAATAAATCCTTGTTAGCAACATTCAATGTCTGTTTCATCATTATAGAAGTTTATTACTGTGTTCTTAGACTTTTATAGCATTTTCGTGGAATAGTATGTAAATCAATCTATTTCATTGGCAAATACTTCCCTCATTGGTTGGCGGATGATAAATTATTACTCCAATACATTACTAAAAAATATTTCTTTTGTTCCCTAGCTCTTACTTAATTGCCACATTATATCATCCAAAATCCAAAACCATGGTTTATTTCATGATCAATTTTCCAAAAATCAAAGGGCTTTGATCCCTTTCCACAAAAAGAAACAAATCACATGTTCAACTTATTGACAAACCCACAGCAAAAGTTTTAGATCAATTCCATCAAGAAGTAATGACCATTTAGTGCCATTCAAAATGACAGCAATATTGGAATTGTTATCTTATTTGATTTCTTGCTCAAATTCTTATAACATATTAACATACTATACCAGTTTTAGTAAATTCTTTACTACAGATATTACTAATCACATTGAACAGTGTACATCCAGATCAGCTGGCTACATTGTTCTCCTTTAGACTCATTGGGTTATTACTGACCAAGAAGCAATCAGTATAGATCCAGATCTGATGGCAAAGATGTGCTGATCTGGAACTACATGCACGTATGACGTAAAAGGGTTAAACTGTTATGTAATAAATGGTCATTACGATGATCATAAATACTTTTAACATTTGAATCCGACCCAAACTGAAGTAATAAATCCAGACACTGATGAAAAAAAAACACTAGCCTATTCTCATACATTGTTTTACTGTAAAACTATTAAGAAGCTTGGCTTTTCTCCTCTGAAGTCACTATATCAGACAGTGTGCCATGCTGAAGACCATTATAAGCTCAGAAATACCAAGTAGGTCTGTGTGGTTCCAAATAAATTCTCATAATATTTTGTCTACACTTCTGATTTACAAGCGTCGGTTTATTTCCTAAGCAATTCAATAAAGAAAAGAAAATATTCTGAACTTGTTTTTCTCTGGTTCTACTTTCACACAGGGTGAGATGCAAGATTTCCAGAAAGAAGGTTTGTTTTGGGGCAGTCTTATAGTAGTTGTATAATACCGGTAATTTCCAACTTTCTGGCCAAAATCCCCCTGAAAAATAAATATTGCTGCCCAAAAATGGCATGAGAGCACCCAAACTGAACCCTGCAAGTATAAACAGCAACACAGCGACAAATGAACAACTAGGCAACCAATGTAGCCTGCATTCTGTATTATGGTGATGGTGAACCTTGTTATTGCCCCCAAAAAAACAGATTAACCAATTCAAACCTAGCACACACATAAACTAGACTGTGTCCTCAGGACACTGATGCCCCCACTGCTGCAACAACATTTGTTACAAAATTTTGTACCAGGTATTAACAACATGTGGTGATCATGATTAGTAAATGAGGAGTAAGTGCCACAAAATTTAATAACTAACATAAACGAAGGGCCATAACTCTGGTGAAAATTGTTGCAAGACAATGTCCTTTACAACAATCTTCACATCATGTCTAATCATCTGTGCAAGTTTGAAAGAAATCAGCTAAATTAAAATGTGGAGTTGATGCCACAAAATTTTGTAAGTGAAATAAACAAAGGGCCATAACTGTGGTAAAAATGGCAGCAGGAAAAAATCTTTTCTTTATGATCATCTACCCATCCAGCTTGATAATGTGTGCAAGTTATAAAGAAATCTGTCCAAAAGTAAATGTGGAGTTAATGCCACAAGAAATTATTACTGAAAAAAACAATGGGCCATAACTCTGGTAAAAATGGTCACACGAAAAAATCCTTTCTTCACGATCATCTACACATCCTGCTTCATCATCTGTGCAAGTTTGCAAGAAATCCCCCTAGTAGTTTAGGAGGAGTTGACACCACAAGATTTAATTACTGAAATTAACAAAGGGCCATAACTCTGGTTAAAATGGTCGCAGGAAAAAATCATTTCTTCACGATCATCTACACATCCTGCTTGATCATCTGTGCAAGTTTGAAAGAAATCCGCCTTATAGTTTAGGAGGAGTTGATGCCACAAGATTTAACTACTGAAATTAACAAAGGGCCATAACTCTGGTAAAAATAGTCGGAGGAAAAAATCCTTTCTTCACGATCATCTACACATCCTGCTTGATCATCTGTGCAAGTTTGAAAGAAATCCGCCTTATAGTTTAGGAGGAGTTGATGCCACAAGATTTGGGGACGTACGGACGTACAGACGTACGGACGGACGGACAGACAGACGAGTGCAACTCTATATGCCTCCCTCTTTGTGGGGGCATAAAAAGCTTACATTCCAAACACCACTTCACAATATTACCGTCATTGTTTGAATATAAGCCGCACTTTTTTCCCAGAATTCGGCGATAAAAAGTTGGAGGTGCGGCCAATACACAGGTTTGTCAGCTTATACACTTCGTTAAGCCATTTTCATTTGTTCCATCCGGTTTTGGGGGCAGTGCGGCTTATACATGAGTGCGGCTTATATTAAAAAAAAGACGGTATAAAAATGAGATTAAAAACCAGTATCAAATGTCAAGGATCTGATTGTCTAGAAAGAGACTTGTCTCAATATCATCCAAATGCTTGAGATTTGAGACTAGTTTCCAATCTCAGTTTTATCAGTCCATGACAGCAGTTCTGATTCACGCTGCTGAATTTGCAGCCAGTATAAATTGGATTCCAATCATAAGTAAAATTGTAAGAAAACATCTTTTCAATCTCACTCAGGGATTCTAAATATAAATCATTTGTCTGAGCAATCAAGAAAAATGCCCTTAAATCAATGGAGATTGTAGACAATATAATAAGCATTTGTTTGTCTCAGTTGAAAGGAACTGTCTGACGAATGAGTTACCATTTATCTCCCCATTCACATAAATTAAACCCTTTCCTTCATGCCTTTATGGCATTGGTGAACAGTGTAGACCCATATCATCTGGAATCGGTGCCATTAGATCTGGATCTACATTGATCGCACTTGCTATAAAAAGCATATATATGTAATCAAGGGCTACATTTTCTGACTGACAGAAAATGAAGAGTCTCAGAGCTAAAATTTAGTGTTCCATGGAACACATGACACGCATGGGTGCAAAAAGTTGAAAGTTAAATTGTCCAAAGATCCATATGTGTCTACATTGCAGGCGACTCAACTTAGTAAAATCCAAAGACTGAGATATCTAGATATCTTATATCATTCTTTTGCTGCTTTGAATGACAAGTCTTTAGTCAATCACACAGTAGACAGAGATATTCAGAGGCGCTTTATGCCTCATTACCATGAAAATTCCCAGAGAACTTGTGAATACATGTGTCAGTAGCCAGCCAGGATTATAATGATGTCACTGATGCTGGTCAATATGTCTCCATTATCACAGTAATAGCCTTGCCAAATTACACCTTCCCAATAATCCATCATTTCTTCATCCAAACCAATAGTTTCATTTGTCATATCACAGAAAGAAAGGATCTGCAGTACTTTACTCCACATATACTGGTTTTATTGCATGTGTTACTAGTGTAGATCCAGATCAGCCACAAATCTATGCCAGTTGATCAGGATCTACACTGGTCAAATCTGGGTCAGAAATAACCTAATAACCTAATGAATCTAAAGATCAGACAGCATAGATATTACAGCTGATCTGTTCGCCCACATAGTATGTATCTATGGAGTTTTAGAGTTAAAAAAGCCTTTTACATCATGATCTTGAGTTGCTACAGATTTTTTAATTCAAGCTCTATTACAGACACTAATTAATGTCAGTTTCTTTTTGGTCGTCTGCTTCCTACTGCGGAATAAGTTTTCATGCGAATTTTATTCACTCTTTTTTTGCATATAAAACTATCAGGAAATTAAAACCTCACTAAATATTCAACATGTTTTATAACTGTTTCTTAACTGGGAAAATTAAACAAAAACTTGCCATATTTTTGCAAATTTATTTCCAGCATAACCTTTTAACAGATATATGGGTTTTATCACACATGTGACCAGTATAGAATGCTGTCTAATCTGGATCTACACAGGTCGGTTTTGTTTGGTAAAAAAAAAACCCAACCAAATGAATCAAAAGCCAACACTTGCACAGATGTGCCAGCTGGCCTGGATCTACACCGTTCACCTACAGGATAACAACCATATCCCATGGAATTAAAGGGATAAACCAATGATATGACAATAAATGTCATAAGTTAAAATTTGATGATGTATAGGGATGAAATTAAGCCTGTCATCCCGAAAGTTGCCAGACCAAAGGACCTGTCCAGTAAAAGTTCGGTCGGTCCGACATGATTTCTTAAAAATGTTATCAGACCGAATGTCAGACAAAAATTTGAACTCCTTACACTTGCTTATACCTTTTTAACATGTTTTGGTCTGACAGAACTTGTTTCAGTCAGAGAGATTTTCACATCTTGTCTGACCAAATGTCTGACACTTTTTTTCAACTTACAGGAGGTCTTTTAGGCCTTCATATTACTCATATCACCAGAGTTATTGACTGTTCATTAACCCTCATAGAAAGGGCTTAAATACTGAAAAGGCCAGTCTCAATTTCCTGTCGAGATGTGCTGTAAATTGCAATTATGTCATACTGGACAGTCTAAGTTATAGGGATATGGACCCCCAAAATCTCACTGGCTTCCTTTTGATTGTATTGGAAGGCCACAATGCCTAATCATGAGTGTATGAGAAGTAATACTTTTCCGGTCTGGGTAAAGCACTGAATGCACTGCACAGGAAGACCTGATGGATGGACATCCATGTTCATTCCGGAATTTCTTTCTGAATTTCATAAATAACTTACCTTGACACAGGTCCCAAGGTTATAAAACTGAGAATGGAAACCAGTCTCAAATCTTAAGGATCTGATTGGCTGAAAATGACAAATGGTTGCCATTTCAGCCAATCAGTTGCTTGAGATTTGAGACAGGTTTCTAAACTCAGTTTTATAATCTTCAGAACAGGGCTGAAGGTTATAAAGCTGAGCATGGAAACCAGTCTCAAATCTTAAGGATCTGATTGGCTGAAAATAACGAATGGTCGCCATTTCAGCCAATCAGATGCTTGAGATTTGAGACTGGTTTCCATGCTCAGCTTTATAACCTTGGGCACTGATGTTCCTCCCATGCACTGGAGATGGATCTAGTTAACAGTTACAATGAAACATTAGATAGACTTACCCCAGGCATAGTTTTGATATTGTGTAAGGCATTTTGTGCATCTAGAGCAGATTTTCTTGTGTAAAATGTAACAAAACAGCACCCTGAAAACAGAAAACAGTCATATTAATGAAGAAAATGCAAACATTTCTTTCCATACAGTTAAATCCATAATTGTCCGGATCAGTTCCACTATCACATGTATGGTTACTTGTTGTCGGAGGATTCAACCAACCAGCCACAAATCTCAAGTATCTGATTGGCTGAAATGGCGACCAGTTGCAATTTCAGCCAAGTATCTGATTGGCTGAATGGCAACCAGTTGCAATTTCAGCCAATCAGATGCTTGAGATTTGAGACTGGTTTCCATGCTCAGTTTTATAACCTTGGGCACTATTCAGCTTCTCTCACCAGCTTCAAGCTCTAAGCTATGATGCAACTGAACCTTGCTCAATTGGAAACAGATCAAAATCTGGCTGCAAATTCATGTAATTTGGTCAATTTTGATCAGGTATAACCAAATGAATGTGCCAAATGATCTGGATCTAGACTTTTTGTCCATGGGATAACAGCCCTAATATTATCCCATGAAGTAGAGTTAAAAGGTAAGGCTTTGCCAAACAATAACCCTTTCTTAACTCTTTACTTAACCCTTTCCTGTATAGATACACCTTTATTGCTAGGGCGAACAGTTCAGATCCAGATCAGCCGGCAAATCCGTGCCGTCTGATAAGGATCGAAACTGTTCGCTTTATGATTCATTAGGTTATTTCTGAACAAAATGCAACCAGTGCAGATCCAGATCAGACGGCACCTACACTGGTCCCACATGCGTAAAAATGCTTATATATCAAGGAAAGGGTTAATATTAATCCATCAGGTGGTAGCAGTTCAGTAAAACAAAACAGCAAAGATGAGAAACAATTCACATGATATGTGCAGAATGAAGAATGGCAAAAACTGTCAGTAAATGTACAGACTAATGTATGTTCCAACCGATGCTGATTACTGACAATTATGTAAGAATATAGCAGTTACTGTATGACTGCTGCATCCGCCCTCACATAAACACTACTAAAATTGAAGCTGACTTCAATGCCATCCTACTTTGCAGTGCAGTCAAGTGCACAGAGGTGGTGAAAACACTAACATTCATATCATTACTAAACCTTATCTTGCCCAATTTGGCTAAACCAATGTAGACACCAATCAGCCTATGATTCTGTTCTGTTTGCTGAGACAGCATGGTCAGAGTCTACACTCCAGTTTACTACCGTCATTGTTCGAATATAAGCCGCACTTATGTATAAGCCGCACCGCCCCCAAACCTGATGGAACAGATCAAAATTGCTTATAATGTATTTATAAGCAGATAAACCTGTGTATTAGCCGCACCCCCAACTTTTTACCGCCGAATTCTGGGAAAAAAGTGCGGCTTATATTCAGACAATGACGGCAGTCAGTATAACAATATACCGATATTCATTATTAATTAACCAGGTTTTCTTTAGAAAAATACTGGTGTAAATTTTATCCTGAAAATATTGCACTGCTGTTTATATTATGATCTGTTCATTTTGAAGACAAAAAACACTGCTGACTTGCAGTTAAGTTTTTATGTTCTATTAAATTTTGATAACCACATACCAGACACAATATGCCATCAACTCATCATAAATTACAATATCAGTTTGAATAGAAGTAATCAGCTTAAAAACGTAGTTTTTCTAAGTAGCGATTGCTCTGAATTTTAACACCAGAACTCTGAAATCTGTAGGCAAACCCAGCGTTTTCCTGTGTCGGAAGTTTCATGTTCTTGTCAGTTCTTGTCAGTCATTTGGTATCTTTAGACAAAAACATGAATCTAAGTCCTTGATTCAACACCTGGAATTTTTACCAGCTTCCTAGTTTAGTTAATTGGAGGATATGTTTCATCATTTTTTTAATGTATTCTGCCATGAAGTTATAATATATTGCAATATAATAGGGATTAGGACATTGAAATTTATTGGTTCAGTTATGTGGTACCAGTTTTGCAGCTCCTATTCATATTCATAAGCATTGCCTCATCATACAAAACTTTATCAAACTTTGCCCAAATTATTGTTTAACATTTTCCTCCATAGACACACCTCTATTGCGTGGGCGACCAGTGTAGATCCAGATCAGCCGGCACATCCATGCCGTCTGATCAGGATCTGCACTGGTCACATCTTGGTCATAAATAACCTAACGAATCAAAAAGCGAACAGTGTAGATCATCATCAGATGGCACGGATGTTCCGGCTGATCTGGTGTGTCTATGGAGCAAAGGGTTAAACAGTTACCAAGCTTGGAAAATATGAATGAGAACCAAATAATTTGGAATTTGCATCAGAATACATCATTGTTAACAAATTATTAAGTCCTCAACTCTTTCTTCTGTAATTACAATTCTTATGAAACTCTTCACATTCCTGAAATCTCTCTATAATTACGTATGTAAAACACGCCATGAAATTTACGGACTCTGCATTCACCGATATACAAACTGTACAGAAACAAATTGTCAGAGCACGCATGGAATCCTTGCTGAGAAATGTTTTTGTTCTGCACGGTTAGTAAAACAGAAACATTTAACTTCATCAGAACAACGTCTTCTGCCTAACTGTACAATGGCAACAACTGCCAAGAAATGTTGGCATATTTGGTTCTATCTCAAGTTTTTGTTTAACCCTTTACTCCATTCATACATGCTTTATCGCATGTGCAAAAATGTAGACCCTGATCAGCTGGCACATCCATGCTATGTGATCAGGATCTACACTGTTTGCTCCTTGGTCAAAATTAACCTATTGAATCAAAAAGCAAGCAGTGTTGATCCAGATCAGTTGACGCCACTGGTTGCTTCTTGATCAGAAATAAACCAATGAATTAATTAATGGTGACCAGTGTAGATCCTGATCAGATGGCACAGATGTGCGGGTTGTTCTGGATACCCATGTGACAATTTAGGCATATCTGTAAAGGGATACCTTTAAAACTGGCTCCCTATTGTCTTCATACTACAAAAACTCTCCCTGGCAATTTACAAAATGCAATAAATAGTGTACTGTGTGTAATGATATAGACAGCGAAATTCATTAAATACCTTACAAAACTAACTCCAGTTGCAGAAACCTCTGACAAACTGTTAACAGAATACCCATAAAATATTTTGGAACAACAATAAACAACCTGTCAAAATTCTCCTCAAGCATTCAGACATGATTGACATCCTTGTAGCATCTGATTTCTGAGGAAACAGTTCATTATATCCCTGTGAAATTATCAATTTTTCATGGACATTAAAGTTTCAAGATTAATGTTTATATAAAATTTACAGGCATTTTAATGGAAACTCATTTTAAATTAATCTGTGAGAAAGCTGGATTTTTTGTTAGGTACTGCTGATAAATCATTTGATTTCTTTAATGTGTATTAATTGCATAGAATTCAATTTTGAGCATAGAGAAATAATGGAAGAGGCAAAAACTTGCCTTAAATAGCATTAAGATTTCACATGACAAAAACTGGTAAATGAAATATTGCAAACAACTGAAAATGCCATATTATATTATCTTTACCTCAAATTCGAAATATAATGCTATTCTGGGAGCCCTGGAGCATGTATTAACCTTTAACTCCATATATAATACACGTTTGAACAGTATAGACCCAGGTCATTCAGCACATCTCTGCCATTTGATAAGGATATACACTATTATACAACAAAAATTCTTAATTGTCCTACTATATTATGATGAAAATGTTTAAACAATTTGTTAACCTTTTCCTCCATATGGCATGGGGGAACAGTGTAGATCCAGATCAGCCAGCACATCATTCTGCACCATCTGATCAGGATCTGCACTGTCCGTTATTGGATTTATTATTTTATTTCTGACCAAAAAGCGAAAAGTGCAGACATGCGTAAAAATGTGAATATATGGAGGAAAGGGTTAATTGACATAAATTGTGCAAAACCAAGTCTAGTGCGATGCTAATAAAGGTGTTGCTGTTGTTGTTTTCGTTATAGTAATAGTGCATCCATCTTAATGAATGCATCTAGGAGTTCGGTGTTTCAGAACTTGCTACTTGTCAAACTAATTCCAATCTAGTTCCCTATGACACTTCAATCAAGTCTGTTCTGACATAATTGACAAGTAATGCTGCCTTCAGAATATAAATTTCCAGCAACCCAATTTGTCACAAACACAATCCCGCAAACTATTTGTGTTGCATGGTAACTGGACATAGAAGTCTGGTAAAAGCAAATAGTTCTCATGAAAAACTTGTTATTGACAGATATCTGCCTCAGAAACAGATACTAAAGGTTTAAGACAAAATAAAATGGTCAGTTTGCTATCAATTTGTTACATTTGTTACATTGCATGTCTTTTTTTGCAGTAACATGTGCTAACAAGTGCTTGAAACATAGTTATTGCTATAGAAACAGACACAACAAAATAACACAGTCTGCTCTTGTACCATTTAATTAATTAAGTTAGGATAGGAGATGAAAATATATTATATGTCACTAACAACTTGTTTAGAACATAAAAATTCAATTTAAAGTAATTAATTCACACAGATTTTTATTATTTTCACAAGTAGTGTCAGGTTGTATCCAAGCTAGTAAGGTTCAAAAACAAGTCTACTAGGACCAGATCAACCTTCATTTCTACAAGTCCAGCATTTAAAGCTTGCTTAATTTCAGTTATAACACTTCTGAAAACCAAAAAAGTACAGCTTACTCAAATATTAAAAGAAAAACCCAGTCTGGATGACAAGTTTTTTGTGGAATTTAAGAGATTGAAAGGTAATTAATCCTTGAAAAAAAAAAAAAACAGAAAAATTACAGGAACTTAACAGAATGCTTAAAATCTTTTTTGAAATGATATTAGATAAAATGATTATTTCATACATAAGCAGCTTCCAAGAAATGAAATGGCTCAATCAAATATACAATCATCAAGAAACAACAGGATTACTGTTCTATTTTAAAGGCCAATTAATCTTGCCAACTGTAAAAGAAACAGAAAATGAATATCATTTAGACGAAATTTTCTCCGTATGATGTGATCATTTGATAATAAGAAACAAGTTCAAAGAAATCATTAAAGAAATTAAAGATGTTTGAAGCTAAGTTTAATTTGCACACATTTGCTCTTAATGATTAACAGACAAGTTTTTAAAAAAATTCCTTCATCTTTTTTATTCGAAGAGATCATCTGATTCCAAAGTGATTTTTTATCTAAATATTCAAAGAATTCAAAATTAATCATAACATTTGTCTTGCCTCAGAGTTGGATGCTAGATTTCCAGATCGGGCAGTCTTAGTTAGTTACATCATAATTTTCTGGTAAAATACCCATGAAAATAAAATATTGCTGCTCTAAAATAGGAGTTTAGCAAATCCATTGAACACCCTCTGGATCTGCACTAAAAATATATCTTTTTATTGTAGCACAAAATGTGTTTTAAAAATAATACCACCATTTTTATTTTTATGATATTTTTACGCAAGATTTTACTGACAGGTTTGCAATGACTGATATACTATATCTTACTCCATCAATATTTAAATTAAAAATTTCTAGCGAAGGGAATTTTATTTAATTTTGTGGGGTAAAAGTGAGAAAGTTCCATCTGCTATTTCACTTTGGACCTTCTCCTTTTTTCTACCAAAATGCAGTAAATTCCTTGGAAATTTGAAAAGGAATTCTATTTTAAAATGGAAAGTAAATAATGAATGATACCACTACTTGGAGAAAAGTCTTCGAAGGGCTTCAACTGTCAAAAACAGACTAAGTTGCCAAACTGTCAAAAACAGACTAAGTTGCCAAACTGTCAAAAACCAGCTTTGTTGCCAAACTGTCAAAAACCAATTTCATTGCCAAACTGTCAAAAACCAACTTTGTTGCCAAACTGTCAAAAAATGACTTCGTTGCCAAACTGTCAAAAACCAACTCCATTGCCGATCTGACAAAAACCGACTTCGTTGCAAAACTGTCATAAAACAGGCTTTTTTGCCAAACTGTCAGAAACTGACTTTTCCTAGCCAAATTGTCAAAGACTGACTTCCTTACCAAACTTTTGAGATAAAAGTACAAAAAGGAAGGATAACTCTGGGATTAAGATCATTACCCTATTAACAAACAAACAGCTGTTTCAACAGGAGAAATACCATACCCCCAGGGAGATCTTCACTTCACAGACACTTCTGATGAAACAGTAACTTTTCAAAGTTTTTTTAAAACTAATTTAAGAACTTTGAACACTGCATATTTTTAGTGCAAAAGATTAATTAGTTGATACAAAATCATTTTATCCACCCTAAAGCTGAATTCAACCCTCTTCATTTCATATAAATTGTTTACACATTCTGATAATTAGAAGATTTTCTTGTCAAGAAATTTAATAGAAATATTTACAACTGTTCAGAGAAATATATTGCAGAGATAACATACTAAATTGAATTTGATGTTTCTAAATTGAATCTGATGTTTCTGCAGTTTCAAATTTGATTTTAATCTTTGCTGCATCTAAAATAACACTACCTATATCCAAACCCGCCAGGAATTCCGATTAACGCTGTAACATTACTGGTAATCTATTGTTAGTCGGTTAAACCTTTCCTGGATATATATGCATTTTTAAGCATGTGCGACCAGTGTAGATCCAGATCAGCCGGCACATCAGTGCTGTCTGATCAGGATCTGCACTGGTCGCATTTTGTTCAGAAATAACCTAATGAATCAAAAAGCGAACAGTTTAGATCCTGATCAGACGGCACGGATGTGCCGGCTGATCTGGATCTAAAATGTTCGCCCTAGCTATAAAGGTGTATCTGTACAGGAAAGGGTTAAAAGGCTCATAATGGTCTAATGTGTCTTCTGGCTCAAAAAATGTGAATTGTATGATATATATAGTAGCATTCACAATGGCTATTTTTTCCTGGAACTATATATAATAATATAAAATTAACACAAGACATAAATATTTCTTATCAGATAAAGATATGTAATTTAGAGGCCAAGGCCCATAGAAAAATGGTCAGAGGGGTGCTTCAATTATCATTCAACATTTTGGGTACTTGTGCAATTGTATTTTTATATCAAGACAAACTATATATTATATAACTATAATATAAAGATATATTATATAACTATAATATATAAAGACAGTGTAATTTCGCTAACATTTAATTATATGTAATTGTTCAAGTGCAAAATACAAAGAAAAATAGAAACTGCATGCAATAATGTAACCGCAGTATAAAAATAAAATGTAGAGCATAATGTCCTTAAGCACAGTAACTCGAGATTCAGGGCTGAAGGTTATAAAACTGAGCATGGAAACCAGTCTCAAATCTAAAGCATCTGATTGGCTGAAATGGTGACTGGTCGCCATTTCAGCCAATCAGATGCTTGAGATTTGAGACTGGTTTCTATGCTCAGCTTTATAACCTTGGGCACTGCTTATTTTTCCTTGTAAAATTTCCTGTTCCACCAGGTTTTTTAAATCACACTTCAGTCACATGGGTAACACTAAACTTTCATTGCAATTTAATCCTGAAAGATAATTAAATGGATATGATTTCACTGGGAACAAATAATTTTGTTCGAGATTAAAAGAAGCACCACTTTTATTTTCATGACAGAGTGTCATAAAAGACAACATGAAATTTACCACTGCTGTTTTAATGGACAGATCAATTTAATAATATCCTTAGGTTTTTATTGTTTCAAGAAGAATGGCTATAAAGCAACTACTATAATAGGTTCTGGAAAAAAAAACCTACACGTTTTCCATAAAACACCATGCACAATACATTATATAGATACTTCAAATAAGTGGGCAATCTCTGTGGGCAAAACCATTTTGCTAAAAAACAATAAATAAACGATTTCTCTAACAGTTACGTGAAATTGTCACCTCAAAATGATATCATTTTTTTATTTAAATAAAGGTTCAGTTTGCATCATAAAGGACTTGGTATAGTGTTACTATTGCGTCCTGGTTGATTTCTACGTCTAAAACAACCTGTTTACAGAGCATAAACTAGGTATATATATGATGATGGCGGAACAATTAGACTGCGTTTAATTTAAATTTAGCATCAAGGTGGAGGCAACCAAATTTTTTTTAGCAACCATACAACAAAAACAGTCAAAGTATTAATATAACAGGGTTTTTTCACTGCCAGGGGAAGGGGCCCATGCCCTATAATTTTGGGAAAATGGCATGATTTTCCTCTAAATGGTAATGAAAATAAACAACAAATGATGTTAAGTTACTTTTTGGGGAAAACTGCATGATTTTAAGGAAAATTTCAGAGGGGAAGATGCCTATAAATGTCCCATACTAAAGAAGGAAAAAAACACAGTGTAATTAGAACACATTTCATCATCTTAGTGCAAAACCAGTATAAGTACCATATAAATTAGAAGGAGTTAAAGTGTTCTTGCAATATGTGATAATTTATCGTCATTTGTGATGAAAAATAATGTTTTTCACAAATAAATAACCCCAAACATATCATGCACAAAATATTAAATGGAAGTAAATTTGTGAGATTTGTAACATAACACTTATTTTAATCAAATTCTCATGTAACTTTTATCATCAAGATGAACAGTTTTCTGATAATTACCAACATACAAATATTTAAAAAGATTGTTGCTATGCATCAGTCGAACATGAATTGCAAATCAAATAAAATATTATATTTCCGACGTGAAACAGTAGTACTCTGAATTTGTGCAAATTTATTTTAGCACATCAAAGTAATAACTGCTTAAAATGAGAAAAAAAGTATAAACTGTTAATTGTTTTTGTGTGTGTTTTTTTTTTCTCAAATTGCACAGTAATCAGTGACATGGTTTTTAATTTAAAATTGCTACCAAAAACATCATTTCTTGTTGTTGTTTTTTTTAAATTGTGGCTGTTAGAGAAAAATTGACAGACTAGGCAGTATGTCCCGCTGACCACTTTTGTTAACCTACAATAATACAGAAATTTTTATTAAATACACTGTTTTCAACAACATGTTTCATCAAGATTGAATTTCAGTAAATTCAAAAGTAATGAACATTTAAGAAACCATGACATTTAAGAAAGGTTCTGACAACAAGGTATGACATAAACAAGTGTCAGCACAAGTTGAACTCAAGCCTTTTGCAGTAACAATGTCAATTATTTTATCTACATAATTTGTTGGCAATACAAAGTTTGATCAAGATTGCTCTAGCACTTATTTCTGAAGACAAAGGCAACTAAAATGGTTGATAAAAGCTATTATGATGTCTATTACTTTACACAAATATAAATGGGTTTATCACATGCATAAACAGTGTAGATCCAGATCAGCTGGCATATCTTTGCTATCTGATCAAGATCTACGCTGTTTGCATCTTGCTCAGAAATAACCTAATGAATCCAAAAGCAAACAGTGTAGATGCTGATCAGATGGCACTGAAGTGATGGCTGAGCTGGATTTACCCAGTGTCCACTCATGTATAATGGCTAAATAAAAGGTTCATGTAGATACCCAGATCTTCAAACTGGACCTAAATGGGCAAACCTATGAAGTTACATCTCAATGGAATGCTGATTAGAGCAAAAATCAATTTGAAATGTCATGGAAAACTAGCAGTGGTTATTTTTCCTCTGAGTGATGAAATGTATACTTTAAAACAGCTTGGACACCATTTTGACAGACACAAAATTGGCCATTTATATCTAAATTGAAGTAACATAATCTTTATATAACAGATAAAAACTGTCTAAATCTTTAGGATAGTTCTTGAATTTAGGGAAAATACTGTATTATTTACACTAAAAATAGCAAACTGAAAAATGAAATACACAAAGTATTCCCAACGGAAAGAGTCACAGTGACATTGTTTATAATTTAATGTTGTCAACCACTTTAAATACAGTCATGTGATATCTTGATTATATATTTTACTTGCTGTCCATATCTGAAATTTAACCATTAATACTGGGAATTTTATAGACTTTTGGTACAGAGAATAACACAAGCTGATGTTTTATGTTCCAGCATAAAAGAACAGGAAAAGTAAAAGTACTAATTGGGGTCCATAGTGTTAACATTTAATTTTTATTTTTATGATAAAAATTAAGGAAGTTCTATTAAACTTATGTCATTTTAGTATAGATATCACACCATGTGAAACATACACAGATTGTATTGAATGTATTATGAAGCATATTTTTTCAGTATATTTCAAAAAAAAATATTTTTAAAATGTCATTATTTTTAATTATGATATTTCAACATCAAGTTTAGTATCAAAATGTTTCTTGTTCTTCATAGAGTTCAAATCTATTAATTAAAGTTTGTTAATTTTAAATTTTAAACAATAATTTAGGGAAAATGAGTTTTTTAGTCATTTTCTGACCTTTATATCGTGGGCTCAGAGTTAATTAAATTTCTGGAATCAATAATCTTAAAGGCCATTTATCTTCCATGTAATTTCTTTGTGGTGGTCTTCACTTGGCTGCGGTTGACAGCAGTTTCATGCTCTGTCTGCAAGGCATCCTATTAACCGCAATCAAGAGAAGTCCAGCAATCCTTGTGGCGTGGGAAAGGGAGTTTATGTGGAACCCTTAGGTGAAGTCTGGGCATCATTAAAAGCTCAGGCTTCAAAGAATAAACACTTGAAATTTTAACCAAGGGTTTCTCTTCCCTCTCTAGGTATGTACATTATTTGTTAATTTGAATTTAATTCTATGTAGAACTTTTGATCAATTTTTAAATTAGTTGAAAAGTTAAATTAAATTAAAGTATGAAATTCAGTAAATATTTATTAAAGTAAAATAGTTAATTTGCATACTATTTTAATGAGTCAGTTCAGTTCGACATTTTAGAAATAACCTTTCACTTAAGCGAGTTTTTCCTTATTTCCCCCATAATACTTAAAGATAATTGTTAATGAAATGTTGATCTGTTGTGAATCTTTTAGTATGTAATTGTATTTGATTTGATATTTACTGAAATGATTTTAATATGTTTTAATTAATGATGATCATTAAAAGCTCAGGCTTCAAAGAATAAACACTTGAAATTTTAACCAGGGTTTCTCTTCCCTCTCTAGACTCCGGCATATAGATCTTCCGACATTGCTAGATAAGGGGACATTACCAGACGCACCATAATATTCTGGTGGAGTACGATCCCATGTCAAATACGCCCCAAAACGCGCAATACGGACCATATCTAAGGAGTTTGGGAGGTAAACGCCCAGAGATTCCCTCTGACTACTTTGTCACCCCCATCCAGACAAAGCGGAGGAGACTGAATTTATCTGAAGTTGAAATCCCACCACCACAACCGGAAGTACCAATCATTGAACAACAACCAGTCTTGGAAGTACCAGTTGACAATTCTGTCATGGCTTCAAACATTAAGATGGAGTCTTTCTACGGAAATCCTGGAGATAGGGCTGAATTTTGGTACCAGGACTTTACCAATTTTTGTGAAATTCATAACTACAGTGAAGAAAACAGAAAGCAGACATTGCCTTTCTACCTTCAAGGCCATGCCAAAGAGTGGGCCCGATCTCTTCCTGCAGAGGTACGACGGAACCCAAATGAATTTCTGGAGCAGTTTCTCCAGAGGTTTGATGGAACCGATGGAACCATGAATATATCGTCAATAAGACAACAGCCTGGAGAATCCGTTACCAACTATTTCACGAGGTTTCTATCTGCAACCAATAGCAGGGAGTTGCCACAGATGTTCTTGGTTAATCTTCTCTGTGATGGACTCGAACCAGCCATTAAAAGGGTGGTCATGCCACAAGAATTGAAAACTTTGGAGTCCGTTAGATTAGCTGCACTTAGGGCTGAAAGGACTTTGCTGGAAAGTGCCTCAACTCCAGCACCAATAATGGCAATGCACACCAGCATTGACAATCTTACACAGAAGCTGGATATGCTTACAGACTTTCTTATTCAAGGAGAATCAAATGCACAGCCGCAACAACAGCCACAGCCACCCAACACATGGAGTCGGAAAAAACATCGAAGCCAACAGCACCAGCAACAGAATGGAACAGAACCCCAGTCTGCAACAAGTAAGAATTTTTCTGGTGCTATTTCTCACAAAGAAAAATCTCATGATTGTAAGATTTGTAATAAGAAAGGCCATTTTGAGCAAAACTGCCCTTTAATCCCTCTTGTGAAACCATATGCTCAGCATCTTCTAAATATGCAATAGGGACTCGCGCCTGTTCATGGGCCAGAGTCTGTGAATGGGCACAAAGGCAAAACTGAAAACGATCAAACTGACAGTGCTTCTAAATCAAATTTTTGTTCTCGAACAACTCAAACTAAAGAAATTTCTCATTCAGATGATTTTGGCAAAATTCAAAATATTGAGGAGGAATCTGAAATTTTTTGTGAGGTTGAAAGTGTAAATACACAAAATTTTGAACATTCAACTCCTGAATCTATTTCATTGGTGACTCCTTTGCACAAAAACACAATATTAGTCAAAATTTTACATACTAAAACCACTGCTCTAGTCGACACAGGAGCTAGCATTTCCTGTATTTCCAAAAGGTTAATTGATAAAATTGGTATGAAAATTTCTGCCTTAGAACCCTCGAAATTCCAGCAAGTCATGGGTGTAGGTGGTGAGATCCAAAATGTGCTAGGCCAAATTGAAATACCAGTTGTCATTTCAGGTCTTTGTTTTACATACAAATTTCATGTGCTAGAAAATGTACATCATTCTTTAATATTAGGAATAGATTTTTTATATGACAATCAGTGCTTTGTAAACTTAGGCAACGGTACTCTTTACCTTAAAGACCAGTTAGCGTCAGCTCAGCTTAAGGTAACTTCAGGTACTGCGAAAACTGACAGACCCATATGCATTCAGGCAAGACAAGAATTAGAAATACCTGTTACTATTTCCAGGTCTAGAAAAAATGAAATTGCTCTATTAGAACCTGTGCCAATCAATAAAAATATCCAAATTGCTAGGTGTCTCGTCAAAATTAGCAAGTCAAATAAATCAAAAACAAATATGGCTGCTATTCGCATTATGAACCCTACAAATGAGGATATTCATTTACCGATTAATACCGTAATTGCCTCAGTGAGCACAATAGACTCAGAATTTGTTGTTGAGTTAAATGATATCACTCCAGAATCAAGTGCTACTGTAAACTCAATTTCTACAGAAAAATCTCAAAATACTGATAAACTCAAATTCAATATCTCAAACTCAAACTTAACCCCTAAACAAGCCTCAAAATTGCAAAATTTGCTGTATTCAAATAAAGATGTATTTTCAACATCATTAGCAGATATAGGTAAAACAAATGTCTTTCAACACCGCATTGAAACAGAGCCAAATGCTAAGCCAGTCCATATGCAATGTTATAGACAAGGTCCTATAAAAAATGCTGAGATCGAGCGTCAAACTAAGGACATGTTAGAGCAAGACATTATAAGCCCCTCAACTTCTGTTTGGCATTCTCCAGTGGTGTTAGTCAAAAAGAAAGACAACACATGGAGATTTGCTGTAGATTATAGGAAGCTCAATAAAATAACAATTCCTATATCACATCCATTGCCCAGACTTGAGGATGTCTTTGACTGTATCGGTGAATCTCAGGCAACCATCTTCTCAACATTAGATCTAAACTCTGCATACTTCCAAATTGCCCTAGACCCAGAAACAAAGCACAAGGCCGCCTTTATTACCCAGGACGGTGTCTTTGAGTTCAATCGGATGCCCTTTGGCTTACGAAACGCGCCGATGTCATTTCAGATGTGTATGGCGCACGTGCTACGGGGTCTACACTGGAAATTTGTCCTGTGTTATATAGATGATATTCTTTTGTTCAGTAAAAATTTTGAAGAGCATTTAGATCATTTAAATCAAGTTTTCACAAAATTAAGAGAGGCAAATTTAACTTTGAAACCTGAAAAATGTCAATTTGGATTGGATAAAGTAATGTATTTAGGCCACATCTTATCAAAAGATGGTGTCTCAGTAGACACAGAAAAAACTGAAAAAGTTAGGACATTTCCAGTGCCTAAATCTCAAAAAGAATTGAAAAGTTTCTTAGGACTATGTAACTATTACAGACGTTTTGTAAATGGGTTTGCAAAAATTACCACCCCACTTAATAAATTGTTAAAAGGTGACAAAAAGGGTAATTTCAAACCAGGTGACTGGACAGATGACTGCCAGTCAGCATTTCAAACACTGAAAGATGCCTTAACATCAGCCCCTATCTTAGGTTTTCCTAACATGAACAAGAGATTTATCTTATCCACTGATGCCTCAGGCTCAGCAATAGGATACATATTAGGCCAGTTAGATGGTGAAGGCAAGGAATATGTCATTGCTTATGGTGGTAGATCTCTTTCCAATGCTGAAAGAAAATGGTCAGTTACGGATCAGGAATGTCTTGCAGTGATTGAGGGAATCAAAGCCTACAAACATTACTTGTCAAATGCAGAATTTACTGTGTACACAGACCATAAGGCATTATCATATTTACTTGGATTAAAGGATCCTACCGGTAGACTAGGCAGATGGGTAATATTCCTGCAAAATTACAAAATGAATATTGTTCATAAAGCAGGTAGAATGAATTTAAATGCAGATGCCATCTCTAGAATACCTTATGATAATGCAGTGGACAATGAAGTTTGTATGCAGTCTGGTCCGACGTGTAATATACTGTCAACCAACTGTGTCCAGACCTCTCATTTGCACGATGTAACAGATAACTTTAGCATGGAAGTATCCCAGGATCTGACCACTTTCAATGTGAACAGTCGCTCTGGTACATTGGGCACTGCTGTTGTGTCAGCTCAGCATGCTCATGTGCTAGGTACTGAAAATTCCATTGATCCCCAGAGTTGCTGTAGTGCATCTGGTACTGCTGTTGAGTCAGATCAGCATACCTATGTGCTACACACTCAGAACCCACTCAATTCTCATGGTAGCTCTGTTACCTCTGGAGTATCAGCTGTATTTTTAAATCAGCATACCCAGGTAACAGACACCAGTAACAATGTAAACAGCCAAACTAACTCTGCTATGTCAGATCTGCCTGTGAGTTCTAATCAGCAGACTGATGTGGTAGGAGGTAATGGTAACCGTACAGCCTATGACTTAACACAAGAAACCAAAGTACTGACATCAGTCACCTTGGAGTATGGAGACACTGTTGGAATTAACACCACTGATAAGGTTGATAAGCTGTCCGAAACTGATATGGCAACTCTCCAACGGCAGTGTTCAGATTTTGATTATTTAATTCATTATCTAGAGACACGAGAAATGCCCGAGGATGAGAAACAGCAAAGAACTTGTCTCCGTGCTGAAGACCAATATGTCTTGCGGGACAATGTTCTTTACCATTTACATCAACCTCGTGTAAAGAGTAAAATAAATTTATCCCAGGAGTTTATCTTTCAACTGGCTGTCCCACAGTGTAAGAGAAAGGAACTTTTATACCATTATCATGACAGTTTGGTTGGTGGAGGTCATTTTGGGATCAGCCGTACTTTTGCAAAATTGAAACAAAAGTACTGGTGGCCCCGAATGTTCCAGATGGTTAAAGACTATGTGGATTCATGTGATGTATGTCAACGATCAAAAGTCGACCGACATCAAAAACCACCCCCATTACATCCTTTGCCGGTTGAAGACACATTTACTAGAGTACATATTGATATACTTGGTCCCTTACCCAAAACTAAAGAAGGCCATCAATATGTTCTTCTCATAATTGACAGTTTTTCCAAATGGCCTGAAGCTTTTCCTCTTGTAACCCAGGAAGCTTCAGAAATTGCCTCTATCCTGTACCACGAGTACATCACTAGGTATGGTGCCCCTCATGTTCTTGTCTCAGACCGTGGTAAGAATTTTATGTCCAAACTTGTAAGTGCATTGTGTGAGCTCTTTCAAATCAAGAGATTTTATACAAGTTCTTACCACCCCCAGACAAACTCTACTGTTGAACGTACCAATAGCACTCTAGCTAACACGTTAAGAGCTTATGCTGATAAAAATCAAGAAAACTGGTCTAAAATTCTATCCAGTGCAATGATGGCATTCAGGTCAACCCCTGCAACTGAGTCAACTCAATATTCTCCTTTCCATCTCCTCTTTGGTAAGGAAATGACTCTTCCAATTGACACTGACCTAATTCCAAAGCCTACAATGCCCAAACAACATAAGAAATTCTTTGAAGAGCTCTTAGACAGGCTTACATTGGGGAAAACCATAGCAAAAGACAGAATGATAGAGAAAAATGAAACTAAAATCAGATATGACCAGAATGCAAAAGTCCCAGATTTTCAATTCAATGATAAGGTACTAAAGAAATCAGATGTCACAAAACCTGGACTTTCCAGTAAATTGAGTCAAAAGTGGGAAGGCCCCTATATCATTGAATGGATAGGACCGAATCACACTTACAAACTAAGGGATTGTCAAACAAACAAACTGGTTAAATCTCTCATTAATGCTTCACGTCTTAAGCATTACCAAGAAAGACTTGATTCCGAGTCTTCTGATGAAAATGATAATGATGATGTTGATAACGATAATGGTAATGCTGATGATAGAGAAAATGATGATGAAAATGACAATCAAGATATCCAAGCTAATTCAGGGCATACAGATAATGCCAGTGATTCTCACACACAGGAAAATAAACAGGACAATGAAATGGACACTTCTGTTGTCAAGGATACACATATCCATGCTAAACAATCAACTTCACATGTAAATGAGGACAACAAAATTACTTTGTCACAAAATCAAAGTCAAAATGACAAAATATCCAAAGTTGCTCCTTCAAAACCCATTAAAATTTTGAACACTAGAATATGCAGTAGGCAAAGGTGGTTCTTTATCCAATGGGAACAAGGCCCAAATTCTTGGATAACTGAAAATCTGCTAGATCCAAATTTTGTGCAAGAATACTGGAAAACTCATACAAGAACTGGCCGTAAGCGCAAACGCAAGGCGTCATCATTCTTTCGCCAGAGAAAGGACTAACTTAACTATTTCCATGTAAACTTAATGTTGTCATCTAAGACCATACAAATGGCATTTTAGACCGGTACCTCTAAATTCAAAATTTTTTCCCAGGAGTGAGATTAAGAAATTTAATTTCTTGTTAAATAGTGCTAGGGATATAAAACTCCCAAGTTCCTTCTCGTTTCTGGTATTTTTTTTTTATAATTTCAGATGGTCATACATTAAGTACACTACTAGTTGTCATACTAGTCCTCACATTTTTGAGCATGAAATGTCTGAGATACTGATTATTATGAAGCATATTTTTTCAGTATATTTCAAAAAAAAATATTTTTAAAATGTCATTATTTTTAATTATGATATTTCAACATCAAGTTTAGTATCAAAATGTTTCTTGTTCTTCATAGAGTTCAAATCTATTAATTAAAGTTTGTTAATTTTAAATTTTAAACAATAATTTAGGGAAAATGAGTTTTTTAGTCATTTTCTGACCTTTATATCGTGGGCTCAGAGTTAATTAAATTTCTGGAATCAATAATCTTAAAGGCCATTTATCTTCCATGTAATTTCTTTGTGGTGGTCTTCACTTGGCTGCGGTTGACAGCAGTTTCATGCTCTGTCTGCAAGGCATCCTATTAACCGCAATCAAGAGAAGTCCAGCAATCCTTGTGGCGTGGGAAAGGGAGTTTATGTGGAACCCTTAGGTGAAGTCTGGGCATCATTAAAAGCTCAGGCTTCAAAGAATAAACACTTGAAATTTTAACCAAGGGTTTCTCTTCCCTCTCTAGGTATGTACATTATTTGTTAATTTGAATTTAATTCTATGTAGAACTTTTGATCAATTTTTAAATTAGTTGAAAAGTTAAATTAAATTAAAGTATGAAATTCAGTAAATATTTATTAAAGTAAAATAGTTAATTTGCATACTATTTTAATGAGTCAGTTCAGTTCGACATTTTAGAAATAACCTTTCACTTAAGCGAGTTTTTCCTTATTTCCCCCATAATACTTAAAGATAATTGTTAATGAAATGTTGATCTGTTGTGAATCTTTTAGTATGTAATTGTATTTGATTTGATATTTACTGAAATGATTTTAATATGTTTTAATTAATGATGATCATTAAAAGCTCAGGCTTCAAAGAATAAACACTTGAAATTTTAACCAGGGTTTCTCTTCCCTCTCTAGACTCCGGCATATAGATCTTCCGACATTGCTAGATAAGGGGACATTACCAGACGCACCATAATATTCGCATTACTAACAGAATATGAAACTGAAGTCATTTAAATGAAAAGAGAGATAATCTTGTGCAATGTTAACAGATGAACAGTGAGATAATCTTGTGCAATTTTAATAGATAACAGGGAGATAATCTTATGCAATGCTAGCAAATGAAAAGGGAGATAATCTTGTGCAATTTTAACAAATGAAAAGGGAGATAATCTTGTGCAATGTAAACAAATGAAAAGGAAACAATCTTGTGCAATGTTAAAACATGAAAAGGGAGATAATCTTGAGAAATGTTAACACATGAAAAGGGAGATAATCTTGTGCAATGTTAACGCATGAAAAGAGAAATAATCTTTCAGTGTCTTACGAAACACTTAAAATTACATTGCATTTTGTTAAGACAATGAAATAATAAATAAAATATATAAAGTTATTTATTACAATGCAATTATACTTAAATAATAAAGTAACATCAAATTTTGATATAATATTTATTACTTTTATTTCTGACTTGATCCAGTCCTAAATAGTTCTCAAAAAATAATGGTATATAAACAAAGTCCTCCCAGCTCATGTTTTTTTTGTGAACAAAATTCTTCAAAGGTTTTTCTGCTCTGCAAACAACACAGGAGGTGTCCTTGTATACCAAAATGGACAGGAGTTTTGTCCAGCAGGGTTTTGTATGACACTCCAAACAAAATCTGTTTTTCTGTAACCATGCAAACAATCACAGGTATATCAGTACTTTCTGGGGTTTTTTTGTTTGTTTTTTTTTTGTATATTTTTGTTATGTTTTAGGCAATTATTTTAAATATTCCCTTTAGGTTCACCTGCTATGTGTTGTTTTTCTCTGTCTGAAGCTTTGCAAAGGTTGCAATAAACCAAAGAATGTCTATTATTAAATTCTTTGACATTAGTCCAGTACTCTACTTGTTCAGTAATGAATGTAAGAAATGTTAAGTACAAACATAATAGATACATTCTACTCAAAATTATTACCATTACTTTCTACTTCTCCACAAATATCAAAATAGACAAGACTTTCTGTTAATGTTCATCTTTACACCTGTTTTACTACAGAACATATGGCTTTACTAAAAATCATTACCATCAACAAAACAAAAACAAGCAATAACTAAGATATCAAGTGGAAGTGGAAAGCTCTCTGCCACTGCATGGTCAAGATACATTTGATTGACCTGAACAGCTTTTATGTTTACTGCACTTAGAACACTGTACAGGTATGCTACTTGTATGTACAGATCAAAACTAATTACCTCTCCTTCCATGATAAATAAACTATCCTTCCTATTAGATTACCCACAATTCCTTGCAACAGGAAGATGACATGTGCTGATTATGATATGGCTGCCAATATGGCTGCCAAATGATAGACAAATGATGACATGAGGAATTTGGAGAATGACCGGTCTCCCGCACAGATCAACATGCCATACCGCGCGGTCAATATTGATATACTGCCACAATAAGTTCATGCTACATGCCATCATAATAGTTGGCATTATACTACTTATAACAGATTCCACATTTCTAACCATCTATAAAACACAAATTCATGGTCTGTGATAACCAGATGAAGGAAAATGTGACCTATATTACAGTGACAAACCTTTACTTGTATTGACCTTGTGACAAAGTTTCTGACAACAGATGACCAAGCTCTAAACTTCAGTGATATACTGTCAAGACAAACATTTTGACCAAGTTTGATGATCAAATGCAAGACAAAGGTGGCTATCTGGAAAAATTGTTCTCCTTTTCTTAATAGGTCACAAGTGTTTTCTCATAAAAATTTTTTTATGATAAACTAGAACGTGTCCTCGGACACTGATGCCTCCACTGCTGCAACATAATTTTTAATAAGAAAGGGCAATAACTCTGGTACAAATGGTCGCAGGAAAAAATCCTTAATTACAATCATCAACACATCCTGCTTGATCATCTGTGCAAGTTTGAAAGAAATCCCCCTTATAGTTTAGGAGGAGTTGATGCCACAAGATTTGGGGACATACAGACAGACAGACGGACGAGTGCAACTCTATATGCCTCCCACTTTGTGGGGGCATAAAAAAGCCTGCCAATGAAAATAACTTTAATGCACTAGACAAGAAAATCCAATGAAGGCAAGGCCATTAAACAAATTTATCCTGTTACATGATAATGTTCTTTGTGTTATCCCAGTGGTGATATAACAGAACCAAGGCTTACAGGTCATGTAATAAACTTCCAGACAGAAATAATGCTCCTACAGAAACATGTCATCAGTTTGCAGGAATATGACAGGAAAGGAAGAAAATACTGCATAATAAATTGCATACAGCACTACCAATCTTAATCATGCCATAATATGTTTATCTGTACACTGCATTAAATGATTTCTGATGATCTACTACATAATATAGGCAGTATCTGATTTTCTTAAACCCTAAAGTTTCTCTATAATACCTTGGCAAACAGTCACTGACGTATTTCCTCAGGTACCTCGTCAGAATAAAAAATCTAAGTACAAGAAGGGGCAAAACTCCATCAAATGTGACCTTGACCCAAATAATTTGACATCATCATCACTGCTTTGCAGTAAGCAACATAATAAGAAAGTTTGATGAAGAAAACATATTAAGAAATGGCAGTTAGAGCCAACATTAAGTTTTCATGTCAAAATCCAAGTACAAAAAGGGGCATAACTCCATCAAATGTGACCTTGACATAAAGAATTTGTGCCAGCTAATCTGGATCAAAACTAGCTGCACTTGGGATAAAAGTCACATCTATGGTTGTGTGGTCTTGACGAGATAACTCAAAATGGAACTAAGACCACCAGCAGAACTTGTCTGTTCCACTGCATGATGCACTTCCTCTTGTTGCGCTGATAGCATCTGCAAATCATCCTCATGTTTCCAAAAGCATTAAAGTGGATAATATGATTCCTGCACTCTGCATTTCTATGCTCTAAGTGCCGAGCAAACATGCACTTGATGCTGATTATGTATTCAACATTTTTAAGGGATCATCTTGAATACTGAAGAAGTTTGGTTCATATGATTTTGCAGATCTCTGTCCCCTTGGCTAATAATTTGAATAAGACACATGAACATCAGGTAGTCAAAAACATTTTGAGGGTTTAACCTTTTACTCAGTGAATATGGCTTTAATTCAATGGGAAAACTGTGTAGATCCAGATCAGCTATGCATCTAATCAAGCTCTACACTGTTTGCTCTTTGGTCAGAAATAATCTAATGAATTTAAAAGCAAACAGTGTAGGTCCTGATCAGACAGCACCAATGTGCTAGCTGATCTGGATCTTCACTGATCACCCATGTCATAAGAGTGGTATCTATGAAGTAAAATGATAACTCAGCTTGAGGGCAACAACGTGGATTTATACCAGTGGAATCATAAACTATTTTCTTCTTCTCTATTCTGATGTAACAATGCTTCATTTGGTCTTCAAGACCATTAACAAGCTAACAAACTGTCAAACCAACATTACCCAATGTCATCTGGGACATCAAGTAAATAGTCTGGTCCCAAGATTATACAACTGAGAAAGGAAACCAGTCTAAGATCTCAAGTATCTGATTGGCTGAAATGGAGACAAATCTCCATTTCATCCAATCAGATCCTTGAGATTTGTGATTGGTCTCCGATCAATAAACCAGGAGACACTATCAACCAAAGATGAGATAAATACTTTCACACACTTACATGTAACACCATGATTTTACAATTTGTAAATGACTGTGCAACATTCATTTCTATTTTCAGCAAATGGTGATTTATAGAAGCAGGTGAAAACAAAAATGACAAGCTAGATTCTGGAATTCTGGGATAACATGATTGTCTCTTCCTTATTTGCTTTCTGCATTGTAATGATTAGGTTGGGAGATAGGCAAAAAGTGCCAAATATGTTGCTGCCAGTAATCAGTTTTCCCAAAAAATTAACATGACTTCAGGAATTTTCATTTCCCTTTAGAAATCAGGCTATTTTCCCATAATTATAGGGCATGGGCCCCTACCCCTGACAGTGAAAAAAGCCCTGCACATATGCCAGATGCCAGACACAGCCTTTTGTGCTGTTTATTAAGCAACAAAAGCAAGGCATTACAGATTATGGCCCATTAAAACATCACAGTAATGACATCATTGTTTACAGCAGACATACTAACACTCTTAAATCAAGCCATATTAGTTATTAGACAGACTAAATTATCATAACAACTAAATACTTTTCCCAAATATATCAGGAATCTACTTGCAATGCAGCTTAGCTGCTTTTACTTTCTGTCTAGGTAGCAGTAAACAGTTAGTAGCCATAGATGCGAATTGGCCCCGGTCAAATTTGAAGATAAGAGGTAAGTGGGCAAACTGTAAGCTTCATGGCACTTTAAAATATTTTTAGATGCTATATTTGCAGTTTCACATGTGTAGCTAGGATCCCCAAAAATTGCCTGACAGGCTCTTTTTGACCTTGACACTTTCAGTGTAAGGCAGGTGCTTGGAAATGCGAAACTAATACATTTCTGGCTCTGCCTTCAGTTTAACTTGCAATTCTCAAGGGGCATACAAACAAGTGTGAGTAGTGCAAAATCTTGATGGTTATGGTATATTTTGAGTATGATTTAATGAAACAGTAGGGATTTTACCATGTGTGAGTGGCAAGCATTTATTTTGGTTGTTGGCAATCAGAAAGCTGTGAACCGATGAATGTTTGAAATTTTGTCTTGTCGGCCGACCAGTTTTCGCGACCAGAATTTGAAAGTTAATGGTGCTTAAAATTCAACTGATATGTTTTGAATATAATTTTGCTTTGTTTTCATAAACTGAATGTCATTGTGATGTCAGTTATGTGCCCTTTCTGTTTCAGGTATGTGCTAGTAGGGAGCAAGTGGACTTGTTGTGTCGGCTGTGATTCTTCGGTTTTGCGATATAACAGATAACCGTTTATTGCCGCCCTAGCCTTCTATGAAATGTTAATGTTGGTATATGTCTATTTTCACAGCTGTATACTTAATCTTTATGTATTCCCTACAACTCTGCTTTCTATAAGGACATTTCACTATATCCCTCACAAACTGCTCTCTGTGAGTTTTAAAAGGATATCTAAATTTACTGTTTCCCAACAACATGCCGGACATCTTTACTTTATCCTATGTCTGCTGTCTATGGTAGACATCTTCACCATTTTGCCTACAATATGTCTACCTTCTACAAGAACATCTCTACTGAATACATCTTTTCTTAATGTATGCACAGCATGATACATCTTTTTCCTTAACTCTCGAACAAGAAAATGACTGTTTCCTTTTTATATGTCAGATTTTTAAAGAACAAATCAAAAAGCTATAGAGGAAATTTTGCCCATTTTTTTCTGATAAAAGAAGATATATTTTATAAGAGACTCTATGTCATCTTTCATGTACAATAAAGATGGAAATCTGACAAGTAATGGCTACAGATTAGACATTCTCATTTCCAGGATAGAGACAGATAGAAGAAAACATCAGAGAATCGAAACCAGTCTCAAATCTCAAGGATATGATTGGCTGAAATGGCAACCAGTCACCATTTCAGCCAATCAGATCCTTGAGATTAGAGGCTAATTTCAAATCTTAGTTTTATAATCCTCAGCACAGACTAGAGTTCTATCAGAAGCAGTTGCAGCAATGTCGACAGTCTTAATCATTGCTGATCACAAGGGAAGATACAACCACAAGATTATAGACAGCAAAGAGAACAGGAGCACACACACAACCAGGCTTCCTGTAATATACTGACTTTTTATCATTATATCACAGGCGCAACTGCAAGGTTGCACACACATACACACCATGGATCTACCTTAGGCAATTTATCAGTAACAAAATATATATAATATTATTTTGTTACAAGGAGCAAACCGATTAGATTCCGGTGATCTTAAGATTCTACTGTTCACAGTTTGTTTTAAGAATCACAGCTTTAGGACCCTTAATTTTGTCAAGCATGTATGTGACTTAGTACACTCAGCAGTACTAGGATTTGTGTTACCTTGTCAACAGAAACTATTTCTTTAACAATTTCATTTGCTTTAGTGATGTCATTTGTCTGAGTGATCTACCTTTACTTGAGTAGAGAATTTCACATTAATGATGTCATTTGCCTTAGCGATGTAATTTGCATAAAATGTATGTCCTTCAACTTAGTGATTTAATTTGCTGGATGATGTCATTTACTGGAGTGATGTCATTTGCCTGAGTGATGTAATTTTCGTAATTGATGTCATTTGCCTGAGTGATGTCATTTGCCTGAGTGATGTAATTTTCGTAATTGATGTCATTTGCCTGAGTGATGTCATTTGCCTGGATGATGTCATTTACTGGAGTGATGTCATTTTCATGAGATGTAATTTGCCTGAGTGATGCAATTTGCCTGGATGATGTCATTAGCTGGAGTGATGTCCTTTTTATGAGGGATGTCATTTGTCTGAGTGATGATTTGCTTTGGCAAGCCAGGTGTTTTTCCCAGGTATGGCCTGTGTGAACTGTATAGCTTTAGTTGATGAGCTTTTTAGGGCAAGGCAAGGAAACATATGTCTATCGAATACAGACAGATGAGCACCACTGTTGTTCCCAGTACCATTAAACTGAGACTAGATACCATTCCCAAATATCTAGCTTCTGATTGGTCAATTTGGGAGACTTGTGTCAAAAAGCTCAAAATTAGAAACTGGTCTCTGACCTTAGTCTTTTACAAGCTTAGTGCCTTAGCTGAATTGATGAATGAGTTGTAACTTTAATGTCTTCTTGATCTGCAAATCATCAATTACAGTCTGCTGATAACAACATGTGACCTTCAAACAGTCTGCTGCCAAGTTAGATTAGATCCCAAGACTATAAAAGTGAGCATGGAAACCAGTCTCAAATCTCAAGAATCTGATTGGCTGAAATTGCGGCTGCTCACCAATCAGTCAATCAGATGATTTGAGACTGGTTTCTAATCTCAGTTTTATAATCTTCATCCCAAGTCTACATTGACAGTTAATGTAAGGTTAACCAACTGTAAGTCAATACAGCTTGCATTATATGATGTTAACAATTACCCTGGCACCATCAATGGTCTGTAATGTCTCTACAAATTGTTGGTGACATAAGGAATTTGCCAGGATTCTCAATTAACTGTTACATGCTTTGGTAGACTTGTGAAAAAATCTTTGTTATTAAGACATCATTGCAGATTTTTTTAAAATAAAGTTGTATGTTACTGCTATAAAAATGTTCTGTTGCCACGGTGAGTGACCTCCAAAATGCCATACCTACTAACTTCATGGAGTTGCACGTAACCCAGGGCTAGGCAGCATGGAAATATGCATTTCCATATTTGTTATGTTTGCTGGCTTTCATCTTTTTTATCATCAACAAGAGCAGATGGTAAGAAATCAAACTGATAAATCTAACTAAAAAATAAATCAAATTTAACTGAAGAATGCATAATACATTGAAGCAGTGGAACTCCAATATATCACAAATGCGCAGTGAACAGAATACAAAACATGGCATATCAAGACAATATATTAACAGACTTAATACATATGAGGAAAGGTTTCAACCTTTCTGTAATCTTGAGGATTTCCAACTCTGGCATTTAATGATAGTTTTACTGTTGCATCATTAACTGTGCTAACATTTGAACAGACCTCCAAGCTCCTGATTACTTGCAGGGATATGGGGAAGATTTCAATCAGCCCTCTTTACAGTAATTATCTCTGGAAGTATGTAATTATGTATAAGAGCTGTATTATGTACAATCCTTGAGAATTTAAAAAAGTGATGCTGAAGATGTGTTCAGTGAGAAATTGGCACAAAATGTGGTCTTCTCAAGATGAAGAAGCACAAGTTACTCCTGTTGCTCCTAAACAATCATCAGTGCCCAAGGTTATAAAGCTGAGCATGGAAACTAGTCTCAAATCTCAAGCATCTGATTGGCTGAAATGGCGACTGGTCGCCATTTCAGCCAATCAGTTGCTTGAGATTTGAGACTGGTTTCCAATCTCAGCTTTATAACCTTCAGACCAGGTTTCCAGGACTATGAGAGAACCCTGAAATCCTGAACATAGATCCAAAAGTCTATTCATGAAGACAGTCATATAGTATTCCTAAACATGAACTTTGCATTAATTGTGTAAGTATGATTCTAAATAGAAATTACACACTTACATTTTAGTTGCAATCATACTGGTGTTAATGTAAATACATTTGCAAGAAAGTCTGTACATTTACAGCCTTAAGATAGCACCATCTACAAAATTTAGTTCTGCCTTAAGGAAGGCTTCCCCTAATGAGCTTCGGTCGATATCGCTACGGTTCGGTCGCGGCCGTAGATATCGTTATTGCCCGGTGAAAAATGTAATTTTACCAAATAACACAAAATAAATTGTAAATGTTTAGGTTAAAAGTTAAAATGGTTCAAAATATGTTATAGAGGACAAACATTTCGACATATATCATGTTTAGTAAGAAAATAATTTAAAAAATCCAAGTTCCGGTCACCTGACGCTTTGTTAATTCCCCGCTTGCAAACCGAAAGTACAAAACTTAATGCAGGTAGAACGTGATTTTCAAGTGAGATTCAATGCTCGTAAGCGTCAAACAATACAGAAACAACACAGTAGAGCTTTATTGACAGAACACAGCTACGCCAACGTGTATTTGTGCGACGAAGATCCCTGTAAAAATCCAGGTTTCAAATACGGACAGGTTTAAAACACGGCCCGGTCGTAAAATAAAATACCGCCCAAAAAGGAAAACACCGTTCTCCCTTTAACTTTTTGATTTCCTAAGATATCTTCAAAATTCTTTTGGCATCTTAAAGATAACATTCATGGCTATAATAGAATTATTTATTTTGAAAATGTTTCAACTAGAAGATAAATTAATTTCGTCTTATAGATGAGCCGTCTCTTGACTAAAATTTAGTCGGAAACGGAAAACATGGTCCCACCCTTTAATTTCTTTATTTTAAAATATGTCTAAAATTCTTTTTGCATATTAAATAGGACTTTACAAGCTATGTGAGAAACATTTTATGTTGAAAATATCTTAATTAGAAATTAAATTAAGGGGTAGGACTGTGTTTTCCGTTTCACACAGTACTTTGAACTCTTATTAAATCTGCAATCTTTTGCTCTGTGTTATGGTGAACAGTACATGTATTATTGCAGAAATCACTGCAGTGTTATAGTATATTTATCTATTAAGATAAACATCTTTTAGATGTCGTCATGTTTAGTAAAATGATAAAATTTCATTTTATATTATGTCTTTTTTGCTCTCTGGTCAGTATCTCAAAACAGTGGGTAGTCCTTTTCAAATCTTAATTTCTGAAGTTAACTACGGTAAAAATATTTCAAATTGTTATAAGTTACTCAGTTATGATTATAGATGATATTTATGTAATGTTTATAGATGTACCTATTTTAATTTTTTGAAAAAATAGGCTCAAGTGACTTTGGCTATTTTGGTTTTTCGAGAATTTAAAGGAATTCCTGTATACCGTCACTGAAGTTTTCACCAATATAATAGCTATTTTATTAAAATCACTCTTGATATGAACTTTTATAACAAGAACAATTATATCTGCAGTGAATTAATGCTTTTTTGCATAGAAATTTGTCCAAAAACTTCAAAAAAATAAACTTTTTTGAAATAATATACCTTAGTTTTTTCCCGTACACAAAAAGAGAAGTCGGGGGATTAAAAAATGTGAAAATGCAAAAAGCACACGGTAAAAATTTGTTTAAAAGTGTATTTAAATAAGATAATGCAAATACATCACAAATATTGCAAGTTTTAGTTAGTATGAAAATTTTCCCATTAGGGGCAGACTTCCTTAAATACTGTAAGTATGCTCTGTAAATAAAGTAAACCATATAATTAGCAACCTAACAAGCACAATAAACCATCATCTCCTCTGAACACTTGGGTAACATAAAATACAAAAAAACCTTTCAAATCCTCCAAAAACTTCCAGCCAGTGAGATTATCTGTCAGATTAAAATCCTCCAATTTGTATTTTTACCTATAAGCAACAATTAAGGTGGAGAATTGCACATCTGCAGGAAAACAAATGCCAAGAATTCTTGACAGAAATAAATTGTATCTTGGAAACTTCCTACATTTTCAATGATATCCTTTTCAAAATAACCCTTTTCATGATTAAAATTATACCTTTAGCTATAGCACTAATGCTCACTCACCCAAACTGCCATTTAAAAGTAAATGAATTATGTTTTTTTCTCCTTTTCTTTAAGATCATTCACCTATACAATAAAGGGGGCTTATTCAATGGCATTTTGTTAAGTGGATATAACATTTAAATGATTAAAATTTGAATCAATTTCCTCCTATTCTGGCAGGCTTCCTATAGAATTCTTTTAATCATATCTCAGATCGTCTTGAAGAAATTGCAGCAAAGAAACAGAAGCTGGTCCTTGTTATTCTTTAGTCATTGCTTGGTAGCAGAATTTGGATTCAAGACACTAATGCAAAAATTTATCGTTTAACCCTTCACTCCATGGGCAACTTGTTTAGTTCCAGATCAGCTTGCATATCTGTGCAGTCTGATCAGGATCTAAACAAGTCACTTTTTGGGTTAAAAATAATGAATTTTAAGCAAACAGTGTAGATTCTGCTTAGACTGCATGGATGTTTTTTGTTGTTTCAAGATGTAGGACAGCAAGTAGATATTTAACTGCCTAAAAGTAGGGTTCATCTTAGTGTAAAATTTTACCACCCAACATTCTCTGTAAACCAGTTGGTATTGCTTTTAGAACCTCTTGATTTATGACAGTTTAATCTCCAGAGCTGCAAGTTTGCAAAACTGAAAAACCTGGAAATTTTATTCAGGACCAGAAGGCTGTTTGACCACTCATGAGTCGGGTCCACAGCAAAACCCTGGTAGGGGTTTAAGCTCCTCAAAGTTAAAGGTCTTAGACAGCATTTAGAGAGAAGGTTCTACTAGGAATCATCCTCTACTTTGTCTGTTTCTGATGTTTTGCTTGAGAACTGAATTCCTTACATACTTTGAATCTAGTTGCATATAATAAATTTACCAAGGTTAATATGTTGAGTTATCAATCAACTGGTGCAATAGCTTTAGTTTATAAGTAACTTGGAGAAATAAACAAGCAATCAGAATGCATGGAAAACACATACACTCTCAACAATGGTGATATGTCAATGTCTTTAGTGGTATACAATGAAAATCCAATTTACCGATATGCAATGAATCGAGATGTTAGCCATAGATTTCAAAGATGAAATCTTTTCACAAACAAGTAGGGTTAGTTGAGGTCTTTAAAAAATGAAGGAACAAAGTACGGAACAAGTAACAAGAGCTGTCAGAGGAGACAGCATGCTCGACTATTCGAATCATTTGAAACAAATGCAATTTGAAGATTAAAACAATAACAACTATGGCCATACATTCATGTGCAATCAGGAAAAATATTTACAAGTGAATGGTACGGGAGAAATTCTTTTCAAATAACAGAAATAATTCCTAAATGTACCATAAATATTAAACTGAATAGGGGAATAACTATGAAATATTTCTGAATTTGTTAGAAAACTAGTTAGTAATTTTTTATTAGAGACATTTACTTTTAGTCAAATATCAATCACTTCAGTAATGTTACAGAAAAAGAACTGAAATGAAAATATAATGGTAGTTTGAAGTTGATACCTTAAGTATTTGCAAAGTTATCGATGAAGTGCACTTAAGTGAAAATATAAGTGAAACTAGAAATGTGTCCATAGGACACGGATGCCCCGCTATGCATCATTTTCAGACACTCAAGTGCAATGATGGGAATAATACGCGATACACTGCCCTTTCATGGTGAACATTTGTGTCAAGTTTTTTTGAAATCCCTCCATTTATAATGAAGTTACAGCCTGGACAAGAAAATTCTATTTTTGGTTACAGTGACCTTGACCTTGGACCTTCAGGCTTGGGTATTGTGCGGACACACTGCCTTTTCATGAACATTTGTGCAAAGTTATTTTAAAATCCCTCCATTTATAACAAAGTAACAGCCAGGACAAGATAATTCTATTTTTAGTAACAGTGACCTTGACCTTTGACCTACAGGCATGGGCATGGTACGTGACACACCGCCCTGTCATGGTGAACATTTGTGTCAAATTATTTTGAATTCCTTCCATTCATAACAAAGTTACAGCCTGGACAAGAAAATTCTATTTTTAGTAACAGTGACCTTGACCTTGGATCTACAGGCATGGGTATTGTGCGGACACACCGCCTTGTCATGGTGAACATTTGTGCCAAGATATTTTGAAATCCCTCCGTTCATAACAAAGTAACAGCCTAGACAAGAAAATTCTATTTTTAGCAACAGTGACCTTGACCATTGACATACAGGCTTGGGCATGTACGTGACACACCGTCTTGATATGGTGAACAATTATACCAAGTTATTTAAAAACCCAATAAGAAATAACAAAGTTACAGAGCGGACACGATTTTGCAAGAAAATTCTATTTTTAGTAACAGTGACCTTGACTTTGGACCTACAGGCATGGGTATTGTACGCGACACACCGCCTTGTCATGGTGAACATTTGTGCCAAGTTATTTTGAAATCCCTCCATTCATAACGAAGTTAAGGGCCGACTGTATATTTTGCTTAACACAAAATGTAAGCGAAAAAGGGGCATAATTTTAAAAATATTGGAAGAAGGGTTATGGGTGTTGTTGGTTATGATGTAGATTTTGATGGTGAAAATATATTTCAAGTTTCAAGGCAATATCTCAATTAGTTTGAAAGTTAGAGGCAAAATGCATATTTTGCTTGACACAAAATATAAGAAAAAGGGGCATAACTTGAAATATATTGACAGCAGAGTTATGGGTCTTGTTGGTAATGATGTAGAATTTGATGGTGAATATATATTCCAAGTTTCAAGTTGATATCTCAAGTAGTTTATAAGTTATGGACCAAAGTGCATATTTTCCTTAACGCAAAATTTAAGTGAAAAAGGGGCATAACTTGAAAAATATTGGAAGCAGAGTTATGGGTCTTGTTGGTAATGATGTAGAATTTGATGGTGAATATATATTCCAAGTTTCAAGTTGATATCTCAAGTAGTTTATAAGTTATGGACCAAAGTGCATATTTTCCTTAACGCAAAATTTAAGTGAAAAAGGGGCATAACTTGAAAAATATTGGAAGCAGAGTTATGGGTCTTGTTGGTAATGATGTAGAATTTGATGGTGAATATATATTCCAAGTTTCGAGTTGATATCATAAGTAGTTTTCAAGTAATGGACCAAAGTGCATTTTTTGTTTAACGGACGCCGACGCCGACACCGGGGCGAGTAGGATAGCTCCCCTATTCTTCGAATAGTCGAGCTAAAAATGTAGGAAATGAAGGAAAATAGGGTCTGCTTGACAGCCTGACAACTGTATACACAGTAAAGGGCCAAAACAATGTGGAACAAAATAGTCATCGTACCAGAATATATTGTACATGGTATACAAAATAAACCTACTTTTTTTTTCCAAAGTTCACAGTATTTGGGAAGGCAAAGCAGCTAATGAAAGATCCTATCTATTTGAATTTAATTGGATAGACCTAATTAGCAAGAGACTTACTCCATAATAAGATTTGTCTGTAATATACAGTAAAATGTTTGCAATGACTGCTAGACAGGTATAAATCAGACCTTCCACGTAATTATTAAGTAAAGGCTTTCCTCCATATATACTCATTTTAACACATGTGTGAACAGTATAGATCCAGATCAGCTGGCACATCCGTGCCATGATCAGGATCTGCACTGGTTGCATTTTGGTCAGAAATAACAGAGTCATAAAGCGAATAAAGTAGATCCTGATCTGACGGCACGGATGTGCTGGCTGATCTGGATCTTCACTGTTCAACCACGCAATAAAGGTGTGTCTATGGAGGAAAGGGTTAAAGAAGCATGATGAAGTCACAGAACTTGTAACAACATGTGTGACTCTGGTTTTAAGTCGGTGAATTCAATACATCTGCCCATTTAATTTGGTTGTTACTATCAGATTCAAATTTGGATAAGTGTAACACATCACATCGTGTAGATCAATATTACATACAGCAGCCCAAATGTGTCCACAGAGGATACTTAGTTAGATTATCAGAGCTACCTAATTGTTGTGAAGTGATGCCACAAAGTCATGGGGGAGATCGAGGCTTAGACAGTGTCAACTAAACCAGATTTTAAATAATCCTAAGGGATACAGTAGACAAATTATAGTGTGTTCACTCTTTTATTATTAGCTTTTCATCCTCTCTTGTTTTGTTTTTTTTAAAAAGCTGTAGGCCAAAACATAAATAACAAGGAGGTGCCACAATGCGAGGAAAACAGGTTTCCTTCTAAACTTTTTAAATTAAAAAGGGGCATAACTATGAAAAAATACAGTGAAGTTATAAAACCTTCTAATAATTGCTACTGTGATGTCAGACAAGTTGTTACAAAGCTCCACCTTAAATAGTTTCTGAGAAAAAGTGAACAAAAAACTGAATAAATTTGTTGATGCCTGCCTATCCAAAGACATACCCCAATCTAATAACCAAAGTTTTCCAAAGAGAACCTCCATAATAGTAAACAGCATCTTTAAACTTACCTTTACTTTGACCGGACACCTTATCACGAAGAACATTTAACTGATGTACTGGACCATATTGTTCAAACATTTTTGTGAGCTCATTTTCGTCCATGGAGCGCGGGACCTGCCCGACAAACATCTTAATGGCATCTGGATCGGGCTCCTGGCGCCCGTTTTCTATATTGTTAATCTGTGGGGAATGCATGGTTCTGAAAATAGAAAGAGAAAAGTTGAGAGAAATCATCGTTAACATACTTTCTCACAGACATCATTAACCATTTCCTGTAAGGGATTTGGTCGTTATCCATGTGTGAACAGTGTAGACCCAGATCAGTGCAGGATGCCATCTGATCAGGATCTACATGGTTTGCTTTTTCATTGTTTGCTTTTTATTCATTATGTTACTTCTCAACAAGAAGCTAACACTGCTTAACCTGATCAGAGGACACGGATGTGCCAGCTGATCTGGATCTACACTGTTCACATGTGATAAAACCAATAAATGGTTATAGGATAAAATATCTTCCCACAATGTTCCGGACTGGCTGGTGAATAAATGTTCTTGTAACTGGTAATAACCATCAGGACTTTCAGTTGTTTACTATCTGTAAATACCGTTTTTCCAGACATTCCAAGGAAAAGGATAAATGAAGTGACAAATAATTCATTGATTCTGATAAAAATATATGTACCGGTCTGTAGGTTGTATTTCTTAATATTGATGGAAACTCTGCCTGCTTTATTTTGTAGGTTTGATATGTACACTATATGTCTTTAACTTCTCCTCTGCTAATTCAAGGACGAATTATTTCCATATTTATTTCTCCTTAAAATAGGAAAAGCTTCTCCCTGTGCTTACAATGTAAGAAGATCCCTGCCACAGAGTGCTTTAAATTCACGGCATTTGCTAAAATATGGAGTGGAGTGTTGGAGTGGAGTTGTGGAGTGGAGTCTGGAGTGCAGTTTGGAGCCAGATTTTGGAGTGACTTTGGATCAAAAAATGGAGTCAAATTTTGGAGTCGAAAATTGGAGTCAAATTTTAAATATTTGTAATTACAAGATTTCAAGAGTCATTGTTGATTCCATTACTTTTATTAGGTTGTCGGAAAAAAGAAAGTGTATAATTAATAATAAATTTTTGCAGAATGTTTGTGTGTTTTAAGATTTCGATCTAGACTGTAAATTTTTGGTACAAGAAAGTAAATTTTTATTTTTTTATGAAAACAAAAAGGTATAAAATGGCTTTATCGTGGAATCTAAAGGCACTGTCTCATGGAATTAATATTTTTTCCCGAAAATATCTTTTATTAAATTTACAGCCTTCAAGCACATATTATAATTTTATTTCACAATCAAGTAGGTGCCCCAAAACATTAATTCAGAAGTAAATGTAACAAGAAAATTACTACAGAACATTAAAAATAGTTTGATACTCCTGAATGGTGGTACTGATTTACTCGTCTCGAGTTCTCCACAAATAACTTGTTTTAGATCAGTTCCAAAGTCTCAAGAGCCAGTTTTCTATACAGACTCTGTACAAAGATCATAGAACTCTTATCTAACCTCCATACCAGATAAAATAATTAACACTCAAGTTATCATATTACTTCAACAATTTTACAAGGTGACTCCGAAATTCAACTCCAAAATCTGACTCCAAAGTCACTCCAAAATCTGACTCCAAACTTCACTCCAGACTCCACTCCAACACTCCATTCCATATTTTAGCAAATGCCTAAATTCACAGACATTGCAATGCATAACTGCAATGCAAGGCATTTCCACAGTTTAACATAATTATGCACATTTCTAAAGTTTAAGCAACAAATTTTAACCAAAAAAACATATTTCTAAAGTTTAAGCAATATGTTTTAACAAAAAGAAACCATATTTCTTAAGTTTAAGCAATATATTTTAAACAAAAAACCAAAATTTGCATAGGTTATAACTCAGAACTCCTGTTTGACTTCAAAACATAGTGAACATGAATCTTTCCTTGGTAACACTGATTCCACAGTAAGATGATGGAGAGGCAGTCCAAAGGGAACAATACTGGTGGTGTATTTCATGATATAAACAAGATCTCTGTCACTGATATGAATCTAATCCAGGCAATCCACCTAACAGCTGACCACACACAAATACTTATCATTACATTTCACATGGATTGAAATTTTGCATATTTCATGCAAGGGTAAATGCCCAAATTTAAACCCCTGCGATAATACACAATGTAGAAATATGTCTTAATAGTACACATTAAATTTTATCCATTTGCAACATTTGCATGAAAATTCGTCCCCATGAATACCACAGTAATTCTATCTGGAGCAGCTCCACCTGGTATATACTTACTTTAACCATTAATAATAATAATTATTATTATAATATATTTAGAAGTTGTTGTTTTTTCTTTTTTAAACAGTGGTTCACATCTCCTGAACATTTCTCAGTGCATATAATATATTTAGAAGTTGTTGTTTTTTTCTTTTTTAACAGTGGTTCTCATCTCATGAACATTTCTCAGTGCATATTATATATTTAGAAGTTGTTTTTTTTCTTTTTTAACAGTGGTTCACATCTCATGAACATTTCTCAGTGCATATTATATATTTAGAAATTGTTTTTTTTCTTTTTTAACAGTGGTTCACATCTCATGAACATTTCTCAGTGCATATTATATATTTAGAAGTTGTTTTTTTTTCTTTTTTAACAGTGGTTCACATCTCATGAACATTTCTCAGCACTGAAGATATTAAGTAAACTGTATACAGACACCATTTTACCGTAATATTACAATAATACAACTATTGAATGTTGAAAAGCAATAATAATACTCTCCAATAAAACGTCTGGCACGTAAGTGCAGCAACTGCACTGAAGAGCAATATACATAAATCGTGTAATTGAGAACTATCAGGTCTATTTATTACATCACCAACTGCAAAAAACATACAAAATACAACTGAATTTGCAATTATTGCTACGCATTGCCGAAATTGAACAATACACAATATACCACACACTAATAAATTTGAACGAGAAACAGCATAAATATTAATAATTAAAGTGAACATTAACTGTGATATAAAAGTATTACATTTCTAGTTTACAGATATGCTGGTCCAATGCCACAAAACAATTTCAAAAACTAAAGTGAAAATGTACAATGACTCTTTCAGAAAACCTTGAAGTTTTACATCCAAAACCTTGCGCAATCTTGTCAAGACAATTCTCTAAATAATAAACACACTTTGGTAAATTTTTACAAAAAGACGAATCTCTGATTATATTCTGATTTTCTGGAAACATTTTTTTGTTTGTTCTCACTTTTTTAAATCTATTTTCTCTTCTATTTGAATCTAAACCATGATTTTTTGCTTGTTTTCTGTCAGCAGAAACTCTGCCTTGAACATTACATTTTATCACAATAGGTGGCAGAATTAGAAACCAAACATGGAATTCCTAAACCACCGGTTCTATGATTCTAGCCAGTCTTGCTTTGTTACACATTTAATAAATAAAATTTGGGTAAAAGCTGATACCTTTCTATATGGCAAGTCACTGCATGGGAAAAGGTGCATCTGCGATAATATTTTTTACATTTTAGTTGTTACTATCTTTTGAATGAACATAAAATTATACATTAAATAGCTCATAATTTATAGGCGATTTTATTATACATTTTGACTGTTTAATATTATTTTTACTGCCGAATGCTAATAAGTAATGTCTTCTGGTCAATCTTATGATGTCATCTGAAGAATTTTATGTCAAAAATGTACTTTTTCTTGTGAGGCACCCTGTATTATTCTAGAAAAAAAAAACAACAGACTTCCTATATTACCATTTCTTGTAAATATAATTTGGAAAGAAAGTTGATACCTTGATTATTATCATTCCAGAAATGAAAGCCAATCACCCTTATGAACATCAGCTGACATAATCAGAAAATTGAATCAACAAGAAGTAGCATTTTCTGAAAAATGAAAAGACCATGCAGATAGGATATTCTGAACACCTGATCAAATACTGGATGGTATATATCAGAGCCAAATGGTCATAAATCACCATCAGATCTTCCTTAACTGATGAAAGCTGATATGATAATTCAAGTAGCCTGTTCTGCTGTGTTTAGCAAGGAGGCATCTACCTCTGAATTATGACATAGCAATTAGTTACTCCGAAAATATTCCAGAAAATCTAGATGAAAAGATTAGTAAAATGATCTAGAAAATAATTCAGTTAGTTTGTTTTGTTAGAAGATTAATGCTTGTGCTTGATGAATGTTTTTATGAGATGATTAAGCCCAATCTAGAAACACTGCGATGAAGCCAACAATTGACTGAGATGAAGCCAAGATATCCTCACTTTTAGCCTACCATTAGATAATACAGAAAAAAAGACTTTTTATAAATCTAAAACAGCTGTTTTCCAAACTTGAAATAGTTTCATTCATGTTTATGCATTTTTAAATTTAGATCGCAAGAGCCCACAGCAGTGTTCCATTTGTTGTGTTGTTGTCCACAAGAGAAGATAGATTTCGGTAAAAATGTCAGAATGGTTGTTGTTAGTGCCTTTACCTGAGGCTGTTTCTTGGCTAAATGGGGCAAAATTTGACCCCTAGTCCCCCCTCAAACTTTTAATTTATTCCCATATTCTGTTATAATATTCCACTTCTAGAAATGCCATTTTGCAGAACAAACCCCAAGTGCTGAATCCTGACCCATACAGACTATGACATTTGTATGTTTCTTTAATGATTCCTCATCAAATGTTGAAATTGACAACATGCTCCTATATTCGGACAGTCAAAACCTTCGGATATGTTTATGTAACAGCACAAGTTGAAAATATCATAACTATCCATGCAGTCTTAACACAATCTATAAACTGGAACAGTATAGATCATGATCAGACTGCATGAATACAGGATGATTTGAATCTACACGGGTCGCACATGGGATATATATAAATAGATTAAAGGACCAACGTTAACTCTAATTCAGCAGAGGTGTAGAAATCCACTCGACCGCTCGCCATGGCGAGTAAATTATCCTTTGGGTCGAGTGAAGGGGCCGAAACACTTGACTGACAGGGCGAGTAAATTTTTCAGTAATGCACTTGGGTTTTCTTCGGAATAAGAAATATGTTCACTTTTTTTACAAAATACAGTTCGATTTCCGGTATTTCGGTCGATTTCCGGTGTATTTGGAACGTTTCTGATGTAAAGGTAACATCAGCGATTTATTTTTATCCTCACTGGGTTTCCCAAATCAGAACGAGGCTGCAAGTGCACGTATTTTCCTGCTATATGTCAGAATGTTGAAACAAATGAAGATAACGTTTTTTACACAAGGTAGGGGTGATGATGAAAAGCTAAAGAGCAATCGAGACAGTAAGAAAGAGATAGAACAAATAGAAAAAAGAAAATTGCAACAGAAAGAGTACACATTTGGAAATTTTATTTAAAATGTAAGGACGAGTGTACTTCCTGTCAGGGTGAGTGCACTTACTCATTCACTCGACCTGCAGGGCTAGTGGGTCAAAAAAAATTTCTACACCTCTGTCTGATCAGAATTTCAGAATAATTAAAGAACAGCATCATCCCTTCATTAACTGCAGTTTTCTTGACCTATTCAGTTACACGTGACAAACCTGTTTTCTTAGCAAACAAGGCACTGGAAGTAGGTCACCTAATATGTCCAATTATGGTATCAGATAGTTCGAAAACAAAACAACAGAAAAGTTCTTCAACACCTGAAACCAGCAGGCTATAAACAGTAGTTATTAAAAGTAATGTCTTACCTAAATTACAAATGACACAAAGGTAGCATCCAACAAAATTCAAATGTTACAGTAATTTGACACTTCCAGTAGTGGAGTAAACATGTGGAGAAGCACACAACAGATACCAGTGTGGTAGAGCAAAAAACATCAAATCAAACAGTAAGGAATTAGACAAGCAGAACAGACATCAAAACAGGAGCTTGTTTGCCTGTTTACAGATAAAGATCAGTGGAATTTTAATTGGTCTGCCCTGATGAAGCCAAATTTCTCAGTACACATACATAATTGGCACCAAAATATAGCTGAACCTGCAAGGCCAAGCTATCAGCATGTGACGGATATACTTGATGTAAACCAGTGACAAACAGTACTGTCAGATCACATTCAGCCACTTCAAAGCAGTCATTAACCCTTAATGTAATGAAATCAACTTTCAGACCAGGCACTGTTCATAGGAGTGTTCTACTGAAATTTATTAAAAGAATATATACACCGAATAGCAAACAAACGGATCACAATGTGCAGATTAGCAGTCTGAGGTGGGTCTGCTGGTCACAAATACAACAAATGCTATAATGAGCACATAACAGGTTATGACATTTGGTGCTGCAAGTAGGTCTGCGCTGATGGTATCTGCCATATTCTGAGAATAATTTAACTCTTAGAGTTTATGCTGAGGTGAAAAATGTCATCTGCAACATTTGTGCGAAAATTCATCCAAACAAATTATTGCTTTTGAATCGCACCACTTCCAGACTGGCTTAAAATTTTGGATTGAATTCATGGTTTAACCCCTCTGCAGTTTTCTCCTTTGGCCTGATGGGGGATGGTTAACACTTGCTGCTAATCTGTCTACCTTCTTCCAATCATTTCAAATGAAAGAAAACCTAGGTTAGATAAATAAATCATTTCAACTTGATCATGTTTTCTTCTGGCAAACAGAATATTTAACTTTCTCTCACTGGGTGATCCTAGCAGTTCTGCCTGGTATTTTTACCTGCATTCATCAACAGGGTAACTGCATTCATTGTTGAGTGATGAAGTAGTCAAACACTAACTAGATCCTTTCCGCAAGAAGCAAATACCTTCCTATTAAAATGCCTAAACTCTCGGAACAAAACTTATCTTGTACCTTTTAATTATGGCCAATACTCTGGCATTCAAACAAATCACTTCAGATCCAAACTAATGCCAACTAAATTTTTCTATTATAATTATAATGACCTTAATTATAATCAATCACTTGATACTTAGGTGTATTTATTTATGTAAAAGACAGAACAAACCACATCATCAAGAGAAATATAAGGAAACAGTTTGATGAGAATTGTATGAACATTGAGACCTTAATTGATCTTGATTTGAATAGGTGGACCTTAGTTTTTTTACCACAGATGACCCATTCATTTTTAAAGTGGTAATTATTATGAGGACATACATATCAGATTGAGTTGTGTTAACTAAAAAGGTTTTTGTTTGATATGACCTAGTTTTAACTTTTAACCAAAGATGGCACGATCAAGACAATACACACCAGCAAGTTTGATGATAACCAGATACAAAATGTGCCACAGGTTGTGTTAACAAGTTTTTTTCTTGAACTTGACCTACTGACCTAGAATTAGACATGAGATGACATCAATTTCAAATAATTACAAAATAAAATCAAGATAATCTCTGAGCAAGTTTGATGATAGTCAGATGCAAAATGTGCCATATGTTGTGTTAACAAGTTTTGTTTTTAATTTGACCTACTGACCTAGAATTAGACTCAAGTGACCCCTGCTTCAAATAATTACAAGATATTATCAAGATAATCATTCAGAGATAGTTTGATGTTAATCAGATGAAAAATGGGTCACTGTTGTGTTTCTTATTCTTCTTTGAGTTAACCTTGTGATGTCATGAGATATCATCAAGACAAACAGTCTTTGCAAGTTTGATGATAATCAGATAAACATTGTGACCACAAGCTGTGGATGAAGCTCAGGTTAGCCACAAAAGAACTTCATTGATACTGTTAAACAGTTAGTGTCTTAGTACATTATATAACACCCCCTCCTTTGTAAAATGTTACCCCCCTTAGGATGTTTGAAAGGTAATTTTTAACAGTATTTAAAAATAACATGACATTTCTTGTAGTGCCTTAATAGCTTAAAAATATAAAGGTTCAATTAGTATAAATGCCAGGTTTTAGTGTTAACACATGACTGCCAATCAATTAGCCAGCTACCATTGATCATAAAAGTGACTGAGATACTCCAAGAATTCAAACAAATTACATTCATTAACAAGAATGTTAGTCTCATGTTTCTTCCTATTAGTTTACCTCCAACACATTTTCTGTTTCAGTGGAGGGCACACCGTCTATGTTCTGATGGATGGTTACACAATGAAGAATGTCATAGAATGATCAACCATTGCCTCAGCTAGATGAGGAGCTTGTTTCCAAAAGTGTGACCCTTGTGGTTCCTTTAGCAGAAAATGTCAAATGAAGACTACTAAGACCTTGGCTGTCTGGTGAGAACTAGGGCTGAAGGTTATAAAGCTGTGATTGGAAACCAGTCTCAAATCTCAAGCATCTGATTGGCTGAAATGGCAACTGGTCGCCATTTCAGCCAATCAGATGCTTGAGATTTGAGACTGGTTTCCATGCTCAGTTTTATAACTTTGGGCATTGGTTTCTCAGTCTCTAACTCTAGATTTCAAGTAAAGACTCAGTTCTAAGTTGTCAATTTAAGTCGAGATTCTACTCAATTACTAGTAGCTTTTCCCTGTTATATGGGGACACAGCTCAGTTCCACTGACTCCATATCCTTTCCGTGCCCGACCCTGTTTTCAGGACGGACGTCCGTAACGTATTAAACGTGACAAAATTTTTACTTCCCAAAACCTGACCCTGTTTTACTGGAGGACGCCCCAAACGTATTGAAATGTGTGCTCTTTCACGATTTTAAAACCCATAACGTAAATCTGCGTAAAAATTTTTTAAAGCCCGTTGATAAGTGTATGTTTGAATAAAGCGTATAATGCTTTTGTCCGTTACCTGTATTCTACCTTTTAATGAAATTCTGAATTTTAAACATGGTAAGAAACCCGATAAATAACTGTAAAACACGTTATCTAGAGTTACGGTCTTTCTTCAGTAAAAAAAGATGGAAACTGCATATCAAAAATAGTGCGTTAAAATCCCGAATTTCAACGCTCTTTTACGTAATGGGTGAAAAATTCGGTTTATTGCAGGAAAACTGTAACGTAAAATTCCGTAAATTAATTAATCTAATTAACAGTCATTTATTTTTATGCCATTGCAAAAAATGTCATTTTTAAGTTATCACTAGGTAGATATAGGTATCTTTTAAAATAATGAATAACTGTTTTGGAGCCACTTTTTTATTTTGACAATGAAAGATGAAGAAACAGCAACACATGTAATTAGATTTTTTTTCTTAAAATTGAACTTTTTAAAATTACTAATTTTCTTATCAGATTATCTAAGTCACATGTATTTAAATTCTTACTAAATAATATTTGAGAGAAAATATGCGATGCGTTCAAAGGACTAATAGTGTTAAAATATTGATCGATAATTCCGTGTTCTTCTAAATAGCCACCAAAGTAAGGACTTTTTAAAAATGAAAAATAAATCGACTGGTTTCCGACGAAAAAACAGGGTCGGGTTTTGAAAAGCGATTTTTTTTATACGTTTAAATACGTTTTGGGCGTCCTCCCGTAAAACAGGGTCGGGTTTTGGGTCACTTTTAAATACGTTATGGTCGTGGAAAGGATATGTGAAGTTATGTGGGGACCTGCTGTCAACCAATACTAGCTGTCTAGTAACTAGTTAAGTGTGGACCGGACTCGGATCTGACTTTTACTGTCAGAAATCCATCATCTTACACTTTCATGTTAATTATACAATTATTGAACAAACAGATACATTATTCCCACAATTTATCATTATTTAATGTTCATTCAACGTAATTTTCATTCAAAGTAAACTAAATCTATCAACTTCTCAATGAAAACCACATTCTCCTTGGTAAAGCAGTTAAACGTTCACAGATCCTCATCATTCACCTGCTATATTCATAATCTTCCTGATTTTAATAACATTACTTAATATTTAACTCTTTCATGTATAGACAAACCTTTATTGCTAGGGCGAACAGTTTAGATCCAGATCAGCCAGCACATCTGTGCAGTCTGATCAGGATCTAAACTGTTCGCTTTTTGATTCATTATCTTATTTCTGACCAAAATGTGACCAGTGCAGATCCTGATCATACGGCACGGATGTGCCGGCTGATCTGGATCTACACTGGTCGCACATGCGTAAAAATGCGTATCTATACAGGAAAGGGTTAATTGTACATCTATCTTGATTAAGGTGTAAGCAGAAACGTTAATATTGAACATTTAATTAAAGATTTTAATCAAGATCGGTACTGTTCACTCTTTTTTTATCTTTTAATTGGAAAGAGGGAAATGTATTCTTTAGACCTTGATTCTGCATTGTGCCATCTTGTCTAAAGGATGAGTAGCCCCCTCGCCCCCACCCCCACTTTCTTCATGATTAAGATTCTTACTACAAAATCTTATAAGCAAAAATTTGCTGCTGGTGGAAAGTCTGTGTTACATGTCCATCCAAGCAATAAGAATGAAAATCTGACATAGCTGCTTTCATAAGATTGCCTGATAGTTACATAATTACCCATTATTATTTAACACGGTTTCAATAGCATTCAATATTAATGCAATATATTATACAACAAACATTAATACAACATAACACTACTCTCCCACTTAAAGCCTCACTCCATAGGATATAGCTTATATCCTATGGGATAAATATCCTGCACATCTGGCAAAACAGAACATAAGCTTTATCTATGAAAGTGAACATTTAAATGAAACCAGGTAAATTTATTTGATTTTATTTAACTCATCCAGAGCACATAGCAAAAGCACATGGTGCTAAGGTTGTTGGAGGGGAAAATAATCAGAAAAACATTCACAAAACCTTTTTTTAATAGCATCTGGATGAACAATATGGAAGGCATGTATATTTTATGTAGCATAACTTGACATGTAATATCCACTTCAGTTGTCTAATGATTCTGCCATTATAGCCTTCATGATGAATGAGAAACTTCAGGATTCCAAGAAATATAGGGATGATACAGATAGAGAATGTCTCTCAAACAGGGATATGACCAGATGATGCAAGTCTGATGTTCAGAATAAGCATTTTCATCTTTCCTCCATAATACACCTTTATGACATGGGTGAAATATGTTATCTGTTCAGGATCTACACTGTTCCCTTTTTTGATTCATTAGGTTAACCTCAGTCCAAGATGTAACCAGTGCTGATCCAGATCAGACAGCACAGATGTGCTGCCTGTTCTGGATCTACACTGTTTGCACACACGTTAAAAATACTTATATTCATTTGGAGACATTTTCATCTCTGACCAAAATGCAACCAATGCAGATCCAGATCAGATGGCACAGGTGTTTATGCTGATCTGGATCTACAATAGTCTTACATGGAATACTGGCCAAATTCCTTGATGTAGAGGGTTAAACCAGGCTAAAAAATCCTATTTTGTACAGTTTTTTGGTGAGAAAAGCTTATTCAGACAATCCAATAACAAAGAATAATTATTATCCTTCAAACCTAGACTCAATAAACCACAAAAACCACAAGAGAAGAGTAAGACAGTGCAAACACCAGTGTTCAGATAAAAAACCAAGATGCTGTATCTGGTGTATGAAAGCATGCAGGCAGCAAATTACCATTTTATTGGGTACTTTAACTGTTCTTTATGCTGCTGAGCCTACAGCTTCAGTGCTTCATAAATCAATTACCTGTATCTACCCTATCCTAACAATCAACTCCTTGCTTCAAGATTATAAAACTGAGATTTGAATCCGGTCTCAAATCTCAACCATCTGACTGACTGAAATGTTGACTAGTCACCAATTCAGCCAATCAGATGCTTGAGATTTGAGACTGGTTTAAACTCTCAGTTTTATAATCTTGGAGCATATATCTACCCAATCCTAACAATCAACTCCTTATCTTCTTCTACAGTAAGATACTATGAACTTCTTGTTGAAAACATCAGCAACTAGTCACATTTTTCAGCAACTGCAGCTGAGAATAATTCTTGGTATTTGGCACAATGAATGAATCTTTCTGTAAAGTTATTTTAGCATTTCTTATTCCCCTCAAGGACAATGTTGTTTCTGCTGTTATCAAATACACATTTACTCCCTGCCAGGTACTTTCAATAGATGTACACTTCAAACTTAATAAAATACAGTTCATTAACAAAATTTAATGCTGTTCCGCATAACGCAATAGTTCAGTCCATAGTTGACCATGGTCAAAATGATTATCCCCCTTCTTGGATATTTTTGCATTCATGCAATTATATCAAAAACCCTTTCACATCAACATTCTAATACTCCTTACATTGTCTCTGTCATTAATTTGCTGCATTCAGTCCATGGCTGGCCATGGTCAAAATGATGTCACAGTTTGATCATGGTGTACCATGGTCAAAATCATGCATGGTCAACCTACCCCTTTTATTTTCCTAAAGTAAAAATCATTTTCACTCTCCCAATTCGAATACCTTTATGGTCTTAAATGCATGTTAACCTGAGCGTACAAACTTGCCTTCAGTCCTTCAGCATTACCTACCGCCTAGTTTAAGTAAATTGCGAAGCAAAACCCCCCCCAGATGACAAAAGCACTTTTAAATCACACCCCATGTCTGTTCTGAAAGTGCAAACCTTTTTATCTAACCTTGATGAAAATAAACGTTAAAGACAAGTGCAGACACTGACATTTTTATGATTTCAATTCCAGACTGGTTCTACACATCTTATAAATTATCACTTCACCAGACTGGTTCTACACTGATAAACTATTAATGTGTAAGACAGCACCCATGATTTGAGAGTCACACAAGTAGGGCTGGAGGTACCACAAGCACTGTGGATCAATGAAGTGCAAAATTAATGTAAGTAATGAAAGTTATTATAACACTGTGTGTTTATTACTTAACCAGATGCAGTTTTAATTACTGTAATTTTGGTGATGCAATCTTGCAAAATTTGTTTTGCAAACTGAATGAATATATAAGAGTAGTCTCCCCCATCCTCCAAATACCCCAGCTGTCTTAACCACATAGCCACTTCTTTTGATGGGTTTACCATTACAGTATCATGATGCAACTTGATGAGTTTACCACGAGTCCCCTGAGACAATCTTCTCCTCAATGACTTCTTTATTTCCATTCATTATTGGATTCATCATTCAACTGCAACCAACTTACAACTTTATGCCTGACTCCCCCACCATCAATCATCTGTCATCAATCTTCATCATCTTTTCTCATCTTCCAAACCATTGACCTCACCATGATATATTCATAACAATATTTTATGTATACATATAAAACAGGTAATTTTAGACAGTCAACCCTTTATTCCATGTCTACAGGTTTTATCTGGCATGTGACCAGAGCAGATCCAGATCAGCCAGCATATCTGTCCCATATGATCAAAATCTACACTGGTCACTTACTGGTCAGAAATAACCTTTTGAATCTCAAAGCAAACTGTAGATCATGATCTAACTTGGGATCTTCACTGTTTGCCTACACAATAAAAGTTGTATTAGAGTAAAGGGTTTAGAATGCTCAAAAAATGACCAATGGATGTATCTGGATATTGTGTGCATTTATTCTCGAAAAACATAAATTTTATTAAATTTATATTACATTTTCTTATAAATTTAAGAGACAGTCGGAAATTCAAAATTACCTCATTGTCTTTTTAAAGTCCACTTTGCCACTTCTCTCCTCAAATCAAGTTGTTAAAAAAATATTCCTTTAAAACTGTTCAAGATTCTACTAAGAAATCAAGACCTGAAGAAAAGCTCCCATTCACTGATAAAGAAACACTGGGAAAGGTGGAATGGTAATACAGAAGAAACACTAGGAAGTGAAGGCATGACCTGTACTGAGGAAACACTGAGCATGATAATTACCTGTATATTATCAGGAGTGTAGCCAGCAGAGCTATACAGTATTTGTTTGGCTATTAACAAAGGTAGATCTGACAAAGCAACAACAAGATATATACTAAATGAGGCAGCAATTATAGATAGGGGCTGAAGGTTATAAAACTGAGTTTGGAAACCAGTCTCAAATCTCGCCATTTCAGCCAATCAGATGCTTGATTTGAGACTGGTTTCCATGCTCAGTTTTATAACCCTGGGCAAGGATAGCAGCTGTACTTATGATATATTCTAAGATACAATACACGTTAACGCTTTACAACACATATTATAACATGAGCAAACACTGTAGATCAAGATCAGCCGCAACATCCAGGCCATCTTATCTGAATCTACTCTGGTCTCATCTTTGTCAGAAATAACCAAATGAATCTAAATGCAAACAGTGTAGATCCTGATCAGATAGCTGATCTGGATCTATACTGTTTGCCCAAGCAATGCAAAGGTGTGTCTATGGAGTTAAGGTTTAATCTTCAAATAAGAACTTTCATCTTCGTGTAAACTCACTTATCATGGAACCTTTTATAAATGAGACTGTATGAAAAACATTGATATTGGCTACATGGCAGACTAGGTATAAAGATAAAAGTTTGAATTATCTTTACATCTCAATTCATAGTTTGTCTTTCATCAATCAGCTTCAAGCCAGGATTTCTATGAGAGTGTTTAACACATGGTCTGTGATTAACTCTTTAATCCATAGATATACACTTCTTGCATGGGTGAACAGTATAAATCCAGATCAGTTGGCACATCCCTTCTGTCTGATCATGATCTGCACTGTTTGCTCTTCAGTCTGAAATTACCAAATACATCAAAAAGCGAACAGTGTACATTCTGATCAAAAGGCACGGATGTCGGTTGATCTGAATCTGCACTGGTCGCACATGTGTTAAGCATGTATATATGTCTTCTCAGAACTGTCATTATTGGGCCTTACATACAAATTTGAGATCCAAGAAACAGCAAACTTTTAAGATCTACTGTCTCGCTCTCTATCATATCAGATATAAGCGTATCAGAACAAACTTGATTATACAAAGCTTATATTACAAGAGTCTGCTAATGTTCATACAAAAGACAACTTAGCCTTGGGCTCTGCTAGTACTTCACAACACATCAATCAATGGTGGATGTTCCCTTATCTTAAGTGCTCCGGTATTAGGTATTACCGAATCATAAGACGTAATTTGGATACTAAAATATTTGGTGACATCATAGTGTTCAGTTATGGTGACCCTGTAATGCCCATGTAGTTTCATTTGTTCATTAAGTTGTATTTAAATTTATGTGGTATCATTTTATTTTGCACAGGCTTTATTTTCTTACATTTCCAGCTTTAGACAATTGCCCAAAATTAAACCCTAGCAAAATTTAACCGTGCAATAGCGAGTCTTAACAAAATAATATAGCTGCATGAATTCATGTCCTTGCAATTATGTGATTTTCCACTCTTGAAACAAAATTTGTCCCCTGAAATTAATGAAAACCACAGTTACTGTAGTCCATTCATAGTTTCTTAAAAGAGAATTTTTGCAAAAATGTCTTGACTAAGCAGCCAACAGTGTCGACCCAGATCTAACTGTGCAAATATGGAGCTGTAACACTTGACATAAATGTGACCTTACTTGGCTTCAGCAGCCTACAGCTGGTGCAAGACCATAATATACAAGTTAGTGCTATACCTTACACCAGTTACTGATTCCCATACAATTAACTTGTCCAACATACAGCTTGCAAAGACCACATCATTATGAGTTTTCATTGTTTACTCAGTCTCTCCTTCAGTAACACATTAATCATGTTTTAATACAGTCTTATCTTGTTTAGGCACTTAATTATTTGGGATGATGGCCTGGGGTGAAACAGGGTGATGTAATTAAGTATCAAGAGCACATAAATAAGATCAAGATTGCCTGCAGTTCATCCTACATCAAGTATCTTGAGCTTCCCTTTAAGGTATGCCCACATACTGAGCACACCAGATGGGTTTTCAGTTGTGTCATCCTAGAGTTCTTCATCAAAATAAAAAAAAATCCAAGTATAAAAATGGGACATAACTCCATCAAATATTACCTTGACCTAAAGATACTGACATCATCATGACCCTGTTGTCAAAAGCAGTGTAATTTGAAAGTTTGATGAAAAAATATTCAGCAACGTCACAGTTTGAGCCTATGTTAAGTTTTTATGACTGACAGACAGACAAAGCAATCCCAATATGCCTTTTCTTTGAAAGGGCAACAAAACAAAGCTATCTACAACAGTTTAGGAAGTCAAGACTTTGTTGTGCTAAGATGTCAACCTTTTTGCCCATAGAATCTGCAGAACTGCAGTTGCCTTTCTTTTATCAGACACCATATTAGTAACAAACAATGTGGACCAAGGTCAGACTGCAGGGATGTGCAGGTTGATGCGGGCTACACTGTTAATCAAGAAATTCATTAAAACACTCATCGTAATATGCCTGGTATCCTATGTCAGACAGCATGGATGTCCAGGATCATACAGGGTCTTCACTGTTAATGAAGACATTCACAACTACTGAAACTCTCATCATACTGAGCCTAGTATCCAATGTCAGACAGCATAGAAACACTAAACACAACCAGCCTTGATGTCTCCTTTCATGCACCTGAATTGCATTTTCACCACAGAAATTCAGGATTTGTTTTGTACTCTATTTGAATAAGGCATTAGCTGCAGTGCGAATTTCTAAAGAAGAACTTTAATCAAAGACTGCATTTGTTAGCTATTGATCCTCCAGACCAGTTACATAAACTGTTAGCAAGTTAGCATTCCAGTATGTGTGTGTTTACCTTCACAAGTAGGAAAAAAATTCCACTAACAAATAACAACGGTTGACCTTATGACGTCCACAAATGGTCACAAGAGGTGTCCACAAATGGTCACAAGAGGTCTGTTCTCCCATTACAAAACTGAACTACCAGTACACATGGTAACATTTTTGCAAACATGGTACCAAAATATTCATTGGCGCACATATAATAAAAAAAATACCTTGACGGCCAACCTTTTTGCTGTAAAGGTCTGGAGATAATACAAAACATTTTGTTTGGGAGACACTGAAATTATCCATTAATTGTATAGTCTCGTACATTAACTTTAGACACAAAAGCTAAATGAGCCACTACTGTTATAAAACATATCTCACATTGTATTCAATCCAAAAGCCCTACTCACTTCATGATAGTGAATGTAAATTCCATAGAATGAGAAATGATAGAAGTATGTTTTTCCAGAAATATTTTTTGATAGATTAAAAGATCTGCTCTTAGCAGCTACTTAAAAGTTTCTAAACAGAAGCAGGCATCAGATAGAGACAATAAATAAACAGCAACAGGTACAAGTGGGGAGGCTGTTGGAATGATAAGACATCGCTCAGTAAATTACAGAAGCTGCTTTATACTAGGTTTTTTAATAGCAAAGTATTAAAGTTAATAATCATCAGGTTTAATGTTATGGTTATGTTAAAAGTGCTCCTGATAATAATGATGATGAAATGAATATGATGCTGCTGCTGCTGCTGCTGCTGATGATGATGATGATGATGATGATAAAATGGTTAATATGATGCCAGTAATGATGATGATGATGGTGATGATGATGGATGATGCCGATAAGGAAGAAGATGATGATGATGTTGGTAAAGATGATGCTGTTGAAATAGATGATGATGCTGAAAAAGATGATGATGATGATGCTGCTGCTGATGATGATGATGATGATATGATGCAAATGATAAAGAAGAAATTTAAATAATGATGAACATGGAGACGATGAAAACAATGCTTTATTATGCTATCAGTAACCTATACTTAAGAAATATTTATTACTTCCACATTACTCTATTAATAAGATAGTTGTTCAAATTGAGACTTTTCCATTAACCAAATAGTTGACGGGTTGAAACTGTGCTCAGACATACTACTCTTTAATATTCTCTTCTTTTTTTGCCAGTCTCCATGTCTGACAAGGACCCTGAACAGTCATGGAAATTCTATGCTTCCATGGGGTATTCAAAGACGTTGTTTTTTTTTGTTTGTTTTTTTAATTATGAATCCACTTTTTCTTTTCCTTACTTCACATCTTGGATATAAATAACCAGTGCAACCTTGAAACTGACTAATTCCCAAAACAATTTAACTAAATAGTTTAATGCACTTAAATCTCAAAAATGAAGAAGAATTATACCCACATTTGATATTTCATATTTAAGCTGGCTTTAGGTGTGGTGTTAAACTGGCATAACCCTTCGTGAAGTGACCAAATTCTTCGCTGGTTAATCGGCCTACATAAAACACTATGACCAGGATCACTATAACTGGCTAATATGGCACAAATAAAAATATGGCACAGATTTATCTTCAAATCCTTAATAGCACAGACAGATTAAGCTTCTTAGGTTTCCATATTAAGCACACTAAATTATTAAAATACTCCAATGAAATGACAAATATCTGCTTGCTTTCAAAGACCAAGAAAACTGTCAATATATATTCAAAGATACAAATGCATTTCAAAGAGGTGATAATCTCTCTTAACATCCATCACATCTTTGGGAAAAATTGATTTTTGTGTGTGAAACCAATCACAGACTTAAATTATGCAGACCCATTAAGGGGAGACAAACATTGTAAATGGAGATAACAGTATGGCTAAAATTTCAAAAATGAGTCAGACGTCCCGAAAGTTGCCAGACCGAAGGATATGTCCGGTAAAATTTGGGCCGGTCTGACATAATTTCATATGTTATCAGATCCTTATACTTGCTAATACCTTTTTAACATGTTTCGGTCTGACAGAACTTGTTTCGGTCAGACAGATTCTCAAGTCTTGTCTGACCAAATGTCTGACACTTTTTTTCAACTTTCGGGAAGACTTATGAGTTTTAGGAAAAATAATTATTGCCATCAATCTTGCATGCTGAATTCAGATATACTAAAAAAAACAAAACATTTATATCAGAACTCCGAAATACATGGACAAATATTATGAAACTTTTACATGTACCAGGAATATGCTAATCTATGTCATGTTGAGGATATTTGTCACAATAATGTTCTTTTTTTTAGAAATTTGAGAAAGATTACCTTCATGTTTACTTTCAGTTTCAAGGGAAAAAGATTTGGATACATTATTTATAAACCTGACAGTATTTTGACAGATGAGCATAATATATCACAGATAATTGATTATGTGATTTCTGTATCAGTTTTCCAAACATTTTAAATAACAATTCCAGAGTTCTGTTGCATTTCTTTATTAAGTGTGTCTGTGCTATGAAAATGAAGCATTCATTTAGCTAAATTGAGGATCAAAACATACACACTGCCTCAGGACACTATTTTCTTAACTTTTATTTGCTGGAAAATGATGAGTCAATTGCAATCATTTAGAAGATGGTCTTTGGAATTCCACAACCAAATTTTCGAAGTTTTTTTACTACAATGATAATACCAAATTTCTAGTGGAAAATGTCGACCTCTCTCAAACAGAGTAAACAAATATAAATTGCACATTAATGAAGGTAAAACAATGCTGTTGTTTGCTTTCTAGGATCATGGGATGGGATTTATAAGGGGGCTCTGTTTTTTTCTCTTTTTTCCCCCCACAATTTCAGAGTCAAAACACAATAATTATATTACCCAAAAAGACATTCATTAATTAAACAGTGTTCATTTTTTAGAATAATTATGGTATGGTAATTTTTTTTACTGGTTGAGAATATAAAAGAACATTGACATCTGGGGTGCTGGGTAATAAAATAATGATAAATCTCTACTCAAGACTGATATAGAAATTAAACACTGTGTTGTTTATAAAATGATTATTTTGTATCTGATATAATTTTATCATCATGAACTTCTCCAGGAATCATCTTCACTGCCACAGTCCTAATACCCACTGAATGCTTTATCCCACACTGTTAAATGACAATTCCTAATCTCTAAATTGCCATCCTGTAATCACACAAGTGTCTGGAATAAGAAGCCATGTTGTGCTCAGTTCTCAGAAACATCTCACTCCTTACACAATAGGAATAAGCTTCTTGCAGTTGCAGTACATTAAAGTTTTATTCTTAATATTCTTTCTTATTGTAAGGCCTTTAATCACACCAGATAACTGCTTCCTGGGAGGGTTGACAGACACAAACATGTGCTTAAGATTGGCATGCAATAGAACTCACAGAAAACATCCACTTCTGAAAGGACTCAAACCGGCAACCTCCGAATGCCTAAAAGTGTATTCCTATACCCGTTTCTCCATATAAACATGTTCTAAGGCATGTGTAACCAGTTTAGAACCAGATCAGCTGGCACATTTGTGCTGTCTGATCTGGATCTGCACTGGTCACATCTCGGTCAGAAATAACCTAATGAATCTAAAAGCAAACAGTGAAGAACCTTATCAGAGGACACAGATGTGACGGCTGATCTGGATCAACAATATGTATCTATAGAGTAATGGGTTACCTACTAGCCACCACTCAGCAACAAAGCTACCATTAAAAACATCCACTAAAGAATGCCAATACGACAGTATAAGGTAGCCACTAGAACAAATTGTATAGTATTGTTACTTTCATTTGATCTGCATGATTATACCTTGTTTTAGAACAGACATCGATTTTGTCAACATCTGAAATATTAAAGCTCTTTCACAGATCTTATTTGTTCGTCATTATCCTTGAATGATTTACACTATCGTAGATTGTACTATAATGGAACTAATTTAAGACCATGAATGTCAATATTTACACTAGTTAGCTACTATACAGACAATTTCCACATCAAGTGTACAAGCTTTATCATTTAGATATTATTTTACTCAATTAATAGAATGAAAACAGTTTAATTTCATGATCAAAACAGTATGGGGCAAGTCATGGGAAAAGGTGTTGTCAGTCATAAGTTTTGACATTAAAGTATATTTGGAAATAACTTACTATTATCTATTATTACTTTGTAACTAATAGATGATCTTGAAGATCTTGTTACACATTTTGATTATGTAATGTTAGTTTAACACGGAATGCATAATAAACAACATTGTCTACTACATTTCATGATGGTGTTTAAAGGAATAATGTCAATTTCCCAGAAACACCTTTTCCCATGTCACACCCCACATTGTAATAATGTACCACTACTGACCAACCTTTGGTAATTGTTTTCATCTAATCAAATAATTAAGATACCAGGATACAAGATTATAAAGCTCATAATGGAAACCAGTCTCTCATCTCAAACTTTTGACTGGTCAATCCTGAGACTTTTTTCAATTTCAACCAATCAGACTCCTGAGGCCTGAGATCTGTCTCTGTTCCCAGTTTTATTACCCAGGAACCCAAGCTGCCAATTCCCGATTTAACAGCAAGCAGAAACATCATGACTTAACCATAACAGTGGTTTCTGTTTATACAATTTTTAGACACAATCAGATTTGATAGTAAAAATACCAAGTACTAAAACACGCTCAAACATTGCACCAATCCATGTAAGTTGATAGTTTGATACTTTCCTTGTCACAGCCAGCGTCAGCACGACTCACACTAAAGTCAGCCTGTTATTATAATACCTTTGCATGTTTGACTTCAATCTGACATCATTAAATTACAGCGTCTAGGAGAAACCAGAAAATTTGATCCCGTAATTTCTATAAAAAACATCCACTGAAGACTATTACAATAGCAAAAATAGATACATGTATTGATGTAATTGTGTCATTATTGCGAAATCAATGGCTACATAAGATGCAACTGCTGTATACATTTGTATATCGGTTGATAGCATGCTAACTTTTAACAAGTTTTTTTAAAAGTTTTTTTTGAAATTGGTTAAAGTTGCTTACATGTGGGAAAAAGTAATCAAACATCAAAAAAAAATAAATACTGAAGTATCATCATCATCAAATACTGTAACTAACATTTTTCTCTGAATTTATACTTAATTCTATCAGCATAAATAATCTAAACATTTTCACCAGTGTAATGTTCTTTGGGTTACAATACATTTCAGAACATAGGAAGAGACAGGACCCATTCTGATTCATTTGACTCATTCCTCTTTTGTATTTAATACATATTGAACCTTTCCTCCATAGATACACCTTTTTTGCCTGGGCGAACAGTTTAGATCCAGATCAGCCAGCACATCCATGCCGTCTGATTGGGATCTAAACTGTTTGCTTCATGATGCTTTAGGTTATTTCTGACCAAAATGCGACCAGTGCAGATCCTGATCAGAAGGCACGGAAGTGCTGACTGATCTGGATCTACACTGGTTGCACATGCATAAAATTGCGTATATATGGAAGAATACTTGGACGCCTGAGATGTAATTAAGTTGTATATGTTTTTGTCTTCTTATATTATATGGGCAAGTTTTAATTAAGTAAACCAGAACTTTTAAATTAGTACTGTTACAATGAATTAGCACTTCACAAGTAAATACAAGTATTGATGTGTTGAAATAATCTGCTGAAAGTCTAGCAAGAATATAGTATTAATCATGAAAAAGCAACTGATGTGATGGCACAAAATTATTTTACATGTTATCACTTACAATAATTTTCTTACATTTTCAAACATTTCTGATATGCCAGGAGAAAAAACACTTGTTAACTTGTTTGTGCTATATCTTTTACTTGAATGGCATCACACATACCCAGTTATCCATGTCAGAGTATTGATTCAGTCCTCATCCAGCCTGATGAGCAACACAGGTAAGGCTGGTATGTCACTATTATGAAGTAAAAATTCACTTCAAATAAGAGTAAATGAATTTTGATTAAAATATAATTTTTAAAGACACAGTAAATAATGTAACAACAATTTTCAGTTTTCAGGAATTTAGGAAATGTTTTACCTTCCACCTAATTGATTAATCTTCATTTTAAGAATGAAATATATTTTAGCAGCTGCTGATTATCTTTTAATGTGTCATGATAACTTCCTACATGTTATTGTTCCCTTCTTGTGGAAAAGTAATTAAACAATCATCTAAAGTCAACATTGACATATTAACTAGCTATCAACAAAATCTGGGAAGCCCTTGAGCTATGCCAGTCATCTGTATTATTCCAAATGTATTGTTACACAATGATGTTATTTCATTGGTTGTTAGTTTGTTATGTTTTTAATTATTATGAACAAAATATAAAAAGGTAGGCAGTTGTCTCTGGACCTTGAAGAATATAGGACCTCCTAAAGTAACTTGGATAACCAAGATTTTATTCTGTGGACTAACCACTAAAGGGACTTTAACATTGGATTTCCTATGTTGACTGTGTTTAAACTGGATTACCAGAAGTGGGCTTTGGTTAAATAAATTGAGAAACGTTCAATATTTGTTTATAATTCCCCATCACATATTATAAAATTGTGAAGTGAAAACTTTCTTCATAATATCACCAGCCAGATCAACAACCCAGGTAAGGCTGGTATGCCACCAGCCAGATCAACAACCCAGGTAAGGCTGGTATGCCACCAGCCAGATCAACAACCCAGGTAAGGCTGGTATGCCACCAGCCAGATCAACAACCCAGGTAAGGCTGGTATGCCACCAGCCAGATCAACAACCCAGGTAAGGCTGGTATGCCACCAGCCAGATCAACAACCCAGGTAGGGCTGGTATGCCACCAGCCAGATCAACAACCCAGGCAGGGCTGGTATGCCACCAGCCTGATCAACAACCCAGGTAGGGCTGGTATGCCACCAGCCAGATCAACAACCCAGGTAGGGCTGGTATGCCACCAGCCTGATCAACAACCCAGGTAAGGCTGGTATGCCACCAGCCAGATCAACAACCCAGGTAAGGCTGGTATGCCACCAGCCAGATCAACAACCCAGGTAAGGCTGGTATGCCACCAGCCAGATCAACAACCCAGGTAAGGCTGGTATGCCACCAGCCAGATCAACAACCCAGGAAGGGCTGGTATGCCACCAGCCAGATCAACAACCCAGGTAGGGCTGGTATGCCACCAGCCAGATCAACAACCCAGGTAAGGCTGGTATGCCACCAGCCAGATCAACAACCCAGGAAAAACTGGTAGCCAGCCCGATCAACAACCCAGATAAGGCTGGTATGCTGCCAGCCAGATCAACAACCCAGGTAAAACTGGTAGCCAGCCCGATCAACAACCTTTGCATTAATATTCATTGCTTGTTTTGATCTGACAGATCTACAATGGTTCAAAATACTAATTTAGCTGTTTCCAACTTTCAACTCGTCAGTATATTACATAAGCATCACCCAACTAAAAATTAACACAAAAAGGGCTGAAGATTATAAATGTAAAACTGGAGACCAGTGTTAAATCGCAAGCATCTGATTGGCTGAACTGGTGTCTGGTCACCATTTCAGCCAATCAGATGTTTGAGAATTTAGGATGGTCTCCATTCTTAGGTATATCTTATATCTACAGTGTGCAAACGGATGTGCCAGCTGATCTAGATCTAAACTGTTCGCCCATGCAATCTATGGAGGAAAGGGTTAATTCATGTTTTTGCCACTTGAAATTCATGAACTGATCGGATGATTTTAAAACTTCAGTTATGTGTAAAAAAACAATATCCGTAACAATGTTTTGATGATATCCCCTAAACAAACAAAAGCCCATTATCAGGGCTATCTGTATGATCCGATACCCGGATAAGTTTACTCAGCAACTTGGGCGTAAGTTACTTCCTCTTAATTGGCTATACCCATTGGTACAGCAGTATGGAAACTCCAACCTCTTTTAGCAATATCCTGTTGAAGGAACTCTAGTACCTCATGACTTATATTGATCTTAATACACATGAAAAAGTTCCTTCACAAACAGTACCAGGTACTGCCAGTCCCATGGAGCCTGAAAAACTGTTAGAAGTTCTCAAACAATACGGACAGATTAACAAGCCTTCTGTCTACAAACAAACAGTCAACAAGTTTTGTGAGGCCGATGCCATCATGTAAGAAATTGTCATTGCCGCTTGAATTCATGTACAGCAACTGCGCCATCCAGTATACAACAGTGGTTTCCCTGATAATTGACAATGGCCTCCCTCAGTTTTTAATCAGGCAAACACTTTTCTTGTTTTATTGGTTGAGGGTTCAGAAGCAATTGCTCATTACCATTATTTCCTTAATTTGGCATTGGTAAATTTGAGGCAAGTGTCAATCTATCCCTCAGCCTAGTTATGTCTCTGAAATCCACAGAAACACTCATAGACAGAGTAGGGACACTAACTTCAAAATGACAGAAACAGAAAGTGTATGGATAATACTATCAACATGCTTTAGATTCACAATGGTTATCAACAATGTTATGCTACTAGTAACTTTAGTTTAAGTAACCAGCTGCAAACAGAAGTGTTACTCACCCTTTCTGTTCCAACCTTACTTCTCTTCAGAGATTACCTCTTCATTCATCCACATTAACCTAAATAACACAGGCCCTGAATACCTTATTTCCTCCTTTGTTAATTCAATATTATCACAGTTTAATTTCACATTTGGTTAAATTTTCGTTACTGAATGACCTTTAGACACTAAAAATATACCTCTTCCTTTATCTCAACATTCCAATTTGGTCAAATATATCCACACGAAAAAATTGTGTCAATTTTTAAATAAACTTCTAGTTCACTTTCAACACAAAAATAAACTAGTATAAGTGCCAGATTTGCAGTAATAAAATTTCCCAATTTAAATTCCTATAGGGTAAGAGAGTATACAACTTAATATGACATATCGTATTTCCTATACTAACAATTACTTTTCATTGAAGAATTTAGGGTGCTAACATTCACTGTGTTCAAATTTTAACGGTAGCTTAATATTTGCTTTAACACTTAACAAGTCAACAGATATATTTTCTAAAGAGGAACTTTTGTCAATTTTACTCTTAAGATTTTCATAAATTATGTCATCAGGAATGGCATAATATGGAGAGATATAATACGCACTTGTTAAACCCTTTACATGCCTCAGATTTAATGTAATAAACTTGCCTTTCTATCAATCACAGCCTGTCCAATGTTCACCAGGGTGTTTAACATAATTTATCGACCCTCTACTCCAATAGGAAATGACTGTAATCAATGGGCTGTAGATCCAGATCAGCCAGAACATCCATGCCATCTGGTCAGGATCTACACTGTTCACATTTTGATTCCTATGGTTATTTCTGACCAATAAGTGACCAGTGTAGATCCTGATCAGACAGCATGGTTGCTGTTTTTTTAAGTCTATTTCAGCAATAAAACACATATGATATGGTGTAAAGAGCTAAATGAATTTATGAAGTATAGACCCGGATCAGACTGCAGATGCGCAGTACCTAGTTGCAGACCATTACTTATTATTTGTTTACTATTTGGTGTTTATTAGTTCTTCATGTGCAGTGGCTTGACACAACGGTTTCCTATTAAGTTGTAAATGAAGCATTCAAAATTCCAGTCCAAAGTAAATTTTATTATCTAGCTATTCATTCTTCAGCAGTCTTTTCCTTTTCTGGAAAATTAAGTTCCCAAGCACTTCCTTCAAATTTCTTCTAAATCCTAATGAGAATCTACAGTAATATTTAACTTCTCTGGTTTGTTGTGATTGACATATTAAACTTTTATTATATATAGTTATGATGTAAAAATGACAATTTAAAAAACAATTACGGATTTGTGATTGCATACTTTTATAAAGGACTAGGCTAAAAGCCTTTTTAACAGCTATGTAATTAATAATTATCTATGAAAGTATAATCTAATTTTTGTAACTAATTGATCACTTATCTTTTTAACCTGTGTGAAAGTAATAAATAAAACTGTGGTTTTCATAATCTAATTTGATAATAGTATTAAATATGACTAATTTAAACATTGTGTGATTCTCAGATTACATTCGATTTGATGATTTTTACAACCCTTTGATCCATATATGCACTTTATCCCATGTGCCAACAGTGTAGATCCAGATCAGCCTACACCTGTGCACCTTTGCTTCTTGGTCAGAAAATAGCTAAAGAATTAAAAAGCAAACTGTGTAGATCCTGATCAGATGGCATTGATTTGCTGGCTGATCTGGATCTACACTATCCACCTATGAATAATAAACCATGGGGTAAAGGGTTAAATCAGACTGATTTTTACTCACACAGCAGATTTCCCCTATATAAATCAAATGCCATGCACCTCAATAATAAACAGAATGTTTTATAATAATAACCTGTTAAGCAATAATACTGCTGCAACCTAACTGCTATAATCTCAAAATATTTGCACATCTTAAGACTGTTCACATAAAGCACATCCTACCAGTGTGTAGACTCTGATCTGCCAATATGTCTGCACAGTCAGCATGATCAGGGTCCACACAGGGTCTACACTGTTTACTATCTAGTCAATAAATATCATTAACACTCCTACACGAAAAATGGTTTAGCTTAAACTGATGAAAAGTTGAGTCCATTACATGAGTTCAGTGTGATCTAGTAGAAACCTTAAATGTAGGCCTCATCTTGAGCTAATCAGTATAACATTTTTAAGGTTTTAATTTCCCTTCACTCTCTCAGAAACACCATTAGAGAAACCTAACAAGACCGAAATGTCAGCTTGTGAAGATTGACTGCAGAACAGTATGGAGTCAACAATATCATAGAACTGTTTTGTAGTAATTTTGTCCTTTACTCCATTCCCATGGGCTACCTATGTAGATCCAGATCAGCAAGCATATTCATACAGAGAGCTGGATCTACTCTACCCTATGTGGTACCTTGACTTCCGAGGTCATGGTATTTACACCAGACACCCTGTTACATATTAAGTTAACATTTTTTAAGTCAGGATGACATCTATGTATGGACAAGGAGATCACTGTTATGTACCCAGCCCTCTCGGATAGGAAACATAAAATAAACATCAAATAAATTTGCAACCTTTGCTTTCTTTAACTAAACATTCAGATCTCTAAAATATATTCTGATAAATCACCATAGATTAAAAATACTCTGGTCGAAAACTTTTTTTCAATATCTACATTGTTCGCGGTACAAAATTTATTATTTTAGAAGTTCTGATCTAAAGCAGCCATCTTTTTGACTAGTAATTTATTTAATTTATTCAAAAAATACCAAATTTCCATGATTTATATTGACTGGGTTTGACAATAATGATCTTATCTGAACACCATTTAATCTTTAAGGTGAACCTTCTTCACACACACCTCTCTTTTCATTCACAACTTTCCACAATAAAACATTACAAATTTTTGTTCATTGATCATAGAGGGCAGGTCCCAGCTAAGTTTAATTTCAATCTAGCTGGTTATCCCAAACTTATCCATTATTAAACTTCCACTGACATTATTAACATGGAGGTTGACAGCTTACAAGAGAAGCTTACATGTTTTCCAGCAGAGATACACACATTTAAGTACAGAGAACCATCTTAAACCTGAACAGCATGGGGACAGGACAAAAGAAGTATTTAGATGTCTAAGCAGCAAAGAAGGTGTTAAATTGTCCAGATTAAAAAGACACCATGCTGGTGTAAATATATGGAGATCAATACCTGGTGTTTCAAATGTAAACAGAAATACTTTACAATATTTCACTTAAATAGTTCTATATATCCAACGATTTGTGCAAAAGATGATAAATTTATTTAAGATTATTAAAAGTAGCTGGTTAATAATAAACAAATTTTAACCATGTTATGAATAATAAACACATTTTTACCATGTAATAGTTAACTGTGCGAGAAATACAATCATTTTGAATATGATTGAATGCAGTGTTTCAAACATAAAGAAAGAATTTACAGTTATTCAGAGTGATGCATGCAATGATTGTGGGTTTTTTTTTACAATAGAAATATATTTTTCTATCATGTTTCAAAATTCATTCTTTACTCGATGGATAAATCGTATTTCCCATAAGCCACCAGTGTAGATCCAGATTAGCCTGGAAACTGAGCAGGCTGATCAAGATCTACACTGATCACTTTTTGGTCAGAAATCGCTTCTTGGTCAGAAATAACTTAATGAATCAAAAAGAATTCTGGTTGTAATGTTTAAATCAATTTATTTGATTCAAATGTTCTTATTCTAAAGGTTTAAACTAAAGTTAACGAGGAATAATGTTATCAAATGTATCATAATTATTAACCTCACAAATGATTAACCAATAATAGCAGATCTTTATAAAATCCAGTTCTTGGCATGCAAACCTAACAAAATGTTTCCTTTACAGTAAGTTTTGAAATTGGTTAACCACCAAAAAAAAACTTATACTCTACTCGTATATTTATTAACAACATATCAGTTTACCTTTTTACAATTTATTGAATCTGTAGAAATTTCATTATCACTTTTTGTGTCCCTCTAGCACATAATGTTCTTGCATTTTGGCTTTCATTAAGTTGCTCAACATTTTGCCTTTCCTATCATGAAAAGGTAAGTTACCGACGTCACAAGTAATAATAGTTCACATTTAAGATTATACAACAATATGCGTGACACAAGTACAGTCTCGTGCCTGTATCGGCACACCTTTGATTTGGAATCATTCATTTTGTTGAAATAGGAAGTGGCATGCATACACACGTGCACTTTTTAACAAGACATTTATAGGGTTTGATGCACTGGTCGTAACCTTATGTTTTTTGCCATTGTGAACAGTGTAGATCCAGATCAGCGGTTCCTTTTAGTTTATTTCTGGCCAAAAGGCTTACAATACAGATCCTGACAAGATGGCACTGACATGCCAGCTGATCTGGATCTTTACTGTTTGCCTATGCCATAAAAGGCGTATATACGTAATAGTTAAATATGGACACAGTGGACTCAGCACAGTGGTTTTCATGGAGGAATCTGGACCCGAAAATAAATCTAGACTTATACCAGTCTTGATCTACAAACCAATCAATCACAAGCTACAGTTTTGAAGACTGGTTTTCTATCTTGGGCTGAGATGTTTTCACCCTTCAAGTACTAAATGAGGCTTTTTCACAGTTACAACCAGTGTAGACTCATCCAGACTCTACACCTTATGTGATTCAGTACGTTAGTCCCTATTTACAAATTATAAACTGACTGGCTCAAACTGAAAGAAAGGAGAGACTCAGTTTTATTAATTTAGCTGGTTTATCCTTTAATTAAATATGGCTATTATCCATAGATGAACAGTGTAGATCCAGATCAGTCGGCACATGTGCAAAATCTGATCTTGATCTACAATGGTTGCTTCTTGGTTAGAAATAACCTAATGAATCTAAAGCAAATAGTGTAGATCCTGATCAGATGGCACTGATGTGCCCACTGGTCTGGATCTTCACTGTTCGCCCATGGGATAACAGAAATACTATAAGTATCTTTTTGTTTTGAACAGAGAGTTGTTCATTACTAAATTCCTGGAGAATCAGAAAACATTACCAGCATTGGTAAGATTCCAAACTTCCATTAACTGTCAAAACCTCCCTCTGTTTCTGTCACAATAGTAACATAGAAATTACATGTTATGTATTGCTGTTCTCAACATAATATTTAGAATGATGTTATGATCATAACAGCTGTTACTACCAAAGAAGACTGGAGACTTGTCTCCAATCTCAAGTTGATGTTTAGTTTTAAGAGTCCATGGTTGCCTTAGAACTGACCAATCAGAGGCCAATGTTTGAGACTGCATGTATAAAAACGTTATGCAAATAAATAAAATGACATACTTATTCTGGTAAATCTGATAAGTATCTTATTGGCTATTACTATACATTGTCTTTAGACTTTTTTCAATGTGATAAACCATTAAAAGATCCTCAAGGGAAAGTAGGTAACTTAGAAACAAAAAGGAAGTCATTTGAAATGGTTGCTATGGACTTTCATAGACTGCATTTCCTCATTGTACAAGACAGAAATAAATGCAGTAAATCATCAAAACCACAAGGATGAAAGGGGATATGGAGTATGGTAGAGGTTTCCATGGCACTTGAGGTTTCTAGGTATAAGAGAAAAATGGTGATCTTACATTAGAGCACTGTCAGCTTGATCATGTGGGGTAGAGCACTGTCAGCTTGATCATGTGGGGTAGGAGTGAGGGGTGGGAGGGGCAAACTTTATTTATTCCATTACAAAAATCACAAAATCAAAACTTTCAAAGATCCTGGTAGAACAGGGTAGTAGGGAAGTGATCTAGACTTTTTTCTGGATCTGTTTTAAATCTAATAATAACTCATTATGTCAGCAGACTTTCAAAATATTGTTTTGTTTTTGCATCTTGATAACATACAATTCCAAAATGTTATTTCCTGTTAAGTTTCCATGCCTGTTTTCTCAAAATTGCTAGAAGAAAATAAAGTGGTTAATAAAAATTACTTTTGATGTAACTAAGAATAGTACACAATAATTCCTTTGAAAATTCATTAATGTCAGCAGACTATTTAATTTTTATAACAGAGGAATGCAAGATGCAAACCTAGCATGATTATATTTCAGAATCCCTGAACTAGCAGTAGTCTGGTGATTTTTTTACCCTTTACTCCAGAAATATGGGTTTTATGTCATGAGCCAATAGTGAAGATCCAGATCAGCCGGCACATCTGTGCCATCAGGATCTAAACTATTCGCTTTTTGATTCATTTGATTATCTAAACTGTTCATGTTTTGATTCATTTGTTTAGTTCCTACCAAGGAGCAAAAAGAAGACTTAGTGTAGATCCACAGAACAGACTGCACAGACTGTCCAGGCCTGAAGGTTATAAAGCTGAGCATGGAAACCAGTCTCAAATCTCAAGCATCTGATTGGCTGAAATGGCGACCAGTCGCCATTTCAGCCAATCAGATGCTTGAGATTTGAGACTGGTTTCCATGCTCAGCTTTATAACCTTGGGCACAGGCCAATCTTGATTGCACTGGTCACCCATGGGATATGAGCCATATCTCGCCATACTAGCAACACAAGAGCTGCTCAAATAATAGTACATACTAAACTGCAAAAGTATTTGCAGTGAACGAAAAAGAATGTCCTATGTCAGAAGTTCGCAAAGTTTTACAAACAGTAATCTGCTAAATAAAAATTTACAAATAAATATTTTATACTCACAAATCACTAAAATTCATTTATCCCTTCAACATTTTCAAACAATGTGCAAATTTTATGTAACACATCTGCCAAATGGCATCTACAACACGTATCTAATAGTGATGAAGCACATTCTGTCCAATGGTGCACAAAAATTAGAGACAATATAAGGAGCATCCCATTTTTTGCATCTCCCTGGATGGAGCTAACAATATACTGGCAGTCAGGAGACAATATTTTCTTTATCTGGCTCTACTTCTGTAGGTGTTAATTTCAGTCACATTTGACTGCCATGCCAACGAAAAAGGATTTGATCCACCGGTGGTAGACCACAGACGCTATTCTCAATTCTCAACGTGACCATGCATATTGGTTACACAGTGAGATAAGGGGACCAGCCTCTGTATAAATCAGGGCTTGAAGCATTAGATTACATTTTATCTATTGACGAATTATGGATAAAAGCTCTCGCACAATTTGTTTAAATGGACAAAGGTGTTCGCTTGCAGAATAAGTTGTTTTATAGCAATGTTTATAATATTGAATTCATTGAATGAAATCAAAATTATTCAGGTAGGATGTGGGTTTGTTCCAAAAACGACTCCTGGACACATGTCATAAAAATGTGTTTGCAATCTAGTCAGATTTATTTCCTGGATCTATTAGCAAATATACCAAATTTGAGCTTATTAAAACAAAATTAAAAGTTTGGATGAATTTTTTTTATTTTGAATGTACCATAAACTATCTGAATTTATCTCTGAAATATTTCTGATTAATTCAGGAATTAAAATCTGGTAGGAAACAATCAGAATAAGCATCAGTGGGGACATCGGAATGTTTCTGATACTTTGGAGCAATATTCATGTTAGGTTTCCAAGATAACCTGTTGTGCTGTGTGTTTCACTTTTTTTTTTAGAAGATGGGGCCACAATTCCTAACACTATAGTATGGCCTAAGGCTACAACTACTTGGTATTTAAGAATATATCACAACAGTCTCATGTTACTTGTTTATGTGACATAACAATGGAGTGGTTTTACAACAGTAGCTGGTTATATAATAGCTTCCCTTAACAGTTACCTTCCAGCAAACCACAGGTCAACGAACTATAATTAAATAACAGTTTCTCCATTCTGAAACCTTATTATCTATCCATAGCTTAAATACTTTGGATAAAATAAAGATTTAAACTCCCATTTAAAATACCAAACTGCGGGAAACGATAAATAATTTACCTTGCATCCAGAAATGCTATTTGCTTATCCACGATTATAACTCACAATCAATTTAATATCAAATCATCTAATTTTCTGTGGAATTAGAACAGCTTGTATGACACAAATGTACAAAAAATCCTCCAATTTTACCACAAACTCTTCCAGCGAAACAAATTCCCTGACAAATTTCTCCCTCTGATTATTGTAATTAGCCAGAGCACGAAAGATTTCGATGTTGCTACATTATAAGTGCATACATTATTCATAGCCTGGTAAATCCTTTCTCAAGAATTTTACTGTCATTTTCATTAACACTAGCTCAATTATTTAAATGTGTCTATTCAAATGTAACAGACATATTATACATTGACGGGCTACTTTAATGACCATTATTCAAAAGAACGGGCAAGTCCTATGAAGCCAACACTTGGTTATTGAAAATGAAAAGCACCACAATTTGCAGTTAATCACACAGCAATCTCCAGGACAAGAAACTACTAATGTGACCAATTTCAGAATCAGCAAAACACACATTAACAAAATTAGCGTTTTACTCCATACATGTGTGGGTTTTTTTTTTATAGCAAGTTAAACCAATGCAGATCCCTATTTGGTCTAAAATAACCTAATAAATCTAAAAGCAAATAGTGTAGATCCTGATTGGACTGCACATATGTGCAAGCTGATCTGGATCTATACCATTCGCCCATATATAACAGCGATATCCCATGGAGTAAAGAGTTAATAAGAATGTATTGATATCATGAAAGCAGTTTTTTCTTTACAATTAAAGGATAATAAATATATTTCTCTTATTTTTATTATAATAGTGATAGGTCCACTTGTTAATACACTTGCTTAACTAGATAGACAAATTTTGCACTATCACAATAAAATGGAATATGATTTCTAATGATAAAAATTCAGACAAGGACCATTGGAGCCCTACAACTAAGCATGCTGCCAACTACTTTACTGCCACATTCCCGAATAGGGGATGCTAAACCCTTTACTCCATAGATCTTTACAGGTTTTACTGCATATGTGCCATCTGAACAGGATCTAAACTCTTCTCTTTAAGATTCATTATTTTATTTCTGACCAAGAGGCAAACATTGTAGATCTGGATCAGATGTGTGGACAGACTGTTTACATGATTTGTACTTATTACAACACTGACTGTGTTGTACAGTCCCTTGTTATTAGTAGAGGAACACAGTTAACACAGATCAACTACTTAATGCATTAAACAAGATTAACAGTAAATGCTGACCAAGATAGGTCTGCACATAGGCTCAGCCTGGTAAGGCTCAACTACAGTTGCATCTGCATCATCAGTATCTGCACTATATCAATTTGTTTGAAAAAAAAGGGCAGACTTACAAATAACAATGGCTATATAGTTCAGCTGGGTATGGGAAAAGAACCAGGCTATAACATAAAACCACACAACAAATCTAACAACAACATGGGAGGAAGGGGCTGTCAAATACTACAGAATCATTAACAAGAACCCAGAATCCAAATATCCATGACACATTTTCTCATCTGCTCAGTTTGTATTTTATAATAAATAAATACATAACAAGTCTTATAAGTCATATAAATATATATTTTGTTAACCACCAAATTTTTTACCAATTTTTAAGATAATACAAAACTTACAATTGACATTAATATGAAGCTTGTATGTGTCTTTTGCAAGAGCGAAATAAAATTATTGACCCAGGCATGAACAGTAATATGATTGAAGAAGTAATAAAACGGGAAATTAATTAACAATATATGTGAAGCTTAAGGGATTTATTATTTTCCTGTTGGCCAGTTAGAAAATCTAGAAGTATGAAGCTGATCTGAGAGGATGTACAGTGACAAATTGTATTGACAGAATGGCCACTCCATTATCTATGAAATCTCTATGCTGGCGAATCAATGAAATGTAATAATTTGACAACAACAGGATCATTGTCACCAGGAAGCAACTTGCTAATTACAATGTAATCATTTTGCAAGCACCTGTCAGTTCATAACCATGATCAATAACAAAATCATATATTGCTATATGAAAAACGAGAACAAAAATGTTATATTTGTTTTACTGTATCAATGCATTCACCAATTAGGGAGAAAATGGCCAGGAAGCCCTTATCTGACCTGCAAACAATTATAGTTCCTGTTCAAACAATGTTAATAGGGAAAGTATACAAAAACTATTTACCTTGAGTTAAGTGTATCACTGTCCATATTATACTACTGTAAACAATGTATTTACATCCACTGGGATTTTCCTTATTTCAGTAATTGTTTCCCTCTGTACAATACAAATAGTCTTGTGCTAGGAGGTCGTTTCTTTTCAATTTATTTCATGTATTGGTCTATCCAGATTTTCTTCTACAGATTGATTTATCAATCAGTGCATGAACAACATCTGCATTTTATTTGTTGTTTCTTCTTAAATCCAATACCCACAAAATCTACAGCAGCCAGTAGCAAGGTGTGCTTTTGGTTTTTAAAATCCTCTGTTCAATTTTACCTGTTTTTGTATACTAGTTCCTGCGTTCAATCAAATTCTAGTAAAAATAGTGTATGCTTTTATTTCTGTGTGCGTATTTCACAAGTATTACAACTGTCTCTTTTAATTAACTGTTCTATTAATTTTAAAAGAGTTGAAAGACAGTAAAATTATTTATAAATATAAATAATTTATAAATATAAATAAATAACAGAAAAAAATTAATTTTCACAGCAACAAGTTCTCCATAAAACAAATTTCACACAGAAGACAAAGTAAACACTGAAGAGCATACATAGAGCTTGAAGATTCTACAACAAAAACGATACGACTGCCACTGCTGTTTCTTTTTCCTATTGACTGGCTGCCTATAATCGTGTGTTCATTACAGTGGCCAACAAATTAGTTAAGAATCTCAGTGCTCTGAAGAGAGGAAGCCTTCCAAGGTGTCATTGTAATAATAGCACTTTATCAGATTCACACACCACCAACAAATACGGGTGCAAATCATCATCTCACGCAATTGGCAATTGTAAAATTTAAATCAGTTTGTTTGATCTTGCCAATTAAATGTTATCATGTTTATATTGCCGATGACTATTAAATACTTCTTTATAACAAAAAATTCAATATCAAGTTCGCAATTACTGATATCATGTCTGCTCATCCCTTACATCTTAATATATATTTACATACCGTGTAGGTATAAAATAGTAAATAAATTCTATCTAGAGATTGTTTTATCGATAAATAAAATTACTTTGTAAGTGATAAGCATGCCTCAATAAATTTAATATGAATTGATATAATCCTCAGGAAATGCCTTTATAAAAACAAAGCCTTCTTTAAACTATTTATTTAATATGCACAGCTTGATTAAATATGTTTTAAATATTTATAAATATATATTTTATGACTGCAAAAGAGTGTGTTTCTGATGCCTTGAGAACAAATATTGCTTAATATAACTACCTGTACTATTACTCAGGGGCAGATCAAGAATGGGTTCAGTAGGGTTGCTTTTTAACCCATTTTGGTCAGCAGTATTTAATTTTTATGAGTATTTTTGAAGAAAAGTTGAAAATTATCATGTAACTACCGCATGACTGCCCCAAACAAATGCCTTTTCTGGATATCAATACGACCCTATAACTTAAACAACTTAGATGCATACTTTTGACTGTAGAACAACTGAGCCAACAAAAAAATATGGATGTGACAATTTGCCGAGCTTAAACGATTCACAAGAAGGATTCCCTTAGAAACTTGTGATCAATTCTCAGTCGTGCAGTTTTTTAACAGATATGAGTAATTTTGCAGAGATAAGGCTTAGATAAAACACATGGCTTCAATAACTTCCTCTAATTCAACAAAAACACGGCTCTTCATTAAAATGCGTCTGTGAGTCTGCTAGAATTAAGTACAATTGCCATCCACTTGCTTCTGACATACATTGTGTTGCATTAAAAAAACAACAACTTATTTTTCAAAACAACAAGAATGTCATAAATGTGTCAGATCTAAATTCCAATTAATTTCTTTTCACTCAACACTCAAAATCTTTACTTCAAGGGCTGTAACTGTAGATTGCAAGGAGTATATAAATATGATTGACATCAAATAAGTCAATTTAAAACAATTAGAGTCAAAGGTGGGAGCATACTTAATTGAGGCATACAGACTGCAAACAAAATTACCAAATTTAGTGATAACTGGATAATAAATATGATCAGTTATTGAATATTTATTACCAAGACCAAGGGATATAATTCCACACGGAAATAAGCAAGCCATCCGAAGTTCATTAATAAAAGTTTCAATAAATATCTTCAAGACTGAGTCAGCAAATCAAAACTGTGTCACATAATGCTGATTATTCAGGATCAGATTTGCAAGAAAAAGACAACAACCACAAGTCAAATCAGCATCCTCAATCAAACATACTCTAATAACTTGAAGTTGGAGCTCAATCAATGACAATATCAAACTAAGCTTTTTGAAGTTACGGCAGTCCAAGTAATCCAAATATATCCATTTTTACATCCCATTAAACTAACATTCCAAAACCATGCTTGTTCATTAAATAAGACTTACTTTACTTACTTTACTTATTACTCAAACACATACTGTAATGTGATTTCCTAAAAAAAAGCTACAAACTTCACAAAAATAAAACTAGAGACCAGTTTAAGATCCAAGCAATACGATTGGTTAAAACTGAGCACAATACTGACCAATGGCATGCTGTTTATCTGAGACTGCTTTCCAGTCATCAAAGACCTCATTTATCCAAAACTGGTTTCCAGTCATCCTACTCCGGTCTCCAGTCATTGTAGGCTGGTCCCCAGTCATCCTAGACTGGTATCAAGTGATGCTAGACTGGTATATAACTTTTCAATAGGGATTAACTGTGAAGTGGCCTCAAAAAAGGACTTTTCAAAGGGCCAAGGTATCTGTCACACAACTTGTCCTACAGAAATGCTTAGTTTGTCTCCCAAAGAAACCAGACCAGCATAACATTATTATCTGAATAAAATCTTTGAGTCTGGAGTACATATTGATAATCAATGACAATTTCTCCAAGTTGATTAACAGCACCAGCTTATCTGCAAGGACCCAAGTGAAGAAATGATAAAAGAACAGGTACAGTAAACAAATGATACTGGTAATATTGATGAAAACATCTTAGAACAAGTTCTTACACTGAAGAAATGCCCTGACCTGTCAGCAAACATTATCAGATAAGGGCATGGAAGATGTTACCTTGAAACAATCTGGACTGCAATCACAGACAGCTAGGACAAACAGCAAGAACAGGCTGATATGTATCAGCACTATAGTTCAGCCATTATGGAGGCAGCTTATCAAGAAGCATTAAAATAAGAACAAAAGTTTACTTACAGCTAATGCATTGGTTGATTGATTGTGAAAATAATGCAACATTTCACACAGAGCCAATGCACTACCATTAAGAAACAGGAAAATAATTTAGTTATTGTAAGAATGTCTCTAAACTGTTACAGAACTGTAAAATATGTATCAATTTAAAAAGCTTACTTAAAGCTAAAAAATTTAAGCTATGTAAACAAATAATACAATATCGTTCAAGCATCATAACATATTGTACTATATCATTTATTTTTGAGGGGTTAAATTTTCACGCAAAATTTAAAAAAAAAAAGAAAAAATATGTGGGTATCAACAAACTGTACCTTTTTCTGAACATGTGAAATTGCTTTTTATGGTTTATGAAGTCTGTTGTACTCCAGGAAAAGTTCAAAGAGCCATAAAAGCTATACCTGTCCAAATGGCAGCCAGCTCCTGGGTAGAGTTGGACAGTTTACCTGTATTGACATTAATGCTCTGAACAAGGCAATATATTGATGAAAGGGCTATAAACTGGAGTGGGTAGGCAAACATCATTGAGGAAATGTTCAGGCACTGCTACTCCAGCTACATCTGTTGCTATGTTTCTTCATCAAGTGCTTTCATTTTTGTAATTAATAAATTTATTTCCATTTCTATTTTCCCCTAAAGCCATACTCACTGAATAACTAAATCTTTCTCTCTCTAAGACATTCTCAGGCAGTGAAAGCTGCTTTATTGTTACTCAAATCCTGTACTGCCATAATAACAATCATTCTTACTCATCTCCTTAACCCTTAATTTATTTATACAGGTTTTATTCTATATATGTGATCACTTTTGATCCACATATCAGCTTGAACAACCATGTCATCTGATCTGGATGAACACTGCAGTGTTCACTTCATAATCTGCAATAACCTTATGAATTTTACTGCGAATAGTTTAGATCCTGATCAGATGGCTCAGATGTGGTGGCTGATCTGGATCTACACTGCCTATAGAGTAACAGCCTTCTTCTATGGAGTAAAATATGAAACACAAAAGAAGTGTCGTTTTATTTTTAATGCCACCCAAACTTCCAGCTGATACTGATCCAGTATACAGTTTTTCACATGACAGGTGTTCACTGGAATAACCATTTTCCTGGTGTTATTACCAGAAACTCAACTGTTGTGCACTTTTAATATCTGTTAAGATGAAAGTGAGATTTTTACTATTCCTTTTTATAATAATAATAATGATTATGTTAGCACTCACAGCATCTTATGACATTTCAGGTTTTCAGATCAGGAAGATGTATCTCCATTTATTTTCTGGGGGAGATACAACAGTTTAGCACAGCATTGTAAATTTTAGCTCTCCCTTTTTTCCAGCAGGTTAAACTATCTTTTTGAAGTATACTTTTTAGTCATATTACATTATTATATTCAAGTGTGTGTCAAGTAGAAAATGAACTTGGTTTCTTTGATTTGAAATACATCAACTGATTAAAATAGCTCATCTTCCTGTTTTTTTTTCTCTCAAAATGTGAAATATCAATTAGCAAAATATCTACAAAAACATCCATTAAATCTCTTGGTGGAAAAAAAAACAACAACAAAAACATCAATTAAATCTCTAAGTAAATAACTAATGTCACATCTGTGACCAGCAAGAAGTCCAATCACTGTCTTCTTTTCTGCTAATCAGTCACTTCTATCAAGTAACACAACTTATATGATGATTTTCTGTTTTTACTTTCATTCATCTCAGAGTAAATGAGGAGTTGATGCCACAAAAGTGTAATACTAAAATCCACAAAGGGCCATAACTCAGGTAAAAAGATTGCAGAAACAAATCTTTAAATCTTTTCTTTACAACCATATACACAAGGTAAATAGGTATGGATGGATAAGTTCAACTCTAATTATTTTAAGCCCCTTCACTTAGCTGGGTCATAAAAACAGACTTCTGCAACTGATTTCTCTGAAAATGGCCACATATTTTCTGGACCGTCCAATGATGAAGGAACGAGATCTAAGAAAAGCCACAAAGCTGCAAGGGATTAATAAAACATGCCAAACTGCCAAACATTGCTCACTAAAACATCATAAAAAGACAATTTTATCCCTCCAAGATAGAAAATTGGAGAATCATAACAGGTTTTCATAGAAACACTCACTCAATTCTGTGAGGGGGAAAAAAGCGGAAAATGTAATATAAAAGAGAGATTTTCCTTACAGATTACTCTATGTTATGCTACATATGGTCTTCATTACAGCAACAGAGTAAGATTTTTTTCAACAAGAGATTAGCAAATGCTTCTAAATTCTTCTAACAAACTTCAAATAACTTGCTTTTAGAAGCGATTGCTTCAGCTGTTGCCAATGAATACTTGAAATTATTTGAATTATCTTGTCAGCTTATACATAATCAATCTTCAATGGGAAGGGAAATCTTTCACTTCTTCCAAAACTACCCAGAATTTACAACAGATCAATTATACTGAACAAAACATATTTTAATCTTTCTAAGAGCATTTATTTAAGGCAGCAGTGGAAGTTTCAAACATTTTTTTTTCAGTTCATTTCAATATTAAACATGTGTTGATTCTCATCTGTAAATACTGTTCTAAAAACATCAATGAATTAAGCTTTGTTCCTTACACAAAAGGATGTTTAATCTCTGAGATCTTTACAGAAAGCCTCCGGAACAGTTTGAAAATCTTAGGTTCTATCCTTAAGACTTCCTGTAGGTCTGATGTGACTTGCAGCGCTTTGAAGTGCCTAGCACAGCATTTGTTAAAAGCAGCTCAGCCAGCTCAGTCTGTGCATTCATGCAGGCAGATCAATGTCTACACTGTTTGCTATTCATTTAATCCACCTAATTAATACAATTCTGAAAACACCCCTATGAACTATAAATGAATAGACTCAGATTGATAACAAGACAAGTTTATTCTTTACATTTATTCCACAGGTTAAAGGAAATCAGTTGTGGGTAGATGGAATTACTACAATTCATGCCATGCCTGGTGCCTGCAGACTCTTGTCTGGATGAAGATCTCATGTACCTCTCCCAGTATTATCCCAAGCATTAGCAGACTCCTAAGGGTCAACCCCTCTCAAGCTACAGAGACAGATCTGCCTCAGATAACACACTAAGACACCAGGTGGACTCCAACCTAGCCATAGATAGAGGTGACTAACAATGACCTTTAGGGAGAAGAGGGTTCAAAACTACTAGTTCAACAGTATCCTTAACCCTTTACTCTAAATATATGGGTAGTATTGCTTGTGCAACCGGTGTAGTTCCAGATCTGCTGGCTCAGCAGTGCCACCTGACCTGGATCTACACTAGTTGCTTCTTCATCAGAAATAACAGAATGAATCTAAAAGCGATTTTGATTAGAAGGCACAGATGTGCCAGCTAATCTGGTTCTACACTGTTCATACAATGATAACAACCATATCCCATGGGGTAATGGTTTAAGATAACTTATTCCTATTTTTTTCTAATCCAGTGTCCAAGGTTATAAAACTGAGCATGGAAACCAGTCTCAAATCTCAAGGATCTGATTGGCTGAAATGGCGACCAAGCTCAGCTTTATAACCTTCTGCCCAGTTCTGCATTAGCATAGTTGTCCTGTCTGGAGTATGCACATGTACTTAAGGGCAATTTCTAATACATCACTGTCACACACTGATTATATTCTCCACAAAGACACAATAACCTTCAATCAGCCTCTCTCAAAAACTAGCCACATTTTGCTAGTAATCTAATTTTCAAAACTAGCAGCCATAGAAGAAAATCTCCACTAGCTCATCAACATTCTATCATTGATGATTAAGTTTTCTATCAATGATGATTAAGTTTATTGGAAGAAAATTCAAAACTTGACCTTTTTTACAGTCCATATATTGTTATAAAATGAAAGCTGCAATAAATAGAAAAAGAACTGCAACAACATACTCTAAAATCATTTGCTGATCTGTTTCAATTTCCCCATGGTGTACATTGCTATTTTACCTTCTGTGTTAGAGGCCATTTTAGCACAAGGGTATATAGTCAAGACACCCATTCCATCAACAGTCATTGAAATTATTTTCCATTTTCTCCGATTGTCATTGCTTGAACTCTATCACAGAGTCACTTTCTTTCATTATCATTCAAAGGCTTTTTCAAGAAACCATCAGCACAGGAAGATGACATGAAATGCAATAACATGTCCTAAACTGTTGCTCTGCTCTCCAAGGTCCAACCAATGGACACCCACATTAAGTTGCCAAATAATTCCCCAACAATTCTTCAAGAAAATGCTTGACTTCATCTGATAACCAAAGGTTACCTGGACATTGATGAGCACACACATTTTATCACAAGTTGCTGCAAAAGGCATGCCTTCATTTGTTTTGCTGTCATTGTGGCAATTCAAAAGGTTGTCATATTACAAATTTTGCTTTTTTTTAAGAATTAAGAATATATATCAAGATAAGAATTACTTTTTTTTTCAATCATAGGAATTATGGGAAATTTTTTGTCTGAATGCAGTATTATAGCCCTTCAAGCTTCACAAACTTTAAACAACCCTAATGTTATGCATACCCTGATAAATATGATAAACTATCAATTCAATCCTTAATTATTAACTGAAAAGGACTGAATTGATGTACACCTGATCTTTGTAGACACTTCCAATAAATTTTCAGTAATGAAAATTACTTAAAACTGTCAAAACATTGGTCACTTTACCGAGAAACAAATCTGCTAACAGTGAAATTGAAATAAAATGTGCGCAAAGATTCAGACCAAGCTTCCTGTTAAGGGTATTTTACGACAGAATTGCATGTATGTCCTACGTGAACAATGAAGTGATCGCATGCATTAATTATGTCCACTAATAGTATTGGGAGATGGTGTAGGGAGTTAAAGACACATCCGTTATCTAATAGACACTTGTGTGCCAGAAATGGTTCTCTCTGAGTTTAATGGTGGGAAATAGATGAGCGGTGACATATTGCTAATCAATAGGGATGTTGTACTGGACATACAAGCTTTCCTGCAAAGACAGGTCAATTATTTATCAATCCTGATGAGATGAAACAGCTGAGGTGACAAGAACAGTTCTTGGAGGAAGTAATAAAATCTATGCTGCTAACAAAAACGAACTGCTTTCAGCTATGAGATTTTATACATGGCAGATAGCTTAGCCTTTTACTCCACGGATAACACTTTTATCTTATGTGTGACAGGTGAAGTATGTCTAACCAGGATCTACTCTAGTCCTGTTTTAGATTCATTGGATTCCTTTGGATTGTTTGTGACCAAGATGCAAACAGTGAAGACCCCAACCATCTGGCACAGATTTTTTGCACATGGGATAAAAGCAATATCCACAGAGTAAAGGGTAAAATTATAATTGCAACATTAAAATTAAGAAGTCATACAACTTTTTGTTTTGTTAACAAACTGACACTGATCGGTGTTCAGCTGGTAACTTGTGTCGCCCTCGTGTCTTTGTCTTTGTCAGAACTATGACAAAATCAAAGAACAAACAGGGGCTGTAAAATGTGACCTTAACCTAAAGATGTTGGCTTCATCGCGTCCCTGTTGTCATAAGCAATATAATTTGTAAGTTTAATGAAGAAATATAAAGAAATTGCAAAGTTATACCCAAAATTAACTCTTTCCTCCATATTCATATATAAGCCTTTATGGCATGGGCAAACAGTGTAGATCTAGATCAGCTGCTACAGCTGATACCATGTCGTCTGATCAGGATCTGCACTGTTCACTAATGAATTTAAAATCAAGCAGTGCAGATCCAGATCAGATGACATGGATCTACACTGTTCGCACATGCGATAAAATGCGTAGATATATGGGAAAAAAGGTTAAGTTTTCAAGACAGAAAGACAAGGGACAAAACAATCATTATCTATTGCCTTGTCTTTAAAAGGACAGCAGACAAATAGATGATTTTTTCACTATTTTACCTTTTCTCATTAATCAAGTATTGTTAATTTCAGATTATTTTCTTTTTTGCCCTGTATAGAAGCACACCTGCTCTATTTTATTCTGAAGAATTTAATATGACAAACATCTCTATTTACCTAACTAGGATACAGCCAAAGTTAAACAACAGTGAATGCTAAAACAAGAAAGATAAAATGAAAATACCTTGAAAACATTAATTCCTACTTTGTGCACACCATATAAACCAACAAAAAATTTACAAAAAAAAGTTACAACCAATGTTCAGTTTCAAATCTATCACCTTAACAAACTGAGACTTTTCTTCCTTTTTTCAAAGGTAATTGTGAAACAATGACACCTTTATTTAATTTATTATGAGCATTAATCAAAATCTAACATAAATTAATTCTTATTTTGCATAATTTTCCAACACGAGGTAATAACTTTAAATACCACATAGTTTCTATGCATTATCTTTGCATCTAAAATGAAAGGGGGACACATGGCACATTTTAACCTTTTACTCCATAATATTATATGCGTTTTACCGCATGTGCAAACAGTGTAGATCCAGATCAGCTGGCACATCTGTACCATCTTATCAACATCTACACATAATGCTTCTTGATCAGGAAACCAACTGAATTTAGATGCAAACAATGTAGATCCTGATCTGACAAAATGGATGTGTCAGCTGATCTGGATCTACACAGTCTGCCCTTGGATAACAGCCATATATTATCTCAAGGAGTAAAGGGTTAAGTGTATTGCAAAAAAGGGTTGTTCATTTGGCCACATTCTGTATGAAAAATGGAAACTGTCTGCACAAAACATTAAAAACACAGACATATTTATTACTTGAAAAATAAATTAGGATAGACATTGTAGACAAGTTTATTAAAACTCTATTTACAGTCAAAATGTTGAAAAATTTAGAAAAGAAATATTTCATTTGTCCCAAAAATACAATATTTTGATCTACTACTTCACAGGGAGATGCCCATTTATTGAGAGGACACTAATATCAAGTCAATTTGCAGCTGGCAATATAGACTAATGGATTTATTTGATGAAAATTTAAGAGAAGATGTGGCAATGCGACAAATCAAGGTTTTCTTCTTAAATTTTAAGTGACAATGGGGCATTACTATGACAAAATACAGTCAATGGTTATAAAACTTGTCCTCATAATTTTGCTATGTTAAGTTTGAAAGCTGTACCTTGAATAGTTACAGTGAAAAAGTGAACTCAAACAAAACTAGAATGTGTCCTCGGACACTGATGCCCACACTGCTTCAAGAACATTAGTAAATAACAAAGGGTCATAACTCTGGTAAAAATTGCCACAGGAAACAAACCTTTCTTTGCAATCATCTACACATCCTGCTTGATGATTTATGCAAGTTTGAAAGAAATCTGCCTGATAGTTTAGGAGGAGTTGATGCCACAAGATTTGGAGGACATACATACGAATGTACAGACGTAGGGGCAAAAAAATTATATGTTGACACCTTCCTGCCCGCCCTAAAGAAAACCTGGTTAAAAATATGCTTTCAATCATTCTGATCATTTTTTTAACAAACGTAACTAGGTGGGTGCTAAGACTAGAATAAGCCTTATTTGGACCAATGTGGTACACTTTAAAAAGTTGCATTCTAATTATTATGAATAATTTTTATGCAAGTTTACCTTTAATGAGAAAAGAAGAATATACTTGTAGTCGTCATGCACAATTAAAATGTCATCTAGACGTCATTTTGTGTCTATCAAAATGAAATGTACATGAACTTTTTCATACAATTTATGACTTAATTAAACCTTCACTGCATGAATTTTGTAACCTTATTTGTCGACTATTCATTATACCTTTACTTACTATCATTGTATTAAATCTTCACACCATCATCAAAGAAAAGTGTTTTCCTTTCAATTTTATCCATGGAACATCAGTAATCAAAAACATATAATTGTCAACTGAAACAACTTTTCATTTTTTAGTCTAGTATTATATTTCCCTAGTGGTAGGCTAAGTTAACATCACCCAATAATTAATTCCCTGTGGCAAAGAAACTTTTCCAGACTTTTGAGGCACGTCTTTGAGTGCAAATTTAATCCTATTAAAATAAAAAGTTTGGTCATAAAATTGACTATGAAATCTCTGCAACAGAAGGTTATTTCTTGTGATTGAAAATTTGAGCCAGGAAAATGCAATGATTTACAATCAAAAGGCAACATACAGGGTCCTGTCTAAAGTCAACATCTTGTGTTATACAGCCCTACTAAAGGATTGAACCAAAGTTTTGCTGCGAATAAGTTATTAATTTATCTTTCACTTAAGAGTTTCTACAAAAATGGAGGGCTTAAATAAACAAAAAGTTTTTCAGTCATGATGCAACAGTGGTTAGGCCAGTCTGAGAGAAAGTACTGATATTGGTTGTGTCTATATGCTTAAAAGTGCTGGTTTCTATGGCCAAATACTTTTGTCAGTGATGGAGGCTCAGTTGTCACTGGCTCTAAGTGAACCTAGACTTTCTGGCAAATCAGTTGCTTGCAGTCAGTTGCCTTCATGAGAAAACATTCTATGACCATCTTCTATTAATTTCTGCACTGGAGTTACTGAAGCATCTGCCTTGCAATCAAAACATTCTCCATAATTTTGTTATCCCAAAACCCATTTACAATTGATGACAAGATCTGTTAACCTAAAATGGCCAACATCTACAACAGTGGTATTCAATACAGCCATTTGAGTTCCCTGTGAAAACCATGAAAACAGATTAAACCGATTTTGAATGAATTTAATTGTTAAACGGTTGCCCTGCTATGAGGTATCCCCATAAAATCACGAGATTTTAACAATATGGGTAGTGCCCCCCACCAAAGAACTAATCATTATTGTGTATGTTGAATAAGTACAAAGCTATGCTCAGTAGCTCATCAATGGAGGAATGAATTAATCAGGCTATGCAGCCATACATTCAAAAGAAACCGAGATTTTATTGACAGTAAATCATTTTGTAGGGCTTTTGATAGGCAGTGGTGCAAGAAATTACCTAATCATTGCAAACTTCAGATATAGTTGTTACAGGCTTGCTATTTAATACCACAAAATGAGATTGACCATGGTCTCCTTTTAACCATCTACTACATTGATATGCCTCTTATCACATGCCATCAGTGTATATCCAGATCAGCTAACAAACCTGTGCCTTCTTATCAGGATCTACACTGTTTACTGTAGTCTTTTAGACAAGAGTTGTCAAAAGGTATCTTATCAACACTTAAAATCATTTAAACAAAGATGAAGACTAGTTTAGAAATCAAGCTTCTGATACTGGATTCAACAAGGCTTTGTGTTCCAGCCTTAGTTTTATGATCCAGGGCTCTGGTTTCCAGTCTCAGTTTTATGATACAGCGCTTTAATTTCAAGCCTCTGTTTTCTAATCTTGGCCTCTGTTTTTTCAGTCTTGGTTTTTTTTATCCTGGGCTCTGGTTTCCAGTGGGTTCTGGTTTCAAGCATCAGTTTTATGATCCAGGGCCCTGGTTTCGAGCTTTTGTTTTATGATCCTTGGCTCTGGTTTCCAGCTCAGTTTTATGATCCTGGGCTATAGTTTTCAGCCTAAGTGTTATGATCATGGGCTCTGGTTTTCAGTCTCAGTTTTATGATCCTGGGCTATAGTTTTCAGCCTAAGTGTTATGATCATGGGCTCTGGTTTCCAGCTCAGTTTTATGATCCTGTGCTATAGTTTTCAGCCTAAGTGTTATGAACATGGGCTCTGGTTTCCAGTCTCAGTTTTATGATACCTGATTTTTAGTCAAAGTTTATTATCCTGGCTCTGGTTTCCAGCCTCAGTATTATTATCGCTGGCCCTGGTTTCTAGTCTGAACTTTTATGATCTTCAGTTTGAGGCCAAGAAAGTGACAACACATATAACATTTCTTGTTCTATTGAACACATTAAATTAGATAACAGTCTGAATTAAAATTTATTTGCGAGTCTCCTAGATGAATAAGCAGCCTACTTATGTCTGCTGGTTAGTTCATTTGACAAGTAAATACAGAGACAGACAAATATGCCAAGTAAATGACAAAAGCCTCAGAGCCAGAGACTAGCTTGAGCATTCTAATGAAGATTGAACCATCAATCAAAACTCCCCATGTAATAAGAGTGCTTTCTCAGTTTTGAAACTTTTATTTATGGTTTTAGACTTCAGCAATATTGATAAATTAACCCTTTACACCATGGCTGTTATCCCCTTGCAAACAGTGTAGATCCAGATTAGCTGGCACACCCATGTCTGATCATGATCTTTTAGATTGCCTCCTGGTAAGAAATAACATATTTAACAGTGAAGATCCAGATCAGATGGCAGAGATGTGCCAGCCCACCTGGACCTACACTACACTGGTTGCAATGCGTTAAAACCCATATATATGGAGTTCATTTATTTTTAAAAATCACTTATTTTCATAACAAGGCCAAACCTTAAGATTGGTAACCAAGCCTTCCAAAGCACATAGAACACTGAACGGAGAGCAAAATCTCATAACTAGAATGGAATTAATGACTATGCAACTGGCAAAACAATACTACGGCTAGATCTCATGCCAATCTTATGTCAGTATATGAATTTATCATTGATACTCTTGTATAATACTACATAGTACCAGAAGTTATTAAACCTTCCATTTCCTTTTAAGAACTGATGCTTTCAGGTAAACTTTTTGCTCTGGAAGTTGAGGATTATGATGGATAATAAGCACATATGACACGAGTATTATCTTGCTGGTAACGTCAAGGATTATTTCCTTTAGGCACGATACCTGCACGAGATAACATACCTGCCCTTGTAGCTGGGTAATGTAATCGGTATGGCTGCCAAATCTACCTAAATATTGTCAAAATCAATTACATGCCTTTGATAGATTTTGTCAATATGAACATTGTATCTAAGCAGAAACATGGCTGCAATGTTGGGAAACACTGCCAAACAGTGATGCATCCTCACCATCTTCATTAACAATAACAAGGTGCTAAGAATGCATTTTGTATAATCATTTTCTCTCAATTTTGTTCAATATTCTAAGTTATTTCCTAATGACTTGCTAGCATTTCATAGAGATGATAAGATTTTCAAGGTTCAAAAGTTTGCATATAAATTTTTATCCTATGAATATTTATCCTCAACAATATGTATAATTTTTTTCTGCAAAATGACAGTTTTCCTATTGTCTTTGAACATGAACTTGTAAAGAGACCTGGATATTGGATCTAAGATGCTATACTTCTTATTTATTAGCCAATCCTACTAACTGACTAAACAAAGACATAAACTGTTAATGGACCCTTCTAATAAAGATCAATATGTCTTGTTTTTCTTCTCATTTCCATTATTTGTATTTCATGATGAATGGATGTGAAGCCAAGACAGTCTTCACTGCATAATAAATACATTTCAACTTTCTGTTTTTATGGTATGTCATTAACTTGGTCCAAGTAGTCATTTAACATAGTAGCTGAAGACATGGGCTGAAGGTTATAAAACTGAGCATGGAAACCAGTCTCAAATCTCAAGCATCTGATTGGCCGAAATGGCGACTGGTCAGTTTTATAACCTTGGGCAATGAAGTAAATTCTGTTCCTCTCAAACCATCATGTAGACAGGACAGTATTCTTATCTTTATGTGGCTCCAGAAGCTTATAATCCGTTTTAGATTCATTAAGTGAAAAAAAACAAAAAAACTTTTGTTTGCTTCTTGGTCAGAAATAACCTAATGAATCTAAAAGCAAATTGTTTAGATCCTGATCAGACAGCTCATATGTGCTGGCTAATCTGGATCTACCATGTTCCCCCTTGCACTAAGATCTATTTATGGAGAAAATGGTTAAAGTTATATCAAGTACTGTAAAACTGTTGTATGTGTATGATTTATTGAATTTCACTAAACTTACAAGTTAATGTAAAAATTAAGAGATTTTAAAATATTACTTAACCCTTTCCTCCATATATACACATTTTTACGCATGTGTGACCAGTGTAGATCCATCAGCCGGCACATCTGTACCGTCTGATCAGGATCTGCACTGGTCGCATTTTGGTCAGAAATAACCTAACACATCAAAAAGCAAACAGTTTAGATCCTGATCAGACGGTACATTACATTAAGTAAACTATTACTTTCAGTTCACGTTTCATGGCAACCTATCTCACAGGGGTTTCACATTTACAGATGAACAAAAATTGATGGGTACTAATATAGGACTAAGCCAGTCTTCAACCTTACCATCAGAGTTGTCAATAACTTTTCGATTATCTGTTATGTAGATTTATTCAAACCCTTTTTGTAATTGTGAAGATATTAATATGGCAAGTGTCAATAAACAACTAATTAAATTTTTGCAAAATCTAACCACTGCTACCATTACCTATTTAATGTACAGCAAGATAAAATATATCAAATTTCCTGCGAATATAACTTGTGATGTCTTGCACTCAGAGGTATTTTTATTCATAGATCACATCGCAATAAATTCCCAAGATCGAATTACTTCTTAAATCATTGTCAGTTCAGCGTGAATGGTGTTAATCTATACACCATTTGGAGTAAATAGTTTTGCATTTGATAGATCTATCTTAACAATACTTGTGAAGTCATCAGAATATTCATCATCATTTGTATACAATGAAAAGATCTACATAGATGACAGTGATATCCTCATTTTGGTTAAAGATAATTAAGTTACTGTTAATTGAAGTTCATGACAAACATTTAAGCATTTCATTCAGTAGAAAATATTCCCCCCCACCCCATTTACTTCAACAAAGTTATAAATTATTTAACTTTGATCATAAAAGGCCATAAAATTGTTTGTTTTTTTTTTTAATTCCTCATTACAGTGTAGTTCCTTATCAGATGGTATAAATGTGGCAGCTGATCTGAATCTACACTGTTCACACATTAAAACCTATAAATGGAGTAAATGGGTGAAGACAAATGTGTGACTCATGAAATTATTCCTGAGTGTAGTAGGTTCTTTTGAAATTCTGAACAAATTCCACTGATGTTATGAAATCCTAGTAAAATTTCTCAGCCTTTGAAAAAAGAACACATCAATTACAGCCCTTACCAACAAAAATTATAAATAAAAAATCCCAGCTCTCCTTTATTTAGAGTACATTAATAAACATGGTCTGTCCCAGAAGATGCTTTACAACTATGTAGAAGATGTTGTCAACATGCATTCTGGCATTCAATGGTATCCAAATCACTACAACCTTGTATAGAACTTATCAAAATAGGACAAATAATGTCCCGATAAGAAGTCCTTTAGTGTATAGCTACTGAATACTTCATCAAATCTTTTATTCAATATGATAGGGCAAATTTTGAATAGATTTAGGGTGAACAAGAATTTGATTAGCAGTAGTGTCATATGACCTTCAATTTATCGCAATTTATTAACTTATAACATCATTAATTGCAGAATTTTCTGTTAGACCATATGTTGTTGGTCCATTTTAAAAAGAAATGTTGTCAAACAAGGTTTATTTTCACACAATCTTTATAGTACTTCAGGATTATTTTTTGTTGAAAGTTCATATTTCACTTATTTTCAAAAGATGACATTCCCGATTCATTTTCCTATTCATGTTCATTAAATAACGCCTTTTCTAACACAGTGCCTATTATGAAACCTTCCAAACAAATCATCTCATGGTCTCTACGCACAAAGTCTAAACTTAAATTCAAACTGTGCTCCACCCTACTCTTCCACACACCCCCTGCCCCAATCAAAAAGTCTAATAGTTTGGTCTATTTTTCCACTGTAAGCTTATAACCTGTGTTTGACACTGGAGTTTAAAATGCATTCACAATGAAATTATTATTGTCCACTAGGGAAAATGGGATGAATGTATTGTTTTTTTCAATTCATAATAAATATATCTTGAGCTTCTTATTTTGCAAAAATACTAAAAATCCACAAAATTAATAACCCGCAAAACCGCCTGGAACAGAAAACTAAATGTCCACACAAATATGTTACAGTGTAGCCATATTTTGAGAAGAATTTCTTATTTCATGGTGAGGAAACCCAGACAATTCATAATATTTATAAATGTTAATAATGGCATACAATCATAGAAACTTCCTTAATGGTCGAAAAAATGGCATCACTATAGCAACTGGCTTCGAAAAGGAAATTAAGCAAAATTTAGCCAATCTTTCTTATATGTGTACTAATCTATAGGAGAAAATCCTGCCGTTTTTACACACAAGAAGTTCTTCAGTAATGAGGTACAAACAGTGGATAAGTATCCATAATCCCCCAAGATGCATAAAGCGAGAATTCTTGCTGTGCCAATACAATAAGCTTAACCATTATAAGTAAGTGAACTTATTAGTGTAGATGTGCTTTTCAAGATCAAATGTTTGTGATCCCATTATATTTTATTATCATTATTTGTCACCTTAGTGCAAGAACCTTGTATTACAATTGAAATATCAAGGAGATATACTGTTATTACACTAAGGCAATAGTTTGTTAAGCATTTCATGTCACAGCCATGATAAATATAGTTAAATGAGGAGCTAATTAAAAATAATTCACATTTTAGAAAGATTCACTGATGACCCTGTAAACTTCAACCACATGGAGAAATAGTGCTGATTCAAATAAACTAGCACATCTGTGCCATCTGATCAGGATCTATGCTGTTTGCTTTTAATGAAGTTATTTCTGACCAATGAGCAAACAGTGTTGATCACATGGCCCAGGATCAAACCATAGTGCCTTGTATTAGACGACTGCAACAACTATTTTAACCTCCTTCCATTCACAAATAATACATATTTCATAAGTGAGAAGTCTGCTTCCTCTAATGCACAATTTTCCAGAGAGCCTGATTTTCCTATCCAGTTCAGTGCATAAGACACTTTTCTGGGATACCAATATACAGTCACCTTAACGTTTTGCTTATAACCAATAGTTTTTATTTCTTTACATTAAATAGTTCAAATTTGTCACAGTAGGCAATTTCTCAATAATGTTAAGTAGGTGGGAAATGCTGACAAAACTCACTGGATTCGTACCCCATGACCCAAGATCAAATCTCAAGCAACCGATTGGCTTAAATGGCGACCAGTCATCATTTCAGCGAATCAGATGCTGGAAATTTGAGACTGGTCTCCAGATTTAGTTTTATGATGTTGGGCACTGAGCTATACTTTTATTTAAAGAACAAGGTACTTACAGGATGCTGTATGAGGTGTGACTATGGTGAACACTGGAGCACAGGTGGTGGTTCTATAGAGGTAAGTACAGATTGTTCTATCTGAAACACAGAATGACAGAAAAAAACATTACACATTGGATCTCAATCAAGCTTGTACAGAACAAAATACAGCTTTTTTGACAAGGGCAACACTGAAGATACTTTGGAGTTAATGATCCTTTGTAAATTCAAGCTATCAACAGGTCCCTTTACATGCTTATTAAATCAAATGAACTAATTTTTCCATTAATTTAAGCCAGTAAATTCATTTATTGTTCTTAGGAATGTTTTAAAGAACAGTATTAAACAGTGTAAACTCTGTTAGATTGCATCCATGCCGTCGTATCAGGATCTACACTGTTTGCTTTTACATTCATAAGGTTCTTCTGACAAAATTTAATATGCATCCAGTGCATTACCAGATCAGACGGTACGGATGTGCTGGCTAATCTGGATCTACACTGGACAAACACGTTAAAATGCATAATATATTATAGGGTTAATGCATCTAAACTATATTCTTTAAATGTCACCACCGTAATTTGTTTAATTCATAAATGGGAGTCGAACCCATGGCCTAGAAACAGTTGTACTAGACAGCCTCACTATCCAGACCACTGAGCTATTAGAGTTATTGTACAGCTATATTTGAATTTTGACTTTTCACACTAGACTTTGCAAGTTCCAGTAAATAAAACAACCCTAGAATTTCAATTTTAATTGGAAGTCACGCAAACATCCTTTAGAAAATTCTGAAATTTAAATTAAAATAATTTAACAAGATTACACAAGACTGAGGAAAACTGTGGTGTACCCACAAAAGTTCAAGTTTAACAACCTGTCTCATTTTGGCAATTATGATTTTGAAAAGGTCATTCAACAAAATTAAACTATTTGAAATGTTCTGAAATGTTAAAGGCTGACACATTTTAGCCTTTCAAATAAGCCAACATATTACAGTAGCATTTAAAGTATCATATGTCTTGTCATGATTACACTCTCAAATCTTCAAAGAGTCAAACAATCACCTTTGTTATACATGATCCCACTTCCTCAAATGTATGTACTAACTGCATTAAATTTCACAATGTACAACAGATTGCAAAGACTTCCTACACAATTAACTCCTTCCCTCATGATATATGTCTTTAATCACATGGGCAAACATTGTAGATCCAGGGCTGGAGGTTATAAAACTGAGCATGGAAACCAGTCTCAAATCTCAAGCATCTGATTGGCTGAAATGGCGACCAGTCGCCATTTCAGCCAATCAGATGCTTGAGATTTGAGACTGGTTTCCATACCAGTCGCCATTTCAGCCAATCAGATGCTTGAGATTTGAGACTGGTTTCCATACCAGTCGCCATTTCAGCCAATCAGATGCTTGAGATTTGAGACTGGTTTCCATACCAGTCGCCATTTCAGCCAATCAGATGCTTGAGATTTGAGACTGGTTTCCATGCTCAGCTTTATAACCTTGGGCCCTGGTGAGCCTGAACATCTGTACAGTCTGATCAAGATCTACACTGTTCACTTCTTGGTCAGAATTAATGTAAAAATATAAAGGCCACTACTGATGGTTTTGACTAGAATGCACGGATCTACACCAGTCACACATGAGATAAAAGCAGTATCCCATACTCTTAGATCTATTCATACTACCTCAACGGGCAGATAGCACCTTCTACTGGCAGTCAACTCAGTTGCCAAGCAACCAAAAGATAAAACTCCACTAGCAGTCTACAAATTGTGCAAATAGTTGCATAGCAACCCAAAAATCAACTGACACTGGAGGACTACAAAGCTTGCTGCTTGTGCTGTGAATTTAATTTAAAAGTTCATTGCTTGATTTTTTAAGTAATCCTTTTGTGTCAAGTAACATTGTTAACTTATTTGTGGACAATATTTTAAAGTTCCTTTCAGCAATTAACATGGTATTTGTTTTGTTGTTTTGTTTTCTTTAATGTACAAGTTTGTTATTGTTTGCATTGACTTACAGATGGCAAGTGTTTAAAGTATTTTGATTTAAAGCTGATCAAATGTTTAACCAAGTGAAATTCAAGACCATAATAACTTACCGAGATAATAACCTACAGACCCTGATTAAGACTGGATTAATGAACCATTTCTGTAGAAAGTTTAAAATATTATTGTATATTAATAGAAATATTGACATTCATAACATAAAAAGTCACAATAACAATGGAAGCTTTTATGCTACTAAAGTGTTACTGACCTTTTAACATAATTAAATGTGTGGCAAAAACCTAAAATCTGAACAATAATGTTTTTCTTAAACAGTGAAATGCAAATCAATTTTCATTAGGTTTTAACGAGATCTTTAAAGAAGAAAATTCTACAATAAAATTAAGCACTTTACATGAATATTTTAGGACTGCCTGGCATGGAATAAGATCACAGCCAGTTATATGATTGATCAGTACAGCACTGTGACCACAGAACACTGATGCCTATTTGTCACATGAAGTTTTGTACACTGTTTTATAACCGTCATAATCATTGAACTTGAGATTTGAGACTGATCTGCCATTTCAGCCAATGAGACTGATCTGCCATTTCAGCCAATCAGATGCTTGAGATTTGAGACTGATCTCCAGATTTAGTTTTATGTTCTTGGGCACAGATTTTTTGGTTACTGAAAATGACTATGAGCCTTCACTCTGACTAATGATCTCAGTTAAAATTCCTTTCGTTAACCCTTTACTCCATGTACCGTAAAAACCCTATGTTTTCGGTCACCCTATGTTTTCGGCCACGGTCTTTTTAAAAAAATATTATTTTTTTTAATGACCCTAAAAATTTGGCCACTAAAATTCGGCGATTTTTCGCTAACCCTATGTTTTCGGCCAGCATTTTCAATTCTAAATTCGTCTGTTTTTATTAAATTAGTAATAAAAAATATGTTTGTAAACCTTGGTTTTGATTTTGATATTAAAAAAAGAACTTAGAAATAACTGTATACATCATTGTCCGCCGATTGAGTTTGTTTCTGAACAATTATTTGTCATCATCTTATTTGCGGTAATCAATATTGTAACAACAAAGCTGTAAGTAATAAAATCGTACCCTGGTAAATATAATGTTCTTTTTATTTAAAGCAATTATAATAATGATTATCTTCAGTTTGTAATCTGTCATCTCAAATCTGTAGACGTTGCTACGCAACTAGGCTATAAAGTGCGAAATATTGCGACTTTATGATTGCCGCGGGCAAACATCTATTGTACTTTTTACTTGATCACATGATCGCCACTTAATAATATCCAAACTGTTTTCAGTCAAATGATTTTTCGATTACTCAAATGTTTTTCCGAAGATAATATCATAACTCGTTTCTAGCCAATATTTTTTTTATGAACAGAACTGATGTTTTTAAAACCGTTATTCAAAAGCGAGTTTAATTTTATTACGAGTAAGAAATAAAATGAACGATGTGTGTTTTTAATTAAGCGAATATACTTGCCCCTAAAATATCCGAGAATTGTTACATATACATTGACTAAAATCATCAAATTTACAACTGCCATGAACACCTGTTCATTGCCCGCTTTGATCTAAAATGTCAGCAATGCTTGTGTATTTTACATCAAAGACATCAAAGACGCCGACGTCAACTTGAAACGCTGTGCACCGCTCAAACATCGATCGACGGTGTATTACAAAAAATTGCAACCCGTCAACAAACTAGGTTCATTTCATTTCTAAATCAGTCGATTGTTTGATTGATAGTATTTGGTATAATTAATGCTAATTTCTGATCTGGTTGTGTTTTAATCTGCAGTACCGGCACTTTGCCGAATTAGCAGTTTGCAACTTATCTATTGCACTCCTATCTGCGACAGCCATCACAATTCTTTTGGCAATGTTGATTATACAACAATAGGATGTTTGTTTAGCAACTATGGACTTAATAACTTGACAATGGTAAGCAGAATTTTTAAAGGTAGAAACGTCTGGAATGTGTTGACTTATTCTAGGCTTACATTTATGGACGTGTCAATTAATGTACATGTGTCTGAATGTTCGAACGATCTTTTTTTAAATGAAAATTCTCTTCTCTAAATATTCGTTCAGCCAGAAAAATATTTTTTTTCCGTCCAAAGACTTAGACAAAATACGCTAAGTTACGATACGCATTTCATAAAAAGACATGTATACTGTACTAGTATTCGGATAGTCGGCGACGCGGACAAAATCCTAAGTTTTCGGCCGCGATTTTTATAATTATTTTTTCGTGACCCTAAGATTTCGTCCAAGAAAAAAAATAATTATTTTAAGCTGCCCGAAAACATAGGGTTTTTACGGTATATGCAATTTAATGTGTGTATGAGCAGTGTAGATACTGATAAAAATACAGTTGTGCTGTTTGATCTGGATCTGCACTGACTGCATCTTAGTCAGAAATAACCTAATGAATCTAACAGTGAACAGTGTAGATCCTGAGATGTACCAGCTGATCTGGATCTACACTGTTCACTCACACAATAAAGGTGTATCTATAGAGTTTAGGGTTAACCTGCCACAATGCGCCAGCTGAACTGTATATATAGAGTAAAGAATTAATAGAAATGGCAGTCCGAAGTCAATACAAATGTTCTGTCATCATAATAAGCAAAGTAGGTCTAGCAAACTTCCTGGTGAAATTTGAGTAATATCTTAAACTTTACAAAAAATTTAAATATTAGTGAAACTAATTAATCATATTTTAAGGCTAGTTTAGTCCTGCATGTGAATTTACTGTTTTCTAACTGTATTTTGAACATTGTTTTATTTGAAGAAGCATGATTTCCTGTGACATTAAAATGGAAACACTGGTAATGAATAATTCAAACACATCTTTAAATAAACACATAAACCAAGCATGACAAACCTCCTACTTGCAGAAGAAATAATTAAAAGGACAATTCTCTAATAAGGATCAGCCAAGGTTGTTAACCCTTTCCTCAATAAATACGCACTTTCATGCATGTGCGACTGGTGTAGATCCAGATCAGCCAGCACATCCTTTTAGTCAGAACAGGATCTACATTGTTCATTTTTGATATTCATAAGGTAATTCCTGACCAGAGCAGTGTAGATTCAGATCAGATGAGGTTTAAACGACTACCTACAGCTAGAAAAGCCTATTTTACAGGCAGTACTGTACCTAAAGCTAGAAACATGTAATACAGTAGCTGGAAAGTCCCTACGTAACAGGTAGCACTGGACCTGAAGCTAGAAACATGTAATACAGTAGCTGGAAAGTCCCTACGTAACAGGTAGCACTGAACCTGAAGCTAGAAACATGTAATACAGTAGCTGGAAAGTCCCTACGTAACAGGTAGCACTGAACCTGAAGCTAGAAACATGTAATACAGTAGCTGGAAAGTCACTACGTAACAGGTATCACTGAACCTGAAGCTAGAAACATGTAATACAGTAGCTGGAAAGTCGCTACGTAACAGGTAGCACTGAACCTGAAGCTAGAAACATGTAATACAGTAGCTTGAAAGTCCCTACATAACAGGTAGCACTGAACCTGAAGCAAGAAACATGTAATAGAGTAGCTGGAAAGTTGCTACATAACAGGTAGCACTGGACCTGAAGCTAGAAACATGTAATACAGTAGCTGGAAAAACCCTACATAACAGGTAGCACTGAACCTGAAGCTAGAAACATGTAATACAGTAGCTGGAAAGTCGCTACGTAACAGGTAGCACTGAACCTGAAGCTAGAAACACGTAGTACAGTAGCTGGTTAGCTCCTAGCTAAAGCCTGTCTCACACAGAACACACGGCTTAAACGGTTGGCCACCCGTGTAAACCGTCCATACAACCAAACTAACCGTGGCCTTATCCGAGTTACACTCAGGCCATTTGAGTGTATCCGTTAGTCGTGTACGAGTTTTCAAACTTTAAACTAGAAATGTGTCCATAGGACACGGATGCCCCCGCTATGCATCGTTTTCAGATACTAAAGTGCAATGATGGGAATACCGTATATTCCCTATTAAACGCCCCTCCCCTAATAAACACCCCCCCCCAGTCTTTTTTCAAAAGTAGACAAGTGAATTACCATGACATTGGTGTAGGTGGTGACATGTTTGAGTGAAATAAAATGGTTATTTTAGTGTCTATTTTAATTGTTTATTAAAGTTTTTCTCTTCTTCGTAATATTTTACCCTAGCACAAAATGTAATACTTAAATCGGCGCCGATTTTTTTCATTCCCGCCGATTTTTCTTATGTCGGCACCGATTTTATTTTACTGTCTTTATTGTTTTTTTAAAGATTATCTTTACTTTGTAATATTTTACTTCGACACAAATAGGGTAGTTCAGATCGGCGCCGAATTTTCTTACGTTCGCGCCGATTTTTCTCATTCGCGCCGATTTGTTTTACTGTCTATTGTTTATTTAAGATTTTCTTTACTTTGTAATATTTTATTTCAACACAAAAAGGCCAGATCGGCGCCGAATTTTCTTATGTTCGCGCCGATTTTTCTCATTCACGCCGATTTGTTTTACTGTCTATTGTTTATTTAAGATTTTCTTTACTTTGTAATATTTTATTTCAACACAAAAAGGCCAGATCGACGCCAAATTTTACGTTTGCGCCGATTTTTGATGCGCGTTATACATCCGATTTTTATCAAAATTATGGGTGCGCGTTATACATCAATGCGCGTTATGCACAACGGAATACGATAACACAATTATTAAAAACTATATTTTGTCAATAATTGGTCTCTATTAAACGCCCCCCTTTTGCAAAATGTAACGCCAACGGGGGCGTTTAATAGGGAATATACGGTAATAGCATTTCAAAGACAGTGATGTTCGAGTAATTATAAGAATATGCATAAACTTGATGATCAAGTAAATTATTTGTATTTGTTGCACTGTTGTCTTCTCATTACGCAAATGTCAGTGAAGAAGTTGGTGGTAATGCAATGCAATGTCATAGTGAACATTTGTGCCAAGTTATTTTGAAATCCCTTCATTCATAAAGAAGTTATAGCCCGAACAAGTAAATTCAAGTTTTAGTAACTGTGACCTTGACCTTGGACTTACAGGCATGGATAATGTACGCAACACACCACCTTGTCAAGGTGAACATTTGTGCCAAGTTATTTTGAAAACCCTCCATTCATAACAAAGTAACAGCCCGAACAAGAAAATTCTATTTTTAGTAACAGTGACCTTGACCTTCTTCCTAAAGGCTTGGGCATGTACGTGACATACCGTCTTGATATGGTGAACAATCATACCAAGTTATTTAAAAATCCAATAAGAAATAACAAAGTTACAGAGCGGACATGATTTTGCAAGAAAATTCTATTTTTAGAAACAATGACCTTGACCTTGGACCTACAGGCATGGGAATTGTCACAACACACCGCCTTGTTATGGTGAACATTTGTGCAAAGTTATTTTGAAATCCCTCCATTCCAAATGAAGTTAAGGGCAAAGTGTATATTTTTCTAAACACAAAATGTAAGTGAAAAAGGGGCATAATTTGAAAAATATTGGAAGCAGGGTTATGGGTCTTGTTAGTTATGATGTAGATTTTGATGGTGAAAATACATTTCAAGTTTCAAGGCAGTATCTCAAGTAGTTTTAAAGTCATGGGCAAAATGCATATTTTGCTTAACACAAAATATAAGAAACAAAATATATTCCTATTAAAACTAATGTAAATGGAAGTATCAAAGGGCCATAACTTCTTAATGGAACATGTAAGAGCAAAACCCCACCTTTATGCACAACAACATATCAGGCCAAGCACTGTGGTCAAGTTTCATTAAATTCCCACAAGTAGTGTAGGAGGAGTTGCGTTCACGAGAATATCAGACGGGCTGGCGGACGGACGGACGGACGGACAGGAGCAACTCTTAATGCCCGTCGCCATTTCATGGCGGGGGCATAAAAAACTGGCATGGGTGCCATGTCCGTGTATGATCATATTAGTGATCCTACAACACAGTGGGAGACCGTACGAGACGGTTTAAACAACTGCACATGAAGTCCAATCCACGAGTGAGCTCAACAGTGTCAATATTGTATATAAATTGTACGGAGCATAATTCGAACAAGTCGGTGGAACCGTATGTAAACCCTGTGAATGTCCAGTTAATCGAGTAAAAGTCGTGTTTAATCGAACTAGGCCATAACAGACCATACTAGACTGTACTTGGAACTGTACAACAATCGTATGAAAATTGTTTACAAATCGTGTTCAAACCATGACAAACCTTGCTTGACCGAGTATATCAGTGCTTTGTTCGTACATACTCTTGCTTCATTCTAGTCTAAATCGTACTAACACATCTCCAGGCACGATTGGAGCTCAATACTCGTACCAGTCAACCCGTGTATAACCGAGTTTACCGTATTGGAACCGTGTGCCCAACCGTGTTCTGTGCGAGACAAGCTTAACAGAAGTACTGTTCCTCAAGCAAAAAACACAAAAATACAGTAGCTGGGAAGTCACTTAGTAACACGTAGCATAATACCTCAAACTAGACACTTTACAGTATTACAGTATAATGAACAGAGCCTATTTCTATTTTACTTATTCAGCATCTGTGAAGGAAATTAAACTCTTTTTTAAATTAATGCAACAAAAAATAGTGTAACATTAAAGTAGCATTTATCAATAATGTTACATATCTAGCATGCAATTATTTCGCAACATTATTCTGGTGATTAGTGACATTAAGGAACACCTTAACCAAGATTTATGGCAATTATTAAAACTTGTACTTATTATGTGGTGAAACAGATTTTTTTTTTATAATAACAGATGCCCAGCCTCACACATCTTTAATCCATATGCATTTAATCACATGTGCAAACTGCAAACAGTGTTGATCCAAATCAGATGCATGCGAAACAAGAGCTGTCAGAGGAGACAGCATGCTCGACTATTCGAATCATTTGAAACAAATGCAATTTGAAGATTAAAACAGTAACAACTATGGCCATACATTCATGTGCAATCAGTAAAAATATTAACAAATATTAACAAGTGAATGGTAAGGGAAAAATTCATTTCAAATAACAGAAATAATTTCTTAATGTACCATAAATATTAAACTGAAAAGGGGAATAACTATGAAATATTTCTGAAGTTGTTAGAAAACTTGTTAGAAATTTTTTTATTAGAGATATTTACTTTTAGTCAATTATCAATCACTTCAGTAATGTTACAGAAAAGAACTGACCTAAAGGCATGGAAATGGTACACGACTCACCAGCTTGTCATGGTGAACATTTCTGGCAAGTTACTATATTCCTAATGTATTTAAAACCCTGACAAGAAAATTCTATTTTAGTAGCAGTGACCTTGGACCTACAGGCATGGGCATGGTACGGGACACACCAACTTGTCATGATGACCATTTGTGTCAAGTTTGAAATCACTCTATTCCTAACGAAGTTACACCCCGGACAAGAGAATTCTATTTTTAGTAACAGTGACCTTGACCTACAGGCATGGTCATGGTATGGGATACAACACCCTGTCATTGTGAACAATTGTGCCAAGTTATTTTGAAATCCGTCCATTTATAATGAAGTTACATCCCGGACAAGAAAATTCTGTTTTAAGTAACAGTGACCTGGACCTTCAGGCTTGGGTATTGTGTGGACACACTGCCTTGTCATAGTGAACGTTTGTGCAAAGTTATTTTGAAATCCCTCCATTCATAACAAAGTAACAGCACGGACAAGAGAATTCTATTTTTTGTAAGATTGACCTTGACCTACAGGCATGGGCATGGTACGCGACATACCACCCTGTCATAGTGAACATTTGTGTCAAGTTATTTCGAAATCCCTCCATTCAAAACAAAGTTACAGCCTGGACAAGAAAATTCTATTTTTAGTAACAGTCACCTTGACCTTGGATCTACAGCCATGGGTATTGTGCGGACACACAGCCTTGTCATGGTGAACATTTGTGCCAAGTTATTTTGAAATCCCTCCATTAATAATGAAGTTAAGGGCCAAGTGTATATTTTGCTTAACACAAAATGTAAGTGGAAAAGGGGCATAATTTGAAAAATATTGAAAGCAGGGTTATGGGTCTTGTTGGTTATGATGTAGATTTTGATGGTGAAAATATATTTCAAGTTTCAAGGCAATATCTCAAGTAGTTTTGAAGTTATGGGCAAAATGCATATTTTGCTTAACACAAAATATAAGAAAAAAGGGGCATAACTTGAAATATATTGACAGCAGAGTTATGGGTCTTGTTGGTAATGATGTAGAATTTTATGGTGAATATATATTCCAAATTTGAAGTTGATATCTCCAGTAGTTTATAAGTTATGGACCAAAGTGCATATTTTCCTTAACGCAAAATTTAAGTGAAAAAGGGGCATAACTTAAAAAATATTTGTAGCAGAGTTATGGGTCTTGTTGGTAATGATGTAGAATTTGATGGTGAATATATATTTCAAGTTTGAAGTTGATATCATAAGTAGTTTTTAAGTTATGGACCAAAGTGCATATTTTGTTTAACGGACGGAGCCGCCGACGCCGACGCCGACGCCGACACCGGGGTGAGTAGGATAGCTCCCCTATTCTTCGAATAGTCGAGCTAAAAACCTGTATAATTATTATATGAATTAAAAGGTGAAATGTATACATTTCCACATTGCAAATTCAAGCACTTTTACTTGATAAAGTTTATATACTGAGAAACCTAAAACAGAACTTAATACTGACAACACCAGTGTCAAATATCTGTACGTTTTACTCACATGCAAACAATGTTACATTAAAGATGCTGCTATTAACACTAATACTAGAGCAAAATAATTTAAGTTTCTGGTCTTTTTAGTGTTCCCTAAAAGAAAAGTTATTTCATACAACTCTGTAATGTATCCCCAAAACAACTACAAAGATGAGAAATTCATCCAATATTCAAGTGAGAGATTATACTTGTGTCACATATCAAAAATGTTCACATTTTTGGTAAAAAAGAATGATGAAGATTCATTCTGTGTGTTATATCACCATTTTAAAATGAACTTACATTTGTAACCAATGAATACTGCAAGTCACAGTTTCAGCAAAATTCTTGCAAGCATAAAAATTAATAATGTAAATGACATAAAAATGGTTTTAAAAGCTTTGCATGTCCTATTATCACCAGCTAGGTATTTTGCTATTTTTAACCTTTAATTAACCTCAAAGAAGCAGTTTAAGCATCCAGAGGATTGTGGCAGACAATTCAAAGTGTGCATGGTTTGAAATTTGTTAGCAATGCATTATAATAAAAGAGACAATCATTTGAAAAGGAAATGTCATTCATATAAATGGGGAAATGCGTGCATCTGATTACAAGTGTAATGGTGACATTAGTTTTAAATAAAAATAGTGTCCGCATTATGGGGCATGTGTCAATCTTAAGACAGACTCAGACTTCATTTATCTATAAGCCTGGATTGCTTCTGCAATACTGCTAATCCAATTGCCGAAACTTGTAAAATATCATCAATATTGTTAACATTATCTTGGTTTGAGAGAAGGGCAAGGGTAAACTGGGGTTTGTAGCAGTGTCATTGAATAGAACAATATCCATACATTATTAATTGTCGGCCCCCAATTCATTACTGATGCTATTTTCAAAATATCTTTAAAAAACTGTTATGCAGCAAGAACAGAATAGACACCAAACAAGAGCTGTCCAAAAACACAGCGTGCTTGACTATTTGATTCATTTGAAACAAATGCAATTAAATGATTAAAAGAACAACAACTATGTCCAAACATTCATGTGCAATTAGGAAAAATATCAACCAGTGAATAGTTATACAGTAAACTGATTTCAAATAACAGAAATAATTCCTTAATGAACCAAATATATTGAATGAAAAGGGAATAACTATGAAATATTTTTGGAAGAGTTCAAAACTTGTAAGTTATTTATGATTGGGGGCATTTACTTTCCGTTCAATATCAATCACTTATATAATGTTACAGAATAAAAACTTGAACACAAAATCTAAGTGGAAAAGGTGCATTACTTTAAAATAATTGTAGCAGAGTTACGGGTCTTTGTGGTTATGGTAAAGATTATGATAGTGACTATATATTCTAAGTTTCAAGTTGATATCTCATGTAGTTTCAAAGTTATGAACCCATTGCATATTTTGGTTAATGCAAAAACTAAGTACAAATGGGACATATCTTACATACATATTTCCGATAGATAGTCACCAATATCTCAAGTAGTTTCAAAGTTATAGGACAATTGCACTGGTGAAAAAGGGGCATAACTTTAAACAAGGCAATCGGAACAACAGCAATATCCCCCACCGCATGCAGGAAGTTGGAAAGGTTATGGATGCTTAATTACAAATTAACAAATATATCTCCAGCAGTTTGGAAATTATGGAGCAAATATGAAAATATGAAAGACATGGTTAAATATGAACCTTAAAAGACAACTAGTGACCTTGACCTTCAGCCGAACATTCTTAATATCATCTTGGTGGAATGAACATTTGACTAAAGTTTGATAAAATTCAGGTGTTCAGAAGATATGAACCGGACACAAAATACATAGTTCAAAGCTTCAATAACCAGCCAGGTTGGAACATGGGTTCTGCACATCATCTTGATGGGCTGAACATTTGATAAAAGTTTCATGATATTCTTTCTAGGGGTTCAAAAGTTATGAACCAGACACAAATTATATAGTTCAAATCTTCAAACATCACTGGTGACCTTGACGATGAGCTGGCCAGGTGGGAACATGGGTTCTGCACATCGTCTTCATGGGCTGAGCATTTGACTAAAGTTTCATGAAATCTTTCTAGGGATTCAGAAGATATGAACCGGACATGAAGTACATGGTTCAAATCTTCAAACAGCACTGGTGACCTTGACCTTCAGTCGGCCATGTTGGAACATGGGTTCTGCACATCGTTTTAAAGGCCGAGCGTTTGAATGAAGTTTCATGAAATTCCTTATAGGGGTTCAGAAGATATAAACCTGACACGAAAAATACATGGTTCATATCTTCAAACACCGCTGGTGACCTTGACCTTGAGCATGCCAGGTTGGAACTTGGGTTATGCACGTCGTCTTCATGGGGAGAACATTTGACTAAAGTTTCATGAAATTCCTTCCAGAGGTTCAGAAGATATGAACCGGACATGAAATACATGGTTCAAATCTTCAAACATCACTGGTGACCTTGACCTTAAGCCAGCCAGGTTGGAACATGGGTTCTGCATGTCGTCTTGATGGGGAGAACATTTGACTAAAGTTTCATGAAATTCCTTCTAGGGGTTGAAAAGTTATGGACCGGTCATGAAATGTGCGCGCACGGAAGGACAGATGGACGAAGACCATTCCTATATCCCCCAGCCGCTATGCGGCGGAGGATAAAACATTTGTAGCAGAGATATTGGTCTTGTTGGTAATGATGTAGATTGTAATGATGAATATATATTCCAGGTTTGAATGTGATATCTCAAGTAGGTTCAAAGCTATGGGACAATTGCCTAAGTGAAAAAGGGGGGATAACTTGAAAAATATTGGTAGCAGAGTTTTGGGTCTTCTTGGTAATGCTGAAGAATTTGATGGTGAATATAATTATATTCCAAGTTTCAAGGTGATATCTGTAGTTTCAAAGTTATTAGCCAAGTGCATATTTTGCGTTATGCAAAATTTAAGTGAAAAAGGGGCATAACTCTATATTGGTACAAGTTATGGGTCTTCTTGGGATTGTTGTAGATTTTGATGGTGAATATATTTCCCAAGTTTCATGGTTATATCTTAAGTTAAAGTGGTTCCAAAGTTATGGGCAAACTGGGTATTTTGCTTAATGCAAATTTTAAGTGAGGAGTTATTGATCCTGATGGTAATAATGTAGTTTTTGATGGTTAATATATATTCCAAGTTTCAAGCTGATAAGTAGTTTCAAAGTTATTGACCAAAGTGCATATTTTGGTTAACGGATGCCAACGCAGATGCCAGGGCGAGTAAGATAGATCCCATATTCTTCGAATCATCGAGCTAAAAATGTCATCATTCACACCTACGTAAGAATTTGCTTTCCTTCATTGTTCATGCAAATAAACCCAAAGGATAAATAATTCTAATTACATCATGTGTTACAATCTATTACAGTTACAAAACCCACTGCACTGTATCCAGTTAAGGAGCGAACAGGATACAATGGACTCCATTCACGACATCATGTTAGCTGCTAAATAATGCCTGTGACATTCTATTAGTTTTCCGCCATATAATCACCATTCATCTAAGAGACTTTCCTATTTTACAATCCACATAGGACTTTGGTAAACAGTTTTACATCAGGAAGCAAACGACTCCCAATCTCTATCTTGGAAATTCTGAGGAAATATATCAGACGAGTACACTCAATACTGCTAGTGACAAATCTTGAGTCCATAAAATTCCAGAAAAGTCAATAGAATAATTCCAGAGCCATGTTTCTCAATTGATTTCTTACTTGAATGCTCAGATCAATAGTTAAATTATCCATATGCAAACTGATAAGACAGAAAATTTACAGACGGATGCATGTCATTTTGCTGGCGATGACATCTTGCCAATTAGTGTCATTTTCTGTTCAACTTGGACCCAAAAAATAGGTGATCAGTCTAAACTTGAGAAAACAAATATAAATGAGTCCTTTGGCCCCCAACTCATTCTTCTACATTGCAAGTACTATCTATCTAATAAAAGGAATTTTAACATGATACAAGCCAAACTGGGAAAATTACATGCAATTTAATGCCGGCATTGTGTTATGAAATGTAATATGAATATCTGAAAAAAACCTACGTGCATTTCTGCAAACATAAAATATCCAATCCTGTTTCTGGTTCTTAAAGTATAAATTTTATTACAGACTCTTTTTTAAGGAGATTTTGTATAAGAACTTGGTTCAAAATGCTCTTTATTCAGGATGTCACTGTTATGAAAAGCAAATAGCCTTTGATGGTACCTGTAATCCTTACAAGTCCATAAAACATTCTAATTTCTTACCCTGCACACAATATGCAAAAACAAGCATGCCTTAAATAATGACATTGCCAAGCATTAACTTAGCTTTTTGAACAACTTTATACTCCAGGTTAGACAGCCAAGCACGATCTTATGTGCAAGTTAGTCTGTCACATACATGTGCAAGTGCGTCTGTCACTCTGAAACCAACTTCTGTGAGCAAAGACAAATACATGTTATCTGACCCAGCAATTCCAAAGCAATTTTCTTCATTTAAATGTTCTTTAATTTCACTCTGACAGACTGATATTTTGTCTGGCCTTTTCAGACAAAATCAATGTATGTAAATTTTCTGGAATATTACGTTTCGTTATGTTTAAGGACTTTTCGTTAAACCGATTCTAATAAAATGCTGAATTAAAATTAAAATTTCTTTGCAATTTGGTGCAAATTAGAAACATCAAAATTTAATAATAAATGATTTATTCTCCGCTGGTGCAAAAAGTGCTTGTTCACAGACCATGACATTGAGAAACACACTGCAAATAAGCCTGTCAAGACAATTTAGATTTATAGCTTACTACCTGAAATTCTTTCTTATTTCTTATACAATGAAACAAACATTTCAATGTTACCTAAATGACAGTCATACTTTATAGGCTCCAAGATTATAAAACTGAAAATAGAAACCAGTCTCAAATCTCAAGCATCTGATAGCCGAACAAATGCATGAGATTTTAGACTGGTTTTCATTCTCAGTTCTCAGTTTTATAACCTTGGGATCTGGCAAGACTAGTGCTACTCAATTAATTTTAAAATCGTGTTAGAAATACATGTACCATCACACTTATTTTAAAGACTTTACTGCAATTTTCCAGGCAGGAATTGATGTAATTTTGGGTCAATTAAATGGATCATGTTCCTAGTTTCTATCCCATATACACAAGTTCTCAGCAAGTAAATTGCAGTCTACCCCCACAAAAAACAGTTGTAGGCAGAACCTCTCACCGTTAGATTTAATATGGTGATGTATTAAATTATCCTAAAGGCTTGCTTCCCAGCAAGGGATCAAATCTAACACTGGACACATTTTAGAAGTGCGATATCTTTTTACATGCTAGGGATCTTGTTTCTGTATGAATTTAGGTAACAGCAAATCTAAAGTTCACAGAGATTGACTGATAAGACAGCATTAACTCTTTTCTCTGTGGGATATGGTTGTTATCCAATGGGCGAATAGTGTAGATCCAGATCAGCTGGTTCATCTGTGCTGTCTGATCAGAATATACACCTTTTGCTTTTAGATTCGTTAGGCTAATTCTGACAAAGAAGCCACCAGTGCAGATCCAGATCAGGTGGCAGATATGCTGGCTGATCTGGATCTACACTGACAGGGCTTTTTTTCACTGCCTGGGGAAGGGGCTGATGCCCTTTAATTTTGGGGAAAATAATGTTATTTTTTCTCTGAAGGGGAATGAAAAAACCAGATCTTTGGGGAAAACTGCATGGTTTAAAAGAAATTTTCTGAGGGGAAGGCGCCAATAAACGGCCCCTGCTATAGAAGGAAAAAAAGCCCTGACTGGTAACATACACAGAAAACCTTTTTTAATTGAATTAAATTAATGCACAAGTTGATACTCAGTCCCAGATTCTAGGCACGTCAACTTTAGCAAAGCTTGCAGTACAGGTAAAGAAAACAGTCAGTTTTAAATCTGCTTTAAATATTCTGCTTGTTTAAGTAATAGCGAAGACAGCACACTCAATGGACCAAATGATTTAAATGTAACTCCAAATTTAAAGATTTAAATGAAAAGTTCTTGGGATACAAGACATTTCAAATTAATAGTGAACTCTTAAATTCTAAGAAGCTGCATGCTTGTGCACATTTAGTATACTGCAGTGATGCAGCTCAGGCTATGTTGAAGTAAGCCAGCTCATCACCCTTTAACCCTTTCCTCCATAAATACATTTTTATGTATGCGGTAGTATGCGGTTTTGTTTTTATGCATGTGCGCCCAGTGTAGATCCAGATAAGCCGACACATCCATGCCATCTGATCAGGATCTGCACTGGTCGCATTTTGGTCAGAAATAACCTAATGAATAAAAAAGCGAACAGTGCAGATACTGATCAGATGGCATGGATGAGCCAGCTGATCTGGATCTACACTGTTCGCCCAGACAATGAAGGTGTGTCTATGGAGGAAAGGGTTAAATAAAGAATCATAAAACTGCAACTGGAGTAAAAAATATAGCTTGTTTAGAGATTCCACACGACATTCAACCAAACTTTGACTGATCCCGAGTTTTATTTAAAGGATCATTGGCCCAGGCAGGGTTTTAGGATTTAATTTACTTATTTAGTAAGTTATCATATCACTCACAAGTTATCTCCTGCTATTACAAAAATATTTTTCTTGTGAAACTTATTCTAAGCCATATGAATACCATCGGTACTAAAAACAGCTATTAAGTTATAAGAAATGGAATATCTAATTATCCTGTAATTTATTTTCCTTTTCTAGATCTGCATTTCCCTCCTGTTTAATTAACTGTGAAAATACACATAGATCACAGATATATCATACATATATATATTATCAGGCATAACAATTCGTAGTGCAGGGTTTTTTTCCTTAACAAACAGACGCCGATAGTCGGCGTCTTCCCTGGGAAAAAAATTCCCCAACGAAAATTTTTTCCCCAACGAAAATCACTTTCCCCCATGTAAAGTGATAATTTTTAGCAAAATGTTAACAGAAACTTAATTTATAGTTATTTTTAATCTATTTTATCTAAAATCTGCACAATTTTCAGGAATATTTGTTAGAAATTAGATACGTACGCAACCTAGTATTATTTGTTGAATGTAACTAAATTTAGATTTGCTACGTCACAGACTGTATCCTGGTCGTCAACTAAAACATTACTGGTACTGGATTATCGTCGTGTTGGGAATAAAGGCATTCTACTTGCCAGTTTTAAGTGGATTTTACAACAGTTGAGTACGGTTAGCGAGCCTACGGCCGTAAATTACGGCTAAAATATTACTCGTCTGCCGAATTTCTCGATAACATACGTCCCGCAGACTTCCGAAAAAGAAAATCACAACCATCAAGGTAGACAGTCGTAGTAAATTAAACCCCGCCTATAATCTTTCAGGTCACACCTTTTACGATTAGATAGTAAAAAATGTTTAGCCAAAACAATAAGCTCCTCCCACTTGGGGAATTCAGCAAATAAGTTGGAAATTATCAATAACTACCCAAGCACTGGCATAAAAAAAAGATTTCTGGAAATCTTGCATCCGAAATGATTTTGATTCAAAGCACACAATTAATGGGATACATTTTAAGCAGGCTCCAAAAGTGAGCAAGTATAAAAAAAATCTTCTTGTACTGTTTAAGAACAGATAACAAAGAGACATGCCTCTGTATGCTAAATAGACTGCTTGGTAATGAAAGCTAAAGTAAAAAAAAAAGACAGATGCATAAACTTGGGTATAAACATTCACTGATGCTAATACAATTAAGAGTTTATGATAAACTAATTTTTCCCCAATTTTGTATTTTTCACACATTTTTCCCCTTTTGACCAGCGTCCAGTGTCTTCCCCTCTTCCTTAAAAAAAACCCTGTAGTGTTTTCAACTCCATAGATTTGTATCAAGTCAAAGTTTTTTTTCAAGTTATCATTTCTAAACAAAATTTCACAGCTTGTAAAATATATGAACCATGTTCTTGCATACTAAAGCCATTCTTAAATATCTAATTAAGAGATGAAATCCCAATAGCAAGCAATAAATCATTTTGATGCCTGTATTTTCATTTTTTTTTCTCTTGGAAAGTGAAACCTAAGTTCAATCTATTCATAAAAACCTTGACTAACTATCCATTCAAGTCGTATTTAGTGTGCAGTAAGTACCTACTAAAAAATGTTGTTTGAACTGCTGAAAACATTTTGATAGGACTGATAGTTGATTCAGGCTGTAGAAAATATTTTGGTGAATTAAATCTTATTTAAATATTCTCTGAATATGCATGTCTTACATACATGAATCAGTCAGGACTCATTGAATTTCCCATAATCTCTTCACAATAAATCCAAAGTTAACCGAGTGTTTATTGACAATAACAGTGACAAAATGCACACTTTTATTATAATGTCCTCAACATCTCAATTTCAAAATCATGTAGGTATGTATTCAATGTTCTGCACTATTATAAGTATTAATTTTCCCCTAATGTATGTATAATTCATGATAACCAACAAAACATAAACTCTTAATAGTGTACAATGCTTTCAATGTATTTAAACTCGAAAAAAAATCAAACTGTAGTAGACCCTGATGGAACAATTTGAGAAGTAGACCCAGATGGCTCTGTTAAGTAAATGATGGACAGACTGTGAGCAAGATAATTATGTTGAGAAATAGATCCATACAACTATGTTGATTATTATTAGACCCCAAGAATTAAGACATCTATGTCCAGCTATAGACTCAAAACAGCTATGTTCAGTTGTAGACTCCTGTACATGTTATTGCCATAACTTGAAATAGAAAATGTAAAATATCAATAAGGAATGAATGGAAAATGTTTAATAAGCACAAAACCATATAAATGGTAGCATTAAAATCATACAAAATTCTGTTGCAGATATGTCTCCTTTTTTGTCCCCTTTACAATTTGCCTACTTATAGTTTAATCTTGTCAAAAGAGATGTCATTTGCATCTTACAAACTAGGGACCTGGCAATTTTTCTGTGAACACAGAAGAGGCAATTGCACCATAGGAAGAAAACGCATTTTTCATTCTGATGTAGAGCCCCTCTGTTATAAGATCTTTTTTTTCAATTTTACAGATCTATTTGTTGTTTTCGATATATTACCCAAAGTGACTTCAATTGATATGTCATGCACGAGTTACACCCCTTGTTCGAAAATGAAAGTCGGTCAAAATGCACACTTTTCGTTGCGACCGCTGCTTTGCCAGTCTTTGAATAGCTGGAGAAAAAATCGCATGATCACGAGATTATGTTATTTGAGATGCCCATTATGTAAAATATTCTAAAAATGCAGAATTACCTGTTTGCACGTTTAAAACACAAACGAACAAGACGGCACAAACACACAACAAAATGGCGAGATCGTCTTTTCCCAGAATGCAACAGAAAATTGTAAACAATCGAAAGCACGTGGTTTTACATGCTCTCCCTTTATTACAGCTTACTGCCGAAGAAAACAAAACCGCATACTGCGGCTTCTACTGTATGTACGAAAAGTTGTACACTGCTTACTAGAGAAAGGTAGACAAATGAGATAGGTGTTTACTTTTCGATTATAAACTACTTCTCTATAACTGAATAGAACAATTTAGGTTACACTTTTCTTAGGTGTGTACTTTCCGAACATACTGTATAGTTATTTCTTTAAAATTGAATAAAACATTCTTCATCAATTAGTCTAGTTGTTTTTTCCTAGGAACCACTATTCTTAATATTTAATAAGTTGTAAGCTGTAAAGTAAAACAATGTAAAGTTAAATATTCTGATACTAAACTATCTTTTTAACACAGGTAAATGCAAACGTTACGTAAGTAAATTCGTTTGAAGATGTGAGGGGGTTTGGGTTATGAGTGTAATTTTTTTTTTCTAAATTATTGGTGAGAAAATTGTAGTAAGATGTGAACTGGATAACATTGGGGTTTGTGATGATGAAACGTTTAAATATTGAGTAAACAATATTATAGGGAAACCTTATTGCACGAGCTTATCAAGCAAGTATATAATACTTGAATAGAGATTCAGCTTTAGTGCAAGAAGATACAATTTGGGTTATCATACAGCTCTTACCTTTTATTTTACAAAAACAGTCATCAAAATTATTTTAGGAACTTCCATCCAAAAGGCCTAGTCACATTGTACATACCTCGACTCTGATAATTCCTATCCAGCTGGTCTTTGGCAGGCTTGGGTTTGCTACTATGCTATAGCTGAACTAGAATTTGGTGTCTCGCGCAACACACATGTCGCCTGCTTGCGAGATATTCAGGATAAAATTATTTATAAGGGACATAACTGAAAGCAGATATAACTGTGAATACAGATGAAATATATCAAATATTGTGTCAAAAGAATGAACATTTTCCAAGTTACAAGCAAGATTTGTTTAAAATGCCCACAATATTTATTTTGATTTGAGTCAGCCTGTTCCAGTCACATAAGTTGGTCTTGTTTACAGTCAAAGTTTGGTTTCCACCAACTATCTGAGTATTTTTTTCGACCTTTCCATTGACTTAAAAAATGATCCCTACACCATTTTTCATCTTGGGCCACCAGAATGTATTCTTATCACTATATCTCAGTGGGTGGGTACTCAATGATCTTTTTGCAATCAAAGCACCTGGAGTCAACAGAGCAAGAAGCAATGGCAGGAATAAAGGAATAGACTAACAGTATGTAATTTCAAGAGGGTTGCAGTTCTTAGGCAGTGCATATTCACAGTGATATGGAAGTGCACAGTTACATTTCTAAGGCTGTGCACAGTCACAGTGATATGGAAGTGCACAGTTACAGTTCTAAGGCAGTGCACAGTCACAGTGATATGGAAGTGCACAGTTACATTTCTAAGGCTGTGCACAGTCAAAGTGATATGGAAGTGCACAGTTACAGTTCTAAGGCTGTGCATCATCACAGTGATATGGAAGTGCACAGTTACAGTTCTAAGGCTGTGCACAGTCACAGTGATATGGAAATGCACAGTTACAGTTCTAAGGCTGTGCACAGTCACAGTGATATGGAAGTGCACAGTTACAGTTCTAAGGCTGTGCACAGTCACAGTGATATGGAAGTGCACAGTTACAGTTCTAAGGCTGTGCACAGTCACAGTGATATGGAAGTGCACAGTTACAGTTCTAAGGCTGTGCACAGTCACAGTGATATGGAAGTGCACAGTTACAGTTCTAAGGCTGTGCACAGTCAAAGTGATATGGAAGTGCACAGTTACATTTCTAAGGCTGTGCATCATCACAGTGATATGGAAGTGCACAGTTACAGTTCTAAGGCTGTGCACAGTCACAGTGATATGGAAGTGCACAGTTACAGTTCTAAGGCTGTGCACAGTCACAGTGATATGGAAGTGCACAGTTACAGTTCTAAGGCTGTGCACAGTCACAGTGATATGGAAGTGCACAGTTACAGTTCTAAGGCTGTGCACAGTCACAGTGATATGGAAGTGCACAGTTACAGTTCTAAGGCTGTGCACAGTCACAGTGATATGGAAGTGCACAGTTACAGTTCTAAGGCTGTGCACAGTCACAGTGATATGGAAGTGCACAGTTACAGTTCTAAGGCTGTGCACAGTCACAGTGATATGGAAGTGCACAGTTACAGTTCTAAGGCTGTGCACAGTCACAGTGATATGGAAGTGCACAGTTACAGTTCTAAGGCTGTGCACAGTCACAGTGATATGGAAGTGCACAGTTACAGTTCTAAGGCAGTGCACAGTCACAGTGATATGGAAGTGCACAATTACAGTTCTAAGGCTGTGCACCATCACAGTGATATGGAAATGCACAGTTACATTTCTAAGGCAGTGCACCATCACAGTGATATGGAAGTGCACAGTTACAGTTCTAAGGCTGTGCACCATCACAGTGATATGGAAGTGCACAGTTACAGTTCTAAGGCTGTGCACAGTCAAAGTGATATGGAAGTGCACAGTTACAGTTCTAAGGCTGTGCACAGTCACAGTGATATGGAAGTGCACAGTTACAGTTCTAAGACTGTGCACCGTCACAGTGATATGGAAGTGCACAGTTACAGTTCTAAGGCTGTGCACAGTCACAGTGATATGGAAGTGCACAATTACAGTTCTAAGACTGTGCACAGTCAAAGTGATATGGAAGTGCACAGTTACAGTTCTAAGCCTGTGCACAGTCAAAGTGATATGGAAGTGCACAGTTACAGTTCTAAGGCTGTGCACAGTCACAGTGATATGGAAGTGCACAGTTACAGTTCTAAGGCAGTGCACCATCACAGTGATATGGAAGTGCCCAGTTACAGTTCTAAGGCGTGCACAGTCAAAGTGATATGGAAGTGCACAGTTACAGTTCTAAGGCTGTGCACCAACACAGTGATATGGAAGTGCACGGTTACACTTCTTCGAGAGTGCACAGTCACAGTGAAAAGGAAGTGCACATATCTGTTAGACTAAAATAACATAACACTGATGACAGGTGTAATCAAAATTTATTTATAATAAAAAACATTTACAAATGTTATTAAGTGGATACATCCAAGTTTCGCAGTGAGTTTATTCTGGATTCACCAGACAAAAAGGCACAGAGAATTTGACAATCTTGTTGCATTAAATAGCCAACACATCCATGACCTCTGACCACACAGCCATTACCTCTGATCAGGATCTAAAATGTTCCTTTCTTGGTCAGAAATAACCTATTAAATCAATAAGGGATCATTGTAGATCCTGATCAGACAGCACAGATGTGCTGGCTGATCTTTGTTGGACCAGGTTGTAAAAGTAATCTATGGAGTTAAAGGGTTAAGGCAAAGACATAACTTTTCTATTTCAAACGGAAATATGAAGAACTATTCAAACTAATAAATTAAACTAGAGGGTGTAAATCCAAACACTTGCAATCTGATTAAAATCATCTCCTGAAAACCGCTACGCTATCAGGATCTGACGACGAGTAACTAAAACGTGCTTTTATCACTAACCCTTTGAACCAATCAGATTGTCGCCTACAAAATCACAAAAGTGAAAGTAGACATAGTATTTAAAACCATGGGAAGTGTTGACACCCTATGTAAGACACATTTCACAGAAGATATATGTGCTTGTGTAGTATTACATTCATTTCTAATGTAATGACATCTTCAGATCATTTTGCGAGCGTTATAAATAATGCTTCCTGTGTTGACAATTTCTAAAAATAGTAATCGGGGAAACCGCTATAGCGTACACACGGTATCTGCGGGCTGTCATCAGATCTAACATTTTGTTAGATCTGACTTTAGTGAGATTGAAACACTTGTGACCCTTTGGATACTTTGTCAGAATAACAAATACGGGTGCAAGTACATAAAATGTAACTCTGACCATAAATTTAATATATATCATGATCCTGTTGTCATTAGAGGTATATATTAAAAGTCTTGTAAAAATTTTGTGAAGAAATTTTAATGAAAATGTTAAATTTCCGTCCAAGTTTTGCCAAAAATTAAAATACAAAAGGAGACCATAATTTTGACAAATATGAAACTATACTAATGATTTTGCCACAGATCACAACCATGTTGTCATGAGAAACATTTTATTGAAAGTTTGATGAAAAAATATTGAGAAATGGCAAAGTAATAGCCAATGATTTTTGACAGAATGAAGGACAAAGTGACCCCTAGTCTGACATTTTTCTTTGAAAAGGGCAACACAATCAATTGTGTTTGCATTTTTTTATATATAGAAATTGCCAAAAACTTGAATTTATTTCCCAGAAATAAAATGATAATAGGTGTTGTTACTGACCTGTCTGATTATATGTGTTTCACAACATTTCAATACTAATATCAAATATATTAATCAAACAATTCTTCAACCCTTTCCTCCACAAATAGGCAAGGCATTTTTACGCATGTGCGACCAGTGTAGATCCAGATCAGCCAGCATTTTGGTCAGAAATAACCTTATCAAAAGGTGAACAGTTTAGATCCTGATCAGACGGCACAGATGTGCCGGCTGATCTAGATCTAAACTGTTCGCCCATGCAATAAAGGTGTGTCTATGGAGGAAAGGGTTAATTCAAACATACACACTCTATTCCCATCATGCATCTCCTTCATCACATTTTGATAAATCTATATACAAACTGTAAAATGAATTCAACAACAATTTTAACAGCAAATTTATTGGATTTTATCAAACAGAAATGTGGAACTTGATTGTAATATCGCAGAACAAGATTAAAAATAATGAAAGTATCAATTCGTAAATTGTTTATAAAGCCTTTTGACTCTTTTATCTAAAAACACAAATTTAGTTTACAGAAGAACTTAATTAAAAGTCTGACTCTTTTTTTCTGTTTTCTAAACTTTTACCACAGAAACAAAGGTCTCCATTAACTTGCGCGGTTTGTTTCATATACTGATAACTGTTTTGAAAATGGTGTTTGTAAAACATCCCCCTTTTCTATGAATATAAAGCATAGGTTGCTCTTAAATTGTATGTCTAGGTGACACAGCTATTAAATTTCTTTAATTAATTCTTTACTCCATTATACACATTTTAACATATGTGCAGCCAGTGTATATCCAGATCAGCCAGCGCATACATGCCCTTTGGTCTGAATCTACACTGTTCGCATCTATGTCAGAAATAACTTAATGAATCTAAATATGAACAGTGTAGATCCTAATCAGAAAGCACATCTGGATGTACACTGTTTGCCCAGGGGATAACAGCAAGATTTAAAATAACAACAGGACTTTACTTTGTTAACAATTTTGGGTAAGGTCCCTTTCTTTGTGGCCAGCTACACATCCTGTCTGACCATCTGTGTAACTTTGAAAGAAATCAAACAGAAAATTTACACTTAAAACAAGTAAATCTGTGAGCTAATGCTCACTTGTGATACCCCCGCTGTGAGAAATATGACTTTCAAAATGTTATTTGCATTTTTCAATGAAGATTCCCTTTGGTTTATGTAATGCACCTTTATAGTGATAAAGATACCCTTTGGATTGTGTAGCGCATCTGTATAGCAAGAAAATCTAAAAATAGTTCGTAAACAGGAAGTAGATGAGCAAGGAGCATAAAATCCCTTTACACCATATGGGACTTTAAGAAAAAGCAATATGCAAAACATCAGGCTGCTGCATGTTATAGTTGCTTAGAAAAATGCGATGGAAATTGTGCAAGTATGTCAATTATGTGTAAAAATGTAAGTATTCAGTAAACAGGAAGTAGATGAGCAAGGAGCATAAAATTGCTTTACACCATATGGGACTATAGGATAAAGCAATATGCAAAACATCAGGCTGCTGCATGTTATAGTTGCATAGAAAACTGCAACGGAAATTGTGCATGTTTGTCATCTATGTGTAAAAAACTAAGTATTCTGTAAACAGGAAGTAGATGAGCAAGGAGCATAAAATCGCTTTACACCATATGGGACTATAAGATAAAGCAATATGCAAAACATCAGGCTGCTGCATGTTATAGTTGCTTAGAAAACTGCAACGGAAATTGTGCATGTTTGTCATCTATGTGTAAAAATCAAAGTATTCGTAAACAGGAAGTAGATGAGCAAGGAGCATAAAATCGCTTTACACCATATGGGACTATAGGATAAAGCAATATGCAAAATATCAGGCTGCTGAATGTTGTAGTTGCTTAGAAAACTGCGACGGAAAATAACTAGAATTATCACTGAAAGTGATTAAATACCCCCACATGTATGCTTGATAATTGAACTGGGAATGCTTCGAATCAATGGCATAATGTGCCCCACTTTCAATCCAAAGTGTCGTCTTCACAGTAGCCACATATTCAGCAAGTTTCATCACAATATCTCATTCCTTCTCAATTTATTGAGCAGAAATGGTTTAAACTAGAACTGCTTTTGGGAAAAGCACATGTCTCCCACAAAGGCATCATCTTTGATGATGCACAGGATAAAACTGGTGAAGTGAATATAAAGATGGCAATTTATTAAAAGGGCATACGGAAGTTCTGTGCAATATTAGTCATAAACAATGTCACAAATTTTTGGAGGATCAGGAAAAACATAAGTTTCAATTTCTGATGGGCCATATTCCTGAAGTGCCAGGGTCAATGTGGCTGGTTGTCAAACTTGTTGTCATTAACATTTTGATATATCAGTGAAGATGCACTGAAAAAAGACCATGAGAGTGAGTGTACAAGGCTATCAAGGCCAATTGTAAATAAATAAATGGGCCATAAGTCTTATGTGCCGGGGTCAAAGCGGCTGTTTTTTTATTATACAGATAATTATAGCATTTGGTGAACATCATATAATAAAAATAGCAGAAAATGAGAGAAGAACCAAATCATGAGTATGGAACAGATATTGTAAAATGAAAACTTAAACAGTGTAAGAAATACCTTTATAGCTGCTTAGCACAGTACTTTCTCATAATGCAATGTATGTAATGTCATGATAGCTATAGTATAGATGAACCAGGTTAGTGACATGTTTAAAAGGCTAATTTCGGATAAATCAAAGGGCCATAAATCTGATATGCCTGGTGCAAAGTGGCTGGTTTTCGAACTTGGCCAAGATATTAAGGCCACACACATTATCATAATGTTTATTGAAAATCAGTTGATGAATATTTCAGTTACATAGCAGACAAGGCTTAAACAGCCAATTTTGGATAATTCAAGGGCCATAAATCCGACATGACCGGGGCAATACGGCTGGTTATCGAACTTGGCCGAGATATTATGGCCACAAACATTTTCATAAAGTATGGTGAAGATCAGATGATAACTGTTCAAGTTACAGAGTGGACAAGCCTCAAACAACTTATTTTTGATAATTCAAGGGCCATAATTCTGAGATTCCTTGGGCAATATGGCTGGTTATCGAACTTGATAGAGATATTATGGCCACTAACATTTTGATGAAGTTTGGTGATGATCCGATGAAAACTGTTTGACTTAGAGAGCGGACAAGTGTGACAGACAGACGGACAGACAGATGGACAGACAGGAGCAAATCAAAATGTCTCCCACACCACTACGTGGTGTGGTGGGAGACATAATATGTTAGTAACAGTGGCCTTTATCTAACTTTTATCTAAGAACTGTGTGCCAAACATTGTTTATGAGAAATCATCCAGAAACCATTTTTTCTATTTTTAGTAACAGTGACCTTGACCCCATCAGGCCCAATTTCAATACCAAGTTTCGTCTTCACAGACACTTCCTATATAGCAATTTTCATCACAATATCTCATTCTGAACCAAAGTTATTGAGCTTACAGTTTATTTTCTATTTTTAGTAACAGTGACCTTGACCCCACAGGTCTTGAATCCCAAAAGTCATCTTCACAAAAACCATCAATACACCAAATTTCATTTAAGAATGTCATTCCAAGCTATAGTTACTGAGTGGAAACGAAGTTTTGAAGTTTAAATAACAGTGACCTTGACCTTGAACCCACAGGCCCCAAAGTCAAACCTAATCTTTATCTTGTTATGTTACATCTGTGTCCCAAGAAATAATTAAATCTATGAAGTATTTCATGAGTTATAGTCCAGAAACAATTTTTCTTTTTTAAGTTACAGTGACCTTGACACTGACCCCTCAGGCCCCAAAGTCGAACTCGACCTGTATCTTCTGATATTACATATATGTACCAAAAAAGGATTTAATCTGTGAAGTTTTTCATGAGTTATTATCTGGAAACCCTTTTTCTATTTTTAGTAATACTGACCTTGACATTGACCCCACCCACCCCAAAGTCGAACTTGACCTGTATCTTGTGATGTTACATCTATTTACCAAACAAGGATTAAATCTGTGAAGTGTTTCATGAGTTATCATCCGGAAACCATTTTTCTATTTTTAGTAACAGTGACCTTGACACTGATCCCACCAGCCCCAAAATCGAACTTGACCTGTATCTTACGACGATATACCTGTGTACCAAAAATTATTTAATTCTGTCAAGCCTTTCATGAGTTATCATCTGGAAACGAAGAATCCGACCGACTGACCGACAGACCGACCGACCGACAAGCTCACTCCTATATACCCCCTCAAACTTCGTTTGTGGGGGTATAAAAATGCCCTTTGGTTGATGAAATGCACCTATATAGTGACAAAATCTAAAAATATCCAACAAACAGGAAGTAGATGAGCAAGGAGCATAAAATCGCTACACACCACATGGGACTATAGGATGAAGCAATATGCAAAGTATTAGGCTGCTGCATGTTATAGTTGCTGAGAAAACTGCGACGGAAATTTTGTTACGAACGGACGGACACTTGCATGGACAAGGGTAAAACAGTATACCCCCCTCTTCTTCGAAGCGGGGGTATAATAAAAGAAGACATTACTATGGTAAAACCATCAAATAAAACTTTTTTAACCATCTACACACTCTGCCTTCCTACCACTGAACTAGAGTATAACTTACTTTAAAACATACAAACAATACCGGTAGTTTCTTCAAATGTTCAGAACAATTGATTATGTGACCAAAACTAATAAGCTCTATGGCTCACACATCAGAAGCTTTATTCATGTAGCACTGTAATTTGTGCCCAACCTGCGGAACAATTTAACCAACACTTAACAAAGGTACATGGTAAAGAATTTAAAACTCTTATTCTCCACGACATTAATATAAAATGATTATCCGAGTATGGAAAATATTTGGGTTGTTTAAAGTGCCATACAAATTATTCAAAAGTTTTTCCTATCCTTATAAATGCAATAAATTCATAATTACATTCGTATAATTCCACTAAGATATCATTCTGAAATTATTTCCAAAATATTAAGAATTTTTACAAATTCTAACCATATTATCAAGGATTTCAAGTCCCAGCAAACATACATTAACATAACAAAGAAATAACACGGTCAATCGTGCTTGCTAAGCACCGGTATTGTGCCCAAGGTGTTAAAACTGAGCATGGAAACCTATAAAACTTGAGTTCGTGCTCCATGCTCAAATCTCAATTTCATTCTTAAAGCCTAGGAGTGAAATTTACGGATTTATACTGCTAAATAGCTTTATTCGAATTATTCAAACACATAACAATGTTGTACCGAAACAACTAACTGACAACAAAATCTTCCTTTTCTTGTAATTAAAGAAACACAAAATTGAGTTTTGAGCATGGAGTTAAAACTCAAGTTTTACAACCTCGGGGCCTGATGACAGAACATATACAGATCTCTAATGAGGAACTGTAAGAAGTCTACAGGCTCCAAGGTTATAAAACTGAGAATGGAAACCAGTCTCAAATATCAAGCATAAGATTGGCTGAAATGGCGACCAGTCTCAAATCTCAGTTTTTTAATCTTCAGCACACGATAAAATAATCATCTGTAACTAAAACACATGCATATCTTTTCAATATCCAGTGATAAAAATGATGTGCTAATATTATATTTGTAACACTACCATTTTGACAGTGACATGTTTTAGGCAATATGGAGGAATCGGTGAGCTTTTCTCTGATTGAAGTTTAACAACAAAATAATCTCAAATCCACTTAGAGCAAGAAGGCAATAAGTGCAACAGAAATGTATTGTAGTTATTGAGTTTTTGTACTGAGTGTGCAAAATACTTTCATTTCCTGAAATAACTTTTTTAACTAGACTTGTGTCCTTAGTTTGTAGAGATCTATTTTTTGTAGTTTCGTATTATATTTTGGCAACAAAACAACATAAATTCAGCATTACAGGTTTATGCCTTGCTATAAACATGTACATGTACTAACCTGTAGAAAAGCTTGTCAATATTACATGCAAAATTATTTTATTAACGAAGAAAACAGGTAAGTAATAAGCAGCATAACCCAGGTGACTCAATATGAAAACATCACCAGACTTTCTAAATGTTATTTTTACAGTGCATACTGTCTCGAGTATTTCCAGAGATTTCTAAGCTTATTAAAAACGTCATGTCTTTTAAACATTTACTCCACAACATTTTTTGCATGGATATTTCAGATCCAGAACTACATCGGCAGATCTGGATGTACACCATAGAATAAATGCCATACCCCATGGAATAAAGGGTTAACTGTTCACCTGCTGCATTTGTGTACCATAAAGACTTTTCATATAAATATGCATCAATTTATTTTTTGTCGTAAAATGTGTTTTGCAGAAATTCACTGACTGAATAAGAACAGCATAGACTTTATGTTCATTCTGATACTTATCCACACTGTTTGTTATTCAATAAATACATTTCTGCAACATTTCCCTATAAACAATAAATGCATTAGACCATATTCAAAAAAACACTTCTTCTTTACTCAACTCTAGCAGATAACAGTTTAACATTTTATCACAACCAACATAAACATCAAAATTGTTCAAATAAGACAATGCAAGTTACAGTTTTCAAGCAAATTTTATAACATAACAAACAACTGGGTAGCACATGTTTTCTAAATAATAAAATATCACAAGAGAGAAACTTGTGTTAAATAAATTGGACACATACAAATAAGACAGATACCAAGGATTAAAAGCAAAATGCTAACCCTATCAGTACTTCAGCCAATTTAATTCCTTTATCCCTTTCCTCCATAGATACACCTTTATTGCGTGGACGAACAGTGTAGATCCAGATCAGCCCTCACATCCATGCCATCTGATCTGAATCTAAACTGTTCACTTTTTGATTTGTTTGGTTATTTCTGACCAAAATGCGACCAGTTGAGATCCTGATCAGATGGCACAGATGTGCTGGCTGATCTGGATCTACACTGGTCGCACATGTGTAAAAATGCGTATTTATGGAGGAAAAGGTTAAGTCTTGTGCAGTGTCATGATGAATTAACTTAATTATACAAGCAGTTGACATAGTAAGATATATCAAAATAATTTCATTTCAATATAATGCAGATCATTATGTGATATATTTATAGCAAATGAGATTCAACCGGGATTAAATTGATGTGGCAATTATTTAAATGACTTTACGGATATTGCATATAAAAGGAATCTTTGTCCAAATCTTTTGGCAACAAGTGACAAGCAGTTTGTGAACAAGAAATGCCTAAACACTGTTAAAAACAGTCTCATTGACAAGGATTTAAATGACAACCTTTAGAAACAACAGTAAAAGCAAAAAATGAACATTAAAAATTAACAAGTTTAACCCTTTACTTCATAGATACAACTTTTATTGCATGGACAAACAGTGCAGATCCAGATCAGTCAGCACATTTTTGCTGTCCGATCAGTATCTACACTGTTTATTTTTTTTATTCTTTTGGTTATTTCTGACCAAGAAGCAAATAATGTAGATCCTATTCAGATGACCCAAATGAGCTGGCTGATCTGGATCTACACTGTTCACACATGTAACACAACCATCATAAATGAAGTTAAAGGTTAACAGAATATTTCAATAAAACCCTGACTTACAAATTTGAATATAAAACCATAAAATATTGCAAAACTTAATTTTAACAAAACATTTTACATAGTATATTGACATTCTGACTGGTAATTCCATTTTGACCACATTTGAGGTTAAATTATTTATTTAAAAATTAAAAGAACAAAAACATTTGCAATATATACACATTATGAGGACTCCCTAAAAACTATTAAATCTAATTTATATTTTTGAGTATTATGTAATAGGTTTTCATGTTAACCCTTTCACAGAAAAATGCAAGTCCAGACAGGCTTAGCACCGATCCCAAGTTAAAGAAATGTTTAGTTCCTTAATTGCACCTAACAATAATATAACCAATGCATTAAAAATATCCATAACTTAAACATGTAAAGAACTACTATCTCTCAACTTAATACATATAGCTTGTTTATTGATTGTCCTATAATATTCTACAAATAAACTAACTTCAATACATTAATACCTATAAACAACAAATATGATTTCTTCCAACAATGGGGTTCCCTTTACCTTCCTAAGTTTGTATTCTACCAAACTTTTAAGACTAGCCTGAAATAAATTATCTGAGATGGCTTATTTTTTTTTTACTTTTTACAAGAGAACTTGGCATCAAAAGTAATTATTTAATGTTTAAAATACCTGATTGCAGAAGAATGACTGCAATCTGCAGGTAATATCTTACAAGTGTAAAAGACAATCCACAAGTTAGACCAGGGCCCAAGATGATAAAACTGAGATTATAGACCAGTTAATAAACTGAAAAATGTAAGTAAATAATACAGTCGAGAGCAAACAAAGTATAGAAACCAGAAATAACAAACTTATTGCAATAAGAAAACATCTGGCCGCACACAAGATGATACGGCTCTGGGACTAGATACTGAAATGTATCTGAAACTATAAAGAACAGTTATCCTCAAATCAGATAGAGTGAGTTAGGCCACTAACTGACATCAATTTTCAATAAAGACAAAAACAGAAAAACAATTTTTTATGTTACTGAACAAAGAACAGAAATTAAGTGTTGGTTTTTCTGAAGAAAATGCCATGTGTGCATACCCAAGTCAGTAAAGCAGTAAAGTAAATCTTACCACAATATATTTATGACTAGTGGGATTTTCAAGAGGAGAAAATTGTTTCAATCATGAACGAAGGTTTGATAGACCAACTGAATCATGGTTGTGAAATTGGACAAAACTGACTGATGGGTCAGTGTTAGGTACATTGAAGAACATTTTTGCTACATTGAGAAGACACACCAAATTGTGCAATGTGGAGGCATTCACTTTTTTAAAAAATTGTAAATGAAACATGGATTTTAAGATTTCATTTGAACAAACCTTGTATTGTGGAAATACTTTTTACAAACCTTTATAAGATTTGCAGACCAAATGTATCTGAGTTCTATCAAATATCAAAGTTCAATTGAATTTTTACTTAACACTTTCCTCCATATATACACATTTTTTCGCATGTGCGAATAGTGTAGATCCAGATCAGCCAGCTCATGCACGCCATCTGATCAGGATCTGCACTGGTCACTTTTTTATCAGAAATAACCTAACAAATCAAAAAGCGAACAGTGCAGATCTTAATCAGACGGTACGGATGTGCTGGCTGATCTGGATCTACAGTGGTCGCAAATGCCTAAAAATGCATATATATGGAGGAAAGGGTTAAAATGAACACAATAGTTAATACAACTATTCAACAGTACCATTCACAAATGACTATGAAAAGACTTCTTAGGGACTAGAGAATAAAATTATTTACAGTATATTATAGCATATCTCAACCAGATTATAATGCAGCACAATTATTTATTTACATGTACACTACTAATAGAAAAGCGGACAATGTATCACTAACTTAAATATGTCAAAAAACATTAAAAACTTTGTACAGGTATCGAAAAATTGTGTAACAACATTAAGTCTTAGATCATTATTGTCATAACAATATCACTATGCTGTAAATGTTCTACAACACTGAGTCTTAGATCATTACTCTCATAACAATGTCACTATGCTGTAAATGTTCTACAACACTAAGTCTTAGATCATTACTCTCATAACAATGTCACTATGCTGTAAATGTTCTACAATACTAAGTCTTAGATCATTACTCTCATAACAATGTCACTATGCTGTAAATGTTCTACAACACTAAGTCTTAGATCATTACTCTCATAACAATGTCACTATGTTGTAAATGTTCTACAACACTAAGTCTTAGATCATTACTCTCATAACAATGTCACTATGCTGTAAATGTTCTACAACACTAAGTCTTAGATCATTACTCTCATAACAATGTCACTATGCTGTAAATGTTCTACAACACTAAGTCTTAGATCATTACTCTCATAACAATGTCACTATGCTGTAAATGTTCTACAACATTAAGTCATATCATTATTGTCATAACAATATCACAATGCTGTAAATATTCTATAAACACAAACTATTTACATGAATATTCTTTATCAAATACTAAAACCTACAACTTCGCAAATATCTCTGATGTCTTACATGTTCCGTGCTGTCTGATCAGGATCTGCACTTGTCGCATTTTGGTCAGAAATAATCTAATGAATCAAAAAGCGAACTGTTTAGATCCTGATCAGATGGCAGGGATGTGCCGGCTGATCTGGATCTAAACTGTTCGTCCACGCAATAAATGTGTGTCTATGGAGGAAAGTGTTAAGACCACCTCAGTAATAAGACTGCTATTCTAATTATGCACTATTTTCCACCCCACAATAAAGACCAGCCAACTATTAATACCACTTTTTCCCAGTACCCAAAGGTACTCTTAATAGTGTATTTCTGCTGCATCAATTCTATTTATGTCAATGTTGCTAGGCAATTCACAACTATAACGAAGCACAGACGATTGTGAATATAATGTAAATAGTATCATAAAAAAGGTACAAAAGCTATATTACACAATTTAAATATAGAAGGTTCCCTTCTGAGGTGGGGAACTGTCAGAATCCTCACTGGTACCAGCTATCGAAAATGTTGGTCCATCCCTTTTACTGCTAGGTACATTTTGATTGGCTGCTATTGGATGACTGACATCAGGTGTCTTCGACTGACTGCTTTTTGATTGGTTATTTTCATCCATATCTAAATAAGGTTTGACTTGAGGCCTTGAAGCATTTTTCTGGCTATAATCTCCTTGAGATCTCATTTGAGATTCTCTGGGTTCCAAATGAACAGTTTGCTGATCTTTAACACTGCCAGTTTTTCCTTGCTGACTTCTTGAAACCGAGCTTTGCTGACTGGCAGCTCCTCTGTTTCTTACAGATGAACTTCTTGACCCTGCAGCTTGTTCCTCTCGGATGGTACCCAAGCTGTTATTTGGCAATGCAACAGTCTTGTATGAATTATTTCCAACACCGTTTACAACAACAGTGTTAATGCTCCCTGCAGGACCCATGGGGCCGAAACCTGATACAGGCGAGTTTGTAGGAGAATCGTACGACAGACTGCGGTAGTTCTCTGCCGGATGAAAAAGCTGTCGATATTGCTCGTCGGTATTTGTACTGAATGCTGAATTCTGAAAAGAAATACAGAGTAGATGCAGAGTAAGCTTTGTTTTATTTTTAATGTAACCAAATGCATGAAAATGCTAATATTTATTGGTTTACAGTATTTTTAAAAGTTAGTACACCCAGAAACAAAATTGCAAGACTTCTGGTATGGATATTGTGCATCTAAAATAACACCAATTACAGGTTATGACCAGTGTGTCCTTGTCATAAACACAATGCATAGGCCTATCTACAATCCAATGTGATCAGGCTTTATTTCATACTGCACTTCTTTTTCACCCTTTACTCCGTATCATATATCAGCTGTTTTTCATGTGCAGTATGTGTAGATTCAGATCAGCTGAAAACATCTGATCAGGATCCACACTGTTCACTCTTAAATTCATTAGGTTATTGTTACCAAAAAGGGTATAGAGGAGATCCTAAAAGGGTATAGAGCAGATCCTAAAAGGGTATAGAGCAGATCCTAAAAGGGTATAGAGCAGATCCTAAAAGGGTATAGAGCAGATCCTAAAAGGGTATAGAGCAGATCCTGATCAGAAGTTCCAGAGGATTAGGATCAACACTATTAGACCATGGAATATGAGCCATATCCCATTGATGGAACAAGAGTGCCAAACTGACACAAAATACGCCCATCATACATGTATTTGTGGTAAATTCAATGGTAATGACAACATTTTTGGGAGCAGGATTTTCCAACTCATTGAGTGCTTGAGCTGTTTTTCAACAATCATGTCAACATAATCATGGTTCCCTCGTAAGACAAAAACACAAAAAAATGTTCCGTAGAACATCAATTTCACATCAAGCAGCTCTCATATGTAACAATATTATATATGTCTAGCAAATACATATATTTCATTAAACAAGCTACTTCAGAAACATAAAATGTATTTTGGATTAAAATGATAAAAAGGTGTATGAATACACAATGAGGTTTTGTTTTATAGTTCATTATTCATGTCAGCATAACCATGGTTCTCTTATAAGACAAAAACACAAAAAATGTTCTGCATTCTCAGTAAAACATCAATTTCAAATCAAGCAGCTCTCATATGTAACAATATTATATATGTCTAGCAAATACATTTACTTCATTAAACCAGCTACTTCAGAAACATAAAATGTTTTTTGGATTAAAATGATAAACATATAAGAGTATGAATACACAAAAAGGTCGCTAATTCAGTTTTTGGAAAATTCAAGGGCCATAATTCAGGAGTGCCTGGGGGGATTTGGCAGGTTATAGAACTTGGTCGAGATATTATGCCCACCAACATATTCAACAAGTTTGATAAAGACCGGATGAAAACTCTTTGACTTAGAGAGCGGAAACAGTAATTTTGGACAATTCAAGGGCCACAATTCAGGAGTGCCTGGGGGGATTTGGCTGGTTATAGAACTTGGTCGAGATATTATGCCCACCAACATATTCACCAAGTTTGATAAAGACCGGATGAAACTCTTTGACTTAGAGAGCGGAAACAGTAATTTTGGACAATTCAAGGGCCATAATTCAGGAGTGCCTGGGGGGATTTGGCTGGTTATAGAACTTGGTCGAGATATTATGCCCACCAACATATTCACCAAGTTTGATAAAGACCGGATGAAAACTCTTTGACTTAGAGATTGGAAACAGTAATTTTGGACAATTCAAGGGCCATAATTCAGGAGTGCCTGGGGGGATTTGGCTGGTTATAGAACTTGGTCGAGATGTTATGCCCACCAACATATTCATCAAGTTTGATAAAGATCGGATGAAAACTCTTTGACTTAGAGAGCGGAAACCATGTGGACACCGCCCGCCCGCCCGCCGCAGGTGTTCCCATAATATATCCCGTTTTTCAAACGGGCGTAGTAAAAGGGTTAATCAAACATTAATTAGATAGAATACTGACCCCATCATCAGTAAGAGCTGGAATAAGATCGTCAGGTTCCGCTGGGACCTGTGGCGTGGGTTGAAACACGAATAACATCACCCAGATTGGCAAAAGCAGCTTAATGACCTGAAATATATCACACAATAATATTGCGAAATGGGTTAGTATACAGTATATATCTCTGTATTACAAAGTGTGTCAAGGAAGTCTACATACACTATGGTTTTCATAAGAACATAATAAAATAACAGCAATTTTTACCTCAAACTAATAAATACAAAAATAACTAGATGTTTTTTGTGAAAAACGCATGTCTCCCCCCTGCGCCGCGCCCCCTGCGCCCAGACCCCTGTGACCTTGACCTTTGACCTACTGACCCCAAAATCAATAGGGTTCTTCTACTCAATAAGCGCTATCACCCTATGAAGTTTGGAGGCTCTGGGTCAAAGGGTACTCGAGTTATTGAGTGGAAACGGTTTTCACTCTTCGGGTCACTGTGACCTTGACCTTTGACCTACTGACCCCAAAATCAATAGGGTTCTTCTACTCAATAAGGGCTATCGTCCTATGAAGTTTGAAGGCTATGGGTCAAAGGGTACTCGAGTTATTGAGCAGAAACGGTTTTCACTCTTCGGGTCACTGTGACCTTGACCTTTGACCTACTGACCCCAAAATCAATAGGGTTCTTCTACTCAATAAGGGCTATCACCCTATGAAGTTTGGAGGCTCTGGGTCAAAGGGTACTCGAGTTATTGAGCGGAAACGAAGTGTGACGGATGGACAGACAGACAGACGGACAGGGCAAAAACAATATGTCTCTCCCAGAGGGGGGGAGACATAATTATTTGACATATTGTGTGAGGATGTATAGCTGGTCAAGTTGACATATTATTCGAGGCGCAGGCTATCAGGAGACATAATTCCTAGTGACACAAGAACATTTAAATAAAGATGGGGCAAAATCATTGTAAGGCTTGAGTTCAAAAACAGCACTAGTAACACTTGAATTCTGTCTTGCATTGGCACAATTTTATCCAACGCTGCAGTTTTATTACATATGATGTTATTATAGTATTGTTTGATATTAAATTTTGTAAACATTTTATTGATTTGAGAAGTGTAGTTTTAAAATAACACTGTTTACTTCCATAATTGAATATTCAAAGTTAAAATGACAACAAAAGTGACTATAATTCTTTGATACATGTATTTCTACCAATATTTATGCTTTATATTTTATGTATTCCTTAAAGTTTTAGATCCACTTTAACACCGAGATCGTTTCATGCAAAATTCAAATTGCTAAATAATGCTTAAACATATTCTGCTTGATCATCTCTGCAAGTCTGAAAGAAATCTGCCTGATAGTTAATGAGGAGTTGATGCCACAAGATTTGGGGATGTACGTACGGATACATGGACGTAAAGATGAGTGCAACTCTATATGCCCCCCACTTTGTGGGACCATAAAAACTTTCAGTAAAGCTGAATTTCATTTAACTAAATTACCCTTAAGTTACTCACCATAAATATGAAGAATATCACTGAGAAAAGTTCTTGTGCATGTTTCTGAAAACAAACAACAACATTTTACATGGAAACAGTCAACAGTCACAGGTGGACTGATAAAACAATTGTTTCATGGAAGAACAGTGGTCTAGGGGTAGAGCGTCCGACTCCAGAGCCAGAGACTGCGATTTGGAGACCCACCAGATTCTTCTGCAGCCCAATCCAATCCAAGTAGTACTGGTTAATAACCCAGGAAGCTGTCATCGAGCGAGATTAATATAAGTTGGAATAACTTGTTTCACAATCGATTTAAAATTAATAAGTTTAAACTAAACTAACACTGAATTACAGTGTGATCCAAAACTCAGGTTTGACTGACAGTTTCTCAAGAAATACAAGTTTTTGTATGGACCCCAGTGTTATTTTTATGATCTTGGTCAAATTCTCACAGGTCTGAGATTGGTAACAAAAGTGGTACTGAATTAGACCTCTTCCTTAACATCTTTACTAAACACTTACAAATATAGCACTACAGCCATTTTCTGTGTCACCCACTGCAAAAGAAATAGTTGTTGCATTACAAATTTTAAACTGTGATATTAGTACAGTCAAACCTGTCTTTAGCAGCCACCCAAGGCAGTGACTAAAAGTAGCTGCTAAAGATAAGTGGCTGTTAAAGACAGTAAAAAATAAGAACAAAATTTCAGATTAGGTCCTATTCAAACAGGTTGTTGCTATTCGCAGGTGGCTGCTAATGCAGGTTTCACTGAATATTTAAAAGCGAAATACTGTTTCAGTTTACCATTTATGATAAAATCAACTGATTATATAATTATAATTATTACTATGACCAGTCACCATTTCAGCCAAGTAGATACTTGAGTTTTAAGAGTGGTCTCCTGATTTAGTTTTATGATCTTCATTCATTCAACACTACAAAAAAACTTGAAACAGAGCCATATTTTGTAATTCAGACTTCAACAAAGATCCCTGGGAAACAGAAGTAGTAGCATAGACTTGACCAATGCAAATCATTGTTTTTATATCACTGTACAAATAAGTTTAACAGAATTATGAGCCTGTTATGTACAGAGGCCTCAATAAAAGGCCAGAGCAGGGGTTTCATTTGACCCGAGAAGTGACCCTTTTTACTTAAAATTTCCTAAAAGCATCATTTTGACCCCTAAGATTTTAGCTGGATAGTCTTTTTTAATTAAGTAAGGGGTATTTTGGCTAATAATTGGTAAATAATGGTTACAAAAAACCCTCAAGATCAGCAATAGAAACCCTGCAGGAGCCTGCGATTTCCCTGGCATTTTTGACATAGAACCTGACCATTTTACTGGAAAGCTGTCATTCTGGTTTTAGCCATGAATTTCCATTCTATTTCCATTCTACTTTCATTCAACCACCTTCTACCTTACGATAATGACACAACTGACCATAACGGCTTTCCAAACAGAAGACTTACCAACATTTGACTATAACAAGACAGTTACACTGCACTTTATTAATCGGTCTTATGTAATAAAAACAACACCTGTAAGAATTTTGAAAGATACAAGCTAAGTCCCTTGTAGTGACCTGGGACTGAACCACCACCTTAACAATGAGCATTACCAGCATTAATAAATCCAACATCAAAACTGATTACTCTGTTTCACAAAAAATAAAGGTTACAGAAAGAACACTTACTTATTCTGAGGGTCATATCATACAGTACACCAATTAGAGCCGACACTTCAAATACTACCACAATGCTGAAAAACGCAACAGTGCCCAATGTTATAAAACTGAGCATGGAAACCAGTCTCAAATCTCAAGCATCTGATTGGCTGAAATGGCGACTGGTCGCAATTTCAGCCAATCAGATGCTTGAGATTTGAGACTGGTTTCCAATCTCAGCTTTATAACCTTCAGCCCAGATCAATATCCATTAACCTTGACTCCATATATATAGAGGATACAACATGAGTGATCATTTTATACTGAAATTATTAAACAAGTCATCTAAATCGATAATCAAAATAAAACCAGGCATTTCTAAGTTTTATATAGATTTAGATGATAAGTTTAATAATTCCAGTAGAAAATGAACATGAATGATGTACTCCATTTATCACATACCCTTAAAAAACGAGAAATTTCCATTTATGGCCCCTTTCTATCACCTAGTATAGAGAATTGAGAACATGTGTAATTTGGTCCTATCAGCTAGTCCCAACAAACAATTATTCTATTGTTGTCCACTTTGCCAAAACAAGTAATAAAATTAATCATTTTAACTGCCCCAGAGTCTATATAAAAGAATATATGCTTCTGAAGTTGTGTTTAATTAAATACAGTAAAACCCCTCATTACGGACACTCGATATTATGGGCACCCCGGTATTATGGGCAATTTTTTTTAAAGAACAGACATGTTCTCTTCTTCTTGGTTTAAACTCACAATTAGGACAACCCGCTATTAAAGACACTTTCCCTCAGTCCCTTAGGTGTCCGTTATAGAGGGGTTTCACTGTTTATCGATCTACTGTATTAGGCATTTTGTGTAAACTTTCATAGTGGCATATGACAACATTGAAGCTGGATATAAACTCATAAGTTTGATTTGCCATTTCAGCGAATCAGATGCTTGAGATTTGAGACTGGTTTCCAATCTCAAATTTATAACCTTCAGACCAGCTCCTTCTGTGAGCTTTTTGCACCGAACTTACTTACCACCAGAGGTCTCTCTTCTGTGACCTTCGTACAGAATCCAGTGTACTGATTTCATTTAGTCGACGTGTAATGTAGAACCCAGCTACACAGAACAGCTGCACAATTAAAAATTCAGCAGTCGACATCATGATCCAGTAAGGTTCTAAAACAAATGACAGAACTATTACTTTTAAATACAATTTTTATTTAATGGAATTATAACAAAATATAGAAAAGCAAGCATCTGTATATGAGGGCATAATACAGTGTGCTATCACAAAACTTAACCCTCCATAGATATGCCCATTTTATCTCATGTGAGCAACCAGTGAAGATCCAGGTCAGCTAGCATATCATTGCCATCTAATCTGGAACTGCAGTCACATCAGTGCACTCTGATCTACACTTTTTAATTTTTATCAGGAACAACCTAATGTTAAATAAAAGTTAAAGTGAACCGTATAGATTTGTGTACATTTTGATGAGATGGCCCATGTGCCGGCTGATCAGGACCTATACTGTTCTGTTGATGTATTTATGTTCACGATTTTATTCAGTAAATTTCCAGTATACCCAAGTAAAGAAAATTAAATCTATGGTAAACAAAGTTATTTTACAGTAGCTTCATTCTCCTTAACATCATTAAAAATTACTTAAGTCCTTGAAATGTTGCCTTAAATGAGTATTTCATGACCTCTGGGCAAGTTGTTCCAAAGACCAATTTTAATATGGCTTGCTGACTGTGCCAGTTTGTGTTTCTAATGATTTGATTTCTTCAAAGGTGCTTTTTCCACACATAAAGAACAATTTAAAAGTGTAGGATTAGCTTCTGACAATCCAGAGATTGTATCATTTTTATTGTTCGCTTGTAAGTTATCTTTGTATATTTCTTATAAAGTAGATTTCAATCTTGCTCTAAAATTACTTCCTTGGTGTCACACCAACATAAGCACCATTAGTAAGTCACACTGGAACCTCCAGATCTGCAGTCTGATGTTCAAATCCCTTGAATAGGTTTTAAACCAATCAGCTTATTCAACACTGGCAAAATGCCACATGAACTGCCTATAATTATAATATCATGCGCATTAACCCTGAAAGAATATTGGTGTTATTTTTATTGAAGGTACTTACGGAAACATTCCACGAAAGTGTCCTGTACCTTGACAATGCCTAGCACAGCAACAGTGGTGAAATAAACAGATGCTATTGACAGAAATGGTATTAAGAATCTGCAAATATAAATATAAGCACAACTATTACCATATATTATTATCGTAAAATAATTATACAGGGAAATAGTTTAATTTTGACACGACTAAAACTGGTGCAATCGTACCTGTAAAGTCTTTAAGACTGTTATAGTTAACCCTTCCCTCCATATAATTATATGCCTTTTTGGCACGAGTGAACAGTGTAGATCAAAGTCAGCTGACACAGATGTGGGAGCTTATCAGGATCTACATGGTCACACATGCATTAAAAGGTGTATATATTGAGTAAACTGTTAAACTGTGGATTTCCCTATCATGTTTCTATTTATATTGTTAGTAGGCTAGCTAAAACTGTAAAATAACATTCAGAAAACTGGCAAGAAAATGTATTGTCTTTTATGACAAACTTTCAAACAGAACTGTATTTAAAACTTGCAGTCAGCCAATGCTATCGAAAAATCATGCACTTGTAAATAACAAGCTTTCCTGCTTATAAATCATCTATTGAAAGCCGGAAAGAGCTAACAGCACTTGAACAATGACGGCTGATAGCCACTACTGGCTTTCAACCTATGAAATGCAATTCTTTTTATAAGTCCTTCTCTCTATCTAGAATTTTCGGAAATTATCGCAAATCTGCCTTCACAGTCACTAACACTTACCTTTTCGTCCACACCTCTCTCCTTAATGCTCTTGTTGCAAGAGTCCAGTAAAAATGGCACATCACCAGAAACTGGGCCAGCTTGAGCCATTGTAGAACAAAGTCAAACTGGACATACACATACAGCACAAAGTGGATAGCTCTGAAAGGCAAGCAAATAGTCAATTCTTCTTCACTTTTTAATGCTTTACTTCATATATACATGTTTCAACATGTGTGCAACCAGTATGCAATCCATGCTGTCTGACCTGGATCTGCACTGGTCACATCTACACCAGAAAAACCTGATGAATCTTAAACCTAATAGAGTAGATACTGATCAGATGACAGGAATGTGTCTACACTGCGTCCATTCAATGAAGGTGTATCTATGGAGTATAGAATAAGTTATTGTACTCGAAAACTTTAGTCCTATTGCAGAGTAATATTTAAAGTAGATAATCACTTTTTCAGTGCCATAAATACTTGATAACACAGACTGATATTATGAACTTGCTTGGTAACTGATCCAAAACGATCATCGGTAAATTAATGTTATTCCTTGAAACAAGTCATAAAGTTGAGCTGACAACATTACTTAATATGCATTTTGTGATAAAATAACATTACATAGTCAAAATGTGTAACAAGATCTCCTTTAATTTATGAAAGAAAAATACAAAATTGTAAGTTCATGCCAAATATAGTAACCACTAAAACGTTAAAAAATATGACTGAATGACCAAGGACACTGGTGCCCATGATAAAAAACTAAAACTTGAGACCAGTCTCAAAAAATCTTTTTTCCTTTTCAGCCAATCACATGCTTGAGATTGAAGACTGGTCTGCAAACTCAGGTTTATGATTTCGCCCCTTATCCAGTGACCTGCCCCAAATTAATTCTCATCTGACTAATAAATCAATGTAAGGATTGAAAAACAATGCACTCTGATCTTAGTTCTTAGACAGATTGCATTCAATCAATACACTTACACTTAACAATGCAAGAAAACATCAGCATTTTACCATATGTTAAAGAACTGTACATTCTAAACAAGCATACAAGCAGCTTAACTGCTCAGTTCTGGTAAACTCAATAATAAATCCTTTGCTAAAACATATTTTGTAACTATGCTAAAAAAACAATGTTGACACTGCATATATTATGCATATTTACCGTCATTGTTTGAATATAAGCCGCACTCATGTATAAGCCGCACCGCCCCCAAACGTGATAGAACAGATGAAAATGGCTTAACGAAAAGTATAAGCAGCCAAACCTGTGTATTAGTCGCATCCCCAACTTTTTACTTCCAAATTCTGGGGAAAAAGTGCAGCTTATATTCAAACAATGACGGTATTTCCCGAGAACTAGATTGACAAGCTATGTGGATTTGGTTTTTATTTATTATTATTACTATCTGAACCATGACATTGATATTTGCTTCAGCCAGAAAATAGGCACTATAGTACATTGACCCATACCAGGGCTTTTTTTCAGTTGATTTTATAGTCGTTATTCGGTCATGTTCCCAATGGCAAAACATATACTTTTTTCCCAATTTGAGAAGAAAAATTCCCAATTGAATCAAAACAAACATTTCTGATGAAAAACAACAGCATCAGCACTGCATCTTTTGCTCTTTAAGCCAGGAATTACTGACAACATTAAATAATGATGGCAATGATTAAAAAACAGCAGATAACAGTAACACTTCTTATTCCCCAATGATGCTAAAAAATTACTAATTGCTGGCAAAACGACGATAAATTTCCCAATTCCAGGGGTATGGGTCATATTCCCAAAATGGTGAAAAAAAGCCCTGCATACCCTAATTAAGGTTCTATCAAGTCATTTTTTTTGTAAATGACAATTTACAGTGTTTTCAACTTCTCTGCATTTTATATTTCTTGTTCATGAAACAAGTGTTTTAGCCATCACTTTATATAAGAACATGCAAAAATATGTATCACAAACTTTGTCAAAGTTATAAAATGTCAGGGTTTTTTCAGGTGAGTATATTTGTAGGTGTATATTATTCACTTACGCTATAGTACATTCTAGACTGGCACAGTAGAAGATGAAGTACTGGTGCCAGTTCTGGTGATGAGCATTATGAAGCCGGATCAATTTGAGCACACACAGCACACCAGTCAACACTGCCAAAAACGTCAATATAGAGCTCCTACAAAAACAAGGTACATAATTAAAAGATTATGTCATCGGTAAATTGTAGACATACATGTAAACCTTATTTTATAGCATCCTATCCCTAAATACATAACCAGGGGTTTTCCCCTGCTGTTCTTGTACTAGGCTTTTTGGGGATCTGAACTGTTTGCTTCTTGATTCATCAGGTTATTTCTGACCAAAAAGCAAACAGATTAGATCCTGATCAGATGGCATGGGTGTGCTACACTGTTTACTTCGCACATGTGATAAAACCTGTATATATACAGTAAAGAATTAAGATATTTATATATTCATGCTTTCAATGCAAATCACCTGCCTCAGGATCGTTTTATTTGACCCTTTACTCCATGGACATGGCTTATATTCTGTGAGCATCCAACCTAGAACCAGATCAGCCTGCACATCCATGCAGTTTCTACATCCTTTTCAGACTACACTGTGTTTAGACTGATCCAGATCTATACTGGCTCATATAGTCACACCCCATACAGAGAGAATATCATTCTTTAACTCTTTACTCCATATATTTGGGGTTTATTGTGTGTGTGACAAGTGTAGATCCAGATCAGCTGGCACAACCATCATTTACCATGCTGGCAGATCTGGAGCTACACTGCTTGCTTCATCATAAATTACCAAATGAAAATGAAATCGAAAAGTGTAGATCCTGATCAAAAGGCCTGGATGTGACCACTGATATGGTTCTACACTGTTTGCCAATGGGATCATAACCATATCCTTGGAGTAAAGGAATAAGTTAATGAGATATATATTACATGTAACTATGAATAGTAATGGTTTAAAGTTGCAATGATATACAAAATACATGTTATTGTAATGATATACTTGTTTTTTTAAGTTACACAAAACTGTCCAAAAGATGGTTCAGATATTCTGAATTCATATACATGACAGTCTTGTTTTCAAAACAGAAGAACTACATGTATGATATATAGTATATACAGTGGTTTATGTTATTTTGACCTCTGGAGGCTTAAAGGACATTGCTTTATTAACTACTGAATATTACTGATATGGAATATGATACTTGACATTGAGTCATTGTGTCATTGAAGATGGTGATATCAAAGTACCGGGGTACATGTGAAATTCTGAATAATAACAAAACTGTCCTCTCCAAAACAAGAATGCTACTTGGGCAACTTTTATAGATATTATGTTAAAAGACTATTCTTTTCACCAATTACAAATATGATAAAAGAATCTCTTTTATGTGTAAAAAAACCCACAAACTAATACCGGTATTTATCCATGTGCATTAATACTTGGGCCCCTCTCTACCTCTGCTACTTCTCCTCTGAATATTGGTTTCACCCTTTACTTAATACATACGGGCTTTATCGCATACATGTATGCCAACATGGTAGAACCATATAAGCTAGCACATTCATGCTGTCTTATCAGGATCTACACAGTTTGCTGCTTGGTCAGAAATAACCTAATGAATCAACTAGAATGTGTCCTCAGAACACTGATGCCCAAACTGCTACAACAACATTTGTAACAAAGGACCATAACTCTGGTAAAAATGGTTGCAGGAAAAAATCTTTTCTTTAGATCATCTACACATCCTGCTTGATCATATGTTCAAATTTGGAAGAAATTCGCCTGATAGTTACTGAGAAGTTGATGCTACAACATTTTGGGGAGGTTTGTACGGATGGATCGACAGTGTAACTCTATATGCATCCCCCTTTGTGGGGGCATAAAAAGACATCATGTGGCATTTTTACCTTATACATGCTATGGTATTGAAGTTGCTAAGGCAGCCGTCTATGAGAACGTCCTTGGCCGGCGTAGTGTTTACCGTGGCAATTGTCATGTTGGTCTGTAAAAGCCATGGATAAACAGTTGTTTCTCCCTTTTTCCATGTCATGGTCACATCTAAATCTAAAATAGACATTAAAGCCTTCAATGACAACTGTCTTGTCATAATAAGGTAGAGTCTGTGCCGGATTAACTGGCCAACGTAAAATGGGTGACCAGTGTAGATCCAGTTCACTGATGTGCAGGCTAACCTGAATCTACATGGTTGCCCAGTTGATACTAGCCATATCCTATGGAGGAAACTGTTTATTTCTAGAAATTCTCATACTCCAAGAAGCTCTCACCCACACCATAACAGAACAACATTTCATGAATATAACGTGAACTTTAACACTGTCGGTACACTATATTTTGTCTTGAGAACTTTTTCAAAATGATAATCATGGATAAGATATACATGTAATGCTCATAGTCCAGGGGACTAGAAACTACAGTCTGGTCAAAAAATTGTTTTTTGAAGTCTTTGACGTCCTATCTGGATCTACTCTGGTCACATTTTGGTTAGAAATTGCCTAATGAATTAATAATGAACAGTGCAGATCCTGATCCGACGGACAGCAAAAATGTTTTCCTATTGGATAACATCCATATCCAATGGAGTAAAAGGTAAAACAGGAACATTACTCAAATTACAATATAGAAAAATATATAATATACCTGATTAAATTTAAAACAGCATGAAGATCCTAAAACCCACAAACCATTCTCCTTTAAAAATAATATACTATTTCTAAGTGATAGATAGTACATTATATTATGCTTATTTTGGAATACTAATGCAGACTATAATATACTCTGATTTTTGACCCATGAGGTGTGACCTTGATAGGTAAAGCATGTCAAATTCCAGAGTTACCTTTTCAGAATCAGAGTTACCTATCTTACATGATATAATAATAATAATAATAATAATAATAACTTTATTTAGAGAGGAAACACAGTTGGGCAAGCCCAATCTTCCCTGTGGTCCTCTATTATTTACATATACAATTATGTACATAATAAAGCGTTGCACATCAAAGGAACAAACAATATATAGAAAAAACAACAGGTTATGTTTCATCAAAAGAATTGAAATTAATGCCTTAAGAATGATGCAATAATAGATATGGCAAATTATATGACAAATAATGTGAGAAACAAACAATACAGGTATACAAACAATTATATCACAGTATATCATTAAGATGATTCTGTGTAATTGTACAATGAATATGTTATATTACAAGTATAGAATTAAAATGAATGTCTTGGGAGTGTTGCTAAGAATATGGCAAGTTATATGACAAAAATTAAAGCAGAAACAAACAAATACAGGTATAAAACAGGTTAATTTACAAGTAGAATCAGAAATGATTACTATGGGAATGATGCAATGAATATGGCAAGTTATATGTGAAATCTAAATATTTGGCTTTAAATTCTTGAACAGTGGATGCATTCTTAACTGTATCTGGTAGAAAATTCCAAATTTTGGAACCAGAATATGTAAAAGTTTTCCTAGAAATTTCAAGAATGGGTTTTGGAACATAAATTGAATTTAGCACTTGGGATCGTAAATTTTTAGAATGAATATCAGAAACATAGGTGAATTTTTGTTGCAAATAATCTGGAGCGATTTTGTTACATACTTTATACATCATTAAAGCCTTTTTGAATTTTATCCTTTCGTAAAATTTCATCCACCTTAATTCTTTGAAAAGAGTTTCAGAAGGAGTGTCGATATTAAGATCTAAAATAAGTCGAGCAGCCCTTTTTTGAAAGCATATACATGTAACACTATTTATGAGGTCAGAATTGCAATTCCCCCAGATAGTACAACAATAATCAAGATGAGGTAGTATGTATGAGTTAAAGTATAACTTTCGCATAGGAATGGAGAGATAATATTTAATTCTGCCAAGCAAATACTGAAATAGAGCAAGGAATTGCATTTTTTAAGTGTGTTTTCAACATGTATGTGCCACGTTAATTTACTATCAATATGAACACCTAAAAGCTTTTCACTGTTTGAAATTTCTATGTTTTCATTGGCAAGTTGAATTCGATTGTCTGAATTTAGAACAGCTTTGTTTTTTGCATGAGATGTTATAAACATAGCTTTTGTTTTTGTTGTGTTTATTTTCATTGAATTTTGTGAGCACCATTGTTCAATTTGAGATAAATCTTCATTTAAGGCATTTGTTACATCTGAAATGGAGCCTGATGAATAAGTGATTGATGAGTCATCAGCAAACATATTGGTAGTTGAATGCTGTGTTGATAAAGGCATGTCATTTATGAAAATAATAAATAGAAGAGGACCAAGGACAGAGCCTTGTGGCACGCCACATGAAATGGATTTGCTTTCAGAAAGAACATTTGCAACTGAAACTTTTTGTGTCCTGCCACCTAAGTAGGATTGGAACCACTTAATGGAGTTTTAATGAAATTTGTATGCAGATAGTTTTGACAATAGTAGCTCATGATCTATTAAGTCAAATGCTTTGGAAAGATCAAGGAAAACAGTGCCAGAAAACTGATTATTATCAATTGCCATGATCCAGTCATCTACCATTGCAGTAAGAGCTGTTTCACAAGAATGATTAGATCTAAAGCCAGACTGTCGTTCATGAAGTAAATTGTGTGCTTTTAGATACTGTTTGATTTGGTTGCTCACATGTCGTTCAATTATCTTAGACATTACAGGCAAAATTGATATTGGGCGATAGTTATTGACATCATGTTTGAGACCTTTCTTGAAAATGGGTGTAACTTTTGCTAATTTAAATTGCTTGGGATAAATTCCAGTTTGAAGACTTAAATTAAGAATTTTAGTAATGCTTTCTGCAACAACATCTGCACTTAATTTGAGAAATTTAGCAGAAAGTCCATCTAGTCCTGTTGATTTGGATGATGATAATGTTTTTAATTGCTCAATAACAAAGTCTTTATTTATATTATTATATAGGTACTTATAAAACAGTTAACAGCAGAAGAATTTAAAATTCAGATTAAACTAGTGATACTTGATTCTTTTTAATTTTTATAATGCAACATTTTATCACAATCTGTTCATCTTTGATATGCTTTTCCAATAATTCTATTAATTTTTCGGATACCTCCCCTGTCCAGTCACATGACTACTATACAGGAAAAATGATTGCTTGCTGTATGGACATAATAGGGAATATGTACCTATAACTTTCGTTTTTCATCATAAAATCCCTTTTTGAATAAATATATTTTCTTGTTTATCGTTGAATTAGTACTGGTAATAATATGTAAGCGTCATGATTTTTTTAATATAAAAAAATAATAAAATAAAAAATAATTATATAAAACAGTCCAGCTACTTTGACTAAAAGTGTCAGGTCATTTTTTCTCGCATTGAAAAGTAAAATATGCATATCAGAAATGGTCGCATCCAGCAGACACAGCCTTCCAACACAGCCAAAAAGTAGATTGAAAAAGAAAGCATGGTTATACAATAGTCAGTTTCATAATAGACACCACAAACAATTAATGAAAGTGAGAACCAGAGGAGTTACCACCTTGGAATACTAAATGACTTTAACTAACAGCCAGTGTTCTCTCCACAGCTGAATTGAGTCTCGTTTCCAGCTTAGCGTGTCTTATCAACTACTGACATGTTTCATTCATGATTTCCAGAGGGAGTATAGCTCATTAACCGTCTTAGAAAATTTCAACTTTCACACCAGTAAAATACAATTTTTAGAAGAAAATATATTAACTTATTAAGATGTAATTGATGTTAAGAAATTTGAAAAATTAATGATCATGTTTGTTCAAATCGCATTTCATACTGTCTACTATCAACAAGAATGATACATGTTCTTAAAACATTAAAAATACAAATACATAACAAACAGTAAAAAAAAAAACAGTCTGACTAAAATAACAGACCAGTAACTTATTTTTGACCAGCAGTGAGGATAATTTAATGGAATATTAGCCATTATGTGCCTAATAATAGTCTTATCGTTCAGCTTTTCCATACAGCCTCGTTTTAGGTTGATTTCCGGTCATGGGAAGTAACTGGTACAGACTACAGGACTGCGAAACTGTACAGTGGTGTGGGGCAAGTCTGCGCATTGCCCAACTCTGCGCACCAGATTTGCATGTTAACAAAAACACTGATATCATAAGAACCAACTGCAAACAGTGTTTTTTGTCAAGAAATAAGACAATTTTTGAAAATTCTGATGGGTACATCTTGCTATTAAGTGTCTTGTAAGTAAATAACTACTCTAAAGAGCCAAAATGATCAAATAAATTTAATTTACGAGGGGTGATCAATAAATTGGCGGAAAAGTGTTCCCATTTAGTTATTTATGAAAGTACATTTATGAAATTTCTCCATGAACCCAATCCATATTTCGTCTATTGATACGTAAAATTATAGACCTGAGATCCTATTTATGTTCGAGGAATGGTTTCCTTAGTAACGTCATTGACGTCATCTCGGCCCAAAATTCCACATTTTCCTATCAACAATGGTACAAATCACAGCATCTTATTCATCCCGTAGCTAACACACGTCAACCAAATTATCAGTGAAGATTCCGCCAATATTAGGCATGACGTTCATGACGAAAATAAATGTGTATGACGTTGTGAAGGTAAAAAAAAACGGTATTCTTTGATGATAGGTGTCAAAATGAGTGTCGAACAGCGATCAGCTATCGAATTTTGCGTGTTAAATGGAATTTCGCGAGGAAAAACTATTGAAATGCTACAACAGGCTTATGGAGATTCATCAGTGAAAAAGACGGCGGTTTATAAATGGTATAACAGGTTCAAGGAGGGTCGACAAGGCACTGGTGATGACGAGCGCAGCGGCCGCCCGTTAATGACGACGTCATCGTACGTCGCTGACGTTATGGATCTGCTGGACAAAGAAAGGCGCCCTACGATTCGCGAGATAACTGAATGAGTTGACTGTAGTTACGGAACAGTGTTCAACATCATCCATGACAAACTTAACATGCGACGAGTCTGTGCACGCTAGATTCCAAAACAACTGACTGATGAGCAGAAGCGGCTAAGAACTGAGTCTTGTAAACGGATGATACAGCAGTATGAGCGCGAAGGGTATGCCTTCATGGAGAAGATCGTGACTGAGGACGAGACCTGGATCAGCATGTACAGGAGCTGGGATTCGAACTTCTAGAGCACCCGCCGTACAGCCCCGACCTGTCACCATGTGACTTTTTCCTTGTTCCTGTGGACAAGAGCAAACTCCGGGGAATCCACTTCGGCAGCATTGACGAACTTTCCTCTGCAGTGAAGGTCACAATCTCGAATATTAAGACTGAGTCATTTAGGTGAAGTTTTGTAGATGCCTGGATAGCCAGGTGTAGGAAGTGCGTATCGTTTAGGGGTGAATATTTTGAAAAGAACTAGACATACTGGACAATACTTAACGGTAAGTTGTCATGGGCAGTTTCGACGTCGTTGACGTCAATATGACGTTGGGCCGGGATTCGCTAGGTGATGTTACGATAGTAACAATAATTCGATAAGTGTATAAGCAATTGCCGTGAAATTTTCGAATCTAAGCAGAATTAAATGATGTTGAAATGTGTAAAAAAAATTACTGAAAACGCACGCATGCTAAATAAACGAGAACACTTTTCCGCGAATATATTGATCACCCCTCGTATATACCTCCCCACTCCAAATCTTCCTCATTTTGACAGCGGTTACCCAAATAAATGTTTGTTATTTATACTGAACTTTCACTTAATATTTTTTTCAAAGGTTGGCAGCTTTGGAGAGTGGTAAATTTTAACAGAAACAAAAAATATGATATTAAACATAGGCATGAGCAGAGTTGGGCAACAATTTTTACATCATGTTAACACGGGTGTGCTTTCAGTATGACATCATTTTAAAGCCTTATAAGAAAATTAATGCACACAAATGACAACAAACCAATTCCTGAATGGATATAGTTTCTTTCCGGTAGGCAACTGCCTTTAGATAGTGAATGTGTTATACATCACAGTGAAGCTTTTATGATAGGTGCGCAGACTTGCCCCACACCACTGTGTATTGGAAAGGCGTATATGGCATTTCATCAGCATGATAATAAACACTAGGCAAAACAAATGCTTTTCAAAGACTCTTGTCATGGGCTAGTGTTTTGTCAGAAGTGGCTTGTCCCACTTGTAAGGCGCTGTCCCAAAAAAAAACAACAAACATACACATATCATGGAACACTAAATCAGTTTATAAAACAACAGTTACTGATTAAAAAAATGAACAGAATTTTATTAAAATCTAGAAGTTGAGGTAATTTGCACATTCCTGGGGTATGATGGTAAAGAACTGTAAAAAAGATTTATTACAGGGGTTCTATTAGCTCATGAATCTCAAGGATCATTTGGTAACTTTCCTTTTAGTGAATTCTGGAAATTAATGGCCAAAATACCCCTAATTTTAGGGATAAATGACCCTTCAGCTACAATTATGAAAATAGCTTTTTAACTTAATTAGAAACAAACTGCAATACATTTATTCTTTATTTTTGGCTTGATATATAGGTGCATGGATATATAGCTTACAGATAAATCATCTTCAAATTACATATTATTGTATGTTTTTGAATGATTCATTTTCACACTTTTCACACTGAAAATGCCTTTTTATTTTAAGAAAAAAAGCAAAACAGTCTTATAATTAAACTGGATAATTTTTATTCATTTGAGTCTTAGATAACCAAATGCTGACAAAGCTGAATTTGCATAATAAATCATTAAAATTCAGAATAATCTGAAAATTGGGTTATATCCGAAAACTGAGCACTGCTATCTTTTTGCATTAGCTAAGATTAGCTGAGTACATATACTTATGTCCACATTAAACAGAATGCAAATTGATTAAGAAGCGGTATAACATCACTCTTTGATTGTGCTTATGCTTGATTAAGTACTGACAGTTAAAATACTTACATTCTGAATAAATTTCCTTGCCCTGTCAGAAACCGGAAGTATGAGTTTATCTTAAGGATGTTCGGAACATTGTTGAAGGACTTCAATCATAGATGAACTTAATTATGATATAAACTCATAGCCCAATTGTGCGCTACACGGGCTTTCCTATATATACGATGGGCGCTCTTCGCAAAAGACAGACAGACAGACATCAGTAAGGACATACATGGAAAGTAAGACAATTAATTTAGTAATACTCTATCACATTTACTTTGGAGATTTACAATGTCCCATTTTTATGAGATGAAACATCTATAATCAGTATCGATAAACACATCGGAAAAGTAAGGAAAAGCCAATATTTATCGACCCTATTTTCTTAAACCTTATTAGCCAAACATACATAATACATCAGTTTATGCACTAATGATGGCGATGAGGAGAATAATGATGAGGATGTCGGCGACGATGACGACAACGACGACGATGATGCTGCTGCTGATGATGATCCTCAATGGTTATCACGATGATCATGATCATGATGAAGAAAAGGAACAACAACAAGATAATGATGATTTGTTGTTGATGATGATGATGATGATGATGATGATGATGATGATGATGATGATGATGATGATGATGATGATGATGATGATGATGATGATGATGATGATGGTAAAAATATGCTGAGAAGAAGAAGAAGAAGAAGATGATGATGATGATGATGGTGGTGGTGGTGGTGGATGGTGGTGGTGATGATGATGATGATGATGATGATGATGATGATGATGATGATGATGATGATGATGATGATGATGATGATGATGATGATGATGATGATGATGATGATGATGATGACGATGACGATGATGATAATGATGATGATGATGAACGAGAAGAAGAAGAAGAAGAATATGTTGATGATCCAAATTTCGAACTACCGTTGGATGGTTAGTCGACTTTGGCCAATTGTCTACATATTAGAGTAGATCTCTAAAGCGGAAGTGTCTACGATAATTGCTTCCTGTTCAAAACAAATATAAAAATCAGTGAAAATGACGTAACACAAAGAATAAACGATACAGAAAAAGATGGAATCCCCACAGGGATTTGTTGAAACAATCGATACTTCTGAACTTTCGTTCTATGAGGTAACGTTTTGGTGATGATAATTGTTCGAAGTGTAATAGTAACCGGACAAACGATTTTCGTTCGGGCAACATATCCACTGTCATTTAATTCTCTCAAATGTCAATGTAAAACTACAGTCTGCTTTGATTATTTTTACACAAGTTTTGTAGTTAACACACAATCATATATTTACACTTCAACTTCATCCTCTATGAAGTCTTTTTCATCCAACGAATCATAATTTCTGATGTTAAACAGTGTGACGTATTACTTTAATAGACATGGCTACTATAGAGGCATTCCCAATTTATTGGATGTTGCACAGAGTTTTGACATGTGATGTCGCCGAGCACATACTGTTTGCCACGAGTTGCTGCGAAAAAGGGCGCCGTCATTCACTTGGGAGCGAGACATTTCAACCCCTCGACATTTCAACCCCTATGTAATTTGTAAAATCCAAGACTTTTCAACCCCTCTGGTATTTCAACCCCCAAAATATGTAAGACATTTCAACCCCTCAAAATAACGAAGAAATTTCAACCCCAAAAAAATAAAGACATTGCAACCCCTCTGTCTTAACTGAAATTTATTATATAGCCTACTTATTACAATATTACATTACAATAATTATACAACAACATACAGGTGAGTAAACAGATTAATAATCGAGTATGTACCCAAACAAATAATATATCTAATGTTCACAAATATACATTAAACAATATGTGTGAATAATATACACATTAGACTCAGTGTTACTTCTTTCCATTTCTTGCAGAATTTCTACACATTCTACCCCATTATGTCGCCGATCTTCTTCATAAATTCCTCGCACAAAATTTTATGATCATCATACTCATCCCACAAGTCTCTAATCTCTTTGTCCATCTCGTTATATATCTCTCTTCTGTTCCTTCCGACACCCTCTCCCACTAGCTGGGTGTGAATTGTTACCAGTTTAGCCTCTTGCGTGACAAAACCGACAATCATAGTTAAATAATTATTAAAAACACAGTTATCAAATTATCACACCTTTCAGTATCGCCTTTTGATCATTTGTTCTTTTATAATATAATACACTCAACAATAACAATTAAGGAGTCACAACAATTTTATGCTTATAAAAGCATAATTATATTCAATAATAATTTTTCTATCACAATCCAATCAGTCCAATCACACATAGAACTTAAACTTGAACAATTCTTTATTTTTTTTAATTCATCACTGTTTTTTAAAAAATTATTTCTGGACCCGGGTACCAATGAAGAATGAATAATTGTATATGTGATTCCATTTAAGGTATATTTTAAACGTATATTTTGTCTAAATTTTAATAATGAAGACAAATAAATTATAGGAAACAAACCGTCATAATAAAAAAACATTTGCATCCCAATACATTTAAAAAATGTCAGTGATTAATAAATGCTTTACATTCTGAATGGTTCAAAACCCCAGCAGTGGCGGATCTAGGGGGGGGGGGGGTTCGGACGACCCCCCCTCCCCCCATAATTTCCCCGATTTTTTGTACTGGGTGGTTCGAGGTTTGAAGTTTGTCAATATTAATGGTTTCCAGAAAGAACCTTCACGTTTGGTGCAAAATTGTTTCATTTGACGACAAAAATGCTGCCTCTGTGAGTGTCAAAACTTGGACTTCACGCATATTACTTGCTCTCAATTTTAACCTAAGTATTGCCAATAAGCACCCCGGCACACTTGCCACTGCATGTGACCATTCTGCTTAAATTTTAATCAAACAACAAAGTAGTCGATTGTTTATCAATGGAAAACTTGTTTTGTTTCTTGCTTGGCATGTTTCTTGCGTCCCCCAATCTATCGTCATGGGCATTTGATAAATCACAGGACCTTTTGAAACTTATTAAAATTCGCAGTTAGAGTCTGTGGTTTAAAATGTAACATTCATTCTTATGCTTATATTTTCAATACAAGAAAGAAATGAAGTTTTAATAAAAACATATACATGTATTTTCGATATCACGTCCGGCGGCGAGTCATCAAAGACAAAAAGTAATGACCAAAAGCACAACCGTGTAAGTTCGCATAGAGTAATTTACTGAGGTAGAGTCGTGCATAAATCATAGAAAATAAAAAAAATCTCAAAAATATGCCTGGCGCACTAATATCGTTCCAGGATTTTAGTACCAAAATCTTTACACATTCGTTTCTGCTTTAATTGGTCGTTGCTTCAGTAGGGAATGAATTATACACTGTTCATGAAAAAAAAGCATTCAAAAGAAAAAAAAATCCCCGGCCTTAACATACTTTATATCCTATGAAGATTATGTTGGCACCGCACCGTTTTTTTCCAAATTATTTCTAACTAAAACAATATTTTTTGATTATGAGACATCTTATACACTAATTCAACATTGTAGATTTTATGTTTACGAAAACAAGATATTTTATTATTCTGACAAGTTTTGACAGGACTGTGGTCAGCGGAATATTCGGTGAGTTCTGATACCTAGTGAGGAAGGTTCTAAATATTCGATGGTAGTTAAGCTTTTTAAAATACATAAAAAACTCAAGTGTCCCTCTAATTTCTTTACTTCAATAAAGATTTTCAAAGTCAAGGTATAATTTCAGACAGTAAAAGAAATCGGATGTTTTTTTCTCCATACACAGTGTTTACATTACTTATACAGTAAAGCCATCACTTTTAAAAGTTGACTATGGACTCGGCACATTAATGTTCATAAATTTGTTTTATGCAAATTGATACAAAATATAATGATATTTTTTGTCCAGTAGGAAACCAAAAGTATCTCACAGCTAATTTTCTCTCTAAACCCCATCCCACCACCAACAGTTATTAGTGCATCCAAAATGTCTTCAACATTTTCCAACTGGTGAAAGTATTGACCAGAAACTGGGAACCCTGGACGTAGCCATTTCGAGTAGTTTTTTCTCTTGTGTTGTTTTTTTTTAGCTCAGTTGCAAATTGATGCTGTTAAAAATACGACTCACTGAGTTGAACCCCCCCATTGCTGAAATCCTGGATCCGCCATTGCTGAAATCCTGGATCCGCCACTGCGCAGACATAATAGCTTGTGGAGATTGTTGAGCATCATGTTGTATGTAATACAAATTAGTAGGGGTTGAAATGCCTTTGTTTTTTTCACCAGACGGGTTGAAATGTCTTCAATATTAGGGGTTGAAATGTCTTCAAAGTTAAGGGTTGACATATAAAAAGAGGGGTTGAAAAGACTTCATTTTAGGGGTTGAAATGTCCAATTGGATACGGGTTGAAAAGACTGCTTTTGAGGGGTTGAAATGTCGAGGGGTTGAAAAGTCTTCGTTTTGAAGAAAGGGTTGAAATGTCGAGGGGTTGAAATATCCGACACCCATTCACTTTGTCGTCAACGTGGTTGTTCCAACAGCCATTCGAAAAGTAAGTTTCTCTTTGACCGGTCCGGGTCGAGGAGACCCAGAGTCTCCTCGACCGGCTGCCTGTCAAGGAGAATATACACGTAGGACTGTCTCCTTGACCAGCTCCGGTGTAGGAGAATATACAGGTAGGACTGTCTCCTCGACCGGTTCCAGAATAAATAATTGATAATAAATTGTGTTTAAACATGAACATCGGACGCAACAATCGGGGAAAATTAATTAAAAGTTTGGTAAAAATTAGGGATGTCAACGGATACCTTTTTCGCTATCCGGATATCCGTATATACTATCCGAATACTATCCGGATAACCGTATAGATCGGCGACTTTGTCTTCTACGTGATGACGTCAATATTCCTGCCTTTTTTGACGCATAGAATTGAACTTCAAATCTACGAAAGCTTATCAAAAGATTCTTGAAGGAATAATTATTTTGATGAGTGTTTTGTTTCTGCCAAGTGTCGCCGCAGATAATAAGCACTTTGTTACGATTGATCGATAGTCTTATTGATTTAATTTTAACTCTTGAAATATGTTCACGTGATTTGACCAGGGCGATGGTAGGCCTAATTCGCGATGAAAAATTAGTGAACTCTTGTTGATTTCTGTTTATGCAATTAAATTATTAAACTCGTTTTTTCTTCTAATGCATACGACTGTTGCATTAAATTTTCAAGTTTGTTTTCTGTCTATATGATTTTCTGCAAACGGTCGTACTTTTAATAATATTTTGTACCCTTCGCACATCTAGATAGGATTTTGATCTTTGCTGTGACATTGAGATTTATCTGGTACGTTCCAGAGACTATACATGTATTTACCAAATTACACAAATTAAAAATGAACAACAAATGCACAATATTTCATAATTAACACATTATTATATCCTTCGCCGTTATCAACTTTGTTTGATCTAAATTACATCAACTATTCTATCTGCAAAATAACAATCAAGATATTTGACAATGAACGTGACAGCATTACGGGGACTTTGGTATACTTAATTGACAATAATTGACAGCGCTAATTGGCAGACAATCACATAACCAATAGAACTTGCGGATTATTATAATTGGCAAACAATGGCCCTGACCATTTGGATGATTGCAACGAGGATGCAGTTTTTGCACCTCTAATCTGTTAAACAAACACCGCGTTGTGGCAGTTTTATGACGATCAATATACGGTTTCAAATTATCTGATTATGACATCTGAACAGGTGTACACAAGCAATAATTGACGCATTTTTTTCAGTTTAACATGATTTTTTACGTACTTTTACGAATATTCGGATACGAAATTAGTATCCGGATACTGACTTAGTATCCGGATATTAGGATATTCGTTGACATCCCTAGTAAAAATGTTTGTTTGTTTCTTTTATGTAAAGGTGCTTTCACATGTGGAATAATAATGGAAGTAACAGTAGCACCAATTGCTTGCCCTCTGATACTAATTTATCTACTCAGTTTGCAGTTAAATATGTCGCAGCAGCTTTGTTATATGCCGCCGTTCACAGGGTTGGTAATTAGCCTATTGTTTGTTGTTACTCAATAAAATACAACAGATATGTCTATCATTTGGTCCTTATTAAAATAAAAGAACTATTTCATATTGGCACAATTATTCTGTGTTGATTCTAGATTGGAATCGTATTTTTAAGTGGAATAATAAACATGGATGTCCGAATATATTATTTGTGCTAAAGTTTTTCCCCAGAATTTTCATTCACCAGTTTCAAAATGTCTTATCAAAATTCAAATTGGAGAAACTTTTCCGGATTATGATAGTTTGAAAGTAAAAATTGTTAATTACCAAAAACAAGACAATATGCAGTTGTACAAAAGAGATTCAAAATCAGTTGCTGCAGCCAAAGCGCGGGCACCGATGAAAAACTTTAATGAGGAAATTAAGTCTAGCGTATTAACGGGGAAGGAAATTTAAATCATACGGCGATGAAAAAAAAACAAATGAGGTATGTACCTTATAAATGTTGTCATATGCTCAATTGCAAGCCGAAATTTTATCAAAGTTTTGCACTATATAATACAATCAAAACACATAAATTTACATATTACTCACATGAGGAGTTACTTACATTAGGAAAAAAGGATCCCCATAAAAATGATCTTCGTTTACAATTTGTTACGGACTGAGTGCCGGGAAATCAAGTTGTTTTAGGTATCAAAACTCTTTAGTATTCATGTGTCACATTTTTAGTTTCTTAAATGAAGTTTAAGTGTTATACTCACATTTGTATGTCATCCTTTTATCGAAATAAAAGATTTTCATTCAAGTTTGACGCATTGTTAAACATGTCTTATAAGAACATTCAAGAGACAACTCAAAAGTGGTCTTTGAAGACAGGTCATCTTTGTTCACAGGTAAATTTGTGCTCAAAATCAGTCAGTGGGATAAATACAGTTCAACCTACGCTGACAACCAACTGAAATTTAAGACAACATGTGGATAAAGACCCGGCCTAACCCTTTGTATTTGTGCCACCGACTGATTGAAAGAACATATTCACCTGTGAATAAAGACCACGTGCCTTCAATGACCACTTTTTTATTTCCATTTTAAGAGTAATTTGCGCTAATAATCCAGATGTATGTTGAGGCATTTTGTGACAGACGGTTGTAAAAAGATTTTTAGCGTACATCTAGTGCAAGCAAACGGACACTAAAATATATAAGATTGAAATGACTGAAGATTTCTCGTTCACAATCATTTTGATAGTGTCACTTACAGTGAAGGCTGTAGTTAGTTGGAAGATATTTGAATATAAGTTTTGACATGATTAAACGATGTGTCAGCCTAAAGTCCCTTCCTCCCAGCATGTGTGAAATCAGCCCGAGTAATCGTAAATATACATGTTGCTGTCAAAAAGTACGTGTATTGAGAAAAAATATGTTTAACAACGGTAAAAGTTAAAATAAGCGAAAACTTTTTATTTCATTTAAAAATAACTTGTAAGTTATCATAAAAATTATCTAATGGTAGTTCTTATATGTGATTTTTTTATTCTTTATCAACCTTTACAGACTAAGCTAACGCCGCAATCCCAATGTTTAACTAAGAAAACTGATAAAGTAACATAAAACAAAATTATTGTGATGTAGTTTTGTATATTTTAACACATAAAGGAACTGAATATTAAAAAGTTTGTTTATTTCAAAAACATTTTAAAACGCGATAAAATTATAGATTGTACGGAAGTACCCACTTCCGTTGTTTAGACCGGAGCCGGTCGAGGAGACAGTCCTATGTGTCTATTCTCCTCGTCCGACAGCCGGTCAAGGAACCTCCAAGTCTCCTTGACCGGGCCCGGTCAAGGAGACACTTCCATTCTAAAAAGCCGTAATATCACGAGTTCTTCTAGTTGTTTCTGTATTAATGAGATTATTTATGAGTGTAAATATAAGGGTTAAATCGAAAAACAGTTGGATTGTTTAAAGTACGCCAGAAGCCCTTTGGGCTTCACACACTTTAAACAAACCAACTGATTTCCATACCCAAATGAAAACCATCAAATATCTATTCAATCCTTAAATGTTACAAAGTAAGCCAAACTATATCAATAATTATTTTCTAAGGAAAAAAACAGAAGCAAATTACTTGAATGAAAGTCCATTTCAAGCCATATTAGTAGATTTCCACATGCAGATGTTGATCTTGAAGAGAAAGGATATTGAACATGGGTGAAAGTTTTCAGGCCTATGCCTGAAAACAGGTTTTTGTGTATCTAAAAATGGTTGATTTTCCTTATTTTCCTTATATAAATTGACAAATTTTCAGGTTTTTCAGAATTTCTAATTTGCACCCTTGATTGAAGCTGCAGCAGCCATCATTAAGGGTTTTACATCTTAAATATAGATAGGGAGATACTTGAGTCAGAAAAGAAATGTTGAAAACTGTAAACCTTTCTCATGCAATTCGTCATTTAATATTACTTTTAATATTCAATTATTTGTCAGTTTCTTGTTTTATATATAAGTAACTTTACATTTTTGACTAAAAAAGTAAAATCTTAAATTTTATTATAAGAAGTTGCCAAATTCACCATCATTACATAGATTTTTAAAATTTCTTCAAATGTTTTTTATTCAATGAGAAAAATATAACAGTTAAATGAAATGATTTACTTTTCAGATTGTTGGAAAAGGTGCTTTTGGAGTTGTGAGTCGAGCTAAATGGAGAGGCAAAGATGTGGCTGTAAAAATCATAGAAACAGAGTCGGAGAGGAAAGCATTTTTAACAGAACTCAAACAGCTGTCCAGAGTCTTCCACCAAAACATTGTCAAACTTTATGGAGCCTGTACCAGAGCACCGGTAAGTTTACATTTTGTATTTGGTTGTTTTCTGTTCGATTTGATCATAGGCTTCAAAGAATTGTTAAGAAAGTCTGCGACATGCATGCTCTTTAGATGTCAGTCTCATTTAAATCATTGTCTGTTTTTCTGCCCACTTCAAACTACAATTATAAGATTGGATTCCATTGGATACATACCCAACTTCTGCTTTGTCTGAATATTGTTTTACCTGCTTAGTACTGGGTCTACAAAATTCAGTACTGTACTAAGCATTTTAAAATAATCTCATAATATTAATTGTTTCATAGCTTATTTATGCAGCCAGTACATTTTCTGTTTGTTGTCTAACATTAGCATGGTTCACTGATTTATGTCATTAAAATTGGAACTTACTAATGTGCCCAAGATCATAAAACTAAATCTGGAGATCAGTCTCAAATCTCAAGCATCTGATTGGCTGAAATGGCGACCAGTCGCCATTTCAGCCAATCAGATCCTTGAGATTTGAGACTGATCTCAAAACTTAGATTTATGATCTTGGGCCCTGATCTTTCATAATGTAGACTACTTTGGTTTTGTTTTAGGTGTGTTTGGTTATGGAATATGCAGAAGGAGGCTCCTTATATAATGGTAAATAAATATTTATACAAGATTCTGTAAGTACTGCAAAATTCTTTATATTTCGATGAATGCACCCTTTAGTCCCAGGCTGTTGCTCATAATATTCCTTGCAGGACTAGTGTAGATCCAGGTATATTTAGATTTATACAATATACATCCATGCCTCTGTGCAGTCTGATTTGGATCTACACTGTTATATTTTAGGGGAGGGGATTTTGCCTATTAATAACAAAAATACCCATTATTTAAGGAAAAAACCCTTCAACTAAATTCAGAGGGGTCAAAATGATGCTTTTTGGAAATTTCATAAGTCAGAGGGTCATCTCTTGGGTAAAATGAAACCCCTGAATTGCCACTGTTCCTATTCAGAGAATTATGTGTGTATTTTCAGTGTTACATGGAGTCGGTCCACAGCCTACCTATACAGCAGCTCATGCGATGAGTTGGGCATTGCAGTGTGCTAGAGGAGTGGAATATCTGCACAGCATGAAACCCAAAGCTCTTATACACAGGGATCTGAAACCTCCAAAGTAAAAGTTCTTGCTTTACTTTATTTTTCATATTCTTCTTTTTCTTCAACCAACAACTTTGTCCATAGCAATTTTACATGGCAAGAAGTTTTGCAACATACAACAATTTTACTCTGGACTACTTTGTTGATTTGAAACATCTGCTTCATTGTGGGGCACAAAAACAACATTTCTGGTTTGTTTTGTAAAACTAACAATAAGTTAATAAGTTCACCATCTGGTATAGTAGAAAAGCATGCCTAATAAAGAACCATCTTGTTTGCGCTCTCTGATAAGAGTCATTACTGTTTGCTATGGGATTCATTAGGTTATTTGTGACCAAGAAGTGACCAGTTTAGATCCAGATCCATGCTGAATTCATTTGAGAGATTTTGAAAGTATCCAGTTAAGGGGGGGGGGATGTGGCAGTACAGTACCATAGCAACTTTAAGATGGGACATTCAGATTCAAGTAAGGAAATATTGCAGTACCATCTCAAATTGACTGAGTTGATGTGGTAGTACCATGCCAAATTGTGGCAGTACTGGGTTGAGCCTTTTGTTTTGTACTCACTTGGAACACTTTTTAAACAAAATTAAAGAAGATATAGTTTAGGATAAGATTAGTTTCATATATGATGTTCAGAAGTGATCAAAATTACTTGAGTAATTTAGTAAACAATTTTAAGAGGAACATTGTTAAAGAGAAGATTTTATTTCCTAATAACTGTTGTAGCTTGTTGTTGATCATGGGAGGTACAGTGTTGAAGATCTGTGATTTTGGTACAGCCTGTGATATACAAACCCATATGACCAACAACAAGGGTAGTGCGGCATGGATGGCACCTGAGGTGTTTGAAGGTAGGCACTGTTTGAACAGGAGTGATGATAGTACTGTACATTTTTCAGTCTTTCTAAAACATACCTTTTGGTTAAAAAATTCATACAGATTTTTAAAAATTATTATTACTAATGCCTACCATTAAATCATATTTTTGTTTTGTTTGAAACATGCTTTTTATGATACCATTTTTCTATCGGTCACAGAGCTTGTATTTCAGGCAGTAACTACAGTGAGAAATGTGATGTGTTCAGCTGGGGTATAATTCTGTGGGAAGTGTTCACAAGAAGAAAACCATTTGATGAGATAGGTGGACCAGCATTTAGAATTATGTGGGCAGTACACAATGGTAAGTGTGGTATGGCACCTTAGATCCTGATCCTGTTTTACGTATATTTCTGATAACTCGATTAATAGGATATGACATTTGACATGACTTAAATTTTGTAGCTTAAGAAATGATATAAAATTGAAAAAACAACAACAGAAAAACAGACTATAGGGCTGTTTTGATTTAATGATGTGAAAATGGATCAAATCTTTCTTATTTTGTATTCATTTAGGTACCAGACCACCATTAATTAGAAACTTGCCAAAACCACTAGAATTACTTATGACAAGGTAAGAAAATGTCCGTATTGATCTAACATACTAGTCTTTCATGACATCTTAACCTTCAACTCAATGGGATATAGTAGTTTTTGTGAGCGAACAGTGTAGATCCAAATAGGCGGGCACATCTGTGCTATCTGATCAGGATCTACATTGTTTGCTTTTTGATACATTAGGTTGTTTCTGACCCTTATTCTCTTAAAGGCAGCTGTGGATTTGGCTGTGTAATAAGTCATTTTTCAAAATATAAGTTCTATTTCAGAATGTCGTCTTTTTTATCGTGAACTTTTTTTGAACTAAATATAATAATAACTCAGATCTGTAACTATCTTCTCATTGAAATATAATTATTTGTTCCTGTACATTACCAATACAACTATTTTATGATATATGACAAAATATACTAATGGTCTTTTACCACAAACATTGAGAACTGATAACAATGTGAGTGTCACAGTTACTGTGTTGTATCTGATATATGATTCCTATTGGTGTAGATCCTGGTCCAGTAATCCAACAGAAAGACCGTCCATGGCTGAAATAGTTAGAATCATGACGCATCTCTTCCAGGTATAACTATGTATTATATATATACCTCTCAGTAAAAGTTCTATTGAACATCATTGTCAAGCTTTGTATTTTAGCTTGCCATTTTTTAATTGGTCCCTAGAGGAAACTCACTATGTATGGCAGGCCAACATTTCACCAAAAGTAATATTTCAGTAATTAAAGTAATAAAATCAACATAATTACTGTTTAGCGCTTAATATTGGCGGTGTCAAATTTTGACATATTTTCAAGCGTTTTAAATTGGCGTGGTCATTAATTGGCGCAAATAAACAAGACCGCCAAAATAAAACCCTTAATGAAAAATGACAGGTCTAAAATTGTCGTTAACACAGATCGTCGAAATAAAACATTTACATTCAATGTTCAGCTTCACATTATTATAATACCAGTGTGAAAACATTATCACAGCTACCGTATAATAGATTATTTGATTGATTCATGACATATTCTTATTATATTATTTTTGTATTAAACTGAGAAAACTGTGACATAATATGTGCTAGTGTATCATATTTGTCTACTTTCCAGATATGAAAATGGCGGTGTAATTAATGAAAATGGCGGTGTTATTAATTTACGGTGATTTTTATTGGCGGTATTTTATATTGGCGCAACTGACCCTGACTGCCAATTTACCCAAAATTAAACCCCTGCCAAAATAAGAACTTATACAGTACATAGTTGATGAATTTATAAAAGACAACCATTTTACCTGAATATTTCAAAGGTCACTTCTGAATGAGCTTATTATGTCATTGATTACATATCAGTAAAATCATGTTTGAGTGAAAGTGAAATTTTCAGTCCGTTCTCAAGTACTTGCACATTGTTTTCCAGTTTTTCTCGGGTGCAGAGGAACCGTTAGAGTATCCTATGTATGATGATGATGAATCCCCCGACTACAGTAAGTGCTGCTGAGAAGTGATGTCAGTTGACTTTGTTCTAAGTATAACCTTACAATATGCCATGACTAAATTCAGTTAAGGTATACATTTCTCAAAGCTGGATATATTCCAGGCTATGAAGCTGATTCAGATCGCCATACTCTACTAACATTGGACACTGACCCTCCCTTACATTGCATGGCCAAGATCAGCCTGCATATCCATGCAGTTGGACCAGTATCAATACTGTTCGCTTTTGGATTCATTTGGCTATTTTTTAATATGAAGCTAATAACCCTTTCCTGGATATATACGCATTTTTACGCATGTGCGACCAGTGTAGATCCAGATCAGCCGGCACATCCGTGCCGTCTGATCAGGATCTGCACTGGTCGCATTTTGGTCAGAAACAACCTAATGAATCAAAAAGCGAACAGTTTAGATCCTGATCAGACGGCATGGATGTGCCGGCTGATCTGGATCTAAACTGTTCGCCCTAGCAATAAAGATGTATCTGTACAGGAAAGGGATAATGTATATCCTGATCAGACAGCGATCCTGTTCAGACCACATAGATGTGCAGGCTGATCAGACAGCGATCCTGTTCAGACCACATAGATGTGCAGGCTGATCAGACAGCGATCCTGTTCAGACCACATAGATGTGCAGGCTGATCAGACAGCGATCCTGTTCAGACCACATAGATGTGCAGGCTGATCGGGATCGTTACTGGTCACATAGGTGGTAAAGGTTTGGTTTAAGAAATTGCAAAAATAATATTTTTCCTTTTAAATCGGAATTGATCTTTATTCGCTGAAAAATTATTAGCCTAAGGTTTTAGCCAATTTTTTTTTATAATTGAATTCTAATCTTTTGATTTAATAACAGATTAAATTCTGGATAATATAGAATTTCTTTTTCTTAAAAAATAGAAAAACTTCATTGTACATGTAATTTGTGGAAATGGAAAAATCATTCCATTTCTGAAAATGGAAAAAGTCATTTCATTTGTGGAAATCGAGTCTCATTATATTTGTGGAAATCAAAAGTCATTACATTTGTGGAAATGAAATGTGTTAATACGTTTCAGCATTCAGCTCCCCTATGCCCACTGGTACAAGTTATACAGGTCCTCCTAGTCAAGTCAGTACAAACAACATGCCCCAGTCAGTGGGTGGGGAATCCCGCACCAGTACAATCAGTGAGACAGTGCGGCACAGCGGAGACTATATACCACCTATACCGCAGACACCACATACAAGGACAGTAATTCCTGCTGTAAGTGAGGTATGGTTTTATAAATTTATAAACAAGACATTTGCAAGCTTACAGGGTTTTGATGCCTGTGTCAGAGATCATAAAACTAAATCTAGAGACCACTCAAATCTCAAGCATCTGATCGGCTGAAATGGCAACTGGACGCCATTTCAACCAGTCAGATGCTTGAGATCTGAGACTGGTCTCCAATGTTATGATCTTGATGATAGATAAATCCTATCTGTCTTTAATGTCAGGAATCTGGCACTTCTTCATGTGATGTTGCCCTTGTGTAACATCTTCTGTATCACATCCCTTTTGTTTCTGTTTTTTAAGTTTTGAATAAAGGTATAGAACCTGACACAATGCTACAGTAAGGTTCCATTTTACAATCAGTTTGTTATGACAGCCAACCTAGACAAGAAATTTTAGTAGGGATGGCATCGACTTCTCGAGTACTCGATCAAGCATCCATATAGTCATTGATTGGTTCACGTGTATGTGGTGATTATTTCTAATTTTTTTATTAGTGAATGACGCGAACTTATCTATGAATATTAATGAAAGTAAAAAGATAAAGTAAAACAATGGTAATATTTAGTATCACATTCTTTAAGTAAACAACGAAATAAATACCTGTATTACATCAGCAAAATGCCTCCCGCAAAGTTGTCTGTGTGGAGTTACTTACAAGTTTGATAATGCATATGCATTTACTATATTTCATGCTTCAATACATTGTATGCTATCGTTTTGTTCTCTGAAGTTATAGTTTTAGTTTAGTTCGATTAATTTATTTGATTTGATTTGATTATTTCACGACATAATATTATTCTGACCACCGTATATGTACATGTACACATGACTGTGTTGTAACTTTGATACAATTGGTTGATTTATTATAAAAATATAAAATAATAAAATAACAAAACACAAATAAAGATATTACACACTTTTGTGTTGTAAGTATCTTTATTAATATGAGGGATATGGTATAGATACAGAATAGGTTGAAGCCAATATTACACGAACGGAACTATCTCTATTAAAATCGGAAATCGTTCGAGTACTCGCTGCCATCCCTAAATTTTAGTATTATTTTGATAATGCAACAAAATATGTGTATTTACTTTTGTTTTATGATAATTTATTGTTGTTAGGCCTAGTTGGTTTCTTCTATGTCACATTACAATAACATCAATTCTAGAGTTTTATTTGACTGATTGGTTATGTACATGTACTGATTTTAGAGTGTAGTTCAAACTTTAAAGTTAGTAAACTTTCATATAGTGTGACTGATGACTGATATGGGAACACACTGGAGTTGTAAAGTGGTTTTGTCCTAAAAAAAATCATCTTTTACCCTATTGCTTGTTCTGTAGCAGGGCTTTTTCAGCTAGTCTCACGGGGCCGATAATGGGCCCCATTCCCAATGCCAAATAGGGACCATTTTTAGCTCACCTGTCACGTAGTGACAAGGTGAGCTTTTGTGATCGCAATTTGTCCGGCGTCCGTCCGTCCGTAAACTTTTACTTTAAACGACATCTCCTCTTAAACCCCTGGGCCAAAGTTGATGAAACTTGCCACAGATGTTCCTTGCATGAAGCTCTTCCAAATTTGTTCAAAGAAATCAATTCCATGCAGAACTCTGGTTGCCATGGCAACCTAAAGGAAAAACTTTAAAAATCTTCTTGTCTGAAACCACAAGGCCTAGAGCTTAGATATTTGGCATTTAGCACCCTCTAGTGGAACTCTACAAAGATTGTTCAAATTATTTCCCTTGGGTCAAAATTGGCCCCGCCCCAGGGGTCACTTCATTTTACATAGACTTATATAGGAAAATCTTTAAAAATCTTCTTGTCTGAAACCACAAGGCCTAGAGCTTAGATATTTGGCATTTAGCACCCTCTAGTGGAACTCTACAAAAATTGTTCAAATTATTTCCCTTGGGTCAAAATGGGCCCCGCCCCAGGGGTCACTTCATTTTACAAAGACTTATATAGGAAAAACTTTAAAAATCTTCTTGTCTGAAACCACAAGGCCTAGAGCTTAGATATTTGGCATTTAGCACCCTCTAGTGGAACTCTACAAAGATTGTTCAAATTATTTCCCTGGGGTCAAAATGGGCCCCACCCCAGGGGTCACTTCATTTTATAAAGACTTATAAAGGAAATCTTTAAAAATCTTCTTCTCACAAACCACAATGCGTACAGCTTAGATATTTGGTAAGCACCCTCTAGTGGAACTCTACAAAAATTGTTCAAATTATTTCCCTTGGGTCAAAATGGGCCCCGCCCCAGGGGTCACTTCATTTTACAAAGACTTATATAGGAAAAACTTTAAAAATCTTCTTGTCTGAAACCACAAGGCCTAGAGCTTAGATATTTGGCATTTAGCACCCTCTAGTGGAACTCTACAAAGATTGTTCAAATTATTTCCCTGGGGTCAAAATGGGCCCCACCCCAGGGGTCACTTCATTTTATAGACTTATAAAGGAAATCTTTAAAAATCTTCTTCTCACAAACCACAATGCGTACAGCTTAGATATTTGGTAAGTAGCATTGTCTAATGGATGTCTACTAAATTTGTTCACATTATGTCCCCTTGGCCAAAATCCGCTACGCCCTAGGGTTCTCATGGTTTACATGTAGTTATATAGGAAAAACATGAAAATCATTTTTCTCCAAAACTAATAGGACTAGATCTTAGATATTTGGTGCTGTGTATTGTGTAGAGAACCTTTATCAACTTTGTTTAAAAGTTGGCCCTGGGGTCAAAATTGTCCCTGCCTCGGGGGCCCTTTATATGTGAAAAAGGCAAACTTTAAAAATCTTCCTACTGGAAACCTCAATGCCTAAAGCTTAGATATTTGGTATGTAGCATTGTCTAGTGGATATCTACCAAATCTGTTCAAATTATGTCCCCTGGGCCAAAATTGGCCATGCCCCAGGGTTCTCTTAGTTTACATTGATTTTTTATAGGAAAACATGAAAAATCATTTTTCTCCGAAACTAATAGGACTAGACCTTAGATATTTGGTGTTGAGTATTATGAAGAGACCTTTACCAACATTGTTTAAATGTTGGCCCTGGGGTCAATTTTGGCCCCGTCCTGGGGGCCCTTAATATGTAGAAAAGGAAAACTTTGAAAATCTTCCTACTGGAAACCTCAATGCCTTAAGCTAAGATATTTGGTATTTAGCATTGTCTAGTGGATATCTACCAAGTTTGTTCAAATTATGTCCCCTGGGCCAAAATTGGCGACGCCCCAGGGTTCTCTTAGTTTGCATTGATTTATATAGGAAAACATGAAAAATCATTTTTCTCTGAAACTAATGCGACTATCCTTAGATATTTCGTGTTGAGTATTGTGAAGAGACCCTTTACCAGCATTATTTAAATGTTGGCTCTGGGGTTAAACTGAGAGTACTTTTGTACTCAGGTGAGCGATTTAGGGCCACCATGGCCCTCTTGTTCCCAATTTCAAGAAAAAAATCCCAATTTCAAGAAAAAAATTCCCATTTCAACAGAAATAACTTTTTTGCCTATAAAATAGAAACAGACAAGAGAATACATATAATCAAGGGACTTTTTAAATTACAAAATTAGTTTGTTTACTTTTGATTAGTGATCTGTGAAACCCACATTCTTTGAATCTATGTATGAAACCTGTGTAAAAAAAATCCCAATTTTGTGCAGGGGCCTTTTCCCCAAATACCCCTAAAAAGCCCTGTATAGGTGACATGAATTTTATGGGTGATGATGAGTCTGATTGTGAATAGGTCATTTTAAAACAGTATAAAGGTTGCTGGTTGTATTTGGTTTTATGAAGAATATTATGTGAAAAAACTACATAAATTGCTCTTTTTTTTCGAGTCAAAGTCTTGGGGGACGTTTTATTTACTAAGACACCCAATTTTGCTAATTCAGGAAGAGAACCCTAGTCAGAGAAGTGCCCCGCCTTCATTAGCAGCAAGTCGAGAAAGCCTGATCGGTATACAGAGTCCAAGGTCAGGTACTCCAGTCGACCATCAAAAAAGGTAAAATTGATATGTAGAAAATGGTAGAGCCTCAGTTCTGAATGCAGCTACTGTCCCCCAGGGCACAAATCCAGAAATGATATTTAATAAATTTAAGCATCAACTATGGTTGTTAAGTTTCAGTAATAACTCGGAAGATTTACCTGTTGCTATTGATTCCTAAATTATAATTCACAAATAAATGATAATTTAATCCAACATTCCATTCATTTTAATTAATAATCCAACACTAAAAACAGTTTGGTAGGTCTTGCTCAAAAAGGTCTTCAAGCACTTTTCCTTTGTTAAATGTAACATAAAATCTATTTTAAATTTTTCTGCCACAACAGACATATGATAGGCTTGTAAATTGCACTGCTCTTAAAAATTAGACCATGTACCCACACAATTTTTGTTCAAAGAAAAATAAAAGTTATTGTGCAATACCCCTGTGTAACCTGTTGAACTAACTATGCATGCTTCAGTGCCTTATGTTATAAAACTGAGCATAGAAACCAGTCTCAAATCTCAAGCATCTGATTGGCTGAAATGGCAACCAGTCGCCATTTCAGCCAATCAGATGCTTGAGATTTGAAAATGGTTTCCAATCTCAGCTTTATAACCTTAGCATCAGGTAAAAATGTATTATAATTTGCAGATATTCAGCTGATCTGACAGCCCTTCATGAGTATGACTTTGTGTCCCAAGGGGTCGGAGTTCATCCAAAAGGTATCATCCTTTCCTTCTTGTCTTCTGCAGCTTGTTTTCTTTGTATTTGCGATACATTTACTTGCAGCTTGTGAAGTTTACTCAGGTATTTTGAATATGTAAAAAGTTTTGAATTATTTCATTTTAAGACCTTAACTCTTGACTCCATATATACAGTTTAATCACATGTGTGACAAGTGTAGATCTGGATCATCAGGCAAATCTGTGTTACCTGATCTGGATCTTTACTGGTCACATCTAAGTCATAAATAACCTAATAAATCTGAAAGCAAACTGTGTAGATCCTGATCAGAAGGCAAGAATATGCTGACTGCTCCTGATCTACACTGTTTGCACAATAAATGCATATATATGGAGTATAAGTATCATGCATGAGTGTGAGGTTTAGATGGAAAAATCTGTCACCGAGGGTTAACTGTTTTGCGGGAACGAGGCTCTGCCGAGTTCCCGCCAAAACAGTTCACCTGAGGTGACAGATTTTTCTATCTTTACCGAATGTCTCATGCAAGATACTTTTTCTTGCATACCTTTTATTATTTATAACATTTCTGTGTAAGTATACAAACTAATTTATTTTCCTTATGCTGAAATATTGACGTTAACGCAAACCTTTTTTTATAAATGACGTCACTAACTTGAATATATTACGTCAGATACTTGAAGACGTGACGTCACTCACGTAACTCATTCTACATGGGGGTGTAGGATCGAAATTTCCTACACGGGTGAAAAAAAACGGATGACCTGATCTGGTATGCAAGAATAAAGGGTTAACTTCTGACTTGTCATCTTTGAGGTTGATCTCAGTTTGCATGAGTCAGCTGTTGAAGGTCAAAGACTGTTTTTTTACCTCATGTTTATGATATTTAAACAGATTTCCTTAACAGTTTTCTCAGGCGATGACTTGTTCATGAATTTGGTTGTTTAACTTTCTAAACCCTTTATTCCAAATCTACTGGTTTTATCATGTGTGTGACAGTGTGGATCCTGATCTCTTATATCCCACATGATATCAGTGTAGATCCAGATCTACACATCCATTCTGTCCGATTTGTTACTACACTGGTCACTTTTTGTCAGAAATAACCTAATGAATAAAAATGAATAATGCTGATCCTGATAACATGTCACACATGCGATAAAAACTTTACCTGTATATATGGAGTAAAGGGTATCACCAGCTGAGTTTGCAGTTATTTCAGCATAATTATCATGCACGTGTTTGTTAACTAACTTTAAATATACGAGAAGTTACTAAACAAACGATAAGAAATACTGTTTCAGCAGAGTCAATATTCTTTTAGGATTTGCATTTTCCGATACCTTTAATAATGCAAAAGAAATGGAAGTTTTTTGTAAGAGCTTTATTGTGACACAACCCATATTATATGTCATTTATGTAAACATATATTAAATCATATATCAAAGCAACACTTATATGTCTAAAAACAATGGAAAAAAATGAAAAAATTTTGTCTAACAATATCAGAACAAATGATCTTATTATGATATATTTAGAGGCTGTACAATGTTTATCTCGTCTCGGGGTTCTATTGTTTTTACAGTTACATATTAAAGTTGAGTGGTATCATGTGATTCTGCTGGGACAAATTTTTGCGCATAAGATGTATTCTGCCAGGCAGTTGAATTTTTCTGTTAAGACAAATAATTATGTGGTGTAATTTCACTGGTGTTAAATTTACACTTTAACCCTCGTGAGAAATATGCTTGATTTAAACCCAAGCAAAATATAACGATACCATATTACATTAATTTTGCTTCAAGATTATAGCATGCATTTCTTTTGTGTTTAAGTGTACCTGTGTACACATATAATATACATATATGGCGTTATGTGCTGTCTATAGTTACTAACATGCATTTTATCCTGATTGTTGTGCCTGGCGCAGTTTTAGGGCACCGTCGAACAGGGTCTCATGGCTCTCCGACCTATATATTCCAAACTGGAGCCGCGCCTAATGTACCCATGATGCAATCACAAGGTCAGAGGTTAAGATTAACCAATCATCTTCTGTTTCTTTGCATGCCAACTATCTGCACTGCTAATTAGCTCATGTACCTGTTTTATTTGTATGTGTTTCACTTATTTTTGCATGAGACATACCTCAACCCTTTACTCCATAGCTATGACTTTTATGTGCAACCAGTGTAGATTCAGATCAGCTGACATTCATGTGATCTAATCGGGATCTACACTAGTTGTTTTTTGGTAAAAAAAACCCTTATGAATCAAAAAGCAATTTATTCTGGCACAGCACCAGAGGGTGACACAAGTGTTCAACCTATCACCCATCTAGTGTTTTGAACCAATTAGTGCAGATGTGATGCAGTTTAATAGATCTATGCTTCTTACTGTCTTTAAAATGTTGTCAGTTTCCTTGTTTCATGTTGGTGCTCTGATTATAAAACTAAATATAGTAAGATAAGTCATAACAATGTTAAGTGTTCATTTTGTTGTGTTAATATTGTACATATAAATCATGTTTAATCACATATGTTCGATTTAAATATAAATGTTTGAATAGTTGGAGCCTAATCAGCCATGCTTTATAGTTGTTGGGTTTTTTTTATTTCCCTGTGTACCTTTATAATGGTGTGGCTTTAAGCTCAGGGCTGAAGGTTATAAAGCTGAGATTGGAAACCAGTCTCAAATCTCAAGGATCTGATTGGTTGAACTGGCAACTGGTCGCCATTTCAGCCAATCAGATGCTTGAGATTTGAGACTGGTTTCCATGCTCAGTTTTATAATCTTGGGCACAGCTCAGCAGACCTTCAGGATGAGCTCTTTTTGCCCAGTTTTGTCTTGTGTCTGTCCATCCAGATCCACGTTTTACTAAGTAGAGCATCAAGGTCAACCCTTAACTCTATGTATACGGTATATTAATCCCTGATGCAACCAATGTAGATTCAGATCAATTGGAACATGCTATCTGATCAGGATCTGCACTATTCACTTCTTGGTCAGAAAGAGATGTTCCAGCTGGCCTGGATCTACACAGTTCACCCATGGAATAACAGCCATATCCCATGGAGTACAGAGTTAAGATAATTTAATGATACCCATGTATATGAAACAAAATTATAGTAATCACCCTTGTAACCTCATTTACTTACAAATATCACAGTTAAGAGCTAGGGTAGAAAATCATATTTTACCATGACATCCTTCACTTTTCCAAAACCACAGAAAGTTCACTTCATTCATGTAATATGAACTTGCACATATTTTAGATATATTGTAAAGCTTGCCAGCACTAGAGTCAACACATTTTGACAAGTATAAACAACTAAATTACTGTTAATTTCACCAATATGTTTCCTGCACTCTCAGACAAACAAGAAGTTACAATATTTTTTTTAAAAAAAGCTTAGTGTAGTGAGAAACTGTAAGAGAAGATGAAAAATGATATATAAATTTTATAAGACACTGAATATCTTGTTCAAAATGACATTAAAACATTTTGTAACCTTTGAAATTGAAGCAAATTTAAAATTTGCAAGCACAAAGAAACTCTTGCATATCTTGTTATGTTTTTGTACCGGAGTTAGGGAGTTTTTCCTTTTATTTACACCACTACCTCATGTTCTGTACATCAACTTAGTATATTTTTCCATGCATGCTTTGCTTGTATACAGTCATAACTGTCTTTAAAAACCACTCGGGTGAAAACAAAAAAGTGGTCTTTGAAGGCAGATGGTCTTTGTTCACAGGTGAATTTGTTCTTTATATCAGTCAGTGGGACTGATAAAATGTGGTCTTCATCCAAAGGTGGTCTTTGTTTAGAGGTGTTCTTTAGGTTGAACTGTAGAGTTTTAATCAGTACCACATGTGCAAGCACATACACATTTTAAATCATCTAGCAATTTATACTGAAGCTTATCGTCACTCTTTGGGTAATTTATGTTAAACTTGAGATGGTTTTAAAGTTATAATTGGATTTAGTTACCAAAAGCAAACATAAGAGATTTTCTCCATAAAGTAGCAAACTATATTTTCTATTTCTAACCGGTGACCAGTGTAAACCCAGATCTGTGTTTGTGGGAATTTTTTAATGCTATACAAAAACATTACAGCAAATTTCTTGTCAAATTTACCCTAAAGGGATACAAAATATTCACTCTAAAAACTTGTATACTTTCAGGCCGAGGTCACAGAAGAATCGGCTCTGATGGACACTCAGAAATAAATCTAATGCATACTGGGAACATGGCTCAGCCTCCCTCCAATGTCAGTATACAGAAATCCCCTCCTGCTACCATTCACCATGTGAGCACATACCCAGGCTCTATGAGTAGTGGGTCACGGGAATCAACGCCTACCCCTCACCAAGGTAATAAGTGATTTATCTCCCTTGTCTTGAAGGGGAATCCTTAGAACAAACACAGAGTCCAGTTCTTCAAAGTAGACCTTAAATACATGAAGGGAGACACCATGTTTTCCAACATGGCAACATCCATTAACCCATCACTCCATATCTACTTTTGTCCCCACCGGTAATAACCCTTGAAAATTCTTAAGATTTTCTTAAGCTATCGAAATTGCTGTGCCATTGTTAAATTAATAGAATGTGGATGAGCTTACGAGCTAATTTAAGGATATGAATGCAATCCTAAATAAGGCTTACTAGAACCATTATTTCTGTAATGATTTTCTCTAAACAGGAGGTTTGGGGTTATCGAGAGAGAATACACCACCATACCGTTCAGTGTCTTACAATCCCCCAGATCCTGGTGCTAACAACAACAAATCACCGCTGAGATCCTCATCATGGACGTCTGAGCCTAATATCATGCCGCCTTTAAGTGTGAATGTGAATCTGGGTCCAGCTCCTGGTAAGACTGTTGTTAGTGTAGCATTCGTAATAACAACTTAAATATTAACCCTTTACAACTTATATTAATTTGTTGTTACTTGTGAGCGACCAGTGACGATCCAGATCACTGACACATTCATGCCATCTGATCTCGATTTACACTCAAATCTTAATAAGAAATAACCAAATGAATCTTAATGCAAACAGTATAGATATACTAATGGCACAGATGTGCCAGCTGATCAGGATCTACACTGTTGTTCATAAACCCATTACAGTTGTATCTGGGGAGTAAAGGGTTAATAGAAAATTTCTGTTGAAGCTGGTAGACAACATGCAGGTATGCATATGAAGAAAGCAGGACCTTAAGTTATAATCAGGAAACATGTAAAGCTACTGCTTGTAGTAAGTTACTGAAAAATTCTGAAAATACAGACTTGGGTGAGCAAGCTATAATAAAATACTGATTTCGCTTTAAAACTAACTAATTTCAATGGATTTCAGGATCCCAGTATGCAGGGTCAGGTGTCAGCCATATATTGTCAAACCCACTGTCTAATCAAGCCATGTCTTTGGTATATCAGTCACTGGATCACCAGTACCAGGTAATGTCAGTTAAAACTAATTACCACTTGTAAATAGCTCAGGGGAAAGTGTGTCTTTCTGCGAGTGCAGGGTTGGAGTTTGATCCCCCACTGCTCCAGCTAAAATTTAGTAGTCTTAATAATTTAGAACTCTATTTCAAATTATCACTCTTTATTTCCGAGTTTAAGAACTCTTATTTTTTATCAGGAAAAATACAGAATAAGATTTCATAAATTCAGAAATAAAGAGTGATAATTTTAAATAGAGTTCTTACTGACTTCCCTTTTGGAAGATTATTTTATTGTTAATAATTTTGTCTTTTGAATGAGACATTCAATGGAGCTCTAGTGTAGTGTTGCTATTTATCTGGCCCTTTTAAGAACCAGAGAAAGTTTCCTCTATATCTTTCACTATCCTCCAAAATGACATATGCTTTTCTAAAGTTGTTGAACATAAGAACTTTCGGTAGTGAATAAAAATTATACTAACTACAACAAAGAAAAGATCACTAAATCGATGTATGGTAGTGTTGTGTTAAATAACGAGTATAACTAATTTGTTTCTTTTCAGCCTATAGCACCATGTCCAACCAGTAGCGAATCTATGGAAATATTCCATAAGCATTGCCAGGTATCATTTTATGTATTACATTTTTTATTTAAAAATTTTCAAATAAATTTTTGTAACTTTTTAACATTGTTCTTTTTATTGAGCTTACCTATTTTTTAAACATGTATTCTGTTCCATGCATAATTCTTGTTGCTATAGCAACTGTATGGAAACAAGTTAAAAATTATTTATATCTTTGTCAGAAAAAACCTACCTACTCTAAAAGTGAACATTTTAGATCCCATCAGAAGGCATGGATGATCTAGATCTAGACTGTTTGCCGATGAAGTCTAAATATTGCTTATCTTTCTGCCATATTTCAGTTAGCCCAGAAGTACCTAAAATACCAGACAGAAATAGCCATGTTTGAGCAAACTCGACATGAACTAAGGAGGGAGCTACAAGAAGACGTCATGGATCATCAGAGTACGGCCCAGCTGATGGAGGAGTACATGAAACTGTCCAGTGAAAATGTAAGTAATGCTCAAGTTATGGAAGAGTACACAAAGCTGTAATCACTGGCAAGCTCTCTTAGTATACATGTAGCTTTCCATAGAGAATACATGAAGTTATCCAATAGCAATGTTAGTTCAGCCTAACTCATGAAAAACACATGAATGTGTCCAATTAAACTATGGTCCAACTCATGGAGAATACATAAGGCTGTCCAATGACCATATACTGCTTAATTCTCTGAATACATCAAATTTTCTAATGCAAATGTAATTTTATATACACAATGTTGCCTTGTGTTGAAAAACTCATATAAGATGCTCAAAATTTAATGTTGTTTAAATGAAAATTAAACTGAGTAATCTTACATACTGGCTAACACATATCTTCTTTTTAGTGCAAACATCAGAACTCCTTTGGTAATTGATACTTTAACCAAACCATTACTATGTAGCTCTGTTAGTTTTAATTCCATTAGCCTTGCTGACTCATCTAGATTAACACTGGTCACTTCTTGATCAGAAATCAGTTAATCTAAAAACCCTCACACACGAAAATTAAATACCTGCAAAATATAATCATACCACAGTAGCTTGACAGAAAGCAAACAATACACACATCATGCTTATAAATCAGTGCAACTTCTGGGTTGCAGATGATAAAACTGAGCATAGAAACCAATCTCAAATCTCTGATTGGCTAAAATGGCGACCATGGCTGAAATGGTGACTGGTCCCCATTTCAGCCAATCAAATGCTTGAGATTTGAGACAAGTTTCCATGCTCAGTTTAATAACCGTAGGCACTGTTACTTGGTATTTCAGGAGAGCTTGAAAAGCTTTCACAAGAACTTGACAAAGCAGTTGGAACAAATCAGAAAAAAGCAGCAAGATCCAAGAAGAGTTGGATCGCACAATAGTTGATCCTTGTGGAAGATTGTGGAAGACATGAATGAAATGGACCTGATTGGCTGTCATAATAGCCTATTGTAATTTGCATAGAGCAGCAGATAATTTAGGCAGTGTGGAATTAATTTACCAACTAATATTTGCGCAAACAAATTTTTGCGCTTTGGCAATGTTAGACATATTTGTGAATATTTATTTTCGAGTTTTTATTATTTCTGAACAATAATTTCATAACCCTGCACACATTCTTTCGCAAATAATTTTTGTGCTTCGGTGCTATCCATTTATATAGCAAAATTAATTAGTCACTAATATATGTTGGTTTACAGTATTAAAACTTTACCTGCTGTAATAATATGAGGGACTAGGCTTGTTTTGACAAAAGTTGATCAAGTCCATTTATTGGTTGTTGTCTTTTACATGTATTTATAACCTTAATATTTTTTACTGAATAGATAATGCTGTAACCCTACCCTAATCAGACTGACCATAACTCTATTCAGACTGTCAACCCTTTTCTCCATAGATATAACTTTATTGCGTGGGTGAACAGTTTAGATCCAGATCAGCCAGCACATCCGTGCCATTTGATCAGGATCTAAACTGTTTGCTTTTTTATTTGCACAGATGTGCCGGCTGATCTGGATCTACACTGGTTGCATACGTGTAAAAAGGTGTATGTATGGAGAAAAGGGTTAATGGGTGACTGATCTGCTCATCAGTCAGGTTGTTATTGGGGTAGCTTAAATGTTGTGCTAAGCAGGAGCAGGGTTCACAAAGATCACAGACTTGTTGTCAAATGTTGTGGAAGATGTAGAATTGAATGGCAGTATGGTCTGCAAATGAAGGCAGAGGTTTACAATGGTTTGTTTTACATGTATACCAAATATTCAATAAGATATCAGACTTCTTAATAAGATGTTGGTCTGCTTAATCAATAAGATATCAGACTGTTAAATCAATTATATTACACTCATTAGAGAATGAAAACATTTGGGCTTCACTGATGTTGCACAACCCAAATGCTTTTCATATCCTGATAAATGCAATAAATTATCAATTTAATAATATCAATTTGATAAGGATTTATGCAATAAAAATTTATCATTTTATACAGGTGAGATATTATTTTAAGGGAAAGTAACAAGATGTTTGATAAAATATTTATGTTGAATATGAATGGGAACTACACATCTCCATCATTTTGTATACCTTTAGAACAATTTTTTAGTATTCCAAAACAAATTTTAATTATTTTTTGAAATATTTTGCATTTTATAGATTGTTAAGTGTATTGTTTTACTGACTTTTCTAGCAGGACTAGATGTGAAAATTATTATAAAAAGCCAATAAAACTCTTTGCAATCTACTTAAGTTTCATTGCAATGTATGGATTAATTTTCACACGTAACATGGAAACAACAAATTCGCATGAGCATGAATTATCACAATGGTATTATTCTGTAAGACATACTGTTCAATTTTTTTATTTTGGTGGGGTTGACTTTCTGGAAATAGCCTTAGTGTATATAATATTATGCGCACGAAACAAAACAGTGCTTTATGAAATTATTGCCAAAACTAGATATGAAACTAGGTATGTTCATATAACCATGTTACTTCATTGGATACATCTTGGTCAGAAATAACCTAAAAAATCTAAAAAGGAACAGTATGGATCCCGATCAGATGGCACAGATGTGCGGGCTGATCTTGATCTACACTATTTGGCCATGAAACTAAGGTGTATCTATGGAGTACAGGGTTAAATATCATACTTCTTAAGAAGAAATGTAATTGAATGTTAAACATTTCTTTACCTGCACGTCTTTTGATACATATTGAATAATGTCTGGATTGTCATACATTCAACTGTAAGTCTTTAGAGGTTTTTAATATAATATACACTGATTGCCCTTATGATTAGACCCCTTTATAATGAGTAGTGTTCAAACAGTTCTGTAGGGCAAGTCCCTTGTTTTATTTTCTCTCTGAATCACACAACATGAATCAGACATGATGAACTGATGCTAGATAAACATATTTATATTTTATCATAAAACTATAACAGCCACTGTCAATTGTTCTAAGTGGCTCTTCAGAAACTTTTCTATGATAAGTAAAATGGAATAACCCTTTTCTCCCTATAAAGGCGGCTTTAACCCATGTGCGACCATTGTAAATCCAGATCAGCCAGCACATCTGTGGCATCTGATCTGAACTTGCACAGGTCACATCTTGGTCAGATATAAACCAAATAATCTAACAGGGAACAGTGGATATCCTGATCAGACAGCACTGATGTTCCGGCTGATCTGGATCTACACTGTTTGCCCAGGTAATCAAGGTGTATCTATGGAGTAAAGGGATAAATACTCAGTATTAAAGCTCATATATGGTTGCATTGTATCTTGTGTGGAACATTGAATGGAGACTGAAATAAATAAAATAAATTAAAAGTTGTTTATGTTTTGCTTTGTAAATGTAAGAAAACAAACTTAGAGCCATGTTTGAAGGAATCCCGGTCAGAATGGTAAAAACGGCATTATCTCGAACTGTACAGTCCAGAACAGCCCATTTTTGATAACTTTGTTCTAGTAATAGGTTGTACATCTATTACAGTGAAGAACAATTAAATCTACTGATTTTTGTTTCGCCTGCAACAGCAGGTAGATACATAGGGATCCTTTCGTCTGGTGACATTGTGGTGTCATCGGCGTCGTCCGGTAGTCCCACAGCTTTAACATAAAACTTAATGTTGCCTAGAACTTTATAAAAGTACTTGTCCTATTCACTTCATACATGGAATATATCATCAGCTTGAACAAGGCCATCACTGACAAGAATGATTACTCCTGTTTGCCTTTGTTTGTTGAGCCCCTTTCACTTGGGGTTCCATTTGACCAAAAGGTGATAAGATTTTTTAAAATAATTTTCTTATTAGCCATGAAGCTGAGGGAGGGGTGAATCCAGGGTCATTGTTTGAACAAAATATACGAGGACGATGTCAGGAAGCTTCAGGCCATCGCTGGTTAAAATCTATCTGTTGGTTTCAGAGGAGAATATCTTTTAAGATTTTGCTTATAAGCCCCGTGGCTGAGGAGCGGTTATTCCCAGAGTCATCATTTAAACAACTTGAGAAAAGGTAAATGATATGACTCTTCATGTTAAATTTGGTTAAAATCCATCCATTAGACTCGGATGAAAGAATTTTTAAAGATTTTACTAAAGGCCCCGTGGCTTGGGAAATGGTTGTTATTTGCCCTGCAGCTGAGGAATGGTTCAGTTCGGCGTCATTATTTAAACAACTTTACAAGAGGTCAATGTCAGGATTCTTCAGGCCAAATTCTGTTTAAATCTATTTTTAACATTTTGATTATTAGCCCCTGGCTGCGAACGTTTTCCCCCTGTGTCAAAATTTGAACACCTACAGAAAAAGTCAATGGAAAAATAACAGATATTTGTTAGCTTTTTCCAAATATATTTAAAACTTAATGTAAAAAAAATATCACTTGAAGACACATTTTCCCGTTACGTGTCCAATTTAAACATCTGTCACAAGTTCCAAGAACAGTACTATGTACAGAGGAAATGGGTATATCCCAGCCGATCAGCTGTCTGTCAACGTGGCACAACTCTAAGAATTATGGGATACCCATGCTGTCCATCTCCCGCTTCATCTGGCACAGGGCGCACAAACCGCAACACGTAAATGTAATGCAGTCATTACACAACGTTCCCTGAAGATGAACAAAGTTATATTTGCTATAGCTGCCATTGGCTTTCCAGTTTTCTTTTCTCTGTAAACCGTTACTCCATATATGCACCTTATTTGCATGTGCGAACAGTGCCGCATGATCGGGCCCGATGGAGTAAGGACAAACTGTGCCCAAGGTTATAAAACTGAGCATAGAAACCAGTCTCAAATCTCAATGACTTGTCGCCATTTCAGCCAATCAGATGCTTGAGATTTGAGACTGGTTTCCAATCTCAGCTTTATAACCTTCAACCCTGATTGAAAATGCCGTAAAAAGAGAGTATGCACCATGGAAGCTTGGCTTGATTCGATCTTTTGTAAATGTTGGAGAAACTTTATTTTTTTATCAACTTTCTGTTTGTAACAATTTGTTATATTTCCTAAATTGACGAATGGCCTAACACTATTATAGGCGATAGATAAACTTATGATCAGTGTCGATTTTTAAAGTTTTTGTTATACTGGGGCAAGTGTGAGGTAAGTGAACCCTAGAACCTGGTTTAAACCCCCAGTGGCAAATTATTTTGCCGCTGACCGTTCCAAGGCGGTAACCAAATGTTCTCATGTTCGTTAATTGTTTATGGTGTCTGATTTGAATTTAACATACGTACTTATGAACACATGCTCTCTTTTCCTCTCTACCTTTTCGCTGCTTGGGGAGGCTGTGTTTTGTGAGTATGCATATTTCACTTTTTGTAAAATTTCTCATATTAATATGGCCTGCAATGATTACTTTTCCGAAAATAGATTTTTCAACTTTATGGTTTTACCCTTTCTCATGTCAACGACCCCTTAAGTCATGTATCCGTTCTCCATTATCGTGTATGGTTTAAACTTGTGAACGAATGATTATAAACAAGCATAAACATATAATGATAAACAAATGGTTATATTATCATGAGTTTAGTATTTTATCGATAATTAGACAGTCAGGTGACAGACAAGATACCGGTAATATCAATACGGTTTAGATCTAGCAGCAAAACGTATAGAAAGTCGATATATCATCATGTTTTCTTCATGAGTATTGATCACTGGTAATAATAATATTCAGTTCACTCGTTCATAATTGGTTACATCATCAGAGTATCACGTGACTGTCTACATATCCATAATTAGTTATACCTGTATACCACCGAGAGTCCTTAAGCGTTGTCTGAGAGCGACCATGCCCCCTGGTACGCAGAACGGCACACATATATTTTCCCCCATCCTGGACGCTAGCTGGCACTCAACACATGGCGCACAACACCAAACGCAAAGGCCTGTAACCAGAACGTACGGCCAAACCTGTCTTCAAAGACCACCAATGGAAAACCCAAAAGTGGCCTTCGGAGGCAGATGGTCTTTATTCACAGGCGAATTTGTTCTTTAAATCAGCCAGTGTGATAAATAAAATGTGGTATTTATCCACGAATGGTATTTGTTTACTTTTATTGGCACTGGTTGGACTGTGCCTAAAATCAAAAACTTAAAACTGTAGATCAGTCTCAAATCTCAAGCATCTTAGTGAAATTGAGACTGGTCTCCATTTCATCTAATCAGAACTTGAGATCTGAGACTGGTCTCCGGATTTAGTTTTATTATCTTGGGCCCTGGATCTTGATAAATAGATCTTGACAGACTAGGCCTAAGAGTAAATGAAGCGCCGAACTTGATGCATACAAAACGAACAGCAATAAGCTTATTAATTAACATGGATAAAGCACTGTCAACAATAAATTTAAGGATGAACCTCGTTTTACATACACATTTCATAGTGTATGTTTGCATTATTGTCATTTCTGAAGAAAGTCTTAGAGTGCATTTGCCAGATTATGTTACGGTCAGCTGCGTCATATGTTATAATAAGACAAACATGGAGAAAATGACTTTTATTGCGTTTGTGCGTCTGTCTGCATTTATTATAGATGGACACGTTACTCACTCTGCTTTGAGGTCAAATATTAAAGATTGTCCAAATCTTATGAAATTTGGTCAGAATAATATGTTAGAATTGCTTTATTGAAATATGCAACTTGAATATTTCCACTTGCCGAGGAGCGTTTTTGAAAAACAACGAAATCTATGAAGGCACCCTGATTTCTTCCATTTTTTCCCTAAATGTAGAGATTTTTCTACGTAGTTTATGCTTGCCTTGAACATGCACCGGCATAAGTTTTATATGATTTTAGTAAAATCTTTGAACTGACAGATGTTCATTAGATTTGGACGGACAAAATTTAACGTCAAAACTGGGTGAGCAACGTGTCCATCTACCTTAATAAGATAGTATTTCCAGAAGTAATCTGTCAGTTTTTACGTTCTCCTGCACTCTCTAAATGGTTACAGGTTTAAAAAGATACTTACAATTAGTAGTGTCCTGTGTACAGTCGAAGAGTCCTGACGACCAGTCCCGGTTGCCCTGCATGGGTATGAGGATTTTACCACTTGGTGCCCCGAACTCGGGTTGATAGGAGGGTACAGGCTGTTGTACTTGTGGATATAAGTTGCCTTGCTGATAAGCTCCTGGCTGAGCATTAATCGGCTGTTTCTCGGAATTCATGGTTCAATATTTCTGTATATCTACAGGAAGAGAACAATGGTATTTTGTAATAAATTAAGTATTTTAATTACTCGAGTCCCGAGCTTTTTAGGTGTCCAGAGCGGAATTATCAGGGTGGGGGAGGGAGGTTCCTGGAAGTTTCCTTATTCGTAAGTTCAAGTGAAAAAAATACTACACTTTTATATTTAAAATCCACGGCTCAACCAAACATGAAAGTTTAAACAGAATTCTGAAACTGTAATTTTCATTCCGAAGCGAACCTCTTCCAATCTGAGAAGTGTATTGTTTCATTTAGATATGAAATGAAATCAATTTTTATGATATCTAACAATATATAATTATAAAAAACGTAAGAAATATATTTGGCTGCATTTCTACAATTTAGAACTAACTTTAATAAATTATTATTTATATCAAATAACATTTTCTTTATTATTTCACTTTTAAGATTCTCAATAAAGTTTAATTAAAATATAACAGTCCGCGTTTGTTTTTCTTTATATCCTTGCCGTTGTACTGTGACACTGACAGTTTTTTCAATGACATAAAGATGCAAACTTGTACCGTTCAAGCTTTATTCCGAACTCTAAATTGTCCAAAATGTTTGTTCTTTAAGTACTAACAATTATTGAAATCACACGAACTTGTGCCCTTTACGCATCGTAAAGGCTATTAAAAGAAAGGTTGGTGTTTTATGATAACATGATATATACGATTTTATCGCTGAATCAGCTTTAACATCATGGTTATGATTTGTCTATTCACTATTTTCTTATTTTGCAATAAACAAAAAAGTTTTGAAATCATAAATAAAGTGGCTATAAGACAAACAAGGCAAATATACCAAGAATCTACCATCGGTGGACTTGAAGAAACAAGACTCTGAAGATCCAGTCAGTAATATCTTTTTTCAAAAACAAGATATTTTACTTTGATTCCAATTATTGTTGTGTTGTTTTTTCAGTACATTTGATAGAAGGGTTTCTGTTGTAGGTTTTCTCGTTTCTTTCAACCCATCTCTTGGTCCGGATTCAAGTTAAAACGACAATAAGTTGAAGTACGGGCCGAAGTTTCACGACCTCCACTCAACACTCGGTCTGTGCCACACGCGGTGACTTTAAGATCTTAAATGTCTCTATTGATTTAAGCATGGTACACGAATTGTTAGAGAAGCCATTTTTATGTCATAAGATAATTTCTAAAAGAAAGCATTAGTTTTTCAAGAGAACGCATTTGTGTGAGCTACTTGCGAGTTTGTATTGGCGAACGTTAGTTTTACGTGTTTGTTTAAAAAGTATTTTTTTCTTGAGAAAAATAAAGAGAATTCACACATAAATTATTATAAAATTACTGTACATTTACTTCAAAAGGAATGAATGGGATTCGGAAACAAACCTTTGTCAGGTCCTACATGATCGTTTCAACTTGTTGGTGAAATGCGGACCGTTGCGAAATGAGGACGTTTATTTGGACACCTGATAATGCTGCTGAAGATAAAAATTATCATCCATAAGTACAAGGGCTTGAGCTGATTGGGATTGACCGATAAATCAAGGTCACCGAGTTACGTCTGTGTATCATTTTAGATTCGTCTGATCAAGAAAACATGTTCAAACCTGCGAGTTTAATACGAAATTTAAATAGAACAAGCGTGTCAATGGCTTGTCAGAGCGAACGTTTCTAGTAGCTATTTTCTATAGGTAGGCGAGTTATGGCCATAACTAAAGATCCACTAAGGGAAACTGGCTAGTTACCCAACTTATCCACGATCTCAAGGTCTTTTGGTCATAAATCATTGCGAAAAATTCGGAATTCCGTTATGGTTGCCTTTGTCAAATATTTGCAACAAAAGAGCCTTCACTCAGGAATGTCTTGCTATCAGATTTGGCTGCATATTATTCCCATTCTAAACAATTCCAAATGCATTTAGAAAACAGTTTATTCCGTATCGAACCACAGAAGTCTGATTTTTTTCAGGATCTATACTTATCGCGTCAATAAGCCCAATTTGTTCATGGTGTGTCACAAACGACCGTCCATTTCGTCCTCGTCAACTGGGGTTTGAATATGTTTATTCCTTTACTCCATGGCTTATGGCTGTTATCCATGCCGCCTGATCAGGATCTGCATTCGTCAAGTTTTGATCAATAGGGCTATTTCTGACAAGAGGCTACTAGTGCCTCCCATACATATGTAGTAAATGGTAAAGACGGGGATAGAGGTTATCAAAGATTTTTTTTATTCGTCGACACGATTTATTCCATGTGCACAGGATCTCGAGTCTCGTTGTAGGTGAATAATTAAGAATTTACTTTTTTGAATCCGTTTTCTTTTCTCGTGTTGTCAGACAGGACCACTAACTATAAGCACTAAAGATATATATTATTAAAGCAATGATTTAAGCGTAAAAAGGGAAATTTTCGTAGCCAGTGATTACCAAAGTTTACCTGTATTCCTTTGTCATCGGCCTAACAAAACCAACAAAAGTTGCAAAAAAGTTGCAGAAAGTTGATGATGATGGTGATGATGATGACGACAACGACGATAACGATGGTGATGATGATGATGATGACGACGACGACACCGATGATGAAGATGACGATGATGGTGGTTCTGCTGCTGATGTTGCTGCTGATGATGAGGATGATGATGATAGCGTCGCTAGAAATATTGGCAAGGCTGATGATACATTTCAGAGAAATAGAAGGAAGTTGTTTAAGAAGCTGTACTTGAAAGCTTAGCACCATTGACTTTTTAGAATATACGTACGTTCAAAATTAATTTGAATGATCTTCTATCTAGATTGGTATTAACTAAGATTGATTATTGGATTATTTAAAATAGACAAACAAACTATAGTAGTTCATAGTTATTGCCTCTGCTTTCCTTACATTTAAAGTCTTCATTTATAGACTACATAATAACACTTTCATATAAATATATATGCACAAGTATTATAAGCCTGATTTTCACCCTAAATTGTTTGTTTAGTCTCTGGTTAAGTCAGAGATCGAGAGTGTGCACACGCTCCGGTAGAGTGAAAAGGGTTAGGCCTACTTCGTGTAAAATTAAGCTGCATTTCCAAGAAATACCCCCTTCAACTAAATATCCCAAGAGTTTTTGTAAGGAAAACAGATCACTGCTTAAACCCAAGCACTGTGTCTTCTCTAAGAAAACGGGGTTTGTCGCTGTGGGACGCCTGAAGTTGGCAATTTATTCGGTCGGTCATTACGCACTACACTTTTCACAACAGTGTGATCACTTGTCAAAAGATGCACGAGAACTTCGTGCGGAAAACATCTCTTAGTGTTCACATACACATACTGTACACGGTATATTGTTCTTCGTTTGACGCAGGCGATCGTTGGACATACAGAGGTAAGAGACATTTTTCTTCCTCATGTAAAAATTGGATAAATACTAGGCGTGAATTTAACACGGCAGTATTTGTTCAGGTTCGATTTGCTTTTACGATGACGACAGACTTCCGATTACTCGATGGTAGATCGCTATCATCGTAATCATACCCACACCCTTCCACTGTAATATAGTAGTAGATCAACATTGTCAACATCACGATCTAGAGGTGTTGTTTTCTTTTGTGTTAAACCAGTGTCGAAGAAAATAAAACAAAGAGAGTGGTCCGATCTCAAGCATCGGATTGGCCGAAATGGACACTAATTGTTAATCTTTGTTTTTATGATATTGGGCCCGTCCCCTAGGTGAATGACGATGATGAATTTTTGACTTTTCTAATTTCCAAAAAATATCATTTTGTCCCTCCCCTAAAATATAATCAAAATGACCCTTGAAAACCAGCAGCTAGAGGAACCCCGTGTATTAACTGTATTTACAGACAACATGTACATCAGTCCTTTTTATATATGTTTATGTTGTTTTACAGCATACAGATAACTAAAATGTTTGGGTCCCACGGTCCTGCTCACACGTACGCGCCCAGCAACACTCATGGGTATCCACCCCAAGGGTATCCGCCCCAGGGCTTCCCAATGAGCCAGCCGACTACGTACGCACCTGTAACACACCAGGTAAATATCTTAAAACGAACAAAACATCCTCAATTGCTAATGCTCAAAGATTCTGTATCAAAAATTTAATGTTCAAAGTTTCGGATTTCCAAATTACCAAACTTGGTTGAAAGAATGGTCTTGATGACTATCATTAAAATAGTTTAAAAATTAAAAACTAATTACCATACTGGTTTTTTTTATATTGAACTTCAATTGAAATTTGGTTTCTGATCATTTACTGAGGATAGTCGTCAAACTTGGTATGGAGATAGTCTGCGGTCAACGGATGGCATCTATCGATTTTGATGTTGAAGGAATTTATTCACATAACGTTAAAATTGCAGCTTTAACCTAATAACTGTTGGATAGATGCTGTCATCAACAGTCCGGAGGATTATCTTGCTCAGTTGCTGGCCTCGATTGAATTGGCATATCACTCAGCTTGGTGGAACTCTTGTAAACCAATAACTTTGCGTAGACTGCTTCGCGATACTATCTCAGCCCTATCTCAGTCTGTCTGACGAACGGTAGGTCGTGTAAACCGTCTACTGGTGGAGTAACAACATTCCGATTTTACGAAAAGCATTCCCTTCCACCCTTGTGACAGGGAGGTCGTGATGGCAAAGAGATGCTTTGTTCTGAATTCAGTTAGTTGAACGACCCAACTACGAGACTATAAAGGTAGCCTACTACCAGCAGTAAAACAACATTACACTGATCTTAATATTGTGCCATCACTTACATTAAGACATGATAGTGTTTGGGGTTTATTAGGACAGTCTGTTATGGCAAACTTAGATAAATTTGGACCTCTAACAATGAGCTTTCCCAACTCGAATTAAATGTAATTTTTGTACATATTTCCCTTAAGTGTCACCACGATTTCGTAGCTATGGGATCTCCCATCCCTATAGCTGTACAAGTGACGTGTTCGTTCTGCCGAGCAGATATTGTAGTGACATTGTACTGCAAGTTTATCTTAATGGTCTACAGAAATGTCTTAGAAGGCTAACGCGCCAGAGCACAGTTAAATATACCAAAAACTTTTTCAGAGCCCAGCTGTTAGCACAAAGATTCCTTATTCCTATTATGGTATTCTGCAGACTGTACACTTTAAGCATACAGCACTGTTAATACTACTTCAGATTTATCCACGTTCCAATCAGAAATAGATTTAAGTCGATCTGTACATTTCTTTTAACTATTTTCAGCCGTCGGCTCAGGCGTCCAATAATATAGTAATGAACATCGGGGGTACGGGAGGTCTGAACAATAACAAGATAAAAGCTGGTAATGACAAGGGAAGACCGTGGACCACGGATCTATGCGGCTGCCTGAACGACGTCACGGGATGTAAGTACTGTAATAAACCCAGTTCAAGTAAAATAGCAAGAAGTATCCGTGATTTTGAAACAGTACATGTCGTTTAATGAACTTCTTACACTCCTTGATCACAATAAATGCCCACAAGGCACCGCCTGCAAAATTTATTCGAAGATAACCCGTTCATAAAAAGCGCCAGCCAAATTTTCTTGGTAACTTCGTTACGGCCGTTAAAAAGACAACAATAAAAAACAACGCAAGACGATTGTAGCAAAGTTATCTATCGTTTGTTAAAGTATTATTTGCTCCATAATTGTTTTTATTTAGATACGTTAGTACCATTATATTTGGCGCATGTGTAATTTTGCATATTTCTTGCAAGGGTAAAAGCGCGAATTTAAACCCAAATCATATAACACCATCTTATAATGTCTTCATAGAAAACTTCACTGCTTATTATTAGCTGCTCAGTTTTTCGCGAATATTAGGCTCGCGGAATTTAATGATACCACAGTCTATTTTTTAGGGTAGTTGCACTCATTAAACAAGTGTTCCCGGAACTCGCGATTGACGACGGCCTTCTTTGCTTTTTAAGTTACATACAGCAATAATCTACTAACAATGACATGTGGTTACAGGTATGTGCGCCTGGTGGTTTCCGGCCTGCTTTATGGCCCAGTTGGCTATGCGGTTGGATGAGTGTATCTGTATGCCGTTCTGTGTGCCTCAGTCAATTATGGCAATGAGAATCCTGATCCGAGAGCGGCATGGGATCCGAGTAAGTAATAAATTGTCTGCACCTTTTTGTCAGTCGAGTATCTAGTCATGACCATTTTGTTTGTGGAAGACGCACACACTACGGTATTCCGGCACTTCACGTATCGAACGTTTCCAAACGTTAATTCACTCAGTTATTAACGTAACATGTAATTGCTGTTTCTAATATATTTTAACTACATGTATGTTTTTTTAGTATAACTTATTTGTTACATCATTTATGTGCATGTCTCAGCTTCTACACGAGCTGTTAAAACTTTTTTCAGGGAGGCATCTGTGATGATTGCCTGATGTCTTGGACGTGCCCTCTATTGACACTGTGTCAGATGAAACGAGAACTGGACAACATGGACCTGCGCCAAGCCGGCTTATAACGTCTACACGGCTCCTCCGCGAAAGCCAATGGGATGCCAAGCCAGCATGTTTTGTGTGAACTCTCTGTGTAGTGATGTTAGCATGTTCATGAACGATGAGAGATAAACGATGATGTGATTGATTCATGTACATGTAGATCAATTATTAACAAAGTTCCGAATGTGCATATATTTGTAAAGCGAACAAAATAGAAGTTAAATTATCAAGAGTTGTTTATCTTAAAATCTGTCGAAGTGTATCGTTGAAAAGATTATACAGTATTTAATATTTATATCTTGCCAATCCGAAAATAATGGTTGCCTTGTCCAGACGAGTCGTCACAGTGTGTGCACAGAGCATGAATGTGTGTGCATCCCACTTAGTGCGAAGTCATCTTCTATTCAAACTATCGCCCTTTTCATCATGTTTTGCAAACTCCGTTTGGAGCTAACCTTCCGTTTATGTAAACACAAAACGATGTATTAAAGTAGCCTATATCATGTTAAAGAACAGTACTTGACGCCGACAAATCTCATAACGTTAACTATTTCTGCGACTTCGACTGAGGCGGGGCTGAAAGTTCTAACGACAACCGTCGCTACATCTGCCTCTTTATTTGTTCTTATTAGCTCCCTCATAAAAAATAAGCATTGTCTGCGTATCAATTTCAAAACTGTCCCACTGCCATTTAAAAAATCCTGTCTGTATTCATAGAAACTCTTTACCTCAAAATAGTGGAAAACAAGGAACAACATCGCACGCCTTCAACATTTTTAAAGGACTTATAACCTATAAATCAATGTGTAAAATTGCAATAACATGCGCTTACACAATGTAATCTATCAACAAGAATGAGCATTCCATACTGAAGCAGGATACGTTTGGTGTTGCTATCAACAATGATAATTCTGGCAAAAAGCATTATAACTCCAGATTAGCAAATGTCCCTTGCAAAAGAATTTTATTTAAAGCTCGATATGCCTTGTAACTTCAGAGTATGTGTATTTTGACGGTCATATATTTGAAGAGCATAAATAAATTTTTTAAACAACCGTTCTAATCGGAACTTTGTCAACAAAAACATTACTCCCGATCGACCAAAGATGTTCATTTTCTTATGGCACGGATAATTTCGTCTGGCTAGTTCAATAACTCCTGTTCGGACGTTTTGAGGTATTCCCCTTCTCCACCCCAACTAGTTACACCTTCATAAATGTAAACGCTATAATTGTACAAGTGGTAACTTTCTATTGACGAACAGTAACTGTATATATTCCAAGTATGATGCTGCTTTCAGAGATATAAGCAACATTTCAGTTTCAGAGTTAAAATACACGAATCTGAAACGAGCACAAACAAATACAATGCCATAGACAAACCCAGCTACAGTTTTTAGATACCCGTTTATGTTTTCAGGTACCATTTTTATGAGGTATCAGTTATTGTGTTATCAGGTACCAGTTTGTGTTACCAGGTACCAGTTATTGTGTTACCAGGTACCAGTTTTATGCCCCCACAATGTGGGGCATATAGAGTTGCACTTGTCTGTACGTCCGTCCATACATCCCCCAAATCTTGTGGCATCAACTCCTAATTAACTATCGGGCGGATTTCTTTCAAACTTGCACAGATGATCCAGCAGTATGTGTAGATGATTGTAAAGGAAAGACCATTTTTACCAGAGTTATTGACCTTTGTTATAAATGTTGTTGAAGCAGTGGGGGACATTGGAGTCTGAGGACAAATTCTAGTTGTTTTCAGGTACCAGTTTGTGTTATCAGGTAAAAGTTTATGTTATCGGGTACCAGTTTTTGTGCAAAAGGAAGAGTAATGACTGTGCAAGTAGCCTCTCAAATGAGAATAACAAGTAAATACGGTTATAGAAAACTGTATATATAATTTATTTGTTTTTATAATAGGAAATAAACAGCACTTACAATGAGCACATTTTGCAACTATGAAATATAGTTCTAACAACATTAGTAGGAAAATACATAAAGTGTAGAATTATGTGTACAATTTAAAGCAAACAAGTGAAATAGTTCAATTATAAGCAAATTAACAATCTGTTTAGCTATCAGTTTGTATAAACATAATTGATTCCCAACTGAAGAATATTTGAGAAAATTGCAGCCAATGTGTATTTTTAGGTTTTTCTATTTTTAGAATAATTAAATATTATACTTTCTCTTTACATTTTACCATTTTCTTCTTGGTGTAATTCTTATTTCAATAAATGTCATTTTAAGAAGTTAACTAAAACACAAATCTGCCACTTATCTACTCACACTTAATACAATGCAGAAGTCTGAATAAAATAATGATGAATAAATAGTAATTTTACTTGTGAGAATTGGAGATGAAAATGAATGTTTCAATCTATCATAATATTAACCGGGGTACATTCCTCATGTACTTTGCTACAATAACTTCCTTTCTGGTAACAATTTTGATTTTACACTGAAAAATGAATATGATTACCACAACAGCCACTGAAAAACAATTGTGTTAAAAATTCTTTCACTTGCGACAACGTGCATGCACTTGATGCAAAATGCAGAGAATTAATATCCCATCAATTGCCTTGTCTCCCAATATTTATTTAAGACTGAAGTCTGAAGCATTTAAAGAGAGTAATTATAAAACTTGAAGTAACAATTTAATACATTCATTGGCATATGAATAACTTCTTGAGCTTCTCACAATTTGAACAACTCAAATGTTTTTCATACCTGGATGAATAAAAAAAATATTTTTAATCCTAAAATATATTTGTTAGTTTATGAATGTAAAGGCAATTCATTTTTGTTGTCACCAATCAGTGACCTAATTTCTCTACTTTGCCATGTATATAAAGTAAATTTTAATTAATCATCTACAACTTGAGAAACTATTACCCACTCTTGTAAGAAATGTGATAAGATATCTGTGATAGTCAGGGGGACATTAACAGTGGCCTCTTTTGAAAAAAAAAATCTGTTGAAAATTACTTTCTTCCCAACAAGTTACAGTTGCAATACTGGAACATTTGACAAAACTGCAGCTTACATGTAACTAGAATAGATATCGTAAGGAAATCGCTTCATAACATCTCAGCACAATCAAATTATAATTCAAAGTGACAAATTACAGATGTTTAACAGTAGCCCTTACAAAGCTTAAACTTTTCTACAATCAGAAACTATTTATACAAAACTTTTTGAGAAAAAAGACACAACATTTTCATAAGCTGAGGTAAACTAACTAGATGGTCCATAGAAAGTAATATTTGGCAACATGATTAAGAGGGTAGGTTGGTTAAGTGTCAGCACAACAGATATGGGTCCAAATTTATAAAGCAGCTTCATATGCCATATTTATCCTATTTAACCTCTTTGTGAATTGGCAACCATGTCTTTTGCCCAAATTGCTACATTTTCGTTTGCCAGTGGTTTTAGAAAAAATGTGGGTGTTAATTTAGTTGATGTAAGAACTTGATGAATACTGCAAATCTGGGTTTCCCTTAAAAACAAATAATTTTAATATTTGAATAACTTTTAACAAAATCAGCTAGTGTTCTAAACTGGTAACTTTAACAAAACACAAATCAATCTAAATATACATGTCAACTATAGTAAATTCTGCATTAATTAGAAAGTTACAGCTATAATTAAACACAACATGTTTCAAGTTGTTACTAGAAATGCTTTATAAACATGGACCGCTGAAATAACAAAATTAAAGGAAGAAAATGTGGAAGATTAATATACAATAACAACTCTTGCTTTTAATTATACATGCACACTTTCCCTGGACTGTTTTAAAAGCAAGTCAATAATTTAAAGTCATTGAGTTCAATGTCATAATGTTGGACTGTTTAACAAGTTGTCTTTCTTTGTTTACACATTGCTGTTTTCAAATTTTTTGCAGATATATATACTAACCGAATGGGCTATAGAGTATAAATTATCATACTACAGGGATATGTTTTAGAGACTTTGATCAGGTTTCAGAGATTTCGAGATAAGACTTAGGATATGGAGCTGTTGTGTAGGTTGCAGGAATGACTGCTGATTTAGGTCTACACTGGTAACTTACCAGCTTACCTCAGTTCAGCAGGTTATAGGTGGAAATATCAAACCAGTATCAAAACTGTTAATTGATAGTTTCAAACTACATGTAATTAGTTCAGAAAAAAGCAATATTCCAAAACATCATTACAAATTTTAGAAAAACACCAACAGAACTTCCTCAGAATCTCACATACAACATTTGCATCAATGAATATTGCAGAAAGATGACTAAACAACCTAACCCTTGCAGGGAAACAATAACTAGCTTTCCTCTAGATTTAATTCTGATAATTTTAATTTCTGCAACACTTCTCTGCAAAGTGTAAATGGACTGACCCAAAGTGAATAGAAAGGTATTACCTTTAATGACATGGGCCAACAGCATAGATCAAGACCAGCCGGCACATCCTATGCAATCTGATCAGGATCTAAACTAAACAATGTAGATCCAGGTTGATTGGTGGCAAATTGCCAGCTGATCTTGATCTACACCAGTAATCCTTGTAATAAAAGGTGTACCCATGGAGTGAAGGGTTTTACAGCATAGTACAGGCTAACACAGTGACCCCATCATTGCAAGTCTTACCAATACAAAAGACAGAATTTAATCCTTTACTCCATTTATATTCATTTTTGGTTAGATCCAGATCAGCTGGCAATTCCATGCCATCTGATCAGGACCTGCACTGTCTCTTTTTGATTTATAATGTTATTTCTGAATAAAAAGTGAACAGTACAGATCCTGACTGATGGGAGTTCTGAATCTATACTGTTAGCCAATGCCAAAAAGGTATGAATGGAGGAAAGGGTAAATCAAGAACAATTATGCATGTACGGATTAACAAGATCTGACTACAGCAATATCCTACAGTTTGTACACAACTAACAACTGTACAGCTAGATAACTTGTTTGATTATTCATGCTTAGAACAAAGGCAATATACAAGCATGCCAATGGAAGTGGCATCATTTTCACACACATTTCTATAGCACTGTATATGGTTAACAGATCAAATGATATGTGTTATAACTGATGAACAAACAATGGTAATGTATGGGTACATTATGTTAACTATTTTTATTACAGTAAATTGCAAGTGCATCATATTTTTCTGTCAGACAAAACATAATGGTCTATGTTTGAGATTCTTCTGAAAAAATGTAACCTTTACTCCTAGGGATAAGCTTGTTATCCAAAGTGCAAACAGTGTAGATCTGGATCAGCAGGAACATGCATGCCTCATGATCTAGACTGTTCTTTCAAACATAAGGTCATTAACTAAGAAGCAAACAGTTTAGATCCACAAAAGACAGCACAGATGTGCCAGCTGATCCAGATCTACACTGTTTGCCCATGTGATAAAATGTGTATCCATGGAGTAAAGAGTTCATCTAATCCTTTTTAGTTATCTGTGAGAAATTTGACAAGTTTTGCACAAATTGTCAAGTTCACAAACCAATTCAATCAATTGACATATTTATTTGCTTAACAATTTAAAGTATTCCATGGTTTTCTTTGGACTACATGAAAGGTTACTACTAGGCTGAAGGTTTTAAAACTGAGATTGGAAACCAGTCTCAAGTCTCAAGCATCTGATTATTCAGTCAAATATTCATGTAAATGATGGATCCTTTCTTTAAATCATGTTCATACAATTAACAACTCAACATGATAAAATCCTACAAATTCAACTTTGACATAAAAGAACATATCTGAAATGAATAAGATCAACATATGCTTGAGCAAAAGAGCTAAATTCAATTAATTGCTGGAAAACTGGAAGTATTCCATTATTCTCAGGATATTTTGCAAAACACATGAACATTATCAAAACGGAGTAATATTAGCATAAAAACCAGTTCCTATTTTTAAAGTATTGGTCATGTGGCAGCACTATTCATACTGTTGATATTATGCATATTTTGTATAAGAACATGTCACTTACACTTATTCTAATGTATAAAAGAAATATTTTAACGTAAATATACAGATATAGCACTAATGATTAGGAGATATAACTCTCAACACAGACTATACATGGAAGAAGTCAACATTAATGATCAGTATTTGAAACCAGTCTCAAATCTCAAGCATCTGATTGGCTGAAATGGCAACCTGTCATCATTTCAGCCAATCAGATCCTTGAGATTTGAGACTGGTTTCCATTCTCAGTTTCATAATCTTGGGCACAGTAACGACATCATTAACTTACAAGTTTTTTGATGCTGCTGCTCTAACAGGACTATAGTCATGCATGGACAAGACACTAAACATTCATCCACATTCTTATGGTTAGCTGTAAAATTCTATGTTCTTATATCACAACTCTGTGCCCAAGATCATATAACTAAATCTGCAGACCAGTCTCAAATCTCAAGCATCTGATTGGCTGACATGGTGACTGGTCACTATTTCAGCCAATCAGATGATTAAGATTTGAGACTGGTCTGCAATATAAGTTATGATCTTGGGGCTCTATCTCTGACTCTACAGTCATCAGTTCTAACATCAGGGCCATATGTCCCCTTATTTGCTGCTTGCAATTCCTGTGATGTGTCATCTGTCATCAAATTAGCATTCAGAACTTTTAAAGTCAGATTTGTACAAAACTTGACTGATTTTAAGCCATTACAACAATCTGTTCCAATGTTCACAAACAACTGGACACTGATTTTCATTGTAAGCTGACACAGAATGTCAATTTTGTGATTAAAATATTTAAATTTTAACTTCTTACTTCATGGCATATGATTGTTAACTCATGGGTGAGCAGTGTAGATCCAGATCAGTATGAACATCAGTTACATCTGATCAGGATCTACAATCTCTGCTTTTCGATTCATTAAGATATTCCTGACCAAGAAGCGAACACTGTAGATCCAGATCAGATTAATCAGACAACTAATATTTATAAAAAGCCCGACAATGTAATTCGGTAAAAAGTGAATGAAGATGGATCACAACTGAAGGACTGAGGATGAATCTTTAAAAAATATGAAATCTTCATAATTAATAAGCTTTTGATGGGGGGGGGATGTCTAGCTAGTTCAGCACTTACTGGGTCCGAGATCATAAACTCGAGGCTTGACTTGAGACTAGTCTCTAATCTCTAGCATCTGATCGGCTGAAATGGAGATTAGTCTCCAGTTTCAGTTTTATGATCTTTGGAAAAGTTTTTGTCCTGCAGCAATGCTCTAACAAGTTATCACCTTAAATAAACGAGGGCCAAATTATCTCATTCAACCTAGCAAATTTATGCAACACGTATTTTTCTTGCAGATCAAAAAGGAAGTTTACCCTTTTATTATGTTTATAACAAATGTTTTCCAACTCATTTTTATAGGAGTGAAATAATTTATCATGAATTTATTCACATTCATATTAGTTCAAATGTCACAGCACAATTCAATTATTCAAATACATAACCATGTGTGACTCGTATGACAAGGGGTGTAAGAAGACTTTTAAAGAATTGGTGAAAACACTCAATAAACTGATTTGGTATGCTAGAATCCTACTATTTACACCTCACTTCATGATAACATATCTCGCAAAATTGAAGAAATGACTCAAAACTTAAAAAAATAAACATCAACAAAGAAACAACAAAAAATATTTGGCAAAACATACTCAAATTAGTATTTCAGACATGTTTAAACATTCAACTACTTCATTCACTGATAAATGTCACATAGAAATTTGGGATATGAAACAAGTGTAACAAAACATTTATGCTTAACACTGTTTTGCATTATATGAGCATACTCTATAAATCTACACAGAAAATATGAAATTTACATCCATTTGTTCTTAGAACTTAGAAAATATAATTTGGTCACATGATCATAACATGTCACATGATCAAAATCACACAACAGGAAGGTTCACACTTGACTGAACATTACTATGTACATAATGACAAAGAAAGAAATAACTAACTATTCTGGTTGCCAGTTTGTACAGAAAAGAAAATTGTAGGAGTCTGAAAATCCCACAGTTCAATTAGTCAACCTCTGGCTACTGTATTTTTGCAGAGTTAACTGAGATCAGCCTGCACATCTGTGCTGTCTGATCAGGGTCAACATTGCTCAATATTTAGTCATTAAATTTTATGAACTTTAAACTATACTACTCAAAATTCTGTAAGGGCCGCTTTTGTAGTCATTTTTTAGAACAACAATTCATCTCAGACGACTAATGTTTTATCAAATAAACAATTCCCACAAAACTTAATGTATCATAAACTGTTCAAAATGTGTACCTAAACAGGAATAATTACAGATTACAAAAGTTGACCTTCTCAAATTTTGAACAGTATATAAATGAATGAATTGGCATCAGATGATGATACTGTAACAGTTTGGCAGTTTAAAGGTTTACCAGGATAGCAGTTTGTCTCTTTCTGTGCATGTCCAAGTCTCAAGTGTCTACAAATATCTATTTCTTACAACTAGGGATAACAAGAAGGGTCTATCACCGGATACACATGCACTGATGAATAGAACTAAACTTCTAAGCCTTAAAGTATGTCAAGTCTAAAAGCATGGGCTAACAGTGTAGATCCAGATCAGCTGGCAAATCCACACATCCATATCCTCTGATCAGGATCTGCACTGTTTGCATTTTGATTTATTAGGTTATTTCTGACCAAAAAGCGAACTGTGCAAATCCTGATCATACAGTACAGATATGCAAGCTGATCTGGATCTACACAGGTTGCACATGCAATAAAATGTGTATTATGGAGTAAAGGGTTATTAATAACAATCAGGGCCCAAGATCATAAAACTAAGTTTTGAGATCAGTCTCAAATCTCAAGGATCTGATCGGCTGAAATGGCGACTGGTCGCCATTTCAGCCAATCAGATGCTTGAGATTTGAGACTGATCTCCAGATTTAGTTTTATGATCTTGGGCACTGTATTAAACTGAACTGACTGCAGGCTTACTTAGTTCTACATTACAATCTGTTTCTGTCATGAACCTCTGGTCAGTTTCATGACAGCTTTAATTTACTTTTGGTTACGTTATTACAGCAAGAAATTCATGACTGAAATATTTATATCTGTTTTATATTGGGATTAAATATGGTCGACATAAGATACCTTGCAATATTCATAAACCTCGAATATACTTCTATAATCACAATGAAATCACTTGCATAATGCAGAGTCAATACAAATACATCAAGTGCTGCAAACCCACAGTTTATATCTAACTAACAATCATCCGTGCTGTCTCGTTAAACCTAATAAGTCTGCTGCAACCATGGCCCAATACCATAAAACTTCTCAAGCATCGGATTTGAGACTGATCTCCTGATTTGAGACTGGTCTCCTGATTTAGTTGTATGATCTTGGGCCCATATCTCAAAGATAATCCTCTCCACACTTTGGAAATATTTATTCCTAGACACTAAATTCTTTAACACTTTATGATGAACTGTAAATGCCAGCTGTGTGGACAAAACAACAACAATTTCCCTGTGAGCTCCCTATCATACCGCTGTAGAACTCTTTGGCCTGGCTTTACCACGCCGCTGAGCGAGAAATGAGGCTCCGACTGGTTCCAGTGATGGCACCTTTGGTTGGGAATTCAATGCCTTAAATGTGGCTGCCATTGCTCCCTGAAATATCAGATGTTTGTTTGATGTTATTGTTAAAAGTACATTTAAGCATATATACAAGTTTTACCTATTTCCTACAATTTTTATTATCATGTTCCATCTAGAGTTTCACATGATCATTAAATGTCCCACGAATCAGTCTTTTAAGCAAACTGATAGGAAAATTCAACAGAAATATTTCTGTTTTCTCTATGTGCTACTATATGATTCTTGGTCTGGCACTCATGAGATGACTGAATTACAGCTAATAACAATTAACCCAGGTCATTAAGACTCTGAAAGTAAGTGGTGCATTACATTTCACGATAACATGTTCATTTAGTACAAACTTTGTCAGTTAATGTTCTGTAACCTGTAGTGATTTCCTAGGTTTCGTGTCAAGACTTACATACAACTATCTACAAGGAACTGTCACCATCAAACTTAAAACACTGACAGAGTTGAGCAAAAAATTATTGGTAAAAAGAGAGTGTCTTGATTTAAAACTTAACATTATCTAATGGACCTGGTTACGAATGACTATTGCATGTAACTAGTACCATGGCAACGGATAAATACCATGCCAAACAGCTAGCTTTATTGGGCATAATGAATATTAAAGGTAGTTCTGAATGTCCTTTACACCTAACAAATATAACAGCATCAGAAACAGTACCTTGACAGCTGTAGGATCTTGTAAGGTCAGTCTCATATGTGGTAGATTATCTCTCATAGCAACCCATGGGTGCTTCAACACATCACCAGCTGACAATCGCTTGTGAGGGTCCACATGTAACATCTTACTAACCAGATCCTAGATAATACAACAAATCACCTTCCTGTATGATGGTTATATTTAATTATTTAATAACAATGCGAAACATTTCTATGTTTTGTCCAAGTCGAAAGTATATGAATAGATGTTGTCTGAAATTCAATTGTTTGTGGCTTTTCAAAGTAATGCAAGCAAATCCTTAATCCTTTTGTGAATGTCCATCAAACATTAAATCTTAATGGTACAATCTTATTTGTACCTATATCATAATAATCTGACAAACCCATTATATTTTGAATTCCAAAAAAAAGAGTAATATATGCATATCAGGAATCGCCACACTCACAAAACACAGCCTACCCATGCAGCGAAAAAGAAGAGAGGAAGAGAGAGAGCAAGTTTGTTATAAGTACGTCAATTCAAATAGGATGCCACAAACAACAAACGAAAAAGAGAACCTTTGGGGATACCGCCTTGGAAAGTGAGTCTATTGAACTCTTAACATCACTTGCCATTTGATGGTCACCCTATAGACAATACAGGGGATCAAAATTAATAAATGCCATTTTCTTGACATGAAATCGATTCTCATTTTTCCTGGCTTTTTTTCTGCATGGTGTACCTACCCACTTCACTATTTACAGTGCTTCAAGTCATGTTAGAATACATCCATCATAATATGTATCTACAACACATTGTGGGAGGCTATTATCACTTGTTAAATCAACTCCTGTATATACTCATCTCTTCAAAGTAGTAAGTATGATAGATGATGTTCTATTTACCTTAGCTGCCATGGAAACTGAGTCCCAGTTACCCCCGCTGAGACTGAACTTGCCCTCACCAATCCGACCTAGGATATCATTTGGAGTGTCATTTGGTCCATTTGCAAAAGGTGTATGCCTGCAAATACCAAGTACAATTAACAGAACAGAATAATTACACACTTTTTTATGTAGGAAACTGTTGTGATATTATGTGTTCTGTATGCATAAACAGTTGTTTTAACCTTTAATGTTTGCAGCTAAAGCAAACAGAGAAAACACCATGCTGGAATATGCTGCGTGATGTTTACTGTTGGCTGCTAAGTTAACGAGACCTAATTCTAAGAAGGCCCGTCAATAAAACCTCCAAAACAGTCCACTGGAGCTGTTAACCAAACTATCTTGTTGATGTAGAATGCATTAATTACCAACCTTTCAAACAAGATATTGAAGTTATCCTTCACTACCAAATATAAGTTCTAGACTGCAAGGCAAAATTATTACCGAGTGCTATGTACCTTGCAATAATATTATAGCCACGCCAAGAGAGAGTAAAGAGGAGTAACCTACCCTGCCAACTTCATATTTAGAACATTACCTATCCTGCGAAAATTATGCATTGGAGTCAACATTGCACATTAGAGATACATGTACTTGCCCTGCCAATAAATAAAGGAGTTACATATCCTTGCATATACTTTTACAGAGTTATTCAACCTGCCAAAATGGTAAAATAGGAGTTACTTACCCTGCCAACATAGTATAAAGGAGAACACCTAAACTCCATATATCACAGGCAGCATCGTATCCTTGACGTTTCAGAACCTAGCAAGAAGACAAAGGACAGAAGAATTATAACATTCCAACTTGAGAAATAAGAATTTATAGACTTTCTCCAACAAACAACCATGTAGACTGACAAAAGGTGACAAGCAAATCAAGTTGACCTCTGGGTTACAGGAGAGGAAAAAGCCAAAAGAAGTTCCTCATGATCAGATCGGCAAGATCAAAAGTTTCACTGTATTTCTACAAAGTATAATACTATCAGGAAATCTTATCAACTGCAGATAACAGATATTATGAAAATTTTAAGTTTTGATCACTTTTCTTACCTCAGGAGCTACAAAGTTAGCTGTATAGCAAGGTGTCATGAGGAGTCCATTGTCTGCACGCAGCTGTTTTGCAAAGCCAAAGTCACATATTCTCAGGCTCTCCGGGTTACCACTTGTATCAGCATATAGTATGTTGGAAGGTTTGAGATCTCTATGTACAACCTGAAGAAATGACAGTTTGAGTAAGTGACCATAAATTACCAAGTCTTTTGTCTCCAGTCTGCTCCAGTTGTGAGAAAATTATGAAAAACCTTAAAAAAATATTCTCCAGTCCCACACTGGAAGTCAGAAAATTAGGATTAACTTTTAAAATATTCTCCGGTCCCAACTGGAATTCAGAAAATTAGGAAAAATCTTCAAAGTATTTCTGCTTCATGCAATTCACAGACTGAGGACTCGTTCATTACCGGTTCACAGCATTAAGCAGTAACATATCCACTTTACCCTCATGTGAACAGATACAAGGTGCATGTCGCTGATGTTTTAAATACTGTACCAACCAACCGATTTAATTTAAAGTAAAGGTATTTCAAATTCAACAAATTTATCATTAAGCCATATTGGTACAGACCATTGAATACTACTGAAACGGTTGCAATAATCTTCTTGCACTGTAGCTTTAAAGTACACCAAAGAACTTTTTAATTTGAAGAGCAAACAAAAACTTTTAAATATCTTACCCCATTTTGATGGAGGTATTCTACAGTTTTTGTGACAACCTGAAGTACCGCACTAGCTTCTCGTTCCGAGAAAAACCTCTGTTGTAAGATTTTGTCTAGTAATTCTTTGCCCTGCAGCCATTCTGTGACCATATATACCTTGTTCCCATTGTCAAATACCTGAGGCAGAGAAAAGCTCAAGTTGAAAGTCAGTTTATAAACAAGAAAGATAACTCAACTGGACTAATCAGGCAAGATTCCAAATGTTCAAATTTATATTTCTTATATGTATGGTATTAAACCTTCCCTCTATATATACGCATTTTTACGCATGTACGACCAGTGTAGATCCAGATCAGCGGGCACTCCTGTGCCATCTGATCAGGATCTACACTGGTCGCATTTTGGTCAGAGATAACTTAACAAATCAAAAAGCGAACAGTTTAGATCCTGATCAGATGGCACATATGATCTGGATCTAAACTGTTTGCCCATGCAATTAAGGTGTATCTCTGGAGGAAAGGGTTAATGACTGTAACAAAAATCTCACACCTATAAATTATTGGCAAATGCAATAAACGGTTAGAAGTCAACCTACATTTAAGTCAATCAAAAGCTATGAAAATTGAAATTCCTGAGCGATTAACTCCGTTATATTTTCTATTTTACAAATGAACAAAATAAATAGATCTATTCTCAACTGCCCATGTGCATGGCTTCTGTCAGATAGAGTCTATTAAGAAGTTTCTAAAGAAAAAAAAAAGCCTGCACTTGTTTTGGCTTCTATTTTCTATATAAGCGTCTTAATAGATTCTATCTTATACTTAGTTAATATGAGATTTCTTGGTGTAATGACATTAGGGTGGCACTTACATCTCTCAGTGTAATGATATTAGGGTGATGACCAAATCTCAAGAGAATTTCCACTTCTTCTGATGGGTCAACTTTTTCTTTGTCCATAATCTAAAACAGACAGAGAAAATGTTAGTATGCATATTTTTACAGCACTATATGACAATACAGGTTGTAGCAGTGGGAGCATCATGTGGTATGGGTCACATAACTACCCTATGGGGCCATCAACACACCTGGCAATATATTTACTCTACTCCACATATAAGGGTTTTATCAAGAGCTCATGGTGTAGATCCAGATCAGCAAGCACATCTGTGCATCAGATCTACACTGTTCACTTCTTGGTCAGAAATAAACTTATGATCAAAAAGTGAACAGTGTAGATCCTGATCAGATGGCATGGATATGCTGGCTGATCTGGATCTAAACTGTTTGTCTACATTTAACAGCCCTATCCCATTGGGTAAGGGGTAAAGCTCAATCCTTCATTCATGGTCATGTCAATCTTCATGTGAAATTTTACCTATTAGCACAGGAGTGTTTCAGGACCTTTATGAAATATGTATACTTTTATTCATTATATTAACAATATACTGTAAAACAATACTTACTTTTACAGCATAACTGTTGCCAGTCAACCTATGTACACATCTTTTACACACTGAATATGATCCTATGCCTATATCCTGAAATAAACATAATAATATTGGATTCATTCCAAATGTATTATGTAGTTTGTAGAAAATGGTTTTGATAAAAAGGAGTTTTGTTTTAAGGATTATAACTGGTAAAAAAGTTAAGACATTTATCTTCTAATCTGAAAATAACAAACCAAGATTTTCATTTCATCATGCTGAAAACCCCGACAATAAGGTACATTCTTTTAACAAGTGGTAAGTGAAGATACTAAGGATACATGTATTTTATGGCATTCAACCTAAACTCACATCTGACTTATTTTGTATTTTAAAAGTTTAGTTGTATTACTATAAATTTCATTGAGCAAAATTCCAGATTTTGAGGTGGAAGATAATTCAACTGTTTATTACATTATAATCATGTTATGCATTTCAAGGCTTTAAGTGACTGGGAATTTAAATCCCAACTGCAGACTGAGTTCTGATTATACACATCATTTGCTTGCAGCAGTAAAAATGGTCTGAAAAACAATATAAATCAGAACAGACATAATCAGCACTCACCTCTTTTATATCATATTCATCCGTAAATGAGGAAACTTTAACACCTGGAAGCTGTGAAAGATAATAAACACCGTTCAGAAATGATCCTAGCATCTTACAGGTTTGAGACATTGGTAACAGGAGTGCAACTTTGTTCAGTAATTCAATCTGTCTAAACACCTTACACTATAGTAACAACGTTTATGGCATAAGCAAACAGTGTAGATTCAAATCTGCTGGCAAGTTTCTGTCATCTTATCAGGATTTACACTGTTTGTGGTTAGATTTATTGAGTTATTTCTGACTAAGAAGAAAACAGTGAAGGTTCAGACCGGAGGGCATGGCTGCGCTGGCTGATCCTGATCTACAATTGTTCCCCATATGATAAAAGATGTTTCTGTAGAATAAATTGTTAAAATGCAGAATTAATGTACCAGAATTGCTTGACTTTAATATGATTGAGAATATTTAGTTTTTTTATTCATGGTGTTGGTAGACTTTGCAGATATGTGGCTCACTGAAGTCTACGCTGGTCACAAATGTGACATGTGCTATACTAAACATGGTTCTATTTAATACTCTATATATACAAAATCATCAAATTAACATTAACATTATAGAATATAGAATGCAATCACATAAACCATTTTCTATTTGACAAGTTATTTTTAAGACTTACATTTCTAACTTTGGCAGTATTGACTTGGTCAAGAGGGTTTGGTGGTGGCATATTATCATCCAGCAAGGCGGGGGCAACAAAACTGAAGCCCCGAAACAACTCGTGAGCTGTGGCACTCGGTGGTATCCCTGGGGAATCTATTTAATAGAATTTTGCATAGCATTATAACTTGGTCAGTCCACTAGTTAATGAAATGTACAGTTTATACAAGACAAATGCCAAGACAGTGTTGGCTATTTAAAGATTACTGGTGACACCTTTCCACAGAACTGATTTATTCTTTATTGCATCCTCCTTTCATTTAATAACATAAAAGAAGTTTTGATGATTTTTCCTATCTACCTTTATTTTAGAAATTAAAGAAGTAAGTGAAATAAACTACAACTGAAATTTCCTTCATCTCATCCTTTTGATAATGCCAAAAGATGATCATTGGATTAAAAATAACAGCAATAAGAAAATCAACTGTATGGAATATATAAACAGTGACACAGCATGTACCACTGACAGACAGATTTGGTCATTACCTTTGGGTGTTTTTGTTGTGAATTCTGGATCAAAATAGAAGGCATCATCTGTCTGTACCACAGCTGGCTTAAATGGTGGATTTACCTCACGCCTCATCAACTTCTCCCAGTCAATGGTGGAAAAAAATGGATGTCTCTTCAGCTCTTCTATTCCACTGTTACTGGAACCTGAAACAGTTGTGTTTCATTTTTTTTAATATATGACATACAGAAGGCAAACTACCATAACATGTGCCTATTGTGTATGAGAAAACTGGATGAAGTCTTTCCAAGTTACTAAGCAGATAGTGATATTCTTGTTAAAAGACTGGTAATAAAAGGGCCATAACCAATAAAAAGGCAACTGAAGCAAGTGAAGATAAAATGCCAATAAACATGCTGACCAAGTTTGATGAAGTTTGAAAAAATGTCTTCTAAGAAAACAAACATAGTTAATGTTATAAATTTTTGCAAGTTAAGGGCTGTTATTCAAGAGCAACTAGAACAATATGAATGGTTAGTGGACCCGGCCTAGACATTATGGCCATAAACATTCTTACCAAGTCTGGTGAATACTGGATATGTTTCAAGGACATAACCTGTCACAGGTTGTTTGTTAATATACCCAATCAAATATCTGCATTTATGAACATGATAAAGAATATCTAATATGTTCTATGAATTGATTCTTTCAGTGAAAATTGATAATTAACTGTAAATGCTGACCACATGATCTAGATTAGTTTTTCAACTGTTAATGGCTTACTTGCAGAATTTTTTTTAACAAAATAATCTGGTATCTCAAGTTCATTAATAGAATCGAACTTATTATGAACTTATGACTGATAGGACTAAATTCTTTCTGTTGGGCGGGCCCCAGCTTTTGAAGACATTGCAAAAATACTGTACATGGCTACAAAACAAAATGGTGGACATTGTCATTCAACTACTTGCTGGAATCAAATTCATACAATAGTTTTATCAATGCAGGTGATTAAATGATGAACTGTTACTGAACTAAGCATAAGATTTGGAGATTATTATAAAATGACAATGAAAAAGTACAAACCTAGTCTGTTTAGTGGATTACGTTTGAATAGAGCACGCAACAAGCTTTGTGCCTCTGGGCTCAGAAAACCTGGCATTCCCAACTTTGCCCTGAAAAAAAAAAACAACAGGAAAAATTAACCAAAGAAACACAATTTAAATTCAAGATTTACCAATAATTATTAAATTATTTACCTATATTTGTTACAGGTGCATAGTTTATACAATTTTAAGTATTTTGAGGACATTTTAGTTTTCTTACACTATTTTCCTGTGTATCAGTAATCATTCATTTAGAACTTTGGCCATGTTTCATGTACACAATAACTCAACTAACATAAGTGGAAGAAAAAGACAGCAAGTCTGTAGGCAGACAATGTCACATAATGCTGATCAAATTTAGTAACAATGTTGCATATGTCAAGGGTGCAAGACCCCAGATGGTTAGGATAAGGAACTTACTTGAGTATTTGTGTCATAGTTTCTTTCCTATTTGCACCTTGGAATGGTAAAGCTCCTGTCAACATTTCAAACTGAAATAGAAACAACCATTACATATATAAAGGATATTATGCCATAGATTGTAGATGTAAGATGATCCACTCAAGGATACAGATATAAAGTCAAGAGAATTAACTGTAAGCTTTTGGAAAATATTTTAAATTTTGCAAGTAAATCAACACAAACTGAAACATCACACTGCCACAAAATCCACCAGAGAGCAGAACTGCTAATAAATATAATATAAGTTTCAGCAATTAAAGTGAGATTATTCCAGAGTGACATCTATAGTTGATCTGGTTGCTTACCCTACTTTGCATTTCTTAACCTTAATTGTTATAAATTGTCCATACTTTACTGAAATGCATTGTATTAATGTACAGCACTAAATATATTTATTCTTTATTTTGTTATAAATCCTTTTATAGACTATAAACTTGACAAACAAACAATTTATACAAATATTGCAGCTTTTATAACACTATGTTTGCTAATTCTCGTATCTGAATCCTTCAAGACATCTAACCAAAAACAGAATGACAAGCATTAATCTGTGTCCAATGTGGATTTATATGCTGTATCCCAGTACTTGTGTAAGCTAGATGTGATGCTTTATGACAAAACAGTGACTTTGAAACAAGTGTAGACCCAGATCTAATTGCAAGCATGTATGGTCCAAAAAAGGATCTACACTGTTTTTAAGTTCACATTTAGAATGCTTCCAGACTGTATGGCGAACAAAGTAGACCCTCATACACTGGTTTCTTAGGCAACAATCAACATTTTGTTACAATGAGTCACATAATCTCCTGATAATATAGTTAATGAGAGAGAAAAATAAGTCAAAATAAAACACTAAAGAAGGAAGTCAAAGGATGGTGCCAACAGATTAAAAGACGATTACTTCCTTGCATTATTATAGGTGTTTTTTTTAAATTACAGTCATGACATTCAATTTATTGATCCTGCGACCTAAACATTATCCTCTAATATATTTCCTTTTTAATCAAGGAAATTAAATTCCACAATTATTAAGGAAACAAAAATTGTACTATCAGCTAAACTGCATCTGTGACAATGAATTAAAAATAATTGTCATTATAAACACTTTTGTGATTAAAGTAATAAACTTAACCTTTTCTTAACTAGAAATTTTCTTAAAAAGACTAATGCCAGCTGATCTTATGTATCTTTCAAGGTATAAATTAAAACAACAAAAACATTGCACAGTTCTCTTCAGAGGTGTAGAATTCCACTCGACCGCCCGCCATGGCTAGTAAATGATCCATTGGGTCGAGTTAAGCGGCCAAAACACTCGACCGACCGGGCGAGTAAATTTTTCAGCAATGCACATGTGATTTCTTCGGAAAATGAAATATTTTCACTTTGTTTACAAAATACAATTCTATTTCTGGTATTTCGGTCGATTTCCGGTGTATTTGGAACATTTCTGATGTAAAGGTAACAGCAGCGATTTATTTTTATCCTCACTGGGTTTCCCAAATCAGAACGAGGCTGCAAGTGCACGTATCTTCCAGCTATATGCCAAAATGTCGAAACAAAATGAAGATAACGTTTTTTACACAAGGTAGGGGTGATGATGAAAAGCGAGAGAGCGAGTGAGACAGTAAGAAAGAGAAAGAACAAATAGAACAAGAGCCAGTCGGAAACGACTGCAAGCTCGACTATTCGAAGTCAGACATATTTAAGCACATTTTAAACTGGGCTTCATTTAAACTGGGAAGTAATTCAGGAGTTTATGACACCCAACACACACACATGAACAAAAGTTTCTTAATCTAAGTTAGGAAATCAATAAATTACACTTAATTTATTATTGTAGTTTTTTAAGAGTGTTTACACAACCCAGCCCATACACCCCTGATCCCACACCCATCAACCCACTATCCCTGCCCACCTAAAGTGATGTGGTGAGGTGTGGTGTAGTATAGTATGGTATGGTATGCTGGTTGCTGTTGTTGGTGGTGTTGGTGTAGTTGCTGTTGTTGGTATTGTTGTCGGTGTTGGTAGTGGTGGTGGTGTTGGTGGTGGTGGTGGTGTTGTTGGTGGTAGTGTTGTTATGTTGGTGTTGTTGTTAGTGTTGTTAGTTGTTGGTGTTGTTGATGCTATTGTTGGTGTTGATGTTGGTGGTGGTGTTGTTGTTGGTGGTGTTCGTGTTGTTGGTGATGGTGTTGTTGGTGGTGGTGTTTTTGTTTGTGGTGTTGTTTACGGTATAGTTGGTGGTGGTGTTGATGGTGGTGTAGTTGTTGTTCTTTGTGTTATTGTTGGTTGTCTTGTTGGTGTTGTTGTTGTTGTTGGTGGTAGTGGTGTTGTTGTTGTTGGTGGTGGTGGTGGTGGGGGTGTTGTTGGTGGTGTTGTTGACGGTGTTGTTGGTGGAGTTGTTGTTGTTATTTGTGTTATTGTTGCTTCTGTTGTTTGTGTTGTTGTTGTTGTTGGTGGTGGTGGTGTTGCTTTTGGTGGTGTTGTTGTTTGTGGTGTTGTTGTTGGTGGTGTTGTTATTGGTGATGGTGTTGTTGGTGGTGGTGGTGGTATTGTTGTTGGTGGTGGTGGTATGTGGTGGTGTGGAGGTGGTGGTGTGGTGGTGTTGTTGTTTGTAGTGGTGGTATGTGGTGGTGGTGGGGGTGATGGTGGTGTGGTGTGGTGGTGGTGTGGTGGTGGTGGGTGCTGGGGGTGGTGTGGTGTGGTGTGGTATGTGGTTGTGTTGTGTTGTGGTGTGGTGTGGTGTGGTGTGGTGTGGTGTCGTATCGTATCGTATCGTATCGTATCGTATCGTATCGTATAGTATAGTATAACCACTCAACACTTTCATCCAAAGTATGTTAAGTAAATCTGTTTTAAACCTTTTCTATAGCATTACCTATGAAAAACACTAACACTGAAACTTTAACCATAATTTCTAAGTCTTAATTCTAATTTCAAAGTGAAAAAGGGCAAAAATTAAATAAAAAAAGCAAGGATGAGTTATGGGCCTTTGAACATCAACCTGATGTATGATAAAACAAGAGGTGTTTGTCAAACACAAATGCCCCCCCTGACGTGCAAGTGATATCTATTAGCATTGAATTTAAATTTTTGGAAATTTAGAGACTTTTGTAAGCTATAGCAATGAAGGGTACCAGTCATGAAAGCAATTTACAAGACGGTGGAACTCCTATATATCAATAACCAGGTCATCCAATGAGAGGATTACATTTACCTCGACAAACATAAGCGCGTGTAGATTAACCTAGTCTAACACAAAGGATTTTATTGTAATTTAAATCAAATATTCGCTATTGGCGGAGATATAGTAGCTCTAGTGTTATGTCAATTCCGGTAATGTGCAGGCTTTAGTGACCATCCATACGAAACCAAAGCATTTAATAAACACAAGTGAGTGATAATCAGTGCCTATTTATGACACGGCATATATTGAAATAGTTTAAAATTAATGTTATGGATCATTAATATATATCTTTACTTGAAATTGTCATGGGGAAAAATAATCACAACTTTACACTGAGAAGTATTTTATTTTATTATACAAATAAACATAAAAACGTTGTCTAGTTATTGATCAAACAAGGTTTTTTGTTGTCAAGGCCACCGTGACCTTGACCTTTGACCTACTGACCCCAAAACCAATAGGGGTCTTCTACTGGTCACGACCAACTTCCACACCAAATATGAGGTCTGTATCACAAAGCGTTGTCTAGTTATTGATCGGACAACGTTTTTGTATGCAAAGGCCACTGTGACCTTGACCTTTGACCTACTGATCCTAAAATCAATAGGGTTCTTCTACTGGTCACAACCAACCTCCACACCAAATATGAGGACTGTATCACAAAGCGTTGTCTAGTTATTGATCGGACAAGGTTTTTGTGGTCAAGGCCACTGTGACCTTGACCTTTGACCTACTGACCCCAAAATCAATAGGGGTCTTCTACTGGTCATGACCAACCTCCACACCAAATATGAGGACTGTATCACAAAGCGTTGTCTAGTTATTGATCGGACAAGGTTTTTGTGGTCAAGGCCACTGTGACCTTGACCTTTGACCTACTGACCCCAAAATCAATAGGGGTCTTCTACTGGTCATGACCAACCTCCACACCAAATATGAGGACTGTATCACAAAGCGTTGTCTAGTTATTGATCGGACAAGGTTTTTGTGGTCAAGGCCACTGTGACCTTGACCTTTGACCTACTGACCCCAAAATCAATAGGGGTCTTCTACTGGTCATGACCAACCTCCACACCAAATATGAGGACTGTATCACAAAGCGTTGTCTAGTTATTGATCGGACAAGGTTTTTGTGGTCAAGGCCACTGTGACCTTGACCTTTGACCTACTGACCCCAAAATCAATAGGGGTCTTCTACTGGTCATGACCAACCTCCACACCAAATATGAGGACTGTATCACAAAGCGTTGTCTAGTTATTGATCGGACAAGGTTTTTGTGGTCAAGGCCACTGTGACCTTGACCTTTGACCTACTGACCCCAAAATCAATAGGGGTCTTCTACTGGTCATGACCAACCTCCACAACAAATATGAGGACTGTATCACAAAGCGTTGTCTAGTTATTGATCGGACAAGGTTTTTGTGGTCAAGGCCACTGTGACCTTGACCTTTGACCTACTGACCCCAAAATCAATAGGGGTCTTCTACTGGTCATGACCAACCTCCACACCAAATATAAGGACTGTATCACAAAGCGTTGTCTAGTTATTGATCGGACAAGATGTGGTCTACGGACCGACATACCGACCGACATACCGACCGACCGACATGTGCAAAGCAATATACCCCCGCTTCTTCGAAGGGGGGCATAATAAAGGTATACAAAGTTTAAAAGTTGTGGTTTTAATAGAATGAAAGTTAAACTTAAACCTTAATTTCTAATTCTAAAAAGCGCAATAATTTGATAAAAATCAAAGAAAGAGTTATGGTTCTTGGCAAACATAGTCAGGGTCATGATAAAGAACAAATTTCAAAGTTGAAGTACAAAGAAGTATGAAAGTAACTAGCTTGCATGCAAACTTTAACCTTAAATTCTCAGTGAAAAGGGGCAATAATTTAAAGTAAAATCAAAGAAAGAGTTATGGTTCTTGGCATACATAGTCAGGGTCATGATGGTGAACAAGTGTCTTTAGTTTCAAAGCTATAGTACAAGAAGTATGAAAGTAACTAGCTTGCATGCAAACTTTAACCAGAAATTTTAAGTTGAAAAAGGGCTATAATTTGACTAAAAATAAAAGAAAGAGTTATGGTTCTTGGAATACATAGTCGGGGTCATGATGGTAAACAAGTGTTGAAAGTTTCAAAGCTATAGTACAAGAAGTATTAAAGAAACTAGCTTGCACGCAAACTTTAACCTAAAATTCTAAGTCGAAAAAGGGCCATAATTTGATCAAAATAGAAGTAAGAGTTATGGTTCTTGGCATATCCACTCGGGATATGATAATGAACAAGTGCTGAAAGTTTCAAAGCTGTAGTATAAGTAGTATTGAAGTTATGTGTTTATACAGTAGCTTGCACGCAAACTTTAACCTAGAATTCTAAGTCGAAAAAGGGCCATAATTTGATCAAAATGAAAGTTAGAGTTATGGTTCTTGGCACACACACTCGGGACATGATGATGAACAAGTGTGCCAAGTTTCAAAGCTGTAGTATAAGTAGTATTGAAGTTATGTGTTTGTACAGTAGCTTGCACGCAAACTTTAACCTGAAATTCTAAGTCGAAAAAGGGCCATAATTTGATCAAAATGAAAGTAAGATTTATGGTTCTTGGCACACACACTCGGGACATGATGATGAACAAGTGTGCCAAGTTTCAAAGCTGTAGCTATAGTAGTTTGTAAGATATAGGTATGTTACATGCAAACTTTAACCAAAGCGGGACGGCGACGCCGACGCCGACACCTAAGTGAGTAAAATAGCCCGACATATTCTTCGAATAGTCGAGCTAAAAACGAAAATTGCAACAGAAAGAGTATTTTATTTAAAATGTATTGGCGACAGTACTTTCTGTAATGGCGAGTGCACTTACTCATTCACTCGACCTACAGGGCGAGTTGGTCAAAAAGAATTTCTACACCTCTGCTCTTTCAATAAATAATATTGAAAATAATGTTGTACAACTTTAAAGTCTGTAGTTACAAAGTAACCTTTTAGCAATACCCAGAAACAGACCTGAACAAATAAACTTTCTCCAGTTATTGCTATTTTAATTTCAAACATCTTGGGAACTTTGTAGCTTGAATATTTTTGTAAAAAAGCCTCTTGGATTTTTTTTCTTCCAACTCTAAAATGGTATTAACAACTAAAGTTATATTTGATTCCATCGCTGGCGAGATCTGGGATCTATTTAGTTTATTATAAGGTCAATACATTTCACCAAAACACCAATATAAACAACTAAATGAACTGGAAAAATCCAAAAAGGTTTGTCTGGTTTTCCACCACTTTAAAGAAAATATTGAATACCTACTCCCCCCAAAAAGAATATTAACATTGTGCAAATCTCACCATTAAAACACCGTATGACCACCAATCAGCTGCTGTTCCATGGCCCTTTCTGTTCACCACTTCTGGGGCCATATATTCCACTGTCCCACAAAAGGAATAGGTTTTCTTGTCTTGGAACAGGGATTCTTTACTCAGCCCAAAGTCTGTCAACTTTATGTGACCATCTGAGTCTAATAATATGCTGAAAACAAAAAAAAAACAAAATTTTGTAATTTTATCTTAAAAGACTTGTAGAGATTGCGAATAAACAAAATGAACACTATAGCAGGCCTAGCTTGCATTGCCTTAACATTTTAGTCCTCAGATGGCAAATGCCTCAAAGAGTATCAAGCATTTTGCTAAGTAAAATCTGGTTCAGTGCGTCATTTAAAAAACTGCCAGTGATTTTTTCTGGCAGAGACAGGGATTTAAGTCAGTATTTGGAGACTCGTATCTGCTGGACTGCCGAACATTTGATCTATCATAAAACAAGTTGACCAATAACTAGATAAGGCAGGCATTTAACATGTATAACATGTAATACTTCTTAATATCAACATTCCCTGTGTCCTTGATTTAGATTAAATTGTAATCTGCAGGAGACAAGATGTTTCTGATATTTTTTTACCAGAAAGTCAGTCTCTTGTACAAATATTGGTTTGTCTGAAATGTTGACTTTCCTAGCAATACAGCATTAAGGAAGCTTTTGTCAAACATGCCCAGACTCTCAGCAAACATTTTCTCCATCCTAATATTAGCTTGAAAGCTTGAAGCCAGATAATACTGCAGATAAACAATTACTGCACCTAGACGACTCTCAACTGTTGACAGGTAATCTCTGCACAATATAACCTAAATACTTTTGGCAACTAAATATTCTGCTTTTTCCTAAGGTCAGACTTTAATATTGGCTGATATATTTGAATTCCTAACTGTTTTTGCACTATAAATGTTTTTATTTTTTGTCATGATATTTTGATTTCCCTTAAAATTAAAAATACGATGAAGCTAACTGTATGTTTTTGCTGAAATAATAACAACCAAAAGATGACCACCATTCCAATTAACTGTGCCCATGAACTATTTGGTAACCCAATAAACAATCAGTGACAAATTGTTTTGCTACTGACTTCCAATGTGGTGCCTTTTTGAAACTGATCATAGTTTTCTACCTTGTTCTTTTTTCCTCTACTTTTTCACTGTGTGGACAGGCTGTGTCTTCTGTATGTGGCCACCCCGACAACACATTTTACTTTTATTCCAAAGTGGTATATTTAAAAAAAATATATAAACTGATAAAGTTTTCAAATTTTCTTTTATCTATTGCTAACATATCTACAAGCAAATTATTCCTTTCCTCCATATTATATATGCATTTTTATGCATGTGCAACCAGTGTAGATCCAGATCAGCAGACACATCCGTGTTGTCTGATCAGGATCTGCACTGGTCGCTTTTTGGAAATAACCAAATAAATCAAATAGTGAACAGTGCAGATCCTGATCAGATGGAAATAACCAAATAAATCAAATAGTGAACAGTGCAGATCCTGATCAGATGGCACAGATGTGGTGGCTGATCTGCATCTACACTGTTTACCCTTGTTATAAAGGTGAGTATATGGAGGAAAGGGTTAAAGTTGGTTTTATTCTCTTCTTCTCACCATCAAAAAACAACAACAAGACATTATGATAAACAGATCAATTCTGATGTTTGTGTGACTTACTTTTCTGGTTTGAGATCTCTATATACAATGCCTACATGGTGAAGATGATCTAAGGCCAATGCCAATTCAGCTAAATAAAATTTCACATCCTCTTCTGTAAACATCACCTACAATACAAAATGAACAAGTTTCAAGACATTATATAATATTACGTGTCTCACAACCAGAAAGTTTTCTATAAAGTGAGCTAAAAATGAACTATAGGACAAAATGGTCAACAACATTTTTTCATGTTTATTGGAGGCAGCGTTTGTCATGTTTTCCCTATTCGGCAACAATTAGAGAAGCTGAGATAGTGTAACTCTTTTACTCCATAGTTACACCTTAATGCATGGGGAACAGTGTAGATCTTGATCATTTGGCACATATGTGCCAGCAGGTCAGGATCTACACTGTTTGATTTTAGATTCATAGCTTATTTCTGACCAAGATGTGACCAGTACAGATCCAGATTAGACGGCACAGATGTTCTGGCTGATGTTGATCTGCACTGTTTGCACATGCGTAAAAACATGTTTATGTGTAGGGAGTATGATAAAGGAGGGGGTGTTTTCTTTACATGCTCTTTTGAGCAATTGCTATGATCAAGGGTGTAACTTTTACATGTGATATAGGGAACTAAGAGGTAATGAAGAGCCACTAACTGATCAAGGAGAGGATGTTAACTTACATGTGATGGAGAACATTAACACAGAGACGTGAATGACAGCCACTTGATACATGTGATGGAGAACATTTACACAGAGACGTGAATGAGAGCCACTTGATACATATGATGGAGAACATTTACACAGAGACGTGAATGAGAGCCACTTGATATATGTGATGGAGAGCACATGCACTGAGGTGTTATGGAAAGGCACATAAACTGATCAAGAATGTGACAGAGGGCACAAACATCGAGGTGTAATGTAGAGGTACTTACAATGTTCTAGCGAGGACATTACCTTTATATTTATGAATAGATAACTAGCGAGGGTGTTACCTTTATATTTATGAATAGACAAAGGTCAGGGACTATGTTATCGTTATCACCCGCAAAAATCAGGGAGACCTTGTTGTTTACTCACTGTTATGTAATGGAAGGCATGTATGACACCAATATTAATGTGAACTGATTCAAGACAAAATGTTACCAATAAATATAATTCAGTCAGACAGGTTCTGTTAAATGAGGCAGGTTAACATTTCTGTATTGGTGAAACTATATTTTCAGACAATTCACTGGCACTAACAAGATTTAGGTATGGATTTTTTAAGCTGCACACAGTCTCTGTCAGTGATGCTTTCATTTACCAAATATCAAGAGACGTCTTTCAAGTATCCTAGTCAGTAAGCTGTTCAGTCCCATGAAATTCACTTAAATTGATTTTAATGGAATAAACAGTCGATCGCACTTGGAAATCTGCAGTTTGCTCTGACATATGAAATGGTGAGTGTATGGTTGGTAGGGGGAATGGAGGAGGTAGTGATAGGAGAGGGACAATTCATATGGTGGGGGAGGGGGTGGGAGGAGAAGGGAGAAAATTCATATAAAGTTGTGTTTCACAGAAAACTAGATGGGTGTTCAGTTGAACACTTGTGTCGCCCTCTGGTGCTGTCGGAATAAAAATGCAAAGAGGGTACAAAAAGGGGCATAACTCGATCAAATGTGACCTTGACCTTAAGAATATAGTATCGTGACAAGCGTATTGTCATAGGGAATATAATTTGAAAGTTTGATGAAGAAATATTAATAAATGGCAAAGTTATAGCCAACGTTAAGTTTTCATATAAAGGGGAATAACTCCATCAAGTGTGACCTTGACCTAAAGAATGTGGTATTATCAGGAGCGTGTTGTGAAAAGGAATATAATTTGAAAGTTTGATGAAGAAATATTAAGAAATGGCAAAGTTATAGCCAATGTTAAGTTTTCGTAAAAAGGGAAATAACTCCATCAAATGTGACCTTGACCTAAAGAATGTGGTATCATGAAGAGCGTGTAGTCATAAGGAATATAATTTGTAAGTTTGATGTAAAAATATTAAGAAATGACAAAGTTATAGCCAACGTTAAGTTTTCGTGTACAAATCCAAGTACAAAAAGGGGCATAACTCCATCAAATGTGACCTTGACCTTGAGAATTTTGCAACATCTTGAGTGTGTTGTCATAATCAATATAATTAGAAAGTTTGATGAAAAAATATGAAGAAATGACAAAATTATAGCCAACGTTAAGTTTTCGTGTAAAAATCCAAGTACAAAAATGGGCATAACTCCATCAAATGTGACCTTGACCTTGAGAATTTGGCATCATCTTGAGCATGTTGTCATAAGCAATATAATTTGCAAGTTTGATAAAGAAATTAAGAAATGGCAAAGTTATAGCCAACGTTAAGTTTTCGTGACAGACCGACAGACGGACGGACAGACAAAGCGGTCCCTATGTATCGCCATTTCTTCGAAAGGGCGACACAAAAAAGCCTTGCATCTGCAAGTGTAAATATCAAAGAGGCACAAATGTGAAATACATATATCTGATCTGGATCTACACTGGTGGTTTGGTCAGAAATAACCATGACTCTTAAAGCTAACAGTTCAGATCCTGTTCCGATGGCATGAATGTGCTGGCTGATCTGGATCTACACTGGTTGCAATAAGATAACAGCCATATCCAATCATGACAGGTTGAAGTCATTATAAATATTTCCATGTTAAACTTATCTCTAAGTATCAAAGAAATATATTATTAGACCAAAACTTGTCGTTTTGATGTGATGCGTGATCAGAATAATTTGTGCCATGTTTCAAGTAAATCACCTAATGTTTTAAGTCAATCACCTAAAGTACTCTATTAATTTTACCATTGTGTTAAAACATTTTAGACAGACACCGATGGTCTGAATTTTTTCCCAGGAATTTTGTGAAAAGTATGCCATTTGTCCTTAAAAGTTGCATTTTGGAAGGCTTCCTAAAATATTGATTATGAAGTTTGAGAAAAATGGAGAGTCAGAAGAGCTTAAGCTGTGTATGGTGTATAAGGACTGGGTAGTTGTTCAGATAGGGGTAACCCTATTATGATCTGTAAACTAATTTATGGGGAGAATATAATCATGTATGAATTATCGCAATGTTTTTGTGGGGTGTCTGTTCAATAAATCCTTTATTCCATGGATATGCCTTTAATCACAATGGCGGCTAGTGTAGATCCTGATCAGCTTGAACAACCATGTCATCTGATAAGGGTCTACAATGTTTGCTTCTTAGTCAGAAATGACCCAATAAATCAAAAACTGAATATTGTAGATCCTGATCTGAGAGCACAGATGTGCTGGCTGATCTTGATCTACACTGTTTGCCCATGTGATAATACATTGTATCTAGAGTAAATGGTTAAGAATACCACAGCAGCCGTTAAATCTGGATTTTCATACAAAACAGTTCTTTCATACTTATTCAATATTAAAGTAAAATCACATTGTAATACCAGCTTACTATAAATCTGTATTTAACATGACCCAGAGGGAAATTTGTCTACAAAATGTAATCCTGCATTATCAGCTCTTTCTGCCCGCGACAAACTGGCTTACCAACAATTTACTTCTAACTATTTATCTCCTGCAACCAGGAAAAATGGACATCTGATATGTTGATAATCACTGAGAAATTAAATGCTTGTGGTAAGGGTTGGGGGGGGGGGGGGGGGGGGGGGGGGTGCATGGTGTGTAAGTGTGTATGCGTGTATGTGGTGGGGGGGATAATATCCAAGTTCTGTTGAGGTAATGAGTGATGAGGATCATGTGTTTTAAGTGTGATTTCAAATTGTGTGTTATTGAGCAATGTTTAAGATTTGTCAACAGAAAGACTTCATCAATTTTAATTTTGAATCATAAACTAAAGGTGACAGTAACTGAGCCCTGTTTCCAACTCATAACAACACTTAATGTTTGAAAATAGAAAGTAATTAGTAAAGAGACTCTCTCCCATGCTGTCATCTTTTTATCACTCAATCTGCCAGAAAATGAGAAGCAGCATCATAATTACTGGAACATATTTATTGTTTATTGCAATATTGGTTTCACTCCTACATCACTGTGTGGGCGAAATGATTTTACGAGCCAAAATGTTTGTAGCAACACCGGCTATCATTTTAACCCTGAACCTGCTAATGACTCAAATTATTTAGGAAAATTCCGCAGAAATTTATAAAATGAATCGCCAAAAGTGTAGACCCTGATCTGACATCAAGGACGTGCATGGTAGTCTTGGTCTATACTGGTAGCAAAATGTGCCACAAGCTGTTATCAGCACATAACAAGTTAACAATTTATGCACTTATCACATCAATTAGCCAGTGAGCTAGCTTCATCTTTCATCAAACAATCACATTTAAGAACATGTACTGACATTATTTTAAAATCAAGTTAAACACTACTTAACCGTAATTGACAGGCAGCAAGAGTCTACCCTTGCGATAATGCTGTGTCCAGTGCCAGGGTTAATAGAGTTGGGGTGGTTACATGAGTAGTTTAACCTTGGTTTAAACTAGTCACAAGTGTGTTGAATGCTTGACTGTTAACCATTATTGACTGAACTAAGATACACTAGAATGCTATATGTGTCAGAATAGCGAGTCCAGCACCAGCAGGTTTAAACTTGTTGAACAAGGATGCAAGAGAAGTTAACCTGAGTCTACACTGTCACAATAGTGTGTTCCGTGCCATTATAATTTACAAACAGTGTCGACATAAGTGCATTAGAAGTTAACTTGGAACTTGCTTTCAATATATTAGGTTTTCCTTTGTTGACTTAAGTGCTGGCATGTGGTCTACCCTATCACAAGTGTGTTAAGTGCCAACAAGGTTAATTATCACAGCGCATAACATTTATTTCCTGCAATTGCTATAGTCATATATCAGGTAACATTAAAATAGTTTTACAATTATTGCAAACAAATATCACACTCTTAGTGTCTTGCTAACAAGATTATGTTAAACTTACTTTCCTTGTAATGTCACCTTCTTAAAACATCTATTATACAGAAAATATCATATTGCATATTGTACGAAAACTGTTAATAATAAAACGAAAATGCTCCTTTGTCTTGAAAAACAAGAAAAAATGAGAATTAAGATTTTTAACAATCTGCTTATAAAATATAAGTTATGTAAAATCTAAGTCAAGTAAATACTTAAAGATAATTTATGAAATCATAATAAACCCGATAATATTTAGACTGAGAATTTGGTGTAGAGGTACAAATACAAACAAGGCTAGTCTACACAAACATGTACGGACAGACGGTAGGTATACAGTCAACTAATATGTCCACTCAATTGAATCACAATTAACAATAACCAGAAAGCCAAACATTTTAATAATCATAAAACTTAAATTTTTAGTATTTTCCAAACTAGAATTCAAATTTTCATGCATATTTTTGATGTGAAATTGTTTAGTAATTTGTTTACAACACAGTATTTAGATATTTAGTTGGAAGAAAAAGTGATTACAGACAGCGGGTGCTCCATCAATTTCCATCACTAGATTGATCAAAAAGGTCTCCTTTCTCTGCAATACATTTGTACAGAAACAAACCCTGGCCCTAATTGTATGAAGAAAACAAATTTAATATACAACTTAAATCTGTAAATTCAGTTACAATTCAAGCAGTGACTGGCATATGCATATTCCAGAAAAGGATGTGATTTAAGTCTAAAGGAAACCAGGACCTTAGATTCAAGTGTGTACTCAAAATTTATTATCATGTGATAAAGCATCTTATGTAATTTATGAAGTATTAACATCTACTACTTTTATGTTTTAAATTACTTTGAAACCCTTTACAGACTTCCTGAAAGTCGCCGGACCGTCGGATCTGTCCGGTAAAATTTGGACTGGTCTGATGTGATTTCCAATGTTGTAGGACCAAGTGTCCGGCAAAAATTTGATCTGCATATTCCAATTTTACTCGCTATATTACAATTTTACTCGCTGTTTTGATTCGAGACTGTTTCAAGTGAAATGAGTGAGGATATCCGAATGAAATATTTTACGTATTCGTCATAATGACAATTCGTACCACTGAAAAAAAAAAACACCCTTAATGCTGTGGTTTGCTTATTTAATGTGTTAAATGTTTCAGTCAGACAGAATTTGTTTCGGTCAGAAAGATTTTCACATCTTGTCTGACCACATGTCTGACACTTTTTTACAACTTTTGGGAAGTTTGCTGTATAAGACCTAGCCTTAATTTATTTACAGTTTTATTTTACTTCCATGTCACCTTAATGACTATGGAACAGGACGAACTTTTGACTGATTTAAAATAAAATAATTTATTTACATGGACATACACAAACATACACAATTTTAAAATCAACTGTGGATTTCCTTAAATGACAAAAAACACAAACAAACTTGTATAGGTGGTGACAACAATTTCCTGGATTTTAAAAAAAAAGGTATAAGGGACTACTGACTATAAAGAACTACTGACTATTTCAAGGCAGTAACCCGAATGGTTCTCTTTATTGTTAATTGTGGTGTTTAATATGAAACTGATTCTCTTAAACTAGTGTTCTCTTTTCCTTTCTACTTTCTGGCTCCATGGGGTGGCTGTTTTTGCTGGATGTGGCAACTCCCAATATGCAAATAATATGAGAATAATTCAAGTGTGCAAATTCATGCTATCGCAAAAAATGACACTTATGTATGAGAATTGATCCCCTCAAAATTAAATGAATTCACAGGAGTCTAGATGGTTGACAAGCACACCCTAATGATAACAACCTACTGTCTGCAATACTTTCTTCCTTATGAAAATAAAACTGCTATTTTAAAACTGATACAATACGGTTATCACCTAAAACAAAGGGTCAATTTCTCTATCAACAAGAGTCAATTTCTGTACCAAAATAGCAAACTTGCAGGACTGAAGGTTATAAAGCTGAGACTGGAAACCAGTCTCAAATCTCAAGGATCTGATTGGCTGAAATGGCGACTGGTCTCCATGAGACTGGTTTCCATGCTCAGTTTTATAACCTTGGGCACAGCTGTCACAAACAAATTGGGATTATTGCTATCTTTTTTCATTATAGGTATTGTCAACAAAGGATGCAAAGCATAAATGCAAACAAAAGTTATATAGCGAACAAAATAATAAACAACAAAACAAAAATCAGGCAACAGATAACTGGCATCTGCATTTACTAAAAAAATGCAATCTAAACAACACTTAATCACAATGAATGATTAATGAAATGCAATAAATCTTCCTTTAGATATTGGTTTTCTCATTTAATATAAAAAATCAAGCATAAATAATTGTCTTTTGCAGCCACATCTTAAAATCTACCATGAATAAATTTCCATAAACCGTTTTTTTTTTCAGAATTACTTCTGCATCAACATGGCAGGGATCTCAAAAGAACAACTGACCTGAAATTAATCTGGCTGAGAGCAGCAATAACATCTTAAGCAAACAGAATTCATCTAACAAGGGAATACCGAGGACAAAAATAACTTTCAGGCATTGAAAATCTTTCAATGAAGTGTAAGACTGCTGGTTTTTTTGGTATTGCTTCACTGTAGTTTTGATAAAACTACAGTTTGTGTTTTCAAATTATCAACAATGAATATGTCACTATAAAAATTTGAGAAGTGGTCATGTTTCATTTATTGAAATAGAAGCTTTTGGAATGGTATTTCAGAACAAGGATGGTGCCAAACAAATCCCTTTTTGTATAATACACAACATTAAGAAACCATCCTAACTCACTCACTATTACTTGCCACTATAATAGTATTTACAATTAAGGCTTTTCAAGCATGCCCCCCACCCGAGGCAGTTCCTTTCACTCCTATCATGCATTCACAAAGCCATTTGTTCTTCACACCAAATGCTCCAGTTCTCTCCTCCTTTATAATAAAGTAGCAACCTATTCCCCATGCACTTCTGCATTTTCTATCTGGAACTAAGCTAAAAACCTTCTGATTACTAATAAAAAGCCCCCAGCTTTTTATCAATTTCATGACTTTCCAACAATAAAACTATTTTATTTCTACAAAAACTGACAAAATTCTGTTGTAAACATTTAATGCTCCTGAATATTTTTCCATGGTAACCTTTAGAAATTTCAGTTGATCTTCTCAATACGTGAACCAGTACCATGAAATTTGATTATTGTTAACTCAAAGACTTGGGATTTGAATTGCGGAGACAAAATTTTGTAAGATAATGTAATAAAGAGTGATGTTTAGAGAATTTCTGTGGCAACAGAGCTTAAAATCAGAAGCTCTGTTCGTCTCTGGCTTAGATAAATCAATGACACATATTAAACACATAAAAATCAGTGTACACTGCTAGCAAACTGCAATATACATAACTCATTGTAACCTTGACCTTCCTAGTCAAAATCAAAATGATTGTAACTGATGACTGAATGATCTTTACAAGGTACTTGATATTAAGATGTGAAACACACATTGGTAGAAAGTAAAACAGACAGATTGATTAACAACACAGACTATTATGGTTATCCAAATTTTTCATGGACATAAAAAAATATTTAAAAAAATAAAAGTGAAAAAATAACAGAACTGAACTAAACATTAAGCAACAATTTTCATAGCACAACAGCATAATTCTGATGCTTTTTAAACAATGCTCAAACAAGGTGGCTATGAAGTAACATCAAAATTTTGCAAAATGGAACTCATAAAACTGAAAAAAAATCTGCTGCATGCTTCCAAATACAATACCTGAGGTAAATATCCATCAATTTGAAGCTGATTGGTGGAAAACAAATAGATGTCAATTGTGCAGGAATTCAAATCTAAATTATGCACAATGAAATTGTTTATATGCAGTTTGGAAAGAAATAATTTTTGTAAGTAAAGTCAATGCGTCAACTGACAAATAAATGAAATTTAGAGACTTCTCTACTGGGTTAAACGACCACTAAACCAAATTCTCAATCTGAAGTAAACAATTATTTGAAAATGAAAGCAAAAACAAAAAAGTCCCAATATAAGCTTGGCTAACTAAAAGTCCATTTAGAACAACACAGGAAGACATCAAAATACCTCTTTTGACAGCCTTGTGAATAGATCCCCACCACGAAGGAATTCCAAAATAAGATACAGCTTTCCTTCAGTCTGAAATGCTGAAATAAAATGCATTCGGTGGGTGTAATTTTCTTTACAATTCAGCAAAAATCGCCACTATTAACCTTTACTTCATGGATATAGTTAATATCTACTCTGTGACAAGTTTAGATCTAGATGAACAAATAGATCTTTACATTCTGACCTAGATCTACAGCATTCAGTTCAAGATTTATTGGGTAATTTCTGACCAAGTAGCAATCAGTGTAGATCCTGATTTGGCTGCAAGGATGTGCAGGCTGATCTGAATCTGTACTTGGGTCACATGGGATATATCCTGTATCCAATGAGTAAAGGATTACTGTTATGTTCTGTGGCACAATGCCATAATGCATTTTCACTTCCTGGATACCAGAAGGTGGATTTTACATGAAAAATAATTTTGATAAAAGTTATATTTTTACATGTGTAAATAAATATGAATGAATGAGGGAGCCTTCTAATTAAAATGGCTAGCAACAATTCTGTGAAAACTGCTGGCTGAAAACTGTAATCTGCAATGACCTTAAACTTTTAACTTAGTGACCCTGAAATTATGAGCTCCAGACAAAAATTTGATGCAAAGGGTATTTCCCCATTGATGTTTGGATGTAAAGGGTTCTGGATTACCTCATAACTGTTATTTAATATTAATTGTTCAGAACATGAAATTACAACTACCACTATAAAACTGTAAGTTTGTCTTCTAACTAAGCGGAGCAAACAAATGGCACTTTACCACCTTTTTAAACATAAAAGGTACCCCCACAATTACAATTTAACGGGTATTTGCTATTTCAGTTTTTGTCCGGAGCCTTGGTATTTTCAGGCTACATCACTTCTAAATGAATTATTATGGTGATCTTAAGATCGAGTACTCAAAAGATTATAACCAATTTTGCAAAGGCCGAATGCATTATGAGCTCCATTCAAGTTATTTAATATTAATGTACCACAAATTCCATAAAAAGATAAATTTATGAAAAAGAAAAAAATTAAGTTTTTCCCTCCCAATTGGCCTTACGTGTATTCTGATGATTAAAAGCTTCAGAAAAACATGTTTGACGATGGAGTGGCAAAGTGATAACTACAAACTTGTCCAAATTGTTAAATTGTTTAAATATTTACCATAATGTAGTCTGACGATATATGGATGGTTCACATCAGCCAGAATATCTCTTTCCATCTTTGTTCTTTGTCTGTCTCGTACTGTAATAAGATAATATATACTATTAACCTAAAAGGTAAACCTAAAGCCTGTAAAGGAAATTTTTGAAGGAAAACTGCTTTTTATAAAAATAATTCTTTTCTTCCACTTTGTTTAAAAAAACACATGAAATTGCTTCTAGTGTTGCCTAAATGCTAGGATTCTTTCTATAGAAAATACAATACACAATATAAATCTTTAATAAATAGCACAGATGTTCAAGTAAAGAACCATAATCATTAACTGTTCATTAAACTTATTACTTAATTAACTTCTACTAGAAATAATTTATATTATGTGATCTAATATTAAAATATCCAATGTAATCATTAAGTTTAGTTATGCCTACATTTCTGTAAGGTTTTGATCATTTACAGCACAAAAATATTATTATTCAATGTAGCAAAACGTTACCTTTCAATGTAGCTTTCTTCAAGACCTTCATAGCAAACAAAGTACCAGCATCCTTTCCTGTGATCTTCCGAACTAAGAACACCTGTAACAACAAGTTCAACATGCCAAGACTGCTTGTGACCCATCCTTGAGAAACAAACAAACCAAAAGGAAGAACCAAACAAATGTAAAACTCATCAAGTGAAAGCCATTCAGTATATGTAACACACTGTGAAATGAGGCCTAAGGCCAATGCAACCAGTGCTGACCCAGATCAGCCTGCACGTATGCGTCGACTGATCAGGATCTACACTGTTTGCCACTCATCAGAGAAGCAGTCTAAATGCATTTAGTAAACAGTTTAGATACTGAAAAGCCTACAATTATCACAAAGTTACTGATACCCATTTTGTCATGATGCATCACATAAATTATTCTATTTATATATTTTGCTACTTTTAGCACGTCATTAGAAAAATATTAAAACTCCCATGGAATTATGTTCAGCCATCAACTTAAGAATTCTAAACAAGGTTAAGTCAACATAGAATGACAAAATGTACTAGTCATGGCATGTGGCTTTGTTTCAAATTGGAATTTTCGTTGATTTAGAAGCCATTGAGGGTTAAAAAATCAATGAAAAAAAATGCAACTGCATTATGATATTGCCATCCTACTCCACTGTTTATTACAATCAGACTTCCTGAAAGTCGCCGGACCGTCGGACCTGTCCAGTAAAATTTGGACTGGTCTGATGTGATTTCCAATGTTGTAGGACCGAGTGTCCAGCAAAAATTTGATCTGCATATTCCAATTTTACTCGCTTAATTACAATTTTACTCGCTGTTTTGATTACGGACTGTTCCAAGGGAAATGAGTGAGGATATCCGAATGAAATATTTTATGTGTTTGTCATCATGACAATGTGTACCACTGAAAAAAAAAAACGAAAACACCCTTAATACTGTATTTCGCTTATTTAATGTGTTATATGTTTCGGTCAGACAGAATTTGTTTCGGTCAGACATATTTTGACATCCTGTCTGACCACATGTCTGACTCTTTTTTTCAACTTTCGGGCAGTCTGTTGTACCAGACCATCTGGTAAAAAAAGCAAGCATGTTCATACACAAAAATTTTCTTATTTGTTTTGGCTTAAACACTTACCTTTCCAAAAGATCCTTGTCCAAGCACTTTAAGCAGTTCAAAGTTGGAAGGGTCGACCTTCTCGCCCTCTTTGCCGACTGTTTCACTGCCAATCTCTATCTCTTTATCCATATCATCTTCATTCTGTAAGAGAAAGTGTTTTTGTTGTTGTTGTTTTTCAAGACCTCCACATATTTTACAGAAATTTTGTAAATTCTTAATTCTTAAGAATTGGAATATTATGTGAGAAAAATAATCTTATGTGTGGTATAGTGAAAGATATATTAAAATATCATGCCATCTGATTTGGATCTGCACTGTTCTCTTTATGGTAAATTAGGATATTTTTTATCAAAAAGTGAACAATGAAGGTCTACACTGGTAATAAGAATGTGTATATATGGAGTAATGTGCAATAAAATGTGTATATATGGAGTAATGTGCAATAAAATGTGTATATATGGAGTAATGTGCAATAAAATGTGTATATATGGAGTAATGTGCAATAAAATGTGTGTATATGGAGTAATGTGCAATAAAATGTGTATATATGGAGTAATGTGCAATAAAATGTGTGTATATGGAGTAATGTGCAATAAAATGTGTGTATATGGAGTAATGTGCAATAAAATGTGTATATATGGAGTAATGTGCAATAAAATGTGTGTATATGGAGTAATGTGCAATAAAATGTGTATATATGGAGTAATGTGCAATAAAAGGTGTGTATATGGAGTAATGTGCAATAAAATGTGTATATATGGAGCAATGTGCAATAAAATGTGTATATATGGAGTAAAGGGTTAAACAACTTTCTAATTTTTCAGCCAGTAATTATACATGTATACTAAACATAATTACCTGCTCATCCACCAGCATGTCTTCCACAGAGCCCTGAAAATAAAATTCATATAATAAACCTTCAAGAAGTTGTGTTACCAGGAAGACCCTGATCTTGTGTCCTTCCAAAATAATTGTTCAGTGTGTTGGTTCCAAAGTAAATGAATATAAACAAAATGTTAATTTTGAAAATGGGGAGGAATTGTGTAAATTCGCAGGAAACTGGAAATTGGCTTAATTGTGGCAACTCGGTAGCATGTTACTGGTCTTGATCATAGTGACTGTATCAGTATTCTTTATATGCAAAACTTCGGATTCATATGAAGGCAATATATTTTATCCTTTAGATACAGCTGGTAACTTTCTATTGGCATGTGGTATAGCTTATTTGTAGTAACCTTTTGTCGCTCACAAAAAATCTTATTGATACAATTTTTTTAAATAAAATCCTGGCAAAAAACTTAAGATTTTTGCAGCACAGCAGCTTATTCGGAAAATGGTACAGTGTGCACCGAGAAACATGTTGGGCAAACGGTCATGTTAGTGTTTTCCATTATAGCATTCTCATGCGGAGGTCTTAGGCAACTATGTTTTACAGCTTATTCAGAATTTTCACAGTCAGCCGGTAGTTTCTCATTAGGAACTGCAGCATACAGTTAGTAACTCTGGCTGTAATTTGGTTTACAATAAACTTTGGTATACTCAATACTATTTCTGCAGAAAGAGAGGATGTTTTCAATTTGGAAAAAATTTGCTGGATATCATTGGGATAGGGGACGTTTGCTTTGGGAAAGCCTCCATTTACTGGAGGTGAAGACAGTGCTGAAAAACCCTCATTATCAATGTAGTAGATTTTGAACCAGCGGACTCGGTAGCTCCAATTGGTAAGCCGGAGGTTCGAGGTTCGAATCTTATTCGAGGCTATTCTTTCCAACCCAAATCTGCCACAGCAATGATGTATACGCCTTTCCAATAAACAGTTTCGCAGTCCTGTCCGAGTTACTTCCCGTGACCGGAAATCAATCCAAAACGAGGCTATGCGTGAAGGCTGAACGATCGGACTATGGCTTAAGCACATATTAACTAACATTATCCACTATATAGCAGGTCTGCTTTCATCGCCGTTGGTGAAAAAATAAGTTGCTGGTCTGTTATTCTAGCCAGACTTTTTTATTTTCAATATTTGTCAGATATTTAGATTTTTCATGTTTTAAGAACATGTACCATTCTTGTTGATAGTACACAGTATGAAACGCATATTGGACAAACATTAGCATTTATTTTACAAATTTCTGTAGAACATTTGCATCTGATTGTCTTTTCTGCTGAAAATTATATTTTACTGGTGTGAAAGTTGCAAATTGCTAAGACTGGTAATGCGCTATAATCCGGAAATCATGATATGTCAACATCTGGTTACATGATCTGTAGACAAACAAGAGCTGTCACTGGAATTGACATATGCCCCCGAAATGCAGCTTGAAATCAAATACGTATACATATGTAATAAATAAACATATGTAATGAAAAATATGCTAGTGGAAGACGAAGCATACTGCATGCATATAATGTGAAAGATGAAAGGATCATAATTATGTTTCAAGTCTGTAGTAAATATATAGTTAAATAAAGTTAAATATTAATATGAACAAGAGGTCCATGATGGCCCTTTATCACTCACCTGAGTGCAACGTCTCGATATGGTGAACATTAACATCAAGTTATTTTAAAATCCAATAAGAAACAACAAATCTACAGCTTGGAAAAGAAAATGCTATTTTTCGTAACAGTGACCTTGACCTTTGACCTACAGGCATGGGTATTGTAAGCAACACATCCCTTTGTCATGGTGAATATTTTTGTAAAGTTATTTTGAAATCACTTCATTCATTAGGAATTAACAGCCAAGACAAGAAAATGTTATTTTTAGTAACAGTGACCTTGACCTTGGACCAACAGGCATGGGTATTGTACGCGAAAGTACACCTTGTCATGGTAAACATTTGAGCCAAGTTATTTTAAAATCCAATGAGAAATAACAAATTTACAGCATGGACACGATTTTTCTATTTATAGTAACAGTGACCTAGTTTTTGAACCCAGGTGACCCATATTCAAACTCAACCAATTAATAACTGGGACACATGTCCTGACCAAGTTTCTTTACAATCTGAGAGTAAAATTGTGACCACTATAGTGTAAACAAGAAAATTCTATTTTTAGTAACAGTGATCTAGTTTTTGGACCCAGATGACCCATATTCGAACTTGTCTGACAAATCATTAGGACAAACATCCTGACGAAGTTTCATGACAATCGGAGCAAAAATGTGACCTCTAGAGTGTTAACAAGAAAATTCTATTTTAAGTAACAGTGACCTAGTTTTGGGACCCAGATGACCCATATTCAAACTCGTCCGAGAAATCATTGGGACAAACATCCTGACCAAGTGTCATGACAATCAGAACAAAAATGTGACCGCTAGAGTGTTAACAAGAAAATTCTATTTATAGTAACAATTACCTAGTTTTTGGACCCAGGTGACCCATATTCAAACTCGGCCTAGAAATAAATGGGACAAATATCCTGACCAAGTTTCATGATAATTGGAGCAAAAATGTGACTGCTAGTGTTAACAAAAAAATTCTATTTAAAGTAACAGTGACCTAGTTTTTGGGATCAGGTGACCCATATTCATACTCGGCCTAGAAATAAATGGGACAAATATCCTGACCAAGTTTCATGATAATTCGAGCAAAAATGTGACCGCTAGAGTTTTAACAAGAAAATTCTATTTATAGTAACAGTGACCTAGTTTTTGGACCAGGATGAACCTTATTCGAACTCGTCCGAGAATTCACTGGGACAAACATCCAGACCAAGTTTCATGACAATCGGAGCAAAAATGTGACCGCTAGAGTGTTAACAAGAAAATTCTATTTTAAGTAACAGTGACCTAGTTTTTGGACCCTGATGACCCATATTAAAACTCGTCCAAGAAATCATTGGGACAAACATCCTGACCAAATTTCATGACAATCGGACAAAAAAATGTTACCTCTATTGCGTTAACAAAATTTACCTTAGGGTTAGGGTTTAGGGTTAGGGTTAGGTAAAAAGGCCCATAACTCAGCCAAAAATAATCCGATCAGAAATTCCTTTGGATATGCATAACAAGTCTTGGTGACAAACACTCCTGTGAAGTTTCAATGAAATCCCTCAAGCGATTTCAGTTTACGTTAGGGTTAGGGTTAGGGTTAGGGTTTAGGGTTAGGGTTAGGTAAAAAGGTCCATAACTCGGCCAAAAATAATCCGATCAGAAATTCCTTCGGATATGCACATCTATGCTTGGTGACAAACACTCCTGTGAAGTTTCAATGAAATCCCTCAAGCGGTTTGGGAGAAGAAGCGAGGACAAGATTTTGCTTCAAAGGGCCATAACTCAGCCAAAAATAATCGGAGCAGAAATTCCTGACGATATGCACAACTAGGCTTGGTGACAAACATTCCTGTGAAGTTTGAAAGAAATCCCTCAAGTGGTTTCAGAGGAGAAGCGAGGACAAGATTATTTCGGACGGACGGACGGACGGACGGAAGGACGGACGGTCCGATTACTATATGCCTCCCTTCGGGGGCATAATAAAATTACAATCTAAATTTGTTGATACTTACACATTTGAATAACAGAATTGTCTGTATAATTGATGGCGTTTATGTTCATCGAATAAATAATTTGATTTTTTAAAATGTTTCGAATACTTCTCAACCAAAAATGATTGATTCTGTCTTGAAATGAAAAAGGATCGGTATTCTGATTGTTTGTTGTAGAAGTATAATAATAAATCGTAGAATAAAATTCAAAGATTCAGATGCCGGCTTCCAATAAAGATGGGAATATTTATACTAATATATGTTTGCATATCCAATTAAGATTACTTATGTTTGACAGTTGGTAATTTTGGCGTAAAAGCCCAAACGCTTAAACATATATAAAATGTTTTGCCAAGATTTGTTTCATATTAAATTGACGTCTTTTGTTTCTATAACGTGTCGTAATGTGGATTAAGAATCCATATAATTGCTAAATCAAATACATTTGCTAACACATCCAGTAATTAAAGGACCGATATACTTAATTGGGAGGTGTAGATACCTAGTAAATTGTAATTACACGATCTCTATTGGTCAATTATATCTGCCCCTTAGAGTAATTGACAGGAGACTCCTTGTGCTCGACAATTTGACATTTTTATGGCATGCCGCCTTCAAAGTCAATTGCCGCCGACATATTCATAACATGATGTCAGTAGTTGATTAGACACGCTAATCCGGAAACGAGACTCAATTGAGCCGTGGAGAGAACACTGGCTGTTAGTTAGGGCTTAGAATCTTATATTCTAACCCAGGTTAAATTAAGTCGTTTAGTGTTTAACGCGAGGAATTATAACTTGACACTAAGTAAAAAAAACTTGGTTGTTTTGTAATTTATTATCGAAGATATCATGACGCTGATGTATTATTACTAATTCAACGAGAAAATATATTTTTCAAAAAAGATTTTTATGATAAAAAAGACTGTTGTATAGGTACAAACATTTATTTTGGACCTATTTTTAAAACATCTTAAAAGTAAGTATGTCGAAAATTAATAACTGTTTAAGATAATTACATCATCATAAATAATTATTAATGAATACACCCACTGACCTATTTACCGATAATTTAAGCAAATAATACTTTTTTTCCATCATCTAGTCCAGAAATGTGTGTCATGTAATAGACATAAATATCAAAACACATTATGATTTTGAAACTAATTAAGACCCTTTAACACGTACAATTCCAATTTATTTGCAATAGTGAGTGAATTCAGACCACATTTCGCCAGTTCCCGCCAATGTGTCAAAAAAGTCAAGGGCATAATCCGCACGTTTTTTTCCTGCAGAAAAGTAGTGCCTTTTTTTCCCGAATTAAATAAATATAAAAATAAATATAAAACAACTGGAAATTTTATGGTTCGTCAAAGACACATTATCTTTTAAAATATTTCACTGCTGTGACGTCATTTCTCTCGGGTGCGCAAGATGACCAGACATTTAAATGCTGGGTTAAAACATGGTGGTTAGGGTAAACATTAACGAGTTCCCAATAGATTAGGAGTCATGACCAAAACTTTTTTTGTCATTACATGCATGAAAGGTTTCTGAAAACAGAAAAACAGTATTGACACATTTGTCAATTATTAATATTGGTGATTATGCTTAGGCCATCCTTAAAAAATTGTTTGTTTGTGGTTGCGCGACCGACCCAGTGAAATAACCCCCGACCCAAAAAATTTTTTGACCATTTTGAGAAAAAAATTTTTTGGTCTATCTTTCCGTTAAAAAATAGGCATTTTACTTAACACTAACCAATGCAAACTTATTCCATATTTTACAATTACATCCCAATTTTATCTCGAGTATCATAGTTCAGAATTATTGCATCATCAACCATATTCACCCAGCTAAAAATGTTAAATGTCACATACATACTTTCTTCTAGATCAAACAATTTCATATGGAAGCCGATTGAACAACACAGTCTGGTTATGAGCCCACAATTTCTTTGAAGTTCAGTTTGACTGACAGAAAGTATAGATGTTTACCCTCATACTGCTTGTCAATCAACAGGAAGCAAAATTAACTAAGGCGGAGTTTAAAACAAGTTTGTGAAATTACTTTTGATTGTTTTTGATTATGTGATATTCAAAGAGAAATAGAATTTAAATGTGGATTATTTTAAGCACAAACATTGCCGTTTCGATACAGGATACGACGCCGGGTAATTTGTAACAGATTTTTTAATGCCTGATCGAATTAGCTAATTAAAAGTGTTGACAAGTTACAGTTTGTACCGAGGCTTGTTCATCGCTTTTGAGTCCAGAACAGAACAAAACATTTTTCACTCGGGTACATAAGATACAACATGGGTGTTAAATGAATTGAAATATCTGCAAATGCCCGTTTTTATAAGACGAAACACAGATTTTTGACTACCTTTTTTGGTGTCTAGGTTGATCGCGTAAAATGCAAATTTGCAAATGCAAGGCAGTTAGGAATTCTGAAATCCTGAAAATTTATTAAAGGGAAAATAAAGAAAATCAACCATTTGTAGACACACAAAAACCTGAATTTCAGACATACGCCTGCCTGAAAAATTACACCCAAGCAAATGTACTGAATTCTGCAAATATTCCGTCACCAAACAGTCATAAATCAACAGTAAAATGTCCGCTTTTTAACGCTGTTCTCCAATTATATACGGTATTCATTTTCAGTAATATAAACACGTGGGTTATTATTATTATTATTAAAAATGAACATATCCGTTTGAAACTTGCATCCTTAAAATACTTCTTAACCACAATGCTGTCGAACGGCTACAAATGTCTGGAATAGTTCGTCCATCTACTGTGTTGTAGGCTTAAAAAATGCGGTGACAAAATGGTCTCCGCTTCTGTTAAAGTTTCCGTGGCTCTTAACTTTGAATAATCCTGCCAGTAACACTTGAAAGAGTAGGCAGTATCCAGACATAGATAATTAGGATTGTTTAAGTTTCACGCTCAAAATGTGGGCATGGCCATAACGTGGCTTTTAAAAGTTTTACACGTGTGATAATGCTAATAAGATTTCCCGTTTCGCTGAATCATTGAATTCAAAATGGCGCAACCATGTTAGATACTTTCTCGGTGACTTTAAGTGTGATAAAGGACATTACATCAACAACACTCATAAAAAATGCCAAATTTCTTAATTACATACATTTCGGTTGTGGGTAAAACCCTGACCAGACCCAGACCCAGACCAGACCCCGGAAACTAACGATTAGGTACGGAAATCTTCGCTCGTTTCCGACAATCGTCTAAAATAATAACGGTGACTAGGAAATGCAGTTATTGAAATTATTGAAATTTGTTCAGGATTAAGCATTCTATAAGATATAGGCGCATTTGATTTTTTCAAATTCTAATTGAGATTTGCCTTAAAGGATGTGAAAGCAGAATTACATAAAAGGCATGATAAGGTCATTCACTTTTGGGATTGTATTAATATTATAATCGATTGGGTACGCAATTAAATTCTATGAAATTCTTTTAGTCATAAATGCAAATTATAGAAAACAAGTTTATTGATGTTTCGATTGTGTTTTTACTTATCTAAGCTAGCTGTGCGACAAAAGATCTTATTATGTGTTATTTGGTATAAATCCGTACCGCTCAGCAATTTAAAAAAAGCGTAATATGAAAATTTATGCCGACTTGTTATTTTAAAATGGTATGAAACATGTTGTCTGGTTTAATAAATTTTTCAAATCATTTTTTCACAACTAGTGATGAACGTATTTGGCGAAAATTGCGAAAAACAGAAGATAAACCAATGTTTTTTCTCTGACTTTTGTCGGGCACAGTATGATTATGGAGATTGTAAAGAAATCTTTGTTATTTCTGAAATTTATTATTTCATATTTCTATATTGAAAAGAATAAGGATAAAAATGATTTAAACCTTCAAAAAGTACGAACCGCTAATAAGCACACAAGACGTATTTGTTTTGTATCGTATTGTCGGAAACGAACGAAGATTTCCGTACCCAATCGCTAGCTTCCGAAGTCTGGTCTGGGTCTGGTCAGGGTTTTACCCACAACCTACATTTCAGTTATGGTTTGATGTGTTCTAAGGCTTTGATCTGGGTATAAAAATAATATAAGAAAAAATTCCGACCTACGTCCAAAAAGTTGGGTCGCGCAACCGCAAACAATTTTTTAAGGATGGCCTTAGGTGCGCAAGATTACCGGACAGCATTGTAAATCATATAATAAATGTCACCTCATTAGTATGTAAAAAATTACAAAAGAGAGAATATGTGACAACACATTTGGAAAGAAATTTTATGCAAACAATGTCAACTTGAAGCAGATGACATGATCGTTATACTATGTACAATGCAAAATTGTCACCTAGTTCAAATGAGCCATCCATCTCTTACTTAGGTATGGTCTACTGAACTAAGGAATTTTAGCTACAGCACCGTTGATGTACATGCAAATCGCGATCAGTGATGCGTAAAATTTCGCATTGACAATTTTGTGTCACTGTGCAGTGCTCGGTTCAAAGCTTGGTATCAGGCACCCCCACCTACACAGCGAGAGCACTGCCCTTACCGACAAAATTATGAATGAAAATTGCACTGTACATACCTCATCATTTGAAACGTCCATGGGTCTCCATGGGTCCGCTAACTGTGCCAACGGCATGTTTAACTTTTTCGGTAAAACAGGTCACTGGTGTTAAAGCTTATTTTTCAAGAATTATGACAAACAATGTGAAAACTTTGTCACTTGTCGTATTTGTCTCTGTCAAGATGGCGTTTTAACACCAGAACGAGGCTCTATAAACTTCCGGTATTAATAATTTTTGCGCGGGAAATACAAACACAGCAAAGTGACGAGAGTCAGTTATAATAATTATATACTCAACAAAAAAAGAAACCTGACACTGTAACTTTGAATAAGTATGAGGTGCATATTCAAAATCTATATATTTTTGCACCATCCAAAAGAAAATAACCACTGAATCACTTGTTTCATGCACCAAAAATATCAAAATGCATAATTAAGTTCAAAACATGCACAATTTTTATTACATACCACAATTCAATTAGCTTTAAATCTGATTCCAGGAAAATACACCAAATATAAAGTGTCAGGTTTCTATTTTTGTTGAGTATATATTACTGAAAACGTTTTCGGAGCCAATGCCAATACGGTCGGCTGGTAAATCATGAATACACGAGTAAAGCATAATCTTCGACTGGTTTTACAATTTGTTTTATTTTACGAAACTTCCGCTTGATGTAAATAGGATATTAAGATATTTAGAGTTGTTAACATTGTTGGACCCAGGGTCTATAGACCCTGTTGGACCGAAAGACTGTTCGAATGGAATTTTGGTTTGTCACTGACTATAAATGTGTCGTCTGAGTATATAAAAGTTACGTTGGCACTAAACTGCTACAAATAAACTATCAGGTTTCATGAACTTTCGCTGTTTTACTGAAATATGAAATAAATTCATATATCTATCATTTTATAGCGCCTCTACTGTGTACTGCATTCTTTGCAGTTTTTAGTCCTGTCTGATTTGTTGGTCAGAAATGCGTTCACACAAATAAACAATTTATTGTAAGATATCAGCTCGATACGCCTAGTTTTTGCATTGTTATGAACACATTTGTCCCAAATGGCAAATAAAAAGTTTTTTTCCATTGATAGAGATCAATGGCAACCATGATTTCACTAGTTTTTTAATTGATAATTATTATCACAAAAGATAAAAAACCAAGCCATTATAGTGTTACGTTTGATGTAAAAGGGCATTCTTTATTTGAAATAAGGATTCAGAGAGAACATGCAAAGACCTGTCGCAATGATCCGTTGGAAACATATATAAAACTAAGGAAAATGAGACCACCTGAAAAATCTAACAGAAGGGAGACCACCTACAGAAATTTAGCAGTATGGAAAGAAGAATGATTGGCAAAATAAATGAATTAATGGCAACACAAATTTCTGAACTTCTAACAGCTTGCGTAAGAAGACTGTAGGAATAAATAATAATGTAAATCTTTGTACTTTGTAAACGTAGGCAAATATTTATTTTGATTTAGGAAAATCTCAGACAAAGTACTGAAAAACACCTTAAATATAATAAAATATGCATCTAATGCTTCCTATTTCTTGTTTAGATTTGTGTACACCTTGTATTACACGACAAATCAATCGTATTAAAGATAAACTTACTCTCTTCGCCATATTTTTCTTTTGAAAATTTGAATTTGTAACCGCTATAATAAGTAATAAAAAGGACGCTTTTTAAATGTTTCGAAGGTTTCTATAGAAATCTTGAAAAGGAACTGCTTCGTTAATTCCTGCCATCCTGTTTTACCGGATTGCCGATTTAGTCCAGGTGCTCTGGTCTCGGTAAGGTCATGATATATATTTACATGTTTGTGTGTTTGGGCAATGCAACACTGTCGAGAAGAAGGTGGATAGAAGATAAGTGACCAAGGCAACTTGTACGTTTTTGTTCGTATGAGATTTGTAGGTTGGTGCACCTCAGAACATGGTTTAAACCCCAAGGGTAAACTGTTCTGTCGCTGTCCATTCCTACGCGGTAACATTTTCGTTAATTGTTTGTAGTTTCCGTTTTCGTACATGTATTTAACAAAATATAAACCCATGCTTTCTTTTCTGTCCATGAACAGTCCAAGTTAAATCGAGCTTGCAATAGTTTAATAAATTGTCGTTTTCGGTGGCGTTCAACGTTCCCTTTTTATCTATTTTCTTCATTTCCTTTTAGCTGTGTTGGAATGATATTGCCTCTACCTGGGAGCGAACCCGCACCGCCACGGCGACAGCGCCTAGCCCTGCAATTTCGACGACGCAACCAATTGAGATAACCATGACAACCCCCAACAAGGTTAATCGGATAGCCCTGATATACGTAATGATTAATCATCACTGCACGACATCGGTAACGGGTTATTGTACTGATAACAGTACTGACTATATGTACGGGGAGACACTTTTTGCGGCCGCCACACTTCGGAAATAGTGCTAAGTGAATTTCAAATGATATTGCCTCTACGTGGAAGGCTGGGAGAGAGAAACAGAAAAAAATTCCCATTTGGACAGCTGGTGAAAATGTTTCAATTTAATAACGAAACAAATATATTTATGAAATTAACAGTCTGTAAATCTGGTAATTATTTATGTATTATTGATTTCATCGATTTAATTGACTGATTGTCTGGCTGTATAAAAAGATGGTATGTTAGAGTTTAATGTGACCAAATGACTATCATTTGTATTAGTCATCTTGTTTGTGTCGCATCTTTCTACAGATATATGATTTTGTAGGAGAGGTAAAAAATTACTAGACGGTTTCGTCATTTCCATTACTACCCATAACAGGCTGTTGTTCTAGATAATATTGTAAAAATCTTTATTAGTCATTGTATGAATGTTTCTTGATGGTAATTTTATTTCTAATAATGTTTCTTTTACCGCATTGTATATGGAAGCGACCACTTCAAAAGTATTTGGTAATACAATTAAAACATCACATGCAAATTTTCCATACACGAACCTTTTTAATTTGTTTAATAACTTAAATTAGTAGATGATATTCTTTTTACAATTCTGTTAGAGTTATCTTAAATTTGAAATGGAAAACGTGGTCTCTTTCAGATGGCAGCTGGTCCTACTTTTACTAGTTTGAAAACAATGCTTGCCTGTGCAGACGAAAAACATAACAAGAAATATTATCAAAGACTTTTTCTGACGAAGACATATGCATCTTACGGGCTATAAACATATTGAGGATAACACAGAACCAGAGGAAAAAGTTTATATAAGCTGTTAAGAAGAAAAAAAGGCATCTCCTCTAATAAATCTTTTATTGTCACATGAAAACAGCTAAATGTTTATCCATAAGTTAAAAATAATTTGCTCTCTATCTATATACAGATAACTCAGTAATCTGATAATACAACTGTAGTTAGCATTGAGATAATGTTTGTTTGTCTGTCGTTCGGTACCTAACAATAAAATTAACATACTATCATCCATTGTTTTATTTATCAACTTGAAAAAGCTTAAGGTTCTTATTCCTTTCCATTCCAACAAACAGCATATCCGTCTTCGGATGTAAATACAGTGACACGGGATTATTGATCTGATCACTGCCTCCCATCACAACTTCGGCTTCACCTGTTTGATCATCTTTAAATCTCACCACATTGTGAGATATAAATCCACTCACCAATACCCCACCGTTTCCATCAGGACAAACCCCAAAGGGAGACTTAAGACTGGCGTGGGACAACTGTCGGATTTCACGTCCATTTAAATCCAACACTTTTACTACATCTGCATCAGCAACAAAGATCTCCTCTTTCGAACGATCGACGTATACGTGTCTTGGGCGAGAGAAAATAGGTTTCCTAGAGTTATTTGACTGAATGACTCGGCTGTTGCCGTCTTGAGTGACTATTTGCAGATGTCCTTGACCTTCATCGTTAAAACCTGCGCAAGCGACATAAAACTTTTCAGAATGGTAACAGATGCCACGACATGGCTGTTTGATGGAAATTTCTTTGATGATGGAGACGGATTTGCCATCAAAATCGAAAATGCTTATCGTTTGTTTGTCTGTCATGGATACAGCAAACTGGCTTTTATTATCAACGTTACACAATCCCCATGGTTGACCCTTGCAATCACATACTTTTTTGACGTTTTGTGAAGAATCGGTTAGCTTAAGGCATTTGTTCCAAAAATCTGCCAGTATAACTCTACCATCAGGAAGAGAGGCAATTCCATACACATGGTATGCATTGTACCTGTCTTGTTCGACGGAAATGTCAATGTTGCTTATGTATGACACTTTGTAGTCGTTCCGTTTCCCTGGAACTTGGTATGTTTTTGATTCCAGTTTACTAGTTATTTCATCGACTTTGAACCTTAACTGTGTTGTGTCCAGTTTTGTATTGTCCAACATTTTTTGAGTTTCTGCTATAATACCGTATACACCTTTTGCTGAGTCGAGTACCTCTTTGTCGTCATTTAATTTGGAAATATTTTCTCCCTGTTGTTGCAAAGATTTTACAAATGACTCAGTTTCTCTTAAATTTTTAAGAGTATTTGTACAATAATCTCCGATAGCTTTGGCAACTTTCTGTGCAGAGTTTTCTGATGCTTTTACACTTCCGGTTTCTGAGCTTAACTCCAATGACCTTGTTCCGGATGGACGGGATCTTCTGCTAGATGCTGACATTGTGAACTCACGGTACATGTCTAATATCCATTACTTAAACCTTAATCAACACAAATTTCAAATAGAAGCTATTAATAATCGAAATACCAAGCCCAGCGATTCGATGACAAATGCTTTTATAGTGCATTTGGAAATCGATATATTTTTGGCATGGAATGAAATGTTGACCATGCTTCGTCAGTTTTAATGTAAAACGTACATTGACTGAAAAACAGTTATATTAATGAAAATAAATAAAGGAATTCTGATAATGAGATAGGGTCTATTTTGGTTTGAATGTCGATCTGATTTATTTGCTTGTTTGTTTATTCCTTTTACATTTATTATCATATAAATTGCACGAATACTTTATTATGTAAGTGGAAACGTCGCTTATATTTGTATATTAAATCGTGACATGATCAAAATGATTATATCTATTGCAAATTCTAGTATGTTAAAACTAGTAGCCGTACCAATTTTAGAAAGAAAACGCTAGTAGCCGGACTGTCAATTGGCTAGTAGCCGTACCATCTTGTCACACTACCAGTGCAAATGAAAATTTGAGTTTTTCGGAAACTAGCGGGTTGGGACAAGATTTAACTACATGAAGTGATACAGTAATTAATACACTTCACATAGTAAAACGAATTTCGGCCAAACAATGTAAATAAAGCTTTGAAATAGACGTTTGAAGTGACACGATTGAAATTTTTTTTGTAAAATTTGGTGATCGATCGTATTTTTTCGAAGTTAACGTTGTATCACGTTCATTTTATAACACGACGCACTCTATTTCTTGCTAGTCTAAGTATTTAAAGTAAAAGAATTAAATAATTACTCTTTATTTAATTTCCTACCCGTTTTTTAACCAGCTCCTTCGTGATGGCTATGTGTATAGTCAGCGCTATCGGAAGTAAGGTCGGACTTTCGAGTGTACACTGTGCATCCTGTTTCAATGGATTTCTTTGGAGATATTATACCATAGAATGATTATACAAAATACCGGAAATATAAGTTTCTATTAATTTATTGCATATTATTCAAAAATCAAACTTGTTTCAATGCATGACATTCTTTATCACGAGGCCAAATTAAAATTGCACCTGGTCGAGGCCAACACATTTTCTCCCTCCTGTTTCAATGGATTTCTTTGGAGATAGTATACCATAGAATGATTATACAATATACCGGGTAATATAAGTTCTATTAATTTATTGCATATTATTCAAAAATCAAACTTGTTTCAATGCATGACATCCTTTATCACGAGGCCAAATTAAAATTGCACATGGTCGTGGCCAACACATTTTCTCCATCCTGTTTCAATGGATTTCTTTGGAGATATTATACCATAGAATGATTATACAATATACCGGGTAATATAAGTAGCTATTAATTTATTGCATATTATTCAAAAATCAAACCTGTTTCAATGCATGACATTCTTTATCACGAGGCCAAATCAAAATTGCACCTGGTCGAGGCCAACACATTTTCTCCCTCCTGTTTCAATGGATTTCTTTGGAGATAGTATACCATAGAATGATTATACAATATACCGGGTAATATAAGTTCTATTAATTTATTGCATATTATTCAAAAATCAAACTTGTTTCAATGCATGACATCTTTTATCACGAGGGCAAATTAAATTTGATCAGCAATATATGTTACCATTCATTATGCCCAACAATTTTCATTTTAATTCACTGATTGTCCATAAAAATAATATTTCGGTAAGATCCAGCCCCAAAATTAATTGTGTACATTTTACGAAAGTAAAAATTTACTAAGTATATATATATTGTTCTTGTTGTTTCAACATCATTTGAGAAATGTCGCGTGCCACTCTGGCGTTTCACATACGGTTGTTACGGGGTTGTTACGCGATGTTTGAACTCAATCCCGTCAGTCTTTTTATGGAGATTTAATTTATAAACTTAAGAAGATAGGAAGGCGATGTTAATATCTCTCGGTTATTTGTTAAAACCATCTGTAAATTTAAAAAGAAAAGTTACCAACATAATATTCTACAGCGCTCTGCAGGCCTGGTAATTAACTCATCTACAGTTGATCGTTATGCTTACCTCTTTGGTTGCCCGACGGTGGCAGGGGTTTAAGAGTGTATAGGGAAATCTTGTTTAAGAACCTAGAAACTCGATTTGTTTATTTTATCCCTGTCATCTAGTCTCAATAATTCGACTGCAAGCACCGACCCATTATCATACGGACATTTTCGTTGTCTGTCCTTTACGTCTCATGCAGTTACGATCAAAACTGTGGTGGAAATCGACCCGATTTAAATTCTTTTTTTCGCTCCCACATGAAAATTTCAACACTGGTATGTCAAATATCGATATAAAACATAAATAATGATAAAAGTAACAATAAAATGAACGAATAATCCACAAAATAACTTGTTAGACCTACCACAGCATATGCCGTTTACACGGTGAAAATTATCGATAAACGCGAGTCAGATAAACTATATGCGGTGTAATCGACATGGGTGGAGGTTTAAAACAGTTTTGCATAAAAAACGAAAACGTTACTTATAATTGATTACATATATTGATTCTACTTGATTGTGGCTTCTCAGGTATGTAATTTTTTTAAATAAATATGTTTAAGATGCTTTATGAAGCCGGGAAAAGATTGAAAAGTTGCGATTCATTTCCGATCGGCGGCATATAGAAATAGAAGGAAAATTTTCCGCATTGATTTGAATAGTAACTGGGTTGTGCGCGAATAGCGACCATCGTATATATAGAAAAGCTCTTGTTGCGCACAAATAGTTGGGCTACCCTGTCATCGTGGTCTTGCTGATTTGACTCCAGGAGCTCTGGTCTCGATAAGATCACTGAGGACCCACCCACTTGGCTTTGCAATGCAATACTATTAGCTTCTTTTGTTTTATATGTTTGTGTGCTTTTGCATGCAACATTGTTGAGCTGATGGTAGGGTTCGCGTTATTTCACCAAGACAACCTGTACTTGTGTGTAGATATGAAAACCTGTTGGGGCAAGTTTGGGGTTGGTGCACCCTAGAACCTGGTTTAAACCCCCAATGGCAATTTTTTTTGCCACTGACCGTTCCAAGAGTTCTCTTTTTCGTTAATTGTTTGTGGAGTCTTATTTGAATTTGATATACTTATAAAACTATGCTCTTTTTCCTCTCTTATTTTTTGCAGCGTGGGGAGGCTGTGTTTTGTGAGTGTAGCTATTCATGATATGCATATTTTACATTTTGGAAATAGAAAACATGCTGAAAAACGAAATTAAATCAATTTCATGTAACTAACATGCATTAAAGAGGCAGAATAGTCTAGAAAGGTTATGAGCGAGTCTTACAATAGCAGTTAATTATTGTATTTATTTTCCCTTCTTTGGGTTGAAATTGGAAGACAAAAACTTATGACGTAGTTCACAGTCGGTATCGGTAAACATTGCACACGCTTTATATACACTTATTTTATTTTCGCCGTTTCAGTTCAAATCATGGCAGACGACGATCATGATATGGATAAGTAGGTTGATTTATATGTTGTGTTTCTTCAAAAACCGAATATGTAAAGTTTTAACTTAAATTTCATTCGTTAATCACGTACATTCGCGAAGTAAAAAGTGGGTGGGGTAAGATCTAAGGATGACTTATAGGAATAAATTAAAATATTAAGTTAAATTTCAAGTGCCAAAGAATGGCATCAAAAAGAAAGTGATGAAGGGTGTTTCTTGTGCCATCTGATCAGGTTCTGCACTGTTCTTTTTTAAAATTCTGATCCAAATCGAAGAGTGCAGATTCTGATCAGCTGTCACATCTGATGTGCTGGCTGATCTGAATATACACTGGTTGCACAAGCGTACAAACAAGTATATATGCCATAAATGTTTATTTTTCAGTTTTGATGATGATTTGGATGATGCTGATGATGATGAGCCACTTGATGAACACATCCAGACACAGGAGGTATGCTTCATTTGCTTGTGTTTGAAGTTCAACGTTTTATGGATTTAACCTGTTAGAAGTTTTATGGATTTAACCTGTTAGAATCTCTAATCATACCTTATCAGTTACTTATTATAAATCCAACTATTATTGTGGTTATCAGTTACCATTAGTCCAAATAATTGTACACTAAAAGGTGGATATTGTGCTATTTTTTTGCTGGGTCAATATCCCCCCTTCAGAGTACAAACCAAAATAGACCAAAACTGTGGTGGAAAAGTTGTCTTTTTTGCGTATGTAATGCCCAACTAAATACGTTGGGCACGATTTATGGCTAAAAAATTGGGGTTTACCTGCATAATTTTTACATGTACAGAAAGCTTGTAATTTTCTGTATCAGATGAGACATCTATAAAGAAAATCCATTCACGCAATCGTTCACATCGGCAGTTAAACTTTCAAACTGATTTAACACGGTAAAATCTACCTAGCTCTACCATATTGGATATTGACAGCTGATGTAAACACGACGCTACTATATGATAACCTGTACTGCACGTAAGCGTTAAACGCCGTTTTACACATTTTAGTCAAGATTGATCATTCTTGTCAATTACAAAATACTTTATTTTCTTTCCGGCAAAAAACACTATGATTTTTTTTTGTCAAAAATATGAGAAAAAAGGAACTCACTAATAACTTATAAACCTTAAATACAAAAGATTTTTTTAACGTTTACTTTGTGCAGTGTGACGGCCATAAAAAGTCTCCCCGTACATTTAGTCAGTACTGTTATCAGTAAATTCACCCGTTACAGATGTCATGCAGTGATTGTTACGTATATCAGGGATATCCGATCAACGATTTTTGGCGTTGTCCCTGTTAGCTCAGTTGGTTACGTCGCAGGAATTGCATGGCTAGGCGCTGTCGCCGTGACGGTGTGGGTTCGCTCCCAGCTAGAGACACTATCATTTGAACATGTATTTACCGGCACTGCACATTATTGGTATTAAACAACATTAAACAAGTACAAGTATCACATGTTATGACTCTGTCGACTGTTGCACATAATATCTTGTCAGAGCTGATGTTTTTTGTAATAAAGTTCTATAGTTTCAGCGTTTTTTTAAACAATAAGCGATCTCTAGCGTCCATTTTCCCAGTACAATGTACCCCTATGCGTCGGTGGGTTTGGTTCTTTGTTAACTGGTTAGACTTCTCGGAGTTAAAATAACGACAGCTCGTTTTACAAGACTTGAAGTCCAGATATTTAATATCACAGCAAAATCGTGAACAAATAAAGTCTCATTAAATTAACCAAGTAATGAGTTCTCTTTAGAAAACACAGCTTATGTGAAAAAGCTGTAAACGTACAAATGTTCAATTAAATATTTCCAATGATTATTTCGTGATCGTATAGTGGTTGTAACAAGTTGCAAAATAATTCAGCAAAACATTCAAACGCTGTTAAAATTATCCAAGTAATTTTACAATTCCTAGAATGTTTATTCCACTGTATATTATTAAGATAAAATATAAAACCCGATACGGTTTTTGAAAGACTCGATTCGTGAGTCTTGCTTGTACTCCCGTGACACTAACTAGGGAATCTTGTGCAAAGTAAAGAACAGCGCAAAGTACTATCAATTTAGCCCGGTTTTTATACGAAAGAGCGACTGACCATCCTCGTGATGAAATCAATCACCTTTTCCATAAACTGCCAAGCAATTAAATCTTTAGCAATTAATTAGATATAACTTGTCGATCTCGAGGAGGAAATATAATTCCTTAAACCATAGAAACTCCAGTGAGTAACCTGTTGACCGACGCTCATTGAACATCTATCAGCTAGGTAGGCGAAAGTGTTACAACAAACACAAACAGCTGCACAACTTGTGCAACAGTTACATAATGACAGGCTTGAAGACCTGAAGTTTTTCGCAACTCTATTGAAAGACGAAAAGCTGACTAGAAATATTAGCGGAAGATACCACAAATCGTTTCCTAAAATTTCGTCAGTGACAAAAATAAACTACACAAAATTTTCAAATAGAATTAAGAAGTTGTCAAAAAGGTTGGACAAGGCGAAACGGTTTGCGCTGTAAATGTTGTCATTTAAATACTTGCAGTTATAGAGTCAAATTGGTCAGAGTAAAGAAATAAAACTGTACAACGAATTACAGTCTTGAAAGTTTTGATCACTGTTGTATATACTTTATTAAAAATGCTCTGAGTTTGTTGTAGTTTTTATTGTTGATTAATGAAAATACAGGCTTGTTCATATCATCATAATGCACAAGAAAAACACCGATCACAGCCTACCATCTCCACCCCTGTCAGATTAATATTTCTTTCTTTATTAAAGCTGTATTTTGTAACCTGGTACTAACCAGAATGCCGATTTAGAACTAAATCGTTAATATAACGTAAATGAAACTATAAATCAGTTGCAACTTCTTCTTTCTGCTTAATAAACACGCAAGAAATCATACATAAATTGCACGTTTCGAATATATTTACCGCGTACACCCTCCTTTACTGTACATAGTTGTTTTGAAGAAAGATCTTAATTTCATTGGTTAGCGTGTTGGATCGAAGCTCCGCCCCGCATGGCGATGTAAACCTGAGACGGCGATTAAACGGTAATGGGTTTAAAAGAAATTTTTCACAAAATATAATATTTTAGTATTTATTTTGATCGCAGATGTGTTTTAAAACAATAAGTGAACATGCTTGTGTACAGATTTTAAGGAAAAAAACAGTAAAACACGGGTTCTTAAAAATCTTAACCCTCGCCAATTTCCACCACAGTTTTGGTCTATTTTGGTTGAGACGTAAAGGACAGATATCTGTAAAAAGTCAGCATGATAATGGGTCTGTGCTTGCAGTCGAATTATTGAGACTACAGTTACCATCTATTAAGGCATGATACCTATATTTGTGTAAATATTGAGTAGCACATATCTTGGATGAGGCCAGGGCTCTGCCTACTGGGCGATTCGGGCGACATCGTCGCCTTTACTTTCCAAACTTCGCCCTGACAAAAATCATAAAAATAATATTTTGTTTGATGACATTCGACCTGTTCTGTACGCTCCACCCGATTTACGAAATGCCCGCCTTCTAGACCAATAAAAATATGAGCGCGCACAGTGATTTGCTGATATGCTGAATTAACTTTTGTCCAATGGCAGCATCAACAAAACTGTCAAGTCTGTCAGTGTTTAAATTACCAATTAACCTCAATCAGCATGATTCCCTCTTGTCACATAATTGATTGTTTGTATAAGGATTACCAGTTAAAACTAGTCATTCTTTTGTGTAAGCAGTCGTCTGACAGGTTGTCCTTTGTCAATTAACAAAGAATCAAACAACTGAAAAGCTGTAAAAAGTTGATTTCAACTTTCACAGTTTCAGGCTATCAGCTTACTGATTAAAGTTACATTAATAAATAATTGAAAATCTTGGAAAAATCTGCAAAAAAAATAAGTGCAATAAAATAAAGGGAGGTTATAAAAAGAAACTAGATTTTGCCATTTTATACAAGGACACAGTTAATTAAAGTCCTGATGAGAAAATTTTGTTAAAACATCAATGCAGCAATTGTTTTTAGGCAATATTTTGACTTTTTATTTCGAACATCCTCCATTTATTTTCTTTTAAATGTATTACCGATATATGTATAAGGTGGTCTATAATGATTAGTGTTGAACTAGATTAACTCTGCATCTTATTAGGCTATACTCCTGCAACATCAGGCATTAAAAAATTTTTTATTTTGATAACCTATAGATATATTAAATCTACGCAAATAATTAAAGAATTCAGGAATACAGAAATTGATTAAGAATAGCATCAGCTAGAGATTTGTTAACAAGTATATGATTTTTATGAGTTGCACTCGTCCGTACGTACGTACATCCGTCCGTCCGTACGTCCCCGAATCTTGTGGCATCAACTCCTCCTAAACTATAAGGCGGATTTCTTTCAAACTTGCACAGATGTTCAAGCAGGATGTGTAGATGATCGTAAAGAATGGATTTTTTTCTGTGACTTTTTATTACCAGAGTTATGGCCCTTTGTTAATTTCCGTAGTTAAATCTTTTGGCGTCAACTTCTCCTAAACTATAAGGCTGATTTCTTCCAAACTTGCATAGATGATCAAGCAGGATGTGTAGATGATCGTGAAGAAAGGATTTTTTCCTGCGAGTATGGCCCTTTGTTAATTTCAGTAATTAAATCTTGTGGCGTCAACTTCTCCTAAACTACACGGTGGATTTTTTGCAAACTTGCACAGATGATGAAGCAGGATGTGTAGATGATTGTGAAGAAATGATTTTTTCCTGCGACCATTTTTACCAGAGTTATGGCCCATTGTTTATTTCAGTAATTAAATCTTGTGGCGTCAACTTCTCCTAAACTACACGGCAGATTTTTTGCAAACTTGCACAGATGATGAAGCAGGATGTGTAGATGATCGTGAAGAAAGGATTTTTTCCTGCGACCATTTTTACCAGAGTTATGGCCCTTTGTATTTTTCAGTTATAATATCTTGTGGCATCACCTCCTCATTTACTTTTGGACAGATTTCTTTCTAATTTGCACACATTATCAAGCTGGATGGGTCGATGATCATAAAGAAAAGATTTTTTTCTGCTGCCATTTTTACTACAGCTATGGCCCTTTGTTTATTTCACTTACAAAATTTTGTGGCATCAACACCACATTTTCTATATAGCTGATTTCTTTCAAACTTGCACAGATGATTAGACATGATGTGAAGATTGTTGTAAAGGACGTTGTCTTGCAACTATTTTCAACAGAGTTATGGCCCTTTGTTTATGTTAGTTATTAAATTTTGTGGCACTTACTCCTCATTTACTAATTATGAAACCACATGTTGTTAATACCTGGTACAAAATTTTGTAACAAATGTTGTTGCAGCAGTGGGGGCATCAGTGTCCTGAGGACACAGTCTAGTTTTATACAATGTAGTTTATCATGACACGATGCTATTCAGTTTAAATCAGCATTAAAATTTTATAAAATAAACTTGCTCCACACTATTTTAAATGTGTATAAGTTTTATTTGCTGCTGCTGCAAATGACTAACTTGAATATCAGTACTGTTTAAATCAACATGCTTGTATATTTTAAAGCGGCATGCAAGTTGTTGCGACTCACTTCTCCCTAAATTTTTAGCCTAGGCAGAGCCCTGGAGGCTGTATTACATGGACAGTAATGTGCATTTCCATTACTGCCTGTGAAAGGCTCAATCAATCATTCAGTGCCTGTATTTTTATCTTGTTCATGTTTGGTGGCTTTGAAAGTTTTTCTTTCATTATTTGTTTAGGTTCTGCTACAAACAACTTATTTAATTAGTTATGAAGTAGCACCCTATATAGCATATTTACAAGTGTACTGGATTACTTGGATTCCTTGGGCTTCTTCCTGCTTACTTGTTGACTTTTATGGTTCAAAATCTTCATAGGTGAACTTGATTAGGGACTTCTGTTTTGAACTTTTTTATGCCAATGGAGCTTAACCTTTTACACCATTGATACATATCCCATGTGTGAGGAGTGCAGTTGCTTATCTGCCTAACAAACTGATTCAAATCTTATTTAACTTTTGTTCACAAAAATAAACAAACAAATCAGAAGGCAAACATCGTAAATACCTAATAGACTTCATGGATGTGCAGTTGTGCACTAGTCGCACTTGAGACGTAAGGAAAAATACAGTTATAGACAGTATATGAAGCATCTTGAATTAAACTTTTCAGGGAGATGGACAGATCGAGTTGTTGGGTCCTACAACAGCTCAGCCCACTGCACCAGCCAAAAGAATCACAACACCATACATGACCAAGTATGAAAGGGCTCGTATACTAGGCACCAGGGCACTTCAAATAGCGTAAGACTTTCAGACATAAAGCTTGATTTTAGAATAATGTCTGAAAACTTGTTTCTTTTATGCATATAACAGAGATATTAATATAAATATTAGTTTTGCTAATTTTGAAAATTTGTATTTTATTATGATTGATTTCTTTACCCTTTACCCCATAATATTTTAAGATGGCTTTTATCAAACTGTGAGAATCCAGATCAGCTGGCAAATTCAGTCAGTCTCATCAGATCACAGAATCTACACTGTTTGCTTTTAGATTGATTAGGTTATTTCAGATCAAGAATTAATGTGTTAATCCAGATCAGATGACATAAATGTGCTGACTGATCTGGATCTTCACTTTATGGAGTAAAAATATGTATACTGTTTGATAAGAGTACAATTTGTGAATGAATAAAAATCTAAACATATTAAGTATTATTCATAGATGTATTTATTCATACTCATAGATAGGCAAGTTTCATATGAACATCAGAACAAGCTAGGCTACATAAACAAGGCATCCCATAACTGTAAACCACAATGAGTTATGTTCTGGATTCTGTTATAGTAAGTAATGAAAACGAATGAAAAACTTGTACTGTATTATGTATGTATTATGACATGAGAACAAAAGAAACATTTATGCTCATATATGTATTGACGATTAAACTATTTTTGTAGCATAATGAAAAATTATAACTGTGTACACATATACATGCTTTTGCGGATAAAAATATGTATAAAAAGTTTCATACACAAATTCTGCTGTAGCCACGTATCTTTATATATGTATTAACCTGGTTACAGGATGTGTGCTCCTGTGATGGTAGAACTTGAAGGGGAAACAGACCCTCTACATATAGCCATGAAGGAACTCAAGTAAGCACTTTGTCTCTTGGTAACATAATTGGTTCCCTTCAGTGCAAAAATTGTGTAAGTACCATTAAAATATTAAAAATACCGTCATCGTTTGAATATAAGCCGTACTTTTTTCAAGGATTCGGCGAAAGAAAGTTGGGGGTGCGGCTTATACATAGGTTTAGCTTCCCAAGACATTTTTCCAGGCCTTCAAAACAACCGATTTTTTTACCGCGGCGAATGTGTCAAGCGCACCGGTATACGGACGCTGAACGAGATATTTATCACGTCTACACGTTTTTTTTCGAAAAATATTATTTGATAGGTAAAAGAATGTACTAAATAATAAACTATTATTGAAATCTTTTACTCTTCTTTTTATTTTGAGTACCGATAATTACAATAAAAATAATCGTCAGTTTGCAACTTGTCATGATCTCCAATCCGGGGACGTTTCTATGCAACGAGGTAATCATGTGCGAACAAAAATATTTATGATTGCCACAGGCAAATAACTGCTTAGAAATGCTGTCAAACTCTACTGCAAATACAATTACGGGTACGTAAATAATCAGCAACATTTACAAACGACAAAGTAAAATAATTATTATTTACCGAACGCTAACATATTCCATCATTTAAAATATATCCTAATTTTTAGCTTGACTATTCGAAGAATATGTCGAGCTATTGTACTCACTTGGGCGTCGGCGTCGCCGTCGGCATCCCGCTTTGGTTAAAGTTTGCGTGCAACCTACTGATATCTTAAAAACTACTATAGCTACAGCTTTAAAACTTGGCACACTTGTTCATCATCATGTCCCTAGTATGTATGCCAAGAACCATAACTCTAACTTTCATTTTGATCAAATTATGGCCCTTTTTCGACTTAGAATATCAGGTTAAAGTTTGCGTGCAAGCTAATGTACAGACACATAACTTCAATACAACTTATACTACAGCTTTGAAACTTGGCACACTTGTTCATCATCATGTCCCGAGTGTGTATGCCAAGAACCATAACTCTTACTTTCATTTTGATCAAATTATGGCCCTTTTTTTGACTTAGAATTTCGGGTTAAAGTTTGCGTGCAAGCTACTGTACAAACACATAACTTCAATACTACTTATACTACAGCTTTGAAACTTGGCACACTTGTTCATCATCATGTCCCGAGTGTGTATGCCAAGAACCATAACTCTAACTTTCATTTTGATCAAATTATGGCCCTTTTTTTGACTTAAAATTTCAGGTTAAAGTTTGCATGCAAGCTACTGTACAAACACATAACTTCAATACTACTTATACTACAACTTTGAAACTTGGCACACTTGTTCATCATCATCTCCCAAGTGTGTATGCCAAGAACCAAAACTCTAACTTTCATTTTATTAAAATTATAGCCCTTTTTTGACATAGAATTTCAGGTTAAAGTTTGCGTGCAAGCTAGTGTACAAACCCGTAACTTCCATACTACTTATACTACAGCTTTGAAACTTTCAGCACTTGTTCATTATCATATCCTGAGTGGGTATGCCAAGAAGCATAACTCTAACTTCCATTTTGTTCAAATTATGGCCCTTTTTCAACTTAGAAATTCAGGTTAAAGTTTGCGTGCAAGCTAGTTACTTTCATACTTCTTTGAAACTTTAAACACTTGCTTACCATCATGACCCTGACTATGTATGCCAAGAACCATAACTCTTTCTTTAATTTTTAATCAAATTATGGCCCTTTTTCAACTTAGAATTTCAGGTTAAAGTTTGCGTGCAAGCTAGTTACTTTCATACTTCTTGTACTATAGCTTTGAAACTTGTTCACTATCATGACCCTGACTATGTATGCCAAGAACCATAACTCTTTCTTTGATTTATATCAAATTATTGCCCTTTTTAGACTAAGAAATTAAGGTTAAAGTTTGCGTGCAAGGTGGTGAAACCTCATATCTTTCATTCTATTAAAACGACAACTTTAAAACTTTGTATACCTTTATTTTATCATACATCAGGTTGATTTTCAAAGGCCCATAACTCATCCTTGCTTTTTTTATTTAATTTTTGCCCTTTTTCGCTTAGAAATTAGAATTAAGACTTAGAAATTATGGTTAAAGTTTCAATGTTAGTGTTTTTCATAGGTAATGCTATAGAAAAGGTTTAAAACAGATGTACTTAACAAACTTTGGTTGAAAGTGTTGAGTGGTTATACTATACTATACTATACTATACTATACTATACTATACTATACTATACTATACTATACTATACTATACCACACCACACCACACCACACCACACCACACCACACCACACCACACCACACCACACCACACCACCACCCACCCACCCACCCACCCACCACCACCCACCAGCACCACCACCACCCACCCCACCCACCCACCACCACCCCACACCCACCCACCCCACACCCACCTCCCACCACCACCTTCCACCACCACCACCCACCCCACACCCACCAACCCCACACCCACCACCCCCACCACCACCCACCCACCCCCCACCACACCACACCACCACCACCCACCCACACCTACCCACCCACCACCCCCACACCCACCCACCGCCCCCCATCCACCCACCCACCACCACCCCACACCTACCCACCCACCCCACCCCACACCCACCTTCCCACCACCACCCCCTACCACTACCCACCACCCACCAACACCACCCACCACACCACACCACACTACCACCACCACATACCACCAACACCACCACCAACAATAACACCAACAACACAACCAACAATAACACAAATAACAACAACTACACCACCAACAACACCGTCAACAACACCACCAACAACAACATCAACACCAACAATAGCATCAACAACCACCACCAACAGCAACAACACTGACAACAACAACAACAACAACAACAACACAACCAACAAAAACCTAATAACTACAACAACACCAACAACACCACCAACAACAACACCGTCAACAACACCACCAACAACAATACCGTACCTTACTATACTACACCACACTATAGGTGGGCAGGGGTGTATGGACTGGGTTGTGTAAACCCTCTAAAAAAACTACAATAATAAATTAAGTATAATTTATTGATTTCCTAACTCGGATTAAGAAACTTTTGTTCATGTGTGTGTGTTGGGTGTCATAAACTCCTGAATCACTCCTCAGTTTAAATGAAGCCCAGTTTTAAATGTGCTTAAATATGTCTGACTTAGAATAGTCGAGTGTGCTGTCGTTTCCGACTGGCTCTTGTTAATTTATCGCTTTTATCACATTTCAGTAATTATTGCATTGCATCACACAAGCTAAAAATGACACGCGCACACTAACAGGTAGATCAAACGTTTTTATAGCAAAGCCGAAATAAACACGGATGGTTGTTTCGAGCCGACAACGTCTTCTGAAGTCGCGTTTGATGTTCGGTGGTATCGATTTTTTTGCCTCCATACGAAATACACAGTATGGTCATGTTTTTTGTAAGGGATACATGTTGTTTTTATAAGTTAACGGCTGTTTTTTTCAAATTATGCGGATTATAAATGTAATAATTAAATATAAATGGAAATAAAATGCGGATTTCGTAAGAATCGACATCACCATCAAGGTAATTGTTTTCATTTATTTAAATCATGCAAACTGGCTTTTACCAGTGTTTTACGAAAAAGTGGGGTCCACAAGTCGATCGCGTTTTATTTAATTACGCATTATATGAGATTGAGTACTTAAAAAAAAACGTGTATTGGTAAAATCACAGTGACCGTAATGTGTGAAAAACTCTGAAAGCCAGATGACATGTTTAAGATTCCCATGGTAAAATCAGTGTCACCCTTAATTGTCAGCTTGGTCTCACCTGTCATAGAGGGTATGTCACTTGACTAAGGTGTGAAAAACTGAAAGCATGATGCCATGTTTGAGATTCTTATGGAATGTTTGACAAGATATTGAGATGACACGGTCGACTCAAATTTTTTTAAAACTTGCACATTTTGGTCATATGTCATTCCCGCCATTTTTCTCGAATATTACTCTTCATTTAAAATGTCTATACCTTCAAATTGTCAAACATAATAATTATTATGGGTCAAACGCGTATGTACTTCATTGAACAAGTATAGCTGGCTATTGTTGCCTACGCTAAGGCACACGGAACCGGTGATTCACAATGGCGACCAGTCTGAAAAAGAGACCGCGGCTTATACATAGAGTTAGGCTTTTTTCACCCATTTCCATCGGGGTTTTGGGGGATGCGGCTTAAATATCGGTGCGGCTTATATTTAGACGATGACGGTATAGATAAAGCCCAAAAGCTTAGAATTGCATAAATTCATTTAGTGCATTTCTCTTTTAAATGTTATTCTGTAACATCAGTTTCAAAATCAAAATCCTGTACGGTTGGCAGTCCTGGATCTGCTGTCATATATGTCTTTCAGTGCACCAATTCTGTGTTTTACTACAGCATAAAATGCAGTTTTTGCAGGGGGTTCCAAACTATGCCTAACAATTTACACATAACATTGACCCTTTACCTCATAGCTGTGGCTTTTATTGAAACAAACAATGTAGACCCAGATCAGTCAGCACATACATGCTGTCTGATCTAAATCTACACTAATTGATTCAGCAAATTGAGGGTTATTGATGAACTTCCTTTGATGACTGGTAGTATTCAGTGGTAATGCAAGGTGGGTTAGTAAATAGTGGGCATTGTGAAAGTTGTCTGAACTTGACCTGTATGTTGCACAATTCTTTTTTGATCTTGGTGAAAGTTAAGAACAATTTGGGAGTATAATTTACTGATCAGTCATGAAAACTAGTCATATCAAACTGGTTACACAAGAATTTTCAGACCTTGTATTCTGGAAATTGGACAAAATAAGCATTGTTCAGATTTGAACTTATGAACAACATTTTTGTAGGCTGTTAAAAAAACTGTTATTTTATTTCAGAGAGAGAAATATTATAAAAAATGTTGGCTGTCCAGTAAAACAAAGTTGTTGTTTTTTTTTATTTCAGAGCCAGAAAAATCCCAATGATTATCCGACGATACTTACCAGATGGCAGTTTTGAGGACTGGGGGATTGATGAACTGATTATTACAGAATGAATCAGCAGACTGGAACTGTTTATAGGAGACATAATTCAGGAGATGATCTACCTACACTTGTTTATTCCTCATGGTACAGGATGAATAATCCTGGCTTCTAACTGTAATATTCAGCCACCAAGGATTAATGTTTGTCTGTGAAAATTGAAAAAGAGAAGTGGTCATAACACACCAGACAGATCCAGACTTCCTTACTTTAGACTGAAGTTTGACTTAAGTTAAGATTGACTAAAGCCTGTAAGAAAGGTACAGAGTTTTGTTATTTTTACAAACCATACAATAAACAAATAGAGTTTTGAGTTCTGATCATCTTCAGTGCTTGCCTAATGAGATTTAAAGATTAAGATCATATAGAGCATAGGTCTGATAGCTCAAGTGTTTAGCTGCATCAAAATGAGGTTGTGCGGCGGCATCATTAAATTTTGCTGACACGAAATTTCGCACAATTGCTGAGAAAGACAGTTTTGCTTGAATTAAAATTTATGCAAATCTTATTTTGTAAAAAATTGCAAAAACAAATATTTTTTATTGTTTTTTTGGCGGACCCATTGTCAATACCTATTCTTTATTAAAACACACAAGCTAACTTTGTGTCAGTTGGCCCCCTGTCAATAACTACTTCCTTTGTTAGTCAATTTTCGGACCACTGTTTATTCTGCACTGCAACATATGCGAAAATTAAGCAAAATAAAATGATACCGCAGTAGTTGATAAAAATGGGTTACTAACAACACAGTGGTAGCATTTAATTTTTGAGCAGAATCTACAAATTGCATTTTCATATGGACATAAATTTTAGCAGTTGTATTATGTGACATGCTATGAAATGGTTAACACCAGTTTGATAAATTGTTACAGCAGTTTTCCAAAGTCATGACTGTAATGTTACTTGGTTATTGGTGTTTTAAGAATAATCAGACAAGAAGTAAACTGTCTTGCATGCCAGGCTGTTCTGTCTTTTTTCATATTGTCAGTGTAACAGGAAGTGAGCTCATTTGTTATTCCGATTGTCATTCATACTGAACTCATGATGTCATCTGTTTTGTTGACTTGATCATGTTATATTAATTAGAATGTTTCAATTTTTCAAAAGTTCTTTTAACCCTTTATCCTATGTGATATGAATGTTCTCCTATGTGCAAACAGTGTAGATCATTATCAGCCAGCATATCCATGCCATCTGGTCAGGATATGCACTGTTCACTCTTGATTCATTGACCAAGAAGCGACCATTGTAAATCCAGATCAGATTGCACAGATATGCTACCTGATCTGAGTCTACACAGCTCGCACATGCAGTAAGACCCGCATCTGTGGAGTAAAGGGTTAATACAAGTCAAAGTTTACAATGACTATTTCGTAGGCATCTCATGTGTGCATAAACCATGTATCAGCTTTGTTGATTTGTTCCAACTTCTCATTTTAATTTGTTGTATATAATTTTTTTAATTATTGAACTATGCTGTCACTTTATTACTTTAAAATAAATAATGACGCAGTTTGTTTGGCTGGTTATGTTTTATGAGCATACATTTGCAGTATTTAGCTGGCTTCTGTTACCTTGTCAAGATTAGTTTCTGTTCATACAGTGGAGCTTCTTTTTCACTGTGGGCTAATATACGTGTAAGAACAATTCTACAGGCTTTATGAAAGAATATAACTGGTTCTTCCTTCTTACTTGGTCACAATGTGTTCACCACTATGAATGCAAGCACAACAACTTTTATATCAAGGGTATGCATTACACAGGCCTGATTTATTAAGGTAATGTGCATTTATTTTGAATAGAACAATTTGAGTGCACCAAAGGTTTTTTAAAAAAACCCAACTAATTAAGTGTAAAAAGTGTGTGCGTTCTTTCTGAAATCTGAGGAACAATATTTGACGTAGTATGTAGTTTTGTGAGGGGATCCCATAGGTAAGATACAAAATAGTCCACTGATCAGCATCTGGGAAATCAGCATCAAAAAGTCGAGTAGTCTCTTAAAAGATCTTCGTCCAACCTTAGCCAACACATTATCAGTGCAGCAGGAAGTTGGTAAACTGCGAAATTGCCAGTGTATCACACGACAGGCATGGAATTGATATCAATTTAAGAAAATGAGTTAGATAAAGATTGCGGTCATTTGGGGCAAATGGACTTAAAGGAACATTAAACTTATATGCCTGCCTATTTTTGGTTGGAAACTGGTCAGTGTAGCGTTATGCTACCGCATAGAGAAACACTAACAAGATGTGTGTTACGGCCAGGAGCCCACGTCGTGGTCCTAGTAGGACTGCCGCGCTGTGTCATGCTTAATAGAATACTCCCGCACTGTATTTATATAGAACCTTATCTAATTACCTAGCTACCGTTAATAACAAATAAACGGTAATGTCGCTAGGGTTATATAACGATTGTAATGATAAATAGCAACAACAGCGATACACCGGCTGACCCTATCCGCAGGCCGTGTGTCCAGTGCAAGCATGCACTGACACGCCGACCTTCTTACAGGTTCACCGAGTACTTTAATATCGCCGCAGTTGCATATTATATTACAGTCAGTTTTCTTCACCAGGCTAATCCTTCCAAACCGAATATCAGTCAATTTTGGAACATTCACAAGAAATCCTGGAGGTGTGGAAAAAATCCCACAGAAAAAAAAGATATACCAGTATACCGGTACATCAATAGCTTTATTTAGTTTTTAGCTTGACCCTTCTCACCCCAGCACAATTTGCGGGGCGAAGGTGTGTCCATTAAAAGTTTTTATGCACTTGAAGTCTTTTTCCATAACTTTGAATCTACTTCAGATATCAACTACAAACGTAGAATATGTATTCACCATTGTATTAACATAGTTACAAACAAGACCGACAACTCAAATACATTTTTAAGTCGCTTTTCATTTGGATTTTGTGTTTTTTTTTAAATAAAACCTTTTATGCACATGGCTCATAACTTTGAAAATACCTGTCAACTTCAAACTTAGAGCATATTAATACTAGTACTTTTACAGTTATGCCCCTGATTTGGTTTTGCAGCATACATTTTATATTCACTTGGTCCATTATGTAAGTGATGGACATCACCTTGCGCAGAATTTTCCATGTTCACAAACTATTTTGAACAAAAATTTATTATTGTCATTGGAACTTTTTTTCATTGAAATGTGTTAATCAATTCAGGATTTCAGAAAAGGACACTCCGAAAATCTTTGCGATTCTTTACATAAAAAATGCACTGTGCGCATTAAATGTTTCTAGTTCGTCTAAACGTTTTGACTGCGAGTTTTTTTTGTAGTTTTAAACAAATAGAATTTTTCTATGATAGTATATGTAATAGATAGACATACACAATGTTCAGATCTATCTTATCTTAGGATCACCCTTAATTCGCAGCTGTTGCATTGTAGATGTACCATTGTCGATAATGAAAGTGTTGTGGATTGTATTTGTTTTAACATGTGCGTTACTGTGGGCTCAAAATGTCGGTAGGTACTTAATAAACCATGGTCATCTATTGTGATGTATTTCTATTATTGACTAATTTAATAAAGTTAAACGTCAGTTTTTACCAAAGAGTTAAATTCCTTGGGAACAGAGCGTCTGTAGCCAGCGCCAATTAAATTCGCTCATATCCTGCGAGACAGATGCTGAAGACCTAAATGACCAGATTGACAAGTCTTATTCGTGGGAGATTTATCTCATCCGGCTGCGAATTAAACAAGGATACGCTGATCTAGAATATGGCTCAGTACCATAATAACGCTTGAAAAAATCCTCGTCGTTTGCTATTATGTTTCTCATTAAAAGTTGCCTGGCCACATATCAGAGCGAAAATAGTGTTGTTGTTTTTTTTAAATATTTTATTAAAATTTATAATTTACAATGTATAAGACCTGTTAACAAAGTTAATGTGATGAAATATTCTTACACAAGTCATCGTACGAGTGAATATATTAAAACCGAAGTTGTTATAGCGTTTCTGCATGTTCTGACGCAGTTAAATTCACTCACAACAGGTCCTGAAAGGTACTTACTAGTACAGGCGAAATTCGCTCCCGTTCGGACATTTATTGGCATCCAATAGCAGTACAATTGATATAAACCTCATCTGAGAAATTGAATTATTCCAGCATAAACTAATGTGACTTTAAACATTTATCTGTGAACTTTATTGTTCGAACAGACGGACAGCTCCGCTTCGCCAGTTACTATCACAGCCACATGGTTCTACAAATGAGGCCCGCCCGTGCTCAGATCTGGGGCTATGCCACCACTGTCGGTGATATCGTGCACGTGACACTCAATGGCACTCACGTCGCTGACGTTAACGTTACAAGACGTTACGATGGTCACACTGGTAGACAGTGGTCGGCGCTACTTCCGGCGCAGCAAGCTGGCGGACCATACCGGATTGATGTGACTTCTAAAGATGGGAATGCTACAATCACTGACGTGCTTTTCGGATGGATTTGCTCGGGTCAAAGCAACATGGCTTTTACAATGAATGCCGTAAGTTTGTTTTAAGAGTTGTAAATAATTTGCTTGGGTAAGAACAGCATGATTTTTTGGGATGAATGGTTTAATTTTTTGTAAGTTATTGAGTGTGTCACACCGTGATCATTACAGGCTATTTTCGAAAACACGCTTTAAAATACACTAACCCAAAGTTCTAATTTGTCTTTTTTTGTCCGCAATTTTTAGTTACAAAAAAAACCCCCACATTTATTTAACTCTTTTTTGTTGATCATTTGCTAAAAACAGTCTAGAAGCTTCAATTTAAGCTTTAATATTGTAATAATAAATAAACAGTATGGCTAGAATGTTTTTTTTTTTATCTTAAAACGCATTTCATGCCATCGAAGCTCAAGCAACTAGAAAATTGCTATACATGGCTTGTTTTATTTCAGCAGGACCCCTCGTTAGTAGTAAAAACATACAGACTTAATTTTTAGCGGTATTTTCATTTAAATAAGTCACCTTATAATATTAATTTTATAGTTACCTCCCTTTCAATTAAAGACTTGTAATTCAAGTTGACCGTGCAATGTAAGTAAATGGTATGGAATTAATTTAAGAACACAATAACATAACAAGATCATAAAACTAAGTTTTGAGATCAGTCTCAAATCTCAAGGATCTGATCAATCTCCACACAGAGTTGTCGTTCCTTGCAGTCTCTTACTAAAGCGAGTTAAGTAGCGACAACTCTGGATAGAGATTGGGATCTGATTGGCTGAAATGGCGACTGGTCTCAGATATTTACGACAACGGCTTATTTCCCTACGCCAATGTGTGGAAACAGATTGTTGTCAACAAAGTACGTAAAACTTGTTACAGTTTAGCCGATTGCGGTGTCCATAAAAATGAGTTGCAACCCCTATTTTACTCAAATCTCAAGGATCTGATTGGCTGAAATGGCGACTGGTCTCAGGTGCCGTTCACAATTTATTGGACAGTAAACAATAGTCTTACTTATGACGTCGATAAGCTAATATGTTTTCCCACAAGTTGATGCGAAAGAGTTAGCCATCATTCACTTTGTTGTCAATGTGGCTGTCCTAACTGCCATTAAAATACATATTATCACGAATTCTTTTGAAACTTTCAGTATTAATGAAAGCATTTATGTATGTAAATACATGTATAAGGTCTAAATCGATATTAATGGTTATCAATTTGGGTTTGCAAACCTGTTTGATTGTTTAAAGTCCGTTTAAGGGGAGACAAACATTGCAAATGTTGAAAACTGGATAAAATTTCACAAATGATTTTTTGAAATAGATAGATATAAATTTTTTATTCCTCTAAAGGAGAGCATATTAAGTTACAGGAAAATGACAAATTTCAAACAAGCATAAGTTATATGTACATACAAAAATAACATTAAGGAAAAAAACAACAACAAAAAAGTGAATTTAACACCCCTATTTTGATGTACAGTTGTATATATTAAGTTTATATTATTAATCAAAGATTTATTTTAAATTTTTGTTAGGTATTAAACTTTCTTAACTGATGGACTCTTATCAGTTAATGAGTTAACAAATTTGTAAACCTATCAGCAATTCATCTACTTACCAGTCAATTACTTTATAAATCAGTTTATTACACCTCACGTGATTAGTTTACTACATAGCGTAATGTGACGTCACAGGGAGATAATCGCTACTGTCACATATGCGACAGCATCATGTCACCCTCGCGTGGATCTAAAAATAAATATCTTAGAAATCCGATTACAAATTAACTTCTACGCTTGCGTAATTGACCAAGGGAGATAAACGCATTTTGATCATTATTTGTAGCCGCTTATTGAGCATTATTGATTTTGGACTTCCGTCGCTTGATTTTGTTCCCAAACGAAATTTGGTCATAGTCAATATCTCTTAAAAAAACAAATGTTCGGTTAAAAAAATAAATATCACATCCCATTGGGGGAAACAGTACGAAATGTTAACCCTTGAGAAGGTAATGTCAACCTCGGCTAACGCCTCGGTTGACATTACTTCTCTCGGGTTAACATTTCGTACTGTTTCCCCCAATGGGATGTGATATTTATATACTATCAATCTATCAACCAACCAATCAGTCAACTAGTAAGTTCCTGTCCCAGTATTTCTTCCTTACTCGAAACGAGATAGCAAAGAAGGAATCTAGGACATAAACTCACCGTTTGTATCACTTATTTATTAAAGCGGCATTACTTCAATTTAACCCGCTCTTGTCTGAATGATTACATTTATTATACTGCAAAGAAATTCGCTTGAATTTGATTGGATAATTTGCCGTTGATGTATATCCGTATTTACGGATCGGCCGTAGATATGAACGCACGTGCCTTAATTTCCCTCTCTGGCCTCCGACCTTTTGTTGTCGTCCGCTATTTTGTTTTGAATTTCCGTAAAAATGCATAATTTGAAGCCGATCTTGTAAATTATAAAGCGGTACGCTTCGGGATTACTAAAATTGTTACAGAAAATATTTGTGTTTTGTTTTAAACGTTGAAAACGATCAGATTATTCTCGAATTTCGTTAATAAATATCAAATCGATAGGCCATTCAATTTCTATAGAAGTGACGTCATGCAGGTAAATTAATGACGTCAGACATGTAATTATTGAGGTTCTCAGAGGGGAATTAAGCCGTTCGGCATTAAAAAAGCGAAATAAATGAAATAAATGAAAAATCGATGTTTTCTAATTAATTTTGTCTGAAAATGTTTTTGCAGTATAATAAAACAATTATTTGGTTCCTTGAAAGGGTATGTGAGGATATATTGCCTGCGGCTCGGGTAATATGACACCCAGACCGGCAATATATCCTCATATCCCCTGTCAAGAAACTAAATAACTATATAGTATTTGGAATTATAGGCACAAATTTGCAGCATTTGTTCGGGCTAATAAAATTTTAATTTACTAAAATAAATTTGGTCCGCGCGACTAAAAGCGAAAGTAGGATTTCCGAAACGTCACAGAAATCGAGATCGCGCACGAAGTGGTTCATCGGTGCTAAATATAGCTTCATTATATTTAGCTTTTGTTTAGAGAGTTTATATAATGGAGTCTATATGGACAAATATGATTTTTCATTAGTATATTCTTACTTACGTTTAGGGCTGGGGCTTTAATATAATTGAAACGCCATTCACTAAAAGGTAAGATTTCGTTATGAATATAATAAAAATGTTTGAGGTCATTGTCTAATAAAAGCATTGTTCGAACTTCATGATTAGCTAAATTTCTTAGAGTTCTTTTAACAAGCTGTTTCCACACATTGGCGGAGGTAAATAAGCCGTTGCCGTAAATATCTGAGAATATGTGCGTTATATGGTATTTCTAAATATTCTATAAAGATCGGGTATAATACCTTGGTGCTTTTCGTGGTTTAATCATGAACTGAAAAAGTCTCGAAATAAATAAAAGTTATGATTCTTTTTGTTGGGTCAAGGTTACAAAGCTGACCAAATACAATTGATATTGCCTCTACCTTGGACCGTCACGGCCACATCGCCTAGCGCTGCAATTTCACAGCCGTATAGAGCTGTGGACAAAACAGTTTCATATAGGTGTTAGAAAAAAAGGGGGTGGAACTCATTTTTATGGACACCGCAATCGGCTAAACTGTAACAAGTTTTACGTACTTTGTTGACAACAATCTGTTTCCACACATTGGCGTAGGGAAATAATCCGTTGTCGTAAATATCTGAGAATATGTGCGTTATATGGTATTTCCAAATATTCTATAAAGATTGGGTATAAAACCTTGTGCTTTTCGCGGTTAAACCAAATACAATTGATTTTGCCTCTACCAGGGAGCGAATCCGCACCGTCACGGCGACATCGCCTAGCCCTGCAATTCCAACGACTGAACCAATTGAGATAACCGGGAACCGCCCCCCCCCCCCCCCAAAAAAAAAAATCACTGCACTACATAGGTAACGGGTTATTTTAATGATAACAGTAATGACTATATGTACGGGGAGACTTTTTACGACCGCCACACTGCACAAATAGCTCTACTGTGAAATTCAAATGATATTGCCTGTACCTGGGAGCGAACCCCAGCGTCACGGCGACAGCGCCTAGCCCTGCAATTCCGACGACGCAACCAATTGAGCTAACTTGGACAACCCCCAAAAAGGTTGATCGGATAACCCTGATATACGTTATCATCACTGCACGACATCGGTAACGGGTTATTTTACTGGTAACAGTACTGATTATTTTCGTTTATCAATTTCAAATTCTATAGGTAAAATTCCCATAGTGCTTAGCGCAACATCGGTTCTCGTAGTCTGGTGCATACACTACATGTTTTTGACTCATTGTCGGTTTACACCGCAATCGGCTAAACTGTAACAAGTTTTATGTACTTTGTTGACTGTTTCAATGCGCATGTCTGTACTTTCAGCAGACAGTTTTTTCGGCGTTAGCTGTCTAAGCTCACTTTTGACCTAGTTTTTCGACCAATGAAATGTTGTAAATAATACTCTTATTCTATTATTATGCAGAGGGAAAAATGAAATAAACTATATCGATTGGTAGCTATTTACACCAGAGAGGCATCTAGCAGGGTGGAGAGGTATCTAGTGGGCTTTTTATTCTTATGCAGCGGAAAAATCAAATAGATTATTTCGATTGGTTGTTAGTGGGTGTTGTATTGGAGAAAAAACATATTTACGATTTAAATAACCAGTTAAGTCAATATTGGTGGCTTAAATACAATTTAATATGGAATATTCTTGGGTGTCAGGTAAACACTTGCGTACAATACAATGTGGAAAACGAAAGGGAAGTAGAGATATTTCTAATTCTTACTATTTCCTTTCTAGTTCCTATGATACTGATTGTTAATTTCAAGTACAAAATACAAGTTCATTACAGCGTAGTGGCTAACACTCTCGCCTCGCAAGCGGAGGCCCCGTGTTCAATACTCAGGACGGGCACTTTTTTTAAAGTTAATTTACGTAAAAGTTGGTTGATTTCGCTCTTGTTACAGGCTGTTTTGTTTATTTTTATTAAATTTTAAGGACATTTATTCATCTTGAGTTTTAACTCTACAAGAGTTATTTTATTGAAACTGAATAAATGTAGATCAAGACTTCATGTAAGACATTGCTTCTTTAATCGACTTGTTATCACTGTATGAAATTATTGTTACAGCTTCAACATTTTTTTTTGAAAGACACTTTCAATGAATTTATGAGTTGTCGTTATTCGGCCCCTTAATCTCTCTAATCTCTACGAAGAAGGCAGGGAGGGTTCGTCAAAAGCTATAATAAGTAAAATAAAATAACTAAACTGTGTCTGCTTTGCCTCTCTGTATTTCTTTCTTTCTTATATACATGTATGTATAAATCTTTTCCATCAACGCCGTTTATCTTTTTTTAAAGATATTTCTTGTTTCTAATAACGACGGAGAAAGAGTCTAACGTACTTTGGTGCATGCGAGATTAACATTATCATATAGTGTCATGAATTTATTACATGGGGCACCCAGATGTAAGTATTTATCTGTTTCTTTAATAGATTCTTGTCCGAGTTTGAATTGTCGTTTATGCTTTCGAATTCATGTTTATTTTCGTTAAAAATTAATTACGACATTACTTTTTGTGCGTTATATATAGATATCTTTACCCTAGAACCTGGTATAAACCCCCCAGTGGCAAATTGTTTTGTTCCAAGGCGGTAACTCCTCGGTTTCTCACTTTCGCTAATTGTTTGTGGCGTCCATATTGAGATTGATTATTGTAATACCATGCTCTCCTTTCCTCTCTACTGTTAACAATTAACGAAAGTAAGAACCCGAGGGTATACCGTCTTGGAACGGTCAGTGGCAAAAAATTTGCCACTGTGGATTTAAACCAGGTTCTAGGATGCACCAACCTCACACTTGCTCCAACAGGTTCTCATTTCACAAAACAAGCACAAGTTGTCTTGGCGAAAAAAAAACTCCAACCCATCCATCAGCCCAACAATGTTGCATGCAAAAGCACACAAATATATAAAAAATAAGAAGCTAATAGCACTGAAAAGCCAAAGGGGCGGGCAGTCAATGACTTTCCCGAGACCTGAGCACCTGGAGTCAAATCAGCAAGAACAAAATGACAGCGATAAATAAACAAGTCGAGCTTCTAGGTTCTTTTAAAAAAGGATTTCCCTATAAACCTTCATAAACTCTACCACCGTCGTGCAACCAAACAGGTAAGCATAATGATAAACTGTAGAACGGTTAATCACCAGGCCTGCAGAGAGCTACAGAAGATCATAATGGTAACCTGTCTTTTTTGAATTTACAGATGGTTTATACGAATAACTGGGATAATTTAACATTGCCTTTTATTTTCTCAAGTTTATAAATTAAATCTCCATAAAACTGGCTGTGAAATACCTTGTTGCTAAAGTGATTTAAAACTTGCAAAAGGTTTTCCTTAATTTGTGATACCGATAACATTGTTTAAGAGTTTCTCTGTTATGCAAAGATTACGATCATTGAAATCATTAACATCATTTGCAAGCACTAGAAAAGCGAACAAGCTGTGATATATAGACCCCGTAAGATGTTGCACGAGGAACATCGCCGTCCAAAAACGGAAAATTTACTATATTAAAATTCAAATCATCTCTTTCGAACAACGATTCGAGAGTTCTCATACACATAGTATTTCTTTTTTGTGTCTGTCTGTCTGTTCTGTGAAATGAAGCAAATGAAAAGGCGATACACAGGGATCGCTTTGTCTGTCCGTTGGTCTGGCAGTCCATCGCTCCGTCACAAAAACTTAACGTTGGCTATAACTTTGCCATTCTTAACATTTCTTCATCAAACTTTCAAATTATATTGCTTATGACAACTCAGTTATGATGATACCAAATTCTTTAGGTAAAGGTTACATTTTTTTGGAGTTATGCCCCTTTTTGTACTTAGATTTTGACATGAAAACTTAACGTTGGCGATAACTTTGCCATTTCTGAATATTTCTTCATCAAACTTTCAAATTATGTTGCTTATGACAACACAATTGTGATGAATCCAAATGCTTATGGTAAAGGTTACATTTAATGGAGTTATGTCCCTTTTGTACTAGGATTTTTTCTTGGACTAAGTACCAGAGGGCGACTCAAGTGTTCAACTAAAACCACCCATCTAGTTTCAAATGACTTGGGTATCCAAATTTTAATACAGATTCAGCAAACTATATTTCTGCAATTTCATTGGTCTGCCAGTGAGAATTAATCTCGAGTTTTGACAAGATATATCAAAATGATTTGCCCTTGAAACCGAAAGTAGAAATGAAGGGCCTTTCTCGAATTTCTTGAAGTTGGCTTTTCCTTTCATTATTATCTCAATAACGTATTGTATTTGGATATATTGATCAGCTTTTGCACACATTACTTTGGCTTATATGATCTTCAGTATTATGAATGGAAGAAATGCTTTATCCTGTAAAATAAATTCACTTGTGTTTATCTTTTGAGTTGTGTGCTATTCATGTTATTCAAAATAGTGTTTTCAATGATATGGTCTATTTTTTATTTTGAAAAGAACTAAACTTTCAAAGAAAAAATTCTTTCTTTTGTTTTTGCATTTCTCCCAAGGGGCATGTTTGCAAAACATTAAACAACCCAACTGGTTTCCATACCCAGATGAAAACCAAATATCGATTCCACCCTTTTATAGGTCGGCAAGACGGGACATACTAGTACATAAAAACAACATGAAAACATTTTCATAATGGGATGTTTTATGTGAAATTGTACTATTCAGTATTTCAAAACAATACATTACAGCTACCAATGTAAATAAAGATAAATTAATCAATATATTTTCTGATTTCCAATTCCAAAACATACTTTGGTGGCACATGCGAAACACCGTATATTGAGTAAAGGGTTATACAAGTATAAAAGGGCACAAAATATATTTATATGAGAAAAACTTTCATAGTATCTTGGACAAAAGTCTATCGGCCCTTTCTGTTAAAATCTTTTTATGGTGATTGTTCCATATAGAAAATAATTATTGTTCTATGGTTAATTAACTGATACTTTTACAAACATAGAGACTCACTGAGATTTGACACCATTTTTTAGGTTAAAAATTTTGGTAAAATACATCGGTAAAACTTTTTTATTACATCAGTCTCTCCAATGCAACAAAATATTGGTTTCAAAGTCAATATTACAAGCAGTTAAGAAAAAATGGTGAAATATGCAGAATATCAGAAATTGCAACACAGAAGTAACAATATAGGTACACTGTATTGTTAAAGGATGGTAACATGAATTATGTACAGCTATTAAAATTATTTACAGCTAAAATAACGGTTCTCTGGAAAACATCTAAATGTTCGATAATGGGAGAGTTTTGCAACGATTACAAAAAGTTCTATATTCATTAATTGTTTTATGTATTAAGCATTACATTTAAATATCTTTAATTCTTTTTATTCGCGTGGTTTGGTTATAAGAAAATTTGAAGCTTTCTAAATGTTAACGACGGAGACAAATATGAAACAAAAGTGTAATCATCGTCGACTTTAAATTTCTCACCATAGTTGCTGACATAGTTCTTCTCTTCTGGGTCAGCTGGAGATTTCTTTACACGAACAGACTGCTTCAGAGTAAGAAGACTGTCCACAAACGTGCACCATATAGGCAAGCTCATTCGGAAATCATATAGCTCTATATAACTGAGGTTTATCATGTCCGGTGTCATCCTAAGAGCATTGTTTTCTACATTAGCAGTATGGATCTTGAGCGTTTGTAGCTGACTAAGAGTATTCAATACTTGACAAATTTTGTTATCTAATATTGCCCTTTTACCATAAAACGTACCTAATATATGGAGTTGCTCTAACTTTGGTGAATTACTAAGAAGAGAGATAAGATCAGTGTTGTCTGTCTTACAATATTCAAGATTTGACGTATTTAGCTCGGTAACATGTAAAGCTGAAGCATCTCTAACCTCCCAATGCCTAAGTTTACTGTGACAGGAGAGATCAATTTTTGTTTGACGTGGTATTTTCTTTTCTTCTTCAGTTGTCATTTTTATCTTTGTTAGTGAAAGGTTTTGTTTTAAAATGTCTACAATAGCTTCTGCTTTAAGCTGTAAACAACTGAAGTCGATTTCCTTAAGTTGTTCTGCTCTTGTCATTGATGTAACTATATCTTCCTCATCAGTGATACAGCATTCAATCTGTGTGGTGTTAATGTTGCTGATGTGTAATACTTCCATATCGGAGATGTTCAGGATCTTGAGCTTGCTATGGCGTGATAAGTTTACCTCGTGTTTACCGCATTCGTGATCCACGTACTTGATTGCCTCTAAGCCTATGCCCGTTAATGACACAGTCATAGATATGTATTTTGATAACTCCGCTAACTCATTATTCGACAATACAATCCTAGAAATCTCAATTGTCTGCAATATTTTAAACTGATCGATTTTTTTGTAGCAGAGAAGAAAATTGTTTAAAATAAAACACATTTTTGTCTCTAGTACTACAAAATCTGATCTTCGGATCTGATGGAAGTGGTATCATAAGATGCAACTTTTGCACTTTTTTTCGGAGCGACATAGTTAAACAGAAGTCTTTGTTGCTTCTTGTCGTCTTGATTCACAGCCGGACAAAGCGTCAGATCAACCAGCGACACCTGTTTACCAGATACTGTATCGCAGTGACCTTCGGATAAACATCGCACAAGTAGTGTCTGCACAGCACACCGCTTTGGGCTTAAATTTGACCATGTTTCTTTTAATACTCGTTCTCTTTCGCTTAAGTATTGATTGTCATCATTTGCTTTTTGGTATATATGTTTAAATACGCCACAGATCATATGTGGAGCCATTCCACTTATCAATACTAACACTCTTTCCATTTGAAGCACATCTTGTACGGTCTTACATGAACGGAATAAGGCTTCAAGGTGGATTATTGATGTAGATTCTGTACCTCGATGTTTGCTAGCAACATGTATAGCAGCAAAATACTCGAGGAACGATCGATGCACGAACGTGTAATGTATACTTTCCCGAGTCGGGTCATTACACAGCTCCTTTGTTATCAGTCCTATTTCCAGTAAATCCCTAATGCCGTCTTCACTTATACCCTTTTTCCTTAGATAATTACGGCCAATCACAACTTTTGAGTGGCATTCATTCGTCATGATTTCTAAGGCAATGCCACTCATGATGTAAATGTGATAACGATGTAAATTTACCGAGCAGATATTTTTAATCATTTCAGGAAGCTCTATTGTCTGAACGCCAGGTTTCAAATCATAACATTTTCTTTGAGGGTCATCTCCTGAACTTTTTTCTTCTAACCATCTAAGTGCAAAGTTCAACATACTGCTGTACACTTCACTTACTGAGTTCCCTACTGGATAGCCCTCATTTAACAACCAAACTATTTGCTGCAATAACATCGGTGTTTTTTCTAGATCACCAAATTTTAAATCTCTTAGTTTCTTTAATATAGTATTTTTTGACTCCGACTTGTCGCATTTTCGACACATTTTAGAAATGTATTTGTCCACTAAATCCCCGACATTAAACTTATTAATACCATTTAGGTACATTTTCTGGTCACATTCCGAAGACTTCATATTTAGAACACCTGGCGCTGAGGGTCTTGACGTTGTTACTATTGTTGCGTTGTGTATGTCCCTGGAGTCGGGCAGTCCATACGTTACATGTCCGTGGACCTTTTTTGTGGGCGGCGACCATTCATCCAACCCATCCATGATTATCAAACACTTGTCAGGTGTTCGTAGTAACACATCGTCCAATACCTCTTTTGAAACCATAGATCTATATCCATTATCGGAATGAATCATCTGTCTAACTCTATCGTTTCCATGGAAATTCCGAAGAGGTAAATAAAATAGGAATTCGAACTCGGTTATCTTATTCGGAGTGTCAGCTCTGCCGTGCACGGACTGGCACCATGTATACATCAATTCTTTGCAAACTGCACTTTTCCCGCTTCCAACTTCACCTAGGATATATATTGCACGAGGTTGATTGCCTTTTGATTTAAATATTTCACTTATATCATCTAGTGAGACGTATTTAACTTGTATAGACCCATCTTCTGACGTTTCCTTCATTTCCTTTGTCAAATTTGGTGTTACGTAGACATCGTGTATGACGAAATCATTTTCGTTTGTCTTGAGTGGGCAGACGGAAGTTTTAATATGATGTTTATTGAAAAGCTTGGCAAGGTTTCTTCTTAAAACTGTAATTATAAAAAATGATAAGTAAAGGATATTTGTTTAGAAAAGTATTTTTTACACGAGTTAGCATCAGAAACTGATATTATCACAAGTGACCTAGCCATGAGTGAAAGTGAAAGAATGAAAGTACCAGTTGTTCAGTTATTGGTGCTCGTTAGTGAATAAAATTGATATTTTACTAAAAAAATATTTTTCTTTTGATTTTCTGTTTTCTTGTTTAACAAATCGGAATCATTGGACAGAATGTACTTGTAATTACTTATAAGAGAGTTCTTCCAATAAAAATGTTAATAAATAATAATAATAATTGGTAATCCACAGCTTCAAAACAGTGAAAATACCTTTTTTACCGAGAAAACTATGTAATGCACTGAAAAACATGACATACATCTTATTCGTACGGTACGTTCTGATTTGACGGTGGCAGGGGTTTAAGAATTTTTAAGAAGGTTTATGGGGAATTTTTTTCTTAAAAGAACCTAGAAGCTCCATTCGTTTCTTTTATCCTTGTCATCGTGTTCTTGCAGATTTACTCCAGGAGCTCTGATCTCGGTAAAATCCTTGAGTACCCGCCCTTTTGGCTTTGCAATGCTATTAGCTTCTTATGTTTTATATGTTTGTGTGCTTTTGCATGCAACATTGTTGAGCTGATGGGTAGGTTGGAGTTATTTCACCAAGACAACTTGTACTTGTTTGTTGATATGAGAACCTGTTGGGGCAAGTGTGAGGTTGGTGCACCCTAGAACCTGGTTTAAACCCCCAGTGGCAATTTGCTTTTCTTTACTTTGTGGGGAGGCTGTTTTCTTCTGAATGTGGCAAATTCTGATATGCATATTTCACCTTTTTGTAATAAAAATTATCGTTGTTCGTTCTTTTAATAATCATGAAGTTTTAATACTAGATAGCAAAGTTATACTTTCTCTGTTAAATGCAGAAACCTAAGGTATCCATTAATAAGAATAAGCTTCGAAAATGACGACAAGAGTTAAAAAGGGTCCTAAACGGTGATTAAATATGGTCCTTTGAAAACATATTAAGGATGAGCAATGCAGAATAACTTCATCAGCAGACAGAGTGTAGAGTACACTGGGGTGCTGGTTAAAACGGCCTCAAGTAAAAACAGCCTCAAGTTAAAACGGCCTCATTTTGGTTAAAACGGCCTCACTATTTGGTCAAAACGGCCTCACATTTTTATTTTTTGGTTAAAACGGCCTCACTTTTAGTCAAAACGGCCTCACTTTTAGTTAAAACGGCCTCACTTTTAAAATAAATTTTAAATATTATATTAGCAAAAAAAATAGGTATCTTTTATACTGGTTTAATACTCTTGATGAGTACATGTCACTTCGTTTAATTCTTGGTTTGTTCTTTATATACAAGTTCATTTATTCCGTGATTGGTCAAATTTAGTAATTAATACTTGTTTTATTTTCATCAAAAACAATGATTTTCCAATATAAAATTAATGCATACTGTTCATTGAAAAGACATCCAGTCTTCAGTTTGGTTAATTTCGCCAACTTTAATCTACCACCGCGCATCCTTGATGACATAATTTGATTATCATACTAATTTGTGCAGGTGTCTATAATAATTATTAGTTGACATTTATTATACCGGTAATTATGTAACATTTCTTTGTAAAACAGCATGCTTTATTTTTTTTAAGGAAAACCTAATTTAATCCTGTTAATATTTAATAATTATTATATTACAGATGTTAATATAGATTAACAAATTTCTAACAGTAATTTTCACCAAACTACTAAACAATAATTGATAGTGATAATGACAATAAAAATAATGGGATGAAATAACTTTAGTGATAATAGAAGTATGTTTTTATATTAAAAACTTTAAGCGCACATGAGTAATATGATAATGGCAATAATTGGTTGTGTCTATTTCTTTCTTCACATCAATTTACTACAACATCTTTAAAAAATGTAATTCAAACAAGGGTCATCTACTTAAAAAATAGTGAGTCCGTTTTAACCAATATTTTTTTCTGAAAGTGAGGCCGTTTTAACCAAAATGAGGCCGTTTTAACCAAAATGAGGCCGTTTTAACCTGAGGCCGTTTTAACCTGAGGCCGTTTTTACGTGAGGCCGTTTTGACTGTAATCCGTACACTGTACATTAATGAAATAAAAATTAATTAAATAAAATTTATTTGGGCAAAGTTTTATTGAACCGCATTTTGTCGTTAGAGACACGTTATTTTCTTTTATATCGATGACTGTAGCAGGCCCTTAAACAGTATTTAAAGCACTATGCCTATTCCTATTAAATATGCGATATTTCATTCAAGTTGTTGTACTTTAACATTGGATTTAAGTGCATCGCGTTTAATGAAACTATGAAACTCTTCTTTTAAACTACAGTATCTGTCAACGAATGCAAACCTTTTCTTTTCTCTTCCATCGTTTCTATCATTTCTGCTTTTGCGATCGCTTCTCTTAGCTTCAAAACAAAGAAGACCAAATAAGACAAAATGATTTCAAATGCAAATAATAGCCGGTTTCACCGTAAAGAATAACAATATCAATTAGAATAATCGATCATTAAAGCATCTTCACGTTAAACTACCGGTAGTTTTTTCTAATTATCTCCCTACAACCGACGACAATACAGGAGAATTTGAAAAGATGCATTACAGTTTGTAAGCCAGCAGCGATATTAAAATAATCCACTAACACAAGACTCTTGTATATCAATCTAAAGTACTGCATTCCGTCACTGCATTAAGACCACTCAGCTTCTAGGGCCCAAGATCACAAAACTAAGTTTTGAGATCAGTCTCAAATCTCAAGGATCTGATTGGCTGAAATGGCGACTTGTCGCCATTTCAGCCAATCAGATGCTTGAGATTTGAGACTGATCTCCAGATTTAGTTTTATGATCTTGGGCATAGGTATAACACATCTTTTGTTTTAAATTATTATTTGAACAGACATGAGAAAATTGCAAAAGTATTCGTGAATTTTATTTAAAAATGTATTTTTATAATATCAGCCAATGATTTTAGCTGGTAGAAACATTAAACTCAGAATCATCCCGTGACAAAACTAACACTTTACAGTCCTGTTTTCACCATTTCTTAGTCTCTGACCTAAATTGTGCGAAAGTAGTTACCGACAGGCGTTTAGGCAATGGTTGACAGTATGGCTATTTAAGTCAGTTAATATATTTTCCCATAAAATTACTGATATTTTGATAACGAACACGTCCGAACATGTAAATAAAGATAATGGAGTTGAAGGTAAATACTTACGCACAATATCATTTAATATTATATAGAAGGATAATTGTATAAATTTCGAAAATAAACACACCTTTAGAGCCTCAATCGCTTTTTTCGTGTTTGTTAACGATTCACCCATTTCATCCAGACGTTTACTTATTTGCTGCAAAGCATTTTTGTAGCTTCGCCAACAGCAGCTCGTTCCTCTTCCAGGTTCTTCCTCTCTTCTTCCATCTGTTTTAGTGTTAATATAGCGTGTTGTCTTCTATTGAGAATTTCTTCTTCCTCTGCCATGCTTTTGTTGATTTGTCCAGTTTTCAACTGTATTATATCAAGAAATGACATTTCTTATAAGTTCCCAATTTTCAAATATTGTGTGCTTAGCTTCTGCTACATAATCCAATAGTTACAAAATAAAGTATCGCAAATTTATTTTTTATGGAATTTAAGCAGACTTACATTAAATGTTTGTCATTCGCGTGTCCATAATACTGAAAACATAATTCGCGATATGGATGTTTTTGTTGGCTCAAACCCGCTGAGATGTTGGCCATGTTGATGGTACATGTGTTTGATAGCGATAAGTTTGCACGAAAACAATTAATTGCGTTATCTTTTAATCTCCCTATCCACAGTCGTCTAGGCTGGAATACTTCAGTGTCTCAGTTATGGTTATTGTTAATTGTTTTTCTTTGTACTACATATAAATGTATAAACAGGGTCGAATTTCGCAGAACTTTTGGACTATATTTTATAGGATGTGTTGTGGGTAAAGCTTACTGACTTATTGTATATTTATAATGCATTCAATTATATCAAAATAATTAAATTCGGGTCGGATCTATGCATCATATTTATAGATTATGAATGTACACCGGAGTGCGCTGAGCTATAAAACATAATAACAAAACATCAATTTCGATAAACTTTCAACTCGGTGTGAAACATGGAGATCCTAGTTCCAGTCTACTCTTCATGATGATTGTTAATGATATACTCCAGAATATTAACAGATTTAAATGGCATATTTAGTATTGAAGAATTGAAATTATTCCACATTTTTTACGCTGACGATCAAGTATTGTTCGCAAGCACCGCCTTATCACTTCAGTCCACGTGAAACAATATTTAACCTTAAAATAACCACGTCAAAAACAAAAATACTCATATTTGAAACAAACTTTTCATGACTTTTACCTATATCATGAAAAACTTGAAATATTATCGTCATTTAAATATTGTGGCTTATATTTTATCCCCCCCGCCGAATATATATTAGAAATGCCCTCGTCCGTCCGTCCGCCCGTGTGTCCGTCCGAAACAATTTTGTCCGGAGCATAACTCCAAAACTACTTGAGGGATTTTATTCAAACTTCATACACTGAAAGAGCACATTGGTAGGTAGTGCAGTGTGCAATGACAATAACTCTACCTTCCCTATTTTTAGAGTTATTTCCCTTTATCATATTTACTTGATAAATTTTGTCCGGAGTATAACTCCAAAACTACTTGAGGGATTTTATTCAAACTTCATACACTGACAGAGCACATTGGTAGGTAGTGCAGTGTGCAAGAACAATAACTCTACCTTACCTATTTTTAGAGTTATTCCCCTTTATCAGAATTACTTGATAAATTTTGTCCAGAGCATAACTCCAAAACTACTTGAGGGATTTTATTAAAACTTCATACACTGACAGAACACATTGGTAGGTAGTGCAACGTGCAAGAACAAAAACTCTACCTTGCCTATTTTAAGATTTATTCCTCTTTATCATATTTTCTTCATAAATTTTGTCCGGAGCATAAGTCCAAAACTACTGGAGGGATTTTATTCAAACTTCATACACTGACAGAGCACATTGGTAGGTAGAGCAGTGTGCAAGAACAATAACTCTACCTTGGCTATTTTTAGAGTTATTCTCCTTTATCAGAATTACTTGATAAATTTTGTCCGGAGTATAACTAAAAAACTACTTGAGGGATTTTATTCAAACTTCATACACTGACAGAGCACATTAGTAGGTAGTGCAATGTGCAAGAACAATAACTCTACCTTGCCTATTTTTAGAGTTATTCCTCTTTATCATATTTACTTGATAAATTTTGTCCGGAGCATAACTCCAAAACTACTTGAGAGGGATTTTATTCAAATTTCATACACTGACAGAGCACATTGGTAGGTAGTACAGTGTGCAAGTGCAATACCTCTACCTTGCCTTTTTTAGAGTTATTCCTCTTAATCAGATTTACTTGATAAATTTTGTATGGAGCATAACTCCAAAACTACTTGAGGAATTTTATTCAAACTCCCTACACTAACAGAGAACATTGGTAGGTAGTTCAATGTGCAAGAACAATAACTCTACCTTGCCTATTTTTTGAGTTATTCCCCTTTATCAGAATTACTTGATAAATTTTGTCCGGAGCATAACTCCAAAACTACTTGAGGGATTTTATTTAAATTTCATATACTGATAGAGCACATTGGTTGGTAGTGCAGTGTGCAAGAACAATAACTCTACCTTCCCTATTTTTTTAGAGTTATTCCCCTTTAACAGATTTACTTGATAAATTTTGTCCGTAGCATAACTCCAAAACTACTAGAGGGATTTTATTCAAACTTTATACACTGACAGATCACATTGGAAGATAATGCAGTGTGTAACAACAATAACTCCACCTTGCCTATTTTTAGGGGTTTTCTTCAAACTGCAACCACTTACTTGAAAACTGTACTCAGCATGACCATGACTATATGGCATTTTTAAGATTTCCTCTCCAGGTAATTTATACGAAAGTACAACCTTCAGGTAACTTATTTCCGGCGGGGGATTGACCATGTGTAACATGGCTCTTGTTCAAAATGGTAATTGGCAAAGAATACAAAAAAACTATAACCGAGCATGCATCTAAAACAATGCACATATTATTGTCAGTGTTTCATCAATATGAATTTAGCATAAAAGAAATATGTAAACTTTTAGACATTCTAGTTTCACCAATTCTGAACTACTCATCGGAGGTTTGGGGTTTAATGAAGGTAAAGATATAGAAGCAATGCACACAAAGTTTATACGAATAGTTTAATATGTTAATAAATCAAATAATAAGCTGGTCTATTTGGGGGGCATGAACGTTAACTTTGTCAATAATAAGAAAAATTCTCAAGTTACGGTATTGGCTAAATATAGTGAAATCATATAACAATTGCAGATTTAAACACGTTTATCTTATGATTAGAAGTGATGCTAATAGTAATAACATTTACAACTCGGCATACCAAATCAAAGCTATATTACAAAATCTAGGTGAATCCGATTTATGGATCAACCAAGACAATTGTGTTATTGTGTTACTAGTTATAAAAATACTACTTGATCAATATTATCAACGATGGAATAGCAAGAGGTTCCGACTGTCATTACATTAATTAGAAAAAGAAATAGGTCGATATTGTAATACACCATGAGATGAAAGAAAATGCAAATTCTGTAATCTTAGTTTTATTGAAAATGAATACCACTTTCTATCAATTTTTTTCCTCTGTACACGAGTATACGTCAAAATTTTTTGAAATCTTATAACACTATTGAAAAAATTGAAAGATTAATGAGTAGATGTAACAAAAAGAGAAATTATTGACATTTCTAAGTATATATATTTTGCTAGTCGTTTACGACAAGACCTTGAAACTGACATAATATTGTTTCAAAATAAATAATTTATATGTAGAACATAAAAGATTATTTTTATCTTAACAGTGAGATAATAATTGTGTCTGTATTTTAAACCTTTGTAACACACTTTTCTTTGTTAAAGAATAACACTTAATACTTTTTGAATACGCTTCTCGTTTTGATAGTATATCACATGTCATTTCGTTCCTTCGCCAATATTAACAGTTTTTTGTAGGCTAGAAGCATTGTATTTTGCTTAATGATGAATAAATGTTGTTGTTTTTGGGTTAGTAACGCTATAACAAGTTGAACTTTAAAATATTTACTCATATATGGAATGTGTAAGAATATTACATCACCTTTAGTTTGACCAATTTTTTATTGTTGGCATTGTTATTTACGAATACATCACACTCTTCAGCCGAATATGGGACATATAATGTGACATATTCGGTTGGAATTAGTATTTCCATGCTCATCATAACGTATTTGTCACTTACAAAAAATGAAAACAGTGTATATAAATAGAAGTCCAATTATTGAAAATATTAAAGAACATTAACCTAGTTCTAGAATTGTTAATATCATCATCATCATCATCATCATCATCATCATCATGCAATATCGCGACAACACGATGCGACATCCGTATCGCGTTGTCATGTTCGATACTGTGACACAATACTGTTGTCGCAATATCGCATGTCGGGCGACGGCGACAATGCAATATTGATGTGATGCTCTTTATAATAAGTTAAGTTGTGCCATTATCTTGTATGTTAAAATTAAAACAAAAAAGAGATTTTACGTGTAATGATGTGATGTTCTTTTAAATAACTGTTAAAGTTATGTCAGTCTCTTGTTTATTAAAGTTATAAAAAGATCCTAATGTTGTTAATTTGACTTAAAAACTTGGTGTCAGTTTCTCTTCTATTAAAATTATTTGTGTTAAAGTTCTTGTGGCACCTTACTGAACTTTGCATATCTGCAAGTCGAAAATGTTACAACAAAAAAATCACTCGTGATGATGATGCTGATGGTGGTGTTTCGTTGACCATAATGAGGGCAAGCTGCTGCTACTGCGGACAAAGATAATGGCAACGATGTTTAGAATTTGGTTCATTGTATGAAATGTGTGATATAAACGGTCAGACATTTATCGCTAATTTGCACAAACGTACATGTCACATGAAGACAGGTGTGATAAATTCGGCCGAATATGTCACACACGTGTGACATATACGTTTTGTGGCATATACGGTCTAACATAGCGTGAATGGGAGATTAGTATCCACGAGGTAATAAAGTAGCTTATAAAATGACAGTCCGTGTGATTTTATTTATTACCAAACTCTGCCAGACTGCCAACTTCAAGCTGCAGACTGCTAATTTCACGTCGCCATGCTGCTAGACTGCCAACGTCACGCTTCAAGACTTCCAACGAGTGTCGAAAGTTCAGCGTAAGGTTAAGTTGATTTAGTATTTGTTTGTTTTGCTTGTAATATAACAAAACCAAACTCCAAAATTGATTAAAGGAGCATGTATTTTTGTGTTGAAGCATTTAGACAAATATTTATTGCTATAACATCACAAATCTTACATGTTTAAGATTCGTAACGGCTCTGGCTGCATCCTTGTCTTGAGATAGAGCTGTTTGATCTGTTAGAACCGCTATGAATGTGTCGATATAACTTTGAAGCTCATTATCTGTAAGCTGTAGTCTACCTTTATGAAGGATTTCATTTCGTATCTCTTTTGCCTGTGTTAAACAAAAAGTGTGATAGAACCTGATCATACCAACAAGTTAAGTGGTGAATGGTGTATCTAACACGATAATAGTGTTTTTATAACAAAAATCCCTTCAGTGTAAAAACGGCTGTAATTCAAAAAGAAGCTACCAACATATATTTTTACAAGGCTCTGCATGTTTGGTGGGGATAACCCATTTTCAGTTGATCAGTTTGATTACCACTTTGGTAAAACGACGGTGGAAGTCTTTATAACTTTATAAAGGTTTCTATGGAAATCTTGTAACAAACTTAAAAGATCGACCGTTTTCTTGTATAGCAGTAACTTCCATCTCGATCTGTTTCTTTTGTCCCTGTCACCGTGTTCTTGCTGATTTGACTACAGGGGCTTAGGGCCAAAGATCATAAACATAAATCAGGAGATCAGTCTCAAATCTCAAGCATCTGATTGGGTGAAATGGAGACTGGTCCCTATTTCAGCCAATCAGATGCTAGATATTTGAGACTGATCTCCAAACTTAGTTTTATGATCTTGGGCCCTAATCTCGATAAGATTATTGATTACTAGCTCTTTTGCTCGACAATGCTTTTAACTTTTTTATGTTTTGTATTTTAGTGTGATTTTGCATGCGGCATTGTCGAGTTGACTGGTAGGTTGTTTTCACCAAGACAACTTGCACTTTTGTTTGTTCATATCAGAACTCGTTTGTGCAAGTGTGAGGTTGGTGCACACAAGAACCTGGTTTAAACCCCAAGTGAAAATTTGTTTTGCCACTGTGCGTTTCAATGTATTAAATCCGCAGGAACTCATTTTTTGTTAATCGTTTGTGGTGTCTGATAGGAATTTGATTAATTTTATTAACCATGCTCTAGCTTTCTCTTCTTCTTGTCTGTGTGAGTAGGCTGTGTCTTAAGAATGTGGCAATTCCGGATACGCATATTTTATTTAACCTTTCCACCGTGTCATTGCAGATTCGACTTCAGGTGCTATGATTTCAATAAGGTCATTGCGTACCCACCTTCTTTGCTTGAAAAAAGCTTCTTAAAATGTTTAATTCGTCTACTTTTGCATGCAATTTTGTCGAGTCAGCAACAAGTATTTCTTTAATTGTTTACGATATCATTTTAACGATATATTTTTTCATTGTTTATCTTGTAATTCATTGACGGCAATATATACTCTATCGCTCTCTCCTTCTTTCTCTCTCTCTCTCTCTCTCTCTCTCTCTCTCACTCCTCTCACTCTCTCTCTATCTCATACATTAGCAACTCATCTGTCCAAAATGTACAACACATCACTTCATAAATGTTCTACATTACTTGGTAAGTACAGGTCAAACATTTTGTTTTTCATTCAAGTATGTTTTAGAGCATATACGAGGCCTTATTGCTGTTTCTTCACAATATATATATTACCTTGCTACAAGTGTCAGTTGCTTGTTGTCCAACTGGTCTAGTAACATACTGGTTAAAGAACTTTGCATTGATTATGATACTCAGCAATCCTGCTGCATCGGTGGTCTGTGCAGATCTGCTGGCACATTTTGTCGTCATATAACATTTAGCTATACTCCAATGGTCTAAGGGCCAATCAGTTATGTCTGTGCTCTTCCACAGTGGGTCACCGTGTTTGTGTTCGGATAGAATGAGCTGACACAGAGTAGAGAATACCTGTTATTTGGACACTTCCGCCGACCTTTCTTTTTACAAAGACATCCTTTGAAAGGACACAATCTTTTGTCATGGTCCGGAAGAATGTTTTGTAAGTTGCATCCGCATGTTGTGGTGTGTGCCGGAAGTTTATTCTTAAATATGGAGTGCTGCAAAACTATTTGTCTATCCACATATGGTGCAAGGCCTTGCTGTAAATATTCGAGTCCTTTGGCTCCTTTAACCCAGTTCCTATACTCATGATTCTCTAACTCCACAAGTACACCGTTCGGAGCGCTGCCTTCTTCGACGCCGTCAGCTTCAATGCCATGTTCTTCCTCGCTCATTTTACAAACATTACCGACAGTGTGAACAGACGTCGACGTTTTTGACTAAACGATGTAACTTTACTGACATGTAGATTAAGTCCAAATGTCTTGGCCCTAATAGACAAATAAACACGTTGCTTTTTTAAAGGTTTAAATGTTATTTGACCATTAAGAAAACTTAATTAAGTGTTATACAAACATAAGCACGAGTAATATAACAATTTTACAATAATGTAGCAAAATTTATTTTTCCCATACATGAAACAGCTTGATTCTTTAAAGATGATTCACACAATTTTGTCGAAGCAAGCGTAAGAAAGGTATACCCTTGTTTAACCCCCGATGACAAATTGTTCTCCACTTACTGTTTCTATAAATTGTTTTCCACTTACTGTTTCTATGCGATAACCTCTCTTCTTTCAACTTTCTAGAATCCCGAATATACTAGTTGTTGTTCTTGTTGACACATTGTCATCTCATTAGATTTAAGTTACGGGTGTTTCATAGACTTACATATAATTAAAAGTATGAATGGTAGTATTTGTCAATAAACAAAGGAAAATTCTTAAAGCGCAGCGGATTATAATAGAATATCAATGCCATATTGAACACTTAATACCCTTTTGCACTTTGCAATTTGCAGAGAATTACCACTGTAATTATAATGCATACGTTTTCACATACCACCAATTATATCATGTTTCAAAACCGTAAATTTTAAACAAAGGCTGTTCCCGTTATAATTCTTACACAAGGAATTTCAAATTAGGAAACAAATTAATTAATTGACACATTAATATAACAGACTTGGAAAGAATGTTGCATTATAAATTTAATGTTTTTTTACCTAGACACGTGTACATGTTTTGATCACATGAGAACTTAATGGGCAAATGTGAATTTTCTGAACCCTAGAACCTGGTTTCAACCTCCAGTAAAGTTGTTTTGCCACGGACCGTTCGATTTCGGTAACGCTTCGGGTTCTCATTTTCGTTAATTGTATCTGGTGTCTATTTTGAAATTGATCTTTTATTACCCAAGCTCTCTTTTCCTCGGCCTCTACTTTTTGGTTGTGTTGGGAGGTTGTGTCTTCTGGGTGTGGCCATTTCTAATTTGCGCATTTCACTTTTGAACAATTACCTGCAAAATTAATTGTGTTGGAAAAAGCCAGCGATAGAATGCCAATTCAGAAGCCCGTTAATAGGTCGAGACATCAGACATTGACTGTCAACTGCTTTGGTTGACTGCTCTGTAATACGTTCACTTATATCAGCTCTCTTTTTGATGAAGTAATAAAATTCAAAATACATTAATGAAAAAGTCCATCCTTCCCGGTCACGTGTAACAGAGTAGGGTACTTAACGTTTTGAGAAACGCGTACTTTCTATTTTAAGCAATGGTACATTCTATGTAATAAAACAACAAGCCACCAGCATATTGACATACATATCGATAAATTTTAAGGTGATGCTTTCCAATCATAAAAATACGGAATTCCGTTAGGGCCATCGCCTATTAATGAAATAGTCCGAAACGCGAAAACACGTAACTGAAGTTGATTGTTTGACTCCAGTATTATTTAAATTGTTGACTCAAGTATTATTTTATTTTTTTAATTGGACGGAATATTGAAGATATGATATGATGTGACGTAATGACAAAGGTAAAGGTAAAAACATTTATGTGCAGGATAACACCCCAGTTACTCAGTCATCGGTGACTGGTCTGTAATTGTTTAGCCAAATTATGGACTGAATCAATAACAACGTCTTTAGCATAACCTGGCACCAGTTGAATGGTTTATATCAGTGCTGTTATCAATTACGTCCTTTGAAGGTCGTAGAGCACGATACTTATGTGCTATGTTAATAGTACTTCTAAAATAACATTTGTTTTAACATTTCGGCAAGTGTTTAAAATGGGTGGTTTCAATTTCCCAGCCAATATAGATTTGGATATTGTTCAATCACCCCCAAGGATATACGTCCTGCTTTTTTAAATTTTGTCTTTGGGGTTGTCTGTGATATGCAGGATTTATATTCTAAGATCCCTTGTCAAAATTCTATTCTTTTTAGTTCCGCTAATTGTTTTCTTGCTTAGGGCAAACCCATTCTTTTATCTGGGAACCGTACGCCGCTGAACATGGAATGATATTAATCTGACAATACCGCATTGAAGGTTTCATGTCCACCGCCATATGCACCCCATCGTTTGGGATGGTAAAAATTGTATTGTTTATTGGTGTAAATATTGAGTTGCGCTCAACCCGGGTCTAGGCGGCGTGGGCAGTAATACGCATTTCCATTACTGTCCATGAACAGGCTGAATCAAACCGAGCATGCAATATTTTCATATGTGTCGTGTTCGATGCCTTTAAAGTTCTCTTTTCATTTATTTTTATATAAAACACTGCAGTACTTATTACATGTATATCTTTTAAAAATTTTATTTTCTTTTTCTTTTTTTCTGATATGCTGAATATTATTGGAGATATTTCTTGGAGATAAAGGAAGTAAAATGCATATCAATAAGGTACCTGCAGGATTTGCTTTTCTTTGAGGTATTGATGATTATTATATTAGTGGCATGAGAATAATTATTTAACAGAACATGGGACGGGAGCTAGTCTATATTTAACACTGATATTACCTATTGGTCATATATTTAGTATCTATCAACTGCTATTTTGAGAAACGTAAGTTTTATCGGTGAAAAATTACCAATTGTAACCGATTGGGATTTTTAAACATGTTTAAATTCTCGATCGGTGAAAATATTTTAAAATATTTTACAAATAATGCCTCAGTCACATTACCCGGCCGGTCGCCGTAGACCAGTGATAACCGGTGGTGTGAGCGATGTGCCAACCTCTGTCCTCATCGGCTAATTAGTCCCTAACACATCTGTCACAGCAACAGGCTTCGTACGGAGGCCGTGCATATTCCTGCCGATGGTCGTACGCCGAGTTACTCCAGAGGGAAACATTGTTTGACCGGCGTGGCACCGACTACCACCCGGACATCGACAGGACATCGGACAGTCTTCACCGATCATCATACAATGCTCGGCCGGTGAGTTAGATATTGTACGATTATTGGCCAGCCATCTAACCGACATTGTAGGATGCCCGGGCGAAGGCTGGCCGAAGTAACTTGCTCCCGTAGACGAGGGAGATTCTTTCGGACAAGTAGTATAAAAAGACCACCCTAATTGGCATGGTCAATCAACCACAATGCCTTTGGCACCGAGACATCTGAGATTGACCATCCTGCAGCAACAACTCTCACAAGCCCGGAGCTGCTTCAACATGACGTTATCTTGGCGGCGTTGTTGAAAGAAGCTGAATTCATGTGAGCAACAAAGCAACAAGAAGTCCCGAGACGAAGAAGACGGTGGTGGGTCCGAGATTGGATCCTGAGAAGAGCCCTGTTTGGACAGTACGAAACTTATGAAGGAGCTTGAGGCGGTGGATGTCAGACGTCAAGTCTTTCCTCTGCATGGAGCCGGAGATGTTCCATGACCTTCGGGAACGAGTGCGGCGATGTATCGCCAAGGAAACAACGTAAGTTTAATTGAAATTGTGATTATTTTCCTTCAAATTTTGCAAACACATGTATTCTAGTTTAAACTGTAAACTGTAAAAATTTTATATATTTTTTCTCCTTTTTATGTTCAGACAGAGGATTCTCTTTGAATCTCGTCTCAATTTGATGATCACGCTCCGCTTCCTTACCATTTACGTCAGTTACTACGACCTTACCTTTGCATTTCTAGTCCCCTACAACACCATCTCGCTGTTTGTGCCGGAGGTCTGCCATCTTCGAAGAGTACCAGGCTGAGTTGTGTGAGACTCCTTCGACCGAAGACGCCTGGCGGGAAGTGGCACAGCGGTTCAAGAACAAAGGAACTCATTTCTGCGGGGCCTTAGAAGACATTTGCGCTGTTGTATATTCGAAAAATTACGCGCTTATAATGGCCAAGCGATAGATCGCTTTTCAAAGACCGATGGTCGAGCGATAAGCGACCGATGTATATTACATCGCTCATACATTTGTGACCACCCTTCGCAATTCGGTGGTACATCGGTCGACTATGGGCCAATGTTTGATCAAACATCGACCAATAATTGGTCGACGTCTGTTGCCCACCACTTACCCACAATGATCCCTCAGATTCATCGAACACTGGACGATGCTTGGCCATCCATCGACCGATCCTTGAAAGATGTGTTAATAATGTTTTGCCGATGAAAAGCGATGTGGGTTATCGGTGGAGACATCGCTAATTTTTAACTCCAACTTATTTTCTCCCGATGACCCCCACCGATGCGCCCGATGGCCTCAGTCACCGTCCGGTTACAATAGATGTCCGGCCGGCAACCAATCCATTTTTATTAAAAATGCATCGGGTTGCCCACCCCATCGCTGGATAATGTGACTGTTACTTTACCGATTGACACCCTGCCTACAACTGATATCACCGATGGGCCTTTGATAAATTATCAGTCACAGCAAAACAGAACAGGTTTATCAATCGAATGATGCATTATGTTACAAAGTGATCATGGAATGTTATCATGATAGGGATTGATTTATGTTTGTTGACATAACGCGTTTAAGATGTGTTGGAATAATATTACTATTTTAGGTCACTCTCAACTTATTACAGATGCGATTTTCTGCAAGAATTTTCAAAATCATATGGTTGATATCCCTTTCTAGACAATACGATGGCAGAACGGTCGGCGAATATAATGACTGAGGAAGAGTCTAGGGACATGTCTGGTCCGTAATTGTCATGGTCCGTAATATCCCGAAATCAGAGCGTCTACCAGTCTAAGCGTCTAGATAACCCAGGCCATGGAAACTCCGCGTTTTGCCTAGATGCTTTTGTAACAACGACTTTGATTGGCTACTATTTAATAATCCAATTATATTTAAGAATTGAAAAGGGATATTCCCACACTGATTTCCTTCATTAATTAAAGAATGAATAAAGAAAGCGAATACCACGAACTTCCGTTCAAACGGCTTAACTTGGTTTTCTTCGCTGTTTCATGGTAAATTCCTACCGTATATCCGGCCGCCCGTGGGCGAGCCGGAAAAACAATCATCCCTATGTACTCGTAATGATAAGACAGCAAAAATCTCATTAGTATGTCCGTATTTCGTTGATGCATTTAGTCAGTTGCAATAAACGTGCCAATAGAAATTTATGGTCGTTTGGAGGACTCTTGTTTTTACATAAAACATGCATAATATATGACATTTTTTAATTTATGCTGTTTATTGTCCGTCCTAAAATACGACGTTGTGGTTATTTATGGATATTTACTTGAAGTTTTGCTTGTTAATAAAACTTGAATGACGTGTACACATGCAACGCGTTCATCAGCTAACCAAGTTGACCATATGCATCAATTAACATTTAGAATTCTCATATGGAACTAGTTAATCAATATGTCATAAAAGAAATTCTGTTTTACTACTACTAGCATTTTTAGCAGTAACTAAAAGACACGGATTTATTGACTGTGTTATATAACCGTGTAATAAAGAATTGCCCCAAAGATTTTAACGCTGCAAATGACATCTGTATTTTTTTCGTTTTGCAAAGCATGTAGGAGATAGGTGCAAGATTATAAAACAGAGAATGGAAACCAGTCTTAAATCTCAAGCATCTGATTGACTGTTATAACGACTAGCCGCCATAATCTCTAGCAAAAGGTGTCTTTCTTTCCAGTCCCTGTAAAACAAGGAAATAACGATCTTATATTGTTCAAGACAAATCGATCCGAAACGGTTGGGGTGATTAATACAGTCGACCAATTATGACGAAACCCCAAATGACATGATCTCTAACCAACCAACTAGAGTTTTGATTCTAAACCCCAATAACAGTTTTATAATATTGGGCACAGCTCAATAATTGTGTTTTATTTAAATGACCCAACAACCATTTTTGAGAATTAGTTTTACTATGACATAATACTTCTGGAGTTCAGTTTTTCACTTTCAACCATTTATATATTGAAATCATCTGTGCTAACAAGACAACATGTGATGAAACTAATACCAATGCATTACGAATAGAAAAACATGAACCTGTGGGATGTTTTGACTGCAAGTCAACTGTTTGTTCGAGTCTCTAGAGTCAAGTTCTTTCATGTAAAGGAAATCATCGAGTCAACTTGCGAATGGCCGATGAGGAATTTATCCGGTGAAGTGAAATAGTGTCCATAGAATTGAGATAAACTCCACAAAAAAGAAAACAACAAAGAAACCTCTTAAAACGAAAGTCGGTTATCATAAAATCATTTTTAGTACATTTCGATCATTACTTAGATATTACGCGTTCCAATGAAACCACGATATTGACTTTAATGATAATTAAATTCTCGCCAGAAAACTGTTTAAGAAACTTAATTTCAACTAGCCTGCAATAAGAAGTCAATTCTGAATGTTTTATGTTGTAGTATCCATCCAAGAGACAAACAGGATGTCGCACAGCGTCTGGCTTTGGCTGGTAGAGCGGTCGCATACGGAGAATCGAACCTGGACTACCAAGGGCCGATCCCAACCGATTACACCATGGCTGGACACACGCTTGTCATTGAATTTGATCACGGAAACAGTGCAATAGATGTTCGCAGTAACCACGGATTTGAGGTACATGTAACTAGATTTTTGCGATACTTAAAATCGGTACGTGCTATGAATCCATTTTATTTTACGAAGCGCTTTTATCACTTTATCGAAGTTATTTCACAATGCATTATAATGACATATAGACTCGAGTAAGAAAACAATTTAGTGAATCTTACATAGTAAATCGAAATATTTTCTACTTCAAACCTAATTTTAGATTTTTAGGTACCTACATGCTAGCTCGAAAAATAGTACTCGGGATTCCGATTAGTTTTCACAAGAATAAGTTTGCACATCAATATATATCAGAACAAAAATACAAAAATTTCTGAAATTATGCTATTATCCCTCAAAAATAGTCACGTGCTCAGGAGAACTTATTATTTAATTTTTTTTAAAAATCAAAGAAATCCTACAAAGCGATGTCAACCAGTTCCAATGGTACAATTCGTTAAACATTTGTTAATACTTTTTTTTGCAAAACAACTCTCATTAATATATATCTGAACAAAAATACAAACATTTCTGAAATTATGATAGGATCCTCCCACATTAAATTCTCAAAGTAAGCACAAATAAAGTCGGCGGCTCATTGATTGATTTATGTTTGTTGACATAACGCGTTTAAGATGTGTGGGAATAATATTACTATTTTAGGTCACTCTCAACTTATTACAGATGCGATTTTCTGCAAGAAGTTTCAAAATCATATGGTTGATATCCCTTTCTAGACAATACGATGGCAGAACTGTCGGCGAATATAACGACTGAGGAAGAGTCTAGGGACATGTCTGGTCCGTAATTGTCATGGTCCGTAATATCCCGAAATCAGAGCGTCTACCAGTCTAAGCGTCTAGATAACCCAGGCCATGGAAACTCCGCGTTTTGCCTAGATGCTTTTGTAACAACGACTTTGATTGGCTACTATTTAATAATCCAATTATATTTAAGAATTGAAAAGGGATATTCCCACACTGATTTCCTTCATTAATTAAAGAATGAATAAAGAAAGCGAATACCACGAACTTCCGTTCAACCGTTCAAACGGCTTAACTTGGTTTTCTTCGCTGTTTCATAGTAAATTCCTACCGTATATCCGGCCGCCCGTGGGCGAGCCGGAAAAACAATCATCCCTATGTACTCGTAATGATAAGACAGCAAAAATCTCATTAGTATGTCCGTATTTCGTTGATGCATTTAGTCAGTTGCAATAAACGTGCCAATAGAAATTTATGGTCGTTTGGAGGACTCTTGTTTTTACATAAAACATGCATAATATATGACATTTTTTAATTTATGCTGTTTATCGTCCGTCCTAAAATACGACGTTGTGGTTATTTATGGATATTTACTTGAAGTTTTGCTTGTTAATAAAACTTGAATGACGTGTATACATGCAACGCGTTCATCAGCTAACCAAGTTGACCATATGCATCAATTAACATTTAGAATTCTCATATGGAACTAGTTAATCAATATGTCATAAAAGAAATTCTGTTTTACTACTACTAGCATTTTTAGCAGTAACTAAAAGACACGGATTTATTGACTGTGTTATATAACCGTGTAATAAAGAATTGCCCCAAAGATTTTAACGCTGCAAATGACATCTGTATTTTTTTCGTTTTGCAAAGCATGTAGGAGATAGGTGCAAGATTATAAAACAGAGAATGGAAACCAGTCTTAAATCTCAAGCATCTGATTGGCTGTTATAACGACTAGCCGCCATAATCTCTAGCAAAAGGTGTCTTTCTTTCCAGTCCCTGTAAAACAAGGAAATAACGATCTTATATTGTTCAAGACAAATCGATCCGAAACGGTTGGGGTGATTAATACAGTCGACCAATTATGACGAAACCCCAAATGACATGATCTCTAACCAACCAACTAGAGTTTTGATTCTAAACCCCAATAACAGTTTTATAATATTGGGCACAGCTCAATAATTGTGTTTTATTTAAATGACCCAACAACCATTTTTGAGAATTAGTTTTACTATGACATAATACTTCTGGAGTTCAGTTTTTCACTTTCAACCATTTATATATTGAAATCATCTGTGCTAACAAGACAACATGTGATGAAACTAATACCAATGCATTACGAATAGAAAAACATGAACCTGTTGGATGTTTTGACTGCAAGTCAACTGTTTGTTCGAGTCTCTAGAGTCAAGTTCTTTCATGTTAAGGAAATCATCGAGTCAACTTGCGAATGGTCGATGAGGAATTTATCCGGTGAAGTGAAATAGTGTCCATAGAATTGAGATAAACTCCACAAAAAAGAAAACAACGAAGAAACCTCTTAAAACGAAAGTCGGTTATCATAAAATCATTTTTAGTACATTTCGATCATTACTTAGATATTACGCGTTCCAATGAAACCACGATATTGACTTTAATGATAATTAAATTCTCGCCAGAAAACTGTTTAAGAAACTTAATTTCAACTAGCCTGCAATAAGAAGTCAATTCTGAATGTTTTATGTTGTAGTATCCATCCAAGAGACAAACAGGATGTCGCACAGCGTCTGGCTTTGGCTGGTAGAGCGGTCGCATACGGAGAATCGAACCTGGACTACCAAGGGCCGATCCCAACCGATTACACCATGGCTGGACACACGCTTGTCATTGAATTTGATCACGGAAACAGTGCAATAGATGTTCGCAGTAACCACGGATTTGAGGTACATGTAACTAGATTTTTGCGATACTTAAAATCGGTACGTGCTATGAATCCGTTTTATTTTACGAAGCGCTTTTATCACTTTATCGAAGTTATTTCACAATGCATTATAATGACATATAGACTCGAGTAAGAAAACAATTTAGTGAATCTTACATAGTAAATCGAAATATTTTCTACTTCATACCTAATTTTAGATTTTTAGGTACCTACATGCTAGCTCGAAAAATAGTACTCGGGATTCCGATTAGTTTTCACAAGAATAAGTTTGCACATCAATATATATCAGAACAAAAATACAAAAATTTCTGAAATTATGCTATTATCCCTCAAAAATAGTCACGTGCTCAGGAGAACTTATTATTTAATTTTTTTTAAAAATCAAAGAAATCCTACAAAGCGATGTCAACCAGTTACAATGGTACAATTCGTTAAACATTTGTTAATACTTTTTTTTGCAAAACAACTCTCATTAATATATATCTGAACAAAAATACAAACATTTCTGAAATTATGATAGGATCCTCCCACATTAAATTCTCAAAGTAAGCACAAATATAGTCGGCGGCTCATTGCCGCCGACTAACAATTCTACATGCCTTATGAAAGAATGTAACTGGTTCTACCATCTAATTGGTCACAATGTCTTTACCACTTGGAATTCAAACACAACAAATTATTTATGCAGGCCTGATTAATTATAAAGGAAATGTGCATTTATTGCGACCAGAACAACAATTTGAGTACACAAAAGCAGATTTTTTTTCAAAAAGCACAAAAACAGCAATAATAAAGTGTACAACTTTGTGTGTATTCTTTCTGAAATCCAAGCACATCATTCTTTGTGACGAGGTAGTTTTGTGAGGGGATACCATAGATAAGATACATCATAGTGTCCTGAACAGCACCAGGGAAATAAGCACCAGAAAGCCGAGTAGTTCTTTAAATGATCTTCATGCAACTTTAGCCAACACGTTATCAATGCATCTGGAAGTTGGAAAACGGCGACTTGTCAGTGTATCTAATGACCGGCATGGAATTGATAAACAATTAAGACAATAAGTTCGATAAAGATTGTGATGACTTGGGGTATATAAACTGAAAATCTGCAGTTTTCTTCCCCAGGCTAATCCTTCCAAACCATCAGCCATTTTTTGAACATTCACAAGAAACACTAGGTGTGGTAAAAATTCCACAGAAAAAATACATGTACATAAATATTTTTTAGTCTGACTATTCAAAGAATACGAGAGCTACCCTTCTTATCCCAGGATCGATGGTGTGTCAAAAGTTTTATGCACTTTAAGTCTTTGTCCATAGCTTTGAAACTACTCGAGATAACAACTGCAAACGTAGAATATTTATACACTATTGTTATTACATTATTACAAACAAAGATCGATAACTCTAATACAATATTTTTTCAAATAAAGTCCCTTTTTCACTTAGATTTTTTGTTAAAGTTTTTTATGCACATGGCTCATTACTTACCAACTTCAAACTTAGAGCATGTACTTGCATCATAATCTACATCATAATCAACAAGATTACTAAAATACTTATACAGTTATGCCCCTTATTTGGTTTTACAGTAAAGTTTTTATTCAGTTGGTCCATTACTTTAACATTATTTAAGTGATAGACATCAGCGTGCACAGAATTTTTTCGGTGTTCACAAACTGTTTTGAACAAAAATTGGATACAGACATTGAAACTCTCGTCATTCAAATGTGTTAATCATTTCTGGATTTTGGAAATAACGATTACGCGAATCGTTGCGAGCCTTTTAAATATGCACTATGCGTATTACATGTTTCTAGTTCGCCTTAAATTTTTGGCCGAGGGGTTCATTTTCTTATAGTTTTAAACAAATAGAACTTGATAGTATATGTAATAAATAAACATACACATGGTCAGATCTTATCTTTGGATGACCCTTTATTCCAAGTTGTTGCACTGAACATGTAAAATTGTCAATTATGGCAGTGCTGTGGAGTTTATTTGTTGTGCCGTGTGCGCTACTGTGGGCGAAGAATGTCGGTACGTACTTTATTAACACAGGTCATCCATGGTGATAGAGTTAGTCTTTTTTTTTTTGGTTAAAACGTCAGTTTTTACCCAAGGGAAAAATAGAAATGAATAATAGCCAGCGCTCATCTGATTCACTCATATCCGGTGAGACAGGACTGTACGAAAACCAGCGCTCATGACCTAGATGGCCTAAAATTAATAACAATATTACTAACGAATCTTGTCCCGGATGAGGATCAAACAATACAAATGCTGATCTAGAACTAAGAACTAAACTTCCTAAACGTTAGCTATGGTATTTCTCATTTAAAAATGTCTGGTCACATATAAGGTCGAAAATATTAAGTATTTTTAAATATCAAGATATATATTTATGTATAAGACCTGTTAACAAAGTTAATGTGATGAAATATTCTTACACAAGACATCGTACGAGTGAATATATTAAAACCGAAGTTGTGATAGCGTTTCTGCATGTTCTGACGCAGTTAAATTCACTCACAACAGGTCCTTAAAGGTACTGATAAGTACAAACTTTCGGCGAAATCCGCTCCTGTTCGGATATTTATTGGCATCCAATAGCAGTACAATTAATATACACCACATCTGAGAAATTGAAGCAGTCCAGTATAAACTAATGTGACTAGGCAGCGTTAAACATTTACATGTGAACGTTATTGTTCCAACAGACGGACAGCTCCGCTTCGCCAGTTACTATCACAGCCACATGGTTCTACAAATGAGGCCCGCCCGTGCTCAGATCTGGGGCTATGCCACCACTGTCGGTGATATTGTGCACGTGACTCTCAATGGCACTCACGTCGCTGACGTTAACGTTACAAGACGTCACGATGGGCACACTGGTGGACAGTGGTCGGCGCTACTTCCGGCGCAGCAAGCTGGTGGACCATACCGGATTGATGTGACTTCTAAAGATGAGCATGCCACGATCACTGACGTGCTTTTCGGCGATGTGTGGATTTGCTCAGGTCAAAGCAACATGGCTTTTACAATGAACGCCGTAAGTTCGTTTTAACAATTGTTAATAATTTCCTCGGGTCAGAACAGCATGATTTATGGGATGAAAGGTGTAAGGTTATGTTCTTAATTGAGTGTGTCACACTATGATCATTTCAGGCTATTTTCGAAAACACACTTTCAAATGAGTTTATACTGGTGTGTATTTCTAGGTGTTGAACCATACCGCAGAGTTACTCAACTCGGCACATTTCAAAACGATAAGAATAACAAAGTTGGCTCTCAAGGAATCCAACCATACAGTCCAGGAACCAGTTATAGCGACACAGTGGCAAAAACCAATGGCAACAGGTACTTGTTCTCATATCCGTACCGACCAGTGTTAATCTAGATCAGACGGCAATGATGTGCCAGCTGATCTGGATCTAAACGGGTCATACACGCGATAAACCGAACCCGAATGCATATAAGGGGTAAAGAGTTAAATCAAACAGTAACTTATTATCACTATCAACACACTTGCTATCTGCCTCGGAGATAGGTTTACAGGATTTAGTAAAAACCGAATGTACTTGTATTTTGAATGGTACCATAAAATAAAGTACATAACTCAAAGTATTCCATTTTAGCATGTTCTGAGAAATAGGAAATCTGAATTCCTTCTAACTCCGTTGTTGTACTGAGGTTTTGATATTTGGCCTACGACTTGTCTACTGAAATAATATATAGTTATTTGGTTTCTTGACAGGAAATGTGAGGATATATTGCCGGTCTGGGTGTCATATTACCCGAGCCGCAGGCGAGGGATAATATGACACCCAGACCGGCAATATATCCTCACATACCCTTTCAAGGAACCAAATAATTGTTTTATTATACTGCAAAGACTTTTTCAGACAAAATTAATAAGAAAATATCGATTTTTCGATTATTTCGCTTATTTAATGCCAAACGGCTTAATTCCCCTCTGAGAACCTCAATAATGACATGTCTGACGTCATTAATTTACCTGCATGACGTCACTTCTATAGAAATTGAATGGACTATCGATTTGATTTTTATTTACAAAATTTGAGAATAATCTGATCGTTTTCAACGTTAAAAACATAACAGAAATATTTTCTCTGACAATTTTAGCAATCCCTAAGCGTACCGCTTTATAATTTACAAGATCGGCTTCAAATTATGCATTTTTACGGAAATTCAAAACAAATGGCGGACGACAACAAAAGGTGGGAGGCCAGACGGGGAAATTAAGGCAAGTGCAGTTCATATCTACGGCCGATCCGTAAATACGGATATACATCAGCGGCAAATTATCCAATCAAATTCAAGGAAATTTCTTTGCAGTATAATAAAAAAGATTATTATACTGCAAAGAAATTTGCTTGAAACGATCAGATTATTCTCGAATTTCGTAAATAAATATCAAATCGAAAGGCCATTCAATTTCTATAGAAGTGACGTCATGCAGGTAAATTACTGACGTCAGACTATATAGTTATTTGGTTTCTTGACAGGGAATATTAAGAGGTTATTACCCGGTGTTCAAGGGCCGGGAGGTGATAACGGCCCGGAAGAGCAATATTGGCCCGAGAGCTTTAGCTCGAGGGTCTATGTTGCTCGGCCGGGCCGATATCACTTCCCGGCCCTTGAACACCGGTTTATAACCATTTTATTACATGTGCCGGGCTGATATCAATGTCTGCCATGCTCTGTAAGTCATAAATTAACTGAGCACTCGTATATTCGTTAATTAACTACGTCACGATAAATGCTTTCGCTAAGTACTACGTCATTTACTAGATTTAGAGTTTTGTGACGTAATTAAAGATTGTTTACATTTTCAAACTGTAACAGAGCAAGTTGCTGTCAGTTGATTTTTTAGTTTTATTTTGTTTTAAGTGATTATGTCTTCGAACAATTTGATAAAATTGTGCTGGATATGGGATTGTAAAAAGGTGAATTCTGGAAGTGTTTTACAGCGGTATGGGTATGTAAAGGCTGTTATTTGTGAGATTTTCATTCTCATAACGCTGCTGCGAGCTTCAATTCAACAAAAACATAATGTAGGCATATCTTGTTTCAAAGAATAATAGGCATTAATGAATATAAGGGAACATGATTCTGGAAATACAGTGCTTTTTGTTCTTGGTTGTACCCAGGTATGTACAATTTCTCCATGTTTCTCTTGTCATTGTTATCGCTCTCAGAATATGTCTCATGTTAGTATGCATGTTCTTTCTTAAATATGCTACTTTTTGCATCTAGCTCCAAAAAACTTGAATGTGACTCGATCGATTCAATCGTCGCCATCTTGAAATGTTAAAGTTAAATCCTGTCTCAAAGGTTACCACGTGCAAAAATTCGTGATACGGGATTTCTGCCCGCGATATCAGGTTTTCGGCCCGCGATATCAGGTTTTCGGCCCGCCCTTTATCATGCAAAGTACCCGGGCATTTTGGCCATTATTTGTTACTATTTATAGTAACACATGTAATAAGAGGATATATTGCCGGTCTGGGTGTCATATTACCCGAGCCGCAGGCGAGGGATAATATGGCACCCAGACCGGCAATATATCCTCACATACCCTTTCAAGAAACCAAATAATTGTTTTATTATACTGCAAAGACTTTTTCTAGACAAAAATAGTTAGAAAACATCGATTTTTCATTTATTTCGCTTATTTAATACCGAACGGCCTAATTCCCCGATGACAACCTCAATAATTACATGTCTGACGTCATTAATTTACCTGCATGACGTCACTTCTATAGAAATTGAATGGACTATCGATTTGATAGTTATTTACAAAATTATAGGAATAATCTCATTGTTTTCTACGTTAAAACAAGACACAAATATTTTCTGTAACAATTTATAAGTAATTCCTAAGCATACCGCTTTATAATTTATAAGCTCGGCTTCAAATTATGCATTTTTTACGGAAATTCAAAACAAAATGGCGGACGACAACATAAGGTAGGAGGCCAGAGAGGGAAATTAAGGCACGTGCGTTAATATCTACGGCCGATCCGTAAATACGGATATACATCAACGGCACATTATCCAATCAAATCCAAGCAAATTTCTTTGCAGTATAATAATATATAGTTATTTGGTTTCTTGACAGGGAATGTGAGGATATATTGCCGGTCTGGGTGTCATATTACCCGAGCCGCAGGCGAGGGATAATATGACATCCAGACCGGCAATTAAAAAAGCGAAATAAATGAAAAATCGATGTTTTCTAATTAATTTTGTCTGAAAAAGTTTTTGCAGTATAATTAAACAATTATTTGGTTCCTTGAAAGGGTATGTGAGGATATATTGCCGGTCTGGATGTCATATTATCCCTCGCCTGCGGCTCGGGTAATATGACACCCAGATCGGCAATATATCCTCACATTCCCTGTCCAGAAACCAAATAACTATATAATATTGCACGTAGTTGATTCATTCCAAGGAGTTGAGACAATTGCCTTAATTCTCTGTGCCCAAGGTTATAAAACTGAGCATAGAAACCAGTCTCAAATCTCAAGCATCTGATTGGCTGAAATGGCGACTCGCCATTTCAGCCAATCAGATGCTTGAGATTTGAGACTGGTTTCCAATCTCAGCTTTATAACCTTGGGACCAGCTCTGCTCTGCCGTAGGAAACAACATGTGTATTATCAGTTCTTGATTATTCCTTTAAATGGATATAGATGCTGCTACGAGGGGTTTCTCGGCAGTTTGTTTGCTGTATGGCATGGAGTTATCTCCACACATTAACAGGCCTATCGGACTCGTGGAGACTTCGTGGGGAGGCACGCCCATTGAAGCCTGGTCCTCTCCGGATGCCATAGCCAACTGTACACACAAACAGAAAAGGTAAGGCTTTAGCATCATCTGTACAACAATGAATTACTGAACCAAAGTGAATACAGTTAAACTTCGCTAATAAGACCACCTTAGAGACTGGTAAACGTTCCTCGTTGTGGATGGTCTTTACATTTAGGTATAGGGAACATAGCAAAACAGTTGAATGGACATTAGAGTATTGGTATTATTAAGAAGGTCCATTAGGGGTGGTTCACTTTAATTCACTTTGAAAGTAACTTTGCTATAATTTATGTCACGTTTCTGATTGGCTATTTAGCCCGGTATTTTTGCATATTATGGGGGTTAGATACAACTTTTGATACCTGAAGAGAAAAAATATCATGAAACTTTAGAAACGATGTTTGTGTTTTTCACCGACGATATGTTGATTTCTAGCCTGTTTGGCTTGTAGAATGTTTTACGCTACCCCATAATTATGTTCCAGAGGACCTCGCGATCACAGCGTGTTATGGAACGCAATGGTTTACCCTATTCTAAAAATGACCATATTTGGAACAATATGGTACCAAGGTAATTAATTCACTTAAATCAATTTTTTTTTGAAAATATGTGACGGAAATTAAGCTAAATCTCGTACAAAAGCTCAAGAGGATTGAGAATTTCATTCTAAACAATTATACAAAATCTCTAAAGGTCGCTTGTTAATGTTATAGTAGAAGATGTTGAGATATAGTTTTGTCGAAGCCATGTCTAAAATTGCTGTGAGTGGCCGTCTTAGAAGACCTGTATCTTCATTTCAAAACAGGTCTTCATATTCATAATGGTATTTAAAATTGCAAGTGTGTGAAATGGAGCGTCAGTCAAAACGCGTAACAAATTCATTTTCGATATTTTTGGTGTTGTTTTTTAAACGCTTACAATAGTATCTGTTGACTGACCAATGTTGTTATAGGTGAAGCAAACATCCGGCATCCCGACGATTATGTTTGTCAATTTTCTACCATGATCGATGATTGGAGATCAAAGTTCAACGCAGCATCCCATCATCAGACGGACAGACATTTTCCGTTCGGATTCGTACAAGTAAGACCTACATATTTTATGTGTGATTTTTAAAACAAATAGCGTCCATGAAAATTAAAATGGACACAATTATACTAGTCGTTTTTTTATAAGTGATTATGTTAGACCATTTAATCTAAAGACCTACTTACTACTAAGTGTTACGTTTGATACTTTTCATAGTTTCATTTGTTCTAACAGCGGTTATATTTTAAAGATTGTTAATATGTAACTTAAAAAAAATAAATGTATTTCCGAACGGAAGAATTTCAGTTAGAAGCACCAGAGAAAGATCTTTTAGAAGAAATATACTGGTCGCCATTTTTTTGCATCTGTTATCTCACACGTTTTAAAAAATACAACATTATTTTTACATTTCTATCTGGCTTGGATTTCAGCTTGCCGCCAACGCTAACACGACCCTGCACGCCGGCTTTCCAGACCTGCGTTGGTCACAGACTGCCAACTATGGCTACGTCCCAAATCCCCGCTTGTCCAATGTCTTTATGGCAGTAGCTATGGACCTCCCAGATTTCAACTCCACAAGTGGAACGTCTGTATATTTGTTTCGTTAAACAATTAAACCTGTGTTTAAGACCACATGCAAACATAAAGATCACATTTTATTTGTCTCTATGACCGATTAAAAAAACAAATTCACATATAAACAAAGGCCCCTTGCCAAACACCACGTCTGGGTTGTTCCCTGAGTGGTCTTTGAAGACAGGTTTGACTGCAGTTATAATATTTTCATGGCCCATAAACTGAAACTTTGGACCAGTGTCGAATCACAAGCAGCAGGGCACACGGTTGGCTGAATTGAATCCAGACTCCAGACTAACCAGCAACAAGCCAGAGTTAAATTGATTACCTGTCTCCAATCTCAGTTTTATGATCCGGTTGGGTGCAGCTCAATAATTGTGTTTTAGTAAAGGACACCAAATAAAATTTTTACTGGAATAAGTTTTACCATGACAATTATTATTTTTCTGAAGTTATTTTTTTCATTTTCAACCATTTATACATTGAAATAATCTGTGCTTACAGTACAAACAATGTGGTATAAAACAACAGCTGAATAACAAATAAATAAGCATGAACAGTATGCATAAGAACAGTGGGCTGTTTTTACCGCAAATCAACCTTTTGTTCGAGTCCATAGCAGAGTCAAGATCTTGCATGTAAGAATATAACCCGGCTTGCAACGGTCGATGAGGAATTTATCCAGTGGACTGAAATAACAAGAAAACAATCAAGAAACGTCGTCATCGAAAAAGAAAATCAATTAAATAATGAGATCAGTTTCAAAACACATGTACTTTACATTACATTACTACTTCATTACGCGTTCCAATGAAACCACCATATTGACTTTTATAACACTTTCGTAATAGAACCCTTAAAACTTAATTCCAGCGATCAAGCAATCAGTAATAAAACCTGAATCTCTTTATTTTGTTGTAGTATACATCCAAGAGACAAACAGGATGTCGCACAGCGTCTAGCATTGGCTGGCAGAGCTGTCGCCTACGGGGAATCGAACCTGGACTACCAAGGGCCGATCCCAACCGATTACACCATGGCTGGACACACGCTTGTCATTGAATTTGATCATGGAAATAGTCCAATAGAAGTTCGCAGTAACCATGGATTTGAGGTACATATTACTATAATTTTGCAAGAACTTAATATTTGAACGCGCTGCGAATTAATTTTATTTTACGAAAATACTGAGGGCTTTTAATCACTATTGCAGTTATTTCAGAATGGCATGCTATAAGGCTTATAAACTTGAGCCTCAATCGTTAACATGATTTAAAAAAATAAACACAACAACTAAATGAATATAACATAATACTTCAAAATAAGAGGTCTAATCTATATCCAATTTAAGATCTTGTAGGCACCTACATGCTAGCTCAATATATAGTACCCAGGATTCCAAGTGGGGAAAACGATTTTAATTACTGTAGAAGTTCAGGCACCTCATCTGGAAGTTGTCAGGTATCAATCTTTTTATTAACATAAGTTTGGTTTCTTATCGAGGGCTTAAAATTTGAATCAATAAAACACGTAGGCGCAGAATCATTAATGTAAAGCGCAAACTTCACCCTTAATAGTTGCTAAGCAACACATTTTAAAAATATGCTATTATTATTCTTTTAGATTTGCTGTGGACACGCAGCTCACGACACGTGCACATACAACGCATGGACAGCCGCACCTGTTGTTCACCACGACCAAAGCACGGTCAGCATAAATACAGCCGGTTGCCATAGTAGCAAACCACTGGTAACTGCCGTGAGATACGCCTGGGAGATGAGTCCCTGTCCGTTCAAAATGTGTGCCATCTACGATAAAAACAATGATTTGCCTGCAGCAGCCTTCGTCAAGCAAGGTCCTTTCAAGACACAGTAAACTGTTATTGTAATAACTTGAATTATGTGAGAAATAAAATTATGTTTGCAGTATACATACCCTTGTTATCCTTACTGGGTTGGTATTAGAGAAATCATAATCAACTTCAGTTAGCAAAAGGTGAAAAATGTAGCCTCTATCATGTTTAACCTATGTTAAAGACCCTCTGCAAACAAAAATGGACGGTCTTTGAAGACAGGTTTCGCTGCAACACAAGGGGTCAGCCATTCTCCAGCATCAAGCTTATAAGCATATTCTTAAAGAAACCCTTAACAAAATCTAATGGAGTCCAGATTTTAACCAAAGTCCAATAGTGTTACAGCAATTTCATAACAAGAGGGTCATGATGGCCCTAAATCGCTCACCTGAGTACAAAAGTACTCTGAGTTTTTAATTGAGAATGGAAAGGTTCACAATGGTGGCTGTAAAGTCATTGGAATTATATTATTGTTAGGTGAAATTAAGACAAGAGGGCCAATTGGCCCTAAATCGCTCACATGTCAAACTTGACCTAGATATCATTGAGATAAACATTCTGACCATGTTTGAAGAATATCGGACTAAAATTAAGACCGCTAAAGTGCAGAGAAGATTTTTAAATAATTTGACCTAGTGACCTAGGTTTCAAGGTCACATAACCCAGTTTCAAACTTGACCTAGATATCATCGAGATATACTTTCTGAAGAAGATCCAACCAAAATTAAGACCTCTAGAGTGCAGACAAGCCCTTTCTTTTATTTGACCTACTGACCTAGTTTTAAGGGCCACATGACCCAGTTACGAACATGATCTAGATATCATTGAGATAAACATTCTGACCAAGTTAAAAGAAGATTGCACCAAAATGAAGACCGCTAGAGTGCGGACACGTTTTTTCTATAATTTGACCTAGTGACCTAGATTTAAAGGTCACATGACCCAGTTTCAAACTTGATCTAGATATCATTGAGATAAACATTTTGACCAAGTTTGAAGAAGATCCAACCAAAATTAAGACCGCTAGAGTGCGGACAAGCTTTTTCTATAATTTTACCTAGTGTCCAAGTTTTTAAGGTCACGTGACCCAGTTTCAAACTTGACCTAGATATCATTGAGATAAACATTCTGACAAAGTTTGAGAAAGATTGGACCAAAATTAAGACCTCTACAGTGCAGACAAGCTTTTTCTTTAATTTGACCTACTGACCTAGTTTTAAGGGCAACATGACCCAGTTACGAACATGATCTAGATATCATTGAGATAAACATTCTGACCAAGTTTAAAGAAGATTGCACCAAAATGAAGACCGCTAGAGTGCGGACACGTTTTTCTATAATTTGACCTAGTGACCTAGATTTCAAGGTCACATGACCCAGTTTCAAACTTAATCTAGATATCATTGAGATAAACATTTTGACCAAGTTTGAAGAAGATCCAACCAAGATTAAGACTGCTAGAGTGCGGACAAGCTTTGTCTATAATTTGACCTAGTGTCCCAGTTCTTAAGGTCACGTGACCCAGTTTCAAACTTGACCTAGATATCATTGAGATAAACATTCTGACACAGTTTGAGAAAGATTGGACCAAAATTAAGACCTCTACAGTGCAGACAAGCTTTTTCTTTAATTTGACCTACTGACCCTGTTTTAAGGGTCACATGACCCAGGTACGAACTTGACCTAGATATAATTGAGATAAACATTCTGACCACGTTTAAAGAAGATCGCACCAAAATTGAGACTGCTAGAGTGCGGACAAGCTTTTTCTATAATTTGACCTAGTGACCTAGATTTCAAGGTCAGATGGCCCAGTTTCGAACTTAATCTAGATATCATTGAGATAAACATTCTGACCAAGTTTGAAGAAGATCGGATAAAAATTATGACCGCTAGAGTGCGGACAACAATTGTGAACGGACGACGGACGGACAAAGGGTGATCACAAAAGCTCACCCTGTCACTATGTGACAGGTGAGCTAAAAACACAATAAAAGTTAACAGGAACTTTATTCTGTGCTGTACATTTGTTTATCAAAATATGTTTACAGTCAGAAGCTAGAAAAACTGGCATTGAGGTTTCCAGTAAGAAGATTTTTAATTATTGTCTTTTTAACATACACATGTATTAAGGGTCCCTGGGGTGGGGCCAATTTTGACCCCAAGGCCAACATTTAAACAATGCTGGTAAAGGGTCTCTTCACAATACTCAACACCAAATATCTATGGTCTAGTCGCATTGGTTTCGGAAAAAAATGATTATTTATGTTTTCCTATATAAATCAATGTAAACTAAGAGAACCCTGGGGCAAGGCCAATTTTGGCCCAGGGGACATAATTTGAACAAACTTGGTAGACATCAACTAGACAATGCTACATACTAAATATCTAAGCTTTAGGCATTGAAGTTTCCAGTAAGAAGATTTTTAAAGACAGCCTTTTGTACATATTAAGGGCCCCTGGGGTGGGGCCAATTTTGACCCCAGGGCCAACATTTAAACAATGTTGGTAAAGGGTCTCTACACAATCTCAACACCAAATATCTAAGGTCTAGTCCAATCAGTTTCGGAGAAAAATGATTTTTATGTTTTCTCATATAAATCAATGTAAACTAAGAGAACCCTGGGGTGTGGCCAATTTGGCCCAGGGAACTTAATTTGAACAAACATGGTAGACATCCAAAAGACAATGCTATATACCAAATATCTAAGCTTTAGGAATTGAGGTTTCCAGTAAGAAGATTTTTAAAGATTGCCTTTTTTAATATTAAGGGCCCCCAGGGCAGGGCCAATTTTGACCCCAGGGCCAACATTTAAACAATGCTGGTAAAGGGTCTCTTAGAAATATCTAAGGTCTAGTCGCATTAGTTTCGGAGAAAAATGATTATTTATGTTTTCCTATATAAATCAATGTAAACTAAGAGAACCCTGGGGCGTGGCCAATTTTGGCCCAGGGGACATAATTTGAACAAACTTGGTAGATATCCACTAGACAATGCTACATACCAAATATCTAAGCTTAAGGCATTGAGGTTTCCAGTAATAAGATTTTTAAAAATTGCCTTTTTTACATATTAAGGGCCCCCAGGGCGGGGCCAATATTGACCCCAGGGCCAACATTTAAACAATGTTGGTAAAGGGTTTTCACAATACTCAACACCAAATATCTAAGGTCTAGTCCTATTAGTTTTGGAGAAAAATGATTTTTCATGTTTTCCTATATAAATCAATGTAAACTAAGAGAACCCTGGGGCGTGGCCAATTTTGGCCCAGGGGACATAATTTGAACAAACTTGGTAGACATCCACAAGACAATGCTACATACCAAATATCTAAGCTTAAGGCATTGTGGTTTGTGAGAAGATTTTTAAAGATTTTCTATATAAGTCTAAGTAAAATGAAGTGACCCCTGGGGCGCAGCCAATTTTGACCCCAGGTAAATAATTTGAACAATCTTTATAGAGTTCCACTAGAGGGTCCTAAATGCCAAATATCTAAGCTCTAGACCTTGTGGTTTCAGACAAGAAGATTTTTAAAGTTTTTCCTTTAGGTTGCCATGGCAACCAGAGTTCTGCATGGAATTGATTTTTTTGAACAACTTTGGAAGAGCTTCATGCAAGGAACATCTGTGGCAAGTTTCATCAACTTTGGTCCAGGGGTTTAAGAGGAGATGTTGTTTAAAGCAAAAGTTGAAGACGCACGGCGGACACAGGGCGATCCTTAAAGCTCACCATGAGCACAAGTGCTCAGGTGAGCTAAAAATGCAATCTTAAATTATAGTATTTAGCATATGGGGAATGACTGTGTACACAGGTACAAAGTTTCAAAGCATCAGATATAATATAAGTGGTGTACAAATTGAACTTCATCATTGAAATTGTAGGTTCAGAAGTGCCATAGTTTGATCACATTATGGTTACAATATTTCAAAACTAGTTGTTTACTTTTCAAGTCTAAAAAGGGCCATAATCCAACCATAATAAAATAGTTGTGTTATGGCACTATGCACTTCAACACATCATTGCTGTGAAATTAACTATCTATTGCATATCTGCTGAAATTTCAATTCTAACATTTCTAGCAAGTTTAATGTGAAACCATCAATTAATGGCCCATTGAAAACTGAACACTGAAATTGTGTCACTTCTTTCTGTGAAACATAATTTTGATTTGGTTACCCAATTACCTGCATAATATAGACATTTTAACTCATTGCTCCACGGAATATAGCTGTTATCCCGTGAGTAGACAGTGCAAATCCAGAGAAGACACATATCCATGCTTATAATTTTTAGTGGACTTATTTTTATGGAAGTTTGTGCTAAACATCCTGTGTGTCCAGGCTTTTAATGAGACAGGGCAAATATGCTTAAATGTCAAAACAAGGCAGAACATTGAAGAGGCCAGACTGGTTTTGCCTCTCAGATAGGAATCGGAAAATATCATGATATTAGTGTTGGTTTTACTTTTAAACAAAATATATAATATTTATAACAAAATACATAATAATGTTTGACAAATAACATTAATTGATGTATGGGTTTATCTGTGTTGGAATTTACCAAATTACCAATGACATTTTCTACTGCTCTCAAAGAATGTTCAAGCATGTTTTGTATATGTTATAGTAAACATTTATATTTATGACACATGGCTAATTTTTTGTTCTTGAATAAAACAGGAATCACAATTTACAATCAGTAACACAGAATGACCATGATTTAAACTTATGGCAAATTAATACACTGACTGAAGTGAAGATTCCATTAGTTACATGGCACAAAATACAATTTTTTATTTAAAAATAATAAAAACATCTCAATAGTTCAAAACAGTGTTGCATTCTGAGAAATTCAAACATCAAACACCAAACATTTAATGATAACAGCAATTTATTACATGTACAAACAGACTTAAAGTGTATTAACCCTTTCCTCCATAGACACACCTCGATTGCGTGGGCCAAAAGTGTAGATCCAGATCAGCTGGCACATCTGTGCCATCTGATCAGGATCTGCACTGTTCACATTTTGATTCATCAGGTTATTTCTGACCAAAATGTGATCAGTGCAGATCCTGATCAGATGGCATGGATGTTCCATTTGATCTGGATCTACACTAGTCGCACATGCATAAAAATGTGTATTTATGGAGGAAAGGGGTAAAACGTATCAAGTGTGATAGAAGTTCTAATTTAGCTTCACTCAATATATTTATGTATAGGTTTTCTCGTATGTGAAAACAGTGTAGATCCAGACCAGCTGGCACATCCATGTCATCTGATCAGGATTAACACTGTTTACTTCTTGGACAGAAATAACCTAATAAATCGAAAAGTGAACAGTGTAGATCCTGACAGCACCAATATGCCGGCTGATCTGATCTACATTGTTTGCTAATTGATAATAGCCATATTCCATACAGTAAAAGGTTAAGGTATGACCATCCTAATGGGCACTATTAAGAATCCAACATCTGATTATTTTTTCATCAACTGCTTCATACCACTGACTTGTATGCAAAATTTTAATGATTTTCACCGTGTAGTTTTTGAGATTTTTAGCTTTTTTTATTTAAAAAAGTGAGAAAAAACGTGAAAGTATCCAAATTCTTTAATCAGTGACAATTTTTTTTGTTATTAAAAATTCAACCCTAATTTTTTACAGTTCATCCAAAATATGTTATATTTTACTAAACCAATTTAAGATATAATATATAAATACAGAATTTATCTTAAAATGACATTTTTTTACCAAATAAATTTTAAAAAATGCATTTTTTTTATATTTCACGAGACTAAATTAATGAAAATTGTGCAAAATCCTGATTGGTGCAATATACCAAACTTTACTATTTTTTAACTATATACCTTAAACAAAATTTAAACAAAATTTCAGAGAAGTTTACCGTCCAGTTTTAGAAATTTTCAAATTGATGACTTGAATAAACACTATTCTGATAGCGAAAACCCCTTTAATCTTGATTATTTTGCTTATTTTAGTTTAAATCATGAGAATTTTATATTCAATGACAGAATTACACAGGAAAAAAAAGAAATATGCCAATTATTTAAGCTCTAGGCTTACAAAAAAAAATAGCTTCCAGAGGGATTTGAACCCTGGTCCTCTTGCATGACAGAACTCTAAGCTAATTTACTACTATAGTTACCTCCCTTGGATACTCTTCTTGATATAGGTATTCATTAGGATGGTCATACCTTAAGTAAAAATGTTACTTGACATAATATGTACAAATATGACCACCTCATAATAACAAACCACATCAAATGTATAAGAAGTCTAAAATGGGCAATATAGGAGAATTGTTCGCCTATATGAGATCTGAGGATCCTGATTGGCTAACAAACTGGCCCAATATGCAAGGCACCATCTTGTCTTGTGAAATTGCCTCCATTTTGAAAATTAAATTATACATGAAACAAATAATCAAAATATTGAAAAGAAGTAAAGCAAATGAAAATCTGAAATGAAGATAAGGTTAACTCTAGTTTGTCACTTCTGCATAACAAAAACTTTAAATTTATAGTACAACAACAACAGTGTGAATGACAGCAATCATAAAGTAACTAAACAAACAGCAAAAATTAAGTGTTTATAATAATCATGATTTGATGAAGTGTATTAAACTTAAATTTGACGAAGGATCAAATCTAAAACTGGATAACATATAAACACTTGAAATTGCGTATTTCATCTGAAAATCTGAGGTGAAAAGAAAACATGTGTAGGATAAAAAAAACAACAACAACTAAATATGGATATGATGAAAAAGACAGAGTTGCTGCCACAGTGTTCGGAATATCCATGTTGTTTCATACTCTGATTGAAACAACTTGTATATCTCCTTTGTAGTTAATATCAGCCTGGTTACTAGGTTACTAGACATACTTGAGATCAGACTGATCAGGTCGCAAGATAATAAAACTGAGAATGGAAACCAGTCTCAAATCTCAAGGATCTGATTGGCGCCTATATCAGATTTTATTATCTTAAGCAAAGAGCAGACACCTCTGCTCTTTACGCAAGAAATTTTTCAAAATTAAAACAAAATTGTCATTAATCAAGTTAATTCCTATTAGCCTTGTTATTGGGCCTCAGGCAGTCATATTGGCCCTGAACCTTGGACCGATATTACTACCCTTGGCCCAATGACAAAACCCATACATATTTGTTTCATTACTGTAAATTTATCTGTGGTACTATAAATTTATCTTCATGCTGTTTTGTTTTTTACATGGTGCTGTATAATTATGCTTGTGTGCTGAAGAGGGCCCCAAGGAAGATTAGTCTTATGACTAATTGGGTCACCCTCTATAAATAAAGTCTTTCATTCATATGAATTCACCTGATTAACCCTTTCCTCCATATATACGCATTTTTACATGTATGCGACCAGTGTAGATCCAGATCAGCTGGCACATCTGTGCCATCTGATCAGGATCTGCACTGGTTGCATTTTGGTCAGAATGTGCTGTCTGATCTGGTTCTTAACTGTTGGCCCATGCAATAAAGGTGTATCTATGGAGGATAATATACAATAACAATATACAATTACAAACAAATCTCAGCCATAATCCTCAGCCCTCTGTTCACTGTTTGCTGATTTATTCATGTTTTTCCCAGAATTTTCTAGTGTCCGAGCCTCGAGGATCCTTTTTCGTTCTGCGGCAGTCGAGCAAAAAGGGGCCTGCATATGAAACACTGGGCAAGGCACATCAACTTCAACACCTAAAATAAATTCAGAAGACAAGTTCATGCTGCTCAATAATTCATGTTCTCAGAATGTGTGTGCAAAATCTGGACAGATGAAGAATAATTCATATATACTATATTTCATAAACTGTTCTCATCAGTTTCACACTCTGTTGAACCCGTTACTTCGTAGAAACAGGTTTTTTTGCATGTGAGACCAGTGTTGATCAGGATCAGTTTGCATATCTGTCCCATAGATTAAAGAGATAATTAAAAAAAATTCTGTTCTTTAGACTTAAGAATTATTCAACATTTTGCATCATATATAATTTATATACACATGTTTGAAAGACAAGTTTCAGACTCAATTAAGAGATAAGAGAAACTAATATCCTACTAGCTGTTAATTTAAAAGCAGTTTTTATGCATGTGCTATGCACAGTAGTTAATGTGACCAGTTTAGACTCCGATCAGCATGCATATTCAAGCATTTTAATGATTGTCTTCACTGTTAATTATTCTATAAACCCTTTACTGCATATACACACATACAGGTTTTCTACACATGTGTAGTGTACATCATGACCAGATGGCCCAAATTATTGTGTGTGACCAGTGTTGATCCACATTTGTGCCATTGGATCAGGATTTAACCTGCTCGCTTTTTGCGTCTTTAGGTTATTTCTGTCTAGATCCTGATCAGATATCACAGATGTGCTGGCTGATCTTGAAATACATTGATCACACATGCAAAAACCCTTGTATATATGGAGCAAAGGGTTTATAATAAATGTCAGTAAAACACAATTATGAACAATTAGTGAACCATCTCGAAAATGCTAGAAAGGTGAGATCATGACACTAACTTCCTGTTGTAAATGTTTTATGATGGTGGCTGGAGAATAGACTCACCTGTCCTAAGATTCTTGAACTGAAAGGATCCAGTCATGTCCCCAGAAGGGGTTTCAAATGTTGTACAACTTATCCAGGCATACTTTGCACCAGGTTTCATCACAGGATACTCTCCTATCCAAGAGATAAAGAACTATCAGTTATCTGACAAAATCACTAAAATTCATCTAGAAATTTTACTTTTGTGTATTCTTTTGTTTTACTGGTGACCTAGTTTATTATCACAAAAATATTCTGCGCAAGTTTAGTAAAAATAAGATTATAAATTGTGGGATCCTTTGTGTTAACAAAAATTTTTTTAACTGACCTAGTTTTTGAAAAATGATGAATCATTTTCAATTTAACTATGTGTTTGTAACAACAAACAGACATTTAATCACTTATGAGTTGTTGCATTTTTTTTGGTAACAACTTCTCAAAGTATTGCACAGTTTTCTAGAAAACAACAAAATAAAAACGATTCACAGCACTGATATCTGATTTCTCTGTCAATTTAAAAAATCTCATATCTTGTTTTTTGGACTTTCACTTCAAGTTGTAGTGTCATATGCACACCATTGTTTCAGAGGGATCTAGATTTTTACAATTTAGTGGGGTAGATTTTGGAGTTGCGCTCAACCCGTTTAGGCAGTGTGGATGGTGCATTTCTTTACTTGCAATGAACTAGCTTATTCAAACTGTGCCTTCATAATAGTCCTGTTGATGCTTTATCAATTCTTTTTTATCTATCTGTAATGAACTGTAACAAACCAACGACGCCTGGACCCCTAACTTCATCTTGTTTTCCATTAGCATCAGTGATATGCCAGTAGCGAGTTGTCAGCTGACAGGATAAATCTGAGGGCGTGTTCTCCGGCATCTCTAGCCTGTTCCAGACAAAAACAGGGCTCAACATTATAAAACTGAGACAGGAGATCAAGTCTCAAATATCAAGAATCTGATTTACTGAAATGGAGACTTGCCATTTCAGCCAACCAGATGCCTGAGATTTGAGACTGGTCTTTAATCTCAGTTTTATAATATTTCTTGAAGAACATAAATATAATGCATGAAAAAATGTGACATACAAAAATATCTACAGTGCAAAACATGTATTATATTTGTATTTGTGTACATGAAATTCCATGTTTTTATTATACATTTTTTCTTAAAATCAAAGGTTTCCATTTTTAAAATCAAATTTACAAACCGTACAATCTTTTATTATGTGGTGGTGTTAATTTGCAGTATTTTTCATTCCTAAGGACTAAATGAAGATATTTCAGCAAATCCACAATTAATTAAGGCTTGAATCAATATTTAGTCACCTTCATCTGGGTATGGAAAACATTTGGGTTGCTTGAAGTTTGTGAAGCTCAAAGGGCATTATGCTTACTTAAAAAAACAAAGGTTATTTAAGTCTGGCCTTAAAAGTGCTTTTCGAACAAAGTTATCAATGTTGATAAAACTCTAAAACTCATTTGGGGCGCGCTGCGGGAAAGAGGTACCTTCGGAAAGTTGGCGTCAATCTTTGATATGACGTCATAAACTTGAGCAGACGACATTACTTATCATGCATTTCACGGTAAAAATACGATTTTATTGTCAAAATGTGTAACAAAATCACATTTTAGTTATAACAAGAGCTGTCACTTGAAATTGACATATGCCCCCGAAATGCAGCTTTGAAATCGAATAGGTATACATATGTAATAAATAAACATATGTAATGAAAAATATGCTTGTGGAAGACAAAGCATACTGCATGCATATAATGTGAAAGATGAAAGGATCATATGTTTTAAGTCTGTAGTAAATATATAGTTAAATAAAGTTAAATATGACATTTTTTTTAGAAAATTCGAAGATTATTGGGGAAATTATCCTGGAAAATGATTATTAGAGTTATGAACCTTACTACATGTGATGTGGGTAATATGAACCAGAGGGCCATGATGGCCCTTTATCACTCACCAGAGTACAACAAAGTTGTGTTGTACAAGACCCAACGTCTCCATATGGTGAACATTTACACCAAGTTATTTTAAAATCCAATAAGAAACAACAAATCTACAGCTTGGAAAAGAAAATGCTATTTTTCGTAACAGTGACCTTGACCTTTGACCTACCGGCATGGGTATTGTAAGCAACACATGCCTTTGTCATGGTGAACATTTATGTAAAGTTATTTTGAAATCACTTCATTCATTAGGAATTAACAGCCCAGACAAGAAAATGTTATTTTTTGTAAAGGTGACCTTGACCTTGGACCAACAGGCATGGGTACTGTACGCGAAAGTACACCTTGTCATGGTAAACATTTGAGCCAAGTTATTTTAAAATCCAATGAGAAATAACAAATTTACAGCCTGGACAAGATTTTTCTATTTATAGTAACAGTGACCTAGTGAACTCAGCCTAGAAATAATTGGGACAAATATCCTGACCAAGTTTCATGATAATTGGAGCAAAAATGTGACTGCTAGAGTGTTAACAAGAAAATTCTATTTATAGTAACAGTGACCTAGTTTTTGGACCCAGATGACCCTTATTCGAACTCGTCCTAGAATTCATTGGGACAAACATCCTGACCAAGTTTCATGACAATCGGAGCAAAAATGTGACCGCTAGAGTGTTAACAAGAAAATTCTATTTTAAGTAACAGTGACCTAGTTTTTGGACGTAGATGACCCGTATTCGAATTCTTCTGACAAATCATCTGGACAAACATCCTGACCAAGTTTCATGACAATCAATACAAAAATGTGACCGCTAGAGTGTTAACAAGAAAATTCTATTTTTAGTAACAGTGACCTAGTTTTTGGACCCTGGTGACCCATATTGGAACTCGTCCGAGAAATCATTGGGACAAACATCCTGACCAAATTTCATGACAATCGGACAAAAAATGTAACCTCTACTGCGTTAACAAAATTTACCTTAGGGTTAGGGTTTAGGGTTAGGGTTAGGTAAAAAGGCCCATAACTCAGCCAAAAATAATCCGATCAGAAATTCCTTTGGATATGCACAATAAGTCTTGGTGACAAACACTCCTGTGAAGTTTCAATGAAATCCCTCAAGCGGTTTCAGTTTACGTTAGGGTTAGGGTTTAGGGTTAGGGTTAGGTAAAAAGGTCCATAACTCCGCCAAAAATAATCCGATCAGAAATTCCTTCGGATATGCACATCTACACTTGGTGACAAACATTCCTGTGAAGTTTCAATGAAATCCCTCAAGCGGTTTGGGAGAAGAAGCGAGGACAAGATTTTGCTTAAAATGGCCATAACTCAGCCAAAAATAATCCGATCAGAAATTCCTTCGGATATGCACATCTACACTTGGTGACAAACATTCCTGTGAAGTTTCAAAGAAATCCCTCAAGCGGTTTATGAGGAGAAGCGAGGACAAGATTATTTCGGACAGACGGACGGACGGACAGTGCGATTACTATATGCCTCCCTTCGGGGGCATAAAAATTGATTTATAGTTGTAAGTTCTTTTTAAATTTAGTAAAAACTAAAATATCACTAAAAATGACCAAAGGTACCTTTTCCCGTGGCGTGCCCCATTTAAAAACACAACACATACCTGATCCTATATGCAAAAAAATAATTTGGTGGCTGAACACGGCTCATTTCTGGGACAAAGCATGTCGTTGGATTAACAACAATACCAAAATCTCCATCAGCACACCCTGGTTCATGATAAAACCTGAAACACCATTTGTCAGAGTTTCATACATTCATATCTAGAAAATTTAAGACAAACAGAAAAGATTTCTACTATGAAAATTTCACTTGACAAAAAAAAGGTGGTTTATCTAAAATATGTATAACATGGCGGACAGTTGTTTTTGTAGAATGTTTTATCTTTCAAATTTACAATACAATACATGACATTTAATCCTAAAAATAATTTCAATTGCATTGCCCATTAATATTTTATTTAATGGTACTGTTATTGTTAGCTCATCTGTTTTTACAAGTCTCCTGAGCTGAAAGTTATAAAACTGAGCATGGAAACCAGTCTCAAATCTCAAGTATCTGATTGGCTGAAACGGCGACTGGTTTCCAATCTCAGCTTTATAACTTTGGGCACAGTTGGGGAGATAATTTCATAAATTTGATTACTATCTTGATGACAGTATTTTCAAATAGGAGAAAATATTATTAAATTATCTCATAGGCTGGAGGATCTTGCAGCTTATGGAAGAATAATTTAGTAATTGGCTTTAAATTTCAAACACAATCATATAAATAATATTCAAATCAAAAGCATCTGATGTATTAAGTATGAAATACTAGAACAATTGTAATTTGACAAAGGGCTTTATTATACTGCAAAGAAATTTGCTTGAATTTGATTGGATAATTTGGTGTATATCTGTATTTACGGATCGGCCGTAGATATGAACGCAGGTGCCTTAATTTCCCTCTCTGGCCTCCCACCTTTTGTTGTCGTCTGCCATTTTGTTTCGAATTTCCGTAAAAATGCTTAATTTGAAGCCGATCTTGTAAATTAAAAAGCCGTATGCTTAGGGATTACTAAAATTGTTATAGAAAATATTTTTGTTTTGTTTTTCACGTTGAAAACAATCAGATTATTCTCAGATTTTGTAAATAAATATCAAATCGATAGTCCTTTCAATTTCTACAGAAGTGCCTGCGGCTCGGGTAATATGACAACCAGACCGGCAATATATCCTCACATTCCCTGTCAAGAAACAAAATAACTATATAACATGCAAGTAGAATCAATCATACAATATATAGATCATGTTAACTTACTGAACCGAACTCGTAATATATAATAAATGATTGTATTTGAATTAAATATTCAATGACGATCTTACTTGAGGATAAGTTCTTCCTCCACATGGAAGGCATTTTGTTCCAGGTTGTTTGCATAGCTACACAGCCATTCCAAATAAGAAGGTGCTGAGAGAAAACAAATACAGTTTTAAATAGAACAGAACATAATTTTTATTTTGACTTAAGCATACAAGCTCATCGTCATACATAGAAAAAATACAATTACATGCAATGAGATATATACAATTCTAACATCAGCAAATTAGCATTGTTTGTGAGAGTGTTCTATTGGAATAGCTACAAACAATTAATTGATATGTTGTGTACAGCTTTAAAATTTAACACCAATAAAAATATTATTATATTACAACCTGAATTCTGGGGAGGGCCACTTTTTTTAAAGCATTCTATAATGGTGCAATTCTTTCATTTCTTATTGCAATTATTCTACTTCCTTTTCAAATTAATACATGTTTATTTCATATATCTAGTTTATTTTGAAACCTCAATATGTGATAATTCTATAAAACCTAGGGGACATCATCTTGACAACCTGATGAAGTTTAATTCTTAAGTTACAAAAGTTAAAAAATCATTTCTGGGGAGGGCCACTTTTTTTCATTTATATATACCCAACAAAAAATGTTCTGCACACATGTGTTCTTTTGTGAAAATTTTATAATGTAGAAAATAACTAGTATAAATACTTACATTTGTGTAAAGAGTAATTGTTTGCGGAGTTAAAGACGAAAACGGAATAAAAATTGGTTGGTAAATAACCAAGAAATATCAGTTTGAGTATGATAGGGGTCAACAGTCAAAAGTTGCAAAATTTGCTGTATCAAGGTAGAGGTGTGAAATCTATGCAATCATCTGTTTTATAGCAATTATAAGGATGCACTGTGATGATGGAAGCAGGAAGTAATCAAAAGTTGATACCAAGCAATTCCAGAATAACATTCAAACTTAAGTTTTATTAAATTATCATATTGTCTCACTCATTGACCTAGAGGGTAAAGATATGTAAAAACAGTTTAGCGATGATTCGAACAGTTTCCATTCTGTATTAAAGAGTCTTAGCATCCTATTAATTAAGTGTATAAAACAACCAAGAAACGCAATAAACACCCATTTTTATTTGAGAAAAACACAACTGCATTGTTTGTAATTCAAATTAATTTAATTCTTACTATCACCAAGGAATGCCGGTGTGTTCGATATTTGCCATGACGGTCAAATTAACCAATTTGACGGTCATTGCAAATGTCGAACCACACCGGTCTCCTAGACGTATTTCTAAAAAAAAGACAGATCAGCTAAATATACCTGGTATTTTTTTCACGAACGGAAACTTATTCCAAAATTGAAAATGCCTGACTTAATAACTCCATGAGATGGCACTTGGAAGAATCCCTGGTTCATCGTGGTGGATTTACTCATTATAAGTTTAGTGATTTTTGCAACTTTTGTTGTGTAACCCCCGGTGACTTTAACGATGGATTGCTTATAAAGTAGCAATCGGATTTTATTTCTGTCTTTTTTACATTGTTAAGTTTGAATGGCTGTTTTATTTGATATGTATCATTTTGTTGTGTTTGGTGAAATTAATAAGATATTTTATCAAATGTCCAAGTGTGCAGAACTTATTTTGCCGAGTATATTTAGTTTAAAAACTGTGAAAAACTGTTTAGTAGGAGTTGGTTTAGGTGTCCCACATTTGAGGTCATGACTTCTTCATCTGCTTTAGACAGGTTGGCTGAATGTTTACATCAACAAGACACTTGCACAGGTTAAAATTTATTTGCGAAACAAATCTGTTGTACAATCAGTGTTCCTTTTTCAGCCCCATTCACAATGAAAAAACATTATTCCCTATGCTGATGAGATGTAGAAATGTTAATACAAGTATGGTAACTTATTATGTTAAATAGATTTTATTGTCACTCAATGTCTATACTGAATACTTATTGACATAGGCTGTGCTTCATTCAAAATTTATTATCAGGTCATATTGTAAACTGTGATCCCATTTACGTAAAAATTTCAAATATATCAACATATTTTATAAAGTGCTTCTTACTTTTCACATATTTATGATTATGCAAGACTGCTTGGTTATCTTAAAAAGTGAACTATCAGGAATAGCACATTTATAAACAGCAGCCTCCCTACAAAGTCTGAGAGTAGAGAAGAAAAAAGAGCTTTCATCTAAAGTATGTAAATTGTAGTGAAATAGTCAGAATTAGAACAGCTTGTTTAGATACTGATGTACCAAAGGACATCTGGGCTTTTCCTTGTGCACCATATTGCCATATGCATCAGATGCTATTATTTACAGTTTCTTGTAGGCATGATCACGAGTTCCTGCATGCATATTCTATGTGTGTAACAATGTCAGTATGTACATAAAGCAGACCATTTAGTTCATGTAGCTCTGATGTGGTATATCATGTACAAATAGGAAAACACTGTAGCAAGGTTGTGGCCAGTACACCTTGTGGTAAAGATTCTGTAGTGGTATCAAAGTATTCAGTATTGTAAAGATTATAAAAGATAATCGATTCATGCTGCACATATACATATTTGTCTCTTGGCCAGCTCAGATCATATGTACACACAAGAATTCTTGCAATAATCAATATATGCCAATTTGACTGGTTTGGATTGAAATAAATAATTCCAAGTCTCTTGCTCAAGACATAGTAAATTTTATAATACAGTGAAACTATATTCCAAAAAGTTAAATAAATAAAACGTTGAGAAAAATCTAGGTTTTCAGTTTTATTTATAGTAAATTTTTTTATCATAGATCTACAATAAATATATACCAAACAAACCTTTTAAAACAACTCCAGAACCATTCCTGCTATTTCTTTATCAATAGCAGCTTAACATAAACTCATTCATTATTTAGGTAAAGTTAAATATCTTCTCTTTATAATGATTCATAATCATACCTGTTTCATGAAAGTTTATGTCCTTAGTAAAAACCAGCATTTCAAAATTTGCTTAACAAAAAAAAAATAACATTTAAAATTAAATTTTCTTAACTGAATTAGAATTCCATTTGTTTGGAGCACAAGATTAGAAAATTTTGTCTTGAAAATATTGCAAAGTTTAACAAACATGATAAAAATGATTCTTTCAAAAGTCACATATGATGGTAAAGACTGATGTCTTTTGAAAAGGAAGAAATCTTTCATTTACAGCAATTCTTTATGTACCGGTAATCTATGGTTTTATTTGAACAAACTATTTTAAGCAGTGATATCAATATAACAAGTAGGAGAAAGTCACTCATTTTTGTTGTAATAGAAATGACTACACCTATAAATATAAACATTATACAATATAATCATTCCTGCACATAGTCTGAATATTTAAGTTACAGGAATTTTTTATAACATATATTTTCTAGTATATAAATCTCTCTGTGAGGCAAGCATACAATAAAAATATAATTCAAATGCAAAATGAATGGTTTCCAGTGTCTTCAGTCAATACTTTCCTTTATAAGATTTGTCTCAGACCTAAAGGGCAACTAATGTAGATCCTGATCAGCCTGCACATTTGGATCAACACTGGTTGCTTCTTGCCCAGAACTAATCAAATGAAACTAAAAGTGACAAGTGCAGATCAAGACCAAACAACACAGATATGCAGAGTGATCTGGATCTAAGCTGTCCACATATGCAATATATCAACATATATAAATAGGGTTAAATAAGGTTTAATCTTTAAGGGCAAGGGTACAGGAATTCTGAAAAACCTGATTTGTCAATTTATATAGAAAATAAAGAAAATCAACCATTTTTCAGACACACAAAAACCTGAATTTCAGACATATGCATGAAAACATTCACCTATGTTTAAGGGGATGTTCTGCACAGAAATCAATCTTAATATAGTTTTGAATAAAAGACAAGCTATGTCCTCAGAAATCAAGCAAGCCCACACAGCAAATGGTGATAAGAAATACACTTTTATTAATGATCTGTTTTATAGACATAAAAACAATTAAAAGAAAGTGGGGGTTGCCTATATCAAAAGAGCAATAACTGAAAAAATATATGTTACTGCTATTAAAATGAAAACAAACACAGCTGCATCTGTACCTGGTGCTCTTCTACTTTGAAGAACAAATTTATTTGTGGTGTTAATCCTATATGAATATACTTCCTTCCTGTTTGTTTCTTGCCATCTCCTTTCTAGTCTTTCCCTGTCTATCCTGTCCCCTTCCAGCCTTTTTCTTTCTACCCTGTCCCTTTCTACCCTTTCCCTTTCTAGCCTTTCCCTTTCTAGCCTTTCTCTTTTTCTAATTCTTCTTTGCAAACTTTTCTCTTGTTTTCTGTAAACTATTTCTCTTTTCTCTAGTTTTCTGTTATCTGTTTCTCTTTCCTCTTGTTTTTTGTAATCTATTTCTCTTTTCTCTAGTTTTCTGTTATCTGTTTCTCTTTTCTCTTGTTTTCTGTAATCATTTTCTTTCTTCAACTGATCTTCTGTGTTTTCTTCTTTTGTCTTCTCATCATTTTTGATTAAAAAATTCCAAAATCCAATACTGTTTGTCTTAACCACCTTTGCTGCTGCTTTTTCATCTACAACATTCAGATCACCAAAGTTTAGAGTTTTCATTTTACCAGCAAATGACTGATCATGTTTGTATTGATATATTGTAACTGGTTCTTCTGACAGTTTCAAAGATTGTACATCTTGTTCCAAGTCATCAACACTTTTCATTGACTTCTTCATTGTCATATAAAGTTTACATCTTTGACCAGACAATTTCAGATTGCTTATAGAATTTGTAATTTGGTCAAATTTCATGGATTTAGAGTCCAAACTTTTTGCTTGAGAATCAAGCTCCATTTTGTCTTTCATAAAGATTTCAAAAATTTTATCCTGATACTTTTTGGTTGCATTGTCAAAGTACTTAAGAACTTCATCTCGCTGATTCTGAATTGCTTGTGTTGCTTCTTCATGAATTTTGTTGATTGTCTTCTGACTTATATCAATACTACATTTCCCTGTCTTAAATCTTGATTGTAAGTCTTCAACCCTCTTTTCAAATGCCTGAAACTCTCTACTGTTTTCAAAATGTGCTGCTATCACTGGCAGTAGATGAACATCTCTGCATTCTTTATGGGTTTCACTTTTGCATTGTGAGCAAATGAAGTTATCACACAGCTGACAGTAAAATCTTATTACCTGCCCTTTGTGATCCTTGCATGGTTCTTTGCAAAAATCCTGTGGCATTTCATATTTGTCTTGTTGCTTATGTTCTGGTAAAAATGTTCTATGGAAGCTTAGACAGGTGGCACAGAAATACTGCACACAGTTTACACAGAATCCTTCAGCTGTAACATTCCTCTTCCCTTTCTCATGACATAGTTCACAGTACATCTCATATATCTCATCAGAACCCCTTCCATGATCTTCTGGGATAGTTCCATTCATTTCGGAATTTGCCATTTTACTTTGCTATGTTTTATGTTCAGTTTTCTTCTACTACAAATACTGAATGTCCCTGACCGATATTTGTTATCTGACTTTTGTAACAAACAAATTCTGTCAAGGCATGATATCAGTTAAATAGCTTAGCTATACAGATATGCTAAAAAAATATTTGTAATGATTTGCAGTAAACCATGTTGGTTTTACACTTCAAAATCTTTTATGGTTTGTGTATCAGTATCCTGTTTATAGACGATTCTATTTTACATTTCAACCAGAATTATCTCCCCTGAAAAATACTCTTCAATCTCCCCGTCCGCCATTACGGAAGTGAAAACAAACAAATAGGCGATACTCTCTTGAATTCAGTAAAATAATCGGACAATTATGCCATATAAACGCGGTGGTGGAAGGCAGTGTGTTGTGTTTAACTGCAATAATAATCAGAAAAGACTTTACGACTGGGAAAATTCTCCCTGTCATCTACACAAAGATTTAAACGGCAAGGATTGTCCGTGTCTCGTACCATTCAAATTCCACTGCATACCGGCAACTGGAGAAAATCGACTTCAATGGTTAAAATCCATAAATAGAAAGGGATTTTGTCCTGCTCCTTAATCAGTGGTGAGTGAAAATAGCTATCCACGATTATATAGGGAGACATGATAAATTGTTAATGTAATTCTTACCCCACCCATTAATGCATCAGTTCTTATATTCATAGATCTATCACATTTTAACATGTTGTGTTGTGTAAAATAATCTGTCCTCCAAAGCAGTCTTAGTGTAAACCAATCTAATTGCAAAACTTATTTTATGATTTAAGCATGTTAAGCATCATTTATAATACTAAGTAACTAATTTACAATCTCTTATAATGTTGATTTTCTATCTTCAGGTGTGTTCAAAACACTTTATCGATGGTCGCCCCACAGCTCAAAACCCAAAGCATTGGCAGTAATTCTGTTCATGAATAGAACATGTAATAGTATATTAGTGTTCAGTGCCTTTCAATGTTCATTTTCATCTATAACAATATAACTGAGCTTTGCTTCAATATTTATTTATTACAATGTGTATTTTTTACTGATGCCTCCAACCTTTCTCCCCTCTCCAACTGATAACAGACTGAGCCACATTTAATTTACTGAGTCACATTTAATTTACTGAGTCACATTTAATTTGGGACACAAAAGTCTACACTTGATTTTTACCATTTTCTCCAAAGATAATCTGATATGCCTTTATCACATGGGGTAAAAGTGTATATCCAGATTAGCTGGCGCATCCATGCAATCTGATCAGGATCTGCACTGTTTGCTTTAAGATTTATTAGGTTATACATGACCAAGATGTGACCAGTGCAGATTCAAATCAGACAGCACAAATGCACCAGCTGATCTGGTCCTACACTCGTCGCATATGCATTAAAATGCAAATATATGGAGACATTTGATTTAAAGTTTCAAGTCATTATCTTGAAAACTGTAAATACAGCTCCACGGAATAATTGAATGATCAACATGAAAATTATGTCGTTCAGGCTGTCAAGTGACCTTTTTTCAAAAAGTAGGAAAGTAATAGGAACCATTTTGACACAAAAATAGGAAAAAAGTAGGAAAAAAATAGGAACTTTTCCCCAAAAGTAGGAATACATAATAGTCTTATCAGAGTCTCAACTTCACTCATACTATACATATCATGGTGTATTTCATCCAATTCAGGCCCCAACACCCATGTCAAACTGCCAATGGCAATTCAGAGAGATATCTGTGTGCAGTCAGTTTGGATCTAATGGGCCTCATCTCGATGAATGCACCTTAAACAGCAATAAAACTATAGCATGGGTTTAGTTTTCCTGCAATTATACTAAAAAATCTTTTTTTTCCCAACTGGCAAAAAAGTAGGAATAGTAGGAGTTTTTTGTAAATATGTAGGAAAAAGTAGGAACAAGACTAACTAGAATTATCACTGAAAGTGATTAAATACCCCCACATGTGTGCTTGATACTTGAACTGGAAATGCTTTCTATTTTTAGAAACAGTGAACATGACCTTGACCCCACCAAGCCCATTTTCAGTACCAAGTTTCTTCTTCACAGTCACTACCTATATAACAATTTTCACCATAATATCTCATTCCGAACTAAAGTTATTGAGCATACATGTATACAGCTTTTTTCTATTTTAAGTAACAGTGACATTGACCCCACAGGCTTTACTTTCAATCCCAAAAGTCACCTTCACAGAAACTACCAATACACCAAATTTTATTCAAGAATCTCATTCCAAGCTTTAGTTACTGTGTGGAAATGAAGTTTTGAAAGTTAAATAGGTGACCTTGACCTTGACCCCACAACACCAAATTAAAACCTAACCTGTATCTTGTAAATTTACATCTGTGTCCCAAAACACAATGAAATGTATGAAGTATTTCATGAGTTATGGTCCAGAAACAATTTTTCTATTTTAGGTAACAGTGACCTTGACATTGACCCCACAGGCCCCAAAGTTGAACTCGGCCTGTATTTTGTGATGTTACATCTATGTCCCCAAAATGAATTTAATCTGGGAAGTATTTCATGAGTTATCATCTGGAAACATTTTTTCTATTTTTAGTAACAGTGACCTTGACACTGACCCCACCAGCCCCAAAATCGAACTTGACCTGTATCTTATGATGTAACACATGTGTACCAAAAATTATTTAAATCTGTCAAGCTCTTCATGAGTTATCATCCTGAAACGATTTTTCTATTTTTAGTAACAGTGACCTTGATACTGACCCCACCAGCCCCAAAATCGAACTTGACCTGTATCTTATTATGTTACACATGTGTACCAAAAATTATTTAAATGATCTGTCAAGACCTTTATGAGTTATCATCTGGAAACGATTTTTCTATTTTTAGTAACAGTGACCTTGACACTGACCCCACCACCCCCAAAATCGAACTTGACCTGTATCTTATGATGTTACACATGTGTATCAAAAATTATTTAAATCTGTCAAGCTCTTTATGAGTTATCATCCAGAAACGAATAATCCGACCGACCGACCGACAAGCTCATTAGTCCTGTACATTGTATCAAAATTAAATCAAAGTACTGAAAGTACAGAAAACCAGCGAAGCGTTTTTTTCTTATTGAGAACAACCAGTGCCATGATTCTCATACATGTATCCATTTACGAAAAAGCAAAAAAACTTGTTTCACTGGAAAAGAACTTCCTCTTGTCTAAATGATAGTGGAAATAAGGGTTTCCATGTATTATCTGGATGAAGGCTTCTGTTAACCCTTTACTCCATAGATATTCCTTCATAGCTTGTGCGAACAGTTTAGATCCATATCAGCTGGCACATCTGTGCGATCTGATTAGGATTTAAACTGTTCGCTTTTATTATCATTTTTTTCTGACCAGTAATCACAAATTTTAAATCCAGATCAGATGGCACTATTGTGCCAGCTGATTGGGACCTGAACTGGTAACCTATGTGATGAAAGGCGTATATATTGAGTAAAGGGTTTTAGGCAAGAAATTGTAATAGTGAAATCTGTGTACTGACATCCCAAAGACATAATGAACACGAAAAATGACGCTCCTTCTTTGTTTTTGTCGTCCGCACTTTTCAACGATATTCTATATCGTCCGCTAATTGGACCGCATTTTAGTGCGACCCATATTCCATACCTCCGTGTCCGTTCCACGTCGGACGGACACGGAGGTATGGAATAAACCCAACGATATCTTGGTGAGTGAAAAATCGCGGACACGGACAATGTTTGACCATTGTTGCACCGCACCGATCAAGTCCTAGAAATATGAACCGCACCGATTTTACATTTACCATTGATGCACCGCACAGGTTTTGTCCTATCAACATGACGTAGATAATACCAACTTTAACACGTAACAGGAAACTTGGGGACTACTTTACTTACTCTGATTTCTCTGAAATGCGTAAATCGCCTTTTGCAAGTTGGTTTGATACCGATTTCAGAATTGTGATTAGTAAAACCAGCTTTGCTGGTTAAAAATACAACAATACTCACCTGTCACAAAGCAATCATGTGAGATGCCATTCTCATCAACAACTGCAGCATAGATAGTCCCTGGGGTAAAACCACCTACATCTGTGAAGGCCATGAACTGTGATGGCAGTCCACTAAAAGAGTCTTTCGACACAAAGGCACATCCTGACATAAATCCTCTGCACTGTCAAAACAACATAGAAATAGTACCAACAAACACAATACGAGCAATCACAGGCAAAGGGCTCAAGATCCTAATTCTGACACTGGAGACCAGTCTCAAATATTAAACATTGGCAGAAAAGGAGATTAGTCTTGAAATTGGAGACTGGTCTCCAGATTCAGTTTTATGATCCTGGGTAGAATAGATATTTACAATGTCCGAGGGCATATTGACATTTTCTTTTTTTTTTCAGTCTCTAAACTAATATAATGGACTCAACTTTCCATTCAACTTAAAATCAGTCCATTCATTGTTCAATAAGTGTTTTACAGTTAATGAATTTAAGAACTGAAATAGCAAATAATGTAGACCTTGTTAAGACTGTGCAAATCTGCAATTCATTCTTGCCCTAGACTGGTTGCAAATATGACAAAAAATACAAGGGATGATCCAGAATTACCCAGAATTCTATAAATTTTCCCAAATTGTTAAAGACAAATATATGTATTTCACATCGTTATATTGATCTAAATCTCTAATAACAGTGTCCTTAATGTTTTTTTTTGTATTATTATGCCACATGTAAGACGCTTTCAAATAACCATAGTAGCATCGTAGCGGCGCAGCTCAAAAATGCTAATCGTTAATATTTATTTTAAATGAATATACATCATAAATAAAATTTACGAAAACACCTCAAATTACCGCAAAATGTACAATTACGTTTAAATGACGTCATGCTCAATTTTTACGTCCTTTAGGTCGTGGATTCAAAAGTAAACATCTTTTAACCATCAATAGCACCAACGCTCTTAACATCAGAAATTTCGTCATTAGATCGTCAAGAAATTCGAGCTGGAATTAAGAAAAACACCCTTGGAAACATTCAACATGTTGAAGGAAACTTCCCACGAGGATAAAATAAGTCAAACAACAGTTTATGAATGGCATAAACGGTTCTCTGAGGGTCAAACAAAACTCGAAGACAACGAAGGCAGGGGACGAAAGCGGAAAATGCGCATGTCACTAACGTCAGCTGTTGAGGAGGATCTACAGGCAGACAGGCTCGCTGAGAGATTTGGTGCGAGCTACGGGACAGTGTATCGAATTCTGACAGAAGAACTACACATGATGAAGGTAAAAAATACAGTTTTAATGTAGTTTAAATAAATTTATTAAATCAAAGCCATACTTTTAATAAAATGACAAACAAACAAGGTTGATTTTACCTGAAGAGATTTTTTTACTAGAAGATAATAATAAATTATTATAAATTGTTTAAAGATTAGTTTTCAATATAAAACATTATTTAAGTTTTTTAAATAAAATATCTTTTTTTTGCTCATCGATAAGGTTTACGCACGATGGATCCCGCGAGTCCTGAAACAAGAGGAGCGTGACAGGCGAGTTTGTGACTCTCGTGGCAACTGAAGGGCCAACGGCTCGATTCGTTGACTGAACTGCTCAGGACAACATCAGCTATTGTAAAGAAATATGACAGTGTAAAGATGTGGGGCTTGATGAATAATGTAAATCAAGTAGGCTTTCACAAATGTGAATGTATAACACAACACGTGTTTACTCTACAATATGTAAATTTATTCTGCGATGAGCTTTAACATAAAGCGGGGTTTCTATGAGCATGCGCATGACTATTATACTGTCATTGGATAATACTACATCTCCTTTCTTTTGAAATTAAACAAAATCGTGTTTAAAACAGTCAATTATTCTCAGAAACAACATTCATACGTAAATCAGGTAAAATTAAACATATAGATAAAATAAATCATAAACAAAATAATGAAATATATAATCCAACGATATAGTTAAACTGGTTGTATAGTTGTGTGATAATAATGTCTGTTATGACTCATTTCAAAACTTATTTAATCCACTGGCTGTCACTAAATAACTTGTTAGGTTTTACTTCTCGACCACTGCGCGTTCGGTATGGTGTATTGTTCCATTCATGGCTCTGATCTTTATGGGGTGATTGACAGTGAACTTTAGGAGAATTTTGAGAGTGGTTAGATCTCGGTGATTCTATAATTGGTGAGTAAACAGGTCTGGCAGGAGTCTGGGGATTTGATATTTTGCTAGTACTTTGTTGCTGCAAAATTGTTGGCATGAATTCATCATGATTAATATTTGGAGACTTTTCCCGCGTTTTATGCAGGAATCGTCTGTTGCGCCTTAAAATTGCGCCATCCTCGGTTTTAATCAAAAATGACCTTTCTCCGTGCGTTTCTATCACTACAGCCTGTTTCCATATTTTACCCATTTGCACTCTGCATGAATCACCAACATTTAGGATAGGGAGGGTCTTTGAACCTTTATCATAATATTGTTTTTGGACTGTTTTGCTGTTTTGCATCGTTTGTATAGCAGCCTGGTGATTAATCATCTGAGGTTGTAGTTGCTTTTCAGTTGTGGGTAAGACAGATTTTAACCTTCTTCCCATCAACAACTGGGCTGGGGAATATCCACACTCGAGCGGCGTGTTACGATATTCTAACAAAGGCAAATAAGGATCAGTTTTGCTAGCCTTACTTTTCTTAAGTATGCCGTTTCCTACAGAGACCATCTTTTCAATGAAACCGTTTGATTGACTGTGGCCTGGGGAAGATGTCACATGCGTGAAATTCCATTCATTAGCAAACTTTGCGAATTCGTCTGAGCTAAACTGAGGTCCGTTGTCGCTTTTGAGTGAGTCTACCTGGCCAAACCTGGAAAAATGCACTTTTAACTTGCGTATCACTGTGATACTTTTTGTGTCCGGTAACCAGTCTATCTCAAAGTGCTTACTGTAGTAGTCTGCGGTAATCAAATAATCTTTACCGTCTAGGGCAAAAAGATCACACGCTACGTGCTGCCAAGGTCTTCGGGGAACGTCGTGGGGTTTAAGAGGCTGTTTCCGATTTGCATTTCTGTGTGTTAAGCATAAATGGCATGCTAACACGTGGTCAGTTATGTCCTTTGTCATTAAAGGCCAAAACATTATATCTCGTGCTCGGCTTACCGTCTTATTGACACCCATATGACCTATATGAACAGCGTCGATCATTTCTTGACGTAAGGTTTTGGCGATTACTAATTTTTGACCTCGAAAAATTATGTCATCGCCCACCGTCATTTCGTCAGGGTGATTCCAGAACTCTAGCACAGTTGCTGGACAATCACTTCTCGCATCCGGCCATCCGTCAAGTATTACCTGTTTCAAAACTTGAAACTGGCTGTCATTTTGTGTAGCTGTTCGAACCTGCTGCAGTTTGTTATTACTTACTGGCAGGCTTTTCAGTACCGTATGTATATGTACGTCAAGTCCTTCTGTCAACTCAGAGTACGTATCTGTAACAAAATTACGTGACAATGTATCAGCGACTGGTACGTTTTTGCCGCTTACATGTATGACTTCTATGTCAAAGTTCTGTAACTGTAGCAACATTCTTTGCAGTCTAGGAGGTGCACTGCTCAGAGGTTTTTTCATTATAGACACAATTGGTTTGTGGTCAGATTCGACTACTGTGTGACGCGCATAACAGAATTGTCTGAAACGTGTCAGTCCAAACAAAATGGCTAACATTTCTTTCTCGATTTGAGCATAGCCAATTTCTGTCTGTGTCAATGTCTTTGAAGCGAATGCAAATGGTTTTCCATCTTGCAGACATGTGACTCCAAGGCCCCTGGAACTTGCATCGACTTGCAGTCGGACTGGTTTTTGGGCATTAAAATATGCTAGAACTGGGGCTTGTGTTATAGCAGTTTTGACCTTGTCAAAAGCATCTTGTTGGGCACAGTCCCAAATGAATTCTACGTCTTTCTTCAGTAGGTCACGCATAGGACTCACAATCTGAGATAGATTGGAGTTAAATTTGGTCAGGTAGGTAACCATCCCTAAAAAGGTTTCTAATTCAGCTCTAGTTTGAGGCGATTTCATGGCTAATATTGCTGAAATTTTATCGGGATCGGGTTTTAACCCGTCCGCACTCAAAATGTGTCCGAAGTAATTGACTTCAGTTGACCCAATTACACATTTGTCAGGATTAAACCTTATTCCTTTTTCTCTAGCACGTGCAAGCACATTTCTAAGATTTGTGTCGTGTTCTTGCTGAGTATTGCCGTAAATCAATAAGTCATCAATTATGGATGTCACACCGGGTAAGTCCTCAAAGAACTCATCGATTTTCCTTGAAAATATGTCTTGAGAACTGCGAATTCCCATAGGTAATCGCAAATATCGGTATCGTCCAAAAGGACTGTTGAATGTGGTCAGATATGAAGATTCGTCTGTCAGTTTTATTGACCAGTAACCTTTCGTGGCGTCTAAAACACTAAAGTACTTAGCGCCAGACAAACGTGCTGCTACGTCCTCTATTGTACGTATTGGGTAATGAGGTCTGAGTATATTGTCATTCAGTGCTTTGGGGTCTAAGCACACACGCAACTTCCCAGTTGTCGTTTTTTCGACGCATACTAGCGCATTAACCCATTCTGTCGGTTCAGTCACTTTCTGAATTATTTGCTTTTCTTCCATTGATTGAAGTTCTTTTTTGAGTCTGCCCTGCAAAGCTACAGGTACTCTCCGCGGGGGACATACGACAGGTACGGCGTCCGGTTTGAGATGCAAAGAACATGTTCCTGGGAATAGACCAATACCTTTAACAAGAGGGTCCAAGGGACCCTGGGTCGCTCACCTGCGAACATCTGTTCAATGGTTCGGACAAAAATTAAGACCACTAGAGTGCGTACAAACTTTTTCTATAATTTGACCTAGTGACCTAGATTTCAAGGTCACATGACCCAGTTTGGAACTTGACCAAGATATCATCGAGATATCATTCTGACCAAGTTTGAAGAAGATCACATCAAAATTAAGACCGCTAGAGTGCGGACAAGCTTTTTCTACAATTAGACCTAGTGACCTAAATTTCAAGGTTACATGATTCAGTTTCGAACATGACCTAGATATTATTGGAATAAACATTCTGACCAAGTTTGAAGAAGATCTGACAATAATTACGACCACTAGAGTGCTAACAAGCTTTTTCTATAATTTGACCTAGTGACCTAAATTTAAAAGTCACATGACCCAGTTTCGAACTTGACCTAGATATCATTGGGATAAACATTCTGACCAAGTTTGAAGAAGATTAGACTAAAATTACGACCACTTGAGTGCGGACAAGCTTTTTCTATAATTTGACCTAGTGACCTAGATTTCAAGGTCACATGATCCAGTTTCAAACTAGACCTACATATCATTGGAATAAACATTCTGACCAAGTTTAAAGAAGAACGGATCAAAATTACAACCGCTAGAGTGCAGACTAGCTTTCTTTTAATTTGACCTAGTGACCTAGTTCTAAGGGTCACATGACCCAGTTACGAACTTGACCTAGATATCATTAAGATAAACATTCTGTTCAAGTTTAAAGAAGATTGCACTAAAATTAAGACTGCTAGATTGCGGACAAGCTTTTTCTATGATTTGACCCAGTGACCTAGATTTCAAGGTCATATGACCCAGTTTCGAACTTGACCTAGATATCATTGAGATAAACATTCTGACCAAGTTTGAAGAAGATCGCATCAAAATTTAGACCGCTAGAGTGCGGACAAGCTTTTTCTATAATTTGACCTAGTGACCTAAATTTCAAGGTTACATGACCCAGTTTCGAACATGACCTAGATATTATTGGGATAAACATTCTGACCAAGTTTGAAGAAGATCTGACCAAAATTACGACCACTAGAGTGCGGACAAGCTTTTTCTATAATTTGAACTAGTGGCCTAGATTTCAAGGTCACATGACCCAGTTTCGAACTTGACCTAGATATCATTGGGATAAACATTCTGACCAAGTTTGAAGAAGATCGGACCAAAATTACGACCACTAGAGTGCGGACAAGCTTTTTCTATAATTTGACCTAGTGACCTAGATTTCAAGGTCACATGACCCAGTTTCCAACTTGACCTAGATATCATTGGGATTAACATTCTGACCAAGTTTAAAGAAGAACGGACCAAAATTACAACCGCTAGAGTGCAGACAAGCTTTTCCTTTAATTTGACCTAGTGACTTAGTTTTAAGGGTCACATGACCCAGTAAAGAACTTGACCTAGATATCATTAAGATAAACATTCTGACCAAGTTTAAAGAAGATTGCACCAAAATTACGACCACTAGAGTGCGGACAAGCTTTTTCTATAATTTGACCTAGTGACCTAGATTTCAAGGTCACATGACCCAGTTTTGAACTTGACCTAGATATTATTGGGATAAACATTCTGACAAAGTTTGAAGAAGATCGGACCAAAATTACGACCACTAGAGTGCGGACAAGCTTTTTCTATAATTTGACCTAGTGACCTAGATTTCAAAGTCACATGACCCAGTTTCGAACTTGACCTAGATATCATTGGGATAAACATTCTGACCAAGTTTAAAGAAGAACGGATCAAAATTACAACCGCTAGAGTGCAGACAAGCTTTTTCTTTAATTTGACCTTGTGACCTAGTTTTAAGGGTCACATGACCCAGTTTCGAACTTGACCTAGATATCATTGAGATAAACATTCTGACCAAGTTTGAAGAAGATTGGACCAAAATTCTGTCCGCTAGAGTGCGGACAACAATTGTGAACGGACGGACGGACGACGGACGAACCCCCCTCACAAAAGCTCACCCTGTCACTACGTGACAGGTGAGCTAAAAATATCGTCGTATTCCGACAGTACAGTCTGTTTGTTTAAACCGTGACATTTGTCAATGGCATAAGTTAGCTTTATCAGGCCAAGGTCTATAGATGTTTGAAGGCTCAGCAATGCTGGGGCTTTACTGTTTACAACGTAAAAAAAAGTGCTGACAGATTTGTCTGCATACTTGCAAGTTAGTGTGACCTTTCCCATGACAGGGAGTTGATTGCCTGTGTATGACAAGAGCTTAATATCGTGGGGTACCAAGGGGGTTTTGCACTTAAGTTTCTAATATTGTGAAATTGGCAAAATATCAACTTGGGAACCTGTGTCTATCTTAAAAGTAATAGGGAATGATGACTGGCCTACAGAGAGTGTAAGGGATGCGCAGTCGGGTCGAGAATCAAAACTGTTTACCGTATTAACATAGAAATCCGAATCACAATCACTATAATCCGAATCATAGTCATTAGAATTTGAATCACAGTTTACTACATGTACTTTGTTTCCGCTTGATCGACACACTGACTGGAAATGGTTTAGTTTGTCACATCCGTAGCATCGCTTCCCTTTTGCCGGACATTCGTTTTTGAAATTGTGTGATGTCCCACAGTTTTTACACGAATATTTGGGTTTCCCTTGTTCTGGAGTCGTTTTTTTCCGCCTGGGTCTGCCTTGTTCTTGATTCGTCTTTGGGGTTCTGTCCCTAGTGTTGTGCTGTTGGTGCCGCCGAACGTTGTGCACCTCGTGTCCGCTTGTGCTGCTCGTAGCCATTGACAACAGTTGTTGTTTAGAATACTCGAAGTTTTGTGCGATCTGGACCGCCTTGTCCATAGTCAAAGCTGCACCTTCGTTAATAAGCCTTTCTCGAACTTTCATTGAGTTCGTTCCGAACACAATCCTATCTCTAATCATTTCGTCCTGATTGTCGAAACTGCACTCTTTTGCACACAGTCTCAGTCTTGTTAGATATGTGTCGATGGTATCCTCGCCCTGAATTTGATTGTAGAACTTATATCTAGCAAAAATAGGATTGAGCTTTGGCTGTACAAAAGCTCGAAATCTGTCGTAGTATGTTTGTATTTTGTCCACGTCATCTGCCGGGATATCTGTCCATGTGGAGTGGATATCTCTGCCTTTATCCCCGATCCACAACAACAGGTATGCTATTAGCTCTTTCTCTGATTTCCCTTTCAGAGGACCAGTGTTCATTAACTTAACATGTCGCTCAAATTTGTCCCATGCTTCCGGTAAATTTGTGGACTCCCAGTCCATGCGCGGAGGTGAAATGCCGTTTAAATCCATGTTTCTTATGAACAAAGTCACGTGCACGTGAGTTTCTTTAAATCCAATTAACTTCTGACACCATGTAAAGATGTGGGACTTGATGAATAATGTAAATCAAGTAGGCTTTCACAAATGTGAATGTATAACACAACACGTGTTTACTCTACAATATGTAAATTTATTCTGCGATGAGCTTTAATATAAAGCAGGGTTTCTATGAGCATGCGCATGACTATTATAATGTCATTGGATAATACTACAGACAGTTCATGGTATGAAGACATTTTCAGGCAGGGGGTTCATAGGCATCGTTGTTGCATAGGATGAAACGGAGCGTACTTCGAGAAATGTTAAGCGTCCCTAAGTTTTAACGTCCATGACATTGTGATTTTAAGATTAGCGTGCGCTGTAGGCGCATTGGTGTATTTATATTTCCTGTTCATATGCAGGTCACATTTTGTTTTACTGTTTGATATTATATTTATTGTAAAGCAGAATGATTCTTCTTTTTAATGGTATATGTTTCGTTTATATTAAATAAAATGTGTTGACACTGTAAACAAATTCCGGGTTATTTTGGATCATCCCTCGTATGCTCACAATTTAATGGTTAATCAAGAAAAGTCATCTCATTTGTGCAAAATATCCAATATTATTCAAGTGAGATTGAAACCAATGTCAAACTCTTTCTTGTGATTTTTCAGTTTTGAAATACCGGTCAGTCACAATTTCAACCAATCAGCAACCAAAGAATGTGGAATCTGGTCTCTGGTATCAAGCTATGATACTGTTACTTACTGAGAACAATTTTTCTATCTTACTGAGTGGAAGCAAGGCATCAGCTTTAACATGTGTGTAGACCATGTAACCACCCATCACACTGAAATGAAAACATGTTTGTTCTGACATGCAGTAAAATACAGCAGAGCAGCACAACTTGATCAATGAGCAATAAAAAATATTGGCTTTATTATAGGATTAAAATTTAATCTAAGAGGAACATAGTCGCTGACAATCATGTCGGCGATGAGTTGAGTAATCTTCTCGCTATCGACCTTCCTCTTCTGAGGGCTGTTGAAGAAGGCGGAAACGGTGGGTTGCTTCTTCTCGTCTTTTGATGACGCTGATGGATGCTGACCGTTTAGATAGTTTAGTAGGTTTGATGTTGTACCCTTATAGACGAAGGTTTGCTTGCAAAGATTGCATGAAGCACTCGTCTTATCGTCAGATCACGTAAAGTAAGACCAGACTCGTGATGGAGGCATGATTGATGGTTGTTGTAAAATGTTAAAGCGATATTGATAGCAGCTGTATTCAACAAGGAATGAGATAGCTCTGACCGAAAACAAAATTAAACAGACATTGAAACATTTGATTGGATCTTTCAACACACATGATTTATAATTGTTGCATTTCATTTGCTAAATTTTCCCTTAAGAGACCAATAAAAATATCGTAATCTATACCGTAATCGCAAGAATAACAAACTGTCAACTTGCCAATTAGCAACACGGGTGAGATTAAACAGGCCTTAATCCATCGCACTGGTAAGCAATCAGTCCAATAATTAGGGCCTTTACAACACCACCTGCTGTGACACTTTGTTTTTATAACAATTAAGTACACCTGCAATTTGGGTTGATGCGACAATTAGGCAGACAAAAAGATGTTTACCCCCTGCTCAAGTTGAGAACAAAAGACCAATTAATGTTCGTGTACTTTTTGAAAGGACTGTATTTACCTACCTGTAAGTGGTCTATGGGCCTGTATTGACACAATTAATTACGGACAACTCCAGTATTTTTAATTTAACATCCTTCTTGGAAGAGAGCATAATTATATTAAAATATCTCGAATATTCGAATCCTAAAATCTCATTCGAATATTCGTCGTCAAACCGAATATTAGAATATTCGACCCCATCCCTAGATTAAATTCATTAGCGGGGTTGGGGTTGGGTAAACTCAAACTCAAACATTAAACTCAAAATAAAGACTGTTAAATTTATTCATCTAATGCAGATTTTATATGTGCATAAAGTAAATGTCCAGTTTCAACAGCAAATATGCATGGTTTGGACTGTTATAAACTAAAGAAAGCATGGAGGAGAAATTTAGTGCTATAGTGCCATCCTAAGGATAGACTAATGCATACCCTTAAAGCTACAAAACAACTTGCAAAACAATGCTGCTTTATCAATTGTAAGTAAACATAATCAACATGCTTTAGTGTGGAAGAATTGCCTTGTTTTGCCCTACATTGACTCAGTGAAAACAATGTACACTTTTAACCTAGATCAGACAGTACAGATGCCCAGGCTGATGTGAGTTTACACGTCAGTAAAATAACTCATTACCGATGTCATGCAGTAATGGTTACCTGTATCAGGGCTATCCAATCAACCTTTTTTGGGGGGGTTGTAACGGCTAGCTCAGTTGGCTCCATTGCCAGAAGTGAAGGGCTAGGCACTGTTGCTGTGATGGTGTGGGTTCGCTTCCAGCTAGAGACACTATCATTTGATCATATGCTAGTGGTTAACCCCTGTGTTCCAAGGGATATAGCTGATACCCCATGGGTGATCAGTGGTGCTTCAAAAGCGGTGGCACATCCTTGCTGACTGATAAGGGTCTACATTGTTCTCTTTTAGGTTCATCAGGTTATTTCTGTCCAAAAAGTGAACAGTGCAGATTCAGACCAGACGGCATGGAAGTGCTGGCTGATCAGGATCTACACTTGTCACTCATGTGATAAAGGCACATCCATGGAGTAATGGATGAAAGGATTAGACAAAGTTCTGTAGATACCAACCCAGGCACTCTGACTGGAGCATCCTGTCCATTGTGGATTCGTAAGGACATGCGTAAATCTTCAGGAATTGATGTACCGATTTTTGCCTCTGCAGCATCCAACTCTGCTTCTGTCACTCCACCTTGCAAAAACAGAAATATGCAACACTCTACAAGAAAGGGTTTTGTTGATACATATTAATCCTAAACATTTATTTGAGGCTAGCATTCTTCATGTTTTTTTAAAGAAAAATTAAGCAACAATGAACATAATCAAATATGCATATATGGACATGAATTAAATAATATTGCTTGTATTTATTTATACCATTGAAACCAGTGCAATATGATTCACCTCTAGAATAATTATTTAAACCTTTACTCCATATCTCATGTGTGAACAATGTAGATCTAGATCAGCCAGCACACATATCCATGCCATCTCATCAGAATGAGATGATCAGACAGCATGGATGTGCTGTCTGATCTGGATCTAAACTGTTCGCCCATGCAAATAAAGGTGTATCTATGGAGGAATGGGTTAATATTCACTATTTAACCAATAATGTAACCAATGTAATGCTTTTCAGTCTATCACTCTTTAGGCAGATTCAAACATGGAACCATTGGATTGAGGTTCTACTGTTTCTTAAAACTTGGGTACCTCATGATCTTTGTGTTCAATATAGATGTATTCATATGTGTAGACAAAATATAGTTGTAAAATTTCAATGAATTGGTAAAATCTTGTTCCCTTCTTAGTCAGAAATAACTTCATGAATCAAAACATGTGCTGTGTAAATCCTGATCAGATGGCACAGATCTACTCAGAACTATGTTAGGCAAACTAAATTTAAATGCAATTCAAGATCTTGCAGTTACAATGTGAAGTCTCCTTTCATAACAACTTAGCATTATCTTTTTCTAAAAGCCTTATATATCCCTACCAAGTAAAGAATTCAATACTGTTGGACAGTGTTGTTCTAAAAATGTTTCAATCTTCCACCATGCCTGTCTGATTTCCTTGTAGTGGCTGTATCTACCATATTCTCCGAATAGTGATATGAAGTGATCATTCCAGCGTTCATCTTCCCTCAGTCTAGAAGGGAGAAAACAGTTAAGGACTGATATTTTATTGTGTTCAATTGGGTATTGGAAAATATGGGTTGTTTAAAACACCTTAATGCTTTAAACAACTTAAATAATTTTAATATCCTGATGAACACAATAACATATTGATTCAATATTTATATATACATTAATTAATACATTGTATTCACTATTCTAACCAAAATATTGAGGAGAATTCTTGAGATGACTGCCTTTTGAATGGCCAATTGAACATCCACACTGACAACAAAGCAAATGATGGCATGCTTGTTTTTGCAGCAATTTGTAGTAAAAGTTGTGTGCTCATTAACATTGCAAGACAAAACATTGTGTGCAGACCAATACTTTGTGCAGGGCTTCTGTTGTAGCTTAGCCCAAGTCTAATGTTTTCCAATGTTAACCAGAAACAGTTTGAAGAAAAACTTCCATCGTAGCAAAGTATAAGATGAGTGTAAATAATAAGTTATGACATAAGGCCCAAGATCATAAAACCAAAACTGGTGATGAGCTAAATTTCAACTACACAGCACTCAACATCATAAAACTAAAATGGTTATATTGTCATTTCAAAACAAAATAAAACTAGAATGTGTCCTCGGACACTGATGCCCCCACTGCTGCAACAACATTTGTAATAACAAAGGGCCATAACTCTGGTAAAAATAGTTGCAGTAAAAAATCCTTTCTTCACGATCATCTACACATCCTGCTTGATCATCTGTGCAAGTTTGAAAGAAATCTGCCTTATAGTTTAGGAGGAGTTGATGCCACAAGACGTACAGACGTAAGGACGGGCGAGTGCAACTCTATATGCCTTCCACTTTGAAATGAAAACAACTGTCAGAAGTTTTAACTTAAAAGCTTTAACCAGGCATAATATATAAATTTATATACATTCTTGCTTTTATCAAAGTTAAATTTAGGGATGGGAACGGATACCTAAATCACTATTCGGATAACCGTATCCAGTATCCGAATACTATCCGAATAACCGTATCATTTTATCGACCACAGAAAATTCTGCTCAATTAATATTTTCGAATTTAAAAAGCACTAAAGTTACACTATATCGCGATCGTCCGAGTCCTCGACCAACCTACCGGGGTATCACGGGAACAAAATATAAGTGAAAATTCGGACAAAACATTTTAAGTCAATTACGGCATTGAAAAAAACTAGAATTGCTTTTGGGAAAAGCACATGTCTCCCACAAAGGCATCATCTTTGATGATGCACAGGATAAAACTGGTGAAGTGAATATAAAGATGGCAATTTATTAAAAGGGCATACGGAAGTTCTGTGCAATATTAGTCATAAACAATGTCACAAATTTTTGGAGGATCAGGAAAAACATAAGCGACAGCAAGTGAAGATTTTTTTTTTAAACAATTCAAGGGCCATAATCCTGAAGTGCCTCAAGCAATATCGATGACTTTATAGCCTGGTTAAGATATTATAGCCATCAACATTTTGATAAACTTTGGTGAAGATACAATGAAAACTATCTGACTTTGAGAGATGAACCAGGTTAGTGACATGTTTAAAAGGCTAATTTCGGATAAATCAAAGGGCCATAAATCTGATATGCCTGGTGCAAAGTGGCTGGTTTTCGAACTTGGCCAAGATATTAAGGCCACACACATTATCATAATGTTTATTGAAAATCAGTTGATGAATATTTCAGTTACATAGCAGACAAGGCTTAAACAGCCAATTTTGGATAATTCAAGGGCCATAAATCCGACATGACTGGGGCAATACGGCTGGTTATCGAACTTGGCCGAGATATTATGGCCACAAACATTTTCATAAAGTATGGTGAAGATCAGATGATAACTGTTCAAGTTACAGAGTGGACAAGCCTCAAACAACTTATTTTTGATAATTCAAGGGCCATAATTCTGAGATTCCTTTGGCAATATGGCTGGTTATCGGACTTGATCGAGATATTATGGCCACTAACATTTTGATGAAGTTTGGTGATGATCCGATGAAAACTGTTTGACTTAGAGAGCGGACAAGTGTGACAGACAGACAGACAGACAGACAGACGGACAGACAGGAGCAAATCAAAATGTCTCCCACACCACTACGTGGTGGGAGACATAATTAGCTACCACGAAAAAGTACATGATGATAGGGCAGTAGTTTTGGTACTCGATAAAATTGGATTTCATTTCGCGTGCACCCAAGCTCATACATAATATTCTTTAAACAAAAAAAAAACAAACCCACATATAGTCATATGCACTCATATGCAAGGCGATTCATAATACAAAAATCCGCCTGTACTAGTAGCGGACGAAGTAAGAAAACATAATTAACAATAACTACATAAAAAATGCCGTGTAACCATTTTATCGATAAATCACATGTAGCTGGTTAAATGTACATGTAAATGTATGGTAATAGTTAATTGCATCGTCTAACATTTTTGGATATCGGCGAGTGATGTTAAATGTTTTTGTTTTCCTTTCAATTTTTAATGCGGTCGTTTCAAAATAACAAAATGTCAAGATTTTATTGCTCAAAATTCTGTTGCAATAAATTGTCAATTAATCTGAGTTTTTTCTCGTTAACGAAATCAATCTAGTTGTTTGCATCTTGACAGGTGTCAAACACGCTTTGATACACAAGGTACACCAATCAACAAAACAAAAGATCACGGTCTGGAATACTGATCTTCCGGTCTCCCAATTAACCACTCTACAAACAATTAGCACCTCTTTGTCAATCCTGCGGAGGCTGTCTGGTCAAGTTTCTCCTGGGGAAAACCATATCACTATCGAGATTACTGCAAGCAGTAAAGCGTGTTTGAGAGAGAGTTAGCAGTTTAAGTTATATTTTACAAACTTGAACTAAATATTGAAATTAAATTTGTACGAATATGAGGGTATTCGGATACAAGAATGGTATCCGGATACGATCTTGCTATTCGGATATTTGGATATCCAGGATAACCGTTCCCATCCCTAGTTAAATTATAATATGAGCAATGTTAAATCTAAGCATTACTAAGAATAGCAGATTTAGTAACTGATTTACATAGATCACTAAAAATGCGTTCCCAATGCACATGGCAGGGGGCGAGGTGGCATGAATGACAGATTTTAAGATGAGAATTTTTAAGCAAAAAGCTAAGATATCACTTTCAAAATGCTGTTCATTATATCACTCTTTAAGCAGATTCAAACATGGAACCACTGGATTGAGGTTGTACAGTTTCTTAACAATGGGTAGCTCATGACCCTTTAATTCAATACAGATGTATTAGTATGTGTAGACAAAATAGAGTTGTAAAATTTCAATGAAATGGTAAAAGTTGGTAAATATTTTCAGATGGTTACAGTTGATTGATTACCCTTTACCCTATGGGATAAAGCTTTTATCTTATGAGCAATCAGTAGATCCAGATGTCCAGGCTGTTTTGTGTCAATACTGGTTGCATACTCATGATAGAATGAAAATTGTATCCATGGAGTAAAGAGTTAAAACATAAAAAAATGTATATGCCGTTCGTCCTTAATTTCGGGGGTTTAACAGACGAATTTTACACTGGCGCTCTTAATAATTGTATTTCAAATGTTTATGTTTTATTCACCAACTGCAGTCACTTGTATTTGACCGAATTAAAAGCCAAAAATTTGAAGTCGTCACTTTTTACCACTTATACTGCCGCCATCTGCAACAGATATCGACCCTCTAAATCTCACAGACGCTTTCTCATATTTTCGGGACTTTCGATCGGATGTTAATTATAACCATGAGAAACCTACATGATTCGATTTTTGTTCACTAGAAACATCGAGAACAATTTGATCCTGACATAGTGTGAGAAAATGTCTATAATTTTAACACGTTTTGTTTGGTTTTGGGACTGAAACAAGAAAGCAGTCGAACGGAGAAATTGTTTTTTACTTACTAAAATGTTTTTGACTATTATAATTAAGCAAAGTTTTATGCTTTTTTAATGATATTGGAGTGCAACAGTATATAAAAAGTTAGAAACTTAACTTGAGCTTGGAAGTTGGTCTCTAAAACTCTACTTATTGCCTGGTAACATTTGGAATGGTGCTATTAGACAACCCTTTTGCATACACGAGACGTTCATAATTGATTTTCAATTGAATTGTGACCTTCGACCTGCTTTGGTATTAATAGCATTGCATACACTTCAAGCTCTGAGACGACACAGATTTTTGCAAATTAGGCAAGGGAAAAAACTCTCCTCCAACCATAAGGGGAGAGAAAACAATTCAAGTAAATATTTTTTTTTTTTTTATATTACTTGGATTTTAAGAAAAAAAAGAGATGTTTTGGAGTAAAGTAAGTATCTGTTCTTTATTTTAGCAAATATTTTTCAAGATGTCTGATAAACACGAAGATAAAGTGATTATAAAATATTTTATAGTATTTCAGATGACTGCACAGATTGTGAGCGCGCGCATACGACATTTGATGACGTCACGAAAATATGGGAAACCCCGAAAATATGAGAAAGAGGCATACACTTACCTTGAATCCAGAAAGTAATGTTGGCACTGCCACTTCCACAGACTGTCATCTAAACACAATCTATGCAACCTTTTATTTGCCAGGGATACACTGAAAAATACACACTATTCAATTAACAGGTTACCAGCCTCAAAGTACATGTTTAAAGCACTTTCAGTGTCCACTTTAAAGGTATTACACTATTTTCTAACCCAGAATGAAGACCACCCCACTACTGACCCTTTATTTCATATATTAAATTATGTGCAAGATCAGCCAACAAATCCTTGCCATCTGATCAGGATCAATACTGTTTGCTTATTGGTCAGAAAATAACCTCAAATCAAAAAGCGAACAGTGCAGATCCTGATCAGATGGCATGGATGTGTCAGCTGATCTAGTTCTACACTGTTCGCCCACAGTATAAAGGTATATATATATATACAGTGGAGCTCCGCTATATCGCGATCCGCTATATCGCGAAATCCAATATAACGCGGCCGACCCTTGGACCCCGTTTTTTTTTCATAAAAGATAGTAAAATTCTATCAACAGCCATTTTTGTATATTTGGAAAGGGAAGTAACAACGTCAAAACCGCGCTAATCGATAAAGACAATGACGCTCGTTCATTAACGTATTGAGAATCATTGAAAAATTGTGAAATGTTCCTTTATGATCTGTTGATTGTTTCCTACGTTTATTAAAATATCAAACTGTCATAAAATTGTCAAGTTATAAATTGTTGTACAAACACTGGGGCACCTAATCACGTACGCGAAATGGTTACTGAATGGTTGCTTTTCGCACCTACTGCAGATAAAATGACAAAGGTGTCTGATGTTGTTAATTGGCTTCTAATTTGAGAAGCTAATGCCTACATTTGACATGTGTTGAGAATCTGTTGACATTTTAAGTAGCTTTACCATGTTCTTATATAAATTAAGTTCAAAGTTTTCACGCGTATTGTTTTCCTTCAAAACAGCGTTCAGGTCAAACAAATACACGAGTTCCGCATATGACAAACGCCCGCAGAATAAACTTTTGTGAGTTAATTTCACAAAGTAATAATTTTATAGCACCTGTTAGATAATAACAAAACAACATGGAAACAAAGGATTTTATTTCAAATAACGATAAAATGATACGAGTAATACATGTATGGACCTAGCATAGCGTAAGTTCTATGTCCCGCGAATATCGCGAATCCGATAATAACGCGATTTGATGGGATGGACCCCACAGATCGCGTTATATTGGATCTCCACTGTATATATATCTGGAGGAAAGGGTTAATACCCAGGGGTTTTTCATCACAGTCTGCGAGTCCGGTAAACGGAGGCGTTCCCAAAGCAAACGGCCCCGTTCCCAATGAAATCCAGCTTTCATTTTTCCCAATTGAAAACATCCTCATTCCAGAATATCTGCAGAAATCATATTAAATATAAGAACACGAACGGTAACAATTGTTTTTTCCACATCTATGACGTAAGAAAAGTGCCCCGGATGTATTAAAGCATACTACAGCGATAAATTACAAATGCATATGTTAGCGTGATGTATTTTCACGACAATGTCTTTGAACAACAGCAAATATTACAGCAAGAAAATTTGCGAGCGTGATGCAAAAGGGTGTGCAACAATTGCATCGATGTTTGCAAAGCCATCTGAATCTACGTCATCAGAACATTCAGTCACGTTGTCCTAATCTGAGTCTGCAGATCGTGCACCAGAGGCAGAAGCAGAACAGTCTGCATCACTACAGCCTTTGCCAATTGTTAAGGAAGGTCCGTCATTTACTGAGTTTGCATTATTGCAGCGATCGCCCAGGATGTCTACATGTACCATTAAATTACTACCATAACACTGTGTTTTTCAAGAATTTCAATTTCATAGGATGGATAATTAATCATAATTTATAGGAACAAATTATTTTCTTTTAAAGGTTTGCCAATTATAAATGTTAACTAGTAAAGTATATTGGTATAGTAAAATGTACTGATTTAACAAAATAAGTGCACACAAAATTTTCCCAATATGGACCATTTTATCGTCGCAAAAATTCCCAAAATTGGCATTTTTGTCAATAAAAATTCCCAAAATGACCAGACTCTTTTTCCCAAAGTAGGCAGAAAAACCCCTGATACCACTTGTGTCTGGACCCTGTGGTGTCCTTAATTTGAGATTTCACTGAACTTGAATAAATAACTGTAGATCCAACTATGAAGACTAAACAAATTTGCCATTACTGTCACAATAAACGCTATTTTAAACAAGGACAAATCTTGCTTGATATTTAGCAAACAACCCCCAAGCTGAAAGGCTCAAAGGTCCAAGCCGAGACCCGATGAAAACTAAACAAATTTGCAGGCTGTTCTGGGTCTGCAACATTCCTGATATTAATGTGACTGTCATGGCCAGCACTTCAATGTCTTACCTGTTAATATCCTTGTAATGAAGGAATCGAAGGACAAGCAGTAATGCCTCATCTGGCAGGTTCAGGAGATCTCCCATGATTATAGCTCACTGGAGATTCTAAATGAAATAATAGCATAATTATAACAATTAAAAGAAAATTGAAAAACAGCAAATCTATAATTTTCTCGTGTTTTCTATAAGGTCACTGTACAACAACATGTGGGCTTCCTCTACCAAACATGTCCTAGAGCATGGACAGTGACTACTCTGTTTCTGCCTCCAAGAGGTAACAAAATCTGTAGCTTTTCATAGTCAAATGGGAAGTTGGTTGTTAAAATTGATCTGTCATATGAAGATTCTTGGATGTTTGATTTTTTCTTTAAATGCATTGTCAGTTATCACTAGCAATCTACAATCAGTTGATGAATACCGGTACAGTAGTATCTTTCAAAAATCCTATACTAATACATGTATCATTTAAAACCGGCCGAGTTGATTGGATATTCATTACAGACTTAGTAAGTCACTTACAGTGCCAAGAAATAAAAGTCACTGTTACAATTATTTCTCCCAAGCCATTTAGACTGTCATACAGTCCTTATCACAGAGGAGTTCTGTCATGAACCAATGCTTCAAGACGATTGATTGTATGACATCAAACTTGAAGTGTGCAACTAACAATATTTACATTCCTATTGAATGTTTAAAAAAATTCGGTTCATTTTGCATGAATTGCATGACCCGTAATGACGTCAGTAACGTCATGGCTGTTACTATTGAAAACTCCCACGTATTACTCACCCTTTTCACTTAATACTAATTTTTGAAAGCGTTCGACTTAAGTTTATTTAAAGAAAAAAATGAATAAAATGTAAATATAAGTAATGATTCTTATTTTGGTGCGGTTCATGCAGATTGGACGTGCACGCAAGAGCTGGCTTATTTACCATAAAGCGCTAGTGCGCTTTATGGATTTGCCAGCTCTCGCGTGCACGTCCAATCTGCATGAACCGCACCAAAATAAGAATCATTCCTTAAATGACTGTTTAGATAACGTCGTGAAGAGTTCACACATGCTGCAGTATCCACTGATTAGTAATAGCTTGAGCCAAGATTTTTTTCCATAAATTATTAAGTACCATGAAACCGTAGCACATTGAATCGGTTGAGGACGGAGTTTATAATGTGGTTATATTTTAGCCGAAACGTTACTATCCGAATCCAACACCAAATTGCGAGACCTATTAAAAATATATGCTGTTTCAGAAATACAGTTACATGTCTTTTTAACAAACCAAAACATATTTCTTCATACATTTCGGTTGTCGAATTCACTATGCCACGGCCATATACTTACACATAGAAATGTTACATCCAGTCTGGATACTGTTTACCCGGAAGTACACAATTTGCCTTGACACATGGCGGGAAAATTTGAATGCAAAAAGCCACGATAACGGTACATCATGTAGATAGATCACTAATGCCAAACTATTAATTTAAATGTCCAAAATACGATTTATTGTTTTTAAATGTCAAAAATGCAATTCATTGTATATAGCTTTAAAAGATACTGTAAAACCATGCAGGAACAACAGGCAAAGTCTAAATGACATTGTATAAGGCATGAAACAAAAATGAACTACCATTGTCTTTACTTTTCTTTTTGACTTTGTGGGGAGGCTGTGTCTTCTGGATGTCGCCATTCAATCCTCATATGCGTATTTCACTTTTTGTTTATTATTTTATTTACCTTGGACTCACACAATTTTGTTGATAAAGAGTATAACCCAATAGTTCACATAGTTTGTGGATTTGATTTTTTTTTGTTCCATTGCACGCCACATGTAAATATTATAGAAAAAGATGATGTATTAGAAATATTTATAAGTGTGTAAACCTGCCAGATTGAAAACAATTTACGATGTCTGTAAATAAACCAACCTAGACTGGAGTTTTATATGAATGCATTTTACTGCCACACTCGGAAAACACAGCCTCCCCACACAGCCTAGAAGCAGAGAGGAAATGAGAGCATGGGTTTACAAAATGAGCAACTTCAAATACGACACCATAAACAATTATTACATGAACTATAAATAGACGCAACGCGATTGGTCACACCCCCAAAATAACCGAGTCAATAAATCTAGATATTGACCCGCTTTCGCTGATATTAAATACGACACCATAAACAATTATTAACCAAAAATATAACCCGATGGGTTACTGCCGTGTAACGGTCAATGGCAAAACAATTTGCCACTTCTGGTTTAAACTTGGTTCCAGGGTGCATCAACCTCACACTTACCTCAACAGATTTTCATATGAAGAAACAGGTACATGTTGTCTTGTTGTAGAAACACCAACCCACCAAAAAAGGCGATTATACTCAGCCGAGATCTAATGCACACCAATAAACTGACAAAGTTTGATGACGACATGATAAAAGCATTACCAGTTAAAGAGCTGACAGTCCCAATAGGTGAAATATAGGCAGTAAGGCCGAAAACTCCAGAATAACCGAAGCAATTTTGTCTGTTATTCTGACTGGACGAGAAGTTAACCGGCAAACATTCTGACCAAGTTTGCGAAAATTTGACGGGTATTGCTCGATCCATAGAGTGTACTTCGTGAAAAACATTTAGTTTGGTCTTTGATGACTTCAAATGGTAACTTCAAATTTATTAGACCGATGTTAAGAAATGTATTAAGAATTTAAGATGTATTAAGATTGAGCACATTACAGACGCATTATGATTTACTGTCTGTAGATGAACAAATTCCAGATAATTTCTAATTAAAACAATGTTGTTTTAACCAAATGAGAGATAAATGATATAAAAAGCTGGTTTATGACTAGCTTTTTATGTTAACAAAGTATCAGAGCTACGATATGAGATTAGATATACAGTTTTGTGATGTCATACCCCATGTCTTACAAGCGAATCGATTTTGTGACAGAATGTTAATTTATTCATTTTAGTGTCATAGAATACTTATGCATGGTGATGAAAGAATTAAACATTTAACCTATGTGAAAGTGTTTCTGACCGTATATAAAACGATTTTACGAAAGGATGCATTTGATGCATTTTTATATGTATACTTATGGACAAAAGTCTTGTCCGCTATGGTTTTCCATAAAACCTTTTAAATGCATGAAATCCATAAAATGCCATTACTTTAGTGCCACAAAGTGGCATAAATTTGGTATCGATGGAAAGAGACAGTAAAAAAGAATTTTGGACAGTACTGTCCGTAGAGAAATGTGTTGAAAAGAGGCATGCAAAATGTCCAATCTTCCTTCCGGGCAAGACTTTTGTCCATAAGCATATAATTACCATTACTAGAAATAATTTTTACTGTCACTAACTTTTAATATAAAACCTATTAATAATCAACTTGCAGAAAATGTCATAAAGAAAGAGATTTTGTGATTGTTCATTATAAATGTAAGGTTTTATATGTATAATATACAGATTGTGTTAAAAAGTAGGGTTTTTTTTAAATTCAATAACTAGCTAATAGCTCACTTTACTACATACTAGCACACATTAGCCGATGTGATTCACTCGGTCTTGCTTGTGGGGCCTTATGAACATTGAACCCCATTGTATCACATGAAAGGTAATTATTTGGAATTCTGCCATATTATTTTAATTAATTAGAATTCCAAAGATCTTTGAATGCATAGAAATTATCAACACCAGTGGGTAATCATATTGTAAAATATGTATGTGTTTTCTCTGTAGACTGCGTGTTTATTTAGCAAAAAATGAACAAAGGCCACACTCCTGCGTATCAAGGCACTTTATGGGACGATGGATTTAAATAATAGCTGGCTGCGAATTCCATGGCAGATCGTTGACAGTCAGGACATTTTTTACAGTTTCTTTAGAAATTTACTGCCTTCTTGTTACAATTTAAACAAAGAAAAGCGTGCAGGTTTGATATTCTATATATCGAGTTGATGGATGGGTTGGAGCTAATTCACCAAGGCAACTTGTACTTGTTTGTTCATATGATAACCACCTGGGGTAAGTGTGAGGTAGGTACAATCTTGAACCTGGTTTAAACCCCCAATGGCTGAAAGTTATTTTCTGCCACTAACCGAAAATCTCAGATTTTCCTATTTGTTAATTGTTGGTAGTGTTACATTTTAAATTGATCGTTTGATAAACAAGTGCTGTGTTTTTTTCTGTTTATTTTTTTTGCTGCGCTTGAAGGCTGTGGTTTCTAGGTATTGAAATTCCTGATATGCATATTTTTACATTTTCCTTCCATAAACAGATCTGTTACAGAGTTACAGAGGATAGGTTTTAAGCAAATTTGGCCAGAAGTATCCTGGCATTGATCTATAATTATCTTTAAATCATGACCGTGGGGTCAACAATTCCTCAGCGGCAGGGCTTATAAGCAAAATCTGAAAAATATCTTCTCGAAATTGACAGGATAGATTGTAACCAAATTTTGTCTGGAGCATCCTGACATTGATCTCTTCAAACTTGGTAACAATATTTTTTTATTGAAAATCTCTAATCATTTTCTTGGGTTGCCCGGGAGTTTTTGCACTCATTTGAATGGAACATCTTTGAATTGAATTGACAAAAGATATGATATCTGTATTTGTAACAAAAATATACTCATCTGCTTAACACATAGGTTTAATGATATCTTGTATCTCTTCAACATTTAATAATTGTTAACAATAAAATCAGATTTTTTTGTCGAAACTAGAGTTTTTAGCGAAAGAAGCTTAAGATGTGTGAATTCTTTATGAACATTTTCAAATTTTCAAACGACGCGCCAATTTCTCACTCCATTCTTTTCAAAGTTTGGTTTAAACGATATTTATTCAAAACAAATGCACATTAAATGACAATAAGCAATAAGAAAACCTCATGCAATGGATTAAAACAAGCGAAAACGCTTTTATAAACATGCACTTTTCTGTTTTAATAGCTTGAAAAGTGAGTTCTCGTTTGAGATTCTCCAATTGTTGCATGAAGCATAACTAGAATTTAAAAGAAATTAAATTTATAATTGTATTAGAATTATTGCAGAAAACGCGTGGATTTATTTAGGTTTTTAGAATCCTCTGTATAAAGTTATATCGGCCTTAACAGCGAGGAAACATCTAAACAACAAATCACTTAACTTTAAGTGATGTTACTCATAAGAACTTGCATAACTTGCATAGACCACTGTGTTGGATAATATAGGATAAGAGGAGTTTGTAACAAACAAGTACTTCATACATCAGTTGTGAGTACATTTCAATAAAATATTTTCATATATTTTTTTTATCATAGAAATAGAATACCTAGGTATATTTCTAATGTTGAAAATTAATAAATCAAAAAAGTGCACTTGTGATAACTATACATTATTAATGTCTTGTAGAAAGCATAAGCAAGTATATTTAAAAAAAAATATAAAGGGAACTTTGGAAAAAAGGCGAAATATATGCATTTCAGGAATGGCCACACTCAGTAGACACAGCCTCTCCACACAGCGAAAAAGTAGAGCGGAGAAGAGTGTATGGATGTATACATGTGATCAGTTTCAAAATAATTAAAACAAACAATTAACGAAAGTGAGAAAGTGAGAACCCGAGGGATTACCTCATTGGAACGGTCAGTGGCAAAACAATTTGCCACTTGGGGTTTAAACCAGGTTCTAGGGTGTACAACCTCACATTTTCCCCCAACAGGTTCTCATATGAATAAATAAGTTCACGCTGTCTTGGTGAAATAACTCCAGCCCACCCATCAACTCAACAATGTTGCATGCAAAAGCACACAAACCTATAAAACATAAAAAGCTAATGAAAAAGGGCGGGTACTAAATAACCTTACCGACACCATAGCTCCTGGAGTCAAATCAACAAAAAACACAATGACACGATGACATCTTGAACATCAATATAAGCTTTAGAAAAGCGAAAAGCGAACAGGCTGTGAGATATAAACCCTGTTTGATGTTGCACAAGGAAAAAATACCATATTAAATTAAAATAATCTCTTTCATCATATATTTAGTAGTGATGTAATCATTTGAAAGCCACCGAACACGATAATACGAAATACGAAAATATGTAATAAAATTGCACTAAAATATTAAACACTTCATCTGCTGATAATGTTATTTTAAATGAGTGATATATGAATATATACTGACATATGCATCATTAATGGTTTTTGACGTTAGGTCATTTTAATGCATGTTGTTTTTATAATGTCCTTGGAAGGACATTTTTAAAATCTCTTAAAACACTGCGAATCTTGTGCAACCAAAGAGGTATACAAAGTGGCTGTAGATGCAGAGCACTCTGTTGGACGCTCTGCTTTTTGAATCTTAGGATTTTTATTTTACAAAAAAAGTGGAAAAACTGATATTGCCTTTCATCTTCGTCAAATTGTAAACCAATTCTTTAAAATACTGATGGAGAAATACATCAACAGTGATTTGAAACTGTACTTTTTTAAAATTTAAATTGTAATCGGAAACAAAAGATTTCATAATTTGTGTAACCGATACCTCTGTTAGGTAAGTTTATCTACTAGTATGGATTTCATAAATTGAAATTTTCAGCAAAAACCAGATAAGCTGTGAAATTAAACACCAAATGAAGTTGCACGTGGGACATTGTAATTCAAAAATGAAAATACTATATCAACACATAAAGATTCTTATATTTAGTGGTTAGATATCCATTTTTGATGGAAATATAAAGGTAAAAATGTTATTAAATGCTGCAATTTTTGTGGTATTTTACTAAGGATTGAAAATGGTTATTACCTATATTCAATAGGAATAGATATTTAATAGATGCCGCAAGGTGTTATTAAAGGCTGTGATAATGTGATCTTGATGTTCGACAGAAAGAGATATCGCAAGTTTTCTTTAAAAACAGACAAGCAACAAAGGGTCACAGGTTCACAAATAGTACGATTTTATAAATATAAGTATTAAATCTAACATAACTATTTTTCATTAGAAACTTACACTAAGTATTTTTTTCAAAGAAAGTTGAGGAGTCTTTAATAATTTAAATATAATGATGCGAGAAAAATATCGTATATTTAGGCCAGTCTTCAATCGACATGGCACTGCCATCAGTAAAAAATAAAACTCTCAAAATCTCTGTAACTGTAAAATGCAGTTTTATAAAAGATCGCACAAATAATCGTTATTAATGAATTTTCATTTTACATACGTTAAGAAAAGTTAGTACAGTAAAGAAAAATAGCTAAACCTAAAAATTTCATAAAATTCCCTTAACACATAACATTTTTTTAATTACCCACATGAGTATAATGATTCTGACGACAAATTTAAAGAAACTTCAATTATAAACTCGTGATCGTGTGACTTAAATACTAGTCCTATGTCCATGTTTGTTTATATCTAAAAGTGGTACTCAATTGAGCATCTATCGTGATGGGCTTTATACTGTTATTCAGAACGTTTTCATGTTTCAAAACGGTTTTGTTTGAATCTGGAAGTTCTACTCTTTACAGCATAGATCTATGCCGTGATGGACTTTTCAACGATATTCTCAACGGGTTCATGGTTCAAAAGGATTTTGGGACCACTGGGGGTGATACTTTTCCTCCGGCTACTTCCGGCGATACTCCAAGGATCGAGCACTTTTGGGTCTAAATGGATAAAGGAAGATATTTGCAGTTCAATGAAACCGGAACCTTTTTGTTGTAGCAACCATAGCTGTGGCTCCCAATATCAGTTACAAGGTAATATTTGTAATGTTTCTCTTTCGACATATAATTCAACTATGTAACGGTGTACGCACAGCTCATGGAAGTTCACACTTGGTAAACTATCGAAACAACACCAATCACTCACCAATTGCGATAATAATAAAATAAATAAAACAATTCTTCGTAAATTGTATAATGAAGATGCAAAGTAATTTGAAAAATGGATAGCGCTGTAGAATAAAGCCAGAATAAAGTTTTACGCGTGGCCTGTATTTACTATTAAATCGTTTTTTGTTCCATACCAATCCACATAAAAAGTTGGGGCATTTTGGACACAGTTTTCGCCAATCCATTAGAAAGGGGTACATCAGTCAGTCAATCGAATGAACAGCATTCAGAAAGTATGGTGAAAAACCATGATGTCATGGTTAACGTCCATTGCCGATCATGTAATTAGGTATTGCGAACAGGTTTTTGAAACCACTGGCAAAATTTATTTTGGTCTATAAAAATTCAAATGACGTCTTAAAGCAGCTAAAATCAAATAATTTTCAGGCGTTCTGTTTAACAACTTATAATTTCTCTACTTTGTATACTTCTCTCCCTCATAATTTGATTAAAGACAAGCTAACCAGTCCCATTCAAAAACGTTTGCTAGAGAAAATAAACCCTTTATCGCTTGTAGTGAACATAGGACATTTTTTACAGATGGTTCTTATAATAATTATACCTTATAGACCTATCAAGACATTTTTGAGGCACTCACATTTGATTATTTAATATTTAATTGAGATTCGGTACCTCTGTTTATAAACAAGTACATATTAGGAATTCCAATGGGTACTAATTGTGCACCCCTTGTAGCTGATTTGTTTTTATACTGTTGTGAAGGAGATTTTATGTTATCTCTTTCTAGTTTGCAAGATGACATTATTAAAGCCTTTGACAATACCTCGAGGTACCTTGATGATTTGTTGAATATAGATAATAACCATTTTCTATCTGTGGTTAATACAATTTAACTAATAAACTTAAGAAAATATAGGCAAAGTCATGATCCCGGATGATGTAGTATTCTAATTGGGTCACGTCTATGTACTACAGGTTTAGTCTCCGATTCCCTTATTTCATGCTTCGCGTATACACATTCATATATTAAATTATCATAGTTCAAGTAGTTTTCCGAGACAGTAAATCTTTTGTCCCCTTACATCTTTGATTTCTTTTCGTGAATAGGGCCTTTATTATTGTGTGATCATGGTCGTTTGAAACTAGAATGTGTCCTCGGACACTGATGCCCCCACTGCTGCAACATAAGTTTTAATAACGAAGATCCATAACTCTGGTAAAAATGTTCGCAGATAAATTCCTTTCTTTACGATCATCTACACATCCTGCTTGATCATATTTGCCTGTTTGAAATAAATCCGCCTCATAGTTGATGCCACAAGATTTGGGGACATACGGACGGATGGACGGTCGTACGGACATACGGACGGACGAGTGCAACTCTATATGCCTCGCACTTTGTGGGGGCATAAAAACAATCAGTATCGGATATGTGTTTTCTGCTGAAATCGTGATCCAAAGATTGGTGGAGAATGATGCAGGCATATTCATTACACTTTACTAATAATGCTATATATAAATATTCTTTTTCAGACATTGATAAAGTCTTCTTTATAATTCAAGTGATATCATTCGTACTTTTGTTGATGCCATTAATATGCTGTGACTGTTGCGTCTACTGCATTGAAGATAAAGGATGCATCCGTGGAATAACTGTCTTAGTCATACAAATGATTGCAGGTAAACAGCATTATTTCTTATAAAACAATAAGGGCATTGTGATTTTAAAAGGTAAGAAACGGAAGAGCAGGGCTGAGGCATGATAATCCGTCCGAAGGCAGCCTTTTTGTGATTTTCGATTATCATGTCGCATCTTTCGTTTGAAATATTAATATCGCGCCCTCGTATCGTAGTCTCATGATCTTGCATCGTTTTTTCGCGACCTCGCATCGTCCTTTTGCGTGTTCGTGGTCTCACCGAACAGTTTGACAGTGCAAAACAACGATGTCGCCATCTTAGTTTGGAAAAGCTGCGACTTCCAAGAACAAATACGCCCAACCTCAAGATCTGAAATGCTTAAGAAGCAATAATTATCTCGTTTGCCCCCTGACTGGGATATAACTTTTTTATTTTCTTTCCAGGTGTTCTCAGTTTAGTTGGCTGCATTGCAATTGCTGTTAAGTTCCACGGAACATTCAGCTACGGAGACTCATTCTTACAATGTTTATTGGGCGGTATTTACGTTTTCCTGCTGTCACTGGTTTGTGGTTTTTGTTGCGACTTCTGGGGTAACCAAGACTACCGAGAACGTAGCCGTCTGACGCACTACGGAGAACGCAGTGCTTATGAAAGTGTATGAGCAATCGTGAAATTCACCCCAATAAAAGAAGCTGTAATAGAACGTTTTTTTTTCGGCGTTAGCTGTCTAAGCTCACTTTTGACCTAGTTTTTCGACCAATCAAATATTGTAAATTAAACTTATTATGCAGCGGGAAAATCAAATAGATTATTTTGATTGGTTATTTGCGGGTCTCGTTAATGATTACCGTAACGATTTTTATATTGTGTGTTAGTATTTACATGGCACTTATATGTTCGGGCATTTTCGTTAATTGTATTGGAGAAAAAGATATTTACGGTATAAATAACCAGTTATGTCAATTGATGGCTTAAATACGATTTTATATGGAATATTCATGGGTGTCAGGTAAACACTCGAGTACAATACACAGTGTAAAACGACAGAGAAGTGCAGATATTTCTGGTTCTTACTGGTTCCTTTCCAGTTCCTTTGATACTGATTGTTAATTTCAAGTCCAGACATTCAAATCGCCTTGGTGTAGCGGTTATCACACTCGCCTCTCAAGCGGATGCCCCGGGTTCAATACTCGGAAGGGACACTTTTTTTTAAGATAATTTACGTAAAAGTTGGTAGATTTCGCTCTTGTAACAAGTTGTCATTATTTTCATTTATTGTATTTTAATAACATTTATTCGTCATTAGTACTAACTCTACAAGAGGTATTTTATTGACACTGAATAAATGTACAGTTAACATTAGACATTCTTCTTTAATCGACGTATTATCATCAGACGAAATTTTTGCACGCTCTTTATTTCTTTCTTTCTTATATATAAAAATCTTTTCCATCAACGCCGTTTATCTTTTTTTCGGCGTTAGCTGTCTAAGCTCACTTTTGTCCTAGTTTTTCGACCAATGAAATGTTGTAAATAATACTCGAATTCTCTTATTATGCAGAGGGAAAATGAAATAAACTATTTCGATTGGTAGCTATTTACACCAGAGAGGCATCTAGCAGGGTGGAGAGGTATCTAGTGGGATTTTTATTATTATGCAGCGGAAAAATCAAATAGATTATTTCGATTGGTTGTTAGTGGGTGTTGTATTGGAGAAAAAAACAACAACATATTAACGATTTAAATAACCAGTTAAGTCAATATTGATAGCTTAAATACAATTTTATATGGAATATTCTTGGGTGTCAGGTAAACACTTGCATACAAGTTTACACAGTGTAAAACGAAAGAGAAGTGTAGATATTTCTAGTTCTTACTGGTTCCATTCTAGTTCCTTTGATACTGATTGTTAATTTCAAGTACAAAAAAACAAGTTCATTGTAGTGTAGTGGATGACACTCTCGCCTCTCAAGCGGAGGCCCCGGGTTCAATACTCAGGATGGACACTTTTTTTAAAGTTAATTAACGTAAAAGTTGGTAGATTTCGCTCTTGTAACAGGCTGTTTGTATTTATTTTTATTAAATTTCAAGGACATTTATTCATCTTGAGTTCTAACTCTACAAGAGGTATTTTATTGAAACTGAATAAATGTAGATCAAGACTTAATGTAAGACATTGCTTCTTTAATCGACTTGTTATCACTGTATGAAATTTTTGCAACAGCTTGAACATTTTTTTTGAAAGACACTTTCAAGGAATTTATGAGTTGTCATGATTCGGTCGCTTAATCTCTAGGTCATACTAAGACGGCAGGGAGGGTTCGTCAACAGCTACAACAAGTAAAATAAAATAACTAAACTGTGTCTGCTTCGCCTCTCTGTATTTCTTTCTTTCTTATATACGTGTATATATAAATATTTTCCATCAACGCCGTTTATCTTTTTTAAAGATATTTCTTGTTAAAGATATTTCTTGTTTGTGATAATCACATACGCTTGAAAAAAAAAACAACAAAAAAAACAAACAAATGCAATATGACATTAGTTTGTGAGCTCAGATATCATTTTGTAGTGATTTCGTATCCCCAACAAATGAATGTATCATAACAAATATTGACCTCGTTTCTTTTTTGTGTGTTTTCTTAGTATGTGCATATACTTTATTGTATTGAATTGGTGCCTTATTCAACCCCAAAACTAAATGGGGGTTATTTCTTTGAAAGGGATATTAATTACATACCAAATTCGTCAAGATAATTTTCCTGCTCGATTGTCGACAATTCCATTATATTTCCATGATTATCTCTGGAAATGAAGAACACTTTGTTATAAGTAACAGCGATTTTGTAGCAGTGCTAAGCTTCAGGGATTTCAATAGATGCAGACTATTGCATTTTGATGCAAGCAGTTTTGAAATTTCCCACATATGATCCCACCTTATTATGATCTTGAGCCTTGGGGTCATTTTTGAGAATTTTTGAAAAGTGTTCAAATTTTGCGGAAAACAGATTAATATTTAGTCTATTTCATTCTTGTGTCTTGCGAGACAAAAATAACAAAATCAAAATAAACCATGTTTAAACGAAAAAAGTTCCCATTTTGCGATTTTTGCCAAGTATTTTCTGAAAGCTTATATTGTTTGCATTTTGATTGCACTCAAGTGCGTGAGGGCATGAGGAAGTTATGGAGTATTTTTAATATCATACCGGAAAACGATAAAAAAAAAGGTGTGTGATGAAGATTAATAAGTCTATTATCATTTCAAAACATGAATGGTTCAAAGTTACTGTCTGTCAGTGTTCAGGCCTAAACATTTTCCCCGCTATTAAGAAGAACTGATCAACTGGTGGCAACGATACTGTTAGGGCCAGGTAGGTTGCGGCCATCTTTAGCAACCTTGGTAGACTTGCAACATGTAAAGACCAATATTGAAGAGGGTCTTATTGATTGGTGCAATGAAATTTTCATCCCAGACTACTTATACTACTACTGATTGTAACCCAGTAGCTAAGCATTCATAAATTGTCTTGCAACAGTTTGATGTTACTCAGAAACTGTGAAATGTAGGTGATACCAGCTAGAGCCTACCGCTTGTTTCGGTTTCGGTCATGAGATAGTGAGATGTTATTTTGGGCCAAATCCAAATATGAATTTTTTTCTCATTGACATATCATGTCAGCTGTAGAAATGAAAGCAAGAAAAGACCAGGCAAGTAAGTCAAAATATATGCCACATCGTCAGAACTTAGAATGATCCTTATGTAATGTCTCAAAATCGGTTTCGAGTGCTTGCTGGTGAAAAAAAAACAACGTCCAGTCATGAGAAACTATTTCTGATTCTGAATGCCCGGTCTAGTATCTGACATTACGGAAAATTTTCTGAAACACTCATCTCAAAAATTGGATGAGACAAGGAGAGACCTTTCACTTGTTTTATTGTTTTTAAACGACCTTAAAAGCTAGCTTTAAGATATACACGATCTTATCATATTTGCTTAAGCTTCTAATCTTACCTCATGCAGACGACACCTTAGAAACTGTAAAAAACTTACATTTAAAGTTAATTATCAGCAAAACAGAAGTCGTTGAAATTGGGACAAGACAATTACAATTTAAAGTTGATCAGATAATAGTTAGCATTGTCTGCCAACGTGTTTTCATATTTCATCTCCGAAAAGGAAAAAAAATCGAATAATTCATAAAGCGTAAGTGAATAACTTATTGCTATAAAGTTAGGCATGCCTTACGTAATGTACACTTAAGTTTAACTTTTTATCACACAAAGGTCTTTAAGAGTTTATACCTTTATTTATTTTAGTTATAAAAATTAATTTGTTTGACTTGTTTGGTGTCTGTCTTGTTGTGTTATTTTTCATAAGTTTAGATTATTGTTATTCCAAAATATATGTATTTGTATTTATATATTAAACGAAGGTTGTGTCTGAATGTAACTGCATTGTACCTAAATATAGTGATTTCTTATTGTGAGGTAAAGAGGTCGCAAACATTGCAAATGTCGAAAAGTGGCTAAAATTTCAAATATGATTTTTTTTGGTGGGGGGGGGGAATACTTATTGCCACCTAGATTTTAATAAAGAAATGTATTTAGCTAAGTATGCAGTTAATGTTGGCAAGCTCAATTTGGTCTAATTCTTGTTCTAATTACCAAGCACATACTAAAACAAAAGAAAAACCGTTTGGATGAGAACTCTGAAATTCATGGACAATATACCAAAGCAACTCATACCGGAAATAAGCATATGCTGGTCTGCAATGTTTAGTGCCGATTCGTCAAAATAATGTTAGGGTTTTCAAGAAATTCAAGGAAAACTTAGCCTACTGTTGCCGCGCCTTTTAAAATAATACGTCACACTGTTAACAAACAGAAATAATAATCCGTTTGATGAATAAGACTTTATCGTAGAGGACGAAGTTGAAGTGTATTTTTAAGGAAACTTCAATTATAAAGAGAGAAAACAACGTTTATTACACCATGTGCGAGTGTTTTTTTAATACTAGAGCTACTTGTCCTGTTACGTAAAGCTAATATGTCCAAGTTTGTTTGTATCTAAAAGCTGTGCTCAATAAAGCATCTATGTCGCGGTCGTGATGGGCTAAATACTGTTAATCAGAACGTTTTCATGTTTCAAACCGGTTTTGTTTAATTTTGTTCTACTCATTACAGCATAGATCTATGCCGTGATGGACTTTTCAGAGATATTCACAACGGGTTCATTGTTAAAAAAGCTTTTGGGAGCGTTTGGAGTAATACTATTCATCCGACTTCTTCCGATAATTCTCCAAGGATCAGGCACATTTGGGTCTCAATGGATCAAGGAAGATATTTGCAGTTCAATAAAACCGGAACCTTTTTTGTTGCAACAAATCTAGGTGTGGCAAAGGTCAACAGTTATCAGGTAATACTGCGTTTAGAAAAAATTTTAATAGGAATATTTGTTTTGTTTCTTTTTTTCGACATATAGTTCAACAATGTAACGGCACACAGTTCATGGCTGAGAAAAATTGGAAATCTCATATTTTGTAACCCTATTATAACAACACCACTCACTCTGCATGCATTTAAAATGCTTTTAAATAGAATAAATACTCAATATTCCATAAATTCAGAAAAATTAACCTTTTTTCTTAAGGTATCGCAAACATTGCAAATGGCGAAAAGTGGCTAAATTTTCAAAATTGAATTTCGGGGGAAATACTTATTGCCACCTAGATGTTAGTAAATAAATGTATTCAGCTATGGATGTAGTAAATGTTTGCAAGCTTAATTTAGTCTAATTCATGTTCTAATTACCAAGCACACACTAAAACAAAAGAAAAAACATTTGCATGAGAACTCTGAAACTCCAGGGGTGTAGAATTCCACTCGACCGCTCGCCATGGCGAGTAAATGATCCGTTGGGTCGAGCGAAGCGGCCGAAACACTCGACCGGCCGGGCGAGTAATTTTTTCAGCAAAGCACATGTGTTTTCTTCAAAAAATGAAATATTTTCACTTTGTTTACAAAATACAATTCGATTTCTGGAATTTCGGTCGATTTCCGGTGTATTCTGAACGTTTCTGATGTAAAGGTAACAGCAGCGATTTATTTTCATCCTCATTGGGTTTCTCAAATCAGAATGAGGCTGCAAGTGCACATATTTTCCCGCTGTATGTCAAAAATTATGTAGAAACAAATGAAGATAACGTTTTTTTTTTACACAAGATACGGGTGATGATGAAAAGTGAGGGAGCGAGCGAGACAGTAAGAAAGAGATAGAACGGAAAGAAAAACAAAAATTGCAACAGAAAGAGTGTTTTATTTAAAATGTAAGGGCGAGTGTACTTTCTGTAAGGGCGAGTGCACTTACTCATTCACTCGACCTGCAGGGCGAGTGGGTCAAAGAAAATTTCTACACCTCTGAACTCATGAACAATAAACCAAAGCAACTCATACCTGAAATAAGTATATGTTGGTCTACAATGTTTAGTGCCAATTCGTCAAAATAATGTTAGGGTTTTCAAGAAATTCAAGGAAATCTTACTTCCTGGTTCAAAGTGAAAGTAGATTCCTTTACTCCATAGATATACCTTCATAGCTTGGGCGAACAGTTTAGATCCATATCAGCTGGCACATCTTTGCGATCTGATTTGGATTTAAAATGTTCGCTTTTAGAATCATTAATTTTTTTCTGACCAGTAATCACAAATTTTAGATCCAGATCAGATGGCACTATTGTGTCAGCTGACCTGAACTGGTCACCTATGGGATGAAAGGCGTATATATTGAGTAAAGGGTTTTAAGCAAGAAATTATAATAGTGAAATATGTGTACTGACATCCCAAAGACAGAATGAACACGAAAAATGATATAAAAAGTGAGACCCGATCGATGGGAATGATTATGAATTTATTTGAAATAAGAAGTATATAATTGTTTCCTTCATTGTGAATAACATGTAAATGAAATCACAGAATTGAGAATCCTACATATTAAGAAAAAACAACCGAGAGTCATAACATTGCCGAAAGCATTGGAATTTAATGCTAGATAACACACATGTAAAATTCAAGACAATTTCAGAGGAAAATGAATTACTATAGCTTATACCATAAATTTCCACCGTATTAAGTTGTATATAATAACGGACTCGATGTTTTTTTCATGTAGCATATTATTAGAAAAAGGTGCCAGATTTAAGACATTCGAAGTTTACTTTCGCGTAACAAAAAGTTATTGCCTAATGGCACAGGGTACATTTTCCGAGGCGGATTTCGGAGTCTGGGGCTGCGTGCGAACTCTTTTTTTTTACTGAAAATATTACTTGTGTACTGCTTAAGGCCGGCATTCAGTAGATCCGTAAACGTGGTCCACTTGCGCTAATTGTACTTCCTTGAAATGCTATTCCTTACTCCCTTTCTTCTATGAGTATATTAACGTCGAAATAGATAAAAAGTAGAATGGCATCATAGATGGACGACACGAGAAATAAATAGACGTCGGGAAATACATGGAACATTCTACTTATCGTAGGAGAGTAGAAATCATTTGCGGAGGGGTTCGCTACTTTCTTACTTTAGATAAGATAGAGAACCAGTTTGGCGATTAAGGAATATACCCAACGATATCTTTGGTGAGTGAAAAATCGCGGACACGGATCACGTATCACGGAACCATGGCCTAAGGCCAGTATTCCAAGTTCCGCGATGCGCGATCCGTGTCCGCGTCCGCGAATTTTTACCAACCAAAGACATCGTTGGGTATATTCAATACGTCCGTGTCCGTTTCGCGTCCATGGCCGCGACGTTTCATGAGCGAATTTGCACGTACACGGACATATCTCGGATGCACTGTGTACAGCAAACAAGTTAATTGCTTAAAATGATCTTCATTTCTTTAAAAGTAAGTAGGGAACTCCTCTGCAGCCAACTTCAGCTCTCTTACGATTTGGAAGAATGTTCCATGGTGTTACCAATGTCAATAAATACCCTGTATCCACCATATATTATCATGCCGTTTCCTTTTTTTATCTTTTCCTCGAAATATTTTGATTTGCAATCTTACCTCTTAATATTATTTAGTAATTAAATGTAACAATTTCTTTAAACAGATTCATTTTATGAATCTCTAACGAATTAAAATAGCACTTAGACAAATGTCCTATATCCACCATATATGAACAGGGCTTTTCCTTTTTTAACTATACTTTTATTTGCAATCTTACCTCTTAACAATTTTATGTGATTAAATGTTACACAGATACGTTTCATGAAGCTCTAACGACTTATAAGAACACTTAATTATGTTTCACGCGCACAGAACGATGTGAGTATGAAATAGCACTTCACGGAAATAAAATTAACGGATGCGGATACGGACACGCACACGGACCACGTTCCCGAAACTGTAGAATGCCGTTTTTACTTAGCTTTCACATGCACAGAATGACAAAAGTATGGAAAAGCACTTCACGGAAAAAAAATTAGCGGATGCGGACACTGACACACGCGCGGACAACGTTCACGGAACTATGGAATGCCGGCCTTATTTAGGCTTGCATTCCGAATTCCGTGTCCGCCAATTTTTACGTAAATTACTAAATATATCGTAGGGTATATTCTTTACATCAATTAGCAAAGTTGAACGTACATGGACAGATCACGGATATATTCCATACCTCCGGGTCCGTTCCACGAATACGGAAGCGATATCTTTGGTGAGTGAAAAATCGCGGACACAGACGCGGACGCGGACACGGACACGGATCACGCATCACGGAACTATGGAAAACCGGCCTAATGCCGATATTCCATAATTCCGTGATGCGTATTCCGTATTCGTGTCCGCTTCCGCGTCCGTTTCCGCGATTTTTTACTCACCAAAGATATTGGTTGGGTATATTCCATACCTCCGTGTCCGTTCCACGTCGCGGACAGGAATAGTCACACTCAGACACAAACAGCCTCCCCACCCAGTCAGAAGCAGAGAAGAAGAGAGAGCACGAGTCATTAAAATGATCGATTTAAAATAAGACACCACAAACTATCAACCAAACAGATTACCAATACTGCGTTATCTTTGAACGGTCGGCGGCAACACATTTGCCAGTGGGATTTTTAGCCAGATTATGGGGTGCACCAACTGAAATAAAACCGCCCACCCTAAAACATTTAATTTTAGGGGCTTATATCTCTTGCCTCTTCACTGTGATTTAAGATCCTGATTTATCTTTTCAGGTTTACTCAATTTAATTGGATTCATGTATTTTCGGTTTAAAATCTCTGGAAACTTCACCTCGGGAAGCTCAGCCCACCAATGTTTACTGAGTATGATTTACGTTATCCTCGTGTCACTCATGTGTATGCTGTGTTGCAAAGATGATAAAAAGGGCAAGGAAAGAAATGAAGCTGTATGACCAACATCGTGATATTTATCCTAATGAATGAAAGCCTGAACAATTATTTTATTATTACCAAAAACATTAGAAAAAGATTACTTCGAAATTTACCTTACATGATTATGAAGTGAGTTCGTATCCTTACCTTATAAATAGAATCGCAACAGTTAAATTTATTTTTAAATGTTTAACATGTGCATGTATTGAATTGTATGCCTCATTTAACCACCAAAAACATGTAAGTGGATTTTTATTTATAAAAAACTCGATTTATTAGAAATATATCAAGACAACTGTCTAAAAATGATCGTCGACAATTTTTTCGATTATGACTCCATGATTTTCGCTTAAATGATAACTCTGTTAGTGATCTAGTCCCGGGAGAATGGCGTTTGTAAGCAACATCAGCTTTATAAAGGTCAACCATGAAAGTTCTAATTTTAGTAGAGTGACCTTGACCTTAAACCAGGACACTGGGTCCTGTGATTTCATTAGGTGAAAATTAATGTGAAAATTGGTTTGGGTCCCTTCAGTCCTTGAAATTTACAAACAAACTCAAGAAACTAACATATACATTTTAATAAAAGTAACCTTGGCATTTATTCTTTGTTATTGTGTCATGCACTTAACACGGTGAACATCTATATCAAATTATTTTAATTATTGCTTTAGCAACAAAAATCCCATTTAAAGAAACAGTGACCTCACTGTATGTAAACTCGGGTGTTTCTTATTCGGAACCCGAGAAAAGATTGGCCGCTACCGGATGACAAAACAGAAACTTTTATCGATGAGTCTTACATTTTCTCCCAGCCGAAAGCAATGAATTAATCATACTTTTGCTAACCTTTGTCACGAAATTAGCAATCTTTTAAGGACAGAACCATATTCTTCGCAGAGCAAACAACTGAGTAATAAAAAGATTAACATTTGATGCTTGACAATTTTAATGTACAAGATATACATGTGCCTCAGCCTCAATAAATTGAATAAAAACAATGCCAACAATTTGATCACTGTTTAATAAATCATAGAAGGCATTTAACTTGTTCTGCTATTAAAGTATTCCTGTGACTGCCTTGAAAGCAATACACAGTTTATAAATCCCTCAGTCTATGAATCCATTAAATTTAATCCGACTCTGGCGCGGAACTATACACATAAACTTCTGGTAGAGAAAGTTCCAACAACGTATGCTCCTGTGTCCTTTATTGCCCTCTATTTTCCGGTGTAACGGAAAGGACTATAAGTTTACACTCCATCCATCCGTCCGTCCGGAAAAACTCTGGATCCTGCGATAACTTAACAAGTACTCGAGAATTTTACATGAACCTTGGTATACATGTATACGGCAATGTGAAAAGTTTGCAGACCTTTTATTTTTCACTCGAGGCAATCAGGTGACTGTTACTAAAAATAGAAATAAAATACTTCCAGAACTTGAGAAATACAATTAGATCTTTTTGCAAAACTTGGTACACATTTAAACGGCAAGTGAGAATTATGCACGACCTTTTTTTTTCACCATAGGTCAAAGGTCAGGTGATTGCTGTTAAAAATAGAAATAAATAATTACTTTACAAACTTGAAGGTGGCATCGTTTTAAAAAAAGAGTAAAATACTCATATCAGAAATTGCCACATTCAGAAGACACAGCCTTTCCACAGAGGAGATTATTAAGATTTATTGGGAAGTCTTGTAAAAGAACCTATAAGCTCGATCTGTTTCTTTTATCCCTGTCATCGTGATCTTGCTGATATGACTCCAGGGGCTCTGGTCCCGGTTAGGTAATTGAGTTACCGCGCTTTTGCTTTACAGTGTTATTATATAGCGCTTCTAACCATTGAACCTGGTTTAAACCCCTAGTGAAAAAGTTTTCCCACTGACCGTTCCAAGACGGTACCCCAACGTTTCTCTTTTTCGTAAAAAGAAATTGAATGATAAAATTTTATCAACATTAAATACCCCGAATCATTGTCAAAAGTAAACACAAATGTATTGAGGCCCTTGATCAGTGTTCAACTTTCCCCTTAGAATGCGCTAGAATTTCGCCGAAAATATTGAACTAATAAAATACTTACAAGCTTCTAAGATTTGAATCGAGGGTGTTTTTTTCTTGTCGTAATACAAAAAATGACGACACAAACCACGTGGTTTGGCTACACTGATACTGAGCCGTACCAGGATAATATGTGTGAAGGACGAATTCCTTTTCAGAATAATAATCTGTAACAAATGCAGTACTTATACACCAGTATAATAAATGGAAACTTAGAAGTCAATGAACACGATAAAAATATTAAAGGCTTCGTTTTATTGAGCTTGTCTAGCCCCAGCAAAGCGCAGCTCTTACACCAGCAAATTTGATGGATATGGTGTTGATGATTTGGGGCGATAGTCGTCGTTTTATTAACTGTTCTTCGGTGAAACCCCACAAGAAGCTACTACGTTGTTTCAACATGATTCAGTTAATAATAAACTGGCAATTTGACTTAACATTGTCGAAAATGGTTTCCGTGTGACTAAATACAAATTCAGCGAATGGATATAATATATACATTATTATTTTGTAGTTATTTTGAGTTCCAGGCTTCATGACATAATTATAAAACTCGGAAGGTTGAGCATAAATTGAGTAAAAGAAGAACATTGTTAGTCTGGTATGGTGATATTTTGTCACCAGTGATTCTCGGTAAAATGCTTTGGTAGTCTGTCGAATAATAAATCTCTTAGCGAGGAATTATAGATCATCTTAAACAGAATTCCCGTGTTATAGAAATGAAACACAATGGAAGCATTAAAATGGTTTTAATATGTTTATAACAATACATAGAAGCTGAAAATGGTTGCATATGTAAGTAAACAGTATTCCTGTTTTATAATACTTGCAATAATACATGTATGTCTGAACTAAAATACGTACTAATAAAACATATGACTGACTAGCAATATGGCAAGAAACTATGAAATATCAAAGCAAACTTGGTCCCGTTAGAAAACAGTAAATATATACATCTCTGAAATGACCGTTGACTGACACAATCCAGGTATTTATTTGACCCAGTGTTGACAGTAAAATGACTCAGTCGAGCTAATTTCTTAATATTTAACTGACTCAATTTCTCGAATGCATAATCATAGACGTTGACTGACTGATTCCTGGAAGCTGGCATCATAATCATGGATGATGACTGACTCAACCAGCTAATTTCTTAATATTTGACTGACTCAATTTCTCGAAGCTGACTACATAATCATGGGCGTTGACTGACTCAATACTGAAAGTTAACTGTATAATCATGAATGTTGATTGACTCAATACTGAAAGTTGACTGCATAATCATGGCTGTTGACTAAGGCTAAATAATGAAAGTGACTGCATAATCATGGATGTTTACTGACTCAATCGTGAAAGTTGACTGCATAATCATGGATGTTTACTGACTCAATACGGAAAGTTGACTGCATAATCATTGATGTTGACTGACTCAATCGTAAAAGTTGACTGCATAATCATGGATGTTTACTGACTCAATACGGAAAGTTGACTGCATAATCATTGATGTTGACTGACTCAATACGGAAAGTTGACTGCATAATCATTGCTGTTGACTGACTCAATTCTAGAAGTTGTCTGCATTGTCATGGATATTGACTAGCGCTATACTGGAAGTAATTTTGATTGTTGACTGACTCATTCCTGGAACTTGACTGCCTAATCATTGATATTGACTAACGCAATACTTGAAGTAATCATGGTTGTTGACTGCTTCAACCCTGATTGTTGTTTGACTCGGAGCTGTTTGTTGATTGACTCAGTCATAGAGTCGGTGCGGTTGTTAGAAACTATATTTGGTTCGATTAACGATTTCATGGCTGTTGTTGTTTTTTCTGAGTTTAAAAAAGACTTTTATAGAACAGAATTAAGTCAATGTAAATTATATGATAATACTGAAGTGGCATTTCACTTTCTGTTTTGTACACTGGTAAAGTTTTCAAACAACCGACCCCTGATTACTTACAGTACTGTTGTCAGACTATGTTTGTCTCAGAAACAAACAAAATTAAGAAAAGCAAACTTAAAGCCTAAATATCAACTCATGCACTCAGTCTGTCTGCTTGTGTGTACAGAAGATTAATCACTTAAATCATTCATAAAAAGGTACGATACTTGTACATAGTTCAATAAAACTCGTCAAGAGTTATTTCCAAAGGTTCCTTTTAAAACAGAAAAACGACCTCCCTGCATGTATTTTATGTTTCAATGACTACTTGTCAGATTTGTCCCTAAGAAAGTAACCAGCAGCTCTGTGCATCATGCATGACCCTGATCTTAAAAATTTCGCAAATTTTCCATATTGTAATATTTTATGCTGAGTACGTTTTGTGCACAATTATGAAATCCTCTATATGTAATTTCTGTAAAGTAGATTGTCCAAACTTACATCAAGCTGACTTTGTTTATATCCCTAATTTATTTTATATAAGACGGTTGTTGGCACACTGTCCTTAATATTAAGTCTCATTTAGCGATGATCTGTTCGTGTCTGCGAGAAATTTGAATAAAAAACAAAATGTCTTTCCAGCCGCACATATCACCGAAATGACTGGATTTCAAATACTTGATAGAAGAACAAAGTTTGGCAAACAAAATCATAGTTTATAAGCACGCCTTAAAATCCTTTCACATTGTATTCAGATCTAATTTAGCATCAACAAACATCGAAGTCAGTCTATTTGAAAATAAAATTTAAAATGCATGAATGTCGCGATTGCATTACACATGTACCTCACAGGGTATATTCCCAGCCATCCCTTGAATCAGTGTTCAAGGAGGGCAAGTGCTTTTCGAAGGTCTGTGCAAGTTCTTCGACTGACGTGCATACACATGGTAAAATCAAGGTACGTTCTTTTAGCGCGAAGATCGGTACCGTCTCGTCGTCTGTAAATTTCACCGTCAGCTTTGGAACACATAAGCAATCGTATCCGCTCCATTCCTGCAATAATTTCAAGAGATTCGACTTAGAAATTTTTACGAGGTATTGCTCGAAGAAGGTTCTCACCTTTACTTCATTTATTGCTGGAGATTTCTTTGCATCCTTCTGTTCACTTGAATTTTCATACTGAATGCGTTGCAAAAGTGTGGGCACAGTAGGCGTAAGAATCTGATAAAGCTGCAAAATATCTTCTTCGATGACGTCATCAAATTCAAATCCGGCCATTACCATGCCTTCCCGAATCTGACATAAAGCCCAATGGGGTTGATAAAGCTGAAATGTTTTCGCAATGTCTATCATTGCAGCATCTAGTTCGAATAAATCCGGAAGAGTCTTACAGCCGTAACTACAGAGAACTATTTTCACGCACCTCTCTGTTTTGGCGGAGTAATTTTCTGCAACTGATCTGAGATCAGAAATTCCTGCTTCTAGAATGTCTTTTTCAGATTCCGACATGACCTGATAGAAGGAGGTAAGTGCAAGTTGCTCCGAACAGGACTCGGTTAAAACCATAACGAGACATGCGGGTGAAAACCTGACTGGAAAGTAGTTCTCCAGAACTAGTCCGTGAACAAGAATTCTTCCGTAGAGTTTGAAAACATCGCTTGAGGCACACGGATCAAGAACCGGAACCTTATGTTGGTTCCCGGTGAAATTTTTCCTGAAAGCTTCCTCCCAAAACAAAACGAACACGGTACCAGCCTCTATCTTCTCATCCTTTTCTGGGCAACAATTTTGTGCTTGGAAACAGAAGACTATTTTATGGTGTTCAAGTGTTGGATTTTTCCTGTATGCATTCATCAGGTCGGTATACAACGACTCGGGTCTCACGTGTATATGTTGTGTCTCTTGTAATCGACTTTTCATGTCTGAAGCTATCTGCAACAGTTTCACGTGTTCTGAAACAGGGAGGTAATTCATCACTATAAATATTGTTAGTAAGACCGAGTTATTTTCTTCTACACTAATTAGATAAATGGACTGCAGAAATGCTTCAAATTACATCAAATGAAATGCCAATATTTGCCTTATAGATCAAAGTAAGGACTTTGAGAAAACAGTTACAAGTTAAGCGCACGAGTAAAAGTAATTTTGGATGCTTTTAGTTGGAGAAGTGAACGAAATATTCAAAAACAAAATGCCAGTAGCAAAAACATGTTTAATTTAAAGCAGTTTTCCGGAGGTGTTTATTACTACTTAGAAAAATCATAACAGACATTATATAAAATTAAAGTGACAAAATATACTCGAAGACATACTATTATTTTAGTATGCTCTAGCAAAATATCTCAAGAGGAATAACGTGTACGTAATTATCTATAAAACAAGTCAAAAGTGTATTTTTCATTATGTACAGCATGACATGCCATACAGGAACCTTTTACAGCCTCGGTTTGACGAAGCCTAGCGGAAATGTCCAGAGGGATCGTGTTCAGTACTATCAAAAGGGCTTACCAGTTACATGGGTATTTGTAACAAAGTAAGTGTCTTACCAAAAGCCCCATCATCAAAGTCCACGCTGGTCTCCATGTCTTCCGAGCACGATTCGTTTCCGTTCTCAAACTTTTCCTACAAAAACACAAATTCATTGTAAGCATTTTGATCATACTTTGTTTTTCATTATATATGGGGTAGGTTTTCACTGCAAATAGACGGTTAAGTTGTAATCCTTGTACGAAAACACACTTCTAGTAATTCAGGAAACATGGTAAATGAATGATGACATTGCCTCATTATGGGATACTTGATAAAAAAGAAAATGAATTCAAACAGAAAAGAACTGTCAGAAAAGTGAAACCCGATCTATAAAACCAATTACTAAACTAAAATTGTGATAAAATTTTGACTGAAAAAAAAACACGAACTCGGTTTAATAATATGAGATTGCTAGCGCCCCCCTATCAATGGTTAAATTGGTATTCTTTTTTCAAAACCCTATTAAAGGGCCTGTATAAATAATAGCATTATTGAACTGAAGTACTGGAAAACATTTCTATGTTCGCAACACAGCATTTAATAACTGATGACGTGGTTGTAAAGTTTGATTAATGGGTTTATTTCTTGCAATCAAATTAATTTTTAAATACGCATAATATTAAATACTGTTTATCTTTGACAATGTGTATAAAATTTATAAATATATAAACAATATAAATTATCTTTCTTCGGTATTGACTTTAAGGTGAAGGTAGCGTCAACAACTGGATTGCAAAAAATTCTTCTGTAAAATCAAAATAAATTGTTACAGGATATGTGATTTGGCCTTTTGGAATGAATATAGCTTTTAATATTAATAAATATATAAATAAACAAAGAAAGCAAGCGACAATATTTAAGTGTTTCATAAAATGAGGATAGTAATTGTCAATTAAAAAAATATGTAATCCGACAAGACATAGATTAATGACATATTTAGAAACCAAACTTTAACCGCCATATGCATACCATCGTTTGGGATTGATCGAAATTGTTCTGTTTACTGGTACAATTATTGAGTTGCGCTCATTCGAGTCTAGGCGGCGTGGGCAATAAAATGCACTTTCATTCACTGCTCATGAACAGGCTCAATCAAACCGAGCCTGCAATATTTTCTTATTTGTCGTGTTCGGTGGCTTTCAGAATTCCCTTTTCATCTATTTCAAAATAACTTTCAAATGTTATTACATGCGCTATTTTTACCTTGACCTCTGTCGTTAAAGGCAACTGTTGTCTAGGAAACACCGGAAGCTCGCTCTTAGCGTCTTGTTTAACCTTGACGACTCCTGTTGATTCTACAACCAGTTCAGGTAGACTCGGTAACGGTATGGTGAAGTTCTGCATGAGAGACAGCGGGTTGCCTAGCGACGGCGAGTTGTTGTTGTTATTATAGACATCGTCAAAATTTCGGTGAATCACAGCGGCAGGACGATCTTCCTCCGAGTCCTTAGGAAGAGAGATGAAAGGCGTTTTTAACACACTCTAACGTACGCTCTAACGCACAGCACAATCCTCGTTCTTAAAAGCGCAGATTAATTAAGGCAAGGGCTGTTTTAGAAATATTTTTGGTATTCAAAGTTAAGTGATTATACTTTTGGACTGCTATAATGAAATCTACATTCGATTCAGTGTGATATTGCATGTCCATCCAGCGTCAGCCAATCAACATCTCGAGCTCGCACGCTAGTCTCTAGATTCAATTTGAATTTAATGATATTGTAGGCTACCCTATCGGAGGCAGTGTTTCATGTATTAGTCAGATCGAAATTTTATAAATGAGACTTTATTCTGAATTCTTTTTTAAATAAGCATTAAGAATATTAAGAGTTTGCAAAAAGATTACTGTTCAAGTGTATACATTCGAACATATTTAAAGTTTGATATATACTTACATATGGGATAACAATTAGACTGCCCTGGTATTTCATATCTTTCAGTTGTCGCGGAGACTTCGCTTCGACGCGAATTAGTCGCCGCGTCTTGTCGATGCGGTACATGTCGTAAAGTCGGTTAGTCAGTTTCGGATACAGTAAAGCCATGTAACTATGGAACTTTGTGTCGTCAAATGAAAGACAAAGCTGAGTTTTCCTAGGAATCCCGTTGATATAGTCTTGTGATGGGTACCCTGCAATGGACAAAAATGCGATGAAGATGAAATGAGTTAGAATCGATATCCAGGACGATTTTTGTTCACTGGAAAAACAGCTAGGCAGATCTAGGCAGTTCTTCACGTATTGTGGACTGACACGATGTTAGTTTTGTGACGAAACAAAACATTTTTACACGTAACAAATATCATCATTCTGTCAATCTGTTAGGAACCATTTCTTTATACTGCATCAGGTAAAGGCAATGGTGTTTTCAAAGATATTTTCTTCTTGCGAGATGTAACAGACTGTCATGTTATAAACTTGAATAAATTGTGGTCAGCAGGCTTATTTTACGATACCTTGAGTAGATAAATTATAAACAGTTAGAAATAACTTAAGGTGCCTCTATGGATTTAAGGGTTAATTTACGTTTGCTTTCGTCAAAGCTTTTCCCTTATTCTTGTTGATACCTTTTTTCGTGTCTTTCTTACTACATTGCTGATTCAAATCCTTTCTGGGGTTTCTTTTATTATCATTTCGATGTTTCCAAATGTAATCGAGCAGTTTACGAACGAAGCCTTTAATCGTGAATTCTGTATCGCGAGTTTTCAAAGAAATTTCAAAAGGCGAATAATCAAATTAATTATTTTATAGAGATCCTACACAAAAACACAAAAACAGTAATTTAATAAACAGCTGCCCAATTTTTCTAAGACGGTTATTGCGTTTTTCTTTCCTTTAAAGAATTAATAAGCAGACCGCGTAATTCTCAGAAAAGAAAATGCAAATGCCAGATTCCACTTCGCGATAATGATCTCCCTTTGTTTCATTATGTTGTAATGAACGCTTTGTTATTGTCGCTATATGCGTCGCTTACACTCTTATCAAATAATTTTCTGAATAAATTCTGACAGATGAATAATTCTTAGGAATAAGAACAGTGGCAAAATCACCGTAAAACCCTCTCTATATCGATCATCTGCAGCCAGTCAAATATTCATAGAATATTGGAAAAGCAAATTACGTGCAGTAATAAATGAATTTTCAAATCATAACCTGAAATAAATGCCAACTCAAAATGATATTACAAGTAATCAAAATAGGAATTATACTCAACGACGACAAGAAATCGATGAAAAATCTATTTATCAAAGAGAAATGAGGCCTGCGTAAAAATCAATCGAAATGTGATTTTATGAAGAATATTGATTAGAAATAAACGGAATGTGGAAAATATAATCGTAATGAACGAGTATCAAGTAATTTAGTATTATATTAAATTTGCCATTTGCATCATTTCTTCATATCGGGGAACAATCCGCAGGCTAGGCTCTAGTTAGCAATTGCTTGGAGTCCCGATGACAAATACGTTCCATTATATGATCACTCCATGAAGATCGTTCATTTGAATTGATAAGCATTAAGGAAAATACGATTTGTAGGAAAATGTTAGAGCATGAATTTACTTTAAGATGTAACGTGGTTATGGCGAGAAAAGCTCAGTATAGATACAATAACGATGATAAAAAATTGGGAGGACGATATTGCAAATTATGATTTTCGCGGTAAAATGTTTTTGTTGTTTGTTTTGGTTTTATTTTCGAAATTTGCAATGGAACTACCTGTGAGGTAGGAGAAAATAAAAGACAATTGTTTGGAAAAAAATATTTTCAGACATAGTAATAACACATGTCACAAATTTATCCAAAGACAGCGTTTTTCCTTTGCATTCCCTGGATCGGTATAGGACGTTTGAGAACGTCTTAAAAATATATGTTTAATGATGTAATTGTTCGGGAAAACTGAAAAGACGGAGAATGTAGACCCATGCCTGAGAAATCTTTACCCACCAAATATAGGATTTTGAAAAAAAAGAGAGCAAATTTTAACTATTCAAGTCGATAATGTCTTTTTATACAGCAAATACAATGTCATGTAAAAGTGCGTGCTGAGCGTTCAAATGGAATCATTTCTCATTATTATTCAAGTGATATGTTAATGAGAAGTTATTTCAGTCTCAAGTATCAATTTTAGTAATAATTTCGAGTATTTCGTGTGGGTAACCCAGGTGTCTGTATAGTTAAAATGTTTTTAACTTAGATTCAGATTTCTAATGGGCTAATTTCATCAATATTTGACAAATCTGAATGAAATAAACAAAATCATGCCGCATCCGGAATAAAAAGCATAACCCTGAAGGAGCGTGTGAGAAAAGAACATCCCAGTTGAAACAGTATGAAGGACAAGAACATTCCAGTTGAAAGAGCGTGGGACAAGTTTGTCCTAAGTGAAGGAGCTACGGGGGATCGTCCCAGTTAAAGGAGCCTGTGGGACAAGGACGTCCAGTTGAAGGAGTATGTCGGACAAAAACGTCCCAATTAAAGGAGCCTGTGCGACAAGAACGTCCCAGTTAAAGGAGCATGTCGGACAAGAACGTCCCAATTAAAGGAGCCTGTGGGACAAGAACGTCCCAGTTGAAGGAGCATGTTGGACAAGAACGTCCCAATAAAAGGAGCCTGTGCGACAAGAATGTCCCAGTTGAAGGAGCTGTCGGACAAGAACGTCCTAATTAAAGGAGTCTGTGGGACAAGAACGTCCCAGTAGAAGGAGCATGTGGGACAAGAGCGTCCCAAATAAAGCAGCATGTGCGACAAACGTCCCAGTTGAAGGAGCATGTCAGACGATAACGTCCCAATTAAAAAAGCCTGTGCGACAAGAACGTCCCAGTTAAAGGAGCATGTCGGACAAGAACGTCCCAATTAAAGGAGCCTGTGGGACAAGAACGTCCCAGTTGAAGGAGCATGTTGGACAAGAACGTCCCAATAAAAGGAGCCTGTGCGACAAGAATGTCCCAGTTGAAGGAGCTGTCGGACAAGAACGTCCTAATTAAAGGAGTCTGTGGGACAAGAACGTCCCAGTAGAAGGAGCATGTGGGACAAGAGCGTCCCAAATAAAGCAGCATGTGCGACAAACGTCCCAGTTGAAGGAGCATGTCGGACGATAACGTCCCAATTAAAAAAGCCTGTGCGTCAAGAACGTCCCAGTTGAAAGAGCATGTGGGACTAGATCATCTTAATTAAAGGAGTCTGTGGGACAAGAACGTCTCAGTTGAAAGAGCATGTGGGACTAGATCGTCTTAATTAAAGGAGTCTGTAGGACAAGAACATCTCAGTTGAAAGAGCATGTGGGACAAGAACGTCTTACTTAAAGCAGCATTTCGTACATGATCATCCTAGTTGAATGAGCCTTTGAGACAAGATTGTCCCTGTTTAAGGAGTAAGTATGACAAGAACGTCCCAGTTGAAGGAGCAGGTAAATTAAGATTTCCCAGTTTAGGGACCATGTGGAACAAGGTTGTCCCAGTTGAAGGAGCATGCGGGACGAACTGACCCAGTTGAAGGAGCGTTTGAGACAAGATAGTCCCAATTGAAGGAGAATGTTGGATAAAATCAAACCAGTTGAAGGAGTGTTTGTGACAAGATCGTCCCAGTTGAGAAGCGTGTGGGAAAGATAATCCCAGTTAAAGGAGCGTGTGGGACAAGATTCGACAAATTCGTCCCAGTTTTATGACAGTGTGGAACAAGATTGACACAGTTGATAGGCCTTTGGGAGAAGAATGTCCCCGCTGAAGGAAGGACTGGGATTCAAACATACCAGTTGAAGGGACGTGTGGGACAAGATCCTCCAGTTGAAGAATCATGTGCGACAAAACCGTCCTTGTTGAAGGAAAACGTAGAACAAGAACGTCCCAGTTGAAGGGACATGTGGGACAAGAACGTACCAGTTGAAGCAGCAAGTCGGACAAGAACGTCCCAGTTGAAGGGGCATGTGGGACAAGAACCTACCAGTTGAAGCAGCAAGTCGGACAAGAACGTCCCAGTTGAAGGCGCAAGTGGGACAAAAACGTCTAAGTTGAAGGAGCAGGTGGGACAAAAACGTCCCGGTTGAGGATGTGAGACCAGAACGTCTCAGTTGAACAAGCAAGTAGGAAAAGAACATCCCAGTTGAAGGAGCAGGTGGGACAAAACCGTCCCGGCTGAAAAAGCATTTGGGACAAGAACGTCCAAGTTGAAGGAGCGTGTGGGACAAAAACATCCCGATTGAAAGAGCGTGTGGAACAAAAACGTCCTTGTTGAAGGAAAACATTGAACAAGAACGTCCCAGTAAAAGGAGCAGGTGGGACAAAAACGGTCCCGGTTGAAAGAGCATGTGGGACAAGAACGTCCCAATTTAAGAAGCAGGTGGAATAAAAACGTCCCAATTGAAAGAGCATGTGGGACAAGAACGTCCCGATTGAAAGAGCATGTGGGACAAGAAAGTCCCGATTGAAAGAGCATACAGAACAAGATCGTTATTGCTGAAGGAGCTTGCTGGACAAGATCGTTCCAGTAAAAGAAGCAGGTGGGACAAGATCGTGCACTGCGAAACAAGTCCGTTCAATATATAAGATCCTTTGGAACAAGACCGTCCAAGATAAAGGAAACGGCGGGACAAGACAAGAAAGTATGACAAGAGCGTCACGTAGGTAGGAGTCTGCTGAACAAGACTTTTCCGGTAGATGGAACCTGCGAAAAATAAGGTTGTCCTTGTTAAAGAAGCCTGTGGGACAAGATCGTCCAATCTGAAAATGCCTGTGGGACAAGGCCGTCTCAGTTGAAGGAGGTGCAGAAAAGGTTTAAGGAGCATGAGGGACAATACGATCTCAATTCTAGGCGCATGCGAGATAAGACCGTCTCAGAGATTGCCCCCATCAGTTCCTAATGCTCAAACTCCTAACTCCCTGATGTGGATCATCAACTTTACTTGGCAACACGTCAAATGCCATAAGACTTGTGTGTCTTCGCCATCTTGTTCTAGCGACTAAAACACAATAGTAAACAAGGGTTTCGGCTATATGTAAAAATACTCGAAGAAATTAGAAACGCAAACTTCATTAAATATATTTCGTGTTTAAAGAAGTCGCGTTTCTAATTTCTTTAAGTATAATAAGAAACATGTTATTCAACAGCTGTTCTTTATTACATGTGTGATATAATTTATTGTATTGATTTGATTTAGTTTCAATTTGTGACACATCTCACCAAGATGACTTTAAATGCTTGGAATTTTGAAAATATAAATGACATTGGTAGGAGACCGTTTACCTTCTGAAATCGATAAGTTTGGCTGAAATCTTAATATAAATGTCTCGGTCAGTAAAATAAATACGTGTTGTTGCCAGAAGATCTCTGAAGCGAATTATTTTTTTATTATTTTGATTTGAATATTTTGTTTTGTTGAATACAAAAGCTGTTGAATTGAGACACAAAACTTGCCGTATTGAGTCAAAAAGCCTGCGGGACCACCTAAAATCATGCTGACTGGGTTCCCGATTGCTTTTTCCCCCAGCAAAAACTAAAGTATCATTGTATAACCTACCAAATCCCTCTTGTTGATGCTGGTCGACCAACGCCCTCTCGATTGGATCTAACGAGGAGAACTTCGGAAGTTTCGAGTTCTTATCGGGGAGACAGTACATGAAAACAGAGAACGTCTCTTTCTCTTTTGGGCCTCGCTTCTTTTTGTCTTTTTGCCGCAAAAGCTCCATGGCATGAATAATGAGCCCTGGATTAGCTACCGCTTCAAATCGTCCGAAGTTGTCAATGCCGGGTCTCAGTACTCTTCCATACCGATTTCTAATTGGACCGATGCTGTTGCTTTTGCGCATGCCCGGCGAGTTGTGAAAGCCGCCATTAGTTGCAGCGGAGGCTGCGGCAAGTATGTTGATATCTGGTTTGACATCACCGTTAGATTGAGGCAAGTTTTCATCTGGAAGCTGGTTATACACAAATATCTTGCCTTCACTTGTATTTTTAGCTGTTACTGTTTGACTTTTCTGCTGGGATTGGATAATCTGCGCAATGGTTGCCGGTTTCTCGGCGTGACTGCGTTTTGGTCCGGCGGCCGGTTCCTGGGTCGTCAACTGGTTAGCGTTCATGACAATCTGTCTGGCAAACTCCGCCATCAATTTAGGATCCATTCCGAATGGCACCAGGCCGTCAAATGTTGCTGCGGAATTCGATAATTGCGCATGCTTAGGCACTTCCGGAACTGTGGCCTGGTCTCGTTTCGCCGCTTCCAGCTGAGATTGGGCTTCGCGCATTGCATTCTGGTTCTGCATCATCATGGACGCCAATTGAATCATCATGCGAGTGTTCTCGTCGGCATCCATGGTTCCGTAAAATTGCATCGAAACCTGCAATTGACATAAAACAAAACGCATTACATACCATTTCCTACTGATTAAGCCTTTGCTTTTCTGGTTGTTTTTTTTTAGCTCAAGCACAAATTATACGCACTTAATATTAACGTATCATTCCTAGAAAAATACAGCGTATCATAACTGAAAAACGTTTAATTGTTTTAAAAACCCTGGCTTTGCGTTTTATTCATTAATAAGAACTATGATTAAAATGACATAAATGTATTTTGCCTTTAAAGTGTTTATTCGTTTTCCTGAAATAATGTGCCCAGTTTATTCGACGTAAATAACTGTTTTAATATATAATATATTCCAAACAACTTAACTCGTTGAGACGAGTTAGTATCGAATCTTTAGCTTTGGAGGATCCGTTCAATTTAACATTTCCAATGTCCGAACGGAAAAAAATTCTCCGATCTGCTTTTGCCTCTTTTTTAATAATCGGTATTTGCTATTTGTAAAATTTTTAGATTATCAGATTACTAGTGCCTGTGAAGATCCACCACTTCTGAATACACGTATTAAGATAATAGTTTTCAAAATACTTTGAAAATAGTTCTGATATCACATTAACAACAGTCTTTCAAAAAACTTGGTTACTATCTTGTGTTGTTAAAACTGTGCCCAAGATCATAAAACTAAATCTGGATACCAGTCTCAAATCTCAAGCATCTGATTGGCTGAATGGCGACTGGTCGACCAGTCGCCATTCAGCCTGATTGATGCTTGAGATTTGAGACTGGTTTCCATTCTCAGTTTTATAACATTCAGCCCTGTGCCCAAGATCATAAAACTAAATCTGGATACCAGTCTCAAATCTCAAGCATATGATTGGCTGAAATGGAAACTGTCAATCCGATTCTTGAGATTTGAGACTGGTTGCACATCGATGAGATTTTAGTAAAATCCATGCTTACTTAAACAGAAATGTCGACCAATTCTTAATGTCCGAGTGAACCGCTTTAAAACACTGAGTAGTAATATTTAATTTTATTTGCCAAGTTTGCCTTACATCGATTCAATGTATTAATACAAATCGATTTATTTTAGTAGGGAACATTATCACAGGGAATATAATTTACTTTATAGCATAAATGGCATTTTATGTTTATTATACGGATGTCACGTGGTCTAGAATAAATGAAACAAGATAATGATATTTTGATAACGATAATTTGTGACAATCATATTCTTGCTGTAGTTATATGGGCCACTCAATGGTTTTGTTTTATGGCCTGTAGCGAACATAAAATATGGAATAATCGTATTTTAGTTTGATGTACATGTGGCTTAGTAAAATGTTCATACAAGCAGTTATATTAAACGTTAAGTCCGAGCATAAATATTTATTTAATTAGGCATATGGCAAATTAACAAAAACTCACGAAAGCTAATAATGATAAACAAACTGAACAAAAACTAAACAACATCATGATTTAAATTAAACTTATTTGTGCTGTTTTTCTATATGTTTAACATTGGTTATCGCGAAAAAATTTATTTGAATGGAACGGCCAGGGAGGGGTGGGTCATTCGTTTTTCAGCGAAACTTGCATACTCGTATGCCGGGTACACCGACAGCTCGAGACGCGTTCCTTCTTATTCCAAACAAATTGGCGTATGTAAGAAACACTTCACCCTCGCTCGTCCCCAACAAAAACGGTATACAAGGACAGTCAGAAACCATAAACAATTAAAAAAAACTTATTTCAATGCAAAAATCTGCAATAACTAATCTGGGCAGACGCAAAATTGTACTGTATTGTGCCGTGATCCGCCATCTTAAGCACACGGACTTTTGAAACAGACGTTTCCTCGTAAAGAGTATTATTTTAAGAATGGTTCAAAGTACCTGCTTGGATACTTAATATCAGTATATTAAAACACGTTCTTAATATGAGCAAAACTGAAACTTTACTTTGTAAAGAAATGAGATTTGCCAACTAAACATGGTTTTATTAAATTAAACAGTCTTAACCCTTTACTTTCTAGGTTAGCGCTAGCAGCCAAAGTTGTAGCCAAATTGTCGAAGTATACAATATGCCCTCCATAGGTTAATTATAAAAGTCGTTAAACGACATTAATATCAAACAAAAGTTTTCTACATTTTAGGAGCCAATATCACATTTTTACGAAAAACTTACAGCCACATTGATCAAGTTGTAGCCAAATGTCTTATTTGGTTAATGCTAGCGCTAACATAGACTTCATATACGGGTTAAATCACAGAACGTACAGTGAAGATCCACATAATTCTACTAGCTTTCATAAGGATATACACTGTCTGATTCTCGGTCACACATAACCGGATGCATCTACAATGTTCAATGATGGATAAGAGCAATATCCAACGGATAAAACATACATTAATAATAATAATAATAATAATAATAATAATAATAATAATAATTATTATTATTATTATTATTATTATTATAACCATAATAATCATAAAATTAATTATAATAGTAATAATAATAATAACATAAATACCTTTGAAGAATTATGTCAATAACTTCTTTCACTATTAAATATATCAGGAGTGGATCCAGAGAGTTTTAAGTGGGATTGCTCGAACCCCTTTCTGGGCAGCAATATTTAAAACTTACTTTCGCCAGAAAGTTGGAAATTATCATGTTACTAGTAATAACTACCATAAGACTGCCAAACAAACCCCCTTTCTGGAAATCTTCTTTATCCGATCCTGTTTATTAACAAGTAAAACACAGAAGCAAACCTTTCACAGTTTCAGCTCATAACCTAACTGTGTTTGTAGAAAAAAAAGCCCGGAACGGATCCATCGTAAGTTTACAAAACATTATTATGCATTTTAGACGTTAAACCTCAGTACCAAGAAAATAAGAAACAATTAAACGCCGATAAAATTCAATTCAGGAAGTCTGTTAAATAGAATCCGATGGATGCAAGTAATACTGTCGCAACTACACCGAAGTAGAGTAGGAGTTACAACCCTAGAGATGTTATGTTTTCAGAGAGCTTAACGTAACCCCTTTTCCGATTCGATACATCAAGTCAGAATGAACTTAAAAAAGGTTTATTAATATGACCAGCGGTCGACTGTATCGTCCTGTCGTGGAATCGAGTCCTGTCTTTATAAATCATTTGACCTAACTTGCATATATAAATGTTTAAACACAAAACCGATCAGAATAAATGCTGAGCTATCTCGAACTTACGCAAGCCTTCTTTCAGGTCACTTTAAAATGAAATTGAGTAGTTCTATAAAACATATCCTTCATTACTAAAACATCAAGTTAGGAATACTGTCCGGCCGCAAATGTTCGGGGCTTGATTCTAGAGCGTGCGCACGGTTAACTGGATGCACGAATTTATCAACTGCGCCAATTCATCAATTAGTTTTTAATAAAACATTATCATTATTCAAATGCAAGTTCACTATTGTACTTGAATAAAAGTATAAAGTTATGATGAATTTTAGATAACGATCAAAATCAACCAAGCTGTTGTAAAATAACTTTATGATGACTCAAACCTCAAATCAATATTTGTTAAATGCAATTTATATAAATTAAATATGTGACAAATTAAAGTTTAAACATTAAAAATTGAAAAACTTAATACTCACTCGTACGTTTTTCCTTCTTCCGCTGTGACCACTTTCGAATATACCGAAGATGATTTTTTCTTCCTCTTTTTTCTGTCCCGTTGTAAAATATTACTGCCCCAAATAAAAAATTCGCTTTGTTAGGTCCCAGTAATTTCTTCTAAACTAAATAACACAGATGTGTTGGTGATTAAATTGGATTTCGAGCTCGTCGCTATGGTTACAACTCCGAACATAATAATTTTATTAGATGCAGTATCTTTACTGTAAATTCCATTTCGAAGCGGTTTCTGAATAATTAGATAGGCCCATAGTATAATTCTATATTGATTCGAGATTGCTAACGTTTTGTAGTTAAGCAATATTATTATAGCTATGGCAAATATCGTTCCTAGCTTTTCTAATAGGCTCCTTGCAAGAAATAACGGCCCATTATTATTGCAATTATAGTTAAGGCTGAAATAATGCGCATATGTAAACTATATTATGCTGTTGAAACTTGACTCTACATCAAAATTATGTAGTTTGAAGATTGATACTAAAAATCTGGGTCAGACTTAAGTGAAAAACTTGTATAAATAAATTATATTGAGAGAATGTATTTCTTATCGCGAAAAGAGAGTTTATTTTGATAACGCCTATTATTTTACACTTAATTTCGTTCGCAGCTGAATACATGATTATAAATAAATTATTTACGATAAAATATAATTATTGTTCTCCAGTTACGCGGTAATGGTATTAAATTATTGGGAGGGGTAAACAAGAACAGATCTGTTTCATGAAAACATATGCGAAATGTGAATTAAATAAATTGACAGACGCGCACTTTGAGACGATGTGAGTTGGTGGAAAACACAAATAAAAACATTAAGAAAACTAAATTAGAAATGATCAAGTTAAAACCTGAAAATTCTAGACAAACTATTATTAAAACCACAGACATCGAGACTTTTATTAAAATGGTGAAATAAAATTCTGAAAATTATGTTGTTTATTGAAATCCATTTTTGTTAAAACTTCTCCAAATAATTATTTTAATGATATCTGTAAACGTAAAATGCTCGTTCATTCACCCGCTTTTAACCATCCTTCGTGGTTTTGTTATTATCGATACGAAATAATAAAAACTTTCCTGAAATGCTCTAAAATACTGATAAATGCGTATGTCGCAGGTATAAAATAAAAAATACACTTAGAAAGAATATTATTGCCACTATAAAATGTCGATTCTTTTAAAGTGTTGAAACTTTTATTGGATAGAAGCCATCCGCGTGGGCTTCACGTTCAGTCCTCGAAAGTTCAGTTGAGAAGTATGTTGTTGTTGTTTTTTAAACCGGGATCCGCATAATCCTCTAGTGACACTGTCCCCTGAACATGCTGGTGGATACGTGGATAAAACCTTTATTCCACATATATATACGCATTTTATCGTTTGTGCGACAAGTGTAGAACAAAATCAGCCGACACGGATATGCTGGCTGATCTGGGTCTAGACTGGCTACACATGCTTTAGTTAACACGCTTACATATGGAGTAAATTAAAAATAATCAAGGTCTAAAGTCCAACCTGGGCGCACAGGAACGCATGCTGTATTGTGGACGCTTTTAAGTCATTAAAGGTTTCTGTGCTACTTCAGATGGGCGCGTCCCTGGGTATGAACGAAAAAGCCGCCAAGATCTTATGTATGGGTCTCACTAGCAGCTGAATCTAAGGGGTCATTTTGCTCATTTGTTAGGGGATTATGGCAATTTATAGCTAAATACCCCTAATGTTAGAAAAAATGACCATTCAGCTAAAATCATTGGTTTCAAAGTGAGGCTATTTCGAAAATTCAAGTCAACGAGTCATCTCCCGGGTCAAATGGTTTTACGCCCTACTCTGTCATCGAGAAACGCAGACTGGAGTACGGACAAAGATTTCACCATGTTGCAGATTTCAAGGTATAACGCCATGCCCCGACCTTCGATAAACGGATACCCGAGTGCGGACCGGAACTAGTCATCAAGTTTGAGAAGTTCTACGTCTATTCCTGACCCTCCCAGGAGAAATGTTTACGCGCATGTGCGTGGGCGATTAAAGTAGCTTAAATGTTTAACATACTGTCGCATACCCAAGTGCAGTACAAAGCTATATTTCAAAGTTTAACGCCCTCTTCATTATCCGAGAAGCCCATACATGGATGCGACAGAACCGATAACCAAGGTGTTAATCTCTTTCTCGCCGGGGAGAAATACACACTGAGGTGTGGACGACATTACTTCAAGGCCTGCCACAAAGGTACGCATGTCTTGATTGTAGATTCGACGACGCGTTTTGGATAACCATGGCTTGACCGGTTCTTCGAGTCTCCTTGCGACCACAATCCTAGGAGCTCATCCAGTTAAACAAAATGATAACATTTCCGGTGAATCAGCAAGATTTTTCAGTATCAAGGAAACTTCAACACGGACTCGAGGAAAAAAGTGTCCCCCTAGTTCAAATATGTTTAATATATAAGATTTCAAGATTATCTGCCTAAAAATCACGTATTTTGTAGACGTTAATAGCGTTTGCATGGCTAGTGTTTTAATGATCTCACGAAGTGCTCTGTAAAATTTGGCGGTAAAAATACCGTAACGGTTACCTTTATTATGCCTCCCACTTCGTTGCAGTCATCCGTCCGTACGTCCTCCAAATGTTGTGGCATCAACTCCTAATTACATTTGTAACTATAATGGCGAATTTCTTTCAAACTTGCACAGATTATAAAGCAGGATTTGTAGATGAGCGTAAAAAAACAGAATATTTCCTGCCAGAGTAATGACCCTTTGTAACATATGTTGTTTTAGCAGTCCCGAAGACACAGTCTAGTTTTATAGAATGTAAGTCACTAGGTCATTAAACGGTGTCAAAGTGAAGCATAAACTTAGTTACTGATGAAGTGAAAGAGCAGGCACCGAAGTACAAGGCATTTTGATGCAGTTTGTTTGTTACAACTGCCATGAAAGAGTCGGCACGATGTACAAGTTCCCGACTGTTAAATAATTAAACATAGCACTGTCTTATGACAATGTCCCGTTTGTCGTGCAACATAAGATAAAAACATCCTCTCCTCGCAGAGTAGCTGTAGGCGTTAGGAAGAGAAATTCAGTCTTCAAGAATTGTATTTTGCAGATATCTGATGCAACATACTTTGGACGTAGAGACAAGACTAAATCGTTTTGTCCAAGAATTCATTAAAAACTGAGATGAATTCATTTAAGTGTGCCAATGTCAATTACTAGTAGCGAAAACTAGTGCAAAGATGAAGAAAATAGCACAGAAAAGAAGTTCTTTTAACATCAAACGCATGATTAACTCAATATGTTTTATTCCGTTAAGTAGTCTAGATTATGGTTGAATGTAGATAGACCAAGGCACAATAGCATAAAATATGATCGTTGACCAGTCTCAAATCTCAAGCATCTGATAAGCTGAAATAGGCAATTTCAGCAAATCAGATTCTTGAGATTAGAGACTGGTCTGATTAAGTTTTATGATCTCGGGCCCAGGTAATTTTGACCATGAACCTTCGTGATCCTCAATTGATTCCGCAAGTTATCAAAATTTGCGATATTTTCAACCAATTTACCGATGCGCAAAGCAGTTGAGAACTTGACATCTCGTCCTTTACAAGATACTATACGACCTGTAACTGGTTTTCTGCTTTCCACATCAATGAGGATTTCACAGTATTTCCAGGGCCTGACTGAATATAAAGCAATCACGACAAGCCATCATAAGCATCACCTTGACCGCGTACATACTAAGTATATGTCACTTTTGAATATTCTTTCCATGAGATGAATACTTGTGCTAGGTTATTTGTTATCATTACCAAGTTTGATGAGATTTCCATCAGATAAGTAAAATCACATTTCAACATTTTATTTCAAACATGTAACCAAAATGGGTTTCTTACCTGAAAATTAGTTCTTATAATTATAATTAATTTGTTGTGTCAAAAATCAATATATATTCTATTGAAAATAACATTAACTTTAAAAACAGACTGAAGTTTCATACAGATTGTTATGGAATTTAAAGCTTGCACAATGAACACTATGGATTCTTTTAGATTCATCTGACCGAGAAGTGACCAGTGCAGATCCAGATCAGATGGCACATTAGGGAGTGTGCCAAATGATCTGAATCTACAGTGCTTGCATATGAGATAAAAGAGAAAGAAAGTGAAATAACTGCAAACTGCCCAATTAGCAAGACTAATCTTCAAATGGATGCTGGATAAATAGACTGTGTTGTTGATATGGCCCAGTATTTCACAGAAAGGTGACAATGTGCATTGTTTTCATGTTGTACAATACAAATAAGTCAATGAAATGTGGACTTCTAGCAATTGCCTTCATAAAAAAACAAAACAAAAGGCATATACATTCAGAAAGCACTGGACTACTTCTTTGCATCATTTTTGAACATGTGGAAGAACAAGACTTGTTATGAACAGACAGGGTAAAAAAAGTAGAAGGAGCATTCTTGGAAACCAATAGCTACCTCTTTTTAAGCATGATTTTTTTATTATTAAATAACAGAAAAAATGTTGAAATCACAAGATTTTAATTTTCATTACATTAGAAAAAAATATTATAACAAGTAAAAGTTTTAGTTTTTCACAGAATTAATCATATACTAGTATATATGAGCCAATCTCCAGAAATAGCAGTCATCACGATGTCAGAAAAAGCTGAAAATCATGTTTAAATATCATCTAAGCAGTCTGATTGTTAACGCCTTGGTCAAAAATAATACATTTAACAAAACTAATTAAGGGTCAACCTTAAATTATGTATTTCTCAAATGTATATGTGTCCATGTTACATATGTAATAAAATCATAAAATCTTGAATCTTTCAAATTCAAGTTTAAGTTCAGGTTGAAATTGAAGTTGAATATTAAAAACAAATCTTTGGATATAATTACAATGTTTTGTCTTGAGCTGAGTTACATAATTTTTGTGTTTTATGTTGAATGTATGACAAATAAAAAAGTGATTAGTGTAGATCCTTATCTGACTGCACATACATGCAGGCTGATCTGGATCTATGCTCGTCCACATGGAATTAAAGTAAAGCTATATCCATAAAATGCACTAAGCTGAACAATATATTGATCAGTTAGTAGTATTCAAAATCAGGTTTTTAGTGTGAATTTGCCATAAACTGGAAATTGAGGACTATATCATTAAGTATGGTTTTCTAGAGTCTGGCTCATATGTAATAAATAAGAGCTTTCATAATTAAGAAAATAATATGAACAGATATGTAGGTAAACACAATTTTTGAATGCAACAAAATGTGAATCATTCATATTGATTAACCCTTCACTCCATATATATATGGGTTTTACCACATAGTGCTGCCTGATCTGGATCTAGGCAGTTTGTGTACAGCTGGCTACAGCTCCAAACAGTCCCCTAGAGAAACATTATTATAAAACATGATACTGATTTTCATTGAATACAATAAGTGAAGCACAATTATGGTATATGAATGTTTTTACTCCAGGATTTGTTTACTTTTATAATTATAAAATTATACAACATATATTAAGTTATATTTGTCAATTTCCACACTATTATCCTAAAAAAAAATGCAACGCGATAACATAAAACTTTTTATGTTTACTTAATAAATATTAAGTTTCCAGTTTAAGCATAAAATTCCAGTTTCGATATGTTTATTATATCATATACTATGTAAAAACAAATGATGAACAAAAAACCGCTGTTATATTGTGTGTTATAAATTTTCAACTATACTACTTCAGTAACATCCTACGCTACAAATTTCAAAGGTGTCTATTCACAGTTCAGTGTGGAATACTTTAATGTCTTGAGTGTGGTTAACATTAATTGAATACTGAAATGACCAAACATGAGTGAATTTTTCCCAAAAAGTTTGACTAATCAGTACACTGTACGGCATGTTCTAAGTCACTTTAGTGCGCTAGTAACATTATAACAACTTCAGCTTTAAATAATAATTATTCATCTGTACATGGACCATCTATGTATATTGCATCACATTTACTTTGTTTACAAGTCTTCTACAATTTAAATAATAAATTTTAATATTTGAAAACACTTAACCCTTTCATCCACAGACACACCTTAATTGCATGGGCGAACAGTGTACATCCAGATCATCCGGCACATCCGTGCCATCTGATCAGGATCTAAACTGTTTGCTTTTTGATTCAACAGGTTATGTCCGACCAAAATGTGACCAGTGCAGATTCTGATCAGATGGCATGGATGTGCTGGCTGATCTGGATCTACACTGGTTGCATATGTGTGAAATGCATATATATGGAGGAAAGGGTCAATATTTTCATTCTGATATGTGACCTTCCACCTTTAATGCCTGATGATATAAAAAATTTCAGACTAAATGTTAAACAACCAAATTAGATACACAAACAATTCTCATTTTTTTTAAAACTAAAGAATTTAATTTCAAAGAAAATAAGTTACAACATAATAAAAAAGAAAACAAATTAAGTTATAATTAACTTTAACATCTATATGAGTAATATAAACTACATACAGTGTGTGGTAACCAAAGTTGCACAATTTGTATAATTTTATTTAATACAATCATTAATTTCAAGTTATGAAATTTTACATTTAAAACTTGAAATGTTATATTTATTGAGAAAACAAAACAGTCTAATGACTTTGCTGCTGCCTTTGTTAACTTAGGATAACAGTGTGAAATTATAACACTAAAAACTCCAAAATATGTTCATGTTTTTAATTTTCAAGGAAAAAACAATTACAATACAATATTCACAACAATTATTATAATTGAATGAAAGGAAATAATTATGTTCCGACTAAAATGACCTTCTGGACCAAAGATTATAAACATGAGATTGGAGACCAGTCTCACATCTCAAGCATTAGATTGGCTGAATTTGAGACAAGTTTTATAACCCTTTACTCAATATAGATGAATTTTATTGTTTTTGCAACCAGTTTAGATTCTGATCAACCGGCTCATCTCTGTCACCTGACCAGGATCTACACTTTTTCCTTCTTGGTCAGAAATGACCTAATAAATTAAAGCGAACAGTATAGGTCCTTGTCAGACAGCATGGATGTGCTGGCTGACTGGATCTAGACTGTTCAGCCATTAGATTACAGCCATATCCCAAGGAGTAAAGAGATAAAAAACATCATCTCCAGTACATCATTCAACAGCAACAAATACAAATCAGAAAAGAAACTGTAAAGGCTGACCAATATACAGACCACAGTCAACTGTTGGAGTTTATTGTAGTTTATCAGTAGTAAAAACACACCGGGTCCCATGTATGCCCTGGTGATGGGGCAGGAGTTTTCATACAGAAATCTGACTGATTACTTCCTTATTGTTCAGAGTTTGCACTTTAATAGAAGAGACTTTCCCTTAAAATATTAGTCTATCAACAGACATTCAAGTATTTATATATGTACTACTTTTTTCCAAATGCTCACATGACCTCCAGTAAAGTTTCAGATGAAAGTAGTGTCATTTCAATCATAAACTTCAAAATTAATGATACTGGATATGGTGAAACAAAAATATTATCTCAGCAATTGAAAGAAAGTATACAATAACCCTTAGGTTGCTATACTTGAGTACCATCAATTGTGTATCTTTGAATGTCTGAAAGTCCATTAATTGTTTGCAGGGGTGTTGTTTTTATTTAACCAATTACTGTGAATTAAACCCTTTCCTCCATAGACACATCTTGAAATGGGTGAACAGTTTAGATCCAGATCAGCCGGCACATCCGTACCGTCTGATCAGGATCTAAACTGTTCGCTTTTTGATTCATTAGGTTATTTCTGACTAAAATGTGACAAGTGCAGATCCTGATCAGACAGCACGGATGTGCAGGCTGATCTGGATCTACACTGGTTTCACACGCTTAAAAATGCGTACATATCAAGGAAAGGGTTAATTGTTGCAGGGGTGTTGGTTTTTTAATCAATTACTGTGAATTTAATCATATTAATGGGGTATTTATTTTTAAGGATTTCCTGGGCACGTCCATTTATAAATTTAAAACCACCATAAAATAACAAAATGAGCATTGAGTGTTTCAGAACATTGAAAACCACAAATATACCCCTTTACTCGACATCCATGCTGTCTTAACCCCACATCTGGATCTACACAGTTTGCTCCTAGGTCAGAAATTACTAAATGAGTTTAAAAGCAAACAGTGTAGATCAGATGGCACAATGACAGAAAGTCATTTTCTTTTTCATTTTTCTAGAAATTTATTTTTCTCTGATCTTTATTTAATTTATTTTTACGCAGAAGTGGTATTAACAACCACATTTACATATTTTATTAGAAAAGTGAAAGATTTCTTGCTTTTCCCCAACGTCCTACTGAACTATTCATTAAATACAAGTTTTCTGATTTTGTGTATTTGTTTTATCATCAGTCACATGGATGGATTCTATCAGCAGGAAGCTTCTCAAATTCCTTTAAACAGGAAAAATGTCCAAATATATGTAACAGGAATTTCATTTTCTACATCATTTTTGAAAGTTTCACTCCCTAACAAAGTTCCAGAAGACTCCCATAGCAAGTTCATCGACTTATGCAAAACACTGAAATAATTGTGCAGTATCAGATATAAAGTCTTTCATCCTTGACTAAAATTCGCCAGGACCCAGCTTTCAAATAATAGTATCACACAAGGCAGAAAACACTTCTCCACTATAAGTCTTTTAATGCTGCAAGCTGTTTTTCTATATCGTCATCTGTTGCCCTTGCTTTAGATGACTCTCCTAGCTTCCCTGAGTGAGCGGACGGAGCATCTAGCAACTGAAATATAGAAATTAACAATACATGAGCCCATGATAGTTTGCAGAGCATCTAGCAACAGAAATATAGAAATAAACAATAAATGAACTTTTGATAAAGTGGACAGAGCAACAAGCAACTGAAATATAGAAATAAGCAATATATGAAACCATGAGAGAGTGGATGGAATATCTAGAAACTGAAATATCGAAATTGACGTTACATGAACCCATGAGTGAGTGGATGGAACATCTAGCAACTAAAATATAGAAATAAGCAATACATAAACCCATAAGTGAGCGAACAGAGCATCTATTAACTGAAATATAGAATCAACAACATCTGAACACCTGAGTGCGTGGACAGTGTAGATCCAGATCAGCAAGCAAGTCTGTGCCATCTAATCATAATCGGCTTTGTTCACTTTTCATTCATTGGGTCATTTCTGATCACAAAAAGGCTAGTGTAGATCCAGATCAGATAACTTGGATGTTCCAGCTGATCTGGATCTACACTGGTTGCACACATGATAAAAACAGTATGAGTAAAGGGTGGACTAATCTTCTACACAAACACACACGACAAGAATTAGCTCGCAATGTATGAATAATGTCAATAATTGCCAAACGTGGCGTTCTTCTATACAGTTAAAATGCATTTTTTAGGTGTTTATGCCAGTGTTTATAGAACTATAGCACATTACACACAAATTAAATTTTTTTGCTGAGGAAGAGTGAAAACATGAATTGGAGTGTTTGGTGCTAAACTTGGCTCTTTTCTTAATAATGTATGAGTTAGACAGGAGATGAAAATTATAAACTTAGATTAGAAACCAGTCTCAAATCTCAAGCATCTGATTGGCTGAAATGGCGACCAGTCACCATTTCAGCAAATCAGATACTTGAGATTTGAGACTGGTTTCCATTCTTAGTTTTATAAGTTAATCTTGGGGCCTGTATTGTGCCAATCCAAAACATTGAAATTTAAGGAAATTATATGCTGTTATAATTGAAAAAAGGAAACATAAGTATTTTCAAAATAAATTTAACTGTAACAGATGTAGTGTAAGAATATATTAAATCATTAAAGCATCATTTATCAATTAGAAAACATATGTTTTCAACTTGCAAATGAGCACAGATGGATGTAAAGGTATCTGAATTAAATCTTTCATTCAGAAATAAATGGTTGTCATTAAAATTGAAGTACAGATATAGTATTATACCAATACTGTCAGAGTATGTAATTTCGGCCTCTTTGTCCAGTTATAATTTCTCTTTGACTTGATGACAAATTTCAATAAAACTTTGCATGTTTGATCATGGGTACCTATGACATATGAAAGTTTTTAACTTTGTTAGTTTTATTTATGTGATATTTTATATCACTGGTAAATACATCTAGGATCATTCAGTATTTTCTGGTGGTAGGTACATAAATATTTGGCCACTTTTAAGAATGAAATTATACAAAAATGAAAAGTAGAGTAAGCCACCTCATGTGAAAAATAAATGAACAAACAACATAATTGTGAAATTGTTTGTTTCTGCATACCCTCTTTATTCTGCAAATCTCATATAATCAACAGTCTCCAGTTTAGCATGTAGCACTTTTCTCTTTCTTCATGAAGACAAAATAAATTTCACTGAATTTCAATGGCATTACATTAAAATGTGTAAAAATGAACAACAACATGACCTTTCCGGGTTTTCCATGAATTCGTTTTAAAAATAAACCTTGATTTATAAATAAAATGAGGCCATTCACCAGGTACCCACAATGAGCTGTTTCTATACAGGAATACTGTTTCCTGAATGTAAAATGTTGCATTTTAAGCAAATCTGATAATTTATATGACCCATCTTTAAATAATATATAACATTTTTAAATTTGTGTTTATATAATGATAAGTTTGATGTCTGCTGGAAAACACTTCATTATTTGTCCAAACACTTTAACATGTGTTTAATTTGATCCTTGGTGAACCTCAAGTTTGTCGCTTTCAGCATATGATGTCATTACCCCGCATGATGTCATATTTACAATTAGTACAATAAAGAGTTATCTATCAATTAATTTTATAAATACTAACTGAATTGAAGTATTCTTTCAGATTCTGTCTTTAAGATAAACGTTTCTACTGACAGTGATAATGGATTAAGGATCAATGTCACAAAAACTCTTTTAATCAGGTGGCCGAATATTTACTTACAGGCAAACATTACGTACTCTGCCAGTATAGGAAATTAACAAGTAACAAACAGTAGGCCTACCTTTCCTGTAATATCGATACCGATTTCATCGAGGACCTGTGAGACAATGGCGTCTTGCTCCTCTTCATCACCTGATTCTGTTAGGATATCATCTAATGTGTCATTAACTGCAACAAAACAAAACATTATAGCAAAATCTGTTTACCAGTAAAACCAAGAGAAAATGAACCCTTTACTCCATTTATATGACTTTATCACATAGTCAAACAGTGTAGATTCACCCCATGGGATATGGCTGTTGTCCCATGGTGAACAGTATTGATTCAGATCAGACAATACATTATTTTCTTTTAAATTCAATTGGTTATTTCTGACTAAGAAGCCACATTTGGTCTCGTGTAATATTGTTTACATACGCAACTCGAAAAATACAAACCTACAGATTGCTTACTGTTATAATATTCCATATATTCCATGTGCGAAAAGTGTAGATCCTGATCAGCAAACTCATAAATGCAGTCTGATCAGGATCTTTACTGTTCACTTTAATATTATCAGACAACGTTTGCCAAGAAGCAAATATTACAGATCCTGATCAGATCAATGTTCAAGCCGATCTAGATCTACACCAGCTGCATTCAGGATATAAGGTGATAAAGCCCCAGGTGGCATATCAAATAAAATTTGTAAAACAAGAAATATCTTTAAAAAAAGATAAACAGTGTAGATGGTATATGAAATGATGCAGTTTATAGCTGCTATTATTCACTTCATCTTAAATTTACGTGTAAAAATATATAATTTCATTGAGAATCCTACACAATGACTTTAATAAAATTACTTAGATTTGAATGTAAAATTACATCCCCCACATAATAAGGAACAGATAAATAGATTTTAGTTCTGTTGATAAATGTGAATCTCATAATTATGAAAAAACGTATTTTAAAGGTCTTGGCTTTATTAATACCTTAAACATAATAAACAAGGTAGTAGAAGATATATCAATTACGGAGATAATAAATAACTTATTGTTAGCAATAAAAAAGTAATAAATAGTTATAATTGTTTTCTTTATAAAGTTGAAGAGAAATTCCTAGGAATATGAAACAATTCTAGAAAATACCGCAACTTTCTACTCTATGAAAGCAGTATGCTTTAAAAGCAATCTGATAAAAAATCATTTTCTGAAAACCACTACGCTAACATGTTTGTAGATCTGACTTGAGTGCGATTGTTATAATAGCAGACTCGAAGTTTTTCGCGGAACCTATTATATGCAGTTGCCAGATTTAAGACAAGTATTGCACAACGTATTGTAAAAGGTCTTAGTTTTGTTTATACTTATAACATAATATATTAGATGATATATCTATTGCTGAAAGAATAAAATATATCTAGTGAAGATTTCAATACTTAAATAGCGAACTCTTTGTTTATATCGCGTAGCATATTATACTGTATGCAGCTTTCAGATTTAAGAGACAGGTAAACATTTTAATTAATGAAAAAGCTGGGATAAATTTCCATTAACTAAAATTTACAAATATAACAATAGTTCAAGCTCGCAGATTTTATTACTTAATTTTAAATTTTACAGTGAAGTATAACAGTGTTTTCTTTTAGGTAGTTACTTTCACTTTCATTTTGGATAGGATGATAAGGAGCGATTGTATTGTTTTTGACAAATAAACCTAGCTAATGACAAGTACTGGAGTGTGCCTCATTTCAACACCTTTTGACTTAACAGAATAGCAAAGATCTTAACATCACAACAATAATTGTTTCAAACAGTGTAAACTCGTTGTTCTTAAAAACCCACTAGATACCACTTCACCCTGCCAGATGCCTCTCTGGTATATAAATAGCTACCAATCAAAATAGTTTTTTTCATTTTCCCCCTGCATAATTATAAAATATGAGAATTATTTACAACACTTCATTAGTTAATAAATTAAGTCAAATGCAACTTTAGACAGCTACGCCGAAAAAAATCTAGTGACCATTTAACTGTAAAAGATTAATATTTCATTGGTGTATTGTTTGATGATGCTAATTTGGGTCTACACAGGCAGCAAAAGCAAATAAAATATGCCTGTAATTATTTTACTGAGCCACGAGTTTTTGGCTCTGAAGTAACCATTCAATGAAAGGACACCACAACAAACACTGGGGGTAATTATAGGTTATTCCACAATACATGTACATTAAAGCCTGCAAATAAAATATTATGTCTAAGGAGCATTATATGCTTTAAAAGTGTAATTCAATTCTGTGTGAAACACATTAACAGTTCACTGTTCTGCAAGTCTTATTTTCAGTTCTAGTTTATTATTAAGTACCGGCATAATAAGGTTCAAAGGAAACTGTCTAGGAAAACAAACTGAGAATTTTAAAATGAATAATATGGCCTTGCCTTTCCTAAAGATAATAAAATAATAATTGTTCTATTTATGATGAGCAATATTGTCCATGGCAGAATATCATTTTTGCCACTTATCCTAATATAAAACCAATAACCTATGAATTCAAGCATTGCTGTTCATAACTAAAATCAAATTAATCTGTTTTCTGTATGTTGTTATTTTGCTACTTGTTTCAACCCAAATAGGACCAAATGCTCTTATGACAGGATGTGGCTTAAATTTCAAACATGTTTACTGTCAGCATTTGTATGAAAATATGTATAATAAAAAACTAATTTTTTTAGGTTTTCTGTCACCTAACATTATTTATTCTTTGTTTTTTCTAAATATAGTAAACAAGTTATCCTTGAGTATTGTGGTATCATTAATTTAACACTGGTTCCATAATTTGCACCAGGAAAAGTGAGCAAAATCAACCCCAGTGAAAGGGCTAGATTTATGATAGCTCAAAAGTGGCCATAAATATAAAAAATTTTCAAACCACATATACATCTCAGAATGTATGCTTTTTATAGCCTATAATGGTTGTTTTCTCTCTGAAATTTAAATTTAAGATGAACTTAATAACCATTCTTTTTTTTTACTTGCCCCAGTTTAGCCTATTGTCCAACTGCATTAACAGTGACTAACATAGAGTTACTGAATAATTAAAAGAATAACCATTAATTTTATGTATTCAAATGCATTAAGATTAGAAATCTGTAACAAAATCAACAATTTTATGTATTTTAAGGCCAATATTAAGCCTTCATGAACCTGCTTGTTTAACTATGTAAACTAAAATGTCATAGAATGGCTTCTTTGCAAAAAGTCCCAAACACAAAAATTAACCTTTTCTTGATATATACACATTTTTACACAAGTGCGACCAGTGTAGATCCAGATCAGCCAGCACATCCGTGTCGTCTGATCAGGATCTGCGCAGGTCACATTTTGGTCATAAATAACCTAATTAATCAAATAGCAAACAGTTTAGATCCTGATCAGACGGCATGGATGTGCCAGCTGATCTGGATCTAAACTGTTCGCCATAGCAATAAAGGTGTTTCTATACAGGAAAGGGTTAATTAAATGATACATGAACCATTATGTTAAACCAAAGTAATGGTATGCTGCCTTCTTGTAAACTGCCAAGAGTACAGTCAGTTAAAAAGTTAGTGAAAACTTTGCTGACCATCCTTTATATCAATAAATTAAATTAATAAAATTTGTTATCCTGAAGAATTTCTTAAACAATTATCATGATTATTATGATGATTTTAAGAAAAACAAAGATTTCATATCAGTAACAGAATGAAAAAGCTGAAAGTCATTTTTAAATATTCTCAATGGATAAAGATATATGTATGCAGGGTAAAATTTGGAGACAACTTGTTTTTCCCTTTTCACAATCCCATTAAGTGACTTACAATATAGTACCATGTGCACTGTAACTTATAGAGTTCCTTGGCAGATTTTCTTATTTTTTATCAACATGTTCACAAGATATTGCAAACAACATCGCCCTGCATTTCTTTAACCCTTGAGTTTATATCACAGCTTGTCAATACAATACCAAAACACAGTAACATACTCATTTCTTCTGACATTTCCATTTTCATGGCTTCTTTAGAAAACTCGTTCATCATCTTGGCTGTCTGCTGCGGATCCATCACCTTGTTCATCTGCTGCATTGTCTTAAAACATACCAAACACCATGTTGTATTCATTGCTGACATGTAACATCATACCAAAAACATTCATTATTAATTATATATTATGTATTCAATGTTGTATTACATTTTATTAATTAACTATCTTAATATATTTGCCTAGCAAATCTCGTATTGGCCCAGTTCAGTCTTCATACAAATTTGATGTTTTTATTGTGTTATTTAATAAAATTGTCATTAATCAAGTGATTTCACATTGGCCATGTTATTGGGCCTCAGGCAGTCACATTAGCCCTCGGCCTTAGGCCTCGGGCTAATATGAATACCCTCGGCCCAGTCACAAGGCCAATATGAATTCACTTGATTAAATAACATTATAGTATAAATTTAACTTGACATGTATCAAGAACTGATATTAAAACAATAATTCCTGAAAAAAGGGTCAATAACATAAAATCAGGGCCAAAACAACTTTCACAGAGCCAGTATGAAATGGACAAATTTGATTGGTTGATGCAGCAGGGCCAATACTAGATTCTTCCTAGACCAGTTTCTTTGTCTGCCGTTTTGAAAATTACATTATCCCAGTAACAAAACAGACTAATTGAAAACTGTATTTAAGAAATGACCAAATGAAAATAATAAGTGATGCAGAGTTTAAATCTATATTTCTGCTTTTGGTAATATTTTTCTGTGTAATAAAAATCTTCAACTCAACAGTACTACAACAACAATAAGGATGTCAGCAGCAAGAAAGAGACTAAAATAATCAGGAAAATTTAAGATTATTCTTGATTTGAGCAAGTGTATTAAACCAAATAAATTAACTTCTATGACAAATAGTCCACACTGACTTCTGTGACAAACAGTCCATATTAACTTACATGGCAAACAGCTTATTTCTGCAGTTTTTCAATACAGTACAGTGTAATTTGTATAATGTCTGAGATATGATTTAACATGGCCATACCTTAGTGGTTGTTCCCATAGCAGTTGCCATCTTCATATTGGAGTGCATCAGCTGAAAACAACAACATCCATTTTTGTTAACTTTTATACATCTTATTCCACATTGCAATATGACGTAAATGAATATATAAGTTTAAAATACCAAAAAGCTTCTTAAGTTTTTCATTGAGAAACATTAACTGGTGTCCATTATGTTTTAATACCTGTCACAGATGTATGTGAAGTTCAATTTCAGACTTTATTGTCATAACTTGTATGCTTCATTTAAATTTGCTTAAATTCATACCATTCCACCATGTTTAACTCTTTATTCCATACAATATGAATGTGAATAATATAGATGCTGATCAGCCAACATATCCGTGCCGTCTAATAAGGATGTTTGATTTTCGATTAGGTTATTTCTGACAAAAAAGTGACCTGTGTAGATCCAGATCAGATGGCATGGATGTGCAAGCTGATCTGGATCGTACAATTTAACTGTCTGATCATGGTCTATACTGTATCCTAACTGGTCAATAAATCTATTTAATGCATTCTTGTAAAACAGGAACAATGAACACTGAACGGACATGCTCAAACAGAAAGCCAGACGATTCTGTTATTTTATAAAATTAAGTGGATCGAGGGTTAAAAATAGCAATATTTAACAATTTACTTAAAATGGTATCAATAAATTTTGGACGATTTTATTTTCGTGTATTTCATGCTAGAAAAAAAATGAGCAGGAAAAACACAGTGAAATTTAACCATATAATAGCCTACCTCATGAGAATTAAATAACTGTATATATTTCTGGCCATGCAAAATGTCATAAATTTGCAGCCACCCTGTTAAATTTGTCCACATGAAATTTTAATGATTCCAGTGTAATTTTTTTCTGTAGAGTGATTTAATATCAACAGCTTGTTGGTAGTTACACATACTTTGTCTCTCCAGTTCTATTTTTAAACATACCTTTTGTTGATTTCCTATTGCAGATATTTTCGAACCTGTGTTTAAACTTCTTGCTTTCTGTTTCCGTAAGGCCACCAACTGTTTGGCTAATACTGTGCAAGCCTGAAACAAACAAGAAATGATTGCCTAGTCTCATAACTTATTAGCCTATCAGAACTGAAACTTAACCCTTTCCTCCATAGACATTGCATGGGCGAACAGTTTAGATCCAGATCAGCCAGCACATCCGTGCCATCTGATCAGGATCTAAACTGTTCGCTTTTTGATTTGTTAGGTTATTTCTGACCAAAATGTGACCAGTGCAGATCCTGATCAAATGGCATGAATGTGCCGGATGAGCTGGATCTACATGGGTCACACATGCGTAAAAATATGTATATATGGAGGAAAGGGTTAAGCTGAAACAAGTAATTACCCTCTTTCAAGTCACCCATTGACATCATTTTCTGCAGATAATTTCAATAAAATGTGTTGTCAAATATGTTTTTTAAACCTGACTGGAACTTATTTTATGACAAAATTATTTCAGAAAATGACTTCAAAATGTGATTTGAACAATGCATTTGTGCATCAATTGGAAAACATTTGACCACCTTATTTACTATCTATGTGATATAAAATATTTATTTCGGAATACCCCGCACAAGTGGTATAGAAACAGATATACTACAAAAAAAAAAATGAAAATGACTTCAATGTTGACTTAGCACATGTATCTATGGAGATGTATTTCCTTACCTGTTTATTTCCTTGCTTCGCAGCCTTCTTTATTTCCATTTCCTGGAATACATTTACAATACACTTGTAAAATATCTTAAGAATTTATGAAAAACACACACAAATATATACAACAGCAGAATTTTTACTTCAAAAATTCGAAAAAGTATTTTCAGAAAGTTCTTTAAAAAGCTTTGAAAAATGACATTAAAGATTTTTCTAATACAAAATTTATCATTACTTGGCAAAGGCAGTGCTTTGGTGGGGGTGGGGACAGGGGATTGAGGGAGGTTATATAGGGGGATCTTTGTATATTACAGACCCTTTGTTGTCAACATTCTTAGCCCTGCCCCAGCTTATTTAATAATTATTTATTTAATTACCGGTATATTATGGAGAAAAGGGTTAATTTCACTGAATGTTCACTAACTCTATGAGTAATATCTTACAAGCTTCTTTTCTTCCTTTTCCATCTTTCCCCTGTCTCGTTCAAGATCTCTCTGTGTTTTACGCATCACTCTGTCATTAGATTTGAGTTGCTCTGTAAAGAGAGGACATATGAAAGTATAAAAAAGTGAAACACAAATATTTAATGAGGTGGATTTCAATATGGTATAATAATACAATCCAAAGGCATCATTCATGATTTTATAATGCATCTGAAAATTTCGGACTGAATATCTAGTTAAGAACACCATCAAATTACAATTGAAACATTATTTCGGGGAACATAACAGGAAAAGGTGTCTTAAAATCTATCTTTGAAATGACATCAAAAATTGAGAAGACAACATTGCTTATTAGGCATTCCATAGGTAAGAGTAACACTATTCAACTATAATGGGTAACAAAATCACATATTTATTAGTTAAGAAACAATAATCTATACATGTAATTATTATAACTAAAATGTCAAACAATAACATTGAAAGCACATTTTCCATTGACATACCCTATTTATTGTTGGAGGTTACAAAAAGACAATATTGGCTTTAAAATACCTATTGAATAGACATTTAATTAAAAAAAGTTGATATGGAAATATGAGTATCGATATATAAATTATACTTGTAGAATGTAATATTAAACGAGAGGTCAACATAGAGTGACCAATATTTATTTAATATTAATTGAGGAAAAATCTAGTATTGGATTTTGGTGGAATCAGACGGCAATTTGACGTCAGGAAACGTAAAGTGTAGATGTCCTATTGTCTAAAAAGTGACCATTACTACAATAACAAAGGATTAAAGTCAACACATGGTAATGATGTTTAATAGTTTTACTCCCCAGCTGAAATTGTGTCGGCTGTGATTGTTTACACACAAAGTATGTAAAAATATTCAACGTCATATTGATCAAGTTAATGTCTTGACAAGAAGTCAAGAACATACTGTATCATAATCCAACAAAAACGAACTTACGTTCAACCGTAGGTTTCTTTGAGAAAAAACCCGACATTGTAAATTATGTCAGAAACGTTCAGGAGTAAACAAAGTTTCGTTCTGCACTGACTAAATTTATGATATATCAATAACTTTTAGTTAAATTAGGCTTTTTTGGCTCATATGATTTTTACCAATCCCGGAAACGATTAGTCAGGTAAACAAAACGAATGGATTTTGCAAGCGTTTGTTAAGCTATCGAAGGGGAACAACTCTCGTTAAAAAATTAGTTTATTTCAGAAAATAATTTTTGACATTCTTTTTGGTTAGTCTTATTATTCTTTAGGATATATTTTCCATTTAAGTAGAGATTATATAAATACCGTTTACTGTATCTTGTTTTCCAATCATTGTTCCTGTAAACATTGCAGAAATTTGAACGTTCAAAACTGTAACCGAAACCGGACAGAACAGAATCGGGTAAAATACTACTCCAGAAAAATTAAATTTAAATTTTGACGCATGAGCTAACCATGAAATTATTGACAATTATTATTTATGCAACATAATATTTCAAAATTATAGGTAGTGTCATGCAGAGTGTGCTTTACAGATGAACCCTTTATAATAAATAATTTTGGGTCTACACTTTACTAACACATTCTTTTTTTTTCTTTTGATAGACCGTAACAGTGATCGGACAGTCTAAACCAAATTTACTATTTAAAAAAATTACTGTATTAGATCTGTTTACATGTGATGACCCGGCAGGGTTCAAAATCATCCTGATATTTTGATCCAAGTAACGGTTTACCGATATAGTGTGTCGCTTTAAAAATGATCTGATGTAAAATCAAAACATGCTGAATTCACAGTTATGTATCTTGGGCACTTGAACTTCTGAAACGTTCAGAATTTGTCTTTTATTATGACTCTTATCAGTGTCACTGAGAGGATAATATTAATAAACTGTATTTATCGTATACTGTCCAGTTTTCAGTACCGTCCTATTTTCGTTATAGGATGGTTTACTGCTTTGCACATTACAGAAACACTCTGGAACGTCATAGCTTTCTGTGGTAAGCTGTCATATCTGACATACTGCCCAAAACAAGTGCAAATCAGATTAGAAACATAATTTTTTTGTGAAGTTACGATTGACCATATATTTTGTAACACTTTTTTGGTGATTCAGCAAAAAGTAGTGTTTCCAGTAGAAAACTAACAGTTTGAACTGCTATTTAAAGTTGCATGATGCCATTTGATTTATAATCCTGTACTGCAAATGTTTTTGTGTGTCTTGAACCAGTTAACGGAAATAGGATATATTTCCAAGATGGCTGAAAATATCACTGTGTTAGGTTTTTTCTTTTCTTTGAGTTTAAATGAATGAACAAATGAATAAAATTTGTATTAATATTTAGAAGGATAAACAAATTTAATTTAAGTCATGTTGTTATCTGAGTTGCTGTTTATTTACATGACGGAAATCAAGCTAGTCACTTACTATACTGAAAACTGGTCGGACGATGCTAGTGACACTTGACAATTAACATTTAGGGTTGTTTATTGGGTAACTGATAGTTTATGTTGGTAATTGTTATTGAAATCACAAGTTAGCCTTGTGTTTTATTAGCCAACTGACTACAATAAGCAGACTTGTTTAATGATTGAATGTATTTTGTGATGTTTAAAAGATGTGTGTATCTGGATAATGGGAAATTTTCGCATTTAAATTGTTCACTGTTGATCAAAAGTGAATGTTTTGGCATGTTTGCAAAAAAAATACACTGGAGGATGAAATGACCAGTCACGCAGTTTCCTCTAACCTGGAAACAAAACTTATTTTAATATTAGCTCAGCTGCAACATTTGTGTATTTAGGAGCAGGTCAATACAGGATTCATTAAGGTTGCTTGAACCATTTTTTGGGGCAGTGATATTTAATTTTCATGAGGATTTTGGCAGAAAAATGGAAATTATTTTGTAAATACAAGAAGACTGTCCTAAACAAACCTCCTTTCTGGAAATCTTGCATCACACCCTGTGTATTACATTTGTAATGTTAATGATTTGTATGGGCTGCAGGGCTGTAAGATGTCCAAAAATTGATCAAAATCCTCCAAGAGGCGTTTTGAAAATTGATGTCCAAAAAGTAAAGTGCTTTAAAAATTAAATTTCAGTTGAAAATACTTATTACTATTAAAATTTTTAAACTTAATTGTCCATATGTCCATTAATTTTGTTTTCCCAACATAGACAATTACCACGCATAAATTTCCCAATCTGAAAGGCCAGGGCCTCTTCCCAATTCTGATGGAAAGCCCTTGGCTGTTTATGAAATGTGCTGAAATAGACACTGTCAGTTTATGAAGACGGCTGTTTTACAAGTTGATGAAAAATCCAGTTTTGAGCACCTAAACCCAGCTGAAAATTATGTTTTTGCCCATTTCAGATAACACATGTATGTCTGTAAAGTGTGTGACTTTGACATTTCTTAATGTTTTGTAATTGATGACCTTGCAGAAAATAGGTATATTTTATTAAGTATAAAAGTCTTGGCATGAAACGAAACAAAATCAACAACACAGGTCAGTTTTCAAAGAAAAAAAGGACTGAAAATGACCTGTTTACCTTTTTTCTGCAATCAGCTGGTATAATATGTGTATAGGTTTGAATGGAAACATTGAGAGTAAAAGGTACTGTAACATTAGCTGTAGGCATTTCAAGGATACAATGAAACCAGTGTATATTTTAATTTGTTTTTTTGTTATTTAAATTTTATATTCTTGTTAAGTTAATAGGTCACGCAATAAGCGCACATAAGTGACTACTCTTTTACCATTAAAATATTCAGCTATTGATACATCTTATGACTGTTTGTTTCAGGCTATAATATTCATAACAATGGATGTTGAGGTCCTTACAGAGGTTCCTCAGAGTATGAAAAGACTTGTGCGCCTTGTAGCACGCGGCTTTTATTCTATAGAACACGCATTAGTCATAGACATGCTGGTTCGTCATCCATGCATGAAGGAAGACGACATGTTGGAGCTGCTCAAGTTTGACAGAAAACAACTCAGAGCTGTGATAAATACTTTGAAAAGTGAAAAGTTCATAAAAGTAAGAATGAGAGTGGAAACTGATTCAGAAGGTCGGACTACTAGGCATAATTATTATTTCATTAGTTACATCATGTTTGTGAATGTTGTGAAATACAAACTGGATCATGTGCGCAGGAAGATTGAGATGGAGGAACGTGATAATACTAGCCGAGCTTCATTCAGATGTGACGAGTGTCAAAAGTCTTTCACAGATTTGGAGGCTGACCAGTTGTTTGATTTTTTCACACAGACATTCAAGTATGATTTCTTTTTATTATCTAATTGAGCTAAAATTGACTACTATATTTTTTTTTTCATAATTCCTTGTTAGTTTCACTTTTGTTCTGTTATAATATCAGAAAGTGTTGCTAGGCAGCATGAGAAAAAAGTGCATACGCTCAAAATTTTAGACATACCACAAGATAAAAAATCTGAGATTGAGATTAGCCTGCTATCTCAAGCAGCTGAGCGCTGAAAGATAAACACAGTTTACAAACTGACCAATGGTTACCCAGAGTTTGAAACGAGCTTTGTGACACAGAGTTTATATCAGCATATTTTTGCATTTACTACAAAACAGTGTATACCAATATTTTAAGGTTTCAATGTATAAGATTTAAGCACTAAAAGCTGTCAGCTTTAATTATTTAAGTTCACTTATTTCAAGCAATTAAAACTATTGGTTGTAGGTGCACAATATGTCAGAATGAAGTGATAGAAGACGAGAGTGCTGTAAACAAGAAAGATGCTCGCACATTGCTGGCCAAATTTAACGAGCAGATTCAACAGCTGTATGACTTACTGCGAGAGTGTGAAGATGTGCGACTGGCTCCCGAACTCATGGAACCCGAACCTACAGATATAAAAGCTACACAAAGGTTCGTAACAAATGTTGAATTTCTGTTGTTTTGTGTTTGTGTGTGTGTTGTTTTTATGCCCCCGCCATATAATGGCGGAAGGGCATATAGTGTTCACCCTGGCTGTGGGTGGGTGGGTGTGTGTGTCAGTGTGTGTGTATGTTCGAAAATCGTGTCCGCTCTGTAACTTTGTTATTTCTTATTGGATTTTAAAATAACTTGGTATGAATGTTCACCTTATCAAGACGGTGTGTTGCGTACAATACCCATGCCCGTAGGTCCAAGGTCAAGGTCACTGTTTCTAAAAATAGCATTTTCTTGTCCGGGCTGTAACTTCCTTATGATTAGAGGGATTTGAAAATAACTTGGCACAAATGTTCACCATGACAAGGCGGTGTGTCGCGTACAACACCCATGCCTGTAGGTCCAAGGTCAAGGTCACTGTTACTAAAAATAGAATTCTGTTGGAAAAATCTTGTCCGCTCTGTAACTTTGTTATTTCTTAATGGATTTTAAAATAACTTGGTATAAATATTCACCATATCAAGACGGTGTGTCGCGTACAATACCCATGCCTGTTGGTCCAAGGTCAAGGTCGATGTTACTAAAAATAGAATTTCGTTGTCCAGGCTGTAACTTCCTTATGAATGGAGGGATTTCAAAATCACTTGGCACAAATGTTCACCATGATAAGGCGGTGTGTCATGTACAACACCCATGCCTGTTGGTCAGAGGTCAAGGTCACTGTTACTAAAAATAGAATTTCGTTGTCCAGGCTGTAACTTCCTTATGAATGGAGGGATTTCAAAATCACTTGGCACAAATGTTCACCATGATAAGGCGGTGTGTCATGTACAACACCCATGCCTAAAGGTCAGAGGTCAAGGTCACTGTTACTAAAAATAGAATTTTGTTGGAAAAATCTTGTCCGCTCTGTAACTTTGTTATTTCTTAATGGATTTTAAAATAACTTGGTATAAATATTCACCATATCAAGACGGTGTGTCGCGTACAATACCCATGCCTGTTGGTCCAAGGTCAAGGTCGATGTTACTAAAAATAGAATTTCGTTGTCCAGGCTGTAACTTCCTTATGAATGGAGGGATTTCAAAATCACTTGGCACAAATGTTCACCATGATAAGGCGGTGTGTCATGTACAACACCCATGCCTGTTGGTCAGAGGTCAAGGTCACTGTTACTAAAAATAGAATTTTGTTGGAAAAATCTTGTCCGCTCTGTAACTTTGTTATTTCTTAATGGATTTTAAAATAACTTGGTATAAATATTCACCATATCAAGACGGTGTGTCGCGTACAATACCCATGCCTGTTGGTCCAAGGTCAAGGTCGATGTTACTAAAAATAGAATTTCGTTGTCCAGGCTGTAACTTCCTTATAAATGGAGGGATTTCAAAATCACTTGGCACAAATGTTCACCATGACAAGGCGGTGTGTCGCGTACAACACCCATGCCTGTAGGTCCAAGGTCAAGGTCACTGTTACTAAAAATAGAATGCACAAATGTTCACCATGATAAGGCGGTGTGTCATGTACAACACCCATGCCTAAAGGTCAGAGGTCAAGGTCACTGTTACTAAAAATAGAATTTTGTTGGAAAAATCTTGTCTGCTCTGTAACTTTGTTATTTCTTAATGGATTTTAAAATAACTTGGTATAAATATTCACCATATCAAGACGGTGTGTCGCGTACAATACCCATGCCTGTAGGTCAAGGTCACTGTTACTAAAAATAGAATTTCTTGTCCGGGCTGTAACTTTCTTATAAATCCCTCCGATTTCAAAATAACTTGGCACAAACTGGGTCCAAGGTCAAGGTCACTTACTAAAAATACATATGTCTGCTACATATTTTTTTGTGGATCAGTCCATTAATACTGTAGCCGGTTTGCTGTTGAACCCTGCTAATAATACCAGTACCTCTTTAAAAAGTGATCTAAATAGTGGGATGGTCTTATTGTCACCGATTCTACATGTATTGATTGCAATCATGAATGACATAAAATTGTATAGAATCATTATTAATAACTTAACTTACCACTAGTTTTTGATGCTGCAATCTTAAAAAAATTGTTTTTAAGGAGAAACAAAAGCTTTGCTTAATGTATTTGTTTTTTAACATATTTTCATGGCATAACTACCACCTTCTTCACAGAGATTTCCATTATGAGCAGACAACAGTGCCCTAAATACAAACAATTTTCTTGATCTTCAAATTTATGCATATTTTTACAATTACTCGCACATCACTGTCTTGAAAATGTTACTGTTCCCATCAGTGCACTTAAGTGTCTCATAACAGCGCATAGCGGGGGCATCCGTGTCCTATGGACACATTTCTAGTTTTTTAGTGAAACATGTGATGATAAACATGATAAAAACAACTATTACAGAATGGTAAGAGCCTGTTTGGTACAAAGGTAAGGGTTTATAGTCTGTAAGTACTGAACGTTTTTCAACCGACTTTCACATTTACCCCCCGATCACTGGATATAAGTCGTCCATACAATAGATAACTGTGTGTAAACATTCAACTGTTTTGTAGAGTCTGAGCTGTTGTTATTTTTACCCAATGAACACGGATATCTCAGTAGTTAAGGTCAGACCTTGACATCTGTGCCATCAGATAGGATCTACACTGTTTGCTTTTTTATTGTTTAGGTAATTTCTGACCATGAAACAACCAGGGTACATCCAGATAAGTCAGCAAAGATTTGTCAGCTAATCATGATCTACACTGTTAGCCTATGCCATTTAAAGTCATATATATGGAGTAAAGGGATAGCTGAGTGTAGACAACTTACTATTGCATGACATTTTTCCCACACAAATTTATCATTTCTGGCTTTGCACAAAAATTCTTTCCCGGCAGAATAAAATGATACCACAGTACATTTTTTTTATATGATTGTTGGTTACAACAGGAAGCTTGGTTGTTATTAGAAACAAACAAACCATGTAAGGTGAACATACTGTTGAATAATGGTATGACAGACAGTACAGTAACAAAGCACATTCTTGCATAACAGATAAATGTGTTTTACTTTGTGTGCTACATGAGTGTATTCAATGTTTTCAAGTTTCTGACATAATATATTCAAGTTAGTGATGTCATATAGAAAATAAGGTTTGCGTAAATGTCAATATTTAGTGTAAGGAAACAAAATTTAGAGTATATACATATACACAAATGTTATTATCAGTTAAAGGTATGCAAGAAAAATTATCTTGCTTGAGACATTCGGTAAAGATAAACAGATTTTTCCAACTTCACCTCGCACTCATGCAAGATACTTATACAGTATTCTCATACTGTGTTAGCATTCATTTATAAATATTGAAATGAAATACGTTTCTAGAGCAAAGAATCCCAAAAATCCAACAGACACAGATAAATGGAGTGGGGATGCGACAAGGTACACATCGTTTGGCTATACTGATACGTCTGTGGTTGTGTCAGTCGGGGAAGAGAAGAAACAGGACAAAGAGGCTCCGAAACAACAGCCAGTCTGGATGACAAAGAGTACAGTAGATGGCGTGCCGCAAGATAATAGTGGTCAGGTAAGACATTGTTTGGTTTTTAATATCCAGAATAAAAGAAGAAAAGTCTGCAAAATAAAATGGGAAACTCTTATTTCCGGTATATTTCTGATGCAAGTAAATGCAAATATCAAGAGAAAGTTGATCACCTTGTTGTTGGTTATGGAAGTTATTGGTTCAATATCTGTCAATTTTAATAACAATAGTTTTCAAAAATTTATTTGGTTGTGGCAAATTAAGAGTTAGGTTTTGTTATTTCCTAATAAATAAGGGAGTTATTTACAAAATATGCATATTTTTCAGACATTAAAATTCATAAAATGGATAATTTGGTAGAATTTATGAAATTGGACAATTATCAAGAAGTTATGAGCATTTGAAGTTCATACTCAATAAATGCTCAATAGAGCCATCATGTAAAACATTGAAATCACTAAGGCCCTGATTATAGATTTATAGCAAATTATTTTGTGTGGTGCTGATAATGTGGTGTTTTCCGAATGACATGTGCATTATGGTTTCGCTAACCTGGTTAGTATTTCTGACCCCAGAATGCACAGCTGCAAAATCAAAATGGATGTTCATATGCATATTTTTGCATTTACTACAAAACAGTGTATTCCAGTATTTTAAGGTTTCAATGTAAAAGATTTTTGTACCCTTGCATTGTTTTAAAGCATTACATCTTCCTTTAGGCAAACACCATGTTTAAGTTTAAGGAGAAGTTCAATTGCTTCGTATTTTAATAATTTAGCGCTTTTGATGATTTTGCCAAAAACAGAAATTCAATATTAAGTTTTGTATCCAGATATCTTACTGTTTTTTTTTTCAGTTTATGGCAGAGAGCGTCTCAGAACACAAGAAAGAACAAGATGGCCGCCCAGATGTGAGCCGAGAGATTGAGAACTTATTGATGATTCATGAAAAGAAGAACAATCCTAGCATTCCAGCTATACCAGGAGTTCCTCTCGCGGAGGAGAGTGACAGTAGTGATAGTGACGCGGAAACATCACAGCCAGCAGCACAGTCTAATGAAGGTTGGTTCAGAGTTTGTGCTTTCATGTAACTGTTACCATACTTCATTTTTTTATTGTAAAGGATTAATCCTTATCTAAGGTACTTATATATGAGAGTTATGACATGTGCGATCTGTGTAGATCCAGATCACCTGGCACAGATATGTCATCTGATCTGGATTAACACTGGTTGCCTCTTGGTCAGAAATAACTCAGTGAATCAAAAAGCGAACAGTGTAGATCATGATCAGGTGGCACAGATGTGCCAGCTAATCTGTATCTGCACTTTAACATATGAATTACATGTGATATTCATTGATGATTCATCAACACATGTATCCATAATCTCTGTGCCAAAGATCACAAAACTAAATCTGGAGATCAGTCCCAAATCTCAAGCATCTGATTGGCTGAAATGGCGACCAGTCGCCATTTCAGCCAATCAGATCCTTGAAATTTGAGACTGATCTCAAAACGTAGTTTTATGATCTTGGGACCTGATATCATTTTAGTTGAATCCTTTGTCTCTTTAACACTTGTGATTATATGCTTGCACTAGCCATGAATTCAAATTATTGCACCGTTTACTGTAATACATGTGAACCATACACTGCTTGTTTCTGTCATTACACATTGGGAAGAATCTTGTGGTTTCAGATCAGAAATTAAATTTTTACAATAAATATTTTAGACATTTTATGTTCTCAGAAACTTCATAATTGTCACCCTTGAATTTTAGTTGTTCGTGAACTGTTTTCTCTTGTTTGTTGGTGTAGGAAAAGTAGCATTCTCATTGTTATTTGTGAATGTGAGCATTATTCAGATGTGTTTATTTGCAGCTGTAGCGAACATTGAAAGTGAAGAAGAGGAGGAGGAAATCGTCATGGTTACCGTGGCGGGAACACGGGTACCGTTGTCAGACGTCACAGATGAAATGGTGTCTAGAATGTCACTAGAGGAGAAAGCAGAATATATACGAGTCGGTCAGGAAATGTACAACGACATGTATGAATGAGGTCAGTTATGTTTTCTGTTGAATGTTAACCCTGTTCTCAATATAAAGGCAATTTATCCCATGTGCAGTTTAGATCCAGATCAGCCAGCACATCCATGCCATCTGATCAGGATCAGCACTGTTTGCTTTATGGTCAAAAATTACCTATTTAATAAAAAAGTGAACAGTGTAGATCCTGATAGAACAGCAGGTATGTGCCAGCTGATCTGGATGTACACTATTCGTCCATGTTATAATGGGGTATATATGAAGGAAAGGGTTCAATAAATATTTACTTAGTTCTCGATATATTATTAATTTACTCCATGGTTACAGCTTATATCTCTCATGTATAATCAGTGTAAATCTAGATCACCCTGCAAATTTGTGCTGTCTGGTTATTCATTATTTAAAAAAAATCCTATATCTACCTAGTAATAACTTAAAAATGACATTTTTTGCAATGGCATAAAAATTAATTACTGTTAATTATATTAATTAATTTACGGAATTTTACGTTACAGTCTTCCTGCGATAAACCGAATTTTTCACCCATTACGTAAAAGAGCGTTGAAATTCCGGATTTTAACGCACTATTCTTGATATGCATTTTCCACCTTTTTTACAGAAGAAAGACCGTAACGTGTTTTACAGTTATTTATCGGGTTTCTTACCATGTTGAAAATTACAAATTTCATTAAAAGGTAGAATACCGGTAATGGACAAAAGCGTATATGCTTTATTCAAACATACATTATCAACGGGCATTAAAAAAATTTACGCAGATTTCCGTAATGGGTTTAAAAATCGTGAAAAAAGCACACGTTTAAATACGTTTCGGGTGTCCTCCAGTAAAAAAGGGTCGGGTTTTGGGAAGTCAAAATTTTGTCAAGTTTAAATACGTTACGGATGTCCGTCCGGAAAACAGGGTCGGGCGCGGAAAGGATATTGCGAATATCATATTTTAAAACTTATTTTCTCGGTTCCTCATTTAATATACACTTGATCAAACCTTGTCCTTTGTTGATTTGGAAGATATAACACTAAACATATCTTTGTGGGTAATACAAAATGTGATTATAATCTGAATTTAGACTCCTCCTTTTTAAGTTACTTGATGTCGTTATGTACATGAGCAGTGTGTTTTAATCTCCTAAATGTAATCATACAGATAGGCATCTAACTGAAACTGTTGGTTCCCTGCTCTGCAACAGTTTTCCATAAACAACACAGCTCAATATTAGTAAAGTATCCAGCTTTTGAAATAATAATTATAGTGTTGATTTTTGCTTTCTTTAGGTCTTCAAAATGACTAGAATTGGGTCTGAATGAGCAATCAAAAGAAGAAAGAAGCCATTGTGCGAAGGACCAGCAACAAATATCTCAGTGAATCGGATACTTTGATAAAGTTGATCTCATACTAGGCATGTTGTTCAAGATAGTGATTCTATAAGCTTCATCTGAAAGAGACAAGCAGCTTGTTACAGTGCTACTTCAAGCTATCTAAATATGCCTTATTTGTTGCTAGTGAAATATGTGTATGTCTCCGTTTTGGAGAGTTGTGTACAGATAGCGATTGCAGTGTCTGTCTATCTGTCTGTCTGAAGGAGTCACAGGCATTGTTCTGAGAGTAATTTGACAACCTTTCAATGGATTTCCTACCTCCTGAATAAGTATTGATTACCTAAAAATATGATCCTGTTTGTTACACTTTGACCAATTCGGTCATAATTAAATTGTCCATATACATGTACATGTAGCGGATAAATTGTTATGTTTAAGACAGACACCACAACATAAGCTTTCTGAAGTTCTGCATGTCATATTAACTATTCCGCTGTAATATTAACTTTTTGTTGACCATTAAACCTTATATATGTCTTCTATCACATGCAAACATTGTTGAACCAGATCAGCCAGCACATCCATGCCGTCGGATCAGGATCTTCAGTGTTAGCCCATGGAAAACAGTCTTATTCTGTTGAGAAAAGGGTTAACAAGAGACCACATTTTTTAATCCAGTTGCTCTGATTTTTTCTATGTTATCTTGGCAGAGCTCTGAAATGGTTCATTTGGAATAAGAAACTATGTCTCTTTTACAGGTTAACAACAGTTAACTACTATTTTCTTTAGATTATTATCTAACTTGCACAAAATATTTGAGATAGTGACATTATTATTCATGAAAAGTGTCTCCCATTATTCTCACATAAAGAGCATAGAGGGTAGTTTGGACAGCTTTTGTTCCCATTTGACCCCATAACGATAATTTATGCTATAAAGGGGTAAATTTAATTGGATGCAAAATTGAAGATTTATAGTAAGTTGAATAGTTATGTCTCCCACCACGTAGTGGTGTGGGAGACATTTTGATTTGCTCCTGTCTGTCCGTCTGTCTGTCCGTCTGTCTGTCACACTTGTCCGCTCTCTAAGTCAAACAGTTTTCATCGGATCATCACCAAACTTCATCAAAATGTTAGTGGCCATAATATCTCGATCAAGTTCGATAACCAGCCATATTGCCCAAGGAATCTCAGAATTATGGCCCTTGAATTATCAAAAATAAGTTGTTTGAGGCTTGTCCACTCTGTAACTTGAACAGTTATCATCTGATCTTCACCATACTTTATGAAAATGTTTGTGGCCATAATATCTCGGCCAAGTTCGATAACCAGCCGTATTGCCCCAGTCATGTCGGATTTATGGCCCTTGAATTATCCAAAATTGGCTGTTTAAGCCTTGTCTGCTATGTAACTGAAATATTCATCAACTGATTTTCAATAAACATTATGATAATGTGTGTGGCCTTAATATCTTGGCCAAGTTCGAAAACCAGCCACTTTGCACCAGGCATATCAGATTTATGGCCCTTTGATTTATCCGAAATTAGCCTTTTAAACATGTCACTAACCTGGTTCATCTCTCAAAGTCAGATAGTTTTCATTGTATCTTCACCAAAGTTTATCAAAATGTTGATGGCTATAATATCTTAACCAGGCTATAAAGAGTTGCTTCAAAATTCAGAAACAGCAGCAAACATTGTTGTTGGTGATTTCAATGTAAACATTGTTTGTGACAAAAATAATCTCCTCCATAAAGAAATGGCTGCTTTGAATTATAAACAACTTATAACACAGCCTACTACAGCTGGCAGGACCATTATTGACCATATCTATGTGAACAATGTAGAATGTGTATCCAGTGGAGTAATACCAACATACTATAGCTATCATGACATTACATACATTGCATTATGAGAAAGTACTGTGCTAAGCAGCTATAAAGGTATTTCTTACACTGTTTAAGTTTTCATTTTACAATATCTGTTCCATACTCATGATTTGGTTCTTCTCTCATTTTCTGCTATTTTTATTATATGATGTTCACCAAATGCTATAATTATCTGTGTAATAAAAAAACAGCCGCTTTGACCCCGGCACATAAGACTTATGGCCCATTTATTTATTTACAATTGGCCTTGATAGCCTTGTACACTCACTCTCATGGTCTTTTTTCAGTGCATCTTCACTGATATATCAAAATGTTAATGACAACAAGTTTGACAACCAGCCACATTGACCCTGGCACTTCAGGATTATGGCCCATCAGAAATTGAAACTTATGTTTTTCCTGATCCTCCAAAAATTTGTGACATTGTTTATGACTAATATTGCACAGAACTTCCGTATGCCCTTTTAATAAATTGCCATCTTTATATTCACTTCACCAGTTTTATCCTGTGCATCATCAAAGATGATGCCTTTGTGGGAGACATGTGCTTTTCCCAAAAGCAGTTCTAGTTTTTCTTTCATTTTGTTCAACCTTTTATTATACCTTTAAGTTGTGCATACATGCATCATGCATCAGGGTCATTTTAGCCTTCTTGTGTAATATCTTGTACAGTCCATGTATTATGGTTCCCTTCTAGAAGTACAATTTATTACAATTAAGAGAGGCTTTTGTGCAGGATAAACTTGCATTATAAAGTTACGTTATCAAAGGTAAGTAAGTAGAAGTTCAGGATTCTGGTCACATTTGTTGACCTTTTGTAGACATTGTATTGTTACTGTTTTTCTGAAAACAATTATTTGTATTTGTAAAGTATTTTACAAAAATACATGTTGTTTTGTTTTCAATCTTTCTTGCTTTTATCTTAATTTATATTGTGTTTTCAGAGTTATTGGCAATAAGTTTTAGGTTAAAGTTGTACAAGTATTGGTCACCGCCAGACAAATGATCCCCATGTGTCTGTAACACAAGCAGCATAAGGTCTGTTGCTAGATGTTTACAACCTGGTTTCGGGGTATGTTAAACCACCCACACACCTGCAGTATATTTCGCTTTAGAAATTTACAAAAGGTAAACTCAGGTTCAGATCCAGAGTTGTTTCAGTAGGATTGCTTGGACCTCCTTTTTGGACAGCAATATTTAATTTTCATGGGGATTTCAGTTAAAAAGTTGGGAATTATCATGTTACTAACCTATGACTGTCCCTTAAACTCTCCTAGAAATCTGACCCATTAAACCACCTTTTTCCTGACACACGTCTATGATAGGTTTGCTTTGTGTGTGGTACCAATGTCATCGACAGGTAACAGTGTTGGAATTTAGGACGTCAAAAGTAAAAATAAAACTGGTCCATTGTTTACAATTTTTATTGCAGAAAGTAGAAAATCATCACCAAATTTCTTAAACTAAATCTCTGAACAGAACATAGGAAAAACAACAACAAAACTATGTACAGCCTTAACAAAGCAAAATTTATGAACACTACAGAAATGAGGAAATGAAGGCTTTTATGCTATGTTGTGAGGTTAATTTGACAACTTGATAATTTAACTACAGATTCATGGACCACATCAATATATAACCAATGTCTTTTTACCCATCAACCTCTCTAACCCTTTACTCCATATACATGGATTTTTCCCGTGTGCCACCAGTGTAGATCAGTGCCATCTGATCTGGATCTGCACTGTTTGATTCTTAACAGAAATATCCTAAAGCAAACAGTGTAGGTCCTGATCAGACTGCAGATCTGGATCTACACTGTTTACCCATGGGATAACATCTGGATATGATGGAATAAAGGGTAAAGTTTTTACGAGTCCACTGGCCTTTCTTTCAATCAGAAGTTTATGGCAGTATTTTATAGAACTTTAATAACAGAACAGAAAACAACTACCATACCAAAAGGTTTGTAACATCATTTTTGAGAATTACAGCAATAAAAAACTGGTCAACGATTCAAATCTTCAGTGTCTTGTATTTTATTAGTTTAACATTTTTGACAAAATTAAGATCATTTACTATCCATGGTTGTCAACACATTTTTCGCATTGTGTCGACTTTTGTCTGTGATTAGGGGCAAATACTGAAACTGAATGATAAAATTTTTATCAGTTTTTGCCCCCGTCACAGACAAAAGTATAAGTGTTTTTAGGTAAAAATGAGAAAGGTTTAATACTAATTTAATACAACTGACACATTTGGCAATATTAAAATGAAATCATATCAATTTTAATAACCAAAAAATTAATTCCAACTTACTTTGCATAATTTCAACAGAACATAACAAGCACCAGAACAGTTTATTTTCACAGAAATTAGTCATCACAAATCAAGTGAAACTACAATGTGTGCTCAGACACAGATGCCCCCACTGCTACAACATTTTAACATTAGGCCATTACTCTGGTGAAAAATGGTCGCAGGAAAAAATGTTTTCTTTACCATCATCTACAAATCCTGCTTGATCATCTTTGCAAGTTTGAAAGAAATCTACCCAATAGTTTAGGAGTTGATGCCACAAGATTTGGAGAACGTACAGACGGACGGACGAGTGCCTCCCACTTCATTGGGGCATAAAAAGGCTAAGCCTTAACCATCATAAGCTCATAACAATACCAATACACTCTATAACATATACTCGAGCACAAAATAATCAAGTGCCATTTTGCAGATGATGCATGGGGATATAAATTATCTAACTGTACAGATTTATGGGCAGGATAAAGTAGACCCTAACCACACAGCATAAACCTGCAAGATAATGGAGACCCTTGCTACACATCCTAAGTGTACAAGGTAAATTAAACGTAAAACATAGTCATACTGCATATAAATGCAAGGTAAGTAGATCCTTGTGAAACTGCATAGGTGTGCCAAGATCATGTAGACACTAATCACACTGCATAAAGATAATGTAGACCCTGTTCATACTGTATCCATGTGCCAAGATCATGTAGACCCTTATTACACTGCATAAAGATAATGTAGACCAGTTACACTGCATGGATGTGCCAAGATAATGAAGACCCCAATCACACTGCATAAAGATGTAGACCCTGGTCACACTGTATCCATGTGCCAAAAATAATGTAGACCCCAATCACACTGATTTTGCAAGGTGGATAATGTAAATCCTGGGCACTCTTCACAATTGCAGGTGATAACTTTAACCCTGGTCACAATGCATACATCTGTAGGATATTTTGAAGACACAAGGCCTTCTATTATCCAAGAAATGAACAAGAGTATTATAAATTAAATAGTGGAATTAAACCAATGGGTACAAAAGGATGTAAGTCAATGCACTGTATTGTGTATGTTTGATTTGGATATGGGAAAATCTAGCTCAAAGGAAGAGTTTGGGGGCAGTAATGGAGCTCTTCTGGCTAAAGGGAACAGTTTTGGGACAGTAACAGAGCCCTTCTGGCTTGAGGGAACAGTTTTGAGACCCGATCTACTGCACATTCTGTCTAATCTAGCAGGCTCAGGGTCACTTCTAAGCAAACTTATCCCATTTTAGACATCTGATTTGTCCAGTAAGAGTACTCTTCTGGCACAAGGGAACAGTTTTAGGGCAGTAATGCAACTCTTCTGACTAAAGGGATCAGATCTGTGAAGTCACAGAGCCCCTTTGGCTCAAGGGAACAGTTTTGAAGTAGTAACGGAGCTCTTCTGGCCAAAGGGAACAGTTATGTGAAGTCACAGAGCCCCTCTGGCTCAAGGGAACAGTTTATAGGCAATAATGGAGCTCTTTTGGCTCAAGGGAACAGTTTTTGGGCAGTAACAGAGGTCTTCTAATCAAGGGAACAGTTTTGAACAGTAAAGGAGCTCTTTTGACTCAAGGGAACAGTTAAGAGGCAGTAACAGAGGTCTCCTGGCTCAAGGGAACAGTTTTTAGGGGAGTAACATGGCTCTTCTGGCTAAGAGGAACAGTTCTGTGAAGTCACAGAGCTCCTCTGGCTCAAGGGAACAGTTTTTTGGCAGAAACAGAGCTCTTCTGACTCAAGGGAAGTTTTGGGGCAGAAACAGAGCTCTTCTGGCTGGAGGGAACAGTTTTTGGGTAGAAACAGAGCTCTTCTGGCTCAAGGGAAAAGTTTTTGGGCAGAAACAGAGCTCTTCTGGCTGGAGGGAACAGTTTTTGGGTAGAAACAGAGCTCCTCTGGCTCAAGGGAAAAGTTTTTCGGCAGAAACAGCTCTTCTGGCTCAAGGGAAGTTTTTGGGCAGAAACAGAGCTCTTTTGGCTGGAGGGAACAGTTTTGAGAAAGTAACAGAACTCTTTTGTCTGGAGGGAACAAATTAGGGGCAGTAATGAGACTCTTCTTAATATCTCACAGGCGAAACATACTTAACACATCTTCATAATAAAAATTTAAATTTGCAGTATAAATTTTATATACAAGTATGTCAGTTACACTGACTTTTATTGTATATACCACATATATGAAATCTAATTCAGATCTATATACACCATGAATCATGTTATCTGATTCAATATGAACCAAAAACTAAATAAACTAAGATGCCATAAACAAAATAAATTTATTTCAGAAAAAAACTAAAGATGCTCTGATGAAGAGCAAACTTAGACAAACTTTTATTCATAGAAATCATCATCAACCTAACAAATAAAGTTACAATTGCAACCAATAAAGATACAACTTAACCTGTCGGTACTAGTACAATTGAAATCCTAATGAGATAAAATACCATTTTTATGCTTGAGTAACTCATCAAAGTCTACATTAAAGCTTTATCCATATTTATATGGGTTTTATCAAGTGTGCGAAGAATAGATCCTGATCAGCTGGCACATACATGCTATCTGATCAGGATTTACAGTAAATTACACTGTTTGCTTAACCAAGACAGTATAGTTTCTGAATCAATCAGACACCCCAGATGTGCAGGCTGATATGAATTTACAATGTTTGCCCATGGAATAAAGGGTAAATTCTCATCCAGCTAACTGCCCCTAGAAACAGCATAGATAAGATTACAAGAAAGTTTGTTCTCAGCAGTTCATTCATTATGTACAGATTTTTTTTTTAAGTTTGGTGATGATCACTTAATCCTTCCGATTAATAATCTGATTAATATAAGAACAGCTTTGTTTTACAAAATACCCAAATATAATGACTAGTACTGCAATATATAAATTATTCTAATCTGTAAATACAGTGAAACCCCTCTATCAAGCCCACCTCTGGGACTGGAAAAAGTTGTTTTAATAGTGTGGTGGTCCTAATTTCAGGGTAAACTAGAATTATCACTGAAAGTGATTAAATACCCCCACATGTATGCTTGATAATTGAACTTGGAATGCTTCGAATCAATGGCATAATGTGCCCCACTTTCAATCCAAAGTGTCGTCTTCACAGTAGCCACATATTCAGCAAGTTTCATCACAATATCTCATTCCTTCTAAATTTATTGAGCAGAAATGGTTTAAATATGTTAGTAACAGTGGCCTTTATCTAACTTTTATCTAAGAACTGTGTGCCAAACATTGTTTATGAGAAATCATCCAGAAACCATTTTTTCTATTTTTAGTAACAGTGACCTTGACCCCATCAGGCCCAATTTCAATGCCAAGTTTCGTCTTCACAGACACTACCTATATAGCAATTTTCATCACAATATCTCATTCTGAACCAAAGTTATTGAGCATACAGTTTATTTTCTATTTTTAGTAACAGTGACCTTGACCCCACAGGCCTTGAATCCCAAAAGTCATCTTCACAAAAACCATCAATACACCAAATTTCATTTAAGAATCTCATTCTAAGCTATAGTTACTGAGTGGAAACGAAGTTTTGAAGTTTAAATAACAGTGACCTTGACCTTGAACCCACCGGCCCCAAAGTCAAACCTAATCTTTATCTTGTTATGTTACATCTGTGTCCCAAAAAATAATTAAATCTATGAAGTATTTCATGAGTTATAGTCCAGAAACAATTTTTCTTTTTTAAGTTACAGTGACCTTGACACTGACCCCTCAGGCCCCAAAGTCGTACTCGACCTGTATCTTCTGATATTACATATATGTACCAAAAAAGGATTTAATCTGTGAAGTTTTTCATGAGTTATTATCTGGAAACCCTTTTTCTATTTTTAGTAATACTGACCTTGACATTGACCCCACCAGCCACAAAGTCGAACTTGACCTGTATCTTGTGATGTTACATCTATTTACCAAACAAGGATTAAATCTGTGAAGTGTTTCATGAGTTATCATCCGGAAACCATTTTTCTATTTTTAGTAACAGTGACCTTGACACTGATCCCACCAGCCCCAAAATCGAACTTGACCTGTATCTTATGACGATATACCTGTGTACCAAAAATTATTTAATTCTGTCAAGCCTTTCATGAGTTATCATCTGGAAACGAAGAATCCGACCGACCGACCGACAGACCGACCGACCGACCGACCGACAAGCTCACTCCTATATACCCCCTCAAACTTCGTTTGTGGGGGTATAAAAATAGTGCAAAACTGTTAAAAGCGAAATTGAAATATTAGTCTTTTTATTGGTATTGCAGTGGTCATTATTACAGGTTGGCTTTTATTAGGGCTTTTACTGTATTTGAACTAAATAGAGAGTCGGATTGCATCTTGATAATAATGAACTAAATAGGTCACCCTGTTAAAGAAAAAATCCTTCAAAGGAAAAAAACATGTAAATTATACAAAAGCTAACACATTGTAATGGTTTTCCTGTGACATAAGGAAGACATGTGAACATTTGAAATTAAAATGTCAATCTTTTTTATATGAGTAAGTGGGTATAGGCATAACACATCATTCAAATACCACATCCCCAACCCCACCTAAAGTGGGTATAGGCATAACACATCATTCAAATACCACATCCCCAACCCCACCTAAAAATAAGACAACAAAAAATGATTGCAAATATAAAATGTTGTATCATAAACAAATAATCGAGCTGCGAAAACTACAAAACTGATAAATTGCCATTAGTCTACAATAAGAAGCAACAATGTTATTCAGGAGTAATAATTAATCAGGTTATGATATTATAGTATTATTTTATAGTACTAACCTACTGACTCCAGGACCTTTGGTTGTAATCCGTTATTTTTAAAATCAGAAGTTTTTAAGATAAAACAAAGGACAGTGTTGAAGAAAGGCAGTGTTCCTGAAAGGGTTCAAGGCATATTTAATTGGTATATTTGCATAACATATCTTACTCACAAAATGTAAACTGGTCACAATCTGGAAGAATGGTTAGTAGATCAAAGTTGTTTATGACAATATAACTTCCAAGTCAATAAATCAATTAAGATTTTTGACAATAAATTGTTTATTTCCCCATATCATGAATACCATATTGGTTTCTTCTGTTGCTGTATCAGTTACTCTTGAGAATAAACTTCCTTTAAATTTGGCCCCAAACTGACTGAACATTGAAACACTGAAGGCAAACTCATGGATTATGAAAAAAGACAAGCAAAAAGATTTATTTTTTCTGGGAACTGATAATCTAATTTAAGAATTGATGGGTCTTCCTAACGATGAAAACAAGTTTTAACCACAACACCACCCATCACTTGAAATTCCATGCTACTCTATCTTAACAATGTTGTTAGAGTAATACAACAGAGCATTATATAAAGAAAACTAAAGAAATAATAGAACATGTTTTCGGCTAGTAATGTTCAGCTGTATATAACAATCAGATCATGAACTTTATAAAGGATCTTGTTGTGATCAATTAAAGCCCCATTCTGCATTGCACATTACATTAAGGTAGTATTACATTATTTACACCAATAATAATATTTCATAGTTGTTATCATATATTTCAAGATCGGTTTTTGACATAAAATTATCATCATATTATATATTACAAGGAATCAGTCGAGATAAAAAACAATATGATATACGATAACTTTCCAAGATGAAATAAGTATAAAATTGTATATTTCAAAATATCTTTGCAAGATAAAAAAATGAAAATTATTTCAAAATATCTTTCTAAAGATAATCAATCTTTCTTTACTGTATAAATTTATGTACAACTGCAAAATGAGACTTCATTATTATGATGTGACATATAATTTTCAAGAAGTGCTAACAAAAACAAAAACAGTGGTGAGTGTAGCTGACTTTTTTCACACAAGAATGACTTCATAGAAGACACGATTGCAAATTCATAATTAACATCATTTATACTGCAGAACATCTCATATTAACTATTTACTCCATGTAAACACATTAAACCCATGTGTGGTCAGTGTAGATCCAAATCAGCCTGCACATCTATGCCGTCTAATCTAGATCTGCCCTGGTCGCAACTTGGTCAGGAAAAAACCTAATAAATAAAAAAGCAAACAGTGTAGATCCTGATCTGTCTGCACTGATGTGCCAGCTGATCTGGTTCCAAACTGTTCTCCCATACTTTAAAGGCGTATAATTGGAGTAAAGAGTAAATCAATAATAAAATATGCATATTAACTGGTTACAATTTAACAATACACAGCAAACACTTTCCAGTCAGTTACTTATATGTAACTTGTCCATGGGTGGTTCTTGTAAAAAGTTATCAAAAGATCACATACAGAGTATCAAATCTGGGTTTATATAAAAGAGTTCACAAAAACAAATTAGTTTCATTATGACATGTAAAACAGATTATCGGGTACATGATTTTATCTCAGTATAAAATGCCTACACACAAAAGCATCGGGTTACATTTTATAAAATTAGGCCTTACTTCAACAATTCAAAGCAATAGTAATGTTACACAAGCTTTGACAATGAATTTTTTTACAGACACCAATGCCCATGTTCACCACAAAACAGTGTTGTTGCCAAGATTTTTTTCTTACAAAAGAATTACCATTCTATACACCCCCCGCCAGAAAGCCTACCAAAAAGACATCAGCCAAATTCTTAATGCTGCTATACAACAGTCAAAACCAGCTTCACAAAGACTTGCAGACTATGGAATCATAAAGCAAAATACTGGCCACATACAGAGAAAATACTAAAAATTGATATATTTAATGACTTAGCTGAAAATATGTTTTATTTTAGCAGTTGCAACTTGATTAGAGAAAATATATTTGGTGGGGGAGTATTAACAGGATTTCAACTTTCTGTTCTGTTCTGATAACCTGGGACCTAAATACCTTGTTTTTTTTATGACCATAAAAAATAGATGGAGGAATTTTTATGAATTAAATCTGCTTAAGATTTGTTTGGTTTTGGCAGAATTTTTTTTCAATCCTAAGATATTTAAAAATGGAAAAGCAAAGATAAAAAAACTTGTGGAAACCCATAGAACACATACATGAATATTAACCCTTTCCTTGATATATACACATATTTACGCATGTGCGACCAGTGCAGATCCAGATCAGCCAGCACATCCGTGCCGTCTGATCAGGATCAGCACTGCTCGCATTTTGGTCAGGAATAACCTAATGAATCAAAAAGCGAACAGTTTAAATCCTGATCAGACGGCACGGATGTGCCGGCTGATCTGGATCTAAACTGTTCGCCCTAGCAATACAGGTGTATCTGTACAGGAAAGGGTCAAAAAATAATGCCAGTATGAACATATGAGCAATATGCTATCATCTACATGGTAAATTTCTTAATACATTTAATGTAATATCACAAGGAGTATGCCATAATTACCCATTAACTTAATCATAAGTCTAGTCTAGATTTTATTTCTACCTAAAATACTATAGATCATTACCATGGTATATTTCGACTATAAAACATCAAAATAAAGAACTATAATTACATCCTAGATAATTAACAGATAGTAACTGTAACTCTTTCCACCATATATGAGTTATTTTTATTCCAAAATGCCATACAATGTTACAGTAAATTAAACCTTTATTTTATACTGTGGCATCATTTAATTACATGTGGACGAATTTTAGCACAGATATTGAAAATGACATTTTCATGTCGACATAAATTCACCCAGTTGTAATATTCTCATGATATTAAATATTATTGTGACGAGTTGATTTCTTCTCCTCGTGTGAAATGTGTCTAAAACTAGAAATGTGTCCATAGGACACAGATGCCCCCTCTATGCATGTTTGTCATGGTGAACATTTATACCAAGTTATTTTAAAATCCAATAAGTAATAACAAACTCACAGCCCAGACAAGAAAATTTTGGTTTTAGTAATAGCGACCTTGACCTTGGACCTACAGGCATGGGAATTGTACACAACACAACGCCTTGTCATAGTGAACATTTGTGCCAAATTATTTTGAAATCACTTTGTTAATAATGAAGTTATAGCCAGTACAAGAAATTTTAATTTTTTGTAACAGTGACCTTGACCTTGGACCTACAGGCATGGGTATAGTACACAACACATCGTCTTGATATAATGAACATTTATACCAAGTTATTTTAAAATCCAATAGGAAATAACAAAGTTACAGAGCAGACAAGATTTTTATAACAAAATTCTATTTTTAGTAACAGTGACCTTGACCTCTGACCTTTAGGCATGGGTGTTGTACATGACACACCGCCTTATCATGGTGAACATTTGTGCCAAGTTATTTTGAAATCCCTCCATTCATAAGGAAGTTTCAGCCCGGACAAGAAATTTCTATTTTTAGTAACAGTGATCTTGACCTTGGACCTACAGGCATGGGTATTGTACGCGACACACCGTCTTGATATGGTGAACATTTATACCAAGTTATTTTAAAATCCAATAAGAAATAACAAAGTTACAGAGCGGACAAGATTTTTCCAACAAAATTCTATTTTTAGTAACAGTGACCTTGACCTTGGACCTACAGGCATTGGTGTTGTACGCGACACACCACCTTATCATGGTGAACATTTGTGCCAAGTTATTTTGAAATCCCTCCATTCATAAGGAAGTTACAGCCCGGACAAGAAAATTCTATTTTTAGTAACAGTGACCTTGACCTTGGACCTACAGGCATGGGTATTGTACGCGACACACCGCCTTGATATGGTGAACATTCATACCAAGTTTTTTTAAAATCCAATAAGAAATAACAAAGTTACAGAGTGGACACGATTTTCGAACATACACACACACTGACACACAGCCAGGGTGAACACTATATGCCCTTCCGCCATTACATGGCGGGGGCATAAAAACCCTCACAAAACATAAATGGTAAAAGTGTAGGGTTTATAGTCTGGTATCTTACTGAAACATATTCACCCGACTGTCACATTTACTCCCTGATCCTGGATATGTCATCCATTAACAGTTGGGGTCAAAAGCAGCCAAGTAAAGTATTCCTCATTTAAATATCTATTTAAACACCTCTTTGGAGATAATAATGCTACTATAGAAGTTTATAAAACACTGCTACAAGCCAGCATTCCTGAATGAGGTCATTTCTAATCTGTCATAAACTGCACAACATACATAGCACACAAAATAGTTAAAGCACTGTTGATACTTTGAAAAGCTAGGTTGTGTTAGAATTCAAGTAACAAATGATAGTGTCTCTAGCTGGGAGCGAACCCGCACCGTCACGGCGACAGCGCCTAGCCATGCAATTCCTGCGACGCAACCAACTGAGCTAACCGGGACAACGCCAAAAAACGTTGATCGGATAGCCCTGATATACGTAACAATCACCGCATGACATCGGTAACGGGTTAATTTACTGATAGCAGTACTGACTAAATGTACGGGGAGACTTTTTACGGCCGCCACACTGCACAAATAGCGCTACTGTGAATTTCAAATGATAGTGTCTCTAGCTGGGAGCGAACCCGCACCGTCACGGCGACAGAAGATACCCATCTGATTTTACCTTTGAACATTGATCAGATGTGTAGATATATACCACTCAGGACAACACACTTTGTGATATATCCCTTCACATCTATACTCCATCCAGAGGTATATTCTGTGATAAACACAAGCAGCTATTTATTATTTTTTAATTTCAAATGTGTTTTTAATCTTTCCCTACATATAAAAAAAATTGGCCATTAAGCAATACAATGATCAGACAAAAGTAGCAGTTAAGTTGATGAGACAGGGCTGAATGTAGGTGATTATATAAACAATGATTCACATTTTACTCTACTCTATGGATATGACTTATTCCATGTGCGAAGAGTGTAGATCCAGATCAACCTACACATCTGTGCAGTCTGATCATGATCTAAACATTGTTTGTTTCTTAGTCAGAAATACTTTTATGACAGACATGTAAAAGCCACTATTACACTGTACAAATGTGCTTGCTGATCTGGATCAGCACTGGTACCCATGAGCTATCAGCAAAATTCCATAGAGTAAAGGGAAAATACATTGAAATGGAAATGTCACAGCAGTTATTAAATTAAATATGATGGTTCAATGTGTAGGTTTTGACAGTTTGGGTTTAACTCTTATTCAAACATTTTCATTTCCAAATGAATCTGAGGTATTCAATTGTGTAAGCAATGTATAACCTAAATATCTCCCCATAACCTTCAGCTTTTCACTTATTGGGTTTCCTGTAGAGAATTTGAAGACAATCAGTATGAACAATATTGAGGTCATTGTTGTTGTAAATTCATTAACTTCAGCATCATTTTACTATCTGGAATAAAATCAGTCTGCCACTAATTAAATTGCTAATTTGCAAACTACCAGTAAAATATGCTAGTTCAGTGATTATAGGGTAATTAAATGAAAGCACATGGTTATACAACCGAGAAAGGTTTCCAATCTCAGTTTACATTTTTTTGCAAAGATCTCAAGATTCCTATTTTCAGTTTTGAGACTGTGCTCAATTTCAACCAAAAACTGGAACTTTACTTAATGTTTAACCCACCAGATTGCTGATCTATGTGACTATTATAAGTTCAAAACTTTGGACCCTACACTTTTTACAATTAAGATGTTTCAGGATTACTCATGATTTTTTCAAATAATATTGATACTAAATTGATTTCCAAAATTAAAGCACTTATTTAAACATAAAGAGACTGAAATAAACCTAATCAGTATACAACAAGGATGCAAATCTCTTGTTCCAAAAATTAAATATACAATACTTTATCACACTTATCATAATGTGAAACAAATATATTATTCTTATAAAAGAAAATTAAATGTAAGCCTAGCTAATTTCAAACTGCTATAAGTTCATTAAATCCTCAACAGATTTTGTGCGCGAGAACGCCTCTAGGCTCTTTTTGCCATCCATATATTCCTCAACACTGGCGTCTAAATCTTCTTGCCGCAAATCAGTTGAGAACGACGGAAAAGACTGTTTCCTACTTCTGTTTTCTGCTAGCCTGTAAATGTATAACAGACCGTTTTTAACAGTAAAAGTGTGAGCTACTCCATTAGCAGTCTGACATGACAATTAGTGTCATTAAAACTGAGCATCAGATAATAAAACTAATAATGGAGACCAGCTCAAATAGTAAGAATCTGATTGGCAGAAATAGAGACTAGTCTTCATTTCAGCCAATCAAATGCTTGAAATTTGAGACTGGTCTCCATTCTCAGTTTTACGAACTTGGGCCCTGGACATTTTAGATCATGTTATTAACCTATGAATATGAAAACTGAATTGTATATGTTTGGTTGTGAAATGATAAAATCTCCCAGGAAGAAATACCTCTCAAATACTAAATGAGGCAAAGAACATTTGTAAAAAATACACTTTAATACACGAAACCAGGTTTTCTTCTTAAATTTTAAATAAAAAGTGGCACAACTATGACAAAGAAAAAAAAACGAGAAAATTGTCCTGATAATTGCTATTGTGATGCTAAACTTGTGTTAAATTTCAAAGCTTTACCTTGAAAGGTTACTGAGCAAAAGTAACTTGAACAGTCTGTCAGCCCAAAAACATACCTAATTGAATTATTCTAATTACCAGGGTTTTCCAAATAAAATCTGGTTAAAAACTGACCTAAAAAACTTCACTTCGCATTTGAATTATACTCAAGATACATTGAACATTGATGTAGGATAACTGTAGGCTCTATGAAGGTTAGGATATGTACCAGTTGCAAATAGCCCGAATTATGTTCTAATTGATTTAATAAGACTTACACCATCACTTAATGTGACATACTGCTCGATTTATGTGACCTGAATACACAGGAGTTTGATATGATCTGATTCAATTTCAGACAGGAAAGCAAGAAACTATAACTAGTTTCATGTTCAGGTGTACACATTTTCAAGTTTTCATGGATACTGTCATTTTGTATATTAGTTCAATGATTGTAATTTGTACAATCACTATCTGGCACCTCTGAAATTTGGGCATGCCTTAGTATACACCAGGACAGGTCAGTGCTGCTCCATCATGTAAGAAAAACTGGACAAGTAAAAGAGCATACTGTAAGTTTGTAGCCAATTATAAAAGGAAATTCATGAGCGACCTAAAGAAATTCACGAGTGACCTCAAGAAGGTATAAATTAACTTTACTATAACGACTATTGAACAGGCCATAGGATCTACTTACTGTGAGAAGCAATCATCTAAGTTATCACTGTCTGTATCCAGACTGAAATGCACATTGTCCTCAGCAGATTCATCAAATGTTGCCTAAAAACAGGAACCAGTCGATCAAAAGTACCATAACTGTTTACCGGCATTTCATTTTAATCAATAAATATCTACGGAATATATTGCTGGGTTACTCGACCCTCGCATGCATATATGTAATTCACGATAATTAAACTATATGCCTATGTTTCATGTAAAATTCCTTGTAGATGATATTAAACAGCCCTTTTGTAACATTAATCCTCATACACTTACAAATCACTAAATTACATGTAGACACACATATATGCAATCTCATTCTTAGCTCTATACAATAAATACGAAACAAAATTAAACACCATCAGAAAATATCTTAATAAGTGAGCCTCTGGCAGGCAGATTTCAAGTTCTATATTGTTTTGTATTACATGACTATGTGTGTCCCATTGCTTTTATCACATGCTTCCAAAATAAAGAAAAACATTTTACTTGAACCAAAGAAATCTGCACAGGGATAAGTAAATGCCATCAGGGCAATACTGTCATAACGTCATAAAAACAAGTTGCATTTCTTCTTGCTTTTGACTACAATTTTGGTTCCTTGAGACAACTATGTGTCTTTTTTATGTTTTTATGTCTTTAGTCCATATATACACATTTTATTGCACATGCGACCAGTTTAGATTCGGATCAGCTTGCACATCTGTGCCATCTGATCAGAATCTGCACTGTTCATTTTTTTAGTCACAAATAACTTTAAATAAAAATAGGCACAATGCAGTGTACTGCACAGAAACAAGGGTAAGCATAAGTGTAATATAGAACTGTTTTGTTCAAAACACTCAAGGTGTACCAAACGAAATTATGAACTGGGATTTATTCTTAGTTAATATCTTACCCAGCCTTGTCTTGGACTACATGTTCGTTCTGAGTACAGAGACACTGAAGTCTCCGGTTTGGGCAGACGTGGATGAGATTCTGAAAAAAGAAATTGACATGTCAGTAAAGCAACAAGGGTCGTTTTGTTTTTAAAAGGATGACTCTCTTTTTCTTTCATTAGAAACTTAGTTCATTTGGATATTTGCTTATTTCTGAACATGTACTGTAGTATCACTGGGGCCTAATTATTGCACATATGAACCAAATGGCGAAATATGCGAAAATTAAACCCACATGAAATATAATGATACCACAGTAGTTCAAGCATTAATTGGCATTTCTCATAAAATATTATCTAATTAAAAATAAATGTCATTTAAGTATGGTTTACAATTTTCAATTTAGTTTGTTTTAGGGGACAAAATAATTGTTAAACCTTAGGTTAACAGCTGAAAATCCTTATCCACTAACATGTTATCTAGTGGAAGAGCTAGAAGTCTTGTGAATAACATGTTGAAATTACCAGTTTGTCATTTATGACATTTTCAAGGGCAACTAAAAAAACCTAAGTAACTTGGATACTGAAGTATCTTTCATGTATATTATGGACCAAAGTTAAAATTTTACATCCAAATAATAAACACCAAGTTGTGAATTCATCTAATTATGAAACCATTGATGGCATCGAATAAGCAAGTGTTTACAAGTACGTCATGCATCTGTAAACAATGAGTTGTAACTTAAGAATACCATTTCATTTGTGGTGTATTTTCTTTCTGGCACAGTCTGTTGTACATTTCGGAAACTTTTCAATCACAATCATTAACATAGAAGGTTCAATGTATCCAGTAAGCATGGTAAGCAGAAACTACTGTGATATCGTTTTATTTTGCACTTAAATTATATTTTGTGTACTTTGCACTATCTCAGCTAAGCCCGAATTCAAATTCAAATTAATTTAGCCCTTAAATAGTCCATCTTATAAGAATTACACATCACAATATTTCGGATGAGCATTAATTCAAATCCAAATAAATATAGATACTAAACAGACCATCTTATAAAAAAAACACAATTTATGTCTGCATGAAAATGCTATTTGCATAGGCATGTAATTTTGTCCTGGAAAAAATGAAATTCTCCCTCAGCTATCACACTGTCTATTGCGCTTCCATACATGCCATATTTCTGGAAAGCATTCCAGGGGATTTGGTTCAAAATTCCAGGGGATTCCGATATAATTCCAGGGGATTTTTTAACGCGGCTAAACAAGCGGAATTTACTAGAAACTAAACTAAGATGCAATATTAAATATATTTATCCTCATTTATTTAAACAATATTTTTATTATGTTTTTTTGTAACAGGGTGTCAGCACATAATCAAACTATATAAAACAAACACTATATGAACTGTCCGACAAACTCTGATGTGCATAGCACAGACTAACGTCAGTTAGAACAATTATTTAAGTTAATTAACATGGACTTGGATGTTATTAACTTGCTGCAGATGCTGAGTTCGGACGCTCAACATATGATCTCTGCAGTCAAACCAGACCAGGAGTCAGTCTGGATCTTTCTAAGTATGCTAAGGGGGTTTGTTTAGAAAAGTCTTTGTGTATTTACATTATAATTTCTATTTTCTGTTCAAAATCCCCATGAAAATTAAATATTGCTGCCCAAAGATTGTGTTCGAGCAACACTACTGAAGTCCATCTGGATCTGTCCTTGAATATATCAAATGTTGCAGCTTCAATGGCTATTATATTTTTATTCCAAGAATGCAAGAATCAGCTTGACTGGTCATTTCTTCCTACTTTGTAATTAAAAAAAAAAAATTGCAAACGTGCCAAAACGTTAATTGTTGGTCAGAAGACGAATAATTTGTATCCGAAAGTGTCCCATTATCCGGATACACACATATTTTGGACATCATAAAAAAACCTTCAATCCTTTGACAACTCCGCTAATTGTACATAAAACAGACGGTATACTTGTGATTTCATTCACACCTATGCAAACAATCAATTATCCAATAAACAATCCTGTTAAGTGTCAATTCTCACTAAATAATCGATAATCCTCTCGGTGACACTAATTAGACGAATTCGGAACGTTTTGACACAACCGTTAGGAGTCCGAGATACGTAACGGTGTATTCGGCGTATAGACAAATGTCTGTTATGAGAGCGACAAAAATGCATTTTTATACCGTTTTTCTTAACTTTTGTTAATTCCGGGGGAATTTCGTCTCCCGCCGGGGGGCCAGGGGATGGCTCTAAATTCCGGGGGATTTTTCCCCCCGCCGGGGGATATGGCATGTATGCGCTTCTTCTCCATTATCTTATTTTCCTCATATATTTGTGTACATCAAATGTTAAATGGCAATAAACAGTATTGTTTGTACCAGATAATCGCTTGAATCTTTACCTGACATAAGGTGAATCTGTGGAGCAGACTGTATTTTTCTCGGAGGCACTGGTGGTGTTGAGTGACTAGTTTCTACCAATCTTTTGTTGGACTCTTGCACATTTTTCTGCTGAAATAACATTATAATGTGAAATTTCGAAACATTCAGCTGTTTCTTGCCACAGTCTTTTTAAATCTTTTTAGAAAAATGCTAAGTCTTTCATGTTAATAAGGTTGCTCAACAGTTCACAACACTCTTTGCACCAGCTGTCCCCCCCGAAGATCAAAGCCTACAAAATTTTACTAATAGCTTTGAACTTCGTATGGGACAGCTGGTGCAAAGAGTGTTGTGAACTGTTGAGCAACCTTATTAACATGAAAGACTTAGTATTTTTCTAAAAAGAGTTAAAAAGACTGTGCATTTTGGTCAGAAATAACCGAACAAATCATTAAGCGAACAGTGCAGATCCTGATCAGATGGCAAGGATGTGCCGGCTGATCTGGATCTACACTGTTCGCCCACGAAATAAAGGTGTGCATATGGTGACAAGGGTTAAATCATCAAAATCTAGCAATTTTTCAGCAGATAGGACACTGTTCAATTTTTATCTAAGATGTCCGACAGAAATTTCAAGAAATAAAGAAAAAAAATAGGACAATAATTAAAAGTGAAAGCAAAACAGATGATTCCGGTTCTCATAAGGGAATCTTATGCAGTTGTCACTAATTCATGATTTTATATTCAAATACAGTGTCTCTATGGCTAAGCTAACAACTTGTCAAAATTATAAGGATGGCAAGTGAAAATCTCTGTTAAACTTAACAATGCATTTATGCAGTTTTTATAAATATTTGTACACAACAACAAAGTTTGTATATAATACTAACTGTGTTGTTTTGAGAATTCTTGCGATTTTTTGCACTTTCCCACATATCTTTGGCAAGGTTGAATGCCTGTGACACTGACAGAGTAACTGCTTGTGCCTGCAACAGATAATTATTGTCATGTTTTACAACAGAACAGACAGAAAAAAAACAAATGAAGAAATAACACAAGGGTGAAAGTTAGGAATTCTGAAAAACCCAAAATCCTGAAAAATTTTCAATAAATATAGGGAAAATAAAGAAAATAAATCATTTTTAAACACACAAAAAAAAACACAGAAACCTGAATTTCAGGCATAAGCCTGAAAACCTTCACAAATGGTAAGAAAGAAACATTGAAAAAAAACAAACATCAAAATTACTAACAGAGACTCGTTCTTATACCAACTGAATTACAAAGAGAAAAATAGGAAAAAACTTTTAAATTTGCACTTAAATGCAATACAAAACATGTATATCATTCAAACAACAGGGATTTTAAATAGCCACAAGCTATCATGTTGTAATGACATTTTATAAGTTATTTCTGACCAAGGAGCCAACACTATAGATCTAGGTCAGTGCAAGCTGATATGGATCTACACTGGTCTCCCATATGATAAAATATAGATTTAAGGAAGTCTATACTTACAATTTTTTGTTTTGCACAGTAAAATGCATGGCATTCCATTGTTTCATTAATACTATTTCTGGCTATGAATGCAAACAACTTATCATGGTTCTTGTCTGCAGTACAAAACGAAATTCTGAAAATATAATGAACAACATATTAACAATGTGACCACGCCTAGCAGTTCCCAATTTAAAGTGCAAACAGTGCTTATTTGGCCAATATCAGTAATTAAAGGGCCATAAATCCAGAATTACTGGAGCAATCTTGCTGCTAATCAAACTTGGCAAAGATATTATGACCAAAAACTGTTTGACCAAGTTTGGTGAAGACTGGATAAAGAGTCTTCAAGTAAAAGTGCATATAGTGTTGAAATCATCAAGAATTAAAGGGCATTAACTCCAGAGTTCCTTTAGCAATTTGGCTTAGTATCAAACCTTGCTAAGATATTGCAACCATAAACATTTTGACCAAGTTTGGTGCAGAAGTATTACAGGCATTTTTTGTGAAACATGATTCTTGAAGATGACCCAGGAATTTGGAAATTTCAGGGCATTTAGCCAGAAATTGGGAAATCTTTTTTCATCATTGAGGTATAAAAAGTTTTACAGTACACACATTTACTATTATCAATAATTTCTGGATAAAAGAAACAAATGATGCCTGATTAACTAACAAGCTATAATATTTTATTTAGTATAATGTCACAGGTAACACAATTTTTTTTTCAGAAATTTTTGTATTGAAATTCAATTGGGAATTTTTATTCTCAAATTAGGAAAAAAGTATATGTTTTGCCAATCGGGAACATGACCAAATATCAGCTATAAAATCTACCAAAAACAGCTCTGCTTCACCAGTTGAGTGCAATATACAATGTATCCAATGTTGATTACCTGTATATTGTGACATCAATAAGAGTTTCTTTATTGTCCATATCTGTCACCTTGATACCATGTGGGGTCACCTTCAAACACACTTTGACAAGCTTTCTACCCTGAGTCCTAGCCTACAGAAACAATGAAAAAGTTTTTTACTTCAACTAGGAAGTAAAAGAAACAACAAAAGCCATTCTAGCCTAGCCTGGCTCCAAGGTTATAAAACTTGAGATTAGAAACCAGTCTCAAATCTCAAGCATCTGATTGGCTGAAATGGCCACCAGTCGCCATTTCAGCCAATCAGATGCTTGAGATTTGAGACTGGTTTCCATGCTTAGGTTTATAACCTTAGGCACAGTTGTAAGTGATTCTTTACATAACCCATTCCTCCATATAGTGGTATTCTGTAAGGCCTGGACAAACAGTGCACAATGTAGATCCAGATCAGCTGACACATCCATGCCATCAGATTAAAAAAAAAAATTAAAAAATTTTGCTTTTTTATTTATCAGGTAATTTCTGACCAACAAGTAAACATTGTGGTTCAGAGATATGCCAGCTGATCTGGATCTACACTGTTTGTACATTTATGGTACAAAAGCGTATGTTGGAGTTAAGGGTTAATGGAGATTTTTTCTGTCTGAAGCCACATCCTGTACAGCAGGAAGACAATATGAGCATTGTGGTTTTTTCTACCCACTTAGGATTTCTGATTCTTTTATTTTCCTCATTATATTTCCTTGATAGAAAACTGAAGGTTCTAAAGTTCTTTAATATTTTTTTTGAACAAAAAAAGTATATTTTTTATTGCAAATAAGGCATTATTTCAGCCCCATATTGGCCTGGAAAGACAACAACACGGTCATTGTAATAGGTAAATATTAAAGCACTTTTGAAAGAAGAACACTTAAATAAAAAAAATTTAAACACTTTGGAAAAGGAAAAAAATCTAGTCTTCAAATCTGCTTTTAAAAGGTTACAAAAATCATACTTGCAAAACATTTTTATGTATTTTAACCATTAACTCCATATAGGCCTTTTAAATATGAAGTTTCTTCTTTTTATCTAACATGTTAATTCCTTAATATGTAGTAAGTTGTCAGAGGTAGAATGGGATTAATAAGTATTAAACTATAATCTACCATCTGTTAACATTAAAATTTCTTATTAATTCTAACATGTTAATTACATAATATGTAGAAAGATGTCAAATCTAAATCTTATCAGAACAAAAGAGTATTTTAACCAGAGTTCTGTATACTGTATGTTCTATACAGTATGTTTTGCAAATGTAGATCATTACAACTCAAGGCAGTCTGGACTGTACTCATAAATAAAACCTTGTCAGATGAAAACATTATACAAAAATAAATTGCTTTCACAAACCAATTAACACCTCAAAGTTAACTTAACATCTTGCTTCAGTTTTTATTTCAATTACAAGAACAGATTAGTCATGCAGGGAACGGCCAACAGTTTTAAAACAGTAATTAATCAAGGTACATTAAAGTACATTCTATTTCAGAGGATTTTTAGCTCTAATTAAATAGCTGGATTTTGGTTTATGTTGAGAATTAGATAGGTGATTAGATTGTTGGTATTGAACACCAACAATAGATCTGTGCAGACTAGTACTCAAGAATTCTCACCCCTACTCCCACCCATGCACAACATTTCTACAGCAAAAATCTATTTCTCTCATATTCTTTTATCAGTTTTTGAAGTTAAATTGAGAAAAATCAATTATACTCACAGAAAGTGACTGTGCATTAAAAGTTTCATTATTTATTACCATTATACTGTTGAGCATAAAATGAAATGTTAACAAGCAAATTCGTTGAATTTATATCCCCCACCGAGTACTGGTTATTACTAACACAACAGCTGAAGTCATAGGGCTTTATTTAGATATTTATTATGGATGGCAAAAAAGGTGAAAAAAAAACTTCAGATGGTGAAAAGGGTTGGGCAGCTCACCAGAATATAAAAATGAGACAAAAAGTCTTCAAGTTGTTGAAATGAAGAATGCAGTAGTAAAAATATAGTGCTGTATTTAAAAGAAATCTATGCAGAAGTTGCATAGAAGTAGCATATAAACGAATACTACTCTATATGCATAGTGCATAACTTATCAAAGGGCCATAACTCTGTGTTAAACGGTCAGACCAGAACAGGACAACAATATGGGCATCTTGTCTTGGTATTGATGGTTTCCATAGATTCCTGCTGAGAAATAGCAAGGAAACAAATACTGCTCTACAAGCAAAATGCATAACTTATCAAAGGGCTATAACTCTGTGTTAAAGGATCTGACTGAATCAAGATGACAATATGTGCGTCTCCTCTTGGTATTGATGGTTCCCAGAAAGTTTCATTAAAATCCATCCAGTAGTTGCAGAGAAATAACGTGGAAACAAACTCTGCTCTATTTGCATAAGGTATAAGTTATCAAAGGGCAATAACTCTGTGTTAAACAGTCTGACCGGAACAAGATGACAAAATGGGCATCTCGTCTCAGTATTGATGTTTCCCAGAAAGTTTCATTTCAATCCATCGAGAAGTTGAAAAGAAATAGAGCGGAAACAAATACTGCTCTATTATGCATAAGTCATCAAAGGGCAATAACTCTGTGTTAAACAGTCTGACTGGAACAAGACAACAATATACCGATCTCTTCTTGGTATTGATGGTTCTCAGAAAGATTAATTGAAATCCATCCAGTAGTTGCAGAGAAATAGAGGAAAAGAATATTGTTCTATAATATGCATAATGCATAAGTTATCAAAGGGCCATAACTGTGTTAAATAGTCTGACAGGAACAACAGGATGATATGCACATTTCCTCTTGGTATAGATGGTTTCAAGAAAGTTTCATTGAAATCCATCCAAAAGTTGCAGAGAAATAGCGCGGAAATAAATACTGCTATATATGCATAATGCATAAGTTATCAAAGGGCAATAACTCTGTGTTAAACAGTCTGACTGGAACAAGACCATGACATGCGCATCTCTTCTTGGTATTGATGTTTTCCAGAAAGTTTCATTGAAATCCATTCAGTAGTTGCAGAGAAATAGAGGAAAAGAATACTGTTCTATAATATGCATAATGCATAAGTTATCAAAGGGCCATAACTGTGTTAAATAGTCTGACAGGAACAACAGGATGATATGCACATTTCCTCTTGGTATAGATGGTTTCAAGAAAGTTTCATTGAAATCCATCCAAAAGTTGCAGAGAAATAGCGCGGAAATGAATACTGCTATATATGCATAATGCATAAGTTATCAAAGGGCCATAACTCTGTGTTCAACAGTCTGACTGGAACAAAACGACAATATGCGCATCTCCTCTTGGTATTAATGGTTCTCAGAAAGATTCATTGAAACCCATCCGCTAGTTACAGAGAAATAGCGCGGAAACGAATACTGCTCTATATGCATAATGCATAAGTAATCAAAGGGCAATAACTCTGTGTTAAATGATCTGACGGAAACAAGACAATGATATGCGCATCTCCTCTTGGTATAGATGGTTTTCAGCAAGTTTCATTGAAACCCATCCGCTAGTTACAGAGAAATAGCGCGGAACAAATACTGCTCTATATGCATAATGCATAAGTTAATGAAGGGCAATAACTCTGTGTTAAATGGTCTGACCGAAACAAGACAAAGATATGCGCAACTCCTCTTTGTATAGATGGTTTTCAGCAAGTTTCATTGAAATCCATTCAGTAGTTGCAGAGAAATAGCGCGGAAACGAACACTGCTCTATATGCATAATGCATAAGTTATCAAACGGCAATAACTCTGTGTTAAATGGTCTGACTGGAACAAGACAACGATATGCGCATCTCCTCTTGGTATTGATGGTTCTCAGAAAGATTCGTTGAAATCCATCCAGTGGTTGCAGAGAAATAGCTCGGAAACGAATACTGCCCTATATACATAATGCATAAGTTATCAAAGGGCCATAACTCTGTGTTAAATGGTCTGACCGAAACAAGACAACGATATGCGCATCTCCTCTTGGTATAGATAGTTTGCAGCAAGTTTCATTGAAATCCATTCAGTAGTTGCAGAGAAATAACGTGGAAACGAATACTGCCCTATATACATAATGCATAAGTTATCAAAGGGCCATAACTCTGTGTTAAATGGTCTGACCGAAACAAGACAATGATATGCACATCTCCTCTTGGTACTGATACTTCCTACAGTGTTTCGTTGAAATCCATCCAGTGGTTGCAGAGAAATAGCCCGGAAACGAATACTGCCCTATATACATAATGCATAAGTTATCAAAGGGCCATAACTCTGTGTTAAATCGTCTGACCGGAACAAGACGACGATATGCGCATCTCCTCTTGGTACTGATACTTCCCACAGAGTTTCGTTGAAATCCATCCAGTGGTTGCAGAGAAATAGCCCGGAAACGAAATTCGGACGGACAAGGTGACGACGTGACACCGTGACGACGTGACACCGTGACGGACGGACAACGCCAAAACAATATCCCCCTCCCGATTTCATCGGCGGGGGATAATAAAATCTCTTACTCCTCATTAGTTAGTTCATTACCCCATGGGATGTGGTTGCTATCAGTAGGTGAACAGTGTAGATCCAGATAAACTGACACATCCACAACATCTGATAAGGATCTACACTCTTAGGATTTTTATTCATTAGGTTATTTCTGACCAAGAAGTGAACAGTGTAGATCTTCATTTATTTTTATTGTTTTTTTTTTTGGTGTGCACTCTTTAAATATAAAATCAGTGAAATAAAGTTACTTTATATTGAACATGTAACCAAATTCATGTTTTCTTTCATTGGGATGTTAAAACATTATCAGAGTATTATCCTGGACCAATATAAAGCATATTTTTGTGACTTTGTTCGCAGATTTATATAAAGTAATGGCAATTCTTAAATCATTTATTTGATCAGATGTGGATCTGGAGGGAGTTCGGTGGGGTTGCTCAAACCCCATTTTTGGGCAGCAATATTAAATCATCACATTTGGCTAATAAGATGTAACTTTCCTAAAACTTCCCCCAAACAAACCTCCTTTCTGGAAATCTTGCATCTAACCATTTACTGTTACATTGTGCTTTTTTTTTTACTAAACATTGGGGAATAAAGATTTTTTCTCAGCTTGTAACAAAGCTGGGTGATAAAAATGAAACTCTTCTCTAGTAAGGGCTCATCCAGCAATGTAGAACCAAACAATCAAGTTGCAAAGAAGAAAATTGAAAAGGTTCAACTTACCATATCAACAATTCTCTGTACAGCCCTAGAGCTGACCCCTTCTCCATAGCTTTCACCTTGAGGGAGTTCATCAAGCAATGTAGACCCTAAATACTTCAGGTAGAATGTGACCCCTTCAGTGACAGCTTCCCTGTTCTCATCCCAACCTTCTCCAAGTTCTGCAAATACAAGTGTACAACATTAGATTCATTAGGTTATTTCTTACCAAAAAAGTGGAAATTGTGTGCCCACTGATCTGGATCTACACTTGTTCCATAGTAAAAGGTGGCTTAGAGGGAGACTTGGGAGAAATAGTCTTCCAAATTTTCAAAACTTCTCCACCTACTGAGCCAAGGGAGAAGTTTTTCCCTATATGTTTCTTAAAGAAACCTGAAAATTTCCAGAACTCCCTAAAATTGAAAAAAACTTCTCCCTATTCTCACAGCCTAAGCCAATCCCTGAAGTAAAGGGTTAAGTGTTCCTAATATTCTAAACATGAATTCTCATAAATTTAACTCAAACAACGTTGGATTCTCATATTCAAGATATGAGTCAGATATAACTTTTATGGCATGGGCAAACCTTGTAGATCCAGATCAGTTGGGGTAAATGTCTGGATTATTTTAGCACCCTCTTGCCTTAATAATGCCCAACTACTACTGTCAATCATAGTTGTCAGTCTCTGCTTAAATGATTTTTATGCACCAATATTAACAGTGTTTTTTTTCACTTTTGGGGGGAAGGGAGTCGCAGCCCTTTGGTGGGGGAAAATTGCGACACGAACAAAGGATAGGAGGAATATTTGGAAGATACTTGCAGCTGTCAAACACAACAAAACAAAGCTTCACTGATCTTTTGCTGTAGTACAACCAAGTAAATCTTGCCTCATACTTCCCAGAGTTGAATTTTCTTGCATCAGAAAAAAATTAAGATTTATCATCTTCACTCTCACGATTTTACACATTAGCAGAACAAATTGAACTGTTCGTAACAGACTCCAGCAAAGGGGAAATTTTGGGGGAAAAATATATACTGTTTTGAGGGGGGAATGGGGCCCAATTTCTCCAAATATTTGGCATAAAAAAAACACTGATTAAACCTTTTCGCTCAGCAATTGGTTGTTGTCAAGCACTGTTCATCTCTCAGCTAACTCAGCTTACTCAGTGCATACAACATATGCAGCTTGATAAAAACGATTGGGGGTTCACACGCATTTGACTGTTCGATGACAGCTTGAACAAAAACTTGAAAATTCTATCACTGCAAAATGAATTACATTATTTTAACTTTGCACCAGATACACATCCTTTGTATAATTGGCAAATGCAGATGCTTCCATGGTACAGTAATTCAGTATGCACTGGTAATTTGGGGTAATTTTAACATATAACCTCCAAATCATGTATTTCATTCCTAGGGCAAGTAAATGCACTCATTAAAATGAAAATTTCAATACAAATGCTAGTGCATTTGCAAGACCAACCACCGCAGATCCTCCATGACAGTGCATTGGTAATTGATTGCCTCAAGGCATCAGCTTATGCCATGATGAATGCACATGATCACTGGGGAAGAGTAAAAGTCTGCTTGTGGGGATGAAAACTACTTTGGTTGTTGTGAAAAATTGCTGGAATGCACGAAAAGACAAATCCTTTAGGTTTCACACACTTTAAACAACCCAACTGTTTTTCATACCCAAATGAATTTTTTACTTAAATCAACAATCGGCAATAATTCGGGTAAAAATCGCCACTGGAAAAAATCTTTTCTTTGAAACAATTCACTCATCATGCTTGATCGTCAGTGCAAATTTGAAAGAAATCCGCCCAGCAGTTAATGAGGATTTGATGCCACAAAACTCTATTACTGAAATGAACAAAGGGCGCTAATTCTGGTAAAAATAGCCACAGAAAAATTATTCTTTGAAACAATTTACACATTCTGCTATATCATCAGTGCAAGTTTGAAAGATATCTGCCAGACAGTTAATCATTTATGAGGTGTTGATGTCATTAAACCTTTAATTAACAAAGGGCCATAATTCTGGTAAAAATGGTCGCAGGAAAAAATATTTTGTTTATTATTATCTACAAATTCCACTTGATTATGGGAGCGCTCGATTGGAACTGAACCATAATCGAATTCTGACTCTTCCAAAAGTTCTACCAAACGAGCGACAGAGTATGTTGGAACTGAATCATGTAAGGTTTATATAAAAAGTGTAACATAATGGCATGTTAATTTTATCTTTTGAAGTCTAAAGAACTCTGAATAGTCTTAATAAGCCATTTTTTATAGTTCAACTAAGTTTTCTTAGTTTCTAGATCAGTCAACAACAAAGCAATGTTTATAATTTACTGAAAAATAACACTATTTCTGGTATTTCTGTTGGTGAAATTCTTGGCAGAGTATTGAAATGTAACCATTATCACGGTGCCTATCCATATCGGCTGTTTCTTTGCGAAATTCGCTATATCGGCTGTTTCTTTGCTTCGGCAACGGCTATTCTTTGCTGATAACAATGGATGGAGAGCATATGTCAGAGATTCCAGACGCAAATGTTACAGATATTAGGTATATTGTACAAAAAAGGTTGTGCACGGAACATTAGAATGTCTAAACTATGCATTGTAGTGTTTACTTTTTAAATGTCGGCGATTGTGGCCAAAATCTCGATGAAACTAGTTGACGATACACAGACATAGAGCACAGATCCAGCTTTTCTGCAGTCTATAACAATGTTTGCTTTGATATCTAACGTATCAAGCGATATATTATATTCATTTCTTCAATATTCTTCCAAAAAATACTTACAAATAGGTAGAAATATTAATAGATTTATCCAAAACCCTTTACTTTCGGTTTAATTGGGGCATCGGCGGCTTATCTGCTCACCAGTTTTTGATGCACAGGCTGACTCTCTGCATTGCGCACAGGTAGGCTCAATGATAATGACTATTTAGGCACCTGTTTACTAACTGTATTATGGACAATTTAGAATTTTGTCACTGCATTCTCCTTATTAGAATGTAAATTAACGTTACATGAGCAGGGGACTTCAAAGTTGAACGAGAAACCTAAAGGTTTATCACAACTGTGTTAGTATCCTTTTTATGTAAGGTTAATGCATACATTGCTAAATGTTATGAAAATGCTAATAGATATGTTTAACAATAATAAAGCTTTTCAAAACTTCAACAAGGCTAAAACACTTTTTTGATATGTACAGCCTATGTACATTCTATATTGCAGTTTTAGCACAGAACTCCACTTGCCCATTTATTGGTTTATTCGCCGGTTCATTTGTTCGTCTGTTCGTTCATCGTCCATTTTCCATCAACCGATCGTCGGTCAGTTGGTTCTTTCTCTCATCCCTTCCTCCCTCTCTCCGTTCATTCGTCCTTTTATCCATCTGAACGTCCATCCGTCCATCCATTCATATTTCTCCCTAGTAGTCCGTTTCATTGAACCTTTTCTATAAAATGATCATTTGGTTGTATAGCCTTACATAATATTATCTGAACAATTTTCTTTAAAATCACTTTTTATACGCCCGTCGAAAAAAGGTCGTATTATGGGAACACCCATGGCGGCCAGGCGAGCAGGTGTCCAACCTCTGGGCGGCATCCACAGCGATGTCCGCTCAATTATTTAAATAGTTGTTGACAGATCTTCATGAAACTTAAGAAAAATGTTTGTGTTCATAGTATCTCGGCCATATTCGATAACCAGCGAAATCGCTCAAGCCACTACAGAAGTTGGACGCATGCTCGCCTGGCCGCCAGGAGTGTTCCCATAATATGACCTATTTTCGACGGGCGTATAAAAAGTGATTTTAAAGAAAATTGTTCAGATAATATTATGTAAGGCTATACAACCAAATGATCATTTTATAGAAAAGGTTCAATGAAACAGACTACTAGGGAGAAATATGAATGGACGGACGGAGGGACAGGTGGATAAAAGGCCGAATGAACGGATAGAGGGAGGAAGGGATGAGAGAAAGAACGACCGACGGACAATCGGTTGATGGAAAACGGACGATGAACGAACGGACAAACAAATGAACCGGTGAATAAACCAATAAATGGGCAAGTGGAGTTCTGTGCTAAAACTGCAATATAGAATGTACATAGGCTATACATATCAAATAAGTGTTTTAACCTTGTTAAAGTTTTGTAAAGGTTTATTATTGTTATTATATCTATTAGCATTTTCATAACATTTAGCAATGTATGCATTAACCTTACATAAAAAGGATACTAACACAGTTGTGATAAACCTTAAGGTTTCTCGTTCAACTTTGAAGTCCCCTGCTCATGTAACGTTAATTTACATTCTAATAAGGAGAATGCAGTGACAAAATTCTAAATTGTCCATAATACAGTTAGTAAACAGGTGCCTAAGTAGTCATTATCATTGAGCCTACCTGTGCGCAATGCAGAGAGTCAGCCTGTACATCAAAAACTGGTGAGCAGATAGGCCGCCGGTGCCCCAATTAAACCGAAAGTAAAGGGTTTGGGATAAATCTATTAATATTTCTACCCTATTTGTAAGTATTTTTTGGAAGAATATTGAAGAAATGAATAATCAACTAGTTTCATCGAGATTTCGGCCACAATCGCCGATATTTAAAAAGTAAACACTACAATGCATCAGGGTTGGGCGGTAAATACCACCCCCGGTATTTACCGGTGGTAGTTACCAGTATTTACCGCCCTGGAAAATACTCCCCAAAGTGGCAAATACTGGAAAATACTGGCAAATACTACTCAGATGAGTTTTTTTGCCTTAAAATACTGCAGAAATCTTAACTTAGTTGACTGTTATTAATGTATAATCATAATAATCATAATAATAATTAAATTACTCATATATTTTAATTAAATTTCATATCAGGTTATCACTTTAAGCACTTTAAAGTAAAAATAATTCTTACAGATTAAGTATTAAGAACCAAAAATACAGCAGGTAAGAAATTAATGCTGATCCACCTGTGCACCTGGCCATTGACACAAGCAAGGCCATAATGTCTAGTCTATTAAAACAACATTACAGGGGGCTGTAATAGCCAGGGGCAACAAAGGCAACAGTAAAGTGTCATAACTAACCTGTTACCTATACAATTTGTCTAGGTCTAAGTGGTTGTGTATTGGTGTGACTGCAGAAAGCTGCCAAACTGGTGTTCTGTTACAGGTATCTTAGGGGGAAAGAAGAGATTGACTGGTAGACAGAGGCTTCTTTGTATCTAAACATTATTTGTTATTGTATTCATGTATATTTATTGTAAGTTGTGTACATTACTTGTTTATAATTAAAATTAACCCTCTAAAATGCTGACTCCATTATTGTTAATAATTGAAATTTGAATTTGTCCATATGCTGACTATAAGGGATACATTGTATTGTATAAATTCCATAGGTGGTCAATTCAAATGACCACTTGTTCAGTACTTAAATTTTTATTTATTATGGATAAAGTGATAAAAGTGTTAAACTTAAGTATAAATATAATGGCAATTAATGGGTAAACTTGAAATTATCTATATGAATGCTGATAATAGATAATATTGTATAAATTCCAGACTGGTAAATTCAATTGACCAGTATTTGCCAGTAATTGCCAGTTATTGCCGGTAAATACCGCCGGCATGGACAATACTCATATTTGCCGGCATTTTGCCAACCCTGCAATGCATAGTTTAGACATTCTAATGTTCCGTGCACAACCTTTTTTTGTACAATATACCTTATATCTGTAACATTTGCATCTGGAATCTTTGACATATGCTCTCCATCAATTGTTATTAGCAAAGAATAGCCGTTGCCGAAGCAAAGAAACAGCCGATATAGCGAATTGCGCAAAGAAACAGCCGATATGGATAGGCACCGTGATTATCTTATTTTATGGCAAAAATAAAAAACAGTATCTAAAAATATTTCAGTTTGGTGCAGTATAGAACACTGACCGATTTCATTCACATCACCTACTTCGATGGAATGGGTAGAACACTGCCAGAACACAGTTCCGACGCACTCGATTGGAGTTATCCCTGTTCTAACAGTCGGAATTTCCAATCGAGCACTCCCTATCTGTACAAGTTTGATAGAAACTGGCAAGATAGCTAATGAGGAGTTGATGCCACAACATTTGGAGGACGTATATGTACGTACAAGTGCAACTCTGTGGGAGCACAAAAAGTGCAACTTTTAGGGATTATTCTAGACCTTAAAAAGGGGCAGGGTGGCACAAAAAAAGGGGCAGGGTGCTGACTGCTCACAGGCAGGACATATTACACTTACGTGATTTTGTTTAAAAAATGCTTTATATTTTTAATGTACAAGTTACATAACGTTTACATTTGTACATGCTTTTCTTTTAGATTATTTAATTGTTGCTTCAAATTGTATTGTTATCACTTATTTAACCTTTTTGAGAGATGAAAATCACAAACAATAGTAAGTGATGCATGACGCCATAACCTTAATCCTTTTATATTTTAAGGGATCTAGCTAGTAAAAAGTGTTATTACTTAAAATAGTGCAAAACTGCTTAAACTGCATACACGTGATATCAAACTGGAACTTGGGTATCAAAACTGGAATGGTTAATTGACACTGAAACAGTTTTATATTTCTTCATTCAAATTCATATGTTTAACTGATTCATCATTAGCTGTCTAGAAGATACATAACACATATTATTCGGGTTCTTTAATTAATTTAAGATTTAAAAAGTGTTTAAATTTCGTATTCGAAATTTGGACTATCCGAAATCATGTACACTTACCCCAACTACAGAGTTTCTGTGTGTTGATGAAGTTTTTTCGGCAGCAAATTAATTGTATTGATAGAACTATGTGATCCATAATATTTTAAGAACATTTGTGACTGTTTAATTGAGTTTTAAATGTGTAATTTTAGCAGACAAAATCAAAACCAGAAGGTAAGCAAATCCACCAGTTTTCATTACAAAACATAAAATATATTTCTTATCCGGTAGAAGATGGCTTTGCTTGTAATATTTCTCGATAAAAAATCATTTATTCCATAAAATGCAAACTTCCCCATGAATTTTAAACGCAACTTGTTGAAATAAAACGGCAAAAACAGAGCGACGTCCGTGAACTTGTAGATTTCATATTACATGTACGATTTGGATGCAATATATTGACCGTTAAAAAGTTATGTTAAAGCTTTTACCAAAATTATAATTTCTGTCGCATTTTAACTTATACTTCACTTGAAAAGAATTGCAGAATTATAATTCAAAGCCCGATCCTCGGTATTTATGCTTTGCGCAATAATTTGTAAACCCCGTAAGAAGAATTCGTATTATCAGAAATATTTAGATGTTAATGTTCTAGATTTCTGGTATTATTGACGGAGGCATAAAAGTTTATCCATATTATACTTCTGTAGCTTCATTAATGTTACCTCAAATACACGTACATAACTTAAGATTCAATAATATCGCGTACGGTATGTGTCTTATTTGTCGGTTGGACGGGACAACAATCAAAGAAAAACGCCGACATAAACATGTATCGAGGGACGCTGTTTACCACCCTTGTTGCAAATATAGATTGACGTCATTCATTTTACCATGATAGAATTTTTTGAGTTATGGTCTAAGCTGTCATCAATCAGTCTCATGCTTGTGTATTTGCTTGTTTATTTCCAATCAGTTTTATTGCGCTACATGTATGCTGGATAGGAGTTAGCGGAATGATGTTAATATGGCGGGGTAAAATTATTACAAGCAGTTTTCGACAGGCGAACAGGTGTCAGATCGGCGCATGGCGATCATTAAAGAAGTGATTGACAACTGTGATTGCAATTATAGATAGACATTATTAAGGCATGAGGGTGCAGTTCGCTAGCTTTGTTCGGGCAAAAGGGCGGAACATAAAAGGGGCAGTGGGTCCTTCTATTCCGCGCTAGAATAATCCCTAAACTTTATTCTTAGGGTCATAAAACAAACAAAATCGCATTAAATTTCAGGGATTGGCTTGGGCTGTGAGAACAGGGAGAAGTTTTTTCAATTTTTGGGAGAAGTTCTGGAAATTTTCAGCTTTCTTTAAGAACATATAGGGAAAAACTTCTCCCTTGGCTCATTAGAGGGAGAAGTTTTGAAAATTTGGGAGACTATTTCTCCCAAGTCTCCCTCTAAGCCAACCCCTGTTAATACCAGGGTTTCCCCCAGGATTTCAGGAAGGGTCGTCGCAGCATAGACTGATTTTATCCATTTTGTCGCGGGCTGCAACACGGTGTTTCATTTTCAGTCTTATGTATATATCATTTTTGCTTCTCATTTAAATAAATAAATGAAAATTTTTTTTTTTTTCTTAAGTGGCTTTATTCATTTAAAGCCTTTTAAATGACATGCATGTTTATAATAAATGTGTATTCACACACACTGTTCTGTGGCTCCTGTAGGTTAAAAGATTTATAACAAAGATTCAAAAGTTGTAAATTAAATTCTTACACCAAAAAATCTTATGCTTTTTTAAACTGAAACACAAATCCTAATTATTTTACAACGGCTGAAATTCCTCAGATCCGATCATTTGTAATTAGATCTAATATCAATTAGAAATATTTATGAACACAAAAACTAAAATAAATGGAAATTACAATATAATGTGCTTATTTGTAAATATATTAAGGTGTTTTAGGAAAACTAAAAGCATTTTTTTTCAATAAAAATATTTTTTGATGGTGGATACGCAGTTGCACTTTTTATTACCTCCATTTTTTCAACATCGACAAAACTTGCACAAACCGCGCTCTTTTACCGTAATCACCGTTTCTTCTCAAATACAGAACAAACGAACCGCGAATATCAGCTTTCGCTTTTTTGATTGCAATTAAAACTCGTATAATTTACTAATTATACCTACCCGTGCGAAAAAGAAATGATGCACCATGCCTTGTCAATTAACAATAGGAACGTGAATAATAACTTGCGCTTTTCATATTAAAAAAAACTTCTATAATTTACATAAACATGATGCGCCATGCTTTCTCTGATACATAAGCCCAACAAAAAAATTATCGTACCATTGTCCTGTTTGCAAAACATGTAATAAAATCGATCATTTAAACTGCACTATGTCTGGAAAGAAAAATTAAAACCATAAACATCTTCTGAAGTCGATCTACTGTATGACGTCATTTGTGTTAACTTTCGCTGCGGCATATGACAATATTGAATGTTAGCTGGATGTTACAGTGTATTTTGGATTGAAAATGTGTTTCAAGTGCTCTCCTTTTTTTTTATGCGGATGTTATAAGATCAAACCGACGATGTTCTGAAAACGATGTCAGTGTCTAGGTTATTTTGTTTTCGATTTAATCGAAATGAAAATGGCTTTGTTGCTGTTGTTGAATTTCATTAGAGGCTATGTTACGGAATAATCAAGATGTCAGAAAGTTATATTTTACGTGGATATTATCAAAAACGGGATGCTTTAGTTCCTTTCTTCTTTGCTCGAAATGGTCAAATGGCAGAAGTAAGTCATTTTTATAAAGTTTTGTTCTGATTACTGACAACACGGACGAATAGTAATTCGGCTACGATTTATATCACATGCGGTCATTATCAACTGTCGCCAACATGTGGGTGGAGCCAACATGAGTTATCCATCAGTTCTTGTTACTGATCGGTTAACTCGCAAAGCTGATGACACTGTCAATTATCGGCGCGATCAGCTGTCTCTTGTTTATTAAGAAGAGTTTTCATACTGATAATGCAATCAACAGGTACACAAGTTGCTGCGGGAGATAAGGCATGTCGAACAAATTATGGCATCTCGCAAATTGGGCCCAGAAATTATGGCTTGTCGCATGCGACTAGCGAAAATGGCCTGGGGGAAACCCTGAATACAGTATGTCCTGCCTGTGAGCAGCCAGAATCCTGTCCCAGTTTTTTTGCCACCATGTCACTTTTTGTCAAAAATACATATATCACCCAAAACAATTAAACGTAGCAATGATTGATATGATACTGTTCATTTAGTTGTATTATTTATTGCCATTTAAAACAAGGTCAATCTGTGAGGTAATGCGTACTAGTGATACCCCCATTGAGAAATATGACTTTCAAAATGTAATTAGCATTTTTCATATTTAACAAGAGTGCCAAACTGACACAAAATATGCCATTCAAAATGCTGATCATCAAAGTTGCGTAACGATCCAATGAAAATTATTCGACTTGGAGAGCAGATACCGCTAATTCAGTTTTTGGACACCCTGTGGACGCCGCTCTCTCGCCCGCCGCAGGTGTTCCCATAATACGTCCCGTTTTTCAAACGGGCGTATAAAAAGGGTGTCAAATTTTTCTGAGTATTTACGGTACGTACCGTCATTGTCTAAATATAAGCCGCACTGATATATAAGCTGCACCCCCTAAATCCCCGATGGAAATGGGTGAAAAAAGCCTAACTCTATGTATAAGCCGCGGTCTCTTTTTCAGACTGGTCGCCATTTTGAATCGCCGGATCCGTGTGCCTCAGCGTAGGCAACAATAGCCAGCTATACTTTTTCAGAGAAGTACATACGCGTTTGACCCATGATAATTATCATGGTTGACAATTTGAAGGTATAGACATTTTAAATGAAGAGTAATATTAGAGAAAATTGGCGGGAATGACATATGACTAAAATGTGCGAGTTTTAAATAAAATTCGAGTCGACCGTGTCATCTCAATATCTTGTCAAACATTCCATAAGAATCTCAAACATTGCATCATGCTTTCAGTTTTCACACATTAGTCAACTGACAGATGAGACCGAGCTGCCAATTAAGGGTGACACTGACTTTACCAAGGGAATCTTAAACATGTCATCTGGCTTTCAGAGTTTTTCACACATTACGGTCACTGTGATTTTACCAATACACGGTTTTCTTGAAGTAATGAATCTGATATACACTGCAACTCCGTTATATCGCGATCCGTTATATCGCGATATCCAATATATCGCGCTTGGTCCGTGGATCCCAATTTTTTTGCACATTTACGATGTATATGTTTGTTCATTCTTCGTGGGTGGTAAAAAATATCAAATGATTAAGTCAACGTTGGCTACAAATTCACGAAACGCACGCTTTTTCTGTATCATTACGTCATTATCGGCGATGGCTGTTAATAACATTTTGTATGCAGGGATTTAAGAGGTGATGTACACGTTCACCAGAAGATACAATTTAACATCATACGTACGAAAATAGATTAGAGTTTGTTTTTTTTACAATTTTGTTGCTTCTGATTTGACATGAAACCCCCTTTGTGACGAACAATAGGTGCGAAAAACACCAAGCTGATACGTACTGGCAGAATTTTGTTCACGAGACAAACCACAAATTAGTGACAATTAATGCAAGTTGCTAACCATAATAGGCATGAGCAGGAAACGTCAAAACAGTTTTGACATATCAAGCTGGTAAACGACGGACGACGACGAACTAACATCGCCGACCATGACCGACCAACAGATCGTCGATAAGTTGAAAGTACCGAAAACAATAATACCGCCGTTGGAAATTGAAGACGGCGATCTTTGTTTTGTACATTTGTACAATTAATTTCTTTTTTATTAAAAATAAAACTTAATAAATTATATTTATAAAAAAAGTTGTTTTAAAACATTTGTCCAGCACGGAACGTACTCCCTGAAGTACTCGTAGATCTCACGGCGTGTTAATTACGCAACACCGCGATATAGATGCATCTGACAGCAAAAACAAACGAATTCTCCTTGTTTCAGCGCGATTATTTACTAATATCGCGCTCCGTTTATATCGCGGTTGGCGGGCTTGGACCCCGAGGTCCGCGATATAATGGAGTTGCAGTGTAATGCGTAATTAAATAAAACGCGATCGTCTCGTGGACCCCACTTTTTTCCATAAAATACATAAAACACTGGTAAAAGCCTGCAAACTGCATGATTTAAATAAGTTAAAATAATTACCTTGATGGTGATGTCGGTTCTTACGAAATCCGCATTTTATTTCCATTTATCTTTAATTATTACATTTATAATCCGCATAATTTGAAAAACAGCCGTTAACTTATAAAAACCGCATGTATCCCAAACAAAAAACATGACCATGCTGTGTATTTCGTATGGAGGCAAAAAAATCGATACCGCCGAACATCAAGCGCGACTTCAAAAGACGTTGTCGGCTTGAAACAACCATCCGTGTTTATTTCATCTTTGCTATAAAAACGTTTGATCTACCTGGTAGTGTGCGCGTGTCATTTTTAGCTTCTGTGATGCATTAATTACTGAAATGTGATAAAAAGCGATAAATTAAAGATTAGGATATATTTTAAATGATGGAATATGTTAGCGTTCGGTAAATAATAATTATTTTAATTTGTCGTTCGTTAATGTAGCTGATTATTTACGTACCGGTAATTTATTTGCAGTAGAGTTTGCAACAGCATTTCTAAGCAGTTGTTTGCCTGTGGCAATAATAATTATTTTCGTTCGCACATGATTACCTCGTTGCATAGAAACGTCCCCGATCATGACAAGTTGCAAACTGACGATTATTTTTATTGCAATTACCGGTACTCAAAATAAAAAGAGTAAAAGATTTCAATAATAGTTTATTATTTCGTACATTCTTTTACCTATCAAATAATACTTTCGAAAAAAAACACGTGTAGACGTGACATATATCTCGTTCAGCGTCCGTACACCGGTGCGCTTGACACATTCGCTGCGGTAAAAAATCGGTGTTTTGAAGGCCTGGAAAATGTCTTGGGAACCTAAACCTATGTATAAGCCGCACCCCCACCTTTATTTTCGCCGAATCCTGGAAAAAAGTGCGGCTTATATTCAAATGAAGACGGTATATATAAAATATAAATACATAAAATATCAGGCTACTGATTGTTATAGTTGCTTAGAAAACTGCATCGGAAATTGTGCATGACTGTATAGTGTCAACTATGTGTAAAAGAAGTAGATGAGCAATGAGCATGAAATTGATTTACACCATAATATTATAATATGGGATTATAGAATTAAGCAATATGCAAAATATAAGGCTGCTGCATGTTATAGTTGCTTAGAAAACTGTGGTGGAAATTGTGCATGTACATGTATGTCAACTATGTGTAAAAATCTAAGTATTCGGTAAACAGGAGCACGGAGAATAAATTATAAAGCTGCTTTACACCATATGGGACAGACATGGGGCGAATTTCTTTTAAAAGTAATGCATTAAATTAGCATTATTTGCCAAATTTGTGCATTAAATTAAATTAGCATTACTATATTTTGAGAAAGTAATGCATTAAATTAACATTATTTCAAAAAGTAATGCATTAAATTAAGCATTATTTTACAAGTGAACTGACAAAAAAATAAAAAGTCAACTGTCAGTATATGTACAAAATGGATCATCTCCCAAAAAAATCACCCCAAAGTATAATATACAAAGTATCAGTCTGAAATGAAGATCTTAAGTGACACCTCAAGAACTTACAACAAAACTATTCTCAGTATATATAGATTAATACAGGTTAAGCTTTTTTACACACTTTAGTTATCTTTGACTTATTGCTGTTTTCACACATTTAGAGTGTTGTATTGACAAAGGACTACACTGTCAACTTATCTAATTAAATCACCTGCATCTGCATTATATGCTGATTTCCTGAAATCTGACATAGTCTCTAATATTTTACAATGACACTGATTCAGTAAGTATAATTTGGATAAATGGTTAGAAAAATAACTTCATTTGATTGTGAAAGTATGAGTCTTTTGCAAGGTTTAATTTAATTTCCATGCTATTTTATTTCAGAACAACATTTTTGGTATTTTGCACTGAACTTCAAATTTCTATCAGTAACATTTTCAGGAATATTTAAGTGTTTGACAATTGGAGGGAAATATCTTGTCCCAATGAATGTGTACACTAAAACAATTTAAAATAAAATAAAAGTGCTGTATTTGTTGACAGAGCTTTATAGATCACTGGCTATTGATTTGTTTTAAATTTAGCATTTTCTTAAGACAACTAAGCTTAATATCTCATTGCTTAATCATAAAAAATGTTCAAACTTTACAACATTTTGATGAAAAGACTTCACTTATAGTCTGTATCTTGTTTTACTAATAGTAAACACATGTCAAAATACTTAACTGTCATATAAATGTTTTTTTCTCTTGCTATAAATAAGATATGTAATAGACTTATAACATATTAAATATTTCGAGTATCACTGCATAAAAAGGTTACTGTTAATATATATAATTTAATAAAACGAATCAACAAAATCCAATAGTAAACAAAATCCAATTAATGCTCAATAATGCTAAGCATTACAGCATTTTGGCATAGGTAATGCATTAAATTAGCATTAAAATAATGCTAAATCTGTTGCATTAATCATTACCTTGCATTACTGACAAAAAGTAATGCATTATTAATGCATTAGCATTAAAATTTAATTCGCCCCATGTCTGATATGGGATTATAGAATAAAGCATAAAGCAAAATATCAGACTGCTGTATGTTATAATTGCTTAGAAAACTGTGATGGAAATTGTGCATACATGTACATGTATGTCAACAATGTGTTAAAATCTTAGTATTTGATAAATAGGTGAGAAAGGAGAATAAAATTGCTTTATTCCACATGGGACTATAGGATAAAGCATTATGCATCATATCAGGCTGCTGCATGTTACAGCTGCTTAGAAAACTGCTTCAGAAAACTAAAGATGCCCTTTGGTTCATGTAAGGCACCTATATTGTAAACAAATCTAAAAATATTTGATAAACAGTAAGTAGATGAGCAAGAAGGATAAAATCGCTCAACACCATATAGGACTTTATAATAAAGCAATATGCAAAACATCAGGCCGCTTCAAATAAGTTGCTTAGAAAACTGCGCCGGAAATTTTGATATAGACAAATGGACGGGTACAGGAATAGTCGTACCACTACAATCTCGTACCGGGAATACTCGTACCATTTTGGGAATAGTCGTACCATATATGAATTGTATAGGGAGTTAGCTAGTGGGTTAAGCAGAGGTGATAATTAGGTGTTTCCATATCAGTAATGGTACATGTATTTACAATTGTCTATTTATTTATGAGATAATTGAATAATAATTGAATGACAAACTGATAAAAACGATGAATGGAAGTATACACATGTAGTTATTATTTCCTCTAAATAAATTCAGATTTTTATTGAAATAATCTTAATATAAAATTTTTGCAGTGGTCTTTTCATGAGATAATTGAATGACAAACTGATATAAAAGATGAATGAAAGCACACAAATGAAGAAATTATTTCTTCTAAATAAATTCAGATTTTTATTGAAATAATCTTAATTTCAAATTAATTTGGAAATAGATCATTCTTTTTTGTATCATTTCCTATTAATTTCAGAATGAAAAATCATTCCTAATTGAAATATGATTTTATCAATAATTTTATTTTTATATCAAACAAATTCATATATATATAAAATAAAAACATTCTTTTTAAATTTAGTTTATAATTAACGCTACCTGTCAATATCCAGAATGAAGCATTTTGAGCATTAAATTTGTTACACCGAGTTCCATATAAAATGTGTGAAATTCCACATATATTCCTGTGAAATATTTGATAGTTATCATTAGATTATATAATTGTCACTCCTCATTTAAAATTTCTCAATATTTCATAATATTGATATGGTATTACTCTTCGTTAAATTTAATTTTGTCAATTTTTTAATAAAAACTTGTGACTTACATCATTAACTAAAATAATTCTTCAAAATGAATGAAGTCAATACAATTCAATTAAAAATTTATTCTGGAATAAATATTTAACAAAACTTACATAAATGAACACGATCTGATAAGATAATAAAAAATACGAATACCAAGTCCTCGTGTAACATTATTTCTGTTAAAATATGTAATACAGGGCCTTCCCCAGAAAAATTTTAAGGCATCCTGGCATCCAGCATGCAAAATGTTTTCACATGGTTGATGTGGTGCATCTTACAAATACAATGTATATTAATATATATTAAGCACAAAGCAACATAGTTTTTTAAGTTTTATTGAAATACGACAAAGAACATTTTTTAACTGCCACAGACTTCTATTGTATTGTATTTGATACAAAATAGTTGTTGCTTGATATTTTTATGTACATCAGTCTAAAAAAAAACATGCCACAATAGTCTCTTGTTGCAACATATCTCACACTAGATACACAGCCCTTGATTGCAGACCTGTTCTTGTCATTATGATTATGCCACAATTTAATACATGTTGAAAAGTCAACATGTTCAATAGAATGGCCATTTATTGATATGGACAGCATTTAAAGATGTACAGTTAGTACTTTTATAACATCAAATTGCTTTAAAATCGTCTTCATATTTGGTTATAATTTGTTATAATAAACCTTCAGTAATCGCCTGTTAATAATAGTGACAAGATTATCATTTACCACTTACATGCTCACAACTCTTCACAGTTAGCAGGTCATCAAAGAACAATATACCGATTTTAATCTCATTAAGGCCATCATAACTGCCGGTGGGGGGGGGGGGGGGGATAATCTGTTTTTAATTGGTTGATTTACGACCGTCTTCTCCGTATTCAACAGACACTCATCTAACTATCCGACTTCTGATAGTTTAGAAATAAAGGCATCCCGGCGCCAGTATGCCATAATTGCCTGGGGAAAGCCCTGTAATATATATCTGTTAAGCCCTAAACCTAATGTATTTATATATTATTTTGTAATCGGAATTCATATAACAAATAAAACAGAAAATCAACAGCGTCCATCTCGAGAACCACAATATTACAAATAAGTATCACTTTCCTGCATAAAAATCTCCATATTAAACATTTAGCTATATATCTTATAATTATGTGGTACGACTATTCCCAATTCGGTATGAGATTGTAACGGTACGAGATTGTAGTGGTACGACTATTCCCGGAGCCCAAATGGACAAGGGTAAAGCCCTAAACCCGATCTTCTTCAAAGCAGGGGTATAATAAGAAACAAATCATACAATTTAGTGAACAGTATCATTAATGGATAAAAAAATTCTTCATAAAATAAATCGTTGGTCCGGAACACACTGTGATTCGGAACCGCCATTGTCAGATTGTAACTGTTGCTGAAACTTACTGCTGTGTTTGGACGATGGAGGCGTTTTCCTCACTTTACGAAATAGTGAATCCATTACCAAATGACAATTCTATTCAGTTAAAGTCCTTATCAGCCATAAATATTTACCGAACTTTAAATAAAAACAAACACAATTTTGCAAGTCGTACGATACATCCGTTACACATGGATGGTTCCTGTTGATATAGGGGAGCCAGCCTTATTCTAAAACAATTACGACTGACATAAAAACAAGATTGTTATCATCACGCTGCTGGCCTGGTGATTATCCCATTAACAGTTGACCGTTAAGCATATCTCTTTGGTTGCAGGATGGTGGTAGGGGTTCAAGAGTTTGCGAAGGTCTAGGGAAATCTTGTAAAAACAAACTTGAACTTCGATCTGTTTCTTTTTCCCTGTCATTGTGTTTTTGCTGAGACTCCAGGGGCTCTGGACTCGGTGAGGTCATGGAGTTCCCGCCCTTTTGCTTTACTTTGCTATATGGTTCTTATGTTTTATTTGTTTATGTGCTTTTGTATGCAGCATTGTCAAGCGGATGGGTGGGTTAGAGTTATTTCACCAAGACAACTTGTAGTTGTTTGTTCATTGGGAACCTATTAATTGGGGCTAGTGTGAGGTTGACCGGGACACCCTAGATGGTTCAAACCCACCAGTGGCAAACTCTTCTTTTTCTTCTTCTTCTATAATGCTATCATTCATTCACTGATATATTATGATCATGCGTGGAGGGTTAGTAAAAGAGAAAGGTGTTAGAGCTCACTAGCTACTCAGTCCACCCAACGTGCAAAAAAGTGCAAATCCTAAGACTTTAAAAAACCTTAAAGGCCCTATACTACAATATGGTTTTGTACAGAAGAGGAAGTTAGTAGGGTTAATAATAAAAGCATAGCTTGATGTTTATGGAGCAGTCAATATATCCAGCGCTGTCTTGAATCCAGAGACTGAGTCAGCACTGACTACATTCTGTAGGAGAGTATTCCACAACTATTTTGCCATTCACCGTTCCAAGTCGGTAATCACAGTGGTTTTCGTTATTGTTGTTTGTGGCGATTGATTTGAAATTGATTCTCTTATAAACTCGTGCTCTCTTTTCCTCTAGTTTTTTTCGGGGAGGCTGTTTTTCTTGTTGAGGCAATTCCTGATATTGATATTTCATCTTTACCTTTAAATTTGACCCGGCCGATTTGCATCTTAGGATAATTTCTATTCTAATTAAAACAGTCTGGTTCTCAGCATACCCTTGATATAGTATTGCCATTTCGACTAATTTGGGGCCGTTCTGACTAACTTTCTTTAGAAAAAGGTGACGTTTGAATAAAAAGGGGTCGGTTTGACTTTAACTCTGTTTTAATCTTATTCAATTTTGTATTAAACTTAACTATATATATAAATAACAGCAGCACGCTTAGGATTCTTTGGCGGCTATAACCGCCAGGTTACTGGTTTACAACTGTTGATTGGCTATTGAAGTATGAACATGCACAGTGAAACAGTCCCCATTTTGACCATAATATAGACTCTTTCTCCGTCGTTACCAGAAAAAACGACTGTTGTAAACCAAAAATTAGAGACCGCTGATTGGCTGCTGGATCACGTCACAGTTGCTTTCTGTATCTATTTTAAAATTTTCTTTTCAGCTTCTTATCAACTAGGCCTATTGCTCATCACAATAATTCATGATAAAACTTGACACGGATAAAGAGTAAATGTGCACTTTTTGTGATAAACAGAAGAAGAGTTACAAATTAGACTATTAAACCAGCAACTAGAAGGTTGTAAACAGCGCACTGAACGACATGATGGCAAACATTTGAAGGTTTTGTTCGAAGAATTGTTTTGTAATTGTTATTTTGTTAATTTTTTAAGAAGGTCGTATTGTAATAAATTATTATTATTATTATTATTATTATTATTATTATTATTATTATTATTATTATTATTATTATTATTATTATTATTTAAAACATATCTCAGTATACTATAGTAGGCATTTCCAAACATATGTATGGCTATAAATCAGTGACCGACAATGAAGTGGCATCAAATTGCCATCAGCAACCCTGTTGGGATAATGGTAAACATGCATCTTTTAATATGACACTGAGTTCGTTTTATTTTTAAATCTAACACTAACTGTTGTTAAGTTGTTAATCTCCATTGGAATGTACTTTACTTGTTAGTGTGGGGAATACCGCCTATTTTAAACCTTAAGGAAAGATAACTGAAGCTCGCTAAGGATTCTCTGGCGACTATAATCGCCAGACAAAATTGGTTTACTACTGTCTGCTTGTCTGATGAAGTACAGACATGCGCAGTGAAACAGTCAAACCAAAATAAGGCGGTTTTGACTGGGGGCCGTTTTGACCTACTAATCGGATAGATACTTCCGGGTTTGAAATGGCGCTATTTTCAAGATTTTAGTTATCATTAACCATGGATATTTTCAGGTATTTTTACAGTTTCTTTCGATCACGGAGTCGCATACACCGTTTCAATTAATTTTCATTTTAAAACACATCAATGAAAACAGATAACTCGTACCGATTATCCTTTATTTCCCAGTGCTTCACAAGTTTCAAACCCACACCTGTGACCTGACCGGCGCAGCCGGCGGCAGTTTGATTCATTGCTTAGATTCTGTATTTTTCTACCGATAGCTGTGAAAGAAATTATTAAGTGGATAGTTTCAAGTGTGGCAGATTTGGGTTGCAAACAGTAACCTTGACCAGGATTTGAACCTCTGACCTCTGGCAGAATTTCCGTGCTGTCTACCAATCGATCTAACGATAGTACAAAATATACAGTGGTGTGGGGCAAGTCTGCGCACCTATCATAAACACTTCACTGTGGTGTGTAACACATTCAGTATCTAAAGGCAGTTGCCTACTGGAAAGAAACTGTAACCATTCTAGTAGAGAGAGGCAATGATTTTTTAAAAACTGAAATATATAAATGATATTTGGCAGGGATAGAATACCATACAAAAGAAGTAAAATGTTTTTTATTTTTTCAAAATCGGATGAAAAATAAATTTGTTATGATTTTTTAAACATCCACTGTAATAGCATGTGAAATTTTATGTGAATTTTCTTGTCAAAAAACTGGTAAATGGACTTGAAGCAACTTATTTATGCTTTTCAGCTCTAATCTTCGGAATTTTAAGGTTGTATAATCAATGATAATGCCTTTTGATAGATATAAAGTATTCACAAATACTTAGAATAAATATTATGAAGGATTATTGCACTTAATTTTATGATTAGTAGGCATCAAAAATTACCAAAAATATCAAAATAGACATTTATTGTAGCACAGTGGAAAATTTAGCTGTTGGGATGTGGAGGTCAGCAACTAAATTCACTGGTAATACATGAAGGTACAGGGATTTCAATAGCTTTTGAAAACCAGGGGTTGTTTGACCCCTGTTGAGATTTTTAAGGGGTCATAATCAAATAGTTTCAAGTCATATCTTATGTTCATTAAACTTAACTACATGCTAAGTGCTTTACTTTCATTTTAATAAATGTTCAGGGGTCAAATAATTATTAACTTCATAATTAAAATGCAATGGGCACAATATTAAAAATTTATTTATCTTTTTTGCACAATTTGGCCATGTTTCCTAAATTCTCATGCATCAAAATGACCCCAAGCTTAGAATCGGACGGGTCAAATGTTGAAAAAATCTCATTTGCTTGCATCAAAATGCAAGAATCTGCATCTATTGAAATCCTTAAGATATATTTACTGAAAATCCTTTAACTAATGCAATGTTGAAACTGACATACAAAATGCAAGCACATCGGAATACTTAAATAGCTGAATTTTGTGTGGTCTGAATTGCAAATACCTGATATAATGTTATTTACTTTCTTTATTGATAGAATCAAACGTGTGATTTATGAGATTTATAAACAAATGCATAAACACTCAGTAGTACAATATTTTACAGTTATAATAACTTACATCATCTAATATTGATGAAGGAGAACTTAACTGACAAGCAAAGTGTTTATATTATTACAGCACAGTTGGAATGGCAGCCTAATTCAAACCGAGGTGGAGGGGGAGGGGGGCAAATAATCAACTTAACATCTTTACAGCTTTTTATAAGCTTAAACTGGATATATTTAAAATGTTTAATGATTACTCTACATTTTTCTTATAATTCTGTGATTGGGCACCTATTCTTACCTATGTTTATTTGCTATGCAAATTTTCAGTTAATTTTTTTTCGTCAAAAAACAATAAACAAGGACCCGGATGCTTTATCTACCTAGATAAATGTATCATCTATTATGATTAGTACATTGTTTTAGCTAAACCAATGGAAAAATACATTAACTACAACGTAATATAGACCCTATATAAGCACTATTTGTTTAAACCAAATCTGGCTCATAGCCCCTTGCTATTTATATCACAAATTTTAACAATTGCAATGTGGAGCTCAGCAAATAAAATCACTGGTTAATAATAAAGGTTTACATTAAATCCTTCAACTAATGCAATGTCGAAATTGGCATACAAAAGAAAGCACGTCGAAATATCCGAATTCTGTGCAGTCCGAATTGCAAAAACTTGAAAAATGTTATTGAAATTTTGTTCGTAAATGAAATGAAACATGTTATTTTAGGGATGAACAAATGCATAAACACTAAGCAGTTCAATATGTTACAGTTTTAATAACTTACATCATCTAATATCGATGCTGGAGAACTTAATTGACAAGCGAAGTATTTGTTTTTCATCACGGCAGGGACGGCAAAAATTGCTAAAACCCGGTGTACCGACCAAGAACTGGCCCAATAGAGGGTCAAAAATCCACATAAATAAACCATTTTACGCGTTTTTCCGAACACAAACTTGATATATTTGAAAAGTTGAATGATTAATCTTCATTTTTATTACAAATTTATGAATGGGCAATGATTCTTGCCTATTATTGTCCGCAAGGCAAATTTTCAAACTTGTTTATTTTTGTACTGAAACAATGTGCAACAGTCCGGATGCTTTGCCCATCTAGATAAATGTATCATCTATCATGATTGGTGCATTTTGTTAGAGAAACCAATCGAAAATCACGATAAAAACAACGTAATACATACCCTATATAAGCACTATTTTTTTGGACGAAATTTCGCGCAAGAATTTTTCATTATTAATAGTCATAGCGCGGTTGTCTCCCTTGCGCCCCTCGCTAATTCTAGTCCTATAAATATGACGTCGTAAATGCTTATTTATCATTTTTTTATTTTATGGCAATTACGACGTCATATCGCCGAACACAGTTTTCGTGTCGCATGTTCCGTCCGATTTTCAGTCGGGACAATTATCTAAGTTATCTGCAAATTTACAACATGACAGGCCTAAATATAGCAATATTTCATTAATATTACCATTATTCTTGCTTCAGACACATAAATTACTTACATTTTCCAGTTATAATCTACGATAATCCATTTTAATTTCCACCACAGTAATTTTGTATATGCGGCTCTCAGCCATGTAAACATTGCTCGATTCTGATTGGCTGATGCAAATCATGCATCCGCCTCATATTATACAGTACTAATTAGACGAATTACAAATAAATCGGTCACACGACTTACCGGAATCCACCAAAATTACCGGAATCCACGGAATCCACTTTGATTTACCGGAATCCACTTTAAAAATGGGTTTATTTGCATAAATATGCATTAAATTTGATAAAATTTCATAAAGTATTTGTAATATATTCAATTGCTTTTAATTAAATTTTTTTTTAGCGGAAATGATGTTTTTATTTCAAAATTTGTTTACGACGCTGTATTGACGGGAATATGTTCGTTGCTTTGCGCGGTTAATCAAATAAAATAATTCACCCTGATATTCATTGTCAAAATCATTGAAATAATTGGATATATTTAAATATTATGATCATCATGTAATTTATTTCTATTTTTTTTGCGAGTACACAAAAGGAAATTTACGATATTATTCACTCAAAATGACATGTCATCAGTTTGACAATTCATGATGAATCTATTCTAACAGCTTATGTTATCAGCTTATGTATGAAAATAGATGTATTCTACAACTTTTACAAACATTTAAAAACTGAATGATAATAACTGCAAATCGACGCCGTGAAACAATGCGCTTGTTATTACAATCAGTCGTTTAAATTCAGACTTCATAGTACATACTATTGATTCTAAGCTCTAAGCGTACAATTTCAAGTTGGACAAAGGCATGAGAATTGGTATTTTTGGAGACAGCTATGTTAAACGCCTGGGAAGATTTACAAAATACGATATGAAAGTAAGTAAATAGATGGTGTCAAAGGGGTCTACTTCTCGGAAATAGCTGAGAGGAAAAAGTTCCGCAAAGACCCTAAACTAACAAAGAAATCCTTCGACGCAAATAAACAAGATGATCAAGAAAACAAACCTAGTCAGAACCTTCAAGGTGTCTACAGGTATGTCAACCGACTACGAAGAAGACCAAGTACATTACAACGACAAGGGGTACCGTAAATACTTCTACGCCATAAGACGTATTATATTTACCTTAAAAATGTAAAGTTGGTGATCAAAAATGAACAACGAGTGTCTGTTAAATGTATTTATGTTAACATGTTTATTTTTATGAGTAAAATTTAATATATGATTAAAATATAAAGCATATATCTTTGTTTTTATTAACATAGTCAAAATGAAAGTTATATATTTATATAAATATTTAAATAATAAGAAACACAACATTATAAAACATAATGTATATACTATACGAAATTAGAAACGCGTCTTCTTTAAACAAGAAATGTAATTCATGTTAAAGAAGTTGCTTTTATAATGACCTCAATTTAAGTACATATAAATCTTTTGAAGAAATGAATTATCGCAACTTCTTTATCACGAATCATAATCACCAAACATAGTAGTTGCGTTTCTAATTTCTTAAGTATATGCTACAGATATTTGAAGATTTACAGACATGAAAACAAAAAGAATTATTATTACAATACAAAGTTCGTTTTCAGGTATATCACAACTTACATAATTATTACGTAATTAGCTCTAGTATAATTTGATTGAAATCGAAGTTTGTATCGTTGTAACATATTACAATGTTTAACATTTGTAATACACTTATTATTCAGATGGAATACAGATACAGATCAAAGTTCAAAGTTCAAAATAATCCGTGTCTCAGTTACAAAAAAATAACTAGAATAACCGTGTCACAATAAAAACATTCACTTAATCCGGATGACATAAACAAAATTCACCAAAACAAAAATTAAGAAATTCACATGTACACTTTGTAATCCTGATATTGTTAATGATAATTAAACGATATGAAGAAAAGTCTTTAAATTAGAAATATATTATTAACAACCAAGTATTTGGAGAGGAATAACCTAATAGGCCTGTTTAGAGTATTTTATACAGTGGCTGTATATGCTCAACAACGACGTGTGACAATAAAAGACAAGTAAGACGGCATGATCTAACAAATTTAATTACGTTACCTTTGCCGAGAGTAGAAACACAGGTGTCCGAGTTTTAAGTGACATCTCTTTTATTCTTTAAAAACACCTAACTATTACAATTGAAGATGGCATGATCTAAAACTTAATTAGGTGGCAATTGGAAGAACCGGTGCCCGAGATTGGTATTACATGTGGCTGAGTAGTCAGTGTCATATTATTTCTGTTTTGGAAAACGCCGCCTTGTATAGTCAATAGCTAATGATTTCTTTGATCGATCAACGTGATTGTAGAAATAAAATAATAGGACAAATAATTGGAAGTGATTAACAGAGATTGTTAATATTGAGTTTTACCATCTTTATTGATATAATATTTAACGCCATTAAGTATTATCTATGCACATAAAATGTAAGATAATACGTGCACGAAATTTCATAGCGCGGGAAATTGGTGAATATCTAATCGGCCAATCTTAACAAAATTCGTTTTAATACCACATTAAAGAATAATTTTGTTCCAAATTCCAAAAATATAACTTAGTAAAACTTTGGGTTTAGTACATTATTCGATTAACCGCGCAAAGCAACGAACATATTCCCGTCAATACAGCGTCGTAAACAAATTTTGAAATAAAATCATCATTTCCGCTAAAAAATTTTTTTAATTAAAAGCAATTGAATATATTACAAATACTTTATGAAATTTTATCAAATTTAATGCATATTTATGCAAATAAACCCATTTTTAAAGTGGATTCCGGTAAATCAAAGTGGATTCCGTGGATTCCGGTAATTTTGGTGGATTCCGGTAAGTCGTGTGACCCTAAATAAATAGATGTTTTTTATAATATACATCATACTTCCATTTAAAATCGGACAGAAATATATATTTTCTTGATAATTAAAGTTAGCGTACAATAGTTTGATTGTTTTTCTTACTGTTTAAAGGACATAACCTGACTATTGAAAATATTATTTCCGTCAACGAATTTTTTACGCAACTGTCAATCGGGAATATGTCAAGTGAAAGTTCTGCATACACAGTACTTGAATATAATTTCTTACAGGATTTAAAATCTGTTTTACTTGGCTTTGGAGAGGTCAGACATGGATTTTTAGCTCTGTTATTTTGGATTAATTATAGTGGATTAACTTGGAATATATCAATAAAAATTACATAAATAGATAGGCTAAATGAAGGACTTTAATATTTTGATAATACTGTGAATATAAATTTTGAAATAAGTGACTTATAAGCAAAAAACATTGAACATTTTTCATATTTTGGAAAAATATAAAACAAAACCTATTGTTACAGTGCTTTCTCACTTAAGCTTAAACACATTCCAAACAGCTTTCTAATGAAAACATGTGTTGATAGACCTGGAGGTGACAAATACTTTAATTGATACAAACACTTAATAACTTTGGATCTGTTGATAAAGTGAAAACTCCATATTACAGTGATTAACAAACAAAGAGGATTAAAGGACCATGGCATGTGAAAGCTCTATGGAATTTGATGGCTTCTCTGACTCAGATATGCCACAAGATTTCGAAGATACAAACAATGGAAGCCTGTATGACTGTTATGTAAACAAGAAAAGTGACAATATATCCATACTGTTCTACACTCAAGAGTCTTTTGATGAATTAACAAGCTTACTCCATTCTCTGTACACTTTTGAGGATAACAAAGGAAAGTCAACTAAAATCGCATCAACAGAAATAGGCAGCAAAAAAGTTGTTATCACTATCTACAAAACCAAAAAAATCATCATTCAAGGCCAAGGCAGTAAATGGTGGCATAACAGCATATTCAAAGGCCTAACAGAGCAGTTATCACCTCTTGAACCAGAATTGACCTCACAAGATGTCCCAAAACCAAACATGACAACCGGGAAGGCAAAGTCAAAATCTGCCAGCCTGCTCTCTTCTATTAGTGCTAAAATAAAAAAGCCTTCTACATTCTCCTCTAAACCAGCAATATATGAAATGTCTCCGGTATTAAAGAATAAAGGAAAGATAACATGTGGCACACCAGTCAACAGTCTTTATAACAATAAAGCAAACAGTACAGATAATTTAAAGCAACAAAATGTACAAGCTGTATTAGATAAAGAAAAGGCAGCTCATTCTGACAACATTCTGGCAACTGAACCATCTAACATGCAGACAAATATTATCCAGCAGGATGAAAGAAAAACATTACCAATCTTAACAGACAACACCTCTCAACTACAGGAAGAAAATAAACATCTTAAAGACAAAGTTGCCTCATTGATGAATGAGAATACTAAGCTCACAAACAACACAGAACTCCATGTCGCCAAAATCAAAGACCTTACAAGTCAAATAATAAACTTGAAGGCATTTTTAACAGAAGCCAATGCAAGAGCTCTAGTTGCAGAGGAGGAAATTGACAAAATTAAGAAAGCTAACAAAGCTGCTCAGTCAAACTCAACTGCAAATGGAAGCCAGGTCAAGCAATTAACAGCAGACATAGTGGAGGACAAGCTTTCAGTTGTTTATGCAGCTATTGAAAAACTACAAAAGCAAACAGATGAACTCCAAAATGATGTAAAAATCATTAAGAGCAAAGAACCATACTCTTCTGTGGTAAAGAAAAACACCAGTCCAAGTGAAATTGCAACAGTCACAGAGAAACCTGCAAAAACATCCCATGCTAAAATAAACAGCCCAACCAATGCAATGACATCACTAACATCAAATTCTCCCTGCAAATCACCAGTACGCAAATCAACGCTTCTTCTTGGAGACTCAATCATCCAGAGGCTGAACCCAAAAGGACTATTTCAAAATGTCCACAAACATGCAGTTTCTGGAGGAACAATCAAGGACATTTTAAATGACCTACATTCTTTCAATCTGTGTCAGTTTAGCTCCATTGTGATTTATATAGGAGGAAATGATGTTTCCAACAACACTGATCATGAACTAATTGAAGAACTCTATGATCAGCTTATAGCTCTTATAAAGTCGTGCAATCCAAATATCAAAATTGTACTTTGTAAGCTGGCTCCCAGAGGAGATGCTGATGTGAACATTATAAATATGATAATTGAACGCCTGACACAACATCACAAGATTATATCGGTAGATATATTCCGAGACTTCCATGACCATCGAGGAAACATACAAATGCGATTCATGGGACATGATCATATCCACCCTTCAGCTCCAGGCATCAAGCGTATTGCAGGGTCAATAAATCAAACAGTGCACATAGTGTCAGATTTCAAGTTGTGTGTTTATCAACAAGGCAGACAGCAATACAAAAATAACAATAGACCCATAAACTCTACAATGAACAAGAGACATTCCAGCTCTCAACAGCTTAGATGCATGAAATGCAACGAGCAAAATCACAAGACTTCTGACTGTAGACATACAAAAACAGTGAAATGCTGGTCTTGCGGTCTTCTGGGTCATAAACAAGAAAATTGCTGGAATTTCCACTAGGACATAGGCAATGATGCCAACAGTAGACAGAATATTGAAACAACAAACTATTTTGATAATCTATCATATATTTGCAGTGAATGCAACCTTCAAATATGTACATGCAACATTGAGGAAACTCATTCCATTACAAATTTAGGACTTGAAAAAAGGGGATTAAACATAGGCTACTTAAATATACAAGGTATCTCCTCAAAAATTGATGAACTTAAATTGATGTTAGGAAATAACAATATTCATATATTAGGAGTCAGTGAAACTAAACTTAATGCAAACCATTTAACAGAATATTTTGAAATTCAAGGTTATAACATACCATTCAGAAAAGACCGATATGAAAATCGAGGCGGTGGTTTATTAGTTTATGTTAAGGGAAATTTAAATTGCATTAGGCGTTCTGATCTAGAGGGAAATGATATAGAAAGCATTTGGGTTGAATGTAAGCCTAACAAAAGCAAATCTTTTCTAATATGTATGATTTACCGTCATCCAGAATCTAAAGTTGACTGGAAAAACAAATTTGAATTACACATTGAAAAAGCTCAGTTGGAAGAAAAAGAAATTATAATTCTAGGAGACATGAACAGGGACTTACTTAACCCACAGACAAGAAATGATTGGTTAAATTATATGATTTCTTTTGGCTTATTCCAAATTATTGAAAAACCTACTCGTGAAAACATTAATCACAAAACTTTGATTGACCATATTTATACTGATCAGATTGATAATATTGCTAGTTCATCTGTTCCAAAAGTTGGGATAAGCGATCACTATCCTATCTTTTGTAACAGAAAACTGAACAGTAAATGTTCATCAAATGGGCATCAATATATTAAATATAGATCTTTTAAAAACTTTAATGAAGAAAATTTTTCAAATGATTTAGGAAACATTAATTGGGATGATATTTTTACCTCAGAAAACACAAATGCAGCTCTAGAATCTTTCATTGACCTCTTCACAAACCTTTTAGATTTTCATGTCCCAATTAGACAACATAGAATAAAAAGATCAATCCAACCAGACTGGCTAAATAGTGACATACTTGATGCCATTAAGGAAAGGGACAAGTACAAAGCTTTTCGTGATGTTGATAACTATAACCTATATAGAAATAAAGTAAATAGTCTAATAAACGCCTCCAGAAAATCAACTTATGAAAAGAAAATAGAGGATGGCCAAAATGATCCATCTAGAGTCTGGAAAATTTTTAAAGAACTCAAACCATCAAAGCGTCATTCTTCAATAAATCAACTGAATATTAACGGCATAGATATCACTGAACCTGATGAAATAAGTAACTCATTTAACTCTTTTTTCACAAATGTTGCATCAACTCTAAAAGAACAAGTACCATATTCAGACTTTAATCATGTCAAACAATTTGTAAATGACAGAGTTCCAGAAACAATGTTTTTTAATATTCCATATATAACACAAGAAAAGGTTTATAAAATGCTTCATGAGCTTGATGTTTCAAAAGCAACAGGCCTTGACCAACTTGGCCCTAGACTTCTGAAACGATCTGCAAATGTCATATATCCAGTCATTCACCATATAATAAACTTAAGTATAAAACAAGGAATATTTCCTGATAGATGGAAACTAGCAAAGGTTAACCCATTATTTAAATCTGGTTGTAATAACTTATTAAATAACTATAGACCTATTTCCATCCTTCCAACTCTGTCAAAAATTATTGAAAAACATGTGCATGACAGCTTCATTCAATATCTTGATCATTATAAACTTTTGTGTGAACTCCAAAGTGGTTTTAGAAAAAATCATAGCTGTGAAACAGCTTTAGTCTCTTTAATTGACAAATGGATTACGGCAATTAATGAAGGCAAATTTGTTGGTGCCATCATGGTAGACTTTAAAAAAGCATTCGATCTTGTTGATTTAACAGTTCTGCTACAAAAATTAAAAATTTATAAATGTAGTGAAAATACTATTACATGGTTTAAATCTTATTTATTCGAAAGGAAACAAGTTGTGCATTTAAATGGAGTAACTTCAAACCAAAATGAAATCAAATGTGGTGTACCACAGGGCTCTATTTTAGGCCCTCTTCTTTTTTTATTATTTATTAATGATTTACCACTTTCATTGTCTGGAACTGTAACTAGCACAGATATGTATGCCGATGATACAACAATAAGTGATATAAACTCATCAAAAGAAACTTTAGAACATAATCTTCAAAATGCTTTAAACATCCTTGAAACTTGGTGTCATTACAATGGCATGGTACTCAATACTGAGAAAACTAAAGTTATATTTATTACAACCCCTCAAAAAAGGGCTAGACTAGCTAATCCTCAGTTAAAAGTCTCTTTTAAAAACATAGAAATAAAACTTACAACAGGTGATAAGTTGTTAGGGGTAAATATAAATGAGAACCTTAAATGGGATGATCATATAAATAAAATCAAGAAGAAAATAATATCAAATTTGTGGTTATTATCAAAAATCAAGCATTTCATATCAATTAACTATCGTATTATATTTTACAGAGCATTTATTCAACCACATCTAGATTTCTGTAGTGTTGTATGGGGTGGAACTGGAACAACTAATTTAAACAGCTTATTATTATTTCAGAAACGAGCATGTAAAATTATACTGGGACCAGAATATACATCCCTTACAGAATCCATGGAAAGGATTAATTCTTTAACTATTTATCAAAGAATTTTAATCCAAAAGGCAAAATTTATGTATAAAGTTCATAATAGACTTTTACCATCCTATGTTTTAGACATGTATGAATATAGGGAATCTAATGTCTTTGAAATACGTTCAATTAGTGTTCTAGATTTCAAAATCCCTCGTCCAAGGATTGACTTATTTAAAGAGAGTATGGCATACTCTGGTCCCATGATATGGAACAAAATTCCTATTGAAATACGCTTATGTAATACAATTAATCAGTTTAGTGCAAAATTAACACATTGGTTAAAAAACTGTTCAATATAAAAAGTGTTCTTTCTATGAAAATGTATATACTGTAATGTAAACTTGATTTTATTATTTTAACCAGTTTTGTCACAGTTAAATTACAATTTATCTAATTGCATTTGTTTTAATATATTTATTTGTTACTGTAAATGTTCTACTGTCCTGTAAATTTATCATTATGCTGTTTTGTTTTTTACATGTTGTTGTAATATTATGCTTATATGTTTAAGAGGGCCCCAAGGAAGATTAGTCTTATGACTAATTGGGTCACCCTCTATAAATAAAGTCTTTCATTCAATTCATGTTTACCGATGATTTGATGCTTAAAGGTGAATTTTGTTATAAATTTTCAGTGCCTAATCATTTGAAGCTGAGATTATGACTTTCTGTAAACTTTTTGTTAAAACTAAATATGCGACATGTTTTTGATGCATGGCGTTTAGAGGTAACGCTTGCCAATAAATGAAAAATATAAAATGTCAAAATATTAAATGTTAAAGGTTAAAGAAGCATGCATTCCTCTAAATATTTGGAGTATAACCATTCATGAATTGCTTTGTTGTCATTTGTGTGCAAATTATGCTTACAAGGCTTTAAAATGATGCCATACTGAAAGCACACATTGTTGCCCAACTCTGCTCATGCCTATGTTTAATGTCAATGTTTTGTTTATATTAAAATTTCCACTCTCCAAAGCTGGCAACTTTCGAAAAGAATATTAAGTGATTGTTTAGTATAAATAACAAACATTTGTTTGGGTCACAGTTGTCAATATGAGGAAGATTTGGATTGGGGAGGTATATAAATTAAATTTATTTGATCATTTTGTCTCTTTAAATTAGTTATTTACTTACAAGACAGTTTATAAACTTTCTAGCAAGATGTACCCATCAGAATTTTCAAAAATTGCCTTATTTCTTGACAAAAAACAGTTTGTAGTTCTTGTGATGTCAGTGTTTTTGTCAACATGCAAATCAGGTGCGCAGAGTTGGGCAATGCACAGACTTGCCCCACAGTATTAATTGAAGTCCAAATTTACGATGTGACCCACAACTACAATAAAAATTAATTATCACGACATTTAAAAGTCAAAGTACCGTGTAATTTTAAGATCATTTATCATCGTTCGTCGCATGTTGTAGTAGCATGTGCGTATCAGGGGGTGAGGGAGATTGCTTGAACCCTCCTTTTGAGCAGCAATATTTAATTTTCTTGGGGAATTCAACAATTAAGTTGGAAATTATCAATAACTACCCAAGTACTGGCCGAAACAAAAGATTTCTGGAAATATTGCATCCGAAATGATTTTGATTCAAAGTACACAATAAATGGATACATTTTAAGCAGGCTCCGAAAGTGAACAAGTATAACTTATTCTTGTACTGTTTAAAAACAGATAACAAAGATACATGCATCTGTATGCTAAATAGACAGCTTGGTAATGAAAGCTAAAGTAAAAAAAAGAAAGACAGAAGCATAAACTTGAGTATAAACATTCACTGTAGCTAATACAAGAAAGAGTGTATAATAAACTAAAGTTTCCCCAAATTTGTATTTTTCACGCTTTTTCCCCTTTTCACCAGCGTCTTCCCCTCTTCCTTAAAAAAAACCCTGCCACTGTACTACATACCTTCCCATTTATATGACACCAATTTCCTCCCCATTTATATGAGACATTTCCAATTTACTTGGCAAATGTCCACATGGGACTGCCAAAATGTCGAATACCCTGGCCACATTCTTCACCCAAAGTATCTCCAAGGGTAATGGTCCTGCCAACAAGCAAGTGTTGCAGATTTGGGTTGGAAAGAGTAACCCAACCAGGATTCAAACCTAGGACCTCCATCTTACAGTACTGTCGCTCTACCAGCTACCGAGGCCACTGGTATGAAATCTACTACATCAGACTGATGATTAGTTTATCTAGTCATAATATGCTTTTACTCTCAGGCATTCTTACATACTTTCCGAAAGTTGCCGGACTGACGGGCCTGTCAGGTAAAATTTGGACAGGTCTGATGTGATTCAGGGTTGGCAAAATGCCCGCAAATATGAGTATTGTCCATGCCGGCGGTATTTACCGGCAAATACTGGCAATTACTGGCAAATACTGGTCAATTGAATTTACCAGTCTGGAATTTATACAATATTATCTATTATCAGCATTCATATAGATAATTTCAAGTTTTCACATTAGTTGCCATTATATTTATACTTAAGTTTAACACTTTTATCACTTTATCCATAATAAATAAAAATTAAAGTACTGAACAAGTGGTCATTTGAATTGACCACCCATGGAATTTATACAATACAATGTATCCCTTATAGTCAGCATATGGACAAATTCAAATTTCAATTATTAACAATAATGGAGTCAGCATTTTAGAGGGTTAATTTTAATTATAAACAAGTAATGTTCACAACTTACACTAAATATACATGAATACAATAACAAATAAGGTTTAGGTACAAAGAAGCCTCTGTCTACCAGTCAATCACTTCTTTCCCCATAAGATACCTGTAACAGAACACCAGTTTGGCAGCTTTCTGCAGTCACACCAATACACAACCACTTACTTGCACCTAGATAAATTGTATAGGTTATTTATGACACTTTACTGTTGCCTTTGTTGCCCCTGGCTATTACAGCCCCCTGTAATGTTGTTTTAATAGACTAGACATTATGGCCTTGCTTGTGTCAATGGCCAGGTGCACAGGTGGATCAGCATTAATTTCTTACCTGCTGTATTTTTGGTTCTTAGAGTAAAAAAAGACAATTCTGTAAGACTTATTTTTACTTTAAAGTGCTTAAAGTGATAACCTGATATGAAATTTAATTAAAATATATGAGTAATTATTATTATGATTATTCATTAATAACAGTCAACTAAATTAAGATTTCTGCATTATTTTAAGGCAAAAAAACTCATCTGAGTAGTATTTGCCAGTATTTGCCACTTTGGGGAGTATTTTCCAGGGCGGTAAATACCGGTAAATACCACCGGTAAATACCGGGGGTGGTATTTACTGCCCAACCCTGATGTGATTTCTTATGATATCAGACCTAGTGTCAGACAAAAATGTGAACTTCTAATTCCTTTTCAACATGTTTAACATGTTTTGGTCAGACAGAATTTGATTCGGTCATATAGAATTTTTTCAGTCTGACATATTTTTACATCTTGTCTGGCCAAATGTCTTAACACTTTTTTTCAACTTTCGGGAATTCAGTTCTGAGCATGTGTGCCACTTGTATCAATAAATCTTCAAGCACATGCCAATTTTACACTGACTTTTAAACGATGTTCAGTCTTCGCGAAAGGGATGAAAAACTGCCAGTCATCCGGTCTGGTGAAACAAAAATTTCTGCCAGACCGAAAAAGAATTTGCCAGACCGAAACAAAAACAATTATATTCTTTGTAAAACTATCTTATTTCACTATATTTATGCTACACATACATGGGAGCCAATCAAATAGCTCTATTTTCACTTTTAAACTATTAAATCTATTTTATTCTTGAAAAAATGACAAAAATAAATATGGCAAGGTCTTTCTGTGCCAGATGATATAAATTTGCCTTGGCACTCCCACTTAAGTCCACTGAAACTTGTCTAGCAGTCTGCATCTGTTGCTGGAACTTGGCATCTCCAACAGCCTTCTTGTGGTCTAAAACAGTTCTAAATATACTCAACAAAAATAGAAACCTGACACTTTATATTTGGTGTATTTTCCTGGAATCAGATTTAAAGCTAATTGAATTGTGGTATGTAATAAAAATTGTGCATGTTTTGAACTTAATTATGCATTTTGATATTTTTGGTGCATGAAACAAGTGATTCAGTGGTTATTTTCTTTTGGATGGTGCAAAAATATATAGATTTTGAATATGCACCTCATACTTATTCAAAGTTACAGTGTCAGGTTTCTTTTTTTGTTGAGTATATATTGGAGGCCTTACTTTTCAGACACAAATTACAGTTTGCTACATTGATTCTGTTATGGAACAATAATACACAAATGGAAATTCGGACTGCCATCAAGTAAATAAATATAGATATACGCCTTTCCAATAATTCGATGAATTTATTTGGTTACCTCCCCTGTCTAGTCACGTGACTGCTGTACAGGAAAAATGATAGCTCGCTGTAATAACGTAATAGGGAATATGTACCTACAACTTTCTTTTTTATCATAAAATTCTTTTTTGAAAAATATATTCTCTCTTTGAATAAGTAATAATACATCAGCGTCATGATATTTTTGAAAATATTTTATAAAACAACCAGGTTTCTGACTAAAAGTGTCAATTCATTATTCCTCGCATGAAACATTAAACGACTTGAACTAACAGACAGTCGCAGTGTTCTCTTCACGGCTTAATTGAGTCTCGTTTCCGGATTAGCGTGTCTATTCAACTACTGACATCATGTTGTGATTATGTTGGCGGCGGTTGATTTTGAAGGCGGCATGCCATAAACATGTCAAACTGTCTCGCACACGGGGTCATCTGTCAATTACTTAAAGGGGCAGATATGATTGACCAATAGAGATCGTGTAATTTCTATTTGCAAGGTATCTACACCTCCCAATTCTTAAGTATTTCGGAGTCCTTTAACTACTGGATGTGCCAGCAAATGTATTTGATTTAGCACTTAAATGGATTCTTAATCAACATTACGACACGTTATAGAAACAAAAGCCGTCAATAAAAAACAAATCTTGTCAAAACATTTTATGTATGTTTAAGTAAGAGTTTGGGCTTTTATGCCAAAATTACAATCTGTCAAACCTAAGAAATCTAAATTGGATATGCAACCATATTGTGATATAAATATTCCCATCTTTTTGGAAGCCGGCATCTAAATCCTTGGATTTTATTCTACGAATGATACTTCTACAACAAACAATCAGATTACCGATCCTGGTTTATTTCAAGACAGAATCAATCATATTTGCTAGTGAAGTATACGTAACATTTTAAATATTCAAATTATTTATTCGTTGACCATAAACGCCTTAAATTTTTAGGACAATTCTATTGGTCAAATGTGTAAGTATCAACAAATTCAGATTGTATTTTTTTGTCTACAGATCATGTAACCAGATGTTGACATATCACGATTTTCGGATAATGGCGCATTACTAGCCTTAGCAAATTTGCAACATTTACACCAGTAAAATATATTTTCAGCAGAAAAGATATTAAGAAGAAATTGTTGTACATAATTGGTAAAATTAACGCTTATGTTTGTCCAAATTGCGTTTCATACTGCCTACTATCAACAAGAATGGTACATGTTCTTAAAACATTAAAAATCTAAATATCTAACAAATAGTTAACATAAAAAAGTCTGGCTAGAATAACAGACCAGCAACTTATTTTTTCACCGCCGGCGACGAACGCAGACCTGCAATATAGCGAATAAGGTTAGCTATTATGTGCTTAAGCCATTAGCCCGATCGTTCAGCTATCCTGCAGAGCCTCGTTTTGGATTGATTTTCGGTCGCGGGAAGTAACTCGTACAGGACTGCGAAACTGTTTATTGGAAAGGCGTATAAGTAAATAATCGCGCTAGTCCCCAGACTGACAGCAAATACAATTTAAAAAAATTCTATTTTAAATATGGCGCCTTGTGAAGATGGTCCATTTACTTTCACTTTCATATTTAGGTTATACACTACTAATTCAATTTCCATAGACTTCCATTATAACCTTTCATCAATTTCTGAATTTACTATTGGGTCAAGCCCTTAAAATCATACAATTCTCAAGAGAACCAACCTAGACACACCATAAAATACCAATTCCACCATAGCATGACCGATAAACTTTTTCTGCATTTTAGCCATAAGTGTATCACCCCAGTCTCTGCGGAACTTTTGTTTACATTCTGTCAAAAATGATAGCTATTTTACATATTATCTGTAAAATTTACAACTTTTTGATAAATTAAATTTTCATACGTTGATGTTGTATCTGTTGATGAACTTGCAGATCGCCTCTTAAATCCCTGCATACAAAATATAATAAACAACCTTTGCCGGTAATGACGTAATACGACACGAAAAAGCATGCGTTTCGTGAATTTGTCACCAAAGTTGATTTGATCATGCGGTCTTTTTTACCACCCACGAAGAATGAACAAACATACACATTGTAAATTTACAAAAACTTGGGAACCACGGACCGAGCACGTTATATTGGATATCGGGATATAACAGATCGCGATATAACAGAGCTGCAGTGTAATTATAACGAAAATATTGTTTGCACCAAGATTTTCGTACCCAAAACGCCGAAAAAAATTGCCGGTCGACCGGACCGACGAATTCACAAAACTGCCGGACCGTAGCAAATTTTGCCGGACATGACCGGCGGTCCGTTGCCTTTCGCGAAGACTGGATGTTTGCCCTCTACCTCTCATTGTTTTTAATGTGAAATGGATTAGTATAAACCTATTTAATAACATTGATTGTTAAACAAAATATTCCAACTTACATTAATCATGCTCGATGACTGCTTCCTGGGTTGCAAACCTGTACTTGTGCCGGATGTGGGTTGTGGAAACTGCAGAAAAATCTCATCCCTAATGGGATTCGAACCTGCAGTCTCTGGATCTGGAGTCCGATGCTTTACCATTAGACCAAGAGATGCAGAAAAATCTTGACTCAGTGGTGGTCCTACATGCAATAACAAACTCTCAATATCAAGTGTCAAAAATTGGATTAAATGCATAATGCCTGCTCTCACAGTTTAGTACATACACACTTAATTGATAGGATTATCATTTTAACAATATCATTTTAACAGATCTAAGAAGAAAGATGTTGACCAGGCCTTTCCACAGTCAGGACAAGGTTTACAGAAGAAGCGTCACGGTCTGTCAGGATCCCTGGATGATCTGTTAGACATTGGAAAAGACAATGATGGTGGCTACCAACATTTTTCTGAAAATACTGCTTCAGAGTCGGGTAATCATAATGATTATAAATCATATTCATATTACCTAAATTTTTATTATAAACTAGTTACATAACCCTTTACTCCATATATACCACACATTCATGTCGTCTAATCTGGATCTACACTGGTCGCATCTTGGTAAAAAATAACCTAATCAGGGCTGGAAAAATATTTTTAAAAGCCAGTTGTCCGGGACTTGTCATCTTGCCAAAAATGACTTGTCCGGAAAATTGGATGACCTGTCCTGAAATGCGATTCAGATGTTTTACACTTGCTAGTACATGAACATATGTGTTAGTAATTTATCTAAACTAAAATGCATCGTAGGGCATTAAATTTGCTTGAGTTTTCATCTTATTTTAAATTATTTATTACATTAAATGATTTTTGCTAGTGATTTGCTGTACCTGTGCCCCCACCTCACCCACACGAATCATATTTCTTTGTAATATTGTTGGTGTGTTTTTTGCTGATGATTTTGATAGTCAAAATTTGTAAGTTAAGGAAAACATAACGTATCCGAAATTATTGCTGTCCGAAAATGCATACACTTTCACCGGCGGTGATTTCCAGTGAAATTTTGATTGTATTTGTTAAAAATGAAATTTTATCAAGTGAAGAACATACATGTGTCTTTGAGGTTACCATGTAATTTTAGCAGTTTTAATACATTAAAGGTATTCCAATCCATCACACTAGATAACAGAAACACTGCTGAAAAATCGTACAATTTCCATCCTGAAAGTGAGCATTTTTTTATAATTTATAAAAGTTCCTGTTTTCGAAGACTAAAAATCACTGAAATTAAGTTGTCTTTTATATAAAAAAAGGTTCCTTTTCAAATATGAATGCTTCTAGTAAAAAGTACTCTTTGTAAAAACGAGTGATACAAACAAATTCTTAATAATGGGACATTCGAAATACTGTATAAAATTACGATGTTTTGCTTATTTGTTTTCTGGTTTTAATACAAATAACTACTGTACCAATATGCTAGACAGTTTATTGGAGTATAGAAGCGAGAGATGTGAGAATTAATTGACTCCATTGATGTGCTGCACTCGGGAACATGCTGTTGATTAGGCAACACCTGTGGATTAGGCTAATCAGCTGTTTATGACTAACAAGTTTTTGACACTGGGTATCTGTGTATTTGTCACTTGTCTGGATATCGATTAATGACTTGTCCGGGACTAGATTTCAGACAAGATTTCAGTAGCCCGAGTCGCGTTTCGACTTGTCAAGGACATCGGGCTACCGTAATTTTCCAGCCCTGCTAATGAATCTAAATTTTAAGCGAACTGTGTACCCTGATTCTGGCATTTATTTGTACCAGCTGATCTGAATCTACCATGTTAGCTCAGGCAATAAAGGTGTACATGGCGTAAAGGGTTAAGGACGATACCAGGTAGACACGTAGGGATCATACTGTCCATTGGTGGCTGGAAGTCACACAACATATACCTAAAACTTCTTGATATAACTGAAATATGAAAATATTGAAATATTGACAAAAAGCTTGTAATGTACAGTATCATTGCATCAACTAATAAGTATGACAGCAAGAATGATAACTCCTGATAGAGAGATTTCATAGTTATACCACTTACAAATGACTTTAACATGAAACTTAATGTTCACATTAACTTTAGAAGAATTTATAGTATTGACAAAAGACTTTGAATATATTGTATGCACCAAGAAAGCAATTTTTGACAAGTTTTAAAACTCTTGAATATTTTTTGAGATATAAACAAAAAAACACAAAGTAACCATGGAATTTCAGAAGGTGATGAGAATGATATCAATAAAGCAAGTAAGAAACAGAAAGCGTTTGCCAAGATGTCAATCCGATGGGAGAAGAGGAAAGAGAAGGAACAAAGGAAGAAGACCGAGAGAAGTAAGTTACCTTGTATAAGCATTGACTCTGATCCCAGGTATTTTCAGTGAAACAGTGGCCGTTTTGAGGCAGGGTTTTCTTCCTGAGCCATCATCACTCTAAATCCTTAGGGGAAGAATTGTGATTGTTTAAACTGGGCACACTATGACCTGATCACAAATCCATGTTACAGTGTTTGGGTCTGGGACTGGTCTCGTATCTCAGTTTAACCTTTTTGCCTCGGGCACCTTAACAGCATTCATCCCATGCGGGACCAGTATAGATCCAGATCAGCCTGTTCATGAATCTGTGCTTTCTGATCAGGTTCTTAACTGCTAACTTTCAGATTTATTAGGTTTTTTTCTTATCAAAAGTAAACATTTTAGATCCAGATCAGGCTGTACAGCAGTCATGGTGATTGAGTTCTGACACATGCCTATCAATATATTTTATTTGACCGAATCAAAATTTGTCTCATCAACAATGAAAAGGGAATATGTTTGAAGGATAATCAAACAAGTATGTACCAGTAAAAGACTGTATCTCGTACAGACTAATAAGTTAAAGAAATCTGTCTATCTCTGTCTGATTTCAAAACAAGTCCATCTTTTCCAAGTGAAAAGTTATTTAATTAACTCCCTTCGTAATGAAGAAAAATCGTGCTAATTACCAGGTTGTAAACAACTTGCAAACTCAAATTAATGAACCAAAAACACTATTGGTTATCTGAAATATTGAAACAGAAGTGCAAAGAATGTAAAGTTTGTTTGATGAAATTAGAATCTGAACGCAGTAAAAGCATTATTAATAACCATTTTAATTCGGGACCGGACCTTGGTATTTTTATTCGGACAGGTCAGACGCTATTTGCCATGACTGTGCACGGATGTGCAGGCTACAAGTTCAGCCAGAACAGAACACTGCCGTATAATCAAGGTTGTAAGAATGTTAATCCTTTACCCTTGGATATGCCTTTTAGCCAATATGTGACCAGTAAACAGTAAAAATCCAGATCAGCCAGGACATCCACTGTTTGCTCTTTAGACAGAAATAAAGTATTGAATCTAAAAGCGATCGCTGTAATCCCGATCAGATGGCACAGATGTGCATAATAATCTGGTTCTAGTCACTAGTTGCCCATAGAATAAAAGCCATGTCCCATAGAATAAAGGGTTGCAACAGTAGTAAATAGTAGAGTTTTCATGTAGAACACTGTACATTCTTGTAATCTGTGACATCAGAAGACTGGTACTTACACAATTTTGTATAACTATGTATTTCCTACACGTGTGACCCCTGGCCAGGTTAAGGGACTCATTTTTACAATGGCTGTTCAACAGACTAAGAAGCTTGAGTCCCAATGTTTTCATTATACTGGTGCATTAAATTACAATACATGTGTATCTGACACATTGTGAATCTAGTCACTTAAACAGGGAGAAGTATATTTTTAAGGGGCCGAAGCCCTGAGCTTTAATCTGGCTGATTATTTTTTACCAGGTTTTCTTTGGAAAAGCCTGTTTTTTTTACCAGGTTTTCTTTGGAAAAGCCTGTTTTTTTACCAGGTTTTCTTTGGAAAAGCCTGTTTTTTTACCAGGTTTTCTTTGGAAAAGCCTGGTTATTGGATTGGCGTGTGTTGTTGGGCAGACCAGGCATCAATATTTCATTGAGTCTTTTGTTAAAATTCACTTTTTCTCGGTAACCATTCAAGGCAGAGCTTTGAAACTTAACATAGTTGTCAGACATCACAACAGCAATTATCATGACAAATTTCATAACTCTTGACTGTATTTTGTCATAGTTGTGCCCCTTTTTCAATTAAAATTTGGTTAAGCGCATTGCAGCCTCTTCTTGTTCTAACCAGTGTTGTACTTTTATCTACAGATTTGATATCTATGGATGATTTCTTGGGGAAGCAGGCAGAGTTCAAGATGTGGCTGTATGAGGAGGTAGGAGATACATTCAGTTTAAATACAGACTCAGTTTGCCAAATAATTAGTAAACCTATAATTTAAGTTGAAGCCAAACTGGCAAATTATGCAATATGCACTCCGTAGGTATAGTTATAACATTTATTAAAAGACAAATATAAAACCCATTTGCTATATTTAAGGAGTCAACCTCATCTTTTTAAAAATAAAAACAACAAACTTCAAGCCAGATTGATTAAGTTGTAGCCAGATGGCTCATTTGGCTAATGCCTATGCTAACAGTAAAATATAAATAATATATAAATATATGGGTTTTTTCTTGCATTCATGTAATATAATTTAAACTTTCTGTTTTCAGTTTGATATTATCTTGACTTCTACAGTACATAATGTTTTCCTTGAAACAGTATTCGAATTGTTTAAAGCTGAAATTTCTATTGAACAGAAAAGTAAGAATGCTGGTGAGATGGCTTCCCCTAAACTGAAGGCACATTTCAAGCAGTTTGTTAGACTGTGGAATAAGAAGAAACTAGCAGCTGTAAGTGGAAACTGTTGTTTTATATGCATTGAACATAGTTGGGTTCCAAACATTTTAAGAAGCAGACAGATTGTTTAATTGCACAAGTTGTCCATTTTCTGCCTGTTAACTTTTGTGATGAAGATGGATCATATTGTGTTTTTGGTTGTTGCATGGCTTCCTTTATGTTATCTGGACTCGATCTTGATTTTTTATGTCCCCCTACAAAGTGGGAGGCATATAGAGTTACACTTGTCTGTGCATATGTATGTCCCCCAGATCTTGTAGCATCAACTCCTCCTAAACTATAAGGGGGATTTCTTTCAAACTTGCACAGATGATCAAGCAGGATGTGTAGATGATCGCAAAGAAAGGATGTTTTCCTCGACCATTTTTAACCAGAGTAATGGCCCTTCAGTTTGGTATTACAAATGTTGTTGTAGCATTGGGGGTGTCAGTATTCCAGGATTCATTCTGGTTTTATCCAATCTTGATGAAACTTGTAATAGGGACACATTATCCAAGTCAAGTTCAAGAACCAGACCTAACTCGTAATGCTAACATACATTTTCAGTCATAATTGTTGTAGGCGTTTTCCTACCTAGAGTGACCGCATAAGAATGTAAAAAATCAACAGAAATGCTTTTATGTAATTTATTTGTACAAATTCTTTAAAAAAAATGAAACTATATTGTTTATCAACTTAAGCTTGAAAATTTGTCATACCACATTTTTATAATTATTCATGTCTGTTACAGAAATACTACCGCAGTTCCACATTACCAGCCAGCCCAGCCCCGCTGACTCCCAGAAAGTGTAACTTCCTCACAGTTGAACCCTCTGCAGGGGAAAGCCCTCTGCTGGAGACTGAGGAACCTATGTTTAGACTACCAGAAAAGGAGACACCGACCTCGCCATTTGTGACCTTTGGAAAAACGCCTCCAAAGGTCCTCAAATCCAAGATGCTTCAGCTGTTTGGGCCTTCTAAGGATGTTGCTTTGGTATTTTTGGTTCTGTTTTAATGAATATTGCTAATAGTTGTATTCTTCAACTAAAATTAAGCTAAAATGAGAGTTTCTGCACTTACTTGAGATCAAACCATTTTACATTCATAATATTCACTGTAAAAAAACCTTTAATACAATATTGACATTAAGCCTTAACCAGTGTAGTTCCTTCATCTTAAAACAAATGTTGCCTAGTATTCTGATTGAATGGTACATGGTTTACCTAAACCCTTTACTCCTTAGATGCAACTTTTATGCCATGGGCATGATCAGAATCTACACTGTTTGCTGTTAAATATACAATAGAATATTTCTGAACCAAGAAGTGAACAAAACAGATTGAGATCTGATGGCATGAATATGCCAGATGATCTGGATGTACACTGGTTGCACACAAGGTAAAACACAAATATACATGTATGTAATAAAGGGTTTAGAAGTTCCTAAGAGTTAACCCTTCCCTCCATAGATACATCTTAATTGCGTGGGCGAACAGTTTAGATCCAGATCAGATGGCACATCAGCCGGCACACCGTCTGATCAGGATCTAAACTGTTCGCTTTTTGATTCATTAGGTTATTTCTGACCAAAATGCGACCAGTGCAGATCCTGATCAGATGGCTTAGATGTGCCGGCTGATCCGGATCTACACTGGTCACACATGCTTAGAAATGTGTATATATGGAGGAAAGGGTTAAGTTAGAAAGAGCTACCAGTAGAAGATCTGCAACAATTGTCAGTGTTAACTTCAGAACCCCTAGCATGTGACTTGTGATTTTTCAGTTGTCAGTAGCACCTCTAGGATCTCCGCAGGTTGTGAATGTTGCTCAGGAAAATGCTTCAAAAGAAGTGGTAAATATATAGATTATGTTATAAATAACTGTCAACTTCTTTACCAAGTACAAAAGCATGGCTTGAATCATGGTGTTTGTCGAGTCTGTGCCCAAGGTTATAAAACTGAGCATGGAAACCAGTCTCAAATCTCAAGCATCTGATTGGCTGAAATGGCGACTGGTCGCCATTTCAGCCAATCAGATGCTTGAGATTTGAGACTGGTTTCCATGCTCAGCTTTATAACCTTCAGCCCGGATGACTGTTTTCTGCAGTCATCATATAAAATTTTACCATCAACTAGCAACTTGGGCTACCTGTATTTTGAGTTTATCTTCTCAAAAACAAATTTACTTGCCTAGTAGGATGTTCATGTCTTCTGTAGACTGTTACACTAAAAAAGCCTAATAGTTATTTAGAGGCTCTTCGTATATGAAATTAATATTAAATAATCAGACACAGGAGATTAACAATATTTTTTTTTCAATCTTAAAATAATTTTGTTATCACTAAGCAGTATAAACAACCAGATATGTATGTTTTTTTAATACTGACATTAAGTTTTGTATTTCATGGTGTTTAATGCAATCAGTTTTTAAGGTCAGACATCCAAAAGCATTATATAAACTCAACAAAAATAAAAAGTATCCACTTTCCTGTCTTAAATTTTGTAAAATTTGAAATGAAAACTAAAAATTATATATTTGAACAAATTTGCATTTCTTTTATCATTGCAAAGAGATAAAGTGTTCCTGAAAATCTACAGCCACAACTTAGTTATCTTTCTCTTTGTAACAATAAGGTTTTCAGGAAAAAATCAATGATTTTTAAAAGTATTAACATTTATTTGAATTAAATTAATTTTCTCTACCGCTTGTGATCAATAAAATCACAAAACATTAATTAATAAAACAACTAGTCCTTGATCACAATGCTGAAAATTCCAACCATTACCAATTACCTCCCATTATATTGAATATGGAGTGTATTGTAATCAATTATTAATTGTTATTCGCCTGACAGTTGCTCAGGTCTTGGCGTGGAAATTTATGTTCATGAACAATTAAACTTTAAAACAACTGAGATTAACTAACAAAACACCATTCAGAGCGTACCTGATTAAATGAAAATGTGTAAATGAGAATATAAGCATAATAAGTGAATACTTTTTATTTTTGTTCAGTATACAATCCTGTATGATAAGAAATCATACTCTTGCTAAGTCTCTTACTTTCATTTAAATTTACATTTACACCAGGCTGTACCCCTTCCGGCAATCAATTTGTTACAAGGAAACTAGAAATTAAATATTATAACACATTGGCCTGAAGTCTGAGATCTGTACAATCTTGTTTGTAAATTAAAAAACTGAATGTGCTGGAATGCAAGTTTAACAAAGGTAAAAGACAGCCTTGCTCTTAATGATTAATTCTTAGGAATAAATTTAGGGCATACCTCTAACTGAATATGGAGATGAAATAATGAAGCAGATTATTTTATGTCTTTCAATTTGTTGTTTTATCGAAGCTATACCTAGTGTTATTTTTGTTCTAGTATCTGGTGCCGAAGGCTGCAAAGAGAAAGAACAGTCCGTCAGATGTTATGGATGAAATGTAAGTCTTAAACTAATACAATTTGTTTCTTGTGTTTTTACAAACATTCTGAATCTTCTGGTTATTATGTCCACCAAACCAATGAAAAAATCAGTATGACTGCTAGGTCCAAATACTGTTTGTGCAGTTCACAATGTCAGGCCACTACAGGGGATAATTATAATTGTGAGTATTTACCATGTCCAGTTTGAACATATTTAATTTCTAAAATTTCCTATTTTGGGCAAAAAAGACTTATTTTCTCATTATTTGATTTTCGTGTCATTCCGTTATGTTTTACATACAGCAACATGAATGATATTAATGTCACTTAAGTCGTAAAACATTCTGTATTTTTCTTGATAAAAGACAAGTGTACAAAAATTTTGAACTCTTTTAGAGAGTAAATTTTTATAGAGTTCTTTATATATCTTTTATCCAATACTCTCTTTCCAGCCCAAGGGGACCAACCCCTTACAAAGTCTCTGCCTATCCCTGGGCTACAAAAGAAGCAGACGACAGCTTTGGGTCAGGTGAAAGTGTTGACATCTGTTCTACCGAGACTCCACCGAGACAAATCAAACAGAGATCAGTGAAGCCTGATGAGGATGTATGGCCTCCTCCTCCTTCAGAGGGAGAGCTTCAAGGGGCAAGAACTCATGACTCTCCATCAGTACCACCTCCTCCACCTCCAAGACTGGAGAGTCTACAAAAGTCAGACTGTGTCACAAAGTCACCAAAGTTGGCTGGCAATTATGCTGACCCTTATGACACGTTACCTGCAACACTATCTAATGATGAGAAAAGAGAACAAGATAGTTCAGATTACAAAGATCCTGTAGACTGTGTCCCAGTCCTAAGTCAGAGGTCAGTTCCAAATAGTGCCAGACTGGTTCTGCAATCTATGTCACAAAATGATGAACCTGATCTGAGCTTGTATTATAGACCTCTCTCTGAGAAAAGATTGAGCAAAGAAGAGTTAGAAGAATTGTATGCCAAACCACTGAAGCGAGCCAAGAAGAATGATATTGGTAGCCTTGATAATGCTGACAATGACGGTAAAGAAGAACAAACTCGAGATATATCTGGCATTAAGTGTGACCTGTATAGTGAAATCATGGAACATATTAAAAATAGTACGGATGGAAATAACATCAACATCTTGAAGCCAGATCCGGTGTATGAGTCCATTGATGAGTGTCTGGGGAAATTACAGAATGAAAAGCCAGATGAAAAACCTGTTTATGCTCCCCTGCCATCTGAGAAGTTGAAAAGAGCGAATGACAATCTTGAACAAAATGAGCCTTCAAGTCCAAAGTTTGCAACAATAACAAAATCAAAGAAGATGAGGGTAATGGCTGCTTCAACAGAGAAAATCTATGAAACATATCTCAGCCTGGGTCGAAAAGGCAATCCACTCAAAATACAAAAACAAGGGGCTGATTTCACCTCGAAGCCTATTTCGCAGACTATGAAGGCTAAGTGTAAATCTCAGCCTGATATTTCATTTAGTGAAGGACTTCAATCATACAACATCGATTTTAATGCTGAAACTGACGATCTTAAACAGACTCCTTTAAAGTTCAGTTCATTTAAGTCAAAGGCCTGTGATGAACCTGGAAGCCGTAATTTTGCTGAAACGAAGTTAAAGGCATCAGACAGAGCCAAAAGTTGTGATGATGGTTTGTGTGAATTTGGAGAACCCAGAACACCAATTATCTTGGCGACACCGTCATTTGATTCACTTTGTGATGTCACTCCTTTAAGTTACAGATCCCCATCAATGCAGAGTTTACCTCACAATAAATCAGGGTCATATGAAAGCTTGTCAGGTCACAGTCATATGTCTACCTCAACATCATCAAGCCTTTCATTTGGTCCTGATGAAAAATCAGGATCAATGCAAAGCTTGCAGTCTGAGAGATCTTTATCACCAGTCAAAGAGGAGGATGAACTAAGACAGTTGTTTGCAGCAGTTGATAAACCTCCTAGAAGACCCAGACATAGAGAGAATTCAGCAGAATCTCAGCCTGAAAATAAAAATCGAAAACATTCCAAAGGCAAGGTTGAAAATGAAGACCCGTATACAGTAGACAATCAAGACAGAAATAAAATGGACTCTGAAGTTTCCAGTGATGATGTTTATAAAAGAGGACTAATGCCACTTACTCCCGGGAAAGTAAGTGCTTTGAAACACGGGATAGATCTTTCCGTGTATCTGTTGAAACCAAATAAAACCGGAGACAGTGACAATAGTAAGGAAACTGATTCTTCAGTAAAGAAGAGAAATTTAAGTCAGAGTTCAGAGACTGGTTCCATTAAGTCTACCCAGAAGATTGGTGAATCTCAAAAACTGTTCGAAACACAGTCTAGGTTAGTGATAAAAGAAACACTATCAGGACTGAAAACAAAACCAGACCAGAGTGGTAGATCTTCAGTTAGGAAAGAGATAGAGAGAAGGCATACAGTACAAACTGTGCAGGAATTTGGAGTGAAAGTAGATCAGGGGACAGCAGAAAGCACTGATTATGCTGATACTGATAATGGAGAAGAAAGACAGATGCAGTCTGTTGTTAAGCAAGGGGAGATGAAAGGAAGTGAAAGCCATGAGCCTCAAAGTAAAAGACAGTGCCGAGAGGGTAAACATCCTCTGAGTAAGGAGGACAACTATTTGGAGACAGATTTAGACCAAGTGTTGACTGATAAGCCCAGGAAAACAATGAGGAAGAGTAAAAGTCACAGTGGGTTTGAGATCGGTAGTAGTAATGTTGTTACTGATATATGGTAGTATAGTAACCAGGGGTGATTATGCATCAATTAAAGAATAGAATTTTGTTTTCCTGTATTTCATCAGTGTATGAACATTTTTTTTAATGTTAAAATTAGTTGTTACATTCAGACAGTTCAGAAAAACGAGCAGAAAACAATATTTAATTATTACAATTTAAACATTTGACAAATTTTTTCTGTGTTTCTCATGTTTTGATTTAGTAGTTGTGATTAATATGTATACATTTAGAATACAAGGTGCAAAATAAAGAAATGAAATGCAGTCACATGATAAGCCAAACAGATAGGTGCTATTAATTTTTAAAACTGTTACAAGGTTGTAATTTTAAGTGCCATGTACTCACTTTGTGAACTTGTGAAGTCATTTATTGTATTTGGTGTTAATATTTTTCACAAAAATGTTTAAGTTAAACTTTCTTTTAACATAGTGATTGCAAAGTATGAAAAGTTAGCCTCTGTTTTAGTTTGTCAAGGAATTTTCAAACCTGCCAGGACCCATTAAAGTTGTCTACAGCTTCTTTATTTGATGCTTTCCAGTGAATTATAGAATTTCCTCGTTGAAATTAAAGTGGTATTTCACTGTTTTCAAACAGTGGAATATCATTTATATTTTCACCGTTTTTTCACGTAGGTACCTAAATACACATAATATTCAGAATAAGAATGTTTACATAACAGATTCAAGTTTAGGTATGTGACGTAACATTATAAACCATTTTGATGCCATTTATTGCAAGTTAACTACCAAATTCATGCAAACTGTACATAAAATATCAAGAAAAATTGATATTACCAGTGAAAGATAAAAATGTATTTCACTTGTGAATTCGGGAATTAAGTATATTCCCTTATGTCTTCGACACACCTGAAAATACAAATTCTGGAGCCCGCACAGTGAAATACACATTGTATTTCTATCTTACACTTGTAAAAAGCAAATATTCTCTATTATCACATGGGCAAACTAGATCCAGACCAGCAAACCATGGTTAGGATCTACACTGTTAAAGGTTAGATTCATCAGATTTTTTTTTGATCAGGATAACACAGATGTGCCGGTTGATCTGGATTTACGGATTGCAAATGAAAAATAAAATACTGTAAATACAGAGTAAAAGGTTAAATAATTTTAAAAGTTATTTCTCCCTTCAGTTTTTAGAAAAGGCTAATTACATTTGTTTGACTTCTAAGGACAAAAACTAAAGGAGATATTGATGCTAAAATTTTGAATTAATCCAAAAAGTTTTGTGGTTGACAATTTCTTTTCTCAGTATAATTTAAGCGGAATAATGTTTGATGTTGTAATATGTTTTAGAAATGTCTTATCTTAGCTAAGTTTATGATATTGATGTTATTATTGCTGTATGTGATTGTGTTAACTCGGTTTTTATTGCATGTACTTTGCTACCTCAAATAAAAAAATATTTAATCTATAGTTCAAATAAATGATGAAATCACAATACAGGGTTGGATGTCAGATTTCTAGTAAAATGGTTTATTTGAGGCACTTAGGCTAGTTATATGAAAATTTCAACCTAATTGCAAAATTTGTGATTAAAAATAATAGATATTGCTGACTAGAAAGGGGGGTTCAAGTAACCCTAATGAGCCCCCTCCTCTCCTGGATCATCTCCTGCAATAAAAACAATAATGTTAGATCACCATTACCATGTTTCAAACTTTAAATTGGAAGCAGCCAATGCGGTTCAAGATTGCATATGTTGAATAAGTCAAGCAATTGGTCCTTACATTTATAAAATAATCATTTCTGTTAATTAGTTTTTCAAACTGAACATATGATTTTTAGGCCTGCACAAATTTTTCAAACCTAACTTTTACATCATTTTGTATCAACACTTATTACATGTGTTACTATAAATAGTAACAAATTTATGTTACGACTGAAAGCATTATTCAAGGTCGCAGGGCATTAACTTATGAGAGGCAGGGCCATTATCGATAATAGCCCTTTGATTTTGTTTTTAGGTTTTCAATTGTTATCGTTGGTTTAGTCACATTTCATTAAAATAAGAATAAATTGTACGTACCTGTAAAATATAACCAATTTAAAATCACTTCTTTCCTTTTTCTTTTCCATTCATTTGTAGATCTACCATAATATTCTCATAGCAAGTCTAAAGCTTGTTGTAAAAGAAGCTCGCAGCAGAGGTTTAAGAATGAAACACTCTCAAATCATTGCATTTACAGACTCATACCACGATTATCACTTCTAGCATTCAAAGTTTAGTAAATTCCTATCCTTTCCCTTGAGTTAAAACAAAATAAACAAATGGTACTGAATGAAATAGTAAACATTCGTTAAATGATGTCACATATAAACTCAAATGACGTAGTCACTGACATCATGATGTAGTAATTTTACCAATGAAAGTGTCCAATCAAGTACAAAGTGAAGGGAGATTAACGTACACATGTAATAAATAGGTAAATAAATGGGCGAGCAGTGCCACTTTTCGATAATGGCCCTGCCATATAATCATGTCCTTCGGGCTAAAGCCCTCTGGCCACTATTCATATGACAGGGCCATTAGCGACAAGTGGCACTGCTTGCCCATTTATTAACCTATACTTGATCTTAAAACTTTACTTTTCAAAATTGTTTCTGTTTTTATACTAAGAAAACCTGTAACTACTTAATTGATTGTTGACATTTCATGCCAGTGAACCTTCATTCTTACAGGGTGAACAAATTTCATAATTTTATATAAAGTTATTGCCTTAAGAGGTCGCAAAGATTGCAAATGGCAAACATTGCAAATGGCAAAAACTAGCTAAAATTTCAAAAATGAATTTTGGGGGAAATACTTATTGCCACCTAGATTTTAGTAAAGAAATGTATTTAGCTATGGATGTAGTAAATGTTTGCAAGCTGAATTTAGTCTAATTCATGTTTTAATTAGCAAGCACATACTAAAACAAAAGAAAAACCATTTGCATGAGAACTCTGAAATTCATGAACAATATACCAAAGCAACTCATACCTGAAATAAGTATATGCTGGTCTACAATGTTTAGTGCCAATTCGTCAAAATAATGTTAGGGTTTTCAAGAAATTCAAGGAAATCGAGTTGCTTTGGTATATTGTTAATGAATTTCAGAGTTTTCATGCAAATGCTTTTTCTTTTGTTTTAGTATGTGCTTGGTAATTAGAACATGAATTAGACTTAACTGAGCTTGCAAACATTTACTACATCCATAGCTAAATACATTTATTTACTAAAATCTAGGTGGAAATAAGTATTTCCCCCAAAATTCATATTTTGAAATTTTAACCTGTTTTTGCGATTTGCAATGTTTGCGATACCTTAAAAACATTTTTTATTTCTTTGTCACTTCCCAAGTGATTGACTTCAAATTTGGAACAAATGATTAACACCATGCATATCATTAATTAATTATTCACAACTTTTATTTCAGAATTCTAGGCTAATTATATTTTTATAATCTGTGTATTAGTTCGTAGACATTTACATGTTATCATCATGGCTGGAGGTTATAAAACTGAGATTGGAAACCAGTCTCAAATCTCAAGCATCTGATTGGCTGAAATGCAACCAGTCGCCATTTCAGCCAATCAGATGCTTGAGATTTGAGACTGGTTTCTATGCTCAGTTTTATAACCTTGGGCACATATTAACTTAATGGGGTATGGCTGATATTCATCAGATCAGAATCAACATTGTTCCCTTTATGATTCATCAGGTTATCTGACCAAGATGCAACTAGTGTTGATCCAGATCAGATGGCAAGGAAATGCCAGCTGATCTGGATCTGGTTGCACATGGAAAGACCCCAAATGTATGGTTTAAAGGGTTAAAAGTTCATTGTATCTATCTTGTAGATCATTTAATGGTGCTGTAGAATTAGCTTAGGTACATATAAACATTCAATGTATATAATTGTGTATTAGACTAGATATTCTATAGTATTTTTAACATTTTGGTCAAATTAATAACCTGTAACCAAGATCATAAAACTGAGATTAAAAAACCAGTCTTTAACCTAAAGATTAACTTGTCTCCATTTCAACCAGATATTAAGTCAGTAAATTTCTCTAGTTTCGCAACATTTCTGTTCACATGTATATAATGTATAGTTTAGGATATTGATGTACATGTAAGTTTGGGTCTTGTTAAGTCTTATACTTTATTTTGAGAAAAAATTACTGAATCCAAGTGTGAAATATTAGGTGTTCTTGAAATAAAGTCATTTATATGAGATTTGTTTTCATTTGTTGTTTTATTTTTTTAATCAGAAAATATTCGGCCCCAAAATGATGAAAAATCAACTTTGCAACTAAACATTTTATGATTTCATATATTCTTCTTTTTATTGGAAAGTTCTGAATGCAAATTTATGAAGCTCATTTCGATTTAAATGGTTCAATAGCAGAAACTAATGTATTGTGCTAATAAATTAATTAAGATGATGTAAATAATGTGTCAACGTTTTAAAAAAGTGAGGGAAGTCCATGCAATTTGATGAACAGAGCCCAGATGGAAACAGGAGCCCAGTTGGCAAATTTGCAGTTTCCTGTCTATAAATTAATAAAATGCTATTATTAACAGGTTACATGTATACATATATATCGGAAGGGAATTTTTTGAATATTGACATTTATTTATAAACGTAATTTGGGCACTTATATCACGTGTCGTATTCAGAGATCAAATACGCCGATTAAAAAAGTAAAAAAAAGAATCTTGAACTAAAAAGATTATGATGATGATTTTTATCTAATCTTCTATAATGTAATAATTATTATAATTTGTTTTCACATCAGTTTATAAAATTAATAAAATATTGGTCTTTACATCTGGGAATTCACAACATTGCTGATCTATTTTTAATTTGAAAACCTTATATACCGTGTGACGATGACGATATACGCAGGTAAACCGGAAAATGACACTTTACCTGTGCGCTATTTATAACTGTTGTTGACATAATATTAACTAAACTGACGTGACAACTGGATTTTCCAAAATGATCAATCAGTGTTAGGATATAAAACAACATGAGGTACGTTTGTTTTTGTATAAGTGTTTTTACACTTTTTATTTGATTAATATATTCGTTTTGTTTCAATACATCCAACATGTACGATAGTTTCGATGTCATGTCGCACTGCATGATTTGATAACCAGGACAATTGTAGAAGATCATTGTTATCTCGGGCTGTGGTTTCCTGGTTATCATGTAATCAGTTATGAACATATCACCATATCATATCAGTCACAAACTAATTATAATGCTGATTATCAATGTGAAACTGTTACACGTGCTGTTAAGATGATGATAACCTCGGACACATTGTAAATACATCTTCAGTGATTCCTTAATGATCGTTGCCAAAGGTTATAAAAATGAGCATGGAAACCAGTCTCAAATCTCTAAACTCAAACCTCTTAGGCCAAACTCCCTTTGATAATTAAATTTTGCTGCCCAAGTAGCGGGTTCAAGCAACCCCATCTGGGTCCGCCCTGATCATACTCGATTTCACCCTGAAAAGAACTGCGACTCCGACCCGTATATATTTACCAGTCATATTTTCTCAGCATACCATTAGTGCGATGGACTGCGGAGTTTAAGCAGTTATAGACATCTAGTTTGGAAATAGTATTCATGAGAATTTGATGATTACTTTTACATATTTTTGGGGCTAATCGGATGTTTGTTTTCGCCATAGAGTTTTGCTCATCATTGCCACATAGATATACAGATTGTAAAACCATTTGAAATACACGTACTTGAGCATGTCATACAATCAGTATGGTAATGATTGCCCAGTGCCATTGAACAGTTATGTGACAGAAAACATTACGTGTGTTGAAGAAACCAGGAAGTGTTTGGTTTTACCAACCCTGAGTTTGTCAAGCTGGTTGACTGCTTTAGTCTGAATCTTAAAAAGTAGACCGTGAATCTCAAGATTTTAATTGTTCCGTTTGGAGACGTGTCTGAATTGTAGCCAATCAAATGTTGAGTTTTGATACTAATCATTAGTCCCATTTGAATCGGCTTGGGTCCGGAAGTTGCGATAGGAGGCAATCTGCGTATATGAAAACTAAACCATTCAATTTAAGCATTAGTTATTTTGTCACAAGGCAAAGTTGTGTCGTTAGTGAGTTTTGGGGATTTACCTGCATTATGTTCCCGATTTAAGACAAACATTGCGGTTTTTCTATATACCCCGTGTATCTGTATCAATACCATTTGTAAACATAAGCGGAAAATCGATGAGTAAAAGATAAGCCACATACCCTTTCAATTCTATATAAGTTGTATCATATAAATAAACCGACTCGGTCATTAACTCTATATAACCATTATGAATCAGTGTCTTATTTCATTCTTAATAAAACTAGAAAGGAGTAGATACCCTTAGCAGTTTATCATTTATTTATCATATATTAACTTAAACATAAGGATATGGGACGAGGAGCTTCTGAAGGTAGTTTTTGTTTATTATTCATTTAAAATTAATTTAGTTATCTATTTGCGTGTTTATTTATTTAAGATTATCTTAATATTTTATCTTGATAGTTTTATCTTCAAAAATTATGAGTGAGAAAATAAATGCATATTTTTAAAACAGCTGATTTCCCCAGTGTTGAAGGATTAAAGAAGTTAAAATATAAATAAAATAAATACCATTAGAACAATTCTCAAAGTAAGCTAGGCGGTGTTTAAAAAACAAGTTAATCTAACTGTGAGTCCAAGCCCCTAGGTTTGAAATTAAGAATGGAGAGCATTCAAAGATCTCAGCTAACTGGTAGGTTGAAATTGATAATATTAAAGCTCAGAACTGACCAATGGGAAGCTTGATATCTGAGATGGTATTCCGGTTGTATAACCATAGGGCCGGTAGTAGCTTGTTTCATTTCTGTTAATCAAATGAAATAACTGCATGGCAAAATTTAGCAGTAGCAGTAGTTTGATCATAGCAAAATTATAATGACTTAAACATTGTCTCATTCACTGATGGAAGCGTCGGAAATACTGGTTTCCGATGCGGTTGATAAGTTAAACTTAGTAAGTCACGAATGATATAGAAAATTTCTTTCTGTTCAATTGACTTTCTTCAAACGAAGAATTTAGCGCGCATCCGCAATGTGGATCGTGTTGAACTTTAATACTTTAAAATATTACATTGAATTCTTGAAAAATTTTAAACAATACAATTAAAATAAAGTAAACCAACATAGCAAGGGAAGACAAAAGAAATACATTCGAACCAATGAAATATAATTGTAATTGTTAAAGGAAGTTTAATTATATATGCTAATGGACAAAAGTCTTGTCCGGTCTACAAAAGCAACAATATCATTCTTTGTTGTTTCTATCGCACACTCATAAATTTAATTGAAAGAGGACATTTATTTGCATTCAATAAAAAAAGAATTTTGGAATTTGAGCCAGTACTTACGGAGGATTAATGTGTTGAAAATTGGCATTTTTGGATTTCACGCGTTTAAAAGATGAAGGAAAACCCATACCGGACAAGACTTTTGTCCATATAAGTATAGTTTTGAGCTTATCAAGTACGATATCTTGTGGAATGTCTGAACAGGTCTCACAAACAGTGTCACAGCGTACGATTGGGCGGACAGTGCATTGTCTTATCGGAGACATGCATGTTAAAGATTACTTTGTGTTTATGGAATGCGAGCAGGCCGTTAAATTTACTCTAGTTATCGGGACTTAATCAGTGATTCACCAGTTTGCTTTGTTATATAGGGAAAATGTGTCTCTTGCAGACCATTAAAAGGTAGTACATACGGTAGTTACTTACCTGTATTCTAGTTAGTGCGAATGCGAAATTAATGCATATCGGACAAATTACAAGTAACTTGATGAAAATGCTTCTATTGGTTATAGAAAAAAGACATATCAGAACTTGTGTTCGACCATGCCAAAGATCTTCATATTGATGTCAGTGCCCAAGGTTATAAAACTGAGCAAGGAAACCAGTCTCAAATCTCAAGCATCAGATTGGCTGAAATGGCGACTGGTTGCCATTTCAGCCAATCAGATGCTTGAGTTTTGAGACTGGTTTCCAATCTCAGCTTTATAACCTTCAGCCAAGATCTCAAACGGCTAGCTGATCAGTTGAAATAGACCGACTTATCCCGTCACTAGCTAGAGAACCGAGTCTCAGTTTATGGTAGTTAACTGTGCGCTTATCCGACCTTATTGACACACGACCCATTTACGCTGATTTACGGCAATTATTGAAGTTTAATAATAAATTGTTATCTTTTCTAAATTCCAGCGGATTTATACAGTGGTATGCTGACAATGAATGTACAAAGACATCCAACGATTCCTATGACCAAGAGGGATTCGTTGGCCTCCAACGGAACCAGGGTCTCGCTGCTTCCCAACGTTACAGATAGCGCTGGTTCCGCGCATTTGAAAGAGACAGACTTTATAAACACAAACCCGGAAATGGTTTCCGGGAAAAAGCGAACCCCGAAAAAGGTGAAGCGAACCGATTCTTACAGGCTTGCCACAAATCGGCAGTCAGCACAGGATCACCTTGACGAACTGGAAAATGCATATGGTGAATTTAATAGTGTAGCTAATAGAAAAAGTGGCTCCAAAGAATTCCAGATAGAAGACCGGAAGAAGTATAATACCCTTCCGCGGACAGATACGGTACATCCTCCCGTATTGCGCGAAACCCGCAAAAAGAAACATGAAAGCACATTTTCACAATCTTACGCTGAAATAGAACGGGTCGCTTCACAGAGATCTGGGACTTGCCCGTCTCCGGACACTGACGAAGACCAACATTCCATCCAGCCGGAGCGCAAGAAGAAAAGTGCCTTTAAAAGGGTGAAAGAAAGACTAATACTGACGTTTCAAAAAGACAAAGATCGGAATAAATCAAACAAGAAAGGTAGACAGAAAGGCGACAAATATAAGTCCCCAAGTCGTGTCAAACCTAATCACCACAGCGTTCATGACGCATTTAAAACTCCCGATGACGTAAAGAATGAAATGTGCAATGATTTAGAAAAAGACTTGTCTAGAGCAAAGGAACCGCAAGGACAAAACGGCAGCTTTGTTCGCGGAGACCATGGCGCCAAATCGAACCACAAAGACACTGTTAGTAATAATTCTTTACGTAAAAGTGCCGATTTATCACCGCAGTCACACAAAGGCACTGGACTCCTGCAAAGTATCCGAAATAGTTTTAGACGAAAATCGGGCCCTCAAAGTAAGTATACCGCTATATATGATCGAGCAAAATATTTATCTTGGTTTTACTCTGGGAATTGAATCGCGTCAAATTACCAAAATGAAGAAAAGTTAAATAAACTGAATCACAGTATCACGGAACAAAAGTGCTCGTTTTGAAATCATTTATTTTCGGTTTTTGACAAAAATTGTTGGTCGAAAACATAATAATCAGATAACATTTAATGAATACAATTCTAGAGCAATCGGTTGATATTTATGCATATTGTAGGGACCGCTGATTAATTAAATAACATTATTCACGGTATGTACCCAGATAATGAGAATCGCGGATAATGATAGATTGTGAGAATAATGATAGATCGCCAGGTCGGAGGAAACACCATGGAGAGGTTAGTTATTGTATGAATTTCATGTTATTGTGATCTAATACTTATTTTTTGTGATAGATAACAATCAAGCGATGTCCTAGCCTTCCTCTCATACCCATACATTTGGAATCGGCCTTCAGATAAAGTAAAACAAAGGAAAATGATCACGCAACATTCCAGATTTCTACAAAAAACTACGTATTATGCCCATTTAAAATAAATTTAAACATGCTTTTTTTGTAAATGACACTGCTGTTATCAAAGCCCAAACATCGACAATCAATATGCCACCCAGCTTTAGCCCTTATTATGAGTGTATTCCTTAACAAACATCTTTTTTTCTGAGGCACCTGAAGCAAATTGGATAATGGGGATTCGCTCGGTTGATAATGGGAAATTCAAATACTCATGAAATGGATAATGGTGGAGTTTTAGTGTTTCTCCTAATTGAAATGTTCAGATAAAATTATTTTATTTTAATAACTCTTGTATATAGTCCTTTTTTGCTATCCACTGTGATCATTACAAAACATATGCATCTTTTCATTGTATTTATGACGTTTTTGGTCGTAGCTTTAAAATCAAAATTTAATTAAAACGTTACAATGACAAATCGTATTGTTCGGTGTTCCGTGGAGGCCAACGTTGTTTAGCACTGTCGCTGTCGACATCTTCGGCGAGAGCACGAAACAACGATGCAACAATAAAGAAATGTACAATTAGTTCAGGTGATCGAAAAACAACGTTTCAACTATTCACGTATCTGTCACAAAACCGTGATAAATGTATTGTCTTTGTCGGTGCCAACATTTGTTGTTCGAGTTATCTGTCAGAGACGAAAAGTATAGAAAACGCAATGTTTATGTCATTAAATTAGTTTCAGTGTGTATCCAAGTGATGGTTAGAGCTCCGACCATATAAGGGTATTGAATGGACACAAAACACATCGGTATGAAACACAATACTATGTGTGGATACTGTGCGTTTAATGCAAACGAATGCTTATAAAAGCACAAATTAATATAAATATTATCAAACAAACTTATGTGAACAGGAAAGACATTTCCGATGTTAAGTTGTTACTTAATAAAATTCAAAAGCTACAATCACATGGCATATTTCATTAAACGGAAGGAACTTTGTATAAATTGCGCAACGCTGAGAAAAGCAAATCATTGTTTGACTATTCAAACTTTAAAGTTTTATATTAAAAATAAACACTATGATGAATGAACTTACTGAGATCTCTTCAATATTGGAAAGGAGACGAACATTATGAAAAATAATTAATGTTGTGAAATATATTTGATTTTTAAACATAAAATCAGATTATAAATATCCTGCCTATTCCTGATACTCCTGATATTGGCTATCTGTTTTATCTACTAGCTAACTCTGACGATGCATTTAAACTTAAACAGCACTTTGGTGTAGTATCTTCTAACACAATATTCAAATAACCGGGTAGGAGTAAATTTTCATTTAAATTCAAACTTGTTAAGCGTTACTCAAATAAATTTCTCTCACACCAGATCATGACATGTACTTATTAGATTATATTAGACTTATTAGACTAAAATTTCTGCGAAATTCGCTCTTTGTCAGTCAATTACAGGCCTAAGTTTTGCATATTGGCACAAATAATATAAACCACAACTAAAACATGCTACTTAATTGATACAGTTTTTTAATAGTAACTACCCAATTGGCAAAGGACGCCACTCTCAAGATGTATAACGGTTGGCTCCCTTACGTGAATACGTATCTTAGACCATAATAGTTATAGTAATTAACTAATGTATTTATCACCAAAAAAATACAGATTCGCTTAATCCGGGTATTAAGAGGCTTTGGGTTAGTTCCTAGTTGATGCCTTCGGGACAGAAAGAAATTATGATATTTCGGGAGACCATTAAGATAAATGGGTTTTTATCTTGTCATTAGAGCTGGTGGTATTGTTTCATAAAGATAGCAGTTTGCGGAAAGAGATGGAACATGCAAAAAAGAATAGAATAAATAGTATTAAGGTTGAAATAAGGGAAACTATACCATTATCCAGTCAAGAATTTACATTATTCATTCACTTTTTCTAGGCGAATCCCCACTATCCAATATGCTTCAGGTGCCTCAGAAAAAAGATGTTTGTTAAGGAATATACTCATAATACGGGCTAAAGCTGGGTAGCATATTGATTGTCGATGTTTGGGCTTTGATAACAGCAGTGTCGTTTACAAAAAAACATGTTTAAATTTATTTTAAATGGGCATAATACGTAGTTTTTTGTAGAAATCTGGAATGTTGCGTGATCATTTTCCTTTGTTTTTCTTTATCTGAAGGCCGATTCCAAATGTATGGGTATGAGAGGAAGGCTAGGACATCGCTTGATTGTTATCTATCACAAAAAAATAAGTATTAGATCACAATAACATGAAATTCATACAATAACTAACCTCTCCATGGTGTTTCCTCCGACCTGGCGATCTATCATTATTCTCACAATCTATCATTATCCGCGATTCTCATTATCTATGTACATACCGTGTTATTATTATACATATTGTTTGGTGTAATCAATATCTAACTTCTTTATAAGTGATATTTGATATGACTGAATGTGAGTAGATAGTTTTCGGCGACCGGTCGCTGTCAATTTGAAATATATGTCTGTATCATAAGTATAGGTCAGGATGTTAGACAGTACTAGTAGCCATGGATGACCCGAGAAATAACAATAACGACTTCGTTATGACAATTATTAGTAAGTAGTTACTAAGTTGAATTATCTCAAGATTTTATAATTATAATAACACCATAAACCTGCTGTTTATTTTCGTGTACACAATACACCCTTTATACAACACATACGTCACTCAAACATAAATATGCAATCGTTTTTTGCTTCGCAGAATACAAACGAGACGAAGTGTCAACTGTGTCTACACCAGAATCGAACAACAACACGACCTCTTCTAGTCCGTCCCTTAAGTCCCATGGCACTCCTCAGTCCGAGAAAAGTTTAGGGCGTAAATCTCAGCCAATCAACATTCCGCACACAGACACAGCATTCCAAGAAGAGTTCATTGCTGCAGACGACACGATCACTGACTTTTTTGGAAGTTTAATTGACCCGGAAGGACCGAACCGTAATTCTGAAATTCCAACTCTGAGTTACAGAGCCGGCACCAGACCAGATCCGTCTGTTTTAAGACTCGACGGTCTTTCAAAGTTCAGGCCAAAAAGTTTTGACCGGAAGACGCCGGAGCAATCTCAGGGGCACAGAAAACACCGAGGAGACTTGTCGCCGGATGTTGAAACAGATGGTCCTGGATTTGACCACACAGGTACTTGTTGTTTTGAACTTTGTTCCAGCTTTTGTAGTCAATCCCTCTATATGCCTCTTCAGTACTCGACAATACCTACATGTATGCATTTTGTGATACTTCAAAGCATTGTAAATTAAACTCAATAGATGCAGATTCTTGCATTTTGATGCAAGCCAATTTGAATGTTTCCGCTTTTGACTCCCACCTGATCCTTCATCGGGTCATTTTGATGCAGGAGAATTGGGAAAAGTGGTCACATTTGCAAGAAAAATGATGAATATTGTTTCTATTACTTTTAAATTAACTTATTTAACCCTTGAAAATAAATAAAAATTGTTTAGGCATTTTTACGTAGTAAAATACAAGATATGACTTGCGACGATCTGATCAAAATCTTCAGAAATCCCTAGTTAAACCTGGTCGTCACCTTTAACTAAGTCAGTTAGTAACTTTGTGCTGTGACGTTTACTAAGATCACCATTTCAACGAAAACCTTTTTTTCAGATGCACCTATCCATTCCCCTTCTTCTCAAGATGAAAGTGATCTGGAATTCTCACAAGTGTCCGACCAGGAGCGACAGCGACGTGTTGATCACGTGGCAAGGCGACTGCAGGCGATTGGCGATAACATCGTCATCAAACGAGAATCGGAAAGCGCGGGATCCTCGGATGAGGGTCACATGGTCGGATCTCATTCTCGAAGATTATCAAGTATGTACGAGTAATAATTAAGATCTTACAGCTTTATAAAAGTCGTTGGCAAAATAATTTAGTAACAAGTTCATCCCGTCTTAAAAGGAAAGGGACATTTTTCTCAAAAGATAATATTTGGACATCGGGCCTAGTATTTTATGCCATCATTAAAAACCCATGCATGTATACGCTCATTAATACATATATATCCTAACACATCACATGTACCCTACTGCACCATGTTTTCAAACGAGTTTCCGATTTTTGATGGCCGTACAACAACGCACATAGATGAATGTTACCAGGGTTAACACCAGACATTAGCTGGACGGTAGAGGAAAGTACAAATTAAGGCCATTTAAATTCCTTGAACTTTTTTAACCAAATGTCCATTAATAGAATGCTATAACTTGAAAATCCTGAAAACTGTACAAATCAAGAACATTTGAATCTCATTGAAATTATTTAATCAAATGCCCATGAATCGATTGCTATAACTTGAAAATCCAGTTCATCAATACATTAAAACTTATAATTAATTTGAGTTGTGTTCTTCTTTTCAGATTTTGAAGCGGAACTTCTACGAGACCTCCGAGCTTACGGGGACACCATCAACGAAACGAGTTTGTTTGGACCAGTAAGTTTTTCTATGTATGTCATATCAAATGATGAGCTTAAACAAGGCGTTATCTTCTGCAATCATAATGATTTGGATGTTTAACGTCCTTTCACGCTTCGTACGAGTCGCAGTATGGTCCGCTGTGCGGACGTTAAGGAGTCCTTTTTTATTTTTAGAAAAGGCGTTTTAATTTGGATGCCAAATTACATAAACAGTTTTAAAGTCGAAAAACGTTAAACATATTTTCTCTGCAACAATAAACTTTCTAAAATAGTGTATGTAACTTATTTAAACCAAATATATAACGGAAAGTGACGTCAGAGAAAAAGATAGCGTTACGCCGTTAAGACAGAAATCTCGTTGCATGTCAAACGTTTGTAAAAAACGAGCATTTATGCTTATCGCCTTTTCTATTTCGGATGTTAATTGAATACAATCCCAAGCCATTTAAAAAGCGACTAAATATATGTTTTCATTTCAGGGTGGTAACAGGATAAACATTTCAGAAGTGTTATTTCCGGCTGTCCGTGCTATCATCCGCGCACAGGATTATTCCAGCTTCCGGTCAGTCATTCAGCGGGAGATAGAAAATACTGTCGGTTGGGAACAGGTACATGCTTATTTCAACTAACAATAACTAATATTTCTCAGATTTCTTTAACAGAACAGTGCTTGATATAATATATTTATTCCTTTGGTAAATAATCGACAGAATTATCGTCTTTGTTTAAATATAACATTAAAAAACCGAAGCGGAACGTTTTGAAGTGCAAACGTCAATTTACAATTCCTTGTGCGACACTTTCCTTACAGAGATTTAGCTCCAGAATCGAAAACCGAAGTTGGAGTGTGTAAAAGCTTTCTGTTGAACTTTGTTGATAATGTAACTGAAAAATTGCAGGTCGCATGGTACACCTACCTTATAAGGACCACCATGAGCGTTGCCCGGACAGGACATACTGTTGGGCAACAAGTGAAGAGCTTCGCAACTCATTATTTCACCACCACAATCCGCCCTTGGATTCAGTCACGTCCAAACGGATGGGTAAGATATTGTAATAAAACAAACAGTAAAACATTCTGGTGCACATGTACCTCTTAGTACAAAAATCTTTGCCTATACTACTTTCCCTTGACCGTATAATATTTAAATAGTTGATCTCCTGTGATTAATAAATTATTTACTTTGAACACATGGAATGCATGGCTCACACCATAATAAGGGGCTCGTCAGGGGAAAAGGTGTCGCCGGACAGTTGACGTTAGTCCTTGGAATGACGTCATAAATTTGAGCAGACGACATTGCTTTTCATTTCGCGGAAAATATTAATTAAATGTCGAAATGTGTAACACAATTCCCTTTTAATTTTAAGAAAATTATATATAATTGTATAATTTCTTGCCAAATATATTAACAACTAAACAGTCAAAAATATGACGGAATAGGCCTTCACCTTTTCCGTGACGTGCCCATTTTAAAGAAATAATCAGGTTCTAGATTTGGAAAAAAATAATAATAAAATAATAATAATAGGTTATTCGTATGTATCATCTTTAATTGGTTGCTAATAACAGAAAAAATGTCTTTTTCATGTCCGGTGTTTATCTTCTGTTTATGCAAATAATTATATAAAATTATGTGTTTAATTTGTCTTACATTTTATTAATGTTTTACAGGAATCGGTGCACGAGGAGACAGAAATAAATTGAGTAAAAATTCAAGGATACCGCTGGTACTTGAAGAGGAGTTCACATAAGACATCAGTGACACATGCACTAACAAGGCAAACGATTCTTGTTTTGAAGGTCAATGGCTTCTGCAATGCTATTTTAGGGCAGATTCTGATAGACTGATTCTGGAAAAACTAGAACTTCTGCAGGTCTTGAGGTTGTCACGTCTGCTAGTATCCTTATGTCATAAGGAAAGACATTTCCAGAATCTTTGATCTCATACTTCCGGATATGACGTAAACGATCTGGGTAGCTATGTCCGGATATGACCTAAACGCTATAGGTTGCAGTGTCCGGTGAATTTCCATATGGCGATATAGATGACTGTTTTTAATTGCTTAACACTGGATTCTAACACTGTGATATTTTACATTGCACCAATTGTTGAAATTGTGTTTTAGGCTATAAGACTTAAATTGCCTAGTCTATTTAATGTGATACATGTAGGTAGATCTAACTACCATCACTTGAAGTGATTGAAGCTTTTAGCACACAGTTTGGGCGATCAGGGGCGTAGCGTGGTCTATATGGAAGTTACTCACGGGGGAGAGGGTCGCATACTCTCGATCCCCGTATTTTAATGCTGTTTTCGTGATTCTTAGTTTAAGCTCAGCTCAACGTAAGTGTCCGAGTATGCCACGCTACATCACCAGTTGCAGTGCGCCATGTGATAGTACGAATGTGATTAAAATGTTAAGCTTTTGCTCAAAATGAGTTAGTCAGCTAAGTGTTAGTGGTCTTTTCTTTCTGATAATTTTATTGTTGTGGTTGCTCAAATCACTATCATTAATTTTTGGTCATGTGCATAATAAAAACTGCGCAATATGTGTGTATATATATGAAACTATGTTTTCTATATTTAAACTTCGTTTAATAAACTGTTATAACGATTTGTAACACTTAAAAGAACCTCGAAGTATGAAATAATAAAAGAAAAATTTATTTTTAAGGTGTTTGTGTAATGTACACCAATGCTATCAAATTACAAGTACTTAATGATATACAACATTACAGGTTCTTTATTCCGTTAATATAAAGTTGTGATATGTTCATACTGAGTCCCGATGTGTTTATCATATGTGTTCCATTCTATTTAGTTGTAATACTCTATAGCTGAATTATGTAAAACATAAGATACAAATAAATTATTATCTTAAAGTACATGTTAACTTGTATCAGCTATTATTTTTCCACAAGAGCTTTTTAAAAGCCTCTTTTCTGCTAAATATGTCTTGTTTTAATGACTAAAGTCAAATGTTCAAATCAATTAGGTCATGTTACATGGTACATTGTTATATCTTTGTTATATCTTTCAATAAACTCATTTCCAGTACAATGATTTCCCTTGTTTTTGTTAATTCCCCTCGTTTAATGGCCTTGGAAGAACTAATTAAATGAATATTTTTCATGTAAAAAGATTAACTGTTGCCCGGCGAAGAAGAAAAACATTGGCCATTGTAAAACCAAGAAGGGCCTTAAATAAAACTGAGATTGGTGTCTCAAATATGTGATTGATTTGTCGATCTCTCTTGCGTTGAGCTCGACTTAGTTGTTACACTGGAGGTTCAGTATAGGTGCGTGCTAAGTGCGTTTGTGCGTTCGTTACTTTAAAACGAACAATCTCCTTCGCAGAGTTTTCGTTCCTTACACTCACTTTAAACCTCTGCGAAATGCTCAATGTCAAGATTTGTTTACCAAACTAAGCAGCTTCGTTGTAAACAGTCATAATTGTGAATTTGAAAGCTTGTGGTATAACTAATGACAGAAATCTTCACTAATTTTCTTTAAAACCGAAGAAATCCAAGCTATTTTAAATGGAGTTGGTGAACTATTTTTGGAGTTCAAGTAAAAGTAGTTGAAAGTAGTCCCAGCCTTTTACAGTGGTAAACGATATGAGCCGATAGTGTAAGAGAGTGTAACACGAATTGAGCAATCTTGTTCTATTTGCATGAATGTGTACATCATTGAGACGCGCACAAACCCCAGGCTCCCATCTCAAAGGTCAAGGTCACAGTTAGGGGTTTAAGTTCTTGTTTAATCTGGCATGGACCATAACTTGACAAGCATTGAGCAACGTGGTTATATTTGGCATAAATGTTTATCTCATCGAGTCGGGGTGTCTCGCGTAAACTTAAGGTCCATCCTTAAAAGTCAAGGTCACAGTTGTCATTGTCAAAGTTTATCTGGGCATGATTTTGACGTTCAATGAGCAATCATGTTTATATTTTGAATGAAATATAAAAGTCAGTCGGTGTGTCAAGTGCTATCCCGAACGTTCCAGTCTCTACGGTCAGAGTAAGCATTAAAAAGGTCAAAGGTCATGTCTGAGCTTGCCCAGCCAATTACTTTTTCACGCATTGAGCAACCTTGTATATATGACGATTGAAGGCTAACCTTCCCGAAATGAAAGGTCGTGCTTAAACCCCAGGTTCCCATCTCATAGGTCAAGGTCACAGTTTGTTGTCAAAGATCATGTCAGATCTCGTCCTTCCCATAACTTTGGCATGCATCGAGCGATCTTGTTTATATTTGTCACGAATTTTACCCTCAGTGAGATGGATCGTTGCGCAAACCACAGGTTCTCATCTCAGATATCAAGCCTCACAGGGGTCAAAGGTCATGTCAGATCTCTTACTTTCCAGAAGTTTGAAAAGCATTGAGCAATCTTGTTTATATTTAGGAATGTTCACATAAGTGAGAAGATGTGTCATACGCAAATCCCAGCGTTCATCTTTAAAGGCAATACAATATAGACCCAAAGGTCATGCCAGAGCTTGCCCTGCCATAAACTTTGAAATGAATTTAGCAGTCTTGTTTATATTTGCCATCAGCATTTACCTCAGTGAGCAAATGCCTGTCTATTCTGTGGCAATTCATGTTTGTGACAACATATGGGTCGGTGTCAAAACTGTATGTTTACATTGCTTACTTCACAACAGGCTCGAAGTGTTGCAAACAGGCATCTAGTATTATTTATGTAGTACTTATTAATCGTGTATTTTTTCAATCAGATCTACATCATGATACAAACAATTTTCGGCGTACACAGGAAAATGTGCACCATGTGTTTAACACGTCATCATCGTCTAAAAATCGCGTGCAACCGTTCCTGGCGGATTAGCGTCACTTAAGTCCCGGTCACAACTCGCCGTACGTGCAAGTGCGTGCTGTCTACGTGCAAAAACGTGGGCCAAATTCGGGGATCCGTACGTGGTGAATACAGCCTCCGTACAGGCTACGGATTCACCACATGTATGGGTGACGTGCGTGCCCTTCACGTCCACGAGCGTATAACGCACTGCCTCAGCGAGTCTTTAAGTGGTCCGTGCGTGGTCCGTGCTTCCTCAGTTTAGCCGTCCAAAACGCGCAGAGAACTCAGGCAGACCTATACAGAGCAAGTACGTGCTCCGCACTTACAACGCACGGTGTGCGCACGGACCTCTGCGGTATATAAAATATATATCGAGTATCGATAGGTCGTCCTTATATATATTTCACCAAACAGCGACCGAAATAAACTCACGTTCACCGCACTTGCACGCACTTAGGCTACAACGGGCGAGCGAGTAAGGCTGGTATTTCATAGTTCCGTGATGGGGGATCCGTACCCGTGTCCGCGTCCGTGTCCGCGGTTTTTCACTCACCAAAGATATTGTTGGGTACATTCCATACCTCCGTGTCCGTTACAAGTCGCGGACACGAAAACGGACACGGAGGTATGGAATATACCCAACGATATCTTTGGTGAGTAAAAAATCGCGGACACAGACGCGGAAGTGGACACGGATTACGCATCACGGAACTATGGAATATCGGCCTAAGAAGCCCGTCATGAGTAGTACTGCCTCCGTAAGCTGACATGGAAATCGCACGGCGATCCTGCGTTCTGTGTCATTTTGTTATCTTGTATTTATGTTATGTATAACTCAATTTCACCATTTCATTTTATTTTATGTATCACCATCATTTGTAATATAATTGCTTGATTTTCTTCTCCTATACTTGTATGCCATGCTAATTACCTTGTGGAAATAAAGAGAATATATGAGTAAGCGAAATATAAAAGCTGCTGGTACAAACATGATTGCGTAATCGCGAGACGAAATTTAAAATATGCAAATAAAATATATCGTAAAAACAGATCGCCGACAATTGCGGAAGTGCTTATCACGAATCGCCGCTAATTCAGATTGGCTAAACGAAGGGCTCGCGCTAAATTTAACTTGCTACAGAAAAATAAAATGAAAGTGTTATCTAAATTTAGTCATAAACAGTTTTGGAGTGAAATAAGGAAGTTAAGGAAAATAAAAAGTAAATCGAAAGTATTACATAATGAATTTTATGAACATTTCAAAAATCTTTTTTCAGGTGATCTTTTTAAAGCCACAATAAACTTGCCAAAACGTTTCTTTTTTTCATTGTGAAAATTAATTAACCACGTTGACCCTTTTCAAAAGAAAGAATAATTGACCAACTATTTATGTCCTCAAATAATCCCCAATCATTGAAACCCGGTCCGAATAGTATTTTTGTAGCCCACAAAATTACTAACCAATGTTTACAATCACTCGGCGAAAAGTTATCGTTTTTTTCCGTAAGTGGGCCGTAAGAACGAAGTGACGTCATTCTGTATAATTAGCGACCTTCGCCTGCCGAGAGTTGCCGAAAATCAGCTCGGAAAGATTCGCTGTTTGTTTTGTAAACAAAATAAACGATCCGAAAAACGCCCAAAACATGCTGTAAATCAATAAGATAATACCCTTTTCTTATTGTAAGGTTTATTTTTTGTGTTATTATTCATACAGGTGAAATCTAAAATGTTTTGGTTAATAAAAATATGCTGTTTGGCAAGTTTATTGTGGCTTTAAATATGACTTTGTTGAAGATCAATTATATGGACATGAAAATATTATCAAAATTGACTAATTAGATTGTGACTTTACTAATGATGAGGTATTACGAGCATTTAATTCGTTGAAGCTCAAACAACTTGTTTCTCATTAGCCAACTTCGATTGATAAGATTTTGTGCGTAAAATTATCTCCTCGACCTGTTCCAGAAATGTTGCTTATAGTGAGTGATACGGCATTCGCTTGCAAAAATCTTCATTTGTGTTAAACTGGAAAAACGGACACCATCGGAAAATTAAGTAAAATAAGCTTTAAAACTGTATTGTTTATACAAATGATTTTGTCAACATGCATTAAAATGAGTCTACTTTCATATGCGAAACACATAGTGATATACTTCCATTTACATATACAATAGTGCAAATTTATATAATACTGGAATTTATAAGCGAAAATTTTCTTACAGAATGTCATTTTTTATATTAAAAAATCAGCGATTCATATATGTGAAAGAATAAATAGTATTTATACAACTTCTTTTTCTACCGAATATGTGTCTTACCTTATCATAATAAATATACATGTTATACACATTTGTGCCACACATGTTATACACATGGCCAATAAACATGTGTTAAACACATGTTTTTATCAACCGTGTGTTTGTAAATATGTGTTAAACATGTGTGCAACACGTGTAATACACATGTATACTAAACATGTGTTAAACACGTGTATGTTTCTAACTGCATGTTTGAAAACATGTGTTAAACACATGTTTGTAAACACATGTTTACAATACCACATGTTATACACATGTTAAACACGTGTTAAACACATGTGACTCAAAACATGTGTTAAACACATGGTGCACATTTTCCTGTGTATGGGGCAAAAGCACTGTATTTTCACCTAAAGATATTGCGAATAAGTTTTAAGGCGATAGCGAAGTTGTTCAAATCTTTGTCCCATTATCATCGCGCGGGCACACTTTAACGCCTTAATGTTTCTGTTGAGTGCCTATCCTAATCGCGTTCATCTTTTCCTAATTTTCTATTCTAGTTGTCAAAATCCACAGGTTTCTCCGCGACCCCCACCCCTCCCCAAAGTGGAATATAGGTTTTTCTGGGAATGCGATGAATAAATTATCTTTATATAACAGCATATATCATGAGCTATATTATCAAACGACAATAATATATATAGATAATATTACAAAAAGTATCGCAAGAAAACCTATTTATTTATACAGCTTATTTATAAACTGATATTCTTATTCTTATATGAAAATATTTTAAAAATATTTTTACTTCCTTTTTAAAGTTCATGGTAGATTGATACAGGTACGAACGGGATTTCAGATGATTACCTAACTTGTTTTTTTCAATGACGTTTTTTTCCTTAAATTAGAAGTCTAAAATTAACCGACTGATAAATAATCTGTATTGACTGACGTGTGAATTAGAAAATGAAATTGAGAATCGTTTTCTGTGAATTTATCTTTTGATCCTCCATTATTACCACTGCAGTTGATACTCAACGAACATGTCATTTAATTATTCTTAATAATGAGTACCGCAGTAAAATTAAAAAAACGAATACCCTACAAACTAACAGACTTAAAACCTGTTTTCACAAGAAATAGAACATTTTGCACGTTGTTTTCACGTTTCTTTGGGGAAATCCTGGTTATTAAATTGGGGTATGTCTTTCGGCAGGCTGGCGTCAACATTTCATTAAGTTTTTTGTTGAAGTTCACTTTTTTCAGTAACCATTCAATGTAGACCTTTGAAACTTAACGTAGGCCTAGTTGTCTGACACCACAATAGCAAATATCAGGACAAGTTTCATCTCTCTTGACTGTGAATCATAGTTAGGTCCCATTTCACTTAAAATTTAAGAAGAAAAGATGGTTTCGTCGCATTGCAGCGTTTTCTTGTTTTAATGATTTAGCAACGGCCTACAGCGGCGTATGTGGGTTAAGTTAAACCAAATAACCCAGTATTCCTCCGTGATCCGTTTGGATCGAGTCCCTTTTAATATTCTTAATTACCTTAGAAATATGCCTGTTCTTGCTTGTTTACAAGGAAACATTTCAGAAAGGGGTGCGAAAGCAATTTATTGCCACTATCTTGCTGGATTGAAGTGGACGTATACCGGGAGCGCGTATAGTTAATTTGTGGCATCGCTTTTGCGCGCGTCTCAATGATGTTCTCATTCATTTCAATTAGGGTCTGGTCGACCAAAGACCATTAATATTATTACAAGCAAGTTACCCCCACCCCCACCCCCTTTTTCTGTGTTTTTCTTAATTTTCTTAAAGAAGAAACTAAGATCTTTACAACAATATATGGTTTGCCAGGAATTAAAATGCTACCAGAAATCATGTTTACGTGTCACATTCCACATTTGGCGCGAGTTCTGGTTGGAAACCAAGAAAGCAGTCATCGGGCGTGATTAATATTAAGTTGGAAGATCTTATTTCACAATTGATGTAAAATAAATAAGTTTAAACTTGGTGCAAATTTTTAATTTTTTTTAATTTAAAAATTAAATTTAAGTTAGTAAGTTTGTTGCTGTAAATAAATATGCGTTCTTTGCGTCTTGATGTATTTTTATCTTTGCCAGGAATCTGTGCACACAGGGATAGAAGTTCAGTAAGCACACGCTCCTGGAAGATCCAGTTTTAAATCGTTACGAACGTAGACACAAACACTGAATTTGCACAGTTTCAACACTAGGAATTGAAAGCTGACACGCAATAATAACCTAGCAAACCTTACTGGGTTTCCTTATCCAGAAAGAGCAAAAGCGTCTTGTTAGACCGCAATGAATACCGTGATTTCCTTTGTTATGTTCTTGTAACCATGTATTTATAACTCGAAATTAATGTCTTTTACGTTCAATTTTAGTCACGTTTCTTCCTCAATAAGAAGCAGCTATGACGTAGACAATCTAGACACCTGTTTGTGAGATAGGTCAATCTCAATGCATCTTCTTCTCTGTATTAACGAAGCACTAAATTGGTAAAATGTCTGTTTTGTGACATGGATGACAAAATATAATAGTAAGACAACCAGTGATTAACGTTTTGTTCGTTGGTCCAGTAATATGCCCATTAATTAGTATTTCGTCTTAAGCTAGTGCTAGGATTCCGTTGAGGTGATATAGATCACAAAATATTTATTGGGGTGTTGTTTTAACGGGGTTTGAAAAATACGATTTCACTAACATCGATACTCCTTTATTCCATGGAAGAATAGTGTAGATTCTGTAGACGGCATATTCTTGCCCTTTGATCAGTATCTACCCTGTTCGCTTTTAGGTTGATATTAGGTTATTTGTGACCAAGATGCGACCAGTGCAGATCCAGATCAGACAGCACGCAAGTTCCAGATGGTGTTTATAAACATTAGTCGCACATGCATAAACACGCGTATATATGGAGGAAAAGGATGATATCCGTTTCATTTTTTCTTTAATTTTCTCTTTACTTAATCAGTGCACATGCCGTAACTTAATACTAACTCTGGACCAGGTAAACGCATGGTTAACATCTACATTTCCGGCAAGTACTGTAGTTGCACCGTAAATGAAGGTATTGTGCTTCAGTTGGTGCTCTATTAAGCTTGTAATATTAAGCAGTTACCCAAGCCAGAAACTAGGAATTTCCTTAAAACAATTAAGGTTGGATATGAAAAGCGCAAATCACAAAAATTAGTTAGTCTATAATCCTATTTCTCCGTTTGGGACACATACCTCATACATAATAGCGATCCGAAGCTCGTAAGTATTTAATTATAAGTTATAACTGTCATATCAAAGCGTACTGTATTACAAGTTACACTGGGACGGCTAGCTGTTGTGTTGGTTCGAGCCCTTAGCTAAGTAGCGACAGGCTCACAAGATGACTGCGTACACGCGTTAACGGTCATCAAACTACCACACATTTTCGTATCCGGCGAACGTCAGTTACTTCATATTAACCTTTTAGACAATCGGGGCCCAAGTTCATAAAACTAAATAAGGAAACGAGTCTCAAATCTCAAGCATCTGATTGGTTGATTGGCTGAGACTGTTCTCAAATCTCAGTTTTGTGATCTAGGGCCCGGGACCTGAATTTGGGGAAGATTGTTTAATACCAAAGTGCATTTATTGAAAGCATCAAAACTTCCAACAAACAGGCACAACAACAACGATTGTGAATCAAATAACTAAGGGTGTTTGGAGAACGCCATGCCTGACAAAGTAAAATATTCCTAAAAAAGACAACAAAAGCGTTCAAGCATGTTTTAAAAATTTAATGGTCAGCTATGAACAATCTTGCTGTTTTATACATCGTTTGAAGCGCTTTAACAAATGTGTTTGTGTGCATCATCTTGCTACAAGACAGGTGGTCGTAGTGACCCCTTTTATAGCCCCTAATACTCAGTTTGATCATTATCGTCATATCCTGTATTTATCAGCAATAACATTAATATTAACTTCACTGAATGTTGAGCGAAACTACAGTACGTCATCGGTAAGTAGACAGTCACGTGATTTACACTAAGTCACGTGGTTAGCATATGGATTATGCTAAAAACATTTAGAAATTTTAAACTTAAATGATTCCTCTCTAATACTTACTAAAGTAAAGCATGATAGTCAATCGTTGCTGTTCTAAGAATATATTGCTAAAAATAAGCGTAATGTCACGTGACCGTCTAAGTACCAACAATCAACTATATAAAAATCAATGTTTAAGCATGTCAGTCAAATAATGATAATGACTCAGTCATTCGTATACAACAGTCACGTGTAACAGTTGCAAAACACTTATTATTTAGTTGGTTTGAAGCTTTGTCTTTGTTAGCATATCGGGAATATTAAATAACATACAATTTGTGTAAAAATAAAGAAATATTTTTTTTTCGAAATGCCCCCATTTATTAGTGAGAGGGACATTAAACTGGGAATTAACAACCACATAAACAACGCAAAAGTAGAACTGGTGAATAATAAATGTAAGAGCACTCATAACTTGAATGTAGCCACTGTGGTTTTGTAAGTACAGTCAAAATTTGTCATAAAAATTAAACTTTTAGTGTAAGTGCACTTGTAAAAATACCAGCACACTTGCAAAACTGTAACTGCAACAAAATGTCAAAATAATACAAATGAAACTGTTAGTACACTAGTAATAGTGTAACAAAAATGTCTGTACAATAATATCAGTGTAACAAACCTGTAAGTACACTAGTAACAGAGTAACAAAATGATAAGTACATTAGTAACAGTGTAACACAACTGTCAGTTTACAATTAACAGTGTATCAAAACTGTAAGTACACAAGTAACAGCGGAACAAAACTGTAAGTAAACTTGTTACACTGTAACCAAAATGTAATATACACAAGTAACAGTGTACGTGTAACAAACATGTCTGTAGACTACTAACAGTGTAATAAAAATGTAAGTTTACTAGTAACAGTGTAAGACAACAGTAACTTAACTAGTAATACTGCAACAAAAATGTAAATACACCAGTAACAGTGTAACAAAAATGTACACTATTTACAGTGTAACAAAACTGTTAGTACACTAGTTACAGTGTTACAAAAATGTAAGTATAGTAACAGTTTAACAAAACTGAGAGTACACTAGTAACAGTGTTTATAGTAGAGTAGTTACAGTGTTACGAAAACACATGTACCCTAGTAAAGTGTAAACGATATAATAGGATACTAGTAATTATTGTTTCAAAAGTCTGTTCATAATAAAAAGAACTAGAATTATCACTGAAAGTGCTTAAATACCCCCACATGTGTGCTTGATAATTGAACTGGGAATGCTTCGAATCAACGGTATAATGTGCCCAACTTTCAATCCAAAGTTTCGTCTTCACAGTAGCCACATGTACAGCAAGTTTCATCACAATATCTCATTCCTTCTAAATTTTTTGAGCACAAACGGTTTGAATATGTTAGTAACAGTGACCTTTTACTTGACTTTTAGCTAACAACTGTGTGCCAAAATTGTTTATATATGTGAAGCTTTTCATGAGAAATCATCCAGAAACCAATTTTTCTATTTTTAATAATAGTGAACAGTGACCTTGACCCCATCAGGCCCAATTTCAATACTAAGTTTCGTCTTCACAAACATTACCTATATAGCAATTTTCATCACAATATCTCATTCCGAACCAAAGTTATCGAGCATATACAGTTTTTTTTCTATTTTTAGTAACAGGGACCTTGACCCCACAGGCCTTACTTTGAATCCCAAAAGTCATCTTCACAAAAACCACCAATACACCAAATTTCATTTAACAATCTCATTCCAAGCTATAGTTACTGAGTGGAAACGAAGTTTTGAAGTTTAAATAACAGTGACCTTGACCTTGAACCCACAGGCCCCAAAGTCAAACCTAACCTGTATCTTGTTATGTTACATCTGTGTCCCAAAAATTAATTAAATCTATGAAGTAATTAATGAGTTATCGTCCAGAAACAATTTTTCTATTTTAAGTAACAGTGACATTGACATTGACCCCACAGGCCCCAAAGTCAAACTCGAACTGTCACTTCTGATGTTACATCTATTTACCAAAAAGGATTTAATCTGTGAAGTGTGTCATGACTTATCATCCGGAAACCATTTTTGAATATTGTTTTTCAGCGTTTCGTCCTTAAATAAAATGCCAGAATTTTAACACTTTATTTTAACAAAAAAACTCTCCATCGGGCTTTCTCCAAATTAGATGTGTTAACACTAATTTTACCATAAAAGACTTTGGTCGACTTTTTGCAAATAAGGCGTTAACATTCGGGCAGTTCATACATCGATGTAACTCAGAAAAAAAAACGAACTTCATTTCTTAAATATACCGGCAGTGGAATGCTATCAAAACACCACGATCAATGAGCAACACCACAAAACTATTTTTTACATAAGTGGAGCAAAATATGCAGAAAGGCAAACAAAGAAACTTCTCTTGATAGTGAATGAGAATTTTACAAATATGCATGACAAGCTGATAGTAAGTAAAGAATTACAGGTTGTTAACCCACCATTAACCACGAATTGTCTTTTTGGGATCGACGGACCCAGATCAAAGATATGGAATATGGAAACCGAACAACGTTCACAAGAACGTTCAAAAGAAAATAGTTCCTTTACTTTACCTGTAAAAAGCACTCTCAGATTTTTTCAGGCGTGGTGATTTCTTTAGATAATTTACATGGTTGTGGATATCTGGTATGCCGACCCTTTTGTATTTTAAGTACCTTGATAACGTATCGTCCTCTTGTGCTTAAAACCTCGGTAGTCGCTTTTAAATCGTTTCAAATAAAATCTCCTTATCAATGTTTAAGGAAATTAGTATTTCATAGACTGATTTTTATTCTGACAAAAAACCCAACTTAAATTGTATTTCACTTCAGTACGTTTTCTTGTTATGTACTGGGCGTTGCTTTTTGATTTTTATCCTAACTTCAGTAGGTCATCGAGATATGTACATAACATTTACAAAGTGGGCTTTTCTTTTGATTTCAGTATATATAAACTTACAAGCTTTTTACGCGAGTATTATATATCTTTTGTAAGAACACAATCAGTAATGACTGAAAATTCAATACTAGTATATAGCAAGATTATTAATTAAAACAACATACAGCGAATCATTTGAGTAAGTCAGATATAACATACAGAGATATTCATCAAATAAACAACAACAAAATCCATTCTTTCATGACTAGAAAATGTTGCACGTATGCAAAAAAAAATGTTTATATCGAAAATACATTTACAAAAATGGAAACATAATTCCAGATATATTTGTTTACACTTGAGCTTCACAAAGATTTATGTACAAGTCACTGTCGTAGGACACAGTAGCTGTGGATTCTTTCTCCTGGCTTGGAGGATCAAAAAATTCCAATTTCACGTTGTCTGAACTCCGACGGAATTTACTGTCTGACCTTGACCCATGTGACCCTTTACACGATTTCTCTGTTTGGTGAGAAGCTATGCTCTCCGATGGAATATCTCCACCAATGTTTTCACCAAGTTGTAACGAAAAATCACGGTCAGAATTTATTTTAACTCTTCCACTTCCGTCTGAACACGATTTTGAGTTTGAACTACTTATATATGAAATTTCGTTAAAATCCAACCGAAGGCCTTCTTTTTCTTCAGTTATCCTTGAAAGCACGATTTGTTTTGGCTTTTCTTTGTCTCTATGCTGAATAAAGCACTGCATTTGAATTTTACTGGCGTCCCTTCCGCCTTGGTTGTGTTTGAGTCGAGATGGTGATACTATGAACTGTACATTATTCAACGGTTTAGTTACCATGGCATTTGTAAGGTCAAGGTCGAGCAAAGCGGCTGCTTCCGTTGTATTTTTGGAGCATGCGCTCTGATAGCGTTGGACAATATCCTGGTTGGATGAATGTCTTTCCAGCAGAGGCATACAGTATAACATAAGTCCTCCTGCTAGCATTACGATTCCAGAAAATATGTAGCAGGCAACTTCACTTTTGTAGGATTCATTAAGGTATACTGAAATAGAATACATTGTCCATTATATACAGGGTGTAGAGTGGATTTAATCATGACATACCATTTTCCTATATCTATCAATGAATTGGTGATCGAGGGAAATTGTTTGTTTACATAAATTTGAGCACTAAAACCAAACAAATATCGACCTATGAAGCAAAAAAACCTGCATAAAGCAGCTGCCTGTACCACTCAGCAAAGATAATACCTTGTCAGTGCATATTGATCAATTGGGCAATTATCTGTGACTTTAGTTCTGAGCAATTTTAATTAACCTGTTTCATGATAAATTTTGATAAAATTCATAATAACAATAATGCAAACTTTTTCTTTTTTCTTCGAAAGGTTCTAAGCTATGAAAAGGGGTTATGGAAAAAATAAAAATAGGATTGTCAACGCAATTATGTTTAGTTTTGTCTTAATATGGTCCAAAACTGCCAGTCCGGCAATTATCTCTATTCAGAGATAGATCAATTTAGAGATACAGCTCATCGACATAACAAACCAACCAGCAGCAGGGAGACTATTCTAAGGTCTCAGTTATATGATTTAGCTGATATTGAAGCATACTTACTCGCAAGAGGAGGTCCCAATAATAAAGACAAGAATTGAGCAGCGTTCACGAATCCCCACACTCTCTCCATGATCCTCTCCTTAACAAGTCCGTACGTATACATTTTTACAGTATAACTATATCCGCCAGTCGAGATCCCGTACAACCACGCATAGAGCGAGAACGAGTGGAAGTCACGTGCCATAATCATTAGCAAGGTGCTTGCCCCGCTGGCCAACACGCAAGACTGAACAAGATGTCGTCTGCTTATAGAACAGTCACTGCTGTTGCGTATCACGATGTAACCAAACATGAAACATCCAAGGACGTAGCCTAGACCAAGAAACACGTTCAGAAGAATCAGGGAATTCTGTTCAATACCGTGATGCTTTGCCGTCTGGAGCTGAAAAGGAAGAAGAAAACTTTTTTAATTCCATGCCGTTGAATTTGAGGCTGTGTGAGCAAATATAAGGCGGTGCAAACATGTTCACTGGGTGGGGTAATGCACAAACTTTGAAGAAAATAATAAGGCTGAATGTTCTGAGCTTGAAACTGAAAGAAGACATGAAGTCGCCCTTTTTAATTTCTTAAAGTTGGCTTCATTCTAGTATTATCTTATTCAAGTTACTTTTGCTAATATGATGCGAATGGATGCAATTTTTACATGTAAAATTTACATGTAAAATTTACATGCGTGTTATATTTTAAGCTTTAAACTATTTTCAGTATATGCAAGATATGATTCAGAACGGAATTTATAATGGCGTAGTGTAATAAAACAACAACAACAACAAAACAAACCCAACTTACTTTAAAAAAACTTCTTAAACTTTTGTGCATTTCCCCACCCAAAAAGCACATTTGCATCCCCTTAAATAAGAAACATTTCATGGGTGACAACTTTTGGAAAACGAACAGCACACTAAGGAATGACTTGTCTCCCTTTGTTAGTTCGCTGACGGCACAATCGCAGTTTAAGTTCTTATATTAAGATAAGACCATTTATGCCGTTTATTTTCAATATTGCAATAACTGATGGTAAGAAGCAACATCGGCCCCAGTCGATTCGTGTTTTTATCATATTCCATTTCTTCGTAAAGTAAATATAAGTCTTAGTAATTATATTTTAAAGCTAAAAATTCTGCAAATTACGGTCAATTATCGCGGGTATGAAAAAAACACAACAAAACGTTGCGTGAATATGTCCGGTTAACAGCACATCGCAATGTAATCCTATCTATTCTAGACCAACTAAGATTCGAGTTACTTGCTCTGATAATCGTCTAAGAACTTAGCAATTTGCTTGAAAACAAGTCTTTGCTTTGAGACTAATTTCAGAGCTAAAAAATTGCTAATCTCAAATCTAAGTCGCGAATTCGCTTGTTGCCATAATCCGATCTTAGTATTTTGATTTGTTCTCAATAATGACATACGGAAGTTTAAGATTTGACTTAGTTTTATGAAATATGTCAAAGGTGTCATGGGACCGACTCCAAACAGGACAACTGCTGACTTAAGTGGCAATAATTGGTCACTTTCCTACGATGTGGACTTGTGAAGAAAAGGAATTGTAACGCGTTGGAACAAAATAATTACAAATTGCGCATTTCTTTCTGTGTGCACGCGATTTAACTTGCAGTTTACTTGACATAAAGCAAAACTGTTACGATCGTCGCGCTTAATATAGAAAGCTTAAATTTGTCTGAACGACAGCTGTGAAATATTATGTTATCGATTTCACACTGCATCATACGGGAGCTTAGAATACAGACTGTATCTACAGCCTAGCTGCGCTGTTCTATTAAGCAAAGATGTAGTTTGAATAAATTGAACCAGATCAATTACACAAGCTTCATAAAACGTTCATAAAATGCAGAATCGCACATTTATATCATTATAATAAAAACGCATTGAACTACGGAAACTAGATACTGAACTTTGCAGCGAATCTCCATTCATTATAACAATAAGGGTTGCATATTGAAATAGAGAAACTAGATACTGAAATGTGCAGCGAATCTCCATTTATCATAACAATAACGTTGTATATTGAACAACAGGATCTAGATACTGTGCTCAAGATGATAAAACTAAATCTGGAGACTAGTCTCAAATCTCAAGCATCTGAATGGCTGACATGGCGACTGGTCGTCATTTCAGCCAATCAGATGCTTGAGATTTGAGATTGGTCTCCCATAGTTTTATGATCTTTGGCCTTGAACTTTGCGGTAAATTAGCTTACCAGCAGTATATAAGGTATATGCATTCCCAATCCAATGACGGCCGCAATCACCATAATCCCCTGTAGACCTCGCATCTTTAATGCAGCAAAATCAAAGTAGGACGGTTTTTCCTGAAATTACAATATCAACCTTCAAGTAAATTATTTTCGATCTTCATTAGCATAACCCAAATTCAAAACCAATCTCAACTACTTTTACCCTCGTATCGTTAGCGCCATCACTTCAATATCCTCCTAATCATCATCATCGCCATAGCCACACTTTGCGACCTCTCCTCCATCTCTTTCTCATCGCCATCATCCAACTTTTCCACCACTTCTCATCATCACCACACCTTTCTATCGATATATTTTTTCTCCTTATCACAGCATTTCTCCCGCCACCCTTCTTCCCTTGAACGCCATCCCCACACCATCATACCGCTATACTCTTTCTGACAATCATCAACATCACCACACCTTCTTAGCATTATCCTCCTTTGTATCATCATCATCATCATCATCATAAATCATCGTCGTCATCATCATCATCATCATCATCATCATCAAAACCACCACCACCACCATCATCATCAACATTTCGTTTTTAAAACGTTGTCCTCGATATAGTTAAATTAATGAATATTTCACCATTAAAATTTAGAAAACCCATTAACTTGTCTAATAAATCCATTTTATTGAAATTGAAAATGATTATTTTTGACATGTTAAATCCTCTAAAGATAATTTATTTAAACAAGCTTTATGCAAATCCTACAATACAATTGAGATATTATTATGTACCCTACTTAAACTAGTTTCAAACCGGTTTTTATACCTGATCTCTCTCCCTCCGGCACTTCTTTTGGTTTTTGATATGCAAAATGACGTTCCTTCGTGGGTGGTACAGTGAAGCTGAACGGTACATGGCGCCGGCAATCATTGTCACCGCTGTCAACCCGGACAGTGAATTTAGCGCATGCATAAACTTTATCTTCCTGAAAATATAAACATAAACAACTGTGTTTATTCGTTTAAGCGGGGTGTAAAAGGCATACAAGCTCAATTGTATCTTTCTTTACTAGTTCCGTTCTTAAATAAAAATAGATGAAAAGGGAACTTTAAAAGCCACAGAACACGACAAATATGAAAATATTGCAGGCTCGGTTTGATTGAGCCTGTTCATGGTCAGCAATGGAAATGCTTATTACTGCCCACGCCGCCTAGCCCCGAGTTGAGTGCAACTCAATATTTACAACAATAAATAGTACAATTTTGATCCATCCCAAACGATTGCTTACATGGGGTGAACATGGAACCTTCAATGTGGTATTTTGATATTAATACCATTCCATGTTCAGCGACGTATGGTCCCCAGATAAAAGAATAGGTTTGCCCTAAACATATGATTAGTTTTTACATATACATTTTCTGATTAAGAGATTTATATACGTATAATATTGGAATCTAACCAGGTAGAATCCTTCCAAACACCACTCGTGAAAACAATTTTTTTCAATGATAGCGCCTGAAAAAACTTTGATCTTTACCTTGTTGGTGTTTTTGATTCGTTTAATATTCTCATCTCATTATTTTTATTATTATTATTATTATTTTTATTATTATTTTACTTAATGAGTTCGTCGATGACAAAGGCAAGCAGGGCAGCTCCGGCACCGGTACCAGACAGCATTATCATCTCCGCAAACTCCCTTCGAGCACGGAAATAACGACCAATCATAATGTTGGCAGTAGACAGTGTTATCCCGGATCCTGAAGAAAAATAAAACAACAGATTAAATAAGTTTTATTCACTCCAAATCTTTAATTGAATATTATGTTAAATTCGCCTCTTCACCAAAGAAAAGGCGCTCTTTGCAATTTCAATATCGAGGATGAATATCATTATTTATTAATGCCAAGAATTTTTCAGATAAAAGAAAGAAATCGTTAAAAAGAGATTACTGGACAGAAACCAATCATTGTGAAATTTATCACGAACTTAAAAAATTTCAGTGTACAGGAAGTGTGCATTTTCAATTATGATATTGTTGTGAAATTTAAATAATTTGCTAAACTCAAATGAGTTTATGATGCAACCTGAGCATTGATCAGTATTTCTCTCGTTAATATTTTGTTTGTTTTGCTCTGTTTTTTTTTCTCGACACCTAGTTAATTTAATTCCAATTCATATTCTTCCTCATATTCACATGGACTCGCGTATTGTGTGTTGGAATAAAATCTCAATAAAGTTTCAGTGTTTTTTTTTAATTACAGAATTGACAAGGACAAAAATCTATTGGCGTAAGGACTCGAAACGTCACTAAATTACGGTACTAATGATTAGTAATTGAACAATTGCCTAAGATCATAAAACTGAAACTGGAAATCAGTCTTAAATCTAAAGCATCTGATTGTTAACCAAAGGTTATAAAACTGAGCATGGAAACCAGTCTCAAATCTCAAGGATCTGATTGGCTGAAATGGCGACTGGTCGCCATTTCAGCCAATCATATGCTTGAGATTTGAGACTGGTTTCTAATATCAGTTTTATGACCTTCAACCCAGATGCTTGAGATCAGAGACTGATCTGACCTTTGGAACATGGGTCAATCCATATGGTTCTGAAGTTTGGTGAAATTGTTGAAGTTGTTAATCAATTTCAAATAATTGTTAGTTTTAAACTCATTGTTGTATGTTAAGCCTGTTATTACTATCGTTGCACTGCAAAATGAAAACATGTTACTAATTTGTTTGCGATAAATTTAAAATGTAAACCCTACAACCGTTGAGCTATTTATGCGCACTGTATGTGATAACTATCATTGTTGTGGGCACGTAAATTATGAATTTGTGTACAGTGTTATGTATGGATAAGTTTCTATATTTGGTTTAATGTTTGATGCCTGTTGTTGTTTCTTTTAATTATAAAACAATACTTTTTCCATGGGTTTTCTGGAATATTCTGTAGATAGTCGAGTGTTTTCTTTTCTTTTTTTTTATTTTAATATCATGTTTTAGTATGAAGAACACTCTTGTCATTTTTGAATGTTCTGCTAGTTATCCGGAGTGTTCTTTATGCCTTCTAGAATTTTCTATTATATGTTTATTTGCAATCAATTCTTGTTATGTAAAAATTTGAAACTTCTTGTTCTTTCAATTTGATTCTGGCGTCTTCTAACTTTCTGGAAAGATCTAATAACCTACATAATGACGGACAGAAATTTCTTCTGTGTCTTTGGGATATTCAGGTCTTTGGAATTTAAGTTTTTGAAATTCAAGTCTTTATAGTTGATAAAACACCAGGATTTAACTGTGCTAAATTTGTGAATATATTTTTGTGCTTTTGTAATACAATTGGATACTTTGGTGTGATCTTAAAAACAGACAGGATTTATTGGACATTTGGTCTTAACAAAGACCAATGGACATTTCAACATTGTAAGTTGTAATATTTGTAAAACTTTTCTTAATGTTTATTTCTGTGTTGTTTTATTTAAAAGACACATTGTTAAATGTTAGTTGCTGGTTGTTCTTTTCTCTGTTACTGTCTTGTAATAGCACATTACGTTAAAGAGCAATGCTACTTGTCTAACTTATGACCAAAGCATTAAGTATTCCATCCTGTCATTTGCATACACGTGTTAAGTACAGTATTACGATTAAAGATTAGTTAGTAAATATCTGACACGAAGTCCTTAATAATTCCAGTAAATGTTAGAAAACCAATTTCATAAACACGGTTTTATTTGGAAAAGCATTGTTATTTGTCTTTGTCTCTTACTGATTTATTTTAACGTGAAAAATCATAAAACTCAATAAAACTCACCAACACCTATCACCACACAGTAACTGATGAACAAGTGGTCCATCTCTTTGGCAAATGACATAAATAGAATTCCAAGGGACACTATCAGACCTCCAATCACACCGTATAACCGGGGACTCTTCCGGCGGCATATGGTTGTTACAACTGGTGAAAACATCAACGACACTGCTATACCGATACTGCCAAGCCATACTGAAAACGTAAAATACACAATAGAACTTTTAACAAGCACGTTTATATCTGATGACGGAACTTCCGGAATCGTTCATTATTTGTTAAGATGACAATGATATGGGGCGGGGGTGGGGGGGCATCACGTGAAAAATATTTTTGACATGCATTTGACATTTTTTATGTAGTATATTTGAAAGAATTTCCATGTATCTATTACTTTTCTCATTATTAAAAGGTATTTTTGTTACATTTTCAAATAAATTGGTGGTTTTTTTAAGAGAAATACATAATTATTAATGTCGTCTGCTCAACTTAATGACGTCATTTCAAGAATTGACGATAACTGCCCGAAAGTTTTTCCCCGTGTCTCGCCCAATTATATCATTCCGCCATCAGAGAGACTTATTAAGTTTTTGTTGATTTTATTTCTTTTCTATTTTTATATTTGAACCTTTTTTCCCTTCTATTTCTGTTGTTGTTGTTTTTCTTCATAGCTGGTAATATAATATAACGCTGAAACAAATTAATTGCTTTTGCAATCAGTTTGGTTGTTAATGTTATAATATCAATTTTGAGATTTTCAATATAAATGATATTTTTTGTATTCTTTCTTCGAAGGGGTCAAATATTGTCGTTTTGAACATGTTTATAACATTTTAACTACTAAGGATTTTCGAGTTAATAACATAATGAAATTTAATAGGAAAACAACCTTTTAACCGGTTACAGAAAACGTTCGGTACTGCGTCTTTTCATGTTAAACTGCTAAAAATTATGCAAGCATTACAAGAAAAAGGTAAATCACCAGATTCTTATTGAAGGAGTATTTAAAACTGAACGATTTAACACATGCTCACGGTACATCATGTTAATTAAAGATCTCAGAAGAAAATACGTTGTCTTAAACTCCCCATTTCCTACAAGTTATTTTCAAAATTCTCGAATTTCTCAAGCAAGCGAGTAAAACTACGAAACATTAAAGCAAAACACAAGAATAGGCGTATTTGTTGATGTTGCCAAAATAAACCGAAAGAATTATATCTCGTTCAACGGATTTGATTTTTTATGAAGTTGTCCATTCCGTCACATACTTATAAGTACAGGGCTTAAGGGTATAAAAATGAGATTGGAAACCAGTCTCAAATCTCAAGCATCTGAATGCCTGAAATGGCGACTGGTCGCCATTTCAGCTACAGATGCTTGAGATTTGAGACTGGTTTCCATTCTCAGTTTATAACATTGGGACCAAGTCTTTATAAGGCTGTTGTTTTCCAGATTGTAGCTCTCGTACACTGCGAGAATAATAAACGAGTGAAAAAATTGTATTATTTTCAAGATTGTATTCATTGACGTACTAATATGAACAATATCCAATTAGGTGACGTGACGTACGATAAGGAGTTTTTACTTCGCGACATTTTACTCTTTCTTCAGTACAGAATTCAACAGCGCGGTTACAAGATAACAAAACAGTAACAAGACAAAAAACTTCCATATTGAATCGATTTGTGAAGTTGTACAAGGTTCAGCGTATTCATGGACAAACGTTTGGTGTGAAATATCTGATAACCCTTGGTCAAGATCATAAAACTGGAGACAAATCCCAATCTCAAGCATCGGATTGGCTGAAATAAAGCCAACTGGATACTTGAGATTCGAGAGTGGTCTCCATTCTTCGTTTTAAGATCTTGAGCACTAAACCCCCTTTCCGGTGAAATTTTCTGGTGCCAAGTTTATTATCACTTGTGACAAGAGACAAAATACTCTCCTTCACGGTTCGTACTATTCAAACGTTTTAATAACAACCTTGTTGTATGGTAACACATCACTCCAATATATTTACATATAAAGCGTGCTTGAGTTTGATTCCCATCAAAATCAGCAAACGTTACCCATTTAGTCACATGTTTTGTTCAAATAATATATTTTTGACAGGAGAAAGCCTCGCAAATAATCTTTAAGATAAAGTCTTACATTTGCTAAATTATGAGCGTAATAAAATTAATGTGCATTTAATGACTAATAGTCCCTGCATACTGACGATGTGGTAATTTACCAAAAGGTTGAAACGACAAGAGTTACAAGACGGTTATAAAACTAAGGTTGAAAACCAGTCTAAAATCTCAAGGATATGATTGGCTGAAATGGCGACTAGTCGCCATTTCAGCCAATCAGATGCTTGAGATTTGAGACTGGTTTCCATGCTCAGTTTTATAACCTTAGGCAAAGAGTTACAAGACGGCTATAAAAGTTGACTTCCAGTAAATACCGTGTCGTATTCAAATGGATATAGGTCCTTTTTAATGGAAAACAAGCATTTTCTAGCGATTAATCAGCTGTCAGATATTGCTTATTATGAAAGCATAAGCAGTCTGCATAAATATGATGTATTATTTGTAGGGTTGTATAAGTGTGGAAGAGCATGAAGACATATACAAAATATCACCGACAAAACAACAACAACAAAAAAAAGACTCCACACTCAACCATTCGAGAGTTCGTGAAAGGTCATGAGATATGTTTGCATTTACAATCAAATTTGCTAAATTGACTTCAGACTCGCCGCAAGGGGCATTATTGGAACATTAGCGTTGTAATACATCGTGTTTACGTTGTACTACATTGCGATGAACAATTTCCCTCGGAGTACTCATACGGGCGACAAGGGTAATCCCAGATCACATTGCACATCAGTATGTGCAGTCTTATCTTTATCTTCACTGTTCGCTTCAAGGTAAAAAAATGATCTAATGAAATTTAAAACCGACAAGTTCTGAAACTTTGTCAAAGACAAGTGATTACCACAATCTTATGCTAGGACGGTCAATTACGAACAGAAACAATTGGATCTAAGGTAAGTTTACTATACTCAAAGTAACAGCCCAATTCGCTTAAAGCTAGTCGCGTTAAACAGTTTTTTAATGTCCACACCATTCCTCATAGAAAAAACGAATATAAATTTCATATGGAATCTTTGATACTCTGCACAGCCTTACCGATATAGTCATCTTGCAACATAAAAGTGGCCGTGTTGATAAAAAAGCGAAAGAAAAGAAACGTCTGTTTCTGAAGATTTAACACAAGCAATAAAAACCAATTCCAGACGACAGTTCTGAGAGAAACAAGTTATAGCAGACGATAGTCGAGGACAACTGATGACGTCACGGATATGAGTAATTTACTGGTACAGATCAATACTGTGGAAAATTATGATCTTGCGAAGTATTAGAAAGAGCGAAGAATGTCTAAAACGATCAGTTCTCTGGGAAAACAACAGAAAACAACACCACCTACTGTTGTGATTTATTAAAGCATTGGTATTCGGAAAATCAATAATACAGTGTCGTAGAAAACCATCTCTAAACTGAAAAGTTTAATAATTTCAAAGGAATTCAAGAACTTATGCTGGCCTATTTCTGCCGTAAGATGGCAAATACTTCCGTGTCACCAACATAATTATTTCGATACTTTATTAGCGATCGCGAACACTTTTACAGTAAGTTTCACCGTTGACTTCTTCCACATATCAACAGGTTAACATAAGATAAGATTTGAGTTATCTCTTAAGTTAGTGGTTACGCGAAAATTTCGCATATTATTTCACATTCGGATGTCTCTACACAGTTTCATACACTGTCGTCTGTATGACTCATTTCTTTTATTTTATCTACATGCTGGTCAGGGGCCACATCCCGTACGTATGGGTTATACCTCAGCATTTATATATTTTATATACCTCAGCTCTGTATATGATTATGTTAAAATGCACGAAAAGAACACTTAAAAACTGTCCTTGTATTGCCTGATCGTGTGGTCATCTGGGTCGACAGCCAGAGAACCTGTCTGTTCGAGAATTGCAGTAAAGGGTAGGGTAGCTATGAGCAATTTTATTGTGTCCGAGATAGCGAAACTAGATGGGTGTTCAGTTGAACACTTGTGTCGCCCTCTGGTACAATGTCGGAAAAAATGCAAGTTCAAAAAGGGCATAACTCCATCTTGACCGAAACAACATCTCATCATCACGAGTGTGTTGTCTTGAGCAATATAATTTGGAAGTTTCATGAAGAAATATTGAGAAATGGCAAAGTTATAGCCAACATTAGGTTTTCGTGTAAAAATCCAAGTACAAAAAAGGGGTGTAACTCCAAAAAATATGACCTTGACCTAGAGAATTTGGCATCATCATCATCAGCATGTTGTCATAAGCAATATAATTTTAAAGTTTCATGAAGAAGTATAGAGAAATGGCAAAATTATAGCCTATGTTAAGTTTTCATGTCAAAATCCAAGTACAAAAAGGGGCATAACTGCAACAAATATGACCTTGACCTAAAGATTTAGGCATCATCATGGGTGTGTTGTCATAAGCAATATAATTTAAAAGTTTCATGAAGAAATATTGAGAAATGGCAAAGTTATAGCCAAGATTAATTTTTCATGACAAAATATAAGTTTGAAAAGAGGCATAACTTTGTGGCATGTGACCTTGACCTAAAGATTTCGGTATCATGAGGACCGTGTTGTTGTAAGCAATATATTTTGACAGTTTGATGAAGAAATCTAAGAAATGGCAAAGTTGTAGCCAACGTTAAGTTTTCGTGACAAAAAAGGGATATAACTCCATCAAATGTGACCTTGACATAAAGAATTTGGCATCATCATGACCGTGTTGTCATAAGCAGTATAATTTGAAAGTTTGACGAAGAAATATTAAGAAATGGCAAAGTTATAGCCAACGTTAAGTTTTCGTGACAAAAAAGGGGCATAACTCCATCAGATGTGACCTTGACCAAAAGAATTTGGCATAATCATGACCGTGTTGTCATAAGCAGTATAATTTGAAAGTTTGATGAAGAAATATTAAGAAATGGCAAAGTTATAGCCAACGTTAAGTTTTCGTGACGGACGGACGGACAGACCGACGGACGGACGGACGGACGGACAAAATGATCCCTATGTATCGCCATTTCCTCCAAAGGGCGACACAAAAATTCCGTTTTGTTTTGGCTAACTGTTTCCTTGTATACGCCATGTAGTAACATTTTAGACAAATTCATTTCTGACGTTTAATTTAAAGAACAAAAAATGCTGGTACACTGGCCAGGTGGTACAGGCCGATAGTCGTTTTGTACATATGTAAAAACACACACAAAAAGCTTTCGTTCTTTTAACCACGAAACAAGAGCCACTGTATTGCAATGAGCTAAACAAAGGATGTGGCCGTGTGACCCGGACGTGTGGTGTCTGTCCGAGTCATTGTAATTTAGGGGAGCTACGTATTATGTATTTCAATGGGTTCGAGTCAGCGAAAAAGCCGGGATTTTAGCTACGTATTTCGTTTTATACCATTTTCAGTAAAGTTTGGAACAAATATTATTACCACGCGAATTTTAGACCGCATCTTTGCTTATTATCCAAAAACAAAAAGTAGGAAAACTATTATTTAGACATATTTTCTTGCTTTGAAGACGTTTTGATTCTTTTGTTTTTCTCGAAAGAAATGCTAAGAGGGAAACCAACAATATTTTACATTCACAAAGATATAACCTATAATGGCTCTAATTATCTACAAGTTATATATGCGCATGCGCATCAGGGACAGAAATGTACAAGCGCCCGTAAATTTAAAGACTTCAGAACATTGTAGTACATCGGTGTACTCAACAGATCCGGACACAAATGCTAACTGGAAAACCTTAAACCATAAACACAACGAGTTTATTGAAAAACCTAATACGAAACCCAGATAAAAAGTGAAGCATTATTCAGAAAGACCTCAGGTGGATAATTATAGAATTTTTATAAAGATTTAGAGAAAAAACTCATTAACAATGAAACAATTTAAATGGTTGTACACGAACTTTTTTGCCAAAAGCGATAGTATTCTTTGTAATTTGTTTTCTGTAAGTGAGCCATTACGGAGAGTTCAGACACGTGTAACTGTCTGGTTCTGCACCAATGCTATTGGTGTGCGGTAGGAGGTACTTCACTATGGCTATAAGTGTGTCGCTGGCGGTGCAAAGGCTATTTGAGTGTTGCAGGGGCTATTCCTTTACTTTTTTTGTTGATGATTGATGAAAAACTTTGTATATTCATAAATTCTAAAGGAAACACACGAACTATTATCGGAAAGTATCATTTAACTTTGGCGAAAAAATAAACAAGAAATATCTTTAAAAAAGATAAACGACGTTGATGGAAAAGATTTATATATACATGTATATAAGAAAGAAAGAAATACAGAGTGGCAAAGCAGACACAGTTTAGTTATTTTATTTTATTTGTTATAGCTGTCGACGAACCCTCCCTGCCTTCTTAGTATGACTTAGAGATTAAGCGACCGAATCATGACAACTCATAAATTTATTGAAAGTGTCTTTCAAAAAAATGTTGAAGCTGTTGCAACAATTTCATACAGTGATAACAAGTCGATTAAAGATACTGAAGCAAAATATTCAGTTTCAATAAAATACCTCGTGTAGAGTGAGAATTCAAGATGAATAAATGTCCTTGAAATTTAATAGATATAAATAATAACAGCCTGTTACAAGAGCGAAAACTACCAACTTTTAAGTATATTAACTTTAAAAAAAGTGTCCGTCCTGAGTATTGAACCCTGGGCCTCCGCTTGAGAGGCGAGAGTGTTAGCCACTACACTACAGTAAACTTTTATTTCGTACTTGAAATTAACAATCAGTATCAAAGGAACTAGAAAGGAACCAGTAAAAACTAGGAATATCATTCTACACTTCTCTTTCGTTTTACACTGTGTATTGTATGCAAGTGTTTACCTGACACCCAAGAATATTCCATATAATATTGTATTTAAGCCATCAATATTGACTTAACTGGTTACTTAAATCGTAAATATGTTTTTCCTCCAATACAACACCCACTAACAACCAATCGAATTAATCTATTTGATTTTTCCGCTGCATAATAATAAAAATCCCACTAGATACCTCTCCACCCTGCTAGATGCCTCTCTGGTGTAAATAGCTACCAATCGAAATAGTTTATTTCATTTTCCCTCTGCATAATAAGAGAATACGAGTATTATTTACAACATTTCATTGGTCGAAAAACTAGGTCAAAAGTGACCTTAGACAGCTAACGCCGAAAAATGCGATTAATGTAATCAAATAAATAATAAAAGTAGGTCGAACTAATAGACAGAACCTTAAAACGAGGACACGTTCTCTAAGAAATAGTAGTGTATTGTTTAGATAGACCGGCAGCAAGTAAAATAATCCATAACGATTATTCAATGTTGCAGAAATTTACCCACAAGCCATAAACTTGATGATTATTAGATAATTTATTACTAACCTAGCTCGGAGACAAAGCTTGTCTAGAAATTATGTCACTAGTTTAGGTTCTGTTTATGCTAGTCAGATATAGCAAGCGTATTCTGGATGGAGAAATATATCAGAATATACAATGGCACAAGATTATTAAACTGAGATTTAGAGACAAGGATGCCGTTTCATCATTAACACTTACGACGCTGGCTTATCGTAACTTTTGTCGTAGTACGATTTTATGACAATTTAGGTGCGAGCAATGTAAGCAATCTTTCTTTCTTTTCTTAAGACATCTTCATGAAACTGCACCCTGGACTAGAAAGTACTTTGATTGGACAGTTACAATTTGTACAGTTATCGCTTACCATCAGTTTAAGAAACACATAATTCTGTCTTATCTAAAGGCATCTTCATGAAACGTCACCATGCTTAAAATCTTAAATGGAAATTCAGCTCCGGTTTAGTTTTATGATCTTGGGTACAGGTCAATTCATAACTCATTTCAATGCGTTACAACTTAATTTAACCTCATCGACCGTATAAATTTCCTTGTTTCTCACGCCTCCAAATGAGGAATTAAGAATTAGATTTGACTTGCAATGTTACCTAAACTGTTGTAAAATATCAATCTTTGGTTTATCAGAGGTACATTTCTCCCATGTTCGCACAGGAACCTACACGCCGGTCTAACTTATTATCACACTGCAAGCCTAAGGGTAAAATTCTGCTATCTAATGATATACTATAATTATAGACATATACGGCGAAATTAGAAGTATACTATTTCCTTTAAATCGTGACATCAGGAACATAAAGCCACTCATGTACGAGTTATTCTGTACTCGTACACAGTTCTTCTGTATTAGGCATACATGCGGCATTAGAACGACGGTGCCGATCAAGGACTTTTGTTCTGCTATAAGAAAAGAAGCTATACAAGATGTCTTTTTGCCATGACGTATATGTAAATTTAACCGCAAAGTATATCTATGCCGCCTATAGGTCATAATTCTATATTTAAAATCAACCACAATATATAGTTCTGAAGATAAGGTCGTTTGTCATTACATGTTTTTGTAAAATCATCAATAAAATATACATGTAGTTCAGCCGCCTAGATCCTATATTATATGTATGTATATGTAAAATCAACTAAAAATTGTTGTTTTCGAGTCTACGTTCCATCCAGTAATAATTACGTACAGCCAGCTACAGAGAATAGTGCTGCTGCTACTATAAGTAGTTCAGCTCAATAAATTGAGTCACGTATCATTATAAGTAAGTCTATAAGTGGTTTAGCTCAATAACTTAGGTCAAGTATAATTATAAGTAAGTCTATAAGTGGTTTAGCTCATTAAATTGGGTCACGTATCATTATAAGTTAGTCTATAAGTAGTTTAGCTCAATAAATTGGGACACGTTTTATTATAAGTAAGTCTATAAGTAGTTTAGCTCAATAAATTGGGACATGTTTCATTATAAGTAAGTCTATAAGTAGTTTAGCTCAATAAATTGGGTCATGTATCATTATAAGTAAGTCTATAAGTAGTTTATCTCAATGAATTGGGACACGTTTCATTATAAGTAAGTCTATAAGTAGTTTAGCTCAATAACTTAGGTAAGGTATAATTATAAGTAAGTCTATAAGTAGTTTAGCTCAATAAATTGGGTCACGTATCATTATACGTAAGTTTATAAGTAGTTTAGCTCAATAAATTGGGACATGTTTCATCATAAGTAAGTCTATATGTAGTTTAGCTCAATAAATTGGGTCACGTATCATTTTAAGTATGTCTATAAGTAGTTTAACTCAATAAATTGGGACACGTTTCATCATAAGTAAGTCTATAAGTAGTTTAGCTCAATAAATTGGGTCACGTATCATTATAAGTAAGTCTATAAGTAGTTTAGCTCAATAAATTGGGTCACGTATCATTATAAGTAAGTCTATCAGTAGTTTAGCTCAATAAATTGGGTCACGTATCATTATAAATAGGTCAATAAGTAGTTTAGCTCAATAAATTGGGTCACGTATCATTATAAATAGGTCTATAAGTTGTTTAGCTCAATAAATTGGGTCACGTATCATTATAAGTAAGTCTATAAGTAGTTTAGCTCAATAAATTGGGTCACGTATCTATAAATTGGGTCACGTATCATTATAAATAGGTCAATAAGTAGTTTATCTCAATAAAGTGGGTCAATTATCATTATAAGTAATTCTATTCTTAATTTAGCTCAATAAAATGGGTCACGTGTCATTATAAGTAAGTCTGTAAGTAGTTTAGCTCAATAAATTGGGTCACGTGTCATTATAAGTAAGTCTATAAGTAGTTTTGCTCAATAAATTTGGTTACCTATTATTATAAGTAAGTGTAATCACTACATATAGTTTTGACGAGGTAACATGCCATAATTAGTAAAGTCTTGCTTGACTTGTAATGTTTTGGTGTCCATAAGGAAATCCTATCACGTAGTATTGTTCTAGTGCCTAGGTCCCGTACGCAGTAAAGCATAGCACGTGGTATTTTCTGGTTCCCATATCACCTACCAGTATGCGTAAACCCGTATTGTAGCGGAGCCTAGGTCTCTCACCATTATATTAAGTGGAGCGCAAAGCATACCACGGCACGGAGTACAGTTTTGTTACCTTAGTCACTTACGTTAATTAGTCAAGTCTTCTACGGGATATATAGTTCTTTTTCCTCAGACATTTACATCTGAACTATAGACCAAGCATGTAGTATCGTAACAAAGTACGGCTTGAAGAAAGATTAAAACACTTCATACTTCTTAAAAACAACAATAATAAATAACACGTCATCTTATTAGAGCTTTCCATTAACACAAGTTCACAACCGAGTTCAATTTGCTATTTTAAAAAAATGCACCTAACAACCTTAAATACTTGTCACTTTGCATGACAAAACCATTTTATCACGGTAGATTAACGCAGATATCATTAGTTTCCACGAACTCACACAGCGAGGAACGCATTACCACAGAATGGCCTTTGTCTCGGTTCCGTTCAATGGCTTCCAGTGAACGACCTCTCTATATCAACAAGATAGTCAAAGATGTATGTAATTGATTGAAAAAGAAGCAGTCGAGCTAAAGTAATGGTAAGCCGTCAGTTTCCTTCCATCCAGCATTCAAACCTGCTTGCAAACTTTTGGTGGTCCCCTTATTAACCTGTTTCTTACACAGCTTACATCACAATCATGTGCAGACAGTGTAGATCCAGATTAGATAGTCCGATCAGGATATACACTGTTTGCTTTCTGGTCAGAAATAAATAAAATATTTTCCATAATTATCATTAAATCGTAAAAAACACCAGACTAGATGCATCTCTGACAAAAACAGTCACCACTCGATATAGTTTATTTGATTTTCTCTTTCAAACGTGTTTTTTTTTACAACACACTTCATTGGTTGAAAAAAACTAGGTTAAAACCCGGCTTAAACAGCTAACGCTGAAAACAAAAATGTCCGTAATCGTAATTACCGGGTAAGGAGTAAATGTAATTGTTGTCGATAAACTATAGGTCTATAATTTCTTTATAAAGCATCATATCTAAGGTCTACATAGTTAGGTTAACACAAAGTTATTGTCATCAATTATGTGACTTTCAATATTCAAAGTGACCTACCTCCATTTATAATATCCACGCTGGGTTTTTCAGTCACTCTTCGCGGATCTTTCTCTGCCGTTTTGAGCGTATCGTCCGCGGTCAGGTTCACCAGTAATGTCCCAAATGCAAAATGTATTCCATTACACAGCATGTAAACCAACGTCGCAGCGCCAACTACTGCCCAACCCCAGCCGCCCTCCGGATAGTGGTCGCCAAAGTCTATCCGGGTCACCGGCTTGGAGTCTTGGATCATATTTAAGTCTTTACGAGATTGCATTTTCATTCTCATTGAGGCAGTTTCTTTTAAATCAACGTTTGTCAATTCGGAAAAAAAGACATCAGTATTCCTGAAAGAAAAAAGAAACATGTTTAAGGGTTCATAACGTTTAATGCCACGTGCGCTCGGGCAGCTTTTCTGCCCACATGACCGGTAACTTTGATGTGATAAAATGGCTATTTTACATAGAACATGTTTTGGAAAAGAGACGGGGTGGTTAAGAGGGTAAAACTTCGTCAGACTGAGTTTAAGGGGCTCCGATGGCACGTTCAAATGTAAATTTTATCAATCAAACCAACAAGCAGCAACGGTCAAATGTGTTCGGATAAAAAACAAAAACAAAATAACATGAAATACAAAGGACAGGAACACTTTTCTAGCAATATATACTGTTATTTATTTGCTACGAGTATTGGGAGCCGTTGGATAAATATGCAACGCCGCACCCAATACCGGATTGCAGTGAAGTCATATTTAGAGCATTAAATAGCATTGACCAGCAAGGAGTGCAACTCTGTTTTGCATTGTTTTTACCACGTCAGAAAAGTGGTTATTGAAAATAGCTCATTTCGTGTGTTTAGATTACGTCTTCTAAAAGGTGTTTAGCGAAGGTCATGGTTCTAAAATCATCCAATATCATCAGTTCATACGTTAAGTAAAACTGAGCATACCATTCCTACACGAACAGCAGTAAAATTTAAAGAAATCATTATTTTGAAAAATGTAGGAAACCTAACAAACTGGTAAACGATAGTGTTCCATCATATATTTGGTATCAATTGTCAAAGAAACCATTTTCTACTGATATCTATTCCCTTTAATGTAATAAATTGCCGTGAAGTACTAGGGTTCCACTCGACTGAGAAACCACTTAACTCCACATTTTATGGACACAGAAGACAGCTGTCCTCATGTTCTGCAATTTGACAGTTTCGTAAAACTTTTTGTTCTTCTATAATGTACTTATGACTGTTCACGGTGTTTTATAATATGAAAAATACTTTTAATGCTTGTTTCATAATTTGTTTCCAAAAAGAAAATGGACATTGTTTAGAAATGTACAACGCTCTCATTTCGGACAGTAACTTTATTCGGACGTTGCATTATACAGATTGTAGTTAAGTAAACTTTATAAAAATGACATCAGAATAATACCATATTAACACACAATTATTATAATTAACATTCTAGTGTGCAGTGAAATTCTAGAAATATATGTTTTAATAAATACGTTCCTATATTTGTAATTTCTGCCTAAAATTAACAATCATAAAATGACAAAAAAACGTTGGAAACTGTTTCTTTTTCAAAAATTTTTCTTTTTATTGAAATGGCCTTATTGTAATGTTTAAGTAGAAAACATAACTTTTAGAGTGCGTTTAACTAATTATTTAAGCCCTCAACTATTTACCTTTTTTTAATTTTTAATAACCTGACAATGCATTTAATAAAATTGTCACAAAACATCAATTATTTTCCCAATTAAAAATAAAACTAAAAACTTTCATATATGTTTAATAAGCATATATTCACGTCTGCTGCAATATTGTATAACGCATGATGTACATCCAACGAAATTTTAATTGGAAAAAAAATAAATCGAGTAAGAAATGGGTGAGCAAATAATTTTTGTCACTTATTTTACTTTTCTTCTGTGGCAATTCAGGCAAGTATTCTTGTTTATTTATTTCCGTCGAAACTTTCATCTTTTCCATTTTCGTTTTATTAAAACTCTGAGAAATTTGGTAACCAATCATAAATTTAAAAAAAGTTGCATTTTGGTAACCAATCATAAATTAAAAACAAATAAAGTTGCATAAATTAAAAATTTATCGTTTGAAATTTATTTATTTTACATCTTTCCGATAGTTTTTGTGACTACGAATCAGTACGAGTTACCGTGATAAACTCCCGCCTGGCTATTTGAATTTTACTTCATATACTTAATGCATCAATTTTTAACGCCTGTCAAAAGAAGCCTCCTAAGATTTGATTTGAAAGAAATTCACCAGAAGTATCATCCATCACTCAAAAAAAACCTAACAAAATTAAATTATGAAGTTAAAATTAATTTTAACCGAAACATCTATCTCCCTAAACAGTGTTTATCACCAGGCTATCTCTGCTTCACTAAATGGATTGTTTTACATGTACAGTGTACTGTGCGGACCAAAAAGAAAATTTTCCAGTCCTGTCTTGTTTAAAGAAAATTTTCCCATACACTGACATACTTTTTCTAATGGGTTCAACAAATTGGACGTTCGAGAATTCAAAGGCCACGGCTGATAGGAAAATTATTTGTCTTTAATTAGGATAATATTCCCTTCCAAATTGAGCTTATAAGTTCAGTAAGACCAGCTAGTTAATGGAATATTTTGCAACAAGGCTTTAGGGAACATATATCAAGCAAGGGTCAGTTAGAGCTGTTCTAAAGCTTGTTGAAGCTACGATTATATTGTCACAACCATTTTGTTTTCATTTTAGCAGTGAAATTTCAGATGACTATAATTGTCCCAAAAAAAAATTTCTACAACATATCGGTGACTGAAAACGTCTGATAAGTAATTTCTTGCAATTAATAATATTGACATTAACCTGAAAATGATCTACCTTCTGTTTTGTTAAACCCTTTGAGCCAACCAGAGACGCTCATATCATGACAATTTTCACTTGAGCCAATCATGACTTGTTTTGCTTATGATTCTATTTATAGAAAAAATAATGTAAAAAAAATATACATTGTAAATGTACATTCAAATGTCAAGTAACAACATAAACGCAAATCAGCAAAATGCGTTTTCCAGAAGCAATAATTATTGATATATTTACCAATACTCTTTTAAAGTTCCTTATTATTATATTTACCGTGTTTGGTGGCTTTCAAATTTCGTTTTTCATCTACTTAATTACCAAAGTAGCATTGTTTCGGTCCGTGTGGCGGCAGTCTCCCCTTACACTCAATCAGTGTTGTTATAAATTATTTAGCCCTTACTTTTTTGTTTAAATACTGATTTGCGCTGAACATGGGGCTAGGCGCATGAACATTAATATGGACGTCCATAACCGCTCATTAACAAAATCAATCAAATGTTACTTTTTCATCTATTTATTCAAGTTGAATATTCTTGTTTACGTTTGAGCACAAAATATTTTCCGATTATTTTTTTATTTATTTTATTCATCCACAGATATCATCGACCAGAAGAAGAACGATTGCCGAGATGCTTTGCTGTTTACTTTTGGATGATGACCTGTGTTCAGCCAGAGACAGAAAAACAAAACAAAACTGAATTTCAAGTTTTCATTGTAAAAACATCAGTAACTTAGCAGCAAGAGAAAGTAAACAAGAGATAGGATGCCACTTATAAAAATCATTTTCTGATATCTGGAAGTCGGTTTTTGATATTTATTAAAAAATACAGAAGTAACAAATGAATTCTTGATATACAAAATGAAAACGTGACGAAATAACAGGGAACTCCTTTTACATTAATGATGACAGTGAGTGCAATTGAGGACTGTGATCTCTAACAGGTTTATATTTTAAGCTGTTGGCTCAGTGTCTCTAAGTTAAAAAAGAACAACTAAAAGTTATTAAGTTGTGGCAAATTAAGAATTGGTTTTTGTTCTTTCTTTGATTCAAAGTGAGCTAATTTCAAAAACGGAATATTTAAGACACTTTATCTTATGTCTTTGCATCAGTCGATTTTAAGCTTCGTGTTTTCTTCCGCACATGCCATAAACTTCTAAACTTGACTGTCAAATAATCTTTTTTGAGACTTTGATGTAAACAAATATACTCATCATTATTTAGGAGAGAGGAGAGAACCTTGACCTGTGTAAAACAACAACATTTTCCCGCTTTATCCGATGCCCTGATACGTGCAAATACAACAAATGAAATATTAGGAAAAAACTAGCATCATTAAACAGAATTTTTGAAATAAAATTTTTGCTTTGTATATATAATTTCTTTTCTTTAAAAAATATGAATAAATAGTAAACGGCGCGTTTTAATGGGAATCATACGAAGAACACTTTCGCTAAGGGAACACTAGACTAGTAAAAACCAAAATATATATACATGATTATGTAATTTTCAGAGATTTTATTAAAAGTCAGATGAATGTTTATAAGCAAGAACTAAAAACGTAATAGGTTTTCATCCAAAAAATTAAAATACTTTTTCGACAACACATAAAATTTATAACAACGAAGATATTTTATCCACACCAACATGAACAATTATGATACGATCAAAGTCGAATTTTAAAGACTGTGAACCAATCTGAGATTGCGTTCCTTGATATACTCTGACATTGAATGATGAACAAATCGGTTGATGGCAGGAACTTGGACACTTGTGCTCAATGTTATAAAACTGAGCATGGAAACCAGTCTTAAATCTCAAGCATTCGATTGGCTGAAATGGCGACCAGTTGCCATTTCAGCCAATCAGATCCCTGGAATTTAAGACTGGTTTCCAATCTCAGTTTTTTAACCTTCAGTCCTGTACGAAGACATGTCTGTAAAACCAGTATCTGGAAGAGAGTGTGACATTCAGATGGAGGCCACTCCGTCACGACTGTTTTGAGAGACTGTGACAATAAAAAGATGAACTTGTCGGTTGTTTAGAAATACTGTGGCTGCTGAATGATGACCTGTCTGTCGGGCCGGTTGTTGGAAGGAACTATGACAGTTGCATCAGGCCGGCTGTTTGGATCGGACAGGTAGGTTGTTTCCTTAGAGAATGTGACAGACGGATGTCGGACAGATCTAATGACATGTTTGTCACCGCTGTTGGTTGGGACTGTGACAGTCGGATGATAAACTGTCAGCCAGGACATTTGTTCTGAGAGATTGAGACGTTCACACGATGAAGAGCCTGTCTGGACGGTTGTTTTGAAGACTTACTGACGGATAATGACCTGGCTCTCTGTTGCTGTGAGATACTGTGACAGTCGGATCAGATCTGCCAGAACAGCCGTTGTTAGAGACTAGGACAGTCGGCCGATGACTTGTCTATCGGGCTGGCTGTTAATAAATGCTGTCGGATGATAAGCAAACCACCAAGACTGTTGTTAAAGAGATTGAGACAGTCATATGATGAACTGTCTGTCTGGACGGTTGTTTAGAAAGACTATGTCAGTCTGATTATGACCTTTCTTACGGGCCGGTCATGAACAGACTGTCAGAACGGCCGTTGGTAGACTGTGACAGCCGGACGATGAACTGTCTGCCGGGAAGGTTGTTCGGAGATACTGTGACAACCGGATCATGAACAGACTTCAGAACGACCTTTGGTAGACTGTGACAGCCGGACGATGAACTGTCTGCCGGGCAGGTTGTTCGGAGATACTGTGACAACCGGATCATGAACAGACTGTCAGAACGGCCGTTGGTAGACTGTGACAGCCGGACGATGAACTGTCTGCCGGGCAGGTTGTTCGGAGATACTGTGACAACCGGATCATGAACAGACTGTCAGAACGGCCGTTGGTAGACTGTGACAGCCGGACGATGAACTGTCTGCCGGGCAGGTCGTTTGGAGATACTATGACAGTTTAATCACAGCCTGTTAGACCTTTAATTTAGCGCTAACGGGACAGTCTGTTGGTGACTTCTTCTTGGGGCCTATGATGATGATCTGTCTATCGAGCCGGTTGGTTGGAAATACTATGAGACTGTTGGAAGACTAAGATCATTCACATTTTCATTTAACTTACCAAGAGTTAATTTGTAAACAAACTGATTTTTGTTTCAAAACAATTTTCTGCCTTTGATATCTCATATAATTATTGCGTTTCCATGATGATGATGATGATGATGATGTTGATGATGATCCACAAAGATGCACAACAATATTAAACTCACGAGAAATATGAACTACTGTACAACGTTCAGAACATACCGCCTAAGCTGCATGATTTAGAATTTGCAGTGCATGCATACATGCCTTGTTTTCTAGACACATGCCTGAGCTTCGAAGAATCACGCATTTATTGCCAGTGCTAACATGGTTCCTATTTTTAAGATTAAGTTTTATTATCAAAAACTTCTATATGAAAAATTATTTAGATTTTCGTGTTTTAATTTATATTTTTCAAAAAGAAAATGACGAAAATCCGATTCCTTTAATGCTTGTTCGATATCTTTAAATTCGGTCTTACACGTTATGATAATATCGTCAAAATACCACATTAAACTATGTGTTTACAAATTTCTATTCAAATTTCACCTTTAAAAACCTTTCTCTTTTTTTCTTACAATCAAGCTTGTACTGACATAACATGAAAACGATAAAAGGTTAAAAAAGAGTAAAGTGTTGAAATAGTTATATCTAAGTATTAGTTTTATGACAGAAGAGAATTATAAATCTGAGATATGTTAACATTTAGAGCTATAGATCATCCGCGGGGACATCACTAGACCACTTAAAATTAAAGGCAGGATTTGTTTCATAGGAAAGTCATGGATCGAAACTGAGAATAGGGCTGAAGTTTGTAAAACTGAGTTTGGAAACTGGTTTCCATGCTCAGTTTTATAACCTTGGGCATAGAGACCAGTCCCATTTCTCAAGCATCTGATTGACTGAAAGGGAGACTTGTCTCTATTTCAACGTATCTGTAGCCCAACTATTTGTGCGCAAAAAGCACTTTTCAATATATGCGATGGTCGCCCTAGATATAGACTAAAACATGATATACTGTATTTCTTCCTAATTTTGACAACAGATAAACTTATAAATAATTTAAAAAATACTCCCGTAAATAATTTTGTCTTCTTATAATCAAATGTCTTTGCCAAGCTATGAACGTAGTTTTGTCATTTCTGGGACATTCATCTTTGTCTGATTTACTGATCTTATTATTTTTTAGAAAAAAGTTTCAAGCATCAATAAATAAGCCATATTATACTGTATTTGATTAATTTCTGTAAGTGAACAAGTGAACGCTACTGACCTTTAATCACAAACATATCGATCCCGAGAGCGTATCGATCACACGCTGTACACTATAAACTTCCACAAATATTTACTATTGAATCTACACTAATCATCACGTCGTATTTCGCCCGGCAAACAAGTCTAGCGATGTAAAATAAACCTAGTCAGTTTCTATGGAAAAACCTATAAATATCATTTCTAATATACCTTTCTAGAAACATACGGTTGAAAAATGCGCAACTAGTGAGATGCCAACGATAAACAATTTCTCAGGCGCTATTAGCCTCGGCCACTTTATTTTCAGGAAACTATGTATTGATTTTGCGAAGAAAATTGCAATCCATTAATCATTTACATTATCTGCAGCGCACGTCTGCAGTGAACAATATTTTATCAACAATTCAAAGTCACTTCCGAGTTATCAATCAACTAGTACTGTTTATTTACGATGTTTGATAAGACAAAACAGAACAATTACCTTATGTCGTGCCCTGCGGGCAATCTTCAAACCTCATTACCATTGACGTTATGAACAGTACTCTCTACCTCTTAACAAAGCAATTAAAGTCCTTTCCATTTTAAATAACTTTGTACATTGTTTCACAGTTCAATATTACCTTCACACTGTTAGACATCAAACTAGATTGTACCATGCAAAAGACTGATATTTATTAAATGGATTGTCATAACTCCATTTAATTTTAATATTTTAATATTTTGTATTAATAAAAATCACCAGCGTCATTTTAACACAATCTGTATATATATTTTCCGTCATATTTCGTTGTCATGGATACGTGACGTTTTTGAAGCATAAGAGAACAGGAATATATTCTGCAATTTTCTAGCTAGTGGCACTATTCGAAAATGTCGTCTGCGAAATATTTACAGTCAAGTGACAATTGTCTGATTCACTCCTTTTTGCTGGCAACATACAGCTACATTTAAGGGGTTTCAAACATTGAAATTGAGATTTTTTAAAAATTTCTACAATGAAATTTATGAAAATGAATCATCGGTGGACAGAGTGAGTGAGTGAGTGAGTGAGTGAGTAAATTCTTTATTTACAGAGGTTACATATTTAGCTTAAACTAATCTTCCATGTGGCCCTCTTTACAAGTATTAACATAAACAGATTAAGATAAACATGATAATCACAAAAACAATACAAAACAAAATGTAGATGATACTGTCATAAGAAATGAAACTGCAAAATGAATATATCTGTGTTAATGTTTAGGTGTTGTTGAATGTTAAAATCCATTTTACAAAGTTCTTACAAAATAGTGCTCTAATTATCAACAACAGAAATTATCGTTCGCATTAAACATGTTAGAAACTCAAGAATTCATCCATGCATCAGGTAAATGCTAATCTACAAGATCTGATGATGGCGATTTGTCAAAAAATGTCTTGTTTTTGATAGTAGATTAGTGCTAATTTGATATATGGATTATTTAGATAATATAGTACATTTATTTTATAGTTCCAATGAAAACGTTATATATCCCATTTGTTGCAGTGTGTATTTGGTAATTAGAGAATTTTAACATTTGTCTCAACTCTATCTGAAAATGTTAAAACCGGCGTAGATGAAAACATTTCTTTTCTAAAATCTGGCATATCTTATGGTCGTTTTTACCAAAGATGATGATGACGATGATGATGATGATGATAATGATGATGATGATAAATAATAACACCTCGTATCGTTTACAATTTGTAGTAACCAATCTTTTAAATATTTTATCGCATAAATTCGTTTATTAAATACTAGGGCAAGAAAAGTTGTGACAATATAAGGAAATTTCTTGTGATATACTGAGAGTTATAGTTTTGGTTATGATGAGTATAAAGTTCTCACGCTCTGATTTCAAACATGGCGTTCGAACTGCTGATCGATTTTAGAGTTTGATGTGTGCAAACAATTAAAACACGCTTAACAAGAAATATCTTTAAAAAGATAAACGGCGTTGATGGAACAGATTTTTATATATAAGAAAGAAACAAATTAAGACCGTGCAAAAATTTCGTCTGGTGATAATAGACAATCTCAGAAATCGATAACGCCCGAATAACTTCCCCTAAATACTCTCCGTTTGGGCCATTAAGGTACTGAAGAAAACTTCCAAACAAACCAGAAGTGCTGATTTATTTTTGATATTGATCTACTCTTTTAGAATTATATATCTATGAACTCTTACAGTATACTCAATATAAAAATGTTTAACAAATTATTTTTTTAAAAAGGCGACAGAAATTTACTGGTGGTGTCAGCATTATGCAATCTTAAAGACCCATTGGTTAAGAATGACTGATAGAAACGATTAATGTACAGCATTGGAATGAAAAAACACAACAACCTATTACGTAAACTTCTTTTTACATAAAATGGAAGTGTTGTGACACACTTTTTCATTTTATGTAAAAAAAGAAAGAAATTTAATAATGAATTACTAACATTACAATTTTAATGACGGCATATTTTAACTCTACGGGTTTTAATCGCATGAATGAACTAATCAAGACCGGCTAGCATACTTTTGCCGTCTGATCAGGATCTGAACTATTCATTAGGTTATTTCCGATTAAGAAAAAAACATCGTAGATCCTGATTCAGGCAGCATGGATAAGCTGGCTGATCCGGATCTACACTGTTCGCACATGCAATTAATTCATTGTGCGTTAAAAGCGTTCTCATAAAGGATAGTAATTTCTGAACAGTGTTAACACTGTTGAATACTTAATAAACAATGAAAATCTGATGCATTTTTGGCTGCTTTACTTTTTTCCATTACTATATACATGGTTCTCTTTTAATGATATTGATGGGCAGCTATTGATATTTCCAAAGATTATATATCATGGATGAAAGTTACAAAATTGTTATCAACATTTACTATCACAATATTGCAGAATCTGCAGTCTGTGAGGTTTTAAAAATCGTGTTAAGGAATTAGTTACAATTAATATAGAATAAGGATGAAGATCGATGTTATATATTTCTATATATGCTCCATCTTTTCTTGACTTACCGGTACATATCATCTCCTCAGTTATTGTGGAATCATTCATTTTTCTAGCTTATTTCAAAACTCCATTTAATAAGGATTTGTCACATGTGTGACTAGTTTAGATCCAGATAAGCTGGCACAACCATCCCATCCCATCTGGTTCTACTCTGTTCGCATACGCGCTAATTGTCATATATTAAAGAAAAATATTAATTTTTTTGCTACGCATATGAAATTTCAAGATTCCCGGTTAATGGTATTGGAGTACGAACATTTTGCATATTACGCATGTTTTAATGATAGATGATAAAAAGTAATAAGTGGTTGTTAAATATTGCCCAGTGACTTGTACAAACAATGACTGGACAAAGCATATATTTAAAAAATAAAACTTTTAAACTTTAACCCTTAACAGTCTGATCTTTTTTTTGGATTTGTGAAGATCACAAGCGTACCATAGTTTACCCTGCTCTTTACTTGTAAACTTAAGAAAACAACTGTCATTTGCTGATGAATAAAATTAAAACAAGTTATAATAAAAAGTGATTTTGCGATAAAAATCATTGTGAAGTTTAATGCTTTAGCTTTCCAATTAATATGATTTCAGTTTAAAGTTAAATTTTAACTGTTTTATCACAGTGGAGTGTTAATTTTGTAGTCTTCATAGTCACAGGTTTTCAGGAATCTTCAGTACCGTAATGGTGAATTAGTCACGTGACTACCAATATGGCGGCGGTCAATTTATCAATTCTGGGATTGTCTATACGTTGATTAAAGAAGAATGTCTAACATTAACTGTACATTCAGTTTCAATAAAATACCTCTTGTAGAGTTAGCATTAATGATGAATAAATGTCATTAAAATACAATAAATGAAAATAATAACATCTTGTTACAAGAGCGAAATCTACGTTTCATCTACGAAATCAACTTTTACGTAAATTAACTTTAAAAGAAAGTGTCCCTCCCGAGTATTGAACCCGGGGCCTCCGCTTGAGAGGCGAGTGTGATAACCACTACACCAAGGCGTTTTGAATTTGTGGACTTGAAATTAACAATCATTATCAAAGGAACTAGAAAGGAACCAGTAAGAACCAGAAATATCTGCACTTCTCTGTCGTTTTACACTGTGTATTGTACTCGAGTGTTTACCTGACACCTATGAATATTCCATATAAAATCGTATTTAAGCCATCAATTGACTTAACTGGTTATTTATACCGTAAATATCTTTTTCTCCAATACAATTTACGCTTTTTAAAACGAAAATGCCCGAAAATATAAGCGCCAGGTAAATACTAACACACAATATAAAAATCGTTACGGTAATCATTAACAAGACCCACTAATAACCAATCAAAATAATCTATTTGATTTTCCCGCTGCATAATAAATTTTATTTACAATATTTCATTGGTCGAAAAACTAGGTCAAAAGTGAGCTTAGACAGCTAACGCCGAAAAAGAAGAACTACACTCAGCTTCGTCAAACAGACAGAACGTAGAGAGGAAAAGAGAGCATGGGGTTATACAATTATCAGTTTCAAACAAGACACCACAAAAAATTAAAGAGGTAGTCTGGAATATAAGAATCAGTTTTTATTGCACAGACATTTTGAAACTGAGCACAGAACTGAAAAGATTTTAAAAAGCGGTCTACTGGGTGCTGAGATATTGTCAGATAATACTGATTATGGAGTATGCTCTGGCGGCCACTTTGAGGTGACCAGTGACATCATCAGTTAATGAGCACAACTCAATTTTTTTATTAACATTTTGTATTACATAAATATTTCATATAAAAAATAACAGAAAATACTTTAAATCAGATTTATAATGAACATTCAATATTATTTACATGATAAACTCTAATATTATGGTGAGATTTTCCTGATTTAGTATTTATACTTTTGCACAAAGATTGATGATGTCACTAGTCACAATTCAAAATGGCTGCCTCCAATAGCATTATAAAACGGCAATTTCAGACAATAGCCATCTATAGTCCGATTTTCAAAATTCTTTTAACGATGTGGAGAAAATTTGGAGATCTTTGAAATTATGCATATTCCAAATTTTCCGGAATTACGCTTTGACGGAAAAGAGAACTCGAGGGGTGGCTTGGTATGGTCAGTGGAAAAACAATTTGCCTCTGGAGTTTTAAACCAGGTTCTGCTAGGGTGCACAAACCCCAAACTTCAATCAAAATGTTTTTGTATGAACAAACAAGTTAAAGTTGTTTTAATGAATTACCTACAACCCACCCATCAACTAGAACATTTTACAAGGTCACAGCATAATGTGGTTTGTATTAGAACATTCATGTAATTAAATTGATATTATGTGTTGTTTAAATTTTGTGTTTGGATGCAAATAGGATTTAAAGGAATTTTTAGGTCTATCATAGCTCTTTTTTATACTCTTCAAACTTTTTATAACTTACGGAAAATGTAAAATAAAAGAAAGATATAACAAACACAGACATTTATTTATGCAAAGTTTTATTGAACTAACGTTAGAGAGATTTTGATAATTTTTTATTGATGAAAGTGCACAAGATGATTGTGGAAAATAATAATTAAAAATAATTCATCTGGTATGCGAAAATAAATATTTTGTACATCCCACTGAAATGATAGAGTATCTTAGATAGGGGTATATTTTCAACCTGTTTCTGTCTAAATATAGGAATATTCGGACAACAAACATAGACCACTGAAGTTTTATAAATTATAAAATCATTGCTTTGTTCCCATTTCAATTACCGTTAAATGTTAACGATGTTTTCCATCGTATTGCGAACATTTCCTGTTGGTGTATCACGCACTACAATTTTATCAACTGTTCCATCAATAACATCTAAGGCTTGACCCGACAATAGGTAGTTGAAACTATGCAATGTAGCATCTTCTAAACCGTTTATTGTATAGCAATCATTCCAAAAGACGTTTGCTCAAAGATCATAAAATTTGGACCAGTCTCAAATCTCAAGCATCTGATTCGTTGAAAAGAGACAAGTCTCCACTTCTCTTCATTTTAGCCCATCAGATGCTTGATCGTTGTGCTTGCCTCTTTGGTTGCGCGGCGGTGGCTAGGGATTGGGAGTTTTTGAGGGTTTGTGGGGAAATCTTTTCTTAAAAGAACCTAGAAGCTCGATTTGTTTCTTTCATCCCTGCCATCGTGTTCTTGCTGATTTAACTCCGGGAGCTCTGGTCTCGGTGGGATCATTGAGAATCCGCCTTTTGGCTTTGCAGTGCTATTGGCTTCTTATGTTTTATATGTTTGTGTGCTTTTGCATGCAGCATTGTTGAGCCGATGGGTTGGTTGAGTTATTTCACCAAGACAACTTGTACTTGTTTTGTGATACGAGAACCTGTTGGGTCAAGTGTGAAGTTGGTGCACCCTAGAACCTGGTTTAACCCCCCAGTGGCAAATTCTTTTGCCACTGACCGTTCCAAGGCGGTAACCCCTCGGGTTTTCACTTTCGTTAATTGTTTGTGGCGTCCATTTTGAACTGATTATTGTAATACTATGCTCTCTTTTCCTCTCTACTTTTTGGCTATGTGGGGAGGCTGTGTCTGCTGGATGTGGCCATTCCTGATATGCATATTTCACTTTTTGACATTACACATTGCACTCGTTTAAGTATTTGCATTGTTTCTGTCGACCTTTTGTCGCTTAGCATAAATCTATTGACATGAGTTGGAAAACGATCATCATACTGCAATCAGTAAATCATCGAGATAACGCCAAGTAAACAAATTTTACTTTTTACCTGATAGAATGTGTTTATTTGGTTATTAGTTGAAGAATTCTTCCGCTCAAGTTTGCCAACAGAAAAAAAGGTAAAATATGTATGAAATAAAGAGACTTCCTTTTCATCTTGCATAACTGAATCGGTGATCTAGAAGAAGTTTGAAATTAAATTTTTAACTTTTTCTGCATTTTAAGGACGTTATTAAGGGTAAAAAACCTAGTGGGCCTCAGACATACGCGTACTTTCACACTTGCTTTGATAGTTTATGACCATAATCAAGTTAAGACGTTAAACTACTGCGTGACCGAGCGTTCGCCGAACGACGCCTGGGTCGATTGTTTTTGTTGTTGTTGTTGTTATTGTAAAAATGCACTTGCCGGTCGATCCGGGTAAGTACGGACGGATTTTACACAGCGGCGCTTGAATCTACTGTCAATGAAATCAGACTGGTTCCCAATTAACCCTGCTAACTACAGTAAATTTGGAACTCATTTGCAACGGGCTTTATGGTGCAGTTGTAGTGATACATGCGTCCGAGAAGTGTAAAATAGTATTGAAAGGTGTTGAGGTAAAACCGGGATAGTACGGACGCAGTAGGTAAACTACGGACACCAACAGGGAAACTTCGGACAACCGTTAAAATAATGATAAACGTAATGGTAAAGTACGGACACATAAAATTTAACATGAAATAGGATAATCTCTACTATGTTTAACATGAATTTTACTGACACTGTGTTGCGAACTGTTTGGTGCGAATCAGCGACGCAATTGACAGGAAAATATTGCAATAAAATCACAATAAGTTAAATAGTAAAAATTGCTAGAAACGAGTCATTTTAAAATACTAAGTTTGTAAATAATCATCCTGTTAAAAACACTACTTGTTATACTTTTTATGAAGTATAAAGTAGATCACCCAACTTTATTATTTTACGTTGTAATGTTTAGGTTGTCTCTTTACTTTTAAGAAAACAACATGCCTGAAAAATCTAGCGTTTAAGTTCATTTAGTGGATAAGAAATGAATAACTGCCCGATCTTGTACATGTCATGTTCAGAACTCGGATAAAAAAGAAGGCGGACTTGAGGATTAACGCTATGTCTAGTTCCGCTCAACTTATTGAAATCTCGTAAAAACAACTTATTAATTGAATGTTACATAAAGTTTGAAGATTATAATACCAGGTGAATATAGTTTTATTTCTGATCCTTTAAGAAATGGTTTGATAACTGACTCAGGACGAAATGGTTAAAATGTTTATTTTAATATGTATCTTAAAACTATACAGTACTCGATGTGATTTACTAGTGTAATTTGTGGGCGGGGTTTATCTTGCAGCCGGTGAAGGGCCAGTTCCAAAGCAACGAAAATTCGTTGTCTAAACTCAAGTTCAGTCTGTTTAACAAGCTAGTATTAAAATTTTCAATTGAAAAGAAGTGATAGAGATCGACAACGATCCGCATCACAAACTACGGAACTACCTTCGCCTCTGAATATTAGTGAATATTCTATAAGAAAATTGAGGGACCGAAATATAGTTTTAGAAATTTGTGACAACAACAAGGTTTGTTTTTTATGACACCACTTCAAAAATATCATTGATTGGTTTGTTTAATATAATAATGTGATTCATTAAAACACACAATAGACATAGGTGTCCGTAGAAAAACAGTTCGCAGAAAAAGCAGGAAAAGTGCGGACAATTAGATTTTCTTTAATTTTTGAACAAATTTCTTGATTTTCTCTGCAAAAAAATGAGAAAACATTTTAAAAAATTAAACTTTTCTTTGAAACGCACAAAAATTTAAAACAATTACTTAATACATTTCCGTAAAGAACGGTAGAAGTACAGCGTTTTATCTAGCCTGTCAATCAAGGTTGACAGTCAATGACGTACGAGGTTGATGAGGTCACTTTCGATCCTAGTTGAAACATATTTCTATACACAGACACATGTGCAAACATTTTGAAATTTGAAACGGCGAAAGCCTTGTGGTAAAATGTAGAAAATGTTTAACGAAATTTGACAGCTTTAGGATATTTGGAGTCTTTAATACTCATCGTCCGTACTTACCCCTTTGTCCGTACTTAAGTGGGATCGACCTCAATTTTCTATGAGGCCTACAAACCATGTTGAAAAAACATACTGATACTCAAAACATCAAAGATACCTAGGTCAATAGATAATTTGTAAGTATGTCGGTATTGCAGTCTTAAATGCATTTGAAAGTAAGAGCCTGAAGTGCGTCAAATTCTAGTAGGGTACATTATTTTGTATCTACATTCTCCTACATGAATATTACTCGTATCTGACCCAGACGCGGAACACAGGTTTTGAACGTGACTGTTTTGATATATTTAGAACGAGCGTCTTATTGATCGGTGTGCGCTGCTGTAAAATCAATACTCGGAGCTTCCTTACCAGCAGCTGCTCTGTCGCCCAGCGTAATCGTATGACGTACAATCAAGACTGTTTTAAGGCTATTTGTAGCGTATCAGATAAAGCAATGCAAGCTTAAAATAACTTATTGGTGCGACATTTATTTGATGGATAAAATCCATGAGCATTGTCACGTTTGAACGCACAGTATGTTAACAAATCCCGATTTCACAAGGCGCAGGTGTGCGATCTTTACCTCGTTAATTAATCCGGTAAGTTTATTGCCGGCTACCTGGATCTGAAGTTCGGCCCAATTAGATACCCAGAAGCGGTTAAACCATCCAGTTATCAGCGATGTTATTAGAAAGGACTGCCATTTGCTAGTGTTTTATGCTTACAAGTATGCTATTGCATAGAACATCACCGAGTAGTGATGGATGGGTTGGAGGTAATTGACCAAGTGAGCTTGAATATGTTTGAGCTTGAAAACCTGGAGGGGCAAGTGTTAGGATTTTGCACCCTAGGTCCTGGTGTAGTTCCCCAGACGCAAATGTTTGACCACCGAACGTAGCAAAAAGGTGAAACATGAAACAGGAACTGCAACATCTAAAGACACAGCCCCCCCCCCCCCCCCAAATAGTCAACAAGTAGAGAGGAAAATAAGCATGGGTAATAAAATTAAAAAATGTCAATTCAAAATAGACAATTTCAAAAAAGAAACCATAGAAAATTAACGAGAAAGAGAACCCGAGAGGTTTGAATAATCAGTGGCAAACCAATTTGCCACTAGGGTTTAAATCAGGTTTTAGGGTGCACCAACCTCACACTTGCCCCAACAAGTTCTCATATGAACTTAAAGTATTCTGTTCAATACTGCCCATTGTTTTCTCGTTTAGGGCATACCAATTATTTAATCTAGCGACCCTACCACAGATGGACACCGAATGGTATTATCTGAAAATCTAAAAATCCCGCATTGAAGGTTCAATGGTCACCACCATATGCATACCATCATTCGGGATGGATCGAAATTGTACTGTTTATTTTTGTAAATACTGAGTGCTCAACCCGGGGCCAGTTGGCGTGAACAGTAACATACATTTCAATTACTGCCTATGAACAGGCTCAATCAAACCAAGCCTGCAATATATTTATAATTTAAATTTCTCGTGTTCGGTGTTTTTCAAAGGTCCTATCATCTCTTTTGATGAAAGAGCTGGACGCTTATGCAATCAATTAAGAACACCATATTGTAAAAAATGCGAAGATTTTCAATGCTTGTTTTCAGACCCCTGACTAGAAAATCAAAACTTTAAATTTACCAAACTTTGATTAGATGGTATTAAGTTTTTTACTGAAATTGTTTATATCCTCACCCAAAGTTCTCGTCACTTTTTGTTTGCTTTAAGAGAAACATTGACATTACACTTTATTTGTTATGTTATCTTACATTGTGTAAAAAACACAACAAGTCAATGTCAAACGACCAGAAAATTTTTCTGGATTTATTTGTCATTTTTTCCTTAACTAAAGGACTCTTTTTAGAAAGAAAAACACAAAAACACAAAACTTTTTTGTCAAGTAAATCAGTTTTAAAATACCAAACTTTATTATTACCAACCTAAAATCTTTTTTTTCCAAAGTTAGAGCATGCACTGTAAGTTAAACACAATATATACATGCATAGCAAGACTACTTGAGCTATACTTTAGAGAATTAGAACAACTTAAAATGCATATCAGAACGTCAAGCCATACATCAAACAGATTCAAATACATGTTCTCTAATTTATAATCAGGACATCTCTAACGATTAATAAATTAGAGAACATGTGAGTTTATCTCCTTTGAACAATTAGTATCAAAACATCGTTTGAATTATTAACTCGTGGTTACTTAGTGTAATAAAAGTCTATTAACATGAGTTGGAAAACGATCGTAATTCAGTGAATCATCGAGATAACGCGAAATACTGACAAAGGCTGTGGTATTGCAGTTTAAAAGGATTCACGATAGATTTCCTAAAGATACCTTTAATCCGTTACCGATTTAATGCGGTGATGATAACGTTTATCGGGTCCATCCGATCAACATTTTGGGGGTTGACCCGGCTAACTCAGTCAGTAGCTTTGTCGGAACTGCATGGCTAGGATCTGTCGCCGTGACGGTGCGGGTTCGCTCCCAGGTAGAAGCAATATTATTTTTAAAGTTTACAAAAAGATATTTCAAATTAATCAGTAAAAATGAAAGAATTATCGTAACAAGTAACTTATACATAAATTAATGCATTTATCGTGAATGCGTTTATGCCTGATTTGCATATTTCAAGTTATGATTGAGCTTAGTGTATTCTTTTTTAACTATTTCAAAGATAGAGATTCTTCCTACTTTTCTGAAAGCAACATATATGTTATTATGCTACAGAATACAAATTTAATGCTAAAGACGACTTTATGGACCAGAAAGGCAAGTATTTCGCAATATGCCCAGTTAATCGCTGCCCTTTGGAATTGTCACTATTCAACAATGAAGGTTTTTCAAAAATAACAAGCGAGTCTCTAATTTAACTGTGCGGAAGTAATGTATACAACGTAGAACATTAGGTGGAAAAAGAGAATGCCCGAAAATATCTGAAATTTTAAAATTCATTTTAGACGTTACCCGAGTAAAGGACTTGTATAATGTAACGCAAGCGTTAAAAAACCTTTTAAAGTAGGCACTATATTGTTGCTGTTAGGTATGATGATAAGAATATGAATAATGTAACTAATTGTTACGTATATCAGGGCTATCCAATCAACCTTTTTTGGGGTAATAGATTAATATTAAGTAACTTTATCATCGTGTGTCACAACAAATTTGATTTGAAATTCCTGATTTTCTGTTTTTAATTGAAGAAAGTTAAAAGGTAACCGAAGTTGGTTATAAACATATGTTTCTTTTGTAAAATGATATACGAATGTCAATAACCTTGTAAACCTGTTTTCTATCATTTTCCCAATAATATAGTGAGTGTGTGAGTAGGGGGTTGGGTAGAATTACAATTAGCAAATAGTCTCTTACATCATTAATCACAAACCGAGGCCAATGATTCTTCATTCAGTGCTCTTGAGACATCAAAACAATTTCAAAAACCATCGATGATAAATGGGAGTTTTCGTAATTAAACGAGGAATCTTATAGTCGATGATGTTTTTAATTATTACAGATAACGCTTTTAACAATTGAACTATTTCAAGTGATTTTATTGTAATTAAAAAATGGTGTTTCTATTATTTGACATTATTACACGATGTTTTTGTGTTCTTAAAATTAATGGGAATTGCTGAAATTGATCTCCAAATGTAAAAAAGATATTTTTCTTAAAATTGCCTCTGATTATTAGAATGACTTTCATGTCTGAGGTCGAGAGTAACACTGAGTAAGATTCTCAAATGTATCACGAGGATTTGTAAAATATTATAATCTCATCTCATCACTTTGCCTCCCCTCACCTCACCTCGCCTCCGCTCACCTCAACTTACCTCACCTTAACTTACCTCACCTCACCTTACCTCATCCCATCTCATCAACCTTTCACAGTAAATATGTTTACCATTAACCGTGACTTCCGAACACGGGCTTTAAAAACTGTGATAAACATGTGGGGCAATACGCTGTTGCTTTAAATTAGTAATTATTGTGGTATGCGCACGCTGTTACTAAACACACGATACACAGGTACTTTGGTTCAGTACTAAACGTGAGAGCAAGAGAGAAAGTTTACAAACTATCCACTAAGCAGTTACCTTTCTTGAGTGTAGTTATGTCGCAGTATGTATTGGACACCCGATACAGTAGTACATGCATATCTCATAAAAACAATGGTTGAAATTGTTGTTGAGACAACGACATTGCAGTGTATTTCAAATTTTCCGAACATCAATTTTCATTATGTTGCGTGTCTGAATTTGTAGGTTAAAGTTGTTGGTAAAAATATTAAATGGTGGACACATTAAGTTCGTTTACTATTTTTTTAGAAGTTTACAAGTAGGCGTGACATACAAAGCCAAAATAAATGGAATTATTAAATCTTGAATCGAGCTTAGATTTTTATATGATGATTAACGCCTTCTGGACTGAAGATTATAAAACTGAGATTGGAAATCAGTTTCAAATGTTAAGCATCTGATGAGCTGAAATGGTGAGCAGTCGCAACTTCTGCCAATCAGATGCTTGAGATTTGAGACTGGCTTCCATTCTCAGTTTTATAACATTGGGACCTGACTTTCCTAAAACAGTCAACGAACGTTACCATTAAATTTTCGACCAAAATAATTAGGAAACCAACCTATAGAAACCAAATCCGGCACTCAGCATTACGAAATCTAATGTTTGAAAAAAGTCTAGAAAATAACTGCAATAACATAATACGATGGAATGTGTTTAGGACTACGAAAGTACAGGAAATGGCCTTAAACCCCAATGTTTTTTTTTCCCTCGAATCCTTCACCGACAAAAGTAGAATCATGTTTTCTTCCTCTGTTGTTACGTACTTTTTCACTTTTATGGCCTCATTGTACGAACAATCCATATTCTGATCGATGTAAGAAGAGATTCTAAAGAGTCAAACCTTTTTGGAATGAGAAAAATGAGATATTTTAATCGTCGAATGTCACGTTTATTGTTTGGTAAACGTATGTCTGTAAATAAAATTTAGTTTAGTCCGCTTTGTACCGGTATACTTGTCAGAAAAATGTTTTATGGAAACACTTTCCTTATTTGACTCGTCACCTTGAATGCCACGCTTCAACAATTGACGTTTGGACGTCACTGAATATAACTACAGTAGAAGGGAACTTAAAATATAACATTATCTTTATTAGAAAGAATCAGGGCTGAATGTGAAAAAACTGAGATTGGAAACCAGTCTCAAATCTCAAGGATCTGATTGGCTGAAATGGCGGCTGGTCGCAGTTTATAACATTGGGCACAGTTTGTTTTAGATTAGCCGGAACTGTTACATAAGACACAAATTTAAATTGCGAACTGGGTTTGATTGGGTCTATTTATTACAGGGATGAACAGTATTTAAGTTAGTACTTCAAGACTTGAATACATAAGAAGTACCCGATTAAGTACTTAGCACTCACTTTTGTACGATTTGTGTGCATACTTAAGTACTTTTATTTAGTACTTTCAGAGTACAGAACGTTATGTAGTTGTTATAACTTATTAGTATTGGTAAAACATGGAACTTGATGTGTTTTTTTTAAATTTAATGTAGATTCTAGTATATTAAGTTTTTCGGCGTTAGCTGTCTTAGCTCACTTTTGACCTAATTTATTAACCAATGAAGTGTTGTAAATAACACTCGTATTATATCATTATGCAGCGGGAAAATTAAATAGAGTATTTCGATTGGTAGCTATTTCCACCGGAGAGGCATCTAGCAGGGTGAAGAGGTATCTAGTGGGATTTTCTGGACGAATGATGGGTCATAATATATTATTACTATGTAACTATTACTTGATTATCTTTACTATAGTACAATTAGGCCGGCGCAAGGGATATGTTGCCCGGCTTTAAATAGAGGTGTTTAGCGAATGCTGAGAACCATGTGGCCTGGCTTTATATATAGATCGTTGAGTAATGAACGGGAACCATGTTGTATGTACGTTAAGATCAAGGTCAGGCTATTTATAATTGAGTATATAAATATAGATACTGAATTGAATTATCTCCCCTTAACTATAAATATAAATATAAACATGTATATATATATATAGATTATATAAATAGATCGATGAGTCGGTGTTTTCTTTTAATTATGCGAATTGAAAGTTTATTGTTGTAAGCAGTTATAGAAAGAGTGTACATGTAGTAAGAGACATTGTTCAGATAGTTATTCTTGGATGATATTGAAGTTTGTGTTCTGTTTACGAATATTGGCAATCCTATGACTTGATTTTTGACGCGTGAATGTGACCTTTATTATGATGGTTCTTTGTTTACAAACGTTTCTGATGTTGAAATTGACGGTTCTAGTGGGTTTCTGATTTACAAGAAGGCGATTTCGTGTCTATAAAGTAAATAATGATTGTATTTACCATTTTTGTAGGTTTTTTTCTGTTGTTCAGAATAATTGTGACTCATCCCCATCCCCTCCCATTACCCCCCCCCCCCCCCCCCCCCCCTTGTTTACATGATCAAGATGCTGAATATAGAAAGTTAGTATAGATTTTTCATCCGGAAAGTACCAAAGGAATTGCCATGTACGTGGTAGGACAATTTTGAAAGATACTGTTAAATTTAAATAGAGCAAATTCATTTAATGTGGTTAGTGCTATGATAATACCTGCATGAACTCTTACACCCAACATCTAACATCTTTTAAATGTCGTCCACATATAACACATCTGTGTTATACTTTTCTTGTTAAACTATTAGTTAATACACTGTTTGAAACGATTATTGCTGTGACGTTTAGATCTTTTCTATTCTCTTGTGTTGAAAGATGTTGAAATGAGGTACACTACAGTACTCGTCATTGGCTAGGATTTTTTGTCAACAACATTACAGTCACTCTTTTATATCAACCTATACAAAATGAAAATGAAAGTAAGTGGAAATGGCTTAAAGAAAACGATGTTACACTTTGACTGTCAAGCTGAAAATTTAAGTAATAAAATCTGCGAGCTTGAATTATATTTGAGTAATATTTGTGAGTATTTAGTTATTGGAAATTTATCCCAGCTCTTTCAGTAATTGAGTTTTTCTCAACAATTTGAATATGTTAGACAGTATCACTATTCTGAATAATATGTTGCAAAAATTAAAAAATTGAAAATAAATTGAAGATCCTATTTGCAATAGATGCAAAAAATCGTCAATATATCCAACCGCAATATTTTCTTGAGATGATTCTGAAATGAAATGCCAACGAGAAGGTGCAGTGGTAATATGCAAGGTGATTGTAATATGGGTGATTATCGATATATCAGATATATCAGACCTTTTTATAGACCCCTGTCGCCATTGTCATTTTGGATGAAGGGAAGAGAAAGGTGTTTAAAATTCAAAGTTAGTTACTATAATAGAGACTTACCTCTGCCAAAGCTAAGACAGATGCAAAGAATGTTTATGTTGTTTATACAAATGTAGAAGCTGACATTTAAATTTGAAGGTAAAGGCGAAGTGGCCAAAGCCCAATCTAATCGAAGTTCTGAATGAATATCAAAACTTCTCTATAAGAACAGTACGGTTAGCACAAACACGGTACACACAACATTGACTATATACAAGCTCTTAGTCTCTTGTTAATGACGCACGTGAAACAATCCCTAAAGGCTTGAAAAAGTGTAATCGGTACGATAGCAGAGGCAGTGTATAACCTAGGGTGTGATGATTCTGATTCTGATCAGCTACAAGAAGATGTAGCAGTATTAAATATGGGATAGATAAAAAGAAAATTGGAAAGACATTGAAAACTACAGTTGTCAAAATATTGTGTGACATATGTAAAATAAACAATGTTAATATTATTTAGAGCCTACACAGGACGGAAGTCTATTTTACCAAGGACAGTGCAGAACAAATATTTATGTAAACAGCGATAAGCAAAGCGGTTTGCAGCTTAATTTCGACAATGGCTTCGCTTTTCACTTTTCAGTGGTCTCTTTCTGTTGCTATTGACCGTTATAGTGAGAACAGAAAATCTGTTTTGATTTAGTTTTAACAGTAAAGCAAAACCTCTGCCTAAGGTGAAAGCAGCAAAATGATCAGAGTTTAAACACTTCAAGTTTGACCACCACATGCAATGTAATGAAAACGAATATCTCGGTTAAATATTCTTAATACACTTCTTTTATATCTAATTCATGTTTAGAGAAGAAAGTAACTGTCAACGCGGGTACTCTTTAGTTTAATGATCTTGGACAGATCGACTTGACAATGAATGATTGCACATTACGGTATGGATTCCAGTTACGACTGCAGTAGGTATATTAATAGTAATCTAAGTGTAATAAACCATTATGGCTATATTTGACAAAGTGGAACCTAATTAATATTACAGGAAATATAAAAGAGTTATCTTTAAATGCGCAATTTCTACCACCATTTAAAGTCAACAATTGCTTACTGCAAGTTGCTTTCATAATCATGCATGAACATACTTCTGACAATTATTGTCACGAAATATGTAACATTTATATCGATAGCAACATCTTCATGGTTACCTTCTTAAAAAGTTTAGTCCCAGAAAATAATAATGTAAAATGACAAAATAAAAATGAACCTTTTATTTGTAAATTGATCAGACAATTTCAATGGAAAAATACTTTTGATGAATGTGAAACATGTGATGTGAAATATAACTATTATTTTGTTAGTTTCGTTATGACGCACACATCATTTTGAAGGACTGTTTTACGTTTCGTTTCGTTTATTTGGCAACTCGGCATAAGCAATGCCTATGGCCATTTACATTTAGAAAAATATATTACCACGGCATACATTAAACAGACAGAAATGACAAAAGTAAATATAAATTTTACATGGAGAAAAGACATGTATTTAATACACACAAAACTTACAGTATTACTCAGGTCACTTAAAATGGTTCAAAATAATTAGTAAGCAGGGTTTTTTTTCAACGGCTTCCTGTCAAATTTACATAGTAAAAGACATTCATATATAAACAGCAGATATCTTTGCTTGTAATCGTTATCTTTTATTAACTGTTACTATATAAAAATGCAATTAAACCAATGAATAATTTTGATAATTTGGCCAAGATGACGTATATAGTAAAGCCACATACAGATTAAGTCAGAAAAGAAATTATAACACAATAAAGAAAGCACCTGTGAAGACTGCAGTGCAGCCATGGTACCAAACCCCCTACCGATCTGCTCTATGCTCCGTGTTTCTGGCATAGCGATTAAGCAAGTTGTCAAAAAGAGTGTAAAATGCAGGGGTTACAAGGATCCTAGAAGTTGTCAACGAGTTTTTAAACTTAAAGTAACTATTGTTAATAATAAAAAGTAACTATTGTTATTAATAAATATTAACTATTGTTATTAATAGGACTACTGATAATGATGACATTGGTAAAACGACTAATTAATTCAGGTAAATGATCTGACAACAAGGAAGTCTAATAATTAAAAATGAAATTTACGGCTTGTAAACAATAAGAATAAAGACAACCGGTAATCGTTCAAGGTAAATGAACCTGTCCTGACCTAGTGTGCATTTATTGGATAAAACAAGCAAATTTACATGGTGCGCATTTAATTTCCCTTGTATCTTATGTTATAACAAAGACAATAAATGTCGCGTTTGTTTCTTTTTAATAACAAACACAAAATATTGACACGTTTTGTTGAAGGCAATTATTCAATATATCATCCGTCCCAGTTGATTTCGTAGCCAGTAACACGTTCGTCAAATGATGAATTAATAATTAAACTTAAGAATGAATCTCGAATTATTTTGATTTGTGTCCTTTCGATAATGCACTGAATTTCTTTGCCGTGAAACACATTGATTAATATAATTTATTAAAAGATTTACGGTGCATTTCACACAACATAATATGTTTTGACATTGGAATAATTGAAAAAAAAACAACAACACACAACAGGACATGTTTTTGTGAACATTCATGACACAAGCTTTTCAAAGCCAGTTGTTGTCATAGAAGAAGTAACGTTAAGATGTTAAAGCACTGCTTGTTTTTTGGAATATTATTTTCGGTTGTTATCGTGGGTGTACAGAGCCAATGGGGCTGGGAACTTCCTAGTAGATACGCATGCGTGGAAAGACCTGGTAGGTGATTTAAATATATTCACAAACAAATTGCGTGGTTAAGGTTACTCATATCACCAAATTTAATGGCGTAATGCCTTAAAAAGAGACCTGTGTCATAAATATATTAATATTTATCATAGAATAAATTACACCCTTTAGGCTAATAGTCAAAACTACATTTTATAATGTAATGACATAGACTCAACTTTTTAAACGTGCCTTGGATTCTGGCAAAGGTTTTGCTGATTATACGAGTAGCGAATGTACACACGTGGACAAGTGTAATAAATGCTTTGTATTTAAAACAACAACAACAAAAAACAACAGTTTGATGAGCCTCGTGCTTACAAATAATTAATATAATAACGTGTTAACTTTGCTTAGTGATAATAAGTTTATTAAAAAATATAATATTGTAAAATGAGTCAATCATGCCTTCACGCTGGATTTTGGCGCGAGAAAACCTATTAACAACTAGCATTTCCAACCAAATTCAAATATCATAGAACGTTGGAGGCAACGTTTATCAAACATTTTTCTGCTTCATTTATTTTAATGAGAACATTTCATAATTCTTTTTGTTTCTCAAGATCAATTTTAAATCCTTAATGAACTTAAAAAGATTGATTGCTTTCCAGCAAGACCGATAATTGGCAACGTGTCGCTGACATATTGTTGACATAACCCATGTCTTCATGTAATTAGTGATCACTTCGAACTGGGTTAACAATTATTGTTGTGTCAATACATCTGAAATGCATGTTTATATCATTAGAATTTGACAACAAGGAACTTAACATATCAAAAACGTGTTATGGTTACAAATAACTGGTGTTTCGAAATTTTAATAAGTGAAAAGAAGTTATCGATAGTGTGACTATATTTTAAGAGTATTTAACTGGGCCAGGGCCCAAGATCATAAAACTAAGATTTGAGATCAGTCTCAAATCTCAAGGATCTGACTGGCTAAAATGGCGATTGGTCGCCATTTCAGCCAATCAGATGCTTGAGATTAAAGACTGATCTCCAAATTTAGTTTTATGATCTTGGGCACAGATGGTTGCATTACTAGAAAGGTAATATTTACTTCAAGATCCGACAGGAACTTTTTCTACGGCGTTGCTTTTAAGATACATTAATAATCACCGCACAAATACATTTTTGTAGCTGACACTGCTCTTATGTAATAGACAAAGTGGTGCAATTTTGAAAACCAAAGGACATGGCAAATAAGACAATACTGCAAGGCTCGGTTTGATTGAGCCTGTTAATGTACATGCAATTATAAAATACAAGTCAGCAATGACAACTTTGTAAAGTTGGAAGTATTGGTGGTTATTTTGCAAACGGATGTTACCCCGTGCATCTGTTTTTAACATTTCATAAACCAGAAAACGTACTAATTTAAACTAGAATTAGCATGTTTAAATCGTACAACCTTTCAGTGCAAAAGACTTACTTATGACAATTAACAACTACCTAAGCATGCATGAACACGCCCAGCAATATAATATCAATTTACCCGGTGTAACCACAGGGTCTATCAAATATAAAAACGTAAGAGAACCATTACATTCTGCCATGTTACAAAAATTGAATTTTATATTATTCTTCATATTCCCGCGTACAACAGTAAATACAATGACATGTGTGTTTTAAACTGCATCGGGTTACATTTAATTCTGCAGTAACAAACTAGTCAAGTGCACGCCAGTGTTAGTGACACATTTATCAGTTTTGTTTTGTGAACTTGGAACAGGATGTTACGTTGCCTGTGTGTTCATGTCCTTATAATTTCATTACAAGAAAATGGCCATAAATCGCCACGGCCACTTATAACACGCATAAGAAAAAAAATGAATATAAACATGGAGTCTTTCTGTCTTCTATGAAGATTATTTATGTATTCAGTTAAGTCCTTTAAATATTTATCGTGTTAATCTTAATATTTTTTTAGAACTGCGCACTCAAAACACGTCCACCCAGTGTGTTTTTCAATTAGTTTTTCTTATCGAAATTAGATTTATGTCATTTTCAGCCAATTCATTAATTATTGTCAGTTGGCGATTTCCTTGTTGTACTTGAATATTTTAGCAAGTGTTTTATATTGACGAATACGGCCAATTCCGTTAATAAAAATTTATTTGGAATAAACAATAACAACAACAACAACAACAACAATTATAATAATGACTACAACAATAACAACAACAACATAGCATTTTCAAAGTGGAATGTAAAAAGTTTTAATTTAAAATATTCAATAATTGTTGCCTTTGATCATGTTGATATTTTATCATTAAATAAACATATTTACAATGATTCATGCTGTGGCATGATCGATTACTGAAATTGTTCATAATTTAACAACTTAACGAATGAACTTTTTACAAAATGACATAAAGGTATGCAGATTGTTAAGGAAATTCGTAACATACTGTTTTCAATTGAAATAAAAAAATGCACCAAAACAGCAACTGGATTTATTTCTCAGATTGCCACAAAAAAGAAATTTTTCGGGCTACTACACCGCTTTATTCAATACAAGTTACATAAAACTAACAAGAATGTTTTAAAAATATCAGTAGGAAAAAAATTGTGAATGTTACTTGTTTGTTATCCCGCCACACCCACCTCCCCACCCTTGCATGTACAGGGTCCAAGCCTGACAACTGTATAGGTGCTCAGCACGCACGCTCGATACACCTTCATATTTGTGTTGAGGGTCAGCTTAGAAATGTCCCACACCGCTTCGCTAGGCGGGTCATGGCTGTTGCTGCTTTGCCTATCCTCACGTTAAGCTCGGCATCAAGGGTTAGGTTGTTAGAGATTGTGGAGCCGAGGTATGTCCTCTAGGGTGTGAGCGGTGTTGACATTCTGACTCTGAGCCATGATGTTGGTCTTCTTAAGGCTTCTTGTACTCTACATGAAAATATATCTTTACATCTTATTGCTTTAAATGACTGGAGACCCAAATATTCTTTAGTGTTTCGCATGTACTCTTGTATATAATTTTTTGTCATGAAAATTTTGGCATGCCGTCAAACATGAAACAGTATGTGGCATCGTATTTTATACCAATCCTTGGTCAACTGAGCCAATACGAAAACGTAACAAAAACATTGGAAACATTTTGTTTAGTAATACTATATTTTATCCTTAATTAAAGTTGTGGTATTTGCAAATATCTGAACATTTGATAAAGCGAGATGGGTTTTTTTCACGCTGGTCAAGGTTATATACTTTTTTTTATTAATAATGAGGAGGTCGATATTTTTACATAAGCGTCCTCAGAAAGATTATTTGACTGTGAAATTAATTACTTTAAGGCCTATGATGCAAAGAAATAAGATTCAGTTACTTAAATATCCTTTTTGAAAATTACCACCGTTACAATTAAAAAAGAACACAATACAACTGTTAATAAGCAGCAACCAAATCTTTTTTTTAAGTTTTCTTTTTTAAACCGATAGATAATGAGCAGATTACGTAAAAATGAACATATGAGTATTCAAATCCCTCCAGATATTTGCACTAATTGGCATCATTAAAGTAGTAGGAGTTTCCAATAATATTTTTTTCAAGTTTTCATGTTGGCTCAGTAAATAAGCATTTGTACGAAACTTGATACCGTTATACAACATAGCGAATATTATTCATTCAAAAGAGAAATACTATACACGCAAAATTAAGTAGCAAGGAAATCACTATTAAAATCCCAAATAGTAGACTAGAAGCAATAGAGCTTTCTGGGCCAAAGATCATAAACCAGAGATTGGAGACCAGTCTCAAATCTCAAGCATCTGATTGGTCGCTATTTCAGCCAATCAAATCCTTAAGATCTGAGACTGGTTTCCATTCTCAGTTTTATAATCTTTGGGACAGATTAAACATTGACAATCTCTGTAGTACGAAGATTGTGACATTAAACACTACGAACAAAACTATTCAGTGACACTACGCATCTGCCTGTTATGTTCACGTTCTTAAAATACAAATGTTTACAAACACCTCGTATAAACAGTATGCTAAGTATTAATTACTGTCAATGATTAACACAATTTTTAACAGTAAAATATCAAAAATTCTTAATTACATGTAGTAAATGAAATACTACTGAATATATGAACAGCGGTTTAGCAGGTGGTTTGGTATTTTACAAAAAAGTGAAATACACTCAACAAAAGTTCTAATTGGTCATCAATTGTATTTGTTAATACTTATAGGTTATTATACATTTTACTGTACAACACGGGAATATATTTGGACGAGTACACAGCTTGAAAAGTTATATTGGATCCAATACGGGAATATATTGGACGGTCACGTGGTACAAATGGAGATTGTCGATTGGTTACATTTATTAGATATATAATAATAGTTAATAATGCTAGTTTCGTTTCTTCCCTACGTCAAGAGAGGTTGTGGAAAAAACTGTTTTGTCTTGAAATCAATGCTCTAATGTCTTTTTAATCTTTATTGATTGTTTTCTTAAATTAATCCAATACCATTTACTTACACCGCACGGTCAAAATTAGAACAGTTTTTAATTCAAAGGGAGGTAATTTTAAAATTGGATACTTTGAAGGGGATTTATTTAAACAAATGTGTTGTTGATTAATAAGTGTTTATGTTTTTCCTACTAATGAGAGGTCCTATTAAAACAAAACAAGAAATTAAGAGCAATTTCTGTTTTCTTGACCTTTTTATGCAAGAAATGCATTTTTAGCAAAATTAAGGATAACTCTCGCCAAACTGTTCCAAAGTCAATTTTTACAAGATTAAAGCTTAAGTTGAAGACCGTTGTTGGCCTTAAATCATAAATAAAAAGTGAATTCAATGTTTTTTTTAATAAAAACATACGGACAAAGAGTGACCAATTAGAACTTTTGTTGAGTGTATGCATATCAGGAATCGCCACATTCAGAAAAAACAGCCTCCCCACACAGTCAAGAAGAAGAGAGAGGGAGAGAGCATGGTTAATTAAATGATCAGTTTCAAAAAGGACACCACAAACAAGTTCAACTTTACCTTATGAATCCACCAAATAAAAAACTTCCAATGAAGTATGTACAATAATACTTTAGAAACTCCAGATACTCTTTTTGTAGTCTTTTTTAGAAATATCTCGTGCATATAACAGTGTTGCACACACTGCATCAATAAAAATCAATAACACACAAATACCGAAAGGTAACTATTTATAAACAAGTAAAAGGCATTCATATGGGTACTGACTGTGCACCCTTTGTTGCGAATTTGTTTTTACACTTCTACGGAGCAGCCTTTAACTGATAATTTTCTTTCGAAAAACAAGATAACATTATAATTAATAGATAATAATAAATAGCCTTTAACAACAGCGCGCGGTATCTCGTACGATTGACAAGCAGAGTTGTTAACCTATTTACACAATTAATATATCATTCTACTTTCAGTGCAAGCAATTTGCAGACTTCAGCCAAATCCGAGCCTCCCGATATATCCCGATATAACTGGTGTTGTGGTCTTCACACAAAGAATTGTAAGAAATTCGCAATATGTTATATTAACAGGTCGTTTAACAATTAAGTAAAAAAAAGTTATGTTCGTGAATTTTGAGTACATAATACATTATGCTTGAGTGTAATGTATGTGTGTCATACGCGGTTAGGCCCAAGTTTCGAAATCCTTCTTCACAGTTTCAATCGCTACAACTTAGTAAGATAGTCTTACTTTGATCTTATTTCACTTCAATACACACAAGTTACTCTACTTAAGATCTATTCAGGACCATGACTCTTGATTATAAAGTGTGTGTTTATTCTCAACTCGAATAAAGCATGAAAATTTGATGTGTCATGTTTTATCAAGTTTGAGCACAGAATTGAGCGCCTAGCCAACCATGCAAGAGACAGACACAGTACATACCACCCGTATCCCCAAAAAAGATAGTTGATGTATAGATAGTCATCCACAATGATTGACTTTTTGCATGACTTCAAATTAGTATATAACCATCGAGGGAGGTAATTGAAACTAATAACTACACTGAATAAGAGATTGGAAGACACGATTTTCAGGGAATTGTCATTGTTTGATCACATTTAACAAAATCTCACACCCCATTTAATTTTGGTAATTTGTTTCTTTAAGATAGTCAAAATGTTAATGTGTTAACTTAAAAATTATCATACGTGTATGTTAAGCGTTGTATTCAAATTAAGAAACAAATACATATTTACTATTTCCCCACTTTTCAAGTACACAAATTTTATCCGACATTTCGGTTACCCGCCCCGCCCCCGCCACTTCAAACGGCCTTTAAATAGAGATACCCTGTCTTTTCTGTAAATGCTCTTTGCAAAAAGGGAATTTTACCATTTGTGTATTAATGAACTGGGGTTATAACTTTTTTCTTTGGAACTTTATTTTCCATTAATCATTACAATACAATAAAAATAAATTTACATTTGCAGACATGCTACGGACACTACTCCTTACAAGCTAAGATAAGTATCACCGGTCTGCCAGCTGATGGTAACTGGACATACCATGGATTACACGTTCACAGGTCTGGCGATATGTCTAACGGCTGTGAATCGATGGGGGAACATTATAATCCATATGGTACGGTACACGGATCGCAAAGAGATTCTTCGAGGTAAGTTGAAGCGTCTCAATCAACGAGTAAATATCAGTATGGTACGGTACACGGATCACAAGGAAAGTTGAAGCATCTTCAGGGAACATTGAAGTTGAAGCGTCTCAACCAACAGAGAAACATTACAATCCGTATGGTACGGTACACGGATCACAAAGAGATACCGCAAGGTAAGTTGAAGAGTCTCAACCAATGAGGGAGAATAACAATCCGTATTGTACGGTACTCGAATCACAAAGAGATAAATTATGTAAGATAGGTTGAAGAGTATGAAAGAATAAGGCAACATTATGGTTTGTATGGTACGGTACACGGATCACAAGAAAAATTGAAGATATCTTCAGGGAACATTATAATCCGTATGGTTCGGTACACGGATCGCAAAGAGATACTGCAAGGTACGTTGAAGCGTCTCAACCAATGGAGAAACATTACAATCCGTATGGTACGGTATTCGAATCACAAAGAGATACTGCAAGGTAAGTTGAAGCGTCTCAGTAAATAGGGAAACATTATAATCAGTATGTTACGGTACTCGAATCACAAAGAGATACTGTAGGTTAGGTTGAAGCGTGTGAAAAAATGAGGCAACATTATAATCCGTATGGTGCGGTACACGGATCACAAAGAGATACTGTAAGGTACCCGGTAAGTTGAAGCGACTGAGACAATAGTCGATGAGGGAACATTGTAATCCGTACGGTATGGTACACCAATCACAAACAACTACTGCATATCAAGTTGAAGCGTCTGTATCATTAGTTGAAACTTGAAAGGTGCTAGTGTACATTTGGTGATAATACTTCGCAAAATTTTATTTACTGTGACTTTACATATAATTTTGTGACAGCTCTACTTACAAATTTGACGGGATAAGTAGAATCAATTAAGTAAAAAATAAAAATGTATGACTTTTTTTATGAAATTTAGGGTTTTTTTCAATGAGGTTTGTTCAGTTCTTCTTATATCAGACATGACTATATTTTATACTGCACTATGAAAACATTCCTATTGTTATAATGAGTTCAACAAGAGGGAAAATGCATACAATTGTAGATCAGAAAACGTACCCGTTGATAATCCAAAAGGAAGCGCAAGGTCGTTAAATTATTTGCTTTAATTTTCAACGTTTTCTGATAAGTCGTTTGACGTTTTATTTTGCTTCATCAGCCTGTATGTGTGGCTCTACACAGTCATTATCAATCATGTTAACAATATAACTGTTGTAAGACTTTTAACTTTTATTCGTGATTTGTCACAATAGCAAAAATAACCCAAAAATGTTGTAATTTGTCAAAACTTCACGACACGTTTTTTTTAGATGTAAGATGGATTCGATCTTAAATAACAAATGCGCTATTTCTTAATGTCACTGTAAACCCTCTGGATATTTTTTCATCTACTTTCGGAAATTATTAAATACTGTTATTTAAAATGGTTTGTTATATCAGACTTTTATTACCATATCATGACCAAACACAGCCTATTTGAACCATTAAGTAGAATATTTCTTCCACTTCAAGCACTTTTGATTGTATTTCAAATAGAAGAAAAGGAGTTAAGCAATGCTATAGTTAACATTAAAAAACCGGAACTAGAACCGGTTTGTGAAAAAAAACAACATTTCCACTAGACTCCCTATTATCAACAATCAACGACTTCATTTTAACGAAGAAAGTACAAAGCTATGAAACAAAATAAATAATTACTGACTACATTTTGACGTTATTATTTTTATTATTATTAGTAGTAGTAGTAGCAGTAGCAGTAGCAGCAGCAGCAGTAGCAGTAGCAGTAGTAGAAGTAGTAGTAGTAGTAGTAGTAGTAGTAGTGGTATCATCCACATCATCATCATCATCATCATCATCATCATCATTGTAAATATAATTGCAATTATACTTAAGGACTTTGAAAACGCACCCTTGGGATAAGTGTATTTTAACTTGGAAAAGGCCTTTGAAATGAAATGTTTCACATACCTTTGTAAAGTACAATTCATTGCCGTCAGTTTGATAGTAAAATATTTAAGATTGGTCTATTTATACAAAAGATATTGCGAGTTAAAGACAGTAACCCTAAAATCAAAAGTAACACTTCACGCCTATAGAGCTTGCATTACAATTAAAGGCATATCATTGAAAACGAACGCTTGTATTGGCTAAAGTGTTACTTTTGATTTCAGGGTTACTGTCTTGAACACGCGATATTTTTATTATCAATGAACCAATTTTAAATATTTTGGTATCAAAATGACGGCAATGAGTTGTACTTTACACAGCTATATAATATGTTTGATATAAAAGGCGTCTTCTATGTTTATATACACTTATCCCAAGGGTGCGTTTTCAAAGTCCTTAAGTATATTATTATTATTATTTATTATTATTATTATTATTATTATTATTATTATTATTATTATTATAATCGTAGTTTTGTAGTGAGTATGGTTTGTTCGTTTTCAGTCGGAGACATGTAGGAGATTTTGGAAACGTTGTAAAAGACCCTTACGGAAACATTCAAGGAGCAGTTTTCGACAATCTGGCAAGCCTTGTTGGCCGAACTTCAATTCTGAGAAGAGGTGTCGTGGTAAGGTCTTTACGGATCACTATCTGCTTGGCTTGACTATTCTTGCAAAGCGAAAACATCTTTATACAACTAAACCACGATAAAACTAACAAATTGAAATGGGTAAACTCGATACAATTTGTTTCTGCATCTAAAGTAATAAACACGTGTGTCAGTGTTAACTAATAAAACGTCTTTTTTGTTTGCTTCACTTCAAAGCTTACCAAAGCGTACCCTAAAGCCAATTCAAGGTACCTTCACAAAGCTTATTCAAGCTAACCCCTTAGAAATAAACTAAAGACACCTCCACCAAAAGCTTATTCAAGCTGCCTCCACAATAGCTTATTCAAGCTACAGCTAATTTAAGCTACCTCAGCAAAAGCTTATTTAAGCCACCTCCACAAAAAGTAATTGAAACTTCCTTCACCAAAGCTAACTTAATCTACCTCAACCAAAGCTAACTCGAGCTACCTACACCAAAAATCAATTCAATCTACCAAGCTAATTCACGCTACCAAGTTACCTTTGGCAAGATAGCGAAATTAAAGCTTACGTTCTCTTAAACTTGCCGTCTTGTTTAAACGTACTTTCTTCTGGAAACTTTAACAAATTAAATGGGTGCTTTTTTATTATCTTCATTAAAATTAGCTAAGTTTGTATCATACTATCTACATTGAAGTAAAACATGTTTATCATCTTAAATGTCCTCGAACTTTTCCTATTAATGTTAATAATACTGTTTGACAAATTAAATTTGTACCGCAATAGTCAAGTACAAATGTATGACAACACTTTTGTTCGCTCTAGTACATGGTGTTATCTAACGTTTTGAAATTTGAAACTCTTGATTAAAATAAGAACAGCGACACTTAATATTCTCCTTTTTTCTTTCATTGCAACCTTGAAAATCTCGCGCAATAAATATCCCGTCGCCGCAAACTTTTTCAACGTGTTAACATTATGATGAAAAAAGTTACCTGGTCGGGTATATCATAAATATCTTATTACATGTATCAAATCCAAATTTATTTGTAAGAAAAAAAGGTTTATATTCACATAATTATACAAAACAGAGCGATTAATCCAGATGCACTATTTAAGCATGTCCCATCAGTATTTTTCCTAAGCACTGTTTAAGCATGACCTTTAAATATCAACTTAAGATTAGTTTCATGACTGTACTTGTGAGTTACTGCTTCCGGGTGAAAAGTATAGTTTAGGAAATGTTGAAGCATTACAGTTTTCGGCAAAACGTTGGTCTGTCCTAAAGATAGGGACGTTGTTTCCAGTCCTCGGTCCTATACAGGCGCTATTTCTCAACCGACGGCCGTGTTTTCAGGGATCCTTGAGCGAAGTTTGACCGAGAAGTCGGCGTTTTGAATTCAGTGTTCAAGCAATATAATAAATTATATAACACTATTATTATTATTACAGTATTACTATTGGTATTATTGTAAGTGTGCATGTCACAGTCACCGTGACAGCTGGTCACCGTAACATTTTGATTTAAAAATTAAAATAATTTTTTTGTATAAAGAATTGTATTTTTATCAATATATTTTTTAATCAAAGCGATTGGAGAACTTTTATTTAAAGAAATGTATACGTCATTATATATGGTGGCGTAAAACTGTTTTTAATGTACGCTTTGTATTGAACTATCCCTGGTTATTGGGTAACTCCATATAGCTCTATTTATTGTTTATTTCCAGTTGCACGAAGATCAGGATGACCTAGGGCGTGGTATGGACGAGGAGAGTTTACGTGGGGGTAACTCGGGCAGGCGAATAGCGTGCTGCTTCATCGACCCCTTGTAACATTCAGCTTACTGTATATTGTCAGTTATTAAAGAGGATAATGGGATACTGTGTCTTTAGTATTGATGTTAATTATCGTAATCGACTTGCAAAAACATTCTAATATTTCTTCCTAACAGGTCGATGGTGCTTATATAATGTTTTTACATTAATGGGATAAAAAAACCTTGAGCGAAAGACTGAAAAAAGTGTTTGTTTTTTTCCAATCATTCCAGCCATTACGTCATAAAATAATGGCAATATTTTGTCATGGATCCTGCATGTGTTGAAAGCTGCAAATTATTATGTCGCTTGTGATAGTGCATCATATCGCCAAGATCCTCGCCGATGTCGCCGGGTAGTCCAGAATGGTAATGTGGCCTATAACTTAAACAGTATTTGCACTATTCCAATGAAAACTTGGACTGGAAACAAACTGGAAAGTCCAGAGAAGGGTTTCCTCCTAAGATTGTATAGTATGATTTTTACTTTTTAGAAGATCGTTTTCTGTTTCCAGTGTGCTGTAATTAGTTGGATGCGCACACCATAATATTTTCACTATTAAACTACATCTTAAATTTTTTTCCGTTTTCATTTGAAGTTGTTACAATTTAGTTAACTTCAACTTTAGGGTAACTCATGGTCTCCGTTCTGTACCTCGCACATGCACAATTCCTTCCATAGCACCTCATAGTTATTCGAGCGTATAAAGTGTACATGCAATTTAAAAAAACTCCCAGTGGAATTCCGTGTAAAGGAAAAAAGTGAGATGCAAGATGTGGAACAATGTCTTGAAGAACTATTGAACAAGAAAAAGCCACAATGCGACGAAACCAAGTTTTCTTCTTAATTTTTGTGAAAAAGGGGCATAATTATGACAAAATACAGTCAAGAGTTATGAAACTTGTCCGGATAACTGCTGTTGTGATCTCAGACAACTATGTTAAGTTTCCAAGCTCTATCTTGAATAGTTACTAGGAAAAATAGTGAACTTTAACAACAAGGTTATGTTCACTAGTGATACCCCCGCTTTGAGGAATATGGCGTTTCAAAATGTAATTTGCATATTTCATATGTGTAAAGAGTGTCAAATTTTCCGACTATTTACCTATCTAAAAAATATAACTACCGGTATATAAATATCAGGCCGCTGCATGTTATAGTGCCTTAGGAAAATGCGACGGAAATTGCGCATGTATGTCATCTATGTGTAAAATTCTAAGTATTCGGTGAATAGGAAGTAGATGAGCAAGGAGCATAAAATCGTTTTACACCATATCGGAATACATGATAAAGCAATATGCAAAAAGAAATTATCAATCAGGCTGCTGCATGTTATAGTTGCTGACAAAGCTGCAAGTATTTCAACTATGTGCAAAAATCTAAACGCTTTACATCATATGGGACTACATGATAAAGCAATATGCAAAATATCAGGCTGCTACATGTTATAGTTGCTTAGAAAACTGCAACAGATTTTTTACAGTCTGACGGACGGAATCACGGACAAGGGTAAAACAGTATACCCCCCTCTTCTTCGAAGCGAAGGTATAAAAGAAACCTCATGAATGTTGAAGCCCGCCAGGCGCCCGCCGCGCCTCAAGACATTCCCCAATCTTATAACCAGGGGTTTCCAAATAAAATCTGGTTAATGAAAGCATTTCATAACATTTGGCTATAGGTCTTGTATCAGCATCATCGACCTTATTCTTTTTCCATAAACTGAACAAAATACAGCACAAATATTCATACAGAGATTCTTTAATTTTATTAAAATAAATACCCAGTCATAAAAGAAATTTATATACTTTTAGCACATGTAACTATATGAATCCTGGAATATCGAATTTATTACACAATAATCTAAAAACCAGCAAAAAACCTGTAAGCAGATTTCAGACTATGTACATATGTACATGGCTTTCTGCAGCTAATGAAATGATGAAGCACATTTAGAAAAATAATACAAAAATTCTTGTAAATTGTTTTTATCATAAAAGCAACATGTTGCATTTCTTAATAAATGATATAAGAAAAAATGGTTTGTCAATAAAAATAAGAAAGAATAAATTGATTTTGCCTTATTAAAGTAATCCTTAGTTTTTGAAATTTAGATATAGTTTATAGTAAAGTAAGGACTTTTACTTCTATTGTGATTCTTACTTCTAAAAAGTTGACAATATGATAGCAATGCTCTTCTCACTGTTTTTTTGTGCTGCTGTTTGAATAGTCAACAAATATCATTTCATTTCCATATTTAGTCAATAAGAATGGATTTCATAACATTTGGCAAGAATTATTAGAAGTTATTAAAGCTAAGAACTACAGTAAATATCTGCTTTCATACTGAGCAAAAGATCCAAAACAATTTCGTAAAGACATAAAAGACTGACAGAATGAGCAAAATGCACAATTCCACCAGTTAGAATTATACGGTTACCCCATCACCTAAAGAATACAAATAAATTGAAACAATCTGTAAAAGGTAAATGCATTTTCAAGTGTGAGGAAATCTTTACACTAAGTCTTTCTTTTCAACAATAATACAAAGTCTGATATGCATAAGCATTAAATTCACAAAATAGATCTTGACAATTATTAGCATGGAACTCCTGAAGTTATTTCTGAGACTGTGCATGAGTCACATACAGATATATAATAATATCTTAGAAAGAAGTTTTAGCATGTTTTTTATGGAAATATAGCACAAAGTTTTATGGATGTTTCTTGAAATACTTCAGCTTCTCATCTTGATCTGGAACAATCTGAAAAAGAAACACATTGAAAAGAATGTTAAGTTACAATAAACTATGATATATTTGAACCAAAGTATGAGGGGTGTTCTAAAAGCAGTCATATTGCAGAAAATATATCCATTTTTAAGTGTCTCAGATTATACCTATACGCATCAATCTGTAACAGTTTTATACAATGAAATAGATATGAAAGACCCTTTCTGTGTTATATGTAGGCCACTGCGATTTTTCCAGTCATAAACTTTAAACAAGTTCACTTCATCATCTTTTCATATTCCTCATTTATAACTTTGTATAAATTTTGATTTCCTATTAGAAGTGTTGTTATTAACCCCTGTCATTTTCTATTACTTAGACTTAAATCCTGCTTAGGACGGTATTGTTCGAGGCCAGAATAGCAGATCAAATTAATTTCATAATCAAATAGACAAGCTTGATAATGAATATCCTTTCTTAATGAAGTATTCAAAGTTTACAAGCATTGGTATTTACTTATCTGTATTAGTTTACTATCTCAACCATGACACTTTGTCTTTACCTTGCTAGCTAGCTAGAGCTTCTAAATATTCATGTGTAATCTCAAAATTGTGTTATGGAAATCTGCACTTTGTTGGCACTGTAACTCAAGTGCACAACGACAAACTGACCAACAGAAGCTAACGTCTGGTTAACAACAAAAAAGGTAGATAATCATGTCCTTTATAAAAAAATTGTAACAGTTTTGGAAGAGTTATCTATACATCACATTGAACAAAGAATTTTCAAGCTGTAGTATATGTGAATAAAATAATGCTTAAATTACTAGTTTTTCACAATACAGTTATGCTAATGCTTATTTAATGCAAAAATTTGGCAAATAATACTCATTTAATGCATTTTCTTTAAAAAGTAATTTGCACACAATCTGTCTTATACAAATATCAATTGGACCATTTAATAAGATTCTCTGCATAAGCGATTAAGGTAAGTAATTCATACTTGCTCATAATACAGTTTTACTGATGATGAGCTGTGAAAATAAAATTATCATTGTTTAAACAATTTCCAAACAAACTTTTATTATATTGTTATAAACAAACAGATGAATAATAACAGGAGACAAAAGTTTAAAAATTTAAATTTTTTGTTAGAAAAGAAATAAAATGTGATCCCTGTTATGTTGTCTTATCCGGGTGTCAAAATAAAGCATTTTCCACTCAAATAAACTAAAAATAATTAATTACAATATCCAGTTCAATGTTCCCTCTAGGGCCAATTAGTGTTATTTTTGCAAAATAACTTTTTAAACATTGACTATAATGAATTTCAAAACACTGCACAAACTATGAATACCATCACACAAGATTTACATTGTTATACAAGTTGAGATTAAATTGTCCTATAGGTAAACACAAGTGGGCATGATTTGCATGCTTTTTGCATGGGTGAGTGACCTCATGGGACTATGGATGATATGTTTGCATTTTGATTTATAAGAGCAATATTTTCAAGTTATTTTGAAAAAATAGAACTGGTTGGCCCTAGAGGGAACATTGAACTGGATATTGTAATTAATTATTTTTAGTTTAGTTGTGTGGAAAGTGCTTTATTTTGACACCCGGATTAGACAATATAGCAGGTACCACATTTTATTACTATTCTAACAAAATTCATTTTTTTCAACAATTGTCTCCTGTATTTATCAATATTCATCTGTTTATAACAATATAAAAACAGTTATTTTGAAAATTGTTAAAAAAAAACAAAACGATAATATTATTTTCACACCTCATCACCTTCTGCACACTATGGTGTACAATTCTGATCGACCTTAAGCGCAGTCATTTTTGCAGGAAATGATGTCCGACTTCCAAATGTCATTTAGTATATTTTGGTGTGGATTAAAATTATGTGGGTTTGTGACACAACAAGACTAAATGTAATACAGGGCCCAAGATCATAAAACTAAGTTTTGAGATCAGTCTCAAATCTCAAGGATCTGATTGGCTGAAATTGTGACTGGTCGCCATTTCAGCCAATCAGATGTTTGAGATTTGAGACTGATCTCAAAACTTAGTTTAATGATCTTGGGCACAGAACTTTGTTATAAATCCATTTAATGTTTCGTTTGTTTAGTTTGATGCCAAGTGAAAAATTGATGCTCCAAAATAATGCTTGTAGATAGGGAAATGACAATCCCAGGCCTACTAGGAGGCCTGAACAAAAATAAAGGTTTTTATAAAGGCTCTAATCTATGGAAATAAAGGACTTTTAGGGTAAAATATTAATAAATAAAGAGTAAATAAAGGCAATTTATGTCAAATTTCTTACCTAATATATTCGGTTATTTACGAAAATAAGTTGATTTATATAAGGCAATTCACATTAAAAAAAAACAGATATCAGAAATAGGCATAATTGATATTAGTTTCATATTGTCTGAATTATACATTATGACTGATACACAAGCAGTATCATAATAACAACACTTAAAAGGGGGAAGAAATACAGTAGTGCAACTATTACTTGCTTAAACTTGGCACGGCAAGCAGTCTGAACAAAAATATAGGTTTTGAGTGAAAATTACAGGCTATTTGGCCATTTTAAAGGTTTTTCCAGATGACTTAAAGGTTTTAAAGGTTTGCAATGAAATTAAAGGTTTTAAAGGTTTCGCTAGGAGGCCTGCAATCCCTTTATTATGCAAAAAGAAAATATAAAATTTAGGTAACTCCTAAGAACATTCATCAATAAAACACGAGATGTTCCTACTGTATCAGATCCTGGTTTCCAGTTAGCAGGACAAACTTCGCCATGTGTATCAGTGTACTGGAATGCTTGAACCAGGCGCAAGGTCTCGTCCACTGATCTACCGACTGGCAGATCGTTCATTGTTATCTGACGCAGTATACCCTTTGTGTCAATTATAAACAGTCCTCTGCAAGATAACAACAATATTTTTAATCTGCAGATCAATTATGTACAGTTTAAATTGTGTGCTATGAAAGATGATGTCATTCCAGGAAATGATGTCATAACAGTGTAAAGACAGCATTAATTAATATGCATCACCATGAAATTAAAGATATCATTTAGTCTAAATATGCAACAAAATCATAATAAAAACAAGAAGACACCACAATGTGACAAAACCGGATTTTCATCTAAAATTTTAAGTGAAAAAGGACATAACTATGACAAAATGATGTCAAGAGTTATGAAACTTCTCCTGGTGTGCTATTGTGATGTCAGACAATTATGTCAAGTTTCAATGCTGTAACTTGAATGGTTACTGAGAAAAAGTGAACTTAAAACAAAAAGCCTAATGAATTTCTTAACCCCGCCCACCTGTCCACTCAACTACATGTTCATATCCCAATCTTATAATCAAGGTTTCCAAAGAAAACTGGTTAAAAAATAATTAATTAATGTTGGTTCTTTCCAACTAAAGCAACAACTAGATTTCAAAAAAATACAAATCTAATGATTTTCTCATAAAGTTGCTCATTATATAAATTAATTTACAGTAAAACCTTGCTATTAATACCACCTCTAGGACTAAATTGGTCTATATAGTGGGTGGTCATAATTTTGGTATGGAAAATGGTGCAAAATGGGAATTTGAAATAGTTGTCTTATATTGGGCGTGATCTTAATTTCTGAGTGGTCTTTATAACAGATTTTACTGCAGTCCATTTCAATTTAAATCAACCTTACTATTTTTTATCCCAGTTTTAATTGTTTATCAATTTGATATCACTGGTTGCACATGTGAAAAAATGAGTAAATATGAAGTAAAACATAAAAGGTGGGAGGTAGAGTATACAAACCTTAGAGTATGACCCAGATCTTCCAGGTAGACACCATAAGCCTTCGAGATTCTGTGTGTAATATCTGACAACAGAGGGTACTTCATGGACCCAAGCCCACCACTGGATCTTGGAGTGTTTATCCTTAAATATGAAAAAAATTAGAGTGTATCCTCAGACACCGACGCCCCCTCTGCTGCAACAACATTTGTTCTAACAAAGGGCCTTATCTCTGGTTAAAATGGCATCAGGAAAAAATCCTTTCTTATGATCATCTACATGTCACATCCTGCTCGATCACTTGTGAAAGTTTGAAAGAAATCCACCTGATAGTTTAGGAGTTGATGCCACAAGAGTTGGAGGATGTACGTACAGACAGGCCATTGCAACTCTATGTGCCTCCCACTGTGGGGGCATAAAAAAACATTATTAAAACTAACCAGGCATGGTCACTGTTATTGAATGGGTAGTGTTCTTGTGCCTATTTTTTTAACAAAACACTCATGCACTTCTTGATTAAACTTTAAAACATTTTAAAGGTCAAACTATATGGGGAGTGTTTGAAAACTTTTGCAAAAGCCTGTTTTCTCAGAAACAGTTACTGAAATTTGAAAATATTTTTCAATTAATAGTCAAACTATTCTCCTTTAAGTTAAACACACTGTTTCAATCTTTGATTCCACTTTTTGAAACAATTTTCATACTTCTCTTTGGAAACTCTATATAGTACAGTATCTGCACCTACCATGCAAGATGAGTATGTGTGCAGGGATTTCAGTAGCTTTTGAAAACAAGGGGTCATTTGATCCCTGTTGAGAATTTTCAAGAGTCATATCTTGTATTAAGTGATACTTATTACTGATAAAATTGTTTTAATTTATTTTCAAGGGTCAAGTAAGTGAAAACTTTAAATTTAAAATGCAAAATCCACAATATTTATCTTTATTCGTGCAACAGTTGTTGACCACTTTTTAAAAATTTGTGTATATCAAAATGATTCTAAGCTCAAAATAAGGTGGGGTCAAAAGTGGAAAAAATAAAATTTTCTTGCATCAAAATGCAAGAATCTGCATCAATTGAAATCACTGGTGTGTCATATATTATGTAGAAGAGTATGCGAACTTACCATGCAAGGTGAGTATGTGGAGAATCTACAGAACATGCTACAACTTCCGTGTTGATTTTCTTGAACTCTTCAAGTCTTTCGTTGAATGCCACAACTTCAGTCGGACAGATAAAAGTACTGAAAAGAAGTAAATAAAGAACTGAAAATTTATAAAGCATTCAGTTAAAAATAACAAAAAACATACTGCAAGACGGACCACAAAACAACAACTTTTATCGGTGGTTACTTTTATTCATTTTGTACCTTCAAATACAGTACTTGTTTACAAACTTAACCACCAACTGTTCTAAGAAAATTAACATCAGTGATCAAAATAGATATCACATAAAATATTCTCAAGGTGCCTTTATTTTAGTAAAACTAAAGAAAATTGTTCCTTGTTTTTATTTTGTAAGAACATAGCATTGCGTAGACTACACTCACTTCTCCCTGCTCAAATTTATTTGTTCCAGTTTGTTTTCACTTATTTCTTCATATTTGCACAGGGCTTTTCATCCTTATAAAGCAGAGGCCTGTGTAAGTCCACTTCCCAATCCAAAAATGTAGTATTGTTTCCCAACATTTGCAGCAACTCTCACTAAATGCTAGGTAAGATGTCCAGAAATAAATCAATATTACTATTTAAATTGATAAAGTGGTAACCATCTTTCAATGAATTTTGTTTTCCCAAAATAAACAGTTAAATTTCCCAATTTGAAAGGCCAAGGCCTCTTCCCAATTTTCTGATGAAAAGCCCTGTTGCAGCATGTGATAGAAAGAATGTGACACCTTTTGAATTGTAAAACAAAATTATTAATCTTTAAACTAGTCCAGGAAATTTATTATCAAGTTTGCCAGAGAACTTACTTAACCCTTTCCTCCACAGATACACCTTTATTGCATGGGCAAACAGTTTAGATCAAGATCAGCCGACACATCTGTGCCATCTGATCAGGATCTAAACCGTTTGCTTTTTGACTCTTTCTGACCATAATGCGACTAGTGCAGATCCTGATCAGATGGCATGGATGTGCTGGCTGATCTTGATCTAAACTGTTTGCCCATGCAATAAAGGTGTATCTGTGGAGGAAAGGGTTAAGTAAGTTCTCTGGCAAACTTGATGATCTGCATCTACGATGGTCGCACATGTGTAAAAATGCGTATCTATAGTGGAAAGGGTTAATAATTTTTTTTATTATATGACAACGCATGTCTACTCATATATTTATATACATGTACTCACAAGTCCAGAGGATAGAAGAAAAACACTAAGTATTTTCCTTTATAATCCTGGAGCTTGATTTCCTTGAACTTTCCATCAACCACAGCAGTTCCATTCCAATCAGGGGCTGGTTTTGAAACTGAAATAGTTGTTACATAAAACTGTTTTAGGATAATATTCTCTAGTCCTTTTTACTAATTCATATGATTTATATGATGGTCCAACAAGTTTTCGTGGTACTAACAGTTTAACTGCTTACTGCTATAATCAGTAAGCATGCTGGTTGGGAATAGAAAACAAGTTTTGTTAAACGGAGACTTATATATTCACTTCACAACAATAATACAACTAGACTAGTTTAATCAGCCTGACAGCAATTTTTCATTTGTTTATTACTTTGAGAAGCTCCCTTACATGTGATGATCGTTTACATCCTGCATTTAAGTAAAATAAGATTTCCAAGAGCTCATTTCAGAAGAGGTATCAAGAATGAAGTTTCTTGATTATAAAGTAAATTGTTATTTGGGTTTTGAAAATAATTTTACACTTGTTTAATGATTTAGGCATCTTTTAACCTGTTTGAACTGCATATTTTGTGAAAAAGTTTAATCTGACAAAAGTATTAATCAAAATATCTGGTACATATGCACACGCTTCGATGAAAACGGTGATAATGTTAAATACCACGAAACTGTTTATGCCACGAAAACTTGTTAGTTGACCATACCTTTGAAAAATTATATGCATATTAGATAACGCCTTACTCTTTGAACAATGTTCATTAACATTTCAAATTTCGGAGTATTTGAATATGAGTAAAACTTTTTAGAAATATATTTTTTTCTGTCTTGCGGGAGAAATTTACAATCAAACGAATAGTGAAACTCAACCGTTTATAAGAGTTAGCTAGCGCGGGTGGGGTAACATCTTACTGATGGCTTGGCTCCATTGTAAAGAGTGACCAAGCGATCGCCTTCCACTTTGCTGTGCACATGTTTCTTGTGGATATACTTCTCCACCAAATAAAGACTGACACATTTCCTGACAATTGATACTGGCGATAAAAATCGCCAAAATCAAAGTGCAAATGTCTAATTTCCAGCCGGTAGACGCCATTTTACACGTCAGCTGCGGTAAGAATAAATACCGAAAGTGTTACCTTTCCGCGTAACGGACTCCGTTTCGCGCAAGGAGATATTCTAGACGGAAAAGACTTTCATTACAGAAACAATTTAAAAAGTTCATAGTCAATTAACATTTACCATGGCTTGTGAATAAAAATTTAATATATGTAAAGTATTCTAACTTATATTTGTTGGTATTTTCATAGAATGCACATGTTGTAGTTCATTTTAATTAAAAGAAAAAAATACACTTTGTCTTCTATATAAAACCCATAATTACATCTGCATGTTAATAACCTTGTCTGGATTGTAAAAAAATGGGTTGAAACTGTATCGCCATAAACTACTAATGTCATGTATGTAAATGATAAAATAACAAATCCCATTTGACTTTCGAGTGAAATCGAGTCGATCCCCAATTGCACAATGTATGGCTCTTTAGATTATTATCCATATTGTTAGATATAATAGAATTATATGCAACATTACCAGAATTGTTAAAGTGATGCATTTTCGGCGAGAATATCAACACGACGAATGTGTTTGTTGTCAATACATTCATTGAACTTCTATAAGCAAGATTATTTAGTTGACCTATGAGACCGATGAGACTAGTTCTCATCCTGCTCGGCGCGAGTCAGAGATGAGCGCATGGTGTAGATATTGATAGTATAGTATGCATTTGACAGGTAAAATTCCATTTATTCTGTTTAAAATGGGTCGGTCTATAAATAAAAAAAACTGAAAGACATTGCTACCATTGATAAATACAAAGTTTTATTGAAATCCAAGTGTATAGTTCAAATGCGTCATAATCGTGCTTAAAACACACCCGCGACAATGTTTTATGCTACACGCTGCCTTGACATGATTCCTTGATGCCCTTACAATTAAATTAAAAATCCAATAAAGTATCAAAACTTAATGGTCCGGGCAAATAACATCCACTTTCACTATATCTCAGCAAGGGATTTGCACATAAATGTGTCTACTGTGACCTTGACCTTGACAACATGGTTCTAGTACGCGACACTGTCTTGATATGATTATCGTTTGAGCAAATTCAAACAGTGCATAGAAAGTGTTTTATTTGGACAAAACAGCCCACGTTCACTTCATCTATATCACAAAACATTTATTGTTAATGGTGACCTTGACTTTGTGCGAGCGACATAGTCCTAACGAAATCTAACGATGCATGTTTTGGTCCGGGCATGGCAAATCAGAACGCACGTAGGTACAGACGCACAAATACCAAATCAAAGCATTGATGACTTTGTCGATCTCACTGCAAGCCAGTTTAACATTCTTAACTGATCCCACAAAATAGTGATTCCATCTTTATTATTTTATATAAAAAGTGACTCCCTGGTCATAATATTTTGAAAGGGGGTGTTGGTATTATGGCTCCCGCGCAACATGACCCGCACATAGAATTGTGAACCCCTATAGAATAACGATCCCTAACCCAAACCCTAACCAATCTAAGGTACACGTACAATATAATTAACCCTACTGATAGGCATATTTAGACATACTGTATTTTAATAAACATCTCACTTGTCGCTTTAAATAAGAAGTTATAAAGAGAAAATGTTTAGGAAGTCGAGTCAACTTTGCGGAAAAAAAACAACAACAAAAAACCTTCCATCTTGCCGTCGGTTCTTGCCGACTTTACTGATAAATCACGTTATACGAAAAGAAGTAAGTTGCAATGACAAATATTTCATGACAATTCGAAAACAAAATATACGAACATTTTCAAAAATTTCTTAGCATTTCGTATAAATTATAATGAATTCCTGAAATGTTTTTTTTTATCAAAATGAGAAAAAAACCCAGATCGATTTAATTAAAATATTTACACAAGTGGAGTCCCATGTAAGCTTCTGCAGGGCATCATGTTAATAATATTGGCATAATAAATCGCAAATATTTGAAATTTAAACATAAAACATTACTTTGTCAGTCTTGATCATAGTTAATTTTAAAGAGAAGAAATCCATATTGATATCATAAATAAAATAGATGAAAAGGGAACTTTGAAAGCCATCGAACACGACAAATATGAAAATATTGCAGGCTCGGTTTGATTGAGCCTGTTCATGGACAGTTTTATTTATTAAAAGTTTTATTTAGTAAAATTGGTGTTATTAATTCATGTTCTGCACGTCCAGGCAATAGTCTAGTGGAAAAAAAACCCCAACAAAAATCATTAAATCAGTCGGTTCATTTATTTTGTTTTGATTAAATATATACTGTATATATATAAGAAACATGCTCTTTAAATTGGCTGTTTAACAAACGCGCTGTAGACGTGTTATACAAATCTAAAGAATTGAAATAAATTGCACGTAATTAATTCTCGCTTTACTGTCGGAAATAGGATTTGCAGGAGGTGAATGAAAAAAGACGTGTATAAAAATTATATCAGGAATTCTCAGTGATCGTTGTAGACTTACTATAATTGATGAAAGTTAATGAACAGAAAAAGTATGAAAATATTGCAGGCTCAGTTTAATTGAGCATGTTCATTTACTGTAAAAGAAATTTAGTAATTAATTTGTCCACGCCGTCTAGTCCCGACAAACAGTTTAAAACTTGATTCATCACTAACGATGGCTTTCAAATAACAGTGAACATAACCCTAAAAGATTAACTTTAAGCGAGAAAAAACTTACTTGTTAGTGTGTCATTTATATGAAACGATAGAAAAATGAATTTTTTGAAAGCTTATAAGCAAACAACATGTTATTTAAATCACTCTGGTAGAGTAAATAATTTAACATTAATCCAATACGCTACTCTGTTTCTAATTCCAACATTAATATTCATGTTTTGAATTGACATGCATAACATAAAGTGTGTAATTAATTAATTGTGTTTGTCAAATGTGTGTGTTCTTGAAAGCAGCATTGCTTCAAATTTTCAACCTACATTACATGTGTTACTCATTCAGATAATTTCCTTATTTTAATATGATGTTGGCTAAAACCTACTAAAACTGTTACAAATGATCTGTGCAATTAAATGACGTTTGTTATCATTGTATAGAAAGCTTATTGAATTGCTTACGATTGAATGTACGGTTTCCAAACGAGGATATTTTTTGCAATGCTACTAGTATTAGCTTCTTAAGTTTTACATGTTTGTGTGCCTTTGCATGCAACATTGTTGAGCTGATGGGTGGGTTGGAGTTATTTCATCAAGACAACTTGCACTTGTGTGTTGATATGAGAACCTTTTGGGGCAAGTGTGAGGTTGGTGGACCCTAGAACCTGGTTTAAACCCCCAGTAGCAATTTGTTTTGCTATGAACGTTGCAAGGCGGTAACCAAAATGGTTCTCTTTTTCGTTAATTGTTTGAGGCGTCTTATTTGAATTGACATACTTATAAACACATGCTCTCTTTGCCTCTCTTTTGTAAGTGAGGCGAATCCTGATATGCATTTTTCTCTTTTTTTTTACAAAGAACTTACGAAACTTGTCACAACTTGCAATAATATTATTTTAAAACAGTCATCCCACCCGCGGAAACTCGCAAGAAGAACGATTTTAACATGATCGAAGTGTATTCTACCCCCGAGAAATGCAATGTGTACGAAATATCACAAAAAAGAATAACATGATGCAACATTTGGAATACACCACGTAGTATGTTCTAATTAACAGTTACTTTATATTTCGCGTGAGATATGCCAGAAACAATAAAAAAAATAATTCGAATCGAAAGCTTTCGGTGTAATGGTTGCCGTTGTTTAGTGATTCCCTAACCCGAATAATCTCGAGATAGTATTACTCGTTTTCTTATTCCAACAAGTAAAAAAATTTCTGCTAATGCAGCAAAAGGAGTACAGTGCGTAAAAAGCGATCTGTTTGTATTTGCGCATCTCCAGTTCCGAGCTCGCATCTCCAGTCCCAATCAAAATTTGACAGAAAGTATCCTTGCAAATTCGATTTCATCCCTGGCGGTTAGATTTTGGTTGGCCAACTTGTCGATTCTCACTTCAGCTCCGAATCTCTGTGAATTCGCCGCGTTATAAGAGCATCTATAAAAGGAATGAGAGAGCTAATCCAATTAGTTCGCCGATGTGACATACATAAATTGAAGTATGTATTGTATGGACTATATGTACAGCTTGCATCAAACCAATTGGAAAAATAATATTTGCTTTAAATCGTTCAAAATCAGATTCATTTTTAAAATATCTGACCATTATTTCTCATGAATTTTAGTATAACATTATTTCAAAGTATTTGAAAAACATTGATACATATTCATGTAAAAATGGTATTTAATTCTCAAATGAATGGTATTTTACAGAATTAATACACTGTACTAACAATAATACAACATATATTTTTTATCTTTTAAAATAAAATGTGCAACAATTCGTGAAATAATGCATACACTTTGTTAAGTGGAACGAAAATCTATTAATAAAATGTTTCATTTTTTCATAACTTTTGTATGGGGATTACACGTTGAATGTTCTGTGGAATTACCGGAGATTCCTGAAATTGTTTACGAAATGTGTCCATATTCGACTATTTGTAATCGGAAAGCGTCGCTGATTCTACAGGACGACACGCGGGTGCCGTGTTGTAAATCGTGCGGTTGTGACACCGACTGCGGACTACGTTTTTATTGCTGTTTCGAATCTGTAGACAATTTAAAACTTATTAAAAACAAAAAAGCCGCCTGCATATGAGAGGCTATATTTGAAGAACGGCATTACATGATAACATCATGTAATTTTAAATCAACCTATGATGATTTGAGTACAATGCCCTGTAATCTTACCGACTCCGATGGAAAATCTCTAGTTGAGCCTGTTTCATCACGAAAAACAGGTTACATTTACGTCAACAAACACTGTGCAAAATGCAATGGCGTAGAAGTATATACAAAATGGAACTACGTGCTCGCATTGGACGCGAAAGGAACAGGGACAGTGACGTGGTCGCTTGAACAGACGTTACGTAATACGATTGCACAGAAAGCATATGTGTCTCCCTTAGGTGAAGACTGGTCATCTATGGAATGTTATTACACCGAACCAACCGAGGAACTTTGTCAGCAAAAGCCAGTGTATCAACCTTTATGTGACGACTTGTTTGCAGTTTTCCAAGAAAAGAATGGTTATAAACGAAATATGATATGTTTAATGTGTAGAGACATAACCACATTTCCCAAGGAATGTTTAAGAAAGGAATTCAGAGGTGTTCGTGCAACTTCAATAATGGTTCTTATCGATATAAACGTGTTGACGGAGTCAGGAACGTTGCTTCACCAGTCTACAAAAGACAAGCCTGCCAATAATACCTGTCCAGGAAGAATAATAGAATATAACGTAGGTGTAAATTTTATATTATATACTACTCAAAATTTTATAAGGGCCACTTTTGTAATATGTTAGTTTTCCCGCTTGCATAATTTTATACTCGTGTTTCAGTTCAATTATTAAAATAAGATGACTAATTCATCGGTTTTCTTAAATGAACAAAATCATCAAAACTAAATGTATCATGAACTTTTTAAAATGTTCACATAAACAATAATAATTGCTGCCTACAAAAGTGGCCCTTATCAAATTGTGAGAAGTATATTTTAGAAACCATATATATTTGTATACTACAGCTTTTAACAACACCTATAGATTTCTTGATGATTTTTAAATATAGACAATATTATAACTATTTTCAATCTTGGGTCCACAAAATATATCATTATGAACTCAAGCTTATTAAAGTAAACAGTTTAAAGAAAACAAACTTTCTTGATTAAAATCTGTCCACTGATAGTTACAAGTTTTGTACCTACTAAAATATAATATGATAAAAGCGATAACTTTGATTTTAATATTGTAAAAAGATGAAATATGCATATCAGGAATCGCCACATTCAGAAAAAAACAGGCTCCCCACACAGTCAAAAAGAAGAGAGAGGGAGAGAGCATGGTTAAAAAAATGATCAGTTTCAAAAAAAGACACCACTAACAATAAACAAAAATGAGAACCCGAGGGGTTACCGCCTTGGAACGGTCAGTGGCAAATAAAATTGCCACTGGGGGGTTAAACCAGGTTCTAGGGTGCACCAACCTCACACTTGCCCCAACAGGTTCTCATATATCACAAAACAAGTACAAGTTGTCTTGGTGAAAAAACTCCAACCCACCTATCGGCTCAACAATGTTGCATGCAAAAGCACACAAACATATAAAACATAAGAAGCTAATAAAATTGCAAAGCCAAAGGGCGGGTACTCAATGATCGTACCGAGACCAGAGCTCCTGGAGTAAAATCTGCAAGAACACGATGACAGGGATAAAAGAAACAAATCGAGCTTCTAGGTTCTTGTAAGAAAAGATTTCCCCATAAACCTTCATAAACTCTTAAACCCCTGCCACCGTCGTGCAAACAAAGAGGTAAGCATAATGATCAACTGTAGAAGGGTTAATCACCAGGCCTGCAGAGCGCTGTAAAATATCGTGTTGTTAACCTTTCTTCTTAAATTTACAGATGGTTTTTACGAATAACCGGGAGAAATTAACATTGCCTTTTATCTTCTTGAGTTTATAAATGAAATCTCCATAAAAACTGGCTGTGAAATACCTTGTTGCAAAAGTGATTTTAAACTGCACCTGTATTTATGAATTAGATCTGGGTATCGGCGATAAAACTTGCAAAAGGTTTTCTTTAATTTGTGATACCGATAACCTTGTTTTAAAAGTTTTTCTGTAATGCAAAGATTACGTATATGAAATCATTAACATCGTTGCAAGCCCTTGAAAAGCGAAAAAGCTGTGAGATATAAACCCCATAAGATGTTGTACGAGGAACATCGCCGTCTTAAAACGGAAAATTTACTATACTAAAATTAAAGTCCTCTTTTTTATCATATATTTTAGTAGTGACGTAACCATTTTCAATGGACAGATTTAGATCGAGAAAGTTAGCTTCCTTTTCTGAAGTGTTTGCTTTATTAAGTTGTAGTTCTTTAGGATAAATCTTATTAACCAGTAATGGAAAATGGTTATTATCTATATTTAATAAATCATCAAGGTACCTCGAGGTGTTGTTAAAAGCTGTAATTATCATCTTGATGTTCATTAGAAAGAGATAACATAAAGTCCCTTTCATAACAGTATAAAAACAGATCAGCAACAAGGGGTGCACAATTAGTACCCATTGGGATGCCTATTACTTGTTTATAAATAGAGGTACCGAATCTAACATAAATATTATCCAGTAAGAAAGTTAGCAACTCTATAAGGTCTTGACAAGTCCTTAGATTATAGTTATCATAAGAACCATCTGTAAAAAATGCCCTATGTTCATTACTAGCGATGAAGGTTTTATTTTCTCTAGCAAACGTTTTTTCAATGAGACTGGTTAGCTTGTCTCTTATTAAATTATGAGGGAGCGAAGTGTATAAAGTTGAGAAATCATAAGAAGACAAACAGAACGCCCGAAAATTATTTGATTTAAGCTTTTTCAAAACGTCATTTGAATATTTAATCGACCAAAATAATTTTTTGCCAGAAGTTTCAAAAACCTTATCCCAATACCTAATTACATGTTCTTTTATAGCTGTAAGACAAGATGTTAAGAGCACGGATAATTTAGTAGTAGTGCAAGAACTAGAGTTAGCAATAAATCTTGCTTTGTACGGTGTTTTATGCATTTTAGGCAACCAATACATAGTAGGTACTTTGTCTTGTTTCGGCTCAATACTGATTCTAAATTTTGTAATTTGTAGAGTGTGTGCAGTAACAATAAAATATTTAGATTAAAATGTTAATTGCTTTTCTGCTGAAGTATTTTCATTACAAAGATAGAGTTACTATCATGGTATAATTTATTTATCATATATGAGAAAAGAGTTAAAGCTACATTTTAAATAAATAGTCAAGATTGATAGAGTAATGGCATGTTAATGTTCGAAAGAAAGAGATACTTAAAATTCTATTTCATAGCAATATATAGCAGATCAATAACTACATGCTGGTGTCCACAATAAGTTCCCATAGAGATGTAGAATGCTTGTACGTGATATATGTGCGAAATCCAATTTATATATTACAATTAAGAAAGTGAACAACCGATCAAGACTTTTCGATGTCGTTAAGAACTTTTTATCATGAGAATCATACGTAAAAAAGGTGTCATTCTTTTCAAAACAATATTTTAGTTTCATTTTCTCTTGAGAACGGTGTTTTTCAATGAAACTAGTTAGTCTGTCTCTAATTAAAATTAACGATGATCAAAAGAAATGCAAAATGTTGAAAAAAAATTGTGTTTGAAAAGAGAACGCTTGAAAGTTGTTTGCAAAAACTTCTTCAAAACTTTGCCCCAGATGTTTCAATTAAGAAAGCGATTTTTGCTATTGCTAAAATTATTTCGCAGTAACTAATTACACGATGACTATAAGACATGATCTTATGAATAGGGATACAGGTGTAGTAAAGTAATTGAACAAGAACTGGATTTTGCAATAAATCTTGATTTGTCTGGTGGTTTTTGTGTCGCCCTTTCGGAGTTATTAGAATAGAAGTGCAAATTTATTTTAAGGACTAACATGTTGAATTTTTGTTTTCTAATTTTGCAAAAAGTCGGGCCGGCATATGGATACTTTTTATTGTTTGCAGAGTATAGTTCAAATGAAACATAATGTTTTCCATTTTGGTAATGTTTCAGGGTAGCTACCTGCAGGTTCTATGTCGGGACGGTATGGTGATGACTGTTCGAGGCTGTCAATATTTCAGCAGACGCTGGCTTGCGCCGTTTTACATAATGATGGTAAAATACATTAATTAGTTTTCGAAATAAATGTATCTTATACATAATAAATGAAATATAAATGAGTGTGTGAGTAAAATAAGTACTATATGTTAACAAAATTTGCCCTATGTACCTCTATTCTATCGTAAGAGGTTCCAAACAGTTCAAATGATAAAAAAACTCAACTTTTAAATATGAATTTAAGTAAGAATTGGAGGACAGAATTTTAGTAGAAACTTATTCATCTGTCTCTATTAATGTTTGCATGTCCGAACGATTTATGTGCACAGTATTTCCCGGACTAAGTCAATAGTTCTACCAATCAGAACGCTCCGAACAAAAACGTCGGGGATTTCCGGAAGTCGCACGGCGGAGAAGAATCTATGAAAAAATAACCTGCATATCGGAGGCCGTTTTCTGTTGAATATTACGCGTATTCCGAGCTTTTGGTGAGATGTTTTGACATTTACTGTTAGATCAGACCCTGTTGCGTCGAACCAAACAGCTGTCAGACTGGAACCCTCCGTATTGTAGGAAAAACAGCGTCTCGAACGGTGGTAGGTTCTGGATCCGTTCCTGACCATTATTCAATTATATACATAGAAATATATATATTTTTAGAATACGATTTTGACGGTGTATTTTCGCATATTTTGATAGAATGGAATAATATTAGTGACTTGACACCATTTTTACAAAAAAGGCGTATAAGTAAGGGTTGGTAGGGGTGGGGTGGCTGGTGATCATGCATTGACACATTACTAAAACTGTAAAGCGCATACACGAAACTGCGTATCATCAGCGCTCGCTAATCCGTAACACGTGCAGATGCTAAAATGCACCTTGACAGCGGAAAGATAATTTAGCAACAAGACAAATCCAGTATATCATGGTTTATGATTAACTGTATGCATGTGGTATGAAATAAATCTAAAATATGTCTGAAAGTGTCATCAAGAAGAATGTTATTGACAAACATTTATTTTAATAGTAAAGCTAATACTTATAATATGTTGTTCCTGAGAAACAGCAAACGATTTTGTCACTTTTTCAGATATATTATATCTGTAGTTCGTTTAATTTTTATGCTTTAATCTTTGCCAGACTTGAGAAACCTCGGAATTCTGGAACGAAACAACCCGCTGTTATGGATACGTAATCCATGTTTACAAGTTAATCCTTCGTCTTTAATCCTATATAATGACGAACAAGGAAACAACACCGCCATCGATTATATCTTTGTTAACTCATTGGTAATCGCTTTATGGAAAGATACACAATTTGGCTTTGATCCAGAACACGAATTTCCTTTACTTCGCAAATGCTTTGGTATTTAAACGTGAGAAATGTTACCTATAAATTTACTTCTGTCTTGGTCAGGAAAGACAGCGTTCCGTTTAGTAACCCATATGAACCAGTAAATGTAGAAACCTTTGCAGAAGGTCCCCCTTTATTTGCGTATGACAGAGCAGACAGAGGGATTCAGGTTACCAAAAGTTTCTTCTGTGACCAGGTAAGATTTTGGTGTTAATGGTTGTGAAAACATTATGCAGTGAAACATTTATTTTTTAAATATACAGAATTAAAAGACACAAAAAGTAAAACATGCATATCTGTGCCCAAGGTTATAAAACTGAGCATGGAAACCAGTCTCAAATCTCAAGCATCTGATTGGCTGAAATGGCGACCAGTCGCCATTTCAGCCAATCAGATGCTTGAGATTTGGGACTGGTTTCCAATATCAGCTTTACAACATTCACCCCAGGAATTTCCCATCCAGAAGATACAACGTCCCAACAGCCAAAAAAGTAGAGAGGAAAAGAGAGCATGTGTTATAAAATGATGAATTTCAAGGTAGAGGGCACAATTAACGCAAAAGAAAACCTGAGGGGTTGCCGCTATTGAACGGTCAGTGGCTAAACACAGAGAGTTTGAACCAGGTTATATGGTGCATCAAGCCCAAGCTTGCCCCAAATAATAACTACAAGTTGTCTTCATGAATTAGCTCCAACCCTCCCACTTACAGGCGTTGGTTCAAATCCTACATATTTTTTTTTATCAAAAACTTTTAATGAAATGCTCTCTCGCTCGCATTCCTTCTATTTTTTATTTGAAACAATAGATGATTATAAACATACCATATATCGAACGAATAAGAATTTCTCATATCTTAATAAATGTTTTCGAAAAAAAAATTTGGATATGGATTTTTCTTGGAGAATTACTATTTTTTATATCATATTTTAACCGTTTGAGAATAAAATATATGTTAATACCAATAAAAAGAATCCCCTCCTCAACTCTTTTTATTTTTTTTTATAAACACTCATCAAGTACCAACTTAGGTACATGCGCAGTGAAGTAGTCAAAATGTTGTTTACCGATAACAGAATTTGAGTAGACACTGAAAGTACTATTTTAACAAATAAGACCTTCCTCTGTTATTTGGTAGACAAGACAAGAGTATCTCAAGAGAATAATCAAAGATTTCCACACAATATACGTAATATTTTTTTCAAATAAAAAAAAAGAATGAGAGAGAGAGAGAGAGAGAGAGAGAGAGAGAGAGAGAGAGAGAGAGAGAGTCGTGCTCAAAGAAACTAAAATAGTACAATAATAGAGGGAATCGATCAAACGACTTTCAAGTCAACATTTTACTTGTCCGCTGCTCTAACCACTCGACCACTCACTTTTAAAGAACGACTATATTTTAACGATATTATACAAATGCAAGTTATGTCCGTTTATTTCCGGAATGAAATTCAATTTGTTATAACGGTTCTGAGTTTGGTTTTAAGTCCGTCGGACTTCTAACCGTACATACCATTGTTGATTTTCAATTACGGAAAGAAGCTGGAATAAACGGTCTTTTTTATAATGGTTTTAAATGGTGGCCGAGTGGTTAGAGTCCCCAACCCAGGGAACAGTTAAACTGACAGGGGTTTATTCGAATCCTTCATAGATTCTCTATTTAATTTATTGTTTTTAAGTATTTGAAAACTATAATTGATGATCATAAACATACCATTTATCAAAACGGGTAACTACTATCTCGCAACCCTTAATAAATCATATACTGACAGCTTGAGAATCAAATAAATTTGATTACTATAGAATAAATACAAATTACTATAGAAACAACACTCATTCAACGTTCTAATTGGTCGTTTTTTGTATGTAATTTTATAAGATAGTCATGACTCATTGATTTAACATTATCTGTAATCATTTGTGTTTAACAGTATTTGATTTAAGCTTTGAACATCTAATTATAGACTTGGAACAGTTCAACATGATTTTTCCTGAATCTTGATTAAATAATTTTGATCATTAAATGTTAAGCAACCAGTAAGCTAATCTGAATTTCTAATTCTGTTTTAATAGGAACCTTAATTATAAGAAAAACTTAACATCTTATTAATCCACATCATTTAACTTGTGATAAAATCCCTTTCAGTTTTTAATTACTCCCACCCCCTTATATAAAGACCATTCTGATCTTGAGCCTACGGTGTATGCAAAACGTATTGAATTTATTTAGGAAAACAATCAACAAAAATAAAAAAAAGACATTGAATATTTGTTTCCTAGACAAAATAGTTCTTTTCTAACCCTCTTATTATAAAGGGAAGAAACAAAACTAGGATAAACATGTATTGTAACTTTGGGCGAGTTTAGTCTTGTGGTGTATTGAATCTGTCTCATTTTATTTCAGGTTAGAATCCCTTACAATGACGGGATACATCTTTCATCCGGGTAACTTTATATCGTATCTAAAAACAAAACTCTTGGTAAGGACCAGTATACTGAAAACAAGAACAGATATGAGAACGAGACAACATTTTCAGTGTGTTTAGAGGACCTTGATATTAAATGCAGTTCATGTGCAGGACTGACAAGTCTTTAGAGAGAAAACCTGGTGGATATTTTCATTTTGTCATTGTTGTTAAGTTTCTGGCTCTTTTGAGCCCAACCTTTCTCTACATAAGGACCGTTTATAGAAAATCAAACACCGGTTTTTGGTCCTCGGCTCATTGGCACCTTGTATGAACTGGTCCCAAGATAATAAAATGAGAATGGAAACCAGTCTTAAATCTCAAGGACCTGATTGGCTGAAATGAAGACTGGTCGCCATATCAGCCAATAAGATGTTTAAGATTTGAGACAGGTTTCCCATTTCAGTTTTTATAATCTTCAGCACAGGTATTGTTGCCGAGTACTTGATTTTTTTTAACCGAATCATGTCCATTTTAAAACATTTTAAGACATCCACATAAGTTTTAATATCAAATGGTCACTGAAAATATTGTATAAAAACGTATCGGGTTTAAGAAGATAAATATGGTTTGTATAATATGGTTTGATTTCTCTTATCTGAATGTGGAAAGGGCATTTCCACTCCTACTGAAGCAAATATGTGTAATATAAATTTTTGGGGAAGATGTGTCTTTGGTGAAACTTTTTGAATTTTATTGTTTGTTATTGTTACCTAAATTGAAAAGCACTATATATAATCTATTCTTTTCTCATAACAATATGGTAGTTTTGTTAAACAATTCTTATAAAATGTTGGTTTTTACCGAGAAATGTGTAATATGAGCGTCTGCTCATTCTAGTATAATAGGTACAACTGAAGCAACGTTTTACAAGCTGCCTGGCGGTCTTAAAAAGTCACCCCATAGTTTAAATATTAAATATACCGTCGTCATTAATGATGACAATCTTTCCATTTCTAAGGAATTTCATAAATCATTCACTTTATCTCACCATCATCATTCAATTAATTTTTCAAGTGCCATACTTAGGCTGTATGTCCATCAAATTAGTTGGTCTTATATATGCTGCCGTCAATTTCTTCAACAGCTATTAATTAATCGGTGGCGTTTAATTTTAGAGACAAAACTGTAATATGTTCATTGAACCAAATACGGTAAGCTACTGTGTATAAAATAATTTATAAAATAATTAAAATAATATTTCGCAATTAGGTCAAATTACATATTCTGCGAAAATTGCATTGTTTTCTCTATTTTTAATTGAATTTTCGTGAGAGATCTTTTGATAATGTCTAGAGTTTAGATGCAATGTATTATTGTTTATCTAATCTGGAGATCGGCGATAAAACTTGCAAAGGGCCATTCTGCCAAAGCCTGGCTTAATTTGCATTTTTTTCTCTATTTTTATACAATTTTCGTAAGAGACTTTTTTCCGAAATGTCTAGATTTCAGATGCAATGTATTTTTTTGTTTCAAATCTGGGTTTCTGCGATAAAACTTGCAAAAAGGGCTATCCAGCCAAAGTCAGGCTGGCTTATTTTGTATATGTGGTTGATATAAATTCACTTTTTGCATGCATTTTTAGAGGAATAATTCGTCGCAGTGCGATATTTTCATTAATTCTGAAAATATATTTTTTGAAATAATGAATTCCACACATTTAAAAGAAAAATTTTATGTAATTTTTGTTTCCGATTTATTTCAATATGACTTGCGTTCGCTATTGTTTGATATTAAATCACTTTTTCTTGACACCAGTTTGATTTGGTTTTTAGAAATATAATTAATACCGTAATTTGTCGTATTGCGATCTTTTTAGTTTTTTTCAAATAATGAGTCGAGTTGTATATATAAAATTCAATTTTTGTTCTCTCTTTCCTATTTCGCGTGGTTAATTAACTATATCTCCTCAAACCGAGTGAATAACATATTGAATTAAGCGGAAGCAACCAATTCAAAGGGTAATATACGCTCAGATTTGTAAAAATGAGTTTTTAAAAAAATGTCTTATATTGGTATTAAATGATTATGTTTCAGGCAGTAGAGACGCTCGGTTCAGACTTATTGTCGGTCATCAGGATGACCGACATATTATAATCGAAAAAACTTGAGATATTTACCCTGAACACCGGTTAACAGTGACTCACGTTCCAGACGGAACGGATAATTTAGACTATGTCACTTGTTTCTAAGACGCATGCAAAAGGATAGTGTATATGCTGATGTTTGATTGCTTGACATATAGAGAAGACGTTTACCAGAAAAGACATAAATTGTCGGTCATCCTGATGACCGACATATTATAATGGACCAAACTTGAACTTTGAAGAGTAACACCGGTTAACAGCGGCACCGGACGTTGTCACTTTAGACAAAGCCGCCCGTCTAAAGCTTGAGAATGCTATTCTGTTCCCCCTATTTGCAAGAAAAGTCTTCTAAATGTTGATGAAACAATATTCGGACATTGTATTTACGGCAAATCAGAAATTGAGCTCATCTATAACGACATGTTAAATTATGTAAACATACGTGTGTTGTATTTTCTACAGGGTATAGAAATAATGTTATGCGTCTTTTTTTAGAAAGTCACGTGATGCAAACCTTTATAGCAAAATATTAGTTGCATATAAGTTGAGCTGATACTTTATTTGAATCAAACAACTGTTCAAGATGATGCCATATATGAAATAGATTCGTTCCGTTATCTTGATTTTGTTCGTCAAAAGCAAGACACCGTTTATGGATTTCTTAGAGACTAACGAATATCCGACTTTGGCGGGAAAGGCTGTCTGTAAACAAAAGTGTACAAAAAGCTAGTCGGTCATTAGCATAACCTTATAACCAAAAAACACATGGCACAGAAGTTAAAACTTTAAGCCAATTTGAAATAGAAGCGCTCAATTTCTACTGGATGTCATACTAAAAATTACTTTAATATATATTTCCTTTTTTTAAAGGAATGCATTTAAGCTGGTGATAAATCTTACCATTTTGCAAACATTATTCATAATTGACTTGAAAGTACCAAAATTGTTAGGTTTGTCAAACACTATTTCTTCGTCTAACACTTTTTTGTCAGAGAAACAATGAAAATCAAGCTGTAATTGTATTTGTGGTGAGATGAGTAGCCTGACAGGGACTCAAAAATATTGTACATGTATTTACTATTCTGATCTTCAACAATTTCGTTAGAATGCTGGTATTGCTAGAACTTAAGAACTTCAACATGTAATATATTGCTGGTTCTCGCATATATTCTTGTTTTCAACCAGGTTTTTAACCGTGTAGAGAGCTCGTTTTGGGATTGCTGATGGCAGAGTTTGCACAGATCTGGAAAAGTCATGGAAAACGAGTATTGCCTGGAAAATTCATGGAATGTTGATTTTAACTTGTGGAGAGCTCGCTTGGGATTGCTGATTGCAAGGTTTGCACAGATCTGGAAAAGTCATAGAAAACGAGTATTGTCTGGAAAATTCATGGAATCTTGATTATTTAGATTTTATAGTGGTAAATCATAGAATATTAAAACATTGTCATGGAAAGTTGAAAAGTACAGTTTGTGTAGGCAATCCGAATCACTAAAAACCTTTGGCTAGCAAAGTTATATAAAAAGTTAAAATTACCTTTTTTGTTTTTAGGTTTTGGTGTTCACATGACCTTACCTAAAGTATGTTTATTTCATTCAAGTGATCATGAATGTAATATATGTTACAATAACCCCGCCGCCCCAATATTCAAAACCTGCCTTTGCCCTTGAATATATGCATTTTCAAACAAATACGAAGTGATTTGTTTTGATTCCCCGATTCCATCTCAAAACCGCATCTATCCATGCGTTTTCTTCTTAGGATCTGTTGTGAACGTTGGACTCGTCGCAGTTGCAATCCAAATTGAGTTTAACTTGTAAAAGATTTCCGGGGATACCCCTGATCCCAATGTCTGCTTCCCCACACATGCAATATAACGGATCTGGATTCGGTCTTGGGTTGATACTAAACAATAAAATTATTTTGAAAAGTACAGTAAGGTAGACAACACAAGCACTATTATTTCTATTAGAATAAACTGCAAGCAATGCAAAACTAGCCTTTAAAGTAAAGAAATAGTTGTGATGAATTTTCAGAACAGTGGCATAACGACAATTTCTTTGATCATAGATTAATTTTAATACAAATATTGCTTCTCGAGTTTCTGTAATAGTTTCAGAGAAAATCGTTCTAACTAAAACAAAAGATAAGAGCAAAATAAAGCTGAAGTGAAAATAATAAATGCATATGCATCCTAATTTATTGTTTACTGTCTTCTAACGCTCGTCAACTTCAAGTTTGACCAGATCTGCTGACTACTTAAAACTACACTTTATGTTGGTAATGAATACTGAATATTATAAGCATCGCTTTTCTGCTCACTGTACAAATAAGCATCGACTGTGGAAAGTTCTTTGGTACCTCTGTGAGAATTAATGAAACATAGTCATCCAATCGATGGTGCTTAAACAACGTCATTATTTCTACACGTCCTAAATAATGAGTTGCGTCTACCAGAAACACGATTATTTATATTAATGTCTTTTACCGATACACGTCAAAATAAATCAAACATCAGCCGTTCAACTTTGTTTGCATGCTTTAAAGTAACAGCATTTGTAATGTATATGTTCTTTTGTTTTTTATATTGTACATACAGAGAAATGTAATTGGAAATAGACTTGAAACTTGAAACTACAACTAAATTCACAAATGGTTTGTCAGAAACAATCAACGTGACATTGATCGACAGAAAACTGGGACAAATCCTTGACTTCCGGTGGTCCAAAAGTAAATGCAAGCACGAATACATACATATTCTATTAGTTTATCTGCTAATGACCGACTAGCTTTTGGGAAAGCTAAAACTTGTATTTCACTTATAATATAGCACACACATACAAAAGAACAAACTGGAAGGCAACATTAATGAGTGGTACACTAAACTAAAGTTCTAACTGCACACCATTTCAGCCGATCAGATGCTTGAGATTTGAGACTGGTATCCAATCTGAGTTTTATTATCTTGGGCTCAGATAACTGACACTTGTTGCATTTTATTATATATTAGATTTTATTGTTATTTCATTAAACGTAGTGGAAATTATGTTTAAGGTTTGAGGAGCATACTCTATTCCTAACGACGAAATTAATAATTATATGATCGGTGTATTTAGACAATTGGTTAGCGTAGTTTATGGTTGGTTTAACATTGATGAAGTTAAAAGGGTATAAATTAGACAAACTATTAGAGGTGGCGTCTTAAAAATCTTGAATAGCTGATAAATAGAAAGTTTAATAAAATCATATAACTGCAATATCAGTTCCACTTTAATATGATGGAAAAGGCTTTTTGTAAGAGTTTAGAAACACCATAGCACATCCTGTTTATATGGGCTCTTCGAAGGACCTCCAATGTGTTTCATTGTTAATACATGTATTAATAAACTGATCATTTGCTATGTATGATCGATACGATGGCATACGTAATGTTCAATGAATGATTATGTTTCTGTTCTAACTGTAATCAAACGTTTAATGAAATTCAAGAAACACCAGTCCAGCAAATTGAATTTACACTGCTAATGAGTATACCTTTTAATAAATAAATAATTACAACAAATGAAAAACGGTTTTATTGGGCTGGTTGCTGCTTTTGTGCCAAAGTCGCCAAGCCCAAATTTGTCTTCGCTCGCTTGTACATGGTCTGAGCATAAGTTGTGATTCTGATGTAGCAGTCAAACAGGTGTCTGTCGCCAAATGACGAATTTGCTTAGTCTGAAAGAGAATTAGTTTAAGTAATAAAGAACAAACAAACAGAACTATACTTAGAAAAAAAACGCACTTTCCTATAGGATGTAATTCGTAGTCATGATACTATTTTGTTTTGTTTGCAGTTTGTTTTTCGTATATGCTTCCGAACTGTCGGTGGCAAACCAGGTTCTAGCCCCGACTTCGCGCTCGCCGATATGGTTTCAAGAAGAACTAACATGTAAATATTCCCTTGGTAAATCATCAAACAACCAAACAATTTATCCGACAATGTTGCATGAAAAAGTGTACTAACAAACAAATGGCACCGTTAGTCACAACGTGATTGTATATACCATTTATTTAAATATATCATGATTGCAATAAAAGATTATAGATTATGAAGTCTGAATGATAAATATTTTATTAATAATGTATTATAATAAAAATTATGAATGCAAATTTCTACCTCTGTGTAGTTCCACAGCAATCTGAAGGGTTCAACTTCAAAACAGTCACCTCTGAACAGACCGGAAGCTCCAGGTTTCACCACACTGGCAGGGAAAATACAGAATCGTTGAAGGCGCACGTAGGATTCTGACGTGTGTTCGAAGTACTGAAACAAAGATGCAGCAAATATGTACACAATTGAAGATGTTTTATCTTAAGATTTCCTTTTCATATTATTTTAGAAGCAAACTAGTTTTGAATATTTTAAAACGTGGCTCTGAAAATCAAATGTATTATGACAACTGTGCCCAAGATCATAAAACTAAATCTGGAGATCAGTCTCAAATATCAAGCATCTGATTGGCTGAAATGGCGACCAGTCGCCATTTCATCCAATCAGATGCTTGATATTTGAGACTGATCTCCAGATTTAGTTTTATGATCTTGGGCACAGGTTTGTGTTTTGAAAGAAGATGTTGTAAATTTAACTTGGTTCAAATACCAAGTGGGAAGTATATTATGACACTGTCCGTTCCGAGGTGTTTATCATACACGTTGTTCATTTATTTACTTTTGGTGTGTCGTTGTTGGGAAAAGCCGATCTAACAGAGCTCTGCATTCCCCGATAGTTCAATCTAATAATAATTAGACAAAATTTAATATCGTTCTACCTGTGTAGCACCTCGCAGTGCACTGCATTCCACCATTTCCATTTTACCAGTTTCATTCAATTCAACACAATCGCCTAATGCCTCATTTTGTAGCTAGAGAAAAGACAATAGGACTTCCAGGTACACAAAAAGTAAACCAAATTTGATTCTGAAAAACTTTAAAACCTAAAAATATCATATTCTGGGAGATTCTGGAAAATTAGAAATATATATTATCGCAATGATGTACAAATACTACATCTAAATTAAAGAAATTTGAAAATCGGACAATTTATTGAAATAACTAAATAAGAGCTTTCGGAAGTTGCTCATTTATTGCCTTTTGAAGCAAAAATTTAAATGGTGACAAATGACATGTTTGATATGTGTCGCCAAAATATAAAAACTAATTTTAAAAAATCTCAATATAAAAGATTTTTTTAATTAGATATAATTGGAATTATATTATAATATGATTAAAAGTCTTCACCTAAATTGATGATGTTAGCGATTACCAAAATGGTAGCCAGCAAACATTAGGATCGATTTCGAAATGACTATTTTTCGAAAAGTCGAGCTATAATGATACATGTGTAATAAAATATTAATTAAACATAAGATAAGAAATAAAGGTAAGATTGAAAAAATCAATTTACCCAGCCTTTATTTTTGAGATTTTCCGGAAAATGTATAAGCCCGAACTCTTTTACTCTATCTATATAATACTGGAATGGCTTGCAACGATTCTGCCTACGGATTAATTTTCTTTCTTTTATACCCGGTCCAATATCAAACTGCAATCAAGAAACAAAATGTGATTGTGTGTGGTTAACGAAAATTAAAACAATAATAATTTGGATGTGTTTGTTGTGATGAAGATGTACACACAAAGCAAATCCCAATTCTTGGGGAAAACTCCATCCCAGACTAGCCCACAAGCCCAAAAGTACAACATATTATCGCCTATAAATAATATTGTATTAAGAATGTTGGTCATCTGGTGGCATACTATAGGTTGGACCTAAACCACACAAAACGTGAGATTCTTCATGAAATCCACACAAAGCTATCACTGAAGGCTATTTATTCCCTGCTAAGTGGCTTAATACTGAACAGTCGAAGACTTGAAGAGCAGGTATAGACTGCTCAACTCATATAGAATATGGTGGGCGTCATGAGGAAAGAGAAATTGGTGTCATAAAGTTCGAGCAGATAAGATTGCTTATTATGCATGTAGCGGTGAAAATAAAACAAAAACATTATTCAGCCAAAACGAGTATAAACACTACCTATTAGTTATTTAGAAATATTAGATAATCGTAAGTTCTTTCCATGACTTGTAACAACCAAATCGTCAAAAATATTACCGAAGATACCTCTTTTCGTGCTCCTGTTATTGACATAAATTAAAAACCGGTTCAACCCCCGAAAAAACTTGAGCAAATATTGCTGATAAACGTTACCAATAATATATGTCACCAGTAACCAATTTATCAATCTGATTAAATTCATCTCCTAAAAACCGCTACGCTAACATTGTGTTAGATCTGACTTTATTGAGATCGCCAATTTATATTTTTACAATACAATACTGGCAATAATCAAGAACTTACGTCATATTTCACAGTGGGCCAATATTCGTAAATAAAATCTTTGTAGTTGTCCATCCAAACTTCTGCGAATCTAAGAACGTTAATAACTTTTGCTGACATTGCGTTTTCCCATAGCAATCGATGTTTGAAGAGGTGAGCGACATAGGAACAGGGAACGATCTCAACAATACCACCACATGTCCACACCTGACAGTGAAAAATACCACATATCAGCCTTCTTTGTTCAATGGCTGATAGGCCCTTCTGGCTTTCAGTAGACTATTTACGGTAATAAGCTTGAAATTTCATTCTTATTAACCAAGTTTCATAAATCTACACAATAGTTTTTAATCATTTGTTGTAGGGGTAGCATAAGGCTTAAATTGCACTAGCAATATTTATTTGTCATTATACCTATCGCCCAAGTTTTCGACCTTGTTTTAAAAAGTTGGTAATCTGGATGATTAGTCTCAATAATTCGACTGCAAGAACAGACCCATTATCATACTGACTTTTTATAGATGTCTGTCCTTTACGTCTCAAGCAGTTACGATCAAAACTGTGGTGGAAATCGCACTGCTTTAAATTCCCATTTTTTCACTGCCATTTGAAAATTTCAGCACTGCTATGTTCATTTGTTGTTATAAAACATAAATAGTTTCTAAAGTATCAATAAAATAAAAAAATATTCCGTAAATAACACTTTTAAAATTACTATTGTTTATGCCGTGTTCATGTTGATTCAATTGTGATAACCAATGAAGGCGTCCCTTTTATAAATCGATAATCTACAGTCAGGTAGACTTTTAGCGGTGTAACATAAAATCTGTTGACATGTGTGGAGGTTTATAAGTTTTGTTTTCATAAATGAACAAACAAGTTTTTTTAAAAAGTATCACATATATTGATTCTAATTGGAATCAGCTTTTCAGGTATGTAATTTCTTTTAAGATATAGAAGGTTTAATAACTATTTGAAGCCGTCAATAGTTGCGACAAAGATTCTTATCGCTGGCATATAGACACAGAAGGAAAATTTTCCGCATTGATTTGAATAGTAACTGGGTTGTGCGCGAAGGGCGACAATCGTATAGATATAGAAAAGCTCTTGTTACGCACAAATAATTGGGCTATCTGGATGATATAAAAAGCAAAATGTAAAAGTTGCAAGAAGTTGCATTTAGACAAAATTGACCACCGTGAAACGACACCGGTCAAAGTTTGATAAAGTTTTTCAAGTTAAGACAAATTTCTTTTCATTTCAAATATCATTATTTTATCTTGGGACCATACGCCGATGAACATGGAATTGTATTTATATGAAAATACCGCATTGAAGGTTTCATGTTCATCGCCATAATATGCAAACATCATCGTTTGGGATGAAACAAAATTGTTCTGTATTTAGTGTAAATATTGCTCAACCCGGGGCTAGGCGGCGTGGGCATTATTATGCATTTCCATTACTGCCCATGAACGGGCTAAATCCAACTGTGCCTGCATTACTTTCATATTTGTCGTGTTCGGTGGCTATCGAAATTCCCTTTTCACTCTATTTCACTTTTATCTCTTATTCCTTTAGAATATTGATATATTGATCTGTGTTCCATTATATGAGACTGTTAAATTATGGTGTTTTTTTTTTTTACTTTTTGCATTTGGGTTAAAAATAAAAACACCGACCTTTACAGAGAGTTCGACCTGTTCACTGCCCCAAACACGCATTCCTGTATCAAATCCTCCAAGTTGCTGAAACCAAGATTTCCTCATTGCTATCACCATTCCTTGATTGATACCTGTGCTAAAAGTATTATTACAACTATTTACAACAAATATACAGATACAATGGATATGACTTTTTAGCTTTCCCCTGTCACGCGAGATTCTATCATGTACGCAGACGAATAATTAGAGGTCAGCTAACATTATTGAACGTACACGGAAAGTGTTCTGTTATAATAGAATGAAATAAATATGTTCTAATTACGTATCATCAAATATTAACGTTTGCTTTTGGAACAAGACGTTTTGAAAGTGAAGTCAAATAAAAAAAGATATATTAAGCTCTGTTATGCTTATTTTTGTGGTAAATTTTAGTTCACAACCTATCACTGTGAATCATAAAAGAGTAAAATACGCATACCAGGAATAGCTAAATTCAGAAAATACAGCCTGTCTTAAGCTAAAAGGTAGAGATTAAAAGAAAAGCATGTGTTTATGATAATTACATGATCAATTTCAAAGACACTAAAACAATAAACGAAAGCGAGAACCTGAGGGGTACCGCCCTGGAAATGTCAGTGGCTAACATTTTGCCACCGAGGGTTTAAATCAGGCTCTATGGTGCACGAACTTGTTGCACGAGTTGCCTTCAGGATGTTCTTTTACGAACAAACAAGTAAAATCTCCCTCGGTGAAATTAATTCAACCCAGCAATTTACTCGACAATGTTGCAAGCAAAAGCACAAACCCATATAAACACAGGAAGCTTATATAGCATTGTATTTAAAGTACTCGATTACCTTACTGAGACCAGAGCACGTTAAATCAACAAGAACACTCTGGCAGGAACAAAAGAAACAGATCGAGAAAAGGTAAAAGTAAATTTAATGAACTTACGGAATGGGTTCAGATCTATTTATCTTCTGAAGATAGTCAGGTTTATAAAAACCAGGAGCTTCTTCCAGGCTAAAAACAAACATTGGGAACTTATTGAATCTCCATCTGTCAGAAACATCCACTCGGAAGGTGTCTCTCTTAATCAAACCGACATTCGGAGACACGCACGCCTTTGGGTTTTGAGTCAGTCGGTACAGCAAAGGCTCCAACCAACCTGTTGCGATCAAACAAAAACAAAGAAGAATGCTTGCATTGTAGATCAGATATGAACAAGGATAATGATCTTAAGCAAAGGTTAATACGTAACTTTGTAAACCTAAATATTTTCCTTAAGACTCAACATAATATTTATATATTTTATATATTTTAGAAAAGTAAAATATGCATATCAGTAATTGCCACACCGAGAAAACACAGCCTCGCCACGCAGCAAAAACGCAGAGAGGAAAAGAGAGTACGGGTATATAAGATACCCAGTTTCAAATAAGACACCATAAAACACGAAAAAGAGAACATTTGGGGTTACTGCAATATATCATTTTTAATTTTAAAATTTTAATTTTAAATTACGTTTAATGAACTTTTCATTTAAATGTTTGAAAATACTTACTAATGGTCACTTGCACATCTTTTATATAAACGTTTCATTTAAGGATTTGAGAATAGTTAAGTATGGTCACTGGCACATACAGAGTTCAGAACTCACGCCCGGGATGGTACATATACATATTTCCACGTTTACAAAGTTTAATCTGGGTAATGTAACGATAGTAGTACCTTTATATAGAGCAGGGATAACGTAATGATGGAGCTATATATGCGACATTGACCTGTCAGGTTCTCAATAGAATAACGTGTACACACAAACAACAGTACCAATATTTAACTAAAGTACCAAGTAAAACTGATAGGAAAGTTCAAAATATTTTATAAAACACTAGGAACACCTTGAATTACTTCTATATGGCAGTCCATTGTAATAAAGTAGTCAGCCTTGCTCATATTTATCCCGGTCTGTCGGGCAACCATCAAACCAGCAGACGGTGCTAATCGCAGCATGCGCACTTTTGGCAGCGCGTCTATGTGACTATCAAGCTTGGACTTCAGTTCAACTGTCGGAAAAATACAAATTATGTAATAAGTTTCCTATTTGCAATTTTATGCACAGGAGACTGATCGTGAAAACTTCTTTGCAGTATGGTCCCGAGATAAAAGAATAGGGTTGGCCTTAACGAGATTATAGTTAAACATAAATAAACAGAATTTACTGCTGTAAATTTACGATGAATATAATTATTAATACACTTATATTTTGTGCGGATCCAATTTATCATTCAAAGGAAAGGTTCGTGTAAAAATATATGGCATGATTTAGGTATAAAGGTAATACTTGTTTTGGATCCATCATCGATGATAATGATTTCTTGAAGTAAATCGTCGGGCGTGTTCTGTAGAATACTGTAAATTGTTCTTAACAACACACTGAGTCGTTCATCCCGGAACGGTATAATTATACTCACTGCTGGCAGCACACCGTATACCTTAGATTTACAGCTGAAAGTAAAACAAATTGTTATGAAAAAGTTTCTTGCATTCTTTTTTCCTTAATAATTGTTCTTATTTTTATTTATTTTTTACTTTTAACTACTCAAACCAAGCGTGCAAAAGTGTTTTTCTTTCACTGGACCATTTAACGTTACTTTGTTAAATTTCGAGTTCTAAAAATTGTGCTGTGTTCCCTATTACTTGACCATAATTCCGTGTACCAGTGTGAGTTTTTGAAAAATGCGTTTCTTTTTCTGTGGTAAAGTATTAGCCAAAATCGCATCGGTTATTATTAGTAATATAACACATTTATGATGAAACGATCAAGTGGTATCCAGTGTGGGTTTGTGCTTGATACTCAGCGGCCTCGCTAAGACGTTCTAATTGAAATTTTGATGACAGAAAACCGTCGCTTTGAAACGTTTCCATGTCAGTTTATGTTTTCACTTACACAATCCCAACTCCCAAAGCAAGTAAGCAAGTAAGCAAACTCACATTTCTGGTCTAGTGTCAGGAATAATGCGGTACAGTGATATCCTGTCGCTGACATAGGCATCATAGTCGTACTTCTTTAATAGCTCCTCCCTCTCAACCTGGTCCTCGGGGTTCATATTGAGTTTGATGATATCCGTGTCTAGTCCGAAGGCACCTGGAAATAAATAGTTATGTAAACTGAATAAGTGTTGTTGTACTTGTTGTTTTAATAAGCTTATATACTAGTGTACAGAAATAATACTTTTCTGAAAAAAAAGACAATCAACCTGTAACTGCGTGATCATGAACTCTTCCTAAAACATAACTATTCGGATATCAAAAACTTGCTATTGTTCTTGTGAAAATCTGATGGGTCAAGTGAGATAAATGCAATCCCGATACAGATTTTTATCACCACTGGCAATGTTTCTCCAAGGTTATTTGATAGCATCACTAATTGTATGAACGGGGAGACCTTCTACGACAACCACACTGCTAAAAAAACGCTACTTTGATAAATAAATAGACGAAAGAGCACGTTAAAAGCCACAGAACACAACAAATATCAAAATAGTGCTTGTCCAGTTTGACTGAGCCATCCATCAGGTTGCATTCATTGTTCTTTCTCGTTTAAGGCAAATCCATTGTTTTATCTGGAAGTAAATCCGCTGTTGTTCAAAGAATGTATTAATCTCTGCGTATTGAGCGTTCCATACACACACTATCGGCTCAAAATTTGGGATGAATCGAAATGTGTACTGTTCACTTGTTTAGATACCAAGTTTCTCTTAGACGTGGGTAGTGATATGCATTTTCATTTGGGTAACAAACAGGCTCAATTAAACCGAGCTTTAAAAATATTTATATTTGTTAAGATCACCGACTTACAAAAAACCCTGTTTCATATTTTCAAACATGTTTTATAGTTTAATGCCCCTAGAGGCAGTGTTTGATAATACGTGCATACCTGGTCCGAGTTGTTGGTTCATTTTGTAATGATTTAATGGCATTCCATTTTGTTTTTCCACTGTTCCGTTCAGTAGCTTTTCGTACATTCGTTCAATTTCTTGCATCTTTTCTTTATAATTCCTTTCGATTTCTTCATTTCTGTCTGGAAAGTACATCACAAAAACGGCAAGGGATGAAAAATAAATAACAAAAACAAGTTTTAAAACAAACCATTTCATTTCATATAAAAAGCTGCGTGAAAACAAAGTTTTTGCAGATTAGCACAATCTGTTCAGTACATTTGCATATGTGAATATAATGTTCAACATTAAAGGGGATTATGGATGATCGCACGTTGTTGTAACATCGTATAGTATTTGTGGTGCTGACTACGGGCATTAATGACATTGATTTAAGCCCCGGTCACAACCCGCCGTGCGTCTTTTTTTGTCCGTACGTGCTCTGCGGAGGTCACGTTCGCTGTGTTTTTGGGTCGGACGAGGCAAGAGCAGAGAGGAAGCACGTCACACTCACGGTTGCGCAAGGTGTGAGTACGTGGCCCGCACGCCACGTCAAGGGGTTTACGCGGTTACATGCATCGTACGTTGCGTAGGTGGTAAGTGAGTTGTACGTGCTGACAACGTGCTTACGACACAAGATCTCCTTGTGACATCCATGTTAACGTACGGAGGCAGTAATTACGTGTGCTGATCACGTAGGGTGTTCTTACTCGCTCGCCCGTTGTAAGTGCGTGCAAGTGCGGTGAAAGTGAGTTTATTTCGGTCGTTGTTGGGTAATGCTCGATATATATTTTATATACCGCAGAGGTCCGAGCGCACACCATGCGTTGTAAGTGCGGAGCACGTACTTGAACTGAAAGGTCCGCCTGAGTTCTGTGCGCGTTTTGGACAGTTGAGGAAGCACGGACCACGCAAAGACTCGCGGAGGCAGTGCGATATGCGCTCGTGGACGTACAGGGAACGCACGTCACCCTTACTGGGGGTGAATCCGTAGCCCGCACGCAGCTCTAACGCAGAGAAATTTTTGCATGCACAAAAAATGTTACGGCGTCTCTGCGTGCTCCCAAATCCGTACGGAGGCGGTACTCACCATGTACTGATCCCTGAATTTGGCCTACGTTTTGTACGTACACAGCACGCACTTGCAAGTACGGCGGGTTGTAACCGGGGCTTTAACGGACAGGAGAGACATTTTCTGTTTGTAATAATCTATTTTTATGCCCCCGCCATGAAATGGCGACGGGCATTAAGAGTTGCTCCTGTCCGTCCGTCCATCCGTCCGTCCGTCCGTCCGTCCGTCCGATATTCTCGTGAACGCAACTCCTCCTACACTACTGGTCGGAATTTAATGAAACTTGACCACAATGCTTGGCCTGATATGTAGTTGTGCATGAAGGTGGGGTTTCGCTCTTACATGTTCCGTTCAGAAGTTATTGTCCTTTGATACTTCCATTTACATTAGTTTTAATAGGAGTATATCTCGTGAACGCAACTCCTCCTACACTACTGGTGGGAATTTAATGAAACTTGATCACAATGCTTGGCCTGATATGTTGTTGTGCATAAAGGTGGGGTTTTGCTCTTACATGTTCTGTTCAGAAGTTATGGCCCTTTGATAATTCCATTTACATTAGTTTTAATAGGAATATATCTTGTGAACGCAATTCCTCCTACACCTCTGCTGGGAATTTGATGAAACTTTACCACAATGCTTGGCCTGATATGTTGTTGTGCAAAAAGGTGGGGTTTTGCTCTTACATGTTCTGTTCAGAAGTTATGGCCCGTTGATACTTCCATTTACATTAGTTTTAATAGGAATATATCTTGTTTCTTATATTTTGTGCATTTTGCCCATAACTTAAAAACTACTTGAGATACTGCCTTGAAACTTAAAATATATTTTCACCATCAAAATCTACATCATAACCAACAAGACCCATAACCATGCTTCCAATATTTTCAAATTATGCCCCTTTTTCACTTACATTTTGTGTTAAGAAAAATATACACTTTGCCCTTAACTTTGTTTGGAATGGAGGGATTTCAAAATAACTTGGCACATATTCACCATAACAAGGCGGTGTGTCGTGACTGTAGGTCCAAGGTCAAGGTCACTGTTACTAAAAATAGAATTTTCTTGCAAAATCTTGTCCGCTCTGTAACTTTGTTATTTCTTATTGGATTTTTAAATAACTTGGTATAATTGTTCACCATATCAAGACGGTATGTCACACACATGCCCAAGCCTTTAGGTCCAAGGTCAAGGTCACTGTTACTAAAAATAGAATTTTCTTGTCCGGGCTATTACTTTGTTATGAATGGAGGGATTTCAAAATAACTTGTCACAAATGATCACCATGACAGGGCGATGTGTCACGTACCATGCCCATGCCTGTAGGTCAAAGGTCAAGGTCAGTGTTACTTAAAATTGAATTATCTTGTCCGGGCTGTTACTTTGTTATGAATGGAGGGATTTCAAAATAACTTTGCACAAATGTTCACTATGACAAGGCAGTGTGTCCGCACAATACCCAAGCCTGAAGGTCCAAGGTCAAGGTCACTGTTACTAAAAATATAATTTTCTTGTCCAGGCTGTAACTTCATTATAAATGGAGGGATTTCAAAATAACTTGACACAAATTTTCACCATGACAGGGCGGTGTATCGCGTACCATGCCCATGCCTGTATGTCAAGGTCACTGTTACTAAAAATAGAATTCTCTTGTCCGGGCTGTAACTTTGTTAGAAATAGATTGATTTCAAAATAACTTGACACAAATGTTCATCATGACAAGATGGTGTGTCCCGTACCATGCCCATGCCTTTAGGTCCAAGGTCAAGGTCACTGTTACTAAAATAGAATTTTCTTGTCAGGGTTGTAACTACATTAGGAACATAGTAATTTCAAAATAACTTGGCAGAAATGTTCACCATGACAAGGTGGTGAGTTGTGTACCATGTCCATGCCTGTAGGTCCAAGGTCAAGGTCACTGTTACTAAAAATAGAATTTCCTTGTCCGGGCTATAACTTTGTTTTGAATGGAGGGTTTTCAAAATAACTTGGCACAAATGTTCACCATGACAAGGCGGTTTGTTGCGTACATTACCCATGCCTGTAAGTCCAAGGTCAAGGTCACAGTTACTAAAACTTGAATTTACTTGTTCGGGCTATAACTTCTTTATTAATGAAGGGATTTCAAAATTACTTGGCACAAATGTTCACTATGACATTGCATTGCATTACCACCAACTTCTTCATAGACATTTCCGTAATGAGAAGACAACAGTGCCACAAATACAAAAAATTTACTTGATCATCAAGTTTATGCATATTCTTATAATTACTCGAACATCACTGTCTTTGAAATGCTATTATTCCCATCATTGCATTTTAGTATCTGGAAACGATGCATAGCGGGGGCAACCGTGTCCTATGGACACATTTCTAGTTTATATTTGTAGTCTGTTGTTTTGCAAAGTTTTTGGTAAAACAATCTGTAACATTCAAATCCAAAAGCTATTTTAATACGATATTCTACCGGCGTGCTTGCTAATTGCTTGGTGATTCGCCCATCTACAGTTGGTCGCATTTATAATCTCTTTTTGGCACGACGCTGTCAGGAAATAAAGAGTTTATCAAGTTTCTCACGGCTGATCATGGGGTGGTAGTAGTATTGATATATACCGAATTTAAGATTTCCTGTTCACGGCAATATCACCAACGTTTCGAACTGGATCAAAATTGTACTGTTTACTGGGGTAAGTATTGAGTTATGCTTAACCCGGGGCTAGGCAGCGTGGGCATTAATATGAATTTCCGTACTGCCTATGAACAGGCTTAAACAACCCAATCATGAAGTATTTTGTGTCGTGTTCGTCGGCTTTCAAAGTTCCCGTTTCATCTGTATGATAATCGAAGTAGAAGTTCGGTCTTTAAATCCCGCCATCGTGTCCATGCTGATTTAACTCCAGGTGTTCTGGTCTCAGTAAGGTCATTTTATACCAATCTTTTTCCGCTTAACAATACTATTAGCGTATTGTGTGTTTAACACTGTTATATGTTTGTTTGCTTCTTTACATGTCTTGTTCAAATGAGAACCTGTTAAGGCAAATTTGAGATTGGTGCAATCTTGATCCTGGTTTGAACCCTCAGTGGCAAAATGTTTTGCCATCGAACGTTCCAAGGCGTTAACCCCTCAGGTTCTCATTTCGTTAATTGTTTGTGGTGTATTTTGAAAATAATCATTTTATAAACACATGTTCTCTTTTCCTCTCCGCTTTTTCCTGATATGCATATTTTACTCTTTTTTTTTAGAAAAAGAGGCAGTTGCTACGGTTGTGGGTAAAACCCTGACCAGACCCAGACCCAGACCAGACCCCGGAAACTAACGATTAGGTACGGAAATCATCGCTCGTTTCCGACAATCGTCTAAAACAGTAACGGCGACTTTTCTCCTACTAATTTTAATATAAAATAAATAATAAAACGATAATTCAAAGCTGTGCATAGTAATATAAAACAACTACATATATAATTGCATCAATTTAAGAAGTGCGATCATCGCTCGTTTCCGACAATCGTCTAAAACAGTAACGGTGACTTTTCTCCTACTAATTTTATTATATATAATAAATAATAAAACGATAATTCAAAGCTGTACATAGTAATATAAAACAACTTCATATATAATAGCATGAATTTAAGAAGTTCAACAAAAGATCAGATTTTGTGTTATTCGTTATAAATCTGTACCGCTCAGCTTTATGCCTACTTGCATTTTTAAAATAATGGTATGAAACATATTATCTTTTGTGATAAATTTGTCAAAATCATTTTATAAATATAATGATAAAAGTATTTGGCACAAATTGCAATTAACAGAAGAATAACCAGAGCTTTTTCACGTATAACCCTAGTTTGTAGGGCACATTATGATTATGGAGAATGTAAAGCAATCTTTGTTAGTTATTCTGATATTTATTATTTCATATTTCTGACAGGGAAAAGAATTAAGATTAGGAAATGATAAAAACCTTAAAAAACACTAGGCGCTAATAAGCACACATGTCGTTATTGTTTTGTACCATATTGTCGGAAACGAGCGAAGATTTCCGTACCAAATCGTTAGTTTCCGGAGTCTGGTCTGGGTCTGGGTCTGGTCAGGGTTTTACCCACAACCGTTGCTACTTCAGTTGTGTTTAAATAATGTTGTTTTTTAAATAATGTATGCATTATTTCAGTTATTGTTTCAAAAGGCACTTCTAAGATCTAGCGTGTCAGTCTCAATAATTCGACTGCAAGCACAGACCCATTATCATACTGACTTTTTACAGATGTCTGTCTTTTACAAGGACGATCATCACATATATAGAAAAGTCCTTGTCGCGCACAAATAGTTGTGCTACTAGCGTGTAAAATACAAATTCCTAAGAAAAAAAAACGGTTAATGATGCAATCATTGTATAATTGTGTTACCTCATTTAAATGCTTATAACTGTTTAAAGTATATCAAAGTACTGAAAGTACAGAAAACCAGCGAAGCGATTTTGCTTCTTGAGAATAACCAGTGCCATGATTCTCATACATGTATCCATTTACGAAAAAGCAAAAGAACTTGTTTCACTCGCAAAGACCATCATCTAGTCTATATGATAGTGGAAATAAGGGTTTCCATGTATTATCTGGATGAAGGCTTCTCTTAACCCTTTACTCCATAGATATACCTTCATAGCTTGGGCGAATAGTTTAGATCAGCTGGCACATCTTTGCGATCTGATTTGGATTTAAAATGTTCGCTTTTAGAATCACTAATTTTTTTCTGACCAGTAATCACAAATTTTAGATCCAGATCAGATGGCACTATTGTGCCAGCTGACTGGGACCTGAACTGGTCACCTATGTGATGAAAGGCGTATATATTGAGTAAAGGGTTTTAAGCAAGAAATTATAATAGTGAAATCTATGTACTGACATCCCAAAGACAGAATGAACACGAAAAATGATATAAAAAACGAGACCCGATCGATGGGAATGATTATGCATTTATTTGAAATAAGAAGTATATAATTGTTTCCTTCATTGTGAATAACATGTAAAGGAAATCATAGAATTGAGAATCCTACATATTAAGATAAAACAACCGAGGCCATCCTTAAAAAATTGTTTGTTTGTGGTTGCGCGACCGACCCAGTGAAATAACCCCCGACCCAAAAAAAGTTTTGACCATTTTGAGAAAAAAATTTTTTGGTTTATCTTTCCGTTAAAAAATAGGCATTTTACTTAACACTAACCAACGCAAACTTATTCCATATTTTACAATTACATCCCAATTTTATCTCGTGTATCATAGTTCAGAATTATTGCATCATCAACCATATTCACCCAGCTAAAAATGTTTAATGTCACGTACACACTTTCTTCTAGATCAAACAATTTCATATCGAAGCCGATTAAATAACACAGTCTGGTTATGAGCCGACAATTTCTTTGAAGTTCAGTTTGACTGACAGAAAGTATCGATGTTTACCCTCATACTGCTTGTCAATCAACAGGAAGCAAAATGAACTAAGGCGGAGTTTAAAACAAGTTTGTGAAATTACTTTTGATTGTTTTTGATTATGTGATATTCAAAGAGAAATAGAATTTAAATGTGGAAACATTGCCGTTTCGATACAGGATACGACGCCGGGTAATTTGTAACAGATTTTTTAATGCCTGATCGAATTAGCTAATTAAAAGTGTTGACAAGTTACAGTTTGTACCGAGGCTTGTTCATCGCTTTTGAGTACAGAACAGAACAAAACATTTTTCACTCGGGTACATAAGATACAACATGGGTGTTAAATGAATTGAAATATCTGCAAATGCCCGTTTTTATAAGACGAAACACAGATTTTTAACTACCTTTTTTGGTGTCTGGGTTGATCGCGTAAAATGCAAATTTGCAAATGCAAGGCAGTTAGGAATTCTGAAATCCTGAAAATTTATTAAAGGGAAAGTAAAGAAAATCAACCATTTGTAGACACACAAAAACCTGAATTTCAGACATACGCCTGCCTGAAAAATTACACCCAAGCAAATGTACTGAATTCTGCAAATATTCCGCCACCAAACAGTCATAATCAACAGTAAAATGTCCGCTTTTTAACGCTGTTCTCCAATTATATACGGTATTCATTTTCAGTAATATAAACACGTGGGTTATTATTATTATTATTACTATTATTATTATTATTAAAAATGAACATATCCGTTTGAAACTTGCATCCTTAAAATACTTCTTAACCACAATGCTGTCGAACGGCTACAATGTCTGGAATAGTTCGTCCATCTACTGTGTTGTAGGCTTAAAAAATGCGGTGACAAAATGGTCTCCGCTTCTGTTAAAGTTTCCGTGGATCTTAACTTTGAATAATCCTGCCAGTAACACTTGAAAGAGTAGGCAGTATCCAGACATAGATAATTAGGATTGTTTAAGTTTCACGCTCATAATGTGGGCATGGCCGTAACGTGGCTTTTACTCGTGCGATAATGCTAATAAGATTCCCCGTTTCGCTGAATCATTGAATTCAAAATGGCGCAACCATGTTAGATACTTTCTCGGTGACTTTAAGTGTGATAAAGGACATTACATCAACAACACTTATAAAAATGCCAAATTTCTTAATTGCATACATTTCAGTCATGGTTTGATGTGTTCTAAGGCTTTGATCTGGGTATAAAAATAATATTAAAAAAAAAACAATTCCGACCTACCGACCCACGTCCAAATAGTTGGGTCGCGCAACCGCAAACAAACAATTTTTTAAGGATGGCCCGAGAGTCATAACATTGCCGAAAGCATTGAAATTTAATGCTAGATAACACACATGTAAAATTGAAGACAATTTCAGAGGAAAATGAATTACTATAGCTTATACCATAAATTTCCACCGTATTAAGTTGTATATAATAACGGACTCGATGGTTTTTTTTCATGTAGCATATTTTTAGAAAAAGGTGCCAGATTTAAGACATTCGTAAACAATCATTGAGTTTTGGTTGCTAAGGAGATGGGATATACAAATGTATGTCCATTAGCTTACAATCCGTTCATATAACATCATTTCAGCAGACAGATGTGTCGTTTATAATTTTAGGCTTCATCATGGTTTGTCCTCTATATCCACAGGTACGTTTACTGTTATTTGGCTTTCTTCAAAACGCGGGAAATTGTGACGTCACCGACATTTTCATATTCATTGTGTTACTGCGCCTATGATTTCATGAACTCCGAACAAAAATAATAGTCATCTCTAGCTTAATCGAAAACGTAAACCTAGTAAACATCTTCACCTTTGGAAAATTGTAACTTATTCATTTTTCCTGAAACAAATCATAGTCCGTTCCTTGGACCACTGATGGCCTTATTGTCGACGTGTCTCCTGCCACGTACGTGATAGCCGGACACGTACCGCGCTTGCTCGTAGCATGTTTCGAATACATAGATCTGTAAATCTTACATGTCCCTATTTCTGTACGAATAATATCCGGTATACTAGTTTTAATATGTAAAAAAACATCTCAATAGTTTACTGTTTACTGTTCACGCTTTTATGTGGAAATCCAATATATAAAAATATTCAGCAATGATGATTGCTTCATGTTCAGTGATTTACAACAATCATGAACGCCTATCATCAAATAATAAACAAATGTTCGCAATATGTCTTAAAATTTCAATTGAAGAAAAATATGCTAAGATGGAAATTTATCATTATCGTTATTGTTAATGATAAAAAAATAAATAAAAAACGTGAAACAAACAGTTTAGCAGCGGAACAAACGTCCAATATTGAAATGGTTTAAAAATGACAAAATAAAGAAAATATTTTCACTGTTATTTTGAGCTTCGAATTAGCAGAAAAAGATATATTAAATATTTCAGAATTAATATTAAGCTATTGTAATATCCTAACATCGGGAATATCGTTTATATCTCTACCTAAAGCTAACACATCAGTGGCTCGCTAAAGAATCCCTGGCGGCTACAACCACTAGATAAAATTGGTTTACTGTTGTCGATTGTGTTCTGAATTAGGGACAGCGCAGTGAAGCAGTCAAGTATTCTTTTAGCGATACTAACGTGGCACGAGCCAACTTTAACACGTAACAGGAAACTTGGACTACTTTGCTTGCTCTGATTACTCTGAAATGCGTAAATCGCCGGTTGCCAGTGCCTCGTTTTGGTTTGATACCGATTTCAGAATTGTGATTAGTAAAACCAGCTTCGCTGGTTAAAAACACAAACTTCAAATGCTTTCACTTGAAATTTTAAAGACATATTGCGAACATTTTTTATTATTTGATGGTAGGCGTTCATGAGCGTTGTAAATCACTGAACATGAAGCAATCATCATTGCTGAATATGTTTATATATTGGATTTCCACATATAAGCTTGATCAGTAAACAGTAAACTATTGAAATGTGTAAAATTTTACATATTAAAACTAGTATACCGGATATTACTCGTAAAGAAATAAGGACATGTAAGATTTACAGATCTATGTATTCGAAACATGCTACGAGCAAGCGCGGTACGTGTCCGGCTATCACGTACGTGGCAGGAGACACGTCGACAATAAGGCCATCAGTGGTCCAAGGAACGGACTATGATTTGTTTCAGGAATAATGCATAATTTACATTTTTTCCAAAGGTTAAGATGTTTACTCGGTTTACGTTTTCGATTAAGCTAGAGATGACTACCAATTTTTGTTCGGAGTACATGAAATCATAGGCGCAGTGACACATTGAATATGCAAATGTGAGTGACGTCACAATTTCCCGCGTTTTGAAGAAAGCCAAATAACAGTAAAAGTACGTGTGAATATAGAGGACAAACCATGATGAAGCCTAAAATTAAAAACGACACATCTGTCTGCTGAAACTGATGTTATATGAACGGATTGTAAGCTAATGGACATTTATCCCAGCTCCTTAACAACCAAAACTCAATGATATGTTTACCAATGTCTTAAATCTGGCACCTTTTTCTAATAATATGCTACATAAAAAAACAATCGAATCCGTTATTATATACAACTTAATACGGTGGAAATTTTTGGTATAAGCTATAGTAATTCATTTTCCTCTGAAATTGTCTTCAAGTTTACATGTGTGTTATCTAGCATTAAATTCCAATGTTTTCGGCAATGTTATGACTCTCGGTTGTTTTATCTTAATATTATGTAGGATTCTCAATTCTATGATTTCCTTTACATGTTATTCACAATGAAGGAAACAATTGTATATTTCTAATTTCAAATAACTGCATAATCTTTCCCATCGATGGGATCTCACTTTTTATATCATTTTTCGTGTTCAGTCTGTCTTTTGGATGTCAGTACACAGATTTCACTATTATAATTTCTTGCTTAAAACCCTTTACTCAATATATACGCCTTTCATCACATAGGTGACCAGTTCAGGTCCCGATCAGCTGGCACAATAGTGCCATCTGATCTAGATCTAAAATTTGTGATTACTGGTCAGAAAAAAAATGATTATAAAGCGAACAGTTTAAATCCTAATCAGATCGCAAAGATGTGCCAGCTGATATGGATCTAAACTGTTCGCCCAAGCTATGAAGGTATATCTATGGAGTAAAGGGTTAACAGAAGCCTTCATCCAGATAATACATGGAAACCCTTATTTCCACTATCATTTAGACAAGATGAAGGTCTTTGCGAGTGAACCAAGTTCTTTTGCTTTTTCGTAAATGGATATATGTATGAGAATCATGGCACTGGTTATTCTCAATAAGCAAAATCGCTTCCCTGGTTTCCTGTACTGTCAGTACTTTGATTTTTTAAGTTGTGATATATGAGTTATTAAGGTGGATCAGAGACCTATACATATAATATAGGTCTTTGGGTGGATATAAAAAACCGTAAATTGTGTCAATGCAAAACCAATATTAGACATGTAAGAATTTACTCATATTCATACATTTATATTCTTTCGATACCATTTGATATCACTTAAAGTTTATGGTCAGTTGGGCACTAAATTGTTAGTTTACAACTTTATTAGTGTGTAAGTGTGATTAAGATAACGCTGTTAATCACACCTATTGAGATTAGCACTTCCCGTGGGGGCATTCAATGTATTTTAAAACAGGTGTTTATTTCATGTAACAGTAGATGTCGTATTTCCCTTTATTAATGTGTTGTAGAGATCTCTCATAAATCTGTATCATCAACAGTTTCCAAACAATGACCTTTGAAATTAGAAAGATTTGTTGTATTAAAAGAAAAGATGATGCCTTATAAAAAGGCGCCAGTATACAATATTGCTGAAATAAATCATCTAATAGATCGGTGTAGTCAGAACATTGGTTAAGTGTATCTATGTCGTCCGCACTTTCAAATACATGTATAACAGTGTTCTAAAACAATGTTGTCCGTAGAATTCAAACAGATGTTTGGCTTTATATATCTATGCCGCAGTTTTCAAATGCATGTATGGCTATATATCTATACCGGCCGCACTTTTAAATACCTGTATAACAATGTTCTATATCTACCGCACTTTTTAAAACGGATTAGCTGAATTATGGCTATATATCTTTGTAGTCCGCACTTTCAAATACATGTACATGTATAGCTATATATCTATATCGTCCGCACTTTCAAATACCTGTATAACCGTGTTCTATATCGGCCGCACTTTTTAAAACAGACTAGCTGAATTATGGCTATATATCTTTGTCGTCCGCAGTTTTCAAATACATGTATGGCTATATACAAAACTATGCTTAAAACTATGTTGTCCGCAGTTTTCAAATGCATGTATGTGTATATATCTATATCGTCCGCAATATCAAATACCTGCATAAAAATGTTCTATATCGGCCGCACTTTTAAAATCAGATTAAAGAATTATATCTTGAAACTATGTTGTCCGCAGTTTTCAAAAAGATGTATGTCTATATATCTATATCGTCCGCACTTTCAAATACCTGTATAACAATGTTCTATATCGGTCGCACTTTTTAAAACAGATTAGCTGAATTATGGCTATATATCTCTGTCGTCCGCAGTTTTCAAATGCATGTATGGCTATATATCTATATCGTCCGCACTTTCAAATACCTGTATAACAATGTTCTATGTCTGCCGCACTTTTTATAACAGATTAGCGGAATTATGGCTATATATATTTGTCGTCCGCAGTTTTCAAGTACATGTATCTCTATATATCCATATCGTCCGCAATTTCAAATACCTGTATAACAATGTTCTATATTGGCCGCACTTTTTATAACAGATTAGCGGAATTATGGCTATATATATTTGTCGTCCGCAGTTTTCAAATACATGTATCTCTATATATCTATATCGTCCGCAATTTCAAATACCTGTATATCAATGTTCTATATCGGCCGCACTTTTTATAACAGATTGGCGGAATTATGGCTATATATATTTGTCGTCCGCAGTTTTCAAATGCATGTATGGCTATATATCTATATCGTCAGCAATTTCAAATACCTGTTTAACAATGTTCTATATCGGCCGCACTTTTTATAACAGATTAGCGGAAATATGGCTATATATATATTTGTCGTCCGCAGTTTTCAAATACATGTATTGCTATATATCTATATCGTCCGCAATTTCAAATACCTGTGTAACAATGTTTAAAACAGATTAAAGAATCAATCGCACGGGTTTTATTTTTAATCGCGCGGGTTTATTTTTCGCGTATTTCGCGCTAAGGCAAGAGCGCGGAATTCAACCGAGCGAAATTCGACCATATAAAAGTGTTTCTGTATAGAAAAATACTGTTGCGCAAATTCATGACCCGCGAATACGTTATTTTCGGGATTTATGGATAAAAATTCTCGGACTTACAAATGTTGAAAAAAATATTTTATATGAAAGAAATGGGAAACTGAATTCACAACATAATGATATATCAAATAAACAAAAAACAGTTTAGAAATAAAATTGGAGGTCTACAATTGCCAGAAAAGGTACCTATATACAATGAAAACAAGATATGGACAATACACATTCCCATGCAGCCTGCAGATGAAGAAATATCCTGATAAAATATAAAAATTCCTTTGTATAAATTGTGTTTGAAACATTGTGTTATTTGCAAACATGTTATAACTTTTAATATTTATGCAACTGTTACAACATAACTTTTGTTATGGCGAATCTGGCAGGATAATTCTTCATCTGCCATCATTAAATTTGTTTTGATTATTTCATTTCGCTAATTTAAATATCTGTTTAATTTACTATTTAATATAAAAATTGAAAATGAACAAAATAAAATATATAACATATTTTATATAGAACATGGTTTTATTTCTTTTCATATTTATGCAGCTGCTTTGCATATTTAGGCTGTCATTATTTATTTTGATTATTTTATTTCGCTAATTTAAATATCTGTTTAATTTACTATTTAAGATAAAAATTGAAAAGGAAAAAATAAAATATATAACATATTTTACATAGTGTTGTTTACTTTCATGATATATGAATCATCGTATATTATTTAAATTGAAAAGCGGCCGCACAATCGTCCTTCATTCGCTATATTGTCCGCAGTTTTCACACTCCTTCTTTGTTTATGTCGTCCGCACTTTTCAACGATATTCTATATCGTCCGCTTATTGGACCGCATTTTAGTGCGACCCGTCTCATGGTTCAAGTAAATACTTTATACATAGCCGGTCGTTAAACACCTGCCGAACATTCGAACTTAACAATTTATTATTTTATTGTATTTTATTGTTCAAAATTTCCATTTTCTTATCAAATATTAAACATCCTTAAAGACATGTTATTCAAATCGCCTGTTTAATGGAACACTTAGGAATTTACCACAGTTAATGTAAATTCGAAACTACGAAGTTTGCTTGGATAGCATCATTGCCAAGTGACGGACCCAAACAATTCGCCGAAACAAGGATAATGATCAAAATGAATTCTTGACATTAATTTTAAAGCATGTACATATAGTTTTAAAAAAACGGGAACATCATGCATTGATGGATTTCAATTGAGAGGTTTAATTGGAAATAATTGAAGCCAACGGTCAGAGCCAAGGTATGAGCGTTTCTTGCATGTCTAATCCTATCCACCAAAACAACATGTCCGTTAGTGTGCAGTGCTAACTTTTAAATGTACAAGTTACTAGCAATACCCATAAATGGTACATCAAATGTTCAAAACAATTTAATCAGATCCTGTGGGCAGTACATGTTTTTGGAACCAATCATGCCAATGGCTATCTTTACAGCTGCACAGAAAAATTTCAGGAACTATGTTAATATAATAAGGCCAACGTGAAAATATTTTTGCTGTTAAAGTGGCTAAACATCAATTTTGGCATGGTCAGGTGCTTAAAGTAGCCATTACCGTATTTTCCCGCTTATAAGGCGATCCGCTTATAAGACGGGACCCCTACTTTGCCGCCAAAATCTGAGTTTTTTGTATAGACCCGTTTATAAGACGGGGTGAAATTTAAGTGAGTTCAGACCCGAAATTTTTGAATTTCGCAAAAAAAAAATCGGCGAAATTTTCGGCAAATGTAACATTTTCGAAGCTACGTAACTTGAACATATCCTAATAAGAGTGAATTTAGACCCAAACAATCGGCAATTTTTCCGGTAAATTTAAGATTTTCGAGGCTTTGTAATTGGAAAACATTCTAATAAGTGTGAATTTCGGAAAAAAATCGGCGAAAAATCAGCATTGTTTCGGGAAAATTTAATATTTTCGAAGTTCCGTCATTGGAACATTTCCTTATAAGTGTGAATTTCGAAAAATATCGGCTAAAATCGGCAATTTTTTCGGTACAATTAATATTTTCGAAGCTCCGTCATTAACATATCCTAATTACTGTGAATTTCTCAAAAAAATCTGAGAAAAATCGGCAATGTTTTCGGCAAGTGCAATATTTTCGAAGCTCCGTCATTGATACATATTCTAATAAGTGTTAATCTCGTAAAAATATCGGCAAATTTTTTGGTAAACTTGACATCTTTAACGCTCAGTCATTGGAACACATCCTAAAAAGTTTTATAGATCTTTCTCTATCGTGACATCCTCTAAGATTATTGATGATTGTGTATCACCACTGCGCATTTAACTGTTAATTTCAGTCTTTGCCCGTATGCAAGCTTTTGACACTCGAATATTAATCTATTGTCCAGATGTTAAATTCAATTAAACTTTGTCAAAGGCGAATAGCAAGAACAATCAAGCCTCGGGGCAAACAAACTGTATCCTGTCATTTCAATTCATGCAGAGTTTGTGTCATATAATCTGAATTTTCGAGTTTGCAAGAGGTGTTGACAGCAATGTCTATTAATCAATTTACAATACCTGGTGACAGATTCAAACAACACAGCCTTAGGCAATTATAACGGCTGTGACAATTTTCTTAAAACTGAAAAGCAGTGGGAAAATTTGAGATTATAACAATATGCAAACTGGCTAAAATATTCAATTAGCATTATTACTCTTGCCAACATGAACAGTGAAGTATGCCAATTATATCATAATAAATAATAGTCCTTACAACAAACATTGCTTATATCAACATCGAGTGCTTTCCATAATAATTTCCAAGTTATATCTTCAATATGAAAAAGATTTATAAAATTTTTATTACTAAACCAAGAAAAAAAATCGGTCAAATTTATATTACAAATGCTCGTCGAAAATAAATTACCGAAAAATTACCGATAGATAATGGCCAGATTTAAAAAATCGTATGTTTTTATAAGAAACTTTAAAAAGTACCTGCCAAAAAAACGAAATCTTCTTGTAGATCGCGCTTATAAGACGGGTTCCCTACTTTTAAGGCTATTTTCCAGGGAAAAAAACCCGTCTTATAAGCGGGAAAATACGGTAATTAGCTTCAACCAAGCAAATGCTAATGAAATTGTTAAGTGCATTTTTTACATTCATGTCAAACATATTTGTGCTCATCACAACACTGGAGAAAAGTGCTGATCTAGTTGCTTTAAATATACTGCATTCAAGGAAGTATGCTTTATTAGAAGTTGTATCTGGACTTGAATGCATGTACACATACATTATCCTGGTCATAACTATTACCACAAGTCTTAAGTTTGCCAGGGTATAATAAAATAAATTTACAACAACAACAATCAGCTGTTATGAATGTAACTAAAACTATCTATTAGTTTTAGATAACAGATGATTTTTTTGAAAATTCTGAATCCTTTATAATAAAAATCGATTTTGCAATGAACCACTGTGTCAGCCATTGGTTTTTCGTTGTATACATATTACCATGAGATAGCCAATTAAGATACAGTACAGCTCGGGTGTCTTTTACATTTTTCACCCGTCCACCACGTTAATAAATCAGTCAGGGTGGAAATTCATCGCGAATATGTCCTTTGGACGCGGCGATTTTCGGGTGATTTGCCGTGATTCGCGGCGATAATTCTGCAGTCATTCTTGCTCTTCTCGTGTTCATCGTCAGCAGTTAAGCTTCAGGGTTGATCGCGGGGGATTGCGTTGAAAAAGCTTTCGAAAAAGGAGTGTATTAAAATGTATTCTTTAATGTAAAACATTCTTTCTTTAACCAATTTGAACGTAACATTGTATCAAAATAATGTAAAAATTTTAGTCGCGTAATCGGACGTGCCGATTCACCAGCATTAAACAAAAAAACAATTTTCTTTGTTTGCGTATCTTCTGTGAAAATATCGAGTTTCTTAATAAATGTAATAACTTTTTAATATAACAGAGCTTGATTTTGTCACCGACGCCCGATTTTTCCAAACTGACATGAATTTATCAATAACTTTTTTGAAAGTGCTTACCTGTCAACATAAGAAGCTTGGAGTTAATTAATCCATATAAAACACCAATTATCAACAGCTTAGTTGATTCCCAAACAAAAATGACACACTACTCAACGACAAATCAACTATTGAATGAACATTTTGAATGTAATGAGTAAGTCGTGAACACAAACATTGTTTATTAAATAACATTTGTGACAGGCATATGCTATTAATTTCCAGCATGTTTTGATTTTACAAGGCATGTTTTGATTATACAATGTACAACTCTAATTTGTTTTGAGCAATTTTAATTTTTTTGTTGAGAGTTGACAATGAGTCAATCTGTTAAGAATAAAAAACACCGACGTTTGATCAATAATTTTTTTACCCAACACGGCACCTTTGATCTCGGAAAATCAGTATTACTCGTGGGCATTCTTTTTGAAGTGAATAAACAGAAGTGATGATGAAATATACAATGCTGATCACACAGGTGTTCAAACAGGTGTTGATTGCTCATAAATGAAGATGTTTTAGGAAGGGATTGGGGAAAAATACTGACGAGATGGATTTTATACATGTAGCTAATGTACTTGGCTGTTATATTTTCACCGTTAATTATTTTCTCAACATGTTCGGAGTACTTAAGAAAAAGAATATTATATATTTATCTTTCATCAAAATAACAACTAAGGAAACGATAATGTAAGAACGACACAATTTTTATTCACTTTTCCCTCTGGATAATGATCTATTATGTCCAGTTTACTGTGTGTTTCAATCGCAATTATACTCGTATTTTAAATGACATTGAATTCCGATCTGAGGCGTAAATACTCTACTTGTCAATGAATTCTTATAATTTGTCGTAAAATAATTAACCAATTTAATAACTGTTGTTCACTTTCTGCAATGACCGTGACAACATTCCACTTAGAAGCATAATAGGCAGCAATTTACGGGGCAAGTACAAAGGTGTTTATGTCAACACGGAAGGTGTGGAAAACTCCAGTGTTTCAAATAATGGACAGTATATTTATGCATTGATCAAGTTTCAGATCTTTTCTCTGATACGAAAATACAAACAACATATTTCTTTTTAAATAAATAAATTCGGAAGAATGTCTTTAAATCACCGGTAAATCTTCACCGCGATTCGCGCTGATAAATCGCGGCAAATCACCGTGATTTTCTTGTATGGTGATCGCGGTGGCAAGATCGACGATCACCCCTGATCACCCAAAAAAAAATGGATGTCGCGCTGACAGTGAAACGCGGCGATGAGTGAAAAATGTAAAAGACACCCGAGCTGTACTGTACAGGAACAGAAATCTGGTGGTAAAATGTAGCTTACTTGACTTTAATTGTGCTGGAACAAATCATTAGTAATTGAAAAATGTTAACTTCATGGAATTAAATATATAAAAACCTTTTGAAGTTATGCTTTTTGATAAACAGTGGTTATCCAGTTCTGTATGAAGTTAATTTTTTTCTGTTAAAAATTAGATATTTAGAAACTTGATATATTTTGCTGTTCAATTTGTTTGAGAGATGTTGGGAGATAATGTAAACAAATCCTAACAGAAAAAGAAGTGACATCATCATGTATGCATGTGAATTTAATTGTTCTTACCAAGGCACTCGTGGTAATAGGTATATCACGGTAATAAGTATAGTGTGTAAACATGTTGGAAAGTATAAATATTTATCATTATTTAAATGTTATTACATGTATAATCCTTCATTGCAAAGTTTTAACAAATTTGGCTTATGTCTGTATGTCAGAAGAAAAAAGTTAAAAAAAAAACCACACACACAAAGGAGTCTTTGAGAGCTAGTTTTGTTTGTTTGGGTTTGAACATTTTTATCAGCAAGTTCAATATATCTTGATACAATGTATCTGTGTTACAAGGTACTCATTTTGTTTAGAGCTGTCTGTTGACCATGTAACTTTTGTACCCAAATTAATATGGAAAATGTCTAGATAATTTAAATATTAGATGCCACCTTACAAAAAAGAAAATGGAAGTAAGAGTAATATTTGAAAGTATTTGACACTTCATCAAATAAACAGACATGTATTTCTGATATAGTTTTGTTCTACTCGTATGTCACATTACTAAGATTACTTACACCTTAACTTCTTCTTGACAGCTTTTTCTCCTCTTGCCAGGTATAAGCAGCTTATTAATATTATATCTTGACATCTTCGTGAAACTTAGATGCTAAGCTAAGACTTAATAACCATCTGGATAAGAATAGTAACAGTGTTTCACCTATTTAACCCTTTACCATATTTGCATCATTTTTCACCTGGGTTACCAGTTTGGATCCAGATCAGCTGGCGTGCCACAGCCATTTTATATTATCTGGACCTAAAATGTTTACCTCTTGGTCAGAAATAAGCAAATGAATCAAAAGGGAAACAGTTAATATCCTGATCAGACAGCTGGCTGATCTGGATCGAAACTGTTCACCCAAGTGTATGGAGTAAAGGGTCAAAGTATTGCCTGTGAATTGCTAACAAGTAAAATTTATGTTGTCCTTTCTCTAACTACGATATATTCAGTCTTTATATAACTTGAAATATAGGCCAAGATTATTGCATGTCTGGATCAGACCACATACTTCTAAGAAGTTGCAATTACCGGTAATGTAAATATTTACAAACACATGGCAAACTGGTGACGTTGGAGTCTGTCTTAAACTCAGTCACATATATGTTGCTTTGAGTTGTTTTATAATTTGGTCTTACAGAACTGAAAATGATGTCCGTGTCCAAACAACCTAAAGACACTGAGCTGGATGATTTTGAAAAGGAATTAAACTCTTACATAGAAAATGAGGAGAAAAACAAAAAAGAAAAACAGGTGATTTATATAATTAATTATCATTTAGGATCATTTCATCTTGTTGTTTCCTCGCCTTTATGGCATGGGCAAACAGTGTAGATTCAGATCAGCCAGCACATCTATGCCATCTGATCAGGACCAGCAATGTTGGAATTTTAATTCAATAGGTTATTTTTAACCAAGATGCTACCAGTGCAGATCAAGATCAAATGGCACGATCTGGATCTACACTGCTCACACATGCATTAAAACGCATATAAACGGAGTTACGTGTTAAATTGGTATCCTTTTTTTTAAATTCAATTATACCTTAGGTTCTTTTCATTGTTAGATTTAAGGTTTAGATCTTTGCTTATTAAATCAAGATTACATTATAATATAGGACAGTCAAAGAGAAATTATACTGGCATCCTATAATAGGGCCTACTTATAATTAAATGTGAGAAAACAGAAAGGTTTTATCGGCTTTTTATTTCATATCTCTTAGAACCAGCCCTCAAATCACAAACTTTTCTTAACACAGTAGTTCAACAGCTGTATCTTAATACTAATATGCACAATCATTTAAGTCTACACTTGGCAAAAATATGTCAGACAGGGCATTTTTACAGCCTGGGGAAGAAGCCCATGCCTATAATTTTTGGGAAAATAGGGTGATTTAATTTATCTCCAAAGAGAAATGAAAAAAACCTGATGTAAAGTTATTTTTTGGGAAAACTGCATGATTATACAGAAATTTTCTGAGGGGAAGGCTCCCATAAACGACCCCTGCTACAGAAGGAAAATCTACCCATTCCTAAACCACATAATCTCTCCATAGTATATATGTATCTTATATCAAATCATGTATCTTGCATGAAATCTATACAAATTTTATTTCATGTAGACTCTCAATATCTGCATAGTTATCACCACTATTCAGTTAAGTACATGTTATAAAGTTGTACGAGTTAATTTTTTGATTGTTTTGTTGACAATCATACATGTATAATATCTGTATGACCTATCATAACAGAGAATACTGGGAGATTCTATCAGTTTTTCAATACCTTAAGAGGGTAATTTGAGCACAAGCTATAAATATTTTACTGAAATTTATTAGATGATATATTGTATAGGTTGATTAAAAGATAACCTTAGTAAATTAAAGTGTAACATTATATTGAAAATAAACAAGGTTTTAAGTATACTTGCGATATCATGTACCATTTTATCAAAACCTGTATTTTTGTTTAACCCAAATAAAACTTCTGTTTCTATTAACTTGAAATTTGCTGTGTTTGTTATCACTTACTAACCTTGTCTGAGACAATTATATCTTTTATTCTTTTTTGTAATGAAAGTAAAATATTTTACATTCAATAACCATTTGAAACCATTTTTTCTTTGGAAAAATGTGGTTATTAGATAAGGGTATATCATTCAGAGTGCTGAAGGGCAGGAGAGTGATCATCAACATTTTTATTAAGTTTTTGTTTAAGTTCACCTTTTCTCAGTAACCATTCAAGGTAGAGCTTTCAAACTAAATTTAACATAGTTGTCTGACATCACAATATCAATTATTAGGACAAGGTTCATAACTCTTGATTGTATTTTTCATAGTTAATCCCCCTTTTCACTTTAAATATAAAAAGAAAACCTGGTTTTGTGGCATTGCAGCATCTTCTTTTTTAGAGATATGAGCTTTACTCTCTGGAGTGAGAATTTCATCAGCATACTTGTCAAAAGAAAGTCACAAGTTCCTATAGTTATCCTCTCTTTTCTTAAATAGGCAAAATGTATCATTTAACAGACTTTAAAGACATCATCTTACTGAAGTCACATGTTTGCATAGCTTTGCTCATACAAATCATAGAAAACAAACAGCCAGATAGAAATTATATAACATTTTAAGGTCTGCGCACAGTTATGTCACAACTACAACCAGCGTAGAATCAAATCATAATGCAAAGTTAAAGTTGAATCAGGGTCTGCACCTTGCCATTAAGTCAGTAAATTAATCTAAAATGCCCTATTGAACATGGAAACATTGTTTTTAATTTAAGTACTAGTAAAGGAAATGAGTAAACTATATTAATTTTGTGTAATTAATTACTCCATATACGTGGGTTTTATCACCTGTGCAACCAGTGTAGATCCAGATCGGTTGGCACATCTATGACATTTGATCCGGATCTACACTGTTCTCTTCTTGGTCAGAAATATGCTAATGAATCTATAAGCGAACAGTGTTAGAGGCAGATCTAGACCTACATTGTTGGCCTATGCCATAAAAGTCATATGTATGGAGTAAAGGGTAAATGGTCATGAGAGCTTGTTGATAAACTGGTGCTTTGGCAGTAAGGTAAGCCCTAAGTCATTAACCTACTGAATTTGTATTATGGACTTGCTTTCCTAGTCTGGTTCCTGCCTTCCTGTGGTAGTAGCAATCAAGGGGCAGGTAATCCAGACTATTATTTGCTTTTCTTTCACTTTAGGCCTAGAGTCCATTCTTTTTTACCTGGAGATTTACAGAAATATATATAGAAAGAATAGCCAAGCATTAAGAATCTGTAGTGAATATGCTTGTTAAAGACAAATTTTAATAATCTTTTATAAACTAGAGATTTTAAGTCTGTACTGGAATGACCATTGATAAAATGTATTTCAACATCTAATTCAATTAATGGCTTGATTGATTCCTTTTAAAAGAAATTCTTCCTCCAAAGTAACATTTAAATGCCAATCTTTTCATGTATTAAAGTTCAAGGCCATTTCATTTAATATATCATTTCGCCTACATTTATTCATTTCAATTAATTAATCCTCATTTGGTGGGGAAGGCATTAATTAATTATATTAAATAATAATGGTTATTATAGATTATCATACATGTTGCTAAATATGGTATATAATTCTCCTTTTTAACATGGATTTTGTAGAACTGTTCTTGTGCAATTAAACTTTAAATTTGATCAGTGCTGTTTCTTTCACTCATTTTATGATACAAATATCAGTACATAATTGTTCACTCATAAAGCCATTATTGAATGATTCTGCATTTACGCCGTATCACGTATGCACTTCGAACAGAAATCTTAATCTATTTGCTTCCTTAATTCTTCAATGAAGTCATTGGTGATCAAAAAGAATATTTTTACTGGCTTGCCGAACGTTGACATCCATGATTGTTTACCACGGCGAATTCAATCATGGAATTAGCAACGTTGACCCGAAAGCACACGCAACAGGGTTTACATATAATGGTACATGGACAAAAATCACACGTTTAACAGTTAAAAATAGCACCGGAGAAGAAAGTGAAAGTAAATTTTCCAAAAATGAAACGGTGCTGGCTGTTATTTTGCACCGGACATTGTGTCCGAAAATAACAGAATTTTTCGTAGGTCAAAAAACCCGGTCGGCTTTTCATACAATTTTTTTGGGAGGGCTGAAAAAAAAGTTAAGGTTGGCGCTAAAAAAGAGACGGTCGGTCGGGTAACCAGAAACAAACCTATTTTTTTTTTAGGCCTTACAACATCTCTGAGGATTCATTTGAGTCTGCAGAAAAATTGTTGGAATATAAATGAGCTTGGCAAGCTGTTATTATGGTAGGAATTATGTTGGCCCGCCAATTTGCAGTTACCAGATATAATTTCTCTTTGACAAATATTACTGAAATTACCACATTATTAGTAGAATGGTCATTGTCGACTTATGTTCTCTGTTGCATGATTTATGTTCGATTTCTGTAATGCAAAATTAATAATACATGTAATGTCGCTGCGAAATTCGCAAATTAAAATTGTGTTTCTTTTAATTCAGATCTAAATGATTGTATATGTAAATGAATGAACTCTAAATAATTCTTGTAAAATCCTTTATAGAACCAAAACACAATGGAGAAGGAGAAGGGGAAGACTCCAGACTCACCTCAAAAGACGACGGTAAGAGAACTGAGTGATAATGAGGACTCGGAAGTTGATGATTACAATCTGACGGAGGATCAAAAACGTGCGTTGGAGGAACTGGATAATCTCAAAACAGAACTCGGCTACCCTGGTGAGACTGTTTACTTTTGTCATTTTACAGAAACTATAACCAACATTTATTAAATTCAATTGACATACAATGATAATATAATGATATTTTGTTGCTAGACTGTTCTTATCCTTTTTTTTCAATTACAACTCATGAATTCAATTTACAATTTCTTTATTTGTTTTTGTTTTTTTTATTTTCAAAGTAATTTTGTTATTTTTAATTGTTGGTGAGTTGCTACATGATACTAGGGTATTTCTCACGATACTCTGTCAGCCTGGTGTTGAAATTAAATAAGGAGTTGTAAGCACCATATCTACATGTATCTGGCTAAGGATATAGCTGTTACCATTATATTTGCAGTAGATCAGGATCTACACTGTTTGCTTCTCGGTCAGAAATTATCTAATAAATGAAAAAGTGACTTAATGGTTGATATGGATCTTCACTGGTCGAACATGCATAAATAGGCTTATAAATGAAGTATTAAAAGGGTTGTCTGGCTCAGATAATGGGATTCATGATAATTACAGCCAGTTTTGGTAAAATGACAATAATCTTGGTTTCACTTTTTTTGAAGGATGTTTAATGGAAGTGGAAGGGAGAATTCTAGACAAAAAAGTACAAAATAGCAGTTGTTCCATAAATATAGGCTGGACATGTGGTCAGTATAGCACCCCCTTCCGCTGGACTGGACATTATTGTTTCATATATGATATTCTTGTTAACATTACAGATGAGGATCCTCCTGAGTATGATGTAACTGAACGTCTCAAAATTCTAAATGAAGAACTCAAAAATGATCCTACTCCTGTTGAAAAACAGAACGAGTCTAAAGTAGGCTTTAAGCAAAATCTTGTAGACCTGGTCGCCCCACCTCCTGACTTTAGTGAAGATGAAACAGATGAAAAGAAAGCCCAAAGTCCTACTTCAACTAAAACAAATAAACCTGCTCAAAAACAGAACGAAGACAAAGTGGATGAAAAGTCTGAAAATGTTTCTGGTAGCAGCAACAAATCAAATTCGGGTAAAAAAGATGAAGTGTTAATAGAAATCGATGGACAGTTTAAACTTGTAAGTGCTGATGATGTTAGAGCGAAGGATTTAGGATATTCAATGGATCATGATAAAAATAAAGAAAATGAAAAGAAACAGTCTGACAAAAGTGAGAAGAATAAAGTGAAAATTCAACCAGCACCTCCAGGTAAGCCAAGACCAGCGACTGCAGTAAACTCCCGTAGAAATATTCGCACAACCTCAGCTAAACAACGACCTCAATCAGCTGGTGGAAGTGTAAACCATGGGTCGGCCCTTAACAATTTCAATTACAATTCTCCATATGCCCTCTCACCAAGGGAAAAAGAATTAATGGAGGAAAGAAAAAAAGCCTTGGAGAAACAAAGACAGGACGATGAGCGCAGAAAGAAGAATGAAGAAGAGAGTAAAGAACGCGAAAACCAAGAAGCTTTTGAATACTGGTTGAAAAAGAAACGAGAAAATGATCGTCGAAGACGGATACAAGAAGAGGAGGAGAGAAAAAAGAACAACAAAGAAGACAGGGTACGTCTAGATATTGTTTTTTCATTTCTGTCTCCATTTTCTGTCATGAATACCTGTGTCAAAATAACATGTACATGTATCAAGAATTAGTACAATAATTATTACCATAATGAATACTGTTTACTCTCAAAAAGCTATTACACCAGGTAATAGAAACGGGCGGCAGGCCAGTCACATTAAAATTAAGTGCTTATGCTTAAGAACAATAATTAGTTGTTATCTCATCAGCCAATGTTTTAAGATACATGAACAGTTCTGTTTTTCCAGTTCTACTTCCTTAATTAACTGCATAGATATTAGGTTTTAACCAAACAGATATTAGTAATGCTTAAAAAAAACCGAAACAAGTTAACTGGATTGAAAATTGGGAACATTTTTCATATCTTTGGTTGCAAGGAAATCTGTAGTATCTTCTATATTCTCAAAATTTAATACAGTTTTGTACTAAATCTTTGATATACAAGTAGATATTTACAGCACAAGGGCACATCAGAGGTTACAATTATTGATAGGTTCACTCAGCAGAATGACTTTTATCCCATCCATTCAGTCTGATCTGGATCTACTCTGGTTGCATCTTGATCAGAAATAACCAAATAATTCTAAAAAAGAACTGTATAGATCCTGAGCAGACTGACTGCAGTTTACAGATGTGGAAGCTGATCTAGATCTACACTCACCTTTCATGGGATAAAAGCCATATCCTATGGAATAAAGGGTTAAGGATGTTGGGTGTGGCATATATCTGCAGTGAAATAAAATGCGAATTGCAACAATAGACCCTTTCCATAATTTATTCACACATGCGCACAAACGCTTCCGGGTGGCAAATCGGTGGAAGCGACGTAAAATTGCTCATAATTTGTTTGCCACTTTAGCGGAGATTTTCTTGAACGTGAAGAGTCAGAATAATTATAATTTTATTTCAATGAGAGGGCCTGTTTGTTTTTATATTTTCCCTTCCGCATCTTTTGCCGAAATCCATTCCGCTAAATAAAACCGGTTGGCTTTGTTTATATTAGCGACCAAGACGACGAACCGCGATTGTTTAAAATGTTCAAATAAACACTGATAATTTACGATTTCGTTGGTTTTCTTTTCTGACTACCACCAATACTTATTGTTTTGATATTAATTGATATGATGATTGATTTAAAACCAACAATTTAAGAATTGGCCTGTCGAATTTAACTTTTGCAGATATAGGGGGTGGGTGGGGGTGAACTTGATGAGCCAACCTCGAGTTACTTTTACAAGATTATGAAACATTATTACATAATTAACATTTGAATCAGATAGTTGATACATCTTTATGATTAGGCATACATATACATAAAATATTCATTTAAATCTTTTAACCCCTTAGCTCCGATTATCAGAGTGTACAGTGGTGTGGGGCAAGTCTGCGCATTGCCCAACTCTGCGCACCAGATTTGCATGTTAACAAAAACACTGATATCATAAGAACCAACTGCAAACAGTGTTTTTTGTCAAGAAAAAAGGCAATTTTTGAAAATTCTGATGGATACATCATGCTATTAACTGTCTTGTAAGTAAATAACTACTCTAAAGAGCCAAAATTATCAAATAAATTTAATTTATATACCTCCCCACTCCAAATCTTCCTCATTTTGACAGCTGTTACCCAAATAAATGTTTTTTATTTATACTGACCTTTCACTTAATATTCTTTTCAAAAGTTGGCAGCTTTGGAGAGTGGTAAATTTTAACAGAAACAAAAAAATTGATATTAAACATAGGCATGAGCAGAGTTGGGCAACAATTTTTACATCATGTGAACACAGGCGTGCTTCCAGTATGACATCATTTTAAAGCCTTATAAGAAAATTAATGCACACAAATGACAACAAACCAATTCCTGAATGGATACAGTTTCTTTCCGGTAGGCAACTGCCTTTAGATACTGAATGTGTTATACACCACAGTGAAGCTTTTATGATAGGTGCGCAGACTTGCCCCACACCACTGTATAGATGCTCGGTCGGATGCAAGATATCTTGAAAGGAAATTTGTTTTGGGTAGTCTTAGCGTAGTTTCATGAAAATTTCCAACATTCTTGCCAAAATCCACATGAATATGAAATATTACTGGCCAGAAAAGGGGGTTCGAGCTACATCAATGAACCTCTCTGGACAGGGCCCCCCCCCCATCCCTCCCCTTCACCTCCCGAGATGTGACGGGGCCAGAACATCTTAATTGAACAGAGTGGAGTTAATATTCTTATTCAATACAATTGTAGAATCTATTGCTGCCCATAATCTATAGTCTGGAATATAAAGTGGAATATTTTTTGTTCAACAGAGCTTGAAATTGTACTTTCCTCATAGAAATCCATTTTATTGGGATCATTTTATAGAGATCTATCATGAGGTTCAAGCTTCAGACTCTAATTTTGAAAATTAAGGTCGAATTTGTGTACCACTATAAAATTGTTATTAAAACTCAAATCAGGTAATAAATAGGTCATTTTTAGATTTCCACTCACTTTTTGTTATTTCATTAATTGATCTTGAGATTTCTGAATGAGATTCTGCTCTGGTAGATGTTATGGAAATACTTCTTGATTTCTTATTTAAAAAAGGCTTTCTTAGAAAATAAATATAGCATTGTATAATAAAATCAGTGCATCCCTTGAATATGACACACTTTCCATAAAATGCCAAAATAAAAAACAGCCCATGTTTCAGGATTAAAATCACTAAATCACATCCTCACAGTAATCAAAACAAGACAAGGTTGTATCATGATTTATATTTACAAGATATTGCAATTTAGATACTTAATAAATTAGTATTAATATTTGGAGAAAAAGAATGTTATATCACTTTCCATTCCAGTTTTCCTTAATATGTTATTATCAGTTTTCTTTTAGTTCAGATACAACACTTCAAAATGAGCCTTGTTTGTTTTCATAACCAAATGCATGGTCCAATCTTGTTTTCAGAAAATTGTCCATCTATTTTTGGTAGTATATTTATAATAAAAAAAGATGCTTTCATGAATCTTCTATTTAATCTCCACTTAATGCATCACATCATTGATCAGCATACCCACAATGTTGGTGATTTGTTGAATGCTGTCATTAAAATTTATAAGTCTGACTCAGTTTTATCACTATTTCATGTAAGCACTAAAACTTCTTGTCTTCACTAGTGGATGATTTTTTTAATTAATTAAAATATCTGTCAACTTATGAACACAATTTCATAATTTATTCAATGCTCAATATTTATTCAATATAAATTAATTCTCATCCCAACAAAATGCAAGTCACCAGCAGATTCCAAGTTCTATGTCAGTGCTATTTGAAAAGATGCACTACTGGCTGCAAGTCCCTCTGTGTAACATGGGAGCTGAAAAAAAAATTAGGCTAAACATTAAATGATAAACAATTATTGTATAAAATAATATGTGTTACACACATAATAACTATTCACATATTTTAATAACCAATGATTATCATTTAAAACAATTACAACAGTTAAAGTTTACATTCTATTCTTAAAACCAGCCAAACTTAAATATTTATTTTTAATTATGCTGCAAAATACAATAAGCACTCTACTTTTTCTGTAGTGAAAAGGAATACCATTAAAAACATAACTATCAATTTTAATCAGAAATTTTAAAATTGTAGGACAGAACTGAAAGACATACCATTAATATCTCTTCATTAAGAGATGCGCAAGTACAAGTATCTGTCTATGATGCAGTTATCTGCACAGAACCTGTAAAGGATGATAAAATAAGTTTGAATGTTCATTGTAATAGGTAACATATGTAGCTGAGGTAACTTGTTGTAATTTAAGTTATTGTAAGTGAATGTTTATGTGTGTAGGGGATACTTATTTAAATACTGCATGTATAATGTAAGGCCAACCTCAAAATTTGTGTTTACAGTACTCTTGTCACTCCTTAAATTTTGGGTAGCAAGGAATAATAATTTCTTTTTTATACCAATGAACTAAGTATCAAATGCTTTTACTAGTTTGTCAAATATCTGAATCAAAATCAACAGTTTGGTAAGGATGAACTGGCTAAATCTTTCATAATATTTGCACTGTTCAGAAATTAACTAAAGTAAACCCATTTTCTCTTTTTTTACAAATTAAAATATTTTAAATTTCAAGGCAAGTTGAATAACCAAACCATTATTCAATATAATACTAATTACTGTTGAAATAATTGCTTCTGTACACACTTTGACCAGAATTTTAGATTACACTGACATACTAACCAGCTGATGATTCAGTCAATTTTAAAAATGTTGCAGTCTGGTCAGAGTAGCCAAGGATACTGAATATTGCCTGAGCTGGCATCCCAATGTTTATATGTATTTACCTAATAAGTAAATGTATTATTATATTTTTAATCATTTAATATAAATATAACATATTGATGACATGATGGGGCTTTACTTGCATCAGACTCAGCTTAAACAAGGTAGGTTTTCTTCAGTTTTATGCATTAGTAGGGGTTTGGGCATTTACAAATATTGATATAGATCTTTGCCTGAAACACAATTATGCACAGTCATGTTCAAGTAATAAGACATATATACACAAATCAACATTATTTGCTTTTTTGATATTAAGAAATATCAAACCCGACAGCCTCCAATACTGATGACTCAAGTCATCAAAGGCTCAAGTCTCAAGTTGTGTGGTGTCAACAGATAAATGTACACATTACACTAAAAAAGCCATGAGATGCTTACTCTATTTTGCTTTGGAAATCAATGCTTTGCTTCAGTAAGAACCACATTATGTCTGTCTACACCTAAGCATCCATATTTTGATACTTTTCCGAAAATATGTCATGTTCACTGATCCCCCATGTGATTCGCCGATCCACGATTTCTCTTTGGTTGGCATTATGTTGATCGATCTGGCAGACATAAGCACTCCACACTTAGTTGCCACTGCATATTTGTCTCAATTAACATCGTCAAAAGTTTTCAAATCTGATGAAAACTCGGATCGAAAGTGAAAGTTATCGATCATCGTTGTTTACACGGTTGTCATAGTTTGCCACCCGGAAGCATTTATGCGCATGCGTCAGGTTACGGACCGCAGTTACGTGCAAAGGGTCTATTCACTAGATAAACCAAAGTAGATAGTCATTTGCACTAAAAGTAACTGTAGAACCAAAATTAACCACCAAAAGTCATACTACACGTAGAGAATAAGTAGATCTGGATAAAGTTATTGGCAGGATCTGGAAAGATATTTTAAATTGAGATGAAATAAAAAAGAATAATTGACTTTCCGATGTATTTATGCATTGTTGATAAAACTATTCAGTTTATATTAATTTTCACATTATAATTGTACACAGTGATTATTTGTTTTAAATTAACAGAAACGAATCCGAGAGTTTGAACAAAACAAGGAGTTTGCTACTTATGACATACTCTACTATAAGGTATTCTGGTAAACTTGGAGGTGCTGAGTACTTTTTAATCGGCCCTCGCTTCTAAAACTAATTGTCATGGGAAACATTTGGAACATTCAACATTTATTCAGAATTTGGAATGATAAATTGGCTTTTGAAAAGCTTTCTCTGCAACCTTTTTTGATAGGATTTCTATTGCAATTTATTTTGTTTTGCATACAATTTTGATCAACATTTTGCTGTGCTGTCCTTAGAGGTTTTACCCTTTGCAAAAGAAAATTAGATTTTGTGATTTCTGTGTTATATTTGTGTGCTTTTATTTAGATTTTTTTCTGGAAAATTGGGAGAAGTTTTCTGTTTACTTGTTTCTCTTGGCAATAATTAAGAATGTATCTTTCTACATTACTGCATCTAGAACAAGTACTTTATGCTAAGTTTTCTTTGAAATTGAGAAGGCATTTTTGTCTTTATACTTTCTTATTTCTAAGTCTTCAAAAAAGTCCACCAAAATTATCAAATGTGGATACTCAATCTATTAACAACTGTTATTAGCCATGAAACATCCACAGTAACATAAGAACTTAAACATAAATAGAAAGATATATTAAAAGGAAGTTGTGGGGTATGTTTGCTAGAGTATATTCTGTATGCTGTTTTATATAAAAATTATAAATGAGTGGTCAAACCCTTATCCTGCAGAGTTTCGAACCCATGAACTTCCGCACTTCACACCCCTTTGCAACAAATAAGTGCACTTCTGTAGTGCCCCTCAAAGTAAAAGAGGTTCATGCCTATACAAGTTGGTCTGTACAAGTTTTTTAATACAAATCCATAGCTAGCAGGATAGGGGTTTAGTACAAATGTACTTTAAAGCAGCAAGTTTTGGTATTATGGGATTTTATAGAAAATAAAATGATGTCAAATATATTTACTTTACATTATAAGGATAACATAATTAATAAACATTTTTGTACATTTTTTGCAGCAATTAAAAAAGGTATTTTCTCACAGTGCAAAGCACGCGGCAGATTATTTTCTGTGTTCATACATCTATAAGACCTTTCAATCAATCTTTAATTTCATTTGCTTGCTGCATGTATTGCTAGAACTGATAGAAATTTTATTTTTATAAAAAATATTTGACTTTAGAGATGGAATCCATTAGAAATATTTATTTTTGAGCAGTTTTTACACTTTTTAGTTGTGAATTAAACCAATGAATACAAAAATGTTTTTGAAAAATGAAAGAGAAGAAAAATTCTGCAGGCAAACACCATTGTTTTGGCATACATCATTACATGTATGCATTTCAATTTCAGGCATTTTCTTACTGAGCAATGTGTTAAGAGATAACTGGAAAAAACCTGGAAGAATTATCATGTCCTTTTCCTCAAGTTTTAAGTTTTTCAGCAAACAAATATTTTATTAAAAGTAATCTTTTAATATTTTTTTTCAAAATCTGCTGGTTTATATTCATTGTAATTGAGTATTTCTCTATGCTTTGTGACGGCTTGAAAACTGAGGGAGTGAGAAAAACAGTTTAAAGTGGGAAAATATGTTTCGCATAATTGTCTGTAATGTATCCCAAATCAATGTTCTGTTAATATCTGAGGGCTGCAGGCTACATGTACTTAAAAGAAGAGAAATTCATGGGCTATTCTGGAGGAATACTAAAGCATTTGTTTACTTTCCATTTTGATAAATCAAATGTTGAATAATAAATTCAGACCTGCCAACTTTTTCAAATCCCAATGAGGGAGATTTTTTCGCAACTTGCGTTTCGCAACACAAAACCAGCAAGTTATTGTAACTATTGTATCAAGTTTAGTTGTGTAGTGTTGGAATTTTTTAGAATGAGAATTTAATGTGCAATGATATGATATGCAATAAATACAGCTTATATTTATTTGTATTTAAGATAAATATGCATCCGTTATATATTTATTCACTTAATTATTTTAGATACACAGTAGCAGTTTCCAATGTTTTATGTAGAAGTTAAAATGTTTCTGTAAAGCAAGTGGTCTGGGGATCATGATTATGCTGCAACAGTATCATCAGTTTGGAGACTAAAATACTTAGTGAAATAAATCTATTCCACAAACTGTGGCTGGGGATTTGGACAGGAGAAATGTGTTTCAAAACTAACTTTAATTTGGATAAATAAAAATTGCAATTTTAAGTTAAAAGTCATCTTTAACTTGTAAAGCATGGTCGCGAAAACTTATGACTTTTTTTTTCAACTATTATTTCATTCTAAACTAAAAACTTAAAACAACTTAAATAAACAGATCAACAATTTTTTACAATACAATGTAATATACCCTTGAAACCTTTTTTTAATTCAAAAATGTTATTTTCCAAAGTTAATCATGATCCTCGACAAAGGCAACAACAATCTGTCAACAAAAGAAATATGAAATCGAGCAGAAAATTCAAAACTTTCACTATTTTAAATATTTTTTAGCCCCGGTTATTTGTAGGGTTAGTGTGATTTCTCATTCAAAACCAGAATATTCTGCAAAATGAGGTAAAATGTTCTGGCGCCAAAAATCGGTCTTTAACCCCTCCCACTCACTCTTTATTCGTCAATTGGACAATGATGTGTTAACAACACCCTTCAGTGACAATTTCTTTATTGGGGAAGTAGCCCCGGGCTAATATTGGGAGGAGACAATTGTTAACTTGGTTTTTCAATAAACAGTAATGGGATAATTAAAGCATGTAGCGGATGTACAGTTTTGAGATCAAAGCGTAGTGCTCCCGCTGGGGGATAATCCTGAATGAATATACAAACACAACAAAGAAAACAATGGAAATTTGGCCTTACCTAAAACGGCATGGGGAAACCCAGATTTCGGGAGGTTGTATAGTGTTTCCGGGAGTTCGGAAATCTAACTTAAATTCGGGAGAATCCCGCAAAATTCGGGAGAGTTGGCAGGTCTGATAAATTTATCTTTGATATCTTGTAGTGAACAGCTGAATAACAGTCATATCATCCAACTTTAACAGATATAAAAGTTGATCAAAAAAGTTATTTTATAAGAAATACATGTAACAATTTGTTGTCCCTTTTAAAAAAATCCTTAACCCTTTCCTCCATATATACACTTTTTATATGCATCTGCGACTAAGGTAGAGCCAGATCAGTCAGCACATCCAAACCGTCTGCACTGGTTGCATTTTGGTCAGAAATTACCTAACGATATGCACAGTACAGATCCTGATCTATGTACGTATGTGTCGGCTGATCTGGATCTACAATGTTTGCCCACGCTATAAAGACTTATATATGGAGGAAAGGGTCAACAGTCAGTTTAATAGGTCATTCACATCCAGTTCTTGCTAAATGTTTTGTTTCATTAATGATCAGTATTTAAATATATTGGTCTGCTGTGAATCATAAAACAGATTTTCAGGATAAAATTGAAATGATAAAAAACTTCTAAGGATATTCATCAACAGTGAGTTGTTTTTTATTTCTGAGAATTGTTTTGTCCTGGAACACTTTAGATTAATAGGCAGGTCTAACTTTACATGCAATAAATAATGGGGGAAAACAGTGTAAAAGTCCAGAATACTAATAAAACGGTTCACTTAAATTAATATATTAAACAAAGTTTTTTCTGGACAAATTTGTGAGAAATTTAATCAAATCGTCAGATATTTCTGCCTTATTTGCTGCTTTAATTTACAGCAATTACTAAAGGTGTGTAATTTCACTAAACATTTAAAGTTGACACTAAAGAATTTGTGTGATAATGACTGTAATTTCTTGTGATGTTATTTAACAAAGTTTATTCACTTATTGCCTACTTTCAGCACTAGAAATATACTGCATCATGTCATTGCTTTCAACAAATGAACTCTGTAATATTGTTTCTGTCTCAGCAATCAAACATTTAAACAGAATTTATTTTCCTTTTTTTATTAGTTTTTTAAGTGAATCTATACAATGATGAAAATGGTAATAGTGCATGTTGAAGAATTACTGAAAACACTTAAATAATAAGAACCTACAAAAAGTAAAACAATATTATACTGTAAAATTCCTTTCAAACGCACCCAGGAGCATTACATTTTCTTGAATGGGATGCTTATTATTTATTGTATTATTTTTAATTTAAATATAAGATTCTGAAGGAAATTGAAAAACAAAAAAAAATCAAATGATTTCTTCCCTAAAAAAACAACATGGAAGCATTTATTAGGGGAAGGGGCGTTTAAAAGAGTTTTAACTGAAGGAAAGGGTTAAAAAAAACTAAAAAAACTTTTCTACTTAATTTAGCTAGAAGTTGATCATATGAAGTCTGTCAATGTTAAATTACATGTATCATATATAAAACATTCAAGTGCCAGTAAAACTTATCAAGTGACAGTTCGTCTGTCAGATATAAGCCATCTATTTTGATGAATTACACTAATCATATCTTTCTTTAATGGAGTACATAATCCACAGTGGTCATAAAATGCAAGTCTTAACCTTACTGCAAAAAACAGTGTATGTACCATTAAAGTGAGAAGGAATTACACTGATTTGGCACTAAAATGATTAAGTATTAATAAAACTGCTCATTTTGGTGGGATAAAAAGACAAATTATTCATATTACCCTTTCCCTTTAAGGGCCAAGCATAGTGTTTCAATGTAATATTCGCAACCAATATAGACCCAGATCAGACAGTTCATCCATACAATCATAAGGGTATGCATAATGTTTGCTATTCTGTAAGTAAATTTATGGATTTCTGTAAAAAATCACTATGCATGACTAATGGTATTAGATCAGTTTGAATATACATCAACTACTCCGTGGGATAAACTCAGTGCTTAGTGTAAATACTGGTTTATCACATGTGAAAACATAGCAGATCCGGATCAGCCAGCACATCTGTGACCCCAGGTCAGGATCTACGCTGCTGGCTTTTTGATACATATGTTTTTTCTGACCAAATGGAGATCATTTTAGATCAGGATCAGACGGCACTGATATTAAAATATGAAAACAATTCCATGTGCCCATCAATTGTTTTCCAAGTAAAGTACCATTATAGATTAGTGACTTGCCTCGCAACATGTTGCAAACATTCCCTATTGATTGGGCACACTTAGTCAGGAATGTGACACAATACAGCACAAAACATTTCATAAAACATTTTATCTTTAATACTTTGAATCAAATCAACAAGCACTTAAAATCAGCTACACTGATAAAGTCTAACAATGCTTTCTGTTACACACTGTTGACAAATGGACATGAACAAAACAAATGAGAAATTTGAGAATCCTCTTTTCAGTACCTTAAAATTTGTAAATAAAATTTGCAATTATTTGTTAATTAGGACTTATCATTATGAATACAATTTAATCTCATGCATCTGTGAAGTGTATAGGCTAAAGCTTGAAAAAATTAATGATACTTACTTGCCAAAACAAATATTAAATTTGGTTAACGTTTAACTCCATTTTATAAGTTTTATTACATGTGCAACCAGTATAGATCCAATTCGGCTGGAACATCTGCTTTGCTATCTTGACCTGTACCGGTCACTTCTTAGTCAGAAATAACTTAATGAATCTCTGGATCTAAACTGGTCACTCACTTAATAAAATCCTTATGGAGCAAAGGGTTAAAAAGACTGAATAGCTTTCAAATAATTTCTGTTATCAAGTTTCACCTGATGATAAGTTAAAACATATAATCAGTAGAAGCTAAACCAGAGTGCTGTGTACCTATATAACACTGTTGAGTGCCCATGGTGTTGTCTTAAGTGACAGTATTACAATATGTGTTAAACATGTTAACCTAGACTATTGTATTTTGTATGTTTTTGTTTGTTCTCATTTCATATAACAGACAGCTTCTGATTCTGAGGAGGTAAGTTAGAAACTTCATAACCTGCAATTTGATTGGTTGCAAACTTTGTAACCTGCAATTTAATTGGTTGCAAATTTTGTAACCTGCAATTTGATTGGCTGCATGGGCAAGTTGCCACTGATTTCAAATTTTTAAAAGTTTCCATTTTCAGATTTGTTGAGAATGGGAAGTTTGGGGCAATAAGATTTAGTTAACTATTTATAGATAACTATTTTGAGTTTGGACATTTTCATTTCAAAATTGTTTAGCAAAGCAACATTGAAATATATTACTCTTTAAAATTTAGTTGTCTTGCTTACCTTTTCAATATGCTGTTTTGTTGTCTCACACTGCAAGGGTTGAAATTTCCAACTGGCTTAACTTTCTTTTGACTGTGGTAAAGTTCTGACAGCCTTGCATACAACCCTGGAATCATAAGCTGTTAAATCCTAATGTTTTCATTTACTCATTTTTGTCATCATATTTTACCCTTACCCCTTTAATCCATGGCATGGCTTATATCTCACATGCAGTCTGAACTGGATCTACAATGTTTGCTTCTTAGAAAAAAATAATCTAAAAAAATCTTGATATGAAAAATTAAGATCCAGATCAAACTTCACAGATCTGCAGGCTGATCTGGATCTACAATGTTTGCTTCTTGGAAACAATAATCTAAACAAAATCTTTATATGAAAAGTTAAGATCCAAATCAAACTTCACAGATGTGCAGGCTGATCTGGATCTACACTGGACACACATGAGATAAAAGCCATGTTTTTATACTAACTTAAACTAATCTAAAACATCTAAGTTCGTGTCTTTTTGTACTGTGATGTCATCGGTATCATGCATGGAAATGTCCTATGGCTCAGTTTTAACCCTTTACTCCAAGGAGATGTCTTTTATCCCATGGGAAAACAGTGTAGATCCAGATCAGCTGGCACATCTGAGCAATCTGATCAGGTTCTCTCCTCTTTGCTCTTAGATTTATTGTATTATTTGCAGCCAATAAGTGACCAGTGTAGATCCAGATCATACTGCCTGCATGCAGTACAGGCTGATCAGATCTACAATGGTCACCCATATGATGTTGTATCCATGGAGGAAAGGGTGAACTAGACATTTGTGGTACCTCCATCTATTTAAGAGTATAACTACAATAAGTTTAAAAATATACATCAGAGTATTTATGCACCATACAAATAAAGCATTGAAGTAGGTGCCAAGAGGTTAGGGAGGGGCGGGATGGTCTTGCATACGTCATGTGCTGTTCAAAATGGTTGTTGCAACACTTAATACTAGGATTTGAAAATCTTACGACTGTATTCTATGCTTTGTTTTTATTTCATATAACAGACAGGATCTGATTTTGATGAGGTAAGTGAGAAAATTTGAAACTGCAATGTGATTGGTTGAATTGAAAAGTTAACTGATAGTTTGATATTTTTTCAAATTTGGGAAAGTTTTAAGAAAAGAAAATTGAAATTATTTATTTTTTGGTTCAATTGTTTTTTAAATTGCAAAATATTAAAATTACTTGGATAAAAAATTGGTATTTCATTCTATTTTTGGTTTTAAAATATTTTATTTCAAAATACATACAGGAAAAATCAAAAATATATATTTTGAATTTTCTTGCTTACCTTTTCATTCCTTGCGGAGCTTGGCTGTGTGTTATACATGTATCAATGCAGTTATTTATATGCATCACCAACTATAAGCATACGTACAGTCACTTCCCTCATTTGTGTTTTCAAAATTTTTACCAACATTTAGTAAAATAAATAGCATGATAAGTATATTCTGCTTTATACTTTAGGCTTCTGTGATTGAATGACCATTTTACTAGCTGTGTCCTGCATGTATGTGAGCCTGATTGCTCCCTGTGTAACCTTTGAATTAGACCTTTCCATTTTCATTTTTCATATAAAATCTCTGATATGTTGTCTGCCTTTAAAAGCACCTTTTGTGTAGGGCCTTCATTGACCCCCATTTTCCTCTTTACTCCATATACATGTATACAGATTTTATCGCATGCTGTTGGATCAGGATCTACACTGGCCACTTTAAGGTCAGAAATAACTTCATGGATCTAAATGGAGATCATGTTCCGATGGCATCGATGTTCATGCTGATCGTGTTCTACATTTTTTGCCCTCACAAAAAAGCCCTGTCTGTGAAGTAAAGGGTTAAGATACCAGAAAATCAGTTCACTATGCTCTTTTCCCTTAGGGTTTCGTAACTTTTAAAACTTCACTTAATATTCGCTTACTATTTATAACATATTAACAAAACTCATCGAACATTGTAGGGTTTACAAAGTATAAGTTAATTATGGACTATGAAAAGATGTGCAATTTAAGAACCATAATTCTCAAAAGCAGAAATTATATATAAATATCCAAGAAATACTGCCATGGCAGATGATTGGAAGTTCTTAGAAAGCTATTTTACTGAAAACAATGTGTCGTTAGTCATTCAAAACATGTTTGAAGTTAAGAGTGTCATTCACTGTGTCCAAGAAATCAGGTAGTTTTAAATGACTCCTGAGGGAAGGTGGAGGGGAAACACCACAAGCAAAGAAATAAGAAATAAAACACTTGAAATGAACGTGTTTTTTCATTTCTGCCTTTCTTTTGGCAGCGCTAATTGATATATGATGAAAATCAATACAGTAATCAGCCTACCTGTCCATCTTTCCTCCATTTCATCTTCAATCAATCATGCTTGTCTTTATTTTCTTGTTTATCAATCACTTCCGGATTATACACCATTGTCATTGTGTATTTGTTGATACATGTACTTAGTTTGTTTGTCATTTCTGATTATGTATCTTGTGTGTATGTGACGTGTACAGCCCTTACTTCCTGGGATATGGCTGTTATCACCATGGGCGAACAGTGCAGATCCAGATCAGTCAGCACATCTATGAAGACTAATCAGGATCTGAACTGTTCGCTTTTTAAAAATTTTATTCTGTTATTTCTCACGTAAGCAAACAGTGCAGATCCAGATCAGATTGTACAGGTGCTGGCTGATCTGGATCTACATTGGTCTCACATGTGATAAAACCTGTATATATGGAGTATAGGGATAGTCCTGAGGTATCAGATACTTTCTCATTTACCAAACAGTGCATGCATCTGTAATACTCACCAAGATCTTGTTTCAGTTGTTATTGCTGTTTGTTAATAATAATAACAATATGTAAAAATAATAATAATAATAATAGTCTCACGCTGGCTGTTTCAATTAAAATAAAAGTCACACGAGTTATGGTAATGAAATTGAAAGCACTATTAAAAGCCATAAGTATAGTGCTTTCACTCCACATGCTAGTGAAATAGTGAAATAGCATTATAGTCATTAATGTTTCGGTTTAATCACATGCTTATGTTTAAGATGATCTGCTAGTTACATATATGTGCAGTGAAACAGTTAATTATTACCTTCAGTTTATTAACCAACCTCAATAAATAAATAAATTAACGTATAATTACTGAAAATCTTTAAGATACACAATTTTAAAGAAATATTGCTCAAACAATCTCAATATTTTATTTGCAGGCAAGGTGATTTTCAAACAACGACTATGTGTTCATAAAATATTAAACAAAAGCTTATAATAAATGCAAACAGCATCAGTATCTATTCATACCATGACCACTGATAATAACAATTAGAAAAGTCAATAATAATCATAATCATAAATCATCCAATGATGATGATGATGATTATAATGAAAATAAAAATAGAATCTAATAATAATAATTAAAATGATAAAAAAATAATAATAATTTATTGTAATACATGTAATACAATTTAAACATCATTTTTATTGCATGGCCACAATAGTTTCCTGTCAATATTTCCCACAGCATATGAACTCCCCTTACCCACCCATGCTATACAATATGAATACAATGACACCTGCCTTAGCAGCCACCTGCGAATAGCAACAACCTGTTTTAAATATCCAGTTTGAATATGACCTAAACAGACATTTTTGTTCTTATTTTTTACAGTCTTTAACAGCCACCTGTTTTCAGCAGCCACTTTTTTTCACTCGGGTGGCTGCTAAAGACAGGTTTGACTGTATATGACAGATGTATATGTTTTGTAATAATAGTAAATGTGAAACATCTCTAATATCAAGATAAACAGTTAGAATAATTTTAGGCGGTAGGGAGATTTGGTGTATTGCTTACTTTTCTGATAAACTGTTCTCCACAAAATTGTGTTAGAAACAATTTTGCCCAGTTAATACAATCTGGAGTAGTGGTAAAATACTAGATTTATTACTTGTCCTTTCAGCAGTCACGGCCATGTAGATGATTAACCTGAAAACAGGTTGGATAGTTAATCAAATTTCTGTTATCCCTTTACCTGCTAAATAAATATGTCACCTTTCTATCAATAAGACCCAGTCCATTCTTTCGTTCATAGGGTTGTTTTATAGAAATTTTACTTACCCTATGCATTTTATCGCATGTGCTACCAGTGCCCAAGGTTATAAAACTGAGCATGGAAACCAGTCTCAAATCTCTAGCATCTGATTGGCTGAAATGGCGACTGGTCGCCATTTCAGCCAATCAGATGCTTGAGATTTGAGACTGGTTTCCAATCTCAGCTTTATAACCTCCAGACCAGTCTAGATCTAGATCAGCTGGCAAATAAGTGCCATCTGATCAGGAGACTGCACTGTTTACTTTTTGCTCAGAAATAACCTAATAAATCAAAAAGTCAACAGTGTAGATCCTGATCAGATGGCACAGATGTAGATAGACTACAAAACATATCTGATATCTTTTCATAGTTTATCATATTAAGAAAATTAAGTCTGATCAATAATTGCATTCTGATGTTTTATTTTGTATTTATTAATCAGCCAGCTTTACTGTTGTAGACTGGTCTCTAGTCTCAGTTTAATGATCTAGGGCCAGTGTCATTGTATTACTCTCGCATTCTATTTGCCAAGTGAGCATACAGGTACATGATATGTAAAAGAGCACTGATGGAGTCCATCTGTTTCAGAAGGAAGAGAATGAGGAGGCATTTAAAGGCTGGTTGAAAGAGAAGAACTCTCAGTTCAAGAAGGAGAAACTCCTCAAACGTCGCCAGGATCAAGAAATGCACGAAGGCTACTACGTACGCAGCAGGGAGGAGTGTGAGAAAGCCTACAAACAGTATGTATAGACATTGTACAGAAGTGTCAGCTGATCTGGATCTACACTGTTTGCTTCTTTGTCAGAAAATAACCTAATGAATCTAAACAAGGAACAGTGTAGATCGTGATCAGAGGGTCTTGGAAACAAACCGTGCAGATTTAGATCAGATGGCATAGTTGTTATGGCTGATCTGGATCTACAGTAGTTTCCCATGGGATAACTGCCATATCCCATAGAGTAAATGGTTAATCTCATTGATGGGAATGTCTGTCATTCCAATTTTACCATGGTTTACCATCTGATTAACTCTTTACTCCACTTTATACAGGTTTTATTGCATGTCAGCCAATGTAGATCCAGGTCAGCCAGCACAACCATACTGTCTCATCGTGATCAACACTTGTCGCTTATGAGTTGGAAATAACCTTACTCTTTAAGTGAACAATGTATACTGAACAAAAATGAAAACTTCCTAATTTTTTAATTCAGATATTTTGTTTAGTGATGATATATTTTATCTTAAGTTTAATTTGTGCATATTTCTGGACTTTTGATAAAGCAGGGAGATGTTGTTATATTTTCAAAGAGGTCAAGGTTATCTTCTCTTTCCTAAATAATGGTTAGATCAATAATTGTTAACATAAATGTCTCAAAAATATTATTTAACTGTCAAGTTTAGAAGTGTATGGCATTTAGAGAAGGTAAAACACAATCTTTCAAGACCACCGATGCAAAGAAATAAGATACAGTTAATTAAATATCCGTTTTTGCAATTACCTCCCTTTTAATTACAATCAGAACAAAATCCAACGCTAAATTTTCCACAACCACATATTTTTTCTGTGTTTCTTTTTTTTCAACCGATAGATACTGAACTGACAACTTCCAAGATAAACGTATTGGTGATCAAATTCCTCCAGATATTTGCATTCATGGGCATCATTAATGTAATAGGAGTTTTCCATGTTATTTTTGTCAAGTTTACATTTTCACTCAGTATAGATCCTGATCACACACATAGCTCTGTAAACTGATCTGGATCTACTCTGTTCACCCTTGGGATACTAGCCATATCGAATAGAGGGAAAGAGTTAAGTGAGTGGGATTTCAATATGATCTAATTCATTTCAGCCAATGACTGACTTAAAAAGTTTTATTTACACGTTGGTTCATAAAACAGATATGCTGAAAAATTAAAATGTGAAGAAATAATATCAATCATATGATATAATAATTAAACATGTATAATATATATTCTATGCTTTCTAAATATTTGCAGGTGGTTGAAGCATAAAGCAATAGAAGCCAGGAAAGCGCGCCAAGCAGAAAGAACGAAGGCCAAATTACAGCGTCTTGCCGCTCGAAGAGCCCGTAAAGGAATCACCCTTTCAAAGTCAATTAGGGAGGCACAATCTTTCCGTTATGTTGATTACTATGGTTACCGCTTCTAGTGTTGTGCAGTAAGTTGGACAGAGTTGTCCAGGTTACTTAGAGGAAGACTTAAACCAAACTATAGGGCAGCTTGCCTCATGTAAAAACAACAGACAGCCTCTCCTGGCATACCTGTCTAAGCCTTATGCTATTTATTTTAACCCTTTACTCCATTAAACTCATTTTACACATGTACAACCAGTGTTGATCCAGATTAGCCGGTACATTCATGCCGTAAGATCTGGATGTGCTCTGGTTGTCTTTTGATAATAAATAACCTAAAAAAAAAGAATTGACCGATGCAGATTCTGATAAGTCAGCACAGATGTGCTGGCTGTTCTGGATCTACTCTGTTCACCCATGCCATAAATGTGTATATATGGAGGAAAGGGTGAACTGAAATCTGAGAAACAGAATAGATAGTCATATCAAGATCATAAAGCTCAGGGTAAAGAAAATGAGTTTGATCTATTTATGTGTAATAATTGTTCTGCTCAGGAATAATTAATAATCAAAACATAACAGTTTATTCTTTCCATTAATAGATGGGGATGACTTCTTTCTGATAGGATTTTCTCTGCCTCTCAAAATAATAATTGTTATCTGTTAACTTCTAATCAGAAAAACAAACAACAAGAACAACAAGCAGTCAAAGCTTCCAGGTGGCTCAGACTAGGACTCGAAAGTTCATTTCCCAGTTCAGGCTCAGTGAACAACAATAACAACATTTATTTGCAAAAACATTGTCTCTAGCATATTTATATAATACAATTCAATTAAATAATCTTTTTGTATTAGAATTATTCGCTTTATTCAATTCATCATAAAAAAACACAACATACCTGTTCATTATGGACCAGTCACATTTGTCATGTACAGGTCGACACAATAATTTCATGACATACATGCACATGGGTTCTTGATTATTGAAAAGAAAGATTATATGAAAGAAAGTAGCAGGTTAATAAAGCAGGTATGTTGAGCATATAGAGGTTGTTTGTTGTCAGTCATTATACTGTGATTTAGTCAGATAGTCAGGTTTGCTATTTGAGTGCTAATTGGTTAAATGGGGAATTCACTTTTAACTGTTTCCTCCATGGAATATGGCTGTTATCCCGTGGGCAGACAGTCTCTACACAGTTGCAACAAATGTTGTATTTACCCTCTATTTTTGTCTTCATCTAGTGAATTGTGATATGTAAATGATATTAACTTAAAGGTATATGTTTTAGTCAAATATGTATCAGCAAATTTAAAGCTTTTAACAAAACAGTTATTTCAGATTTCAAATTAGCTTTTTCATAATGTATTTAACCTTTAGGGTGAATTAAAATAACCAGTAACATTGTAATTGTATTTATTGTTTACTTAATTTGAAACTGTTTTTGGGCTGGTGGCACACTTAGAGGTTGTCATCTTTTTTTTGCCACACTTAATTCCACTGCACTTGTTCTGTGCACTTTCTAAGGTTATCTCATGTGTGGTTTTTCTTTGAAAATGGGTCATATAAGGCTTTTATGTGCCAGTCCATAAATTAAAGGTCACTTAGGGGCAAAAATTCATGAACTTAATAGCCCTTATTCCAAGGGATGTGACTGTTATCTTGTGGGAAAACAGTGTAGATCCAGATTAGCCATCACATCTGTGCCATTTAATCAGGATCTAAATTGTTCACTTTTGGATTCATGAGGTTACTTCTGACCAAGAAGCAAACAGTGTAGATCCATATCAGATGTTGATCTGGATCTAAGCTGGCCACACATGCAATAAAACCCATATTATATGAAGTAAAGGGATAGTGAACTTGGTATTGACACCCTTATACTGTTTGCATATACAGACTGACCTGGGTGTGCATCTGTTCTGCGGATCCATTTTTCAAAAATGTGTTGTTCAAAACTTTTACCCACTGGTAACTTAGAAAACATTATCAAATAGCATCTTGTTAATTTCCCAGACTGACAATTAAGTTGTTTTTTTTATCATCTTGACACTTTTCATGCAAGAAATTGTTTTTTGTATATTTGGATTGCAGATCTGTAGTACAGTGTTCAAAATTTGTGTGATATTGTTTGTATGTACACTGTGAGGCACAAATTTCTGTGATATCATGCTTCAAGATTATACAACGGATAATGGAAACCAGTCTCAAATCACAAGGATCTGATTGGCTGAAATGGCGACTGGTTGCCATATCAGCCAATCAGATGCTTGAGATTTGAGACTGGTTTCAAATTTCAGTTTTATAATCTTAAGCACATATGTTTATGCTTAAAAAAACAATATGTTTAATGTTATTGATTGTTTTCTTACCAAAGATTTTTCTGTTTTTCTGACTTAAATTTATGTACACTGTAGCCCCTTAAATGTAAGGTTTTGCAGACAAACACTTCTAAGTGCATTTTAACAAAATTTGGTCTAGCAGGAATAATAGGAAATTTTAAATGCTACTTTACCCATTACTCTATGGGATATGGCCAGTATCACATGGGCGAACAGTTCAGATCCAGATCAGCACATTTGTGTCATCTTATCAGGATATGCCCTGTTCACTTTTGATTTATTGGGTTACTTCAGACCAAAAACCATCCAGTGCAGGTCCAGATTAGATGGCTTATACATGCCAGTTGATCTAGATCTACATTGGTTGCCCATGCGATAAAAAGACATATATATGGAGTAAAGGGTTAAAGTCTCATTTATCTGAACCAATAGAATAAGTGATTTGTTTAGTATCACTACGCAAGATAACTGTTGATACAGAAATGCCAGAATACATGGCGCCGACAAGTTCAACAAATATATTTTTCTAGCAAATGTATGACGAAATTTTTGCCAAGTTTTTTAAACCCTTTACTCTGTGGATATGACTTTTTACCAAGGTGGACCAGTGTAGATCCAGATCAGCTTGTACATTCATGCAGTCTGATTTGGATCTACACTGGTGATTCATAGTCCGAAATAATCTAATAATCTAGTATATCTGACTGCAAGTGTTGTTGATCTTGATCATATTGCACAGATGTCCATGCTGATCTTGATCTTTACTGTTCACCCATGTGTTAAAAGCCATAATCCACGGAATAAAGGATTAAAGCACATCTGATTTTTTCCACTCTGCTTAAAACAATTATTTTTATTTCTGTTACACATGAAAAAAAATTGTCTATAAAAATATATGTTCCAAACCATAGAGTGGCTTATTATATTACATATAACTCTGTTGCTAAAAATTGTTAAGTTCATTTTACATGTATTTTGAATAGACAAGTAGTCTCAGTGTTAAGTATTAGTAGCTAGGTTTTGTGCTTGTACTTTATTCAGACATATGATAGGTAAGGCAGTTACTCAGAATTCATGTTTCTTGATTAATGGTCAATTTTTAACACTTTTCGCAGTTTTATTGCTTGTGCAAACAGTGAAGACCCAGATTAGCCAGCACATCTGTGCCATCTTATCAGGCTTTGCGCTGTTCACTTCTTGGCCATAAAAAACCTTATGAATCCAAAAGTGAATAGTGTAGATCCTCATCAGATGGCACTGATGTGCCAGCTGATCTGGATCTACACTGTTTGCACACATAATAAAATCCTTACTTTTTAATGAGAGAGAAATTAGAAGCCTGAGCTACAGTGATTTCACACAAGAAGCCTAAGATAAATTGGAGACAAGTCTGTTTAGAGATAGGGCTCCATTCTAACCAGTTGTCTGCAAAGAACAATAAGCAGTTAGAAATGTTTCATTTTCCTCAAACACTAAAGGAATTGCGGGTATTTTGTTGATAGATCTGAAACCATTCATGGGTATAGCTGAAATTTATGAGGGTTTGCATTAACCCTTTACTCCTTGGGCTATTGCTCATCTCATTTCCCATTGGCAACAGCGAGGGTTCTGATCAGCCTGTACATCTATGCCATCTGATCAGGATCTATACTTTTGCTTCTTAATCAGAAATAACCTGATGAATTTAAAAGCAAACATTGTAGATTTTATTGAATGCAGACACAAGGATATGTGGCATTTCAGGAATTGCTAATATACTAATGCTTATTAATGCTAAATAATGCTTTTAAGAATTGAATAGCAAGACGTTTATCAAAATTTAATCACAACTATATATAGTTTTTATAATATTTGTAGTGAAAAGCATTCCATGACGAAAATCAAAATTGATGTTATTTTCAGAAATGTAATGTTGCGGTAGAATTGTGATAAATTATTTGTTACTACGTTTGTTTATTTAACTGTGAAATTGATAAGCCTTTTTCAACTATATCTCAAACATCTCTTCTTAATGATAATGCAAATTAACTTAGTGGATGTATCATTGAATGATCTTTCAAGTACACCTTGGAAGTTGTTTTAGAAGAAACAGGGTCCCAGATAATAAAACTGAGATTGGAGACCAGTTTCATTTCTCTATCATCTGACTGAAATCAAGTAGTCTCAATTTCAGCCAATCAGATGCTAGCGTATTGAGTCTGGTATCCTGTTTTAGCTTTATATATTGGGCAAAGGATTCCATAACTTAAATTTTAATGTACAAAAGTCACGATTTTGAGTTTATTTCTATCGGTTGAATTGATGTCATTAATGTAATATTATTATGTCATGTTCTGGGTATAGATCCTAAAATACCTTAACTGTCCCATGGGAGGATTTCTCAATACTTCCCACATAAGGTATGCAAGAAACTCGTTATCTCCTAAAATATAACATCTCATTATAAAATCTTGTACATATTTTTTCAGGCCCTTCATATGCATGAGCCTTGTCCTGCCTTTATGTTTTGTGATATTTGTTTTATGTTCCCATGAAAAACATGTTTTCTTTTCTAGGTGATTGACATAACACTTCAAACTGGAAAATTGATTGTATTTATATCTCCCTACGAGTATAAGCTGTCCACTCCAAAACAACTGTTCCATTTATACAGACATACAGACTTTTTACTAAGCAATTCTGTAACTTTTGTAACAGTAATCAGATAAGGAAAATTTATTTATTTTCTTGATACTATACCTTTGACCAACATGTTCAGTCCAAAAAGATTTGTTTTTTTTTGTAAAAATTACCCTCAACCCCCAAATTTTCAAATTAGTTTTTAATTATTGAATGGTGCTTAAAATGTACCATATTTGGCCATCACACCTTAGAATTTTCTTTCACAAAGCTTAAAATTAAAATTTTTTTTTAACATTATCTGAACATTAACACTTCCATAATGTTAATTTGAGCCACTTTGTCACTATACATGTATGGACATTTAGAGAACATAATACGGGGCGCGTCACGGGAAAAGGTACCTTCGGACAGTTGACGTCGTTCTTTGAAATGACGTCATAAATTTGAGCAGATGACATTATTTATTATGCATTTCGCGGTAAAAATACCATTTTATTGTCAAAATGTGTAACAAAATCACATTTTAGTTTATAGGAAATGGTTTAAAGTTGTACGTTCTTTCTAAATTTAGTAAGAACTAAAATATCACTAAAAATGACCAAAGGTACCTTTTCCTGTGACGTGCCCCATATGATATGTGAAGTGATGACATGTTTTAAAGTTCTTACAAACAGATCATGTTTAGATTTGGTGGCAACTGGTAATTGTTTAGATGATTGCATTTTGTTCTCTTTCGATGACATTCCATATATTTATATACTGTTCCACACATAGTTTCATTGAACTTTTTTTGTTGTTCCAACTTTAAAATACATTTTCATATACAACGTGCCAATAAAGTATGTAGAACTAAACTATTAAATTGTCTTTTTTATTTGTACACAAGTAGATTTAACCCTTTCCTCCATAGACACACCTTTTTTGTGTGGGCGAACAGTGTTGATCCAGATCAGCTGGCACATCCGTGCTGTCTGATCAGGATCAGCACTGTTCGCTTTTTGATTTGTTAGGTTATTTCCGACCAAAATGCGACCAGTGCAGATTCTGATCAGATGGCATGGATATGCTGGCTGATCTGGATCTACACTGGTCGCACATGATTAAAAATGAGTATTTATGGAGGAAAGGGTTAAGGGGCCCTAATTATACACTAGAGATGTACAAGAAACCATCCCGAATGACCTTCAAAGGACTCAACTGATAACAACACTGACTTAATGTATGGGGAGACATATTACAGCTGCCACATGGTGGAAACAGTGCTACTGTGATTCTATATATGAAAAGGGAATGGTGACAGCAACTGAACATGACAAATATGATAACAAATCTTTGTGTGATTCTATAAGGCCAGTAATTTAAATTGCTGCAGTCAGCAGTCTGTCATTTCTTTGCATTTTGTTCTACTTTTTATTTATTGTGCCCAAGAATCCAGTAAACGATATAGAGCCATTTGACCCCTTGCACTATCCTGTTACTGAGCTAGCTTTTATGGCAATGTGGTGAGCATCTGCCGAGCATGGAGGGGCCTTGGGTTCAAACATTGGTTCAGGCATCATTTTTCAGAACCCTAATAATGGTGGTTAAGCTACTCGGACTATTTTTGATCAAATCTATGTCCCCTGATTAATTTTAATCCATGGAAGGACTTTTCATGATTTTTATGATGGCAAAAAATGGACAAGGAGCTGAAAACTTAAAAAAAATCACCATAAACTCAAGGAGTTTAAAAAATTAGCATCTCCACTGAATATTAGGATATTAAGCCATTAATATATGTCATGTCATACCGTTTTGGTTTTGTTTTTTTACTTGTGGTTCCCTGCAATAGATAAAAGTGTGTAAATATTTCACTGATTTGCATTTATACTTTTCTTTAATGTCTAGTAATCATGGCCAGTGCTAATTTGCAATACATAATTTTCAACATATTCTTTGAAAAGTGTACAGGGTTCATTAAAAACATATTCTTTTAAAGGTTTTGCAGCATCTAGATATATTTTACCATACAATGCAATTTTGTTTTCCTATCTTTATAAAAACGTATCTGTGTTTCTCAAATATGGCACATGTTTTATATAAACATACCATTGTGACATTCAGTCATGCATTTAAATTAATCGTACAACACATTATTTTTGCTATAGGAATTATTTGGAGCATGACTGCCAAAAATATTACTGGAAAAACCATTAAAAAAAAGTCGGGAGACCAAGATTCTATCAAATCTGAGTAGCTTAACCACCGTGCTAATTACAAACAGTCTCCAACATGGACCTGCCAGTGATGTTGAAATACCTTAAAATGAGTGATTTTCTATAAATTTACTAATTGGAAAAATGAGGACAACGTCCAAACTACAGGGTGTGTGTAACACAGCAATGGTTGAGTCAATTACTGTGCTTGTTCTTCTTGCGTACTCATTGAACTAGCTTTCAATGTAGCAAAGCTATTGCATGGTGTAATTTTGTTATGATTTGATTTCGGCCCTTTTCCTTGTGCGAACGAAACAAAAATCAAACAGCGCAAAATAAAAAGATACCACAGCAAATGAGCACTGTCTAAAGTAGGTAACTTTCGGAATACAATTATTGCCAACAAAAACGAAAACAAAGAGCTTTGATGATTTTAGAAAAAGTTTTAATAGAGTTTTAACCACTTTTCAATTTTCAGTTAATAAATACATTTCTGTAAGGAACATACATTTATTAATATGATAATTTTTAAACAAAACACCACAAAATTAAACTAAATACATGCACATTGAGACACCAAATATAACATATGACACCAGTGTGCTTACAAGAAGTTTTCTCACAGGCAGAGTCCTAAACCTTTACTTTTGGGGTTAAAAATGTTTGTTTAGGTAAAATCCCCAAAATAACTAGGTTGGGTAGGTTGGAAATTTATTTTATGTTAGTTGTTATTTTTTTGCAATTAAGTAAAGCTCCAGAATTACTATAGGACTGTATTGATTTTTTAATACTATAACAACATAAAAGATCAAGCAATGTGCTGCAATCCTTTATATACACTGTTGCCTTATATATCAATAAATTCACTTTGGTGAAAATCTGTTACAGATGTTACCACATAAAATGTCATTGAGCAAGAATAAAAAAGTTCCAGTTGTAGGAAAAATGGTACAATTCAATTTGAAGTGTTCATAGCAAAGGCACAATTCAATTCAGAACATTCATAAATGCAAGTGGATTAAAAAACCCTTTATCAAAGTGCAAAACTTGGCTCACTCACTACAACAATATCATAAAACTGAGACTGGAAACCAGTCACAAATTACAAGCATCTGATTGGTTGAAATTGAGACCAGTCACCAGATGATCCAATCAAAAGCTTGACTTTAGAGACTGGTCTCCAATCTCAGTGTTATGATTTTAGGCCTTGATGTCTCATGTTTTTTATGAAAGATATCCATGTTTAATGAAACTCTAAAGCTTCTAACGGTATATCTAGTTTGTCGGTCTATGCTATTTCGACACAAAAAAATTACCCTAGGTTATAAAACTGAGCATGGAAACCAGTCTAAAATCTCAAGCATCTGATTGGCTGAAATGGCAACCAGTTGCCATTTCAGCCAATCAGATGCTTAAGATTTGAGACTGGTTTCCAATCTCAGCTTTATAACCTTCAGCCCATGTCCTTCAAGTAAAGAAACTTGTAAACAATGGCCATAATATTGTCAGACACAATCCAATTTCTATTTTGAGATCAGTCACCAAATCATTAGTGTCTTATTTTTATTGCAATAAATAAAAGCTAAAGAAATGAAAATTAAATATTTGAATTTAATGCACAGTCAATAAAAGCTGTAATTCACAAGTTTACTTCTAAGACTTGTACAATCAAACAAGCTTCCATTACTTCTCTAACATATGTCAGATGTTCTAGGCAGAATATTTATATCAACTTTCAACAATATATGGAAATCTTTGGGGAAAAAAATAATGTACATAATCAGTATCAGACCTGGTATATATTATGCTCTGAATCGCCCTGTATCATCCATAAAGCATTTTACAAAAATCAAAATATATCACAATGTAACATGAATGAAATTTTTTTTTTGTGATTAATAAAAATTATTTAAAAAAAGCTACAGAAGCTAACTAGTTACAATACAGTTTTGTCAATTAACTCAGTAACTGATTATTATGATGTACTGCTCATGTGTGTATATTCCTTAAGTTTAATTTATTTAACTTAAACTAACCAGTTATTATGGGTTTCTCTTTAAATCTAACATTTTGGAGCTGATTTTGACAAAATTATAAAGAGCACTAATGTTTGCATTTTCATGGCCCATTTCAAAGCAATTGAGAAATAATGTTCATAATATTATTTTCAATTACAAAATTCATGATTTAACTGCTGATGGTTAACTGTGTAGCCAAGTAAAAGGCTATGGAAAAAGTGCATTGTAATCTGCGTTCTAGAGTCAACGATGACCCTAAGAATACATAAGTTTTATACAGAACTGGCAAAACACAACAGTTTTGTGCACATGTGTGCATATGTTTTTAAAAGTTAATTTTCTAATAGAGAGCTATTTTGCAGCTATATTTTAACACATGAATATGGAAATGAAGATGTTGTTATTACTAAGATGTACTAGTTCTTGCATATCAGAGAGGAAACTAAAGAATGAACAGTCACAGATTTATTTGAGCAATAGTGCAAGTATACACAGAGTTATATAATCAAACCAGTTCAAGTTCTTTATTTCTGAATAAACTCCCATTCTGGAAGCACAATATTTTGGAGACAAACTAAACTTGAGACATACCCACCATTAAACAATTAAAAGTTCACTCAATAAGTTACATACATCTCCTGCAGCAAATTGTTTGTCAATACAAAAACACCTGAAGTTAACTTCATTGTTTGGTGCAAACTGTGGTTATTCCACATTGTCTGCATTTCCGTCTTGAAATCAAACCTCTTATCAATATATACAGGTTTTATTGCATGTGCAAACAGTGTATATCCAGATCAGCCGGCACATCTGTGCCATGCCATCTAATCAGGATCAACTCTGTTTGCTTTTTTATTAATTTGGTTATTTCTGACCATGAAGCAAACAATTTAGATCGTAAACAGATGGCACAGATATGCCAGCTGATCTGGATCTCAACTATTCACACATGCAAAAACCCTAAACTTATGGAGTAAAGCGTTAATAAAATATTCTGACAACTTTGTTATGAATTTCAAGATTACTTTAGCACACATTTCATTATAACAGTTACATAATTGTCTCCCTGCAATCAGGTAGCTGTGACCCCTGGTCTAGGACTGACTAGGTCTTTAAGCATAGGTTGAGTTATGGGCCATTCATCGGGGTTACAGTCCTGGACCTTCAACTCCTCGTCATCAAGCTGCCGCGGGACATGTATGGGCATCTGCTGACCAGTGACGTTCAGAAGTTTCAGTTCCAGTGGTCCAAGTTGTAGGTAATCCTGACAGAAGTAAACAATCATCATGTACAGTAAAACCCCACCATTAAGACCACCTTTGAGACTAGGAAAAAGGTGGTCTTAACAGTGGGGTGGTCTTTATTTTGGAGTGGAAAATACTGTAAAATACGACATTGGAAAAGTGGTCTTATTATCAAGCTGGTCTTAATTTTAAGGTTGTCTCAATTAGGAATTTTATTGTATACTGTGAAATCACTTCATAGATTTCGTGGGCAAAACGATTTATAAATTTAAAACCACCATGAAATACTCTATAGCGCTTAATATTGGCGGTGTCAAATTTTGGCGTATTTTAAAGTGTTTTATATTGGCGGGGTCATATATTGGTGCTAACAAGCCAGACCGCCGAAAATAAAACCCTTGATGAAAAATGGTTGAAATTGGACAATGGAAGGGAAAGGTAAACGTTGCAGTAATTCTATTGTTAAATTTTAAGTGTGAAAACATTATCGCAGCTACCTAATACAGTACTTGATTGCTTTGTTTGATATTGCAAATATATTCCTTTTCTTGAAGCATAATAAGTTTACCTAGTTGTTCGATTTAATATTATTTAATTACTTTAAAGCGGGTTTCTAAGAGATATTGAATTAACTCGATTAAATTTACTACATGTACAAAAGCAATAAGTCTTTAATGCTTCTTTTTTAAAGTTCAAAACGAGTGCCGCTGAAAGGAATGGACGACAAGCGCTAAATAACACTCCTCCTGGCTATGTCTAAAGAAAATAAATAACACATTCATTTACTCTTGTTTCGTGTTGTTTAAGTTTTTATTCAGGTTACAAAGAATATACATATTTTAGAACATGCAACAATCTTCCTTCATCAAGGGAGGAAACTGCGACAAAATATCTAAGTGTACCATAGTTATCTACCTTCCTGATATTACATTGGCGGTGTTTTTTAATTGTTGTGGATTTTTATTGGCGGTGTTTTATATTGGCGCAACTGACCCTGACCGCCAATATCGCCAAAATTAAACCCCCGCCAATATTAGTACTTATACAGTATAATAAATGTATTGAACAATAAATGTATTGAAGAAAATCTAAAACCATGAAATTAGGAACTCTTGAAAATGTCAATTTACCAAACAACTGAAAACAGTATTTATTACACTTGTTTGGACCCGTAAGTGACCAGTGTAGATCCAGATCAGACAGCAAATCTGTGACATCTGATCCTTCTGATTTACATTTTGTATTTGGTCTGGGTTATTTCTGACCAAAGGAGATCAGTGCAGATCCTGATCAGATGGCATGCATGTGCCAGCTGATAAGGATCTACACTGTTCCACATGCAGTAATGGCGTATATGGAGTAAAAGGTTAAAGTGTTTTTTCAAAATTAACACAACATGTATTAATATTGCCAGCACTATTACTATAAGTAATATGACCATACTCTTAGACTATGGTTTATTGAACACTCACAAACAATCAATACTTGATTGACAGTACATACCCCCCAGTGTTCCTCTTCATAGAACATGTTGTCCAGCAAGTCTGTATCCTCACTTTCAGCATCTAAACAACAAGACAGACAATTTGCATCATACTGCATCATTCACAGTCATTGAAACATAAATTTGCATCAATCAATAGATATGTTTTTATCACATCTGTGGCCAGATCTGCCAGCAAATCTGTGCCATCTGACCGGAATCTTCACTGTTCACTTAAGATTCATTAGGTGAAGTGAACATTGTAGATCCAGATCTGTCTGCCCATGTGATAAAATGTAAATCATATATTGTTCTGTAAAAGCACTTCAATTTAATTTACATTAGGATTTAAGTTCATATGCTTTGTGAGTAACAGCTCTAATCAACAATAGATTCTTTATAATCTTCAAACCTTAATTCTTTACCTTATTACATTATGTGCTATAAACCATAATTCTTAGTATGTGATACAAACCAAATAACTCCTGACACCATTATCCACTATTTTAATATGCTGCATGATATAACCCCGAACTCCAAGGATATGGTTTATATCCCATGTGTCATCAGAGATATCCAGATCAGCCTGCATGTCTATACAGTCGATCAGGATATATCTACACTGACTTTTGGTAAAAAAATGAATCTAAAAAGAAACCATTGTAGATCAAAATAACACAACACGGATGTGCAGGAAATCTGGATCTACATTGGATCTTGATCACACAAGGGATATAAGCTGAATCTATGGCGTTACCGGTTCACAAAACCAATCTCCCAGCACCAGATTTAACAGGATTAGAATGATAATAAAGTGTTTACTTTAGATCATTTAATATAGGTTTGCTAATTAACCCCTTACTCTCTAAATAAACATGTTTTAACGCAGGTGAACCCAGTGTAGATCCAGATTAGATGGCAAAGATGATCCAAATCAGCAGGCATATCTGTGCCATGTGATCTGGATCTGCACTGCTCACATCTTGGTCAGAAGTAACCTAATAAATTAAAAAGCTAACAGTGTAGATCCTGATCAGATTGCACAGATCTGCCCACTGATCTGGATCTACAAGTTTGCCCATGCCATACAAGTATTATGTATAGAGTAAAGGGTTAAGTCTTCAAAACAGACTGCAGGGAGGAATCTAATTCATTTCTATTGAAATGATATATATAAAAGACAGTTATGCTTTTTTGTACAGAAATAGAGGGCTACATACTAGTTAGTATATAACAGATAGAATTGAATGAGGAGAGAGATGTATAAGAAAAAAATATCCAGCCAAAATAGCACAAAAGCCAAAAATCCATCATCTGCGTATATGATACACACTAAAAACAAAATCAGAAAGACATTCACTTCTCAAATGTATATTACTGTAATCTCTGTAACCCTTTAATCCATCGGATATCACTGTTATCCCATGAGGAAACAGTGCTGATCCAGATATAAACATATAAACAGGATGTGCCAGCTGATCTGGATCTACACTGTTTGCCCAAGTGATAAAATGCTTATATACAGACAAAAGCGTCCAGACAATTTAAAATTGAGAAACTAGAATGTTCAGAGTACTGCACTTGATAGTGTTGTCATTAAATTTGAATACCATCATCAGATCTGTATCATAATTCATAATTGTCTGGATGAGTTACAGATATGACCCTCAAAAATAACGATATCATTGTAAGTGGTATTTCTTGGCAACTGATATTTTGAAAATTAGTAAAAGGTTGGGCAGTCAGTCAATTTAAACTAATTTATAAATAATAAAGATGTGCAAAATGAAAAAATTCATGTGTGAGATTAACTGAAGGAATATGGGAATGTTTGATTAGTGAAAGATATATAAGAATTCCCAGGCACATGGAAATAGCCAGCAGTGTTTTTGTCATTGGTAAACTCTTACTGAATGCATAAACAGCTACAGCGAATCTTTTGCAAATTAGATATTTAAACAATATCTTAGCAATCTTATTAGGGTATGCGTTCAAATACCAAATTGCCTTTATTCCAAAGAGTGTATGTGTGTTCCAAAACAATATATTTCGATTACTGTTAATAAAAAGGTAGGTAACTCTGATTATCTGCAGCAACAGTGTTTGTATTGCTGAGAAGGCTACAACTAACTTTTCAAGGGCATTACATTTTCCATAATTCCATGGAAAAGATTGTGTTTAAAGCAATTTCAAGGACCCCTTTTTTTCAAAATCTGAAGAAAGAATATCTTCTTTTATGGTAACCAAATTAATTTTCAGTTAAGTCCGTAGCAACATCAGTAACTGTTTACCAATGAAAAGGCTGCAGGGCCATTAACTTATGCTATACATCTATTCATAAAGAACATAAGAAAGGATTCACTTGTCCAAGATAGACATAATGACTGAAGGTTATAAAGCTGAGATTGGAAACCAGTCTCAAATCTCAAGCATCTGATTGGCTGAAATGGCGACTGGTTGTCATTTCAGCCAATCAGATGCTTGAGATTTGAGACTGGTTTCCATGCTCAGTTTTATAACCTTGGGCACATGTGTCATTTACTTACCATCTTCTGATGCAGAAGATTCTGAATAATTAGTTTATACAACTTAAGTAAATGCATTATAATAAACATCTGTGGTGGTATATATAAATGTTTACAAAGCTTGTATCCTCCAACATAAAAAATGCACCATAAAATATTAAACAGTCACTGGGTACATGTGAAAAACACCAATTTGAAGTAAAAATTAGGTAAAGAATGATATTATATATTTCTGTCAGCTAATTGTAATTTTTATCACATCAATTCTTGAAAAGAATATGAGAACCATCATGGCCTTATATTGCTCACCTGAAATTGACATTAAGTACTTAAATCAAAACAACTTAAAGTGGCTAAACTCACAATTTAAATGCCCTATCCATAGCAGTTATACCGGGTACTGTTTATTTCATTATGTTGGTTTCTTCAAACTCAATGTTTTAAATACCTTGAACCATGTTAAAGAGGTCAATTCCTAGCATACAAAAATGTGTTCAATTTTTTAATTCACAATTTATAGTTTGACTTAAATATTTAAGGTCTCATTTTCAAAATCTGTTAAACGAATGTAACAAATGGAAAAAATAAGAACAACTCTGCACACATACCACTTTCTTCATCGTCACTCTGTATGGAAGCTTTAATGAGATTAAACACTTTATCCTGTACTGCACGATGTGTAGCGCTCATTGGTCGAACTGAAATATTGGAAGTAAGCTCTAAACACACAATACATTGATCAGTTCACAATATGCTTTAAACAAGCCTCCAGACATTTCAAATGAATTCAACTATTTTGGTCCGAAAATAAAATTTGGTACTGAACAGATTTCTAGTGCATTCGCAAGGTTTGACCTACAGAAGAAATTGAAGGAAAATGGGAAAGACTAATATATGTGATCTATATCGCTTTGGGTTGAAATTATCAATGTTAGAAATGAGCTGAACTTTTCATTTTCAATATAATCTAATGCATTGTGCTAAATGATAGTGTAAACCTACAAATATCCATGACCAATTATTTTTCACTATATTCCCTAATGGCACTGAAACACCGAAATTAATTAGCGTGAACATGTCTGCAAGATTATGAAATTATTTTTCAGAAACTCAGAAATTACTGACCTTTACCACTCTGGTCTGCTCAGAAACTCAGAAATTACTAACCTTTAACAGTCTGGTCTCCCTCTGACTGTTCTATAGACAACTGTTTGAGGTCCATCTCTAAAATGCCATCTTTTTCTAAGTTTTCCCCTTCAGCAAATTGTGTCAGGTAGAATTGCCTGTCATATAGAATAAATATTCAATGTCTCTGACTTCAGATAATAGCAGACATAACAGATGACATCAACATGACTATCCATTATGGGATAGCAGAGGCTGATATTATTACCAGTATGTTATTCTACACTGTAAGACAGTAACCTAATAGAATCAACCATGGATATCTGAGAATGTGGAATATCATGACATCATTTCAATAAGGCACATTAAACTATGAATTATGCATAATAAAATCAAACTCAAATTCTGTGAGTTACCCAGCCACAACCGAAATGAACAAAACCTATTAGACAAATAGTCCCAAACAATGAATTTTTCCATTTGACACGGCAGCCTTAAACAAACAATTTTTGTAAAATAAAAACATGTTTAATAAGACATTGTGCTAATAACTGTAAATGGTTGTTTTTTGGCTTTGATGTAGATGCTGTTCAACTTCTTCATTGGCTCGTAATTCAATGAGTGAGGATTGTTTAGTAACACTCTGCATGCATTAATAATCATTAATATTTCACGGACCTGTTATTTTAGTGATTTCAAGGTAAACTGCAATTTTCATGAATTTCTAAATTTGTGGTTTTAATTTTTTAACATTAACTTTAATTAATGGTTATAAATTCATGGATTCCACAAAACCTTCAAAACTACCAGTCCCATTAACGTTATGAAATTGCTGTAAACAAACAGGTTCCACAGACGTTACCGTAATCTAATTTACTCCATCGATAAATGCTTGCACATCCAATCAGTCTAAATTTACCTTTTGATCAAATACACCCTAATCAATCTCAAAGCAACTAGTGTAGATCCAGATCAAACTGCAGGGATGTGCACTGGTAGCCCATGGGATATAAGCTGAATTCCACAGAGAGATATAATGAGTCAAATACATACCTCGATATTTTCAGATCCTCAATCTTGCACTCAAAGAGTTCTGCCATGATTTCCAGATTTCCTTTTTCAATTTCTTCTACTTCTTTAATCAGGTCATCTGTTTCCCTTCTGTGAATCTGTACCTATTATAATAATAAGGATTATTTTAAGATTATTGTTTAATTGCATAGACCAACAGTTTGAAACCAGATCAGCCAGCACATCAGTGTTTGCTTTTAGATTCATTAGGTTATTTCTGACCAAGATGCAACCAGCGCAGATCCAGATCAGATGACATGGATGTGCTGGCTGATCTGGATCTACACACATGACACACACATAAAAATGCATATTTATGGAGTAAAGGGTTAAATAATGTTCATATAATGGACTTAACTTAGTGTTAATTTGTTACTTAACTAATTTAAACATTTTATTCTCCATTCTTTTCATTTCATTCTGTCAATTAAGTCTCTCCATACTTAATTAAAGACAATAATTCAAGATAGAAAATGCCCAAGTGTATTACTGTTAAGTTGTTAACCTTAATTTGGGAATGTGGTTAGATACTGGTAATTTCATGCACCTTTGAAGGAAATATTTTAAAGTCCAGAATTTAAGGCTGTTTAAAAATCCATTAGGTCACACTAGGATAATATATGCAAGTTAGCAATTTTGTCAGGACTTCATGGTAGGCCAATTTCTGTACTTTTGCATACAATACAACTGCATTTATCTCATTTGATGAAAAGTACTTACAATTATATGCCACATAATGGCTGTTATATGTGGGCAAACAACATAGATCCTGATCAGCAGGCACCTCATTAGGTTATTTCTCACCAAGAAGCAACCAGTGCAAATCCAGATCAGATGGCAATGATCTGCCTGCTGATCTGGATCTACACTGGTTATACATGTGATAAATCCCATATATGTGGCATGTCATGAAAAAAGGTACCTTCGGACAGCTGATGTCAATTCTTAAAATGATGTCATATTGTTTAGCAGACAACATTACTTATTATGCATTTCACCGTAAGAATAACATTATTTTGTCAAAATATGTAACAAAATCTCAAATAAGTTATGAGGAAACAATAGATCATTGTAAATTCTTTCTACATATAGTTACGACTAATATGTCAAAAATATGTACACCTTTTCCCATGGTGTGCTTCATATATGGAATAAAGGGTGGAAAATATAATTTAATCCAAAAAAGATAGTTGTGCTAAAATTAATATTGGTATGATTACCTCCCTTTTGAGCCAGTCATTGTCAAGAACTTCCTGTCGACTGTATTTATCCATCTGGTTTATAGCTTTCTGTAAATATAACAACATGTAGCCTCTTATTCTAAAGTTGTACTACTTTAAACAATAAGGAATATACATCAAACGTGTATTAAGCAGCCACCTTAGAGAGTGAGAAAAGGCAGCTGCTTAATAGAGATGGCTGTTTTAGACAGGTAAAAATTATACCAAAATGCCAGCCTATAACATATTCAAAGTGACTGTTTAAGACAGGTGGTTGCTGAATGTAGGTAGCTGTTAAGACAGGTCCAACTGTAAAACCATACTTACAACTAGGCTACAAGTATGTTCAACATCAACTGGAAAATGAATACTGTATTGAATGAAACATTCAATTAGTTGGATGTAAAAGCTGATACAAGTCCAGTGGTTGAAATTAATTTAATCAAGAAGATTTACATCTTATCCCTGCTGATATATTGTGCTTCTATTGGCAGTAGTTATTGCTGCTGCTATTGCATTGCAATAAACTTTCATGATAAACAAGGCATTAAGACATACCAGATTAGTTTTCCCATGTTTTCACTGGTGTTGGTATATGTCACCCCTGTGTCACATAAACCTGTTTATGGGTCATTATCTGACCCCATATGTCAGTAGAGCTAAATAGGCTTAAAAAGCTGTAGTGCCAAATTTGAACTATTTCAGCTAATAAACGGGTGATCTTACTTGGGTTTATTTTAACCATTGGGGATATTTTGTGTTCTGAGTGATTGTAGATGGATTCTGTGCAACAGATTGCCCATTAATTGACTGGCAAGAGAGCTCTGTTAAGCCTTTACAGCTCTATTGACTTAAGGGGCCAGGTGTCAGTGCCCCATGTAAGAATGAGTCAAGAGCTGTGATACATGTATATTTATTTATATTTGCATAATAATTAACAAGAAACAAATTTCTGTCCTACTAAAATCAAAGAGTCCTTAAATAAATTAAATAAAATGGATATTTGTGAGCAAGAAAAAGGATAGATCACATAGGCTTGGATCACATAGGCTAGATGGGAAACCCAAGCTCCATAGCAAATGTATTTGGGTGGTAACTTGGTACAGCCTTGTTGCCCAAAATCAGTTTCCTGGGGCCAGATCTGCCATCTAAACCCTGCATGTGTCATCTGACCTGAACCTACAATGGTCATTTCTTGGTCAGTATAGAACAATGTAGATCCTGAATAGATGGCACTGATGTGTCGGATGATCTTGATCTACACTTTTCCCATGTAGTAAAACATTATTCTGTAACTGTAAGGGAATGTGACTACAGGAGAATTCACTTGTGTTTACCTACCTCTGAAGCTTGATGTTTCTGTTGGTCCACTTTTTCTTCAGTGTATTTTTCTATTTCAGCTTTTGTCTTTGCTAAACTGCTATCCAGGTGGCCTGAAGGAATCAATATACAATCTTATGTTTCACAAAACTGTTGGAAACAAAACTGACCAGCATAATGTAGTTTATGGCACATTTCTTTCATTGAATAAAAATACAGAAAATAATGGATGTTTATAACAGAAAATAATTCACAATTTTCGCAAATAAGACAAACATGTTTCTCACAGATGTTTACTAGAAAAATATGGTCTTTGGAAAAACAAAATCTAATGAATAAGAATCCATAAAAATGTTGTTAAACAACAATTACATTGCAATCCTTGTTATACAAAAAGTGAAAAGTTAACATGCAAAATTATAAAATGCAAAATCATGCAATATTGGCCTTTAATCATAAAACAAAGATTGGAGACAAGTCTCAATTTGAAAGCATCTGACTGGCTGTAATTGTGACAAGTCTCCATATTTGCCAATCAGATGCTTGAGATTTGAGACTGGTCTATTGATTTAGTGTTAAGGTATTAGGCCTTTATTAATGACACTGAATACATTGTAATCAAAACTATCACAGTCAGTATGTTTTGTTCTTTTAAGGTCTTTATTTGTTTATAATAATCTTTTAATAACTTCAACTGAAACACATGTTTAATTGCATATTTGAAGTTCAATGTGTGTTGATCAAAACACCAGCAATTTCATAGTTCATGCATTAAGAGCTGTTCTGCAGCAACTCTCAGTAGCTAATATTTCCTGGACATGACCATTAACAATAATGCAATAGAGTTTAAACCATTACTCTATGGATATATACTTCATGGAAACAGCTTATATCCTATGTGCAACTAGTGGAGATCCAGATCAAGCCAAACATTCATGCAGTGCCCAAAGTTATAAAACTGAGCATGGAAACCAGTCTCAAATCTCAAGCATCTGATTGGCTGAAATGGCGACTGGTCGCCATTTCAGCCAATCAGATGCTTGAGATTTGAGACTGATTTCCAATCTCAGTTTTATAACCTTCAGCCCAGATCTGTCAGATTAACCAAATGAATCTATCAGCAAACAGTAGATTTTGATCAGACTGCACAGATGGGATATAAGCTGTATCCATCGAGTAATGGGTTCATAGTAATTTCAAGAAATAAAACCAAACAGTTTATCTTAGTTTTTAAAATTAACAGATTTATTTCTTTAATCAATTTATACGAGTTTTATTGCATGCATGACCAGTGTTGAACCAGGTCTGTGGGCAGATCTTTGCTGTCTGATCTGGATCTACACTGGTCACCTCTTGGTCAGAAATTACCCAGTGAATCTAAAGGGTAACAGACATATCCCAGGGAGTAAAGGGTAACAGTTATATAAGCATTAGATACTACACATTATCTTGAAAATGGTCACATCCAGTAAACAGCTGTAGCCGATCACTCCTTACTATGATACAGTGCAATATCTCTGGGCTCTGAAACCGTGTCAAGCAGCAATTATCATCAGCTTGTAGTAAAATCATCAACACTATATTGACCAATTCCTTTATTCTTCAAGACTGGATGAAAAACTGTTGCCCACAAACAAGTAGTTTCACTAATCTATATAAAAATTTTATGGCACTACATGTAAGTTTGTTTTTTAACACTCTTCAATTATCATCTTTCTACTTTTCAAATTCTGCACATGATGCACTGCTTACTGCATGTTAGCTTTGAAACCTGGGCTGGAGGCTATAAAACTGAGATTGGAAACCAGTTTCTAATCTCAAGCATCTGATTGGCTGAAATGGCGACAGGTCGCCAATTCAGCCAATCAGATGCTTGAGATTTGAGACTGGTTTCCATGCTCAGTTTTATAACCTTGGGCACTGGTTTAAGCTGGACAGTCTGACACTAAGATTTCTGAAAATGACTGAATATGCAGACCCGCCACTTTATATTCTAGAAGTCTTATGCTTACATGAGGTTGCAGAGTCATATTTTACAGTTCTATACTGGTCATATATGATTATATCTTTCAGTCAGTATCACTAGACATGATCCAGTTATTGCTTTTTAAAATGACCATGATCGAACCCAGTGTACTTCAGTGGAGATCCAATATAACACGGTCCGTGGGGTCCAGACCCTCAAAGCGCATTATTATCAGACCGCGATATACGGTGGGGGGGAGGGGGGGGTGGGGGGACAAAAAACTTACACTAATCACAAGTCCATATAGAAGATGCATTGTTACCCTGGATAAGCAATTTAATACACGTACACAGTTAACAACCATTCAGTAACCATTTAGCGTGACCCAGTTGATTAGGTGACCCAGTGTTTGGACAGCAATTTAACAATTTTATGACAGTTTGCTTATTAAAGAAACATAGTAAACAATAATAAACAGATCCTTAAGAAAAAATGCTATTTTTTCAATGATTCTCGGTACGTTACTGAACGACCATCATTGTCTTTATCGATTAACGCGGTATTGACATTGTTACTTCCCTTTTATTCCCTTCCCATTATGCAAAATTTGCCATTGATAGATTTTTACTATCATTTTATGGGGAAAAATGGGATCCGCGGGTCGACCGCGCTATATTGGATATCGCCATATAGTGGATCGTGATGTAGTGGAGCTCCACTGTATTTCTAAAGATATGCATCAGAAAAGCTTCACCAGTAAATCCATTAACTCTTTACTTATATATATTGTTTTTATCGTATTTGCAAACAGTGTAGATCCAGGTTAACTGGCAAATCTGTGCCAGATTTACAATGTACATTGTTTGCTTCTTGGTAAGAAATAACCTATAATAACAAATCAAAAAGCAAATAGTGTAGATCCTGATAAGATCGATGTGCGAGTTGATCTGAATCTATAATCTTTGTCCACGGATACCAGCCATATCACATGGAGTAAAGGGTTCAAATGACCCGTCATGTATTCTAAGTGTATGATATGACACTTCGGAAGTTTACAGACAAAGATTACCTTTCATCTCATTAAAGCTGGTTGTCATATCATCAACCTCTTGTTCCAGGGTTCTGATGATGGTAGAATGCTCATGTTGACCCACATCTTTATAGTTGTTCCAATAATCCACCTGCTTCTGTTGCTTGGCAATGTCAGCTTCTGTGTCCGCTATCACACGCTTCAAATCTATAGATAGAAATTGCATATTGTGAAAAGTTCTTGTTGTTAGCAACACTTTGCGTTTAGAAGGTTGTATCTTGTATCAAGTATATCTAATTCATATGAATAATGCTCCTAATTAACTTAGAAGTACCAGTTGTGATGTTTGTACCATAATAAATGCTGTTTTCATATACAGTAATGCCTTAGAGGCATTGAATGGGATTTTAAATATGTTTTAAATATGAACAATTGTCTTTTTAAAGGGGCAATCAAACTAATTTTAAAAAATACCATCTATTTCTTTTTCTCTCTTTCTCTGTCTATCCCATGCCTCATGCATTGCAGCTATAACATCATCCTTGTGTTTTATCTCCTCTCCCGCTAACATTCTGTCAGTTTCTTTTGCTTGTCTCAACAGGTGTTTTAACAGCACCTCTTGTTCCTCTTTTAATTTGTCATTCTGAAAAAGTGGGAATGTGGTAAATAATAACCTGCTACCAAACAGACCCACTGAAATAAAAGCCTAAAAAGATGCTTAAGTTACAGACAATAAAGTGCATATACAAAGTCTTCTAAAGTCTTATCAAGTTTACAAATTCCTACAACAAATAAAATCTAAACAATGAAACCAGAAGTTCACATTTATGCTAATGACTTGCAGTGTAAATCCTGTTACATTGATACATGACGTAAAATTACAAGATTTTTACATGTGGATTTCTGCAGGTTTACTTGACTTTCCTTACTGGCTAATTGTGTTAATCATATTAGGTGTTTCATAGTGTAGTGGTAGATAAATTGGCAACTCAGTAATTATAATGGAACTGCATAGCAGAATAATAAAGGTGTATTGAAAGAAGACCTATTATTAATTTTAATAAAGTTATGGTCTTTCAAATAGTAAATGCCATTTTTTTTATTTCTTGGTTAATGCACCATGAGTCTATAGATCTATCCGAAAAAAAAAGCAACAATTAAACTGATGTGTTGGCTCTACAAGAGCTGAAGTTTACTGGGCTGAAGGTTATACAGCTGAGATTGGAAACCAGTCTCAAATCTGGTCGCCATTTCAGCCAATCAGATGCTTGAGATTTGAGACTGGTTTCCATGCTCAGTTTTATAACCTCGGGCACTGGTTTTAGGAGTGTAGTTCCAGATGAGCCTGCACATCTTTGCATGCTGATGCTGATCTGGCTCTAAATTGCTGGCTCATGGGATAAAAGTATTATCCATAGAGTTAAAGGATTAACTGATGAAGCAAGTAACTGCTACATGGAGTATGGTCTTACTCTTTCCTCATGCCGTTTATTCTTCTCTTCCCAGCCTCTAGTTTCATACATTACATCTTCTAACTTCTTCTCCATTATATTGATCCTGTGGAAGAAAAAAATAACAACAATAAATACAGTGAATGTCAAATAACCAAGATTTGAGGGAAAATAACATGATTTCCCCATCTAAAAAGAGAATAAAAAAAACCCTCATGTAAAAGTACTTTTTAGGAAAACTGCATGATATTAATGAACTTTTCAGAGGGAGAGGCACCTGTAAATGTCCCCACTAAAGGAGGAAAACAGCCCAGCTCATGACATTGTGTTTTTCAATAAAAAAACAGTCTATTTATATTATTTATCAATGGTTCATAAGTGACAGTTGTCAAACAATATTACAGAGTTTTGTGGTTTTTATTGTGTTCTTATCCCTTAATTGGCTACATCAATATAATGGATCCAGCTTCATTTTAGTTCGAGTCCCGCTTTTTATTTTAAAAAGGCATGTTTTACTGCATTATCAGGCATGTTTTTTTTAAGTTAAATAAATGAGTTTATTGACTGAGAACAGTTGTAGGCACTATTTAATCATTCAAATGCTTTACTTAGCCTTAAAAAGGGTTAATATCTACTTAGCACTTCAGAGTTAAATCAACAAAAATGTGATCAGTCAACTAGCTTGAAATAATTAAGTTCTATACAAAGACTTACTGATATGCTATAATGGCTTCAGTTGCTGTCATCTGAGGCTCCTTAGATTTCTTGCCTCCCTTCTTTCCCTTCTTGCCCTTTTTCCCCTTCTTCTTTGCTCCCATTTTAAAATGTCTCCTTAGATTTTTCTATTTGAAGATCTGAAAATGAAAAGCATCACTGTTAACCCTTTCCTGTATAGTTACACCTTTATTGCTAGGGCAAACAGTTTAGATCCAGATCAGCCGGCACAACCGTGCCGTCTGATCAGAATCTAAACTGTTCGCTTTTTTATTCATTAGGTTATTTCTGACTAAAATGCGACATTGTAGATCCTGATCAGACGGCACGGATGTGCCGGCTGATCTTGATCTTCACTGGTCGCAAATGCGTAAAAATGCGTATATTTAGGTAAGGGTTAATGTTATCATATCTGTGGTCGAGTGATGTACATCTTTCAAGCTGAAATAATATTGTTAAAAATAGATACAGATTTGGGGTTGTAGTCAACTATGAAACATTGCATCTGTTGTTGTGTGATTTGAGTCTAGGTAAACATGGTATTATTTTAACGATAATTATTAAAATATCTAATTAATGCTCCAAAGAGTCTATATCTTTTAAAATGTTTTTGTTCAAGTTATTTCATCCAACATTATTTTGTTTTAACTTCTCTCAAAGCTTGATGTGTTAAAATAAAACATTTTCTGAATGGACTTTCCTTATAATAGTGTGCAGTGGCGTTTTTATTCACTGCCTGTGTTGCCAACAATTATCTGAACTGGATCTACACTGTTGGCCTTTTGATTCATGGGGTTATTTCTGACCAAGAGTTGATCCTGATTGGATTTCACTGCTGTGCCGGCTGATCTGGATCTACACTGGTCGCACAGGCATACTATAAACACATATAATTATAATATGGAGGAAGGGATAGTTCCCAATGAGTTATACGTGAAGTATAGTTCCTATTCAGACCGTTAGAATGACTCTTTGGACTAAACTTTGTCGTTTAGGACATTCAAAACTACCAGTTCTCAAAATTTAATCTTTTACAGTATTACCACTATCGGTGTTTTTTTTTTGCAGCTATGATGGCACACTGGATGGATTGAATTTCATCTCCAAAAATTCAAAGCGGATTTCATGAGCCAGATGACAATGTCACAAGTTTTGACAAAGTCAACAAAATCGATCTTCTGGGGGGGAAGCTCCAGATTTTGAAGTTTTCTTGTTTGTGCAAATCTGCTTGTATGTCAAACATTGGAACATGTGTCCACCATAGGAATTTGAGATTGCGATTAAGAGATATCATTTTGTAGTGGATTTTGTACCAGCGGCCTCAGTAGCTCAATTTGTAAAACGTAGGCATGGTAAATCAGAGGTCCGAGGTTAGAGTCCTGTTCCAAGCTACTCATTCCAACCAAAATCTGCCAAATTGGCATTGTCGGAAGGGCAATAACCCTTGCAGCTCCTTTGGGCAAAGCATGTGGCTGATGTATTCGACCAATCCTTGTCAAACCCTTGCGGACATTTGACAAGTTTATTGGAAATGTCTTGTATAAATAGGAAGGAATGTAGATTTCTTAACAGCGCCTTGGTAGCTCAATTGGTAGAGCATCAGCATGGTAAGCTGAAAGTCGGGGCTTTGATACCTGGTTGAGGCTACTCTTTCCAACCCAAATCTGCCACATTGGTGATGCCTGCAGGACAATTACCCTTGGAGCTCCTTTGGGTGAAGCATGTGGCTGGGGTATTCAACCTGAACCTTGGCAGACCCTTACGGACATTTACAACTATGTTGGAAATGTCATATGTGAGGAGGAATGTAGTTGATTTCATACCAGTGGCCTTGGTAGCTCAATTGGTAGAGCATCTGCATGGTAAGCTGGAGGTCGGGGTTTTGAGTCCTGGTTGAGGCTACTCTTTCCAACCCAAATCTGCCACATTGGTGTTGTCGGCAGGGCAATTACACCTGGAGCTTCTTTGGGTGAAGCATGTGGCTGGCGTATTTGACCTGAATATAGGCAGACCATGGGGGACATCAGTTGGAAATGTCTTCTATAAATGCGGAGAAATGTAGTGAATTTCGTACCAGCGGCCAAGGTAGCTCATTGGATAGAACATCCCCACAGTAAGCCGCAGGCCAATGTTTGAGTCCTGGTCGAGGCTACTCTTTCCAACACAGAACTGCCACAATTTGGCATGAAACCACGTACCTAAGTTTCTCAGTGACTGAGGCTAGATCTATTGGTTGCGTCAGAAAACTATTTTTTTGTTAAATACAGATCGTTCAGTAAGTATTTTATACTGTTCGAGATAAACATATGTTTTGTATTAAAAGAAATACTGTAAAAACATTACCCTGCTTTGAGAGATTCCGTGTTCCTGATTAGTCTTAAAATTTGACAGAAAACCTGTGTGTCGCCATCTTTGTTTATTCTGGCAACAAAGAGCTGTGAACAGTTTTGAATAATTATACATTTGCATTTAATTTGAAGTGAATGCATCACAAATACTGAGATTTTTTATAAAGTTGCTTTTAAATATCATTTATTTTCGACCAGTTAAATTATGTTTAGTAAACGTGTTTGTATTATATTGTTCTTTAATTGAACTACAAAACTATTCACCTACCTTTTTCGGCATTACCTCCCTTTCAAGCCTTCTCTAGTTGCTAGAGCAACAGAAAACAGTATGGCTGCCCCCATGTTTTTAATGAAAATTGGTAAATACTTGAGACTTCAGTCATTTTCAAGACTCTACCATTAAACAAACACATCTTTTACATGAATATTTTTATTTTTAAATATGAAACATCCGCTGACATTGAAATAGAAAGTCATTTGCAACAAGTTTCCTGACTAACATTTTGGCAAATTCATCAAACACTGAAATGCACCCCATTGATACATCACTCTTTCTCATCTTTCTGGGGTTTCTCATATTTTCATGACTTTATAGTGTCTGATATATATCATCCTATTGCCAGTCTGATCATCCAACAGAAAAATAAATGTCAACAATAGACAATTACATTCATTCATAAAAATTCAACAATTATCACAAAAAGATATCATGAGTATTAACAAATTATTTATTGTAAGCTGCAATCCTGCTTCCTTCACTGGCCATTTATCAAAAGGGTTTGATTCATATATTGTCAGTTAGAAACACAATAATTATTCTTGCATTTAAAATTGCTTTTGTTTATCAAACATGTTGTCCCCTGGTGACAGCTTTACTGTTTCCGACCCTAAAATTAACAAGAAGTGATAAAATTTTACTCTACCGCTTACAATAAATTGGGAATTGATGTTAGACAGTGTACAGTGAAAGAAAATGTTTCATATGGGTTTGTTAGTTGGCTTTGATTGCCAATCAATCAAAAGTTGGAATAATATGAGAAATTGCAGCTGAGTTAAAGGGCCAATATCAGGTTGTAAATGTTGGCACCATTTTTGGAAAAATGTTATATTTTTTAAATATATTTTTTCCAGTGTATCAATCAAATGAAAATTTAAGCAAATGCAACTGGTGTAGTATTGTAACATAATTTGTTAAAATGCTGTAGAATAATTTATGTTTGAAACCCAAGAAAATATTGACAATCCTAGGAAGAACTAAAAAAGCTAATATAAAAGCAAAAGAAAGTAACGGTTCTCAATCTACTAACTTGATAGATGCCTTGATCTTTTTCACTATGAATAACTTTCATCGTTTTGGCATCACCTTCATTGTTGTTCATTTCATAATGAAAGCAAAGATTATAAAATGCATATCAATACCATTGACAGTTTATTAGGAACATGTTGAACATTTCAAAGTTGTGGAGGATTGTTAGGTCTTTTATAATGTTTAATATCATTTTAGGGGCATGTTCATATCATTGTGCCATCATAATTATTTTGTTTGGTTTGAGATTACAATCTGTCAGTATTGACTACTAAACCCTTTACTCCATAGATACACCTTTATTGCATGGGCAAACAGTGTAGATCCAAATCTGCTGGAACATTCTTGCCATCTGACCAGGATCTGCATTGTTGGCTTTTTTGAATCATTAGATTATTTCTGACCAAAAAGTGACCAGTGTAGAACCAGATCCTGATACTTTACAAGATAATATGAGACCATTGAAGTACATGGATATATATAAAAAAAGTTTAAAAACTGTTGAATTCTAATTTTCTTCAAGTACTTTAAAATTTAAAAAAATCTTTTATTTGTAGGTTAAATAATCTGAACTCCGACAGAAGACATGTGAAGTGCAACACTTAGGTCTTTTTATCCAGAATCCCACTGCTCTTCATCATGACAGCCTACAAATTCACGTCACACAGACAGCTGAAGGAGGCCCTGAATAGTGTGGAAAGGGTTCAGAAGCAAAACATTGATGAATATTCATGGGGTCATTTAAATGAGAGAAACTTGTACCGACCCCCTATCCATCTTGCTGATGGCAAGGGAGGTAGAATTTGGAAATCCTCAAAGAAAAAGAGAAGTCCAGTTAAAGATGAAGATTTAATTCCTGGCTTGCAGGCTTTAGGGGTAAAACATAACAAAGGTAAAGGAAAGGACATGAAAGAAGTTTTGTACGAGTTCAGTTTAGGGACAATGGGAAGTGTTCCAAATCCAACACCAAGAAAAATGGTAACACCACCAAGGCGAGAAAAAATAAAAGAATTCCAAAAAGAAATGACAAGTGCAAGTAGAATGTCAAAAGAAAGCCAGAAATCTGGAGAAGAGCAAGCCAAGTCTGTGTACTCTGACATTGATGATGGTATTCTAGTTGAAGAACTAGCTAATAATGAATTAATGGTGACATCGCCAAGACTTCCGCCAAGTTACTTCCTTCCCAAAAAGACAAAACCAGGTGATCCTGACTATGACATTATGGCTGATCTCACACAGACATTAGATGCAGATGGTTATTTAACTATGAAACATTCTTTTTTGCCTTCATTTTCATCTGGAGTGACCAAGTCTGATCAGTTTAATAAACTGATGCAGTTTGAGGATAATGTTTTAAAGAAAAAGGATTGTCGTGAAATGAAGGTGCTGTCTGGAATCAAGGCTGTAGAACATCTGGAGAGGAGATTACAAGAGGTAAGAACCAGTGCCCAAGATCAAGTGCCCATTTCAGCCAATCAGATGCATGAGATTTAAGACTGGTCTCAAAACTATGGTTTGTGATCCTGAGCCCAGGGCTTAGGACTGGAGATCAGTCTATAATCTTGAACCCTTTACTCCATATTTACATGTTTTATTGTATGTGTCAACAGTGTAGATCAAGATAGGCCAGCACATCTGTGCCATCTGTTTTGGTTCTACACTTGGACAGAAATAACTTAATGAAACAAAAAAGCAAACAGTTTAGATCATAATCAGACTTCAATGATGTGCCAGTTGATCTGGATCTAAACTGTTCATCAATGCGATAAAAGAGTATCTACAGAGTACAAGGTTAATACCTGATTGATTAAAACTAAACCCAGTCATCAGTAGTCTGACCAATCGTGTGCCAGAATTTTAAGGCTCACTGCCAGGTCTCTTTTTCTGGTGCTATGATCTTGGTTCTTGTGCTTATTTTCCTATTAAAAAAATTGTTACCCTACCTGCCAAGTCTCTCTTCATTTACACTGACCTGGCATGTGCATTGCAATCACACTATGTTGATACCTGGCATGTGAAAATATTTTGTGATGGGGCCACCTTATAGGTGGAAATAGACATCTGAAATGAGATGACTCAAATAAATCATGGCAGAGTTAAACTGTATTTGAAAGTAATTTGCAAGATTTACATTTTATGGAACATATATAATTATAATAACCAGAAAAATGACGCCTTTTTAGCAGAAATGTATATAATAAAGATTCATTGATATAGTAATCCATTCTGTTAGGAGGGATTTACTCTTGTGTTGGAGCAATCAAAAACTTACTAGTACTTAGTTATGCACTTGTTTGATCCTGTAACCACTTGACGAAAATCTAACCTGCTGGATCAAATGTTTTATCACTAAACTCTGACCAGCTAGTTTAGCTCCAGTTGCTTATAAATATTTAAATTTTAAGTCCATTATTTGAGTGTTAAAAACCCATACTGCAAAACAGGTATTAACGATGTTGTACATAATATTATGTATTTAGTAATAAAGATTTTTGCTCTTTTCAGGATTTAGAGATGATGAATTTGGGTGGTATAGGTCCAAACTTCCACAAGTTACAAGTGTTCAGCAACAACTTTGAAGATCTTATTGATGAAACACCAACATTTGGCTACATGCTCAAGTGTATCAAGGTATATGCCAGCTTTTGATAATGTCAAGATGACAATCAACTATTCTGTCAAAGATTTATACCCTGTGTCTCATTTGAGAAGTTTTGTGCAAGTATGTGTTGTCAGAAAGTTAACATTGTTACTTGAAATGACATTGTAAAGTTGGAGAGACAACTATCATTATGCGTTTCAACAAAAAACATAACACTGTTTAAGTCTGTTAAGAAAATCAATCGTATACTTCTTAGAAAATGTTAGATAGCTGCATGTTCTTTTAAAAAAAATAGCAAATGTCCAAATATATAACCAGTCACAGTTTCTCATGACGTGGCTCAACCTATATCATATCCAATTAAAATTTCATTGATATTTGTTCAAGATATACAAGATTAACCCCATCCTCCATATACTTGCCTTTATGGCATGGGCAAACCTTGTAGATCCAGATGAGTCAGCACATATGTGCTGTCAGATTAGGATATGTTCTGGTACTGTTTGCTTTTTTATTTATGAGGTTATTTCTGACCAAAAACCCACACTGCAGATCCTGATCAGATGGCACAGCATATGGAGGAGAGGGTTATATGCACTTTAACTTATCAGTCCCAGCTTTAAAAAAAAATAAATGAAAGATTTTTTTGGTTAACATTTGGCCCATTCTAAAGAATATTGATCTCATTGCAAACAACAATTGATTTGTGTTTCCATTAAAAAAAATTTTTTCAGGCTGAGTATGACAACTACATTACAAGGCTGTTGGACAGTCAGACCCCCCAGCACAGCAGACTGTTGCGGGATCAGGTACAACAGATGTCGGCGCGAGGAACATCACGACCACAGGAGCTTGGCGAAGCCAAGAAGAGGGTGGAGGAATATGAAAAGGAGGCGAAAGATCTGCTGGCAGAAAATCAAAAGTGAGACACATTGTTATATAGTTTTCTTTCTTAATAATTAGAGAAGCACAACAATGATTGCATTCAGCTTTTTACTCCATATATAAGGGTTTTATCACATGTGCGACCAGTGTAGATCCAGATCAGCTTGTACATCCATACCATCTGATCATAATCTGCACTGTTCTCTTCTTGGTAAAAAATATCCTTGTTAATTTAAAACCAAACATTGTATATCCTGATCAGACGGCACGGATGTGCTGGCAGATCTGGATCTATGCTGTTCACCCATGCCATAAAAGTCCTATCTATGCAGCAAAAGAGTTGACTTGGTAGTGTCAGATTTTCACACAGAAGCTAACATTGGTAGCGGGTATAAATTGGTGCATATATAATTGTTATTATATACAATGTGGAATAATGAGTGATCAAGTTTCATATTGATCAGTTTCCAAGCATGAAATATACAAAAAATTAAAGGTAAACAAAATAAAATGATTTAAATTCATTTCAACGATTTATCCCAAATGAAAAATGAATCCTCTGCAAATACATGGTTTCTTAAAACCGGCTTTTTAAAAATGTTGTTCAAATAGAATCATGTTTAATACTGTAGCATTTATCAAGACAACTCTATATTTCAGACTTCGATTACTAGTTAGAGAGGAAGAAGAGTGGTTGGCAAATGCTCCAGAACCAGGTATAAAATTTACCAATTACATAGATTATCTGGTTTTATGAGAGATCAACAATATTTTTCATAAAATTTATAGAATCCAAGAAGTGGTCCTTTGTCCATGTGTCAGTGATGTGAACTCAATTTGATAAATTATGAACCCATAATGGTCTTAACTGTTTTATTTCTAATAAAGGCATAACAATTATTATCTAAACAACATAAGGAATACTTATTTAAAAAATGACCAATGAAATTGAATGGTAAAGTGTCTTCCAGTAATTACACATTTTAGCAGTACGTGTACATGTACTACTTTGGATATAAATAAGTGCATGATTTTTTTCCTGAATCATAAATCTAAGCTTTTTAGTTTAGGTTTAATAAAAAAACATGTGAACAGCATGGATGTCACTTTTTTAAGAGATTGTTTTCAAGCTTTACTACATGATATCTCAGACAAGTTTGGAACTGGATTCATTGTAGTAAAACAATACAGCTCATTATTAATACATTAAAAACGGTGAAAAACTTGAATACAATAAAAGCAAAATCTTTCAACCAATTTTCAGAAAATTTGACAGATTATCTGTCTTAAATTTGATCATATTGTTTGCCTTCTGCTGTATAATTACTTTTATTTTGTAATTGATTTTCTTTTGTCTTTATCTTTTCATAATTATGATATTTCATTCCAGAACCGCCTGCCTTGCCTGTCACCAGTATTTTTGTTGATGATACGCCTGTAGAGCTTGCAGATGAGCTGGAGCATCGTAAAGCTCTGATTCTTGAAAAGCTTGATGCACTAAATGACCTGAGGAGAAAACTGCGACAGGAATATGTTCCCCTGACTGTCTGTACACATCTGGAACAATGTATCAAAGAAACTGAGGTATGTCTCCAACATTCCTTTAGCCCTCACCCATTGAAGTTGTCTTGCTCTAGTTATTGTTCATTATCCCTTTTCTTCATATATGTTGGTTTAATTGAGATGTGACGAGTAGACCAATATCAGCCGACTCATCTGTGCCATCTGATCAGAATCTATTCTATTTCTTCTTGATCATAAATTATCCAAAGAATCAAAATAAAAACTGTGTAGTTTCTGATCAGATGGCACAGATGTATTGGGTGATCCGGATCTACACTGTTTGCCCTTGGATAAAAGCTATATTTGATGGAATAAAGGGTTCACTGTCTATTAATTGACTAGCAAGCTATTTAAAGGAGCCCTGCATATATTATGACCTTGCCCCATGATTATTAAACTTGTTTCATGCTCAAGTGAATTCTGTTCTCTGACATAAAATGTCTAGAACATTAGCAACTTCATCCAGAAGAAATAACTTCTGCTCTGCAGTTGTTTTGAAATCGATTATGTCATATTTTCTGTTTAAAGTGTTTTTTACATAATGAGAAGAAATGAATCCATCAAATGTTTATGCTTAGATTGAATTGAGCATTTAAAAAAATATAATTACTGGGAGAGTTTGGTAAGTAAGCTGTTTTAAAACCATCTATTATTGTAACATGTTTATTAAGACAGCAGTAAAACCTTACTATAATTTTATTCATAATTGTTAATTCATAATTGACACTTTCTTAGACTTAAAATACTTCATGTTGAAATTGGTACATGGTATACAACTCTGATGACCTTACTTAGTAGACAATCATGTAGTACAGAGTTAATTCATTTTGACCCTTTAGTTAAAAATTAGTTAAATTGTTGAATTGTTCATTTATTCTAACTTTAATCAAAGTCAGAAATTAATGAGGTAAGCTTGAAGGTTGATTATATAGGTCATTTCTTATGAGAAGGGAACTGTGTAGATCCTGAGCAGCCTTCATGAATCTGCACCTACTATAGTTGCCCAGTAATATAAGCCATAAGCCTTTTAGTGAAAGGTTTCATTTCACAATACATAAGTATTTATGATTCCCTAACATTAAATGTTTCTCTGGTTTTTCAGATTGAAGTACAGAAGTTATTAAAACAGAATGAGTATTTTGAGCGCAGCAACAATGAAATGGAGACAGAGCTGAAAGAATCCATACAGGTTGCGGACACCAGTGAAAGAGATGCCAGGTAACTTGAGAAACTGATACTATCTTGATAACAACTAATCATCATCCACCTTCAGTCTGATCTGTGCCCAAGTCTATAAAACTGAGCATGGGAACTAGTCTCAAATCTCAAGCATCTGATTGGCTGAAATGGCAACTGGCTGGAAATAACCTAATTAATCAAAAGCGATCAGTTCAGATCCTGATCAGATGGCACAGATGTGCTTGCTGTTTTGGATCTGCACTGGTTTCCCAAAGGATAACAGCCATATCCCATGGAGTAACAGGTTAATATGTCTAACTAGTTTATCAGTCAATGACTGCTTGTAAGGTCATAACCAGAGTCCAAGGGTAAAGCATTGTAATTGTGATCTAGAGATTGATGGGTTGAAGACTACAAAGGACAAAATTCTTATTCGATGTCCTTAATCCATATGGTGCATCAGTACTGGTTTTTACCCAGACACCAGCCATCTAGCATTGTAAATATTATTCAAGAACTTGTTTCACGTTTGATGGGCCATTTGTTTTGGTACAGAAATTGAGGGAATCATGTGCCCAAGGTTATAAAACTGATTGGGAACCATTCTCAAATCTCAGTTTTATTACCTTCAGCCCTGATCCATAGAGTAAAATGTTAAGTAGCTATTATTGCCATAAGTCATATGCTTACTCTTTGGAATAAAACATACTGTACTTTTATTAATAGGCGTATCTGGAAGAAGGTGAACTCACTGCGGGGCCTGCCACGTGTTAACTTGACAAGGGACGAAGGAGCCCTGGAAGACAGTGACGATGAAGAAGATGATGAAACAAAATGGAACTGGTACATCTCATAAACAAAATGGAACTGGTAGATCTTGTAAACTGGAACTGGTACATCTCATTAACCAGTGACAATCTTAGGAACTAAAGATATTTATACAATTTGTGCTGTCATTAAGAGGATCCAAGTAACTACCAGACTGCTCCTTTTCGTGATCAGTTATGAATGTTCATAGAACATTTTGTGAATTACTACTGATAATATTGTATGAAATACATAAACAAGAATTTTTAGTAAGAATTATAATTGTTTGTTTCAGTAGAGCTTGCAGATCATGTAAAGATGAATTGAAAAATAAGAGTCACTTTAACCTATTTTACACCAAAACTATATTGCATTAAGTGCAAAATGTTAAATTTTAAGAAGCTTTTAAACAGCTGCAATATGCCAAAAGTGGGTGTTGGTCTGCCACAGATAATAGACCTAGGACAATAGCCAGAGGTCCAATTCTCCATTTTATACTTTGTTGAATAGAATAACAACAAAACATGCAAATTAATCTATATTTATTGTTATGTTAAGGCCACTAAAAATTTTCAGCAAATTATAACAACTTTTGCATTTATATTATAGTAAGGTTTACACAATTATGTTGAAGCAAATAAATTGTTGTTTTTTTTTCAAACTACTTCTCAATTCAAATGATGTGTATTTTTTTAAATGGCTGTTTATGAGTTATTTGACCAATGCAAGGTCAGTACATATAATTTGAGAATATGTTTGAGTATTGCTATTGCTAGTTCTAAGTTAGGCAGACTGTGTGTAATTACCAGACAATTAACCCTTTCCTCCATATATACGCATTTTTACGCATTTGCAACCAGTTCAGATTCAGATCAGCCGGCACATCCATGCAGATCAGGATCTGCACTGGTTGTATTTTGTTCAGAAATATCGTAACAAGTCAAAAAGCAAAGTTTTGATCCTGATCAGATGGCATGGATGTGCCGGCTAATCTGGATCTAATCTGTTTACCCATGCAATAAAGGTGTGTCTATGGAGGAAAGGGTTAAAAAATATTTAAATATCTGGTTGTCTTGGTTACAGTAAGTATGTTATTGCAAACAGTCTTTGCTGGCCTCCTACCCACTATCTTTTACTTTCATGATATGGCCTTATATACTTGAATCAGTTTTAGTTGTTAATGGATGTTTTATTTCTTTTGTATATGAACAGTACAAACATGAATCTGTGATAGAATTATATATACTGCTTATTACCATAGTTTTGTCTTTTTGTTAATAAATATGGAAAAGTATATCCCACTTGCTTCTTTGTTCATTAAAACATTTCTTTGATCAGTCTCATCAAGACTTCTGGTCACAAACTTTTTGATGTCAATAGTTGCCAGAAACAAAATTGCAACTTCTCATTAAGTAAAGAGGTGGACGAAAGCAAATTGATTTGTTCAAAAGCAGATCTTAAGCAGTTCCGAGACTGCATCAGTATCTTCCTATCACATTTCTGGAATCTTGGACTGGTCTCTCATCCTAGTTTTACAACCTTGATATTGTTTATAACAAGACCAGTCTGATGTACTATTTTATTTCTCTTTGAATTACATTTTAGTAACTGTTTACACTGTAACTCCAATATCACAAGTTTCAAATACAGTTGTATCTGAGATATACCATACAGATTAATATTTGAAATACACAATTCATGATCTTTTGTAATAGCCAGCTGGTAAAAAAATGTGCAGACGATAAAAATATCTGTAAAAAAAAACAATTACATAATATCATATCTTCACCAAAACGGTGTACATACTTTATTCAATGGTACTTGCACTGTTTTTGCACTAAGGGCATGATATACTGTGTTATCATTTAATTACCCTAGTGTTTAAATTTTCCTGTATATTACACTAAGCCAGTGAGCGAATATGAATCCTAGAGAAATATAATAAGACAACTGCACAAATCTATGCCAGTGCAAAAGAGTGGACTGTAGATTTTTGGAAAGATTAGGCCCCATATATTAAAGGATACCACAGAACTGTCATTTAATAATAGTAAAATGTATCAAATCCAATGAAGCATATTTAGTCAAAAATAAATGATAAGTATTGATTTTTTTACAGAACTGAAGAAACAAGATTAATTTACATCAGTATTTGAACTAAATGGAAATCAACGAAAAAGTACTACCAATATTTTGACATAACACAAACAAAAACTATGTTTAGTTCCAAAAAAAATATTTTCTATACTTTTAACTATAATTACAAATGGCTTCTTTGCATCATCTACATGTATGTAATAGCGATCAAACTTAATTATTTTAAAATAGAACAACACAGCAGTAAATCTGGCGGGAAGAAAGAAATACCAGAGAAATTTATATAAAAACATCCATAACAGAAAAATCCAGAATATGGCCCAAACACTTCTCAAGAAATCTGTAGTTGATACTCTAAGAAAACTATGGGGACTTAACACTTCATGTAATCAGTAAAATAATACATTATATTTTTGATGTTATTTTAAGAATAATGAATTCCATTAAAACATTTTGCCTTGTAAATATGTAATAATATGGGGACCTTGAAGTGTAAAATCTTTTTTATTTAAAGCAATAGTGACATGATGTTTTCATGTCAATTTTCAATAACTTCAACTACTCAACCAAAAGAATTCTCAACCACTAATCCCAAACTGGTAGTATCTCATAGTAATTCATGTTCAAACTGACAGGAGTTGCCTGCATTCAGGACATCAACATAATTATGTTTGGAAATGATCAGACAATTCTGATCCACTAGTTTATATTGCTACAAGAATGCATGTTGCGTATTGAATTTGAATAGCATGAACACTACTAAAAACTTGAAAAGTATCACATTATATATTAAAGAATAAATATCAAGCTTAATCAACTTAGTATATATCAATATTGATTTTAACCCTTTCCTCTATATATAAGCCTTATAGCATGGGCAACTGGTGTAGATCTAGATCAGCCAGCACATCCATGCCATCTAATCAGCATCTATACTGTTTTTGTTTATTGATTTATTAGGTTATTTGTGGCCAAAAAACTTTTCACTGGTCTTTTTGGAGACTGGATATAATTTAACCAGTCAAATTCTTGAAATTCAAGACTGGTTTTCAGTTTCACAGCAGATTTCACCATGGCTTTCATCAAATTATTCAAATGTATTTTAAAGCATTTAATTAGAACAGTGCGTGTGTAGGGTAAGTGTACAAGAAAAAACTACATGATGAACACCACTACTCTAAAAGTAAATCTAACAACATATATTGCATAAAACAACATACGAGTATAACAACACTTGGACGTATGAGACCTCTCTCTTACATGGTGTCTCTCAGTTTCAAAACTTGCTCAAGATTAAAAAAATTGAGACTTTGTATCAATCTCAAAATTACAGATAATGATTGGTCAATTTGGAAAACCAATCAGCCAATCAGCAGTTTGTGACTTATCCCAGTCTCTGTTGCTTTCAAATGATGTGTTTTTCCAATATTCAAAATGGTTTCTTTTTTTACACTCCACTTCAGTCAACCATGAAATACAATGTAAAATAATATTCGTAGAAAAGACATCTAATTACCAGTCACAACAACATCAGTGCTGAAGATTATAAAACTTGGAACCAGTCTCAAATCTCAAGCATCTAAATGGCTGAAATGGCGACAAGTTGCCATTTCAGCCAATCCAATACTTGAGATTTGAGACTGGTTTCCATTCTCAGTTTTATAATCTTGGGGCTATATCTATTGGCAGCTGTGATCTCCCTGACTAAAACTGCTCTTGGCAGAGATTTTTTTTTATTGCATATCAGCCATCTATCAACATACAGGTCTAATATTCAATCAGAAATATTTTTTCACACAAAATTCAAACACAATATCCCCTATACCCTGAATCATAGTAAACAAACATTCTTTCATGCATTGTTTTTATTATGTTTTCCTGACAGTTCTAAAGGCACATGTAAACTTAATATTTGCAGAAATCATTTTTTCCACGACAAATGCTCAATCCAATAGCTGCTTTTCATTCAAACAATTAAAATATTATGGAAAAATTTACTCAAATCTTTCTGAATTTATTTAAAAGCACAATAATCTTAATTTTGTAAGTTTTAAGATTAATTTTCAGTTTCCATCTGAATAATAACATCGTTTAAATGTTGGCGATCTTGTCCATGTAAATTATTTTTGAGGTAGCATAGCATCTTTGTTTTGCTTTATGGAATACTTCTTATATCCAATGATCAGCCTCATGCACATTTGTGCAGTCTGATCCGGATCTAGATTGGATTCATGAGGTTATTTGTCACAAAAAGTAACAAGTGTAGATCCTGATCAGACTGCACCAATGCTTATTAGGTTTTTTTTCACTAAGAAGCAGACTGTACCAATGTGCAATATGATCTGGATCTACACTGGGCACCCATGGGATTTAAACCATATTCCAGGGTTGAAAATGTTAAATGTACATTTATATGTGCAACACTTATTTAAGAAACAGTCAGACACAATTATATGATTGTATATCTGAAAAATAAAAAAAACACCCAACAGAAACACAACATCAGCCTTGTATCTACAACACATACTTTGTAACCAATATTTCTTGAGTATTTATCAAGCCACGGTTAGTTGGCTCAGTGGTTAATTATGCTTCTCATAAATAAAAAAATCTTTTTTATGTAATTCTGAAACAAATAAATAACAAAGGCGCAAGACTAAGAAAGGGCTGTGATTCCATGATTATTGTCAGGAAAACTAATACACTGAATATAAGATGATATTGAATAATTATTGCTAATTAGTTGTTGAACAAAAATAAATTTGTAATCTTTTAAAAAAAAATGGTGATCTATATGATTTTTAAAAATGAAAGAATAAAAAGATGTTTACTTTTTGAAAAACAACTAGGCAAGATCTTGGATCAAATGCTCTTATTTTACTTACCAAAAGAAAAACAACTTTTATATGGATAAAAATCTAAAATGTTTTCCGTCAGTTCTTAGTAAAACTTAATACAATAAATAACAATTACTAGAACATCCAGGAAACTAGTAAACTCTGAACAATCACACTTTAAATAATAACAAAACAAAATAACAGTAACAATAAATTGTATTAAAAACAAAAATTTAGTTAATTTTCATTCATTCTAACATGTCATTCGCAGCACACTTGTGGAAACGAAAACATAAAAAATGACAGTTAAAAAAAGGACAGAATTACGCTTTGAATCAAGGTGATACATAATCCATTAAGTCTTTATTGTGTTTTCCTTACGAATAATAAAGTATGAACCGATAAAACCAGAGCATTGTACTTAACTTTTGATACACACAAAGACACAATGTGGTGCAAAAAGTGTTTACAACATTTTGCCATTTGTAGAAGAGACATGCTCAAATGACCAGTAAACAGAGGACATCAACTAGAACTTATATTTGACAACTTTAACACAATACAAGTTTACCAGTAATATTAACCATGCAAACAATGACTGTATTACATTTTGTGCACCAAATATTTTCAAATGTCTACACAGGTATAACATTATGTATTTTGAGCTGTGCCATGTGAAAATGTGACTTCAGGAAATCGTGTAATAATAATTTCTTGAAATGTTGCCATAATGTCTGGCAGATGCCATGTTTAATTTTACATGTTGCTGGAACAGCTATATAACACAATTTATTTTGTTGGAAAAGTTATATACTACAGTTAATTCTGATGGAATAGTTATACATGTATACGCCTTTCCAATAATTCGATGAATTTTTTGGTTACCTCCCCTGTCCAGTCACGTGACTGCTCTACGGGAAAAATGATTGCTCGCTGTATTAACCCTATGGGGAATATGTACCTACAACATTCTTTTTTATCATAAAAATCTTTTTTGAAAAATATGTTTTCTCGTTGAATTAGTAATAATACATCAGCGTCATGATATCTTCGATAAAAAATTATAAAACAACCAAGTTTTTTTACTTAAAGTGTCAAGTCATTATTACTCACGTTAAACACTTAACGACTTTAACCTGTGTTAGAATATTAGATTCTAACCCAGCCCTAACTAACAGCCAGTGTTCTCTCCACGGCTCAATTGAGTCTCGTTTCCGGATTAGCGTGTCTAAACAAATACTGACATCATGTTATGAATATGTCGGCGGCGATTGATTTTGAAGGCGGCATGCCATAAAAATGTCAAATTGTCCCGCACAAGGGATCACCTGTCAATTACTTTAAGGGGCAGATATCATTGACCAATAGAGATCGTGCAATTTCTATTTGCTAGGCATATACACCTCTCAATTATTAACAATATCGGAGTCCTTTAATTACTGGATGTGTCAGCAAATGTATTTGAATTAGCAAATATATAGATTCTTCATCCACATTACGACACGTTAGAGTCAAAAGCTGCAATAAGAAACAAATCTTGGCAAAACATTTCATATATGTTTAATTAAGCGTTTGGGCTTTAACGCCAAAATTGCAAACTGTCAAACCTAAGTAATCTAAATTAATTATGCAACCATACTGTAATATAAATATTCCCATCTTTATTGGAAGCCGGCATCTGAATCCTTGTATTTTATTCTACGAATGATACTTATACAACAAACCATCAGAATACCGATCCTTTTTTATTTCAAGACAGAATCAATCATTTTTGGTTGTGAAGTATACGTAACACTTAAAAAAATCAAATAATTTATTTCTTTGAGGCCATAAACGCAATAATTTATTATGACAATTCTGTTGTTCACATGCATAAGTATCAATAAATTTAGATTGTAATTTTATATGTATACATCTCATGTAACCAGATGTTGACATATCACGATTTCCGGATTATAGTGCATTACCAGTCTTAGCTTTGCATCTTTCATATCAGTAAAATATAATTTTTAGCAGAAAAGACATTAAGATGAAAATGTTGTATAGAAATTCGTAAAAAATATATATGCTTATGTTTGTCCAAATCGCTTTTCACACTGCCTACTATTTACAAGAACAGTACAATTTTTTTTAAACATTAAAAAAATTTAAATATCTAACAAATAGTGAAAATAAAAAAGTCTGGCTAGAATATTAGACCAGCAGCTTATTTTTTCACCACCGGCGACGAACGCAGACCTGCAATATAGTGGATAATGTTAACTATTACGTGCTTACGCCATAGTCCGATCGTTCAACTTTCACGCAGAGCCTCGTTTTGGATCGATTTCCAGTCACAGGAAGCAACTTGTACAGGACTGCTAAACTGTTTATTGGAAAGGCGTATACTACAGTCAATTCTGTTTTTCAATTTAAGTTAAATCAATTAAAATTATAGTTGTATAATACAGTTATTTCTGTAACGAAGTCATCAATTATTTTTTCAGAAAACAACATACAATCCTATATTCTTTATTTAGACAATTCACCAAAAACATGATTTTCAATGAAAAGGCTCATCCAACTCATAGTATTCTTTGCAATAGTGCTTATTTTCTATAGCTACAGCAATATTTCATCCAATGGCTGGTATGTTATTTCAAATTGTTACAAAAAAGATTATTTTGTTAAAATTTCATCTAACCCTTTTATACTTAATGATGAATCACAGGTAATTAATTTTTATTGCTTTCTTCAAAAAGTGGAAAGAAATTAACTTCCTTGTCAAAAAAATTACTTCATCAAAAAGGCGTGCACTAACATTTTACTGGCATATTTGCACGATTATGAGGGTCTGTTTAACCAAAATTCTTTTAGAGGAAATATGTAATAAAATGTTCTCTATTTGATTGAAATCTTAAATTTTCCATGACAATAAAAGAAGACAACAACTGATTGACATCCATAGTATGGCAACAAAAATTACTACATCTACTGCTAGTATTTAAAAACTTTTACATAATAAACGGTTTTTGTTATTTATTCTTTTTCTCAGCTAAAATTTCTACTATTTTCTCCTCTATATCATATGAGGTGGCAACCATTCCCGACACGCCTGGTACATCAGCCTGAATGTTGTGCAGCTTGTCGAGTTTAGCTTCCTCAAAGAGAGCATGCTCCTGGGCTTCCTTCTCATGGCGCTTGTGGAACTCTTTTTCGTATTTCTGTCTCTCTTCTTCCGTCATTATGTAGCTGCAAATATATTTTAAAGATATTCTCTTTTTGACATTTTGATTGCAAATCTGACAATAAATTGATCATTTAACCCTTTCCTCCCTATATACGCTTTTTATTGCTTTTATTGCATGAGCAAACAGTGTAGGTCGAGATCTGTTGGCATCCTTGCTGTCTGATCAGGTTCTGCACTGTTTGCATTTTGGTAAAAAATAACCTAATAAATAAAAAATTGAACAGTGCAGATCCTGATCAGATAGCACAGATGAGCTTGCAGATCTGGAACAACACACTTCGTCCATGCCATTAAGGCATATATATGGAGGAAAGGGTTTAGTTAAACCAAAAATTGTCTCTTTAGCACAAAAATATGTACAAAATCTATCTGCAATACTGGTTTTGTTCATGAGTATTTAACAATAACATTATAAAGTATATCATGTTACAATAGATTTTTTATTCTGATAACATATGGCAGTTAAATGTTGTTGAATGTAACAAACTAAGATAAATCATCTTTATAGCTATAATGACATATTTAAATATGCTAATTTTCTACATATTTAATACTGTAATTATATAAACTTTCAATGAAACAGCAACCCGGCTAGACAATAAATTTGACATACAACAGAGATTATTATGAATGAAAATGATTAACATTTTGTTAATCCAAGATGTATTAAAAAATCAGTTCAAAGGTTGGTATGGGAATAATAAATAAGCTTCAAGCCTATGTGGTGAATTCAAATATTGTACAAGAGACTCCCTCAGTTTCGCATAACCCTCACTCCATAGATACTGTCATGACCGTGGGTTATGAAACATATTGGAGGCGGGTCATAAACACCATTTGGAAATACCCCCGTAATTAAAGTCAATGAAAACAACACATATAGACCTTTGAAATATGTTCAGTTTAATACTGCTGTATCTATTTAATTCTTTTCTCAAATTAAAAAATTTATTTCATCTAAATATATGGTATTTATTTCAACATGAATCAGTTTAAAAATGCATTTCAGAATAGTAAAAGGTGATGAATATTATCTGAAATAAGGGCTGTTCCAGGAAAAAAGGAGTGAGGGGGGTGGAACTGAAATTAATTAAAATTTGATGGGTGGGGGGTGGGGGGTGATTCATGGAAGCAAATGTGTTGTTTGAAAATAAATATAATAGTTGGTGTACCCCCATTTTTAAGTTCCGTTCCACCCCCCCCCCCCCCCCCCCCCCAACTCCTTTTTTCCTGGAACAGCCCTAAGCCAAAATAATTACTTCTACTAAAATAATTTCCAGACAGAGTCTGTTCTGCCAAATCATGTGTAAAACCTATGCTTTATGGTAAAATGTTCTTGATCCTGCAAGGGCATCTTTATTGCATGGGCAATGTAGATCTAGATCACCTGCCCCATCCATGCAGTATGATCAGGGGTCTACACTGTTGCTTTTAGATTCATAAGGTAATTTCTGACCAAGATGCTAGCAGTCCATGGATGTGGTCTGGATCTACACTGGTCACATGTGCATTAAAACACATAAAGATGGAGTAAATGGTTAGGATGGGAAAATTGCAAGAGGGTAAGGGGGAGGCCGCCTCAGAGCATTTTTTAAAGGATGCAAAATGTTGCTATCTGTCAAAGCAATTCATCTGACTTGTACTGACTTAAAAATGTGCTGTTACCATTAAACTTCAAGCCTCCTAATCTAGTTATGGATTCGTTTTTATCCAAATAATAACATCTTATAATTTTTACTTAATCCTTTACTCCCATCAATAAAGCTTACATGTATATATCCCACAGCTCCTACATAAAATATAAGCTTTATCAATGAGTAAAAGGTTAATGACAACAAACCTGATCATAAAAGTTCACTATGTTGTTGTCATTGATTGCATCAACAATAAAACCTTTACTCTTATCCTGATTTTCAATCAATTTGTGTATAAATTTTATATCCTATCATGAGCCCTAACTTATAATTTCAATTTCATTCAAAATGCAATGATAACTTACTAGAAATTGGTAAACCAAGCTCCCTGAATGGCCTGTGTTGAAGTATCGATAACTTACTAGAAATTGGTAAACCAAGCTCCCTGAATGGCCAGGGCTGAAGTATTGATAACTTACTAGAAATTGATAAACCAAGCTCCCTGAATGGCCTTTGTTGAAGTATTGATAACTTACTAGAAATTGGTAAACCTAGCTCCCTCAATGGCCTGTGTTGAAGTATTGATAACTTACTAGAAATTGGTAAACCTAGCTCCCTCAATGGCCTGTGTTGAAGTATTGATAACTTACTAGAAATTGGTAAACCTAGCTCCCTGAATGGCCTGGGCTGAAGCGTTTGTGAAGTGACAGGAGAACAACAGCAGATTTCTTGGCTGAACTCGGATGGCAAATCTCATAAATAGGCAAGAATAGAAGAACAGTGCTGAAAGTACATGGAAAACACCGAAGTTATACTGAGGGGAATGACAAGATCAAAAAGTATCGTAAATAAATAAAAGTTACTATAAATATTGAGAAAATTATTTAAGTACTTGGTATCAAATCGGACAATCTAAACTTTTATTAAATAACCACCTGGCAAATAATATACATATCTAATTTGTATCTCTTGTGAAATCTTGCCTGTTTTTTTCACCAGCATGGTTGGTTTTAATAATCATCTTCTGAAGTGCGTATCAAGCCAGAACAAGGCAAATTGGTAACAGGCGATTCAAGCATTTTTGAAAGTATACAAAAAAGTTCACTAAAAATTTTATTTTACCAATACAGAATGGAAACAGTAATGTTCAACATAAATGCCAAACTTGAATTTGAAGAAGAACTGGTACACAAATCTCTGGTTTCAAATGAGAAGTAAAGCAAATTCACATTTTATACACTAGCCTTGAGCAATATCCACAAAGGCAGACTCTGCAGTACACTACTGTAGCACTTAAGTTTCTGCACTAATTGGCCTTCCAGCATGTCCAGTGTAACATAAAAATTGGTTTGTATGTCATAAAATCCAAAATCAACTTTAGGCTCCTTATTCTATTTAAACATTATGAAAGTATGGGTAGGTAATTTTACAACAGTGGCTATGATCAGAATTTTGACATCGAGAGAATACTTATTTTTCAAAGTGACATAAACACTAAAATATTATAAGACTGTATAGTCACCTGTAGTCATTTTACCACTGATTTTCTCTGGGTCCTTTTTCATATCAGCAATGGCTGCCAGTGGAAGACCCCAGTTTGCAATAGGTCCCCAAAAGTGCTGAAATATTATAGTATGAAATCATCCAAGTAAATCTGAATGTTAAAATCTATGAACATTCAATCAAACAACAAATATGTATATTTTATGACTTTGCATATTTTCTATGTGTCATTTTTTTTTAAACCTTTCAATTATTTTATTTGCCTTAGTTTTAAACTAAAAAAACACTCTATAGTAACTTAGAATCTAAGAAACATAAGTGTAGTCAGTCGTCACCAAATGCAAAGTAATCTATATATGTTCAAAATTCATGAATATTGTATGTTTATATGTATGTAAGAAATATGTAATGTTTTATGACTTTTCTTCCATTGTGTGATTACTTTAAGTATTGAGCATCTCTGGTCTATTGAGAGAAACATTTTTACTGATAAAAGCAGGCAAAATTGTCAAATCTGACAATGTACAACTGTTAGTTGTTTTCTACCAACATATTATCCAAATGCCTGTACATTTCAGTTTTCCTTCAATCACTAAAATTATATTCACTACTAGAATGTTCCATTTTGAAACAGTATAAAAACTACCGGTAATCAGGCTCAAAGATTATAAAACTGATATTGGAAACCAGTCTCAAATCTTAAGCATCTGATAGGCTGAAATGTCAACCAGTCCACTTAGATGCTTGAGATTTGAGACTGGTTTCCTTTCTCAGTTTTATAACCTTGGGGCCAGGTTTCAAAAATAAGCAATAACATACCGTGCTGTTTGAAGGCAATGTCGACAAATGCAGCAAGGAAATATGAAAAAGAAACAAGCATTATGTCCTATAATACATATTGACATTTTGATCAGGCACATAATAATTCAATTAACCTTTACTCCATATATACTGTTTTAACGCATGTGTAACCAGTGTAGATCCAGATCAGCTGGCCAATCAGTGCCATCTGATCTAAATCTGCACTGGTTGCATCATGGTCAGAAATAACCTGATGAATTGAAAAGCAAACAGTTTTGATCCTGACATGGATGTGCTAGCTGATCTGGATCTAAACTGTTCGCCCGCAAGATAAAGCCATATCTATGGAGTAAATAGTTAAAATCCCTATAATTCTTAGTGCTGATTTTTATTTATGACAAAATGCATCTCAAATAAATGTCTATTTATAACATGAATATATATAACCCCAAACAATGCTCAGTTGACAACTTGACAATTACAACTTTCACGGGTCATTAGCTGCTTTAACCCTTTCTTCCATATTATATGCCTTTATGGAGTGGGCAAACAGTGTAGATCCAGTTCAGCCGACAAATCTGTGCCATCTGATCAGGATCTGCATTGTTCAATTTACGATTTATTTGGTCTATTTGTACCAACAAGAGAACAGATCCTGATCAAATGGCATGGATGTGCCGGCTGATCTGGATCTAAACTGTTCACATATGGGATACAATGCGTATACATGGAGAAAAGGATTACAGGTAATTTATGGGATATTCCTTTAGTTTCATTCAGAGGTCTTAATAGCAGCTATGAGTAATAAGCTTGAACAAATTAACCTTTTCTCCTTATATATGCATGGGCGAACAGTGTAGATCCAGATTGGCTGGCACATCTGTGCCGTCTGATCTGGATCTACACTGTTTGCTTTTTTGATTTATTAGGTTATTTCTGACCAATGCATGTAAAGTGAATATACTGATCAGACATCACAGATATGTAAGTGATCTGGAAGTACAATGTTTGCTCATGTGATAAAAGGACGTGAGCAGAAATTAGAACACCAGGTTACTCACGTGAAAACGTATAACATTTTGAAACAGTCCTCAGTTACTGATATGTGCCGATTATTTTAAAGTTCTATATCGTATGTTTAAGTGTTACCTGCATAGATAGCTTCCAAATTCTTTACTGAATACATAACTAAATAGTCTTTTGGCTTGATTTGCCATCTTCCACCTTGACGGATTTTATCGTTGCCAAGTTATGTCACGTGAAACGCAGCCGAAAACTTTTATTAAAACCTCTATTTTAGGTAATTTGCATTGGATATCAGACTGCAATAAATGACCACAGTTCCTCTTTAGCAAAATATAACTTATCTCGGAGAAAAATTGCTATATCGGACTGGAAGTATGTTATGGGACGAGAAGTTTTGAGCACGAAAGCTCTGACCCGAACATTAACCTCTCCCATACTGTGTCACACTGTCAAGACAGACTCTTACATAGTGACGTGCCTTTCACAGGGCTTAGTATAACTTCTAGAATTATCTTATGATTAACACTTTTTTCGCTGAAAGATTAAGTTTTTTTTTAATGCAATAACTGTTGCATATGACATATCAATTCAAAATGTTGGATTATTATTTCGTTTTAAACCAACCATGTCTTCTCTCTTCGCTTATGCACGCGTGTATTATTTGTAGTGTCAGTTTTGATATGAATATCATACTGTGACTTTTCCCGATATGTATTTTAAAAGTTTGAAGGCTGAGTACTTGGGTCATAAAATGTACTTGAACATAAAATGTGTATATTTGTAAAATCTTTGCATTATACGCAAAAATAGTTTGCATTATTTCTTATAACAACAGAAAAAATGATACAAACTAAGAGTTTTTTAGTTTGAAAACTACTTTAACAGTCAGATAATACACAAACATCGTATCAAGTCATCCGACGTTAAAATATTTGCTCAGTAGCAACACAGGTGTAAATCTCTGCATTATACGCAAAAATAGTTTGCATTATTTCTTATAACAACAGAAAAAAAAATGATACAAACTTAGAGTTTTTAGTTTGAAAACTACTTTAACAGTCAGATAATACACAAACATCGTATCAAGTCATCCGACGTTAAAATATTTGCTCAGTAGCAACACAGGTGTTTGACATACCTATTATTAATAAAAAGAAACGTTTTGTATAGTCTTTAGATAGTGTTTTATACCCGGATTCATAGCTTCCCCACGGTCTAGAGCTCTGAAATTTCGGCCATAAGCTCAACTTAAATATCTCTAAAAAAAACATGAAAATTTCAAAGATATTGGATTATTGCAAATACACGTTCACTAGGGAACCTGCGTTTTCGCACTTAGACATGTTATGCTATAAAATAGTGTTTTATACCCGGATTCATACCTTCCCGACGGTCTAGAGCTCTGAAATTTCGGCCACAAGCTCACCTCAAATATCTCTAAGAACCAAGACAATTTCAAAGACATTGGTTTATTGCAAATACACGTTCACTAGGGAACCTCCGTTTTTCGCACTTAGCCATTTTACGCTATAAAATAGTGTTTAATACCCGGATTCATAACTTCCCGAGCTCTGACATTTCGGCCAAATGCTCATCTCAAATATCACCAAATCCCGTGAAAATTTCAAAGATATTGGATTATTAGAAATACACGTTCATTAGGGAACCTGCCTTTCGAACTAAGTCATTCTACGTTTTGTTTTATTGTGTTTTACACCCGGACTAATACCTTCCCGACGGTCTAGAGCTCTGAAATCTCGGCCATAAGCTCACCTCAAACATCTCTAAAAACCGCGAAAATTTCAAAGATATTGTATTATTGCAAATACCCGTTTACTCGTGTATACACATAAATTCGTGTCTTTATTGTCCTGTGAAATGCCCATTGAAAACCGACGGAGGTAAGTTCCATTCAATTGCATTGGCTCGAACCAAAACTGGTTTCAGGTCGCCCACCATCAGTGGCATACGACCCGCGGTTGTTTTCGGCCCAATGCAATTAAATGGCGCTTGCGTCTGTGGTGAAAGTAGGAGCACCGGCAAGCGACTGTATAACGTTTTCGCACTTAGTCATTTTACGCTAAAATAGTGTTTTATACCCGGATTCATATAGACTATATAACACTTATTTTTTTGAACAAATGTCAAACTCCCGTGGTAGCAGATAGTACAGTCGGACCTCGATAATTCGAACTTCGATAATTCGAACACCGTAGATATTTCGAACTCGTATCTCGGTCCCGGCAGAACGCCTATATACCTTATATGTATTAACTCTTGATAATTCGAACACCCGATAAATCCGAGCCAAATACCGCTACAAATTAAGAAAAACAAATGAAAATAAGACAAACATGACGAGAGAAAGTCGAACTTATAAAAACATTATGAACAGAGAGTTTGGAAAATTTCAAAAGCAAAATATAGAAAAATTAAAAAATTTAAAGAAATCGAACCCTAAACAATATTGGAAAATGATAAATGGAAAAAGAAAAATACTTGTGAAGCTCAAATTAACGACTTATTAGAACATTTCAAAAATATAAATAAATCTCCCGAAGAAAACGTCAACAATAATTTACCTCGTGATAACAATATAAATGATAATTACAATGACGAACTAAACAGAGCGATAACTTCTGAAGAAATTGAATGCGCGGTTAAACTTCTGAAATTAGGTAAATCATCTGGCATTGATCTTATATTAAACGAACACATACGCTATTCTTTACCCGTTCTCAAAGATGTTTATGTAAAATTATTCAATATTGTTTTAAATACGGGAATAATTCCAAAAGACTGGACTATAGGCATTATAAATCCAATCTATAAAAATAAAGGTGACAGCTCTGATCCCTCAAATTATCGTCCTATTACGCTATTAAGTTGTTTAGGTAAACTGTTCATTTTAATACTAAATTCAAGACTACAGAATTACACAATCGATCGTGATTTGATAAATGAATATCAAGCAGGCTTTAGAAAAGGATTTTCGACAGTTGACAATATTTTTGTTTTGCACTCTCTTATAGATCTTTCAAGAAACCGAAAGAAAACCCTTTTCTGTGCGTATGTCGATCTAAAAAGTGCATTCGATACTGTTTGGAGGGCTGGATTATGGCACAAACTCTATTCAAACGATATAAACGGTAAATTTTTGAATGTAGTTAAAAATATTTACGAAAACGCAAAATCGTGTATTAATGTTAATGGTGTAACATCAGAATTTTTTAATTGCTCAATAGGAGTACGCCAAGGTGAAAATCTCTCACCTTTACTTTTTTCTCTCTACTTAAATGACTTGCATGAATTTTTCAACACTTCAGGTACCGTTAATGGCATAACGTGCTCCACTCATGAGTTTGACAACGATATAATTAGATTTATGAAATTATTTATTCTCTTATACGCCGATGATACAGTAATACTAGCAGACTCGGCAAGTGACCTACAATCCGCATTAAATGTCTATGAACAATTTTGTGATTTTTGGAAACTTACCTTAAATACGTCCAAAACCAAAATTATGGTGTTCTCTCGAGCACGAAATATCCATTATGATTTTAAATTCAAAAACCAGACTCTCGAAATAGTAAATGAATATAAATATCTCGGTATAATGTTTAACAGAAACGGTTCCTTTAGCAATGCAAAAAAACACATAGCAAATCAAGCAACTAAAGCAATGTACGCCCTTCTACGTAAATCAAAAACTATGTCACTACCAATCGATCTCCAAATAGAACTTTTTAATAAAACTGTTAAACCAATATTATTGTATGGTTGCGAAGTATGGGGTTACGGAAACAATAGTATCTTAGAAAGAGTTCAATTGAAATTCTTAAAATATTTGCTAGGACTTAAATCTACCACCGCTACATGTATTGTATACGGCGAAACAGGAGTCAAACCCCTCCATATTGATATAGAAACAAGAATTATTTCTTACTGGTCAAAATTATCATTACCGGAAAACGACAAACTTGCTAGCTCTATATATAAATGTGTTCTTAGCAATTTATTACATACCCCAAATCTACCAAGATCAAGATTCAGTTGGTTAAAAAATGTCCAAAACATTTTAATTAAATGTGGTTTAAATAATGTATGGGTTACCAATAATTATCCCAATTCTAAATGGCTAACGGAAACAGTAAAACAAAAGCTTTCTGATTTATTTCTCAATGAATGGTATTCCGATCTTGAACAATCAGGTAAATGCAGAAATTATAAATTATTTAAAACAGAATTTAAATTCGAAAAATATTTGATATATACAAATTCAAAGCAGCTCAAATATATGATAAAATTTAGAACAAGAAACAACAGATTACCCGTCGAAACAGGAAGCTGGAACAACACAGCCCTTCATCTAAGAGTATGTAATCTTTGTCATAGATCTATAGGTGACGAATTCCTCTATATATTTGAATGTTCATTTTTCAGTAAAAGTAGAAAACGGTACATCAATACAAGGTTTAGTTCAAGACCAAACATACATACATTTAGTTTTTTAATGAATATAAACAATGAAGACACAAATGAATATCAGAAACTGTGCTTGTTTGTTAAAGAAATAATACTTAATGCCAGGTAAAATCTAGTGTACTATATTCTTTCCTCTTAGGGTACTCTCTCTTTGGTACGTTTCTTTTTTGTTCTTTTTTTTTTTTTTTTTTTTTTACTGTCATCCTTCTTCAAATAACAAGATAGCTACTTTATTACGTACATTCTCTAAATCATCAATTGATCAGTTATGTTTCATTGTTGTCTCGTTTTTGCTTTGAATATTTTGTTGTACCTCATGCTATCATGTACCATGATCTGAGAGAAATAAATTGTTACAGTATTGTATTGTATTGTATTGTATTGATATTTCGAACTTCGAACTCAAAGTCCAGTCCGTCCTTTTGATTTTCTATTAATTTCACTCTCGATATTTGGAGCTCCACTGAAATTTATCGCACAAAATTATGACACGTAAAAGTTTTCACACTTCAAGTGGATATCAATAGCGGCGTCGTATGATTAGCACACGTTGTGAAAGAGACACGTATCAGATAACGCGATACCTGTTACAAACAAATATTAATACATTTTTTTGATATTTAAAATCTAATCAGAAATATAATTTTAAATAATTAAGAATTGCAAACTAAATTTGCAAACAAAAATTGAGCGAATTTAATAGAACAGAACAGAACAGAACAGAACAGAACAGAACAATACTTTATTTTTCACCCAGGTATATGAATATACAACATGGGGTTCATACATAATAAGATCAGTAAGTACACAATTATGTCGGTTCCGGTAAACTACAAGCTCATATTTACACGAAATCTATTGATAGAAGAGATATATTAAATAAATATTGTGATATATCTTAACAAATTATATAAAATTTGCAAACTATATAGTTTAAAGTTGTGAGGTGGGGGAACTTGAAGAAGTCAATGTTTATAACTTATTTCACAAAAAAGATTAACGAATTTCTAGATTAACAGTCTATTACAACCGCCAAAAAAAAAGAAAGAAAAATAAACACAAAAAAGAACGAACATATAAACACACTTATGTGATGTGTATATTGTACAATAAGGTAAATACATGATTAGCTACGCGCCTGCATTTTATCCGAAGTCACGTAATAATACTAGGTCAACGTTCAGTGTACATGCTTAAAGCGTGTGCAGAGAGATTAGCGACACAGGGATATTTGGTCACAGGTGTGAAATTTGTATAAGCGATCAGTCAATGAAATTATTGTCTGGGTCACTAGACGACACTATTACTACGGACAGCGGATGTTACAATCAATAGGTAAGATTATTATTTTACAAATACTTGTGCAGGCATTTTCAGAAACTACCAGTAATTAAATGATGAGAGCATATTTGCAGATACAGGTACGAATACAGGAATATTCAATTTTACAAGTCATATGGATTATAGTAAATAAGTAAATGGATTATAGTAAATAAGTAAAATATAAACTGTTATGATCTGAGAAAAATAACACATTCGTAACTAAATGAATATTCAAAGTTTTGATGTAATAAAAAATAATTGGTAAAGCTCTAAGTTCGGGAGGCATTGGTTATACAAATTCTTAGAACTTTTTCAAAATTAAGTTAATAAATTTGCAAACATTTTTCAGCACGTCGGGGGCTGTAGATGCTAACAGCGATTTAATGGTTATAAGATGAGAAGGAATACTTAACGTACTTAAGTACAATTCTCGTTCACGTCGGAAATATGGACATTCAGTAAGATAATGACTTTCAGAGCCTACTGATATGTTGCAAAGGTTACACATCCTGTCCTGGAAAGGTGTTCCATCGTATCGACCTGTTTCTACAGGTAATCTATGATTTGCAGTTCTAAATTTAAATAGATTTCGATATTCGTTTTCTGGAAGAATTTTGAAATATGGTTCGAATTCATGTTTATTTTTAAAACTAGAGTAGATTAGGCCTTTATTTGTTCGCTGCAATTCATCATGCCACTTTTGCTTGAACTGATCAATGAGAGTTTGTTTAACCTGTTTGTGTATACTTTTTTGTGTTAATTGTAATTGGTTTTGCCAGAGATCGGGACGACCTACCGTGTTAAGAATATTTCTAATTTCGTTCAACCATTTAAAATTGGAGTTTGGTAAGTTAACCATATATTTAAAAATTTGTGCAGAGAGTTTATTACCGTCGCCTATTAGTAGTCGATTCCAGAAAGAGATCATCCGACTTATCGAATCGGATATACGAATGGCCCAGTGCAATGCATTATGACCATCTGAGAACAGTGGATCTGTTTCAATTATTTCGAATTCTATGATATTTTTAAAACATTCCGGAGTCGCGATTGTGAAGTCAATTATGGATTTATCCCGAAAAGTATACATGCCGTTATATTTATCTTTAAAAAGCCTACCGTTTAATAAGAAGAGATTATGGTTTCTGAGTAATTCGATCAAGCGAAATCCGTGCGTATTAGTTTTTGTGTCACTTGAACACCTTTCCAGCGGAATATTCAAATTTTCAAGAATAATGTGTTTATCAAGTTGATTTTGGATGTCTTCATCAATCTCGAAAAAGTCGTTAAAATGTTGATCAGAAATAATAAAATCTCGCAAACGTCCGATTCTGCAATTTGTATCACCAGCGATGTAAACATACTTATTTTCGCTCAGTTTTTCGGATATATCGTTTTCGAATTCATTCCATAGATCCTCACTAAAAAAGCGCGAGTTTTCAGGTGGTATATAGATAGCACCCAGAAATATTGGTTCGTCTAGGCTAGTTAATTGCTTATCAATTGATATCCATAAAATATATTCTGACCTGCTACTATGTACGGTAACGTACGGTGTAATGTTGTCTCGAACATATATACCAATGCCTCCCGACTTACGTAGGTATTGCTGTGTTCTATGCTTTGCAAAATAAGTAAACCCTGTTATATCAACAATATCATTATCATCAGTATGCGTTTCAGAAATACAAAATATGTCATAATTTGCAACAAATGCCACAAAATCAGGATAATCAATGCGTCTTTTTAAACCATTTACATTAAGTGCACATATTTTCAACTTTTGCAGTTTATGAACGTTCCCCCCTAAGTCCTAATGGAAGTTACCAGCAGTATTTAAGTTTGGCTGAGTATTGTTGTCCCAGGGGCGACTGAAGACTCGATCTACTGAGGAAGCATTCTGTGTTCGGTGTACGGAAGAGGGCCTTTGCCTGGATGGAGCATGACCCCGTTGGCCGCGTGAAGGACGTGGTGAGGTAGATTCCCGGCGTGATCTATGGGGGTGAGAATTACCTGTAGTGTCATTGCTACGCGCAGTCTGACCTTGTACATTGTTGACTGGTTTGTTGACATTGTCGCCAGTTGCATGAATATCCCGTGCATCACATGGATTAGCTGCCTTAGGCACTATGTTTGTAAACACTGGGTTTGTAAATGCAGGTCGACTTATGGGAATTCTATCAGATTGCATAATATAATTCCAATGGGGAAACGCATCAGCCACGACTTTACCGTCCTTGATCAGTTTTGCCGGGTATGCAATACTTATTTCACTATCTGGGTATTCATTGCGTAATAGTTTGTATTTAGGCCACAAAAGTTTTCTTGCACTGGCAATTTCCTTTGGGTAATCCCTATTAATATTAAAGTTGGTACCTTTTAGCATCTTTGCTCTCGAAACAACGTACTCAGTATCCCTCGAATCTAAGAAGAAAGCAATGATCGGACGGGTTGCATCTCTCTTATATCGTCCCAACCTATGAACTCGTGGCATTGTTGGACATTGATCAATTCCAAGATGTTCACACAAAAAAATTGCAATAGTGCTATGACAATTTTCATCTTTTGTTTCAGGTAATCCGCCGAAGATAAGATTGTTTCTTCTACTGCGAGCTTCAAGATCCAAGGATTTATATTCAAGAATTGTCAATCTGGAGTGATGCTCAGACATCTGTTTTTCTAGACCATGAACCTTGTGATTAAGCTGTAAACACTGGTCAACCTTTTGGCTTATATCGCCTATTGAAGCGAACATAGCTGAAAGTTTATCATCCGTTGAGAGTTTTTCAAACGAAGAGGTATCATGTCGTTCACTGTTACCTGTACTGAAACGTTTCTTTTTCTTGTTGTTAGTAACTTGTATCCAGTCAGAAATATCAGTTTCTTCGTGCGAAAGATTGTCAACACTACCGCCATTTTTGGATGAGACCAGGAGATCAAACGGGTTTTGAGACACAAATTGCGTGTTTGGGAAGGAATTACCGTTTGAAGATAATTGCTGACTCATCTTCACAACAACTAATATAGTTCATGTAGCAATAGACGACTTGTAGAGTGAGATAAACAATAATATTTCCAGAATTTCTCACGAGCTAAAGAAAATGGCGACTACACACTTTCTTGACCGGAACCGGAATCCAAAATAGAAAACGACGCCGACGCCCTCTTTTCGGGAAGCGATTAGTGCTTTGGAAACGATAAGACGATACTCTGAATGTCAGGATAATAGTGACCGTGAACCAAGCATGTTGTGCAAGATGTACAATGTTCTGATGAAAAAAGACTTTGTAAGGCGCGCGGCCATTTAAACTAGTATGACAAAGTTTGTAGATTAAACATCTGTGACGTGGAGATTTGTGCTGCTATTGTTGACTTCGTACTTTATTTATGTCAAAATGTATTCAAGTTACGTTCATGTACATGTATATATTTGAACATGCATATATAGTTTTTTAACATAAAAATAAATAACAAATATTTGTTTTGTCTTTTATTTCACATACAAAAGATAATGAATATCAACAGACATAAAAACATGAACAAACAATATCCACTTATCTACTATTTTCTCAAAATAAACCTGTGATTTTCTTTTGACTGTATAATGATTAATTAAAAAGCACTGTCGTTGCTTAATTGTTTCAAGTCATACACGGATTGACACCATCTGTTCGAAGAGAGGCCTTCATATTATTAATATCTCATTGTCTTTCAAATCGGAAATGAATAATCTTAGAGACTGGCATGTCTTTCTGACAACTTTTTCAACATTGCAATCGTCGTTGTTTCCAAATCAAAGCGTAGGGTGAGCACATTTTAGTTCTACCAAGTTAAACCCCATCATTTCTCCTTTTTGTGGGGTGGGGAATTAAAAATTATTAAAATATATTGATACTGTTCAAGTTCAAGTCCTCCGGGATTTTTCATACGAGGACGATATCCAGGTACCTCACAGAAGCCGTAACTCAACTTGGTAGACTGTGTGGTTCGCGGAAACTAAATGCTTTAGACTGGTGCTGCGTTTAAGCAAACGTTTAAAGTTTGAAATGCAAATTCAGTTGCAGACGAGTTTAACAATTTATATGATCGCGTATGAAAACTAGCAATGCATTAACTTTATAGAAAAATCCTCCTCAAATTCAAAATATTTCATACAAAAACAAGCCAAGAGCAACAGGTGCAAAGTTGAGCTTCGGAAGCTTTGGTAGAACAGTTTCTTTTGTGTGTGCAAGAGGTAACAGACTGGAAATGAGGTGAAATGTTTTCACAAACGGGCCCATCGGTTATAAAGTTTTCTCTTTTCAGCTATGGGCTCAACACATATTTGCTTAGAACATCAACAATTTTCATTCGAAAGTAGCATATGTAGCGTTGGTTAAACATCTGACACCATGAGCCATACATCCTTCCGTGAAACTTTTGAAATTCACGACTGTATGCATGCTGCGGAATGGACGGCTGAACCACACAAAGGGTGTTAACTCTTGATCCCCACTGGGGGGGTGGGGGGGGGCCTAAGACCGACCCCTCAATTACTTTACGGATTTATCCTGCTACATTAAAACATTTATTCACCCTAATCACAAGTAAATTGGTCAACAAGATGGTAATCTTTTAATAGAAATTTTAGGCAGAAACGAATATGATGGCAATCGAGGGCGCGATATTAATATCGCACCCAAGCAATCTCGGATCTTATTTTCGCTTCATGTTTTGCACCGTATTTTTGCGGTTTTTTTTTGTGGTTTCGCTATCCCGAGAGAACGCGAAACAACAATTCGAGGTCGCAAAAGTACGATGTGTGGTCGCGATATTAATATCCCATACTAGTTTTTTTTAGTTTTCTTCGTATCACCAAAGAAATCGATAGACCTCAATGTAACAACGTTGATACATTGACGCGATTCAGTGAAAGACAGGCAAGAACTGTGTCGGGGAATGAAACAAGATATATAATAGTAAAGTGAAAAATTATAAAACTGACATTGGAGACCAGACTCAAATATTAAGCATCTGATTGGCTGATGGAAGTTTCCATTTCAACCAGTCGGATGCTTGAGATATTAGACTGGTTCCAAAGTTATTTTATAGACTTTGGCCCAGATGTCATCCTCAAGAAGCATTTAAGGACGAAGTAAGACTTCTGCGACATAATGGTAAGAGAAATTTGCATACCGAGACGGAACTCTTTTATATGAGAAAATACGCTTGATGCAAATAACACATTATCAAATGATATCTGTTAATATAATATTTCAAATAATTTAAAAGCACTTAAGCACAAACGTAAAGCACAAAAACAGTACATTTCCCAATAAATGGAGTCGTCCGATATTCCTATGATTAAAGATTAAGTTGGTGTACTATTGCATCCTTATTCCATTTGTTAACCAGATCTAGTTCCGCCTTTTTCATCTCTTCGACACGTCTTATATAATCCACAACCTTTTGTTTACTTTTGAAGAAATTTTCTTTTTCTAACTTTAAAGCATCCTGTAACGTAAATATTGATGTTTTAATCCCCTGCTTTCGCATTTTAGCTCTCTTTCTTAAATCTTGTCTGAGCTGATAAGCTGCCTTCGATCTGTCAAAATAATTATCTGACTTCCGGACTTCGTGTGTTAGTTTATTTATTTTCCTATTACGTTCATTGTCGCAGTTTTCTGAATTGCTTTTAACCTTCTCCACGCTGTGGGAGTCATCCATGGATGTTCTAAGCGCAGGAAATGCGCTCTGTTGACGTTTCACCGGTTGTCCGGGAAGGTCTGGGATCTCGCGATATTGTGGCGCTGATAACGCACGAAATTTCGAGCTATCGAGCTGTCTAATGCTCTCGCTTTCATTGACTTTATCATGTACGTCAAGATTATCCAAGTCATCGATTTGTAAATCGGACTCAATCTGGTGGATTTCCTTATGAACTGAAAACTTCACCGCTGGTTTCTTAGACCTTGTTATAATCCCTCTCTTCCTGGGGGACATTTCACTCGCATCAACTTCGCTGTTATAATCAGAGTCATAATCTTCGTCGGAATCCGCATTTGTCGTCTGCGTTTGCTGTTGTTTATTTTCACTCGGCGGTTTCCAGTTTGGCGGTGCGATGTTGAACGACATACCTTTCGGGCTGTCCTCACTGACGCCGAGCGGATGGCTGTAGTACTTGCTGTTTTTCTGCCGGAATTTATGGGCTTCATACCGTATGGTTTTCCTGGAAGTTTCCCGCTGGGTGGCTATGTCATCCATTATCATATTCATTCTAGTTTGAACCACTCGATTTCGTCTGTATGCAGTCTTCTCATTAAGGCTCCAGAACACTAAAATTGAAGAACAAAATTTGGAAAGAAAATAGTTAAATATGTTCCTTAGTTAAATATGCATGTCGAAAAAAGGCCACGCCCATAAAATACAGCCTCCGTCACACATCTAAATATCTGTAGTATCATTTTATTTCGCGGGGATCAAATTTCAAACAAAAAGCATTAGTGATTTTGTGCGGGCATAAATTTGCGCACTTGATAAGAATAAGAATCATAGGAATATATATTCAATGGTTTGATTTCGTTGGGGTTCGATTTCGCGCCGTTTACTCTGTGCGAAATACGCGAAAATAAAACCACCGCAAATTATAATGATACCATAGTAGTAGAGAAAGAAATAGAGCATAAGATTATTAAGCGATCAATTTTAAAAAATAAAACATGACTAGCAATTAACGAAAACCAGAACGCGTAACAGGCTGAGGCCGGTTAGTGGCCATACATATTTGCCGCTTAGGGTTTAAAGCAGCATCTAAGGCGAACCAACATTCCCATAACTTCTTGTGTTAATTATCTTTTATAGTCACCGCAACTCTGTCGTCAAAGAGTAAACTTCCAAACCTCAAAAATAAAATTGAATAATAAATATTTCTACAATGTTGTTAAATATACTACATAAATTCAATAAAATATATCTAATGAATTTATTACGTTTTTCATTCAGATAGCAAGTTAAAACTTAAAGCATAGTAATAAATGTTCTATGAAAGCCATCTGATAACCATATGTTTTGTTTTGTTGCCTTTTTTTAAACGAAATGTTATCAGAAAAAATTACCTATAGGTCTAGGAAGTTTGCGCTGACCGTCGTCGGATTTTATGTTTTTGAGCCCGGAGCTGGGAGGTTTCGACAACACCACCGCCGCCATGGCTTTAGGATCACTGAAGAAAGAAAATACACCCTGACGTTGATTCCAATAATTTCCTTTTTATTACCCACTCGGCAGTTATTTTCACTTCACGTTTATTCTCTAATTTCCACGTTCGTTTATTCTGTAATTACTTCACAGGATTTTCCAAATTGTCATTTCCATTATTTCTGGATATATCTGTCTCAAGTGGTTTTTACACCTTTATTTGTCCTATTATTATTTTCTGGTTCCTGTATTACTATATAAACATAAATTAGCAAGTATTCAAATAATCTTACCCCCTTGAGGATATAAGATATCGTAAATGCTGGTTTACATGACGCGAACCAATGTTACTTTTTATTTGATTAGATGATTTAACAGAAAGTTTCGTAGCTCAAACACAGGCAATCTGTTACCCATGAAGAAAATATTTTAATTGTATTATGATATCTGTTTATTTTTCGGTTGCATTGATCCAGGCAGTTTTGTGTATCTCCGACCATTTAAATATGTTGAATAGTTCTAAAAGAAATATCCAAATAATTTTCTGTTGACAATTATACCTGTATCAACGGATCAATTTTTAATCACACATTTAAATGTTGACGTTAATTTGAATGTCTTTATTTGAATTCTTTTTAAGCAGGTACCGGGTCTCAATTTACAATGTCCCCGTATTGATTCATTCTCTTTGATTCTCTTCAGAAACCAAACTTCCAGTTTTCTTACAAATATGTACACCTTTTATATTAATTTTAAATAACATTATTATGTTGCTCACAGGACTTTATTCAAAAACTGTAAGAAACAATGCTTAAGACGGCATCAAAATCTTTACTCAGGTCGACGTAAACATCGATTTTAATTTGTTATCTATCAGTTTTTAATCGATTAAATTATTAAACACCACTTTGGAGAAAATGAAAAAGAAAGGGACCTAAGATCTTATCTGACAGTTTATTAATTGACAAAATAGACACGTCTCTTAAATTTATCAAAGCGACAGCAAAATAAGTCATTGTCATAGCCCACAAGAGGCAGATCTCAGTTTTGTTTAGAATAAAACCCAATCACGTCATTTCTGCATTTCTCTCCAAGGTTGCCAGTGCACTTAAATATGAATATATGACACATAAGGCCCTGTAAATGCGTAACTATCAATTAATCTAAACAAAGCATGGGATCGAGTCTTCGCGGGGGTCGGAATGTTTTGCTCTGTGGAAGGTAATACTAGTACTCATAAAATTAAAGCACCATCTTCTTTAAGTCTAACAATTCCATGAATAAATGTAGCGAGTGTTACTAAATACCAAGGTATTGACTTTTTCCGCTTCTCAAGGATGGGTGACATGTCGCGGAAGTTACAATATTAATATGACACTGTGTGCTGTAAGTTGCTTATACCACGGTTGGTGTCCGGATAATGGAGATCGCGGATATTGAAATATAACGAGCATAATAAAATAGACAGGGGGAGCAAAGTGCATGGTGAGGTTAGTATGCATGAATTTCGTGTTATTTCGATCAAACGCGTAATCTTTTGCGATAAAGATCATAATGAGATGTCATATCCTTACTCTGATACCCACATTTGGAATTGGCGGTCAGATAAAGTGGAAAACAGGAAAATATTTACGCCTAATCACTGATTTATACAGAAAACTATATATTATGCTCACATAAAAAATATCTAAGCACTGTTTTGTACAAGAAACTTCTGTTATCAAAGCCCAAAATATCGACAATTAAAACGCCACTTCATTTGAGCTAGTAGCACGTGTATTTTCCAATATACTCGTAGCCTTTCATTATCCGCGATCTCTATTATCCGAATACCTACCGTGGTTGGATTTTAGCGATCTCTTAAAAAAGCGGATTACCTCTGTTTGCTAAAACAGTTCATCTTTCATAGCAGCTATTTTGTCACTTTGTCAGTTGTTTACTAGGACCAATTATATCTGGAGAATTTTCAGACTGATCGACTGTGTAGGCCAGTCTTAAATTTCAAGGATCTGACTGGTTGCAATGGAGAACAGTCGCTATTTCAACTTGTCTGACGCTTGAGATCGGAGGATTCTACTAAAATTGATGAAATGGGAACATTGAAAGTTTGAAAGCCACCGAACACGACAAATAGCAAAATATTGCAGGCTGGGTTTTATTCATGGGCAGTAACATGGTAATCATGGAAATGCATAACACTTCCTAGCCCCGGGTTGAGCGCAACAGATATATGAATAAAATTGCGACAACTTGGCGCCCGAGTTCAATAAATAATTGGTTTTGACAAGTTGTGTTTTTTTGCTGATTCCAGCTTCATTTACACAAGCTGAGTAAACATTTTCTCATGTCTTCAAACATGTAATAATTGTTTGAATAGTTAAACTAATATTAAATATCGTATTTTCATTTCCGCTGAGATAATCAATAGCATAATTGCTGAAGTTTCTCAGGGAATGACACAAAGGCAGTACGAAATACAGTAAACAGGAGAGAGAGAGAAATAGAGAGAGAGAGAGAGAGAGAGAGAGAGAGAGAGAGAGAGAGAGAGAGAGAGAGAGAGAGAGAGAGAGAGAGAGAGAGAGAGAGAGAGAGAGAGAGAGAGAGAGTACTGGTAAAACCGTAATTGTGTGGACATTTTTACCGGACTCTGGGGACCTATCGTAATTCTGGGGACATTGTGTGGGTCCCCAATGTTACGGTAGTGCATTAAAATCCTTACGTCATGGTGAGGTCATAAAATGTATTAATAGCTATGTCCCCTCAAAAATGAGAGTAATGAAAACTTGATCTGACCCCATATATCATATAGGAAATCGAAAGAGGTGTCCCCAGAATGCAAGAGAGTTATAAGATACCGTAACTGCGGGGACTCAAAACCAGAGAGAGAGAGAGAGAGAGAGAGAGAGAGAGAGAGAGAGAGAGAGAGAGAGAGAGAGAGAGAGAGAGAGAGAGAGAGAGAGAGAGAGAGAGAGAGAGAGAGAGAGAGAGAGAGAGAGAGAGAGGAGAGAGAGAGAGAGAGAGAGAGAGAGAGAGAGAGAGATTTCTGGATGATCGTTTGATTGATTTTGAAAATTTAGATTCCTTACATAAAAGTGAGCTCATGGTTGCATATCTACACTACTTGATTTTGCCACACAAAAAAGAATTTCTGGTATTTACTAGAACGCATTCATCCACGATCGCAAGATGATTTTCCTGGATTAATGTCCTGAGCCTTCTAGGAATGCATTTAAAGGTAAGGAATGCCTTTTTTCTGGTGGCTGGCGGAAGAAGACCCCAGATGACCCTACGAGCATTATTTTATGTACGGGCGGGAACCTGGAAGGAACCACCCAAGTTACGCAAGCAGGAAGGACAGCTTCCTCACATAAGCAATTACGACTCCGGGACTCGAACCCTACAGCGGCGATGGTCCTGATTGCAAGCTAACCACCATGCCAAAGATGCCCATCTCAAGACTACAAACTGACAAAAAATACTTGCATGTGTAGTGACACCATAGCAACGGAAGAGTTAACAAGGTTTGTACAATCAGAATACATCAGTTATGCTCGAATAATAACCTAAAGTTACAGCCAAAGATTGAGGTCAGTCGCCGGAATCTGACCAAAAAGAATCCGGTCAAAATTAAACAGGTGCGACAACATGGACTAGCGCAGCTTGGGATGCAGAGAAAAAACTATTACGTGCTGATTTGAAACCCTGTACCTGTCTTTTGGGCAAATCACTGATACAACGGCAAAACACTTTTTTGTTGCAAATACACAGAGGATACATGTTTTTAACAGTGTTAGATGATTCTCTTAACTAGTTCCACTGTTTCCATCAACTCTGTTAACAGAGTTGTCTATGTTCAGGCCGAATGTGGAACTCGTCTAATGATTCTTCCGGATATTTAAGTACAATATGAAACAAAACCTTAGAACACTTACGGCATTTACTGTAAGAAACAGGAAGTTACCGCCCCCATCCCCATCTTCACTACATCCACTAGCCCTAAAAATATATAGTTTACACTTAACAGTATATGTGGAATAGTGTAACAATATAACAATTTTATCTGAAGAAACTCCAACATTTTATTAATCCATCACCAGCAATACTTGATATTGAATTTGGCATTGAAAGGGAGTGAACTCAGCCATTATTATATTCAGCTATTCATGACTAATACCTCTGTTGTTACACTCCCAAATCATCTCGTTACCGAACCTACATAAACAGTCCTATTAATATTGTGGACACGTTTGATAAACTTAGTATTGCACATGTTCACGTTACAACAACAAATCAAAGGAATTGGGAGTCCGAATAGCATTCCATAGCGATACAAAACACATTTTGAAATCCTTCACAAGCATTTTTCTTATTTATTGAAAAGTACTCAGATATTTCAGCATACTCATTACAATTCAGATCTGTCGCCTTGACTACGTACTGGCCGTCATGACAATTTTAGTAAACGTTTCTAAAGCGTTGTAACACATCGCACCTGGAAGCGGTTGCATTTTACGCCCGTCAGGACAGCACTATCTTGACTGTACACGTGCCCGTGCTTACGTCCCTCCAAGACTTTAGTCCAAATCATAACTGTTTCCATAACAATACACTTCAATACCTCCAACATGGGTAATGCAATTATTTGCCATTTTTTGATTTTGCTTTCCTTGAGCATAACTTCATTACTGCTTAATGCAGCGGCTTGTTGTAATTTTTAAATTTTGAGAAGATCATTATGGTTGACATATTTTCTACTTTTCAAGGATAAAGACTTAAGACATTCAGTGTACATATTTTTCCACGTTTATTCCGAAATCTCTACATACTGGAAGTCATCTATTCAAAAGGAAAAGTGGAAAAAATGAGATTGTTTTAGCATGTCCTTGACAGTGTGTAAAAGTTTAATTAAGACTGGGTCACATTTGCCAATGTGACTATGACACTAGTTAATTTTACATAACTTTAGGGACGTGCATCTGTGCCAAAGAGCATTAAACTAAAATTGGAGACCAGTCTCAAAACATCTGATAAAGCATTTGATATGCCTAAATGGAGACGTCTCCATATCAGCAAAACAGATGCTTGAGATTTAAGACTGATTCCCAGTTATGATCTTGATTTCTGATGCTACTGGTCGAGCCAGAATGTCACTAAATTTGACCTAGACAGTATCCCACTATAATCTAGAATCAAGTTTCATATGGTTTTGAAATAAACAAGCAAATTCGTTGAATTTATATCCCCCGCCGAGTACTGGTTATTACTAACACAACAGCTGAAGTCATAGGGCTTTATTTAGATATTTATTATGGATGGCAAAAAAGGGGGAAAAAAACTTCAGATGGTGAAAAGGGTTGGGCAGCTCACCAGAATATAAAAATGAGACAAAAAGTCTTCAAGTTGTTGAAATGAAGAATGCAGTAGTAAAAATATAGTGCTGTATTTAAAAGAAATCTATGCAGAAGTTGCATAGAAGTAGCATATAAACGAATACTACTCTATATGCATAGTGCATAACTTATCAAAGGGCCATAACTCTGTGTTAAACGGTCAGACCAGAACAGGACAACAATATGGGCATCTTGTCTTGGTATTGATGGTTTCCATAGATTCCTGCTGAGAAATAGCAAGGAAACAAATACTGCTCTACAAGCAAAATGCATAACTTATCAAAGGGCTATAACTCTGTGTTAAAGGATCTGACTGAATCAAGATGACAATATGTGCGTCTCCTCTTGGTATTGATGGTTCCCAGAAAGTTTCATTAAAATCCATCCAGTAGTTGCAGAGAAATAGCGTGGAAACAAATTCTGCTCTATTTGCATAAGGTATAAGTTATCAAAGGGCAATAACTCTGTGTTAAACAGTCTGACCGGAACAAGATGACAAAATGGGCATCTCGTCTCAGTAATGATGTTTCCCAGAAAGTTTCATTTCAATCCATCGAGAAGTTGAAAAGAAATAGAGCGGAAACAAATACTGCTCTATTATGCATAAGTCATCAAAGGGCAATAACTCTGTGTTAAACAGTCTGACTGGAACAAGACAACAATATACACATCTCTTCTTGGTATTGATGGTTCTCAGAAAGATTAATTGAAATCCATCCAGTAGTTGCAGAGAAATAGAGGAAAAGAATACTGTTCTATAATATGCATAATGCATAAGTTATCAAAGGGCCATAACTCTGTGTTAAATAGTCTGACAGGAACAACAGGATGATATGCACATTTCCTCTTGGTATAGATGGTTTCAAGAAAGTTTCATTGAAATCCATCCAAAAGTTGCAGAGAAATAGCGCGGAAATAAATACTGCTATATATGCATAATGCATAAGTTATCAAAGGGCAATAACTCTGTGTTAAACAGTCTGACTGGAACAAGACCATGACATGCGCATCTCTTCTTGGTATTGATGTTTTCCAGAAAGTTTCATTGAAATCCATTCAGTAGTTGCAGAGCAATAGCATGGAAATGAATACTGCTATATATGCATAATGCATAAGTTATCAAAGGGCCATAACTCTGTGTTCAACAGTCAGACTGGAACAAAACGACAATATGCGCATCTCCTCTTGGTATTAATGGTTCTCAGAAAGATTCATTGAAACCCATCCGCTAGTTACAGAGAAATAGCGCGGAAACGAATACTGCTCTATATGCATAATGCATAAGTAATCAAAGGGCAATAACTCTGTGTTAAATGATCTGACCGAAACAAGACAATGATATGCGCATCTCCTCTTGGTATAGATGGTTTTCAGCAAGTTTCATTGAAACCCATCCGCTAGTTACAGAGAAATAGCGAGGAACAAATACTGCTCTATATGCATAATGCATAAGTTAATGAAGGGCAATAACTCTGTGTTAAATGGTCTGACCGAAACAAGACAAAGATATGCGCAACTCCTCTTTGTATAGATGGTTTTCAGCAAGTTTCATTGAAATCCATTCAGTAGTTGCAGAGAAATAGCGCGGAAAGGAACACTGCTCTATATGCATAATGCATAAGTTATCAAACGGCAATAACTCTGTGTTAAATGGTCTGACTGGAACAAGACAACGATATGCGCATCTCCTCTTGGTATTGATGGTTCTCAGAAAGATTCGTTGAAATCCATCCAGTGGTTGCAGAGAAATAGCTCGGAAACGAATACTGCCCTATATACATAATGCATAAGTTATCAAAGGGCCATAACTCTGTGTTAAATGTCTGACCGAAACAAGACAACGATATGCACATCTCCTCTTGGTATAGATAGTTTGCAGCAAGTTTCATTGAAATCCATTCAGTAGTTGCAGAGAAATAACGTGGAAACGAATACTGCCCTATATACATAATGCATAGGTTATCAAAGGGCCATAACTCTGTGTTAAATGGTCTGACCAGAACAAGACGACGATATGCGCATCTCCTCTTGGTACTGATACTTCCCACAGAGTTTCGTTGAAATCCATTCAGTAGTTGCAGAGAAATAGCGCAGAAACGAATACTGCCCTATATACATAATGCATAAGTTATCAAAGGGCCATAACTCTGTGTTAAATGGTCTGACCAGAACAAGACGATGATATGCGCATCTCCTCTCTGTACTGATACTTCCCACAGAGTTTCATTGAAATCCATCCAGTGGTTGCAGAGAAATAGCCCGGAAACGAATACTGCCCTATATACATAATGCATAAGTTATCAAAGGGCCATAACTCTGTGTTACATCGTCTGACCGGAACAAGACGACGATATGCGCATCTCCTCTTGGTACTGATACTTCCCACAGAGTTTCGTTGAAATCCATCCAGTGGTTGCAGAGAAATAGCCCGGAAACGAAATTCGGACGGACACCGTGACGACGTGACACCGTGACGGACGGACAACGCCAAAACAATATCCCCCTCCCGATTTCATCGGCGGGGGATAACAAGTGATTTTCCTCAATGCTATGCTCAAATTCATGTTGTCACAATACAATTGTTGGGCATATACGGTGCCCAAGGTTATAAAACTGAGCATGGAAACCAGTCTCAAATCTCAACCAGTCGCCATTTCAGCCAATCAGATGCTTGAGATTTGAGACTGGTTTCCAATCTCAGCTTTATTACCTTCAGCTCAGTTATTTGAAACCACTAACTTTCTATAACAAGACAGTCAGTTAACCCTCTCCTTCATACACCTAGATACATCTTGAGCGCATGGGTAAACAGTGTAGATCCAGTGCTGTATGATCAGTAAATACTGTTTGCTTTTAGATTTATAAGATTATTTCTGATCATGACACAGCCAGCGCAGATCCAGATCAAATGGCTCTTATATGCCAGCTGACCTAGGTCTAAACTGTTTGCATAAGCATTAAAATGCATTTCTATGGAGTAAAGAGTTATATATTGCATAGACAGCTGGAATATTCTCCATTTTTTCACCAAACAACAATACTATACCTTTATTTCATAGTATACCAGTTTTATCTCATATGCCGACAGTGTAGATCCAGATCAGCAAGCACATCCGTGCCATCTGATCTGTTAATATACTCGTCGCCTCTTGGTAAGAAATTACCCAAAGGGTTTAAGAGAAAAAAAAACAAATTATTATTTTTTCAAATATTTTTATGAACTGAAATTTAATGAATCTCAAAACTAAGATAAACATAAGATTAACACCAGCCTGTATGTTTCCAAAAAAATAATATCAAACCAAAATCATTCAGCAAACACATTTGAAGGCAAAAGTAAATCCAGCCACAGCATTGAATAAATTGTCAACTTTTGTTCCTGATACATAGAAAAAAGTAATATATAAAATAAAAAGTTTTGATAAAGAAATTTTGGACCTTGTATTTAAAGTGATAATAAAATTTCCTGATATAATTTTAAAACATGAACCTGATTGTTTATTCAGATTTTTTTTAAGTTGTACATGGTTAAGAATTTTTTTATTGGTCGATAAAATCTTGCTCTTTATGGAGACCCATAAAATATCATATAAACATAATAAAAGAAAAAACTAAAACTTAAAACTACACACCCTAAAACACTACAATTATAAAACAATCAAAGAATGTTATAAAATCCCAGCATATCAACATCAGAATTGGTATTTTGCATACAACTTATCACAAAGCAAATAAACTATCAACAATATTTTCTTTTCCTGCTGTAAAGCAGATAAAACACTCTTGTGATTGTAAAATTTGCATTGAAATTGCTGACATAAGTGAACTATTGAAAGCATGTTTTATGTGTTAGTACAGCAGTGACAAATATTCTTTTCTAGATTACACCTTACAAATTATAACAATAAATATGGATATATGCATATCTGTGACCAGATTCCACCATACCATTTTTATTTTCTATTGTGGTAAAACATTTTCTTGCCCCCACCCCACTATTTTTTAAAACCAAAGTGATAAAAATGGCAAGGTAGAAAATAGGTCATCCAAAACATGTTACGATGTGGTAGAAGTGACAGACAAAATAGTGTTAAACTCTGTGAAATATGTAAATCAAGTTTAAATGGCAATAAATACTGACTGAGGTAAATAAAGCCTGAATTCACTATCTGTTGTCACTCATTTAAATTTAAACATTTATTTATTGCTTTATCACATATCTTTGAAAATAAAGAAAATGAAATAAAAAATCATTCAGCAAATAAGTTATTAACAATTATTAACCTTTTTGAACTAAAACATAACCCATTTTTCTTGGTGAGACAATAATTGGACAGATTTCTTGCTGATTGTAAACAAAATGACAAGCCTAGAAAAAACTTATGTTGACAATCAAAAACATATTTCAACAAACAAAATTTTATAACATTACCCATATGGATATTTTCTATGTTAAAATGAAATCAAATAATTTTGTTTTGTACATTATACTTATTTCATCCATTTTATGAAAATATGAAAGACACCTAGGAAAAAATTAATTTCTCAGAAACTTTTTTATTTTCTACCCTAAACTTCCTCTTCAAAAAGCACCATGTCAAGTAGAGACTGTGGTAAGTTAAGTCAACTCTCACTGCCTGCCTGTTGCAGTTCTTACATGCAAGCACAGTTAGGAGCACACCGCTCTCCTTTTACATCATGAAACTTGTGAGATAAAGAAGAACAAGTTACCCCCATAGACATGCATTTTTATCCTATGTGAGACCAATGCAGATCCAGATCAGATACCACATCCACATATTATATTTAGGATCAATGATAGTATTTGCTGTTAGATTCATTGGGTTATTTCTGATCAAGAAGCCATACTGCCTGGATGTTTTGGCTGATCTGGATCTACACTAGTCACCTTTGGGATAAAAGACAGATCACACTGAGTAAATGGTAAACCCTTTCCTGTATAGATACACCTTTGTTGCTAGGGGGAACAGTTTAGATCCAGATCAGCTGGCACATACGTGCCATCTGATCAGGTTCTAAACTGTTCGCTATTTGATGTTATTTCTGACCAAAATGCGACCAGTGCAGATCCTGATCAGACAGCACGGATGTGCCGGCTGATCTGGATCTACACTGGTCGCACACTCGTTAAAATGCGTATATATCAAGGAAAGGGTTAAAAAAGAATCAGTTTTGGCCAACGTATCATCCATTATTCTTATGGTTAACATGATAACTTTCCACCAAAAGAATAAAAATATATGACTTAACTTTTGTGAGATTCAACCAGTATGGTTCATTAGTCAACTTAACGAAAAAGCTTACACTTTTCAACATCTGAAGTGTTTAAAGGATGCATTTAACACACATTATCACATCTGATGAAGAATTCTAAAAGTAATACTACAGTTTTACTACTAACTACATCTACTCAATATCTACTTTGGCTAAATCTCAAATCCAGCAATACATGTCACACTTCATCATATCAGACAATTGTTTTAAGAAAATGCTTTTCATTAAGACAGGATGAGAAACTAAATAATTTTACAACTAAAATAATACCAACAAGTATCAACAGCTAATAAATTGTTGTTACATCTAACAGATCAAAAGAATTTTGTAATAGAGGGATACATGAGTGAGGTGATATAAAAAACAAGTCAAATGTGAACTGTTTTAACCCTTTACTCCATTGGATATGTGCCCAAGGTTATAAAACTGAGCATGGAAACCAGTCTCAAATCTCAAGCATCTGAATGGCTGAAATGGCGACTGGTCACCATTTCAGCCAATCAGATGCATGAGATTTGAGACTGGTTTCTAATCTCAGCTTTATAACCTTCAGCCCTGATCATATCATATGGGTGAAAAGTGTAGATCTAGATCAGTCAGCACATCCATGCCATATGATCAGGATCTACACTGCTTTGAAAGTACATGTAATTAAGTTAGGTTATATCTGACCGAAAGCTACCAGTATAGATCCAGATCTGATGGCACAAATGTGTCAGTGGATCTCGATCTACATTAGTCACTTATACCAAGAAACCCATTTATATCTAGGGAGTAAAGGGTAAAGTAGCATTATCAATGCTGTGGGAAAATATGTATTTAAGTAAAACAATAAAAATGATTATTAAAAACATAAAAGTCGCCATTACAAATCTGTATATAAAAATCAAACCCCACCCACCCATCATTTTCTCCGATGCACACTTAACATTCGCTCACATACATTCCAAAGTCTGGTTTTACAAAAACAACCTGTGTCACCTGGACAAAGTGTTACAAACTAATCAATTAAGGCCTTAAGACTACAAAACTGAGAATAGAAAACAGTCTCAAATCTCAAGCATCTGATTGGCTGAAATGGTGACCAATTGCCGTTTCAGCCAATGAAATGCTTGAGATTTGAGACTTGTTTCCAATCTCGGTTTAAAAATCTTTAGACAAGATCTGTGTTTTCTTTAAAATTAATATTAAGCAACTGACTAAGTTTCAATTAGAAAGATGAATTAAAAACAATTATTGGAAACAAATAGTTTTTACATATTTCCATATAACTTTAAAGTTCCATTCAGTTTGCGAAATACAAGAAAAATATTTTTCTTGTCCCCTTCCAGTTAATTTCTTATAATGAAAAAAATGCATTTTTTAATGAAATTGTTTGGGTGCAAAATAAACAAGGTATCAACAACTGGCATTGTGAAAAAGTGCTTATTAAAATGCCCTTGTAAGGAACTGTCTCTTTGCAACATTTACACTAACATAAATTCTTCACACAAATTCATGTAAAAATTGTTCACAGTTTTCATATTCAAAACTGGTTTGTTTGTATTTTGGAACCAAAGCTGGACTTGTAAATCACTTAAACAATCCTCTCATTCTTTGTCTAGTAGCAGGGTCTTTATATCACCAAGTGCTCTGTAGACTTCTTGACCAAACAAGGAAGAATCCTGAAATATGATTTATAATGATGATAAAGCATATAAACCTTTACTCCAGACACTACAACTTTAATGCATGGGAAAACAGTACTGCATGGGCAAACGGGGTAAATCCAGATCAGCCAGCACATCTGTGCCAACTAATCTGGATCTGCACTCTTAGCATCTTTGTCAGAAATAACCTAAAGAATCTAAAAGCAAACAGGTAGATCAATATCTGATGGCACAGATGTGACAGCTGATCTGGAGCTATGCTGTTTGTCCAAGCAGTAAAGGTGTACCTAAGGAGTAAAAGGTTAAAACTGACAGCACAAACAGTATACATGGTCTACATTTAATTGACAAAATTAATGCATCCATTATGAGGGTTTATTTTTACAATGTTAGTATATAACCTTAAAACTTAAAATGATCGAGGCTGTAAATTTTCTTTGCTGCTGAAGTATCTATCAATGTATTTCAATGAAGGTTCAAGTATGTGAAAGTGGTCAACCAACTTATTGCCCAAAAGGTCCAGACAACATACCAGCAATCTTCCAATTAACTGATAAGCTTTTTGCAGGTATATGACAATGGCTATGCATGTCACTGACAATTGCCCAATCAACTGACCTGCTTTCTATAAGTATCTTACAAAGTCAAGCTGTTGACAATCTACCAAGCAATATACAAGCTTTCTGCAAGATCTAAGCAAGCAAGTTAATGACTATCTGGTGAGGTAAACTGAAACTTTATGCATTTAACATACTGTAATATAACAACACTTGGCGGATTGCAACTTCTGTTGTCAAACTACCTGCTACATGCTGGTAAGGCTATTATTTGTAAGTCTAATTAACCCTTTTCTGTACAGATACACCTTTATTGCTAGGGCGAACAGTTTAGATCCAGATCAGCCGGCACATCCCTGCCGTCTGATCAGGATCTAAACTGTTCGCTATTTGATTAATTAGGTTATTTATGACCAAAATGCGACCAGTGCAGATCCTGATCAGACGGCATGGATGTGCTGGCTGATCTGGATCTACAATGGTCGCATACGCGAAAAATGCGTATATATCAAGGAAAGGGTTAAATGAATTCATGAACTTCTTTCAAGCTAAGGCTTTGTCTGGTTGTTTAAAATAACAATAAGTAAACTCACGGTAGTAGGACAAGATTTCTTGCTAGATATGTGAAAGAATAGAGTATCTTCTCCAGCGATGATGTAGGATACACCGTAGCCATCATCAGCCACCGGGCCGAACCCACCACCTCCAGATATACGGTCTGGATGCTTCTCAAGATCCAGCTTATCCGTCTGCTGGTGGGGTGTCTGAAGATAATGTTAAACTTTATGTATATTATTATATATGAGGAAAGTGTGCCAAAACTCTGCAATCTATATCATTTACAGTCCAAAGTTTACCTTGTAATGAACAATGACCTACTGTGGTATCATTTATTTTCGCTGGGATGAATTTTTGCATTGAAGCTGGAAATAAAATTTTCATGTGGGCATAAATTTATGTATTTTTATAATTTTCTTTGTTTATGATATTATACAGTAACAATTTGCTAGGGTTCAATTTCATGCGCTAAACCTGGTGCGAAATACATGAAAATTTAACCCCAGCAAAATATAATACAACAGTAATCTGGCTAACTATAATACAACAGTAATCTGGCTAACCTACTAGACAGAGTAAAAGATGCTCAAGCCAACTGATTGAAATTATTTACACTATTTCTTACAGACAAATGGGGCATTATTCTGGCTGATGTTATCTAACACTCCATGTTATTGAAAACACTTTTTGGCTTCAGTGGTTAAAACACTTAAACTCTCAAGTTTTACATGGCCCGATTAAAAAATGCTCAAATTCATGGCTGAAAATCCATAAAACAACTGAGAAATTCAACTAATAAGATGACCAAATGGCCCTATATTGCTCACCTGATTCTTGGATACATGAAATGAAAGATACAACAAAAGCAGTAGGGGTGAGGCTATAGATTATGGATCCATGTCAAACAGTCTAGTAGTTACAGTGTGGACCTACCTGACTGGTGGACAACCTCCATGGTTCACTTAGGACCTCCTGGAGGAAGGGGCTATCTATCTCCAGGTACTTGGACACCACATAGAGACAGAAGAGATGTCTGTCGATACCCTTGCCAGTCATAGCATCACGATATGCCATCTGATGTCTTTCTGTTGCCGCCTTGAACAGTTCTATTCTCTCCTTTTTCTGCATAAAAATAATAAAAAACTACAAGTTCTATGAGAGTAATTATTAGATTCATAGTGGCTAAAAAGGTAATTGTTTTTCTCTGATAAAGTTCACCGCTAAACAAGTCACTCAAATGCATTTCAACATAGCTTTTTCCAATATACAAGGCAGTAAATTCAATATTCCTGATATGATTAGGATCTACAGTGTTTGGTTTTAGATTCATAAGTTATTTCCGACCAAGAAGTGACCCAAGTAGATTTCAATCAGATGGCAAGATGTGCTGTCTGATCTGGATCAAAAATGGTTGCACACTAATCAACCCATACATGTTAAGGGTTACAAATTTTTACAAATGTCTACATGACTTCTGTAAGAATAAAATGCCAGTAACAATACATGTACATTAACTTGTGAGGCAAATATTACTAAATAACATAACCATTACACACTTAAGGCTATAACAAGACCACGCGAGCAAATTGTTAACAATTTTTGGCAAATTTCAAAGTAATACATACAGGAACATCAGGGTTCTCCATAGCTTTAACAAAAGCGCAGGATTCCAAGGTGCATGGTCGTACTGTCTCAGTTCTGCCCTCTCTGAACAACCTTGTCATACTGGACTCGTATGTCAGCGAGAACTTCCCAGCATTCTGAAATACACAAAATGATATTTTTTATTATTATTAAACCCTTTCCTCCATATATACGGATTATGACGTTGGTGAACAGTGTAGATCCAGATCAGCTGCTTTTCTGTTCACCCACAAAATAAAGGTGTATCTATAGAGTAAAGGGTGAAGGTATGGAAAGCAAGTATCGAGTGAAATTTATGTATGTAAGTTTGTCAAGGCCTAAAAGTTAAATTTACCATCTCTCAATCACCAGTTATGTTGAACTGTGGAACTGTGGCCTGCTGGAATCCTGATAGTTGTATGAAGGAAAGAATGCTTGTTAATCCTCACATGGAAATAGGATTCTGATACCATGATAGATTCCTAAGCCAGAGGAGCTGCATGAAACAGTGTGACATCATTTAAGTATAATACCTTGCTTGACTGGTTAGCACACATACACAAAACTATTATTAACCGTTTACTCCATATACACTCATTTTATAGCATGTGACTTGTGAAGATCCAGATCAACTGGCATATCCGTGATCTGCACTGTTTGCTTTTTGGTCAGAAATAATCCAATAAATTAAAAAGCAAAAAGTGCAGATCCCGATCAGATGGTACAGATGTGCTAGCTAATCTGGATCTACACTGTTCGCCCATGCATATGTGACATATTATATGGAGAAAAGGCCTAAGAAGCAGTAACAAGAACTTGATTTACCCTATAGTATGCTAGCTGCAGTGCCATCTGAATGAAAGCATCAGGACTCGTCTTACATTTCTTCATCAGTCCTTTACCGAAAGCAGTGTGCATGAGGAGTTTCAGATCTACATCATTCTTCAGCTGATTGGTTATCTGCATGCTGTTCTTGATCACCTGTTTGCACTGTAAATACACAACACACATGGTTACAGTCAACATGACACAAGCAGTACTACAACAACATTATTTAACACTTTATATACATGTATCACTTTACTCTATATGACTTTTATGGCACGGAGGAACAGTGTAGATCCAGATCAGCCCATACATCCATGCTATCTAACCATGATCTACACTGACTGCTTTTTTATTAGGTTTATTATTTCTGTCCAGATGGGAACTGTGTAGATCCTGATCAGACATCACAGATGTGCTGGCTGATCTTGATCTACACTGTTTGCACATTTGATATAATGTATATAGAGTAAAGGGTAAAACAAGTTGCATTCTGCCCATCATTTTTCACAAAAATTCTCAAGTTCTTTTTTATTAATTTCACAGTATTTTTAGCAAATGAATCACGAGAAGAGTGATGAATGACTGTGTGACACCTTGCACCAAGAGCACAACACTATGATGGGAATAAGTTTCCTTTTCTGAGCAGCTCTATCCTAGCTGACTTCTTAAGAGTGGTCTAATCTCTGAGTTGTATGGTTCCTATTAACACTGCAGAGCTGTAGAGACTGTGCTTAATAACAACCAATAAACTGCACCAGTATTATTATGACCTGTCTTTTAATCAAATGAAACTGTTGCACCACCAGCGACATGGACTGATCATTAAAAAAATGATAATTATGATAATTAAAAAATATGTAAAGCAATAGATTTACTTCCATTTCATTTAACTGCTGGATAAATTTAAGATGTCATTAAATACAATATTTGTACAGACACCCAAAATGATGTTTGTACTGGCATAAATTACAACATTTGTATTAATCAGGTAAAGTACTACATGGTTAAATTTCGGAAATTTCCCTGTGGTTTGATTTTGTGCTCTTTTCCTAGAATGAACTACACAAAATTCAACCCTCCAAAAATACCATAAATACCCCAGTACAAGATTCATGCTTATAAAGTCAAATCTAAAATACAATCTGCTTAACCCTTTCCTCAATAAATACATGGTTTTATGTATGTGCGACCAGTGTAGATCCAGATCAGACAGCACATTCATGCTGTCTGATCAGGATATGCACTGGTCGCATTTTGGTCAGAAATAACCTGACAGATCAAAAAGCGAGCAGTTTAGATTCTGATCAGACGGCAGGGATGTGCCAGCTAATCTGGATCTAAACTGTTCGCCCTTGTAATTGAAGTGTATCTGTGGTAGAAAGGGTTAATGTATGTCTCTTACTGGTTCTGGAAGATCCCATTCTAGTCTGATAGGGTTGGGAGGAGTCATCTCTGGCTCTCCTTTGGTGTGTCCATCCTCCCGGTATCTGTAATATTTACAATGCATTAGCTCATGTAAACATTTTAACGATTGTTACTCCATATATATATGTCTTTTTTCGCATGGGTGACCAGTGTAGATCCAGATCAGCCAGCACATCTCTGCCATCTGATCTAGAATTACATTTTTCGCTTTTAGGTCTAGAAATCACTCAAATAATCTTTAGTTCACAGAGCAGATCCTTATAAGAAGGCACAGATGTGCAAGCTGCTTTGGATTTACACTATTTGCATGTGATGAAAGGCATATATATGGGGTAAAGGGTTAAATTCGATGTTTAATTGGAAAAATAATTGTTTTACTTTCATACTTTTTTTAATTACAGTTTTATTAAAAGTAACAAAAGCACAACTTAATTCACAAGGAAATAAAAAATCAATCTTTGATGTGAATAAACTTTTTTTTTAATAAATTTAAAAATGAGTAACATTTCTTCACAATTTAAAGTTATTCACACAACACAAAATCATAAAAACATCTGAAAACAGAAAAGAACATACAACTTCTGCATGTTTTGAATGATAATGAATGAAAGGTTTCTCTGACTGCTTTAAGAACAAACCTATAAATTAGTAAAGTGTCAAGAAGAGCAAGGATGGGTACCAAGGTAATACATCTACACTACTTTCTGATTTACATGATAAAACAATGAAAAGCTCTGTTGAACTAAATTCAATGGTTTAGAAAAGCACTATGTTTAAAAAAAAATGCTTATCAAGTACTGTTCAAAACTGAATGAATTTGAAAATCCATAAAAATAAGAACATAATTGGTAGATGAAAATAATGTAAATTAAACTAAATGAAACTGTTCACTAGTTCTTATAAATGCAAAATCATAGTATCATCTGCTTAACATGATAATATCCTGTCTGGAAGCAACATCGACCTCAAGACACATTTCCTTTATTTTCTAAGGTAACCTTTACCACTATTTACAGTAAAGCACACATACAAGAGCTGCAAGTGTAAATGCTCCAGAATCGAAATATTACAGAACAATAATAATAATGAAACTTGTTTTATGAAAGACCTGTATGAAATGGTTTAATTTCTTTGACCAACATATGAGAATTTTAATATGATTTCTTAACCCTTTTCTCCTTATAATTATGTCTTTTATTACATGTGCAAACAGTGTAGATCAGCCAGCACAACTATGCCGTCTGATCTGGATCTACACTGGTCACCAATTCGATAAAAGGCATATATATGGAGGAAAGGGTTAATATTTAACTATCAAACAGCAAGATGCTCTTTATTTCAAGGCCTCCAGTACTTGGTAATTGGGTTTGCAACAATGAAATACTATCCTATTTAAACTAAAAATTATTACATAATGTGAAACCATACACCAGTTCTCAATACTTTGTTGGATAATTATACAAGGTTGGTTAATTAGGCTTAAGCACCCTAAGTCAAATAATCAAAACGGCATTGTACAAAACAAGAAAATCTCAAGTGTGCGACAAATTTTCCCCGATCATAATCGGACCTTAAACTAGCAGGAAAAGAACCATCAGATGGTCAAAAAATAGAAATAAACAAGGGCAGGCGGGTTTTAAGGTGACAGGTGCATAATATAAAGCAGGAAAGAGAAAGATTAGTGATGCAACAATTTCAAGTTACCTAGTTTGATTATTTGATTAACAGATGATGGACTGCATAAAACTCTGACCACAATTATGAAAGGAACTATTGTGACACAGTTGGGCAAGGACCCTTGAGGAACCAGAAATTATTTTTGCACAAAATTTAACCTAGTTTAACCAAGTCCTCAAGAAAATATAGAAAATGAATGTTTGTGTGAAGTTTGGACATGTTCTGAAATAAGGATCCTTGTGTTAAGACTGTTACCTTAGATTACGACTCTTGTCATGAATACCCTTACTGATCCTTGAAAATTCTGAATATTTTTATATTCAGAGCAAAGTTCCGACTTTGTGTTAACTAACCTTTTTGAAGTAAGGTCCTTTCTTTTAGACAAGCAGTAATGCTCTTGACACAATTTCATAGCTTTAGATGACAGTGTTTAATCTCCTTCCTTGAGACTGGAGGCCAACACAATCAAGGCCATTATTAAAGGACCAAAATCAGTACCGGTTAAAATGAAGGGCATTTGTTCATTGCTGATATCCTATTTCAGTCACATTTAGGCCCAAATTTTAAAATTGTTTTTATTTTGTTTTCACTCATGAGATCATCTTGGAAAAGGTAAATACTGAACATTACTGGTCACTAAAGGGACTTAGATTTGCCTCATAACCAAGTTTAATGGCAACAAATCTAAGTTTGGAAGCATTGTTGAAGAGATGCGGATCTTATAGGCAAACACATTCTGTTCCTAATTACATAACCATAAATGTACCAAGTATATTACTTTTCTGTGGTTAAAGCTTCAAAAATTCATGAGAAGACAGCAGATAAAGCATGATAATTATCCTTTCTTCCATATATACACATCTTTACTCATGTGCAGATCCAGATCAGCTGGCAGTGGTCGGATTTTGGTCAGAAATAACCTAACAAATTAAAAAACACTGTAGCCCCTTTACAGATGACATGGATGGCTGACTGATCTGGGTCCGCACTGTATGCCCATGTAATAAAGATGTACCTATAGATGAAAGGGTTAAGCAGGAGAAAAGCACAGTGATGCATGCAACATACTCACCCACCATAGAAAAAAGGACAGAAAAGACATGTTTTACCCTAGATCAATGCTGGCAGTACAATATTCCCACATATGAGCCATAATTGGAGCATCAGCCCTGTAGATGAGTACACCAAAAGTATGTTCACTAACAGATTGAAAAATCTGAAGGGTGGTAACTCTGATATTACTTTTCTCAATTACTCACCTTTATCTAGTGAAATAATAAACATGAAAATAAACAACTTGAGCTCCAACTATGTTTTTCCCTGCAACAAGCTATGTCATTGAGCTTTTCAGCTCGTAGTCTCAAGCATTAAGAGCAATTTATTCACCCATCATCTAACCTTTTGATGATGGTGATATATGATTTAGTGAAAGCTAACCATGCAAACATGCAACAACAACAAAAACAACAAACTTATTTGCACAAAACTTATGGGATGGAATGATTGTGGACTTTTGTTTTCTTTTCATAGCAACAGACATGGGCTTAAGCAGTTAAATGTCATTTCATACATAATGCTACAAAATTAGATATTAGATTTCTGATTAAGCAATGTTTATACAACATTGTTCAATATTTTGAAAAAAAAAATGACCACTACCTTTTCTTTACAAAAACCTCTTGTGATGATGTAGGGTAAGACACAAATTATTTAGTCCTAGTATAGTATAATCTGTGCAAATTAGGCAGAATTTCATGTTAATAAATAGCACTGGATAGTTCAAATTGTCATGCTCTGCTAGTAGGTGAATACCTATAGAGAGTTGCCAGTGAAGTCACCAATGTTAAATAACCCAGAAAAGGTGGTTAGTATTTCCTTGAACATAAGTAACAGTGGTGGTCATCATCTGTTCCCAGTATAAACCAAAATCTCAATCACAACTTCTCAGCCAATTTCTCAGACTCGGACTAAGACATTGAATGTATGACAGTGAAATGTTTCTATTGTAGCTACCCACTTGAAACAACTGTTATTTGTTCTAATTCCATAAATTTAATGGCTAGATCTAAATGAGTATTTTTAGTGATTTAATTTCATAATGTGGAAATCATAATGTCTGTGTTAAAAAATTTCGACAGTTTAAACACCACCATATTCCTTTACCCTGTAAAGTGATCTTAATTTTCAGTTCATGAAGCATGAATAAAATGCTATGGAACAATTTGAAATTTTATATGCATTTACCCACTGTCTTCCTTTAAAGATCTGGTCCAGGGTCTTGTAGAGACTCGCAGATTTATCAAGAAGTTGCAATTGAAATGATGTATAAAAAAATCAAGTAAAATATCCCCAAAGAATGCAAATTAAAGCTTAAGTCCTTTGATAAAATCAAAATGTATAATTTTGCAACAGAATCTCCAAGTTAACATTACAACATTACAAATGTTCTTTTAAACTAGACAACAAAAGATATCTTACATTCTTATGGTAACATAACATAAAAATATAACAGGCTACAAAACAAAAACATGCACATGCACTTGGTCACAACTGGGAACGCCCTAGAGGCCTGGCGCTGGTTGCATACCCTAACACGCTGTGATCATCAGTCACTGCATACTCCCATAAATGCGCCATAATTGGAGCATCAGCCCTGTAAAATGATGGATCTGTTGTGTAAACTTAGTGTCAAAATACAGTAACATGCAGCAGTTCTAGAATGTTAATAGAATTATTATATGATAACACACATCTTACTAAATAGCCACATACAAGATAATTTCATCAAAATTATCAACAAAAACAGCACATAAAACTCACAGAGAAACTTGGGTTATTTTATGAAAACAATTTCATACATTCAGGATTACAGAATAATTCAGGCACACTTAACTAGCATGTTTCACGATTCATCAAAATTAAACTGTGTAAAAATAGAAAAAAAAAATGAAACCAATGCCAATAAAGAACAACCATACAAAATAACTCGAATACAAAACTATACACTATAAAACTTGGTGAAATATAACATATGCAAAATGCCAAAATTACAAAGAAAGCTTAAGAATCTTGTACTGTCTGATTGCCCAAATGTACAGTATTAACCTTGATCAGGCAATTTCAAGTCAGGCTATTCAAGAAAAGGAACTCAGGTACTAAGACTTCAAGGCCCCTGTCTAACTTTCATAAATAGTGCTACATCATTTCCAGAGTAATAATCAAACTTTCATCAGAAATGTTTTGAATTCATAAATTATGTAAAAAATGACCATTGCCTTTTGTAATTAAAGATTAATATACTTCAGAAGTACAATTATGTTACTTGTAGTAAATTCTGCATCTTCAACAATTAAAACATATAAATGTTAATTTCTCTTATCTATTTATTTGTTTTTAGAGAAAGAGCTTACTGGGCTTACTGGGCTTTCACAGCCCCAGCTGTTGTTTTCAAATTTAATTTTGTATTCAATTCTGATAATTTATGTAATTTTGATAATAAATGTTTAATTTGGCCAGTCATCAATTGTTAACTTTTGTGGATATACCGTCATCGTTTGAATATAAGCCGCACTTTTTTTCCAGGATTCGGCGAAAAAAAGTTGGGGGTGCGGCTTATACATAGGTTTAGGTTCCCAAGACTTTTTTCTATGCCTTCAAAACACCGATTTTTTTACCGCATCGAAATTGTCAAGCGCACCAGTATACGGGCGCTGAACGAGATATTTGTCACGTCTTACGCGTTTTTTTCGAAAATATTTTTTGATAGGTAAAACAATGTACTAAATAATAAACTATTATTGAAATCTTTTACTCTTCTTTTTATTTTGAGTACCGGTAATTACAATTAAAATAATCGTCAGTTTGCAACTTGTCATGATCTCCAATCCGGGGACATTTCTATGCAACGAGGTAATCAATGTACAAACGAAAATAATTATGATTGCCACAGGCAAACAACTGCTTAGAAATGCTGTCACAAACTTTACTGCAAATACAATTACCGGTACGTAAAAAATCAGAAACATTTACGAACGACAAAGTAAAATAATTATTATTTACCGAACGCTAACATATTCCAAAATTTAAAATATATCCTAATCTTTAATTTATCGCTGTTATCACATTTCAGTAATTATTGCATCACACAATCTTAAAATGACACGCGCACACTACCAGGTAGATCAAACGTTTTTATAGCAAAACCAAAATAAACACGGATGGTTGTTTCGAGCCGACAACGTCTTTTGAAGTTGCATTTGATGTTTGGCGGTATCTTTTTTTTGCCTCCATACGAAATACACAGCATGGTCATGTTTTTTGTAAGGGATACATGCGGTTTTTATAAGTTAACGGCTGTTTTTCAAATTATGCGGATTATAAATGTAATAATTAAAGATAAATGGAAATAAAATGCGGATTTCGTAAGAACCGATATCACCATCAAGGTAATTATTTTAACTTTTTTAAATCATGCAAACTGGCTTTTACCAGTGTTTTACGTATTTTATGGAACAAGTGGGGTCCACGGGTCGATCGCGTTTCATTTAATTACGCGTATATCAGATTAATTACTTTAAGTAAAACGTGTATCGGTAAAATCACAGTGACCGTAATGTGTGAAAAACTGTGAAAGCCAGATGACATGTTTAAGATTCCCTTGGTAAAATCAGTGTCACCCTTAATTGGCAGCTTGGTCTCACCTGCCTTAGAGGGTATGTCACTTGACTAAGGTGTGAAAACTGAAAGCATGATGCCATGTTTGAGATTCTTATGGAATGTTTGACAAGATATTGAGATGACACGGTCGACTCGAATTTTATTTAAAACTCGCACATTTTGGTCAAATGTCATTCCCGCCAATTTTCTCGAATACTACTCTTCAGTTAAAATGACTACACCTTCAAATTGTCAAACATAATAATTATCATGGGTCAAACGCGTTACTACTACACTGAAAAAGTATAGCTGGCTGTTGTTGCCTACGCTGAGGCACACAGGAACCGGTGATTCAAAATGGCGACCGGTCTGAAAAAGAGACCGCGGCTTATACATAGAGTTAGGCTTTTTTCACCCATTTCCATTGGGATTTTGGGGGGATGCGGCTTATATACGAGTGCGGCTTATATTTAGACGATGACGGTACATGTATGTCCAAATGATAAATGTACTAAACTCTCTGTATGCAAAGTAATCAATGATAGTATGTGCCATTTTAGTCTGCTTGTGTTAGTACAAAACAGAATATGAAAAATAATAATACCAGAAAATAAATATAAAATCACAGCACTAATGGTGTATTTATCATAGAAAGACTAAGAAGCAATAAAACAGCTAGGTCACAAGGCTTTATTTGGTTACCAACTTTACTGATACAATCTCATTAAAAAAAAGTTAACTGCATTTCTTTATGGAGTACTTAACCCTTTATGCCTTTCATGGCATGTGCATGCAGTGTAGATCCAGATCAGTTGGTACATACAAGCCATCTGATCAGGATCTTCAGTCAATGGTGAAAATGACACAATCAATCAAATTGCAAACAGTGCAGATCCTGATCAGACAGCACAGACATGCAGGATGATCTGGATCTACACTGTTTATCTATGGACTACAGTCATATCCGACAGTAAAGGGTTAAAGAGTCTTCTTTCATTCAAAATCATTCTTGTCCTCACAATTATGACCGAGCTGCTTTAAAATATAAATAGCACCTGTAGAAGAAACACCACAAGGAAACATAAGGACTTGTGCAGAACTATTATAACAGTATCGACAAAAAAAAAATACAAAATAAAAAAGAGTTTGTTTACTAATTTTCATAAAAGCACTTCGCAACAAAATCTTCTCAGACTGCCACAACTTTCCCAGTATGTTTAAACTTAGCACATCAGTTTGTTTGTTCACACAGGTCTGCACTCACATCCTAATGTTTCTGCACAAGCTAAGATTATTATGCGATAGAGTATGCAGTCTGTAGTGACTGTTCAGTACCCTATACGGCACGTTTCTGCACAAAGATATTCCCACAAGTGGGCCATAATAGGAGCGTCTGCCCTGTAATGTGTAATTCATTTTGTGAGAACCTGGCATCATTTACAGTTTAAATGTAATGTTCAAGTTCACTTACTGCCCTAAACTATTTTAATCCTTTACTCCATATATATGTATTATATTATTATTTATTTTATTATTACAGCTGTGCCAACTGATCCAGATCTGCACTGTTCGCTTTTTGGTCAGAAATAACCAAATAAATCAAAAGTGAACAGTGCAGATCCTGATCAAATGGCACAGAATGTACTTACTGATCTTAATCTAAACTATTCGCCCATGCTATAAAGGATAAAATATGGAGGAAAGTGTGTTAGAAAGCCATTACAGGATTACCAATAAATTCCCCAATTTCTTTTAAACTTTGAAAATGAGAAAACTTCATATATTTCCTTTTTTACAAGTATCTGGAATTATGTCACACATAATATGGCATTAACACTTTATTGTATCTACTTAAAGCTTAAGTAAGGAGTGGAGACATTCTCTACGTATTAAGTCAATCGCACAAAATAATGCCATAAAACATGCCACCCAATTTTCACAGAAAATGCCATTGTTTACCTACTTTTGGCAGACACTATTTCATTTTAACTTAGCTTTGCCCATAATACTCATTAGGAATTTTACTTGCAACCCTGCTGACCATTAAATGCCTAAAAAAGGAATATCTTATAACCCTAAACTCCATGGACATGGCTTTAATTCCATGTGCCACTAATGGAGATCAGTCTCCACATCTGCCGCTGTTAGATTCATCAGGTTATTTCTGACCAAGAAGCAAACAGTGTAGATCCTGATTAAACTGCATGGATGTGCTAGCTGATCAATATCTACACCATTTGTCAATGGGATAAGGTGTGTCACACGGAGTAAAGGGTTAAAGCATTTGAAAGTAAATTTAATTATTCAGTTTTGGAATCTTGTCAAAAAACAAGATTTAATAAAAAACTTAATTAAATTTACTTCAAAAACAGTAAATGCATAAGCATTTTATATAGGGCAGTAAATATATCAATGATTTTCAAACAATTTATCTTAAAATTGGGGCTCAATTTAGACAGGGGCTCAATTAAGACAATGTGTGAAAGAAATTCAAAATTTCATCTTTCAATATTTACACCTTTATTTCCACTGCTTCAATATCCTTTACCGGACGAGTGAAGGTCAATCTTCAATGAACACTGTTAGCCTTATCACCGCGCAATGGTAAAGGAATGCCCTGGTGACGTCATAAAATCCCCGCTATTTTTATAATTGTTGCTAATTTTAGATAGCTCTTCCTGGAATGTTGCTATTTTTAGATTACTTTTATTTTTAGTTGCTTTTATACCCCTCAAACCGGAAGTAAACAAGTTTACTTATATGACATCATCAATAAGCACGTTCCATTTTCTAGAATTATCATTGGTTGAAAATAACGCATTAGCCTTTTCTAACTTCCAGCCAAAATAACGGTTTTTACTTAGACTATCATTTACTCGCATAGATAGTACTTGCTGTGATACAAATTTGATGTTTGTTGTGAAATATTAGGTTTTTCTGTATATAAATGTTTGAAAAAACGGATGAATGTGTTCAATAAACATGGAACTATTTTTGGTCGTTGTATGATTTTTTTTTATTTGAGTAAATAGGCGGACCAGTCCAAATGCCAAACCCGGGGTAAGAAATGTTTTAAACAACATTTCTAAATTAGTAAAAAGTATATATTTTATATTAAATTTAGAAACAAAATGATAAAATGAGGTGTAAATATAAGTAATAAATTTCGTGTTTGATAAGTTCACCGAGTCTTGAACGTCATTAGGGCTGGTTCGGACTCCACACACTTTAGCCAGCCCTAATGACGTTCAAGACTAAGTGAACTTATCAAACACGAAATTTATTCCTTAATTACAAGTCAGAAGACATGGATTAGAATCAGACTCATAGCACAGAAAAAATTTACAAGCTGTAAAAATAAAATGCAATAAAAATTGCTAGGTCCTACATATTTCCAATAAAGTAGTTTATCATAATTCAAATTGAATAAAAAAGTGACAATAACAAAGTCACAAAATTAGACTTGATTTTAAGTTTAAGACAACAGTGATCTAGCAATCTTTATAATAAGAGATCTAAGACCAGGGCCCAAGATCATAAAACTAAGTTTTGAGATCAGTCTCACATCTCAAGGATCTGATTGGCTGAAATGGCGACTGGTCATCATTTCAGCCAATCAGATGCTTGAGATTTGAGACTGATCTTCAGATTGAGTTTTATGAACTTGGGCTCAGGGCTGAAGGTTATAAAACTGAGATTGGAAACCAGTCTCAAAGCTTAAGTATCTGATTGGCTGAATGCCGCTGAAATGGTGACTGGTTGCCATTTCAGCCAATGAGATGCTTGAGATTTGAGACTGGTTTCCATGCTCAGTTTTATAACCTTGGGCACAGACTGGCCTATTTTCTTCATTGTCAAGAGTCTGATCAGAAATAAATGTACAAGTGGCACATACTCCCAGTTGGTGACATGCACTATGACTAGATCTATTAACTAAATTTCAATTAACAACATTCTTCTGGTGTTGAGTTTGACATTCATTCCCAACCTGCTTTTTGATTGAAACAAACTTAAACATCTACATGAAAGAAAATCATATTACATCAAGGCAAACAAATATGAAACAAGCAGATAAACCTAAAATCTGCAAGGATTAAATCAGTATCAGTTCACATATACAAAACATAACATGCAGTTCAAAGGTGCACGTGATAAATGCAATCACAGATCTTACTATTTATAATTTCATTATTTATGTCTCATCAAATATTTATAAGAACTGCCAGATTCCATTTCAAACATTTTTTGTTTTCCAACAAATCAAATAATTTATAAACAATAATCTGTTTAGAAAAAAAATAGCAATTTATACATAATAGTTAATATAAGTAGCAATTCATCAATAGATAATTGAAAAACTGTTGTTTAAAGCCAATTATGAAATACTGTGACATCATTTTTTCTGTGGTAAAATATGACACCTTACAAGGTTTATCACAAGAGGTTGTTAAGATTACTTTTCACACAGTGGGGAAAACAAGATATACCAATCTGGTATGCCAGAACCATTAACTTTCAAGCTTTATTTTAACCCTTAACTCCATGGGATATAGCTGTTATCTCAGGAGTGACCAGTGTAGATCCAGATCACATTTGTGCCATCTGATCAGGATCTGCACTGCTCACTTGATTCATTAAGTTATTTCTAACCAAGAAGTAACCAGTGTAGATCCAGATCAAATGGCAAGGATGGAAGCACATGCAAAAAAACTGTATATATGGAGTAAAGGGTTAACTTATACAACTTTATATAAACTTGCTCTCAACCCGGGGCCAGTTGGCATGGACATAAATATGCATTTTCATTACTGCCCATGATCAGGTTTAAACAAACTGAACCTACATTATTTTCATATTTGTAATGTTCGTAGGGAAGTTCCCTATTTATCTATTAATGAAAAGATGAAGATCAGCTTATCCAAAACATACCAGAATAATTGTTCCCACAAAATTAAATAATTTCACAGTATTTCTTTCCAATTAATTGTTGGAAAAAAAAGAAGAAAAATCAGAAGTTCTAACTTACCATGAATGTTCAGCACAAAATCCAATCTGAAAAACAATAAGTCACTGAATAAAAACAATTTAAATAAACATATACACATTCAAGATGTGAAACAGCTCAATCAACAAATCAGTTTTACACTATATTTTATATAAACTAGATGGGTGTTCAGTTGAACACTAGTTTCGCCCTCTGGTGCTTTGTCGGAATAACAATGCAAATACAAAAAGGGGCATAACTCCATCAAATGTGACGACCTTAAAAATTTGGCATCATCATGAGCGTGTTATCATAAGCAATATAATTAGAAAGTTTGATAAAAAATATTAAGAAATAACTAAGTTATAGCCAATGTTAGGTTTTCGTGTCTAAATCCAAGTAGAAAAAGGGGCATAAATCCATCAAATGTGACCTTGACCTTGAGAATTTGGCATCATCTGGAGCAAGTTGCCATAAGTAATATAATTTGAAAGTTTGTTGAAGAAATATTAAGAAATGGCAAAGTTATAGCCAACGTTGAGTTTTCGTGTCTAAATCTAAGTAACAAAAAGGGGCATAACTGCATCAAATGTGATCTTGACCTTGAGAATTTGGCATCATCTCGAGTGTGTAGTCATAAGCAATATTATTTGAAAGTTTGATAAAGAAATATTCAGAAATGGCAAAGTTATAGCCAACGTTAAGTTTTTGTGACGGACGCACAGACAAAGCATCCCTATGTATCGCCATTTCTTCGAAAGGGCGACACAAAAATGTTACAAAAAGCTATGAAACTGTTTGATACTCAACAAATTGTGAAGATTGCTAAGAGGGTTCATAGCCTTATTTAACCCATTACTCCATAGATACATCTTTATGGCATTGGAGAACTGTGTAGATCCAGATCAACTGGCACATCCATGCCATCTTATCAGAATCTGCACAGTCTGCTTTTGAATTTATTGGGTTATTCGTGACCAAGAGGCAACCAGTGTTGATCCAGTTCAGATAGCATGGATGTGCCAGCTGATCTGAATCTACACTGTTCACGCACACAATTTAAATGGGAATATATAAAGTTAAATATATTCTTCTATTTTGGAGTATACCTGTAGGTCACGTTCAAACTATTACATGGTTCAAGTAAAAATCTAATCAACTACACTATACTTAACACATACAGATTTTTTTTTTTTTTTTCATATATTTGTCGCTTTTGTTAAAACTTTGCAACTAATGTTTTTACCCTGCCATTTGGTAGGACAACCAAATTAAATGACTTGTCAAACCATCGGTTGTATCCATTTCCATGTAACATGGTCCCAGCATAATTGTCAAAGCTTTTCTGGTCACCCTGCAATATATCTACAGCATTGAAAATAATGTATAGATATATTATGTAAAAATATTAACTGAGGAAAAACTTTGTGGCCTTGTTAAATTTTCAAATATTTTTGTGCGTGAAGAAGAAAAGTGTGCAAATTTCAAACTGTCAGCAAAATCACTCCATACAAAATTGTGCCTTAGTTGTATCTGAAATCATACAAATTTTTACTTGTTCAACACTGCCATTTTTTAATGTGAGCAAAAACAAAAACCCTAAGAAATTAAAAACTCCTCTTCAACTTTAAATACCGAGTAGTAAAGGAAGTTATAATTTCCTTTAAACACACTCCCTTTCAGAAGTTTGAAAAAACCTGTGCCTTAGGTTTTCAAACTGAGCCTGGAAACCAGTTCAAATCTCAAGCATCTGATTGTCTGAAATGGCGACCAGTTGCCATTTCAGCCAATCAGATGCTTGAAATTTGAGACTGGTTTCCAATTTCAGTTTTATATCATTCAGCCCCGGATAGGATACATACCAAAATGAACTCCTGTGGTTCTTCATCGAATGTTATGAAGAAGGCAGCCTGAAATCAAACAGATAGGTTTTAATTATTTCTTAACCCTTTACTCCATATATACACCCTTACTTCTTGGGCAAACAATGCGATCCAGATCACCAGGCATATCATGATCAGATGGTATGGATGAAATTTAGGATCCATGAGGAAAATGTGATACATTAGATATTGTCAAATAACAAGATTGCGATTGGACCTGCAGTGAACATATTGGTTTTCATGAAACTTTACTGAAGCTATCTGAAAATTAAGGGATTCTTCAACCGAATGACTGATGAGCTTTATTAATCATGTCTAGACCTCTCTAGTTCTGCAGTTAAATTTTTTTGTCAAAGTGTAAGGGGGGCTTAAAGCACCAGTAAACTAACTTCTGTGATGGATGTAATTCTTTATGTATTTAAAAGCTAACCAGATTAGACTGGCAATTTAAATGTGAATAGTAATACCTTTTCTATGGCATCAAGTGAGGCTTTATTCTTGCCTTTGGAAAAGAATTCCATTCTGGCTTTTGCCCATGGCACTCTATCACCTCCGGTAAGGGCAGGGATATGTTCCTCTCCTCCTACTGGGGGGCTCTGGTCATCCAGAATCTGTTGGAATGATCTGCAAGACACAATTCAAACAAAGTTTGTGCTTCTTAGTTGTTAAAACTTTTTTCAGGGTCCCCTCTTTAGTCAAGTTCATACCTGGGTATAAAATCATAAAGCTGAAACTGGATCCAAGTCAGATCCATATCTCAAGCATCTGTCCAGTCTACAAATGGACCAATCAAAAGCTAAAATATTTAATTTGGCCTCCAAATTCAGTTAAATGATCTTAAGCCCAGAGGTAATGGGAGTGTGTGAATGTCAAATCCTATCAGGCTTACATAGAATCACTTCAAATATCCAAAAACAAACACAAGTTGCTTTCTTTCCTGGGATTGAAGTTTCATTTTTAAAAGTTAAACTAGTTAAAAGAGCATTTATTTTAGCTGGTTCACAATCATTTATATTAATTACCGTAATGAAGCGTATAGATTTTCTATGTTTCTTCTGAGCACTATGGCTTTTAAAAACAATTTTAATAGATGGATTTCAAAGGAATTATCCTGCAAAATATTTTTTGAAATTTGACAGGATTTGAATTTTTTTTCTTTAAAGGGAGATGTGCAGGGTCGAGCAGGTGTACTTGGTAAAATCGTAAACAGATCGATCTTTGTAACACTTACATGTTCTTTTCACTAAACTATACATTTCAAACCCTCCAGGAGGAAGTTTTCTGTTAATTTTACCATTTTACCGGACCTGAAAACAATCCGCTGAAGAAATCCCTATACAAAAATACATTTTATATTTAGCGATCATGGGAATGTCACACTTACTATTCGTGGTGGCCCAGGCATTTTGAAACAAATGGCAACGTTGATAGTCGGCAAGGTACACCGAATGCGTATTTTGGTTGAAGTGATCACATGACAATCCCAAAAACCACCGCGGCTTTACGCAGGAAATACAAAAATAACTAACCTTTGCGTGTCGCATAGGATAGGAAACACCATTAATATATCTTTTTTTATAAAATATTGGTTTGATATATTTCTAGTGTAAATCTATATTTGAGCTTCAAATAATGATATTCAACTGATTAATAACCCTTTTCGCAAATCTGTTCCATTCATCAATCCTGAACATCTCCCTTTAAAGTGTTCTTAATGAACTTATAAGCACAAGCAATGCTAGATATTTCTTGCATCACACTTGAAACACTCTTATAGAAGGTTTTCCAAGTAATGTTGCTGAGAATCATTTTTAAAATCTGGCTGATGGTTTTTTAGAATTTTATAAAAGATAACCAGCTGCTTATCAAAATGGGTCAAAATAATTTGGCCTTAACATTCTGACCAAGTCTGATGAATACATTGTAACTTGGGATGAGAAATGAGACCTGAGTACTCGATTAACGCCCAAGTACCTGAGTAGTTCAAAAAGTATTCGAGTACTTGACTAAAGAATGTAAACAAAAATCAACCGATTTTTATAACAGTTGTCTTAGTTATATCTTACAAATCGCTGACTGCTAGTTAATTGTGAACAACTCGCACCAAGTTATTGTTTGATGCCTAACACAGACAATTTGCAATCATGAAAATTAGCACCTTCAGGATATTTAATGGATATTCTCTCGTCGGCGTTTTATATGATTTTGTTTATTGATAAATTATATTCAAATGTGATTGTTGATTGTAAGTTTGCTAAACTGAAATAAAACCTGATTGGAGAACATACACTATTTTCACGATGTGTACATTTTATGGTTTATGTTCTAGTATGTGACACAGGCTAATTAATGATTGTTTGTTTGTTAAATGTTTTCAAAGTTGATAATCGAAATGCATTTAATAATATTAAATATCACTCAGGTATTTTTGTTTCCTTTAAATGTGCTGTGTACCTTCTTGAGCGATCGATAAAGACAGGCAGTCTGGCATGATCATTCGACGATCATTAAAACTTATAGAAGCTGATATTTCCACTTATGTTAGAGAAGGTTTCGAGTAGCCGATCGGATCAAGATCCAAGTACCCGAGTACCAATTTTGCTACTTGTTCCCATTGTTAATTGTAACCAGGGATTCTAAAATCGTCGGCAGATCGGTCATTGACCGATTTTCGGTAAAAATGTCCGATTGAAATTTCAAAATTGGTAAGAAAAATCGGTCATGAAAATTTCAAAGTCAGTATAAGTTTTCCCTTAGTGGCCCATAACTTGTTAAGGAAATTACCTACATGTACATTTTTTCACGCTTAATCCGCTATAAACCTGTCAATTACCGATTGCACAACTCTGCTACCATGACTACAGTCACTACACGCCGCTAGAATAGCCTGCGGCATAGATGAAACGGGAAATGGTCGGTCTCATTTTAACGACGGACGAGTTCATTTAATTTGCAATTGAACTGCGGCTAGTCAAAGGCGGGTAATTAACGAACTATATCATTGATGACCGCATTAAAAGACTCAGTATTTGTGATTGTCATAATTTACGAAAACAATATAACAGTTTGCAATTAAAGACAGATGAATTTGTTCGATGTGCGTAATTCTAATTGACCGACGACGGAATAAAATAAAAAGGACGTTTAAAATTGCTGTTACTCAAATTTTAAGAAACGTATATAATGCAGATTTTACTAAAAATTTTGCCTTTCACAAAAAAGTTGACTACTTTGTTAATTCCCGTAGTGACTTGCACAGCACAACGCATTTTCCTTACGAGTGACGTAAACGGTGCATATGTAACTTTTTACTTTCGGTTTCGTTTTTAGATTACCGATTTATTCAGACTTTAATTGATGACGGTAAAAATGTTATTTTGTGTGGGACGTAGAAAATTATTTAATTAAGATAGAACAATTGATCGGCGTCGGTGTGATTGCGGATGATATTGGGAGGGTGGGGGAGGGGGGATAATTTTGGCTGTGGTGGGTGGGGGTCGGTCGTAATGGCGGGAATTTCGGCGGCAAATGTCCGATTGGGATTTGGAAATTTTAGAATCCCTGATTGTAACCATTACTAAAGTCTGAGTTGCCATGGACATGCCAGCCACTTGTGTTCCTATCTTAAATACCTCTCATTTCTCTAACAGCCATATAAAAAGTCTGAATTTTAACTGTAATATTTGTGTTTAATAACCATACAGGATTTAAATTACAACTAAGCAATAAAGAAGCAAATAAATACCTCTCCAGCTCACATGGCTTCAGATATCTTCCTTTGAAGTGTATATAAACCTTGTAGAATCTGCCCTTGTGGTAAACAGCCACATGATTACTGTCCTTATAGTGTACCAGTCTGTCAGTTTCTATACCAGGTACTCTTGTTGTGTTGAACTGCCTTTCGTACTGAGCAGAACACAGAGGGACAGTTTTGTTCAGCAAAATCTAGAAAATGAACACTGACTGATGAATGATCAATCCCTACAAAATTGTTTGTCTGAGCCCCCAAACATATGAAAAAATCTTTGAACAGCTGCTCTAAAAATGGTCTTTAAGCAATTTAAGCAAAAGTTTTAGCATTTTCAACAGGTCACTGGATTTGTTTTTACATTTTAAAATTCTATTCCACCTAACCCCACCTCACCCCAAAAACAAACAAACACAAAAACAATTTGATTTATATTACTGTTTCTTATATAATCTCTCTCTCTCTCTTTGTCTGTCTGTCTCTCTGTGAATAAAACTTAGACCTACCGGGTTTAGCTCCTCCCTGTCAAGATCCCTCCTGTACTGCAACATAACATAGGTCACATTGGCGGCCCTGGCTGCCTGCACATGTGTTGGGTGCATTAATACTGCATCCTAAAACACAACATACACCACATGTTAATCAAGGCTTACTCTTAAATTTTTAATTATAAATCATACATTAGTATCCCCTATATTGTGTTGTTTTTATTTCATAAAAGTTGTGCTTATCTAAAAATTTAATTATTACCTAAATGAAATAAAATTTATTATAAAATCAATAAACTGAAATTCAAAAGAATTGTGCAACCAAGCTTATTCAAAATAAAACATATTCACCATGAGCTTTTAAACACATTTCAAGAATTTGCACAGAAATGTGGTCAAACTGCACCAAATACTTAGTTTTTAAGAGATAGCAGTTTTTTAACAGTTTTATGAACCTGAAAGCCTTTTAAAAAGACTGGACTTTTAATACTGATTACACTAATTTCAAGCAACATAAACAACAATTTTGAAATGATAAACGAAAATGAGTTATCTGATGGTACTTATGTGCATTTATAATTGTTGCAATTTTTTGACAGATACAACAATTAACTATTGTTTAAAAGAAAATAGTGTTATTAACAATTGTTTAATATTTCATATATTAGTTTCCATCAAATGCATAATTTACAAATGTCATTTGCTCACCTTTAAGATGTCATTTAGGGAATGACATCATCTTCCCCAAGTCCCATTTTGCCATGGCACAGCCCAATTTTATAGTAAGATATTAAAATGCACTTACCACTCCATAGTAGTTACTGTTAACCATGATTGGAGATCTTCCACGAAGGTATACATACTCCTCCCACCAATCTGTTACCTGGCAACATCAAATGTCAAGGTCAGTAATTATGCTACTTTATAGTACGAGGTTTTGCCAAATTAATGTAAACTTGTCATTAAAAAATATAGGGAAAAATGTTTGAAAGCAGCATAATGAAATAAATATTTAAAAGACAAAGGTGTGTTAATGTTGCAAGTGATACAAACCTTTGTTTGAAGTACATCACTAATCATTTATAAAATTTATTGAAGATCTTTAAATTGTAACATTTTATTTACAAATGCACATTTTGTGTTAACAAACAGACAGACAGAAAGACAAAACATCAAAACAAACAGATACTTATGTGGTTACCTTTTTGTTCTCTATTGTGTTTATTTAGCCACAAAACCAAATTTAAGCCACATAAGACTGAATTAATAGTATGTATAGTTATCTATCTCAGCCATCTAAGTATGCATTTGTAAGCACAGACAATTTCTTTTTTCATTTCTTTTATTTCTGAAGTAATTTTCAATAAAAATACGCCTATTTTAATTTCATTCTTTCCTTAATACCTGTTTTTTTTTCTATTTCCTCTCAAGAATATGTACATTAATTTTAGCAGAAAAATCAATCCAGAAAAATCAAACACTGTTCCCTTAAAACCAGGTTATATCAGAAGTAGAGTGTACTACTTGAGACCTCTATCTAAAGGAGAAGTATACAGGATAATTGGACAGTTATCTGTATTCTATTGATTGACAAAGTCCTCAGAGTGTTCAATTACTTACATAGTTAGTGGCCCACCATGACTTCAGGATGAGATATCGTTGCAACTTCTTGCCAAGGCCTTTTCTGAATTCCTCAGCAAGCTGTGACAGTCTCTCATATTTCTCATCATCAAGAATTGGCCTGATACTAAGCAAGTACTGCAACATAAAAATCATAGCAATTAAAATCAAAGTAATGAAGGTACCAAAAACCAGCAAAGCATTTTTGCTTATTGCTTTATTCATGCAGAGAAAACCAAATCCCATGTTTCTCGTATGCAATGGCATGTTTAAGTGTAAGTCACAGGCAGACAAACTATATCCTGTCTTGATGGCTGAAAATGTTTGGAGTAAAAACTTATGCCAACCTATCGGCCTGTACAGGATATCAGGTGTTGTGTTCAGATTTTGCGTAAGTATGAGAAGACATATCACTGAACAGGTGAACGAGTGCTGGAGCTAGTATACCAGTAAATCCCATTCTGTTTTTGTAGCACTGTTTTGCTAATAATAGGCTGTAAGCTTGCTCTGGTTGAGTAAGGTGTAATCTGGGGAAATTAACACACATACAAAACTGATCCTTAAAATAAGCAGCCAAAAACATTCTTTCATGTTAAGTTCAATCATAGCAGTTTTACTTAGGAAATATCAACATTTTAAAGAGCAAGAAATTTAAAATCAAACTAATGCACATGAAAATTTCTGTCCAGTTGATTTATTTTTAAATGTCTGTAAAAACAGACAGTCACAGAATCCTTATTTTTGAATTTGGTGCACTTAGTGTAGAGAATGGAATATTTTGCAAGATTGGAGAAAATATAATACACACAAAAGGGAACCCGGTTTCTGTCAATATGGTTTTAACAGTAAGATACTAGAGTAGTACTTTTCGCTTGTAACAGAACGGGCAAGATCTTTGGCATACACAATCAAAAGGCAAAGACAAAGATGTCCACATTGGTTGCACATAAGATGCATGTAAAGTAGTAAAGGGGGGTTTATAAAATTAGTCTATTTTACAGACAAGATTATATTGTTGAATCTATAATCAAAATTCCCCTTGCATCATGCTGATGAAATTGGAAAAAATGACCACTCGATCCAAATCAACTTTTCACTGGCAGATTGGCCAGAGTTGATCTCGACAACTAGGATCTTATACATGTATAGGTCTAATATCAAAGTGTATATTATGTTGTACATTTTCTCATCTCTTAATACAATAGACATCTATCAAGAAAAGTAAATGAATGCATGTTTTGCTAATATAAACACCAAATAGCACTATAATTACTTACACGACTGATTGTATCATCAACTGAAGGAAGCACAAGTTTTGGAAGAGAAGCTTGATAACTGTTCAACATGGGCTTCCTGCCACCAAACAGTCGGATCAGCCCCTGAAATTGTAGATTTATAGTTTATGCATCACTTAAACATATTTGAAAAATAATCCAGCCATTCTTTAATTCTTTTCAGCAGTGTACAGTAGTGTACTTCTGTTTTCCAAATTCTACTGAAAAATTTAATTCCCAACCAAAAAGGTACAGTAAAATTTTTCATACAGACCACCCCATAATTGAGACTACCTTGATAATAAACCACTACTTCAATATCACTTTTAACAGTTTTACACTATTTTCTACCCTGAAATTAAGACAACCTCACTATTAGGCCATTTTATCTATCACAAGTGTCTCAATAGGGCCACTTCTTTTTAATTTTCTGGTTTACGAGACCGGCGACCGTATTTTTATTAAAATTGAAAAAAAAAAAAATCGATTTTGCCGTTTTTATTTTTGCCGATGGTCGAGAAAGTGCGAGTACGAAAAATAAAATTGAGACTGAATTTCGCGCTATAAACGACATCGGCAATTTCCGTCGTCACAGACATCAGCGAATGTGAATCTAACGAATCTCATTGGCTGGTTCGTATGTTGACGAATCGGGGCGAGAATCCAGCATGGCTGCGACAGGGAGTGGAAATTATTTTCAGTTGTCTTTGACAAAATCGGAGCCTGGTGGAACGTGTACAAAAAAATTCGTCAGAAGTGTCGAAGGAGAAGACGTTGGAGGTCTACTCTCGAGGAACATCACTTTCGAAAATGTTATGGTTGGTACAGTAGACTCCACGAAATCGGGTATCGGCTATAAGAATATATCGGCAAATGGGGTACGATTTTCGAACACAAAACCATTTCCTTTATAAGCAATGTAAATTTTATCGGCCATACGGGTATCGGATAAGAAAATATATCGCCAAATCGAATAGAAAATTTGCAATTTTTTGGCCAGAACTGATTGAAATCAAATATTTTCATCGCCTGTTTACAGGAAATGACACCGGAAGTACCGTTTATCGTCCGTATCAAAGCCTATGACACCCTTATTATTTGTCTATTGTCAGCTGATAAATCCAAATAAATATTTTGACAGCGATGAACAGGGACAGTGAAGCCTCCAGGCAAACAAACTGTAACCTGTCACCTCTTTTAAACAGCTTATTCAATCAGGCATTAAAAATCTGTTACAAATACACAGCAGCCTAGGACTATCCGTTATCGAGACGTTATTGGTACATGTACTTACAATAATCCATGTTTAAATTCCATTGTCTCTTTAATTATCGCATAAATTAATCCGCACAATTCAGAAACAAACAAAAAGTAATTTCTCAATTATGTTTAAAAACACTCATAGAATTTTGTACATTTCTTTGATCTGCCTTCCATGTTAATTTCATACGGAGACTGAATTTGATTTGACAGTCAGTATGGAGGTAAACATTGATACCAACCATCAATAAAATGCAACTTCAAAGGAAATTGTCGGCTCGTATCAAGACTGTGTTTTTTTTGTCGGCTCTGCTTTGAAATCGTTTGATCTACAAAACTGTGTACGTGACATTTCACATTTTTAGCTGGGTTAAATTGGTTGATGATGCAATAATAATGAAATATGATACTTGAGATAAAATGGGGATGCAATTTATTATGGAATATGTTCGCATTGGTTAGTGTTTTAATACTTATTTCACATTCACGTTGTAAATGTTGCGGTAGCATAATATAATTTGAAACTTCGATTTTGTAGCAGAACATGACAGAAGGGTCTGTTAATCAATAAATAAACATATAAAATATTGCATATTTATCCAGAACACGATCTATCTGACCTCCCTTGTCAACAAATATATGCAGATTTCATGATGAATACGATTACCGGCCAATCGGGTACTCCGGGCAATAGAATATTTTTAGCTGACAATTTGTGTATTCGATTTGCTGGAGTCTATTGTAATAGGTTGTTGACATCTTGTTAACATCATGTAAATTCGCGACATGAAATTATTGATTCTGAGACCCACCGATATAGTCTGATAAATTGTAATGTATAAACGGTGTTTAAGCAGCTGGAAATCAAATGTTTGTTAACATGTCAGGGCACTTGTTTGGCCGTTTTTGGGGCCGAATATGGGCCCCATTCCCCTCTCAAAATAGTATGTTTTTTCCCCTATCTCAGGAAAATATTCCCCTTGAAAATCTAAAACAAAGAATTGAATGGGACTCCCGAAAATGCATGTAACTAAAATTGCTTTATTTGTAAGTCTAGTCACAAAATTATACTAGCTATTAAAAACAGAGGTAGAACAGAATGTTGTGAGTAAGTGTGACACTTCAAAGTCAAACATACGTATGTGACTTCAAATTCCCCTTTTTGTCTTAAAAAGACTCAAAATTCCCCTTTATGAGGGTATGGGTACCTGTCACCAAAAGTTGTCTAGTGCTCTGCATGTATATGTGGTCTGATATTAAAATTTATTTTTATTTTTATTTCGACTTGCCGGTGAACATTTTTTTGAAAATTTTTCGTAAACCAGAAAATAAAAAAGAAGTGGCCTAGAGGGGCTTTACTGCCAGTTAATTTTTCACCAAGAAACATTACAATAACTTTAACCATTTTTAAAGTTAGAAACTTGCTATTCAAACCATGCAGACTGTTAATGGTTGATTTATATAGTCAATTCATTTAGATAATGTCTCTCTTAAACTTGTGGATAGAAAACCACAAAGAATTGGGAATTCATTCCAGAATTTCAGTGGGACAATGGTTAAATGAGGGGGTACAAAATATGCAAGAGCATATACAATGTAGTTATGTGCCCAGCAAATAACTTTTCTATCTTACCAGACTTATGAACGACCACTGAACCCTTCTACTAGAACATTAAATCCAAATGGTAAATAGAGGTAAGCCCAAATGCACTTCAGGTAAAGTTGGAGGGGAAGGATTTTAATAAAACAGAAAAAATTACGATCTTCACATGAAACAGCTGGACAAATAAATTTGAAAATAATTAAGTTTAGAAGCAATACATTCTGTTTAACAACTTTTAAATTTTCCCTTTCTTGTCGCTTCATATATGATTTGTTAACAAATAAATATGTTCAAAAATGCTAGAACTGAGAAATCTATACAAATTCAATCTGTTTTCTGAAAACCTACCAGCCATAGTTTAGTAGGCATGGACACTTTGCCACGACCTTCATACATCCATCCATGATACATGAGCAGCAGTTTGAGCACGTATTTCAGGAAGAGAATTATACCGAGCCATAACAGGGTAGAGAACACAAGGCAGCTTCCATACAAACCCACCGTCTCCGATGCAGTGTACAAGCTGAAATCCACAATAGGAATATTAGAAATAAATTCATTGGTATTTATCAGCAGCTAGTGCAAGCACTTTACTGTCGAAGAGTAGGAAGACGTGTTTTTAACTATTTTCTAGTTATTGTAGCAGTGAAAATCTGGGGTATTTGCAATAAGTAACAGTAAATAGTTATGATTTTTTACTTTTGAAGTAATCAGCTGTAATGACTTCAGATGAAAAATCTAATTACAACAACTGAAATATAATCGTTAATCAAGAAACTCTGTATGTCCAGATTAATATATTTCAAGTATTTTAATTCTTTACTCCAAAGATACACCTTTTTTGCAGGGGAAAACTGTGTAGATCCAGATCAGCTGGCACATACATGTACTGCACTTTTTGATTAATCAGGTTTTTTTACCAATATGTGACTAGGGCAGATCCTTATCAGACAAGATTAATCAGGTTTTTTGTACCAATATGTGACTAGTGCAGATCCTTATCAGACACCACAGATACCGGCTGATCTGGATCTACACTGGTAGCACAAGCAAAGTAATTGTAATTTAATTACAGGACACTGAAAACATGAACAGTGTCAACATACAAGACCTTGCGGACACAATCTCTCAATACTAGTTTGTCAACAAAGCAGAACAGGCAGCTTTTAGAAAATCATTTATTTTTATAAACATTTATAAATATGATTTTTGGAAAAATAGATTAATTCACTAACTTTGAAAACTGATGAAACCATCTTATTGCAGGTTTTTTTAGGGATTGGGGATGCGGCCCTAGCCTCTCAAGAGGGGAAAATTCGCGCATGTTTTTCCAGTTTTGGGGAAAATGATTAATCTCTTATCAAATCTTAGGAAAATACATATGTAATAATTATACACATTAAAACAAGCGAACAAAACTTTTGTTCTTCATAATATATTAAAAGTGACATTTCCATGATGGGTACTGTTAAAAAACAACCTGTTTTTCCAACATGTATTACTAGTAATGACATTGCCTGTCAAATGGCTTAATAATTTACCTAACAGTGTCATTGGGGATTCTAATGCCAGTTATTGCCAATGCCAGTAATTGCCAAAGAACTATTGGTATTTCAGTTTCAGTGGATTCTAATCCTAATTTTGTTTACCCCTGTAAAAAAATGCCTTGCAAGTTTTTAACTTTTCACCGGTAATGTCTGCACCAGACCAGACCATCTAACTGACTAGACTGGTGTGCAAAGAGTCAAATCTTTGCTGTGCAAGAGTCTATCATCACTACAGTTATCTTGAATTCGGTCTGGTCTGGTACGGACGATACAGGTGTAATGTTAAAAACTTGCTCATCAAATTTTTACAGTTAAAAAAAATAGAGAATGACACGATTTTAACAATTCATTTACACCAGTAAAGTTTCTGAACTCCAAAATGGATTGTTTTTGTATTGAAATTGTCTTTTTCACACATCTTTGACTGTTTTTGATGGGGAAATTCGATTAAAGTGGGGAAATTTTCATCTTGGAAAGGGGAAAAAAGGTATCTATTTTTCCTGGGGATGACGCCATATTTCGGCGTCTGTTATATAAGGAAAAAAAAACCTGTCTTGTAATGCGGATCCATGTTGATGGATCTACTTTTACACAAAATTTATGCAAATAAAACCCACACAAATAATAATCTGGCTCATTTAATTTTTTTTTCAGTTGAAATTATCTCACACCCAGTACAATGAATTTTACATCTCAATGCTTTGTGAGCCATGTGTTAAAGCACTTTATGCAAAGTTGTTACTCGAGTACACAACCTACAGCTCCACCATACTTACCCAGGAATGTGGTTCTGTATCCATCCTATGATGCCAAACGATGGGTCAACATTGGCCAGGCGTAGGGACAAGATGAGCACTGTCACAAACAGCCAGCTCGTAGGGGATCCTGGGTACGTGCCAGCTTTTACTTTATTCTGAAATAATATGTTACAAATACAGAAAATTGAGATTAGTCTCCCTTCCGGTGTGTTTACCCTTAAGTCAGTCGGTGGAGAAAGCTGGGATTTATCATAGAAGCATTCAAGTATAATAGCTGTGAATAATTCAACTTTGTCATGGACAATATTCTGCTTTTCTATGCAAACTTCTTGACAAGATTGTAACCCACATTAACAAGCAAACTGATGTAAGACCTGTGACCAAGTCTATAATAAATGTTTATCCATAACCTCTATGCACTTGACTTTGCATAATATAATTATTAATGACCCTGACAAATGAAGCTAAGTAATACATCTGTCCTTCATCAAAATGTCAACAACCAGTTATTACAGGTGTCCTTCTTGTTTATGGCTTAAGGCCAATTATACTAACCAGTCAAAGTAGTGAAAGTACTGATTATAGATTGAATAAAACACAATTATTAATGTTATCAAAAATAAATCACATATCTAAGTATCAAAAATAAATAGAACTTTCATTCAAGTGGTTTTAAAACTATCATAGAAACAAACATTAATTTGAAAATTGAAGCAAATTTTAAGCTTATGCAAATGTACAAGCCACTTTTTGATTTCATCACAGCTTGTATATGGCATTCTTCCCACCCCACCTAAGAAAATTGATTTTGTCTTAAAAGTCAACTCTGGAGGAAAGCTGTTGATGTAATTTGCAGCTGTTAGTGGCAAGCTACTGTTCTAAGCCTGCAGTTCTACTACTTTCATGTTTGGAAAATGACAGGAAATCCTCCAAATACTTATTGACATATAAACTGTAAGAAGTTTGTTAACTGTGAGACAGTTTTCCGATTTTATTATTCTGTTGCACTTTTTATAAGATTTAATGTTTGTTGATGTTTGCATAATGTTTAAATTTTTAGACTATGGAATATTTAACAGTCACAGTTTCACTCAATTTCTTTTAGTTACAATATTTAAAAGTGTCACACAATCAATTTCAAGTCAATTGTGGAACAACTAAATTTTCCCAATGTTGTCAACATTATGCAAAACATGTTGGCTGTTTCAACACTTCTTTTATAATGTACTATACTCCAACATACTTTAATCTAAATTTCAACTTTATAGATTGTTTTTGACCAGATGGTTGTCAAATGGTTTCAACCTCATTTTGAAACATCTTAATTAATTTTTGTGGTCTACAATACAAGCTCTGAACATACTTTTACTATTTTTTCTTTTGACAAAACAAACATATTTTAGTCCTGATAAAGCTTTTAACTTACAATACAGGTCCTAAGGTTATAAAACTGAGAATAGAAACCAGTCTCAAATCTCAAGCATCTGATCGGCTGAAATGGGGACTGGTTGCCATTTCAGTTTATAACGTTGAGGCCAGATCACAGAAAAACAAAGAGGGCCAAAACAAGTTAATATCAAGGAGAATCTGCTAGTAACAATTTCGCATGGATATAAATTTTCACATTTTAATTTCTTATTGGGTAAAATATATATAACAGTTTGCTGAGGTTTTATTTTATTTCTAATTGCTAATATTTTATTTCATGCTCTATTTCTAACACAAAATAAATTAAAATAAAACCTTGTGGCCTGTGTGAATAAATGAAAATTAAACCTGCTAGAAATATATATGATGGTACCAGTGTATACATAAGAACATAACAATGATGACATGTGAATATCCTACAGCTCACATAAAACCTCATTTTAACAATGGATAAGGTTATTTTCAATCCTACAGGAATAATTAAGTTTAACTACTGCATTAATGTTTAATCATGTAATTTAATGTCATAAAGTGACAGTTATACAGTATACAGCAAAAATACTTGCATTCTTATTGAAGCTCTCTGTCTGCCAGATTTATAAACTCATTTTACTTTAGTTCTCAAAAAAGGATGTTGTTTAAATTAATTGACAAAAAAGTGTGTATTCACAGGGGTTTCATTTGACCCGGGAGCTTACCCTTTGAGTCTTGAAATTTCCAAAAAGCTTCATTTAGACCCCTTCAATTTTAGGTGAAGAGTGATTTTTTTCCTTGAATTAGGGATATTTTGGCTATTCATTGGCTGATTCTCTAAAAAATGTTATGAAAATAACCATTCAGATTCAGCAGCTATTGGAAACTCTGAGACACAGATCAGACTGTTTAGTCTAAAGCTCTTCAAACTTTAATAAATTAAGAACCAAGACAATGCCCTACCTTAGCTCTTCCAAGGCGTTTCTTCCAGGAATGGATACCACTATTCCAAACAGCTTTTAATGCATCATGATTCAGGTTGACATCAACTCCCTCATGTGTAACTTGAAACGAGAATGCCACTGCAGAGTGGGCCTCCGCCATGCTGATTTAACAACAGTCAACCAACCAGAACCTGGAAGCAGAAGTACATGTAAATAAAAACCAAGTTGCACAAGATGAAGTATAGAACATAGAAGCATGTCAACTTATATATTACACCATTTTTAGTGTTAAACATATTACTGAACACAAACAAACATGATTGTCTGGTTATCATGTGTACAGAAGGTTTTTAACCCTTTACTCAATAAATGTTTTTTACACTTGTATGACCAGTGTAAATCAAGATCAACTCACAGGTGTTCGGCATGTTGGACCCAGTCAAACCCCCTTTTCCCTTGAAGAAAAAAAAGCTCTACAGAAAATTTTTTTTTTCTTGATATATATATTTTAACAAGGTAGATATCTTCACTATTGAAAAATGCATATCTATCTGCTTTGAGCCCCCTAACTCTTTGAAATACTGCTCAATTGTCACAAACTATGGCTCATATTTCGTGGGATAGATGTATTAGCACATACCATCACAGAAATCATTTACTTTCCGTGGAATTCGGTAGCTAACACATCGCTAACTCGAAAAATGCTTTGGTCGGCTCTCGTCAGACCGATCCGTAATGGCAAAATTTACATCAGTAAAACCATATATCGACATGGCTTTACGTACGAACTATGCACTCTTTCGAAGAAATACAATGTATTGGTTCACTCACCAGACCGCAATACCGTTGTTTTTGCGTGAACTTTGCAGGATTGCAATAAATTTATCATCGTATTTTGGTTGAACTAAAATTCAGCCACATCATCTAGACGCTTGAAAAGGTGAAGGTCGTGGAGGTGTGTCTCATTTGGATAACGGGAAGAGACGGAATGTCAAGGACGTTTTGCAAGCGCTTGAAATGACAAAGATCAATGAACACTACAAGATATAATTCCTGAAATAACGGCTGCGCTGCTTACAGGAAGCGAAAATCCATCATTCAACTGATAGTAAGTGAACATATACATTGCATTTCTTCGAAAGAATGCATAGTTCGTACTTAAAGCCATGCCGATATATGGTTTTACTGATGTAAATTTGGCCATTACGGATCGGTCTGACGAGAGCCGACCAAAGCGTTTCTCGAGTTAGCGATGTGTTTGCTACCGAATTCCACGGAAAGTAAATGATTTCTGTGATGGTATGTGCTAATACATCTATCCAACGAAACATGAGTCATAGTTTGTGACAATCGAGCAGTATTTCAACGAGTTACAGGGCTCAAAGCAGATAGATATGCATTTTCAATAGTGAAGATATCTACCTTGTTAAAATATATATATCAAGAAAAAAAAATTTCTGTAGAGCTTTTTTTTCTTCAAGGGAGGGTAGTAGTGTGAGGGAAAGGGGGTTTGACTGGGTCCAACATGCCAAACACCTGTGGATCAACTGTGTCAGCTGTGCCATCTGACCTGGATTTGTACTGGTCACACCATAGTCAGAAATAACCAAATGAAACAAACAGCGTAGATCCTGATCAAATGGCTGTTATGGATTTCTGTAGCAAATAAATCTGCACTATTAAGAAACACATACACAAAATACAGAGCTGTCAATACAAGAAAATTTGATATATTACATTTGAAAACCACTAGTTAAAAACTTGCAAAAATGTCTCTTTTCGCAAGAAAGCACAAAAATTCATTTCCATTAAATAAATGCATTGAATGTACCAACCATGATTGTAACCAGTTAAATCCTGTATAATGTAAGTTCAAATTGGTAATGGGTTACTGTTTAAGCCTACTATGTAAACAGTCACTACAAAATTTAATATCCAAGCTTTATTTCCTGGTGTAAATTTTATACTTAATTTAGAGGGCATATAAATTATATTACATTAGTTTCTTTGAAGTAGATTGAGCTGTCAACTGCATTTCTTGATAAGTACATGTTATACAGTTATTTGGTTTCTTGTCAGGGAATGTGAGGATATATTGCCGGTCTGGGTGTCATATTACCCGAGCCGCAGTTGAGGGATAATATGACACCCAGACCGGCAATATATCCTCACATACCCTTTCAAGGAACCAAATAATTGTTTTATTATACTGCAAAGACTTTTTCAGACAAAATTAATTAGAAAACATCGATTTTTCATTTATTTCGCTTATTTAATGCCGAACGGCTTGATTCCCCTCTGAGAACCTCAATAATTACATGTCTGACGTCATTATTTTACCTGCATGACGTCACTTCTATAGAAATTGAATGGACTATCGATTTGGTATTGATTTACAAAATTTAAGAATAATCCGATCGTTTTCAACGTTAAAAACATAACATATATATTTTCTGTAACAATTTTAGTAATCCCTAAGCATGCCGCTTTATAATTTACAAGATCTGCTTCAAATTATGCATTTTACGGAAAATCAAAACAAAATGGCGGACGACAACAAAAGGTGGGAGGCCAGAGGGGGAAATTCGGGCACGTGCGTTCATATCTACAGCCGATCCGTAAATACTGATATACATCAACGGCAAATTATCCAATCAAATTCAAGCAAATTTCTTTGCAGTATAATAATATTATTTATTATAAATTATTGATTGTGTATATTCCTGTATAAGCATTATAAATCTTATGGTACCAGTTATTCCCTTCCATATAAGTTATAACTGCCTAACACATATAAAACAGACATTTTTACCTAGTACGCCTGTCATAATAAAGTCACACATGAATCAAAAAGATCTATTGCTAAATCTGATGACACTTGCAGTTTTCATCAAACTCAGGTAATTCTTTCCCTCACAAACAAAATTTAGAGAACCATTACTTCATTTTCTTATTGCAGTTATCAATACAGGGCATGATAAATTCAACGCCACAGCCTAACAGTTTAGGACAATTGGGCTACCAAAGTATTCTAAGGACTGTCTGCAGGGCAACATCAACATTCCTTAATAAGTAAACCAGTACACTGCAGCCCTGTTATATTGCAATCTGTTATATAGTGATAGCAAATATATTGCGCTTGGTCTGTGGATCCCAATTTTTTTTGTACATTTACAATGTATATATGTTTGTTCATTCTTCGTGGGTGTTAAAAAGAACAAATGATTAAATCAACATTGGCGACAAATTCAAGAAACACACGCTTTTTTTTTCGTGTCGTATGACATCATTATCGGCGAACATTATTTATTACATTTTTATGCCAGAGATTTTAAAGGCGACTTACAAGTTCACCAACAGATACAATTTATCATCAAATGTAAGAAAATAAATGAAAGGTTTTTGTTACAATTCTGTTGCTTCTAATTTGACATGAAACCCCCTTTGTGACAAACAATAGGTGCAAAAAACACCAAGCTGATACAGTACTGGCAGAAATCATTCACGAGACAAACAGCAAATTAGAGACATTTAATTAAAGCTGCTAACCATAATAGGAATTGAGCAGGAAATGTCAATACAGTTTATTGTTTTGACATTACCTGCTCATCAATATTTCAAGCTTGTTAACAACAGATGATGACGAACTAACATCCCCGATCTTGACTGACCAACAGACTGTCGAACTGTTGAAAGGACCGACACCGTTGGAAATTGATGATGGCGATCTTTGTTTGTACATAAATATTCTTTTTATTAAAAACAAATCTAAATTATATAAAAAGTTGTTTTAAAACATTTTTCCAGCACGGAACGTACTCCCTGATTTACCTGTAGATTTCACAACAGTTAATTATGCAACACTGCGATATACATGCATCTGACAGCAAAAACAAATGGATTCTCATTGTTTTAGGTGATTTTTTACTTATATGGCGCTTCGTTTATATCGCGGTTGGTGGGCTTGGACCCCCAGGTCCGCAATATAATGAAGTTGCAGTGTATTAAACAATTACACAAATCATATGTATACACAAGTGCACAGATGACCCGCACCCTTTTTTCATCACTTTGATAATATGAACCATACCCTGGAATCGGGAAATTTCATGTTATTTTGCCAAAATTTGGAAATTTTCTTGCATCATTGGGGCATTTTAAGTTTTACACAGAGTATTACTCAATAATTGTCAAAAATGTCTGTATTTATACATAAAAGAAACAAATGATGTCTTTTTAACCAACAAGCTATAATATTTTATCAATGAAATAACGCAGACAACACATGTTTTTTGACAGAAATTTTGGTATTAATCCAATTGGGAAATGTTCTTTTCTAATAGGAAAAAAAATAAATATTTGGTCATTGAAAACATGACCGATAATCAGCTATAAAATCAACAAAAAATCTGTGATGGAAATACTTTGCCAACCAAGTTGCAATGTGGCCTAATCATGACTCCACAGTTACTTTACCAGCATTCACCATCTGCTACTGTGCCAAACCATTATTTGACCAGCCTGAGTTTGGCTACGCCATCTATACACCGTGACACACCAGGGCCAAACTGGGAGTCACGAAATCAGCACCATAAAAACATCCCATGCTGCTTCAATAGTTTTATCTGGTGGTCTAATGTTGGAGAGATGGATCATGCAGAAAGAGCTATGGTGATGCCCCAGATCTCTCTGGAATAACCAGCAATGGTTTTGCTCCCAGTGAGGCCCGGTTATTAAAATCTTTACATCATACACAACATTTCTGCATCCAGGTCGATAATGATACAACATTTATTTCAACCTTAGCTGGTTGGTATTTTTAAACATAAATGAATTAAATTAAATGGTATGTTATTTAATATTTATATGGGTAATGCCATTTGTTTTCTGCTCTGTCTATAATCCTTACTTGTGTGAAAATTGGGTATGCGAGGATAAGGTTTGATAAACTTTAAGATGACGATGAGGTTGGAGCTAAGTTGATTTGTTTGTTTTCAATACAGCAGCTAGCTGCATTTAAATTGTGGCAGATTTGGGTTGGAAAGAGTAGCCTCGACCAGGATTCGTACCTTGGACCTCCGGCTTACCGTGCCATCGCTCTACCAATTGAGCTACCGAGGCCGCTGGTACGAAATCTACTACATTTCCTCCCCACTTATACGAGACATTTCCAAATTACTTGGAAATGTGCACGTTTCTGCCCAAGTTCAAGTTGAATACCCTACCAAACATGCTTCGCCTGAAAGAGCTCCAAGGGTAATCGCCTTGCCGACAACGCCAATGTGGCAGATTTGGGTTGGAAAGAGTAGCCTCGACCAGGATTCGAACCTCGGACCTCCGGCTTTCCGTGCCGTCGCTCTACCAATCGAGCTACCGAGGCCGCTGGTACGAAATCTACTACATTTCCTCCCCACTTATATGAGACATTTCCAAATTAGTTGGAAATGTGCCAATTCTGCCCAAGTTCGAGTCGAATACCCCAACCCAAATCTGCCACATTGGCGTTGTCGGCAGGGCGATTACCTTTGGAGCTCATTCGGGCGAAGCATGTTTGGCTGGGGTATTCGACTCGAACTTGGGCAGAAACATGCACATTTCCAAGTAATTTGGAAATGTCTCGTATAAGTGGGGAGGAAATGTAGTAGATTTCGTACCAGCCGCCTTGGTAGCTCAATTGGGAGAGCGACGGCACGGTAAGCCGGAGGTCCGAGGTTCGAATCCTGGTCAAAGCTACTCTTTCCAACCCAAATCTGCCACAAAATAAACTTAATTGCTTCTAGCAAGGATACAGCGGAAGGGCATTCCAGTTCTCGAACAAATTTTACATGTATGTATAATTTGTAGTTTGTTGTTGTGGGAACATGGGTGGGGGTAATGACATAAAAATAACACCAAAGGGGTGTTAAGTTGGCTTCAACAGGAATATCAACCAGTTCAGTCATGATCTGATAATAAAACAAAATATTAATAATGCATCTTTGGTCAAGACGTCGGGGATTGAATTGTTTTCTGTTAAAGCCGTAATTTTCATCTCTCCATCTCAGTTTCTGAACGAAAAACGGGGGACGAGAACTGATATTTGGGTACACCAGATGATCATTCTACCCGAACAAATTTGTTACATAAAAATGAATTAAATTCTATCTATAATTAGGAAATCGCAATCTTACCAAATACGCCAATAGGTGCAGAAAAAACTTGTCAGAACGTCCTGACTCCTGCGTTTGTTTGACAGATCACGTGATTTCCCGGTCAGGTATAAAACGCAGCTATTCACGCAGACTGCGCTAACGCAGACTGCGTTTTTGGGGTATAAAACGCAGCTCTGCAGCTTATGTTAAAGTATGGTAAATAGCTGGAAAACGCAGCCGGGCTGCATTTTGACATGTTATTTAAATGAAGTGTCTAAATAATGTTTTTTTTATTCGCTGTAAGTAATTTATGCAGATTGAACATAGATGAATTAATATAACGTTAGTAAAATATATGGTTAAAAAATACGTTTTCAATAGATTTATATCAATTTGCAGTTTTCAGTATTGATGTAAAATTATGTTTAGAGAACAATATACGTATGTTTAAAAATGTTGTTTGTTCCTATTGTTTGTCGGTTAATCAGACAATCGTGCATACATAATTAACGAGGTAATAAAAATGGGAAGAATATATCAAAGACGGAAATGCCTCAATTAGTTCAAAATTCGCAACTTTATAAAATAACGATAATTGCTATACAATAAAGCCAGTTGTGGATACCTAACAAATAAAAAAAAGTTGCAGTTTTTATTATTGGTGTGAACTTATTTTTAGAGAGTAATTTACGTTTATTATTTTCATCGTCGTTGTTTTAATCATTTTATAAAGAATCAAATTGTATTATATGGGCCAGTTTCGTACAAAAATAGGTACAAAAAACACTTAACAACATTGTTATATATTCTTAAAGTACACGTTTCATTATTTATTGTCGCAGCGCAATTTTTAAATAGTAACTTTGTTAGAGAAAGTTCATATATAAATGTTAATACTTAGGTTAGCCAAAAGCATGTGCTTGTCAATAGCTATTGCTTGTTGCAATTCTGCTAATCCAAATTTATTAACGATTAGAGCTGAATTTGTTGTTACGGTTTTCTTATAGTCAGGAAATAAAAATAATAAAATGTATTCCTGGTTAGGAAATATTTACATTTTTAGAATGTACTTTAATCCAAATTATAGCATGATAGTGGTTTGCAATATCAGATTGTTTAAAGCAGGACGCAAAGACAATTAAAACTCGATATTAGTTTTAAATTTATAATAAATATACATATATTGATATTTTTATCAGCAGCATTAAAGTTCTATAAGTATGCTTTACAAATTTGAAAATAATTAATAATTAAATGCAATTACAAAGTCAAAAATACAAAAACCATTGTATCGCCACCTGCTACCTATTTCCCTCAAAGCGTTAACCAAGGGACGAGTTGGCTCCGCTAACTCGTTAATTGGTCAATGCTGTAAGGCAAATCACATACACATGTCACTTAGATCCGCTTTGACTAATCAAATTATAATCAGATTTACACGTATACTGATTTCTGCAAAATAAAGCACGCGGTGTCAATAGAGTGATAGGAGATGTATATATTCAACATAATTTTATCAGAGTTACTGTCAGCAACTGAGTTATGTCAGCACACATCCTGAATTAAAAAGACTTTTTCAACTTTTAGATATTTCTTGTATTTATATTTATTATAAACACAACAGCAAATAATGGAAAACATATTTTCTAATAATTGATTGCGTATAATATTATTCTGTTTATTAAATAAATCAACAAAAAGATGACAAGTTGACAGAAATAAATACATATTCATATGTGATGATTAAAAATTTAAATCTTATTAATTTTGTGGTGGCTGCTTTCTTATTTTGTTATATTGCTGTAATCAAAACGTAAAATATTGACAGGGACATGTGTATTCTCAATAACCGGGATGTTTTTCACACATACCCAGAGACCAACGCTTTGTGTATAAGTTGTTTAATGATCAGATTAAACAGAAGCAAATGTGAAAGTTCCCGTTAAATCTTTTCTAATTAGATCTAAAAGTATATGGGTAATACGTAAACTGATTTATTTCATTTGTTGAAATTTTATTAAATAAAGCATGCTGCACGTTATATTAGAAGATACAAATACTGCCAAGTTGCACAGAGCGCCGAACAGCAATACAATTTTAAAGAGTTGAAGAAAACATACTTCGACAATAATGTTTACAGTTAATGAAATTTTTAAACCACCAATAAAGAGATGGCTTGCATCTCAGCTTTGAAGGAACTGCGCGTGTGGCTGCGTGCGTTGAAACCGCTGTCAGCGCTGAGCTGCGGAAAAGGATGTTGGAGACGACTTCCAGAGCAACGCCTGTGACGTCTCCAGCACCATCGGTACCGTCATCTGTCTTGCCAGCTTCGATGCAGACAGCACAGAGGCAGCTTTCAGTGACGCCCTAAAAACGTACTCCCGCGCCTACAAATTATATCTGTCAACAAAAGCATTGAATTCAAAACTTGTTTATTACATGTACATTAAATCATTACAAGTATCTCCTTCGATAAACCCATTTTGTTTACTGTTTAATATTAAAAAAAACTATCATTATTGTTTCGACAAATTAATGTGCATATAAAGATATCTATCTGCATTTAATAAAATGTTTTCGGACGGTACACTTTTAACATTTTCCCAATTAATTTATGTTATTTGCCGCATTTGCGGCGCTTCAAAATTGTTATCACTTGGCGTCCCTAATTAAGTTATTACTGAGTTTGATACGCCCATTAAATATAATTTTAACCATAATTATTCTTAACATATATCCGTAGTACAATTTTATATTAAGACTGATTCAAATGAATATTTTTTTAATTTTAAACATCACCATTGCAAACAAATTCATTTACATGTATAGTGAATGTATAGTCAATTTTAAAATCAGTTTCGGCATACAATATATCTCGGCATTTGTTATAAAACTTAAGTTAAAAAACTAAACTTTGTAAAGAAATCATTGTATTCTAGCAGTGTTACTCTAAATTAGACTATTGTTGATAGAACACACTGATTTCTTAATAAAATATCGATTCTTTACTCAAGTTTTATCAAATTGCCGAAAGTGATTGAATGCCGAAACTGATTTATTGACGGTATGAACATTACCGTAATTGCACCAGATCATCGGGAAATATTTAATTGCAATTGTTGTTTTGTTTGTTTTACTACATTTGTTTATATTAATTGCATTTATTTATCTTCTTGTGTTTGCCTACTACTTTTAAAAAGTGTTTTCGACTGTTATGTATATTTTAATGCTGCCTTATTGTTAAGATTTGTTGCACGATTATTAAATATTTTCAACTGTTTGGTATATGTTAATACTGTTACAAGATTTGCAGCATGAAGTTATTAAATATTTTCAATAATTTTGCCATATTTATCTTTATTTGTCAATTGTATATAGTTTTAAATTATCTAATATAGTCCAACAATATTGACCTGGCACTCTTGCATTTGACCCCATATTCGTTAATTTTCGTAAATGTTACTATCGGTAGTCCGGCATCTATTCCAATACTCCACACATCACTGAGGTGTAAATTGATTAATATATCGGTGTTTTCGCTGATACCCGTGTTTATTCAATGACCTTTACGAAAATTAATGAAGTGCCAGGTCAATATTGTTGGACAATACCGTTTTGGATGGATAACATCTTCAACAGACAATGGTTCACACCTTCCGCCCATATGTTTATATAAGGCTGCGTTCAGAGCTGCGTTTTCCCTATATGTTTATATTGGCTGCGTTTTCTGGCTGCGTTTTATACCCTACCTGATTTCCCTTTGTATAAGGATAAAGTCTTTACTTTACGAGCCAGGCGGAAAAATAGACTCATTCGCAACGAGACATGGCCATTTTAAAGATTAGAATACAGCTTCAAAATATATTTTGATATATAGATATCGTTGATAGCATTAACTATAAAATGTTAAATACGCATATAAAATAGACACAAGTCAGATAGTACAGTCGGTCACCAAACATAACAAATAATCAAGACATCGCATTTTCGGTTTAATCGAACCTATTTATTGTCAATAGTTCTACCTTGCCCTGATTTGAGCTACTGTAACCAATTACGTCATTTAAAGACTGTTACTTGAAACTGTAAGGGGAAGTAACCACTGCGGGGAGTTTGAAAGTTTGCCTTTAAATTTGCTTTTATGACGTCGTGACGTCACGTTATTAACAAATGTTTTTTACACCATTTCAAGCAATCTTTCTGTCAAATTTACACATTTTTGTTCCAGATTGAAATATATTTCACTCGTGTTCCGGAATAACGTATTTTCATTCGTGGCTTCGCCAACCGGAGCTCACTCAGTGAAATATATTTCTATCTTACAATGGTTAAAACAAATGTTCTCTATATATTTTATAATACTGCGTACTGCTTAGCCGGGAAAATGCAAGTTATGCCCTCGCCGCCTAGCCCCGGGTTGAGCGCAACTCAATACACCAGTAAACAGTAATATCCTGATCTATCCCAAACGATGGTATGCATATTGCGGTGAACATGGAATGTGCAACGCAGTTTATCTTCAGAATAACACCAATTTATGATCAGCCGCATGGCCCGCAGATAAAATAGTTTGCCCTAAACTCGAAAACAATGGGCGGATCTGAAAAAAAAATGTAATTTTGACAGGGGATCTGAGAATATAAATCCTGAATATCACAGAAAACGCCAAAGGCAAACATTAAAAACTAGGAAGTGTATCTACGGTGATTGAACAATATCCTGATCTATACTGTCTGGGATATTGAAATCACCCATCGTAAAAGTGGTCGAAATATTAAAACAAAAGTAATGTTAAATGTACTGTAAACATACATAGGTATCGTGCTCAACGGACCTTCAAAGGACGTAACTGATAACAGCAATTATTGAATGTAAGGGGAGACGTTTTATTATATATATATCCCAACCTAGTCTCAATAATTCGACTGCAAGCACAGACCCATTATCATACTGACTTTTTACAGATGCCTGTCCTTTACGTCTCAAGTAGTTACGATCAAAACTGTAGTGGAAATCGACCCGATTTAAATTCTGTTATTTATCGATAAACGTGAGTCCGGTAAACTTTCAGCGCGGAAATCGAAATTTGTTGACATGGGTGGAGGTTTAAAAGAGTTTTGCATAAAAAACGAAACCGGAATTTTTCACAGTTATTTTAGAGAAAATTGACAGGTATGCTATCAAAATTAGCAAATTATAACAAGCGTATTCGCCAAAAACGATGTGTGGTAAGTTATACTGGTGTTAATAAATTACAAAAAATGTTTCATAAATTGATTGTGATATAATCTACTCGAAACCTTAAAATCAATTTAAACACAATTAATCTTTACATAAGAAAAGTCTTTCGTTACATGAATTTTAAATGGCCCGTTATGTTTTCATAATTCATATTTTATATTAATCTGAATATGGTCTGTACGGTCTACAATTCTGTACATTATGTTTTTAGCTGTACATTTTATATTCTTTATCAATCTAAAGATGGTTCGTAGTGTGTATATATCTGGTCTATTATGTCTTATAGATGGTCCGTTATGTCTTTTGGATGGTCCGTAATGTCTATAAATCTGGTCCGTTATGTCTTTTTGGTGGTCCGTCATGTCCTAAAATTTGGTTAGACTCTTTCACCGTCGTTATCAGAAAATAAACGACTGTTGTAAACCAAAAACAAGAGGCCTCTGATTGGCTGCTGGATTACGTCACGCCTGCTTTCTGTATCTATTTTAAAATTTTCTCTCCAGCTTCTTATCAACTAGGCCTATTGCTCATTACAATAATTCATCATAACACTTGACGTGAATAACAGAATAACGAGTAAATATAAACCATTTGTGATAAAGAAAAGAATAGGTACAGCTTATACTTTATTAAACCAGCATCTAGAAGGTTTAAATGTCGCCCTGAACGACAGGATATGGCAAACATTGTAAAGCATTTGTGCAACTCAAATGGTTAACATTTAAACCCCCGATGCACTACACCAGCAGTTATTACAAGCGTCGTAACAATACAGATAGCCTACATATTTCAGCATAATATCCATTCCAAACATATGAATGGCAATAAAACAGTGACCGACATTGAAGTGGCATCAAATTGCTATCAGCAACCCTGCTGGGATGATGGTAAACATACATCTTGTAATATGACTCCGAGTTCGTTGTAATTTTAAATCTAACTGGTGTTGTTAATCTCCAGCAGCAGAATGTACTTTACTTGCAAGCGTGGGGAATACCGCCTATATTTAAACCTCCAGGAAAGATAACTGAAGCTCGCTAAGGATTCTCTGGCGGCTATAGCATCCAGACAAAATTGGTTTACTACTGTCGTTGTCTGATGAAATACAGACATGCGCAGTGAAACAGTCAAAAAATTTGGTCCGTTATGTCTGGTCCGTAATGGTCATGGTCCGTAATGTCCCAATACCCACTGCACAATGAGATGACAACGACATTTTATAATTGGTTGACAGCAGCGGTGCATGGAGGTTTAGGTAGGCTTACGAGATTACGGAATTGTAATTTTCTTGTCAGAAAAAGATCACAGCATATAGATGTATACTAACCACTGACCGACCTTAACATTGGTAATTCAGATAAGAAATAATGAGACCATGGCTATGCCCTGCTATGCCTAAGTCCAGAGATATTTGACTTTCTGATTAAAGTGATTTAGAACTATTAACTACTGTACTTTCGGTTTGACCAACAAACAGGTCTGCGGAGTGTAAAGTAGGGTTTTTTAACATGTCACACCATGATGATGGTGAAAATAAGTTTACACTGGTTTGAGCTATCATCAGAAAACTTGGTTTTTAAGTCGCCTAATTTTCATTTCAGTGTGGTCAAAGACACTGCATTTTTACGAAAAATAGAAATTCCTTGTCCAGGATTGGGAGTTAGGCCGGTATTCCATAGTTCTGTGATGCGTGATCCATGTCCCCATCCGTGTCCGCGATTTTTCACTCACCAAAGATATTGTTGGGTATATTCCAAACCTCCGTGTCCGTCTGACACAGAACGGACACGAAGGTATGGAATATACCCAGCGATATCTTTGGTGATGGATGCAGAAGCGGATACGGAAACGGAATACACATCACAGAACTATAGAATACTAGCCTTACCTTCACAATTCAGACTGGTTTTACACATAATACGTAGCTGGGTTATAGTATTACTAATACTATAACCCAGTATGTAGGTAGTCTCAATAATTCGACTGCAAGCACAGACCCATTATCATACGGACGTTTTCGTTGTCTGTCCTTTACGTCTCAGACAAGCAGTTACGATCAAAACTGTGGTGGAAATCGACCCGATTTAAATTCTTTTTTTTTCACTCCCACATGAAAATTTCAACACTGTTATGTCAGATATCGTTATAAAACATAAATAATGATAAAAGAAACAATAAAATGAACGAATAATCCACAAAATAACTTGTTAAACCTACCACAGCATATGCCGTTTACACGGTGAAAATTATCGATAAACGCGAGTCAGATAAACTTTATGCGGTGTGATCGACATGGGTGGAGGTTTAAAACAGTTTTGCATAAAAAACGAAAACGTTACTTATAAAGGATTACATATATTGATTCTACTTGAATGTGGCTTCTCATGTATGTATTTAAAAAAATAAATAAATATGGTTTAAGATGCTTTATGAAGCCGGCAAAAGATTGAAAAGTTGCGATTCATTTTCCGATTAGCTGCATATAGAAATAGAAGGAAAATTTTCCGCATTGATTTGAATAGTGACTGGGTTGTGCGCGAAGAGCAACCATCGTATATATAGAAAAGCTCTTGTTGCGCACAAATAGTTGGGCTAAGTATGAAGGTAGCCTGTGTTGAGACCAGGCTTTGTATGGGTTGCCAAATGGTAGAGCGTTGGACTTAAGATCTGGAGACGGCTGTGAATCCAGCCTCGGATAAGATTCTTCTGGAGTTTCTCCAATCCACATTTGGCGCAAGTACTGGTTTCAACCCAGGAAGCAGTCATCGAGCCTGATCAATAAAAGTTGGAATAATTTGTTGCACAATCACTGTAAAATAATGAAATTTTAACTAATGTTATTGTTACCTTAAATAAGAATTCATTGATTGAACAGTAACAGTGCCAAAGATTAAAAAAGAGTTTGCAGACCAGGCTTAAATTCAAGCATCTGTGCCCAGGGTTATAAAACTGAGAATGGAAACCAGTCTCAATCTCAAGCATCCAACTGGCTGATATTGCGACTGTTCACCATTTCTAATAATTAGGTGCTTAAGACCAGAGACTGGTTTCCAATCTTAGTTTTATAAGCTTCATTCCTGTTTGGTTAAAATGGAGACAGGCCTCTATTTTAGCCAATCAGCCAATTTGAATCTGGACTCCATTTCGGTTTTATAACCTCTGGACCTGGATTCTGGTGAGCAGTCGTTAACAAACTAATGGGACATGTGAGCAATTGTAACCAAACTAAGGACAGGTGAGCAATTGTTACTAAACTTAGGACAGGTAAGCAGTCTTTACCAAACTTAGGACATGTGAGCAATTGTTACCAAACTTAGAACAGGACCGGTGAGCAGTCATAACAAAACTTAAGACAGGTGAGCAGTCTTTAGCTAACTTGGTACAGATGAGCAGTCTTTACCAAACTTAGGACAGATGAGCAGTTGTTACCAAACTTAGGACAGGTGAGCAGTCAATGCAAACCTTAGGACAGGTAAGCAGTCATAACCAAACTTAGAACAGGTAAGGAGTCATTACCAAACATGGGACAGATGAGCTGTCTTTACCAAAATTTAGACAGGTGAGCAGTCTTTACCAAATCAACCAGTCTCCATTTCAGCCAATAAGATGCTTGAGATTTGCAAAGGTTTTCCAAACTCAATTTAATAATTTTCAGCCCTGTTTCCTAAATTGTTCAATACACCATCAGCTGTTTCGTTTCACTGGATACAGGATACAGTTTGGTGTATCTGATTAATTTAAGATGTGAAATCAGTCATGCAGTGCATTTGATGATATTTTAAGTTAGGTGCAATCAGTGGGAAACCTGAATCATTTTACTTTAAAGTTGTACTTTTAAGGACAATTTATAGTGCTTGAAGAAGTACACACTTCTGATAACTATTTGCTGTATACAATTTGATGAGAATTTCTTGCTGATTAAGCTACATCTGGGTGTATTTTTGTGTTGACAAAATTAATGTAAGTAAGTAAACATCATTTTAATTTTTAAAATTCATTTTTATGTTCTAATATTCAAGAGAGATTTTGACACTTATGAACTGTTTTAAATATATTGAGACATTGTACTCCACATTAAAAGGGGTCACAGAAAATCTATGTTACTCTGCTGTAGACAAAATATTGTTGTAATCCAAATACTTTTTGAAATGTGTTTTTCTTCAATCACAACTGGAAGTTAAACATTAATTTGAAAGGTTCAGTATTTGATTCAAACACTTGTGAAGTTATTATTATTAAGGTTTTAGAACTGTAATATGCACTTTTGCAGATTTGGATTTTGTTGTTTTCATTTCCAAGTACATCCATTTAGACATCTAAACACGAGTTTAAAAAAACATTTACCGTGCGTAACTCGAGAAATTTAGTATTTTAGAAGGGGACCCTCTGTTTCGGAAAATGGGCTGTAAAATCAAACATACTAGAAGCTAAATTCATCTCTATTTCTTTGAAACCTTGTAAAATTTTGTAAAATAAAGGCTAATTGTTTAAGGACATCATATCTGAACAGGAAAAAACAAGCATTATGTTTAGAATTTATTTCTAACACTTTATAAATTGACTTTTTTAAAGTCTATCCCATCTTCGGAAATGCACATTTTTCCGATCTGCAAAAATTAAGCAAGTTTTTATCTGTGATTTTTGTGCATGTTTAATGCAGTAAAATAATTGTGTTAGACATTAAAATTATCTGCAATGTGTATAGAATCAAATAATTTTAAAAAAAGAGCACCTCACCGTCTTCGTTTTCATTTTATTGGCCTACAAAATAGGTACCTATGGAACAGACCAAACGGTTAAAAACCACAAAAACCAAAGGGCTTGGTTTAGGAATGGTGATTTTTTATACCCCCTCAAATTTTTTGAAAAACAAGGAATATGCAAGCAATCAGTTATGCTGGTTAAATTTTAACCTCAAAAAGTAATTTTGGCAACCGTAACCATAGCAACCAAAGCATTCTTTTAAAGGAAAAAATCATCATGCAAACACATAAACTTAGTTTTATAAGACAAGTATCACAAAATTACTGTTCAATTATAGAAACAATAAAATAGCAACATTTTCCTAAATGAAAGTACAGATTCCAATGTCATTTTAGTTTCATATCGTGATTCTGTTGCTGTATTATAAAAGAGTCAGTATTTTGTAATAATATCATTACAATATTTCAGTTTTCATGGCTACTAAATGAAGATGAAGAATAATAAAAATTATTTCCGAATTTTAAACCTATTGATTATACTATTTTCTCCAAAAATTTCCTCACAATAATTTAAAAAAAAAAAGAAGAAAAATGGAAAAAAAAGGTTCCTCTCCCGAGGATTGAACCGGGTCCGTCTTAAAGAACAGTCCTGAGCGTTACCATTACGCCACGGAGGATTGATCAAACCGGGCAATTTCATATAAGCTCTATTCATTACTGAGTGTTGTTCATCTATAGACTTATTTTGAGTATTTGTTATGAAAATATTTGTTTACTTTACATCAATTTTATATCCGCACTTTGTTATTATTTGATTTAGTTATTAATGACGTCATAATCGCGGAAACACCTAAAGAGTATACTCCTTTTACGAAAAATAGTATCAACCGGAAACGTACGAATCGGCGTTCGGAAAAAACGAATTAGTGACGGCATAAGTCGATGTTTGGCGGAAATATTCAAGTTCTAAAACCTTAAGTAAAATACATAATTTTACAGTTGACCCTTACCCTTTCCTCCATATATAGGCCTTTTAACGCATGTGTGACCAGTGTAGATCCAGATCAGCCGTCACATTCATGCCATCTGATCAGGATCTGCACTGGTCACATTTTGGTCAGAAATAACCTAACAAATCAAAAAGCGAACCGTTTAGATCCTGATCAGATGGCACGGATGTGCTGGCTGATCTGGATCTAAACTGTTCGCCCTAGCAAGTAAGGTGTATCTGTGGAGGAAAGTGTTAACCTTTACTCCATGAGAGATGGCTGTTATCCATGGACAAAGAGTGTAGATCAGCCAGTGCATCCCAGTCATCTTATAAGGATCTAGAATGTTCACTGATTTACAGTGAATTAGGTTTTTCTGACCAATAAGGGAACAGTGTAGATCCTGATCAGACTGCATGTATGTGCAAGCTGATCTGGATCTACACTTTTTGCATATGCAATAAATCCATTATTATGGATAAAAGGGTTACCAGGTAATTAAATTTGTTTTTTGGGCATAGAATTTTGTGCTTTTTGGTTTAAAGTCATTTTAAAGTTTTTTGTCAAACATTATTTTAGTTGGTTCTTAACCTGTTACTCTGTGAACATTATGCATTTTATCCCATGTGTGAACATTATAGATATAGATCAGCTGGTACATCCTTGCCATCTAATCAAGATCTGCACTGTTCCAACAGTACATATGTGCTGGCTAATCTGTATCTACACTGTTTGTCTATGAAATATTTGCGGTTACAATATTTGAATTTAATTTAGGGCTGTTCCAGGAAAAAAGGAGTGGGGGGGGGGGGGGGTTGGAACGGAACGGAACTTAAAAATGGGGGTACCACCAACACAATTATATTTATTTTCAAACAACACATTTGCTTCCATGAATCACCCCCCACCCCCCACCCATCAAATTTTAATTAATTTCAGTTCCACCCCCCTCACTCCTTTTTTCCTGGAACAGCCCTTACCAAATCCGTGCAAATAGGAGCCCATTGATATTAATAAATTCGCAGTTCTTCTTTTTACCAAATGTCTGTTATATTTCAACCAAACACTCGTTATTTTTCAGACTGTCGAACAGGCTGGCAGAACAGAAAATTGCTCAGCAAGCAGTATGTCAAACAAACACTAACTTTTAGCAGTCAGGTACCTTATTTCTGGCACAAAATGGAATTAAACTTACTGATATTAATCTTAGCAAGTTTTGCTGGCATTATTGTAAGCAGTGGTAAAGATTTGACGCTGGAGCCAGGTCATCTGAAGCAGTTTGGTCAAGGTGGGCCGAGTCAACCAGTACCTGAAATTGACTATTTTCCAGTTGCCAAAGAATTTTTTGAAAACTATGTTAAACCTTTAAAGCCAATTAAAATGAAAGGTGTGGCTAAGATGTCTGCAGCCTTTGGGAAGTGGAATGATGATTACTTTTTGGCGCAGGAAGATCCTTCCGATAGTAAAGTTACTGTAGAAACTGTTAAAAAAGAAAGCAGGCAACAAAAAGTGGATAAGATGTCATTCAAGGATTTTGTGAGAATATATAACCATACTGAACATTACATGGTGGATGGAGTTCCGGACTTTTTAAGGTTTGCTTGTTTGTTTATTATACCCCCGCATACAAAGTATAGGGGGTATATAGGAGTCATCATCTGGTTGGTTCGTTGGTTCGTTGGGCGGTCTGTTTGTGGCACTTACAGCGTCAACAGTTTTCAAGATATCGACTTGAAACTTTAAACATATGTTCGTGAGTACATTTGCGCGAACTATTTTTTTTCTCATGTGGATCAGTCCATTATTTTTCGGAGGGGAGCACGATTTAACAAAATCTTGTGACGCGAACTACTTCTACAGTTTTTAAGATATTGACTTGAAACTTGATACACATGTTCGGCATGAAGTCTAGATGTGCGTGACATATTTTTCGTGTGGATTAGTCCATTATTTTTTGCAGGGGACATGATTAAACAAAATCGTGTTATGCAAACTTCTAAATCTTGTGATGCGAACTACTTCTTCAGTTTTTAAGGTATTGACTTGAAACTTGAAAGATATGTTCGGCATGAAGTGTAGATGTGCGTGACATATTTTTCGTGTGGATCAGTCCATTATTTTTGCAGGGACGTGATTTAACAAAATAGTGTTATGCAAACTTCTACACTTACTACGTCAACAGTTTTCAAGATATCGACTTGATACTTTAAACATATGTTCGTGAGTACATTTGCGCAAATTTTTTTTTTCTCATCTGGATCAGTCCATTATTTTTCGGAGGGGAGCACAATTTAATAAAATCTTGTGACGCGAACTACTTCTACAGTTTTTAAGATATTGACTTGAAACTTGGTACATATGTTAGGCATGAAGTGTAGATGTGCGTGACATATTTTTCGTGTGGATTAGTCCATTATTTTTTGCAAGGGACATGATTTAACAAAATCCTGTTATGCAAACTTCTAGAGAATTTAAGATATAAGACTTTAAACTAAAATTGTATGTTCTGCATGAAGTGTGTATGTCAGCGACATATTTTTTGTGGATCAGTCCATTATTTTTTGCAGGTGAGCATTATTGAACAAAATCTTTTATTTAAAATCTTATGATGCAAACTACTTCTCCAGTTATCAAACTTTAAACATACGTTTGTGAGTAGATTTCCATGACATACCTTGTTTCATGTGGATCAGTCCATTATTTTTTAGCAGGGGAGCATGATTCAACAAAATCTTGTGACACGAACTACTTCTACAGTTTTTAAGATATTGACTTGAAACTTGATACATATGTTCAGCATGAAGTGTAGATGTGCGTGACATATTTTTCGTGTGGATCAGTCCATTATTTTTTGCAGGGGACATGATTTAACAAAATCATGTTATGCAAACTTCTACACTTACTATGTCAACAGTTTTCAAGATATCGACTTGAAACTTTAAACATATGTCTGTGAGTACATTTGCGCAAAATTTTTTTTCTCTCATGTAGATCAGTCCATTATTTTTCGGAGGGGAGCACGATTTAACAAAATCTTGTGACGCGAACTTCTTCTACAGTTTTTAAGATATTGACTTGAAACTTAATACATGTGTTCGGCATGAAGTGTAGATGTGCGTGACATTTTTTTTCGTGTGGATCAGTCCATTATTTTTGCAGGGGACATGATTTAACAAAATTGTGTTATGCAAACTTCTACAGTTTTCAAGATATAAGACTTCAAACTAAAATTTTATGTTCTGCCTGAAGTGCGCATGTAAGCGACATATTTTTTTGTGGATCATTCCATTATTTTTTGGAGGGGAGCATTATTTAACAAAATCTTTTATTTAAAATCTTTTGACGCGAACCACTTCTCCAGTTTTCAAACTTTAAACATAAGTTTGTGAGTAGATTTCCATGACATACTTTGTTTCATGTGGATCAGTCCATTATTTTTTAGCAGGGGAGTATGATTCAACAAAATCTTGTGACACGAACTACTTCTACAGTTTTTAACCAGGTTTTCTTTAGAAAAATCCTGGTTATTAGATTGGGGTATGTCGTTGGGCGGGCGGGCGGGCGTCAACATTTTGTGACTGTATTTTGACAAAGTTATGCCCCTTTTTCACTTAGAAATTTTGTGAAGTTTTTTGTGAAAGTTGTGTTTTTCTCAGTAACTGTTCAAGGTACAACTTTGAAACTTAACATAGTTGTCTGACATAACAATACCAATTATCAGGACAAGTTTCATAATCCCTGACTGTATTTTGACAAAGTTATGCCCCTTTTTCACTTAGAAATTTTGTGAAGTTTTTGTGAAAGTTGTGTTTTTCTCAGTAACCGTTCAAGGTACAACTTTGAAACTTAACATAGTTTTCTGACATATCAATACCAATTATCAGGACAAGTTTCATAATCTCTGACTGTATTTTGACAAAGTTATGCCCCTTTTTCACTTAGAAACTTTGTGAAGTTTTTTGTGAAAGTTGTATTTTTCTCAGTAACCGTTCAAGGTACAACTTTGAAACTTAACATAGTTGTTTCACATCACAGTACCAATTATCAGGTCAAGTTTCATAACCCCTGACTATGTTTTCCAAAAGTTATGCCCCTTTTTGACTTAGATTTTTGTTAAGTATTTTGTGAATGTTATCTGTTGATGCCAAGTTGCCTGTTGACGCTTAGCTTGGTTTGTGGGTAGCTTATATAAACAGGCAGCTTGAGATTGCTACCCAGGTGTCTGTGATAAAGGTCAAGGTCACTTGCTAAATATAGAAATTCAGCTTTCCCTCAATAACTAGAGTTTGCTTTTACCTCTGGATGCCAAACTTAGTATATGAGTAGCTGATATCAAAAGACAGCTTGGGATTGCCACAGGTATCTGTGATCAAGGTCAAGGTCACTGTTGCTAAAAATAGAAATTCAGTTTTCCCTCAATAACTTGAGTTTGCTTTGGTATATTTACGCTGAACTTAGTGTTGGTATCTAATATCAAGATGCAGCTTGAGATTGCTACCCAGGCGCCAGTGATAAAGCTCAAGGTCACTGTAGCTAAAAATAGAAATTCTGTTTCTGCTCAATAGCTTGAGTTTTCTTTGGCCTATTGACACCAAACTTGGTTTGTGGGTTGCTTATATCAAGACACTACTTAGGATTGATACCCATGTGTCTGTGATAAAGGTCTATGTCATTTTTGCTTAAAATAGAAATTTAGGTTTCTCCTTATTACTTGGGTTAGCTGTGATCTATTGACACCAAACTTTCTTTGGGTAGCTGATACCAAGACGCAACTTGGATTTCTACTCAGAAGTCTGTGATCAAGATCAAGGTCACTGTTGCTAAAAATAGAAGTTCACTTTCTTCATATCAGATATTTTCTTTACAAAAGTATAAGTATTAAATGAAAAAACTGGTTTTTGGCGCGGGGCGATGACTTTTTCTTGTTATTATTGATATGAAACTTTAAACATATGTTCGGCCTGAAGTGTAGATGTGCGTGACATATTTTTCGTGTGGATCAGAACATTATTTTTTGCAGGGGACATGATTTAACAAAATCGTGTTATGCAAACTTCTACAGTTTTCAAGATATCAACTTGAAACCAAAATTGTATGTTCTGCATGAAGTGTGTATGTCAGCGACATATTTTTAGCTCACCTGAGCCATAGGCTCATGGTGAGCTATTGTGACCCGTCTTTGTCCGGCGTCCGTCGTCCGTCGTCCGTCAACAATTTCCTTTAAACAACATCTCCTCTGAAACCACTTGATGGATTTTAACCAAATTTGTCCTGAAGCATCCTGGCACTGATGTCTACAAAAGTTGTTCAAATCATGACCATAGGGTCAAGGTCAAGGTCACTGCTGCTAAAAATAGAAATTCAGTCTTTGCTCAATTACTTGAGTTTGCTTAGGGTTATTGACTCCAAACTTGGTGTATGGGTAGCTTATATCAAATGGCAGCTTGGGGTTGCTACCCAGGTGTTTGTGATCAAGGTCAAGGTCACTGTTGCTAAAAATAGAAATTCAGTCTTTGCTCAATTACTTGAGTTTGCTTTGGCATATTGACTCCAAACTTGGTGTATGGGTAGCTTATATCAAAAGGCAGCTTGGGGTTGCTACCCAGGTGTCTGTGATTAAGGTCAAGGTCACTGTTACTAAAAATAGAAATTCAGTTTCTACTTAATTACTTGAGATTGCTTTGGCCTATTGACTCCAAACTTGGTATATGGATAGCTTATATCTAGAGGCAGCTTTGGGTTGCTACCCAGGTGTCGGTGATTAAGGTCACGGTCACTGTTACTAAAAATAGAAATTCAGTTTCTACTTAATTACTTGAGATTGCTTTGGCCTATTGACTCCAAACTTGGTATATGGATAGCTTAAATTAAGAGGCAACTTGGGAAAGCTACCTACGTGTCTGTGATCAAGGTCAAGGTCACTGTTGCTAAAAAATAGAAATTCAGTTTCCACTTAATAACTTGAGTTTGCTTTTGTTTTTTGACTCCACACTTGGTGTATGAGTAGCTTATATCAAACGGCAGCTTGGGATTGCTACCCAGGTGTCTTTGATCAAGGTTAAGGTCACAGTTGCTAAAAAAAGAAATTCAGTTTCCACTTAATAACTTGAGTTTGCTTCGGCATATTGACTCCAAACTTGGTATATGGGTAGCTTATAACAAGAGACAAATTGGGATTGCTACCCACGTGTCTGTGATCAAGGTCAAGGTCACTGTTGCTAAAAATAAAAATTCAGTTTCTGGTTAATAACTTGAGTTTCATACTCAGGTGAGCGATTCAGGGCCATCATGGCCCTCTTGTTTTGTGGATCAGTCCATTAGTTTTTGCAGGTGAGCATTATTGAACAAAATGTTTTATTTAAAATCTTATGATGCAAACTACTTCTCCAGTTTTCAAACTTTAAACATACGTTTGTGAGTAGATTTCCATGACATACTTTGTTTCATGTGGATCAGTCCATTATTCTTTAGCAGGGGAGCATGATTCAACAAGATCTTGTGACACGAACTACTTATACAGTTTTTAAGGCCACTGTTTTTTTATTTTTTGTTTCTCAGATTTTTTCAGGAGAAGGTTAGGGTCGGAGAAGGGAATAAAAAAAAAAAAAAAGTAACGATTATGTTCTTTTGGAATAAATGTTGAATAATATGGCATTAAATTGTTCACTGTTTTCACAGTCCCACAGCCGTATATTTTTACAACTCGCTGTGAATCTCCGATGTGATTTATGATAAGGTCTTTGATCAACTCATTTCTGTCCCCCTTGGCAAATTTTGAGACACAATCCTTATGGAAATTTAGAATTTTGAGCCCAAACCACACGGAGTTGATGGGCGCATCCATCTTGGTTTTGTGCTTGAAAAAATATCGAGTCGTGATAATAGGATATTTTCGGAGGTTAAACTGCACTAAATTTTTAGGACAATCGCTAAAATAGACTCTTTCTCCGTCGTTATCAGAAAATAAATGACTGTCGCTGTCTGCTGAAAGTACAGACATGCGCAGTGAAACAGTCAATCGCTAAAAGGTTCGGGAAAATTTGTCTTTCTTTGGTCATTTTCAATTTTTTTTTTCCATTTTAGCAGAAATTAGAGTCGGCGGGATCTGAGAAACGAAAAATCAACGAACAGTGGCCTAAGATATTAACTTAAAACTTTAAACATATGTTCAGCATGAAGTGTAGATGTGCGTGACATATTTTTTGTGTGGATCAGTCCATTCTTTTTTGCAGGGGACATGATTTCACAAAATCGTGTTATGAAAACTTCTACAGTTTTCAAGATAATCGACTTGAAACTGAAATCATATGTTCTGCATGAAGTGCGCATGTTAGTGACATATTTGGTTTGAGGGGAGCATAATTTAGAAAAATCTTATGACACAAACTACTTCTCCAGTTTTCAAACTTTTTACATACGTTGGTGATTAGATTTGCATGACAAATTTTTTTTCATTTGGATCAGTCCATTATTTTTTAGAAGGGGAGCACGATTCAACAAAACCTTGTGACGTCAACTACTTTTACAGTTTTGTTTACATCCTGTGAAAACCCAAGTCGCTATTTTTAAACACAACTTTTGCAGCAAATTTTCAGGATTTCAATTATTTTTCAACTTTCACCCATGAAAGATGCAAACATCATTTCTGTATACTCTGACAAAGCAGTATTGCGGGGGTATTAATCACCTTCAGTGATAGCTCTAGTTATTTTAACCCCTTGCTCAATGTATTTACCAGTCCTGGGCGAACAATGTAGGTCCTGATCAGCTGGCATCCCGGCTAAAGATTTTCCATGGACTCCATGGAAAAGTTGCATGGAAAATTTGTCCATGGAGTATTGGTACCAAATTCCATGGAAAAAATTGAAATTGTAGGGAAATTGTCCATGGACTATACCACCTCTTTCCATGGACACTGTCCATGATCTCTTTTTATGGACACTGTCCATGATTTCCATGGACACCATTCATATATTTACTTTGTCCATGGAACAGATCTATTTTGTCCTTGGACAGATTTGCTCAAGATCGGGATCATGGACATCATGCTGGTGTCCAGTCACCATTTTAGCCAATCAGATGCTTGAGATTTCATATTGATCTAAGAATTCTTATTTAGTTTTGTTATCTTGGGCCCAGGATCTAGTCTGTAAGCACATGCTTTAAAATGTTTATTTAATGGAGTAAAGGTTTACCAGTGCAAAAGTAGAAAAATGGAAAATAAACCAAGTTCTAGTATGTCAAATTTAAATTCATTTGGCAACAATATCTAATCTGGGTCTAAAGGTATGCTAATTATTTAATAAATATTTAATAAATTTCTATTTAAACATAACAAACAAAAATCACTATAAACAATGTACTGAACTTGGTCATATTGATACAAAGGCCTTTCCGGTTTGCAGGAAGGTCAATGCATTACATTAACCCTTTCCTCCAAAGATATGGGCGATTTATCACATGGGTGAACAGTGTAGTTCCAGATCAGCTGGCACATTTGTGTCAACTTGTCAGGATCTACACTGTTCAATTTTCGATTCATAAGGTTATTTCTGACCAACGTCACCAAGATGCAGCCTGTGCAGATCCTGATCAGATGGCAAGGGTGTACCAGCTGATTTGGATCTACACTGGTCACAGACAAGTAAAAATGCATAAATATGGAGTAAAGGTATTGTTTAAAGAGTGTGTATAAATAATTGTACAAGGTTTTTGGTATATTTCAGACATGACATTATGATTCCCTGTCCATTGCAATGTCAACAGCTGGTAGAAACAGAGTTTGTGGACAATGTAAGTGCTTGACATTTTAACCAGTCTAAACAATATAAACTGTCACCATAGTGTGAAAACCTTGTAAATACCATTGAAATGTGAAGGTGAAGAGACTTTTCTGAATTAATTTAAAACTACTCTGAATTTTTAAATTAATTTAACAAATGCTGTGATTTTTCACATGTTTTAGTGGCCCAAATGTTTAATTGCAAATTTTCATTCAAATTCAAGCTGTTTCTTTTACCTTAATTGTGAATTACAAGCAAAAATCTTGAGATAACCCTTTTTGTGTCGCCTGCGATAGCAGGTAGACACATAGGGATGCTATTGTCCGGCGTCGTCGTCGTCGTCGGTGCCGTTGTCCGGTAGTCCCCCAACTTTAATCTGAAACTTAATGTTGCCTATAACTTGGAAAGTTCTTGTCCTATTCACTTCATACTTGGAATATATCATCAGCATGAACAATGCCATCTGTGACAACAAGAATGATAACTCCAGTTTCAATATTTTTTGAGTTATGGCCCTTTCAAATGCAACTTTAACATGAAACTTAATGTTTCCTATAACTTTGAAAGTACTTGTCCTATTCACTTCATACTTGGAATACATTATCAGCATGATCAACAACATTTGTAACAAAAAGAATCATAACTCCTGTTTGATTATATTTTGAGTTATTCCCCTTTCAAATGCAACTTTAACATGAAACTTAATGTTGACTTTAGCTTTGAAAATTCGCTTGATATTCGAAATAAATCATCTTCATGAACAGCGTCATTATGAAGAACAAGAATGATAACTCCTGTTGGACTATTTTATGAGTTGTGTCCCTTTTATATACAACTTTAACATGAAACTTAATCTTTTCTATAACTTTTAAAGTACTTGTCCTATTCACTCTTCGAATATATCATCTTCATGAACAACAACAACATCGGTTACAACAAGAATCATAACTACTGTTTGACTTTTTTTTTCAAATGCAAATTTCACATGAAACTTAATGTTGCATATAATTTGAAAGTACTTGCCCTATTCATTGAATACTTGGATTGTATCATCAACATGAAGAGAGCCATAGACAACTACAAAAATTATATCTCCTGTTTGAATATTTTATGAGTTATGTCCCTTTCAAGTGCAACTTTAACATGAACCTTAGTGTTGCCTGTAAAATGGAAAGTACTTGTTCAATTCACTTAATACTTTGAAAATTCATCTGCGTGCACAAACCAATTTCTGAAGATGATAACTCGGGTTTCACCATGATTATAGTTATTCCCCTTTTAAATGTAATTTAGATGACACATGCATTCTGTTGTGTAGTATTGAAATCAACTTAAAAAAAATATTTTTATTATATATGATTAAACATAGGCCCACATTTCAACTTTTTCCATGCAGGCGACACATGTGTTCCGCGGAACACAACATTCTAGTTTTCCATATATACGCCTTTTTTGTCACATGAGCAACCAGTGTAGATCCAGGTAAGCCGGCCCATCCGTGCCGTCTGATTAGGATCTGCACTGTTTGCTGTTGGTCAAATATGACTTAATGAATTAAATAGCAAATGGTGTAGATCCTGATCAGAATCTGTGCCAGGTAATCTGGATCTACACTGATCGCCTATGCCATATTCGAAATATACGGAGGAACGGGTTAAAGCAATGTTTATCAATGTTAGCAACAATTATTCTCTATTCTTGATCTTTAATTAAACCTTTTGATATTTTTCCAGATGTTACATGCTTAACAGTGTTGTCCCAGTCTTACATGTGATGGTGACAGATAATTAAAATCTGCCGACTTGTTAATTCCCATAGTTGCAACAGCTTATCAATTGTTGAATCTTAGCTTCTATTGACAACATGAAAAACATTCTGTTCTCAATTACCAAATAAAAAATAGAAAACTGCCAAACAAAGTACAGTCAAAACTGTCTTATGTGACCTTCCAGGGGACTTTCTTCAAAAGGTCACATAAGACAGGGAGTCTCTTAATACAGGTTTACTGTCAAACATTCAGGTGTATCATTATCTAAAAGTTCCATAATACTTATAGAGCATATAGTGTTAAAACATTTATTTATGGTAAGATAAAAATTAGATGTAAACACAATTATCTAAAATAGAGATATAAACACAATTATCTAAAATATAATAAAAACAGTAAAAGTGAGTTATTATTAAAAATATTTTCTGCAGAATAGTCTTTAAACAGATCTGGGAATCGACATTTCCATTCATTTACTGTATGCTGCTGGACGTCCCCCCTTTCGCCACTCACGCTTCCGAAATAAATATTGTTACGCTTGATGAAACTTTCTAGCCAACTGTTTGAGGCTTTAAATTTAGAAACTTTATACGCCGGTATTCCTTTATCCAGTTTTTTATGGCTTCATACTTCTGCTGAAGATCTAAAACAATACGCATTTTCTTTGTTTCCGACATTTTTTTTTACAGACAGGAAGTAAGAACAGATTTATCTTTCATAACAGAGTCGCTAAAAACAGTGACATGCACGTTCCGGACCGTATAAATCACGGTCGCTAGTCACGTAACACGGTGAGTCACCTAATACAGTGCAACTATATAGCAAAAATCGTTGGGCGGACTCGAAGAAGGTCACATAAGACAGGAAGTCGTTGAACACAGTGGGTCACTATGGCAGTTTTGACTGTAATGGTTTTTCTTCCTGAACAATGGCCATTGACCAGTTAAATTTCACAAATGTCTGTAACTGAAGAAAACTTTCTTATCTAACTGCAAGCAAAACTTTGGTCTGTTACTGCAGAAACCTTTCTTGTGTAATTGCAGAAACTTTTCTTTTTTAACCCTTTCCTCCATAGATACACCTTAATTGCAAGGGCGAACAGTTTAAATCCAGATCAGCCGGCACATCCATGCCATCTGACCAGGATCTAAACTGTTCCGTTTTTTATTCATCAGGTTATCTCTAATGAAAATGTGACCAGTGCAGATCCTGATTACTGATTGCATTGATGTGCTGGCTGTTCTGGATCTACACTGGTCACACATGCGTTAAAAGGCGTATATATGGAGGACAGGCTTAACTGCCAAAACCTTTCTTGTGTAACTGCAGCAACCTTTCTTGTGTAACTGCAGCAACCTTTCTTGTGTAACTGCAACAACCTTTCTTGTGTAACTGCAGCAACCTTTCTTGTGTAACTACAGCAACCTTTCTTGTGTAACTGCAGCAACCTTTCTTGTGTAACTGTAGCACCCTATCCCTTTCTTATGTAACTGCAGCACCCTTTCTTGTGTAACTGCAGCACCCTTTCTTGTGTAACTGCAGCACCCTTTTTTGTGTAACTGCAGCAACCTTTCTTGTGTAACTGCAGCACCCTTTCTTTTGTAACTGCAGCACCCTTTCCCTTTCTTGTGTAACTGCAGCACCCTTTCTTGTGTAACTGCAGCACCCTTTCTTGTGTAACTGTAGCACCCTTTCTTGTGTAACTGCAGCACCCTTTCTTGTGTAACTGCAGCACCCTTTCTTGTGTAACTGCAGCACCCTTTCTTGTGTAACTGCTGCAACCTTTCTTGTGTAACTGCAGCAACATTTCTTGTGTAACTGCAGCAACCTTTCTTGTGTAACTGCAGCAACCTTTCTTGTGTAACTGCAGCACCCTTTCTTGTGTAACTGCAGCAACCTTTCTTGTGTAACTGCAGCAACCTTTCTTGTGTAACTGCATCAACCTTTCTTGTGTAACTGCAGCAACCTTTCTTGTGTAACTGCTGCAACCTTTCTTGTGTAACTGCAGCAACATTTCTTGTGTAACTGCAGCAACCTTTCTTGTGTAACTGCAGCACCCTTTCTTGTGTAACTGCAGCAACCTTTCTTGTGTAACTGCAGCAACCTTTCTTGTGTAACTGCAGAAACCTTTCTTGTGTTACTGCAGGTGATGTGGTACAGCAGTGGAGGCACCAAGTCCGTGGTTCATACAGATTCTGTAGAGAACGTCAACTGTTTGTATCGAGGGGAGAAAACCCTAATTTTTGTGGACCCCACTTTATATGGAGACAAGGTTTGTTATTTCTTTGATAAAACAGTTTCTTAGATAAAGTTCCTTTTATAAAAAAGAACCCTTATTCCCACTTTGAAAAGGTCAACAAATTAATGTTTTATACCTTGAATTTGGTTATCTTGATCATACATGTATTTCAGGTAAACTATTCTTGTTCTTGAAAGCTACATAAAAATCATTTTATAAGTACCCACTTACGTCATGAGGAAATGAAGTGCTGCTAATTGACAATGCAATTTTACCCATAATGGCCTTTACTACCAACATATCATCTGGCATGACCATGCTCTCTGATTAGGATCTACACTGTTAGCTTTTAGATTCATAAAGATCTGTCTGACCAAGAAGTGAACAGCATAGATCTAGATCAGATGGCAATGATGTGCCAGCTGATCAGGGTCTACACTGGTCGCCTATGTGATAAAAGGGAAATTTACTTATGAATAGAGCTAACAAGAGAACCTGGTGAACTGGGCTGAATATTATAAAACTTAGATTCAAATCTCAAGCATCTGATTTGCTGAAATGGTGACTGGTCATCATTACAGCCAATCAGATGGTTGATACTGGAGACTGTTTTCCATTCTCAGTTTTTAACCTTGGGACCTGGTGAAAGTGAGAGCCATATTGTTAATTGTCATTTAAGGGATTATTGAAATTGTCCTAATTTATAAAAGGTGGCATACAATTTAGGTTATGGGAAATGCAGTCAAAAAGGTTGGGAGAAATCATATAGGTAGATTAGATCGCTAGAAGGAAGATTTAGGCTTCTGCTTAAATGAGACAGGTATGAATTGTGTAATGCGACTCTTTCAATAATCAGACTTTGAGGTGCTTCAAACCTGGTAAGTCACATTTTAACCAGTCACATTGAATTGCCCGAGTTTGAACATAATTCATCAGTTACTGTTGTTAGCTAGTAACAAGATAAACCTAAAACATATTTTATACATGATATACTTTACTTTTTGCAAACTGCTTTGACTTGTATTGATCATTTAAAACATTTTACTATTACATGATTTTATCTTTTATAGACACACCTTTATTGCATGGGCGAACAGTGTAGATCCAGATCAGCTTGCACATCCTTGCCATCTGATCTGGATCTGCACTGGTCGCATTTTGTCAGAAATAACCTAACAAATCAAAAAGGGAACAGTGCAGATCCTGATCAGATGGCATGGATGTGCCAGCTGATCTGGATCTACACTGTTTGCCCATGCCATAATGGTGTGTCTATGGAAGAAAGGGTTAAATGGTAAAGCTTCTTATTAGACTTAACTACCAATACATGGCTATAAATTGTGATGTGTATCAATATTTCAGGTAGATATAGATAGGCCTGAAGGGTCGTACTCATCCATGGATGTTGACAGGTATGTGTTGTACCATGCTTGACTGCTAACAGGAATACATGTACTGTAGTTATGTTTCACCAACAAAGTGGGTGGGGAGAAATTTTAATGTTTGTTCTTTCTGTCTATCTGGATATTTGTCACAAATTGCTTCCACAAATTGTTTCTAGCCAACATGTGCATATTCTCATCAACTTCCATTTGGTTGATTTTTATGCCCCCCATAAAGTGGGTGGTATATAGAGTTGCAGATGTCTGTATATATATCTGCCTGTCTGTCTGTACGTCCCCCAGATCTTGTGGCATCAACTTCTCATTAACTATTGGGCCAGTTTCTTTCAACCTTTCACAGATGATCAAGCAGGATGTGTAGATGTTCCTAAGGAAAAGATTTTTTCCTGCGACCATTTTTACCAGAGTTTTGGCCCTTTGTTACAAACGTTGTTATAGTAGTGGGGGCTTCAGTGTCCCAAGGACACTGTCTAGTTACACTAGTAACAGTCATTTCTTGGAGGTACAGAACTCTTACATTTATGATTTCTTAATTTGCTACCTGTCCAAACCAATGAACACAAAAGATTACTTTTTCATGTGCTACTGATTAAAATCAACAAACAACATAGCTAGCCTCTTAATAATTTGCAATCTTGTGCTTTAGAACATGGACTTTATTTCTCTGAAACAAAAACATTAACAGTCTGTTACTTTTTAGCTCACCTGAGCCATAGGCTCATGGTGAGCTATTGTGACCCGTCTTTGTCCGGCGTCCGGCGTCCGTCGTCCGTCAACAATTTCTTTAAACAACATCTCCTCTGAAACCACTTGATGGATTTTAACCAAATTTGTTCTGAAGCATCCTGGCACTGATGTCTACAAAAGTTGTTCAAATCATGACCATAGGGTCAAGGTCAAGGTCACTGCTGCTAAAAATAGAAATTCAGTCTTTGCTCAATTACTTGAGTTTGCTTAGGGTTATTGACTCCAAACTTGGTGTATGGGTAGCTTATATCAAACGGCAGCTTGGGGTTGCTACCCAGGTGTCTGTGATCAAGGTCAAGGTCACTGTTGCTAAAAATAGAAATTCAGTCTTTGCTCAATTACTTGAGTTTGCTTAGGCCTATTGACTCCAAACTTGGTATATGGATAGCTTATATCTAGAGGCAGCTTGGGGTTGCTACCCAGGTGTCTGTGATTAAGGTCAAGGTCACTGTAACTAAAAATAGAAATTCAGTTTCTACTTAATTACTTGAGATTGCTTTGGCCTATTGACTCCAAACTTGGTATATGGATAGCTTAAATTAAGAGGCAACTTGGGAAAGCTACCTACCTGTCTGTGATCAAGGTCAAGGTCACTGTTGCTAAAAATAGAAATTCAGTTTCCACTTAATAACTTGAGTTTGCTTTGGTTTTTTGACTCCACACTTGGTGTATGAGTAGCTTATATCAAACGGCAGCTTGGGATTGCTACCCAGGTGTTTCTGATCAAGGTTAAGGTCACAGTTGCTAAAAATAGAAATTCAGTTTCCACTTAATAACTTGAGTTTGCTTTGGCATATTGACTCCAAACTTGGTATATGGGTAGCTTATAACAAGAGACAAATTGGAATTGCTACCCACGTGTCTGTGATCAAGGTCAAGGTCACTGTTGCTAAAAATAAAAATTCAGTTTCTGGTTAATAACTTGAGTTTCATACTCAGGTGAGCGATTCAGGGCCATCATGGCCCTCTTGTTTGCATTTCTTAGAAAATTCAGACAGTCCTTAACACCTCATTGGTTGCCTCAATAGTTCCTTTCCTTAGTCACTTCCACAATTTCATGGAATAAGGAAATAGTCACAAAGTCACATGCCACAACATTGTGCGTATTCAATAAGTTAGCAAAATGGGTGAAGACATTATGCTTTTAATTTGTAATTAAGTCCAAAACATGAAAACTAAACCAGTAAGAAATTCACTGATTCTACTGTGTATAACCCTTTACTCCATGTGTACAAATTTAATCACATGTGTACAGTGTAGATCAAGAGCAGTTGGCAGATCTGATCAGGATCTACACCGTTTGCCTTATTGTCAGAAATAACCTAATTATCATTATTATAACCCGGCATACGAAGTATAGGGGGTATATAGGAGTCATCATCTGGTTGGTTCTTATACCCCCGCATACGAAGTATAGGGGGTATATAGGAGTCATCATCCGGTTGGTTCGTTGGGCGGTCTGTCTGTGGCACTTACAGCGTCAAAAGTTTTCAAGATATCGACTTGAAACTTTAAACATATGTTCGTGAGTACATTTGCGCGAACTATTTTTTTTCTCATGTGGATCAGTCCATTATTTTTCGGAGGGGAGTACGATTTAACAAAATCTTGTGACGCAAACTACTTCTACAGTTTTAAAGATATTGACTTGAAACTTGATACACATGTTCGGCATGAAGTGTAGATGCGCGTGACATATTTTTCGTGTGGATTATTCCATTATTTTTTGCAGGGGAAATAATTTAACAAAATCGTGTTATGCAAACTTCTAAATCTTGTGATGCGAACTACTTCTACAGTTTTTAAGATATTGACTTGAAACTTGATACATATGTTCGGCATGAAGTGTAGATGTGCGTGACATATTTTTCGTGTGGATCAGTCCATTATTTTTGCAGGGGACTAATTTAACAAAATCGTGTTATGCAAACTTCTACACTTACTACGTCAACAGTTTTCAAGATATCGACTTGATACTTTAAACATATGTTCGTGAGTACATTTGCGCAGATTTTTTTTTTCTCATGTGGATCAGTCCATTATTTTTCGGAGGGGAGCACGATTAAATAAAATCTTGTGATGCGAACTACTTCTACAGTTTTTAAGATATCGACTTGAAACTTGATACATATGTTCGGCATGAAGTGTAGATGTGCGTGACATATTTTTCATGTGGATTAGTCCATTATTTTCTGCAGGGGAAATGATTTAACAAAATCGTGTTTTGCAAACTTTTACAGTTTTTAAGATATAAGACTTTAAACTGAAATTGTATGTTCTGCATGAAGTGTGTATGGCAGCATCATATTTTTTGTGGATCAGTCCATTATTTTTTGCAGGTGAGCATTATTTAACAAAATCTTTTATTTAAAATCTTATGATGCAAACTACTTCTCCAGTTTTCAAACTTTAAACATACGTTTGTGAGTAGATTTCCATGACATACCTTGTTTACTGTGGATCAGTCCATTATTTTTTAGCAGGGGAGCATGATTCAACAAAATCTTGTGACGCGAACAACTTCTACAGTTTTTATTAAGATATTGACTTGAAACTTGATACATATGTTCGGCATGAAGTGTAGATGTGCGTGACATATTTTTCGGTGGATTAGTCCATTATTTTCTGCAGGGGACATGATTTAACAAAATCTTGTTTTGCAAACTTCTACAGTTTTTAAGATATAAGACTTTAAACTAAAATTGTATGGTCTGCATGAAGTGTGTATGTCAGCGACATATTTTTTGTGGATCAGTCCATTATTTTTTGCAGGTGAGCATTATTTAACAAAATCTTTTATTTAAAATCTTATGATGCAAACTACTTCTCCAGTTTTCAAACTTTAAACATATGTTTGTGAGTAGATTTCCTGACATACCTTGTTTCATGTGGATCAGTCCATTATTTTTTAGCAGGGGAGCATCATTCAACAAAATCTTGTTATGAAAACTTCTACAGTTTTCAAGATAATCGACTTGAAACTGAAATCATAATTATGTTCTGCATGAAGTGCACATGTTAGTGACATATTTTTTATGTATCAGTCCATTTTTGGTTGGAGGGGAGCATTATTTAGCTAAATCTTATGACACAAACTACTTCTCCAGTTTTTAAACTTTTAACATACATTGGTGATTAGATTTGCATGACATATTTTTTTTCATTTGGATCAGTCCATTATTTTTTAGAAGAGGGCACGATTCAACAAAACCTTGTGACGTCAACTACTTTTACAGTTTTGTTTACATCCGGTGAAAACCCAAGTCGCTATTTTTAAACACAACTTTTGCATCAAATTTTCAGGATTTCAATTATTTTTCAACTTTCACCCATGAAAGATGCAAACATCATTTCTGTATACTCTGACAAAGCAGTATTGCGGGGATATTAATCACCTTCAGTGATAGCTCTAGTTATTATAGAAATCACGGATGTGACTGCTGACTTCGATCTACACTGGTCACCCATGCCATAAAAGCATATAATGGAGGAAAGGGTTAAATACAGAACTGTTGTTTAAGTCTCTGAAATATTTTTTATTACAGTGTAGATTACACCAAGTTCCCAGGGATGGCTGAAGTCCAGTTTTACCACGCCAATGTGACTGCGGGTGATTGCATATACATTCCATACAAATGGTAAGCCAAATTCTTACAGGACCCATATCCTGTAGCAAAAACCCTTTTTCTGTTCAACATATTCTTATTATATTATTTTTATATCAAACTGAGAAAACTACGACATATGTGCAAGTGTATTATAGTTGTCTACCTTCCCGATATTAAAATGGCAGTGTTATAAATTGACGGTGATTTGTATTGGCGGTGTTTTATATTGGCACAACTGACACTGACCACCAATATAGCCAGAATTAAACCCCCGTCAAAATAATTACTTACAAAGTAGACCCGTCAGGCACCCGGAGGCAGTGCTCTTGTGAGGATTAGAATAACTCAGTAAATATCTGACTTGCTTTGCCTGCTGTAGACACATAGGGATCCTGTTGTCCTATACCAGAAACATCATGTGGTAGTCCACAAACTTAAACATGAACATGAAAATTAATGCTGCCTATAACTTTGAAAGTAAGTATAATATTCACGTCATACTTGGAATATATATTTGCTTAAAGAAAGCCATAGGTGACAACAAGAATGATAACTCCTGTCTCACTTATTTTTTTTAATTATGCCCCTTTCAAAGAGCAATTTAGGTAACATATTACTTCCATGGAATACCAAATGTTTCAATTGTAAAAAGATCACTGTCTTGTCCACAAACAATTTGCAGGTGTAGACATGTCTAAATATTTTTCAGGATTCATCAAGTTCGTTCATATGGCAGTAATTTAGCAGTAAATATTTGGTGGAAGCATCACCTCTCAAACGACCTTGACTATGACAAGTGCAACGACCCCTGTAACCCTGAGCTGACCCTGGCAGAAGCTAACTTTGCTGGGTTTGGAGATCTAACATCTAATACTGATGAAATCAAGTAAGCTATGTTCATCAAATTGTTTAGTGTTTACCTGAGTTAACCCATAACTCAATATATACAACTTTTCTGCATATATACAGCTTTTATGACATGGGCACATCCATGCCCTCTGATCAGGATCTGCACTGTTTACTTTTTGATTTATAAGGTTATTTCTGACCAAAAAGCCAGCAGTGCAGATCCTTATCAGATGGATGGATGTGCCAGCTGATCTGGAACTTCACTAGGCAAGAACATATGTAGGGGACATTTTGTGAACTGTTTACTCCATTTATACTCCATGTGCAAATAGTGAAGTTCCAGATCAGCTGGCACATTTATGCCATCTGGTAAGGATCTGCACTGTTGGCTTTTTGGTCAGAAATAACCTTATAAATCAAAAAGCAAACAGTGCAGATCCTGATCAGAGGGCATGCATCATCATGGGATATATCTGTAAGCCATTCCAGGAGTAAAGGGCAAATGATAGATATAGGCTGTTAAAAAGTCTATAAACAGGATTAAATTTAATATTTCTTCTGTCAAAAAGTTGAAGATGCCATTAACCCTTTCCTCTTTATATACACCTTTCATTGTATGAGCAAAAAGTATAAATCCAGATCAGCCTGCACATCTCTGCCGCCTAATCAGGATCAGCACTGTTCGCTTATTGGTCGGAAATAACCAAATAAATCAAATGTGAACAGTGTAGATCCTGATCTGATGCACAGATGTGCCGGCTCATCTGGATCTACAGTTTGCCCATGCCATATAGACATATATATGAAAAAGGGTTAATGTTCATGTTTTGTCAGTAATTTGACAAAGAACGTTTTTTTGTTAAGCATACTAGGTCTTGTGGATGCAGTAGTAGTTACTCACAATAAACTTTATACTATTTTACAACCTAATAGTTCATGTAATTTTTAAAAAAATACATTTTAACCCTTTCCTCCATAAATATGCATTTTTACGCTTGTCTGACAAGTTTAGATCCAGATCAGCCAGCACATCCTTGCCATCTGATTAGGATCTGCACTACATGTAGTCACATTTTGGTAAGAAATAACCTAACAAATCAAAAAGCGAACAGTGCAGATCCTGATCAGTTGACACGGATGTGCCGGCTGAACTAGATCTACACTGTTCGCCGACGTAAAATTGTGTCTGTGGAGGAAAGGGTTAAGTAAAAGACAGTTTGATTTGAAATGTGTTTTAGATTACTTTGATTTTTGCTTGAGCATAATGAGAATGTATGACTGTATATTCCATCCACCCAGAGAGAAAAAAACAAACAAAGAAAGTGTGACAGGGTTGGCTATATAATGAGACTTCAGTAATTTCATATTTTTTTATTTCAGAGATCATTTTCTAGGCTTTTTTGGGTCAAGTGAAGAAATGAACAAGAAAAAGTTAATCAAGTCTTTAGTAGGGGTGAGAAAAGTTTTCTCTATGCATTTATATCCCTTATTATGACCACCCCAAAATTAAACCACATTGATAATAATATCATAATTTATAAGTTCTTTTAACAGTTTTGCACTGATTTCTACCCTGAAATTAAGACCCCCTCACTATTAAGACCACTATTATAGATCCAGATCAACCAGCATTTCCATGCCATCTACACTGTTCACTTTTAGTGTCAGGGGAAATAGCCTAAATCTAAAAGCAGTCATTGTAGATCCAGATCAACCAGCATTTCCATGTCATCTACACTGTTCACTTTTAGTGTCAGGGGAAATAGCCTTAATCTAAAAGCAGTCATTGTAGATCCAGATCAGACATCAGGGATCGATTAAGCTGAAAGTGGCAACAATCGCTGCCTTGGCAGCGAGTATTTTGGGATGTGGCTTTACAAACAAGCAGTTCAACACTAAAAGAATTCATTCATAACTATAGGAGGAATGTTTCTACTATCACATTATAAAAAGATAATGTCACAAAATTAATTTGCAATCCCCTTGTAACCTTTGTGGCCGAAGTGTTTGTTTACTAATACCAGTTTATTGTTATACCTTTGAAAAAGGAGGGAACTTTTGTAGATTGATTCTTCACAGAAAACTGTATGTTTTGATTTATTTATGATAATGAAAGGAAACATTATTTTAAATGGTAGTATCTGTTGCAAAGGAAACAAGACAGGCAACATGTACAATGTATTTCAATGAAATATATAAGGCTAAACAATTCATAACTCTCTGTGAGATTAAGCTTCAGTCTTAATCTGCATGCTTTCTAGCTGCTGAGTGTAAACAATAAGCAGGTGCTTATGTTTACAAATGCAGTGTATTATCAGTTAGACACACCTCCCTGGAAATTTAAATTCAAAATTTTCTGTTAGGTTTAAACTTTTTCTGAAAGTCACCTTTATAATCGATATTTCACTGAATTTTTTAGATGGAATGTTTAAAAGGCAAACATTGTACATTTGTGAAAATTTTCACAAAAAATTGTTTATTAGTTCTTTCATACTTTGAAAAAAGGGCTCCTTGATGTGAAATATGCATAAAATGATAAAAAAAGCCTGCCGCAGCGCCATCTTGAGGCTTATATAGTCCTGTTGCTCCTTTAATCTTGCCATCATCATATAAAAAGATTTGCCACCCCTCTCCACAGTCTTACAGACCAAACCAACCCACACCTCTAAAAAGTTAATTCATGTTTGTAACTGAAGAACATAATTTAAATCTCCGCAACAGACTTCCTTTTCATTGGTTTTGTCAATAGTCTAGTGTTGATTTTGACCAGTCAAGTATTCCAAACACATTCTTGTTTTAAAGTTTCTTACCCAATGACTTGTTTTCTGTTTTCAGCCAGAGCTTGCTTTCATTATCAGGGACAAAGTAGATATCCATGATGACCTCAGTGAGGTAGGTTTTGGGCCCAAAATCATAAACCAGAGTTTGGAGACCAGTCTCAAATTTGAAGCATCTGATTGGCTGAAATGGTGACTGGTCTTCATTTCAGATATTATAATCACATGCTGCAACTTAAGATTTGAGATTTGTCTACTAGTTTTAGTAAAAGATGAAACTTTTTCAAGCAAGTTAACATAGGGGTGATGGAACGTAAATATCTAAATATTATTCCTGGTTATCAGAAGAATTCCTGGTTATCAGAAGATCGGATTTCAGGCTTTTAATGTTTTTGTGTTGGAACTCACAACATCTTAATGTTTTTTCCTGATGTAATATCCAAAGATACTTTCCCCATCAGGCAAATTGATTTAGGATACTTTTTCTATAAAATAAGCAACAATTTATGGGCTAGATTTTAGAATAAGGCTGTTCCTATAATTGCTATTTATATATTATATTGTGATCAAACTTTAATTCTACTTTTAGATTAGTGTTAAGTTTTAGTTGAAAGGTTAAGTGTAAGTGGGTTATGATAAGTTTTAGGGTAGGAATTAGGTTTTGGGGTTAGGTTTAGGTTTTCACTTGCAGACAAATTTTAAAAGCGCACCAATTTGTAAATTTCTGTTAGTGATACTAGAAAATGACCACAGCTTATTTCTGGTTTCTAGATATTTTCTTTGCTGGATACAGATGAAGATGCTGTTATTACCAAAGAAGAAATGGAAAATGCTTCAAAAGAGGTAAGAGATGGCCTTTTTTCAGTGTTTATTACTGTTTACTCCATAGATGTACCTTCATTGCATGGGTTAATAATGTATATCCAGATCAGCCTGCACATTCATGCTGTCTGATCGGGATAATATACACTGTTTGATTTTAGATTCATTAGGTTATTTCTGACAAGATGCAACCAGTGTTGATCCAGATCAGATGGCACAGATGTGGTTGCTGATCAGGATCTACAGAGGTTGGGCATTCAATAAAATGCATATATATGGAGAAAAGTGTGAACTTTTCAAAAGGTTATTTTGGATTATCAGAAATATTTAAGCAGATTTACTGGAAGGTGAAAATTGACCTCTATTGTTACTGTGTATAATTTTCAAGCAAAACAAAAAAGACTGTGTTGAAATTACCTAAGGAAAGTGGTCAATAATAACTAATTTGTAAGCTGGTAAGCGTACGAAAACTTAAAACTTGGTACCCTGTTTTTTAACGACGTTATGTTATATCGACACCAGCATAAAATGGCGAGATCCATGGACATCGAACATGTGGCCAAGTTTGGTAAAATCATCTTTGTAATATTAGATCAACAAAAAATTCATGCAAGTTTACAAAAAAACTTGTCTCCTGAAATCTACAATTTGTGTTTCTAATTGCATTGGTGGGGGGTATAAATTGTAATAATAATGCGGTGGTGGTGGGTGTCTTTGACATATTACAATTCTATTGGTTGGGGTTTGAAAATAAATATAATTGTGTTGGTGGTACCCCCATTTTTTTTAAGTTCCGTTCTACCCCCCCCCCCCCCCCCTCCCCCCACTCCTTTTTTCCTGGAAAAGCCCTAATGTGAAAAGAAGTTGTCAGACACTGCTATGAGTTGATATGTAATTCTGTCCGTTGGTTGGAAAACAAATGTATATATTTTTGTTGAAATTCTAAAAAGACATATACACATTATCCCTTTCCTCCATATTAACACATTTTTACTCATGTACGATCAGTGCAGATCCAGATCAGCTGGTCAGGATCTGCACTGGTCACATTTTGGTCAGAAATAACATAACAAATCATAACGCAACAGTGCAGATCATGGTCAGAGGGCACAGATGTGCTTGCGGATCTGGATCTACACTGTTCACCCAGGTAATAAAGATGTCTCTATGGAGGAAAGGGTTAAACAACTGTTTGGATGAGCAGAATGTAATGACCAATAGAAATACTGAGTATCAGTACAATATCACATGCTATGTATGCATAACTGATTTTTTTTACATAAAATAAAGTGAAAGAAAAATAACAAGAAAAAATAAATGTACATGTGTGTTACAAAGTTAAACTAAACCAAGTTTAATGTTTGCAGGTGTGGTTAGATATAGGAGATATTCTGCTGGGAATAGAACATGAATTGGAGAGTGCCTTCCCACCAGAACCAGATATTGACATAGACAAGGATCAGCCCGAAGATCGTCATCCTTACCACGGCGACCCTGATGAGACAGATCTCCATGATGAACTGTGATACCTTTCTTATGCATGGCATAGTGTTCAAACTCAATAAGTTTTTTTACATAGAGGCCTCTTTAACTCTTTCCTCCGTAGAAACACCTTTATTGCGATGGCGAATGGTTTAGATCCAGATCAGCTGGCACATTTGTGCCATCTGATCAGGATCTAAACTGTTTGCTTTTTGATTCATAACGTTATTTCTGACCATGGATATGCCAGCTGATCTGGATCTACACTGGTCGCAAATATTCAAAAATGTGTATATATGGAGGAAAGCATTAAATGCACAAAGTGAATTGTCAAGTTCTAGGGGAACTGATGTGATACATGTACCATTCATTTTTAACTGGATGAAATTTCTGGTAAATTTTGAAAATGTCTTAATTTGCAAGGGCTTAATTGTCTACTTTTTAAATTTTTCAATATTTTTAAGGAATTTCTTTGAATTTTGAATCATTGCATTTTACTTTGTGTGAAATATACATAAACAATAAAACTATGCAAAATGATCTGATAAAACCTATCTCAGTTATTAGAAATTTCACTGTATTGATAATTATAATGCTCAAATAATGAATATAATAGTTGTTATGTTTGTTTGCTGTTGTGATTGATCAGTGTTCTTGTTGGCTGACCTGTGCTGAAGGTTATAAAACTGAGTTTGGAAACCAGTCTCAAATCTCAAGCATCTGATTGGCTGAAATGGCGACGAGTCGCCATTTCATCCAATCAGATGCTTGAGATTTGAGACTGGTTTCCAAACTCAGTTTTATAACCTTGGCACTGAATCAGGGACTGAACATAAGGTGTTGTGACTGGCCTGCCTTAACCCTCTTTTTCATATATGCCATCTGTAAACATTGTAGATCAATATCAGCTAGCACATCCATATCATCTGATCAAGATGTGCCCTGTTTGCTTTTTGGTCAGAAATAGCCTAATTAATAAAAAAGTGGACAGTGCAGATTCTGATCAGACAGTAAGGATGTGCCGGCTGATCTGGATCTAGACTATTTGCCCATGCCTAAGGCATATTTACGGAGGAAAGGGTCAAGCATTGTCTATCCTTTAACAATGTACCAAATTTGGCCTGAATCATCATGGCATTGACATTTTCTCAAGTTGTGTAAATTTAGACTCCTGGGACCAGCCACTCCCAACCAACAGGGAAAAGTAATAAAAATTTACATCTCAAAAACTGCTAGCCAGATTTCTGAAATATTTCACTGGAACGTTCCATTGATGACATACTACCCAGATGTTTTACGTTTGGATGTTTAATAAAAAAATCATTGCCACAGGTGACTGGGACATTATTTTTTTCTATATAAAAATAGGGAAGATCTCCGTGGAGGTGAACGTGTTTTCCCTGTGCCTTTAAAGGGAAAAACTTGGAAATTTTTGTCTTCAAATCTGCTGGGAAAATTTCAAAAATAATGCAAATAATTTTTCTTGGGCAAAATTCTATCAAAATTGTTTGACCCATGATGTTTTATTCAACATAAGGTTGCCTGTTGTTTGGACTTTTTTTGAGTACATTTGTGTATGGATGCCATGTAAGATTTTCCTTACGGAGCAAGATTGGCTAGAGCTTAGCTTTGTTGGTATTAATATTGTCAGGTGAATGTTTCATGAGCTATGCTGTTGTTCTTCTTAGCCAAAGTAAAACCCCTCATTAATACCACCGCGATACTATGATCACCTCCTTACCGGTAATAAGACCACTTTTTCAACGTCTCTTTTTACAGTTTTTGTATTTTTTGCCCCTAAATTAAGACCACCTTACTAATAAGTCCACTATTATCCAGTTTCAGAGGTGGTCTTATTAATAGTGGGTTTTTATTGCACACATACATATATATTTATTTATATATTTTCATATTGTTTGTTGGTTTAACGTATTTATTTTATCTTAACCCTTTCCTCCATAAATACGCATTTTTACACATGTGCAAACAGTGTAGATCCATATCAGCCGGTACATCTGTGCCGTCTGATCAGGATCTGCACTGGCCGCATTTTGGTCAGAAATAACCTAATAAATCAAATAGTGAACAGTGCAGATCCTGATCAGATGGCACATTTGTTCCGGCTGATCTGGATCTACACTGTTTGCCCATGCCATAAAGGTGTGTATATGCAGGAAAGGGTTAATCGAGAAAGAAGCTCGTGGTGAGCTGTTGTTACTTGATTTGTGAAATGTCCTTTGGGTGTCTCGCTGTTAACAATTTTGTTTTAAACATCATCTTTTCTAAAACTTGCATAAAGATTTGTTCTGTATCTGAACATAGAATGTAGAATGTTTCTAGTGGTGTCAAGGGGCATACTTTCCCTTCATATACTGAAAATCTGCAGAGTGTTTTGACATAACTAGACATGAATTATAGAAAAAGCACCCACCACTAGTATTCCTATCTGCACATTTATCAAAAACTGATTTTTGTTCCATCATAGAATAGAATCTCTTTTTGCCTCTTACATTCTCTAAATAAATCTCTTTTACATGCTCTAAACTGTTGTTGTTTCTCTTTTTTGCACAGGTTTTACTGTTAACCCTTTCCTGTATAGATACACCTTTATTGCTAGGGCAAACAGTTTAGATCCAGATCAGCCTGCACATCCGTGCCATCTGATCATGATCTAAACTGTTCGCTTTTTGATTCATTAGGTTATTTCTGAACAAAATGCGACCAGTGCAGATTCTGATCGGACGGCACGGATGTGCCGGCTGATCTGGATCTACGCTGGTCGCACATGCGTAAAAATGCAAATATACGGAGGAAAAGGTTAAATATTGTCTTTTTGTCTAGTTTACCTGGAAATGAAGTTTGTGAAATCTTTATTTAATTGTCAAACACTGATAAATTTTACTAATATTGTGACATGTGGTGCATGTTGCTGTTCAACTCTTTCCTCCATATACATGCATTTTATTGCATATGTGATCAATGTAGATCTAGATCGGCTAGCACATCTATCCCATCTAAACAGAATTTGCATTGTTTGCTTTTTATCCAGATATAACTTAATAAATTAAAAAGCAAACAATGCAGATCCTAATCAGACAGCACATTTGTGCCTGCTGATCTGGATCTACACTGTTAGCCCATGCCATAAAGGTGTATACATGTATATAGAGGAAAAGGTTAACTATATGTCTGACTTGTTGATAACTTAAATGCCATCTGATCTGATCTACACTGTGCGTATGCAGATTTAATAGATTAATTTCGACCAACAAGCAACTAGCATAGATCAAGATCAGAAAGCACTGATGTGCCATCTGAACTTGATCTACACTTGTTGCCCATGGGATCAGATCATATTGAGCCATATCCCATGGAGTAAAGGGTTAACTGTTTTATTATTGTCAGTATGTCTTCCGATGGCAAATATTCTAGGATTGTATCTGTTTGTTTGCTATATACTGTTCATGATATTCTTTTATACAAACAGTGCTGTCAGATATATATTTTCTGGTAAAGGATAGAACAAATCCAAGAAGCTGATATTTGTTGCACCTGTCTCTAATAAGTGCATAATTATGTGTTTTAAACTTGTGTTCTTGCTTCATCTGTTGAGTTTTACATTCGTAGTATTTTGGTATCATTAACCAGGTAATTTTATGTCCACTGATGATAAATTAGCACAAGTATATTTTTCATACTTATCTTAGCAGATATATCTACACCCTTTGTGATATATCCTCGCGCATCTGAACTCTGCCCTGTCATAAATCTTGCAATATATCACTGGAAGCTATTTGTTATTTCATAAACAAAAAATTAAACTTTTAAAGACCAATTCTTATAATAACAACTTTTAACTGATTTAGTAGTAATGATTATGTTGTGTACAGTTGCTTGTAGTAATCCTGCTTTCTGAAAATGGAGCTGAACAAGTGAGAAATAAAATGTAGTCACATGATCCAAATAGGCCAATGAGATATGTGCTGTTCTGAAAAACAACAAGGTTGTAATTATTCAGGGCATTTTTTGGACTATGCACAAACATGCCGGGAATCTGCAGTGTCACCAGCGATAAAAATGTTGTTGTTGCCTGTATAATACTTTTCTCTTAATATATGGTTGTTAACACCTGTGCAACCAGTGTAGATCCAGTTCAGCTGGCACAACCATTTATCTAATCAGGTTCGAAGCTGTTTGATGTTTGGTCAGAAATAACCTTATGAATGATAAATCAATCAGTGCAGATCCTGATCAGACCACACAGATGTGCCAGTTGATCTGGATCTGCACTGTTGCCATGCCATAAAAGTGGTCTTACATTGAGTAAATGGTAAATTCCTTCACTTTTCAATAGTACTACGACTGTTGATGCAGTATGGTGAAATGAAATGCTACATGCATACATTTGTATAATCACATAGCACAGTAGAATAGTTTGTTTAGTTGTATTAACCCTTTCCTCCATAAATAAACTTTTATTGCATGGGTGAACAGTGTAGATCCAGATCAGCCGGCACATTCGTGCCATCTGATCAGGATCTGCACTGTTCATTTTTTGATTCCTTAGGTTATTTCTGACCAAAATGCAACACTGGTCCCACATGCGTAGAATGCATATATATGGAGGAAAGGGTTAATTAATTTATTGGTTCGTGTTCATAATTGTGAATCTCTTTTATACCCTTTACTTGTTGGATATGGCTTACAATCCATGTGTCACTAATGTAGATCTATGTACCTTCATTCAGTCTGATCAGTATTTACACTCTCGCTTTTATTCTCAGCAAAAAAAGAACCTGACTGTTTATAATTTTGAATAATTATAAAACACCTATACAAAATCTGTATTATCACTCCTATAAAAACTAAGAGCTAAAACACATTTCATGCACAAAAATTATCAAAATGCTCAGATAAGTTAAAAACACATTCAATTTTCATTTCCAATTAACATTCATGTAACTTTTCAATCAGATTCTGGGAAAATATGTAAAATATGCAGTGTCAGATTCCTGGTTTTATTAACATATTTCTTACCAAGAAACAAACAGTGTAGATCCAGATGAGACTGCAAAGATTTGTGACAAAAGCTGTATCCTTGGAGTAAGGGTTGAATCACTAATGTTGACTCATTGTACCAAAGCACTCTTGTAATTACCTAAACATTTTTTATATGGTGACAATTTTTGTCTTTTATGTTATTTAATTTCCTTTAAAAATATATATTTGTAATAAAGTTTTCATATTTTTATGCTTTTGTATGTTTAATATTTACAATCCTGGCACTCATGTTCAATGGTGGTCAGTTGGTATAATTATGTTTTATTGTAGAACTCCCACCCCAATCCCACTCTCCACCTTTCCCCAAAAAAATGATGACATAGCTACATTATATAAATATCACAACCGAGGTTATTTTAAACCCTTTGGCTTTTATCCATGAGCAAACTTTGTAAATTTAGATAAGCTGGCACATCCATGCTGTCTGGTCAGGATCTGCGTTGTTCACTTTTAGAGTCATTGGGTTATCTGTGACCTAGAGGCGACCAGTAAAAATCCAGATCAAACTGCACGGATATGCCAGCTGATCCTGATCTACGCTGGTCACACTTTATTTTCACTTTTGTCATTTCAAATTTTTATTTCATTAGGTTATTTCTGACCAAAATGCGGCCAGTGCAGATCCTGATCAGATGGCACTGGTTGCAAATGCGTAAAAAGGAGGAAAGGGTAAAAAAACATAGCTTGCAGGAGGTTCACCAAATCTGATCTGTATAATATATGGTGAGGATCTGTTAACTAAATACCCATTTGTGTGATGGTATGCCTTTGTGAGTGGTCACAGGTCCCCTTGCACGTACAGTATGAAGTGCTCTTGCTCATGCAATAAAACCCATATGTATGGAGTTAAATGTTAAAAACCTTGATCCAGTCAGGAAATTAGAATATTGAGAATTCCTGATGTGAGTAGACCAGTAAAGTATGTAATTGTTGACAGCCTATTGTACAATAAATTATTGGTGGTTGAAATGACCGCTTGTCAGAATCCTTACAATCTGTCATGAGTGAAAGATGAAAATCGTTCACAAGTATTTCTAACTTAATAGAAATACTTAATTAAAATGGGAATATAAGAACAGAGATTATTTCAATATGATTGGAAAGTTAACGGAGGTCAGGATCAGACAGACAGACGGACGGACGGACGGACGGACATACAGACAGTGGTCCTTAAAATAAGAAACTTTGGAGAATTGTCATGAACTATGGTACAGTACGTGGTCCAGCCTGTAATTGGCCCGTAGAATGCCAATTTTCCCAGCTTGATCCGATAAAGTTCTATTGCGTGATATAGATCTCCAGTTTATCAGCGAGTACTGATACAAATTTGGAACAATCACTCTGTTGACTGACACATGGGGACCAGGAGAAAGCTCGTAATTTCGAGCAAGATGACAACGGTAAAATTAATAGTTCGTAATTGTTGTAAGAGCAAGGGGGACAACTTGCATAAATCGAATTTTCGCCGGACAAAAAGTCAATATTATGAGGCCTTTTTCAAGTTTTAGAGCGGATGGTAGGTTTAGTCCTATTAAATACAGAAAAATAGTTTATTTAAGCGACGCAGTCAGATAATTTGCGTTTCTTCATTAGGAATTTTTGAGAGGGGTGTGTCCTGTGAGTGGACTAGTGTTCGGACAGGGAGTCCTCGGATGTTTACATCTATACTTGATAAAATGAACAATAGAGTCTTCATATATTTTACAAAATCGTGAAGTTTATGAAATAGTTAAAGGCAGTGATAACATTTTGAACCTTTATATTCTCTTCCGATACATTTTTGGTTTGCATTGAAACATTTTTCACATTATCCTGGAGCGCTCTTTTATACCAAGAATATAGACTACTAGAATCCTGATTACACCGACATACATATTTAAATTATCATCGATTCTTATGGAGTTCAATACAAGCTCACTACTTCTGTATTTTGGTAAAAAAAATAACTCATATCAACATAATATTTACCAAGAAAAGACAGAGCTCATTATATATAGGTCAAAGCTATCAAGTGTGTAAATGCATGACTATATAACTAATTACTATTTTACGTTGGTAATAGAGATGCCTGTATAATACAAATTAAATGTTTGGCTATTTTTCATAAAGTAAATTTGAAAACAATTCTGCAAAATACTTTTACAACTTAATAAAGCAATGTCTGTTGATGATCAAGCTAAGGCTGTCAGTGTTCGGAGAAGCGTTCCAATATCAAAATAAATTTGCTAGGCTTGTAAACATTCTTTACCGGGTACTTCATGAGATATGGCTTTTATTCCATGTCTGACCATAAAGATCGAATTCAGCTTGCACATCCATGCATTTTGATCAGGATCTACACTGTTTGCTTTTAGATTCATTACTTTAATTTTTAAACAAGATATGAGCAATGTAGATACAGATAAGAAATCATGCTGTTATGGATATACTCTGGTTGCCCATGTGATGAAAAGTGTATCCGTGGAGTTATGGGTTCAAGTCATTTTCAGGGAAAATGCAATTAGCTCATTTGAATAAGAAGTTGATGGCATTTAGGAGACCTTATGTGACTTGTTAGTCATTGTTTTTATTTTCTTTTTTTCTTCCATTACTCACTTTATGCAGTTTACTGCCTTTTATTCAATCTATGGTCAAATACAGATCTCATCCAGATATGCAGAAAAGGGGAGTGTGCACTAAATATTTTCATAATTTAAGGCAAATTGTTATGTAAATTTTTAAAGCATAAATTTCTGTTATGAGATCTTCTTTGATTATAACTTTTTCATTGCTTCCTGCAGTTCTGAATGTAAACCAAGTGTACATGCATAAATCCTAACAATAAAAGTTTAACAAAATTGATATCTAATGCCCTTAAAGTGTTTTGTAAATAAAATCTTTGGGGTGGAACTTTTTAACAGTGGCCTTCAGTGATGGGAGTCTAAGACTTCATATTCTTTGATTATAACTTTTTCATTGCTTCCTGCAGTTCTTATGGGTTCATATCATGGCAAGATGACAGTTTTGTAACAAAGGAGTTTTCTCATGGCTAAAAATTACTTGCAGAAATTAGCAGCTCTGACTTTTATTGTTATTTCTTTTTAGCCAGCGGTTACGCCGCTGGCTAAAGAGATGACATTCTGAAAACACATATCTTTCAGCAGGTCCCCTTAAATGAAAAAGTCGAAGCACAGCTTCTGGTAGATGTCAGAAAAGAGTTCCAAAAGCAATAATAGAAAATCAGTTGTTAATGATCATTTATTTTTTAATTTCAGTTGCATTGGAGTGACAGCTATCAAATGAAGTAAACAGAAAATGGCAAACTTACTGTGGTACGGCTTCAGTTACCTCCGGTTCTTCATCGACTACATCTTCAGTACACGACCAGCAACATGGCTGTACAACTTCCATGCTATAGAAGCAAGTTCCGACTCCACGAATGAAGTCTCTCAGATTGTTAAAAGTCTTTATCAGCATCAAAAAGGGGAAGGGACTGTCACAAACAAACAGATATGTGGAAAGATAAAGCTGTTAAACTTCCAGGAGGATATTTTGAGTATTAAAGATGAAATGTACAATCTGAATGTGCTGCAACATGCAATTATTGTTAATAACAGAGAAGTTGTGGAACTTTTACTGAGTAATCTTAATATTCCTTCACTTGTTGGCTGTAACTCAGTAACCCATATAGCAGCTCTGCTTGGTAATCAGGAGATTTTGAAATGTCTTCTTGCTGAGAGACCTTTTGATTTGTACAAAAAGGCTGGACTTTGCTATCCGGAGTTACATGAACCAGTTTCTTATCACAGACGCATGGGTTTTATGTTTCAAGAAAAGTACAAATGTGAGGGAGAAAAGCTACTGCCTATTGAATGGGCGATAACAAACGATCATGTAGAATGTGTCATACAAATTCTTGCAATGATGCGTGAAATGGGTGGGCGGATGTACAATCTGGCTAAATTTCTACATTTTGCTGCATCACGTGGAGCTGAGAAATGCCTCAAGTATTTTGTGGAGATGTGCCCAGATAAAATTGATCACATGAGCAAAAATGGAGATGTGCCTTTATTAGAAGCTGTTGTTTGGGGGAGACACTGTGTGAAAGTTCTGATTGATAATGGAGCCGATGTTAACAAAGTTGCTGAAAATGGTGACACTGCACTTCATCGTCTTTACCGCAACGATATTGATGGTATTTTTGCGATATACGATACAACAAAATATCTTCTTACAACTGGCATCGAACAGCTGATTAACACCATCAATTTGAAAGGTGAGACAGCATTACATCTACTGGTAACACATGTGTCGTACATTGGCGGAAATTACTACCATGCTGAGGACAGGTCTGTACCACGCTGGCAGATGCAGTCGGACTACCAGGAACAGGTCATCCAGACCATTAAGCTTCTTCTACAATTCAACGCTGATCCTCATATTTATGATTCTTTGCAACTTCAGCCATTGAATAAACTTCTCCATGTTACGATGAAAGCTAGTCGACCTCAAGACCATCTTGAGTGTGTTCAGGGATGTATTAACTCCAAATACATCTACAGGAATGATTTTGGAAGTTTGTCACAAGCGATTGATACTCTTGTACAAAATGGTGCTGATGTGAATACCCAATGTGCAATAGGCCACACGCCACTCATTTTACTAGTTCAAACCCTTCTCAATACAGAAGTCCCAGATCTTGTTCAGCAAGGGGAGAGCATTCTTACAGCCTGTGAAATCCTGTTGAAAAATGGAGCTAAGTGTAACTATATTTCGGAAGATAAGAAAACTTGCTGCTCACTTTTAGCGGAATTGGCCAAAAAAATTCTGAAACATATCCCTGAGGTTGGTGATGCCAACGTGGAGCAAGATGTGAACTTGAAGAAAAAGTTTGGCAAGCTAGTCAATGACATTCTGGTCACGTTTCTCAAATACGGACTAAATCCTAACTACAAGACAAACAAAAAGATGCCACATCTCACCGGAGGAAGTGGAAATGCTCTGATCGAGTTTGTACGAGTAACAGTTAATGCAAGAAGTTGTGACGATTTTGAGATTGTCCATATGTGGTTACGTACCCTTCTACAGTGGGGTGCTGACCCGGATATAGAGTCATATCCTTCAGACCCTATTATCTGTCATTCCCAGAGTTCCATTTTTCTCAAGAAACAGAGTACACAAGCCATGAGTCACTACATACATGAGATCAAAGAACTTCAGGCGATATTTGAAAACGGTCATGCGGAAGAGTTACTGCTCTTGTTCTACAAGACGATGGATCATAAAATTCTATATGACTGCCTTTCCACTGCTTGTTTTATGGCGAGATTTCATCCAATGGGAGCCACTGGAAAAAACTTCCTTTCAGCACTGAATAAGTTGGTAGAAAGCCCTCGTTCTTTGAAGCAGATGGCAAGAGTTTCCATCTACAAAGCTGTGGACAGAAAGCTTTCAACCACTGTAGATCATCTGCCACTGCCTAGAGCATTGAAACAGTATCTGTTAGATATCGAATGAATAGGGCATTATTGTTTTTATGCCCCCGAAGGGAGGCATATAGTAATCGGACCGTCCGTTCGTTCGTCCGTCCGTCCGTCCGAAATAATCTTGTCCTCGCTTCTTCTCCAAAACCGCTTGAGGGATTTCTTTGAAACTTCACAGTAGTGTTTGTCACCAAGCCTAGTTGTGCATATCGTCAGGAATTTCTGCTCGGATTATTTTTGGCTGAGTTATGGCCCTTTTTAGCAAAATCTTGTCCTCGCTTCTTCTCTAAATCCGCTTGAGGGATTTCATTGAAACTTCACAGGAGTGTTTGTCACCAAGCCTAGTTGTGCATATCCTAAGGGTTTTCTGATCGGATTATTTTTGGCAGAGTTATGGGCCTTGTTACCTAACCCTAAACCCTAACCCTAAGGTAAATTTTGTTAACGCAATAGAGGTTACATTTTTTGTCCGATTGTCATGAAATTTGGTATGAATATTGATATTGATGATTTCTACACAAATTATTAAAATCATGTTGTTAAATTGACCAGGGGCCCCGCCCTGGGGATTTTAATTTTTTTATTTCTTTTAAATTCTGTTTTTAACCTTTGATTTTCTACAGTTATTAACCAGATTTTGACACAACCTTTATACCATCTTAAAATTCAATCTTTCCTGAACAATTCATTCACTGGTTGTTCAGTGATAAAATTTGAAACAAAAATTTTAGTAGCAGGGTGAAAATTTCAAGTGTCAAAATCCAATATTTCTACCTGTCTTCAGCTATATTTAGGTATGATGTTTTACCAGTTTATTGGTACAGTTGCTGGACAATGACCTGATGAACTTTGCTGCTTAGATCTGTGTTATGCAATGTTAAGAACTTTGCTCTGGAAGATTTTATAGGGTAAATTTTGTCATTTTATGGATAGTGACAAGTAAACTTTCTTACTTTATAGCACTTTGAAAATCAGGCTTTTCTGAATATGTTATTCACTGTTTGTAAGTAAAACAACAACAAGAACAACAACAACAAATTTGTAGTACATTCTCAAAATGTTAAGACTAAATTTAAGAGAGCCTTAGATGTATACAGTGTATGTACACAAACTGGCAAGTTAAGGCCACACTTTTTTAGCTCTTCTGAGCCGTAGGGTCAGCGTGAGTTATTAGGATCGATCAATGTCCGTTGTCAGGTGCACTTTAATAGTTAGTTAACACTCTAGCGGTCACATTTTTGCCTCGATTGTTTTGAAACTTGGTCAGGATGTTTGTCCCAATGATTTCTCAGACGAGTTTGAATATGGGTCATCTGGGTCCAAAACTAGGTCACTGTTACTAAAAATAGAATTTTCTTGTTAACACTCTAGCGGTCACATTTTTGCTCCGATTGTCATGAAACTTGGTCAGTTCAAATATGGGTCATCTGGGTCAAAAAACTAGGTCACTGTTACTAAAAATAGAATTTTCTTATTAACACTCTAGCAGTAACATTTTTGCTCTGATTGTCATGAAACTTGGTCAGGATGTTTGTCCCAATGATTTCTCGGACGAGTTCGAATATTGGTCATCTTGGTCCAAAAACTAGGTCACTGTTACTAAAAATAGAAAAACCTTGTCCAGGCTGTAAATTTTTTATATCTGATTGGATTTCAAAATAACTTGGCACAAATGTTCACCATGACAAGACGGTGTGTCGGGTACAATACCCATGTCGGTTGGTCCAAGGTCAAGGTCAATGTAACTAAAAATAGAATTTTCTTGTTAACACTCAAGAGGTCACATTTTTGCTCTGATTGTCATGAAACTTGGTCAGGATATCTGTCCCAGTAATTTCTCGGAGGAGTTGGAATATGGGTCATCTGTGTCCAAAAACTAGATCACTGTTCCTAAAAATAGAATTATCTTGTCTTGGCTGTAAATTGGGATCCTTTCATCTTTCACATTATATGCATGCAGTATGCTTTGTCTTCCACAAGCATATTTTTCATTACACATGTTTATTTATTACATATGTAAACCTATTCGATTTCAAAGCCGCATTTTGGGGGCATATGTCAATTTCAAGTGACAGCTCTTGTTTGTATATTTGGCAAAAAAAGAAACCTGACACAAGTAACTGAATATCTAATAATACTTTTACAAAATGATATTTCTGCACTGTCCAGTAACCCTTTCCTCCATATATCTGCGTTTTTACGCATGTGCGACCAGTGTAGATCCATATCAGCCAGCACATCCGTGCCATCTTAGGATCTGCACTGGTCACATCTTGGTCAGAAATAACCTAATGAATAAAAAAGCGAACAGTTTAGATACTGATCAGACAGCATGGATGTGCCGGCTGATCTGGATCTAAACTGTTCGCCCACGCAATAATGGTTTATCTGTCGATGAAAGAGTTAAAACTAATGGTTAATACACTTGTTTCATGCACCAGAAACTTCAAATTGCATAAATAAGTTACAACTCAAATAGCTTTCAATCTTATTCCAAGAAAATAGGCAAAATACGAGGTGTCAGGTTTCTTTTTTCATCGAGTATTAAAAGGCTTAATTTCGGAAATAACAGAATCACATTGAATATTTTATTTGGATGTAACAAATATTTTATTGTCATATTTTTTCATGTTTTAAACCAGTTTCTGTATCTTTCCATTTAATAATTATGTTTCCATGAAATGAAGTCAATTTACATAGTTTTCTTTCTTAGTTTTTGTGTTGCTCTTTTGAAGAAAAGACATAGGGACAGCTTTGTCCGTCGGTCCATCTGTCACAAAAGTTTAATATAGGCTGTAACTTTGCATTTTCTTAATATTTTCCATCAATCTTCCAAATTATATTGCTGTTGAAAACAGTAAAAATCTGAATGTAAAGGTCACATTTGACGAAATTATTAAAACCAATTTTTGAACATACAATTTGTCACAAAAATTGGCTATAACATTGTCATTTCCAAACATTTCTTCTTTAAACCTCCAAATGATGTTTCTTATGACAATAGAGTGTTGATGATGCCTGATTTGATAGATTAAGGTCACATTTGACAGAGTTATACCCCTTTTCATTCATACTTTGGTTTTGTCACAAACACTAAACATTAGCTGTATATGTGCTATTTCTTAAGATTTTTTAATTTAACTTTCAACTTAGTATCTAGCTGATGATAACAAAAGCATGATGTATCTAAAAGATGTTGGTTTATCACATTTGACACATTTATGCCCCTTTTTGTACTATGTTTTGTCACAAAAACTTAACATTTGCCTTCGCTTAGCCAATTCTTAATATTTCTTCATAAAATTTAAAATTATCTTACTTATGACAACAAAGTCACCGTGTAGCCAAAAGTTGTTTGTCAGGATCACATCTGACAGAGTTATGCCCCTTTTTGTACTAATTTTGTTATGAAAATTTAACATTGACTGTATCTTTGCTATTTCATAGAATCTTTAATCAAACTTCAAAAAATGTTTCTTATGCCAACAAGCTTGCGATTTAGCAAAAAACTGTTGTTGATCAAGGTCACATTTGAAATACAGTAGTTTGTTTGTCCTTAGTCATGCATGCTGTCATTCTTGGTGGGCTCTTGTTCCCAATGTTTTGGTTATTCTGACGAAGTACCGGACCCATCAATAAAGTATATGATTGTGCTTGATATTGTGGGATATCCTTTCATCTGGGTATTGATGAAGAAACAATAAGCTGCAAGGGTGCTTAGAATTTGTAGGCAATGGTTAACATGATTCTTAGCAATATATCCCATATACCCTTACAAGAAACAGTCTAATTATTTTCTTATACTGCAAAATGTTTTCAATTAAATAAAATTTTTAAAAAAGTTTGTTTTTTTATTTATTTCAATGTTACAATTCCCCATTGGGAGTCTCAAAATTACTCGTATGTCATCAAGAATGTAATTAGGTTAATCATAACCACTGAGATTATGTGGACTGTCAGTTAACTTTTAACTTGATAAATTAACCCTTTCCTCCATATATTTGCTTTTATGGCATGATGATGAGTGTAAAGTATAGATCCAGATCAGCCATCACGACCATGCCATCAGATCAGGATCTGCACTGTTTGCTTTTGCATTAATTAAGTTATTTCTGACCAAAAAGCTAACAGTGCAGATCTTGATCAGATGGCATTGTTGTGTTGGCTGATCTGGATCTACACTGGTCGCACATGCAATAAAATGAGGATATATGGAGGTACAACAATATCATATTTCATATGAGTTTCAAAAGGTCAAGGTTTCTCATTTGGATCTCTTGTTATGTCCCCGGTCCCCAAGGGTCAGGTAGGTTCATATGGTAATCACTTTTATCCGTCTGTTTGGATGTCCAATCATCAATGACAAAAAAAATCTGGTTTCTGAAAAACTTCGCTAAGCACAAAAATGGTAAGGCAGAGTGTGGCGTCCCAGAACCACTGCCCTACCTCAAAAGTCATGGTAACAGATTAAAGGTCAAAATGTGCCAAAAATCTAGTTTCTTGACCATAACTTGGCAAGCAATGAAGGTACTTTAGCTAAACTGCACAAAATAAATGTGCCAGCTGATCTGGATCTACACTGATTGCACATGTGATGAAACCCGCATAATTAAATTGAGTCAATGGTTATAAAACAAAATACTTATATAAACAGTCACATAATCTTAACTTAAAACTTAAATATCACTGTTAATCTGTTGTCAATTTTATAAGGAATAATATAAGGAATGTCTGCACTGCACTACATGTATGTACACTCTGTCACAAGCTCTGAGTATTCTTCCATGAATCAATAAGTAAAGTATGGCTGAAATAGAAATCCGTAGACCTATCCCTGTCAATGAATTTCCATCACTTACAAAAAGGTAAAACAATTACCACTTCTTGAATCTAATTATGTTCATTTTTTAAGTTTATTTAGGGAAAACCAATCTGATAATATTCCCGCTAGTATCTAAACTGATAGTTTAATTACAGGGAAATTATTTAAGACTAAATCAACAACTGCATTTAATTTACCTTCCTTCAACCTTACTTGTACAATGTGTGACTAAAGTGTCCATTCGTCTAAAATATTCGTGAGGGTTCTATAGAAAGATAAAAATGACATGTTAGTATTTCAGTTAAGCTGTCTTATGAAATCTTGATCTTTGCATTCAGTAATAACTCTTGATGGCTAAAGTAATGCAACTGTTTGAGTAGTTTCCCCTGATACACTATTTCTCTCGCGGTGTATTCACTGGTCATCAATTGACCGAATTCTTCAATGACAATTACCCGATAACCCGGACAGTTACATAACATCCCTAATTTGTGTCTTATATCTTTTTCTGCCCTTTTCATGGAATACATTGATATGGTGAGATAATTGAGTTTTATGAAGAAATTTATTGTCTTTAATACCACGATATTATAATTTATATATTATACTGGGTCTTAAAACTTAAAATTGTGTAAGACCCAGATATACAGAAAAGTTTTGGACTTTTATTACCTTTGTATAATGGACCCATGAATATGGGGATCTTCTCTTTTTACAGATTTTTATCGTATTCGAATATGGTATAAATTGCTCGTCAGTGTTATATTTTATTTGTTTGTTTGTTTGTTTGTTTTACGGCCGTTGTACAACGTTCGCGTTTATATTTCATGACTGTGATTAGCAACGCACTTTAGCAGTGACGCATATTCAAGGCCGTTATAACGAAGAAATAATTGGCCAATCTTGGAGGTGTGTCTTTATTAATAGATTATGGAAAGGTGAAGGACGTATGCAGAATGTACGTACATGTCGGTTACTTTGATCTCGTGGAAAGTTTCCTGGTTTAGGATCAACAAAACATTGACTTGTATAAGGATTTGATTAATATTGTTTTTCGGATTAATAGATATAAAGATAAACATGGATTGGAAAGAATCTGAACTTTAAACAACGTGTAGCTTTGAGCAGAAATTATTTCATCAGCCGGGGGCAATTTCACCGATATTGCGACTACCTGACCTATAACGTTGCAAATCAGCTGTTCGCCGCATTTAACGTCATAAACAGGTGAGTTTAAAATTAGCCGGTGATGTAAAAAGTATGGAAGTACAGTTGTCAAAAGATAAATTTCGAAGATTTTTTAGTGAGTATTAATTAATGACGTGACTCAGAAGTCCGACCAGGTCATCTTGAGTGATTTATTTTAACTCGGAGGTTCAACACAGAATTTAACTCACTTGTGAAAAAAAGAAAATAGGGAAATAAAAAAAGCTCAGATAACAATTGGATACCACAGTGGTGTTTTCATGATATTCAAGTTATTTCAATGAACTTCTTTATTTTTTGGCTGTTATATTTGAATGGTATTGATCAGGGGCAATGATCTGACATGCCAGTTGTCTAGATCAGTGCTAGTTGTTAATACTAGACCCCTGCATGACAAACCAGGGGGTTCTATATAGGACCTTTACTCTGCACTAGTAAAGAATTTCATCTTGAATGCAAAAAAAATCTGTAAAAAGTCCATAGCAGTAGGACAAGTAACAAAGTAAGTTTATACAATAAATTAAGGATAGGCTAGGGTGCATGAACCAGATATGCTACAGCAAATAGTAAAAGTCAAACTGACCAGAACTTGCTTATTAATTTTGTCTTTTAAACTTTATGTTTTGATTGTTAATAATAATGTCTATATAATGCCCAATGACCATGGGTACGAATACATTGCAAATTCATAACATTTTTTATTGGGATTGGCAATGAAATCGGATTTCTGTTTACAGTGTTCATACTTGAGTAAGGATTCCCACTGTTAATTGTGTCATTGTGTCACAGATCTGTGCCCAAGGTTATAAAACTGAGCATGGAAACCAGTCTTAAATCTCAAGCATCTGATTGGCTGAAATGGCAACTGGTTGTCATTTCAGCCAATCAGATGCTTGAGATTTGAGACTGGTTTCCATGCTCAGTTTTATAATATTGGACACAGGAAAGGTATATGAAAATGAAAACCATCCTAATATTAAGAAAAAATAAGCATTTATTTAGTAAACTATAAGTATTTAAAGTTTTATCCTTAAATTCTCGCTTTACTGATCAGATTCAGAAGAAGTTTTTGCCCAGATCTTTAATAACTTTTTCCTCCAGATATACAACTCTATGGCATGGGCGAACAGTGTGAATTCAGATCAGTTGGCCCATCTGTGCCATCTGATCAGGATCTATATTGTTTGCTTTTTGTGTCGCCCTTTCGAAGAAATGGCGATACATAGGGACCGCTTTGTCCGTCCGTCACGAAAACTTAACGTTGGCTATAACTCTGCCATTTCTTAATATTTCTTCATCAAACTTTCAAATTATATTGCTTATGACAACACGCTCGAGATGATGCCAAATTCTCAAGGTCAAGGTCACATTTGATGGAGTTATGCCCCTTTTTGTACTTGGATTTTTACACGAAAACTTAACGTTGGCTATAATTTTGTCATTTCTTAATATTTTTACATCAAACTTTCAAATTATATTCCTTATGACAACACGCTCATGATGATGCCAAATTCTTTGATGGAGTTATGCCCCTTTTTGTACTTGCATTTTTTCCGACATAGCACCAGAGGGCGACACAAGTGTTCAACTGAACACCCATCTAGTTGATTTATTGGTTCATTCTGACCGAGAAGCAAACAGAGGAGATGGCATTTGTGCCAGCTCATCTTGATCTACACTGGTCACACATTGATTAAATGCATATACATGTATATGGAGAAAGGAGGTCAAAAAAATCAGTTCCTGGATAAATCATCTGTCCTATTCTGTTCTTATAAACTAGGATAACCCCTTTATGTGAATTGATTTATCACGGTTTTCGGCCGATATAACAAAACAGAAATCAGAATCGATGACACTCCTGCCCTAAACCCTTCCATCATTAATCTAGGGATTGTACATTGTTGCTGGTATTTAAAAAGATATAATACTAATAGTGACTCAACATGAGCTTATATAGTTTATATAGCATGTACATTCATTAACACATTTTTTATACCTATTTAATGCACTTCTGATTTCTAGGTTATATGTCTGCCTAAAAAGACTTAGGAGCAAATAACAAGCCAGCAGTGTTTGATGTTAACAAATGGAAGGAATATACAGAGACGAGACTTCTTTGAGATTTCTTCATCACATTTCAAATCGAGACAAAAATGTGCGCAAACATGCATTTGATGCTGTGGTCAAAACAATTGAAACATGGTTAAGTGGTTACGCCACACCTTTCAACTCACTAGAATCAATCAGCAGCGTCAACGGAGTGGGCACAAACATTGCCATCGCAAAATTGCAAGAGCGCATTCCAGATCTGCTGCGCCTTGTATGTGACTGTCCATTCAAAGACGTGAGGGACAAGAGTAAATGGTTGCTGGAAGACCTGAAGGTAAGATTTACCTGTTTTTGAGGATAAGAATCTCGACTGCTTTCTATAGCTGAAGGTTATAAAGCTGAGATTGGAGTCTCAAATCTCAAGCATCTGATTGGCTGAAATGGCGACTGGAAAATAATAAATGGCTCCATGTAAATAACATTTTTATATAATGTTATACCTACATACATAATGCCTTACAAAGAAGAATGCATTCAAGCCCAAATACAGTGAAACCTGTCTTAGCAGCCACCTGCAAATAGCAACCACCTGTCTTAAACAGCCAGTTCGAATAGGACCTAAACTGACATTTTGTTCTAATTTTTTATTAACTGCCACCTGTCTTCAGCAGCCACTTTTTGTCACTCCCGTGGGTGGCTGCTAAAGACAGGTTTGACTGTATGTTAATTTAATATACAAAGTACATAATGAAATACATGTATTATGTAATGAAGTTGCTGACTTGACATTAGATAAAATTGTTGAAAGGTACAACTTTTTAAGTCTTTAAAAAGTCATAACAATTAAGATAGTAGACATAAATATTACATTAAAATACAAGACCATTTACTTAAAATTCTTGTATTATTAAAATATGACAAGATAAAATCATTTTTGTGTCATTAAAGGAGACTTGGCCACTTGGATGCAGTGTAAAAGTATAAATATACATATAAACCCATACAGGTTTTATCACATGTGCAAAGAGTTTAGATCCAGATCAACCAGCAAAGTTGTGTCGTCTAAATAGAACCTACAATGTTCCCTTCTTGATCAGAAATAACTTAATGAACCAAAAAATAGCAAACAGTGAAGATCCTGATCAAATGGCAAGGATGTGCAGGCAGATCTGGATCTGCACTGTTCACACATGGATAACAGCCATATCCCATGGAGTGAAGAGTTGTGGTATTAGAAAGACTGTCAACTTGCACAAGATTACATAAACAACTCTTTGTGGTTGGATGCTATGAAAATATTAAAAAAATAACATGTGTTAAAATGAAAATAATAAATGTGAAAATTGAAATTTGGCCAGAATGGAACCTGTCTCAAGTTGACAGATAGCTGAGAAGTTTGTGTCTATGCACCTTGACAATAAACTAACAGTGGTGTAAAAGTTCCCGTGGGGTGTTACACCCAAATGGAGTAATGAAAAAATTCTAAAAATCTATAATATTTTCTTTGCCATTATTATTATTATTATTATTATTATTATTATTATTATTATTATTATTATTATTATTATTTGGTATAAATATTTATATAAATGTCCATGTTTTCTGGATCAACTCAATTTTTTTTTCTGTTAAGACAGTATTGTAATAAAAATGCTATGTTTTGAGGTTTTTGTTGTCCTGTCTGCAGTCCACAGAGCTGTTAAATAAAGAAAGATTTTAAGTAGTGCACTTAAATACATTTAAGCTATTCATCTATAAAGCTGGACATGAATGTTTTGTAGGTTGTTTAAATTGTCCATAAACTTGAGCAATCTAGATAATACACAAGTAGTTAAATGTGCTATCATGATCTAAATCTACCTGTAGGCGTTATACCATGTAAAAAAAACACGAAATATGATGAGTTTATGCATTTTTAAGCTAAGGTTCGATACTAAAAAAAATTGGTATTCCTTTTTAGGGTCCTGAAAAAGGAACCTTACCCTAATAAATTTCTTTTAAAAAGTATGTTAATATCCCCCATAGCTTTAATACTTTACCCCAAATTTGTTTATTTCCTTTTATAGGCAAAATTAGTATTTTCCCCAAAAAATTGGAGTATGGGCCCCTTCCCCTGACAGCGGGAATAAGCCCTGCACTACCCACTCCACATTCACACAAGCACAACACTTTTCCACAAGTAATCAGAGACTTTGGTTACAACAATGTGATAGCTTGTTTTTTGTTTATTTCAATTATTTAAATTACAAAGTTTATTTCAATTACATAACAAAAGAATGTTTGCAAGAAAAGTGTATTTAACGCTTAGCTCAGCACAGTGTTATCTTTCAGTATTTAATTAATCATGTTATTTCATATACAGAATTGTGTATAAAAGCATTTTCAATAAACGATTAGTGTTGTACATAAACTTAAAGAATAAACAATTAATGTTCTTTCAGAGTGGTAATCAATATTTATCTCTTCATATTCCATGGAGTCCACTATCTCCGCACATGCACCCACACACATTATCATTTTAGTAAGTAAAAACTTACATAATCAAAACCTGTAGGCCTAAGGGTAAATTTGAAAGGTTCACATTGAAGTCAGCAGACTTTCTTTCTGCAAAACAATCAAAACGACTTAACACTGACATTCTATATACAAATAAACATAGACTTACTAAAACCTGTGAAATTTAAAAATAGATGCAATGGCTTTGATTGTAACACCTTTGTCCCAAATTCATCTTATATTCAATAGCTGTCATTTTATTGAATAACTTTTTTGGGCTCAGTTTATTTATAAAAATATCAACCACATTGTCGTCATCTCATCTGCGTAAAACATTAACTTGTGCAATTCTTTGAAACTACAGCAGTAGGATCATCAACTCCAGAAAAGGAACATATTTTCACATAAATAAGCATGGCTTTTATTTATGCAATATCTTTTAAAGAAGTGAAAGTTTTCAAACCAAAACTTGGAATATTAAATCCAGTATTTGTCATGATAATTTGCATTATTTCCAAGTCCCTTAACTCTGCTTCTGTTATTTTTAAGTTAATTCCCTTTAATCAATTAGATGTTGTGTTAAGGTTTATAATATTATGCAGTTGGTCCATCTTTATTGTTACTAAAATGATTGATATGGAACTGAACATTATTTCACTTCAACTTAGAACGGTAAATAATACTGTAAACTTTTGTACGTATAATTTGTTAGTACTTGTATGTTTGGCATTCCACCGGGGTAATTTAGTTTTAAAATAAATTTTATCAAAAGGTAACTTTTTTGAAAATTGCATTTGTCTCGAATATTTGAACATGCTGTTTTCTGTAGCAGGTCTTGGTTATTTGGTTTGTGTTTGTTGGTTCTGCATTGCTGGAAACCAGATTTTGCAATGCCATTTTTGACGTCCTCAGCTGATAACTTCTCAAATCTGTAAATAGGTTTAAGAATTAAATTTGTTATTTTTAATTTTTAAGAGTACCATGTAACTTACCATGCAGATAAACAAAGTTAATCTTGACCCTAGTGACAAATTATATTGTGTCTTTTTATGGCAAACTTTCAATCTTATTGATAGCTAAAAAACTCATTTTCATTTTGCCTTAACATACTGTAAGATTAATGTGTTTGTATTTAGATTTTGATACCCACATGCAGCTAAATTAACAGGTGTTTTCAATAAAAGAAAAAAATCTCAGAGAATCAAGCTTATGATATAAACATTGGATTGGATTTGCATATCTGGGTGCTTTGGAATTTATAATGTGTTAACCCTTTCCTTAATATATATGCATTTTTACGCATGTGCAGCCAGTGTAGATCCTACAATAAGCTTTCTTTATGTTAGAGGCTGTAACAAGATACCAAAAACAGAGGCAAATAAAAATAACTTATAAACATCACATCAAAATTGTCTGTTGCAGATAGATTAGAAAAGGCATAGCTTCAAATGGCTGCTGTCATATTGTTTGTTTTAAAGTGTTAATGTTAATGTCCACCTTTTCTCAGTTACCATTCATGGAAGAGCTTTAAAACTTTTTTATTTGTTTGAGGTCACAATGGAAACCACAAGCCCAATGTCATAATTCTTGGGAATATAAGAGCATAGTTATGCCCCCTTTTAACTTTGACTTTGGAAGTCACTTATTCTTGAAAAATGTTCTACAAGGTGTAAAGGTTAAGGGAACAGTTCAGATCCATATCAGATGGCACTAAATTGCAGGCTGATTTGGATCTACACTAGTTGCACATAATATTATGATAAAATGCATATTAATGCAGTTAAATAATAGTTTGTTTTCTTTCTGCACTGTATTCGTGGACATGCAATTGCAAAAACAATTCTCTTGTTATCTGTAAATGATATGTTGTGTACTAAAGTTTAATACCTCTGTTCATTTATTTTATTAAAAAATGTTGAGGTTAATGTACTATAAGCATTTTAAAATTCTTGTGAAAATAGGTTACCAGACAGAGCATAAAGACCTCTCACACAAACATTCCGCAACGTTTGATAAAGTTTGCTGAGGTTTCAAATTCACACATTTGCATAAGCAAATAATTTGTGAAAATCAAACTGATGGAAAATAAATTGCTGCAAGGTAAATTCTTAAAACTTCCAGGAATTTTCATTGGTTTAACCAACAGTGAAAAATTTAAAAGATGTTCAGGTGTAGAATGCTAAAATGTTCTATCTGCTTCTTTGTTAACCCTTTCCTCCATATAGACACATTTGTATGCATGCAACCATAATAATGTAGATCCAGATCAGCTGGCATATTTGTGCAATCTGATCATGATCTGCACTTGTCGCATTTTGATCAGAAATAACATAGTATATTAAAAAGCGAACAGTGCAGATCCTGATCAGACAGCATGGATATGCCGGCTGATCTGGATCTACACTGGTTGTACATGCGTAAAAATGCGTTTACAGTGAATCCCGCTATTAAAGACCACCATTGAGACTAGGAAAAAGTGGTCTTAATAGTGGGGTGGTCTTTTTATTGGGAGCTAGAAAACAGTGCAAAACTGTAAATCGGGACATCAGAACTGTGGTCTCAGTAGCAAGGTGGTCTTAAATTTCTGGGTGGTCCTAATTAGGGGTTTTACTGTATATGGAGGAAAGGGTTAATATCACTTAGTATCTTTATGCTTTTATCCCTCAAAATGCACTACCAGTCTGAAGACAGAATGATTTAACAACTGGTCCCAAGATTATAAAACTTTGCGTGGAAACCAGTCTCAAATCTCAAGGATCAGATTGGCTGAAATGGCGACTGGTCGCCATTTTAGCCATTCAGATGCTTGAGATTTGAGACTGGTTTCCAATCTTAGTTTTATAATCTTCAGCACTGATGATTGTAAGTAATGAAACAATCGTAGCATATAATCAAAGGACTATGAGTGCTTAAATGTTGTGCATTGCATTTAAAGCTGTATTATTATTTGTGGGTGTGTGAGTGTATAAAGAGTTAGAGCGAGTTACAAATTATCATTGACAAAGACTTAACCCTTTGCTTCATGGGATATGGCTGTTATTCAATGGAAGAACAGTGGATATCCGGACCAGCCAGCACATTTGTGTCGTCTGATCAGGATAATTATGCTGTTTTCTTTTAGATTCATTGGGTAATTTCCAACCAGTGTTGATCCAGATCAGATGGCAAGGATGTGCTGGCTTATCTGGATCTACAGTGGTCACACATGCAGTAAAACCCATTTATACCAGTTGTAAAGAATTAAAAGAGACTTGTTTTGATGACTTTCTTTATATTATCTGCAATTTGTCATGGATACCAACTGTCCTTCCATTCAGTGCAAACAGTTATAATGCGTCAGCCAATTTATTAGGTTTTTTGTCATCCTGACATAAGTAAAAAGTAAAAACTTGGCCGGCTTCCTAATTCTTGAAATAAAAACATGCACCACCTGTAGATGAAGTCAGGAAACTATCTCAAATGTGTTTTTAAGAAGTCATTGAACTTTTGTATCCTCAAATCTTGTGGCATCAACTCCTCTTAAACTTTCTGGGGCATTTCTTTCAAACTTCCTCAGATGATCAAGCAGGATGTGTGACCATTTTTACCAGAGTTATGTCCCTTTGTTATTACAAATGTTGTTGCAGCAGTAGGAGCATCAGTGTCAGAGGACACATTCTCGTTTCTCTTACATTCTTTATTTGCTTCATCTACACTATTTCATAATTATTGATATTAGTAATATGATTTTGGCACCAACCATACCATTTCTATTTCTTTTCCTGTCCTGAATATTCAAGTGCATTCAGTACTTGATCATGCTCACAGCCATGGCTGATGATCCTCATAATGCCAACATTATGTGTTGGGCAACATTGTGCATCTTGCATTACCAATTATCCTATTAGTGCAGAAAAGCCCAATTACTTTCTGTGCTGTTGATAATTAAAGAAACCTGAAGATGCTACCTTTTTGTACTAACTGGACAACTTATATGGATGCTGTGATAATGATAACTATACATAAGATGAAGCTACCTTTCTGCTCTAATTGGGCAACTTATAATTGATGGAATATAAAGCCAGGATCAGATGCAAGTTTTTCAGTGAGGTGGTTCATTTAGGGCATTACATGGTTATTTCTAACTTTCTAGCCAAAACTCCAATGAATATTAAATATTGCCGCCCACAAAGGAGGTTAAAGCAACCTAACTGACCCCTGCTGGATCTGCCCCTGTTCTCCCCAGAATCTAAAAGGCTGACTGCAAGAGTTTAGATTGGTGTTTCATTTGGGGCAGTCGTAGGATAATTACACAATAATTTCCAACTTTTTGGCCAAAACCCCCATGAAAATTAAATGCTTTGAGAAAGATGCTTCATTTCAGGCAGTCCTGATCATTTCCAAAATCCCCATGAAAATTAACCCTTTCCTTGATATATACACGTTTTTACACATGTGCGACCAGTGTAGATCCAGATCAGCCAGCACATCCGTGCCGACTGATCAGGATCTGCACTGGTTGCATTTTGGCCAGAAATAACCTAATGAATAAAAAAACAAAACAGTTTAGATGCTGATCAGACGGCACGGATGTGCCGGCTGATCTGGATCTAAACTGTTCGCCCTAGCAATAAAGGTGTATCTTTACAGGAAAGGGTTGTTGCCAATCTTCTGTTAGTCTTCCTATCTGCTCATTGTTACTGTAAAAACAATTGACCGAAAAGCTGCAAGATCTTGGAAAGATAAATGATTGTTTTTGTTTTTTGTACTTCTGTGTTAAATATATCATGCATTTTCTGCATGATTATAACTGTGAAAGTTAATGGCAGTGAATGCTAGGTGATGAATTTGTCTTGTGTTCATTCACAAGAGAACAGAATAGAATTTTATTTACCACTAACCAATATGATGCAAAAGTGTAACTCTAAAATGCTGCCTGTAAAAGCAATTATTATGATAGCCACATGACATTGCTGTCATTTTTCATTATTTTAAGAAATGATGGGGGAGGGGGGGGGGGGGGGGGGGGGGTGCGGTGGGTGAAGAGAATTGAACCTTCATTGATACTGGTAGTTTTCCACCCACCACAATTCATGAGGACTGTCATAACATAGTAGGCTTTATTGGTGGTCAAGCATGTGCATGCACTTTGTGTGACCTATCCATATTATATAAATAGCTCATCATGCACCAGATGCATGTGTCAGATTTTTACTTGACCAGTTAGGTTGTCTGTGCTGAAGATTATAAACTGAGTTTTAAAACCAGTCTCAAATCTCAAGGATCTGATTGGCTGCAATGGCGACCAGTCGCCATTTCAGCCAATCAGATCCTTGAGATTTGAGACTGGTTTCCATTCTCAGTTTTATTATCTTTGGGCCTGGACGCAGCCTTCTACAGTGCTGTGTAACTTGCTTTTTAATGTAGAACTGTTTCAAGTAAAGTGCAGCCTGAACACAGACATCGTTTTACAAGGGTCTTCATATGAAAAGTTGTTGACACATCATGGACAAAATAATGACAACCAAATGGTAATTTAAATAATAAAATATCAGCCGACATGCATAATTGACCTTGAAAAGCTAGCTGACTGACTGGAATGCTGTCATCCCTAAATATGTTGTGCATAGACTTTTTCATGCTAAAAACCTGTTATTGTTCAGATTTTTTTATTAAATGTTTTGTAAATAAAATCCTTCTTAAATTTTAATTTTTTATTTAACAAATATAGACCTTACTCACAGTTATCATATTGATATGTTATTGCATCCATTTAATATTGAGGTTCTGCCCACCACTTCGATGACCGTGTATAAAATTAATGCTTCAGATTCAAAAAAAAGGTCCATGGGTTCATTACTAGAAAACACTGAAGATTCCTCCAACTTGGTTAGGTCATGATCTACGTTGACATAATATCGCCTATAGGGACAGCCTAACACATGAGACACATTTTTCATGAACATCATCACTTCCAGGAACCTTAGATGTGCCAGGTACCCTTTGTGCTGGTCACTTGGAATGTAGGAAGTCGGAAACCATTCTTAAACAATCTGCCGGCTCACCAATTGCTATACAAGTTTCTAGTCTGGTTTGAACATTTTACCTTCTTCCAGGCAGAAGCCAAAACCTCCAGGCCACTAGACAGATAATTATATAATTATCTGTTTAGGATGGAACAGCATCAAACATTTATTCGAATTATTTAAAATAATGTTTAAAAATACATACGTTTTCATGGTAAAAATGAGAAATATAATGCTTTTGCAATAAAAATTGCAAATGAATATTTCTTCTCTTCTAGCTTAGACTGTAAAATACTTTCCTCCAATTCCATAAGATGTATATGCTTGCAATTCATAGGTTAAAATGGAAGTGATAAATTACTGTATATACAAATAAATGTGCAAACAAATGAGATATTAAGTAATGCTTTTTTTATATGCAAAAAAGAAATTTGTTGCTTGACAGATACAAATGTGCAATTTGTAATGATTAATTGACACATTAAGGTAAATATAGGTGTGTATCACCTTACTTTTTTCTTCGATAAAACATGATGAACATCCTTTGCAGAGATTGATATTAATGCGCTAGTAACTGTGAATGCATTGATTTATATGGGCATAAAATTTTGTGGTTTTCGGTTAAAAACATGTTCTTAAATTCATGGTTGTTTTTTTTCCAAAATATGTTTACATACAACTTAATGGAATATTGTATTTCAGCATGGCTTTAAAGCTTTTCCTCCATATATACGCATTTTAACGCCTGTGCAACAGATGTGCCGGCTGATATGGATCTATACTGTTCACCCCTCGCAATAAAGGAGTATCTATGGAGGAAAGGGTTTAATTGATAGATCGATCTGTCCACAAAATTCATGAAAATAAGTACTACACGAAAATTGATGATTTTACAGTATTCACTGCTTAAATGCATGTTTTTTACTTTATATTATGTCAAGGTCGGTCCCCCAAGTACACTGTGCTGACCTAATAAAAAAAACATTTTAGAAAGCAATTAGAGGTGTCATGTTGACCTTACATTAAAATGATTTTAACTTTTAGTCATGATGAAGACCCCAGATGGTAATAAAATGATATATAACCACCACACAATTACACTGGTTAGCAAAAGAAACTCAGGTTTTATTTTTTTTTGTGATTTGTAATAGCACCCTATTGCTGAATGAAATAAATACTCATATCATTTACTTATAAAATACAGTTGAACCTGCATTAGCTGCCACCTGCGGTAACAGCAACAACCTGTCTTAAACAGCTTGTTGGATTTGTCCTTAACTGACATTTTGTTCTAAATTTTACCTGTCTTTAACAGCCATCTGTCTATTAAGCAGCCCATTTTTGTCACTCCCTTTGGTGGCTGCTTTATACAGGTTTGACTGTACAACAGGGAGCTTTGATATTTATGGAAATGATTGGACTTAGTTCTTAGAACTGAGTTGATGTCAGCTTACTGGCTATTTGCAGTCAAAGATGCAATCAAAATAATCAATGATAAAGATTTTTAATTGCAGGATTACATTTACTGTGTCTAAGAAGGGAATAATGAACATTTTCAGAAATGTGTAAAGCCTCATCTTGACAGCATTTAACCCTTTACTACATCAGCTACATCACTACATCATCAAAAACCTGTTATGCCACCAATGTTTTTCATACTGGAAAATAATGCGAGTTTATTGCATTCATCAGGATATGAAAAACATTTGGGCTGATATCATTTGACTTGTAGCCATCAGGGCTTCACATAGTAAAAAACTTAGCCTGTGATGATGTTGACTGATATTTTATTATTTAAACTTTCCATAAATGCAAGATGCATTAAATTATTGATTTAAACATTGTCATAAAAGAACTTGAGAACAACATTGTCATAAAAGAACTTGAGAACACTGGCACTGTAGAGAAGAAAAATAAGAACTTAATATGATATAATGTATTCAAAGCTTTAGAACTAAACATTTACATAGGTGCTTTGTATTTCAAAATCGTAGTGACTGGAGGTATTGTAAACTACTGGCGGCCGCGGTACAAAGAGCTTGAACATTAAATTATCCAAAATTCGGTTAATAATGAATTGGCTCGTATAACATTTATTATAATTGTTTGCTTTTCTTTTGTTGGTCTGTTTATTGCTGTTATTAATGTCAACATTCGGCATGTATACAAATAAATAAACCAGGATAATGTCATCTCAGCAGAAAATACTTATTACATGTACATTAAATAAGGTGTTTCCGAGCAGATTTGATATATGGGTGTCGGTGTGAATTTTTGTCACAGATATTTTATCCTGCCCCAGATGTTTTTAGCTTTATCAGGACAGCTTTTAACCCAGATCAACCTGAAAAAATAGGACAATAATTTGTTACTTTGGCTCTAAAAATGTGATATAATTACAAACTCAAAACTTGTGGATTCAGCTATTTATTTATTATGTCTCCCCCCCTCTGGGGGAGACATTGTTTTGCCCTGTCCGTCACTCCGTCTGTCTGTCTGTCACACTTCGTTTCCGCTCAATAACTCGAGTACCCTTTGACCCAGAGCCTTCAAACTTCATAGGGTGATAGCCCTTATTGAGTAGAAGAACCCTATTGATTTTGGGGTCAGTAAGTCAAAGGTCAAGGTCACAGTGACCCAAAGAGTGAAAACCGTTTCCGCTCAATAACTCGAGTACCCTTTGACCCAGAGCCTCAAAACTTCATAGGGTGATAGCCCTTATTGAGTAGAAGAACCCTATAGATTTTGGGGTCAGTAGGTCAAAGGTCAAGGTCACAGTGACCCGAAGAGTGAAAACCGTTTCCGCTCAATAACTCAAGTACCTTTTGACCCAGAGCCTTCAAACTTCATAGGATGACAGCCCTTATTGAGTAGAAGAACCCTATTGATTTTGGGGTCAGTAGGTCAAAGGTCAAGGTCACAGTGACCCGAAGAGTGAAAACCGTTTCCGCTCAATAATTTGAGTACCCTTTGACCCAGAGCCTTCAAACTTCATAGGGTGATAGCCCTTATTGAGTAGAAGAACCCTATTGATTTTGGGGTCAGTAGGTCAAAGGTCAAGGTCACAGTGACCCGAAGAGTGAAAACCGTTTCCGCTCAATAATTTGAGTACCCTTTGACCCAGAGCCTTCAAACCTCATAGGATGACAGCCCTTATTCAGTAGAAGAACCCTATTGATTTTGATGTCAGTAGGTCAAAGGTCAAGGTCAGAGGGGCCCGAAGAGTGAAAACCGTTTCTGCTCCATAACTTGAGTACCCTTTGACCCAGGGACTTCAAACTTCATAGGCTGATAGCCATTATAGAGTAGAAGAACCCTTTTGATTTTGGGGTCAGTAGGTCAAAGGTCAAGGTCACAGGGGCCTGAAGAGTGAAAACCGTTTCCACTCAATAATAGGAGTTCTATTTTACCCAGACCATTCAAACTTCATACGATGGATGTCCTTATTGAGTAGAGGACTCCTATTGATTTTGGGGTCAGTAGGTCAAAGGTCAATGTCACATGGGCCCCGAAGAGTAAAAACCGTATCCGGTCAATTACTGGAGTACCGCTTGACCCAGAGCATTCAAACTTAATAGGGTAATAGCCCTTATTGAGTAGAAGAACCCTATTGATTATGGGTTCAGTAGGTCAAAGGTCAAGGTCACAGGGGTCTGGGCGCAGGGGGGGGGGCACATGGGGGAGACATGCGTTTTTCACAAAAAACATCTAGTAGGAGTTCTATTTTACCCAGACCATTCAAACTTCATACGATGGATGTCCTTATTGAGTAGAGGACTCCTATTGATTTCGGGGTCAGTAGGTCAAAGGTCAAGGTCACAGGGGCCCTGAAGAGTAAAAGCTGTATCCGGTCAATTACTGGAGTACCGCTTGACCCTGAGCATTCAAACTAAATAGGGTAATAGCCCTTATTGAGTAGAAGAACCCTATTGATTATGGGATCAGTAGGTCAAAGGTCAAGGTCACAGGGGTCTGGGCACGGGGGGGGGGGGGGGGGGGGGGGGGTGGGGGCGGCGCAGGGGGAGACATGCGTTTTTCACAAAAAACATCTAGTGTTAAATAGCTGCTGAAGATATTGCCATGGGCTTTTAACATTTAATCTACTTGTGTCACAACAGTTACTGGTTTACTTCTGAGCAATACACTTGTTTGAATTGTCCTACATGGGAAAATGCAGAAGATGAATTCAGCCAAATGTCCTCGAATTCTGTTATTGCTTTACTCCATATATATGCAATTTTACGCATGTGCGACCTGTGTAGATCCACATCAGCTTGTACATTCATGCAGTCTGGTCAGGATCTGCGCTGGTTAAAAGGGTTAAAACTCTACTATTAATGTCCTATGCATGACTAGAGTAGATCCAGATCACTGCCTGCACATCTATGCAGTCTGATCTAGATCTACACAGTCCTTGTCTTGGTTTGAAATAATCTAATTAATCTGAAAGTGAAACGTGTAGATCCAGATCTGATTGCACAGAAGACTGGCTCCCATCATACACACATAAACCTTAGACTGACTCCCATCTTAGGGCCAAAATGTTTATTGAAAGTAAGTTAGAAACACAACTCTTACAGGCACTTAATTTTTGTGGTTATATCTTTCCTTAGATCTCATTTGATAAAGATCAGAATATTAACAACAATAAAACAATGAAAAACTATTGATATAAAAAGCTTTTGAATAAAATCTGTCTAGCTTTTTGCCATGCTGCCTTAGGCTGCAGGAAAAAATTAAGTGTTAAGCATTATCTTAGATGTTTTGGATTTTCTGACACTAATACATTATAATGATTATGACGAATGGCAACATTTATTTATTATATGGAAGCCTAAATAACAGTGTAGTAATAAGGGTTTTATCTTCACAACTAGATAGTTATAATGGGATTTTATCTCCTGTTAACTTTCTATAGCTCAGTGCTTGGAATGGCAGCTTCCCAAAAAGATATATGCAGCTTGCATTCAAGTGAAAAGCTCCTAGAATATTAATTTTGTGGTTTTGAGAAATTTGTGGTTTGACAAAAAGCAAGTGCAGACTAATTCACAACTCGTGACTGCATGAGTTTTATGAATTTTCATATACTGAACTGCAAAAGAATAAAGCCTGTTACCTTAGTGTAAAAACATAAATACCCCATTGTCTACTTACATCAATTCTAATACTTGTTATTTTTGTGTACTATTGACATGAAATTTTGAAGATACCTTCTACATCAAAAAGGCTTCAGTATCTGACAAATAAGTAATTTAATCTTTGTTTTAGTATATCTTCCTTCAAACTCCTATCTTGAAATATAATTTTGCAAATAACTAAAAGTAATTCTACTATATATTATGTATCAGCTGTTGTTTCGGTTGCATCTGATACATAATATATAATAGTAGTAAATTTGTTTGAATTATTGTTACAGGTATGAAACATGAAATAAATTATCATCATTCACAAAGTTTTTTCTGGAAAACAGAAAGATTACTCCTGGTTGATAAATTTCGAAGTTATGCCTCTTTCACATAATTAAATGTAGCTCTTAACTTGACAGTGTATGTAGTGGTGAAGTGAAAGTGCTTGTCTAAACTTAATAATTTTTAAACTACTTCCAATGAAAATTGCTGATAAATAAATTTGTAACTTTTTAACTTTAAAGAAAATGAACATCATAATAGCACAAGCTTACAGATATTGCAAATAGCCTCAAAATCATTGTCAAGAAAGCAGATTTCACCATTTCCTGAGTTATTGCCCTTTCAATGTACTTGAAGTTTAGTATGATAATGAAAATGTATTATGAATGATAAATGTTTGCAGACATGTTTAATTAACTATTTTTGAATATTGTGTCTTTAATAGTATTTTACGAGTGTATAAAAGTTATTGTTGTAATTATATAATAAGGTTGTGTATAATAAGGTAATACATTACATTAACTAGTACATTCACTTCTCATAATGTTTGGTGTCGGGCCAAGTACACGATTAACCTTCTTTTTTTATATATGTTTTCAGTTACATTGTACTTGAGTATTGAAAAAACAAAGTCTAGCGGATGATTTTTGAACATGCACTGCGTTCAGACCTGCACATGTAAATGGACAAAAATAGAAAAAGTTCACATGCCATTGTTTTTTTCATTTTTCACAAGTCAAACTAAAATTGGTTCTTGTTTTATTTACCTGAATTGTTTATCTCTGTATTGACATACCAGTTATACACACAAAAGAGATCCTTAATTAGGTCATTAAAAGCCTATTTTGGTGACACAGACTGTAACGCGAACAGCTTTAGCATGAAAAAATACTTTAGAATACACTGAAAGTTTAAATTTTAATTTTGTGTGAAAACAGCTAATTTGCATTAAAATTGGCCACACTTCCATTGTTATAATGTCTGCTACATACAAACTTTTCCCTTTTTTGCATATTAAATTTTTTTTCAAATTTATGGATTTTGATTTATTCAAATTGAACGACTATTTTATCAGATAAATGAATTAAAAAAATTCCATTTGCATGCATGATGTTTTCAGATACCCTGATTCAGGCCTAAAAATGTATGTATGGTAGCTTTAAGTCACATCACCAAAATGAATTCAGATAGAAGTTTTATGGGGGGGAAGTGACAACATGAAAACCAAACAAAATTGTCATGCATAGAAGATTTTTTTTCATTTATAATTATAAACTACTTCCAGCAAAAAGAATGACGATTCCTAAATATATAAATTAAACTGACTGGTAAAAATTATCAAGATGTTTTGCGGGAAATTGTCATATTGCCTTGGCCCTTGTCAACCCAGTTACATGTCTAATGCTTTGTAAAATGGAATAAAAATCAAATGAAATAGGAACCATTTTCCAAGAATTTTAAGGCAAAAATATCAAGCCTTTACTCCATAGATATAAATTTATTGCCTTGGCCAACAGTGTAGATCTATATCAGCTGGCACATCCGTGCTGTCTGTTCAGGGTATACACTGTTTGCCTTTTGATCATAAATTACCTAATAGATCTAAAAGTGAACAATGTAAATCCTGATTAGATGGCATGAATATGCTGGCTGATCATGATCTACTCTGGTTTGTCCATACGATTGAAGGTGTATATATGGAGTAAAGGGTTAAAGCATATTTTTCTATTGACCTGGCAAAATTACTTCATTTTAAATTATTTGTTGTTCTTTTTTATTTCAGAAAAAGGGCAAGGCCAAAGGACTAAAGATCCCCAAGAGGCTGAGCTCCAATGTAAGCCAGTACATTCCAGAACGAGAGGTTCGTAATCTCATATTGTATACATTTATCTGTCCAGCTTGTTAACCCTTCTATCCATGGGATGTTGTAATCAATGTGTGAACAGTTTAGATCTGGAATTGCCTGTAAATTTGTGCCATCTCATCAGGATCTGCACTGTTTGCTTTTGGTCAGAAAATAACCTAATTATCTAAAAGTGAACAGTGCATATAATTATCAGACTGAACAGATGTTCTGTCTGATCTGGATCTACACTGTTTACCCATGCCAAAAAGGGGTATATATGAAGGAAATGTTTGTATTCCTTAACCCTTTTCTCCATGGGATATGGCTGTTGTGCATGTGTTGGCTGATCTGGATCTAAGCACTAGTCACACAGGCTTCAAAATGCATCAATAATGGAGTAAAGGATTAATGATACATTCTAAGGGTGTACCATGTAGTGCAGTTTCAGGTTTACATTGACATTGCAGTGTAGAAGTAAGTATTAAAACTTCCTATTTCTTAACCCTTGACTCTATATATACACATTTTTACGCATTTTATGCCATCTGATCAGGATCTGGATCTGCACTGGTTGCATTTCGGTCAGAAAAAAGCCATCAGTTTAGATCCTGATAAGACGGCACTAATGTGATGGCTAATCTGGATCTAAACAGTTTGCCCATGCAGTATATTTGTATCTATGGCAGAAAGGTGTAAGATGCTTTACAGTAAATTGTCTCTCTGAGAGCCTTACAAAACAGGCTACATGTTATTTGTTAAAGGGAATCAATTATTCAGTGATTGGAAAGAATCACCAGATTGAAATATAATGAATCCAAATATTACTGCCAGTTCACCTGAGCAAACATAAATGAATTGATCTTTGTGTCCTCATCTTTTGCATTGATTTTGTAATCAGATGTCTTAACCTACCAGTAGTTGCAGCTCAAAGTTCTGTAGTCAGCTTTCTAGCTTGAAAATGTCTTAGTCCAGTCTTCACCATTCTTCAGGATCATTTGAGCTAAGTTTGGTAACCAGCCAGATTGCTTGTGTCATGCTGGAGTTGTGGCCCTTTAATTGCCATTTTTTATGCAAAATTAACAATGTCATACCTTTATCTTGAAAAGACTCTTTCTACTGACTTGGTTTTATGATATTCACTGTTTAATTAATTAGGTTATTTCTGACCAAGATGCGACCAGTGATTCTGATCAGATAGCTGGTCTGGATCTACACTGGTTGCACATGTTATAAATGCATTTTTAAGGAGGATAGGGTTTCAATTTCATCAAATAAGGCTTGCCTTGTATTTCGCTAAGTTTTTATGTTGTTAATTTACAGACTTGACTATCCCTAAGAGTTAATGAATTACCACAAAACTCTTCATTTTTAGCTCACCTGAGCAATAGGCTCATGGTGAGCTATTGTGACCCGTCTTTGTCCGACGTCCGGCGTCCGGCGTCCGTCAACAATTTCCTTTAAACAACATCTCCTCTGAAACCACTTGATGGATTTTAACCAAATTTGTCCTGAAGCATCCTGGCACTGATGTCTACAAAAGTTGTTCAAATCATGACCACAGGGTCAAGGTCAAGGTCACTGCTGCTAAAAATAGAAATTCAGTCTTTGCTCAATTACTTGAGTTTGCTTAGGGTTATTGACTCCAAACTTGGTGTATGGGTAGCTTATATCAAACGGCAGCTTTGGGTTGCTACCCAGGTGTCTGTGATCAAGGTCAAGGTCACTGTTGCTAAAAATAGAAATTCAGTCTTTGCTCAATTACTTGAGTTTGCTAAGGCCTATTGACTCCAAACTTGGTGTATGGGTAGCTTATATCATAAGACAGCTTGGGGTTGCTACCCAGGTGTCTGTGATCAAGGTCAAGGTCACTATTGCTAAAAATAGAAATTCAGTCTTTGCTCAATTACTTGAGTTTGCTTAGGCCTATTGACTACAAACTTGGTGTATGGGTAGCTTATATCAAAAGGCAGCTTGGGGTTGCTACCCAGGTGTCTGTGATCAAGGTCAAGGTCACTGTTGCTAAAAATAGAAATTCGGTCTTTGCTCAATTACTTGAGTTTGCTTAGGCCTATTGACTCCAAACTTGGTGTATGGGTAGCTTATATCAAACGGCAGCTTGGGGTTGCTACCCAGATATCTGTGATCAAGGTCAAGGTCACTGTTGCTAAAAATAGAAATTCAGTTTCTGCTTAATAACTTGAGTTTGCTTTGGCATATTGACTCCAAACTAGGTGTATGGGTAGCTTATATCAAAAGCAGCTTGGGGTTGCTACCCAGGTGTCTGTGATTAAGGTCAAAGTCACTGTTACTAAAAATAGATATGCAGTTTCTACTTAATTACTTGAGATTGCTTTGGCCTATTGGCCTATGGATAGCTTAAATTAAGAGGCAACTTGGGAAAGCTACCTACATGTCTGTGATCAAGGTCACGGTCACTGTTGCTAAAAATAGAAATTCAGTTTCCACTTAATTACTTGAGTTTGCTTTGGTTTTTTGACTCCACACTTGGTGTATGAGTAGCTTATATCAAACGGCAGCTTGGGATTGCTACCCAGGTGTCTCTGATCAAGGTTAAGGTCACAGTTGCTAAAAATAGAAATTCAGTTTCCACTTAATAACTTGAGTTTGCTTTGGCATATTGACTCCAAACTTGGTATATGGGTAGCTTATAACAAGAGACAAATTGGGATTGCTACCTATGTGTCTGTGATCAAGGTCAAGGTCACTGTTGCTAAAAATAAAAATTCAGTTTCTGGTTAATAACTTGAGTTCATACTCAGGTGAGCGATTCAGGGCCATCATGGCCCTCTTGTCTTTGCAGTATATAATTATTTGAAAAGAAGAATCTTGATGAACAAAACATTATAATTACAAAATCTTTCCTTAAAGACCCATCATTAAAGATAGTTAAATTATTAAGCTGCAAATTGGCCTATATTTGATAATTGAAGAACGGTTATAAGTTTCATTTAATGATTATTTAATGATCAGGTCTTTTTTTGGGTGTTGCAAACTGATACATGAAGAAAAAGACTAGCTACTAAGTCTTGCCAGATAATTTGTCTTTCTTTGTTACCCTGAATATTCATATACATGTAGAAAGTACCTGAAAAAAAATTCTTCAACAGTTTGCTCCATAGGATATAACCAATAAGCAAACACTGCAAATCCTGATCAGATGGCACGGATGTGCCGGCTGATCTGTATCTACACTGTTGGCATATGTGATATAAGGTGTACAATGGAGTAAAGGGTTAAGATAGTAACAGAATTATCAAAGCTGGAGCCCAGCTTTAATGTAAATTCATGTCTGAAATTGAGAAAATTGACATCAACATATATCATGTTCTGGTAACATGTAATGTTGGAGAGACTACATGACTGATCAGTAGATATTTGAGTCTAGTAGATTGGGTTTGATGGAGTACAATTCACAAGTTATCCACATGATACATTGCTGTACAGTAATAAGCCCCAGAACAAGACTTAGTGAACTTTACTTCATGGGATGGTTTAGTGTACTTTACTAGATGGGATGGTTTAGTGTACTTTACTCCATGGGATGGTTGTTATCTCATCCATGGAAAATTTCTCCGTGACAATTGAACTCGGACATTGCGTCTGAGAGTCATTTGTCCCTCACCTCTGATTAAAGTGAGGAAGCAGTCAGTCGCTTGCGGAGAAATTGGTTAGTACTGGTTAGAGACCCAGGAACACTGGTTAGGTGGACTGACCGCCGGGATATAACCAGAAAGGTGTTGAAACCAGGCGTTAAACCCCAAACAAACAAACAAAACAAACAAATCATCCATGGAATCCGAATAATCTGTAATAAGACAAACAATCATTGCTTTTCAGTAATAGACAGAAAGTAGGTCATTGCTTTTTAGTAATAGACAGAAAGTAGGTCATTGCTTTTCGGTGATAGACAGAAAGTAGGTCATTGCTTTTCAGTGATAGACAGAAAGTAGGTCATTGCTTTTCAGTAATAGACGGAAAAAGTAGGTCATTGCTTTTCAGTAATTGACAGAAAGTAGGTCATTGTTTTTCAGTGATAGACAGAAAGTAGGTCATTGCTTTTCAGTGATAGACAGAAAGTAGGTCATAGCTTTTCAGTAATAGACAGAAAGTTGGTAATTGCTGTTCAGTAATAGACAGAAAGTAGGTTGTTGCTTTTCAGTAATAGCCAAAATGTTGACCATTGTTTTTCATTAAAATTTATATTAATTTTTGTTGAAAATCTGTTATCATGGCCCTTTATACTGTTGTTGAGTCAGCATATTTCATCATAAAGATACAGGATAGATAAAAATTAGACGGTATCCTAATTTAATATCTGTTGTTGGACTATTATTTTTAACCAGCTTTTCTTTAGAAAAATCCTGGTTATTAGATTGGGGTTAGTCGTTGGGCGGGCGGTTGGGCGGGCAGGTGGGCATCAACATTTTGTTAAGTTTTTTGTGAAAGTTGTGTTTTTCTCAGGACCTTTTAAGATACAACTTTGAAACTTAACATAGTTGTCTGACATCATAATACCAATTATCAGGACAAGTTTCATAATCCATGACTGTATTTTGACAAAGTTATGCCCCTTTTTCACTTAGAAAATTTGTTAAGTTTTTTGTGAAAGTTGTGTTTTTCTCAGTAACGGTTTAAGATACAACTTTGAAACTTAACATAGTTGTCTGACATCACAATACCAATTATCAGGTCAAGTTTCATAATCCCATACTGTATTTTGACAAAGTTATGCCCCTTTTTCACTTAGAAATTTTTGTTAAAGTTTTTTTTGAATGTTTTCTGTTGATGCAAAATTGCCTGTTGATGTATTAACTTGGTTTGTGGGTAGCTTATATCAAGAGGCAGCTTGGGATTGCTATCTTGGTGTCTGTGATATAGGTCAAGGTCACTGTTGCTAAAAATAGAAATTCAGTTTCCCCTCAATAACTTGAGCTTGCTTTGGCCTATTGATGCAAAACTTGGTATATGAGTAGCTGATATCAAAAGGCATCTTATGATTGCTTCCCAGGTGTCTTTGATCAAGGTCACCGGTCACTGTTTCAAAAAATAGAAATTCAGTTCCTGCTTAATAAATTAAGTTTGCTTTGGCCTATTGACACCAAACATAGTGTTGGTATCTTATATCAAGATGCTGCTTGGGATTGCTACCCAGATGTCTGTGATAAAACTCAAGGTCACTGCTATTTAAAATAGAAATTCAGTTTCTGCTCAATAACTTGAGTTTGTTTTGGCCTATTGACACCAAACTAAGTGTTGGTAGCTTATATTGAGAGGCAGCTTGGGATTGCTACCCAGGTATCTGAAATCAAGGTCAAGGTCACTGTTGCTAAAAGTAGAAATTCAGTTTCCCCTCAAAAACTTGAGTTTGCTTTGGCCTGTTGATGCCAAACTTGGTAAATGGGTAGCTTATATCAAGAGGCAGCTTGGGATTGCTACTCAGAAGTCTGTGATCAAGATCAAGGTCACTGTTGCTAAAAATAGAAGTTCAGTTTCTTCATACTAACTTAAGTTAGCCTTGACTTATTACTATCAGACACAACTCTGGATTGCTTCCTTGATGTCTGTAATCAAGGTCAAGGTCACTGTTGCTAAAAGAAGAAATTCAGTTTCCTCAAAATATAACTAAGTTGCTTTGACCTATTGAGACCAAACTTGCTCTGTGTGAAGCTTATGTGAGATGCAACTGTCTGAGATCAAGGTCAAGGTCACTGTTGCTAAAAATAGAAATTCAGTTTCTGCTACCTAGATGTCTCTGATCAAGGTACTGGCCTCTCCCCACCTGCCGTCCAACCGACAATTTTTTAATGTTTTATTTCTTACTTGTCTGATCTCAAAACAAGACAAATTTCATCAAGGGCTGGGTTGGGTGGTCGGGGTTGGTGATTGTATTCCACCTCTGCTCCTCTCAAAACAAGATTTTCTTTTAATGTACAATGTTACTAAAAATTGATTTTTCTTTCTGTCAGTTTTAGCAGTTTTAAAACAGATATTTTCTTTACAATAGTATAAGTATTAAATGAAAACCTGGTTTTCGGCGCATGGCGACGTTTTTTCTTGTCATCTCCTTTCATTCATAACTTATATACCGGAACTAATGACATTTTGACCATTGAAAGCCAAGGCTTTCTTCTGTGGATTTTATAGCCGATATTGGTTCATTTTCCCATTATGGGAAAACATAATACTTTTTTCCCAATTAAAGAAGAAAAATCCATATTGAATCAATACAAAAATGTCTGACGAAACAAAAAAACTGTGTTACCTGTGTCATTTCATCAATAAAATAAAGCTTTTTAGGCATCATTTATTTCTTTAATCCAGAAATTAATAATAATAATAAACGTGTGTAAAACATAATTCCAAACAATGCAAATTTCCCACTTCCAGTGATATAGGTCATATTCCCAAAATGGTAAAAAAGCCCTAAAAGCTATTAATTTTACCACAATAAACTCTATAAATACATATATATGTTTTGTGCCAATGTTCAAAATTAAACCTCTCTAGCGAAATTTCTAAAACAGAAAAGTTGCTTTATTGAACAAAGAAACTGAAAAAAAGTCCCATCTTTTAAAATGAATCTGAAGTAAAAATAATGAGTTTCTCCAGCGATTACTGAGAAATAAAAGATATAATTACTGAGATAATAATGATGAAAGGTCAGTTGGCTTTTGTAAAACACCTTTAGCGACATTACAGTAATTGTAGTTTTTGATGAGTAATTAAATACCGTGGAATATTTCACGCTGATTCAATTTTCGCGTATTTTGCATGATGGCAAGAGAGCGAAATTTAACCTCAGCGAAAGTTAACCACTTTACAGTGTTTCATTATAGGAAAACACAGTTGTGCGAGTTCATGCCCCCCCTGCGAATTTGTTATTTACGGGTTTTGTGCGAAAAATTGTCCCCGCGAAATTAAATGCTACTACAGTAAATCATTGAACAAATCTATCACCTTACTGTTGAAAGCCCTTGTGATTTCCTCCCAATCAGAATTTCTTGCTTTACAATACTGAACAATAATTAAAAAGTAGTGACAGGGTGAGCTATTGTGAGGGGCCTTCGTCCGTCGTCCGTCCGTCCGTTCACAATTGTTGTCCGCACTCTAGCGGTTGTAATTTTGGTCCAATCTTCTTCAAACTTGGTCAGAATGTTTATCTCAATGAAATCTAGGTCAAGTTTGAAACTGGGTCATGTGACCTTGAAATCTAGGTCACTAGGTCAAATTATAGAAAAAGCTTGTCTTCACTCTAGCAGTCTTAAAAACTAGGTCACTAGGTCAAATTATAGAAAAAGCTTGTCCGCACTCTAGCGGTCGTAATTTTGGTGCGATCTTCTTTAAACTTGGTCAGAATGTTTATCACAATGAAATCTAGGTCAAGTTTGAAACTGGGTCATGTGACCTTGAAATCTAGGTCACTAGGTCAAATTATAGAAAAAGCTTGTCTTCACTCTAGCAGTCTTAATTTTGGTGTGATCTTCTTTAAACTTGGTCAGAATGTTTATCTCAATGATATCTAGGTCAGGTTCGAAACTGGGTCATGTGACCTTGAAATCTAGGTCACTAGGTCAAATTAAAGAAAAAGCTTCTCCGCACCCTAGTGGTTGTAATTTTGGTGTGATCTTCTTTAAACTTGGTCAGAATGTTTATCTCGATGTTATCTAGGTCAAGTTCGAAATTGGGTAATGTTACCTTGAAATCTAGGTCACTAGGTCAAATTATAGAAAAAGCTTTCGGCATAGCAGTTGTAATTTTGGTGCGATCTTCTTTAAACTTGGTAAGAATATTTTTCTCAATAATATCTAGATCAAGTTCGAAACTGGGTCATGTGACACTTGAAATCTAGGTTACTAGGTCAAATTATAGAAAAAGCTTATCTGCACTCTAACAGTCTTAATTTTGGTGCAATCTTCTTCAAACTTGGTCAGAATGTTTATCTCAATGACATTTAGGTCAAGATTGAAACTGGGTCATGTGACCTTGAAATCAAGGTCACTAGGTCAAAGTATAGAAAAAGCTTGTCCGCACTCTAGTGGTCTTAATTTTAGTGGGATCTTCTTTCAACTTGGCCAAAATGTTTATCTTAATGACATCTACTTCAATTTCGAAACTGGGTCGTGTGACCATGAAATCTAGGTCACTAGATCAAATTATAGAAAAAGCTTGTCTGAACTCTAGCAGTCTTAATTATGGTGCAATCTTCTTTAAACTTGATCAGAATTTTTATCTCAATTATATCTAGATCAAGTCTATAACTAGGTCATGTGACCCTAAAATCTAGGTCACAAGGTCAAATTATAGAAAAATCTTGTCTGCACTCTAGCGGTCGTAATTTTGGTGCGATCTTCTTTAAACTTGGTCAGGATGTTTATCTCAATGATATCTAGGTCAAGTTCGAAACTGGGTCATGTGACCTTGAAATATAGGTCACTAGGTCAAATTATAGAAAATGCTTGTCTGCACTCTAGCAGTCTTAATTTTGGTGCAATCTTCTTTAAACTTGGTCAGAATGTTTATCTCAATGATATTTAGGTCAAGTTTGAAACTGGGTCATGTTACCTTGAAATCTAGGTCACTTTGTCCAATTATAGAAAAGCTTGTCCTCACTCTAGCGGTCTTAATTTTGGTCTGATCTTCTTCAAACTTGGTCAAAATGTTTATCCATAGATTCCATAATGGGTTTCAGAGTTATGGCCCTTGAAAGAGCCAGAGTAAGCTATTTTGACCTTTTCACAATAGCAGCTTTATTTTTTGACTTGATTTACCATACTTGCACAAAACTCTTGCAAGCATTGAGCAGTTGTTGACAGGTGAGCACCCCGGGTCCTATGGACCCTCTTGTTTAGATATTAATATTATCAGTTGTTTTTAAGTTTACTTGAACATAAATGAAAGGAGATAATTGCAAATGGTTGTGATTTTGTTGTTCGTTGAGGACTGGTTGTTTTTAGCTCACCTGTCACAAAGTGACAGGGTGAGCTTTTGTGACCGCCTGATGTCCGTCGTGCGTCGTCCGTCGTGCGTCGTCCGTCGTCAACAATTGCTTCAATCGACTTCTTCTCTGAAACGGCTTGGCCAATTTTGATGAAACTTGCCACGTATGTTCCTTGCATGAAGCTCTTCCAAAGTTGTTCAAAGAAATCAATTCCATGCAGAACTCTGGTTGCCATGGCAGCCGAAAGGAAAAACTTTAAAAATCTTCTTGTCTGAAACTACAAGGCCTAGAGCTTAGATATTTGGCATTTAGCATCCTCAAGTGGAACTCTACAAAGATTGTTCAAAGTATTTCCCTGGGGTCAAAATTGGCCCCGCCCCAGGGGTCACTTCATTTTACATAGACTTATATAGGAAAAACTTTAAAAATCTTCTTGTCTGAAACCACAAGGCCTAGAGCTTAGATATTTGGCATTTAGCATCCTCTAGTGGAACTCTACAAAGATTGTTCAAAGTATTTCCCTGGGGTCAAAATTGGCCCCGCCCCAGGGGTCACTTCATTTGACATAGACTTATATAGGAAAAACTTTAAAAATCTTCTTGTCTGAAACCACAAGGCCTAGAGCTTAGATATTTGGCATTTAGCATCCTCTAGTGGAACTCTACAAAGATTGTTCAAATTATTTCCCTGGGGTCAAAATTGGCCCCGCCCCAGGGGTCACTTCATTTTATATAGTCTTATATAGGAAAAACTTTAAAAATCTTCTTGTCTGAAACCACAAGGCCTAGAGCTTAGATATTTGGCATTTAGCACCCTCTAGTGGAACTCTACAAAGATTGTTCAAATTATTTCCCGGGGGTCAAAATTGGCCCCGCCCCAGGGGTCACTTCATTTTATATAGACTTATATAGGAAAAAACTTTAAAAATCTTCTTGTCTGAAACCACAAGGCCTAGAGCTTAGATATTTGGCATTTAGCATCCTCTAGTAGAACTCTACAAAGATTGTTCAAATTATTTCCCTAGGGTCAAAATTGGCCCCGCCCCAGGGGTCACTTCATTTTACATAGACTTATATAGGAAAAACTTTAAAAATCTTCTTGTCTGAAACCACAAGGCCTAGAGCTTAGATATTTGGCATTTAGCATCCTCAAGTGGAACTCTACAAAGATTGTTCAAATTATTTCCCTGGGGTCTAAATTGGCCCCGCCCCAGGGGTCACTTCATTTGACATAGACTTATATAGGAAACACTTTAAAAATCTTCTTGTCTGAAACCACAAGGCCTAGAGCTTAGATATTTGGCATTAAGCATCCTCTTGTGAAACTCTACAAAGATTGTTCAAATTATTTCCCTGGGGTCTAAAGTGGCCCTGCCCCAGGGGTCACTTCATTTGATATAGACTTATATAGGAAAAACTTTAAAAATCTTCTTATCTGAAACCACAAGGCCTAGAGCTTAGATATTTGGCATTAAGCATCCTCTTGTGAAACTCTACAAAGATTGTTCAAATTATTTCCCAGGGGTCTAAATTGGCCCTGCCCCAGGGGTCACTTCATTTTATATAGACTTGTATAGGAAAAACTTTAAAAATCTTCTTGTCTGAAACCACAAGGCCTAGAGCTTAGATATATGGCATTTAGCATCCTCTAGTGGAACTCTACAAAGATTGTTCAAATGATTTCCCTGGGGTCAAAATTGGCCCTGCCCCAGGGTTCACTTTATTTTATATAGACCGATATAGGAAAAACTTTAAAAATCTTCTTGTCTGAAACCACAAACTGAGAGTACTTTTGTACTCAGGTGAGCGATATAAGGGCCATCATGGCCCTCTTGTTTTATTGAATGTTTTGTGATTTTCTTGACCACAAGAACAGGAGAAATTGATTTAATTCTAATAAAATTTATGTAAATATTTGTTAGAATCACTGACTTCTTCCTAAAACCCTAACACAGGGAAGTCTTAACATAGATTTTCAAGAATATTTATTTCTTTGCAAATAATTACATTCATACAAATTTGTTCAAAGTAAGAAAATTATCCATTTTTGTTTTCTAATTTTACAAAATACAGGTAGGAAAGTGGATACTTTTTATTTTTGCTGAATAAATTTACATGATTGATGTTACAACATGTTCTTGCTGCAGTGATGTTACATGCAGGCGCTTGGATTACAGCAATGTAAAGATCATGATCAATTCCTGTCAGTAAAGTCATATATTTCTAGTTGAGAATCCCAGACAAATATTTCATGGGGATGTAATATTGGGGAATTTGAAAATAATAAATTGCTAAAATAGTGGATTGATAATTATTTTTGCTAGAGGATCTGTTCATATAGGTCCATATTTTCTCAATATATTTATCTATTTCAATACATTTGAAATCTTCTTGGTAACTAATAGTGTGTGCATAAAAATTGTTTAAAAAACTAGAACTCCTTAAATTTCAAAACTAATGAAACTTTTTATTTCAATGGAACTTCTACTATTTATACACTTAATGGATCTTAACTAAACAATGTGTACAATATGTCTTCAACTATTTTTTCCAAAAAAGTTTAAATTCCCCAAAATGTTCAATTAAATAATTCTTTTTTTTCAATTATAGAAAGCAAACCACTACATTGTTTAATTGTATTAGAACTTTTAAGCATTTCATTTGCCAAATAGTGACTTAAATTGACTAAATATTGACTGTGTTTCGATACAGGGTAGACTTGAAAGGTATACCAATGTATGACCGATTTTCCTCAACAATATAAGCCAGTTAAGGAATATCAATAAAGGTGCAGTACCCTCATGTTTAATCATTTAATAGAAAACAAGGTCAGATTAAGTGGTCACACAATATATTGACCTGGTCAGGTTATGTTTAATGAATAAAATTACTGTGTAAATAATATCGGTCTCAAGTGGTGGTATTGGGTCAGGAGACTTAGCCTGGGTGGCTAGACACGTGACTTTTAGAGTGTCGTGCACACACCAAAATCGCTCGTTTTTCTGCTAATTTCTTAGAAATTTCTGGATCGGTTTTGATCAGATTAAAAGAGCACTGTATTCCTGCATTTTCATCAACCTGTAACCTCCAATATCAATAGGCTGCCATTTTCTCAAACATTCAAAGACAAATTTTGTTTGAAAGTGTGAATTTGTCTTTGTAAAAGTATGGTGCTCTTTATCTGATCAAAATCAGTCCAGAAATTACTCAGAAATAAGCAAAAAGCCTACCTGAAGCAAGTGATTTTGCTGCATTACATTTTAAGTCTTCTAATGAATCTGAAAGCGAACACAGTGGATCCTGATCAGTCTTACACATGGATGTGCTAGCTGATCTGGACTTAAACTGGTATCACTTGGTATGTAAGTCATTTAAATGGAGTAATTAACAATACATGTATTCTTGTATTGCACGATCAAAGATTCCACCATGACGTTCTGGTCAACGTTCTCTGAACGTTACAATCGTTCATTTTTTGAGCGTTCTAGAATGAGGATGACAGATCTGGCGTGAAAATTTTTGTGCATGTTCAACAAAATTTTCCGAAACAGCATTCTCCGGCGATCATCGACGTTTACCGACGTTCACTAGCGTTCACACAACGCACTTCTGGCGCTATCCCAGCAAACATCGACGAATAACAATGTTGCCTCAAACGTTGTAGAACGCTGGCCAGAACGTCATGGTGTGACGGCCCCATTAGGACAGAGAACAAAAAACAATAACACAAAACACTTAAGGATTGAACAAAAATTGAGTCAGAGGCCAATTTGGATGATTAGGTGTGGGACAATAATTTATTGCAAACACATTTTGTAGGCTATCCCTGTTAGGGTAATTCTGAATGGGTTTGGTAAAGGATCATTTACAACATGTCAAGTGAAGGTACATAGTCACCAGCTAATTATGATTGATTGAGGACATGGGACGATAGAAGTTGACTGATACCTCCTGTAAGAAACTTATTAGGACAAATGCTGAAAAACTTGTTCATAGTTCGGTCAGTACATTTGTGACAGTTGTTTGGGTTTTTAACCCTTGTTGCTTGACAAAATTCCCAATATGAAACTTAAAAACAATGTCTTTAATTTGTTTTTTTGCAAATTTTCAAATAGAAAAATACCGTATAATGGGTTATTTTCGCAATTTTGCCATAATTTAAATTTTCATGGTTGTAATTTTGCAAATTTTCACCCGCAGAAATTAATTTTCACGTTTTTACTTTTTGTAGGCAATTTATATTACTATAGTTCTGGTAATCCTGTACCAGCAAAAGTACATGTAAAAATTAAGTATTATATAAACGCTGTGCATTTAACAGTGGTAATTTAACAAATTATGATTATAAACCAAATTGCCCGTAGCATAATTGACCTCCGTTTAAATAACAATGGTGATTATGTTTTTATTGACAGAATATTTACCGTGACCACAGCAGATAGGCCTATATACGTTATGAAGTTATAATTAACCTTCAGCCCGCTTGGGCTACCTTTTCAAACAGCTTATTAAGTAACGCTCATCTGCATTGTTTGTATAGCATAGTATATGCAATAAATTTTGAAACTATGAAATTATCCCTACTGCGAAAATTAAGTTGGGAAATTTTGGCGTTTATTATTTTCGAGAATTCACGACGGTCGCGAAAATAGCGAAAATATTATGCTCGCGAAAAAAACACACCATTATACGCAGGGATTCTAAAATTATTGGCAGGCAGGTCATTGACCGATTTTCGGGAAGAATTTTGTCCGATTGAAATTTCAAAATTGGTTAAAAACATTGGTCATGAATATTGGCCTACAAACTGTTACAAAATTACCTACATGTACATTTTTTCACAGCTAAATCAGCTATTAACCTGTCAATGAGCGACTTCACAAGTCTGCTACCATGACTACCACGACTACAAGTTCCGTGAATAGCCTGCGGCATAGATGAAACGGGATGTGGTCGGTCTCATTTTAACAACGGGCGGGTTATTTAATTTCCAAAAATGGACTGCGCCAGTCAAAGGCTGTTTGACGTCAGAATTTAAGATAGCAATATAAATGGTTGTGTTAATTAACGTAAACGATAAAACAGTTTGCATTTTATTGACAGACGTGTTAGTCCTATATGTGCATAATTCTAAAAGACCGACGACCGAAAATTTCTGTTTATCAAATTTAAAGAAAACTTATATCATGCGAATTTTACTTGAACTGTCAGCATTTCACAACAAATTTGAAATGGCTCAAATGAATATATACTTAAATGTGAAAAAATTCGAGTGACTGGCTTGCTTACTTACGCATATAACGATTCAAATAAATTTCAAATTTACAAAAATCTATTTTAGTCATCAACATTTATTTCCGACTCTGAGTAAAGTTGCATAAGCAGACTCTTGTAAGTTCATAGATTCAAAAATTACTATATCCGGTAAGGAAAAGAATAATATTTCAAACAACTATAATATAGTGTTACAAAACATGGTGTGATCACGTATATTAACGCAAAACAAATACTTGCCTCCCGAAATTCCGAGAGATAAAACATTTTTAATAACTAAATAATCCACTTCACAATCGCTATGAACACTGCTGAAGATAACTGTTTTGAACCATTACGTCACGTTTTAAATGCATGGAATGCTTGTGTATTACAACAAAGACGCCGATCGCCGTAAACTTCAAACGTTGCGCCAATGTCCGATTGGGATTTTGAAATTTTAGAATCCCTGATTTTACCGTACTACCAAGATTTTAGCCTATGGTTTCCACATGCTTTAAGGGAAAGGATGCTTTAAAGTTTTCAACTCTTCAATTATAAATTTATTTTTACTAATTTTAAAAAATTAGATTGATGTTAATATTTAAATTATTTTAATAATGAAACTGAATTTAATCTGTAGGATTCATATTAAATGCATGGAGTAAAGGGTGAATAGGAGCACTCCTTTGTAAAATTTGCTAACCAAACTAAGACTGGAGACCAGTCTCAAATCTCCAGGATCTGATTGGCTGAAATGGTGGCCAGTCACCATGTCAGCCAATCAGATGCTGGAGATTTGAGACTGGTCTCCAGATTTAGTTTTTATGATCTTGAGTATAGATCAGAATCCACACTCCAGCCTTAAATGGTTTGCCTGACAATAAAAGTTTATTTCTGGTGACACCAGTAGAAAATTATTTTCTTCTCTGTCTTCTTTAAGTGAAATTAATGGCATTATTTGTGATTGGTGAAAAGCTTTATATACTATATAAGCACAGAAATTGTTTTTCCGATAGTGGAAGTACATGATGTCCAATATGCTAATATTCCATGCTTTATAAGGAATTATAATCTATTTACAGATATTTCTTTGAACACAAATGTTATTTAATAAACTCTTTCCTCCATATAAACACCTTTATGTTGTGGGCAAACAATGTAGATCCAGATCATGATTTTAGATTCACTACATTTTTTCTTACCAAGATGCCAACAGTGCAGATCTTGATCAGATGGCACAGATGTGCAGGTTAATCCGGATCTACACTCACGTGCACATGCAATAAAATGTGTATAATTACAAGACGGAAAGATTGAAGAAACTTCTAAATTTCTAAGTTTACCAGTGGGCCAGTCCTGGAATGTCACTTAGTATGGCAGTAGTTATTATGTACATTTACATCAGTAACTGTCAAAAACACTTTTGTATTTGTGGAGATTTTTTGTCCCCAAAATCTGGCTCTTCAGAGCAATTATCTCAGTTTGATCTTGTGGCCATCATTTGCTGTGAAATGAGGTAATTTGTATGTGAAAGGAATATTGTCACCTGGAGTCATGTGAACCTGTTCCATAACCCTTTCCTCCATAAATATGTATTTTTATTCATGACCAACTACTGTGTAGATCCAGATCAGCTGGCACACCCATGCCATCTGATCTGGATCTGCACCGGTCACATTTTAGTCAGAAATAACCTAACAAATAAAAAAGTTAACAGTTTAGATCCTGATCAGATGGCACGGTGTGCCAGCTGATATGGATCTAAACTGTTCGCCCATGCAAAAAGGTGTATCTATGGAGGAAAGGGTTTCATTTCCTGGTGTCTAAGCGGTGATTTTCAGTCCTTAATTTGTTCCTGTAAATCCTGGCATAAAAGCCACTCTGAAATTAAGACAACCTGCCTATAAAGACCACTTTTTTCAAAGGCCCTTTTTACAGGTATTACAGACATTAATTTAATTGCATATTGAGTCTAAATTTTACTATTAAAACCTCAAATAAAAGTAATAATACTAAAATATCACAAACATTAATAGCTACTTCCTTGATATATACGCATTTTTTACGCATGTGCGACCAGTGTAGATCCAGATCAGCTGGCACATCCGTGCCGTCTGATCAGGAACTGTTCGCCCTAGCAATAAAGGTGTAAGGTGTACAGGAAAGGGTTAAGAATCACAGTCATATATTTTCAAAGAAATGTTTGCTATCTATTGACCGAACCATTATCTGTCACCCAGCTCATAAGAAAACCCATTAGCAAAACATAATGGATTCAATATTGTGTGCCATTAGTAAGTTTAGTGAGCTAATTAATTGGATCATGTCATTTGTCTATAGTGTAAGTACCCACACACACTTCACACCGTTCAACCCGATAAGATGAATGCCGTGGGTAAGACGACGGCAGTTGCTTGTGTACATGAACGTTTTTCGGCGAAACTGAGTATTGGCCTGATTTTCACATTTTCCGGCAATATCTAAGCAGACAAAAATATACATATTGATTCCCTGTTTGTTAAGGACTCAACTGACGAAATCTTGACGCACACAGGATATTATTTACAAAGAAATTTCAGAAAAAGTGTGCAATTTTTTGACAAAATATGTCATTTGACGAATCGGTCGCAAATATTCTTTTTCATTACCAAATCTGAAATATTTGAAATATACCATGATAAAGTTCAATTATTTCCCTGTAATTATTTGAAACCACAGCTTCCAATTCGCTTTCTCTAGAAAGATATTTACTTTTAAACTTGGTACGTCGTGGAGATTTTGGTAACGACAACGGCCGTTAACACTAAAATATTGGTACAGTTGAATGCAGTTTCGTCAGTGGATTGGATAACGTAAACGGCCGTCAAGCGAAAATTAGCTTTGTATTTACAATGATTAACACTGGACCCGAGAACATAATTAAATGTTTTTATTGCATCGTGATTTGACCGATGTTTTTTTTACGCGCACATTGCCAATTTTGTTGTATATTTTTTCCTTAAACAGCTGTTGAAAATGACATATTTATGAAAGTTTTTAAAATACTGTTTTACAAATTGAGTTTGATCTGACAGAGATTACGATTCCTTGTATTTAAACTTTATTCTAGAGATATGACCATGACGTCTTAGCCGTATTGTCAGCGAAGCAAAGGTGACGACAATGATATATAAAACAGTGAAATATGCATATCAGGGATGGCCACATCCAGCAGACACAGCTTCCCCATACAGCCAAACAGCAGAGACGAAAAGAGAACATGGTATTACAATAATCAATTTCAATATAGACGCCACAAACAATTAACGAAAGTGAGAACCCGAGGGGTTACCGCCTTGGAACGGTCCGACGGCAAAACTTAGTCGCATAAAAATAGTTGTTTTTTGTCTGTTACAAATATGAAGCAAAAGAACTTCAAATACTTCATTCCGAGTTGAATTTTACTTACTTTCGTTGTCTATATAATTTTATTTATTAATCAGAAGTAAATCAAGACCGCCTGCGCTTCGAATATTCTTAAAGAGTAATTGCTACCAAATGAAAATAAAGAATAATAACATTTATTTCCGAATTTTAAAACTATAATATTACGTACTCGGTATGGTTCGTCCCCAGATAAAGTTCGAGCTGAAATAATATGCGGTGCAACATTTTTTCTCGTCTGCAGGCGGCTGTGCAAGTGCATTAAATTTCAAGTTCGTAAAGTATATATAGTAAATAATATAAGAATTTGTACAAAGTTAGATAAAATATTATATTGTTTTCATTTGAATGAGTACAGACGCTTGTACTTCTCTTTTGACAAGTGTACGAAATAATTGAATACTTAAAATTATTACAATACTAAAATTGCATCAACAACAAAACGTTAGGTAATATTATTCAACCTGGAAATCAGGTGTTTTGTTATAAATGTTTTTCTTTAGGTAAACATACTTTTCAATAATTATCTTGATCTATACACAACAAGGAGTAGCCTAGATTTGTTAACACTAGAGTCTGATACACTTTATGCATAAAGCAGACAACAGCGACGTTGAAAATAGGTTCACTTGACGGCCGTTAACGTTATCCAATCCACTGACGAAACTGCATTCAACTGTACCAATATTTTAGTGTTAACGGCCGTTGTCATTACCAAAATCACTTTGACGTACCAAGTTTAAAAGTAAATATCTTTCTAGAGAAAGCGAATTGGAAGCTGTGGTTTCAAATAATTACAGGGAAATAATTGAACTTTATCATGGCATATTTCAAATATTTCAGATTTGGTAATTAAAAAGGATATTTGCGACCGATTCGTCAAATGACATATTTTGTCAAAAAATTGCACACTTTTTCTGCAATTTCTCTGTAAATAATATCATGTGTGCGTCAAGATTTCGTCAGTAGAGTCCTTAACAAACAGGGAAACAATATGTATATTTTTGTCTGCTAGGATATAGCCGGAAAATGTAAAAATCAGGCCAATACTCAGTTTCGCCGAAAAACGTTCATGTACACAAGCAACTGCCGTCGTCTTACCCACGGCATTCATCTTATCGGGTTGAACGGTGTGCACTTGTTTTCATGTTTTGATTACCACTATTGTCCAATTTTTATAACATGATGGGTGTCACAATTCTAAATTTTAGTGATGCTATTAAACTTAGTAGTTTATACAAAACATATTTGTTAGAGTATTAAAATAATTATACACAATAAAATAATTTGGAAAATTATTGATTTGCAATAATGTGTATTTGCTGTTACAAATGCCAGAAATGAATCAGGTGATAGCAAAGTTCTACCGGTTGGGTGACACTTAACCCTTTCCTCCATATACACATGTAGTTGTGTTTTAACACAATGTCTGACCAGTGTAGATCCAGATCAGCCAGCACTTAAAGATCAGCCAGCACATCAGTGCTGTCTGATCTGTATCTACATAGTTTGCTTGGTCAATAAATTAACCTAAAATGAATCTTTAAAGTGAACCGTTTAGATCCTGATCAGATGGCACATATGTGCCAGCTGATCTGGATCTACACTGGTCACCAATATGTACATATGCTTGAATATACAGATGCAGTCTCTACAATGTACAGAACAAAAGTGAACTCTATTTTAGCAATAAAAGCTTTGCAGAAGCTAATTTTGTCTAATCATGGTTGACAATTTAATGAGGGGCTTTTACCAAAGGGTCAACTCAATCTATAATTTGATTGCCTACAAGAATTTTCTAGCTGGTAATTACAAACACTGTATTTAGGTAATTGGAGTCTTACAGGCCAAGGTTTACTTCTGTTGTTGTGAGATGAGTGTCATTAGGTTCCTGACTTTTTTTTTGTACCTTTTATAACCTAGATATTTCTTACATTTTAATTATAAGTCCTTGGGATATAACAGTGAATGCAAATGTCATATACATTGTACCTATATTGCTTACATTATATTAATATATTTTTATGATATATGATGATCTGTAAATGTTAATGTCAGGGGAACGTCATGGGGAAAAATGTAACATTATTGATTTTAATGTAGGATCTTAAATGTTGGTTTTGATTTTATAAATACAATTTGAGTACAATAAACAGCTGAATCTGCCTTAGCAGGGACCAGCATTCAGCAACCACCGGTCTTGAACAGCCAATTTGACTATGTCCAAAACAGATATTTTGTTCTACTTTTTACCTGTCTTAAACAGCCACCTGTGTTAAGCAGCGACTTTTTGTCACACCCTTTAAGGTGGCTGCTTAATACAGGTTTGACTGTATGTTTATCAACTGTGCTGGCTGATCTGGATCTAAATTGGTCACCCATGTGATGCAGATAATTACATGGAGAAAATGGTTTAATGTTTACTTATTGTCTTTTCAGATATTATTATGTGATATAATTGTTTAATGAAAACTCTATAGAAAAAAAACAACAACACTAACACAGTACAAGGACCGGTTAGTTTACACTCTATTCATGAGATCAGAGATTAACCAATTTAATAAAATAACAATAATGGAAATGTATAAATGCAACATCACTAGTATCTCGAACAATTGATATCCCATTCCCTATAAGTCATGCATATAAGTAGAAAGGAATTTATACGGGTAAGCTGCTTTATTTTCAGTATTTCATGAATAGGACTTAAAATGACAACACTGGTCTCCATGGTAACTTACTGGAAGACCCGATCACATGGTGGTTTGTTCTAAATTCATTGTTCTGAAAATTAACCGTTCACTGTGCATAGCAATTTAAAATATATTTAAGATGTTCTGATTTAAGTCAGGCGGAAATTTGAAAACTCATGAAATCATTTAAATGATAATGATTAGCTTACAAAATATGCCTGATCTGCTTTAAACTGGTTCTGCTTAATATTGAATTTTCTTAAAGTAGCTTGTACACAAAGAATTAAAAATGTTACTATTTCTTTTAACCCTAAAATTCCTTCAAAAGTACGCATTTTTCACATGTGTGACCAATGCATATCCAGATCAGCCGGCTTATCCGTGCTGTCTGATCAGGATCTACACTTGTCGCATTTTGGTCAAGAATAACCTAATGGATCAAAAAGCGAACAGTTTAGATCCTGATCAGACAGCACAGATCTAAGCTGTTAACCCATGTAATAAAGGTGTATCTATGGAGGAAAGGGAGGTAATTGTTCTTTTTGAATTGTGTGAAGTTTTTATTATTCAACACATTTTTATAACTATAGACTTTCTTCCCATTTTTTTACAAATTAAAAAATGCACTTTCTGATACTATTCATTATTCACTAAAATGTCTGATGCCCACTTAATTCTGTACTAAGTGATGAAAAATATAAATTGTATGGCGCAAGCCAGATTCCAAGAGTTGCCAATGCTTGTGGTTTGTTAAGATTGGATGGAGCACATTCTTTTTTAGACTGGGTTATTATCTGGGTTTTCTCTGTTCATAACATCCGATTGGCTCTCAGTTATCATGTCCAATGAAAGTTATATAATTACAGAAAAATTATTATACTCTGACCCTGCAGGGTAGTTACATGCATGAAAACATTTTACATTTTTAGAATTAAAAAAAACAAGAAGCACTGCTTTAAAATGCAGACAGCTTTAGTATGTCGTTAAAATTCAGCAATTTATTTTTATTTGCAATTTTATGGTATATAAACTTCATATTTGGACAAGTTTTTTCTCTTCAAAGTATAGATGTACATTTTGTACATTATAACGTGTCTGGGATGAAGAGCAGATAAAACTCCTCTCATGGTAAAAATTGAAAAAAAAGATTAATGGAAATTGTGTTAAAAGCTGCACCCATTTATTAATTTAAGTCGAAACTTTTTATAACAACTACAAATTTTGATTTCGGTAAGCTTTTGGCTTGCAGACAAAACATTAAACACGAGCGCAGCATTGAGAAGTAGCGCAGTACAGTATAATTGACAGACCGTTGTTAATAGTTAATCATGCCTTCAGGTTGCTTTACTTTAAGTCACAACTTTTGTTATTGTTTCATCATCCGCAAGGGAAATGAACACACAGCGACAAAAATTTGATTGACAACAAAACCTAATTTGGCAGTAAAATACAGCGTCTTCTGATTGGAGCGGCAGTTCTATCAGTCAGCAGATGACAAAAACCGTTATCGGCATCTCGTGAAGTGCTGCAGTGTAACAGATCTTTACGGAGGTTGCTCGCTGGGTTAAAATCTTAATTGAAATCAAAATTTGTAGTATATATGAATCTTATACATCTTTCGCACGGTGCCTTATAGGGAAAATCAAGTTGGTTTAACCCTGTACTCCATGGGTATGCCTTTCATTGGATGACCAGAATAGATCAAGATCAGGATGAACATCAATGCCATTTGATCTGGATCTACACTGTTGGCTTCTTGGCCAAAAATAACATAATGATTCTAACAGCAAACAGTTAAGATCTTGAGTAGATGTCACAGATGTGCCGGCTGATGGATCTACATCGGCTGATGAAAAGTTTGAAAAAAGGTGTCAGACATTCAAAAACAAATCTATCACACTGGAAATAAATGTCTGACTTGACACATGCACTAGAAAATCGGGTAACTTAGCAACCTTTTCTTATAACTTCAAATAGTGTTGTGCCATTTCACAAATTATTCTCCAGAAAAGACTTTGTAAAAATGCATCAGCATTTATTGTTCAGGTGTGCATTTTGTCACCAGCTTCCCCTGCGGTTGATAATTACTTGGCAGTTTATACATTTAGTATATCTTGTTGGTGATAAAAATAAATTTTAAAAAATCAACACAGTCAGTTTTAAAGATAAAGATCATGTTTGAAGGACAGATACTGAACTTGTTGTAGGGGTATAGATATCCCATGAGTCAGTGTATGAAATATTCGTCATTGATCATATGATAACATAATCCCCCAGCAGCAGTCATTTCTTTATTATTTCTAATATCTGCATATCATAGGTCTGTCGTCTGTCGTATATATGTAATTTATCCTGTCAGGTATTACAGATATGTAATTAGTCATATTTTTCCATCATTTTAAATGGATGGGTGGAGATGACCTGTCCTTGTTTATAATTTTTGGTTCCAAGTTCATTTATGGTGAGAATTTATATTCGCTTTCTTAATAAACTCTAGTCTATATAATTTTTTTTTGCAACCAATGTTTCTAAGATCACAATCAGCTTCTTCAGCCAATGTCATCTGATCTGGATCTACTCTGGTTTGACTTCTTGTTCAGAAATAATCTAATGAATAAAAAGCAAAGAGTGCTGATCATGATCAAACGGCACTTCAAGGACATAAAAGTTGAGCATTATTTTATAATCGACTTAAATGACTTTGGTTTCGAATAAGTTATCATAAAGAAAACTACATTTTGAAATGTGATACAAGATTTACTGCATGGCTTGCAAGTTTTACATGTTCCCAATTCAGACTGAACAACTTGTTGAAATTTCAAAAATTGAAGCAAGTCTGACTTTACATGATGTTATTTGTGTAACAACATCCCATGTTTTGTTGCCTTTAGAAAAGAAAATCAACAAGTTTATTGAGCTGATTAGATGTGTGAAATGTCAAAAGTATCCAGGACAGAAGTCTCTGCCCAGAGGCATAGTACATATACCGTAAAATTTCTATTAAATGACCCTCCCATAATAAATGCCCTATTTTGATTTTTTAGGGAAAATTTTTTATAATAAATCCATATTTATTATCCAGTATACTAAAGAGTCTTATAGTAAAATAAAAATAATTAATACAAATATAAAGCATCCCCCCTTTCTGAAAATGTAATGCCCCCTGGTGCATTTAACAGTTAAAAAGAATTTTACATATACATAGGTTTAAATTAGAAAGGGGAGTTTTTAGAGATTGGAGATGATTTTAAACCCTTTACTCCATAGATACCTTTATTACATGGGCGAACAGTGTAGATCCAGATCAGCGTGCACATCCGTATCGTTTGACCACGATTTGCACTGTTCAGTTATAGGTTGGAAATAACCTAATGAATAAAAAACAGACTGAGTGCAGATCCTGATCAGAAGTAAAGGATGTGCTAGCTGATCTGGATCTACACTGCCAGGTTGCACATGCATTAAAAGGCATATATATGGAGTGAAGGGTTAAATTTCTATAAAAAAGTACAGACAAATACTAGTATTTGACCTTATTATTGAAAACTTACATTCATTTTACAGCTTTGAACGTTGTAAACAGATTTAGTCATGGTATGGGACCGGACACCAAATATATACGTGTTTTTGAGTCAAAACAAAGTTTTAAAAAGTTAATGATATGAAGTCCAATTTAACCGTGATCGCTATTTTATTTTGTTACACCTATGTAACAAATCATTTTACAATCATTTGCCCTAATTAGTAGTAATATTAGTTTTCTGAACCCAAACACGGACTTGACTTGTTGATTTGACGAAGGAATATAGAGCTATCATCCCGTAACCATGTGATCGACTGATGAGCTCACTTCTTTATCCCCATGGGGGTCTAGTTATCTATCGTACTTTCAAAATGGATATCGCTTTAGGTGCCATTGGCTATTGGGACAATTGTTGCGAGCGTCACGAATTGTATTAAACAAAGATTAAAATATTACTCAATTGTTTACATGTAACGCCAATGTAAACACGCCAATGTAAACATTGCCAAATTACCTTTGTTCAATTATAAGAGAACCCTGGTGCGTGGCCAATTTTGGCCCAGGGGACATAATTTGAACAAACTTAGTAGATATCCACTAGACAATGCTACATACCAAATATCTAAGCTAAAGGCATTGAGATTTCCAGTAAGAAGATTTTTAAAAATTGCCTTATTTACATATTAAGGGCCCCTGGGGCGGGGCCAATATTGACCCCAGGGCCAACATTTAAAACAATGTTGGTAAAGGGTCTCTTCACAATATTCAACACCAAATATCTAAGGTCTAGTCCTATAAGTTTCGGAAAAAAATGATTTTTCATGTTTCCCTATATAAATCAATGTAAACTAAGAGAACCCTGGGGTGTCGCCAATTTTGGCCCAGGGGACATAATTTGAACAAACTTGGTAGATATCCACTAGACAATGCTACATACCAAATATCTAAGCTTTAGGCATTGAGGTTTCCAGTAGAAAGATTTTTAAAGTTTGCCTTTTTCACATATTAAGGACCCCTGGGGTGGGGACAATTTTGACCCCAGGGCCAACTTTTAAACAAAGTTGATAAAAGGTCTCTACACAATACTCAGCACCAAATATCTATGAAATAGTCCTATTAGTTTTGGAGAAAAATGATTTTTCATGTTTTTCCTATATAACTATATGTAAACCAAGAGAACCCTAGGGCGTGGCGGATTACGGCCCATTTAAGCATTGTGGTTTGTGAGAAGAAGATTTTTAAAGATTTCCTATATAAGTCTATGTAAAATGAAGTGACCCCTGGGGCGGGGCCAATTTTGACCCAAGGGAAATAATTTGAACAATCTTTGTAGAGTTCCACTAGAGGGTGCTAAATGCCAAATATCTAAGCTAAAACATCGCCAATTTAGCTTGGTCAACCTATAGTTTACATTGATTTATATAGGAAAACATAAATATTATCATTTTTCTCTGAAACTTAAATGCGACTAGACCTTAGATATTTCGTGTAGAGTATTGTGAAGAGACCCTTTACCAGCATTATTTAAATGTAACTCTGGCCCTGGGGTAAAACTGAGAGTACTTTTGTACTAAGTAGAGCGATATAGGGCCATCATGGCCCTTTTGTTTATATTAAATGAATGAGTGAACACTATGACCTGGGCATTCACAGGTCTCAATGTGACCCGAAACATGCTAATAGCAGCTAACAGGTTATCTTGACATGTGGCAACAGCATTTATTAACCCTTTCCTGTATAGATAACCTTTATTGCTAGGGTGAACAGTTTAGATCCAGATCAGCCGGCACATCTGTGACGTCTGATCAAGGTCTAAACTGTTCGCTTTTTGATTCATTAGGTTATTTCTGACCAAAAAGCGACCAGTGCAGATCCTGATCAGATGTCACAGATCTACACTGGTCGCACATGCGTAAAAATGCGTATATATCAAGGAAAGGGTTAAACATTGCAATACTGTTTATAAAATCAGTTTTATATAATTAGAGTCAAAAATGGGTTCATGAACTATCTTCTACTCAAATCCCAAATCCCAAACTGGGTTTCTGGGAGAAAGGTGATGCTATTTCCTCTACCCATGCTCTTTCAAAGTTGATCAGTTCCTGAAAAACAAATGTGGGAGTAAGATCACATAAGGCTTAAGTTGTGTGATATTAGATTGCTGTGAGGAATCTACAAAGATATATTGACATTAAAAAAAGTGTTTTAAGCTCAGCCGCCTGACATTTAAGCAGCAGGAAGTTGTCACGTTGTTCAGTTGGAGAAATTCCCAGAGAATTCTTGATCTTTTTGCTTTGAAAATCTATCACCTCAATCAGACGTACAAGACAAAGCTCTTTTGCTGTTTCCAGTTCAAAATCCTCGTTTTGATAAAGATCTGACATTTTGATTTATAGTGATAGCAGATCAGTAGAGGTAATGTGTTTTGCAAGGTTTGTTTACTTCTCCTGGAGTTATCTCTCCTACTCCAGCTTCTGCTTGCAACAGGAACATCACAAATATTGCAAAGATTTAGATTATTTGTGGAAAATATCAAGTGTGAGCCAAGAATTTCTTAAGAATTGCAATACCTGCAATACCTGCTTAAATTGTTTACTGAAAATTTATACAATTATAATTTATCATGTTTGTTGACTTTCAAAACCTGAGGTACAAAATTTAATATACACTTGATTAAATGAGCTGGCACAGAAAAATGTCAACAAAGCATAAAAAGTGATTTAAGCAAATGCACAGTGTACACCCGAAAGTCCGACCCTACTTCCGATAGCGCTGACTATACGATATAACAATTGTGAAGGAGGTGGTTAAAAAGCGGGTAAGAAATTGAATAAAGAGTAAATATTTAATTCTTTTACTTTAAATACTTAGACTAGCAAGAAATAGAGTGCGTCGAGTTATAAAATGAACTTGATTCATCGTTAACTTCGAAAAAATACGATCGATCACCAAAATTTACAAAAAAATGTCAATCGTGTCACTTCAAACGTCCATATCAAAGCTTTATTTACATTGTTTGGCCGAAATTCGTTTTACTATGTGAAGTGTATTCATTACTGTATCACTTCATATAGTTAAATCATGTCCCAACCCGCTAGTTTTCGAAAAACTCGAATTTTCATTGGCACTGGTAGTGTGACAAGATGGTACGGCTACTAGCCAATTGACAGTCCGGCTACTAGCGTTTTCTTTCTAAAAATGGTACGGCTACTAGTCGTCCCCGAATCATTCAGTGGTCTGAGAAATAAGCATTAATGACGAATTTATTTAATTAAATTATATGTATATAAGAGACCTTTGATGCGTAGCAATAAGGGTCGCCGCAGAAATCATTGGATATTTACTATACAAGTTACAATGGGATGCAATGGAAATAAACAATGGCACTGAATTGTACACTATTAAATGGCTTGACAATCTCACAGCCTTAATGAAAATTGCTTAAAATTCTATTGACTACATCGTTTATTGACGCAATACCTTGAAAGATGTCGTAACGCAAAAAATGTGATAACCATTTATTAATATTGTACTGAAAATACCGTATATAGATCTTGCCCCATGTTCACAAAGCGTTTTCACTATCATTTGAGTTTGAGATCGGTATTTCATTTCCCAATATATCTAAAATATAAAAAGTAAATTGAAAATGGGATTTTGCATCAATTTCAACATACCATTTAAGACTATTTTGTAGAATAGTAGTAAATATATTACATATTTCACAGTTGTACTTAAACTCTTTCGTGTGTTGATTCTTAATGTGTAACTTTAAACTGTACCTCGTTGCATATTCTTTACCACAGTGATCACACACCTGCTTCTGACTGTTGTTCGCTTCAGAATGGACTTTCATGTGCCGTTTTAAGCTATGTTTTAATAATGTGCTGTAATCACATTTTTCACAGTTAAACAGTTTAGCATCAGTTTCTGTGTCTGTGTGTACCAACAAGTGCCTGTTGAAATTACTTTTCCATTCTGTTGCATAATTGCATATTGCACAAATAAATCTTTTCTTTTCATTTTCTGGCACGGATGTCTCAACCTCCACTTCTGAGAAACTTTCGTCAAATCCGTGCACAACGAAAGAATCGTCCATGATCTGAAATACAAATAAACCGTTCTAGTTCATATGCGCGACATTAGAACACATTGAGGTGAACATTTGTGTGAAGTTTTACAGAAATCCCTCCATCCATATAGAAGAAATGGTCCGGACAAATCCGGACGAATGCACGCACGCACGCACATACATACACCGAACCGCCAAAAGTGGCGACTAAGTCGAGCTAACTGCAAGCGGGCTCGACTAAAATATGTTTTAGCCAATCTATAAAAGATTTTTATCAGATTGCAACCATTAGCAGACACTTATTGCAAACCACTCTGAAGCCCAAATCACCATGTACAAAAGCACCTCTTACAATCAACAAAACTCTTGCGTGCGTGCGTGCTTCCGTGCGTGTTTTGGGGAATAGGCTTTACGGACCTGGAGAAATGCGGTTGGGCTTATAGAGTTAGTCGAGTTGATTAAGGAGTTATCTTGCATCGTTGCAAATGGTGAGTAAAATGGAAATAATTATGCAACACAAATTTTTACCAATTCATTTCAATGTGGAGTAACAATACACAAGTTTTGTCGTCGCTTTCAAGATTTGTTATCATTTCACCCGAAACCAAATATCACATATGTACTTTCTAGCAGATGTTTCAAAATGCGACTGTTCTGCTAAAAGAAAATAGTGAAGCAAGTCTATTTTGGATTTTTTAAAATATGATTTACGAAAATAGAGAAGTCGAAAGTATATTTGTAACGGGGATTGCGGCATACTGCAACAGAGATAATAGGCGATGAAAATTATCAAAATATTTCATTTTTAGCCTATATTCAAACTATTTTAGAGATATTTAATAATAATTTATAATATGACGTCAGAACAACAACAAAATTGATGAAAAATATTATTTAGTCAACCCTAGTAGCCGTACATTACGACTGCTAGTAGCCGGACCATTTGTTTTTTAGACTTTGCTAGTAGCCGTACCATCTTGTCACACTACCAGTGCCAATGAAAATTCGAGTTTTTCGAAAACTAGCGGTTTGGGACATGATTTAACTATATGAAGTGATACAGTAATGAATACACTTCACATAGTAAAACGAATTTCGGCCAAACAATGTAAATAAAGCTTTGATATGGACGTTTGAAGTGACACGATTGACATTTTTTTTGTAAATTTTGGTGATCGATCGTATTTTTTCGAAGTTAACGATGAATCAAGTTCATTTTATAACTCGACGCACTCTATTTCTTGCTAGTCTAAGTATTTAAAGTAAAAGAATTAAATATTTACTCTTTATTCAATTTCTTAACCGCTTTTTAACCACCTCCTTCACAATTGTTATATCGTATAGTCAGCGCTATCGGAAGTAGGGTCGGACTTTCGGGTGTACACTGTGAAATGACCCCTTTGTGTATATTTTTGTTACCTATATTTTTAAAGTGCTGGAAATTTTGCTGACATGACAAAAAGACAGTTAATTAGAGGACAAAAGTATTATGTCACATTGCCAACTACAGTGTAAAATTAACTAATATTGTCGAATTAACTGAAATTGTCTCCACGTGCCCCTGGGACATGAATAGACCATCTGCTGGTTATAATGGCTAACAATTCATATGATAGTCTAATAGTGCTTATGTCCTGTTAAAGGCAGATTACCCAATTATTTTGATAGTACAACTGTTGTTATTTTGCATGTTTATAGTGCTGTTTATTTTAGAGTTTAAATAGATAAGAAGGAAACTTTGGGGTCTGAAGAAAGTGCCTTTGTCAGTAGATAGATTTATAAACATTTATGTACAAACCATGCCACCTTAGAGCAGGATCTAGACTGTTCGACAAGTCTTCATCGGAAATAACCTTATGAATAAAAAAGCAAACAATGTAGATCCTGATCAGATGTGCTGGCTTATTGGGATCTACACTTTTGCCCGTGTGATAAAAGTGTATACCCTACATAATGTAGTAAAGTTTTATTTAATTTAAATTAGAAGTAAGTTACTATTCCAAAGGGAAGTGACTAAAAAGCAACAGGTGAAGTGTAGACCCTGCAGACTGCATGGAATTATATGCTGTCTGATCTAGTTCTATCGGACATAAGTCATGAATACCCAAATTTTTTATGGAAATCAGAATTTTTACAGTAATGTTGAATAACATTTGTTATGTGATTTAGAGTTCAAATAAGTACAATTTAAATGTTATGTTATTTAAATTGAGGGCTAAAAGTTTGGAACCACATAACTATACTTGTACTTTAGGGCCCAATGTTATAAAACTAAAATTGGAGACCAGTCTTAAATCTCAAAAATCGTATTCTGAAATGGTCACTGGTCTCCATTTAAGCCAATCAGATGGTGGAGATTTGATACTGGTCTCCAGTTACAGTTTTATAATTGCTGGTCCAGGCTTTAAATACAGCGAGGAACTTCCAGCAATGCTGGGATGAGTGTAGACTTGATATGCTAACTTTTAGTCTATGTCTGGGTCTTTGAGATACCAAACAATCTCCAAACCTTGGAAGCTGTCCTGGTGAATATTCTTGGTGAAGATCATAGAAAAAATATGTTGACTTTAACCTTTTCCTCCATATATTAGCATTTGACATATATGCGACCAGTGTAGATCCAGATCAGCCAGCACATCTGTGCTGTCTGATCAGGATCTGCACTGGTCGCATTTTGGTCAGAAAACATAATGATTGAAAAAATCTAACATTACAGATCCTGATCAGATGGCACAGATCACACGCCCACGCAATAAAGGTGTGTCCACGGAGAAAAGGGTTAAAAACTAAGGAATTTGTGTCTATAATAGGCTATAAACGGTGTTCTACCTGTGCCCAAGATCATTAAACTGAATCTGGAGATCAGTCTCAAATCTCAAGCAACTGATTGGCTGAAATGGCGACCAGTCGCCATTTCAGCCAATCAGATCCTTAAGATTTGAGACTGAACTCAAAACTTAGTTTTATGATCTTGGGGCCCTTGTTTTTTATCTTGAAGAAAGTCAATAAACATACAGTGGGTTTTAGTAAAACCTGATAGAAGCATCTATAGTAAATTAGTTTCATCTCTGGCATAAAAAGGAAAACTCTTGTACAATATTTATGAGTAGCAATCTTTCCTATTGATAATTTACAGATTTGTGCTTGTTTGTTTGGCATGCTTTTATTATAGTTGCTGCCAAGTCTCGCTGTGCTTCATCATTTAGCACCTCAACATTCCTGATACGCTGTTCCTGATTTGCTTAACCCTTTCCTCCATAGATAAACCTTAATTCCAAGGGTGAATAGGTTAGATCCAGATCAGCCGCCACATTCACGCTGTCTGATCTGGATCTAAACTGTTCGCTATTTGATTTATTAGGTTATTTATGACCAAAATGCGACCAGTGCAGATCCTGATCAGACGGCACAGATGTGCCGGCTGATCTGGATCTACACTGGTAAAACATGCGTAAAAATGGGTATTTATGGAGGAAAGGGTTAAACTCTTTACTCCATAGATACAGGTTTTTACATTTATGCGACTTGTGTAGATCCAGATCAGCTGGTACATCCCTGCTGTCTACTGAGCTTGATCTGCACTGGTCGCATCTTGGTCAGAAATAACATTATAAATGAATCTAAAAGATGTGCTGGCTGATCTGGATCTACACTGTTTGTCCATACAATAAAGATGCTGTGCTCTCTGAAAAGGATCTAAACGTTGGCTTGTAGATTCATTAGGTAATTTCTGACCAAGAGGTGAACATTGAAGATCCAGATCAGATGACAAAGATGTGGCAGGTAATCTGGATTTTGACTAATGTCACTGCTGTGAATAAAGGCGTATATACACAGATTTGATGTGACTAGTCTCCATTTCAGCCATTCAGATTCTCGAGATTTGAGACTAATCTCCAATCTCTTTTTTTTTTATCCTGGGCCCTGGTCTCCAGTACTGATCCCAGCTTTCTGTGTTTCACTGATGCTGTTGTCTTAAAACAGGGTCCAATATTATAAAAATAAGTTTGGATATCAGTCTCAAATATTAAGCATCTGATTGGCTGAAATGGTGATCAAGGTGCCATTTCAGCCAATTAGAAGCTTGGGATTTGAGACTAGTCTCAAGATTTAGTTTATGTTCTCCGGCACAGGACATTATGCAATCATGGAAAAATGGGAAGAAGTCTTGGAAATTTTAGATAGAATGATAATAGTTCTTTGATTGTTTTTCTGCCCGAAATCTTAACCAGTGTAAAAAATATATTTATTTATGTAATATTTCTGGCATGATAGTAAAGCAGGTGTACTGATATAGTTGTAATGACTGTGAAAGCGTTCATTAGTGCTTCTCTTAATTCATGACATTACAGTGAGATAGATATTAATGTAGTACTCCACAATTTTGGCAAAGTAGGAAAGCCATTAATGTAGCACTTTTAATTATTTATTTACTATTTCTTATTATTCTGTTTATGCATTTGACATTGAATATATTTGCAGGTTATTATGTTCTATTAAGGGGAGATAATTTGCTACTTGTGAGAATATTAGTTTTGATTCAGTTTTGGGACAGCTATGAAAATATTGTAGGAATGTTTGGTTACTAAATATTAAAACCTTAATTTATATCAGTATCAAACACCAATGGAAGTGTTTTTTTTTTTTTTGGGGGGGGGGGGGGGGGATCAACTTTACTCCATCGGATATAGCTGTTTTCCTATAGTTAAAAATGTAGATCCAGATCAGCTGGAACATTCATGCCATCTGATCAGGATCTACACTTTTCACTTATTGATTCATCGGGTCATTTTTGACCAAATAGTGAACAGTGGAGATCAAGTTCAGATGGCACAGATGTGCAGGCTGATCTGGATCTTCACAGGTTGCCCATGTGATGTATATGGAGTAAAGGGTTATGAGTAACGTTGGAAGCAAGATTGGACTTTTACATTACATATTTCTAACCTTTCTTTGATCGGAAGTTCAAACAAAACTCCATATTAACTTTGGAATCAAAATTAGGGTATCATACTTAAGTCATGAAAATATCAATTGCACTCAGTTTTAACTAAAACTTTTTTATCATCAGTCTTTATAAACTATATAAACTAGAGCAGACTGTTTAAAGTACTTTAATGTGAAGTACTGCCATACCTCATAGAAATGACAGGCTGGGTAAAGTTGTTGATGTAATGGTATTTTATGACATTTTATATAAAAGTGGTTTGTACTCAAATATTTAATATGTGATGACAAGAAACATGTGATCATTTCGACCTGGCTGACATCCACGTCAAACATTTTAAGCTCAGCTCAGCAAGAAAAAGGCATCTGGTACTCAGTTTGGCATGCAGTGAACAACAAATGAGCCCGCCTGAAAGAAACTGACCTTTTGGAGGACTGACTGTGACGTTAAACTATTACGCATTTACATGTAATAAAAATATTGTTTTAAATGTTCAAAGCATTTGCACATCTGTGTTTGTGCTATTTTGTCAGTTTTGCACAAAATAGAGATGAAAATGAAAAGATTTCATATTGCATTGGCATATAATGTAGATCCAGATCAGCCAGCACAACTATGCCATTTGATTCAGGATCTACGCTGTTCGCTTTTTGGTCATTTAGGTAATGTGGAACAGATCCAGATCAGCAGGCTCATCCCTACCATCTGATCTACTTGTTTGCTTTTAGATTCATTGGGTATTTCTTATCAAGATGTGACCAGTGTAGATCCAAATTAAACAGCACGAATTTGCCAGCTGATCTGGATCTACAATGTTTGCACACACAATTAAAATCCATATGTAAGAAGTAAAAAGTTAAATGAAGGCCAAAAAGATATCACTACTATTCCTCTGAAATTCTCAATTTATTTACATTCAATTTTAATCTAACACACAAAAATGTTAATTCTCTATCAAGTCCTGAACAGCACAAAAATTTATTAAAATCTTGGCAGTTATATTGATTGGCCAGAAATCATTATATTCTCATTACAATTTACAGATTTAAATAATCTGCAGTTTAAATTCCTTAAACTTATTTAAAGTTGATCATTTAAACATAAAACTGCCAACATTTGAATAGTCTGAAAATTTAAAATTGAATAGTCTAAAAAGTTAAAATTCAAAGCAGACTTGAAAGAGAAAAGAAATTCATACACAAATTTGAAAAGAAATCGGGTCTAATTTATCAGATTTGTCACCAAAAAGGTTCATCTCCTTATATATCAATGGCACTTATACTGTTTTTGTGCTAGGGTGATGCAATATTTAAAGTAATTTTAATTTGATGACATCCCGAAATCGGTGCAGTCTTTAAATAATCAGTTCAGGTATGTCGTACATAGTAAACACCTGAAAATGTTGACCAATTTAATGACACTGTTTACTTGAATAATATCGGTTGACTCTTGACATGTATTCTTCTTTAGATTTACTCATAAACTTTTATCACCATTTCTTTTAAGTCACCATTTTTAACAGTAGAGATAGCAGAAATTATCTCTTTTTTTAAAGGATAAGTAAGTACAGGTTTAAAGAATAAAATGCTTAATGTTAAGTAAGTGGGAGTTTTGTAATTGACCAAATGTACATTAATGACCATTAAATCAGTGTGGCCACATTAATGTCATACAGAACAAAACTAATCACAATTGTTGGGACACCCTCTGGTAACTAATCAGTCAGTGGTTAATGGTCACATTACTTAAGACCAGTGGTCACATTAAGACCAGTGGTCAGTGAATGGAAAATTTCTACTGACCACTGGCTTGTAAAGTTTTCCACTGTTCTTGCTGCATACTAGCCAGATAAATGATTAAAAGGATTGTTCAATGGTTTTCTACTCAGGTAATCAGAAGCTAGATCTTACTTATATGCAGGACAAGTAAGGAAAGTAAAGGAAATAAGGATCAATGTGGTATGCAAGAGTTATAGAAAGGGGGTTTGTTTGGGTCAATGTTATGGTATTTACATGATAATTTCCAGCTTTCTGTCCAAAATCCCCTGTGCTTATAGGGGGTTTCGAGCACCCCACTGACCCTCCTCAGAGTCTGCCCCTGTTGACATCAAATATAGGGAGTGTAGCCTGTTAATGAGTAAATTATAATCTAAGATAAAGATGAGAAAAACAGTGTGGAACAGATTTAACCTTATTTATCAGGTTAGAAATTAGGTGGTAAAAATCTCTTGAAGGTTGTTTTGACGTCAAAATATGTGTTTTCTGTGATAACTGCGGTTAATTCAACCTGAAAGGTAATCCAGTTGCAGGCCAGCATATGATTACAATGTCTGTTGTTGTTGTTGAATGTGAATGTCAAGGTTGATCACACCTCCAGTTTTATCCAACTAGATTTAGGATAGGTAATGAATATTCATGACCGGCAGAAAATCAAATTGTACAAGATATAAAATATATTGAAAATACGATGAAATTGGTGGATAATTCAGGTTGCAATGATTAAATCTAGTTTAACTTAACACTTTTACCGGTGATATTTTGTAATTATTGATTAATTCCCGTTTTTCTGAATCAAAATGTAATGGAAAATTTTAAGAGATAGCTCCGCCTTCCGTGACCTTCTGCATACATTAACTGAATTGCAAACAGCTGATCTAATGTTTTTGTCAGGTTCATTGTGAATTTGATGTTGTACGTTATAGGACTAGTCAACTTTAAGTTCGATTATTATTTATTTCACTAGAGGACTTCTAGACATTTAATTGTTGTATTTTTACTCTAATTGATTGAAATGTGCAGCGCATGCTGTTTAAGTAGACCCGCATCTTATAATAATCATGTTGCTGTGAGAAAAGCTCGGCGGACTATGCCTATGCGAAGATCTCAATCGGATGCCAATATGTGCATAAGGAATATAAAGTGTTCAAATTCTAAGGTAAAGACATTTCTTAAATTGCTTAATTAACGTTTGTGAATTAATCACCAAAGGAAAGTGCATTGTTATTTGATGTTTGCACATATAACTAGCGTCACCGCACGTGACGTGCACCGCACGCGACGTTGTAATTGTATAATGCCGGATGTTATTACTGAAAAAACACGGAAACTAAACATTTCTTCTTAAGAACTAGGTTTTCACCCCAGTCGGAGGTATCCCTTTCTTAAGGTCGCAATGAGATCAGCTGTTATGTGAACTTTAGGTACTTCGCAGGCGGCGACGCCTCTCCTCCCCCCTACCCCTCCACCGCGGTCCTAAACGTAACGATATGAGACCCGAGACCATAAGTGTCATCTGCACGGAATATAACTTGCTTTATAATTTTGTATGGTATTTTTATAATTAGTTTGCCAAGGATGTCAAAGTTTATTTTCAAATTCTCTGTAGAACTTTCATGCCAATCCAACTGGCCATTGACATTTTTTCTTTGAAGTCTTTGTTGAAACATGATTAGTTTGTTTTAATTTAACAGATAACTGCAGTTTTCTGACTATTATTAGCTGTCAGAGGTATTAAACCAGTATTAAATTTTGAGTCATTCTGGGCTTGATGGTGCAGTCTGCAAAATAGCAGCTGGAAACTTCAAATGATACTAGTACTCCTGTTACTAAATCTCTGTGAAATCCATCTGTATCATGGGTAGGCAGGTAACTAACAAGCCTTGGCTTCAGAGAGACAATGCCTACACCAAACTTAAATATTTTTGGTTTTGAAAGAAAAAAACATTTGTTATATAATTGCCTTGACCATTTTTGTATTTTTTGTTTTTCAGATTGTAGCAGTTGATTGCAGAGATGAACAGGTCAGTTATATAAAATACCATTCATTAGGTAGAGACTAATGTTTCAGCACATTTTGAACCCTTTACTCCAGATTGTCATATGTTTTACCAGTGTAGATCCAGATCAGCCAGCATGAATACATCTGTGCCATTTGATATTGGTGTAGTTTGGTCACCTCAGAGTAAGGAAAACTAAAATCACAGTGTAGATCCTGATAAGATGACACAGATGTGCCAGCTGTACTGGATCTACTCTGTTTGCCTACGCAATAAAGATTTATCAATCAAGTACATGGTTTATGTCTGATGTTTGTACAATCATGGTTGTGTAGATCTTGATTTTGATGTTTGTCTGTAAACTAATGGCTACAGGTCAGGGTTTAAGACACGTGATTTTGTGTTAGAGATATTTAGGGGATGTTTGCCAGTCAATGAAACCCTGCATTTCTTTTCCATAGAACTAAGTTTGTTTTCTATAAATGTCGAAATCAGTTTACAGGAAGGTCTTCGACGGAAATTAAGCATCAAAATTTGAAGGTTACAGATAGATTTCCTTAGTTCCTCAGGGCATTACGACATTTTATATATAACATTAGGTAATCTTTCTTTTCCACAAAGCCTGTTAGAAATGGGAATTATACTGGAACTTAAAAAATGGACACCTGGAGAATACATACTAGTGCGGTTGTTTATACCAAGGCTACATTAATTATGGCTCATGTTTGTGTTTCATCGTGACATTATCTGTTATGGGAATTAAAATCTTCAACAATCGAAGAAATCACTACATTCCCCTAATGTAGGAAATGCAACAACACACACTTGACAATATCGTGCAGACACTGAACTATCGTGTTTACATGATGAAACTGACATATTTAGCGGAAATCAAGTTGCTGATTCAAATATTTCATCATCCGGCATCTTGGAAGAAAGGCAGCTTCAATGGCAGTATGTGGCTGAAGGTTATAAAACTGAGCATGGAAAGCAGTCTCAAATCTCAAGCATCTGATTGGCTGAAATGGCGACTGGTCAGACGCTTGAGATTTGAGACTGGTTTCCATGCTCAGTTTTATAGCCTTGGGCACAGATCTATACTGACTTGAGGGAATCATCAGCCTGCAAACATAAACTTGGGGAAGGCCCTGTGGGTGTTGGGAGGGAAGGGGCTTAAAATAATATGATTCCTGAATAATATTTCAGAGTGTGTCTGACGCCACCCTTGTCTTTCTTTCAGAGCACCTTATTATCATGTTTTGTAAACATTGGCAGTAATTCACATTAAGTAATAGTAATAGATGGCCAACATTTGAAAAAAAAATGAGCAGTGATTGAATGTGAGGAATTTATTGTTACTGCCAACCTGGGAGAATGTTCACATCCTGTAAATTACCAAGCCACGCAGGAGAAAATGAAAGTTAATTAATATAAGAGCTTCAGTAATTTTGCCTTTGATATTTTAAAATCAAATTGGTTGTGCATTTCTTTGTCTCATAATGCCTGTAGTCTGTGCAGTATAAACCCTGATGAAATTTTATGGAGTGTGATTGTAAAAAGATTATTTGAAATTGATATATTCCCATGTTATTGTGATAATCAATTTCAGTTGTTGATTGCATCATGTGCTGTCATAAAAGTTACTGTGTAATACTGGTTATGATCAAAAGTCAAACCCCTCCAATTATAAATATCAAATCTACATACCATGTAAATTGTAATAGCTTCATATTGAGTGATCTAAGAAAGAAATAATATATCTTTCAACCAAATAAAATTTTGAAATATGGCCCTGGGTCGTTTTAAAATTCATTTGGTGTGAGTCTGCGAAATGTTTTAATGTTATATTAATAGCATTATTTCTCAAATATTTGCCAAATATTGATGAGGTTGCAACACAAAGGATTTATTTCAGTGGTTGATAGATTCAGACATTTTAAAACACTGCATAATTATCATGAAGCTAATATCTTGTTACTCAGTGGTTCTAACATTATAAAACACTGCATAATTACCTTAAAGCTTAACTTGGTTACTCAGAGGTCAGTGTAGACCCAGTTAACCATTTACTCCATAGATATGCATTTTATCACAAGGGCCACCATTATATATCCAGGTTAGCCTGCACATTTGTGCAGTCTGATCTGAATCTACATTGTTTCATGTTTGATTTATGGTCAGACATACAACCTAATGAATTTTAAATTGAACAATGTACTGTGTAGATCCTAATCAGATGTGAATCTACACTGGTTGAACATGGGATAAAAACCCATATCCATTGAGTAAAGTGTTTACAAGGGTCTACAGTGAAGACCTAATCAACAAGGGTCTACACTGTTAGCTTAAGACCACAAAGCATCAAGTACACTGCATGAATTCAGGGATTAACATAATTATTTAGTTTATATTTTATGCAATATGAATTAATTCAAGGTGTAAATAATTTGTAATTCAGTTTGCTTGCAGGTGCAATTATAGACAAATTAACATTGTACCTAAATACCCTTGCACAATTATTAAAGCCTGTCTTCACAAGTTTTAAGCTTCCCAATTAAAAATTTCACTGACCATATGCCTGCAGGCTTAAACAGACAAACAACAATAACATGTATGATGCAATAACATACCCAGTGTGTGGGTCAGGTAAACAGATCATGTACCTGGATCATGTACTAACATCAACCCTTCCTTATTACCATGACAATAGCCAACAATATGAGCTGATGCAATAGTTTCACTATATATAAACTGAAGAAAAACTGCACTTGTTATTCCTACCTATTACACAGAAGTTACACATTCAGATTTATAATGGTGGAAATTGTGAAGGGAAATTGGAAAAGTTGTGAAGATTTAAGTGTTTTGGAGCTAAGTGGTGCAGGTGTTGGGCGAAAGCCTTTAGAAGAACATTTGCTAGCCTCGAGTAAAGATAGTTTAGGAGACTAAAATATTTGTACATACAAATCAACAGGATGGGGTTTTGTCTAGGATTGGAGTCCAAGGAGGTATGCATTTTTGGTTATAAATCGTATGATTTTGTTGGGAAACCAAATTATTCAAAATAGGGAAACCAGGTCCCAAGGTTATAAAACTGAGACTGGAAACCAGTCTCAACTCTCAAGTAAAGTTGATTGGCTGAAATGGCAACTGCTTGAGATTTGAGACTGGTTTCAAATCTCAGTTTTATAATCCTGGAGTCTGGCTGACAGGTGCAGTATTGCATGTTTAACATAAGTAGGGAGTAGGCATATACAGGGGCTTAATAAAGTATTACGTCATGAGTGTTTAAATAACAAAGGGGGTGTGATAAAGTTGTCATAGCTTTCAATAGAGTGCCAATACCAACCTATCAATAATCAATACACAGCTGATGGTTTCATCTGGCACTTGACCACTGGCCAGCTGTCGGTCCTTGAAAATCATTAATTATATTGCAGTAAAATGACCATCATGATTTGCACCACTGCTCTTTAATACACTAGATCAGATCAGATCAGAAACAAAACATGGTTAAGGTAGGAATTGTTAGGTATATATTTTTATTTTATATTATACTGACATTTTTTTGTATTTTAACCCTTTACTATAATGCACTTTAACACATGTGCAACCAGTGTAGATCTAGATCAGCTGGCTTATCTGAGCTATTTGTTCTGGATCTACAATAGTCACTATTTGGTCAGAAATAACCTAATGAATCTTAAAGTGAACAGTGTAGTTCCTGACCAGATGGCACAGATGTGCTGGAAGATCGAGGTCTACACTGGTCGTCTGTGCAATAAAGGTGTTTGGTCAAGTAAAGAGCTTTATTATCTTGTTATAGCAGAGGGGTTGTACCTTTATTCTGCACTGGTCTATAAAACTTAGGCTAGCTTTTCTGCAGCTCTGCTCAAGACCAGCTAGGATATTTGAATCTACATGCTTAGAAAAGTGTGACCATAGCATATTTGGTTTTACTCATCACCATCTGACAGGTGTGTCATAACAGTTTGTACCATAAAGTGTGCACTTGTATACCTGTGGCTGTGAGGGTTATGCAAAAGTTATGATGATAAGTATGATAAATAAAGATAGGTGTACTTCTGTGTAAGTTGTATACTGATACAGATCCCAGGTGGGCAGGCTGGCTTGATCTTTGATCTGGTGATAACCAGAGGTTAATGCATTTGACCACTGGTGTTAATTGATAACCCAAACACACTTTAATTAACTAATTAACATTATTAGTAGACCACATCAGGGACCTTTTTGACAGCTAGGGTCTAAGGGGCACCTGCCCTATACTTTTGGGGAAAAATAAAGTAATTTCTTCTGTAAAGGGAAATAAAAAAAACAAGCAACAAAAAAAACTGTTGTAAAGTTACTTTTTGGTAAAAATGAAAGTAAGGAAAAAAAAACATGCACTTAAGTTCTAAGCAGTAAGACATGTTCAATAAAAGAACTCAAACCAAGTTAAAGGTGTAACAATTATAGAAGTTCTCCATTTATGTAAGCAATCAAATGATCTTGCACTTGTCTGCATGGAAAATTTTGCTTTCTGGTTATTTAATCTTGTATTTACCTACTTACCTAGTTAAGTTTTGGTGCCAACTTGGTAAAAGAAAATAATGAAGCTTAATTTTTGAACCTAAAATATTAAAAGATTATGAGAGATTTATTCCCTGTAAACATTGCATCAGTTGTACCAGTTATTGCCCTTACTTGATCAGATAACAATAACTTTTCCATAAGGACATAAACAAATTGCATGTACCATGTTTTCTGAATAATGTTTTGTGGGATATGTGCGCATTAAGAATTATTATAGATATAAAGGTATGTTGACTAATAAAGGCAACAGCTGTATGCCTTTAAACATAGAATTTACAATCTGCAATGACTAAGCGTCTTTGTTTTATTCAATGAATCACACTTCTTGTAAAATTGCACCAAGTGATCATAACCCTTTACACCATAGATATGACTTGTAGCATGGGGGAACAGTGTAGATCCAGATCAGCCAGCACAAATGTGCCTTTAGATCAGGATCTGCACTGTTCACATTTTGATTCATTTGTTCATATTCCTGATCAAGTAACGAACAGTGCAGATCTGAGATGGTGCCGGCTGATCTGGATCTACACTGGTCACTAGAAATATTTATTTTGTCAACAAGTCTTTTGAATTTCTTGTTCTCTTGAATATAGGTTGAATCTAATGACATAACATTAAATGTTTCAAGCCACAATAAGTCTTAAATTATTTCCGGAATTCAAGTGATACTTTATTTATATCATTCAGTTTTATATGATGCATAATAAATAACCTCAATGCTATAATTAGAACTCTGTGATACAGTCTAAATATAAAGTCTTCAAAATTGAAAAATAAAAACTGAAATTTGTTATAAACATTATACATAAGTAGTAAAAAGTAATTTCCATTGGGTCACTTTTTAAGCTGTCTTCAACTTCATTTAGTGGATGCATGCCTCTTCACAGACAGTTACCTACCATAGAAGAAACAGCATCTATTCTAAATCAAAAGTTCAATTATTTAACCCTTTCTTCCATAGATACACCTTAATTGCATGGGCGAACAGTGTAGATCCAAATCAGCCGGCACATCTGTGCAGTCGCTTTATGATCTGCACTGTTCGCTTTTTGATTTATTAGGTAATTTCTGACCAAAATGCGACCAGTGCAGATCCAGATCAGACGACATGGGAGTGCCAGCTGATCTGGATCTACACTGGTCGCACATGCATAAAAATGTGTATATATGGAAGAAAGGGTTAACCTACTGGAATAATTAGCAGTTAATTAAAGTTTACCAGGTAATAATAGGACATTGTAAAATGGTTTAATCTTTTCTATTTTCAGACACAGATGCTGTTCATAGATGCATTCCTCAACAACAACCGCCTTGACCACATCACCCAGGTGATGGGATATCACCCTCATTACCTTGACTGTTACCTTAGAACACAGCAGTACCTTCTGCGTGGTGACGGACCCTTACCCTATCACTACAGACATTTTATTGCTATAATGGTAAGTTGCTTTTTGTGTTGTTTATCGAGGATTTAACAAGGTTTTTCGAGGTTTATGGGTGTGAATGCAAAAAGCTTTTGTAATGTAGATGCTTTGTAAGTGAAGTTGGTAAAAAAATATATGTTTTTACAACTACTGAAAACAAAGGTGATCTGATCTGGCAAAACCCCAGTGCCATGTAAATAATTCATTAACGAGAACTTGCAAATTAAATAAATCTAGACTACGTGTGGCAAAGTCGCACAACCAATTTAATATACAAATGCTCAATAATAAACACTTACCAGTTTGGTGTTTAAAATTATATCTAGTAAATCTGTCCACTTTTAAAACAGGGAAGGGATGCATAAATGCCGATTTTCCTATGCTTTGAAAAATACGGCAAACATTAATTCTCTCCTAAGACCCGAGCTCCCAATAAAAGAAATCTCTGCCAAAACAGTTTTGCAAACATTAATAATTAATAATCAATTGTCCTTGAGATAAATATAAAAATTGAGTCACTCCAGCATTATCAGCTATTCTTTTATTGAGTTGACTACTAGCCTTTGTGTGAATTCGGGCCAAGCCTGCAAGTGTTACACCAATGCTTAATAGGAACCTTAATGACTAAGTTAGCAATCAGGGCCTTCACCGAACATTTGCAATATTTGAAAGAAGGGTAAATTGAAGCCAATGGTCGAATTATTGGAGTTCAAGGCAAGATTACATATATCGCTAATATTAGTTCATTGAAACCAAGGTCATCCTTGGTCTTAAAATACAGCCGAGCTGTTTTGCTACTAAAGATAGCTTGATTTATCATTGTTATCTGTTTGCATTCAAAACACTATCTATTGGCAAATGCTGGTACAGTGGTTTGGGTGCAAGGATCCCAAATGGAGACATTTTATCTACCCCGATATCTATTTTTGCTTTCGGTGACTTAAGTAAAAGCTGTATTAGAGTAATGTAATCCTGCTCGTAGAAACAAGGCAGGCAGCCAACAAAAAATTACTTGGTATGTATGCATATAACATGCTTGCACGTGATTACAGATTCACGTGAGCTTGGCAGATATGCAAGATATAACCCATTGAGAGAAAATGCTGGGATATAATGTATGAAAATCTTTAAACCGTATTAGAACTAAAATTCTTGGTTAATGGTACATGTTTTAGTGAAAAATGAAATACAATATCTTTGCCATAACCTTTAGGACATTGTAATGTATTTAACCTATTTTTGTTGTACTGTACAAGTGCCAAAAACTTTAAGGGGGCAATCTTTTTAATGTCAACTCAAAAGGTTTCAAGTATTCCTTTGTTATGTTTGATGAATTCACTAGTTTAGATAAATATGAAATATCAATTAAACTGAACTTCCTTTTGTTTGAAATGATAATACATTAGATTTGGTCACATTATTAACCCTTTCCTCCATATATACATCTTTGTGTGGTGGGCGAACAATGTAGATCCAGATCAGACAGCACGTCCATGTCACCTCACTTCATCAGATTAGTTTAATTAACACGTTCTTCTTTTGTTTTCAGGCTGCGGGACGGCATCAGTGTAGTTACCTTGTTAACCTGCACACACAAGAGTTCATTCTGGCGGGTGGTGACGTGGCCTGGCTCAACGGCCTCCAGTATATTCCGCAAAAGTTGCGAGACCTGTATGAAATTAACAAAATTTTGGCGCACAGACCATGGTTAATATCAAAAGACCACATAGCAGTAAGTGTTGATTATGTATGGGTGGGGGGCAGACATTAATGACAGGTTTTTGTTTTAATTGTTAAAAAACTAATTTAAGTCTGGGCCCAGAAATATATTTTTATCTGATATTAAATTTTTGAATTAAATTCGATTTCTCTACTATCATTAGTGAAATTCCTATTTCAAAGTTAAAAAGATGACACTTCCACTGGTAAAATTAAGTGTGTAGAAATTTACTGTTAAAATTGCATTCTCTTTTGCAGAAATTAACGAAAGGGAAAGACAATTGGTCTGTATCTGAACTTGTGCATGCATTAATTCTGATGGCACACTTCCACGCCCTGTCAAGTTTTGTTTACGGGTGTGGAATCACCCCGGAGGTAGACCACGAGGGAGGCTACACATACAGTGGCAAGTCATCGCCGTCGCCTAGCAACTCTGCTAGTAAACATGTCTCCCCTTCATCGTCATTAAGTGATGTAAGTTTTTCATAAGTAATTAGTTGAATTTTTTAAATAATGGATATACTTGGCTTAATAAAAATTTTATGTTCAGAATTGGGCATGGTGAACTAAGAATCTTTCAACATAGTATTTTCCCTCGTAAAATTCTTGGCAATGTTAAGGAAACTTTCTTACAAGTAGGACATTCCTTTGATGGCTGGCTGATACTTCAAAAGAACCTTTTTATATTGGCTTGTACTTGCCAGATTGCTGAAATCTAGCTTGGCAAAGAAATAGAAAATAAATTTTAATGTAGTTTATTGAACTCCCCCACATATTTTACTTGGATGACATTTTAAAGTTTACGGTTAATTTCATTTATTTTATAAGTCGTACTCCTGGATGCAAATTTATTTTATAATTTGGTTTAATGGGGTTTTTCACCTTTACACAATTTTAATGAAAAGATACCAAATTGCTAGGAGCAATTTTTTGTGGTATTATTTGATGTGAAGATATTTTTTAACATGCACAATTTGGTTTTTTAAAAATGAATCTCTGATCTTCATTATTTTATTGGGATATTACGTGAATGCTTTTTTTGCATGAAAGATGACAACATTACTTTTTTTTTTAAATACATTAACCTGAGCAAAATTTGTCCAGTTGAAAATTAGTCATTGAATTCTATCTTTGGATCTGCCCCTGGACTGCAAAAGTTCTAGCTTAAAGATCTTAAAGAATTATATTGATGACTGCAAATGTATATTTGGTCCAAGTTTTGGTTTTGACTGATGTATTTTGTTGTTGCAGAATGGTGGATTAGGCATCGACATCCTTATGGAGCGTATGAAGAGACTGACAGAGTCGGACGACACAAACGAAATGACGACGGAAGAGTTGCTGCAGCAGTTTGAAAATGTTGAAAATCAAAGTGCTGAAAGTATGTATACTGTTTTCATTGATGTGGGCTTAACACATTTTCGGCCGGGGAAGATACTTAAGTAGAAGTGAAGTGGCTTTGTAAAAGACTTAAATACCTAAGCTTTACATTCAGTATAGTTATTTAAATGCTGTTGATGGCCCATGTTTTAGTAGAAAGAATACAAAAAAATGTACAAGGTGTACAGATGTTCAACTTGGTGTGCTGGAAAGGTCTTTTAATATATGCATTGTATATTGTATTGATATATTAAACATACTGTATAACATTATTGTTTATTTGTTGAAAAACAACAACAAAACCAACAAATTTATATTTCAGTCACAACGAGTACCACAATTCCAACTCCTAAGAAGGATATCTTAAAATTCGTCGTAGACCCAGATTTTATGTACCAAGATTTTGCCAAACGAGGGTCTCCTTGTGAAATTCCTTCGTTTCGAGCGCAGGAGTACTCTTGGGAAGACCATGGTTTTTCAATGGCAAATCGTTATTACTCCGATATTGGAACATTGCTCGATGACAAGTTCACATGTGCTTATAATTTGACATATTATACGTAAGTAAATTTCATTAATCAGATCTTTTTTGTGTGGTTTGTTGCTGGAAAGTATGATTAAGAAAATCTAATGATAAATAACTTTAAAAACTGGCTAGTCGCTTAAGGGAAACATGCGTGCAGTATTGATTAAGGATGTATTAAAGGTGCTTTACACTTTGATTCAGTTTATAAATTTGTCTTAACAGAAATTGTTTTCCTGTTCAGCTATATCACAGGGTATTTGAAAGTCTCCCTTTTATTTTGCAGTTTTGGTGACAAAATCAACGTAGATACCACGATGTTCAGACGGGCTGTGTGGAACTACATACATTGTATGTACGGTATTCGCCATGACGACTACAACTACGCGGAGGTCAATCAGATGTTGGAGAGAAATCTGAAAGCTTACATCAAAACAGTGACGTGTTATCCAGAACGGTTGACAAAAAAAGACTATGACAGTGTCATGAGGGAGTTCAAGCATTCGGAAAAGGTGGGTTGTATGACACCTTTGTTGTCTGAATTTAACCGTCTCAAAAAAGGCCTTTCTGGATTGTTGATATTCGGCTATAGTCATATGTTATATGGCTGTTACCCATGGATGAACACTATAGATCCAAATTAGCCTGCACATCCGTGCCATTTGATCAGGATCTAAGCAGTTCCTTTTAACATTTGTTGGCTTTTTCTGATGAACAGGCGACCAGTGTACTTTTTCTGATGAACAGGCGACTAGTGTAGATTCAGATCAGATGGCCTGGATGTTTTGTCTGATCTAGATCTACACAGTTGGCACATATGATTGTGAAGTAAAGGGTTTAGGATAGCATTTAATTTCTATGTTTGTTGCTTTTTTCAGGTTCATGTAAACATAATGCTGCTTGAAGCTCGACTCCAGGGGGAGCTGTTGTATTCCCTAAGAGCCGTAATGCAACACATGACGTGAGCTGTATCAGCAGTCAGACATCTGGTTTGTTCCCTGTGCAACGAGGAGGATTTTAGTCTAATCGAACCACATGGTGGCCAAATTTGGAAAGGCATAAAAGACATGGTGGCATTGGGTCATAATGATATATGAAATCTTCTACACAATTCATCAAGTGATTTAAACTTAGTGTTTAAAGTGTTGACATATTGGCTATGTTTTAAAACATATCAGCTTATACAGAGATCTTGCTTTTGTACAGAAGAATTTAGTTATAAAAGATGACAAGCTTTATTTTTTAGTGAGGTATTTCTACGGAAATTGCCAAAAACCTGTACAGCATATGAACAAAAAGACTAGAGAAATGGCATTGTGAAAAAGAACGTTAAACTCCTCTGTCTTCTATTTATGTCATAATGATATGATGATAAAAAGCATGTATCCTGTTACAAGTAGTTGGACGAATTGTAAAGCTATCTTGGTTATTATCTGTTTGATTCAGCTGTTACAGTATCTTGGTTGAACGACCGAATTGTCGGCATATTTGAATTCTATCCTTCAATGTTATCATGTCAACGTTTGGCCACAAAGAATTCGAAAATTCGGCTTTCACTATTGTGGTCATGTTTGATTAGAAAACCATGTCATTATTTTAGATTGTCTTTCAAAATATTTGTGCTAGGGTAGATGGCGCTTCATAAAGAGTGGCTGTTTGCAAGTTGTAACCTGCATGTTTGCCTTGGATAGGCAAAACTGGATAGATTGGGCATTATGAACAGTGTGGTGCAGATACTGAAATATTTGTGGTGCAGACAATAAAAACTTGTGGATTTCTCTTAAAAAATAATGAATTGCGGGTACTCTTACTGTATCAAAAACTTCCAACTGTTAAAATATATTGTAACTTTTGCTGTGCTATTCTACTGAGCTTTCATTTTGTATTCTTATTTTGGTACAAGATTTTCAGTCTTGACACCTACATAAGCCATATAGAAATGACCTTTGAGTTGTAAATAGAAATTGTGATTCTGTGATACTAATTTAGTATTTTGAATGATAATATATGTTATGTATATATTACTTTTAAATAGCAAACAAAATTTTCGTCTTTTTAGTGCAATGACGGTATAAGTCCTTATTTCTAAGGTACTTGTACCACTTTTGCACTTAACTGACAAAATGCTGTCCTGAACAACTTGTGCTCTTTCTTTGTCTCTTTTCAAACCAACACTAGTATGTTCCTTGCATACTTATAGCCCTTTGAATACAAATTTTACCTTTTTCTGCAAAAGAAAACAACCAAAATGTAGGCAAGATTTGGAAAATAGGATGTGGTTTCACAAAAATTGTGCTGTAATAGGAGATGACATGTCATGCTATTATTTGTCTATCCATACATGTGCTGATTAATGTAGTCTTGTAGAAAAGGTAAAAGTTTATTTAAAAGATCATCAAGATCACTGGGCGGCAAATATTCAAGCCAGAGTTAGTTTATAATTTATTTACAACTTCGCAAATTTAAAGTGCTTCTGACTTAGAGTAATTGTGTACAGTTTCAGCAAAACCTGTTTGGATGCTTTACAGATGATGGTTTTCTCTGGTTCAGTACAGCTTGGTAGATGTCTTGTGGACTTAAATCAGTGTTAACCTTTTACTAGATGGATACTCCTTTTGACACATGAGTGACCAAGTGTAGATCAAAATCAGATAGTACATTTGTGCCAACTGATTCTGATCTATTCTTCTGGATGCTGGATTTTGGGGTACCCCATGAAGTTAAAAGTTAACATATGCACTGCTGCACATGATTTGATGGTCAAATATTTATTTATTTCTAAAATTTTGTATTAATATAAAGATGTTTGTTTTGTTTTGTTTTGTAGGGTTTATTAAAAAATAGAAAAATGACTAGAATTAGGTTCCTGGTTAATGACTGGCTATAATTTTTTGGAGAGATCGAGGGAAAAACATGAAGTGATTGTTTGTTACCATGTGAATTTGTTTGAAGTAAATGGATTACACAACATACCTCAGTAAAATCACAGTATTATACTGGTATTATGTATTTGCATTGTGTAATTTATAGTTAACTAAATTGCACTTTTTTGAGAGTGTGTAACATGAATGTAAATACCACATCTTTCCTAGATTTGATCTTGCCACTAATTTCAAAGACATATGTAAAAAAACTTGAAACTATGTAATAATATTTTCTGAAAGTCTACAAAATATTTTATATTTACAAAAAATAACGTACTGGGAAAAACATCAGAACCATTTAATTAAATTTGAGGCCCAAGATCATAAATTTGTGATACAGACCATTTTCAAAACCTGTGGTTTTGATTGGTTTATTTTGATAATTCCAGCCAATCAGATGCTTGATAAATGCCACTGGTCTCCAGCCTCATCTTTCAGATCTTGGGAACCAGGGCTTGGCTAAATACAAGATGGACCAATTTTGAGCCCAGCATTACAATTGATAAAGAAAGTAATTATTAAGATCTAGTTGGGTAAGATGAAGCAGGAATAAAAAATGTGCTGCAGGATGTTTAGTAGGAGAAATGTGGTATACAAAAAAATATGGCCTTTATTTAAATCATAAAACAAGACACCTGTGCCCAAGGTTATAAAACTGAGCATGGAAGCCAGTCTCAAATCTCAAGCATCTGATTGGCTGAAATGGCGACCAGTCGCCATTTCAGCCAATCAGATGCTTGAGATTTGAGACTGATTTCCAATCTCAGCTTTATAACCTTCAGCCTTGGCTTTGAGCAACTAGTCATTTTGTTGCCTCAAAACAATTTGTTAAATATAAAGATTCAATACATGAAATACAACCATTTGTTATGGGAAGAGTTTAACATTTAACTCAATAGATGCACCTTTATTGCATGGGTGAACTGTGTAGATCCAGATCAATCGGCGCATCCATGCCCATCATACAGCAGGGATGTGCTGGCTGGTCTGGATCTACACCAATCACACACAGACATAGGAGTGTGTATTTATGGAGTAATAAAGTTAAAAGTTTGTAATTATTATAAATTTTGACTTACTGAGGCAGAGTCAGTTGACAAGACTTTTAAATGGAGATGGAGTTAATTGTTAGGACTTAATGGAGGAAGAGCCTAAAATGGCTGAAAATCTCATGCATATTCTGTGATAGGAGATCTGAATTGATGATTGTGTGGCGTAAACTGAATGTGTTAACTGCTGTAAACTAATTAATTTTCATGGGAAATCAATTATTTTCTATTTGGAAAGTGTCTTTATTTGCAGAAGTCTATATGTTTTACTAGAAAAGTTCTCTTTCATCCAAATTTGATCACAGAAATCAAGTTTTTACAATAGCCCATCACTATGGAAATTAATTTGTTTTGCAGTAAGTTTTGACAGGTCAATGGAGACTCTCTGTTGCCTCTGAGGTAATATTGCTTTAAAAAAAAAAAGAAGATGCAGTGTGGATGAACTTAGGTAAATGTCAAAATTTCCATTTGTATAATACTCGTGTCTCATTGTTAAGCCTTTTATAATTTTGTTAAGTAAGATTTTTTATAATGATTGAATCGGACAGTTAAACGATTTTGAAGGATATTGTTTTTCTCGTCTATGAATAGTACAAGTAGACAAAACAACGAGGCATAATGGATGAAACATTGTTATGTTATCTGGTTTAAACTTGAGTTACAGCTGGGTTGAAATTGGTCCAGTTTGTTTGATTAAAGTACCAGTAGGTCTAATTAAAATGGTGTGTTTTTTTTACAATTAATTTTTTTTTCTTTAAACAAATCTTGGTGATTGCAGAAAGTGGTTTCATCTGGTTCAGATACAATTACAGTCAAATTTTTTTATTTTAATTAGAAATCCATTTTGCTGATAAAGGTTTTTTACCCCTTACACATCTGTTTTCAAAATGGACTAACCTGTTGTTGATTGTGGTTTATTCCATTAATTAATTTAAGGGATTTTCATCAGGAACTCGCAGCATAGCAAATGCCTAAATCATGATGCAAATGTGTAATATCCATGCATGTCATTTAGATCAAGACTTGCGCTGGATACGCATTCGAAGATAAGGTGGATTATTGCTTGTAGGGTTCCCGATGTATTGCATTACTTCTGGAGAACATTCCATTCTTGATTTTTAGTTATCACCTTGCCATTTTTTAATATTTTGCTATGGGTATTAGTATAGCTTTCTTCAAAAGCATTATTGAATTGTGTTACTTGCACACCCTGTACTGTCACATATTGAAGACATGGCTTTGTTTTAGTGACTGTAATCTAGGTTTGAAAAACATGTTTTTGCACCATTATTAAATAAGGCTTTTAACCAGCTTTTATTATCATGTTATGATGTTTGATGGAAGGAGGAAATAATTTGAATATGTTCATGGCCAGTCCTGTTTTAAGTTATTAACTCTACATACTTAATTAATTGCCCAAGGTTATAAAACTGAGCTTGGAAACCATTCTCAAATCTCAAGCATCTGATTGGATGAAATGGTGACTGGTCGCCATTTCAGCCAATCAGATGCTTGAGATTTGAGACTGGTTTTCATGCTCAGATTAAGTTCTGAGCCAGTACATTAATTGTTTTAAGCAGAATTTTGAACAGTAAAGATCCTGATCAGATTGTCTGAATGGACAGGCTGATCTGGATCAGCACTGGTCTCGTGTGAAATAAACTGTGCATAAAGAGTTAATGATTATTCATTTGTTAGTATAATAGGGTATAATGTGTCATTTTTCATGGTGCATACTAATTAACTGACTTTACCAAAACAATTTATATAGAAAATATGTTACGCATTATGTTTGTTTGATTATGCTGACAGAAACAGTAGTTTGTCACAAAAAGGTGCAATATTTATGAAACGTTATATGTTTCTTTTACATTGGATATGTAAAGTGTAAGATCAAAATTGGAGAAAGAAAAACAGATTTATTGCCACAAGCTTATGTATGTGTTAGATAGTAAATATACTTTCCACAACAGTATACGGTAAATAGCCATAGTTTATCTACCAAAGTTACTTTTGAGAAATTAAGTTAATTAAATAAAGAAATCCGTCACATTAGTGAAAAACGGTACAACTTCTTATTTCATTGGTACCTTAAACTGTTTTTGCACTAAATTGACGAATTGCTGACTTATGGAGAAACAACGCTTGTCTCAAAAGTGGTATTGGAGATTTTCATACCATCATGCAATTTGTAATTAAATTACTTAATTACATTAAGTAAATAAAGAAATTACTGACTTATTTTATTACAGTCATGAGTATCAACGCTTGTCTCCAAGCCCAAAGATTAAAAAACTGAGATTTGACCAGTCTCCAATGTCAAGAATCTGCTTGAGATTGGTTTCAAATCTCAGTCTTATAATCGTCGGCACAACTTTGGTATCGGAGATTTTCATACCATCATGTAATATGTATGTATAAAATGTATGTAATATATGAATTAGAACTACCCTCTACATACATGCATTAGACTGTCTGTGGTGGAGAGATGCTTATGCTTCATCAGTGATTGATAGAAGAAGGTTCAGAGATTTGTTAAGAGAACCCTAGCCCGAGCTCTATCGGGGCTTGTGCTTTTATGACAAAATGCTGAAAAAAATAAAAATGAATCCTAATATGTATTTGTTGTTGTGTTTACCTTGAATACCATTTATCAACTCTTCATCCGAGAGGTTTAAAGTGAAAGGATGCAATCACCCCTGTAAGGACAAACGACAAGTGTTCAGTTTGCATATTTCGAATAACAACCAGACAGCAATTTGCATCCAAAATGACATTCGTGAACAGTGCTGATAGATGTTGACCAGTAATTTCGGCGTTTCCCGAATGAACAATAAATTGATGTTAACCAAATTTTCAACAAAGAAAACAGGATCAGTTGGCTAATGCCTTAGCCCATACTTGATGAACATCGGCATGCAAAACAGCAGACAAATTAATAGGCCTTCCATCAAGGTTGGGGTGCTAATCCTTGGTGCTGAATTCGAATCTGTGACCAAGTCTAGTTTTATACACGTCATTTTTTATCAGCTTCATTGAAAATTAGGTGGTGTGCGAATTAACTGAAACCAGATATTTTATGAATGAAGTTTATCAAAATCAGTATTAAACCTGATTTTTCTAAGAGGCACATGTGATCGTCTGCCCGCAGGCCTGCCAAATCTCCGGATTTTATCCGGAATCTCAGGATTTTAAGTTACTTCTCCGGATCTCCGGATTTATAGTCAAAATCTCCGGATTTCTATGAAATTGCAAAAAAAAAAAGATTAATTAAACCTAATTCAAAGGTTGTACAATGAACATAATAGTTATTATACTGCAGTCGCACATTTCCTCTTAATTACGAGACAACGAGGAGGTGGTCAGTGACATGCAGTCTCAATGCCTCTGGCACAACTATACAATAACCGCGTGTTTTAAACTAAACAAGGGCCTCGAGGTTACACCTGCCTTTATCTATTTTCATTGCATGTTCATTCTAACATTGCCAAATACAGGTCTTAACAATTAAAAATGATTGGAAAAAATCAAAAGTCATTTAAAACTAGTTCTTTAACCATTTCTAACAAAATAGGCAAAATTCATTTATAAAATTCTTCGAAGAATATAGTTATAAAGAAGAATTTGAGAAAAATATCATCATCATCCTAATCGTCATCATCATCATCATCATCATCATCATCATCATCATCATCATTTTTGTTCAGTCACATTCATAGTGAACAGCTGAAACAAGACGTAAAAAAACAACAACAATATTATCATCATCATCATCATCATTATTGACATAATTAGACAAAATCTCCGGATTTTGAATGAAGAAGTTTGGCAGGCCTGTGCCCACCACACCCAAACTACTGCGCATTTTTCTTCCATGTTGCTGAAAAAATGCAACAAAACAAATTTAACTAAATGGTCTCTTGTGATGTTGGCCTTCATTCAGAGGTAGTCTCTGCTTCACCGTGACGGTCTAAGATTGTGTTGTTATTTGCAAATAATATGCTATGTTGATTGCAACCAACCGCATTTCGCAACTACCTAATAGCAGTCAAGTTTATTGAACCCGGTTTACCGCTTTCCGCAATCCAATGACCGTATTATTAAACCTTGAAGTTGCTTAATAATAATTTGTAAACGTGTCTTATTTTGTCAAAAAATCTTGTAAACATTGGGTTTAACCGTTTTAATTACAATATAAATGTGTATGTATATCAGTCGGCAAAAAACTGGGTTAACTCACGGACAGCTTGACCAAAATCATCATAAAATGTTTCACTTGTTTGTGATTTAATAATTAATAGAAATATTTTACAATGAGCTCAGAAATGTCAAATGACAAGCTTGTTTTAAGCAATTTGATTGGTTTAAAATGAGCCTAGTTTCAGTAAAGACATATGGCAAGGTTGCTTTGAGCAATTTGATTACTTTTTAGTTCTCTCAGAAATGTCCTATGGCAAGATGAGCATAGTCTCAGTAAAAGACACATGGCAAGCTTGTTTCCAGCAATATTACTGGTTTAAAGTGAGCATAGTCTCAGAAAAGACATATGGCAAGCATGTATCCAGCAATCTGATTGGTTTAATATCAGCACAGTCTCAGAGCCGAATAATGGCAAGCAGAAATGACGAATGGCAAACTTGTTTCCAGCGATCTGATTGGTTTTTATTGAGCACAGTCTCCGAAATGACCAATGGCATGTTAGTGATAAAAGACTGGTACCAAGTCACTTTGATTGGGTTTAAAAGCAAGGAATTTTAAGTTTGATCATGACACATTTTCGTCTAACCTGTGTTATGTTTAGCAGTCGGATTTGGCCTTGGAGTCTTTATTACAGTAGTAAATCAAACATAATATCAAAGATACACTCCGTAGTTTTTGACCCCGAGAACCAAATAAAATAACAGCTGTGCACCGAATACGTTTACCTAAGCTGCGGAATATTATCCATAAATCGCTCTAAATCCGCATATTGTTTGTTTGGGGATGGAGAGGTATGGGGTGAGGGGGGAGGAACGGTCACACTTGTTTAAAAGCAGATTATTTTACCAATCCATTTTATTTAGACTTTTGCAATAAAATAAATTGTAGATAGGGCCTTCTTATAATGCTTTGAAACTACCTAGATCCCATTAAAATACTGACCTTCCTTTAAATAAAATACATACACATTTGTAAGGTTACAGTAATGTTTTAATCAACGTGTCTGTCACGTAATTATCCAGTTATCCATTACGTACCAAATGAATATTTTTTTAAATATAAATCCAAGTTTAAGCTCAACAGCTCTGGTAGTTTTATTTTCAATTCTGGAACTTCTCGAACACTCGTCGAAAGTGTTCAGCAAAATTCGGCGGTAATACATTTCTACAAGTTTTAGCTTTCCAAAAAGCTAGTCGGTCATTAGCACATCCTTTTAACAAGACGGCAGAAAAGTTTGAATTTTAAGCCAATTTTATTGGATGCCATACAAAAATGTAAGTTTACTTATAGGTATTTCCTCTTTCGAATGAGATGTATTTAAGCTGGTGATAAATCTAACCCTGTTTGCGAACAAGTTAATAATTTACTTGGAAGTAAACCAAAATGGAAAAGTTGTCAAAAAATATTTTTGTGTCAGAAAGTGTTAGAAAGCAACGATTATCAAGCTGTAAATATATATCAAAAGCTACAGAATATGTTAAAAAACAAAGTTTTTTCACTGTCATAAGGTGGGAGAGAAAAACGTGAACAGCCTGTCAGGGACTCACAGGTATGATAAAATTGTTCTTTCTGATCTAGAACAATATCGTTAGAATGTTGGTATTCACTTAATATGCCTCATGACTTCAAATAACAACCTAACGCATTAAATTAAAAATTCGCAACTTCAAGTATGCACTACAGCGCCGTCTTTTTGTTAAAAGGTTATGCTAATAACCGAATAGCTTTTTGGAAAGCAAAATTTTGTATTGTCTATTACTGACAGTTTCATGACCCGATTTGATACTACTGAAAAAGTATGTGTGTTCGCATGTTCCAAAGATTATTTTGTTGATTCAAAACCGAATTACAACTAAGTAAAGCTTAAACTTGTAGTGTCTATTATTTTCAGTTTCATTACCCGATTTAAGATTTCTGCAAAACTGTGTGTTTATTGGATGCCATACAAAAATGTAAGTTTACTTATAGGTATTTCCTCTTTCGAATGAGATGTATTTAAGCTGGTGATAAATCTAACCCTGTTTGCGAACAAGTTAATAATTTACTTGGAAGTAAACCAAAATGGAAAAGTTGTCAAACAATATTTTTGTGTCAGAAAGTGTTAGAAAGCAACGATTATCAAGCTGTAAATATATATCAAAAGCTACAGAATATGTTAAAAAAACAAAGTTTTTTCACTATCATAAGGTGGGAGAGAAAAACGTGAACAGCCTGTCAGGGACTCACAGGTATGATAAAATTGTTCTTTCTGATCTAGAACAATATCGTTAGAATGTTGGTATTCACTTAATATGTCTCATGACTTCAAATAACAACCTAACGCATTAAATTAAAAATTCGCAACTTCAAGTATGCACTACAGCGCCGTCTTTTTGTTAAAAGGTTATGCTAATAACCGAATAGCTTTTTGGAAAGCAAAATTTTGTATTGTCTATTATTGACAGTTTCATGACCCGATTTGATACTACTGAAAAAGTATGTGTGTTCGCATGTTCCAAAGATTATTTTGTTGATTCAAAACCGAATTACAACTAAGTAAAGCTTAAACTTGTAGTGTCTATTATTTTCAGTTTCATTACCCGATTTAAGATTTCTGCAAAACTGTGTGTTCTGGTGTTCCAAAGATAATTTTTACATTCAAAACCTTATAAAACTTTAGCAACCAGTTGATTAGTGGCAAAATGCAAGATAACAGTTAAGCAAAATTATCAAGAAAGTACCGACGGATGTATCCATATCGAGCTAGCTAAACCATGTAAAACATTCCCTGAGATACCTCTGATCCACGAGTATCACAAAAAGATGCACAAGTTCGTAGATTCATGGTAAGCAAAATAAGTAGCTAATCTCTGTTCAGTGTTCTCTACACATTTTATTTGCTTTGGTTTAATAAACTCATAAGCTGTACATCTTTTGTTTATCATACACAGTGTACATTTACTAGACAAAAACCGTGTACATGTATATGTTTATTGTTCGTTGTCGGAAATATATTTATGAGTAATAAGACTAGCTGATAAGAAGCTGGAGAGAGGATTTAAGAATAGGTACAGACTCCAAATGTGACGTCCTTCAACAGCCAATAAGAGGCCTCTAGGTTTTTATAGATAACGACTGAGTAAGAGTCTATCCATAAATAACGACTGAGTAAGAGTCTAATTATCTATTCCGTCTGGAACGTGATCTTTGCTTTACATCACTGTTAACCGGTGTTCAGGTAGAAAGCTCAAGTTTTGTCGATTATAATATGTCGGTCATCAGGATGACCGACAATCAATTTTCCTTTCTTTAAACTCTCGCGGCATTCTACCACATGTCCTTTCTGTCAAGTGTCGCATTCTATCAAGTGTCTTTCGGCGAATATCAGTTCAGTAATCCCCCCTCGAGACATCTGATGGCCAGGTCCCATACTCGTAATACATTCCCCATGTTGTGCATATAAATGGAATTAGTGACAAATTTTGCATGCAAATGTTTGTCTCGGTTCTAGGCGTTATAGGTGGTAGGTATTGGCACACAACTTTTTGGTCATGAATTAACAGGCCCCAAAGCTCTTATTTTTTCATACCAACAATTCTGCGAATTTTGAATAACCGATAACTTAACTACATGTATTCACATTATTGTTATATTTTGGTTACTTAGTTGTTATTTGGAACTTTAAAATGTAAAACCTTTTCTGAAACAAACGCAGATTTGTTTCATTTATACTTGTCCCGTAAGATTGAATGTTTTTGCCATTGCAATATTCGTTACAGATTCCCTGTTATGACGCTATTAAAATTAACATAATTTAAACATTAAAACTGCAAAAATCTTGACTGACTAGACTAGTTTAAGACAGCTCTTACTCGCAGCGCATGTCTGCCATTAACTACATACATTGGTCTGTATAGAAAGACCGCTTTCTTTGATCTGCAGGTAATTATATGCGCAGGAACTGCACACATGTATTTTGTAACACGTGCATTGTAGTTACCTTCATATACTTAATTTCTTGCATTGGGAGAATGATTTGCATGCCGTATAACTCACTAAAGTACAGCAGACAGGTGCACTAAATACGATATAATAATAATAATAATAATAATAATAATAATAATAATAATAATAATAATAATAATAATAATAATTATAATAATAATAATAATAATAATAATAATAATCTCTTTATTTTAAGAAGGTAACTCATTAAGACAAAATCTATGACAACAAATACAAACAAATACAAAATTTGCAAGTATAAAAAGTTAGTCAAATGAAGAAATTGCTTATTTTCCATGAGGCCTTCTAAAATGGATAAACGAAAAACATATTACAACATATAAAACATTAATACTTAAAAGACAGACACAATTAATCATACACTATAGGCAAATCTCGATTTCAAATATGCATCGTGTAAAATTATGTGAAAAACTATATATAAATACAAAAGTAATAACAATTTAAAGAGGTTGTATTTCAAACATGTAAGTTTTTAAATGTTTTTTGAATGCTAAATGTATATACAAAACATACATTTGAACTGATGATGGCTGCCTGTTTTTTCTCTCTGTGTGTGCGTGCGTATGTTTTAAACACAAGTTCAGATACGTGATTTATAGCATAATTAATCAATGGAATTTGAGATTTACTATAAGGTTTCAGTGAAGGCAATGTTAGTGTATGATGTAAGCATTTTTGGTTCATGTATATCTGCACTGTGAAAGAATGATGCAATAAGAATTTCAATAATTTGAATAAAACCGGGGTTCATAATTATCTCAAGAAGAAAGTAGTTCTTAAACTAGAATATATCTAGCCAACACCCCAACTAACATTACTAACTGATGTTTGGTTGATATTTTTACATGACCATTAACACGTGGTTGATTTTATTTGTTGTTTTGCTGGGTGGTAGTTGGGGGCGACTAGAACACAACATCAAAGTTTTTAAAAATTTTATTCTGTCAGAAAAATGCATTCGTTTTTACTTTCTCCTTTATATTGGTTAAGCATAAACACGCACAGCCGAAAATCATGGAAACATTTACCGGAAGCTATGACTGAGCCCTTTCAGAAGAAAAATGCGTTTTCAGTTTTATATAAGCACGCAATGACTTCTTTCAAGCGGACAAAGTTATCGGACCGGCCACTTAAATCTGGTCAGTCATTCGGTTATCGTACACATTTTTGAACTTAGGGCGAGTGTACTTTACCTGGTGGTCCTTGTTTTGTTGACCTACATCAGGTGATGTGCTTAAAGGACTGACCACTAGTCCACCACTAATTTATTGTATATGCCCTACATGAGATTACTTCCGGTACTTGACTAGCCCTTCTTTTGACATTGCGTTCTCGAAAATCAACAACAAAACAAGCAACAACAATAACAAAACAGTCACTTTCAAATTCTAAACAACGCATTATTTTTGTTAGATTGCGAAATTTTAAAAATATAAACTTTATCATATTTAACTGAAACGTGTTAGTTATAAAGTATTTGTGGGATAGGTGATCAAGTTTTTTCAAGATATGGAAAACTTTTTTTTCTTGATAGCACTTGCTTTTAAATTATTTTGTAGTGTTACAATTATGTTGTAGGAATTCTGTGGTCAAGTGCCTATGCAGTAATTCGGGGTATTTTTGCAGAACCAGCAGTGGCTAAGCAGTCAATTGCACGAAAGCCACGCATATTCACAAAGAACGCACATTTTCATTTTCAAATACAGAACAGAAAATCAGTAATTGCAATTCAAGTTTTAATATTAGAAGATTTTAATAACCTGTCTGAAATGAAATCAACAACGGGAGCGCGTGCAGTATGAAGCTCATGTTTTCAGTATCTTCCGATAACCATATTTCTAGTTTCGACGCCAGTAAACTTGTCAAAAGGAATATATTCAAGTTCACTAACTTCAAAATGCTCTCATTATAATTGTTGGTGAAGTGAATTCTGATATCGAGGATCAACATATTCGGGAAGCAAAATGTTAATTAAAGGGAAAGAACAAGTTTTATTTCTTACGCGTTACTTGACCGAGTTATTTCCCTTATAAGAATGCAGATTTTTCATTCGAACCCAAAATATCTGGATTTGTATTGCGAATGAGTTTCAAGCAATGCCCAAGGTTATAAAACTGAGCATGGAAACCAGTCTCAAATCTCAGTCTCCATTTCAGCCACTCAGATCCTTGAGATTTGAGACTGGTTTCCAATCTCAGTTTGATAACATTCAGCTCAAAGATCTTTAATTGCGAAGGATAATCTTTGAGCTCAAAGCAATAAATGTCACCCTCGATTCTCACACATTCTCCACATTCTCATCTGCAATAAACATTTAAACACCCTTTTCAACTTAGGTGATGTGATTAAAATCACCGCTGTCCTTGCCATAATATTATAATAAACACAACCAAACTAGTATGAGTTGGAGTCAAATTTTGGAGTTGAATTTTGGAGTCACTTTATAAAATTGTTGAAGTATATGATAACTTGAGCGTTAATTATTTTATCTGGTATGGAGGTTAGCTTAGAGTTCTATGATCTTTGTACAGAGTCTGGAAATAATTTTTGTATAGAAATCTGGCTCTTAAGACGTTGGAACTAATCTAAAACAAGTTATTTGTAGAGAACTCGAGACAAGTAAATCAGTACCACCATTCAGGAGTATCAAACTATTTTTTATGTTCTGTAGTAATTTTCTTGTTTACATTTACTTGTGAATTAATGTTTTGGGGCACCTACTTGATTGTGAAATAAAATTATAATATGTGCTTGAAGGCTATAAATTGAATAAAAGATATTTTCGGAAAAAAATATTAATTCCAAGACAGTGCCTTAAGATTCCACGAGAAAGCCAAGTTATACATTTTTGTTTTCATAAAAAATAAAAAATTACTTTCTTGTACCAAAAATTTACAGTTTAGATCGAAATCTTAAAACACACAAACATTCAGCAAAAAATTATTATTAATTATACACTTTCTTTTTTCCGACAACCTAATAAAAGTAATGGAATCAACAATGACTCTTGAAATCTTGTAATAACAAATATTTAAAATTTGACTCCAATTTTCGACTCCAAAATTTGACTCCAATTTTTGACTCCAAAGTCACTCCAAAATCTGACTCCAAACTGCACTCCAGACTCCACTCCACAACTCCACTCCAACACTCAACTCCATATTTTAGCAAATGCCTCCATAAACCGTCATTTTAAACAGATCGCAACCTGCCATGTTTCCGACCTATACAAGAAGTATACGGACAACTGTTATTAGAAAGATGCATAGTGTAGAGCCCCCTAAATGTCACCTTACCAGAAAATTCAGCTATGATATGTGATACTTCTTCATTTTAATACAGAACTAATAGTAACTACTTCTGACAAATTTGCAGATCGCAACAAAAATTAAAAACAATTTAAAAATTCGATTTTTTTTTTCAATATACCCGAACTTCACTATATTAACTGCACAAGCCTGGTATCCCGACGCCAATCCCAGCTGCTCACGGATTGATCATCATCTTTATAAACCGCTGACATGTTGTTAAAATAGAGCGATAAAATGTCGACCTAAAATAATTGATTAGAAAAGTAAGTTATCAAAAACATGACTATCATGTGACTAACAAATTAATTTAAGAGGTCGCAAACATTGCAAATGGCGAAAACTGGCTAAAATTTCAAAAATGAATTTTGGGGGAAATACTTATTGCCACCTAGATTTAAGTAAAGAAATGTATTTAGCTATGGATGCAGTTAATGTTTGCAAGCTCAATTAGTCTAATTCATGTTCTAATTACCAAGTACATACTAAAACAAAAGAAAAACCGTTTGCATGAGAACTCTGAAATTCATGGACAATACACCAAACCAACTAATACCTGAAATAAGTATATGCTGGTCTGCAATGTTTAGTGCCAATTCGTCTAAATAATGTTAGGGTTTTCAAGAAATTCAAGGAAAACTTACTTCCTGGTTCAAACTGAATGTAGATTTCTATAGATAGAGCCTGCAAACATTAACTACATCCTTAGCTAAATACATTTCTTTACTAAAATCTAGGTGGCAATAAGTATTTTCACCAAAATTTTTGCCTGTTTTCGCCATTTGCAATGTTTGCGACGCCTTAAGTATTTTTATCAGCAAAAAGTTCGCTTTATGAGTATTGATCACTGGAGAAAATTATTGAATTCACCCAGCATACTTAGTAATATAAACAGGTTGTCACGTGATGTGACTGTCACCTTATCAATTATTAGTTATATATTTTTAAATTATATACATATTATTTATTTTGCTGACCTACAAAAAGTACACGTAAATGTAAATCTTCGATAACAATACTGAGACCAAAGCTGCCAACTTAAACCCTTTCCTCCATAGACACACCTTTATTGTGTGGGTAAACAGTGTAGATCCAGATCAGCCGGCACATCCTTGATATCTGCTCAGGATCTGCACTGTTCGCTTAATATGATTCGTTAGGTTATTTCTGACCAAAATGCGACCAGTACAGATCCTGATCAGACGGCACGGATGTACGGATGCTGATCTGGATCTACACTGGTCGCACATGCGTAAATGCGTATTTATGGAGGAAAGAAGAGTCCAGCGTCTAAGATAACCCGACAGAATTCGGCTGCCTATTGCCTTGCAATCAATGCTGAATAGAGATTTGATTTTCAAATGACTCAATACTATATTTCTTTTCAGATGAACGGAGTGACGAAGGGTCAAGCCGGCAAACAATTACAGTACTCAAATAATTTCTGCAATAATCTTGAAAGAGCTAGTTAAAATTGTGCTCAGTTTATGCATTTATTAACGGATTCAAACAAAGTCCATATGGATGTTTGAAGACCGCGGAGTGCGGGTCATCTAGGCTTCTCTCATCTGTATCTACTTTAAGATGTTCGGTTTAAGATGTTCGATAAAAGTTGAAGGACATGTCAAATGGTTTAAGGAGAATGCCTGATCTTCATGCCCGACTTCTTACTCCAGTCGATGTGATGTCTAGGTTAACAGACAGAGAAATGCAACACGATCTGGATCAAAGGATAAAGATTATATCTTCAATTAAACAGACGCTTTTAAAACTGGCAGACCGCACAGCAGTTACTAAAATCAGCACCTGCCGTACGCTGACTACATCTTGATGTGTTCGCGTAATCTTCACGATTGATCTTGAATCCGCCGATGACCTCTGCGTAACGTACCATGATATTTAGCCTGGATTCCAGACGATGAAGTATTTTTTCCTTTAATTTCCAACAAGTGGCTAGTCTACATGATATTTAACATCATGCGAGATATTGCATGATCTTTACTTAAGGATTGAGTCGATAGTTGATGGTTTCCATTTGGGTATGGAAAACAGTTGGGTTGTTTAAAGTGTACTTTAAACAATCCAACTGTTTTTCATACCCAAATGGAAACCATCAATTACTCACTTTCAGTCGTGAGTAAATCAATTATTCACTAATTACATGTTCCTTTTCAACAACAAACACCGACAATTTAGGATATGGGTATTTATATTTGACAGCATTTCAATTACAGTATAAAATCGAATTATTGTGCCTGCAACGTTATTGATTTGGCAATAAAAAGTCTACTGAATCGTAATGTGAATCCAAGTGGTGCTCGTGAACTTGGTTAGAGATGTTAATTTACACATGAAGCTTTCAATTGTCGTTTGGATCTGAATATTGTCACTGAGTTAACTCTATCACTGTTCTTGGAAGAAAAAATATAAGAAATTGTCACTATTTGTCTGTATAAGCTGAAAACACTTTGTATTATTGATCACTTGGTTTGCAACAATGTTTATAGTGTTCGTATTTCCTTGCTCTGTCTGTTTGGGTCCAGTTGCCTGTTTGGGTATCAGGTAGTGTTCGACGTTTAAGCCAAATCGAAACACCTGGGTTGCAACAAGGTCCGTCCTCGTCGGTAACGATAATCCAGAAACTGAAAAGTACTAACATTCAATTGAGAAAAATATAATAAAACTGACAGTTTAAAACGACTAGCTTATTTGCATTATGCCACAGCCTGTTTGTGATGCGCACCTAAAAGAAATACCAAAATTAATAAGTTATATATCACACCGATGAACCACCGAAGGGCGGGCGGGCGGGAAACTGTACACAAACTAAATAAGTGACGCTGTCAAATATAAAACCTCGAGTGATATTTTAAAACACAACCAGCCTTTATATAGGCAACACGAGAAAAACGAGAGGAGGGAAACTATGATCACAACAGGATAAACCGGACCAGATATCTATGCGCACAATAGACTATCCACACAGCAATCGTAACATGTAAAACGTGAATAATTTTATTTACTCACTTTCAGTCGTGAGTAAATCAATTATTCACTAATTACATGTTCCTTTTCAACAACAAACACCGACAATTTAGGATATGGGTATTTATATTTGACAGCATTTCAATCGAGCAAAACAAAGAAGGGAATAGTTTCTAAGATGCTTGGACGGTAACACCGAGTATGAAAAGTTGATATGCTCGCATCAATTGCAATGATTTACTGAAATTTCTATCAAATATGACCATCAGACTGAAAAGCAAAGGCTTATCGTCCCGGCCCAAAAACAATTAATCAATCAATCAATCGACCAACCAACCAATTTATCAACTTATCAATCAAATTATCAATCGATCAATTAATGAAATTATCAAAGCAATCAACTTATCAATCAATCAACCAAACAATCAACGCTAAAATGTTTTGCTGTCCCTATAGACATAAACATCTAAAAGACTTTCCATAGTCGATTAATATCTCTGAAATTCCACTACAAAACTGATTTCGATTATTCCGAAAACGTTTGCAAGTGCATAAAAAATTACCAAAGTTAAAGTGACCAAAGCCAACGCCACAAAACAAAACAATGTATACAATCTATAATGATCTATACCACAATCGGCAAACATTTTCAAACATATTCAACAAATATTTTATCTTTGAACAACACGGCATATCTAGTAAATTACAGTCAGAAGCCAAAATGCCTCACGACCTTATTCTATAAAATAATACTCAGATTCATAAGTAATATTAAAATTATAAGCATTTGCACCTCTTACATTAATGAATAAGAAAACACAATACTTATCCAGAGATGCCAAATGCCCTTTTCGATTTCCTTACAGTCTCCTAACGACTACCATTACGGTTTTAACACCTTCTGTAAAACCTTAAGTTTTCGGTTTTCCATGCTAAGTTCTGAAATAAAACACAATATGTCAATACTTTGTATTAACTTTACAAAGAGACAATAGCCAACGCCACAAAACAGCACAGCCTGTCTCTGAAAGGTCAACGCCAAACAACGGCACAACCTTGTTCAATCAATCATAGTCAAGCGCCACTCAACGGCCTTTTCAATCAATCATGGTCAACGCCAAAAAACGGCACGACCTTTTCAATCAGTCATGGTCAACGCCACAAAACGGCACGACCTTTTCAATCGATCATGGTCAACACCACAAAATGGTATGAATCCATAATCAATCAAACAATTCATTTCAATCAAATCAATCCATATAATCAATTCAGTAAGGTCAATCAATTCAATCAAGTTAATGAGTTCAATTAAAAGTTAATCACTTTGATCAATGCATTCAAAAATTGAGCAGTTTGTAGTCCTTCTAGACTGTTTATTCAGAAACGACATGACTTTTACAATTAATCAACTTTCCATCAACATTATTTTAGAACAAATTATTCAATATCATCTTGTTTATGAATAACGTGATTATAATCAAACCCCAAAACAGCACGAACTTGTTCTATTAAATACTAGTTTCTTTAGTTATGTTAAAATTATAAGCAATAAGAGACTAAGTAAAATAAAAAAGAAACAGTACTTATTCTCATCCAATAACGCTAAATCTCTTTTGAATACTCTTTACCATCTCGTAGACTACCGACGCGGTTTTAAACAACTTTTGAGAAACATTTAGCTGTCTGTTTTCCATGTTATTTTCTGAAATGAAACACAATATGTAAAATCTTTGTAACAGTATTAAAAAAGAGACAATAGCCAACGCCACAAAACAGCACAGCCTGTCTCTAAAGGTCAACGCCAAACAACGGCACAACCTTGTTCAATCATAGTCAAGCGCAACTCAACGGCCTTTTCAATCAATCATGGTCAACGCCACAAAACGGCACGACCTTTTCAATCAGTCATGGTCAACGCCACAAAACGGCACGACCTTTTCAATCGATCATGGTCAACACCACAAAATGGTATGAATCCATAATCAATCAAACAATTCATTTCAATCAATTCAATCTATACAATCAATTCAAAAGTTAATAAATTCAACAATCACTTCAATCAATCCATTCAAAAATGTACAGTTTGAGTTCCCTCTAGGCTGTTAAATCAAAAACGACATGACTTTAACAAGTATTCAACATTCCAAAGACCATATTTCAGAAGAAATTATTCAATATCATCTTGTCTATGAATTACGTTATTATAACAAAACCCCAAAACAGCACGAACTTGTTCTATTAAATACTAGTTTCTTAAGTTATCTTAAAATTATTAGCAATAAAGGACTATGTAAAATAAAAAAGACACAGTACTTATTCTTATCCAATGACGCTAAATCTCTTTCGAATACTCTTTACCGTCTCGTAGACTACTATCACGGTTTTAACAACTTCTGCAAAACCTTTAGATGTCTGTTTTCCATGTTATTTTCTGAAATGAAACACAATATGTAAAAACTTTGTAACAGTATTAAAAAGAGACAATAGCCATCGCCACAAAACAGCACAGCCCGTCTCTGAAAGGTCAACGCCAAAAAACGGCACAACCTTGTTCAATCAATCATAGTCAAGTGCCACTCAACGGCCTTTTCAATCAATCATGGTCAACGCCAAAAAACGGCACGACCTTTTCAATCAATCAAGGTCAACGCGCAAAACAGCACGACCTTTTCAATCAATCATGGTCAAAGCCACAAAACAGCACGACCTTTTCAATCGATCATGGTCAACGCCACAGAATGGCATGAATCCACAATCAAATCAAATCAATCAAATAAATAAGTCAATAAATCAAGTCAAATCAATCAAGTCAATAGTTGCATTCAGTTCAATGAAGTCAATCTATTCAATGGAGTTTATTCAATCAATCAATTTCATTGAGCCAATCAATATATTCAAAATTTTGCAGTCCCTCTAGAATGTTACATCAAAAAGCGCCACGACCATTACAATAATTTTATATTCAATCAACAAAATTCAGAGCAAATTATTTAATATAATCTATAGTCTAAAAAAGTATGAAAACTTTTCGATTTTGATCAAAACCAAAAGCAACCTGGCCATTCCTTTAAGTAATCGGTTTCCTAAATTATGTAAAAATTATAAGCAATTAGATGTGTACAGTAAGAAAAACAAGGTACTTATCTAAAATGATTCAAAATGCTCCTTTCGAGTATTCTTTACCATCTCGAAACGACTTCCTTTAAAACTTCTGGAAAACATTTAGTTTTCCGCTTGCCATGATAAAGATTTTTGGACGTGGTGCCAAGCTTGTCTGTCCTCCGTTTTCATAATGTCTGAAACGTCTTGTTCTTTCAGTTGAGATTAGTAGTTCTTCTTTTACACACCGGTCCAATTAATGAACGTTTTGCCCGAAAGTCAAGTAGTCCTCCGTGAAGTAAACTGTACACAAACTAAATAAGTGACGCTGTCAAATATAAAACCTCGAGTGATATTTTAAAACACAACCAGCCTTTATATAGGCAACACGAGAAAAACGAGAGGAGGGAAACTATGATCACAACAGGATAAACCGGACCAGATATCTATGCGCACAATAGACTATCCACACAGCAATCGTAACATGTAAAACGTGAATAATTTTATTTATTGATTCAATCCTTATATTTACACTAATTAATAATCTCATTATACAGAAATAACTAGAAGAATTCGTAATATTACGGCTTTTTCGAATGGCCGTTGGAATAGCTACGTTGACGACAAAGCGAATGACGGCACGCTTTTTCGCAGCAACTCGTGGCAAAACGTGCGTGCAAGGCGACGTCACACGTCAAAACATCGTGCAACGTCCAATAAATTGTGAACGGCTCTACTGTAGCCACGCCTTTTAAATAATACGTCACAATGTTTACCATCAGAACTTATGATTCGTTAGATGAATAAGACTTCATCGTAGAGGACGAAGTTGAAGTGTAAATATTGAAGGTTATAAAACTGAGATTTGAAACCAGTCCCAAATCTCAAGCATCGACCTATGTATGTGAAAAACAAATTTATTCTTCAAATCTTGCAACGTTATAGTTTATAATAATAATAATAATAATAATAATAATAATAATAATAATAATAATAATAATAATAAATTCTTTATTTTAAGATGGTAAACTCTTAAGTTTCATACATAGTCAAATAACAATTATATAAAACTTATTTTCAAGAGGCCATCTAACTACAAACACGCACACACAAAATCAAACACGTTTACCGAGCAGTGTTCTAAGAAGTCAAAATATTTTTTAGTAAGTAAGTTTTATAAGTCTTTTTAAAAATTTCAAGTTTCGATATAAATTTTATGGAAGCTGGAATTGTATTCCAGATCACCATTCCAGAGTAACTGAATGTCTTTTTAAGGTATTCTGTGTTTGGTTTTATGATAACTAGATTTAAATTACTTTGGGATCGCATATTGTAATTTTCATTGTTACATGTATGAATTAATTCTCTCATGTTTGAAGGAGCTAAATTGTTAATAGTTTAACGAGAATAGCAATATAGTATTTAAAGCGGTCTGTTATTGGTAACCAGTTTATGCTCTTGAAAAGAATTAACCGTTGCACATTGGCTTGTTTAGGAAATATCAGTTTTGCAAATTTATGTTGAAATTTGAAGACCTTATCTAACAGTCTTTTTGAGCATCTTCCCCATGTAACTAACCCGTAATCTATAATTGGAGTAACATAAGCATTATAAAACATTTCTTTCATTTCACGAATGAGATATTTTGATATGCGGTGAAACAGATATAATTTTGATAGTATAGTTATAAATATAGTTTAAATGGCCCCTAATGGTTTTGATAGAAATCTTTTAAAAGGTGTAGTCGTTCGACCACTTTTTTTCTATTTCTTCAATTACCAGCATTTAAATACAAGTGGTTTGTTCTCGAAAAGCTAGTCGAACACCTGTTCAATTACCAAGACATTGCCGTTAAACTTATTACTTTTATTTGCATCCTTTTGGTTATGTTGCTCTATTGGCGTTATTTCATTGAGGCAACTTGTACTTGAGTGATTATAAGAGGACCTGGAAAGCCAATAATTATGAAGTAACCTAGTTTTAACCGCATTAATTGCCAATGACTGTTCAAAACTGATAACACCGCCATTACTTTGCTTTAATTAACTTTATCTCCGATCTGTTCTGTGTTGTCTTAAAGTGGCTTTTCCTTGTATGTTTTATTCACTTTATGCACTTCAAAAAATCAAACAACCTCTTCACATGTCTCAGGCCATTCAGGATACGACAAATCACCGACGCTCCTTTAAGAATAATTATTTTTCTCCAACGAAAGCCAACAATATTTTTTTTTATAAATAAACACATTTAGGCATTGAAAATTACCTGCACAAAATAAAAATATTCTTAGAACCACTATTTAAGTGCCTTCCACGTGAGTTCGACCTCAGAAATGTCGCAAGGCAATCTGAAGTAAATATAGTTACCGGGTGGGGTAAAGTGGGGGTGAGGTATGTGGGTTCGTGTCCAGATTCAGTCTGCTTGCACAAGGGTCTTACAGGCTAGAAGGCCAAACAGATGCCACCAAGATTAAACCTTATTAACTCAGTAGTTTTCGAGCACCGTCTTGTTCATTACGAAGGATCATATGGAATGTTTCGGGCAAAATTTTAAAATGATATAATAGGCGTGGTTCAATTTACTTACACACCGGTTAAATAATATTGACAAAATAACGCACGTACTATACACAGTGCACTTAAGACTATTATTATTATTGAAATACTCTCCCTAGATCTGAGATATTTTTGTTAATCAAACACGGAAGCTAAACTAACAACTTCATAAATATCATCAATAAGGTAGGTCATTTTGCTACTTGAACATTATATTTTATATACTGACTATTTCACACAGGTAGTTGTTACCTGAAGTGAAAGTATATTGACTTTATTACTTTGTTTGAAAGTATATTGACTTTATTTCTTTAATTGTTTACTAGTATTTTGACTTTATTTCTTTAATTGTTTGTTTAAGTGAACGATACAGGCAGAATCAAAGTCAAACCAGCAACTGCTTTTCAAACACTGATTTATTCTAATTAATTTGAAGCAATTACATTTGGTAATCTTGTTAATGTTTACCTGTTCATTTCAGGTTTGTTTAAATACTCGTAACAATATTATGAAGAAATTACCGCCAGAAAATATGGAGAAAACTGACAGCAGAGCCTTGTATGAATTAAAATTAACATCAGGTATGGCATTAATCTACGGTCCGGAAGGTACAAAGGCGCATGCGCAAGCCATCGAGCAAGATAAAGACAAATCATATCGGATGGTCGTTAACATTGTAGGCAAGGCGAGACAAGGTAAAACAAGTTTACGTCGAATGTTGATTGGTGAAAGTTTTAATGAAAATGAAGAAAGTACAGTTGGTATCGAACATGAACTTGTAGACACTTTAGGCACAGATCCTAATAACGCTAAATCGTGGTTTAAAGTCGATTTAAATAAAGCCAACATAGAAGAATGTGACATAATTGTTGGGAAGCATGTAAGACAAAGGTTGAAATCGTTTGATCAAGGCAACAAATATAAAGCTGAAGTAAAATCGTTTTTGAAAGCGACGTTTTTATCCTACATGATGATGTTTATGTACTTCGAAATGACAGAGTCAAGCACTCTTTCGAATATTCCGTGGTATTCATTCATGTTAATCTTGTCAATGGCATTTTCCGGAATGATATTATTTGACACGATGAGAGATGGATTTGGAATGGCCGTCGGAACTATGTGCTTAGTGTTGTACACAGACTGTTTCCTGCGCTGGAAGTCATACGATACCTTTGTTGACCTACAAAACAGAACTTGTCTGGCGTTATCTATAATATGTGCGTTTTTCTCCTTCGCCGCAATCCATTTTATTATTGGCGTTAGCATGGGGCTGTCAATGGCCATGGGTTTCTGTTTTGTGCTAAGCGCTATGAAACCACCCAGGATTGAATGTGGGACGGACAACTGTGTATTTTGCGTGAAGCAAATGCATGTATTTGCGGTGTCAGCCCTTACCGGAATTTGGACAATTCGTCATCCCACGTTTATGGCTTCATTCGGTGTATTAACAGCAGTGGGAATGTCGGTTCTCCCGATGTCATATATCTACTCGTTAATATCCGGGTACGGTGTAGGGCTTACACACGCCTTTTCTATTAAAATAGGTTTTGATATATATGTAAATTTTGTGAATCCATTTTTGAAAAAATATTTAAACAGTCGAAGAAAACGAAGACTATGTTGTTACTCAGTTGGTATACTGCCGGGGATTTTTATGGCTTCAGTTTTCGGTTGGTCAATACCATCTTCCAATAGGATACTATATATTTTTTGTGGGACATTCGTTGGAGCTTTTGTTGAATTTTGTCACTACCTTCTGGAAGGCAAATTGGAAGCAGCTCCAAAACCTTCAATAAAGAATGCCACAAAAGTCTTGAATTTCACAGAAGCCAGTCTGAAGTTAGTTATTCGGGACTTTGCCGGGCATCCATTATATCATTCTATGCATCATATCTACATGATGGGACATTGCATCTTCATTATTTGTTTCAATTTGGTTGAAGCAAAGAGTAACTTCCTCACGTCTTTTGCTGAGATTTTATACTGGCTCCAGGCAATATTTGTGCACGATCGATACCCTTCCGTACGAGCATTTATCGTAGGCACCCATAGAGACCATGAGTCTTTAAGTAAAGAAGATATCGAGTCCATAAGTGACCAAATTACGAGTAAGCTTCCGAGACAATTCTTTAACATGGTTGTCTGGAATAAACACACAGACAAACCGCTATATCTGGTCGAGAATTCTTCGCGGAATGAAACTGACCCGGATCACGTATTTTTGAGACAACAACTTTTGGATCTCGCTGATGATGGAACTATGAAACCTACATATCCTATAAAATATCTCTACTTTTACAGAGTTATAAACGAATGTAGAGGTAAAGGAAAATTAATAGAAACTTTAGACAACATTGAGAAAATGTGCGCACAGCAAGAATGTTGCTTGCATAAGGCGGGCGAATTGGAAGACATGTTGACCTATTTTCACGAATGCGGTGAAATTATTTACAATACGTCTGATAATAATCAAAACCAGTTAGTAGTGTTAGACCCCAAAGCTTTGGTCAACATTATGACTAGTCTAGTTCGAGCACCACCAAGGTCGGAACAAATGGCTGAATTTATGCTGGCATGGCAAACGCTGCTTGACATAGGTATTGCTTCAAAACGGTTACTTTATGATATCATCAAACATAGTCAGTTTACAAGCACAGAGGTGAAGCCCAGTCTAGTTATTCGACTTCTGCAATACCTGGATCTTGTTTGTAAATTGAATCTTGGAGTAAATGGTCGCGACGCCATGGACGAAAAGTGTTACCTAGTAATCCCAATGTTAAAAGACACGTTGCCCTACCCTCAAAACTACTGGAGCGATATTCCTTCCGACACGATATTGTACATTGATTTTGGACCTGTGGTACCTAATTTTGTGTTTACAAGGCTTGTTTGTCAGTGCACGAGTGAATGCCACTTCGATATCGGCACCGATGGAAGATACCATTTAAACGTCTCTACATCAAAAGCGTTATTTACATACAGGGACACACTTAATTTCAAAATTGAGCTTTTGGATATTAATGAAAACACGACTCCGTCACAACGACTGGTAAAAATTTCTATACGCGGCTCCGACCAGGAAGCATGTTTTGAGTTAGCCAGACATATTTGCCAAAAAGTATGCAATATTGTTGAAAGAGATTTTCGGAAATGTAGATTCAAAATCGGAGTAATATGTCCATTTGACGGACCACACGACTACTGTGTTAACGAGGTAAACCGTTTTCTTTTAAATATTATTGGAATATTAGTAATAAAAATATTTTGCTCTGAATATTCCATGGTAACTGACTAACTTTATTTTTAATTAAGCCGAATGGTGGATTAGATTCATTATCTGGTCATTTTTGGCCACAGCGCCAGCATGTTACCAACCTTGCCACCTCAAGTACCCAATTTCAGTAGTAACAATGATAAAAGTTATACGTATTTGGCTTCTTTTTCTCTCTTCTGTTTTCGGTGTGTGTGGAGGCTGTGTTGTAGCTCCTTCTGATATGCATGTTTCACTTTTTTCATAATCATAATGAGAACGCCGATGACTGATGCATACTGACAACCATTGCCCAAGATCATAAAACTAAACCTGGAGACCAGTCTCAAATCTCAAACATCTCGTTGGCTGGAGAGACATGACTCCATTTCAGCCAATCGGACCCGAGATTGGTCTTCAATCTAATTGCTGATCTTCAGAAGCCCAATGTTAACTGACCTGTTGAAGCTGCAATGTAAATGCACACAGCGGGTTTGTACACCAGTGTTTCTTTCCTTAAATGATGACAGTTGGTCTACAAATTCATCCATTTTTATTTATTATTTTAAAAATCTTTGTATTTGTATTTGATGTTATCACGTCTTAATTATCATTTTGCAGTTCTACTGATGTTTTGTTTTCTAGGAACGTCATATATTTTCACTGTTTGAGAACAACAAGCCGGAAAGTGCGGGGTCACAGAGGCATATGCAACTTCCCGACAGCAAAGACCTATGGTGTAGGGGAAACTTGTTTCGTTTTAGATATGGCCGAGTAAGTAATGAAAAGTTATTCTTAATTTTCTACATTTTCTTTGCGAAAGGAGAATATCGCAAGTTGCAAACATAGTATTGGTGGGCCATTGACATTTCCAAAACTTCTCCCTACAGAGTTATTGTTCATCATGTGTGTTATACAGACGTACTGCCTATTTGCCTGTTTATGATGCCTTTTTTGTGAGAATTATGCATTTGATTAGCTGATGGATGAGTTGGAGCTATTTCATAAAGACAACTTGCACTTGTTTGTTGATTTGAGAACCTGTAGGGGCAAGTGTGAGGTTGGTGCACCCTAGAACCTGGTTTAAACCCCCAGTGGCAATTTGATTTGCCACTGATATCGGGTTTTCATTTTTGTTAATTTTGTGGTGTCATTTTTGAAACTGATTATTTTATTAACCATTCTCTCTCTCTCTCTCTCTCTCTCTCTCTCTCTCTCTCTCTCTCTCTCTCCATTCATATTTTTTCTACTTTTTTGGATGTCTGGGTTTGCTGGGTTTTCTAAATGAGAATATTCCTGATATACATAATTCATTTTTATATATTTAATTGAACTTTATTTATACTTAACAAGGTTATCATACCAGCTGTACAGATCATCAGCAGCGGACATAGCAGCAGCTCATTGTGGAATGCTAACGTCATCGACCTACCTCCTCGTCTGTTCTCTGACATTTGTGACGACCTAAATTTGTACAATTCACTTGGACGGGACTGGAGACTTCTTGCAGGTTATTATATATTAAAAAGTTTATAGACTAATGTGTGAACTGATATGACTCTGTTCACCGCCATATGCACACCATCGTTTGGGATTTATCAAAATTGTACTGTTTATCAATCTGATTAAAATCATCTCTTGAATACCGCGCGCTATTTGTTAGGTCTGACTCGAGCGAAATTGAATGTTTATTGGTGTAAATATTGAGTTGCGCTTAACCCGGGGCTAGACGCCGTGGGTAGTAATATGTATTTCCATTTCTCCCCAAGAAAAGTCTCAATCAAACCGAACCTGCAATATTTTCATGTGTCGTATCCGGTGGCTTTCGAAGAACCCTTTCTATCGATTTTAAATAGTAAAAATGAATCTCAGCTCCATAATGTTACAAAATAGTAATGATGAAGATGGAAATATCGTCAGCAGAATTAAAATACAATGAATCGTGTGTGTATACAGTATATAAATAAAAATGTATTTTTATTATGATCACCAGAATGCAATAAACTCTATTTTGAAATATAAAATAGACTCTTTGTCATTTTTCATTGCAGACGAACTCGGACGGACAACTCGGGAAATTGATCTATTACGTTTTCGATCACCGCGGGACCCTTGTGATGCTTTACTGCAAGATTGGGCAGCAACTGCTGAAAACGCCACTGTGGAAACACTAGTGGAAAAATTACGTCGAATAGAACGTTTTGATGTCGTAAAACGAATTGAAGATTACATCAACAAATCTTGATTATTTGTTTCAACTTTGTTTAACTGTGACATACAGATAGAAATCGTCATTGCGTTCCTATCATAACTTGCAGCGATTCTTAACCTTAATGTGCGTAAATTTTTTTAATAAAACATCCCAATTAAAAAAAACTGGTTTGTTGAAATTGACTCCATTTTTGCCTATGAACAGGCTCAATCACACTGTGTCTGCAATTTTAACAGCTCTACAAATGTTGTCGCTTCCTTCTGGCCGCTGGTACTCCTGAGACTAACCATGTTGTTCGTCGAAATGTTTATAAGCTTACCCATCCTTTATCAATATCGATATTTAAGGATCTACACTGGACAAACAAATCGTTAATGTTTTGATAGATTGTAACCGTAATCAGTCTATCCACAAGGAATTTGCATTTTGTCTACATGTACCCATAGTAAAGGTAAATAATAAACACAATTTTAAGAAAGTCAACCAATAAACAAATCTTTCATGAATCTTACCAAATCGAGAATCGATTTACACCTTATCCATTCCACTGTTGAATTCCACCGCATGTGCAGAACAGAACAGAGCAGATCAGAGTAAATCAAACATAGCATTACAATATGTTAAAATTGAATAATAAACACAAGAAATGCATATTTAATGTATAGTGATTTGCCCTATAAAAAGCAAAGGGGACTGTCCTTGAGAGAAGTGATATCAGGTTATGTTTATTTCATGAACCAATTAAAGGTATGTTGCACTTTTTGCACCCTAAAACAAAAGGTAGTGCAACGAGATAACATAGTTTAATAAACCCGGTAGAAATGCGGTGACAGAGTCACGTTTGCGATTTGCGAGATCATTCGGAACGGTTAACAGACAGACAAATCCAACCTGTTGCCGCTTATAAATGATTAAAATTATGTATATTAATGTGGGATATTTAACATTTAACTCCGCTGAGAAGAACGAATTGCCATCAGGGTGGGCACTCGAGGGTGAGTTGTGCATTAGCTTGCTCCCCTCCTCTGTTCTGACTGCAAACATTTTAATTTTGCATCATATCAATAAAGAAACGGTGTCTAGAGTATGTACTCAAACGTAAAAATATTAGCTTACCGGTCGGGCTATCTTTATCAATGCCCCGTTCGCAGATGGGCAGGGTAAATGGGTACGGCATTTAGTCAAGATAAATGATTGGCTTTATATAGTTATGTTTCAGTGCAAGTCTTGCATGACAGGCGTTTGGCTGATGATAGAGAACTGAAGGGTTTTTGGTTAAATGCAAAACAGACGCATGTTTGGTTTAAATTGTTTCCTTTTTTCGGCCAGGTGTCAGTACTTGTTTTCTCCTGGTTCCCGTACGCTACCGTGGTATAAGAAGCCCGAAGAACAAGCAAAAAATATAACCCTCGATCTCCAGATTTTATACTGATTCTAGATACTATAATGGGATCAAAAATCACGAATCGCTGCGAATGGGAAACATCTAGTTTGATAAACAAAGCGAATTAATTTATACTACGGAGATCGGAATTACCGTGGAAAAGTAGAAAAATGTCCAGCGGGGGATGGAAAAATGTAAAACGTGCAAATCAGGAATGGCCACATTCAGCAGACACAGCCTCCCCACATAGCAATATAAGGAGAGGAGAAGAGAGCATAATATTACAAAAATCAGTTTAAAATAGACGCAACAAACAAGTTACGAAAGTGAGAACCCGAGGATTTACCGCCTTGGAACGGTCAGTGGCAAAACAATTTGCCCTCGTTGGTTTAAACCAGTTCTAGGGTGCAACAACCTCATATTTGCCCCAACAGGTTCTCATATCAACACACAAGTACAAGTTGTCTTGGTAAAATAACTCCAACCCAACGATGTTGCATGCAAAAGCACACAAAGATATAAAACATAAGAAGCCAAATGGGTTGGTACTCAATGATCTTACCGAGACCAGAGCTCCTGGAGTCAAATCAGCAAGAACACGAAGACATGAATAAAAGAAACAAATCGAGCTTCTAGGTTCTTATGCAAGATTTAAGGAATGATTCTTATTTTGGTGCGGTTCATGCAGATTGGACGTGCACGCGAGAGCTGGCAAATCCATAAAGCGCGCTAGCGCTTTATGGTAAATTTGCCAGCTCTCGCGTGCACGTCCAATCTGCATGAACCGCACCAAAATAAGAATCATTACTTATATTTACATTTTATTCATTTTTTTCTTTAAATTAACTTAAGTCTAACGCTTTTAAAAATTAGTATTAAGTGAAAAGGGGGAGTAATACGTGGGAGTTTTCAATAGTAACAGCCATTACGTTACTGACGTCATTACGGGTCATGCGGTTCACGCAAAATGAACAGAATTTTTTTAAACGAAGAAATCTATAGGAATGTAAATATTTCTCCATAAACCTTCATAAACTCACGCGGAAGATGGCGACGGCATTACCCTAGGAAATAAAAAAGTAGTAGACATTGGCGACGGTATACTCATTCAAGAAGACACGAAGGTGTAGTATATTTTTATCTCAGTTTTATTCCTTATAAAACTGTCAGTTATATTGACGTACTAGGCGATATAACCGAAACCCAGCAGATCAGCATAAGTAGTGGCGTATTTAAACTTTCTGTACTGTTCGTAGAAGAACATTTACTGCCCAACAATAAATAAGTCTTTATGGTCGTCAATAGCTTTGTTTTTGCGTGATTTGTTTGTTTTATTTATCTTACTAAATTTATAATGTCAGAGACTATATAGTAAGTTATCGATAGGTTGACGGTCACGTGATATACCCTTATTTTACAACAGCAAATTAGTTTAACAAAATTTTAATTTCAAAATTGTCAGTCTACTTAAACTCGTGCAGCCCGACAGACAGTAATTGAAATCTGCTTGTCGATTTATTTAAATATAATGTGAACGCGTTGTACTTGTGATTAATGGTAATGCTTGTAATGAGATCAAAATATTTATGAATTTTCAAAAATACTCCTTTGAAATGTCTATTTAAAGAATGTTAAATTATGAAGATTTATCTTTTGTCATCTATTTTCGCGACCAGAAAATTCAAGATCAAACACAATTTTACAAATATCTCATATTGTATACATTTTGTTAGACAGAAGAACCTCGCACTGATATTGTTGTCGCATGTGGGCATTTAAATTGATGTTTTGTGTTGCCTAATTAGTATTAGAATTAGAATTAGTAAATAGAATTTTAGGGATTTTTAGATCTAGCTATTTTTCTTTACTATTCTAACTTTTCAAAAAGTATGTAAAATAAAAATGCATGAATAAAATATATTTCTGCAAAGTTTTATTGAACTGAATTCTTCAGTAAAAGTGATTTTGATAATGTTCTTTTTATCGATGACAGTGCAATGAAAAATAAAGAAGTACCTTAAGATGCATTTCAATCGAAGAAAAAATCTACACTAACTTAACCTAAAATTATTGAAAGGGTTAAACATTTTTTTGGTTTCTCTACTTTTTTCGTTTTAAATAAGAGTGAAAGTGAACATGATTTATGTGTTGTTGAAGGTCACAGGTAAGGTCGTTGTTCAAAAACAGGTTTCAGTTATCACATTTACACGTACAGCAGTCAATATTTTTGTTAACCTCTTTAGTTATCTTAAAATGTTTTTATTTGAAATAGATCAAAATAACAAAACTGCAGTCAAGTAAAACTGGACAATCAGTTATGAAACTTACTATCGTATTTTAACCGACTTTTGGTGATAACAAACTTTTATGAAAACAATTTTTGACCTAAGACGCGGTCAGTACTTGAACATCTTACGCGGAATTTTAGTCATTTTTTTCTTGTATTTATTTTACAAGACTTTAATCAGCTATAAGCTGGAATTATTTACATGATAGTTCTGTTATAATTTTTATCAAATCGTATATATTACTTTCGCTGTATTGTTTACTGTAAATTACTGGACTGGAGGTCCAAAAGTGCAAATAGTAAGAAGAGTAACAATTCATATATGGATTTGATAAAAACATATCATTACCGACCAAAAATGTATTTTCCCTCTGATATCCATTATTGAAATATTAGTAGTAGCAGCAACAACAACAAAAATAACAGCATTCACAATCATTAAGTAGTAGTAGCAACAACAACAAAGTCAACAACATTCACGATCATTTAGTAGTAGAAGTAGCAACAACAACAACAACATTCACAATCATTTAGTAGTAGTAAAAGCAACAACAACAACAACAAAAACATTCACAATCATTGAGTAGTAGTAGCAACAACAACAAAAGCAGCATTCTTAATCATTATCAGGACCATATTATTATCACGAAACCGACCTAGACCACCACTCACAACAGCAATCTAAAATTTCTCTTGATAACAACAAAGTTCCAATAGCCAGTTTCTTACTAGATGGCCCATGGCACTTTGTAAAAGTTGTTTGTTACATGGTCCCTGCAACGCCAATTTCCATCAAAAGCTTATCAAATTTTATTCGAAAGATTCTGTTTGAATTGTAACAAAATAACGTGTTTTGATTTTTTCCATAAAAAATTCCATTCCCAAAACATACACCATGCAATATGTACTGTAAACAGCTATTGAAGTGCCATAAAGGACATTCCGAAACTGGCTATATTTTATTTTACTATTTGGAAAAATCCTTAACCGAAAATGCGGCCACTTATTATTAGCTACTTAAGGTTACGCAAGAGTTATGACTGTGAACACTTGACCGTTCAAACAGGGATAAAATCCGATTGGCTCGATTTTCAGGGGAGCACTGGGTATTTAGCATTAGCTGCAACTACACGGTTCTCCTGGCGGTATTTAGTCAGTTCTGCAAGAACAGACACTGTCATTTATACCACCAACACTGTTTAAAAATGAAATGCAATGTTGTGTAACACTGCACAAGTTCAGGGAGATACCGTATCTTGAACAAACATTTGATGGATAAATACCAAAATAAGCGTCATAACAACATGTAACACCACTGGTGCAGCTGTACATTGTCGGATCACACTTTGTTTTGACTGGGCACGAAGGGAACCAATCATGACTGAAGGTATGTTGTTTTTTCCTTATAAAAATATCTTACAGACATATCAAACCCAATTACAACACATTCAAAACAATCTGAAAACCAATTTCTTAATATTGTTCGAAAACTGTTCAGTTGTTTTGTGATTAAAAAACTAAGAAGAAAAAGGGAACTGGAGATAGCAAAAAATAACATAAATTTGCCAATAATTTCAAAGACAGCGATTTAGTGAACCGGACATATGTTCGTAAAGTTAGAAGTCTGGCATCGTGAAGTTGGCAGCCAGGAATCATGACGTTTGCAACTTGGCAGCCTAAAGTTAGAAGCCTAGCGGCCCGGGCCCGGCTTCGAGCCAGTGTGAAGTTACCAGAATATATGTAGCCAACTGGCAGCCTGAAGTTAGCATCCTAGTTTAATGAAAAAGCATGCATTAAATTTATTTTATTGATATTACTCATGTCTGTCAGATTTTCAAAATTCGATATCCGTGACATCCGTCGAGCCATAAACTTATCGCGGTCAGGCTAATAACTACCACTGCCAGTCTGCTAACTTCACGCTGCTAGGCTGCTAACTTCAAGCTGCCAGGCTGCTAACTTCACGCTGCCAGTCTGCTAACTTCGAGCTGCCATGCTGCTAACTTCACGCTGCCATGCTGCAAGATTACGCTCCTTGACTGCTAGGCTGCCAGGCAGTAACTTTACGCTGCTAGGATGACAACTTCAAGCTGCCCATTTGTCTTACTTAGCAGTTCACTGACTTAGTTAAGAATATTACATCACATTTTCTTTTTTTGCAGATCTTTTAAAGTTTAAATAATAAAATTTGATATTTTAATTAAAACGTAAAATATTTTCGTCCTAATACGTGAACCTTTACAGCCACTACGGTGGGAATTAACAATAAATTAAGGGCTTGCCACACTCCTCCCAATCTTATTCATCGATAAAAATCTAAAATTATTAAAATCTCAATAATGGCAAAATGCCGTTCAATGAAACTTTGCACAAATAAATGTTAATAATGTATCTTTATTTTTCATACAGTAAGACACGTTAGAAAAGTAAAGGAACATAGCTAGACCTAAAAATTACTTGAAATTCTATGTACATAAATTCACAAAAACGAAGCGATACTAAACATAATTTTAAATTTTCATATGAGTGCAATGATACTGACAATAAAATGTTGTGTAATTTGTAAAAAACTTTCAACTACTAAAAGAGAAATCAGTGATTGTTATCCGTTTACGCGACCAGGAAGCGACCAGGGAATTGAAGGTCAAACACACTTTTACTAATATCTCGTAAAGTTTATATATGTAAGTCACGAGGACACAACAAATTGTTGTCAATATCATATTACTCATGTGGGAATTTAAAATGATGTTTTGTGTTCTTTAGTTTTTGTGAATTTATGTAAATAGAAGTTGAGAGAATTTTTAGATCTCGCTATTTTTCTTTACTGTTCTAACGTGTCTTACCACTTGCAAAATAAAGATACATTAATAACATACATTTGTGCAAAGTTTCATTTAACAGCATTTTGCCGTTGATGAGATTTTGATAATTTTCTTTTTATCGATGAATAGGATTGGGAGGAGTGTGGCAAGCCCTTTAACAAGATAGGTCAGGGTGGACCTGTGAGTACTCAATAAAATTTATAACCGCACGTTGACAGATGACTTAAGAATATGTCATAAAAGTTGAAAGTTGTTTAGATTGGGTTCAAAAACGAAAAGAACGTGTATATTATCGGCAGTGTCTTTATTTTAGATTATGTTCTTTACAAACAACTGATCGATATTCGAATAGTATGGTACTTTGAAGATGATTTGGTATATATCCATCGTTGACTTAAAACAAAAAAACGTCAGACGAGGGATAACAAAAGCACAAGAATCTAAGTGTTTGGCAGTTAAACTTTTAATTTAAAATGTGTATGTTGAAAGCTCTTTTCATTTGATTAAAATTCAGCATTCTTTTCTGAAATAATTTTCGACAGAGTGTGTGTTAAAAAAATCGCCTCCAGACAAAGATATAAATAATCTTTAAATCTTTGAATTTAACATATAAATAAAAATCTTTCTGTTATGAAAGAGTTTAATTTGGGATCTCGAGTTCAAGTTTTGTTTGTTTTTAACAACATAGAATAATTCAAGATATGTTGTGGACTTTGATCATTTGATAAATGCTATATACGGTTTTTATATTAAAGAGTTTATAAAATGTAGAAAAAAGTTATATTCAGTCAGTTTTTGTTTCTTAAGTTCCGCACAAGAACTTAATCAGAACGTAAGTATGCTACTGTAAAGTAACACTTAACTGTTTACAGCTGGGTTTGAAACGGGTTTTCGAGCTCTCTGGTGTTCGTAACCTATAATTACTAATAATAATATCATATGAACCTAGGGAACCTATTTGCAGGTTTGTATCTGTTTATTTGCACTGGACGCACTCTGTCTGCGGCTAATGTTAAGGGTATGGTCAGTTGGTGCATTCGCTTTAGAAATAGATAAAAGCTTAAGCTGTTATTAAGTCATATTATGCAAATGTATATATTTGGTTCTCCCGTCACCACCTTAAGGCGTGTATATATTTGGCCTGTTTGGACGTCCAAGATTAGAGTTCGGCTGAGCAATCAGTTAAGTACCACGGCTGAGGCTCCAAGGCTAGTCTCATTTTGTGTTCGTGTTGTTATCCGGTATCATTTCGCTACTATGTTTATGTACTGAATATAGAAAATAAACTTGTCAACCTGTAAACCTGAACTCCCCTATTGTTAATGACCAAAACCCGCAAGAAACATTGCAGTCAATACTAACAGATATCAAAATTATTATCAACTAATTTAAATAGTTCGCGTAAGGACCGATCTCGATCAATCTTGATGGTAACGCGGTGTTAAGATAAATACGCTACGGGGTTCGTAAAATTAATGGTGTAGACAGGCTTAATCAGATCAACAACTCAGCAATTCTTTGTAAAATTCAACGTTGTGCATCATAAACAAGCGAATGTTTTAAGCCATCAACGCATACCGGATCTTAAAATACTTTTTATTATTACGATTGAACTCTAATTGTCAGTCTTTTCAATCTGGAAACGCTTGGGTATGAATGCGGAATGCGTTCTATATTTACGAAAAGGGTAATGAACTCAAACGGAAAGGAAATAAATTTCAACGCTTTCCGTTTAAGTCTTCGTTATTTTTACCACTACGCATCACATCATACATATTTTTCATTAAATTTTGTTAAACATGTTTTCTCACGTGCTTTTGTGTTAAAAAAATAAAATCATAATATAAAATATGAAAGTCAATCGGCAAACTTCGGTTACTTCCGACGATCCTAACTATGTCAACGGTTTTTGCTTCAATAAATAACACGGTTATTATTTATGGTCATAATGTTGAAAATTGGTTAAAAAGTGTACATCCAAAACCATTTAATTAACAAACTCAGACAGCAGTAATTTAGTTATTAACGGCCCGATTTTCAAACTGCTTTTATTGATGAGAAGAAAATTTGTAGATCTTGCTAGACGTATATATATTTCAAATTATCCTGAAATCACCTTTAAGTGATTGGCCAATCATGTTTTACGGCGAGGTCGGATCTATCTTTGCTGGAATCTAGTAGAACTGTTTGAAGATGTTCAAATGTTTTAAGACTGTTCCTTCAAAAACCATGAGTTCTGTTTTAACATTATGTTTTGCTAAAAAACACGTTTTGCATGGGTTCAATCAAAACGTTAGATTGAAGACCAGTCTCAAATTTCTAGCGTTTGGTTGGTCCATTTTTAAACAAGAATCAATTTTAAACAATCAGACAGTAATTGCTTGAAAAATGCAAATTGTTTTCCAATTTGATAGCTTGGATCAGGATATGGCTGGCCAAAATCATTCATACATATTATATCTACCTCAAATTGTTTGAACAGCATATTGAACCAAAAAAAGTTTAATCACCGTCTCCTACATGTCACTCTGCGTGCCCCTCGGTTATGCGCTCGTCCCCGGACACCAAGGTGGGTCGATTTTACATATTTCCACTCAGTTCATCAATATGGATCATACCGTTCAACCGGCAGATCCAGGAGCAGACACGGTAAGCTTTTGCATATTTGAGAGCGGTGTAAGTAAATTTTTTGCTAGTTTTGATTAAAACGTGGAAAGAAATATCAACTGACTTTAAAAGCTGAATAAATTCTGCACCTATCTGCTGATTCCTGAAGTGAAAAATGTAGCGAAAATGCAAATTACTTACACCGCTGTCAAATATGCAAAAGCTTACCGTGTCTGCTCCTGAATCTGTCATCCGCTCTTTGCCGGTAGACGGGTGTGGGATATCTGGCAATAGTTTTACGATGATAACAACTAACGAAAATGTAATGCAATTAACACACGACTTGTCATATTTTTTCTATATTTCAGTTTTGAAAAAGTGCAGGTCGGTTGTTGATCTTTTTGGAAAGGGAATATTGAAGAATAATGATGAGAAGTCGAAATCTCGACGTCTGCGAACAACTTCCGAAACCAGTGACGTAATAAATAAAGAGTTCAGTCTCACACGAAGAGTGACGTTTGCTGATCTAGAAGATCTACATAGCCAGTTTGGTGGGGCCAGGCCTAAAACAAAAAACAAAGGTGAGATATTGGAAATATTTCTAAAATGGAAAAAAGATGAATGCTTAAATCTGAAAATCGAATTGAAAAAACAACTAACAAACAATTCATTAATTTATATTCTTACCCCCCCCCAGTCACAGTTTATAGCAAATGAGACCATTGCCAATCAGATATTTACTATGCCGACTATGTGTGTGAAGTTAGATACCAGTTGCCAGTTGCCGATTCAATTGGCAACTGGCAACTGGCAGCTAACTTCACACTTTAGCTGTCAATTCAAACAACTTTTTAAAATGGCAACTTGCAACTGGCATCTGGGTGCCAATTTGATTTAAGTCGATGAACTAAGTTGAATTGGCAACTGGCAGCTGGCACCTGGGTTCCTATTCCACTTTCTAAACGAAATATGTCGAGTTGGCAACTGGCAACTGGCATCTGGGTGCCAATTTAAAAATCTCGATAATTAGGACTTTTTTAAATTGGCAACTGGCACCTGGGTGCCAAATCGACTTTATTTAATGTATTAACTATTTAAGTTGAATTGGCAACTGGCAATTGGCTGTTGGGTGCCAATTCGAATTATATCGCTGATTAAGAATTTTCGAATTGGCAACTGGCAACTGGCACCTGAGTGCCAATTCGACTTTTTTTTAAATATTAACATGTTGAATTGGCAACTGGCAACTGACATCTGGGTACATCGACTTAAATCGAATTGGCACCCAGATGCCAGTGTGCAGTTGCCAATTTAACTTAAAAAGTCAATACATTATAAATAAAGTCGAATTGGCACCCAGGTGCCAGTTGCCAGTTGCCAATACAAAAATATTCCTAATCATCGAGATATTTTGAATTGGCACCCAGATGCCAGTTGCCAGTTGCCAATTCAACTTAAATAGTCAATTCATAAAAATAAAGTCGATTTGGCACCCAGTTGCCAGTTGCCAATTTAACTTAAATAGTCAATACAGTTGCCAGTTGCCTGTTTAAAAATTTGTTTGATTTGGCAGCTTAAGTGTGAAGTTAGCTGCCTGTTGCCAGTTGCCAATTGAATCGGCAACCGGCAACTGGCAACTGGCAGCTAACTTCACACACATATGCCGACTTCGACGCCAGGAATTTTTTTTTCGACATGACAGGACACTTTTTTATGTTTTCCAGGTATAGGATAGAATCTATTAAGATGTTTCTATAGAAAATAGAATCCAAAACGAGCACAGCGAGTGCAGGCTTCTATTTTCTATAGAAACATCGTAATAAACTCTTTTCTACTTAGAAGTCGCCAAAGATTTGTAGCTATACGCATGTACACGGTTGAAAATAGATTTGCTACAAATGAAATTAATTAGAAGTCACTCTACATTTGTAGCCAATCAGAAGCTATGAAAATTCGAAGTCCTCAACGATTTATTTCAATAGAACTCCTTTCTATGATTCTTTATTGTTGTATTTTCAGATATCAATGGAAATGTATATAGCAACATAGGCTACATTAACAGATCGTATTCCAACGAAAAAACCGGTTTCTACATTGACGAAACCGATGAAGACGAATATCCGGAGAGCGTCATAGGCCATGTTGTATGTTTACAGCAAGATGAAGCGGAGAAACGCCGGGCCCTTAATTGCAATTTTTTCGAAATGACCTTTGGCAAACGAGGAAAAGACATAGGAGAGTTTCAAGACGCGACGGATATTACGTATTTGTCACGTGATTGCGTAATGGTTACCGACATGATCAACGGGAGAATTCAAATCTGCAACCGCAATGGGGAAACATCCGCAATCTATAGTGGGGACGAGATATCCGAACCTTGGGCAACGTGCGTGACATCCGAGGGACACTTTGCAATAACGTCACGCAAACAGAAATGCGTCAGTATTGTGTCAAAAGATGGCGACGTACTTTGGTCATTTGGTGCTGGATTTTTTGAATGTCCTTGTGGGGTTTGCACGGACTCGGATGGAAATTTCATCATCACAGACGCTTTCACAAATCGCGTATCTATCCATGATAAATCTGGTAAATTTTTGAAATATATTGGAAATTCGAAAATTGAAGAGCAGCAGTTCTTAAAGCCCAGGTACGTTTGTGTGTCTCGACGAGATGAAATAATCGTGTCTGACTCTGGCCACCATTGTGTGAAAGTCTTCGACAAGAATGGCCATTTTATTCGTTCTATCGGGAAGTTTGGAAAACAAGATGGCGGTCTCAAGTCACCATACGGAGTGTGTACGGATAGCCTTTGCCATATTCTGGTGGCCGATCATTACAATAACCGGATATCAATGTTCACACCGGAGGGCGCTTTCGTTTGTCACGTGATCGATGAGAGGCATGGAGTTAAACATCCTAAAGGACTATCACTCACATTCGATTTAAACTTGTATGTAACAAGTGGGGATCTTAAAGCATATGAGATAAAGGTCTATAAATTAAAGTGTTCAGATCCCACAAAGATAGTGTATGTTTGATAGTTTACTGACTTGACTACCCAGCGCGATAGCATATTATCATGCATCTGTTTTAAAAGTGCGTTGACAGTGTTGACCTGATATTTTAATAGTGTTACCAGTTGGCCGATATGTTCAGAAAAGGCTCTTTACACTATTATGGATTTCACATTGCCTAAATGTATGTATAGGTCTATGGTGAAGCACTATAAGCAATTCATGCTACATCAGTTCTGTTGATCTAGCGATTTAATTTAATAATAAAAGAATCAATAATCAAAATGTTTGTGCACATCCATGAAACTGTCATGAACTAGACCGTCTTCAGTCGTCACTGCACTGTCATCGATAAAAAATAAAAATCTCAAATTCTCTGTTACGGCAAAATGCAGTTCAATAAAACTTTGCATACATATCAATCGTTTTTTATGTATTTTTATTTTACATACGGTAAGAAAAGTAAGAACAAAAGAAAAAAAGCTAGACCTGAAAGTTCCAAAAAATTCTATTTTTACATAAATTCAAAAAAAAAAACAACACTAAGCAACACAAAACATTATTTTAAATACCCACAAGAGTAGTATGATCCTTACAACAATATGGTTTATAAGGTGAAATATGCATATCAGGAATAGTCACACTCACAAACGCAGCCTCCTGACGGAGGCGAAAAAGAAGGGAGGAAAAGAGAGCATGTATATATAAGTATGAAGAGAAAAACCAACGTGTGTCATCCATTCAGGCGACCAGGAAACTCAAGGTCAAAAACACTTTTACAAATATCTCATATTGTTCACATATCGAGGGTTGCATGCAAAACTGTCGTAACTCCTTCTTCATTTCAATGTAGTTACGACAGTCTTGCGTGTTACCCTCGATATGTGAACAATATGAGATATTTGTAAAAGTGTATTTGATTAGATCTTGATATTTTTCTTTTCTATTCTAACGTTTCTTCTCATATGCAAAATAATGATACAATAATACATTTATTTTTGCAAAGTTTTATTGAACCACATTTTGCCGTTAGATAGATTTTCTTTCTATCGTTGAACGTGCAACGATGACTGTAGACAACCCTACGGCAACTTGGTAAACTGTTTAACCCTTTCCTCCATAGACACACCTTTATTGCGTGGGCGAACAGAGTAGATCTAAATCAGACGGCACATCCGTGCTGTCTGATCTGGATCTGCACTGTTCGCTTTATGATTCGTTAGGTTATTTCTGACAAAAATGCGACAAGTGCAGATTCTGATCAGACGGCACGGCTGATAAGGATCTACACTGGTTGCACATGCGTAATAATGCGTATATACGGAGGAAAGGGTTAAGTTGATAATATATCAGGTACATAACGAGCATACAGCAAAATTGGTCACTTTAAGAACACATATACTCGTATCAATTCTACTACATTTTGTTTGATTAGACGAGAAGCGAACTCAATGTGCTAAATGAATATTCAGAATATTAAAGTATTTATCCATAAAGGGTTTGGAGTGATCGGCATGATATGTACATTTTACGTCTGTTATGATTTCAAATGATAACAAAACCACGCGACGTCGACAAATTAGTTGCTTTAAAGCTAACCTTTCCAAGCTCTAGATTCAAGTCAAAAGCAACTTACGTTGAAAAGTGATGTCTAGCGAGATCTGTGTTGAAGGCCCAGCGGATTAGCTAGCGGCGTGTAGTTAGCGGCCTATCGGCCTGGCGGCCTAAAAATTAGTTCTAATTGTTTTTGTGACATTTAAATGTGCTTCTCATGCATTTAGAAATTGATTCCGAACCTTTCTTCAAGTTTTAAAGCATAAATTTTGATAAAAATGAATTTTATGCTGATAGACCTGTAGGCTGCCAACTTCGCCGCTAGGTTGCCAGCAGCCAACTTCAATCCGCTAGGACGCAACCTTTACGCTGCAAGGTTGCCAGGCCGCTGGGCCGCCAACTTCACAGATAATGAGTTCGACACAAATGTGCCAGCAGGTGATCAGAAAATAGTTTTATTCGTGCGTGTATAACAAATAATTGATCATAATTGAAAATACTTGTATTCACTTTGCCACCACAGTTGTTTTAGCTTAAACTCATTTATTTTTCCACGATTGTGAAACGAGTTCTTTCAACTTAATGTTAATCACGCTCGACGACTGCTTCCTGGGTTGAAACCAGTACTCGCCTCAAGTGTGGATTGTGGAAACTGCAGAAGAATCTCATCCCTGGTCGGATTCGAACCCGCAATCTCCGGATCAAGCATCCGACGTCCTAACCCTAGACCATTGTTCCTCCTGGTCTAAAGATTATTGAACTGAGAATTGAACTGGTCGCCATATAAGCCAATCAGATGCAGAAGATTTGAGACTGGTTTCCATTCATTTTAATGACCTCGGGACCTGCGCCTATCACAGGAGTAGCAGTAAGGCAATGTATGCGCCATACTTTCTGTAAGCATAACTGAAATTAGGGGTAAAGGTCACTTTTGTTATATCCATTCTGTATTCTTATCAAAATGATGTGGGGAATGGGCTGTAAAATGATGCATTAAGAATACATTTTTATCATAAAGAAATATGCAGTTATTGAAATTACGAAACCCGTAATGTATCTACCATTTATTTTTTTACAAGTGATATTTAAGAGTAATATTTAAGAAAATTATATTGTAATTTGAAACACAGATATTTCAACATATTTTTGGCAAATATCGTTTGCCACCGGATGGGTTTGCTTATGCGAATGAAACACTGCACGATTTCCTATTGTGATACAGAAGTATGGTGTTGAGTCACCGTACAAAGGCACTCAAATAGCCTTAAAAATACTTTAATTCGTCCGAAATCTAGAACACGATACCCGTTAATCCAATACCAATATCACGATTTCATGTTTGCAGTACAATACACTAAAATGGTTGTATGTATATGCAAATGTATTTTTACGTCACATTGATTCATCGGATGATTGGCGATCGTGACTGTACCTAGTCATTCATTAGACGACACCCTAGTTTCTGCTGGTATAAATACCCGATCCGTTTTCTTCATTTCATTAGAGATTTCAAAGTCTTAAAAGAGCAAGGTAAGCTTTTTTACTAATATTTTTTCTAATATTTTACCCTTAATAATTAAAATTTATGACAATTATTTTTAAAATTCGCTGATAAAAATGGCAATATTATTTCTCTTTAAGAGAAAAATATTTTTCGAATCTTTTTAAAGATGTTTTAAATGTTTAGAATATTTAGAATGTCTAAATACTTTCGATATACACGTAATTTGTTTATCTCCTATTTTTTTTTTAAAAAAAAGTAAAGTAATAATGTGACTATTTTAATCAGTTAGTAATGTAAGCTATTGCCGCAAGGTTTTACAACTGAGAATGGAAACCAGTCTAAAATCTCAAGCATCTGATTGGCTGAAATGGCGACTGATTCTAATATTTAATTGACATTTATTTTTTAAATAATTCAAAAATGATTTTAAAATGTAGCTATATTGAGTAATTAAGATATATAAATAAGCTAGACCATGGTCATAATACTTCTCTTTTAATTGAACAAAAGCGACTTTTTAAGAGGTTTCAAAGTTTCCTGATCATATTTAAGTGATTTCAAATATCAAAATTTATAGTATAAACTGTAGAAGACTCATAAACAAAGTAAATGTGATGTAATATTCTAACACAGTCACCGTTCGAGAGAATATATTTAAAGCCTAAGGTGTCACAGCATTACTTTCGAAGTAATATTAACTCACTAGAGACCCTAAAATACACTGGTTTGTCCGGTTTCGGCGAAATTCGCTCCATTATTTATTGGTAGTATATAGTGGTACAATTTATATTAACCAGAAATGAGACATTGAAGTATTCCACACTGAATTGTGAAAAGGCAGCTTTAAATGTATTGAATGTCTTGACCTGCTCAAGCACATTGCCTTAATATATACATTTTTGATATACATTTTTCATCTCCTTTTTTCAATTTCCCAGTAAATAGTACAGCTATTTAATCATTTACTTTTCTTTTATGTTTTAGATGAATATCAAAGTAGTCGCAGTGTTCTTGGTATGTGCCTTCATCGCAGCAGAAGCCAGACCGGTAAGAATATATTCTGTTATTTACAACATACACATATTTTATTTTTCGAAAGATCATTTATTTCCTATACAAATATTTACCTACAAAACAACAGTAGCTTGGTCTGCAAATTTCCTTTTTCAACGATAATTTCCTTTTATTAATATATTTATCCACACAATCGTATATTGTAAGTAAAAGGTAAATATTTTTCAAAGGAACAGAGATCATAGTACCTAAAATACAATGAACTTTAAATTCATGATTATTTAAAAATAAGTCAAAAACAGATAAGAAATGGTTATTTCAATAAGGTATCCGTAGACCGAAATTGTTCGATTGAGACCGCATGGACAACCGTGTAAAATAATACATCGAAAAAAAAATTAAAGTTAATAGATCTATTTAAAGGCAGTTTTAATCGTAATTACAAGGGTCAAAGAAGATTGTTTTACAAAATTATGTTTAATTGCAGGGTAGAGGAGGAAAGGAAGGTGGTAGGGGAGGTGACTCTGAAGGCAGGAAACTACCCCCACCTCCTGGCGATCTTGGAAAGGCGGACGGCGAAGGACGAGGCTCGGACGAGACTAAACCAGACCTCATCAAATTGACAGTGGAAGGTCTAAAGAAACTATGTGAAGGAGTAAGTAGCGGTAATATCACCAACACCAACAGTTCCTACGACGCTGTGTTCACTTCTCTGGGAGATGTTTGCGGTGATGTAGCGGCTTTTTTGGCAGCACAGGCTGCCCCAACACCAGCTCCAACACCAGCGCCAGTACAGGACCCTGCTGCAGGCACAGTCAGAGTAAGATGCCTGATCTTTTTTTGCTTATTGCTTGATAGTCTTAACATACTTGACAAGCTTTCAAAATTTCCATTTTTATCTATTTCAATATCGCAGTAGCGTTGTTTGTACCGTGTTGCGGTAGAAAAAGTCTCCGCTTAAACCCAGAGTAAGATGTTTGATTTTTTATTTCTTGCATGTCTTAGAAGCAAAGAAAAAAGCTTTGTAAATGTCTACATCACAACAAACGCTCGCTATGAAAGTCCGTTAGAAATTATGTTTATCATCTAACACATCTTCTGATTTAAATCTGATTAAGTTAATACTGTATTTACATTTATTTTTAAATGTTGAAGATATTCACTGAAGTTGTCTGTGAGAGCTTTTAAAGATTTAAATTGCGATCAAATTATCCGGACAATTAGGATTTCGTATAAAGGTAATATGTGTCACAATGGTGATTAACTATACTTTCATTATTGGGGCGCGCCACGGGAAAAGGTACCTTCGGTCATTTTTAGTGATATTTGAGTTTCTAATAAATTTAGAAAGAACTTACAACTATAAATCAATTTCATATAACTTAAATGTGACTTTGTTACACATTTTGACAATGCAATGGTATTTTTACCGCGAAATGCATACTAAATAATGTCGCCTGCTCAAATATGACGTCATTTCAAGGATTGACGTCAACTGTCCGAAGGTACCTTTTCCCGTGACGCGCCCCAATTATCATATTGATTCAATCATTAATTTTATATCGAATCCTTTTTATATACTTTTAGCGTAAGCGAGGTGCAAGACCGGGTGGTCGAAGGGGTCCCGCTGGTGCTCACAGCGAAGAAAGCGTTGAAAGTCACGAAGAGAGCGCGCCTGAAAATAATGGAAACAAAGCACTAGATATACTCTTCAAAATCTGCAAAGGGCTTGAACGAGTACAAGCCAATGTAAGTAGACTCTTAAGCTTTAAATTTAATATACATATTACCGAAGGAAATGAAATGAAAACAAAAGAATGATTACAAATATAGGATTGCACATTCCTCATTAATATGACGAAATTTGAAATAATCAATCTCTGTGCTAATGCAAGAAATGGTAACACATTATTTTAATTTCAAGTTCAACATTTTTCTTTAAAAAATGTTTGTTATTTTCCAATTTATTAAGATTTAACATTATATATTGAAAAGTAATATCTAATATTTTTCACTACATTTCTTGCTGTGGAAAATATTTCTATAACTTCTACTTATCTTTCACGCACAAGATAAAGTCTAAGCTTTTTAAAGGTTCCAAATATCCACATTAAAAATAAATAATATAACATCTCAAACGTGAAATGATAATTAGTAGATAAATGCTGCGAAAAGAAATATTTCTGTTAACTCTCAAATTCAGTCAACTGTTTAAATAGCCTTCGCCCCGTGCTAAATTCATTGTTGTATTACAATTTCAGCCGCCAGCTGATCTTGCTGCCGATCTAGTCAATATTCTTAACAAGATGGGGGAAGTGTGCACTGCTGCAGATCTCGTACGAAACCCAGTCGCACCAGTTGTACCAGCATGAACTTATGAGCATTAAGATATAACTCTTAGAAAATGAGAAGAGTAACGAAAGAAGCCACAGTGCATTTGTACTGTTTGACAGATATGTTAAGATACTCACCTTTAACCAAGGGTATTGTGATACTTTTTAAACAACTAAACAAAAATGGAACGTATGGGCATTAATTTTATTAGTTTCAGTGTTAGGAGTTATGCTTGTTTGAGATAACGGACATAAGTTTAAAAGTGATAATCTCTGCTTTTTTATCCATGCAATATGTGATTTTGAAACCAACGGTTTACAACGATTGCAGGCAATCATTAATATGTTTTAAATGTTATTTGTGTTATATTATTTAAAACATTGTTTCTAATGTGATTGTTACGAAATTAAATTTTAAATGAAAAAGAACTTGCTATTTTCCTGTTTCTGGTAATTAAGAAGGCACTGGGTATTGTTATAAGCAACAACTGAAGTTAATCAGACACGTACTTCAAACTATCTTTTCTTCGTGGAGTTAGCTTTTACTATTTTGTCATTATAAAGAGATTAAGAAAACCGAGAAAACTTATTCAACTACTAGCGAAGTCCATTATTCAGACCTTTAGCAGCCTAACATCGTTTTCTATCCATCACATTAAATATTTATCATAAATGTTGAAAGCCATTATTAAGTACTAGCTTCTGTTCTTACACAGTCTAAGTATACAGAGGAAAAGAGAAAATGTTTTTATAATATGGTCATTTGCTAAACGACACACGAAATGCGATCCTGAGGTATTACAATTTTGGGATGGAATTTTTCAATAGGGGTTTCAAACAGGTTCTAGGGTTCATTAACATCACAATCATCCGTCATGTACTCATATACACAAAGGAACACATTTCCTTGGCAAATATACTAAAGTCCATCTATTTCCTCTTCTAAGAATAAATCTAATGCAAATGTACTTTGTTGTTATTATGATCGACTCTTACACAGTTTACCATTTTAATGGTACTATCTCGCAGATGTATCTTCTGATAGCCCCTGTTCCCCGGTTAGTTGAGTTTCAACTAATTTAAACATGTTTTATGTACGGAATTTATAGGAGGGTACATTCTTACTAATAGCAATATTTGCCATGTAATACATAATGTAAAAATATGCAAATATCATATGACATATTTCGTCACAGTCTGTCAACCCACACTGGTCATCTATACACTCGACCAAAGTTCTAATTGGTCATCAATTGTATATGTATACAATGTATACTATAGTTTCGTTTCTTTCCTACGTCAAGAGAGGTTGTTGAAAGAACTGTTTGTCTTGAAATCAATTATCTAATGTCTTTTTAATCTTTATTGATTGTTTTCTTCAATGAATCCAATACCATTTCCTTACACCGGAGGGTCAAAATTAGAACAGTCTTTAATTGAAAGGGAGGTAATTTTAAAATTGGATACTTTGAAAGGGATTTATTTAAACACGTGTGCTGTTGATTAATAAGGTTTTATGTTTTTCTTACTAAGGAGGGGTCATATTAAAACAAAACAAGAAATTAATAGCAAATTTCTGTTGGCTTGACCTTTTTATGCAAGAAATGCATTTTTAGCAAAATTAAGGATAACTCTGGCCAAACTGTTCCGAAGTCAATTATTACAAGAACTTAAGTTGAAGAATGTTATTGGCAAATGATAATATATAAAGGGCGAATTCAATGTCTTTCTAATAAAAAAATACGGACAAAAAGTGACCAATTAGAACTTTGGTTCAGTGTATAATGCAAATGACCTACCCTGGTTATGTTTGTCCACAGTCTCTGTAATACACTTAACAACTTTTCTAAGTATACACCTTCGTACTGGGCCATTACTGGCTTGATTTTGGGGCTGATTAAATGCAATTTTGCAAGTTTTTATCCGTATATATGCGCAAAAAACAGTATTACAACCAATAAGGATTATACAAAATATAACGTACTTGTTTTTGTTGAAGGTACTTAAAATGATCCTAATAATTCCGTTTTCAATGTGTTATTTACGAATTGTTTATATCGCAGCCATGCAATCACCTTACTATATCCGGCATATGATACAATATATATAGTGTTATTAAAACATTTTTATTGATTTCAGAAAAAGGTAAACTTCTATTAAATCTGACGATGTTTATCTGATGATGTTTTCAAATTAAATATGTATTACTCACTTTAACGTGAGTAAATTAATTATTTCCTTATCTCATAATACGTAAAAACACAAACAAAAACTAGGAATAGGTCGTTGTATTCAGCGGTAATATACATTAAAATTTTCAAATGTCTGTAAAGTCCAAGTTCAAGTTGCTCAAAAACTGTCCAAAGAGGTAGAAATCAGTGGGCCTGTAGTGTGCGAACCGTCCGAATGAAAAGCTGACATCCGTAGTTCTGGCTATTTAGCAGTCAAGAGGACGAACGGAAAACTTTCAACACATCTGGATAAAGCTTCGTCTAATAGTACCACTCGAACCTGAAACTAGTGAATGGCCTTAAAATATCCATATTTCTTATATGATAAATAAATATATTGTTTATGACTAAGAGAAAACAGCAAAACTCGAAACACCTGAAACAAAAATAAACACTTTATTTACACCCATTTTTCAATTTATTCTCTGAAAGTTCTGTTAAACCTCGACAACCATCCAAAAATAATATTAACAACCTATAGGGCGAGTGGGCGGGTGCCGACATGTTTACCGCTGAATAGAAACGCCTCGAATGGTGTACACAGATAAAACCAACACTTAAATAGCCTAATCGCACGAGATACACGCACCTTTTCCCTCCACACTGACAATTACCGTCAAGTTCGTATTATTCGAAACGGAAATAATTTCATTTACTCACTTTAACGTGAGTAAATTAATTATTTCCTTATCTCATAATACGTAAAAAACACAAACAAAAACTAGGAATAGGTCGTTGTATTCAGCGGTAATATCGAATCAGAGAGAGACAACTGATGAGAACTGCAGTTGAAAGGCATTTACATTTATAAAAATCTTAAATTGTCACACCTTTTGTAACTTGCATGCGTCGTTTCAACCTTTGAAAAGATTGTACTTCATACTATCAACAAAATGAAAACAAATTTACTCATTTATAATTTCACCAAATAATCTGGAACCATCACGGACACCTCAGCCACTGTCAAAAAACCAATGTTAAGAACTTGTTTTGTTAACAACTGGTCTACAACAAAGTAGGTCTCAGGATCGTGTCATCAATCTTCAAAGAAACTGAATATTCAAAAACCACATTAACTACAAATGTACTTATTTGACACACAACGGCACCAGAGAACGTGTATCAAACACAAATAAAACACAGAAACCACAACATTGAGTTCAGGGAACATATCAAACACATATTACACAATAAACACAAGACTTAATCACAAACCAACGGCATCTGTGTGCGTAAAAACCAGACAAGTTAAAATATACAAGACGACAACAAGAACTGGCTAAAATTTTACTCAACAAACAAGAAAACTGCCCAGGCTACATAACTGACACTGCGAACAAACAGCAACAGTTCGTTTACAAGACGACAACAAGAACTGGCTACAATTTTTCTCAACAAACAAGAAAACTGCACAGACTACATAACTGACACTGCAAACAAACAGCAACAGTTAGTATACAACACGACATCAAGAACTGGCTACAATTTTACTCAACCAGCAAGAAAACTGCACAGACTACATAACTGACACTGCAAACAAACAGCAACAGTTCGTACATAACTGACACTGCAAACAAACAGCAACAGTTCGTATACAACATACTTGGCACCGGGGGCCACACAACAACGGCACCGGGGGCCGTGTTCTCAAACACATAAAACACAAAATACTTGGCACCGGGGGCCACACAACAACGGCACCGGGGGCCGTGTTCTCACACATAAAACACAAAATACTTGGCACCGGGGGCCACACAACAACGGCACCGGTGGCCGTATTCTCAAACACATAAAACACAAAATACTTGGCACCGGGGGCCACACAACAACGGCACCGGGGGCCGTGTTCTCAAACACATAAAACACAAAATACTTGGCACCGGGGGCCACACAACAACGGCACCGGGAGCCGTGTTCTCAAACACATAAAACACAAAATACTTGGCACCGGGGGCCACACAACAACGGCACCGGGGGCCGTGTTCTCAAACACATAAAACACAAAATACTTGGCACCGGGGGCCACACAACAACGGCACCGGGGGCCGTGTTCTCAAACACATAAAACACAAAATACTTGGCACCGGGGGCCACACAACAACGGCACCGGGGGCCGTGTTCTTAAACACATACAACATAAACTTTGGCACCGAGGGCCGTGTGTAAAATACAACACATATAAGCACTGTATCACACACCAATAGCACTCGGTGTGATCTTGAAATAAAGCATCTCTAGAAAAACATTAATATTTAATAATCGTTACTATTTAACAATGTAACTTCCCAAAATATTCTATTCATTAAAATAATAATTTCTAAATCGTTGACATTAAAATTGGCAGCATTTTCTCAGCGATGCATAATTCAAACGATAATATTTACTACATTTCAAATCCAGACTCAACGATACTAAAAGTCTGCCTGCAAAGTGTCTTTCACATTTGCCATGTCACTGAGAGTATCTCACTAGTTTCATCATTTGCACTAATCGTAAACTTTTCCGGACCACAATTATATCCAAAGTTATTCTTATCATTACACCGAAATTGTCAGTTTTGGCTTCAAAAAAACCCATTAAAGATTGAAAACGATGCTGTTAATTATATCATCTCAAAAGCCATAGATGCATTATTTACAAAAATAAGGGGATCTTATATCAACTGAATATTCATAAACCACCTGAACTGCTTATTTGACACAACAGCATCAGGGACGGAGCATCAAACACACATACAACACAGAAAACACGGATCACACAGCAATGAATACAAGAGACATATCAAACACACCAGAAATCACAAACCAACGTCATCTGTATGTAAACACCATGCACAATTTCAACATAAAACCACACACCAATAATACAAAGGACTGTTATTTCAAACGTATACAAGACGACAAAAATAACTGGCTTTAAATTAACACAACAAAACAAGGAATAATTCACAGGTTACATTAATAACATTGCAAATAAACGTCAACAGCTCATACACAACACAGCTGGCACCGGGGGCCACACACCATCGGCACCGTGTTCTCATACATACAACACAAAACTGGGCACCGGGGGCCACACAATAGCGGCACCTTGGGCCATGTGTCAAACAAAAAACAACACATATAGGCACTGTATCCGACAACAATAGAACTAAGTGTTATATTGAAATAAAATAACTCTAGAATAACATTTACACTTAGCGATCGTTACTTTTAACTATGTAACTTCCAACAATATTCTATTCAATAACATAATACTTTCTAAGTCGATGATATTAAAATTGATAGCATTTTCTCAATAATGCTTAAATTAAAAGACAATATTTCAACATTACAAATCCAAACTCAGCGATACTAAAAGTCTGCGTACAAACTGTCTTTCGCATTTACCACTGAGTGTCTCTCACTAGTCTTATTATTTGCACTCACCTTAGCTTCTCCGGACCGAAAACAAATGTAATCCAAAGTTATTCTTATCATACATTGAAGATCTCAGTTTTTGATTTGAAAATTCATCAAAGATTGAATAAGAAAGCTGTTAATTACATTCTCTAAAGAAAACCTTCATTGCAATATTTACCAAAAATACAGAGATCTAAAAAATGAATTCCGATTTTTATTTAAATATTGTTAATAGTCTAAAACATCTGTTTTCAATTAGAAATGTTAAATATAAAAGTCCACCAAAAAATTTCAGAAAAACTTAATGTCCGACCCTTAGATACCCAGTACTTCACGTATTCTAAAGAAAACAGCATATGCTAAAATAGATTAATTCACATCTCTGAAATCTCATAAGAAACTGCTTTCCAAAGCGAATACCCAGTACTTCACGTATTCTAAAGAAAACAGCAAGTGCTAAAATAGATCAAATCACATCTCTGAAATCTCATAAGAAACTGCCTTCCAAAGCGAAGTTTAAATTAAGGTTTAGCCATTTCAGTAATATGTAATAATAATGTATTAGCTTTCTAACGAATACATCCAGAGAGACACATTTTCAACCAATCAACCTTACACGGATTAACAAACGTCTGCTATATGATTCCACAATTAAAATACCAGGTTTATTTTTGACTAACTAACCTTTTTTCTGAATAATCTTCGATAATTACATGGCTCTCCTTACCGGCGAAATTTACAGACTGTATAAATGGTTTAATTTTAACCATTGTTGAAAATTTATGAATGTTAAAGTAAAATTACAAACTTTAGATTCTTCCCTTCCAGAATACAAAGCGTCCTTGACCTCAGACAACAGCATCAGGATCTTCAAAGCTGGCGTGGAAAAACACTTGCAACCTCCTATCAGTATGAAAGACGTCCTATATTAATATAAATAAAAACCATGTAAGCAAGAGTAAATACGTACAAATGAAACCATTACGTGATCTTACCGGAAGAACTATCTGTAAATATTATACACATCGTTTACATTATGGTCTCAATATTACAAAAAGATCAAATGGCATATTCTCCAAATTTACCATTTCCTACAACTGACTGTATTTAATGCGAGAGTCGTATGTTTCAAGAATCAAATGAAAACGCATAACCAAACTTAATAATATCGTTAAAGAGAAAGGAGTATGCTGTATATTGTACACGCTTTCCATGTGCAACTGTTTTAATAACGGTACATCTATCCGTCATTACTAGTCATGTTTTTATGAAAACCATCTGATTGTTAAACGGCATGACTGTATGCAAAAAAAATAGTATTTTCACTATCACTGTTAACAAATTATCGGCTTAACATCGCTGTTTACATGTTTCAAAATAAATGTTACATTAAGTTCTCTTGTTAAAATGTACATTCACTTCTTAACTCATAATTACAATTACATTCGGGCCTCTATTACAACACTTCATTCAATATGAAAAACAGCTATTTTAGAATTACTGGTCTTGCTTCCCTCATGACAAATCACCATTTCCATTTACCGCCAACTGAAATAACCGATGTCTATAACTTCTTTTTCGGCTTAAATGATTTCTGTACAAAAAGCCAAGCAGCATTTTAATTTTCCTTTTACAAAGTGATCAACAACAGTCACACTATTTTCAAACCAAATAAGATACCCGGTTTTCTAATTTAACAAAAGCCGATGCAACAAAAAGGTACTTATCACAAAAATCTCTTAGTTTCTGGCTCCCATCGCTTCGGTTCCTGTTAATCAGCAGCGGCGCAACCACTGGCGAAGTGCCCTACTTATCTGACTTGCAACCAATGACTTTCTATTGGAGAAAACTCCCTGTTGCCACATGTCCTTGTTGACTGTCACGTCATCTTTTAATGCGTCGAGAAGGCTTTATTCTGACGCTCTGTGCTGCCTATTCTGTCTCAAACTTCAAACCTTCAGTTCACTGAATCAAGTTTTAAAAAAGAGTTGGCAACTCTCCGAGTAATCTGCTACATAAATGTGTTCTTCTCCTTGCCGACATGTTTACCGCTGAATAGAAACGCCTCGAATGGTGTACACAGATAAAACCAACACTTAAATAGCCTAATCGCACGAGATACACGCACCTTTTCCCTCCACACTGACAATTACCGTAAAGTTCGTATTATTCGAAACGGAAATAATTTCATTTTTCAAGGTAGACAACTTTCGCAATCATACAACATTAACACATGCTTGTTTTTCTTCACTTTCTTACGATATCGGTTCATATACATTCAATTCTCCTGTTATAGGCTGGACTTCATTCAACTAATTTTACTTAAACTCAAAAAATAGTTCATCAACTTCATTTTTAAATGGCTTTGGAAAGATAGTAAATATTTCTATCATTTTTACCACAGGCTTTGAAATTTATAATTATGGCTGTATACAATGAAACTGCTTAGTTTGGTAAAAAATGTTGACATTGAGCCTTTCGCAGAGGTGTAAAGTGAGTGTAAGGAACGACAACTGTGCGAAGGAGATTGGTTTTTCTTTATTTATTGACGAAAATGGGGCGATGCAGTATTAACTACCACTTTATGTTGGCATACTCTATGGTTATTGGAACAATTTTGTTGGTTTGAAGCATCATACTGCAACCGACTTATCTTCGTGTTTCTCCCATATATTCACAATTAGTGCCTAATCTCATTATCACATGCTATTTGGCCGTCCTCATAACAGCAAACTCTTGTCAACAACATGTTCCCTGACCTACCCTGACCTTATTGAAACAGATTCTTGTCCACAATCCATACCTTATCCCCTGACAGACCATACTTCGTCCATGTATTCCACAGTTTTTACTTAGTCCATTATTAAGAAACTCCTGGTTTACGAGTTAGCTACACAGATACAGAAGAGAACAATAATCCATGCTAAAAATTTAAGTTCAATAATAATGATGATAATAATGATGATAATAATGATAAATAATAATAATAATAATAATAATAATAATAATAATAATAATTTTATTTAAATAAAAAATAATAACAACCTCTGTACAATATAACTATATAACTTATTAAAACTGATATTGGTAAAACACATTGCCATCAAGTATATATAAAATTTATATTCATTACATTTTTTACAGAAAATAGGGCGCAATATCATAAAACTAAGATTTGAGATCAGTCTCAAATCTCAAGGATCTGATTGGCTGAAATGGCGACTTAGATACAACTATTTTCTCAAGCAGAGTTTTGTTGTTTGTTTTAGAATAATTATTGAGGTGTTGACAAAAAGTTAATATAATATCTGCCACTTCACGATTTTGTTTTATATAGAAGTAATGTGACGATGAGTCACGGGTACAGTGGAATTTGGTCATAGTTCAAGTACTCTATACCCCATGTAGCCAGAATCGACGCACACGAAATCGTGAATATATTAACAATAGAATTATATAGCTGTACGACCATACAATCAGCATGTAAACATATCGGATGACTAGCGATCGTGACGGTACCATTTATCAATATTCTTTCTGCACATCTCTGCAGTGTATAAAAGTTCGACAGGTTTTCCTTCATTTCATTGAACACCCAAGACACAGAAGGTAAGCTAGCACATTTATTATATCTTACGGGTAATTCTTACGGCAAGAATTTGACTGTGCACATCTGTTGAACTGATTTGATTCAAGTATATATGTGGGAAATATTTAATAATATATAAGTTGATGATCGGAAAATGTTTTCAACATTTTTACCTACAAGTTTAACATGTTAAACAAGTCTGAATGTCATAAAATTCATTGCACAAAAAGACTTCTTTATTGGTTTTACAAGTTCTTAAAGCAGAGAAAAAAGACATTTCGAAAACACGCATCTAAGACGTGGTAATGGTAATCCACGATTTACAGTTATTGTCTTTTGTTGGCAGATGAACGTCAAAATAGCGACAGTGTTGTTGGTGTGTGCCGTCATAGCGGCAGAAGCTAGACCAGTAAGATATTTCTATTTTTTTTAGTTTGATTATTGCACAACAAGCCAAGTTACCATTTTTAAGGAATGTGATTAAAACTTGTGTTAGATGTTTGTGTTGACAGAGGGGGATAAACACCTATTCTGATAGGAGTGTTATTATTTCAATATTAATTGTGTGGTTAACATTTTATCATAAGCCACACAGGGCTGACGCGAATGTCTTGCTGAATGACCAATGCACTGCGGGACATTGAATGTCGAATGTTGATCCCACAGCCACTTACAAAGACTTTATTCAAGCATGCACTTGACCAAACCTTTTACAGTTTTCTTATGTTCTGTATAAAAAAGTACAATACATACAAAAAGTGACATTTTTTATTAAAAAACAAAACAAACAACAACAATCATTCTGTGAAATAACTTCGAACTATAAGTAATATTTCTATGATTAATAACTTTTAAACTAAATTATACCACGTGTCGCGTTCAGTTAGCTAGAGTTTCACACACTCTATATCCATTTATCCATTGGACTTAATGTCTGCATTTTCATTTATAATGTTAAGAAAGTATGTTAATAATTCACTGAAATGTCATTTTCAGGGTAGAGACAGGGGAGGGAGCAGGGGAGGTGACTCTGGAGAAAGGAAACCGCACCCATCAGCCAGAGGCAAAGCCGGAGACTCAAAACCAGATCACCACGTCAATAAGACAGTAGAAGGACTAAAGAAACTTTGTGACGGACTTAGTAGCGGTAATATCACCAAGGACAACAGTTCTTACGACGCTGTGTTCACTTCTCTGGGAGATGTTTGCGCTGATGTAGCGGCTTATTTGGAATCACAGGCTGCCCCAACCCCAGCTCCAACCCCAGCTCCAACCCCAGCTCCAACTCAAGCTCCAGTACAGGACCCTGCTGCAGGCACAGGCAGAGTAAGATTCTTGAGTTTTGTTACTTCTTATTGCTTGACAGCCTTATGAAACAATTTGTAAAGGTATATATTTTCTAAATTTTTCCCAAACTAGTCGTTGAAGCAATTATAGTTATTTTGTTTTCTCTTGCAAAAATAGTTCTAAAATTTACAATACCGCCAGAGAAACACTTCTCCTATTTTGACAGCATTGATCAATTACAATTAATACTTATAGGATGTTTTCTCCTGTTAAAAACTAGTATATGGCATGCTTCAAAAACATATAATATAGGTACATGCTTGATTTGATATATAATTGTTTCTATTATTTTTGATTTGATATATAATTGTTTGTATTTTTTTGATTTGATATATAATTGTTTGTATTATTTTGATTTGATATATAATTGTTTGTATTATTTTAGCGCAAGCGAGGTGCAAGACCCGGCGGCAGAAAGGGCCATGGAGCTCGCAGAGGTAGTGACAGCGAAGAAAGCTCTGAGGGAAGCTCCGAAGAAGAAGATGATGGAAACAAGGCTCTTGCTATGCTGTTCAGAATATGCAAAGGACTTGAACGATTACAAGCAAATGTAAGTCGGTTTAATATTGAGAAGAAGTCTATGTAAGATGTAAGAAAACAAAAAGAATAATTATGTAAACAGAGATGTGTGTTTTTCGCAATATACGATAATTTTACGATAAATAATTCGGAGATTATTCAGTTTTATAGAAACGCTAACATTACATATTTAAACGTTATATCTAAAAATTTGTCAAACAAGATTTCTATTTTTTGTGATTGACATTCGCTATGGAAGTTTATAACAACTTTTTTAAGGTCTGTCATGTACAAAAATATGTCTAAGCATATCAAAGGGTCCACTTGAACTGTCAATTAGTATTATTAATTTTTGTAACAAAGTCGAAATGTCCTTATTCTCGTATTCAATTAAATTTTCAATCAGCCTTCGCCCTATACTAAAATCATTGTTGTATTACAATTTCAGCTGCCAGCTGATCTTGCTGCCGATCTAGTCAATATTGTTACCAAGATGGGAGCAGTGTGCACTGCCGCAGATCTCGTACGAAACCCAGTCGTACCACAGTAAAAATATATTGAACATAAGGATATAACCCAAAGTTACCGACAATGAGAAGAGAAACTAAAGAAAGCAATAAAGTATTTATGATTAATAGATTTAGCTAATCACCTTTAAACAAAGGTTATTGGGATGTATTGGGATGGAGCATACACGTATCGGCATTACTTTTAAAAGATACAATGTTTTCTTCGGATTTCCATTTATTTGTGATGAAGGAAATATTTTTAATTAAGGTCATCTGTGCTTTTGTAATCTGAGCAATATGCGGTTTTAAAAACTGACTGTTTAAAAAGATTGCGGGCAATCATTTAATGTGTTTTATGTTCGATTTCTGATTACCTGTTATTTTAATATTTGTCTCCGATTGTGGTCGTTAAGAAATAAAAGTTAAAAAAGTTCGTTGTTATTTTCTTGCTAAAATGGCTTTTTGAAAAGCGAAAATGTTTTAGAGTAGCCTCATACACAATTACAGACCCCTCCTAGAAATTGGTTATAAGCAACAACTGAAAATATTGAGACACATATTTCCAGCTTTTTCCTTTTAGAAATGAAGAAATTTCTTTAACTATTGGTCAATATATAGAGGTGTAGAAAACCCAGAATGCATTATAAAATTAGAAAATCACTTTTATGTGTTTTTATTATTCCTTTTTCATTAGTGTAACGGGTCCATTGCATGAAAAAGTCATCTGCTCCCGAAAAATATACCAAAAAATTTCTAACTCTTGCAGACACTTGTTTTTTTAAACTCCCTTAGCACTCAGAACTTGAAAGATGGTTTGAAATGCAACAAACATTTAGAGATTGAAGTCTGGAATATAATATGGGAATTAGATATCGTTGAAAAGTCATTTTGAAACTGAAACGATATTCAACAACGGTCTACCGGTTAATGAGAAAAGTGTCCGTCATCCTGATGATGACTGACATATTGTAATGGTGTAAGACCTGTAAATATACTTCCCTATATAAACTATAGTAAACATAACATTGTTTCAAAAGGCTGGAAATCATAGCTGGTACCATTTGAATAAGGGTTAACTTACATGCTTTTGAAGCTAAGTGTTTCTACTGTCCATTTCCTGCAATAAAAGTAGGGGTCATGCATCAATTAACAGAGATTTGACACCTTGAAACCGGTGGTCGGTTTTTTCACGTCTGTGTGAACTTCAAAACTGTTTTACATATGCCATCCTAAAACCAGGACCTTTTTCATATACTGCATTTCCAAACATAAAATTGCTATCAATGTGTCAGTAAAAGCATCTCATTTACTAAACATGTTCCTTTCAGGCCATACTAGCCATTTAATGCCCCCAAAAGGCCAAAAAATTGGGACTATTTAGTGTCAGCCATTGTCTGACTAGCCCGAGTAGGAACATCTGGTGGACTATTTACAAGTAATTAGCCTATCAGAAAACTTGTGTTTTTTCAATATCTTATATTTTCTGTTTTTTATTCAATAATATAATGTTAGCAATGTACCTACCAAGTTTCAACTTTCAGTTAGCAAAAATGAACTCAATATGATTAATTTTCCAACACCACCTATTCTGGTACGCGTTTGAGGCCAAAGCGGCTAAACCTAAGAATTCATTTCTTGCAAATAAAAATTGAAAAACATCAAATTTCTTAAATACCTGGTTATGAATATTAGTAAAACATCTCAACTACTAAAAGCAACTCACTTTTTGAGCTGACATATGCAAAATGGGCTATACAGGATATCAATTTTGGCATTTTCAAGGCAAAATGGTTAAAATTGACCGCAAACCTAGTTAAACCCCAATTGTGCCTCCTGTAACACAGTTATTTTGATTTTTGACTTTCAAATTTGCTAAAAATTGGTCAGCTCAATTTTAGTGGAAAATAACATTGCAGACAATATTAATATTCAAATGCTGCCCTCCAATTGTACCTCTTATAGGTGTAAGACCTATAAATAGACTTCCCTATAGTGTGAACCAAAGTAAATCCGATTCCCATAAACCTCAATGTTAAATTCTCAATATTCAATGTACATTTAACATGATTTCTGTCATTTTAATTTCTAGACAACCATATATTGCCGTGAAGATCAACATTTCATCTATTCAAAAACACACAGGAAATAGGGGGTTAACTTACTTGTAAGAAAATAACTTATCTCTAACCGGACAGACCCTATTTTAAACGCCGTATCGCAAATACGGTGCCAAAAATATACATCCGCTGATCCGGAACTAGTTAGCCTCTATCAAACGAGATATAGGCATGAAATTGCTTTCATTTATTTTCCTGATATATTATTTTTGCAAACAAGCACCAAACAGGCCGATTTCTAACCGTTAAGAGGCCACCAGATGATGAGAAAAAATAGCATATTATAAAAACGCACTTCATTCGAAAGGACCACGGAGGGATACAGCGTGATTTGGTGCAATTCAACCTATATAAACTATAGTAAACATGACATGTTTCAAAAGGCTGGAAATCATAGCTGGTACCATTTGAATAAGGGCTAACTTACATGCTTTTGAAGCCAAGTGTTTCTACTGTCCATTTCCAGCAAGAAAAGTAAGGGTCATGTATCAATTAACAGAGATTTGACACCTTGAAACCTTGAAACCGGTGGTCTGTTTTTTTTCTTCACTTCTGTGTGAACTTAAAAACTGTGTTACATATGCCATTCTAAAACCAGGGCCTTCTTTATTTACTGCATTTCCAAACATAAATTTGCTATCAGTGTGTCAGTAAAAGCATCTCATTTACTAAACATGTCCCTTTCATAACATACTAGCCATTTAATGCCCCCAAAAGGCCAAAAATTGGAACTATTTAGCGTCAGCCATTGTCTGACTAGCCCGAGTAGGAACACCTGGTGGACTATAATTAGCCTATAAAAAACTTGTGTTTTTTTTTCAATATCTTATATTTTCTGTTTTTATTCAATACTATGATGTTTGCAATATATCTACCAAGTGTCATTTTTAAGTTTGATTGTAGACGTAAATGCATTCAAAATGATATTTGAATTTTTTTAAACTGCATGTATTGCTGCATGCTGACGATGCTGTAATCGTCTGTAATCGTAGCCGAGTCTGCATCAGATCTACAGTCGGCTCTAAACGTCTATGCATCCTATTGTGATAAATGGATACTTCAATTGAACGTGTCTAAGACAAAAGTTCTAGTTTTCTCATGGGGTAGGCAAAGTCATTATGAATCTTTTACAAAACTGACAAACTTGAAGTTGTTTCTGATTATAAATATCTCGGCATATATTTCGTAGAAGTGGGTCATTTCAAAAGGCAAAACAGGAAATAACAAGGCAAGCAACAAAAGCTATGTACATCTAAATTGAAAAGTCAAAAAATCTATACTTACAAATTGATTTATTTGCAAAGTTAGTTAAACCTATTTTGTTATATAGGAAACCTTGATGCAATCGATATCAAACATATTTTAAAAATGAAGAATTCGAAACCAAATGTAATAGTGTAAAAGGATGTTATGCCAATTTCAATTGATATAAAAACTAAGGTTATATCATTTTGGTCAAAATTGATAACATAAACCGATATACACAATATTATATACATTTAACAATGCAAACGTTCGCGTCACAACACTTAAATGGCTTAAAAACATTTAGAACATACTATATACATGTGGAATGCAAACTGAATGGTCAACACACTTTTTCCCTAACTCTAAATGGATTACTTGCTCTGTTCATCAAAAAATTTAGAGATTTGTTTTTAAACGAATGGTGTGCAACTGTTGAAAATTCCAGCTCTATTTTAAGATCAATGAATATATCAAACCAGAGTAAACTAATAGACCTAATATCTTTAAATTTGATTAGTTGTTATAGATAAATAGTAATAGCAACCACGATTACAAAAATCTATGTATTTTTATAAAAACATATTATATGCAAATTCAAGTTAATAATTGTCTTTGATTTGATTCATTATTTGTATGACTGTTAACGTAATATCTTAATTTTTACAGGAGACTGTCTCCCGTATTGTGTATATTCGCTCTTTGTATGTTCATGTTTGTTTTTCACCCTTGTTTAACTATATATTATTATTAATACCTCACGCATTCATATGACCTGAGAGTATATAATAAAAGTTGGAAAAAAAGGTGGAAGTTTTTTTATAATTAGCAAAAAAATAAATCTGACCATTGATTTTCAGAAATGATAGTAAGAAAGAATATAGAATGTAATTAAAATGTAACTGAAGTGCAATTAATAATTACACACTTTTTTCGTGATTTTATAAATTATTGTTAATTGGACCTTTGTTATTAAATTGCAATTAATTACAGTTACAAATTCAGTTACCCCAAGTCTTACTATATTCCATTCAAATATAAAGTTGAACTTTTATCAGGAATAGTCCTGTTAAATAAAGCATCTGGTTTGTCATCAAAACCGAATAACTGACAGTCTTCGGCGACATATATTCTGAGTCTTTCCATGTCCTCCAAAGACATGATTCTATAAGCCTGTACTAAAGCCTCATGACGTTGCAATTTGACTGCGGTCTTTATTAACGTTTTATATGCAGAGCATCGCGTATCGCATTCAACACATTCTCTTGTGTTAATAAATCAGTTTCTGTTTGATGGAAAGGAAAATGGATATCTTTTGATAAAAATCACCGTAACTGTAAATCACACCAAAGTCTAAGTACAAAGTTATACAGTGGATAATCTAGTTAGCTTTTAATTTCATTCCAAGTACTGAAAAGCTTCTCGGCTAGTGCAGTAGCGGTATCTAAAGCAGTTTCCTGCTCAAAATCGTCGAACTGAAGCGTGAAATTGTCAAATTCCTCTTTCCATTTGTTAATGAGAAACTCGGCGTCTTGTTTGAAAGTTTCCAAGTTCCCAATAAAGTCATACGGTAAACCACAAGGGTCGCATTTCTCGTACATGGGTCTGAAATGTGCATCGATTGGTTGCCGTTCCTCACATTGTTTCAAAATATATTTAATGAACTCATTGAACGTTACATCATGTCCGAACTGCAAACTCTGTTTCGATGGATTTTTCCTGAACGTACGGACAATGTTAGTACCGTACGAATGCCAAATCTCTTAATTAACTTTTTACAATTTATGTTCTTATCCGGAAAACAGTCGTGAATACGGGTCTCTAACAAATATAAAAGACTGCACACCATTTAAGAAAGATTCCATTTGACCAGTCTTTAAGTTAGATTTTAATTTGTCAAAATGTTGCAGTTTCATATTTTCCAGTCGCAATTCAAATGGCGAAGCAACTTTGCCACCAGATTCAAGAACAGTCAAGGTCCTTTTCCAAAATGTCGATCCAACTTTTGGGATCCCACAAAAGAGAACTTTGTGCTTCTTTTCTACCCAAACAGTATCCTGAATATTGTTGGGATCCAGCTTTGTATATTGTGGTGTTCCAAAATCTGTACATGCCTTGTTTAATTGCAAACTTCTTTTAGAGGACGTTGTTTCTATCTGTAGCGTGTTCACCTTTGACTGAAATAAACATTTATTTTAATTTTTCAGCAATATTTAAGGGCTTACTTCACTCCTTCCCAGCACTTTCATCGATAAAAAGAAAATTACCAAAATCTCAATAACGGCATTTTGCCGTTTAACGAAACTTTGCACAAATGAGTGTTACTTATGTATCGTTATTTTGCATATTGGGAGGAGTGTGGTAAGCCCTTAAAAGGCGCCTGGTCACTTGTCAGGACGAAAAAATTAAGTGATTTCAAATCTCAAAATTTATCATTTAAACAGCAGAAGACATGCTTGTAATCAAAGTAAATTTTGTGTGAATATTCTTATACATTCTACGTAACAGTGAAAATATTAATCTGTTAAGGCTTTTCTTACGAAGCAATGTTGCTCACAAAAATGTAACAAAACCATGATTTGTTCAAAATTTCGGCGAAATTGGTCCCTGTTAGTTCCTTTACAGTTTGTCAACCAGTTCCGGTGGGTCTCATTTGCCGACTAGAACAGACTAGAGCCGACTAGAACCGACTTGAAGTTTATTTTAATAAATAAACATACTTAAATGGGTAAATATGAAGAATGCCATGCAAATAAATGTATATTAATTAAAAAAAATGTTCTTCATGACGAAATCGACATTGATCGTTGATCAAAACGTTCGCGTACCGACCAGAGAATTTACCGACGCTCACAAACCGACTAGAGATTGTGTGTATCTAGACCTATATTTAAAGAACAAATTCCGCTTAACCTGCTTTTTATATCTTAACATAATTTCTAAAATAATCATTTCTTATTAAAATGAAGGAGATTATTTATACTTTTTAAAATTTACCACCGACAAGAATCGTCAAAGTATGTGTGTACCGAGTAGAACTGACAGAATAGGTGTATGACAAAGTACCGACTACAGACTTACTGACGTAATTTTACCGACTAGAATAATGATTGATAATAAGTTTGTATTAAGAATATTTTATGTATTGTTTAAATCTATTTCGACTCCTACGCGAGTGTCATCAGGTGGTGGCCTATGCAGCAAGCTGCAAAGACAGATTTCCTCACTATAGTTTTTTTTATTAAAAAATAATTTAAATAAAAATTAAAAACTCATCCAGACTTACGGGCTTTTCAGGGCCGCGAATTTTTTTTAAATAAGATCATCTACTTATCCAAAACAAGTTAAACATTTAATTCTTGTGCCAATATTAGCCTTTGATAGTACGGGAAATGAATATCATTCTATTGTCTCTTACATCTGTGCCTACAGTTTTATGGGTCGGGAGTTCAAATTTGGTATTTCCGAGTTATCTCTTACTTTTAGTCAAGTTTTAAAATAAGACATTCACTTCTATATTTTTATTGTAAATCCTAAAACATATTTTAAAAAATCGAATTGGAATTTGTTGTCTTCGTGCAAGATCATACTTTTCGGTCACACAAACTGTGACGTTTAAGCAACACTCGTTTATTTCGGCATTTAATTGTTAACAAACATTATAGTAGGGACGTTTCACTGAGCGCTGCCATTTTCTAGTGCTTGGTGCCAAAACATTGTACCGCGTGATTCCTACCCCTGGCCAGTTCTGGTGGATGTTTAGGCTATAGAACTAAACTTTAAAGAATACACAAATATCATCACGGAAAAAAGGTGAAGTTTTCATAACTGGCGACAATAAGGTCGGGACTTAATGTATTACTGTAAGAAAAAAAACTCAATGACCCAGTAAAGAGAAAAAAGTGTTCATTGAAGTTCACAGGGGTAGGAATCACCTTGTACAATATTTTGGTACCAAGCACTAGAAAATGGCAGCGCTCAGTGGAAATGGCGGCTATTAATTAAACGAGCCACATTTGAATGAATAGTTTACCTGTGACGTTTTAAGTGACTTAAAGCTGTAAAACACTAAGCCAGAGCATCTGTAAGGTGCGGCACGAGAATGCTTTTGTTCGTGCATGCTCATGAGCCTTTTTGTTTTTCAAGCTTTACCGCAATATTTGCATAACATCATCTGTAACGACACATGAAATCGGTTAGTGCTTGGTTCTGAAAATATGTCATGAGTGCTTGGTCCAAAATTTGAATGAAGCATGATTTCTCCAAAACGCCTACGCAGTCTTAGAAACCAAGCTGGTGGAACACCATCACGAATACGCGCAGTTTATATGAGTAGGTGTGCAAAAATACTGCGTATATTTATGTCGATTTTTTCACAAATATGAACAGTTCGGGCCTGGTCCATAATTTTCTGTAGCAACTTTTTCATCGATTCAAATTTTGTGACAAGCATTCCAGGCAAACTATAGTACTGTTCGGCATAAGTAAGGTATCAAAATGCGGGGAAAATTGGACGCTGGAAAATAAGCTATGTTGGAAAATGTATTTCTTTAATTTTCGAGACAAACATATAAAAAATACATACCGTTTCACTGGGCGTCGCCATTTTCTAGTGCTTGGTACCAAAACATTGTACCACGTGATTCCTACCCCTGAAAAGGTAATAGAACAATATCACATCAATTTACAACAATATAAGCTGATTTAATAGTATTTCATAAACAACACCTAATATGCAGCTAATAGAAATAATTCCACAAAATCAAAAACATAATAGCATATAGCAGGTATCTAATGTGAGCAGTCACTTTTTTAAAAACAAAATTGCTTATGTCCCTTTTGTAACTTCAGTTTGTTTGAATTTCCTGAAACTGAAAATGTTGGTGAATTTAAAAACAAAAGTGCCATTCATAGTTTTTTTTTATTTACCAAAGTAACAGAATAAATGAACATTTCATTCAAGGTAAGAAACACTGTTGAATATAATTCAGTTGTATTTTTATCCAGAATAGGTTTTGATGTATAATTAATGCAACCAACTGATAATTTGCAAAATCTAAAATTGTGCAAGTCTTTGAAATCGTCTACAATGTGAAGCATGGGCTGCAATGTTTCATGAAAAGGGTCTGAATTAAAACACTGCATTACTATTGAATCTCTTTCTGTGGGTTAGATTGTCACATTATATTTTTTAAACTAAAGTACATTGGACTGGTGTCAGTTTTCTAAATCCTGCTTTCCGGTAAGATGGCGAAGGTGAAAGCGTAATCACAGAGCGCTCGTCGAAATGTTGGAAAATAATTAGTTTCTAGGAATATTTACCGGATAATGGACAAGTAAATGATTGCTTAATAACTGCTCTTCATTTTGTGTCTGATAAATCTCTGTGAATCTGAGATTTGATTCATAAAATACTGTGAATTGGACATATCTCTTTGTTTGGTGTTGGCGCCAAAGATATTCGGTTCTAGTTACTCTTGCTTATTATAAGCTCGGGACTTGTCTCAAATATGTCGAATCGTGAATGTGATAAATCTAACTTTCAAACACCTGACAACAGTAGAGCCCATCAGATGGCACGCAAGGAGATCATGTAAATTCACCCCACCCACTGCGTCGAAAAGGATCGATCTCAGATTTGCCTACGAGTTGAAACAATGAATCTACGGTCCAAGTCCAAGGTAAAACGTATAGTCTTGGGGAGCTTGTTAAATCTGCAGTATGTTCACGAGAGGTTCTGGAATCTATCTCCAATGCTATTACACCCACCCTCACAAAAGCTTTTGAAGCGATCGTTCAGCCATTAAATAAGAAAGTGGAATTAAATACAGATGACATTTCAGATATGCATAAAACGGTTAAATCTCAAAATTCTATTATAAATGAACTTAAGAAAGAAAATAGGTATCTGAGAACTCGACTAGAAGAAGCTGAGGAGCGATTTGAAAACCTAGAAAAAAACATGGATAACCTTGAGCATTACGGTAGGCAGACTTCTTTACGTTTTCATCGGGTAAATCTGCCTACCAATACTAACACTAATCAAACCACTTCGTAACAAACCATTTCGGAACAAACCCAAGAAACCCCAGAAGTATCTGATTCTTAAAGATCAACACTGGAGCCTTCTCAGGCTAAGAATAAACTAAGCATTAAGAAAACATTAAACACGGACCAAATAGTTGTAGACCTATGCGAAAAGATGCAAATTGTACCTCCTATCACTGAACAAGACATATTTAGATCACACACTATAGGACCAGTAAAAGATGGAAAGGATCAAATCATCTTAAAATTCAAGGACTGGAAACTTAAAAACAAAGTCTTCAAGAAGAAGTCAAAACTTAAAGCACACAAGTCATCCAACTTCAATGTCTTTATCACTAAAGACCTGACCTGTTGCCATTATTTCCACTCCTGCCATAATTATTTCCACTCCTATTACCATTACTTCTACTCCTGTTACCATTATTTTCACTCCTGTTACCATTATTTCCACTCTAGTTACCATTAATTTCACTCCTGTTACCATTATTTTCACTCTAGTTACAATTATTTTAACTCCTGGTACCATTATTTACCATTATTTTACCATTATTTTCACTCTAGTTACCATTATTTTTACTCCTGGTACCATTATTAACCATTATTTTACCATTATTTACCATTATTTTACCATTATTTTCACCCTAGTTACCATTATTTTCACTCCTGGTACCATTATTTACCATTATTTTACCATTATTTACCATTATTTTACCATTAATTTTACTCTAGTTACCATTATTTTTACTCCTGGTACCATTATTTACCATTATTTTACCATTATATACCATTATTTTACCATTATTTACCATTATTTTACCATTATTTCCACTCCTTTTACCATTACTTCTACTCTTGTTACCATTATTTTCACTCCTGTTACCATCATTTCCACTCCAGTTACCATTATTTTCACTCCTGTTACCATTATTTTCACTCTAGTTACAATTATTTTCACTCATGGCACCATTATTTACCATTATTTTACCATTATTTACCATTATTTTACCATTATTTTCACTCTAGTTACCATTATTTTCACTCCTGGTACCATTATTTACCATTATTTGACCATTATTTACCATTATTTTACCACTATTTTTACTCTAGTTACCATTATTTTTACTCCTGGTACCATTATTTACCATTATTATACCATTTATTTAATATTATTTTACCATTATGTACCATGATTTTACCATTATTTACCATTATTTTACCATTATTTTCACTCTAGTTACCATTATTTTCACTCCTGGTACCATTATTTACCATTATTTTACCATTATTTTCACTCTAGTTACCATTATTTTCACTCCTGGTAGCATTATTTACCATTATTTTACCATTATTTTCACTCTAGTTACCATTATTTTCACTCCAGGTACCATTATTTACCATTATTTTACCATTATTTACCATAATTTTACCATTATTTTCACTCTAGTTACCATTATTTTCACTCCTAGTACCATTATTTACCATTATTTTACCATTATTTACCATTATTTTACCATTATTTTCACTCTAGTCACAATTATTTTCACTCCTGGTACCATTATTAACCATTATTTTCCCATTATTTACCATTATTTTACCATTATTTTCACTCTAGTTACCTTTATTTTCACTCCTGGTACCATTATTTACCATTATTTTACCATTATTTTCACTCAAGTTACCATTATTTTCACTCCTGGTAACATTATTTACCATTATTTTACCATTATTTACCATTATTTTACCATTATTTTCACTCTATTTATCATTATTTTCACTCCTGGTAACATTATTTACCAATATTTTACCATTATTTACCATTATTTTACCATTATTTTCACTCTAGTTACCATTATTTTCACTCCTGGTACCATTATTTACCATTATTTTACCATTATTTACCATTTTTTTACCATTATTTTCAATATAGTTACCATTATTTTCACTCCTGGTACCATTATTTACCATTATTTTACCATTATTTACCATTATTTTACCATAATTTTCAATCTAGTTACCATTATTTTCACTCCTGGTACCATTATTTACCATTATTTTACCATTATTTACCATTATTTTACCATAATTTACCATTATTTTACCATTATTTACCGTTATTTTACCATTATTTTCACTCTAGTTACCATTATTTTCACTCCTGGTACCATTACTGACCATTATTTTACTATTATTTACCATTATTTTACCATTATTTTCACTCTAGTTACCATTATTTTCACTCCTGGTACCATTATTTACCATTATTTTACCATTATTTACCATTATTTTACCATTATTTTCACTCTAGTTACCAATATTTTCACTCCTGGTACCAATATTTACCATTATTTTACCATTATTTACCATTTTTTACCATTATTTTCACTCTAGTTACCATTATTTTCACTCCTGGTACCATTATTTAGCAGTAGCCAAAACCAAAAGCGATTTCCGGAAGCCCATCATCAGTGCCACACGACCCAATCGTAATTTCGGGTTACTGCATTTAAATGGCGCTACCATCTGGGTTCGAAGTACGAGCACCAAAAACGTCTGTATAACGTTTTTGGACTCTGAAATTTTACGCTGTGCTTATTTTCACTCCTGGTAACATTATTTACCATTATTTTACCATTATTTACCATTATTTTACGATTATTTTCACTCTAGTTACCATTATTTTCACTCCTGGTACCATTATTTACCATTATTTTATCATTATTTACCATTATTTTACCATTATTTTCACTCTAGTTACCATTATTTTCACTCCTGGTACCATTATTTACCATTATTTTACCATTATTTACCATTATTTTACCATTATTTTCACTCTAGTTACCATTATTTTCACTCCTGGTACCATTATTAACCATTATTTTATCATTATTTTACCATTATTTTCACTCCTGGTACCATTATTTACCATTATTTTACCATTATTTTACCATTAGTTTAATTCTAGTTACCATTATTTTCACTCCTGGTACCATTATTTACCATTATTTTACCATTATTTACCATTATTTTACCATTATTTTCACTCTAGTTATCATTATTTTCCCTCCTGGTACCATTATTTACCATTATTTTACCATTATTTAACATTATTTTACCATTATTTTCATTCTAGTTACCATTATTTTCACTCCTGGTACCATTATTAACCATTATTTTACCATTATTTTCGCTCTAGTTACGATTATTTTCACTCCTGGTACCATTATTTACCATTATTGTACCATTATTTACCATTATTTTACCATTATTTTCAATCTAGTTACCATTTTTTCACTCCTGGTACCATTATTTACCATTATTTTACCATAAATTACCATTATTTTACCATTAGTTACCATTATTTTACCATTATTTACCATTATTTTACCATTATTTACCATTATTTTACCATTATTTTCACTCTAGTTACCATTATTTTCACTCCTGGTACCATTATTTACCATTATTTTACCATTATTTACCATTATTTTACAATTATTTTCACTCTAGTTACCATTATTTTCACTCCTGGTACAATTATTTAACAGTAGCCCAAACCAAAAGCGATTTTCGGTAGCCCATCATCAATGCCACACGAACCAATCGTAATTTCGGGTTACTGCATTTAAATGGCGCTACCATCTGGGTTTGAAGTACGAGCACCAAAAACATCTGTATAACGTTTTCGGATTCTGAAATTTTACGCTGTGCTTTTTCAGTGGTTTTAAACCCGCCCTGGCGCTCGCCGACGGTCTAGAGCTCTGAAATTTCGCCCATAAGCTCGCCTTAGAGACCTCTAAACGCCGTGCAAATTTCAAAGAGATTGGATTATCCCAACGGTGCTATATATAGAGAAAACTGCCGAAAAAAACACGCATTTTTTGCAGTGTATTTGCACTGTAAAATGGCCATTGAAAACCGACGGCTTCAAGCTCCATATAAATGCAGTAACCCAAACCAAAAGCGGTTTCCGGTAGCCCATCATCAGTGCCACACGACCCAATCGTAATTTCGGGTTACTGCATTTAAATGGCGCTACCATCTGGGTTCGAAGTACGACCACCGAAAACGTCTGTATAACGTTTTCGACTCTGAAATTTTACGCTGTGCTTATTTTTACTCCTGGTAACATTATTTACCATTATTTTACCATTATTTACCATTATTTGACCATTATTTTCACTCTCGTTACCATTATTTTCACTCCTGGTACCATTATTTACCATTATTTTACCATTATTTACCATTATTTTACCATGTTTTCACTCTAGTTACCATTATTTTCACTCCTGGTACCATTATTTACCATTATTTTACCATTATTTACCATTATTTTACCATTATTTTCACTTTAGTTACCATTATTTTCACTCCTGGTACCATTATTTACCATTATTTTACCATTATTTACCATTATTTACCATTATTTTACCATTATTTTCACTCCTGGTACCATTGTTTACCATTATTTTACCATTATTTACCATTATTTTACCATTATTTTCATTCTAGTTACTATTATTTTCACTCCTGGTACCATTATATAACATTATTTTACCATTATTTACCATTATTTTACCATTATTTTCACTCTAGTTATCATTATTTTCCCTCCTGGTACCATTATTTACCATTATTTTACCATAATGATTTACCATTATTTTACCATTATTTTCACTCTAGTTACCATTATTTTCCCTCCTGGTACCATTATTTACCATTATTTTACCATTATTTACCATTATTTTACCAATTTTTTTCGCTCTAGTAACCATTATTTTCACTCCTGGTACCATTATTTACCATTATTTTACCATAACTTACCATTATTTTACCATTTTTTTCAATCTAGTTACCATTATTTTCACTCCTGGTACCATTATTTACAATTATTTTACCTTAATTTACCATTATTTTACCATTACTTACCATTATTTTACTAGTTACTATTATTTTCACTCCTGGTACATTATATAACATTATTTTACCATTATTTACCATTATTTTACCATTATTTTCACTCTAGTTACCATTATTTTCACTCCTGGTACCATTATTTACCATTATTTTTACCATTATTTACCATTATTTCACCATTATTTTCACTCTAGTTACCATCATTTTCACTCCTGGTACCATTGTTTAACAGTAGCCCAAACCAAAAGCGATTTTCGGTAGCCCATCATCAGTGCCACACGAACCAATCGTAATTTTGGGTTACTGCATTTAAATGGCGCTACCATCTGGGTTTGAAGTACGAGCACCAAAAACGTCTGTATAACGTTTTCGGATTCTGAAATTTTACGCTGTGCTTTTTTAGTGGTTTTAAACCCGCCCTGGCGCTCGCCGACGGTATAGAGCTCTGAAATTTCGCCCATAAGCTTGCCTCAGAGACCTCTAAACGCCGTGCAAATTTCAAAGAGATTAGATTATTCCAATGGTGCTATATCTAGAGGATACAACATGAGTGATCATTTTATACTGAAATTATTAAACGAGTCGTCTAAATCGATATAAAACGAGGCTTTTGCCGAGTTTTATATCGATTTAGATGACGAGTTTAATAATTTCAGTTTAAAATGATCACGAATGATGTATTCTATTTATCACATACCCTGAAAAAACAAGCTAAATCCATGAAATGTCCCTTTCCATCGCCTAGTAGAGCGAACTTAAAACGTGTGTAATTCGGTCGTATCGGGTGATACATAAGCTAGTCCCAAAAGAATTTATCCTACCGTTTTCCCATTTGCCAAAATAAGTTAAAATAAATAAATAAAATTAACTGCGCTAGAGTCTAGATAAAAGAATCTATCATTTATAGGCTTCTGAAGTTGTGTTTAATTAAATAAATCGATCAAGTGTATGACGTCATTTGTGTAAACTTTCATAGCGGAATATGACAACATTGAAATATTGCTGGATATAAACTGGAAATTTGGATTGAAAATGTGTTTCTAGTGTTTTTATTTTGTTTCGTGGATGTTGTAAGATCACACCGACGATGTTCTGAAAACGATGTCAGCGTCTGGGTCATTTTGTTTTCGATTTAAACGAAATGAAAATGGCTTTGTTGCTGTTGTTGAATTTCATCATAGACTTTCGGCGTATTGCCTATCTTACGGAGTAAAAAAGATGTCAGAAAGTTATATTTTCCGCGGATATTATCAAAATAATGATGCTTAAGATCCTTCCAGAAATTGATTGCTTGCCTGAAGTGGTCAGATGGCAAAGGTAAGTCATTTTCATAAATTTGTTTTGATCGCTGATAACGCGGATGAATAGTGATTCGGCAACGATATATAACTAGTTATATATCGAAAATATATAACGGGTGTTATTACACTCCCACACCGGAAGGTATGTGATAAATAGAGAAAACTGCCGAAAAAAACACGCATTTTTTTGCACTGTATTTGCACTGTAAAATGGCCATTGAAAACCGACGGCTTCAAGCTCCATATAAGTGCAGTAACCCAAACCAAAAGAGGTTGGTAGCCGGTAGCCCATCATCAGTGCCACACAACCCAATCGTAATTTCGGGTTACTGCATTTAAATGGCGCTACCATCTGGGTTCGAAGTACGAGCACCAAAAACGTCTGTATAACGTTTTCGTACTCTGAAATTTTACGCTGTGCTTTTTTTAGTGGTTTTACAAATGCCCTGGCGCTCGCCGCCGTCTAGAGCTCTGAAATTTCGCCCATAAGCTTGCCTCAGTGACTTCTAAACGCCGTGCAAATTTCAAAGAGATTGAATTATTCCAACGGTGCTTGATATAGGGAAAACTGCCGAATAAACACGCATTTTTGCAGTGTATTTGCACTGTAAAATGGCCATTGAAAACCGACAGCTTCAAACTCCATTTAAATGCAGTAACCCAAACCAAAAGCGGTTTCCGGTAGCCCATCATCAGTGCCACACGACCCAATCGTAATTTCGGGTTACTGCATTTAAATGGCGCTACCATCTGGGTTCGAAGTACGAGCACCAAAAACGTCTGTATAACGTTTTCTGACTATGAAATTTTACGCTGTGCTTTTTGTAGTGGTTTTACACCCGCCCTGGCGCTCGCCGACGGTCTAGAGCTCTGAAATTTCGCCCATAAGCCCGCCTCGGAGACCTCTAAACGTCGTGCAAATTTCAAAGATATTGGATTATTCCAACGGTGCTTTATATAGGGAAAACTGCCGAAAAACACGCATTTTTTTGCACTGTCTTTGCACTGTAAAATGGCCATTGAAATGCGACGGCTTCAAGCTCCATTTAAATGCAGTAACCCAAACCAAAAGCGGTTTCCGGTAGCCCATCATCAGTGCCACACGACCCAATCGTAATTTCGGGTTACTGCATTTAAATGGCGCTACCATCTGGGTTCGAAGTACGGGCACCAAAAACGTCTGTATAACGTTTTCGGACTCGGAAATTTTACGCTGTGCTTTTTTTTAGTGGTTTTACACCGGCAATGGCGCTCGCCGACGGTCTAGAGCTCTGAAATTTCGCCCATAAGCTTGCCTTAGAGACCTCTAAACGCCTTGGAAATTTCAAAGAGATTGGATTATTCCAACGGTGCTTGATATAGGGAAAACTGCCGAAAAAAACACGCATTTTTGCACTGTATTTGCACTGTAAAATGGCCATTGAAAACCGACGGCTTCAAGCTCCATTTAAATGCAGTAACCCAAACCAAAAGCGGTTTCCGGTAGCCCATCATTAGTGCCACACGACCCAATCGTTATTTCGGGTTACTGCATTTAAATGGCGCTACCATCTGGGTTCGAAGTACGAGCGCCATAAACGTCTGTATAACGTTTTCGGACTCAGAGACCTCTAAACGCCGTGCAAATTTAAATGGAGCTTGAAGCCGTCGCTTTTCAATGGCCATTTTACAGTGCAAATACAGTGCAAAAAATGCGTGTTTTTTTTGGCATTTTTCTCTATATATAGCACCGTTGGAATAATCCAATCTCTTTGAAATTTGCACGGCGTTTAGAGGTCTCTGAGGCAAGCTTATGGGCGAAATTTCAGAGCTCTATACCGTCGGCGAGCGCCAGGGCGGGTTTAAAACCACTAAAAAAGCACAGCGTAAAATTTCATAATCCGAAAACGTTATACAGACGTTTTTGGTGTTCGTACCTCGAACCCAGATGGTAGCGCCATTTAAACGCAGTAACCCGAAATTACGATTGGGTCGTGTGGCACTGATGATGGGCTACCGGAAACCGCTTTTGGTTTGGGTTATTGCATTTAAATTGAGTTTGAAGCCGTCGCTTTTCAATGGCCATTTACAGTGCAAATACAGTGCAAAAAATGCGTGTTTTTCGGCAGTTTTCCCTATATAAAGTACCGTTGGAATAATCCAATCTCTTTGAAATTTGCACGGCGTTTAGAGGTCTCAGAGGTGAGCTTATGGTCGAAATTTCAGAGCTCTAGACCGTCGGCGAGCGCTAGGGCGGGTGTAAAACCACTAAAAAAAACACAGCGTAAAATTTCATAGTCCGAAAACGTTATACAGACGTTTTTGGTGCTCGTACTTCGAACCCAGATGGTAGCGCCATTTAAATGCAGTAACCCGAAAACACGGTTGGGTCGTGTGGCACTGATGATGGGCTACCGGAAACCGCTTTTGGTTTGGGTTACTGCATTTAAATGGAGCTTGAAGCCGTCGGTATTCAATGGCCATTTTACAGTGCAAAGACAAAATGCCTGTTTTTTCGGCAGTTTTCCCTATATAAAGTACCATTGGAATAATCCAATCTCTTTGAAATTTGCACGGCGTTTAGAGGTCTCAGAGGTGAGCTTATGGGCGAAATTTCAGAGCTCTAGACCGTCGGCGAGCGCTAGGGCGGGTGTAAAACCACTAAAAAAACACAGCGTAAAATTTCAAAGTCCGAAAACGTTATACAGACGTTTTTGGTGCTCGTACTTCGAACCCAGATGGTAGCGCCATTTAAATGCAGTAACCCGAAAACACGGTTGGGTCGTGTGGCACTGATGATGGGCTACCGGAAACCGCTTTTGGTTTGGGTGACTGCATTTAAATGGAGCTTGAAGCCGTCGGTTTTCAATGGCCATTTTACAGTGCAAAGACAGTGCAAAAAATGCCTGTTTTTTCGGCAGTTTTCCCTATATAAAGTACCGTTGGAATAATCCAATCTCTTTGAAATTTGCACGGCGTTTAGAGGTCTCCGAGGTGAGCTTATGGGCGAAATTTCAGAGCTCTAGACCGTCGGCGAGCGCTAGGGCGGGTGTAAAACCACTAAAAAAAACACAGCGTAAAATTTCAAAGTCCGAAAACGTTATACAGACGTTTTTGGTGCTCGTACTTCGAACCCAGATGGTAGCGCCATTTAAATGCAGTAACCCGAAAACACGGTTGGGTCGTGTGGCACTGATGATGGGCTACCGGAAACCGCTTTTGGTTTGGGTGACTGCATTTAAATGGAGCTTGAAGCCGTCGGTTTTCAATGGCCATTTTACAGTGCAAAGACAGTGCAAAAAATGCCTGTTTTTTCGGCAGTTTTCCCTATATAAAGTACCGTTGGAATAATCCAATCTCTTTGAAATTTGCACGGCGTTTAGAGGTCTCCGAGGTGAGCTTATGGGCGAAATTTCAGAGCTCTAGACCGTCGGCGAGCGCTAGGGCGGGTGTAAAACCACTAAAAAAAACACAGCGTAAAATTTCAAAGTCCGAAAACGTTATACAGACGTTTTTGGTGCTCGTACTTCGAACCCAGATGGTAGCGCCATTTAAATGCAGTAACCCGAAAACACGGTTGGGTCGTGTGGCACTGATGATGGGCTACCGGAAACCGCTTTTGGTTTGGGTGACTGCATTTAAATGGAGCTTGAAGCCGTCGGTTTTCAATGGCCATTTTACAGTGCAAAGACAGTGCAAAAAATGCCTGTTTTTTCGGCAGTTTTCCCTATATAAAGTACCGTTGGAATAATCCAATCTCTTTGAAATTTGCACGGCGTTTAGAGGTCTCCGAGGTGAGCTTATGGGCGAAATTTCAGAGCTCTAGACCGTCGGCGAGCGCTAGGGCGGGTGTAAAACCACTAAAAAAAACACAGCGTAAAATTTCAAAGTCCGAAAACGTTATACAGACGTTTTTGGTGCTCGTACTTCGAACCCAGATGGTAGCGCCATTTAAATGCAGTAACCCGAAAACACGGTTGGGTCGTGTGGCACTGATGATGGGCTACCGGAAACCGCTTTTGGTTTGGGTGACTGCATTTAAATGGAGCTTGAAGCCGTCGGTTTTCAATGGCCATTTTACAGTGCAAAGACAGTGCAAAAAATGCCTGTTTTTTCGGCAGTTTTCCCTATATAAAGTACCGTTGGAATAATCCAATCTCTTTGAAATTTGCACGGCGTTTAGAGGTCTCCGAGGTGAGCTTATGGGCGAAATTTCAGAGCTCTAGACCGTCGGCGAGCGCTAGGGCGGGTGTAAAACCACTAAAAAAAACACAGCGTAAAATTTCAAAGTCCGAAAACGTTATACAGACGTTTTTGGTGCTCGTACTTCGAACCCAGATGGTAGCGCCATTTAAATGCAGTAACCCGAAAACACGGTTGGGTCGTGTGGCACTGATGATGGGCTACCGGAAACCGCTTTTGGTTTGGGTGACTGCATTTAAATGGAGCTTGAAGCCGTCGGTTTTCAATGGCCATTTTACAGTGCAAAGACAGTGCAAAAAATGCCTGTTTTTTCGGCAGTTTTCCCTATATAAAGTACCGTTGGAATAATCCAATCTCTTTGAAATTTGCACGGCGTTTAGAGGTCTCCGAGGTGAGCTTATGGGCGAAATTTCAGAGCTCTAGACCGTCGGCGAGCGCTAGGGCGGGTGTAAAACCACTAAAAAAAACACAGCGTAAAATTTCAAAGTCCGAAAACGTTATACAGACGTTTTTGGTGCTCGTACTTCGAACCCAGATGGTAGCGCCATTTAAATGCAGTAACCCGAAAACACGGTTGGGTCGTGTGGCACTGATGATGGGCTACCGGAAACCGCTTTTGGTTTGGGTGACTGCATTTAAATGGAGCTTGAAGCCGTCGGTTTTCAATGGCCATTTTACAGTGCAAAGACAGTGCAAAAAATGCCTGTTTTTTCGGCAGTTTTCCCTATATAAAGTACCGTTGGAATAATCCAATCTCTTTGAAATTTGCACGGCGTTTAGAGGTCTCCGAGGTGAGCTTATGGGCGAAATTTCAGAGCTCTAGACCGTCGGCGAGCGCTAGGGCGGGTGTAAAACCACTAAAAAAAACACAGCGTAAAATTTCAAAGTCCGAAAACGTTATACAGACGTTTTTGGTGCTCGTACTTCGAACCCAGATGGTAGCGCCATTTAAATGCAGTAACCCGAAAACACGGTTGGGTCGTGTGGCACTGATGATGGGCTACCGGAAACCGCTTTTGGTTTGGGTTGACTGCATTTAAATGGAGCTTGAAGCCGTCGGTTTTCAATGGCCATTTTACAGTGCAAAGACAGTGCAAAAAATGCCTGTTTTTTCGGCAGTTTTCCCTATATAAAGTACCGTTGGAATAATCCAATCTCTTTGAAATTTGCACGGCGTTTAGAGGTCTCCGAGGTGAGCTTATGGGCGAAATTTCAGAGCTCTAGACCGTCGGCGAGCGCTAGGGCGGGTGTAAAACCACTAAAAAAAACACAGCGTAAAATTTCAAAGTCCGAAAACGTTATACAGACGTTTTTGGTGCTCGTACTTCGAACCCAGATGGTAGCGCCATTTAAATGCAGTAACCCGAAAACACGGTTGGGTCGTGTGGCACTGATGATGGGCTACCGGAAACCGCTTTTGGTTTGGGTGACTGCATTTAAATGGAGCTTGAAGCCGTCGGTTTTCAATGGCCATTTTACAGTGCAAAGACAGTGCAAAAAATGCCTGTTTTTTCGGCAGTTTTCCCTATATAAAGTACCGTTGGAATAATCCAATCTCTTTGAAATTTGCACGGCGTTTAGAGGTCTCCGAGGTGAGCTTATGGGCGAAATTTCAGAGCTCTAGACCGTCGGCGAGCGCTAGGGCGGGTGTAAAACCACTAAAAAAAACACAGCGTAAAATTTCAAAGTCCGAAAACGTTATACAGACGTTTTTGGTGCTCGTACTTCGAACCCAGATGGTAGCGCCATTTAAATGCAGTAACCCGAAAACACGGTTGGGTCGTGTGGCACTGATGATGGGCTACCGGAAACCGCTTTTGGTTTGGGTTGCTGCATTTAAATGGAGCTTGAAGCCGTCGGTTTTCAATGGCCATTTTACAGTGCAAAGACAGTGCAAAAAATGCCTGTTTTTTCGGCAGTTTTCCCTATATAAAGTACCGTTGGAATAATCCAATCTCTTTGAAATTTGCACGGCGTTTAGAGGTCTCCGAGGTGAGCTTATGGGCGAAATTTCAGAGCTCTAGACCGTCGGCGAGCGCTAGGGCGGGTGTAAAACCACTAAAAAAAACACAGCGTAAAATTTCAAAGTCCGAAAACGTTATACAGACGTTTTTGGTGCTCGTACTTCGAACCCAGATGGTAGCGCCATTTAAATGCAGTAACCCGAAAACACGGTTGGGTCGTGTGGCACTGATGATGGGCTACCGGAAACCGCTTTTGGTTTGGGTTGCTGCATTTAAATGGAGCTTGAAGCCGTCGGTTTTCAATGGCCATTTTACAGTGCAAAGACAGTGCAAAAAATGCCTGTTTTTTCGGCAGTTTTCCCTATATAAAGTACCGTTGGAATAATCCAATCTCTTTGAAATTTGCACGGCGTTTAGAGGTCTCCGAGGTGAGCTTATGGGCGAAATTTCAGAGCTCTAGACCGTCGGCGAGCGCTAGGGCGGGTGTAAAACCACTAAAAAAAACACAGCGTAAAATTTCAAAGTCCGAAAACGTTATACAGACGTTTTTGGTGCTCGTACTTCGAACCCAGATGGTAGCGCCATTTAAATGCAGTAACCCGAAAACACGGTTGGGTCGTGTGGCACTGATGATGGGCTACCGGAAACCGCTTTTGGTTTGGGTGACTGCATTTAAATGGAGCTTGAAGCCGTCGGTTTTCAATGGCCATTTTACAGTGCAAAGACAGTGCAAAAAATGCCTGTTTTTTCGGCAGTTTTCCCTATATAAAGTACCGTTGGAATAATCCAATCTCTTTGAAATTTGCACGGCGTTTAGAGGTCTCCGAGGTGAGCTTATGGGCGAAATTTCAGAGCTCTAGACCGTCGGCGAGCGCTAGGGCGGGTGTAAAACCACTAAAAAAAACACAGCGTAAAATTTCAAAGTCCGAAAACGTTATACAGACGTTTTTGGTGCTCGTACTTCGAACCCAGATGGTAGCGCCATTTAAATGCAGTAACCCGAAAACACGGTTGGGTCGTGTGGCACTGATGATGGGCTACCGGAAACCGCTTTTGGTTTGGGTTGCTGCATTTAAATGGAGCTTGAAGCCGTCGGTTTTCAATGGCCATTTTACAGTGCAAAGACAGTGCAAAAAATGCCTGTTTTTTCGGCAGTTTTCCCTATATAAAGTACCGTTGGAATAATCCAATCTCTTTGAAATTTGCACGGCGTTTAGAGGTCTCCGAGGTGAGCTTATGGGCGAAATTTCAGAGCTCTAGACCGTCGGCGAGCGCTAGGGCGGGTGTAAAACCACTAAAAAAAACACAGCGTAAAATTTCAAAGTCCGAAAACGTTATACAGACGTTTTTGGTGCTCGTACTTCGAACCCAGATGGTAGCGCCATTTAAATGCAGTAACCCGAAAACACGGTTGGGTCGTGTGGCACTGATGATGGGCTACCGGAAACCGCTTTTGGTTTGGGTGACTGCATTTAAATGGAGCTTGAAGCCGTCGGTTTTCAATGGCCATTTTACAGTGCAAAGACAGTGCAAAAAATGCCTGTTTTTTCGGCAGTTTTCCCTATATAAAGTACCGTTGGAATAATCCAATCTCTTTGAAATTTGCACGGCGTTTAGAGGTCTCCGAGGTGAGCTTATGGGCGAAATTTCAGAGCTCTAGACCGTCGGCGAGCGCTAGGGCGGGTGTAAAACCACTAAAAAAAACACAGCGTAAAATTTCAAAGTCCGAAAACGTTATACAGACGTTTTTGGTGCTCGTACTTCGAACCCAGATGGTAGCGCCATTTAAATGCAGTAACCCGAAAACACGGTTGGGTCGTGTGGCACTGATGATGGGCTACCGGAAACCGCTTTTGGTTTGGGTTGCTGCATTTAAATGGAGCTTGAAGCCGTCGGTTTTCAATGGCCATTTTACAGTGCAAAGACAGTGCAAAAAATGCCTGTTTTTTCGGCAGTTTTCCCTATATAAAGTACCGTTGGAATAATCCAATCTCTTTGAAATTTGCACGGCGTTTAGAGGTCTCCGAGGTGAGCTTATGGGCGAAATTTCAGAGCTCTAGACCGTCGGCGAGCGCTAGGGCGGGTGTAAAACCACTAAAAAAAACACAGCGTAAAATTTCAAAGTCCGAAAACGTTATACAGACGTTTTTGGTGCTCGTACTTCGAACCCAGATGGTAGCGCCATTTAAATGCAGTAACCCGAAAACACGGTTGGGTCGTGTGGCACTGATGATGGGCTACCGGAAACCGCTTTTGGTTTGGGTTGCTGCATTTAAATGGAGCTTGAAGCCGTCGGTTTTCAATGGCCATTTTACAGTGCAAAGACAGTGCAAAAAATGCCTGTTTTTTCGGCAGTTTTCCCTATATAAAGTACCGTTGGAATAATCCAATCTCTTTGAAATTTGCACGGCGTTTAGAGGTCTCCGAGGTGAGCTTATGGGCGAAATTTCAGAGCTCTAGACCGTCGGCGAGCGCTAGGGCGGGTGTAAAACCACTAAAAAAAACACAGCGTAAAATTTCAAAGTCCGAAAACGTTATACAGACGTTTTTGGTGCTCGTACTTCGAACCCAGATGGTAGCGCCATTTAAATGCAGTAACCCGAAAACACGGTTGGGTCGTGTGGCACTGATGATGGGCTACCGGAAACCGCTTTTGGTTTGGGTTGCTGCATTTAAATGGAGCTTGAAGCCGTCGGTTTTCAATGGCCATTTTACAGTGCAAAGACAGTGCAAAAAATGCCTGTTTTTTCGGCAGTTTTCCCTATATAAAGTACCGTTGGAATAATCCAATCTCTTTGAAATTTGCACGGCGTTTAGAGGTCTCCGAGGTGAGCTTATGGGCGAAATTTCAGAGCTCTAGACCGTCGGCGAGCGCTAGGGCGGGTGTAAAACCACTAAAAAAAACACAGCGTAAAATTTCAAAGTCCGAAAACGTTATACAGACGTTTTTGGTGCTCGTACTTCGAACCCAGATGGTAGCGCCATTTAAATGCAGTAACCCGAAAACACGGTTGGGTCGTGTGGCACTGATGATGGGCTACCGGAAACCGCTTTTGGTTTGGGTTGCTGCATTTAAATGGAGCTTGAAGCCGTCGGTTTTCAATGGCCATTTTACAGTGCAAAGACAGTGCAAAAAATGCCTGTTTTTTCGGCAGTTTTCCCTATATAAAGTACCGTTGGAATAATCCAATCTCTTTGAAATTTGCACGGCGTTTAGAGGTCTCCGAGGTGAGCTTATGGGCGAAATTTCAGAGCTCTAGACCGTCGGCGAGCGCTAGGGCGGGTGTAAAACCACTAAAAAAAACACAGCGTAAAATTTCAAAGTCCGAAAACGTTATACAGACGTTTTTGGTGCTCGTACTTCGAACCCAGATGGTAGCGCCATTTAAATGCAGTAACCCGAAAACACGGTTGGGTCGTGTGGCACTGATGATGGGCTACCGGAAACCGCTTTTGGTTTGGGTTGCTGCATTTAAATGGAGCTTGAAGCCGTCGGTTTTCAATGGCCATTTTACAGTGCAAAGACAGTGCAAAAAATGCCTGTTTTTTCGGCAGTTTTCCCTATATAAAGTACCGTTGGAATAATCCAATCTCTTTGAAATTTGCACGGCGTTTAGAGGTCTCCGAGGTGAGCTTATGGGCGAAATTTCAGAGCTCTAGACCGTCGGCGAGCGCTAGGGCGGGTGTAAAACCACTAAAAAAAACACAGCGTAAAATTTCAAAGTCCGAAAACGTTATACAGACGTTTTTGGTGCTCGTACTTCGAACCCAGATGGTAGCGCCATTTAAATGCAGTAACCCGAAAACACGGTTGGGTCGTGTGGCACTGATGATGGGCTACCGGAAACCGCTTTTGGTTTGGGTTGCTGCATTTAAATGGAGCTTGAAGCCGTCGGTTTTCAATGGCCATTTTACAGTGCAAAGACAGTGCAAAAAATGCCTGTTTTTTCGGCAGTTTTCCCTATATAAAGTACCGTTGGAATAATCCAATCTCTTTGAAATTTGCACGGCGTTTAGAGGTCTCCGAGGTGAGCTTATGGGCGAAATTTCAGAGCTCTAGACCGTCGGCGAGCGCTAGGGCGGGTGTAAAACCACTAAAAAAAACACAGCGTAAAATTTCAAAGTCCGAAAACGTTATACAGACGTTTTTGGTGCTCGTACTTCGAACCCAGATGGTAGCGCCATTTAAATGCAGTAACCCGAAAACACGGTTGGGTCGTGTGGCACTGATGATGGGCTACCGGAAACCGCTTTTGGTTTGGGTTGCTGCATTTAAATGGAGCTTGAAGCCGTCGGTTTTCAATGGCCATTTTACAGTGCAAAGACAGTGCAAAAAATGCCTGTTTTTTCGGCAGTTTTCCCTATATAAAGTACCGTTGGAATAATCCAATCTCTTTGAAATTTGCACGGCGTTTAGAGGTCTCCGAGGTGAGCTTATGGGCGAAATTTCAGAGCTCTAGACCGTCGGCGAGCGCTAGGGCGGGTGTAAAACCACTAAAAAAACACAGCGTAAAATTTCAAAGTCCGAAAACGTTATACAGACGTTTTTGGTGCTCGTACTTCGAACCCAGATGGTAGCGCCATTTAAATGCAGTAACCCGAAAACACGGTTGGGTCGTGTGGCACTGATGATGGGCTACCGGAAACCGCTTTTGGTTTGGGTTGCTGCATTTAAATGGAGCTTGAAGCCGTCGGTTTTCAATGGCCATTTTACAGTGCAAAGACAGTGCAAAAAATGCCTGTTTTTTCGGCAGTTTTCCCTATATAAAGTACCGTTGGAATAATCCAATCTCTTTGAAATTTGCACGGCGTTTAGAGGTCTCCGAGGTGAGCTTATGGGCGAAATTTCAGAGCTCTAGACCGTCGGCGAGCGCTAGGGCGGGTGTAAAACCACTAAAAAAAACACAGCGTAAAATTTCAAAGTCCGAAAACGTTATACAGACGTTTTTGGTGCTCGTACTTCGAACCCAGATGGTAGCGCCATTTAAATGCAGTAACCCGAAAACACGGTTGGGTCGTGTGGCACTGATGATGGGCTACCGGAAACCGCTTTTGGTTTGGGTTGCTGCATTTAAATGGAGCTTGAAGCCGTCGGTTTTCAATGGCCATTTTACAGTGCAAAGACAGTGCAAAAAATGCCTGTTTTTTCGGCAGTTTTCCCTATATAAAGTACCGTTGGAATAATCCAATCTCTTTGAAATTTGCACGGCGTTTAGAGGTCTCCGAGGTGAGCTTATGGGCGAAATTTCAGAGCTCTAGACCGTCGGCGAGCGCTAGGGCGGGTGTAAAACCACTAAAAAAAACACAGCGTAAAATTTCAAAGTCCGAAAACGTTATACAGACGTTTTTGGTGCTCGTACTTCGAACCCAGATGGTAGCGCCATTTAAATGCAGTAACCCGAAAACACGGTTGGGTCGTGTGGCACTGATGATGGGCTACCGGAAACCGCTTTTGGTTTGGGTTGCTGCATTTAAATGGAGCTTGAAGCCGTCGGTTTTCAATGGCCATTTTACAGTGCAAAGACAGTGCAAAAAATGCCTGTTTTTTCGGCAGTTTTCCCTATATAAAGTACCGTTGGAATAATCCAATCTCTTTGAAATTTGCACGGCGTTTAGAGGTCTCCGAGGTGAGCTTATGGGCGAAATTTCAGAGCTCTAGACCGTCGGCGAGCGCTAGGGCGGGTGTAAAACCACTAAAAAAAACACAGCGTAAAATTTCAAAGTCCGAAAACGTTATACAGACGTTTTTGGTGCTCGTACTTCGAACCCAGATGGTAGCGCCATTTAAATGCAGTAACCCGAAAACACGGTTGGGTCGTGTGGCACTGATGATGGGCTACCGGAAACCGCTTTTGGTTTGGGTTGCTGCATTTAAATGGAGCTTGAAGCCGTCGGTTTTCAATGGCCATTTTACAGTGCAAAGACAGTGCAAAAAATGCCTGTTTTTTCGGCAGTTTTCCCTATATAAAGTACCGTTGGAATAATCCAATCTCTTTGAAATTTGCACGGCGTTTAGAGGTCTCCGAGGTGAGCTTATGGGCGAAATTTCAGAGCTCTAGACCGTCGGCGAGCGCTAGGGCGGGTGTAAAACCACTAAAAAAAACACAGCGTAAAATTTCAAAGTCCGAAAACGTTATACAGACGTTTTTGGTGCTCGTACTTCGAACCCAGATGGTAGCGCCATTTAAATGCAGTAACCCGAAAACACGGTTGGGTCGTGTGGCACTGATGATGGGCTACCGGAAACCGCTTTTGGTTTGGGTTGCTGCATTTAAATGGAGCTTGAAGCCGTCGGTTTTCAATGGCCATTTTACAGTGCAAAGACAGTGCAAAAAATGCCTGTTTTTTCGGCAGTTTTCCCTATATAAAGTACCGTTGGAATAATCCAATCTCTTTGAAATTTGCACGGCGTTTAGAGGTCTCCGAGGTGAGCTTATGGGCGAAATTTCAGAGCTCTAGACCGTCGGCGAGCGCTAGGGCGGGTGTAAAACCACTAAAAAAAACACAGCGTAAAATTTCAAAGTCCGAAAACGTTATACAGACGTTTTTGGTGCTCGTACTTCGAACCCAGATGGTAGCGCCATTTAAATGCAGTAACCCGAAAACACGGTTGGGTCGTGTGGCACTGATGATGGGCTACCGGAAACCGCTTTTGGTTTGGGTTGCTGCATTTAAATGGAGCTTGAAGCCGTCGGTTTTCAATGGCCATTTTACAGTGCAAAGACAGTGCAAAAAATGCCTGTTTTTTCGGCAGTTTTCCCTATATAAAGTACCGTTGGAATAATCCAATCTCTTTGAAATTTGCACGGCGTTTAGAGGTCTCCGAGGTGAGCTTATGGGCGAAATTTCAGAGCTCTAGACCGTCGGCGAGCGCTAGGGCGGGTGTAAAACCACTAAAAAAAACACAGCGTAAAATTTCAAAGTCCGAAAACGTTATACAGACGTTTTTGGTGCTCGTACTTCGAACCCAGATGGTAGCGCCATTTAAATGCAGTAACCCGAAAACACGGTTGGGTCGTGTGGCACTGATGATGGGCTACCGGAAACCGCTTTTGGTTTGGGTTGCTGCATTTAAATGGAGCTTGAAGCCGTCGGTTTTCAATGGCCATTTTACAGTGCAAAGACAGTGCAAAAAATGCCTGTTTTTTCGGCAGTTTTCCCTATATAAAGTACCGTTGGAATAATCCAATCTCTTTGAAATTTGCACGGCGTTTAGAGGTCTCCGAGGTGAGCTTATGGGCGAAATTTCAGAGCTCTAGACCGTCGGCGAGCGCTAGGGCGGGTGTAAAACCACTAAAAAAAACACAGCGTAAAATTTCAAAGTCCGAAAACGTTATACAGACGTTTTTGGTGCTCGTACTTCGAACCCAGATGGTAGCGCCATTTAAATGCAGTAACCCGAAAACACGGTTGGGTCGTGTGGCACTGATGATGGGCTACCGGAAACCGCTTTTGGTTTGGGTTGCTGCATTTAAATGGAGCTTGAAGCCGTCGGTTTTCAATGGCCATTTTACAGTGCAAAGACAGTGCAAAAAATGCCTGTTTTTTCGGCAGTTTTCCCTATATAAAGTACCGTTGGAATAATCCAATCTCTTTGAAATTTGCACGGCGTTTAGAGGTCTCCGAGGTGAGCTTATGGGCGAAATTTCAGAGCTCTAGACCGTCGGCGAGCGCTAGGGCGGGTGTAAAACCACTAAAAAAAACACAGCGTAAAATTTCAAAGTCCGAAAACGTTATACAGACGTTTTTGGTGCTCGTACTTCGAACCCAGATGGTAGCGCCATTTAAATGCAGTAACCCGAAAACACGGTTGGGTCGTGTGGCACTGATGATGGGCTACCGGAAACCGCTTTTGGTTTGGGTTGCTGCATTTAAATGGAGCTTGAAGCCGTCGGTTTTCAATGGCCATTTTACAGTGCAAAGACAGTGCAAAAAATGCCTGTTTTTTCGGCAGTTTTCCCTATATAAAGTACCGTTGGAATAATCCAATCTCTTTGAAATTTGCACGGCGTTTAGAGGTCTCCGAGGTGAGCTTATGGGCGAAATTTCAGAGCTCTAGACCGTCGGCGAGCGCTAGGGCGGGTGTAAAACCACTAAAAAAAACACAGCGTAAAATTTCAAAGTCCGAAAACGTTATACAGACGTTTTTGGTGCTCGTACTTCGAACCCAGATGGTAGCGCCATTTAAATGCAGTAACCCGAAAACACGGTTGGGTCGTGTGGCACTGATGATGGGCTACCGGAAACCGCTTTTGGTTTGGGTTGCTGCATTTAAATGGAGCTTGAAGCCGTCGGTTTTCAATGGCCATTTTACAGTGCAAAGACAGTGCAAAAAATGCCTGTTTTTTCGGCAGTTTTCCCTATATAAAGTACCGTTGGAATAATCCAATCTCTTTGAAATTTGCACGGCGTTTAGAGGTCTCCGAGGTGAGCTTATGGGCGAAATTTCAGAGCTCTAGACCGTCGGCGAGCGCTAGGGCGGGTGTAAAACCACTAAAAAAAACACAGCGTAAAATTTCAAAGTCCGAAAACGTTATACAGACGTTTTTGGTGCTCGTACTTCGAACCCAGATGGTAGCGCCATTTAAATGCAGTAACCCGAAAACACGGTTGGGTCGTGTGGCACTGATGATGGGCTACCGGAAACCGCTTTTGGTTTGGGTTGCTGCATTTAAATGGAGCTTGAAGCCGTCGGTTTTCAATGGCCATTTTACAGTGCAAAGACAGTGCAAAAAATGCCTGTTTTTTCGGCAGTTTTCCCTATATAAAGTACCGTTGGAATAATCCAATCTCTTTGAAATTTGCACGGCGTTTAGAGGTCTCCGAGGTGAGCTTATGGGCGAAATTTCAGAGCTCTAGACCGTCGGCGAGCGCTAGGGCGGGTGTAAAACCACTAAAAAAACACAGCGTAAAATTTCAAAGTCCGAAAACGTTATACAGACGTTTTTGGTGCTCGTACTTCGAACCCAGATGGTAGCGCCATTTAAATGCAGTAACCCGAAAACACGGTTGGGTCGTGTGGCACTGATGATGGGCTACCGGAAACCGCTTTTGGTTTGGGTTGCTGCATTTAAATGGAGCTTGAAGCCGTCGGTTTTCAATGGCCATTTTACAGTGCAAAGACAGTGCAAAAAATGCCTGTTTTTTCGGCAGTTTTCCCTATATAAAGTACCGTTGGAATAATCCAATCTCTTTGAAATTTGCACGGCGTTTAGAGGTCTCCGAGGTGAGCTTATGGGCGAAATTTCAGAGCTCTAGACCGTCGGCGAGCGCTAGGGCGGGTGTAAAACCACTAAAAAAAACACAGCGTAAAATTTCAAAGTCCGAAAACGTTATACAGACGTTTTTGGTGCTCGTACTTCGAACCCAGATGGTAGCGCCATTTAAATGCAGTAACCCGAAAACACGGTTGGGTCGTGTGGCACTGATGATGGGCTACCGGAAACCGCTTTTGGTTTGGGTTGCTGCATTTAAATGGAGCTTGAAGCCGTCGGTTTTCAATGGCCATTTTACAGTGCAAAGACAGTGCAAAAAATGCCTGTTTTTTCGGCAGTTTTCCCTATATAAAGTACCGTTGGAATAATCCAATCTCTTTGAAATTTGCACGGCGTTTAGAGGTCTCCGAGGTGAGCTTATGGGCGAAATTTCAGAGCTCTAGACCGTCGGCGAGCGCTAGGGCGGGTGTAAAACCACTAAAAAAAACACAGCGTAAAATTTCAAAGTCCGAAAACGTTATACAGACGTTTTTGGTGCTCGTACTTCGAACCCAGATGGTAGCGCCATTTAAATGCAGTAACCCGAAAACACGGTTGGGTCGTGTGGCACTGATGATGGGCTACCGGAAACCGCTTTTGGTTTGGGTTGCTGCATTTAAATGGAGCTTGAAGCCGTCGGTTTTCAATGGCCATTTTACAGTGCAAAGACAGTGCAAAAAATGCCTGTTTTTTCGGCAGTTTTCCCTATATAAAGTACCGTTGGAATAATCCAATCTCTTTGAAATTTGCACGGCGTTTAGAGGTCTCCGAGGTGAGCTTATGGGCGAAATTTCAGAGCTCTAGACCGTCGGCGAGCGCTAGGGCGGGTGTAAAACCACTAAAAAAACACAGCGTAAAATTTCAAAGTCCGAAAACGTTATACAGACGTTTTTGGTGCTCGTACTTCGAACCCAGATGGTAGCGCCATTTAAATGCAGTAACCCGAAAACACGGTTGGGTCGTGTGGCACTGATGATGGGCTACCGGAAACCGCTTTTGGTTTGGGTTGCTGCATTTAAATGGAGCTTGAAGCCGTCGGTTTTCAATGGCCATTTTACAGTGCAAAGACAGTGCAAAAAATGCCTGTTTTTTCGGCAGTTTTCCCTATATAAAGTACCGTTGGAATAATCCAATCTCTTTGAAATTTGCACGGCGTTTAGAGGTCTCCGAGGTGAGCTTATGGGCGAAATTTCAGAGCTCTAGACCGTCGGCGAGCGCTAGGGCGGGTGTAAAACCACTAAAAAAAACACAGCGTAAAATTTCAAAGTCCGAAAACGTTATACAGACGTTTTTGGTGCTCGTACTTCGAACCCAGATGGTAGCGCCATTTAAATGCAGTAACCCGAAAACACGGTTGGGTCGTGTGGCACTGATGATGGGCTACCGGAAACCGCTTTTGGTTTGGGTTGCTGCATTTAAATGGAGCTTGAAGCCGTCGGTTTTCAATGGCCATTTTACAGTGCAAAGACAGTGCAAAAAATGCCTGTTTTTTCGGCAGTTTTCCCTATATAAAGTACCGTTGGAATAATCCAATCTCTTTGAAATTTGCACGGCGTTTAGAGGTCTCCGAGGTGAGCTTATGGGCGAAATTTCAGAGCTCTAGACCGTCGGCGAGCGCTAGGGCGGGTGTAAAACCACTAAAAAAAACACAGCGTAAAATTTCAAAGTCCGAAAACGTTATACAGACGTTTTTGGTGCTCGTACTTCGAACCCAGATGGTAGCGCCATTTAAATGCAGTAACCCGAAAACACGGTTGGGTCGTGTGGCACTGATGATGGGCTACCGGAAACCGCTTTTGGTTTGGGTTGCTGCATTTAAATGGAGCTTGAAGCCGTCGGTTTTCAATGGCCATTTTACAGTGCAAAGACAGTGCAAAAAATGCCTGTTTTTTCGGCAGTTTTCCCTATATAAAGTACCGTTGGAATAATCCAATCTCTTTGAAATTTGCACGGCGTTTAGAGGTCTCCGAGGTGAGCTTATGGGCGAAATTTCAGAGCTCTAGACCGTCGGCGAGCGCTAGGGCGGGTGTAAAACCACTAAAAAAACACAGCGTAAAATTTCAAAGTCCGAAAACGTTATACAGACGTTTTTGGTGCTCGTACTTCGAACCCAGATGGTAGCGCCATTTAAATGCAGTAACCCGAAAACACGGTTGGGTCGTGTGGCACTGATGATGGGCTACCGGAAACCGCTTTTGGTTTGGGTTGCTGCATTTAAATGGAGCTTGAAGCCGTCGGTTTTCAATGGCCATTTTACAGTGCAAAGACAGTGCAAAAAATGCCTGTTTTTTCGGCAGTTTTCCCTATATAAAGTACCGTTGGAATAATCCAATCTCTTTGAAATTTGCACGGCGTTTAGAGGTCTCCGAGGTGAGCTTATGGGCGAAATTTCAGAGCTCTAGACCGTCGGCGAGCGCTAGGGCGGGTGTAAAACCACTAAAAAAAACACAGCGTAAAATTTCAAAGTCCGAAAACGTTATACAGACGTTTTTGGTGCTCGTACTTCGAACCCAGATGGTAGCGCCATTTAAATGCAGTAACCCGAAAACACGGTTGGGTCGTGTGGCACTGATGATGGGCTACCGGAAACCGCTTTTGGTTTGGGTTGCTGCATTTAAATGGAGCTTGAAGCCGTCGGTTTTCAATGGCCATTTTACAGTGCAAAGACAGTGCAAAAAATGCCTGTTTTTTCGGCAGTTTTCCCTATATAAAGTACCGTTGGAATAATCCAATCTCTTTGAAATTTGCACGGCGTTTAGAGGTCTCCGAGGTGAGCTTATGGGCGAAATTTCAGAGCTCTAGACCGTCGGCGAGCGCTAGGGCGGGTGTAAAACCACTAAAAAAAACACAGCGTAAAATTTCAAAGTCCGAAAACGTTATACAGACGTTTTTGGTGCTCGTACTTCGAACCCAGATGGTAGCGCCATTTAAATGCAGTAACCCGAAAACACGGTTGGGTCGTGTGGCACTGATGATGGGCTACCGGAAACCGCTTTTGGTTTGGGTTGCTGCATTTAAATGGAGCTTGAAGCCGTCGGTTTTCAATGGCCATTTTACAGTGCAAAGACAGTGCAAAAAATGCCTGTTTTTTCGGCAGTTTTCCCTATATAAAGTACCGTTGGAATAATCCAATCTCTTTGAAATTTGCACGGCGTTTAGAGGTCTCCGAGGTGAGCTTATGGGCGAAATTTCAGAGCTCTAGACCGTCGGCGAGCGCTAGGGCGGGTGTAAAACCACTAAAAAAAACACAGCGTAAAATTTCAAAGTCCGAAAACGTTATACAGACGTTTTTGGTGCTCGTACTTCGAACCCAGATGGTAGCGCCATTTAAATGCAGTAACCCGAAAACACGGTTGGGTCGTGTGGCACTGATGATGGGCTACCGGAAACCGCTTTTGGTTTGGGTTGCTGCATTTAAATGGAGCTTGAAGCCGTCGGTTTTCAATGGCCATTTTACAGTGCAAAGACAGTGCAAAAAATGCCTGTTTTTTCGGCAGTTTTCCCTATATAAAGTACCGTTGGAATAATCCAATCTCTTTGAAATTTGCACGGCGTTTAGAGGTCTCCGAGGTGAGCTTATGGGCGAAATTTCAGAGCTCTAGACCGTCGGCGAGCGCTAGGGCGGGTGTAAAACCACTAAAAAAAACACAGCGTAAAATTTCAAAGTCCGAAAACGTTATACAGACGTTTTTGGTGCTCGTACTTCGAACCCAGATGGTAGCGCCATTTAAATGCAGTAACCCGAAAACACGGTTGGGTCGTGTGGCACTGATGATGGGCTACCGGAAACCGCTTTTGGTTTGGGTTGCTGCATTTAAATGGAGCTTGAAGCCGTCGGTTTTCAATGGCCATTTTACAGTGCAAAGACAGTGCAAAAAATGCCTGTTTTTTCGGCAGTTTTCCCTATATAAAGTACCGTTGGAATAATCCAATCTCTTTGAAATTTGCACGGCGTTTAGAGGTCTCCGAGGTGAGCTTATGGGCGAAATTTCAGAGCTCTAGACCGTCGGCGAGCGCTAGGGCGGGTGTAAAACCACTAAAAAAAACACAGCGTAAAATTTCAAAGTCCGAAAACGTTATACAGACGTTTTTGGTGCTCGTACTTCGAACCCAGATGGTAGCGCCATTTAAATGCAGTAACCCGAAAACACGGTTGGGTCGTGTGGCACTGATGATGGGCTACCGGAAACCGCTTTTGGTTTGGGTTGCTGCATTTAAATGGAGCTTGAAGCCGTCGGTTTTCAATGGCCATTTTACAGTGCAAAGACAGTGCAAAAAATGCCTGTTTTTTCGGCAGTTTTCCCTATATAAAGTACCGTTGGAATAATCCAATCTCTTTGAAATTTGCACGGCGTTTAGAGGTCTCCGAGGTGAGCTTATGGGCGAAATTTCAGAGCTCTAGACCGTCGGCGAGCGCTAGGGCGGGTGTAAAACCACTAAAAAAAACACAGCGTAAAATTTCAAAGTCCGAAAACGTTATACAGACGTTTTTGGTGCTCGTACTTCGAACCCAGATGGTAGCGCCATTTAAATGCAGTAACCCGAAAACACGGTTGGGTCGTGTGGCACTGATGATGGGCTACCGGAAACCGCTTTTGGTTTGGGTTGCTGCATTTAAATGGAGCTTGAAGCCGTCGGTTTTCAATGGCCATTTTACAGTGCAAAGACAGTGCAAAAAATGCCTGTTTTTTCGGCAGTTTTCCCTATATAAAGTACCGTTGGAATAATCCAATCTCTTTGAAATTTGCACGGCGTTTAGAGGTCTCCGAGGTGAGCTTATGGGCGAAATTTCAGAGCTCTAGACCGTCGGCGAGCGCTAGGGCGGGTGTAAAACCACTAAAAAAACACAGCGTAAAATTTCAAAGTCCGAAAACGTTATACAGACGTTTTTGGTGCTCGTACTTCGAACCCAGATGGTAGCGCCATTTAAATGCAGTAACCCGAAAACACGGTTGGGTCGTGTGGCACTGATGATGGGCTACCGGAAACCGCTTTTGGTTTGGGTTGCTGCATTTAAATGGAGCTTGAAGCCGTCGGTTTTCAATGGCCATTTTACAGTGCAAAGACAGTGCAAAAAATGCCTGTTTTTTCGGCAGTTTTCCCTATATAAAGTACCGTTGGAATAATCCAATCTCTTTGAAATTTGCACGGCGTTTAGAGGTCTCCGAGGTGAGCTTATGGGCGAAATTTCAGAGCTCTAGACCGTCGGCGAGCGCTAGGGCGGGTGTAAAACCACTAAAAAAAACACAGCGTAAAATTTCAAAGTCCGAAAACGTTATACAGACGTTTTTGGTGCTCGTACTTCGAACCCAGATGGTAGCGCCATTTAAATGCAGTAACCCGAAAACACGGTTGGGTCGTGTGGCACTGATGATGGGCTACCGGAAACCGCTTTTGGTTTGGGTTGCTGCATTTAAATGGAGCTTGAAGCCGTCGGTTTTCAATGGCCATTTTACAGTGCAAAGACAGTGCAAAAAATGCCTGTTTTTTCGGCAGTTTTCCCTATATAAAGTACCGTTGGAATAATCCAATCTCTTTGAAATTTGCACGGCGTTTAGAGGTCTCCGAGGTGAGCTTATGGGCGAAATTTCAGAGCTCTAGACCGTCGGCGAGCGCTAGGGCGGGTGTAAAACCACTAAAAAAAACACAGCGTAAAATTTCAAAGTCCGAAAACGTTATACAGACGTTTTTGGTGCTCGTACTTCGAACCCAGATGGTAGCGCCATTTAAATGCAGTAACCCGAAAACACGGTTGGGTCGTGTGGCACTGATGATGGGCTACCGGAAACCGCTTTTGGTTTGGGTTGCTGCATTTAAATGGAGCTTGAAGCCGTCGGTTTTCAATGGCCATTTTACAGTGCAAAGACAGTGCAAAAAATGCCTGTTTTTTCGGCAGTTTTCCCTATATAAAGTACCGTTGGAATAATCCAATCTCTTTGAAATTTGCACGGCGTTTAGAGGTCTCCGAGGTGAGCTTATGGGCGAAATTTCAGAGCTCTAGACCGTCGGCGAGCGCTAGGGCGGGTGTAAAACCACTAAAAAAACACAGCGTAAAATTTCAAAGTCCGAAAACGTTATACAGACGTTTTTGGTGCTCGTACTTCGAACCCAGATGGTAGCGCCATTTAAATGCAGTAACCCGAAAACACGGTTGGGTCGTGTGGCACTGATGATGGGCTACCGGAAACCGCTTTTGGTTTGGGTTGCTGCATTTAAATGGAGCTTGAAGCCGTCGGTTTTCAATGGCCATTTTACAGTGCAAAGACAGTGCAAAAAATGCCTGTTTTTTCGGCAGTTTTCCCTATATAAAGTACCGTTGGAATAATCCAATCTCTTTGAAATTTGCACGGCGTTTAGAGGTCTCCGAGGTGAGCTTATGGGCGAAATTTCAGAGCTCTAGACCGTCGGCGAGCGCTAGGGCGGGTGTAAAACCACTAAAAAAAACACAGCGTAAAATTTCAAAGTCCGAAAACGTTATACAGACGTTTTTGGTGCTCGTACTTCGAACCCAGATGGTAGCGCCATTTAAATGCAGTAACCCGAAAACACGGTTGGGTCGTGTGGCACTGATGATGGGCTACCGGAAACCGCTTTTGGTTTGGGTTGCTGCATTTAAATGGAGCTTGAAGCCGTCGGTTTTCAATGGCCATTTTACAGTGCAAAGACAGTGCAAAAAATGCCTGTTTTTTCGGCAGTTTTCCCTATATAAAGTACCGTTGGAATAATCCAATCTCTTTGAAATTTGCACGGCGTTTAGAGGTCTCCGAGGTGAGCTTATGGGCGAAATTTCAGAGCTCTAGACCGTCGGCGAGCGCTAGGGCGGGTGTAAAACCACTAAAAAAAACACAGCGTAAAATTTCAAAGTCCGAAAACGTTATACAGACGTTTTTGGTGCTCGTACTTCGAACCCAGATGGTAGCGCCATTTAAATGCAGTAACCCGAAAACACGGTTGGGTCGTGTGGCACTGATGATGGGCTACCGGAAACCGCTTTTGGTTTGGGTTGCTGCATTTAAATGGAGCTTGAAGCCGTCGGTTTTCAATGGCCATTTTACAGTGCAAAGACAGTGCAAAAAATGCCTGTTTTTTCGGCAGTTTTCCCTATATAAAGTACCGTTGGAATAATCCAATCTCTTTGAAATTTGCACGGCGTTTAGAGGTCTCCGAGGTGAGCTTATGGGCGAAATTTCAGAGCTCTAGACCGTCGGCGAGCGCTAGGGCGGGTGTAAAACCACTAAAAAAAACACAGCGTAAAATTTCAAAGTCCGAAAACGTTATACAGACGTTTTTGGTGCTCGTACTTCGAACCCAGATGGTAGCGCCATTTAAATGCAGTAACCCGAAAACACGGTTGGGTCGTGTGGCACTGATGATGGGCTACCGGAAACCGCTTTTGGTTTGGGTTGCTGCATTTAAATGGAGCTTGAAGCCGTCGGTTTTCAATGGCCATTTTACAGTGCAAAGACAGTGCAAAAAATGCCTGTTTTTTCGGCAGTTTTCCCTATATAAAGTACCGTTGGAATAATCCAATCTCTTTGAAATTTGCACGGCGTTTAGAGGTCTCCGAGGTGAGCTTATGGGCGAAATTTCAGAGCTCTAGACCGTCGGCGAGCGCTAGGGCGGGTGTAAAACCACTAAAAAAAACACAGCGTAAAATTTCAAAGTCCGAAAACGTTATACAGACGTTTTTGGTGCTCGTACTTCGAACCCAGATGGTAGCGCCATTTAAATGCAGTAACCCGAAAACACGGTTGGGTCGTGTGGCACTGATGATGGGCTACCGGAAACCGCTTTTGGTTTGGGTTGCTGCATTTAAATGGAGCTTGAAGCCGTCGGTTTTCAATGGCCATTTTACAGTGCAAAGACAGTGCAAAAAATGCCTGTTTTTTCGGCAGTTTTCCCTATATAAAGTACCGTTGGAATAATCCAATCTCTTTGAAATTTGCACGGCGTTTAGAGGTCTCCGAGGTGAGCTTATGGGCGAAATTTCAGAGCTCTAGACCGTCGGCGAGCGCTAGGGCGGGTGTAAAACCACTAAAAAAAACACAGCGTAAAATTTCAAAGTCCGAAAACGTTATACAGACGTTTTTGGTGCTCGTACTTCGAACCCAGATGGTAGCGCCATTTAAATGCAGTAACCCGAAAACACGGTTGGGTCGTGTGGCACTGATGATGGGCTACCGGAAACCGCTTTTGGTTTGGGTTGCTGCATTTAAATGGAGCTTGAAGCCGTCGGTTTTCAATGGCCATTTTACAGTGCAAAGACAGTGCAAAAAATGCCTGTTTTTTCGGCAGTTTTCCCTATATAAAGTACCGTTGGAATAATCCAATCTCTTTGAAATTTGCACGGCGTTTAGAGGTCTCCGAGGTGAGCTTATGGGCGAAATTTCAGAGCTCTAGACCGTCGGCGAGCGCTAGGGCGGGTGTAAAACCACTAAAAAAAACACAGCGTAAAATTTCAAAGTCCGAAAACGTTATACAGACGTTTTTGGTGCTCGTACTTCGAACCCAGATGGTAGCGCCATTTAAATGCAGTAACCCGAAAACACGGTTGGGTCGTGTGGCACTGATGATGGGCTACCGGAAACCGCTTTTGGTTTGGGTTGCTGCATTTAAATGGAGCTTGAAGCCGTCGGTTTTCAATGGCCATTTTACAGTGCAAAGACAGTGCAAAAAATGCCTGTTTTTTCGGCAGTTTTCCCTATATAAAGTACCGTTGGAATAATCCAATCTCTTTGAAATTTGCACGGCGTTTAGAGGTCTCCGAGGTGAGCTTATGGGCGAAATTTCAGAGCTCTAGACCGTCGGCGAGCGCTAGGGCGGGTGTAAAACCACTAAAAAAAACACAGCGTAAAATTTCAAAGTCCGAAAACGTTATACAGACGTTTTTGGTGCTCGTACTTCGAACCCAGATGGTAGCGCCATTTAAATGCAGTAACCCGAAAACACGGTTGGGTCGTGTGGCACTGATGATGGGCTACCGGAAACCGCTTTTGGTTTGGGTTGCTGCATTTAAATGGAGCTTGAAGCCGTCGGTTTTCAATGGCCATTTTACAGTGCAAAGACAGTGCAAAAAATGCCTGTTTTTTCGGCAGTTTTCCCTATATAAAGTACCGTTGGAATAATCCAATCTCTTTGAAATTTGCACGGCGTTTAGAGGTCTCCGAGGTGAGCTTATGGGCGAAATTTCAGAGCTCTAGACCGTCGGCGAGCGCTAGGGCGGGTGTAAAACCACTAAAAAAAACACAGCGTAAAATTTCAAAGTCCGAAAACGTTATACAGACGTTTTTGGTGCTCGTACTTCGAACCCAGATGGTAGCGCCATTTAAATGCAGTAACCCGAAAACACGGTTGGGTCGTGTGGCACTGATGATGGGCTACCGGAAACCGCTTTTGGTTTGGGTTGCTGCATTTAAATGGAGCTTGAAGCCGTCGGTTTTCAATGGCCATTTTACAGTGCAAAGACAGTGCAAAAAATGCCTGTTTTTTCGGCAGTTTTCCCTATATAAAGTACCGTTGGAATAATCCAATCTCTTTGAAATTTGCACGGCGTTTAGAGGTCTCCGAGGTGAGCTTATGGGCGAAATTTCAGAGCTCTAGACCGTCGGCGAGCGCTAGGGCGGGTGTAAAACCACTAAAAAAAACACAGCGTAAAATTTCAAAGTCCGAAAACGTTATACAGACGTTTTTGGTGCTCGTACTTCGAACCCAGATGGTAGCGCCATTTAAATGCAGTAACCCGAAAACACGGTTGGGTCGTGTGGCACTGATGATGGGCTACCGGAAACCGCTTTTGGTTTGGGTTGCTGCATTTAAATGGAGCTTGAAGCCGTCGGTTTTCAATGGCCATTTTACAGTGCAAAGACAGTGCAAAAAATGCCTGTTTTTTCGGCAGTTTTCCCTATATAAAGTACCGTTGGAATAATCCAATCTCTTTGAAATTTGCACGGCGTTTAGAGGTCTCCGAGGTGAGCTTATGGGCGAAATTTCACAGCTCTAGACCGTCGGCGAGCGCTAGGGCGGGTGTAAAACCACTAAAAAAACACAGCGTAAAATTTCAAAGTCCGAAAACGTTATACAGACGTTTTTGGTGCTCGTACTTCGAACCCAGATGGTAGCGCCATTTAAATGCAGTAACCCGAAAACACGGTTGGGTCGTGTGGCACTGATGATGGGCTACCGGAAACCGCTTTTGGTTTGGGTTACTGCATTTAAATGGAGCTTGAAGCCGTCGGTTTTCAATGGCCATTTTACAGTGCAAAGACAGTGCAATAAAAATGCGTGTTACCATTATTTTACCATTATTTTCACTCTAGTTACCATTATTTTCACTCCTGGTACCATTATTTACCAATATTTTACCATTATTTACCATTATTTTACCATTGTTTTCACTCTAGTTACCATTATTTTCACTCCTGGTACCATTATTTACCAGTATTTTACCATTATTTACCATTATTTTACCATTATTTTCACTCTAGTTACCATTATTTTCACTCCTGGTACCATTTTTTACCAATATTTTACCATTATTTACCATTATTTTACCATTATTTTCACTCTAGTTACCATTAATTTCACTCCTGGTACCATTATTTACCATTATTTTACCATTATTTACCATTATTTTGCCATTATTTTCACTCTAGTTACCATTATTTTTAATCCTGGTACCATTATTCACCATTATTTTACCATTATTTACCATTATTTTCCATTATTTTCACTCTAGTTACCATTATTTTCACTCCTGGTACCATTATTTTACCATTATTTACCATTATTTTGCCATTATTTTCACTCTAGTTACCATTATTTTTAATCCTGGTACCATTATTCACCATTATTTTACCATTATTTACCATTATTTTACCATTATTTTCACTCTAGTTACCATTATTTTCAATCCCTGTACCATTATTCACCATTATTTTACCATTATTTACCATTATTTTACCATTATTTTCACTCTAGTTACCATTATTTTCACTCCTGGTACCATTATTTACCATTATTTTACCATTATTTACCATTATTTTACCATTATTTTCACTCTAGTTACCATTATTTTCACTCCTGGTACCATTATTCACCATTATTTTACCATTATTTACCATTATTTTACCATTATTTTCACACTAGTTATCATTTTTTTCACTCCTGGTACCATTATTTACCATTATTTTACCATTATTTACCATTATTTTGCCATTATTTTCACTCTAGTTACCATTATTTTTAATCCTTGTACCATTATTCACCATTATTTTACCATTATTTACCATTATTTTACCATTATTTTACCATTATTTTCACTCTAGTTACCATTATTTTCACTCCTGTTACCATTATTTACCATTATTTTACCATTATATACCATTATTTTACCATTATTTTCACTCTAGTTACCATTATTTTCACTCCTGGTAACATTATTTACCATTATTTTACCATTATTTACCATTATTTTACCATTATTTTCACTCTAGTTACCATTAATTTCACTCCTGGTACCATTATTTACCATTATTTTACCATTATTTACCATTTTCAGAAAAATAAGAAAAAACTTATAAGGAGTATAGCACTGGCTTGTTGTTTTTTTAATGGTGTCAAGTCACGAATATTATTCCATTCTATCAAATTATGCGAAAATAAACCGTAAAAATTATATTCTGTATATTATAGAATTGAATATAAACAACAACAATACAATACACATAATAATTGAATAACATAATTAAATATTTACACTTCAACTTCATTCTCTACGATGAAGTCTAATTCATCTAACGAATAATAAGTTCTGGTGGTAAACAGTGTGACGTTTTTTTAAAAGGCGTGGCTACAGTAGAGCCGTTCACAATTAACTGGACGTTGCACGATGTTTTGAAATATGGGGTTTTACTAAATCCAAAGAAATTGAGCGTATCCACTTGAAGTTCTGTAAACGATTGTTGCAAGTTAGGCAAAATAGCTGTAACGCATGTGTTTATGGCGAGTTAGGCAGATTCCCTCTATATATTAATCGTTATACTAGAATGTTAAAATATTGGTTAAAATTAGTTCTGGTAATAATATCATTCTGAAAACTGTGTATAATATGAATGTTGAATGTTGTCTAAAAGTGCATACAAATTGGATTTCCCATATTAAAAAATTGTTAGATGACTATGGATTTACATATGTTTTTAATAATCCTAATAGTGTAAAAGTAAGCTCTTTTATATGTAATTTTAAAATCAGACTTATAGATGCGTTTAAACAAGAATGGTTTGGCACGATAAACAATAGTTCTATGCTAGATATGTATAGAAGCTTTAAAACTGTATTTATTTATGAGCCATATTTAGATATATTACCTAGAAATTTACGTAAGAATCTAGTAAAACTAAGAATGTCAGTTTATCCTTTAAGAATACAAACAGGGCGTTATGCCAGCAACAATACACCTAGAAACGAAAGATACTGTTTGATTTGCAATAGCAACGACATTGAAGATGAGTTTCACTTTGTTTGTATTTGTCGCTGCTATATAAATATAAGAAGACAATACCTGAAACGTTATTTTTACATAAACCCATCTGTGTTTAAGTTTCATCAATTACTTGTATCTACAGATAAAAATGAGGTTGTTAAATTATGTAAATACATTCAAGAAGCCTTTGAAATTCGCAACACATTAGTATAATAACACATATTGTTAATAACTTAACCTTTCTGCCAATACGATTCTATAATACTTAAAATTGCAATTATAATTATAAATTATAAATTTAGAATAGAAGATACGATTCTGTATTAGTTATAGTTTCAATAACAATAATTTAATATAGACATGTTTGTTTTTATAAAAAATGTCATTTGTGTTTATATTGCGTGACATTGTTTACCACACCATGTATGTGTTGAGACGATGTACTTTTGTATAAGTCTGAATAAAATGTCTGTTCTGTTCTGTTCTGTTCTGTTCTGTCGTCTTTCACGCACGTTTTGCCACGAGCTTCTGCGAAAAGCGTGCCGTCATTAACTTTGTCGTCAACGTAGCTGTTCCAATAGCCATTCGAAAAAGCCGTAATATTACGAATTCATTCGGGCTTCACACACTTTAAACAACCCAAATGTTTTCCATACCCAAATGGAAACCATCAGCTATCGATTCAATCCTTAATTGAATATATACATAGAATATTTAAAAATACGCTTTTGACGGTGTATTTTCGCATATTTTGATAGAATGGAATACTATTCGTGACTTGACACCATTTTTACAAAAAGGGGGCGTATTAGTAAGTGTTGACATGGGGTGGGGGTTTGGGCCGGCTAGTGAAGCGCCAATGGTGTATAGTCGATTGTCAGAAACGAGCGAGGCTTTCCGTATCTAATCGTTAGTTTCCGGGGTCTGGTCATGACCCGAAAAGCAATAACCGAAAAGTAGTACGGAAGTCATCAGCATATATATTACAAAGTATAAAAAAAATCATGGTTGTAAAACTCATATTACTTAAACTTTTTCATATCTTACTCCTTCGTGTGGTAAACATTTTATAGTACGACAATTATAAAAAATAGAGTATGAATTTTAAGAACTACTTAGGGACGGTACGACCTGGAATCAATTTAATGACCTACTCTGGTTCCCTATTAACACTATATTCTAATCACCACTTTCGAGAACCAATAATATTTCGTTATCACTCCAAACACACAAGATGGCCGTTACGTAATTTAACCACGAGTTTTGGAAAGAAGGTAGATTTCGCAGTTTTTGTTCTTTTTTCCTCATGACTTGGATCACATTAAAACATGTAGTTCAGGGTGTCCCTAAACTGCTGACCAAACACTGCTGACCATGCTGACCAAAGACCAAAGTCTGCAGACCAAACATCCCTAATCTGCTGACCAGATTTTGCTGACCAATAGTAATTTGTGATGCATAAATTGATTGCTCTGACGCTGATGCCCCCTTTTTCCGTAAAAATTCTTTAACATCTTTTAATATATGATTCCAGCATAGAACAAGCGGTGAACATGGAAAACATTTTTTAAATGCATTTGTTATTGCTAACTCTCGATCAGTTATCATTGGTATTTTTTTATCTTTTAACCTAGGTACTTCCTCTTTTAATTTTTCAAATAAGGCTTCATGCAATTTTTGGAATTTCCTGTCATGTATCAAAAAAATTAAAGGACATATAGGTTCCCCTTCTAACATAATAAGTCTAAAACTTACTGTAGAAACATAAAAATCTCCTAACTGAAAGGTTGTATCATAATATAATGATAATGTATCATCTGTTTTAAGTTGCAAAAGTCTATCAAACTCTTCAAATAGTTCTTTTAGTCCTAATATGACATGCACATCTGGAAGAGACATAAATTCACAGATATAGCCTTCTAAATGAAAAAATAATAAATAAAGACTGTACAATTCATCATGGCTTATTTGTTTTGAAAGGCGTAAATTGTATTTAATATTTTCGACTTGTTTGTCATCCCTTAAATTACTGATACCTTCTTCATGTAAATTAGTGACCTTAATTTTTGAATTAATTTGTTCCTTTAAGTTATATGGAGTGTCTTTGTGTTCACTATTCTTAACAGTTTTTAATACTGATGGCTTAGTTCTTTGGAATTCTTTGGGTTTCTTTGAGTTTCCATGAGAGGATGGCCTAAAGATCTTTTCATTACCTGAATAAAAAATGAGAAGGGAGTTTTGTAATGCTTCATTGCCTTCGATATCAAACACATGTTTTTGAAATTCTTTGGAAATTTCAGTTGCGCCATCATTGTTGCCATTAATAATGTAAAAATATCGTTTTCTGATCACAATCTCTAAACCATTTATTAACACTGTTTTCTTTTTAGATCCAATCTGGCGCCACCGGTAACCGTCACATCTCCAATCTTCTTTTTTGTTTTGGTCTAAACCCGATGAGAAAACAAAATATTCACCTCCATTTGGTTTTGGGTCAAGAGGTAATGCACTTGTCACTTTTTCCTCATGCAGAGTTTTTAAAATGTTAGCTGCATCTTTAAAACCAAGATCTCGGTCATAAATACCATAACATCTTTCTTCACATATTCCACCACCTATGAGTTTCTTGTGAATGATTTTATTTGAAGTGACGGGATGCTTACGTGCTTTTAATAAGGGATTATTTATCCATTGTGTTATTGTGTCTAAATCCACCTCACAAAGTTCATTTGTCGCCCAAATAGATTTTCGTCTTATGTTCACCGATGGTGCTGACTTAAGTGAATTATTTCTCTTTTTCCTCTTTTCTCTCCTTCGTTTGGTCCCAACCTTGTCATCTGTCTGTTTCTCTATACGTTTAATGGGAACAGATTCAATGTCTAGTTCAGATTGAACCTTGGTGATCGTATCTTTCTGGATCGGAACCACAGGGACAGGTGGACATGTTGGGACAGGTGTTCTGGTGATGGTATCTTCCTGGATTGGCACCGCAGGGGCAGGTGGGCATGTTGGGACAGGTGTTCTGGTAATGGTTTCTTCCTGGATCGGAACCACAGGGACAGGTGGACATGTTGGGACAGGTGTTGTAGCACAATGTTGAATGCCCTTGTAAATGAGAAGACATTTTTCTATATTTTGAACAACAGTTTTGGTTCCAAGCACACTGAGATACAAACCATCTCTTGAAACCAAACCATTGTCCCAGAACTGATAATGGTTAATGTAACTAAGTCCAACAGTTCCTAAGGCCGCTCTCTTGATTCCACTGTTGACCTCTTCGATTGTCGTGTTGATTGAAGCAAGTTCATTGTCAGATAGTCGGTGACCACTGGTAAACTCATTCTGACACCTTGGGAGTATAGCTGATACCATGACATGACAGCTAAAATAAAAAAAAATACTTCATATTACCAAAAGTTTGTGGTTACAAAAGCTGACAATCATTGTTGGTCTAAAAAAGATTTCTAACATCATTACAGTACTCATAATGTGTTAGTTATCAACAAATATTTACCAAAAATAAAAAGATATTTGTGTCTACAGAAGCATTAATTTCTTTCACCTTTCCTACATAGATACACCTTTATTCCGTGGACGAACAATGAAGATCCAGATCAGCTGGCACATGTGTGCCACATGATCAGGATCAACACTGTTCGCTTTTCTATACAGTAGGCTTTCTCATTTGTAAAGTTACAGTTTATACACATTAACCCTTTCCTGTATAGACACACCTTTATTGCTAGGGCAAACAGTTTAGATCCACATCAGCTGGCACATCCGTGCAGTCTGATCAGGATCTAAACTGTTCGCTTCTTGATTCATAAGGTTATTTCTGACCAAAATGTGACCAGTACAGATCCTGATCAGACAGCACGGATGTGCCGGCTGATCTGTATCTACACTAGTTGCACACGCGTAAAAATGCATATATATATATATATATATATATATATATATATATATATATATATATATATATATATATATATATATATATCCAGGAATTTATTCATTTACTTTCTTTGACTTGAATTTATATATTTAGTATAAGTTACAAAATATTTAATGTTGTAATCAGCTGAAAGAGATTAATTTTCAAGCAAATTCTGTTTATTCCACTTTTAACTCCACCTCATTCTGGCAGCACGTCATTTTGATGCAACAATAAATTTGAAAAAAGGTATATGCCATGCAGGTACATTTAAATGGACAAAATTCTGTCTGCTGCATTTTAAATATAAAAAAACTGTTTGAAACTTGCACACAAATAAAAATAAAAGTTTAAACAATTACATAAAAATTTAAGATCTTTGAAAAAAACTATATGTACACAATATTCAACATCTGTGCCATCTGATCTGGATCTAAACTGGTCCCACATGCGTATATATGGAGAGACAGGGTTGGACGGGATTTCCCGGACGTGGGAATTCCCACTGGGATTTCCCGGTAATTCCCGTCCTGGGAAATACCCCAAATTTAGCAAAAATGGGAAATAGTGGGAAATACTAAATTTTATTGTTTAGAAAACATGAGTACAAAAGTGAATATCAGCAAAAACATTGCAAATATTTGGAAAATATAATAATACTTGCAATACATAACATACAGAGCACTGGCATTATGTCACTACATTATCTTTCATATATTAATACTATTTATTTGACTACTAGTTACCGGTAGTCTGAGGAACTCAATGCCCCAGGCATTTAAATATTGACCAGAAAGAGAAGTTATTTTATTATATATATATATCGGAATATAGTCCTTGTTAATTTTGCCTGATATGGCTCTTATCCCATGGGCAAACAGTGTAAATCTAGTTTAGCCAGCACATCCATGTTTTCTTATCAGGATATTCATTGTTCACTTTTAGATTCATTAGGTTATGTTTGACTAAGAAACCTTAGAAACATTTGTCATCTTAAATATTAACACACACAAGTGTACTCCAAACTGTGAGAGAAAAACCATTCCAAATGAAAATGCACATTAAATATATGTAATGGGATTGGTAATATTTATAAAATAAATTGGAATTAATCAACCTTAACTTTATGAATTTTATTTTTTTATAAATGATGTCCATATGCACATTAAATATGTAATGGGATTAGTAATATTTGTACAGAACAGAACAGAACAGAACACAACTTTATTTTCATCTCCGCCATACAAGTATGCAGTATGAGGAATAACATATTTACATATACGGTAATAATACTTCGAACGTGACCTATATACAATATAAACAACAAAACAAAAACAAACAAAGAACAGTCATGATAATTTGTCCAGGAGCTCGGAACGATCATACAAGTTATATGTGAAAAAGTACATAAAGACTTTTCATTTATTGTGGTCTTTTGACAGTATTCAAAATTTTTTCGCACAAAAGTACTAAGTTTAAGAAGTTTTTCGAATTCCGTAAGCGTCAGGAGGTAAGTTACTTTATTATCAGTGATTGAAGGGTTTAAAATATTGTTGATTTCACGTCTGTTATTAGAGAAATATGTGCATTCAGTGAGTGTAAAATAAATTGGAATTAATCAACCTTACCTTAATGAATTTGATTATTTATAAATGATGTCCAAATAAAGTTACATCTCTATTCCACACAAAATTTTTCACGGTTAAGTCAATGTCTTTTTGTGCAACATGGTTGTTAACTCGTGTTACAACCGTATTGCACAAAAATTTATTCAATATAAGATACAACCATTGGACTAATTTGCATTATAACATGAACTATAAATAGAAGCAACGCGATTGGTCACAACCCCAAAATAACCGAGTCAATAAATCTAGATATTGACCCGCTTTCGCTGATATTGACCTGTCTATAAATAGAATCCGAAAGTTTCTTTTATATTATTTATAGTTCATGTAATAAAACAGTTATTTACTTATTAGCTGGGAAATATGCTGTCGATATTGACCGAAAAAATCGTTATTGCCCTCGGCTATCGCCTCGGTCAATAACGATTTTTTAGGTCAATATCACAGCATATTTCCCAGCTAATAAGTAAATTATTGTATAATATTGGATGTTTGTTGTTTTTTTTAACATTTTTTTTAAATTATGTTATGTATTAATATAAAATGAGCCATATTATGCAAAAAAAAGTCATTTTTTCAAAAAATTGGATTTGCAACCCGATTGTGCTCAATCCCACACTATGTAAACTTATAACTTATTTTATTTCGTGCAAAAAGAATATAGATTACACAAAATGTAGCAATTATTTTGAAATATATGTCTACAAACTTGTAGTTCATTTGTTCTTTACAAATATGTTATTTACTGATCGGACTTAGTGGGCAGGGTACAGTTTCGCACTGGTCCCGATTGGCCTACCCTGGAAATAAAATTTCTTATCAATACATATTCTAAATGTCTCCCTACCAATTCTGATGCCAGGCAAAGTCACAGGTATTCTCTGTTTATTCTATTCCTTTCATGCCCATGAGACAAGGACATTACGGACCATGACCATTACGGATCAGACATATAACGGACCAGATTTTAGGACATAACGGACCAGATTTAGACATATACAGTATACGGACCATCTAAAAGACATAACGGTTCATCTATAAGACATAACGGACCAGATATATACTCATTACGGACCATCTATAGATGCTCATTAAATATAAATTAGATATCTATAAAAAGATAACAGACCATATTTTATTTCATAATTATGTTCATTTAGGACCATCTATACATAGAAAGATATGGAATATAAATTATAATAAAAACTTAATTGCCAATTAAAGCCTGTTGGTAGTTATTTCTTCGCTAATGTATTGGCGATAATTTAAGGGGCATAATAATAACTGCTTAATAAATATGAAATTCAATTTTCGCAATCAAAATTACAAGGTTTTGACATCAGTTTGCAAAAGGACTACACAAAGGTGTGTAAATATTATATTTATTCATTGTAAATCAATTATTTTATTATTTAATATGAGTTTAGTTATATCCGTTATATCATACTTAAAAAATATAAGAAAAGAGAATTAAGTTTATATTACATAATGCAAAATTCGTTTGAGTTCATGTTTAATATTTCGTATTGCAGGTGTTCGAGGCCATCGTCCGTCTTTTGCCGTCGACCAAGGTGCAGACGTTTGTAGCAGACTTTGAGGCTGGTATCTGGCAGACGCTTAGAGACGTCTTCGATGATCCTTACATACGCGGCTGGGCGTTGCCCTTGGGCCAGGCCTTGTGGAGGAAGGCCCAAGAGTGTGGACTGCAGGTATTATCTTCGTTTAGGTCTAAAAAGTTATTAGCAAATATAATAAAATTACACTTTCGTAGGTGAATACATAACTAATAAAAAAGCGTGAATATGTAATGAACATTAAACATCAATACATCAATACATCAATACATTTAAGTGATAGTAACAGCTTACTTGACTATGATAAAGGAAATATAACAACTTAACTTTCACAAATTTTATTCTCTTTGATTTTAAACCATATATAATCATTTGGATCGATACCGACATGCCCGTGATCTCACAAATCTTTTGTTTGTCTTCGTGAACATTCTTGCTGGGGTGTTAAGGTACTTCATACTTGCTCATAATACAGTTTTTGTGTCGCCCTTTCAAAGAAATGGTGATACATAGGGACCACTTTGTCCGTCAGTCCGTCCATCGGTCCGTCATGAAAACTTAACGTTGGCTATAACTTTGCCATTTCTTAATAATTCTTTAACAAACTTTGAAATTATATTGCTTATGACAACACACTCGAGATGATGCCAAATTCTCAAGGTCAAGGTCACATTTGGTGGAGTTATGCCCCTTTTTGTACTTGGATTTTTACACGAAAACTTATCGTTTGCTATAATTTTGTCATTTCTTAATATTTTTTCAGCAAACTTTCAAATTATATTGCTTATGACAACATGCTCGAGATGATGCCTAATTCTCAAGGTCACGGTCACATTTGATGGAGTTATGCCCCTTTTTGTACTTGGATTTTTGCATGAAAACTTAATTTTGGCTATAACTTTGTCATTTGTCAGTTCTTACTATTTTTACATCAAACTTATGACAACACCCTCATGATGATGCCAAATTCTTTGATGGAGTTATGTCCCTTTTTGTACTTGCATTTTTATTCCCACATAGCACCAGAGGGCGACACAAGTATTCAACTGAACACCCATCTAGTACTGATGATGAGATGTGAAAATAAAATTTTCATATTTTTTTTTAACAATTTTCAAAAATACTGTCATTATATTGTTATTAGGCTGTCAACCGATTCCTATATTCCTATATTTCTCCTATATTTTGGATCAGAATCCTATATTCTGAAAAGCCTCCTATATTCCTATATTTCTCCTATATTTTTATGTGTATTCCTATATTTTTTAGTATTTGTTTTTGCGGATTAATGAAGAGAGTAAATATTGCTTTGATACTGCTTTTGCTTCCTTCTTTCTTTTAAAGAACAAAACTCAACTTTTAGATTGGTGAAAACTTGGCGGGTGGCATTTACTTAAGTTTTAATCTGATTCTCTAACAACTTTGTAGCAGGTTTCTATGTATTAAGGCTTACCTAACAAAAACAAATTTTCACTTCTATGCAGAATTCTTGTTGCAGTTGCAACGAAATGCAAAAAAAATGTTAAAGATCATTAAATTTTATTCACCAACTGCAAGGACTAGAGAGCTTATATTCGGTATGGTGTATGTGTTGTCTAAAATGTCAAGATGGACACCTGGGAAAAACATGCTTGACTGTGAACAAGAATTCTTCAGCTGACTTTTGTGTTTAGTTTTCCAGTTTGAAAAGACTGTTATCAAACTCTGTTGGAAAAGAGTGTATGCAAAAGAAGGTGTCTTTACAAAAACAATAATTTTCAAAAGGCAAAGTCAAATAAAGGGAGGTAATAAAAACAATATTATTTGATAATTTGCAACAACTGTTAAATAAATTGAGATAACTTTATAATTTTTTTATTAGGATAATCTGCAAAATATTTGCATAGTTTTCTAAAAAAAAATTTTTTTATGGAACCACTCAATGGATAAAAGTTAAATTACTGTTAAACTTAAATGAACCTGAAAGGAATAATGTCCATCTATTCCCAAAAAGGCTTTGCTTTTGAAGAATTATTGCTTTTGTATAGAAATTTAATGGCAGTTTGAATTAAAGTTCAGTTATGGTTATAACTTGATAAGTTTTTATCATTTCTCTTGAAACTTGTTGCAATATTCTTTGTATTTAGGGTTACTAACTTATTTGACTGCAGTACTGTTCCATGCAGATTAAATAAATAAATGGAATCATATTGAAAATTGTTTATTCCGGAACTTCTAGATTAGTGAAGGGCATATAATTTTGTATGATGTATTGCCTACAGGTTCTCAATAGAGTGACCAAAGTAAGGCCTTGGGGTCAATTTTGATTGAACCCTTTTGGACATTGTAACCCAGATTTTTACACACAAAGCAATATTACTCTGAGTGGATGGGTCGATGCTGTGTACAGTACTATGTAGAAGACAAACTAAAACTGAAAAATCCGGCTTTGTTAATGCATTGTCTGCATTTCCCCCTTGTTTGAATGGTCATTCAGATGCTGGTGATGTGCTTGATGGTGCTGATGTTAAAGTTAATGGTTTCCATCATTTTTACAGAGGACATTTTGGACATTTATAATTGTAGAAACAGTAAATGCACATGTGAAAATCATTTGTATAAGTGCAAGTAAATAAAACTATTATCAGTTCCAAACTCCTATATTTTGCCTCAAAATCAACCAAAAACTCCTATATTTGTTGCAAAAATATTCCTATATTTTTCCTATATTTTGGAGTTGACCTGGTTGACAGCCTGTGTTATAAACAGATGAATATTGATAATTACAGAAGACAATTGTTGAAAAAATGAATTATGTTAGAATAGTAATAAAATGTGGCATCTAGGGTCAACCAGTGTTACTTTTTCAAAATTACTTGAAAATATTGCTTTTATAAATCAAAATCCGAACACATCATCCTTTGTCCCATGAGGTCACTCACCCATGCAAAAAACATGCAAATCATGCCCACTAACGTGACTTGTGTTTACCTGTAGGGACAGTTTAATCTCTACATGTATAACAATGTAAATCTTGTGTGATGGTATTTGTGCAGTGTTTTGAAATTCATTTAGTCGATGTTTAAAAAGTTATTTTGAAAAAGTAACACTGCTTGGCCCTAGAGGGAACATTGAACTGGATATTGTAATTAATTGTTTTGGATTTATTTGAGTGGAAAATGCTTTATTTTGACACCCGGATTAGACAACATAGCATTTTATCAGTTTTATTACTTTTCTAACAAAATTCTTTTTTTTTTCAACAATTGTCTCCTGTTATTATCAATATTCATATTAACAATTTACATATTAACAATATAATAACAGTTTGTTTTGAATAAGCAGAGTAATATGAACTTTAAATTGTGAAGAAACATTAGATGGCAGTATGCATCTTTTTAATTAATCAGCACTTTATTTGATTTTCTTGCAGTGCAAAGCCTTTTTTGTAGTAGCTGTGTGTGCATGTGAAAACTTGACTAGCTTTCTATGATTTATGTGGTTACTTTCTACTTGTTTTAATCCTTTACTTTGTAGATAGGCCTTAATTTCATGGGCAAACAGTGAAGATCCAGATCTGCTGCCACATCCATGCCAAACAGTAACTTTTAGATTCTTTAGGTTATTTCTGATCAAGATGTGACAAGTGCAGATCTAGATCAGATGGCATGGATGATCTGGATCAACACTTGTTGTTAAAATGTGTATAACTGGAGTAGAAGGTTAAATGCTATCTACATGTATAACCATATTAAACAGTCAGTTCTTCGTTATTTAACGCTAGCACTAGCTGTCCTGTCCTGCTTCAGTCTTTTGTCTTTAACTTTCAACAATCAGATATACTTTCTGCCTCATCACAGATGATTGGGTCATCTAATACTGCAAATGTTCACAGGTGGACATGTTGGCCACATCAGAACCCCAAAGCACTTCTGTGGAAAGTTCATTGCCTTCAACGCCATCTAGTAGGCCATTTATGTGACTACAGGCTTCCACTTCAGGTATGTTTCCTCTAAATTAATAAGGTGGCTACAGCTAAACCCTTCTCTTTATATATTTATGACTGGTCTAGATCCAGATCAGCCAGCACATCTGTGCCCAATGATCTGGATCTACACTGATCACACATTAATTTTTGGAACACTGCAGATTCTGGTCAGACAGCACATTCATGTCCAATGATCTGGATCTACACTGATCTCTTTATTAGTGAACAGTGCAGATCCTGATCAGACAACACGTCCGTGCCCAATGATCTGGATCTACACTGTTTGGCCAACCATAAAGGCTTACATATTGAGGAAAGGTTTAATGGTCATTAAAGGTCCTCATAGGTATTTTCTTGCTCAAGTAAACATTTCCATGCATATAATTTTGATCAGTTAAGTGACAGTATATGATATATTTACTTTGTTTGGGTAATACTGGTGTGCATGTGGTAGAACATGAATTTTGTTTTTGATGCTCCCTAACAAATTTTACGGGAAATAGATAAATGTTAATTCTATTCATTCAGTCTTTAAAGTAGCAATATTTACATGGCTTATTGAACAGATTGGAGAACCAAAGGGGTAGCCACGTAATTATCTATTTCTAAAAATATCCACCCATCTGTTGCACTTTTATCTGGGCTATAGCTAAGCAACCACTGGCTTTATTTCAGTAGAACTTTCTGTGAAGCATTCTGTAAAAAAATTGAAATGCACTCCAGCCCAGAAGAATCAATCAATAGATAGATATACATATTTATTTCGGTATGGATACATATACCTGGTCATTTTAAACAACATGACTTGTGTGGAACAAATATAACATAGATGAGAATAAATAAGCCATGACATGCACAGAGATATTGACCCAGAGGTTGTGGATCAAATCCTATCAGTGCTGGATTTCTTTCGTGGCCTTCTCAATGCACAAATAGCCGCAAGTACTGGTTGAGTCCAATTAGTTATTAATAAGCAGAAATAACATAAGTCATCAGAACTCATTTACCAATCAGTATTAAATAAATTGGTTTCAGCAAACAGATCATCATTTTAAGTAAATTGGAAATTATTTTACATATTGTCAAACGCACAAGAACATGTTGACACTTGCACTGTGATTTTATTGAGCATATCTGGATTAAAGCAATTTCTGATACCATCTTAAGGAACGACAACACAGTATTTAACCCTTTGGTTACCCACAATAAGGAAATACTTACCGTACACAGTAATTTAATTATTATGTCCTGTTTTTGAGGATGAACGATTGAAATTGTGATTTTTTATGCTATACTTTTTAGGGCTGCCAAAGGGAACGACCCATGGTGTAAATTAGGCCAGATTTCCTGATGGATGGTACACAATGCTGGCACATAGACTAAGGTAGGTCTATCTTGTATGTTTCCAGTGTTGAACCTAAGACCAAGGTCACCCCATGTTTGCCATGAGCATAGTAGTATAGTTATAGACCATATTTGTGTCTGAAGCCACATTCTGTATAAACAGAAAGACAAAAATCTTTAAACCAGGTCAAATGTGGGGATCTATTAGCCATTTGCACTTTGTTCTATGGAAGTGTCTCCTCGACCGGGCCCGGTCGAGGAGACTCAGAGTCTCCTCGACCGGCTCTGCCGGTCGAGGAGAATATACACGTAGGACTGTCTCCTCGACCGGCTCCTTTTGTTTTATGTTACTTCATCAGTTTTCTCAGTTAAACATTGGGATTGCGGCATTAGCTTAGTCTGTAAAGGTTGATAAGGAATGAAAAAATAACATATACGAACTACCATTAGATAATTTTTATGATAACTTTCAAGTTATTTTTAAATGAAATAAAAAAATAAAAAGTTTTCGCTTATTTGAACTTTTACCGTTCTAAAACATATTTTTTCTCAATACACGTACTTTTTGCCAGCAAAATGTATTTCACGATTACTCGGGCTGATTTCACACATCCCGGCAGGAAGGGACTTTAGGCTGACACATTGTTTAATCATGTCAAAACTTATATTCAAACTTATATCTTCCAAATAACTACAGCCTTCACTGTAAGTGACACTATCAAAATGATTGTGAGCGAGAAATCTTCAGTCATTTCAATCTTATATATTTTAGCGTCCGTTTGCTTGCACTAGATGCACGCTTAAAATCTTTTTACAAACGTCTGTCACAAAAAGCCTCAACATACATCTGGATTATTAGCGCATTACTCCAAAACTTGAATGAAAATCTTTTATTTCGAGAAAAGGATGAACACGTGACATACAAATGTGAGTATAACACTTTAACTGCATTTAAGAAACTAAAAATGTGACACATGAATACAAAAGAGTTTTGATACCTAAAACGACTGATTTCCCGGTACTCAGTCCGTAACAAATTGTAAACGAAGATCATTTTTATGGGGATCCTTTTTTTCCTACTCCTCATGTGAGTAATAAGTAAATTTACGTGTTTTGATTGTATTTTATAGTGCAAAACTTTCATGAAATTTCGGCTTGCAATTGAGCATTTTAATAGTCGTGCGTGGTCCCCGCGACGCATATGACAAAATTTTATAAGGTACATACTTCATTTGGTTGGGGTTTTTTTCATCGCCGTTTGATTTAAATATCCTTCCCCCGTGAATACAACTGAAAGTCAATTTGCTAAACTTAACCTTCGTCATCCATTTTAAAACTGGTGAATGAAAATTCTAGGGAAACACATTACAACAAAAAATATATTCCCACATCCATGTTTATTATTCCACTTAAAAATACGATTCCAATCTAGAATCAACACAGAATAATAAGGACCAAATGATAGAGACATATCTGTTGTATTTTATTGAGTAACAACAAACAATAGGCTAATTACCAAACCTGTGAACGGCGGCATTTAACAAATCTGCTGCGACATATTTAACTGCAAACTGAGTAGATCAATTGGTATTGATAGTTTAAGCAAGTTTTAATTGCCGAAACATCAGAGTGCAAGCAATTGGTGCTACTATTACTTCCATTATTATTTCACATGTGAAAACACATTTACATAAAAGAAACAAACAAACATTTTTACCAAACTTTTCCCGATTGTTGCGTCCGATGTTTATGTTTTAACACAATTTATTATCAATTATTTATTCTGGAACCGGTCGAGGAGACAGTCCTACCTGTATATTCTCCTAGACCGGAGCCGGTCGAGGAGACACTTCCTTGTTCTATACCCGGGGTAAGATGTTAAGTAAGGATGAGTGTTTTTCAGGAAGTCAACCTGCCTTGTATATGTTAATATCATTAAATAATACACTACATTGTATAAGTCGTCTGTCGTTAAAACGCAACTAGTCCCATTATAGTCAGGTAAAGGTTTCAACATATCATGGTCCTCTTTACACGTTGTCATGGTCATGGCCAATCAAAAGGACTTCGTTTTATTTAAAGTGACCATGACCATGCCAACCTTTAAAGTGATGGTCCATTACCATGCTATTTCAGTAAAATGGGTCAGTTGGCATATAAAAGGTCTTAATGTTGACAACCATATTGAGAAATTATCACATTTTTACTGAAAATATGGATTAATTGGGGTATATTAATGAACAAAAACAAATTCTGTCGAACTGCTAAGCCTGCGATTTGGTTCCGTGTAAAATCGGTTTTGATAAGCGTGACACGCATGCAAAACACTTCACGGTACACGCTTAGCGGTTTACGTTTCACGATACAGGCTAAGCGCTTCACGGTTCGAACCGTGTGACCAATCAAATCACAAAGCGGTTCACAACCGCGAACCGTGTGGGTTCACAACCGTGAACTGTGTGACCAATCAAATCACAGACTGATTGTAATGAAGTTGAGATAACAGTGTCGCTATTATCCAACACACACGCACCTTGTACATGTACATCTAACCCTGTACGGTGAAATATATAAAATCCAAATCAGGAAAATCATGTCTAATTAAAGGGTTCATAGCCTAGGAATTTTATTGTCCCTTGAAATAATTCTGATGGAAAGAAATTACCGGTTATAAATTATAAAGTAAAGTATATTAAAGGGCTTAAAAATAAACCCTTGTGGGCCATAGTCAATGAATTTAATTTTCCTTTCGCATAGGCGTAGTCAATGGGGCGGCAGGGGCGGCAGCTGCCGCCCCAATATTTCGACTAGCCGCCGTAATATTTTAGTCTCGTCGCTCCAAACAGTTTTGTGTCGCCTCAAGTTAAGGCTTCACTGATGACAGGCATCAATTTGCTGCGCGGGACAGGGGATTAACGACTGCAAATGACCGCAAGGTGTTAATATCACTTTTTGTTATTGTGTTTTTATTGCACAAGGACGCTGTCTGGGAAAAACGAATTCGATTTTGTTTATTGTATTTATCTAATGTCAATTAAAATGATGATTGGTAACATGTTATCTTTAAGAGCGGATCGCTAGCGCAGTGGTTCGCGCGTTTGGTTTGATTCCAGGGATCGCTGGTTTGATCCCCTGCTACTCCAACTAAAATAACTATTAGTCGTTGGGATGGGACTTAAAACCGAGGTCCAGTGTAATGGTGCTTTACAACGGGCACATAAAATAACCAGAGACAATCCTCTGTATCTTGCACTATCCTCCAAAACATAAAATAACTAACACTAGGCTTCGCTTATATGGGCTTCCGGTACGCGGCGACGATACATAAATGGAAATTCACACAATGTTATCTTTATTGTGTGTTCAATCTTAACAAGTACTTTATTTATCATAAAAATTAGAAACATTTTTCTTAATCCAAAATTACAAGTGATCATTATGGACGTTCCTAATCAACCCAGGGTCTTTTAATCTAAGACCCTGATCAACCAAAGAATGTTGCATTTCTAAAAGCGAGGATCACTGTGAGAGCTATGCTTAAACTTTAAATAATGAACTATCAAATATTCTGAAATCAGACACTGACGCAGACGACCAGTTTTGATTCTTTATTTTTAGCAAGTCTTGGTCACCTATTTCTGTGCCACAATGACATTATATGTGTATGTTGGCTTCGTTTCTTTACAGATCATGTCAGCTACGATCTGTTCATACCATGAAATAATTATTTTGTTATTTTTATGCCCCCGAAGGGAGGCATATAGTAATCGGACCGTCCGTCCGTCCGTCCGAAATAATCTTGTCCTCGCTTCTTCTCCAAAACCGCTTGAGGGATTTCTTTGAAACTTCACAGGAGTGTTTGTCACCAAGCCTAGTTGTGCATATCTTCAGGAATTTCTGCTCGGATTATTTTTGGCTGAGTTATGGCCCTTTTTAGCAAAATCTTGTCCTCGCTTCTTCTCCGTAACCGCTTGAGGGATTTCATTGAAACTTCACAGGAGTGTTTGTCACCGAGACTAGTTGTGCATATCCTAAGGAATTTCTGATCGGATTATTTTTGGCGGAGTTATGGGCCTTTTTACCAAACCCTAACCCTAACCCTAAGCGTTTTTGAAACCACTTGAGGGATTTCATTGAAACTTCACAGGAGTGTTTTTCACCAAGCCTAGTTTTGCATTTCCTAAGGAATTTCTGATCGGATTATTTTTGGCGGAGTTATGGGCCTTTTTACTTGACCCTAACCCTAACCCTAAGGTAAATTTTGTTAAAGCAAAAGAGGTTACATTTTTTGTCCGATTGTCATGAAATTTGGTATGAATATTGATATTGATGATTTCTACACAAATTATTAAAATCATGTTGTTAAATTGACCAGGGGCCCCGCCCTGGGGATTTTAATTTTTTTTTCTTTCAAAATCTGTTTTTAACCTTTGATTTTCTACAGTTATCAACCAGATTTTGACACAAGCTTTATACCATCTTAAAATTCAATCTTTCCTGAACAATTCATTCACTGGTTGTTCAGTGATAAAATTTGAAACAAAAATTTTAGTAGCAGAGTGAAAATTTCAAGTGTCAAAATCCAATATTTCTACCTGTCTTCAGCTACATATGATGTTTACCAGTTTATTCATTAATATTGGTCAAGTTGCTGGATAATGACCTGATGAACTTTGCTGCTTAGATCTGTGTTATGCAATATTAAGAACTTTGCTCTGGAAGATTTTATAGGGTAAATTTTGTCATTTTCTATGGATAGTGACCAAATAAACTTTCTTACTTTATAGCACTTTGAAAATCAGGCTTTTCTGAATATGTTATTCACTGTTTGTAAGTAAAACAACAAAAAGAACAACAACAACAAATTTGAAGCACATTCTCAAAATGTTAAGACTAAATTTAAGAAAGTCTTAGATGTATACAGTTTATGTACACAAACTGGCAAGGTAAGGCCACACTTTTTTATGCTCCCCGAAGAAATTCGGGGGAGCATATAGTCGCCAAGTTGTCGGTCAGTCCGTCAGTACGTCCCGCATTCTTTAACACTCTAGCGGTCACATTTTTCCCTCGATTTTTTTGAAACTTGGTCAGGATGTTTGTCCCAATGATTTCTAAGATGAGTTCAAATATGGGTCACTGGGTCCAAAAATTAGGTCACTGTTACTAAAAATAGAATTTTCTTGTTAACAATCTAGCGGTCACATTTTTGTCACATGGTCAGGACATTAGTCCCAGTAATTACTTGGAACAGTTCGAATATGGGTCATCTGGAATAAAAACTAGGTCACTGTTGCTAAAAATAGAATTATCTTGTCTTGGCTGTAAATTTGTTATTTCTCATTGGATTTCAAAATAACTTGGCACAAATGTTCACCATGACAAGGCGGTGTGTTGAGTACAAAACCATCGTGGTTGGTCCAAGGTCAAGGTCACTGTTCCTAAAAATGGAATTTTCTTGTTAACACTTTAGTGGTCACATTTTTGCTCTGATTGTCCGATTGCAAAGAAACATGGTCAGGACATTAGTCCCAGTTATTAATTGGACGAGTTTGAATATGGGTCATCTGGGGTCAAAAACTAGGTCACTGTTACTAAAAATAGAAAAATCTTGTCCAGGCTGTAAATTTGTTATTTCTCATTGGGTTTTAAAATAACTTGGCTCAAATGTTTACCATGACAAGATGTTGTTTCGCGTACAATACCCATGGCTTTTTGTCCAAGGTCAAGGTCACTGTTACTAAAAATAAAATTTTATTGTCTGGGCTGTAACTTCCTAATGAATGGAGTGATTTCAAAATAACTTTACATAAATGTTTACCATGACAAGGGGTTGTATTGCGTACAATACCCATGCCGGTAGGTCCAAGGTCAAGGTAACTGTTACTAAAAATAGCATTTTCTTTTCCAAGCTGGAAATTTGTTGTTTCTTATTGGATTTTAAAAGAACTTGGTGTAAATGTTCACCATATCGAGACGATGGGTCACATACAACACAACTTTGTTGTATTCAGGTGAGTGATTAACGGCCATCATGGCCCTCTTGTTTCCCTTGATTTTACCAAACTTGCACACAACTCTTACAACCATTGAGCAGTTGTTGACAGGTGAGCCACCCTATGGACCCTCTTGTTGCAAGGGTTATAGGCCCTTACTCTTTACTATTTAACTTCCACAGGCATATTTTTACTACATATGTATACCAATTCGATCTCAAAGCTGCATTTCGGGGGCATATGTCAATTTCAAGTGACAGCTCTTGTTTAGTTATTCACTGATATTAGAAATGCAAGAACAAACAATTTATTTTTAATTTGATTGTCAAACCAAATAATAGCTTGTGCACCTCTAGTTTTAATCTTTCACTATATAAATCTTTAAAAAAATTCGCCGCCCCAATATCCAAACTTGCCTATGCCCCTGTTTTGAAATAGATCGGATGCGAAGAAGTTACACGTAATAAACATTTACTTAATATTTTAAAGGGCTTAAAAATAGACCTTTGTCTTCGACTGTGCTCTGTGTATTATACTGTACTGAGTACAGTGGTGTACGCTGATCTGGGTTTTACTCCTGCTCTACATGTAGAAAACTAGAAAACGTGTGTAGAAAATTTTGATGATCGGCGATAAATCAAAACTGATGGTGACTCTCTATGTTGTAATTTACAATCAAAATACAGTCAGAAACTTGGAAATCCGTTTAAACGGTTGCTGTCATGCCTGATAATTGGAAGTTTTGATTATTGTATAATTAGATTCGCAATCGTGTGCTCAACTGGCCGGTTGCACAGACACCTGATAGATGTTCTTTTCTGGCCAGTATGTCAGGTTTGGTCAATTTTAGCTAATAAATGGGCGATCTGTATTATGAGATGCAACTTCAATCACCCAGAGCACAAAATATCCCTGTTTTCGAAAAAAAAACATATTGCTCATTGTCCGAAATAACTAGTCAAGTTGGATCTACCAATGCTCGGCCAGTCCAATGCTCGGCATCTTTTGTTTATAACTGTTGTATATCAAATTCAAGTTTGAAATGGAAAGTAAATTGTTTGTTTTTTGTTTAACCCAACATGACATTGTAGAAAGAAAGCTCAGTATCATCAAAGCGCACGAATACAGACAGCAGACGATAGCTTTCAAGAAATGCTGGTTAATCTAAAACCCTAAACCAAAACGTTTTCCTTAAAAAAACATAATGTGCATTTAATCAGGTGGGAATTGTTGAGGAAAAATATTACTTTAAATATCAACTTGAAAAATTATAAAATTATTTCTTAAAATGACAACTAAATCAACACCCCACCCACCAAATAAGCACTGGGGTAAGACTAGAACCGTACCACAAGAGTACTAGGATAAAATTGTTAGACTCAAAAATTAATTATAGATCTTTTTATGTTTAAATTCACTTGTTCAACTAGTTATATGGATAATGATTGCAACTTCTTTATAATTGTTCATTCAGAAGTGATGAAATAAGAAAACATCAGTATCAAGGAAGGTTTGTATAAATCTATAGAACAAAATAAACACTTAGTGGATGCAAGTTCTCAATAACTCCCATTATTTAAGATATTTAATTATTGATCTACTTTTTTATAACCTTAAATCATCAAGTTTACCATTAATTGGCTGGTAAACTACCTGGCCTGAGCATTGGACCAAATCTACTGAAATTTAGTTCTGTTGAAAACCACACCGATTTTACCCATTAACTGACGTGATCCAGGCGCTTGCATGTATGACGTAGTTTTGTCAATAGTGACTTCATAATAACATTGAAAATTAAAGTTCGGTCGGTGAATAAAATAGATGTAGAGAATAAGTTATGAAACTGGCCCAGCATAGGTAACCTGACTCTACTGTTAAGATAACAAAGAAAACAGATCACAGAAAAATACATCATCCAGTTGCACATCGATTTAAAAGACAAAATCATAACTAACCATTCAAATGTTGATTGTCGTTGATAGATCCTTTTATTAATCTTTCCTATGAAACCAGTAATGAAACATAAATTTGCTAAGAGTGGAGAAAATCCAAATTTGTTATCAAATTTTATGGAAGTTTTCACTCTAGCCAGGTTCAAAAAAAGTTAAAATTGGCGGAAACTTGAATGTTAGCAAAACCTCTGTAATGTTTTTTGTACATATGATGTGTTAGTTACGGCTAATTACTTGTAAATAGTCAACCGGTTGTTCCTACTCGGGCTAGTCAGACAATGGTTGACACTAAATAGTCCCAATTTTTTGCCTTTTGGGGGCATTAAATGGCTAGTATGGCCTGAAAGGAATAAATGCTTTTGCTGACACACTGATAGCAAATTTATGTTTGGAAATGCAGTATATGAAAAAAAGGCCCTTGTTAACAGAATGTTGACAAGCAAAACAAGTAACCTTATTTGCATCTTTTTTTAATAGAGCAGATTCCGCGGACAAGAATGTGAAAACCTCAGTGTAATCAATGATTTAATTAATTATAATAAATGAATAATTATGGAAATTATCCATAATGAATTAAAATTTGAAATTGAATTGAAAATATACATGTTGAGAATCAGTGTTTTAATAAACTGAGGTATATCAAAAGCCTTCAGTTGTAAATCCGTAAAAGTAATTATTGGGTTTGGTATTTTCTAAATTATTTTTACATACAATTCCATATTTCCTGAGGTTTGAATCTGTCATACTATATTATATTCGACTTTTATCACGAGCAAAAATTTTAGATCCAGATCACCCAGCACATTTGTGCCAGTGCCATCTGATCTGGATGTACAGATACTGTTTTGCAACTTGGTAAAAAAAACAAATTTTAAAAGCAAACAGTAGATTTTTTTATCAAATTGCACAGATCGACCTGCTAATCACAGGGCTTTTTCATCTAGTCTCATGGGGCCGATAATGGGCCCCATTCCCAATGCCAAAAAGGGCACATTTTTCCCAATTTCTAGAAAAAAAATCCCAATTTCAGCAGAAATAACATTTTTGCCTATAAAATAGAAACAAAAAAAACAAAATACATATAATGAAGGGACTTTTCAAATTACATCATTAGTTCATTTAATTTTGATCAGTGATCTGTGAAACCTACATTCCTTGAATTTATGTTTGCAACCTGTGTAAAACCTGTGTATTCTGTATAAAAAAGTTCCCAATTTGAGCAGGGGCCTTTTTCCCAAAACCCCCTGAAAAAGCCTTGAATCAGGATCTAGAATGTTCTTTGATGTGATGATGACCATATCCCATAAAAGTAAATGGTTAACATTTACCTGTTGATAACATGTCAATGAAATCTGGGAAAATAGTACCCTAAAAATAATAATGCAATCAAAGTATTCGATTAGAAATTGCTTGCAGTACAGCAAATTTGAATTGAAGCAATTAATAGAAAAATTTCACGTTCCTTAACCTCTCTGAAGCTTCGATGCTGCTTTGTTACCAAGAATTTGCTATGTTGAAGCTCATGCTTGAACTTTTTTTTGAGACAGGTACTTGACAAGTGCATTCACAAGGTTAAATATAAATAATAACAGTAACAAAATTCAAAAGTAAGGCACTTTTTGGTGCAAAACACATGGGCATCCTTTGTTGATTTCAAAATATATTTAAGGAAAAAGAGTAGATCCATTTCAGCAAGCACATCCATGCAATCTGATCAGGATCTACTCTGTTCTCTTACATGTATATTCATAAGGTTATTTCTGACCAAGTTGCGACCAGTGCAGATCCATTTCAGATGGCACAGATGTGCCAGATGATCTGGATCTACACTGGTTGCACATGTATAAAATGTGTATATACAAATGGTATGGAGTAAAGGCTTAAGAAGTGGGCCTTAAATAATCCCCCTCCCCAAAAAAACAAACAAAAAAACTGGATTCGGAATGATAATTCTTCTACGTGGGAGCAAACCCGCACCCAGAAGATAATATGCTGGATCATGGTTAATTAAATTTACTACAAGACTCAGAAGTAGTGGTTTTCAATGGGTTCTTAAAAATTCAGTGTAAATACCCATACCTATTGCATCAAGTATTATTTGGAGGTCTGCTGTCACATCTATTATATATTGTGCAGCCTTTCTTATTTTCATAACTACACTCTTTTTGGACTGTATTCATTGTTTGGGATGATGATATACCTAGTTTAAACACTCCCATCCAATTATTTTTAACCAGTCACTGTTCTTTTTTCACATAATGCTAATTTCTTAAAGAGCCTTGTGTTATGACCCTGTTACGTAATCTAATCAGCAAGAAACTGATCTTATCAGACTAGGTCAGCAGGGGATGTCATAAATATCATTTTGAAGATAAGTAGTTCACTTTGTGAGAGATTAAAGATGTGCTAATTTAGGGTAGAAGTGTTTTAAGGAACTGACTTGGGATTATACTATAATATTTGATGCTATCAGTGTAGTAAGCAGGGACCGACAAATTCCTAAATTTTCTTGTTGCCCACTGGGCAAGTAGAATTTTTATCTGGTTGCCCGGAAAATTGCGTGAAATTGTCAATCGTAAAAAATCATTTTGTTAAGCAATAAAAGTACATCCTTTAATACAACATTTAATGAAATGCACACACCTGCCTTAAACATCAATGCATTTTATTTCAAAATAAAACATTATAAATTAATGCAAATTTATTCTGATTTCAAAATGTGCACAGTTCACATAATAGTCAAAAACCAAAGGTAAAAAATGGTTACTCCAAGTTCACACTATTTTTCAAGACAAATATCAAATGAGTATTATGTAGCATTCCATTGAATTTTAGAGTTATGAATACAGTCACATAAAAATAACATGGATTGTCATCTTGGTCTTCTTCATCTGCCTCAGAATCCACTGGTGCTGGACTTTGTACCTCATTCAAAAAGTCCTCTGAAAATAATATAATAAACTCAGTGTCAGTGAGGAAAAGAAGCTATGATTTAATGATATATATGATTTTTTATTTTGCAATAGCGGGCTACAAATCTGTAAAAATGTTTGCTGTTTTTCATCTGTTTTATTCATATCATATTTATTTAGTAATATTTTAGATCATACGAAATAATTTGAGGACATTTTGTATTTAAATCAATTTAATAATCAAACTTATTATCTCCCTTTTTTCTTTAGACAACATGTATCGCATAACAATTATTTACATTCGTATCACAAAACATCCATTCTAAAATCTAATCCTAATTACTGAACACAGTTAAGCTCATACATCAATAAATAAAAGCATTATTTTAAAATTCAACTGAGGAATTTTCCGTATAATGAACGGATTAAACTGTACTGTAAGATGTATGGTTTGGAATAACTCGATTAAAGTAACAACTGTGAACTAATTGATTCAATCATTGGCAATAAACTTACCTAATCACTTCTCATAAACAAATAATTAGGCGCCGACAAACGACTAAATATACACCTGTTTAATTGTCGAAGACACAACTTTGACACTTTTGACAGTTTCTGTAATCACGCTGTCGCATAATCTCGCAAGAATCAAAATATCTCGCGATAAAGATGGTACCAATTGTTGTGAAATATAGGCGTGAAGATTAGTGCAAATTAATCCAGGACTTGCGTTGATTTGACGATTTTTATACAGGTAGGCGGTGCTGAATCATACGGTTCGTTGGTAATCTTCTGATTAGCGAGTCGTATATTGCTGTGAGATTTTTGTTTATTTGGCAACTTGTTATAATTACCACCCCGGGCAACTAATTACGGATTTTTATGGTGGTCCGGCGGACAAGCTCTTTAAAATTTTACTGGCCCAGTAGATCAAAGCTGGTTGCCCGCGGGCACCGGGCAAAGGATTTGTCGGTCCCTGAGTAAGAGACTATTAATTTATTAATTTTCTCAACTGAAATAAGTGCAAGTGAAATGTTGTTGTTTTTTTCAAGCCAGAGTAAAGTTGAAAACAAATTAAAAATTATATTATTTTCTAATGATTCATTAAGAAACTTGAAAAAAGCAGAAATCCAAAGATAAAACATGATTTAAATAGAACAATTGATTTTTAGCTCACCTGAGCCATAGGCTCATGGTGAGCTATTGTGACCCGTCTTTATCCGGCGTCCGTCGTCCGGCGTCCGTCGTCCGTCAACAATTTCCTTAAAACAACATCTCCTCTGAAACCACTTGATGGATTTTAACCAAATTTGTCCTGAAGCATCCTGGCACTGATGTCTACAAAAGTTGTTCAAATCATGACCACAGGGTCAAGGTCAAGTTCACTGCTGCTAAAAATAGAAATTCAGTCTTTTCTCAATTACTTGAGTTTGCTTAGGGTTATTGACTCCAAACTTGGCGTATGGGTAGCTTATATCAAACGGCAGCTTGGGGTTGCTACCCAGGTGTCTGTGATCAAGGTCAAGGTCACTGTTGCTAAAAATAGAAATTCAGTCTTTGCTCAATTACTTGAGTTTGCTTAGGCCTATTGACTCCAAACTTGGTGTATGGGTAGCTTATATCAAACGGCTGCTTGGGGTTGCTACCCAGGTGTCTGTGATCAAGGTCAAGGTCACTATTGCTAAAAATAGAAATTCAGTCTTTGCTCAATTACTTGAGTTTGCTTAAGCCTATTGACTCCAAACTTGGTGTATGGGTAGCTTATATCAAAAGGCAGCTTGGGGTTGCTACCCAGGTGTCTGTGATCAAGGTCAAGGTCACTGTTGCTAAAAATAGAAATTCGGTCTTTGCTCAATTACTTGAGTTTGCTTAGGCCTATTAACTCCAAACTTGGTATATGGGTAGCTTATATCAAAAGGCAGCTTGGGGTTGCTTCTCAGATGTCTGTGATCAAGGTCAAGGTCACTGTTGCTAAAAATAGAAATTCAGTTTCTGCTTAATAACTTGAGTTTGCTTTGGCATATTGACTCCAAACTTGATGTATGGGTAGCCTTTATCAAGAGGCAGCTTGGAGTTGCTACCCAGGTGTCTGTGATTAAGGTCAAGGTCACTGTTACTAAAAATAGAAAAGCAGTTTCTACTTAATAACTTGAGATTGCTTTGGCCTATTGACTCCAAACTTGGTATATGGAAAGCTTATATCTAGAGGCAGCTTGGGGTAGCTACCCAGGTGTCTGTGATTAAGGTCAAGGTCACTGTTACTAAAAATAGAAATTCAGTTTCTACTTAATTACTTGAAATTGCTTTGGCCTATTGACTCCAAACTTGGTATATGGATAGCTTAAATTAAGAGGCAACTTGGGAAAGCTACCTACGTGTCTGTGATCAAGGTCAAGGTCACTGTTGCTAAAAATAGAAATTCAGTTTCCACTTAACAACTTGAGTTTGCTTTGGTTTTTTGACTCCACACTTGGTGTATGAGTAGCTTATATCAAACAGCAGCTTGGGATTGCTACCCAGGTGTCTGTGATCAAGGTTAAGGTCACAGTTGCTAAAAATAGAAATTCAGTTTCCACTTAATAACTTGAGTTTGCTTTGGCATATTGACTCCAAACTTGGTATATGGGTAGCTTATAACAAGAGACAAATTGGGATTGCTACCCACGTGTCTGTGATCAAGGTCAAGGTCACTGTTGCTAAAAATAAAAATTCAGTTTCTGGTTAATAACTTGAGTTTCATACTCAGGTGAGCGATTCAGGGCCATCATGGCCCTCTTGTTTGTAACATCCTTCCTGTATATTTGAAGATGTTGATTTAGCTTACTGGTTTACTTTTATTTTATAGTTTTTATATGTTATAAGTGGTAAAAGAAAACTAAACTCAGATGAAAAAGAGAAAATATTTTAAAAAATAAGTTTGAATTTCTATAATATAATGCACTTTTCACTCCAAGTTGACAGAACACATTTATTCTTTAGTGATTTGTGTCAAAGCAAACATGTCACACGTATATCAATAATGTAAGTTCTTGCATAAAATATGCAGAAAAAGACTTTACCATTAAAAAGAACAAAAACGAAAATCCAACTGATCAGGATCTGCACTGTTTGTTTTTAGCTCACCTGAGCACGAAGTGCTCATGGTGAACTTTTGTGATCGCCTGATGTCCGTCGTCCGTCCGTGTGTCGTCAACTCTTTCTTCAAACGACTTCTTCTCCTGAACTCCTTGGCCAATCTTGCTGAAACTTGGCAGGAATGTTTCTTGCATGAAGCTCTTCCAAAGTTGTTCAAAGAAATTAATTCCATGCAGAACTCTGGTTGCCATGGCAACCGAAAGGAAAAACTTTAAAAATCTTCTTGTCTGAAACCACAAGGCCTAGACCTTAGATATTTGGCATTTAGCATCCTCTAGTGGAACTCTACAAATTTTGTTCATATTATTTCCCTGGGGTCAAAATTGGCCCCGCCCCAGGGGTCACTTCATTTTACATAGACTTATATAGGAAAAACTTTAAAAATCTTCTTGTCTGAAACCACAAGGCCTAGAGCTTAGATATTTGGCATTTAGCATCCTCTAGTGGAACTCTCCAAAGATTGTTCAAATTATTTCCCAGGGGTCTAAATTGGCCCAGCCCCAGGGGTCACTTCATTTTCTATAGATTTGTATAGGAAAAACTTTAAAAATCTTCTTGTCTGAAACCACAAGGCCTAGAGCTTAGATATTTGGCATTTAGCATCCTCTAGTGGACCTCTACAAAGTTTGTTCAAATTATTTCCCTGGGGTCAAACTTGGCCCCGCCCCAGGGGTCACTTCATTTTACATAGACTTATATAGGAAAAACTTTTAAAATCTTCTTGTCTGAAACCACAAGGCGTAGAGCTTAGATATTTGGCACTTAGCACCCTCTAGTGGAACTCTACAAAGATTGTTCAAATGATTTCGCTGGGGTCAAAATTGGCCCCGCCCCAGGGGTCACTTCATTTTACATAGACTTATATACTAATATTGGAAAAACTTTAAAAATCTTCTTGTCTGAAACCACAAGGCCTAGAACTTAGATATTTGGCATTTAGCACCCTCTAGTGGAACTTTACAAAGATTGTTCAAATTATTTCCCTGGGGTCAAACTTGGCCCCGCCCCAGGGGTCACTTCATTTTACATAGACTTATATAGGAAAAACTTTAAAAATCTCCTTGTCTGAAACCACAAGGCTTAGAGCTTAGATATTTGGCATTTAGCATCCTCTAGTGGAACTCTACAAAGATTGTTCAAATTATTTCCCAGGGGTCTAAATTAGCCCAGCCCCAGGGGTCACTTCATTTTCTATAGACTTGTATAGGAAAAACTTTAAAAATCTTCTTGTCTGAAACCACAAGGCCTAGAGCTTAGATATTTGGCATTTAGCATCCTCTAGTGGACCTCTACAAAGTTTGTTCAAATTATTTCCCTGGGGTCAAACTTGGCCCCGCCCCAGGGGTCACTTCATTTTACATAGACTTATATAGGAAAAACTTTAAAAATCTTCTTGTCTGAAACCACAAGGCGTAGAGCTTAGATATTTGGCACTTAGCACCCTCTAGTGGAACTCTACAAAGATTGTTCAAATGATTTCGCTGGGGTCAAAATTGGCCCCGCCCCAGGGGTCACTTCATTTTACATAGACTTATTTACTAATATAGGAAAAACTTTAAATATCTTCTTGTCTGAAACCACAAGGCCTAGAGCTTAGATATTTAGCATTTAGCATCCTCTAGTGGAACTCTACAAAGATTGTTCAAATTATTTCCCAGGGGTGTAAATTGGCCCCGCCCCAGGGGTCACTTCATTTTATATAGACTTGTATATAAAAAACTTTAAAAATCTTCTTGTCTGAAACCACAAGGCCTAGAGCTTAGATATTTGGCATTTAGCACCCTCTAGTGGAACTCTACAAAGCTTGTTCAAATGATTTCGCTGGGGTGAAAATTGGCCCCGCCCCAGGGGTCACTTCATTTTGCATAGACTTATATAGGAAAAACTTTAAAAAATCTTCTTGTCTGAAACCACAAGGCCTAGAGCTTAGATATTTGGCATTTAGCATCGTCTATTGGAACTCTTCAAAGATTGTTCAAATGATTTCCCTGGGGTCAACATTGGCCCCGCCCCAGGGGTCACTTCATTTTACATAGACTTGTATAGGAAAAACTTTAAAAATCTTCTTGTCTGAAACCACAAGCTGAGAGTACTTTTGTAGTCAGGTGAGCGATATAGGGCCATCATGGCCCTCTTGATTTTTATTACTGGGCAATTGAGTTTCTGATTAAGATGTGACCAGTGTAGGTCCAGATCAAACAGAATAAGCCAGCTGATCTGGATCTACTTCGGTCACACATGTAACAAAAGGCGTATAATTATATGGCATAAAGGGTTAATCATCTATTACTTCAATCCATGGGATATGGCTCATATTCCATGTGCAACGAGAATGAATGCAGATCGGACAGCACATCCAAGCAGTCTGATCTGAATCTAGACTGGTGGCTTCTTGTTCATCTAATCTTGTTGTTTTTTTCTGAAAACAAGCATTGAAGACCTTGATCGGTGATATCCAGGCTGATCTGGATCTATAGTGTTCACCCATGTGATTTAAGCTGTATCTTTGAACTGAAGGTTTAACATTTTGAAAAGAATACAGGAATTATTGCTTTTGCACAGGTTTTACTTTTACAAATTGATAATCTGATTATCATTCCGGAAATATCAAAAGTTACTTAATTATTTTTAATATCTAATTTGTAAATAGACCAGTGCTATTGGTTTGTGAAAAAAGAATCATTATGGCATTATTAAATGTTACTAAAATAATTGTTGTGACTACTGCATCATAGATAAATAAGTGCTTAAAACATAATATAATGCTTCTCATTCATGACCTTATGCATAATTCTTTATTTAATATTAAAAATTGTAGGAAATAAATGCATATGATTTAACCCATTCCTCCATCTTTAAGCATTTTTACACATGAGAGACCTGTATAGATCCGTAACAGCCGGCACATCTGTGCAGTCTGATCAGGTTTTGCACATGTCACATTTAGGTCAGATATAACCTAACGAATCTTAAAGACAACAGTGCAGATCCTGATCAGATGGCATTGATGTGCCAGCTGATCTGGATCTACACTGTTTGCCCACCCAATAAAGGTTTGTCTATGGAGTTAAAGGGTTAAACAAAATGACAAAACAGTTACACAATCGTTATCGTTGGGCACACAGTTTTTCATGCAAAATTGGGGAACTGAATCGCAGGCTTAGCTGTAGAGACTAATACACACAAAGCTAACTATTCCATAGGTAATTGTCCTAGACGATAGATTTGATACTTTGGATTTAATTTTCATTGTTTCCAATCACTATTATCTTAACAGTTCATGATAAAAATAAATTTTGTGCACTAATAGTAGCATCTGTTTTAAACTTTTTGATACTTGATGATTTTAGGAACTCCATGGGACCGATATACCTACTGTTCACTGGGAGTTGGAGTGGTTTATGCTGTTCTGTGACAGTCACATTGGTCAGGATGCAGGCTTTAGATACATGATGGTGACTACAGAGGACCTGATGGAAAAAAAAACACTTCTTTTCAGCGTCTACAAATTTCATGCCAATTATGTGTTTTCTTCTTTTGATGTCAGGTCGGATGCCTGATATGACTCGGTCGCAGCATACAAACAGTCCCAGAACTGCCCTCACAGTCTGGAATGGTGAAACTTCTTCTATCCACAATTGCTTTGGATAGGATACCATACAGAACTCATCTGCAGTCTTTCCAGTATTAGGAGTTTGCTGCACAGTATCTTCAAAGCTAGAACTGTCAATCTTCACACCTTTATTTCATGGATCATTATGTAGGTGGAACCTTGAAGCCTGTCAGGACTTGTTGCCTCTCATTGCTGATCATAAATTATGAACAATGTGACAGTAATTGTTGGTATAAAGTAATTCTGCAATGAACTTCATTTTTTCCCCTAGATTGTCATTTTAAGCTTCCAAGGAATGTATTTGAATAAAACACTACACTTATGAACACTACTGCAGTCACCAAATGTGGTGCAATGGAATGCTAGCTTATTGGACCACAGATACTCTACAGCAGCAGATGTTTTCTTGGTCTGATATCTTGATCAGGATAGTGTAAACTGTTAACTGAGCCGTCTCTTTTATCTGTTGCTTATTAAGGTAGTCATTTATTGATTATAAAAAAAAATAATTTTTCTCAAAAACCCATTCATATTGCGTATGAATTAAATATTGAAATAATAAATATTATTTAAAATACAAAAATATGAAAATAAATTTTTGGGTGGCAAAATTAATTCTTGAAGTCATTTTCTAAGTCTTTTTATTTAATGAATGAGAATATTTTTTATTTGGTGAAAAAAAATATAACAAATAAGAGAGATATTGAGATTTTAGTTTTGGCATTTTAATACATTTGCCCGGCCGGGAATATACAGTGGCATTCTTAAAGTTATAATATTATCTCTGTATGAAATTATGATAAACTTTCAAGTGACACATCATTTTTCATGGTTATAAGGTATACTTTAAATATTCAGTAAAATTGACAGGTACAAATTTTAATTATTTCTGAATTTAAATTAAATATTTTAATTTTTATTTTATGTTTTTAATTAAAATTTAAAAAAGAAAAAATATATAACTCATTATTCACATTCATTTTCTGGTAGATGATATTGGGTACATTAAAGTACTTTTTATTTCATGAAAAAAATTCCAATAAATAAAAAATTTGTGACAGAATGAGTTTTGGATTTCTGCAAAATGGTCTGGCCATTTGTTACTGAAAATTATTTCCATACATGCTATAGAAAATATGCTGCCATTCATTTGATTTATATGCAGTCATGCTCAAACTTGGCCCCTAAGCTCAGCATACATTGAATACAGTGTAGATTAATTTTTAATGTTTTGAAACCATTTCTTTGTTTGATATATTTGAAAAGCAGAGTATATTTTGAGTTCCAGCCTTTTCTCCAAGTCACCAAATTGTAACACATAGACATGGGACAATGATGTTAATGTTATTAACCTTTCTCTCCATACATAGTACTTTAATCAACCAGAACATTCATGCCATCTGATCTGGATCTACATTAATCTCTGCTTGTAAGTACATGTAATAACCTAAAAAGTAATAATATGTAACCAGAGAAGACAACATCCATTAAGTGTTTTACTCCTTTTTATCCATTTTAGTTGCACAGAATTGAGTGAGGGAGTGAGTGAGTTAGAAAGGAACAGAGAATGTAGGGCTTGAACAACTCGTGCCTTTCTATTCAAGGTAAGTCTTTGACACACTATGACCAAAAGAGGCTTACTGACTTTGCAGTAAGTGTAGAGCCATATAGAATTGCACTCTATTATGGTTTGAACATGTATCTTGGATGCATAAGAAATGCTTTTCTGATTGTAAGGTGAACAGTGTAGACTCAGATAAGACACTGCTGATGTGCTATGCTTCTACATTTCAGCATAGGCCATAAGCTGCATTTGGTACAATGTGAGAATTGCATCTGGTCCAGTTGAACCTGAAATCTCTTGCTTTCGGTGCTGGATTCGGCTTTTAATCCTTAAAGCACATGTATATTAAGTGTTAATTTAATATAACATCTTTCTGGATAAAAAATCAGTTTTTATCGTTTTCCTATGCCTTTAGGTTCTAAGCACAGTAATATAATATACATAAAATAATGTTTGCCACCAGTGTAAACCCAGATCAGCATGCATATCTGAACAGTTTGATTGTGTAGGCACTGCTTGTTTAAATAATCAGGTAACCTTTAACTAAGTTGATATGGCTTTTATCACTAGGGTGATCGATGTAGATCCAGATTAGCTGTCACATCTGTGTTGCCTAATCAGGATCTGAAGTGTTTGCTGATAGATTCTTTAGGTTTAATCTGACCAATAAGCATAAAGTATAGATTCAGCTAGGACAGCCAGCAATGATGTGTGGCTGATCTGGACCTTCACTGGCCGCCAATGTGATTCAATCATATCCATGGAGTTGAGCATTATTATACATCTGTAGACTAATACCAACATTAAATGGACAGCAAGGAAGCAAATAAATACATATAATCAATTGGTTAAGAGTTAGCTTACCAAGGTTGTGTAACCAAACTTCTAAGATGTGGGTGTACCATGGTAATAATCAAGATCACCCAAGGTTAAACATTACAGTCTACATCATATTTAAACCTTTACATGGCAAATAGTTTATATCAGTTTACGGACACACACAGAATTTGAAGTGGCAAGCACAGCTTGTTGTCTCATAAGTGACCAGTGTTAACCCAGCTTATCCAGCACATTCATGCAGTCAGATCAGGATCTAGACAATGTTTGACATTCAGTAAGTACATATCTGCTCAGCAACCCTCGAAATAATGAATGGACTGGTCCATGTTTAAAGATCAGCATGTCTGTAGCATAAAAGGTTTCTTCATTTGCTGTTTCTAATATTTGCAGTACTATTTACTCTATGGGATATGGCTTTAATTCTATGGTTGACCATTGTGCGTCCAGATCATTCTGCACATCTTGCAATCTGACCAGGATCTTAAGTGTGTGCCTCTTGATCATGGTCAGAAATATCCTTATGAAACTAAGAGTGAACATTGTAGATTCAGATGGATGATCTGGATCTACACTGTTGGCACATTTGATAAAAGCCTTAATCATGTATTGAAGGGTAAATAAAATTCACTGGGTATAGCTTGGATATCAATATTGTTTTGTTTCTTGTATTATTTAAGTGCCTTACTTCAATGAATATAATTTTTATCGGATGGGTAAAAATAATTTAGTGTAGATCCAGATCAATCTGCAGTAAATACAAAATATATTCATTTTTAGGAAACTTAAAACCATTGGTGCTGGTTGGGATATTTTTGGTTCAAGCAGAGTTTGAGTCTGTGATGTATGAGACTGGAGACATTTCTGCTGCCATGTTAACGACCTTCACCACTAGCTCTTTGTTGTCATGCACACCATTATGCCACACAAGGTCATAGTCATGCTGAAGGTAGGATTCTTTGTCAACCTATATCTTGCGTAATGTCTGAAATACACTAACTAAAAGGTGAATGCCATATTGCCTGTAAAATGAAGTTTAATTCAAGATATTTTTCTGAGGTCTGTTAATATTCTCAAGTAAAACATACACAATTTAAAACAAGCCAGGGTTCTCATTGTAGGTAAAAGTTGGGAAAACTTAAATGGTCAGGGAAAAGTGAGGGATTTTTTTAAATTTTCAGAGAAAATTGGAAATAGGGCAAATGTCTGGGGACTTTGGAATTAGATTTCAAGGGCCAAGAAATAAATTGTAAAAAATTGAAGGAAAATTCAAACAGCTGAGATATATTTCTCAGTTTCTGGTTAAACAATTCCTTTTTACCAATGTTGTTAGCTCTTTTTATTCTGTATATCTGTTCCAGTCTTAGATGTCATTAGGTCTGTTTATCAATATCATTTAAGAATTTATATTGAAAAGTTAAGAATGGAATATAATAACAGTATGCAGTCTGTAGGTTTGTATATTTCTAGTTGTGTGTGTAAACTTTTATCATGTGAGGCTGAAGGTTTTCATGTTATGTGTTAATTGTATTGTCTCTTCTGTAGCCAAGTCGCCCACTCTACATTCACTGTGCAAATTGTCATGATGACCCACATGCTGGGATCCATGCTCCATCCTTAACATCTAGAGGTGATACAAGGTGCCAGTATGGTGAGTCAGGTCCACCGTCTAGTTCCACCTCTGAGGTCTGTGGGGACAGCATATTGAGCTCTGTCTCCACCACCAAGAAGCATTCTGCAGACAGGAGGGATCAAGGACCAGTAAAGATATTGTTTTATACAACACCTGAAGCTTCACTTACAATAAACCTAAGCCAGTAGTTGCATCACTGGTTAAAGATGTAACAAGTCCACCTTAAAGTCTGGATTGTGTTTTCAACAAGTCCACCTAAAAGTCTGGTTCGTGTTTTCAATGCCAGATAAAGCTGAACAAGTAGGAACCCTCATGCTTAAGCAGTGAAACATGTTCCTCATCTTGCTGAACATGCAGTATTGGAAAGACAAGGTGTAAAATTACCAGCAATTGAAACAACTGCCCATCAACACTCCCATCAACACTTTCTTCTACCTAAAGCCAACTCAATACATGAGGTTGTCAACAACACATCAGACTTTCTCTCAAGCACAACAAACTATTTTTATTACCCTTTCCTCCATATATATGCAATTTTACGCGTGTGCGACCAGAGTAAATCCAGATCAGCCAGCACATCCGTGACGATTGATCAGGATCTGCAATGGTCTCATTTTGGTCAGAAAAATCAAAAAGCAAACAGTTTAGATCCTGATCAGATGGCACGGATGTGCCTGCTTATCTGGATCTAAACTGTTCGCACTCCCAATTAAGGTGTGTCTATGGAGGAAAGGGTAAATCTGTATGCACTACTGTGTCGTGGAATAACTATACATGGATTATTACTCATGCACAATTAACAAACATTTAACAATCATGGCATACCTGTTCAATATCTGCAGTTCAAGATACATATAATAATGTAAAAGGACTGAGTGATACATGTTTTTCAGATGGGTATAAGTGGTAAAATGTATAAACCAGTCCAGCTATAAAAATGTATTCTGAAATAGGAATTAAAAGTACTTGCAGTGCTACAGTTTATCTCCGAGTGATCTGTTTCAAACATACTTTTTATGCACTTTGTTTACCTTGCTGTATTAATTTGCTAATATTATGCTGTTTGAGGAGTTTATTATAACATATCAAGAAATATTTTGCTTGTAGATTAAAATGTTTGCAAGACTGTTCTGGCAAAAAGTAGGGGAAATTAACACTTTAATGCTAAGAGGTCAGTTTTTGCTTAGCTGTGAAATGGTGTAGAAAAACACTACTTAAAACACTCTGTGGACAAAACTTTCATATTGATAAAGGCTTTTGTTAGGGACTGGGGCTTACAAATAAATCAAATCAGTGAGATAGCTTTACTTGTGGTCACCAGGGCTGTCACATTGGGTGTACATGTATTTTGTGCAATAAAGTGACCACCTCTGGGACTTGACAGAAGTGGTGACCCTTTCCTCCAGATATACCCCTTTTTATGCATGTGCGACCAGTGTAGATCCACATCAGCCGGCACATTTTTACACATTTATGCCGTCTGATCAGGATCTGCACTGGTCACATGTTGGTCAAAAATAACCTAATGATTCAAAAAGCAAACAGCTTTGATCCTGATTAGATTGCATGGATGTGCCAGCTGATCAGGATCTAAACTGTTTGCCCACGCAATAAAGTTGTATCTATGGAGGAAAGGGTTAATGGTCTTAGTTCTGGGGTAAATGTTCCTATTTATGAAATATAATTCTTTATACAAGAATTTAGGCAATGGGGAACAGAACAATTTTATACATTTCCTGATTAATTTGGGAACAGTAACAGTAACTAAATCACCAGGAATAAAACGTGAACTCTGTTCTTAAAAATCAACTTTGTCATAGATTATTATGATTGCATAAATTAACATAAATGGGACACACCATGGGAAAAGATACCTTCAGTTTTATTGGATGGGATTTTAGTTGTAACAAAATTTTGAATGAACTTTAAACTACTTATTATTTTCTCATAATTAAAAAGCCATTTCGTATGGTATTTTTACCACAAAATTCATAATAATTAATGTCGTCTGCTCAACTTTATGACATCATTTCAAGGATTGACTTCAACTGTCTGAATGTACCTTTTCCTGTAACACGTCCCAAATGTTAAAGCTGAGTCTCGGAACTTTTGTAATCTGGATTGAATTATGCATGTCACAGTTCTTTATTCAAGTGTATAACTACAATTTGCTGTGTTTGTGTGTTTGAGTCTATGAAAAAGAAGTATTTGAAAGTATGTAAAACATGACTGTTGATCTGGGTCTACACTGGTAACAAATGTGCCATAAGCAGTGATGAGCATTTAAAGGGATTGAATTGTTCGGCATCCGGTCTACAATTTAACCCTTTCCTCCATAGATACACGTTTATAGCATGGGCAAACAGTTTAGATCCAGATCAGTTGCACATCTGAGCCAAGTGACCAGAATCTGAACTATTCGCTTTTTAGCTCACCAGTCACATAGTGACAGGGTGAGCTTTTGTGATCGCCTTTTGTCCGTGGTCCGTCCGTCTGTTCACAATTGTTATCTGCACTCTAGCGGTCTTAATTTTTATCCAATTTTCTTCAAACTTGGTCAGAATGTTTATCTTAATGATGTCTAGGTCAAGTTCGAAACTGGGTCATGTTACCTTGAAAACTAGGTCACTAGGTCAAATTATAGAAAAAGCTTGTCCGCACTCTAGCGGTTTTAATTTTGGTGTGATCTTCATTAAACTTAGTTAGGATGTTTATCTCAATGATATCTAGGTCAAGTTTGTTACTGGGTCATGTGACCCCTAAAACTAGGTCATCAAGTCAAATTAAAGAAATAGCTTGTCAGCACTCTAGCAGTCTTAATTTTGTGGGATCTTCTTCAAACTTGGTCAGAATGTTTCCTTAAAGCCTCTCCATAACACATATATCCCTAAAGGCCATGGATTGAAAGTAGTTGGTGGTCTTTTCAGGCCATAGTTACTAGTATTGGATTGTAAAATTATCCATCTTCTGCATTTGTTAAGTATAAAAAGATCTTATGGTAAAAGATTAGAATGAACCTTGATGATAATGACTTTTGGGTTCTTAAAGGCTAAAATTTTTAGTTCTCAAATGGTTGTGGATTCTGTTCATGTTGGAATGTTTAGTGTAAACTGTAAGGACAGAGTATAAGGACAAGTTCAGAGGTTTGATATTGAAGGTATTTCAGAAATCAAACAAAAATATTTCAAAAAATACCTGTAAGAAATTTTCTGCTTAACATTCACTGTATCTAATCACCTTATACATAATTTCAATGGACTGATGTGTATAGTTTGACCTTAAATTTAAGTAGTTAAAGTTTTTTTTTTATTGTTTATTTTTAATGCAGGCAACACTGCTGATGAAGTTGAAAATAAAAAAAAACCTTAATGTTATTGGAATGATTTTATCATAAGATTTTCAAAAATACGCATTGATAATGATCATCCATATTATCTGAATATATGTCTACCGGGAACCTTATCAATAAAATTCACTACAAAGAGGCCGTTGTTGTATGGTAATCAAAGCGCTGAAAGCGTTGAAAGACTGGCGCGCTGGTTGAATCGAACTTGCCCTGCTATCATTACTGTAAACATATGAAACTATTTGTGATTTTTTTTGTTAAACTTTGTGACAGTTACTATCATCAACATTAGCAAATAATTCAGTCACTTTTTTCACCTTCATCTTAGGTTGGGGGTCTTTTTGATGCAGGAGCGTATGATTAGTGGTTAAATTTTGCTAGAATAACGATGATCAGGCTCCGCCACAACTGAGCAGTGTCAACAATGAAATTCACAAGGCTCACGTACCTTAATAGACTGAAACAGTTACAATCTTAATTTTTACGTCGATCGCAACAATGCATTAACAAAAATATTCGCCAACTTACTTACGGTCTCCCCAGGATTTTGGAAGGGTTGTCGCTGGACTGTTCGTTGATTTCAGCTCGCGAAACTTTATTTTTTAACTATCATTTTATACAGTTTTATATTTGTACCAAAGTTTACTACAACAACGGTATATAGTACATAGATGTTTTTTATCTCTTTAGAGCCATGAAAGGTACAAAGTTAAAAACATAAACAATGTGTAAACAGTATGTCAACATGTGTTTTAACTACATAAACTGATCTGATCTCATCAAGTTACAATGTCAACTATATACTCTGTATAGTTAGTTTTTCTTCATTGTCCAAAATATCTCACGCATATCAAACTCAGTGTTTCATTACAACTGACAGGATCAAGATTAAACTTTCAGACGCCTCTTTTTTTCTTGGACCCAAGTGCTGACTGCCTTATTATAATCAAACTTCAGTACATCAGGACCTTCCATGGATATCATTAACAATGAATTTAATGTTGAATTGTTAAGCCTGCTATTAAGCTTTGTCTTCATTCTTGATAAGGTGGAAAAAACCCACTCAGAGATTAAATAACTTGACGATACCAGTAAACATATAGACAGCTTTATATATATAACACAAACAGGTATAATAAATTATATAGTGCGCCCCTAGAACCTGACGCCCAGTAGCAAATTATTTTGCCACTGACTGTTCCAAGGCGCTAAGCCATACGGTTCTCTTTTTTTGTTAAACAATCAACAAACTAATCATTTATTTTCCTCTCTTCTTTTTTGCTGCAGGGGGAGGCGGTGTTTTATTATGAGTGTGGCGAATCCTGATATGCATATTTCCCTTTTTATTATAGTAGCATGAAATTGAGTTATTTTATTTATTTAAGGCAAGTCACAAGGCTAAGTATATATATATGCCAACTTCTTGCAACCAGGTGTAGACTTTCTTCCACTTAGGATCGACACCTGACTGGATCGAACTGGCTGTTCGAGGTAGCCGGCGTTGATTCAGTGTCTCGGCATGTTGGGGTACCGCGTCCGGCGTCGGAGTAATTTCACGACGTGAAGGGGTACTTGGCGTCGTCAGAGTCGCTCTTGTAGGGCTATCCGGAATGATCTCGATCTCATTTCTAGAATTTTGAAGTTCATAATGCCCGATGGAGTTGGCATCAGCCTCACAAGGCCGGTTTCTCTTGAAATAAGATAGAATCGACGAGTCGTCGTTCTTCTGCGCATGCATACTTGAACATGTGTCCGACGAAAATGAGCTGATTGTTAAGTTCTAACTGCAACTTGCTAATAGATTTGTTGAAAACAAATCAATTATCGCGCAATTATTTTCATACATCTATACAGTACAATTTTCGAAGAATTTGTCTTCTAATCACAGAACAAAGAATAACGAAATTATTACTCATGATCGCATCTCATTAAAATCATTGAACATTTATCAAATACACCCGCTGTTAATTGAGAATATCAACAGTCGGCAGAGCCAAAATACGATCAAACGACACCGACAGACTTGCGAATTCGACCACGTGGAGAGGCGGAGTTATCCAGCTGATAGTAAAGAAATCGAGTGCTACTGGTCAAATCGCCCATTGCTTAACCTTGAATGAGGTGTGTATTGAAAAGCGACCTGTGTTCACAATGCAAGAAACAGAAAATTATGACATGTCGATTTTGAATAAACGGATGTCGGCAAATTTACGCTTGTTGGAAATAGATTAAAGCTTGTTAACGGTTGTCGGGCGCCCGGCCCTGTCCTTGAAAAGCCGAGCAAAATCTCGATCCACAACTGCTCCAACCTAACCAAAATGGCAACCCACGCTATCTTACGCTTGTCTCGTGACTGATTTGTTTTTAATCGTTCTTTTAATATCCTTTCATAGTTGTTCGAACAACAACATTAAATTGTTTTCTTGTTTTTATTTGTAGCATTATCTTTCAAAGTTCGCATTCCTTCTCGAATATTTGTATTTTCTTAAAATGCACTACTTTTTATGCCACACAACTACGAAATCTTTCAGGCGTAACTTAACTACTCATGCATATCCAGTTGCTTGTTCACTGCCGTAGCTGGTCGTGATATTACTCTACATTTGTTAGCTGGCGTTATTGGCATGGATGCTCCAAAATTACACGGAAACTTACTATCAATCGCTCAGAATTCGTGGAATGGTGTGCTGCATTGTGCTTCACACTTGTGCAGAACATTTCGGCCTGCTCTCGCGGTGACCACAAAACCCCACTTACTTGATACGCTCTCGTGGTCGCAATGTTCAAGACTGCGCATCGCAGAGTTCACGACATCGTTAATTAAGACTGGCGCATGCGCGCCAGTCTAAAAACGCTCAGAAAGCAAGCTCGGGTCACCGGACATCCCTTTCCCAGCGTTTTTTTTTTGTTTGTTTTTTTTTAAAGTCATTGTATATTAGACACATATTTGCAATTCAATGTTCATATACGAAAAAGCGAAAAATCTTTGTTTACTCGTACTCGCAACCTCGTTTTGACGTGACCTTCACCTTCTCTATATGACAGTTGAAACCATGTCTCCGTGTATTTGTGACGCTTTTATGCGCTTATATTTCGATATGCGCTTATATTTAAGCCGCCGAATATGCGCTTATAGCTTAGATTGACTGAATATATTATATAACACAAAACTGCGTATGCACACAATTATTATTTCAAGCAACAAAAATACTACCAAACAAACATTGATAACTATAATACTTTATTTCAGATGCCTGAACCAGCGGCATAAGTTTTATACATAAACTTTGTTGAATTCTGCATGGTTGTTCTCCTACAACTCTAATAATCTTGCGTTGTATTTTAGTGTGTGTCTGCGACGCAGATTCTGCGTGTATATGTTTTTCTCTAGTTTGCATGTTTGTATGTTCTTTTGTTTTGATGAGTACATATATTTATGTCTTCATCTGCCATTGTTAAGGGCAAAAAAACTGTATTGTTTATGCCGAATAAAATCTTGAACTTTATTTCATTGTACTAGAACAAAATAACAAATGGTTCACTTTCATAGTAGCAATGCGAGTTGTTCACACCTTTCTGGCTAATACCGTTTATTCATCATTGTTAACGATACAGGTACACTGTAATTATCTTTAACTAAAAGACCGATTTAGCTCCCAGCTTAATGAAACTTAAAACATTGAGCAATTTAGGTATGCATATATGCGCTTATTTTTAGGATATATTTTCCATGTAAGGGATGGGTATGCGCTTATTTTGGGATAGAATTTAACTTTAGGGACGGGTATGCGCTTAATTTTAGGTATTAGTTTTCTGTAAGAGACATATGCGCTTATTTTCAGGATGCGCTTATTTTCGAGATTCTAAAGTATGTCATTTCCATGAACAAAGCTACCGGCGACAACAAGAATGATAACTCCTGTTTTACTATTTTTTGGGTTACGCCCCTTTCAAATGCAACTTTAACACGAAACTTAATGCTGCCTATAACTTTTAAAGTACTTGTGCTATTCAGTTGGTACTTAGAATATATCATCTTTATGAACAATACCATATGTGACAACAAGAATGATAACTACTTTATGATGTTCACTACTTTTTGAGTTATGACTCTTTCCAATGCAACTTTAACATGAAACTTAATGTTGGCTTTAAATTTGAAGTACTTGTTCTTTTCACTTGATTTTATACAATCTTCACGAAAAACATCATTGGTAACAACAAGAATGATTACAGTAACCACTGTTTCACTTTTTAAAGTTACGCCCCATTCAAATGCAATTTTAACATGAAACTTAATGTTGGCTATAACTTTAAAAGTACTTGTGCTGTTCAGTTGGTACTTAGAATATATCATCTTCATGAACAATGCCATCTATGACAACAAGAATGATAAATCATGTTTAACTACTTTTTGAGTACTGAAAATCACGAAATTGACAAACGAAACGAAGTGGAAATGGAAATGAAACGCTTTTCACTCTATGTTGAAACGGAAACGCAATGGAAACGGAACGCTATCGAAATGGAAACGCAACGGAGCGCTGAAAACGCTTGAAACGGTATAAACGCTATATTCGGAGCTCTTGGAACGCTAGAAACGGTAGAAACGGAATAATCGGAACGCTAGAAAGGGCATGCTTATTTATAGTAGCGTTTTTACCGTTTCTAGGTCACCCGATTATTGATAGTAAAGTTAAAACCGTTCTTTTGTACGAAATTAATTTTAACGAAAATAATAGTTGTCGAAATGACGCTTCGTGGGACACTAGTTTCAAGTAATGATTAGTCTAAATATTTACCATTATTCAGCACTGATCGAGCAATTGTAACACATTTATCGAAAGATTAGACATTTCGCTTCATGTATATGCATAAGGACCTCGGGTGAATATATTTTTCACTTGAACCTATTTTTATGCGTGCACGTTTCTTGATCTTTGATAATTTGAAGATGTGTTTTTAGTAGTTTTTCTATAGCTTAAAACGCGAAATTGAAGAGAACTAGCAAAAAGTACGGACAACGCAACATTATTTTGTTTCTTGCGTCGGGGATTCAGTAATGAAAAACGAAATAACATGTTGCAATGGTTTATTTTACTCATATTAAACAGAATCAATTGTCCTTTGAAATATAATGTTTTCAGGAATTTAACATTCGTCATTAAATATGACCTATAATCAAACGCCGACATTAAATATATGGCGGTAAAAACCACGTGATTTGTTCGAAATACACGTTGTTTGCTCGCCGTATACACCATAAACATATGACGTAAAATACGTACAATTAAACGTTAACAATACGTCAGACGTGTGCAATTAAAAAGACACCATTTGCACGAGATGCGCGCTTCTTGCGCGAAGCATGTGAAAAGTTTTCATCGTGGGTGGTATTTGTGTTCTGTTTTAGTTTTGGTCTAGGAACGATTCGCATGAATGACATGACGCTTGCGATCATAATCATGCATTTCTCGGTCACAGATAGAAAATATTGCTTTCAACATTCAATTATTGAACAAATATCACAACAATTTAAACTCCTGTTTTGAAACTGAACGTTTCAAATTTAGATTTTGTCGAATCCCTTTCGCACTGAAAAGGCTTTCAATCATCAATAATTAAAATAATGTACGATCTTTTACATTAGATTTCACAGGCGGAGATCTTTAACCAGCATATAGATGTTATTTATTACTGATCTTGTTTTTTATTTTTAGTTTCCAAATTAGTGTACCGCACACGCAAAATACAACATTTTATACGACGTCTGGTCCAATATTTATTAGAAGTTGCGTTTCGTCTAAATATAATTATTCAGCAATAGCAAGTTTGGAAAAAGTGATCCCCCTTTGAATTATCAACAGTAGGCACTTTCCCGTTAGTCAAGAAGAGGTTACCTCCCGTGGACATTGTACGATTATATTTTCTGTTTATACTGAACAAATGCCTAATGTAACTCTAGAAAACTTAGTCACTTTGTAGTATTGCAACACTGAATTACATGAGCGTAATTGTATAAACTATTTGTTTCTTAAGTTTCGCACTTGCATCTTACTCAGAAATTTAAATTAAAATGAAGTAAATTAATGTCCCGTGAATAGCGAAAGATAGATATCAGTCGTATCGGGACGCACGTGGGGTTACATAACCGGAGCTAAATATCTTAGCATGCCATGCTTATCGTGTAGACAGTGTTCTGAAATCACTGTAATCCTGGCGTCAGCTCGAGTCATGTATACGCAGGTGTGCCCCGCGCTGGAAATTTGCGGGAACTTAATATGAATCTTAAACTATAACGTTTTTGATAGTGATTAACATTATTCTGATGTAAAATGTTTAAAATCACTCAAAATTACCAAATGCAAACTGATTTAAATAATTCAGTAAATTTATTTAATCTGACTGATATACGTGTAGTGATAACGATATGCTGAAATAGTGTCGCTAACAAAAATGATAATATTCTGTTAATTTTATAACAGCGTATTTTTTTTAATTTACAAATGAATAATTCTAAAGTTTTTTGTCCAATTCAGTTTGATACCTAACTCATTATTGTCCGTCTATAATTATTTGTAAGCGGTTTGATAATTTTATTAGATGTAGATATCACTGATAGTTGTCACGGCAACAATTGCCCGAGGCAGATAAATTATCGGTATTTTAGGGAATTTACATATACATAATGACATTCTTATTTTGACTGTTCTTTAATTAAGAAACAACTAAATCATAAGCAAGAGCGAATGAATATCGTTATTAGAGAATTCAATAGAATCCTACTAAGGGTTTATAGTTTTAATAATTGTATCGTATCTAATCTGTCCCACAAGCATTTAATTTGCCACATTTACATGGAAAAGTTCTCATTGTTTTCCTTCGATCGGATCGTCTTCACGGCATGGTCTTGATGCAAACATGGTAATATCAATTTTGCAACGCCAGTCAGAAGTTTCTCGCCATATTTCATTCCATTTGATAGAAATCCACATGTTTTGACATTAACAACTGAAATTTGTTGAACGAAAATATTTTACCTTGGAAACGGTTAAAAAGCACGGATGTGGAAATGGAACGCTGGAAACGCTATAAACGGAAGAAACGCTTGAAACGGAAAAAACGCTGGAAACGCAGCGTTGAAAGCGTTTTAATCGGAAGCGGAATGGAAACGGGACGGAAACGGAATGGAAGCGCAGCGGAACGTTGCCAATTGAAATGGAAACGAAATGGAATGGAAACGCAAAAAAAAGACAATTTCTTGATTTTCAGTACTGTATGCCCTTTCCCAATGCAACTTTGACATGAAACATAATGTTGGGTATAAATTTGAAAGTACTTGTTCTTTTCACTTGATACTTAGAAGATACAATCTTCACGAAAAACATCATTGGTAACAACAAGAATGATTACTACTGTTTCACTTTTTAAAGTTACGCCCCTTTCAAATGCAACTTTAACATGAAACTTTAATGTTGGCTATAATTTTGAAAGTACTTGTGCTATTCACTTATAAGTTGGAATGCATCATCTTTATGAAGATCATCATTGGTGACAACAAGAAAGATAACTCAAGTTTCACTACTTTTTGAGTGATGCCCCTTTCAAATGCAACTTTAAAATGAAAGTTAATATTCATAAATGTAACTCCATGATAGTGGTATTTGTCAGTAATTTCGATAGTATGGTCATCTAGCTTAAAATTAAAACCTCTAAGCTGTATCGCTCCAAATATCATATTTTTTTGTTTGGATTTACGGCGAGGTGCCATTCATTACAATAATAATTAAATGTATTTAAGCTGTTTTGAAAATCTTGCAAAATCTTGAAAATCAAAAACGATAACGGTATCGTTTAAGTAGAGCATGACTAAAAGTTTAAAGCAACAAGTTAAATCAAGTGGGTCGACCAGCTATATGCCTACGGAACCTTTTGAATGCACTAATTATTGTTATTTGTTTTAAAACAAAGAAAAAAGCAAAAGATAACTTCTCTCATGTCTCACACCGATTTCGGATACGAACGAATCCGAAATTTCGCCATTGTGTGAGACCCTTGACTTCATACTTTTGTACATGTTAGTGATTACCTTAAAGAAGTTGTCATCTATAGAGTTTTGAAGTAATTTATGCCATAGTCCTAACCTCCAGACTTTGTAAAAAGATTGAGAAAAATCAATATATGCGCAAAAAGCTTAATTCGTTTCCTTTTCAGGAGTTCTATGTAAATATGTGATCAATTCATGAAAAGCCTCTACGGAAATCCGCTTAATTTTGGTCTAGAATATTAATATTTTGTAAGTTTGGATGTAAATATACTCGTGGACAAAAGTCTTGTCCAGTATGTTTTTCCGTAATTTCTGTTAGTTTTATCGATCACCCATACATTTGGTATCGAATGAAAGAGGTCAATTATTTGCATCCGATGGAAAAAGAGTCAGCTCTGGCAGTCGAGTGATGTGTTGAAAGTTGTAGACCGGTCAAGACTTTTGTCCATTAGCATAGTTTACCTAAGTTTATAATAGTAATAGGGCGGTAATTATTTGGGTCTTTCGGGGCCCCCTTATTTTTTATAAATTGGGATAATAATTAAGGAATGATTCTTATTTTGGTGCGGTTCATGCAGATTGGACGTGCACGCGAGAGCTGGCAAATCCATAAAGCGCGCTAGCGCTTTATGGTAAATTTGCCAGCTCTCGCGTGCACGTCCAATCTGCATGAACCGCACCAAAATAAGAATCATTACTTATATTTACATTTTATTCATTTTTTTCATTAAATAAACTTAAGTCGAACGCTTTCAAAAATTAGTATTAAGTGAAAAGGGGGAGTAATACGTGGGAGTTTTCAATAGTAACAGCCATGACGTTACTGACGTCATTACGGGTCATGCGGTTCATGCAAAATGAACCGAATTTTTTTAAACGAAGAAATCAATAGGAATGTAAATATAACCCCGTAACCATGTCTCGGGGGAAAAATCCTGTATCAAGAACACAATTAAAAAGTTTACAATAAACAGGTTTCAGAAGTTCTTTTGTTGACTTAATATATTCGTTCAAAATATTGTCTGACTGACTGGTGCCCAAGGTTATAAAGCTGAGCACGAAAACGAGTCTCAAATCTCAGTTGTATAACCTTCAGCCCAGATGTCCTAGAACTTTGCAGTTTGTTAAACATTTTTTAAATTTCGTTTTCGGTTTATATGGCGCAATTAAGAAGCTTATGAAGCGTACAGAGGTTCTCCAATATCGAGCTCACTTTGAGTTTAAGAAAAGTACGTTTGAACATGAGATTCAAAACATTTGTAGTCCAGGCATGCTCGCGAATGATTGAGCAAATCTCCTATATTAATACCGGTTTAAACGCCGGTTTTATATGCCGTGACCGCGGCATATTGCAGTCCGCGAAGCGTACCAGGTTAGCCGGGATGACATCTATTCCAAAGTGCTGATGCAAACGGTATTTCCTTGTTTAATGTGCCTTTGCTTCGTAAAATAATTAATGTTACATATAACCTCAATGTGCGTTAACACGTAAGTACAGTGTAAGACCACTATTTTTCTTCACTTTATTGGGTTCGCTATGAGTATTCGTGTCGAGTTTTGAAAAGATAGAGCAACATATATTAACCTTGAACCCGGAAGCAGACGTGTGGATGTCTTTCTTTCTCAAACTTCTTAAAGTTGAGTTTTTGTTTTATTATTATATCTTAACAACATATTGTAGGTAAATATATTTATCAGTTTTTTGACATGATATTTTTGCTAAATACCGGTATGTTCTTTAGTATTTTGTATGAATGAAAATGTATTAATATCATTTGACAATATGGTAATTTTTAGAGTTGTGTGCAATTTTTAATATTTGCAACAAATTATTCTATTTAGTGTCTGTTATGTTATGGTCTAATTAAAGTTCCTTCAAAGTTTTTGCATGACCCCATCGAATGTGCATGATTGTGTGTAGTTAGGTTGAAATCCCTTGGGAAGCTAGACTGTTAATGGTAGTACAAAAGGATCAGGCGTTCGATATGTGTATCTGACCATTCGGAATCGGGAACATAAAACATGGGTTATTTTTATTCAAACTCGGTTTAAATATTTTTGCAAGCATCAATTTCTTACGCTGAAAGCTATGGTGCCATCAAGGTGATCTACAATTTATAAGGGAAGTCGAATGTCAAAATTCTTTCACTAGAGTGATGAATGTTTGTTGATCTTTGCAAGAATGTATATTTTACGTTTTCTAGATTTCCCGTATAACGCTGTATACCGAGTTTGAAAACAATGACACGATACTCTTAGCTTACCACCCACGCAACAAGTTCGCAAGGAGAATGTTTAAAATAGAACTGATAATAAAGCGCGTGATTTGACCAGTTTCATAAGAGGTCCACGTACTAATGTTTAATGTGGTAACGCAATTTAAATGAGAAGTTTAAGTAAAGTGATAAAGGTTTATTCTAAAATGCCTTCACAATCAATACAGCAATATTATTTGTTTTGTATTTAAATTAAGACATAAATGACTTCAATTAGTTTAGTATATAAATCCTCTTATAGCGAAGATTATTCTGAGCCTTTTTAAATGTACGTCATTCAACAAGTAACAACTATTTGCCATCGTCAATGGTCTATTTTCTTTGTTATAAGTCTTATAAATACAGATCTGCAAATATCGAATAAATGACAATACCTGACTCGTCTCTTAGGTCAGCTTTATTTTGCGACTGACCAGTTCAATGCGGTTATATATGGAACGCTGTTTGCACAATAAATCGTAACCTTCCCTGCCGGGTAAAATTGTTTATACACTGTATTAATTTATATAAGTTTTGATCCTCTTGGCTATTGTGGTTTATTATTGAAAGTTATGTGCGTTACGTAGTATAGCACAGAACGTATGTCTTAACATTGCGGCATGCACAATAGGGGTGATTGTGTATTTAATTGACGGGATATGTATCAGGTGACCAGTGGTCAAGCAGGCGGGTAAGAGCGGGAAAAGGCACGAAGGTTATGCTTGGTGGTCAGTTCTACGCTAGACTTCGGTCGGTTCACATCGTTTCTATTTCAAATTCGAATCGTTGGAAATGCAGTTATTTGCATTTGCTATGAGCTTGTTAAAATGTTAGTCTTATATGGTGTTATAAATCACTAGAATTTGGTCTTGATTAATAGCGGGTCATGTAACGAGTGATTTCATGAAGCTTACATTGGGGTTAATTCGGGGGTACAGTTTCCCAGAGTTTTTTACATTGGGCAAAGTTCAGTGAGGTTTTATTTCTGGGTTTTTCCCTGGCCTTCGAATTATCTCTCAATGTTAGGGGTCAGTGTCATTTATATGATAATTGTAACGAATGTATGTTTTTGTACATTTATATGCATTGTATATCAGTAAAGTTTGTAAGTAGATATACATATTTATTTTACATGTTATAAAATTGTATATAAGAAATACAAGTTGTAAACACTTCGTTGTAAATAAACCGATCGCAAGTCTTGCCCAATGCAAAACAGTGTTGTTGTTTTGTGCTTAGCAGTGTTCAGATTTGCTATTCTTTGCGGGTAGGCCTGGACGTGTTTATGGCTAGTCTTTAACAGTTTATTTCACGTAAAATTGTTAACAATAACAATAGCACTGTTATAAACCATGTGTTTGACCGGTCATACGCACTCCCATTATGCTATTCTTTTATTAATTTATGCTTAAACGTAATGTATTTCAAATGCGACTTCAATCAATCCCCAAACATGTTCTTCCTCATTCTGGAAGGGACCTTGTTATTGCCTATGTAATTGCTGCACACGTGAACTTCTTTTAACATTTTCTTCCATTGATTTCAGTAAAAGTTATACTTAAATAAAAACGTGATGATATTTTCAGCTGAAACACTTATTAAGGTACTTTCAATATAGACAAGTCTCGCAAAACACTTATAAAACCACAAACCAAGTAAACATGCTTTAAAGGCCCAATAAACTTGTCAAAACGTGTTTTTTTTTTCATTGTGAAAATAAATTAACCACGTTGACCCTTTTCAAAAGAAAGTATAAATGACCAAATATTTATGTTCTGAAACAACCCCCAATCATTGAGACCAGGTCCGAATTAAAACGTCACAGTATTTTTGTAGCCCACAAAATTACTAACCAATGTTTACAATCACTCGGCGAAAAGTTATCGGTTTTTTCCGTACGTGGGCCGTAAGAACGCAGAACGCGGTGACGTCATTCACATAAAAGTTGTAAACACAATTCATGCAAACATGGAAAGAAAAAGACGAGGAAAAATAAAGATTCCTTTAAGTTTTAACTTCATTACAGGGTAAACAAAGAAAGGTGTAAATGTTATACGACCAATCCCGGTAACGGCTTTTAGTGGGGAATACGTCATCAATTTATGCACTTCTGCATAATAAGCGACCGTCGCCTGCCGAGAGTTGCCGAAAATCAGCTCAGACAGATTCACTGTTTGTTTTGTAAACAAGATAAACGATCCACAAAACATGCTGCAAATCAATAAGATAATTCCCTTGTCTTATTTTAAGGTTTATTTTTTGTGTTATTATGCATACAGGTGAAATCTAAGATGTTTAGGTTAATAAAAAATATGCTGTTTGACAAGTTTATTGGGCCTTTAAAGTTACGTTTCTTTATTTATTGCAGAAAAAGGGGTCGGTGCAGTGTTAACTATTATTTAGTGTTTTTTGTATGAGTATTGAAACCACGCGACGTGGAGCATTATTGTGTTACCGACTTATCTTGTTTCTCCCTTATATTCACAATTAGTGCCTAATCTCCCTAAAGTTCCTTAGCCGTCCCCATACCAGACGTCTCTTGTCAACAGTTTTCTCCGAATTCCCTGCCCGTTTCCTTGGGCGTCCCCAAAAAATATTGTTGTCAGTATGTGCCTAAAACCCACAAAATCTGTATACATTTGTAAACATGCCAAACCTACTGAATTAAAGATTTACCAGCCCCCCCCCCCCCCCCCCCAAAAAAAAAAAACAACAAAAACAAAAAAACAGCAAACAAACAAACAAATGAGAGTGTCGTGACAATGAGTCACTGGTGCGATGGAAATATGGCCATAGCACATTGATACCCAATAAATTTAAAATCTGGCAGATTTAACAGACTGGTGACCCGAAGTCGTGACTTTACAACAATCGAATTTAAAAGGTTATATAATCATGCACTAAATGTTTTTAAATAGGATTACTGGCGACTGTTACTGTGTCCATTCACGAATATTAATACCCAACTCGGCATTTGGTATAAATACACTTTACTTTTCCTTGGTTTCATTAAACGCTTAGGTACGCCGTCGTATACAAGGTGAGCCTACTAATGTATTATTTATAACGAGAACTTCGTAAAGTATTATTTTTGAAAGTGGAATGATTCAAATATAATTGTATAAAATTTTTAATTTCATCATTGGGAAATATTTTCAAAAAGTAAGTGTGGATGTGGTGTCCTTCTGGCACAGCTCCATGGGCTGAAGGTTATAAAACTGAGCATGGAAACCAGTCTCAAATCACAAGTGTCTGATTGACTGAAATGGCGAGTCGCCATTTCAGCCAATCAGATGCTTGAGATTTGAGACTGGTTTCCATGCTCAGTTTTATTACGTTGGGCACATTTGTGGAAGAATAACGCATTTTTATTCCGAATTTCAACCGGTTTTATTAGTTCGTTCTGCAACGGAAAACCATTTGCAATTACAAATATTAATGTTCACATTTGGATTCTAAATACTAAACTTCTCGTTTAAAGAAGTTGCGTTTTCAATTTCTTCTTGATTTTTGCACTTAAAATGATACTATGCCGAACATACCCCGGGACCGGACTAACCCCGGTCTCCTATACCGGGGTATTTTTAACATTCAACAACAAATATGTGTCTTATGGAATACCATATATGCTTGATGCTGGAAATCTCAACGAACTGTCAATTCAAATCAGTAAAACATAGTTGTTGATATAATTATACCAAACACTTTGTACACTTAACTAATATAATTACTACACCGAACATAAACAGAGGTGTGTGTAAAACAAAAAATGTACTTTTTTTTCCAGATGAACGTTAAAATAGCGGCAGTGTTGTTGTTGTGCGCCTTCATCGCGGCAGAGGTAAGATATTCCTGTGTTGTTTTTGCACAAGCCGATTTGAAGGCAAATCATTTTTTGTTAAATGGGTGTTTTGCCAGTGGGACTTTAATACAGTTTATGCTAAGATTTATTGAACTGTATAAGACTCTTTTCAATTTAAATTGTTCAATATTAATTGTGGATATGCAGTGGCGGATCCAGAGGGGATAGCAATATTTAATTTTTTATTGGGATTTTTTTGCCAGAAAGTTGAAAATACGAAATTATGTAATTACCCTAGCACAGCCCCAAACAAACTTCCATCTTAAAAGCTTGCTTTCGATCATGCTGCAAGTTATCTTTCATTTACTTTTTATCATAACTAAAGTACATGTAACTTATAGTATAGGCGTGACATTATTGTTTAAGCATGCCTATAATTATATGCACTTGCCCGAAGCATTTACATGTATGTTATGCATTTCCACAGAAACAAATGAAGGTAATACAAAATGATATTTTCTTGTTATGCTGATACCATTTATTTCGCGGGGACGAAAGATCGCATAGAGCGAGAAGTCAATGCGCGGTTGTCAATTCGAACAGATTTATTTACATATACGACAAGCTTTCTCATGGTTTTATTTTGCTGGAGTTTAATTTTGCGCACTATTCTTAGCGCGAAAGACGCGAAAATTAAACCTGCACGAAATATAATGATACCACATTATTTCAAATCAATCGTCCTATGAAATTGGTGTGCTCCTTAACTGGGGACTAATCTATTTACGAAAGAATAACGAAGTTTTATTCAGAATTTCACAAGTTCGTTCCGCGAAGGAAAACCATTTGCAATTACAATTATCATTGTTTACATTTGGAAAATTTAAATAATATATTTTAACATTTAACAACAATATATGTTTCTTATGGAATACGTACTATGCTACAAGTTGAAAATCTGAACGTAAACTGACTATTCAAATCAGGCAAGCATAGTTGTCAAGTCACAATAGTTACCAAAGACTTAACGACTTGGCAATTTTACAACCTCTTACATGTAACTTATAAATAATGGTAACTCTTATGGAATTTAATATGCAATTTCTCTTAAATATAACTTCAATGTGATTACCCCTACCTGTATGTTCTCTTTTAGTCTTTTAATTCAGTATTTTAAGACATAATGTTACACAGTCTCTTGTAACTCTAATTGAGTGGCATTGTACAATTTTAGTATGTATATATGATGTAAATTGTATGTACAATGATGAGACTTAAATAAAAGATTAAACTGTAACTGAGATTAAAATATTGCGTCTTTGTTACTTTATGTGTCGGTTTTATATCTCTATACTGATGATAAATGATCAACACTCATAAATATTGCTAAATATTTAATAACACAAGGAAAACAAGTAAAACTTCAAAAACGATTATTAACTAGTCTACATAACAAAATAACAAAGAACTTTTATTCCATGTTGTCGAGCTATAAAGTCAAATGTGTTCGTGACAAAGTACTTTTTAAAACCACATGTGTGATACGCTAAGGTTACAAATAGTAAAGATTTCAAACCAAAACATAATTATCGTGTTTTTTTTTCAGGGTAAAGGAAAAAGGGGTCATAAGGGACATGAAGAAAAGAAACCACACCACCCTCCTGAAAAGGCTGGTGACAAAGGCGGAGACTCAAAACCAGATCACCACGTCAATAAGATAGTAGAAGGATTAAAGGAACTTTGTGAAGGCCTAAGTAGCGGCAATATCACCAATGACAACAGTTCTTACGACGCTGTGTTCACTTCCCTGGGAGATGTTTGCGCTGATGTAGAGGCTTATTTGGAAGCACAGGCTGCTCCACCTCAAGCCCCAGTACAAGACTCTGCTGCAGGCACAGTCAGAGTAAGATGCTTGATTTTTGTTATTTGTTATTGATTTACAGCCTTAGAAAATGAAATGATATGTAAAATGTATAAAGGTCTACGTCATACTTGCATCTTATCGTAGTAATATCTATATTTATATTATGTCAGAATAGCTTTAAAACGCTATCAAATCACTGGGTCCAGTGTTATAAGTCACGAGATCGAATACCATGCTCAAAACCGTCAGTTTCATTCTCAAAGCCTTGGAGTCAATTTACTCATTTACGAAGCTTTTATTGCTCTATTTTATTTCTCAAACGCAATAAAGTTGTATAAAATAATAATAACATGTAACAATTGAAGTTCTGGACTTGTAACGAAAGAAACAAAACTTGAGTTTTGAGAACAGAGTTCGAACTGAAGTTTTATAACCTCGGGACCAGCTTTTAAACACCGAGAATACCTTCTTATAGCATTTCTCGTTTGTTGGCGATACCAGAGAACCCTCAGCTCTGGTGGACTAAACCACCTGAAGTGCTTTTATGCAAGTATGCTGCTTTCGCTTGTTAAAACATTAAACGGTGTTCCATAATTTTCTTAGACAAACAGCATTTAATAACGGTACATGTTTGATTTTCTAGTCCCCCAAGATTATAAAACTGAGAATGGAAACCAGTCTTAAATCTCAAGGATCTGAATGGCTGAAATGGCGACTGGTCGCCATTTCAGCCAATCAGACCCTTGAGATTTTAGACTGGTTTCCATTCTCAGTTTTTATAATCTTCAGAACTGGTCTTTTTATTTTTAGCGCAAGCGAGGTGCAAGGTCTGCCAGACCAAAGGGTCATCATGGTGGTTCTCATCACGGAAATCACAATGAACACAGCGAGGAAAACGATGATGAAGAAAACACTGCTGTAGCTATGCTCTTCAGAATATGCAAACGACTTGAACGAGTACAGGCAAATGTAAGTCCGTCTGATATCAAGAACAAAATGTTTTTTATCAACATTTAATTAATGAAATGAAATATTATTTACCTTCATTATTTAATACACAAAGGTAATGTAATCAGTCATATTTTTATTACAATAGGTTTTTTTATCAGTTAACTTCATTACAAAAGAACACCGATAAAGGGCTCATTGAAACAAGTTCGTTACAAGAAACAATTAAATACAAAATAACTCAGTTTCTTAAAGTAAAGGAAAAGTTTTGCCTCAAAATATATGCCACTTTGATCCTCATAATTTTATACTACTGTAGTATCGTGGAAAATCTTCGCGCAAAACACATAGGCTGTACCGAATTTGCATGAATTCGCGCGGCTGTATTATTATTTAAAAATCACTGTAAAAAGGTTTAAATACGCTGAGTTGAATTTCGCGAACTTGCCATAGCGCGAAATATGCGAATTAATATCTGCACGAAATAAAATGATACCGCAGTATAGGTTTGTTAGACCGTATATGTCACAAAACGTATATGTCACACGTGTGTGACATATTCGGCCGAATTAATCACACCTGTCTTCATGTACATATAAGTTTGTGCAAATTAGCGATAAAATGTCTGACCGTATATATCACACATTTCATACAATGAACCAATTCTAAAAATCGTTGACCGAGGCAGCAGCAGCTTGCCGACATTTACTTCAACGAAACATCACCATCAACATTAACATCACGAGTGATTTTTATTGTAACGTTTTCGACTTGCATATATGCAATGTACAGTAAGGGGCCAAAAGAACTTTAACACAAATAGCTTTAATAGACGGGAAACTGACATCAAGTTTTTAAGTAAAATTAACAACATTAGGATCTTTTTATAACTTTAATTAATAAGAAACTGACATTACTTTAACAATTATTTAAAAGAACATGAAATCATTACACGTAAAATCTCTTTTTTAATTTTAATAATTTTAGTTATTTTAAAGAACATCACACCATAAGATGTATATTCTAACCACATACTTTTGAAATCATATAACAGTTTACAGGAAAACAATCTACAAATATGCTGTCGCCGTCACAATTTCGCTCTCAACAGTGATTTAAAGAACACCACACCATTAGACGTAAAATCTAGCAACACATTAAAAATCATATAACAGTTTACAAGAAAATATGTTGTCGCATGTGTTGTCGCGATGTTGCATGATGGTGATGATGATATTAACAATTCTTTAATATTTTAAACAATGGGACTACGCATTTCGAGTTTATTTGACTCTTCTTCAGATGATTGTTTATATTATATCAACGTCTGTTATAAACAATGTCTTATTTTTGGGAAAAATGAAGTAATTTTAATGTATTACACAACGTCGCCATTTGGCGTAAAAAAGACGTCTTAAAAATATATGTTTTGTAACGGTCTAACATAGGTTATCAGGTGAGGTGTACATCCAAGTAACAGTTTCAGACTATTTTTTCGTTCCATTTTTATTTATGTGTTATTTGAATTTTCAGTTGCCTGCTGATCTCGCTTCTGATCTTGCCAATATTATTACCAAGACTGGAGCAGTTTGCGCCGCTGCAGATCTCATACGTAATCCAGCGTAGATATACGGAATGTGACGAACCTAGCCGAATAAGAACGGTTAAACTTCTTCGTGGATCATCATAAAAAAGGAAAATCTTGCACGTTTAAAACCAGATACAACTTTTTTTTTAAAAAGAAGCATTGGCTTTGGTAAAGAGTACTGGACATACTTAAGTAACGTTATACACAAGATTTTAATTTTTTTATTTGGACAAATTATCAAGTCGCACTTGCAATATATCGACAGTTTACACAAATTGCTGGCAATAGTATTATGCATTTTTATAGTAAAAGTTTTGAATATACTTGTTGGAAAATAAATGTTTAAAATCAATTAATTTCTAATTTATTTTTCTGGTATAAAAACTTTTATGTTATGGTCACGCGCTAACCGGACAACCGGTGTTAACGCCGCATAACATCAACGCCGCATTAACGAAATCGACCAGGTTTATGCGTCGATTTTAAACGCATAGACGGGAATTTTATTTATGTGGCAAAATGGACATTTTCGCTGCATAAAAACAATAAACGCATGAAAACAATAGTTGTTTAATTAAGAGATTGAACTTAATACGCGTATTTGTGTCCACTTTACTAAGCTATGAACAAGACATTTAGAGACGTAAATTCTGACAATGATTTAGTTAAATGTAAACCAAACCAAATGATCTCTCTGCAAAAAATTTGAAATATAGTTTGGTCAGACTAAAGGCGGGAATAATTGTTACGACAACGCACGACACGGTCATATTGAACAGGGAAAAAATTGTATCGTCGTATGATATAACATATATTCTCGATTTTTGTGGAGCAGACGGGCATGTGCCCTTGACAATGCACACTTTCAACGTCATTTCAAACGTTTATAGAAAAGTCAGTAACTGTTGTTAACGACAAACAACAGAAAGGACAGACAAATAACTGAACGAAAATAATCCTCACAACACCACAAGGAATCTTTGTGCTCAGATGAGCTAAGAATTATACTGGAACCAAAAAAATAAAAGTAAATAAAGCAGGTACAGAGCTTCATACAAACAATCTGCTTATTTCACGCTGTATTTACATCCTGTCTGGGATAAATATACAAATGTCATTAAAACCACATTCACTTATTTTCTTATTTTCTTTTATTTAACCCCGTTTATTTTCAATGCCAACAGTACAATAATATTATAATGTTTATCCTATATCTGTAATATATAATAACTGCTGCACACTGGGTTACACCTAAATGTCATTAAATAAAGATCTTTATTTTGTATTCTCATTTTCAACGTTTTGGCCTTTTGGCCTTTTTCGAGGAATACAAATTTCTTTTTTCTATTTTCGAGTTATTTTCCAAAAAAAGGTGAAAGCATAAAAAAATCTGTATTCCTTGAAAACAACCAAAGACCAACATGTTAATTAAATGATCATATAAAACATGATTATGTCTTTATAAATACTGTTTAGAATTCTTGGAACTGTTATTGAGGTTTGGAAACACAGAAGAGATACAAAACGTTTGCTTAAGCACACAAAAAGCACTGCAAGACCTCGTTTAATGTCAAAGGTAATGAGGTTTATATGACCATGACGCACCTAGTTTAGCCTGTACACTATATTACTATACTATACTACTTATATTTTACTAAGCACCAAGTTAACAACACATTATTGTAAAGTCTTCATTATATATAATTATGATATTTACATTCACAAATAACATTACAAAGTATCGAGATGGTCCACAGTGTACACATCTAAATCACTTTCCAGGTGTATAAAAATAAAACTAATAACTGACATACAACAAAAGATATGTACACAATATTCTTGTTGCTTAGCAAACTTTGAGTAGTATATGTGTTTGTCTTAAATCTAGTACTCATTAACAGTTGATCGCAAATTCATAGTAGTAAAATTATTGTTTGTACATGCAAATGTATTTTGACGTCACATTCATTCATCAAATAACTGACTATTTTGACTCTACTCATTCATAAATAAATTGACATCACTCCGCTACATGCTATATAAAGGGGACAGCCTTTTTTCATTCCATTCAACATTTCCAAAGTCTTAAAGAAAGCAAGGTCAGTTATCATAATGTTTTTATTCGTTTAAATTTTTTGTTTAAATCTGTTTATAAGACATATTGCATTTCGCTTTTTAACCCTTTACTCCATACATACAATGTACTGGCTTGATAACATGTGCGAACACTGTAGATCTAGTCATCTGTGCCATCTGATCAGGATTTACAATGTTCGCTTTCTGATTTATTTGTTTATTTCTGACCACAAAGCGATCAGTGCAGCTTCTGGTCAGACGTCAGAGATGTGCCAGCTGATCTGGATCTACACTGTTTGCACATGCTAAACAACATGCGTATATATTGAGAGAAAGGTTAATAAATCAAATTTAGAGAAATTGACAGCGATTTATCAGATAGAAAATGGAAATACTTTGATATAAATATTCGTGGGGTACTACTTTTCGTGGGTTTCGTGGGCAGATCTATCCACGAAATATAAGCCACCGAGAAAAAAGGTATTGAATTTAAACGTAGGTTAGAAAAAAAGAGATCGGCGAGAAAAGTGTTTAGTGCCCAAGATTATAAAACTGAGCATAGAAACCAGCCTAAAATCTCAAGCATCAGATTGGCTGAAATGGCGACTAGTCTCAATAATTCGACTGCAAGCACAGACCCATTATCATACTGACTTTTAACAGTCGTCTGTCCTTTACGTCTCAAGCAGTTACGATCAAAACTGTGGTGGAAATTGACCCAATTTAAATTCTGTCATTTATCGATAAACGTGAGTCAGGTAAACTTTAACGCGGAAATCGAAATTTGTTGACATGGGTGGAGGTTTAAAAGAGTTTTGCATAAAAAACGAAACCGTTATTTATAAAGGATTACATATATTGATTCTACTTGGATGTGGCTTTTCAGGTATGTAATTTTTTTAAAAATACATATGGTTTAAGATGCTTTATGGAGCCGCCAAAGTTGCGATTCAAATGCCGATCGGCGGCGTATAGAAATAGAAGGAAAATTTTCCGCATTGATTTGAAAAGTAACTGGGTTGTGCGCGATGGACGAACATCGCATATATAGAAAAGTCCATGTCGCGCACAAATAGTTGTGCTAAAATGGCGACCAGTCGCCATTTCAGCCAATCAGATTCTTGAGATTTGAGACTGGTTTCCAATCTCAGTTTTATAACCATCAGCCTAAAAATAAAACCACGAACTGTTATATCCACGAATATAAGGACATCCGCAGTATTTCTTTTAAAATTGTTTTAAGTTGTTTATTGAAGCATTTGTCGTTTGATAATTACATTGTAAATATAAAACCTGCTATCGCATGGTATCTAAATATTTTTCATTTTCGATGTCATTTTGTCAAATTTTAAATTCGCCGATTAATAATGGGTATGCAATTACAATTTTAGATGAATATCAAAGTAGTTGCAGTGTTCTTGGTGTGTGCCTGTGTCGCAGCGGAAGCCAGACCGGTAAGATTATATCGTATTATCTATATTCTTATTTACATCATAGACCTGTTAACAGATTTTTTATTAGATATCATGTAACACCGCTTTGAGATACACTTAACTACTGTTCTAACTACACCGATAATAAAATTTTAATTTATTTCCAAACAGAGTAACAACTTAAATATCGAAAAGTATGACCGAAATACACGAAGACTCGTTTTCCCCTGAGGTACAAAATGCACCCCCAATTAATGCTGATTGAAAAGAAATACAACATCGACGGCGTTCCTGTATACTACACATTAAAATCTCTTTAACATTTATGTCAATTTAAAACAAATTCTATTTCAAATGTCAAAGCAGAATATTTAAAGAACGCATTGTGTTGTTTTTCAGGGTAGGGTAAAGAATGCTGAAAGGGGCAGAGGCTCTGAAGACCGAAAGCTGTCACCTAATGCAGCAACAGCAGCTGGCGACAGACGTGACCCGAAAGATAACGAACCTGACCTTATCACTGCTACTGTACGAAGACTAAAGAATCTGTGCGAAGGACTTAGCAGCGGCAATATCACAAATAACAACAGTTCCTACGACGCTGTGTTTACTGCCCTGGGAGATGTTTGCGCTGATGTAGCCACTTATTTGGCAGCACAGGCTGCTCCAACTCCAGCTCCAACACCAGCTCCAACATCAGCTGCAGTACAGGACCCTGCTGCAGGCACAGTCAGAGTAAGATGCTCGATATTTTTAACTTCTTTTCTTTTTTGTTATTAAAAACATGATTCCTAATAATAAATGTCGCCAGTCCGCTAACTTCATGCCGCTAGGCTGTCAACTTCACGTCGCTAGGCCGCCAACTTGAGGCCGCTGCCATATTTGCGTATATCTTTGACAAAATTTATGTTTAAAATTATATCCAAATTAATTAAAACGTCGAATCTCATTAACTGTTACGTTAATTAAAGATATCTGTTGTAAATTTAAGATAATAGAGCGATCTTGTAAAAAATGCCTTAGCGTCTAAATTGTCTATATATATATATATATATATATATATATATATATATATATATATATATATATATATATATATATATATATATATATATATATATATATATATATATATATAATAATTAAGATTCCTACTCTAAACAAATAATATAATAACAGTATAGGTCAGGTGGAATACTTTAATGTCTCCATTGCGGTTAGTATAAATATTCCTGTGCCCAAGGTTATAAAACTGAGCATGGAAACCAGTCTCAAATCTCAAGCATCTGATTGGCTGAAATGGCGACCAGTCGCCATTTCAGCCAATCAGATGCTTGAGATTTGAGACTGGTTTCCAATCTCAGCTTTATAACCTTCAGGCCTGTAAATGACTGAAAAGGAGCAAATTTCGCCGAACTCTCGAATTATTATATATTCATTCGTACGTTGTCTGTGTAAGAATATTACATCACATTAACTCTGTTTACAGATATTCTACAGTTTATATTATAAATTTTGATGTTTGAAACACTTCATATTTTCATCCTGATAGGTGACAACACACCTTTTAATATGTCATAGAAATATTACATACCATATTGATTTGAAGTATTTGATTGGACCGTCAGACCCTGAGTTATTAGATTTCTGACTCTTGACAGTCTGAACTGGTCTATTAATAGTAACAAACTGCAGGCCTAATAACCGCCAAAAATTAGTTCTAATTTTCAAAAGTCCTGACAGTAGGTATGCCGCCCCTTCAGTACTTGCTTTTATTTAATATATTTTCGTATAATGTTAGCGAGGTGAAAAGGGTCCCGGTGGCGCTCATGGAGGTAATCACAGGGAAGAGAGCGCTGGCGTTCCTGATGAGGCCCGACCTGAATACCATGGAAACAAGGCACTAGCTAGACTCTTCAAAATTTGCAAAGGGCTTGAAATATTACGGGCAAATGTAAGTCCACTCGATATTTCAGGTTTTAATTTAACAGATTTATACTGAAAACACGAAAATAGAAATGTAATAATGTACGGTAAAACCGCGCTATTAAGACCACCTCAGGTACTGTGCTAATGCGGTCATTATAGTAGAGTGATCTGAATTAAAAGGCAGAAAGGATTGTGAAAAATGACCTTAAAAGCGTTGTCTTATTATCATGGTGATCAATTGAAGTGTGGTGTTAAACTCTTAATGATGGATTTTACTGCAAATCCTTAATAAAATGACGATATCTAAAACTAGCAACATCTGTGATTAAATATCAGAATTTAATAATTTCTTCTGAAACATATCTTGTGTTCTCCAGTTCATTAACTTTTTTGTTTCTACCACTGTTCAGACCGATGTCCAATAGTCTTTATTATTATTACTTTTTGGTAAGAAAAGTATGAACAACTTCAGCTGGATGGATAAGAATAAGCCTAAACATTTTAGATTTTCTACACTATCTACGTTTTTAAATTAAAATATAAAACACTTCAAACTTAATATGCTAGTTTTAGATCAATGCCCATATTTCCGAATGCTTACTTGTTCAGTCATGCTATATCGCATTCTCTTCAAAATAAAACTCATTGTTGTATTAAAATTTCAGCTGGCAGCTGATTTTGCTGCCGACCTAGTCAACATTGTGAACAAGATGGAAACAGTTTGCACTGTCGCTGATCACGTACGCAACCCAGTTGCACCAGCTGTACCAGCGTAACCAGCCTGGTATAATGAACACGTATAACGATATTACTTAATGACGGAAATGGCAATATGAGGAGGCCATTATGTACGCGTATTTTTTAGATTTGTTTCATTTACTTTCTTTAACATACGAGATTATGATTTTATAACCAAGCCGGAGTTCAAACTATTGGGCTAAATTTCCATAGCTTCATTTTTGTTCACAGGCAGTCTTACAGACGTTTGCTCGACATAACATAAGTTATGCTTTTATCATTTGTTTACGGACTCCAATGCAATATTTGTTTTTTGTGTACTGAATGTTTACGAAGATTGCTGGCAATCTCTCAGGTGCAATGAATTTTTAATTTCTTTGACATGCCATTTTATATTTTGTTTTTGAATATGATGGTTACGAAATAAATGTTTAATGAAACAGTGTAGGTAGTCCGTAATTATTTTATGTATAAATACTTAAATGCACTACAGTCCTATGCTGGGCGGTAATGCGGTTCAAATATTGCTTCCTTAATGACGGTTGTGTTACATTTGCACTTCCTGTGCGTAAACTGACTGACTAGTTCTAGTCACAATCCATAATTGACGATGTTTGGTTCTCAAAGCTAATTCATATAAGGGATATTGACATATTTTTTAAGTTCGGTAAAATACAACCACAACCGCGGAACAGACGGAACATTGTTGAAAAACATATGTTTTCCCGAGTTATTTAAGTAATAGCGGCCAGTGTCATATAGATTTTGTTAGATTTGTTTTAAATTCAAAGTTGAAACGTCAATCGTATCAGAAAAATACAAACGCATAAAGTATTTTAAGAACTTCTTGCTTTTTGTCGGTCATCCTGATGATGACCGACATATTATAATCGACCAAACTTGTTGTCGGTCATCCTGATGATGACCGACATATTATAATCGACCAAACTTGAGATCTTTAGCCTGAACACCGGTTAACAGTGACTCACGGTCCAGAACGGATAATTTAGACTATGCCACCTGTTACTAAGACTCATGCAGAAGGAAAGTGTAGAGGCTGATATTTGATTGCTTGATATACAGATAAGACGTTTACCGGAAATGACATTAATGTAGATAATTATAGTTCTTGTATACTTAATTTATTGTCGGTCATCCTGATGACCGACATATTATAATGGACCAAAGTTGACCGGACGTGGTCACTTTAGACAAAGTCGCCCGTCTAGAGCTTGAGAATGCTATTCCGTTCCCCCTATTTGCAAGAAAAGTCTTCTAAATGTTGATGATACAATATTTGGACGTTGTAGTAACATCAAATCAGAAATTGAGCTGATATATAACGACATGTTAAATTATATAAACATACGTGTATTGTATTGTCTACAGGGTGTAGAAATAATGTTATGCGTCTTTTTTTAGAAAGTCATGTGATGCAAACCTTCATAGCAAAAATTATTTGCTTATAAATTGAACTGATACTTTTTGAATTAAACAACTGTTCAGGATGACCCCATATATGAAATAGATTCGATCCGTTATATTGATTTTGTTGGTCAAAAGCAAGACATCGTTTATGTTTTTCTTAGAGACTAATGACTATCCGACTTTGGCGGGAAAGGCTGTCTGTAAACAAAAGTTTACAAAAAGCTAGTCGTTAATTAGCATACACTTAAAACCAAAAATGTATTCCAAAATCTAGAGTTCAACAACAAAATTTTGTCACTGTCCTAAGGTGGGGAGATGAGCAGCCTGACAGGGACTCAAATTATTATATTTACTATTCTGATCTTCAACAATTTCGTTAGAATGCTGAACTTCAACATGTAATATTGCTGGTTCTCGCACATTTTCCTGTTTTTGTTTGTTTGTTTTAATGATGTCAATATCAGTGTATGCCATGTTAGATGACATAATGCGGGTTTCAAATTCATGTCCATGCGTTGACTTTGAAAATTGATGAAAACTTCTACCCATGTGTTAACATTAAAAATTTTCTTTCTTGCGGTATAAATCACCTAACATACGGTCGTGAAATAGTAGAGGCTTATAGCAAACGAGGAGATGTTTTAAACAAGCATTTAGGAGGAAACGAATGCTCAGAACTTTGCTTAATTGTCAAAATATTGTATTTTAAAAAAAGATTTTGTTTTTGCGCTTTCCAGTGCAAATGTTGCGAATGTTCTCAGAAGTTAACGAAAGTTTAGCGAAGTGATCATTGTTTAAAGAAAAAAAAAAGGGATCAGCGATTTTGCAATTTGTTTGCGATTTCCAGTGCAATTTCGGTGAACGTTCTCAGGAGTTACCGGAGGTTTAGCGAATGTGACAAGACCATTGTTTAAAGTAAACATAGGAGATCAACATGGGCAATATTTTTATCTAATATCACAAGCGTAGTCAATGGGGCGGCGCTACGCTAAAAGACAGTCATCAATACGATCAATAAGCTGCGGACGACAGAGATAAACGACACAGGAGGTTAATTGCACTTTATGATTACACGTTCAGCGTGGAAGCATCAATAATGATTTTGTTTATTGAACTTGTCTATTTTCAATTTAAAGGATAAATGGCGACACGTTACCTCAGTTACAAGTACTTCGTAAGTCAAATCTTTTCAATCCATAATTACAAATGTAGTTGTTATCAGATAATCAACCTCACAATTTTGCATTTCACGAGCGCACTATTGAAATAACCCGAGCTGCGAGAGTTTAAACCTAGTTGGTTTGATGACTACCCATCTCTTCATTAGTTATGAACATTACATTTTATCTTTTATTCGCAATTACTCATTCAGAGGGACATTTATATACATGTATTATGCTCTTTGTCAAAGATTTGCATAAAAGTGCCTAGTTTTGAGCTTGTTGCACAAAAACTGCCATGTTTTTTTTTAGATCTATCTATTTCCCTGTCCTTTTGATATCCGAGTTGGAGCACTAATTTACAATGCGGTATTTTATGTTTTTGATATGCTTAAAAGTCTTTAACAGGCTCAATGAAACCGAGCCTGCAATATTTTCACATTTTTCGTCTTCGGTCGTTTTCAAAGTGACCTTTTCATTTATTTTAAGAAAACAAAACTTAAACGATTGTTTTAAAATAGAAACTTGGTAACCATTCTATACGTGCATCTGTATTTTTATCATTTAAACTTTAACTATTTAATTTATGTTACAACACTTCCGCCGCCATAATATTCAAAACTTGCCTTTGGATATATGCATTATTAACGAAATACGAATTGATTTATTTTGATTCCCGGGGGCCCTATTCCCTCTCAAAACCGCATCTATCCATGCGTTCTCTTCTTGGGGTCTATAGTGATCGGTTAGACTCGTCGCAGTTGCAATCCAAATTGAGTTTAACTTGTGAAAGATTTCCGGGGATACCCCTGACCTTAATGTCTGCTTCTCCATATAAATGCAATATAACGGATCTTAATTCGGTCTTGGGCTACTAAACAATAACATTATTTTGACAAGTACAGTAAGGTAGACAACACAAGCACTATCATTTCTATGTAATGGCGATCTACTAGAATATACTGCAAGCAATGCAAAACCAGCCTTTAAAGTAGAGAAATAGTTGTGAAGAATTTTCAGAACAGTGGCATAACGACAATTTCTTTGATGATAGATTAATTTAAATACAAATAGTGCTTCTTGAGTTTCTGTAATAGTTTTAGAGAAAATCGTTCAAACAAAAACAAAAGATATGAGCAGCATAAAGCTTAAGTGAAATTAATAAATGCATCAGCATCCTTATTTATTGTTTACTGTCGTCTAACGCTCGTCAGCTTCAAGTTTGACGAGATCTGCTGAACCAACTAAAACTACACTTTATGAATGTTGGTAATGAATACTGAATATTATAAGCATGGCCTTTCTCTCAATGTACAAATAAGTATCGACTGCGGAAAGTTCTATGGTACATCTTTGAGCATTCGCGTTAATGTAACATATTCATCAGATTCGCTGGTGCTTAAACAACGTAATTATTTCTACACGTCCTGAATAAAATAATAAATTACGTCTACTAGAGACATGATTATTTATATTGATGCCTTTTGCCGGTACACGTCTTCTTCATGTTTCAATAAATCAAACATCAGCCGTTCAACTTTGTTTGCATGCTTTAAAGTAACAGAATTGTACAATGTATATATGTTCTCTTGTTTATGTTTTGTACATACAGAGAAATGTAAATGGAAATAAACTTGAAACTTGAAGCATCAACTAAATTCACAAATAGTTTGTCAGATACAGTCTGTGTGACATTGATCGACAGAAAACTGGCCATATCATTGATTTACATTGGTCCAAAAGTAAATACAAGCACGAATACATACCTACTTATTCTATTAATTTAGTTGCTAATGACCGACTTGCTTTTTGGAAAGCTAAAACTTGTAGAACACATAGACCCATGCGAATCAACCACCTTTTCAAACCGAAACCATTTTAAGCAGCAAAAACAAATTATCACGTAAAGACCTATCATGAGTTGTTGGGTTACACATATGTGCCGTTTGATCAGGATCTGCACTGTTTGCTATTTGATTTATTAGGTTATTTTTTGACAAACAAGTGAACAGTTCAGATCATGGCAGATTTTAAAATGCGATAATGACTCCGAGTACAAAATAAGGAAGGTATTGCAATGCGTACTGGTTTTGTTTATGGATATTCACCGCTGTAACTATAATTATTGAAACAGATTCAGATGAGATGATTCTTTTCTACTATAAGTTATATTCTATCAAATGCCAATTTTAAAACAATATTAACATCATCTTCTCTAAGCTCCCCATCTCCTTTTCATGTAGAGATTTTTATTTTAATTAGCTACTCTGTTGTGTTAATGATCGCCTTTCGCTTATAAAATATGTCTTACAGATCCTGTACGATATTTGACAGTGAACTACATTAACTGCATTATACTCTTTTTGATATTTGGTATTATTGAACAACGCACAAGGTTCAAACTGTGCACTAGGTATGGACGGTAGATGTTCTCAACGGCAAGCCTGACGCATTACAAAATAATCAATTTTATTTTGGTTTTTGAAACCACTTTCGGAAGCCGCATTCAATAGAAATAATACTGTAAACGAGAAAGGTACAACGTATCGTATCACAGTCACAGGTGCACCCCACCCCACCTTTGGCAAAAATAATTCCAGACAGATCTTAATGCCATGCAGTTCATGTTTTCTTCATACAAAATCATTAAAAGTACTATTACGATTTTTTCATACCTAGATATTTATCATAGAAATATCTACAGCTCTATCCGTCTATGATAAATATCAAGGTATGAACAGATAGTAATGGCCTTTTTCATGATTTTTTTAAAGAGGAACTGCATGGCATTTTTTGTCTGGAATACTTTTTTCCGAGGGAAAGGGGGAGGGGAGCGGATTTAAGCATTTGAGAGCGGGGGCAGTACCAAGCTAAAATCCTTCAACCTGTGATTACAGTATTAGTGATAGACGAAATACTTTTTTTTTAATAAAATAATAAAAAAACCTGTTTATATCACAAATAAGCAGAATACTTTGTGATAGTAATAATCGACATGAATTTATTCAGAAAATATCTAAGGCATAACATTCAAAACAAAGTACATTCAAAATAAATTGATTCTTACTTAAAAGGACCGTAAATATTTAGAAGGTAAAAATTAACATATGTCAATGCATCACAAATTCACAAAAGATTACAATCACCAGGTAATTATAACACGATCATTGTGTTCATCGGTGAACTAAATGTCTATTTTGAAATAGTAAATTCTATTGAAAAAAAGTAATTCACTTTACGCAGATTTTGAAAAACCATTCACATCTTTAGATATCTAAATACATTCGCCTTTTGTTAATTCATAAATGTACATGTATTCTGCCATCAACAGATTCTAGCCGAAATGACAGGACGGAACAGCAGAGTATATGTCACTCTTTCGTTCCACAGAAACATTTAAGATTATTTGCGTATAAATACATGCATATAGATCCGTTTGTCCGTTCTTTCTTTGAACTCAACGATGTGTGCAAAAAGTCTAGCTTTGTTTACAAATGTAGACCATTAATATGATCTACGGTTTAGCTTGCATTATAGTATGCACGGCAGATCTGGGGAACTCCTTTAGACAAAACGGTATCTTTCAGTTTAAAACATTGTTCGTTCCTTTGTGTTAACAAATCTCGACCCTGTTGTCAACATTAACCGACCACTAACGTCTCACCAGGCCCTTAGGTTAAAATTGTGTATCATCAAAGCACAACATTGTCCTGAAATGATATTTCGATATTTGTTCGGTCATGGATAACATCAACAGTCAACATCTGGTGTCTATCTAGAACGATCTTTAGAAAAGTGTTCAGACGTTCATAATTAGTTACCTGGTCACGATTTCCGTCTGTTCAATAACAAGCTAATCTTGCCTAATCGATCTAACCTGTTACACTGCACGATGAACTCTTGGTTCACATGACCGTTAAGTAAACGAGTACTAAGATGTTCTTAAATCAAGTTCAAATTAAGGTGGTTTAACATGCATGTATGTATGTTACGTTCTGGACGGCAATGGCGACGATCGCTGCAAAAATCAATAAATGTTAAGCACAGCGTCACACGGAATAACGATGTTAATATACCACGAACCTGACGCTTTATCCATTTGAATAACTATGAGATAAATATTCAAAATATATATTTTGCAACTTCTCTTAAAAACTGATTGCTAAAATGCTTGTTTCCTGCACCAGAAATACGAACATGCACGAATCAGTTCAAAACATATTCAATATTCCTTTCCGACCACAATTCAAATAATTCATTAATAGGATACCGGGTAGTTATAGGTCAAACATTCTGTGCCAGGTTTTTTTTTTTTGTTGAGCACAGTTTAAGTTTTCTGATCATGACTTAAAACCATGATTTTTTTCCAAAGGAAGCAGGAATAAATTTAGTTTTAAGAACGACATTCTACATTGAATGCAACCAATTTTTTAAAAATTAAACTTAATGTTATGATTAAAGTAATTCGTGGAGATTCACTTCCGGTTTACCAATATATCCGCTGTGACTTGATTCAGTGTCTTGTAGCAAAAATACAAGCGTTGACATGATCATTGTGGCATCTGTCAAAGAACACATGGTTTGGTATGATTTTTCCAGTTACACCTCTCTATTTGAATCAAAACCACAAATGAGCTAGATTATATAATGCAAGTCAATGGAAAATAAATTAGTGTTCTCTGGAATTTGCCATGAATAAAAAACGACTAATTCAATTAATGGAACACATTTAAACAATGCTGTATAATATATTGTGTTTGTGTTTAGTGCTTCCTCAGGATATTAAATTACACGTATACTAGTTTTAAGAAAAGACATAACTCTAGGGAACGCTATACTATGAACCGTCTTAAGTTGTTACTTTCAGCTGCTTTTTACTTGTTCCGTTCGAATCGTGATGGTTTTTCTATCTCTCACATGACTTCAAATCCATCAATATATTTTCGCGTAAACATACCCGTTATTTAAAGTATCCAAGAATCCTAAAACTGCAGTTCAAGAATTTCATTATTTAATAAAAACATTTTTACTGCAACTTAATTGTTATGTTTTGATTTTGTTCAGGATTGACTATAAATGATATCAGAACATTACTGGAATTGAACTACTGACAGAGCCTTGCCTTATAACTCAAAGCAAAGCTACCAAGTTCAAGTTCAAAGTTTTATTAGGCATAAACAATACAGTTTTTTGCCTTCAACAATGGCGTTTTTTACAAACATAATACAATTCTACACATTCATAGAAGAAGAAGACGTGTACATGGCAACACATATACTATATAATTGGAGATAAAGCATGATATAAATAATTACTAACTTAACATAACATGGATAATATATATTATGATGTCTTATATCTTCATACTTTATTGGGTTCAAATAATTATAAATGGATATGCTGTGTAGAGCTGATGCACTAGTTCTATCCTCATCTTCCTGGACACCATAATCATTAGTATTTTCAGTAAGCATGTCACCATTAGGACATACAGAAGGATCTTTATCATGGGAAATATGTATTTCAGATATTCCAGGTGTTTCACTTGGAATGTAAGTTACCTAAATAATAAGTTGTATTTCATAGATCTACATTTCATGTCAATAATCTTTTCAGAGAAGGAGGCATTAATCAAGGAAGTCACAAACGGCATTTTCGCGTGGACATAAATATGCACAATTTTATCACTGATATTCAGCGATTTGATTTTGCTGGTGTTCGATTTTGCACATTTCCCAAGCGCAAAATACGCAAAAAATAAACCGATGCAAAATATAATGATACCACAGTAACAGAAAAATGTGACAATATATGACAATGAGTCACTGATACAATCGAACTTGGTCTTGAATCAAGTTCAGAATCGACAACACGTGAAATCGTGATCCCTAAAACAATCAAATAAAATGTATGAATAAGATTTGTTGTTTACCTATCGAATGACTGGCGATCGTGAAAATTCCGAGTACTGTTCGGGTATATATACGTGATATTTTCGGCTCGTTTCTTTAAATCCAAAGTTGCTGGGGCAAAACTAAAGCTAACGAAACAAGTAAGCTAACGAAAAAAGGTAAGCTTATAGAATTGCTTCAGACAGAGATAAATTTATTTCAATATAAAATGATAGTATACATGGCATTGAGCAACACACATGTGCTTGAAATATAGCGCCGTGTGACATAGAAAGACTCTTAAAATTTTATCACAGATCAGATATCATAGTTAAAAATAAATACATTTTTTAATTAAAAAATAAATTAAATTGTAATAAATAAAAATTAAGAAAGGAATAATGAAGTATTTGCAAATCGAAAAACAATAGCAGTTACTTTGAAGTAACACAGTAGTATATAATTTGCTAAATTCATAATTAATTGCTACACGAAGGAGTCTATGTGAATCTCTGAATTGTTGTGATTCTAGCAACATAGTAGCATTAAAATTGATGATCGGATAGCATTGTTCTAAAAAAATTCCATGATTTACAAATTAATTATCTTTTGAGTAAACGTATCACAACAAGAAATGATCAAGGATCCTCTATTTTACCGAATCATGATTTAAACTTATCGTTTTTTTTTCTAGATGAACGTCAAAGTTGTAGCAGTGTTATTGGTATGTGCTGTCATGCGACAGAAGCCAGACCGGTAAGATAGATTCTTTCTAGAGCTTTAATTCTTAGTAAAAAGTATTGTTGTTAATATTTTTCAGGCATTCAATCATAATTTGTTTTCTGTAAAGACATATATTCTCAATCTTTATTTCCACTTAATATGAAGAGAAAATGCTGTGAGAAAATTGGTGGTGATGATAATAATAATAATAATAATAATAATAATATTTTATTATTATTTATTATTATTATTATTATTATTATTATTATTATTATTATTATTATTATTATTGAAAAATAGCAAAAGAAAATAATAAATAATAATTAAATAATAATAATAATAATAATAATAATAATAATATTATTATTATTATTATTATTAAAATAATAATAATAATTATAATTATTATTATTATTATTATTTTTATTATTATTATTTTTTTTATTATTATTATTATTTATTATTTTGTTTTGCTATTTTTCATTAACTGCTTTTCTTAATGCCTGAATATTTAGTATGAAATTTGAGATTTTGTATATCATATAAATTCTATAGTAAAACTATCTACGATTGAATCTCAATTTTAATACCAAATAATGAGGCATTAAGAAAAGCAGTTAATGAAAAATCACCAAATACAAAGGGCAACCTTTCTTTTGGAATAAGGTATATAAGTAAATGTCTCTATTATTACCTATTTAATATTAAAATGCCATGACAATTTATCAACAAGAGGAATTGTTTCTTCAGGGTAGAGGAAGCGAGGGTGGTAGTGGTCACCATGACTCTGGTTTTCCAGCAAAAGCTGTTGGCAAAGGCACCTATACAAAACCAGACCTGGTCAACATAACCGTAGAAGGATTAAAGAAACTATGTGACGGACTTAGTAGCGGAAATATAACAAACACCAACAGTTCCTACGACGCTGTGTTCACTTCACTGGGAGATGTTTGCGCTGATGTAGCGGCTTATTTGGCAGCACATGCTGCCCCAACACCAGCTCCAACACCAGCTCCAACTCCAGCTCCAGTACAGGACCCTGCTGCAGGCACAGGCAGAGTAAGTCAATGATTCACAAAATATGTGTATTGCTCTATTAAGCCTTAGATAAACGGCATCTACAATATACATTTCGTTACAATTAAATCTTGAGATAGGAGCATCTGTAGTTATCTTCATTTCTCATGTCAAAAAACAACAAACAACAACAAAATACAAAATCATCTTAAATTAATTTTATATAGTTACACGGAGAACACTTATCATAGTTTTCGCTCCTATTTGCGGTATCCTGGTCCCAAGGTTATAAAACTGAGCATGGAAACCAGTCTCAAATCTCAAGCATCTGATTGGTTGAAATGGCGACCAGTCGCTATTTCGGCCAATCAGATGCTTGAGATTTGAAACTGGTTTCCAAGCTCAGTTTTATAACCTACAGGCCTGGAAACTTTCGCTATTGTTAAATAATTATACACTTATGAATGATTCCATATTAACACGACACCATAATAGCCTAGAAAAATAACATATTATAACGCTACATGTTTGATTTGATTATTATGCTAGTGTTTTCATTCCTTTAGCGCAAGTGAGATGTCAGACGGGGCACTCACAGCGAAGACAGCGCGGAAAACAAAAGTGAAGAAAAAACTGCCGTAGCTATTCTCTTTAAAATATGCAAAGGGCTTTAACGAGTACAGGCGAATGTAAGTAGAATTAATATTGAAAATTGTTTTAAAATACTGTGAAAGTACTTCTTTGGTTCGCATATTTAAACCAAAACGAAAAACAATACAGTAAAGTGCTGCATTTAAAGGCATTTTGAAAAAATTAAAAGAATTTAAGAACTCTCGAAATTTGAGTGAAAGTCACGAAATGTTATGCCTACGAATATTCTCACTGTTGTGTATTGTCCGGAAAGAGTGTCTTTTTTATTTTAACATTTTATTCTCCCAAAGCACATTTTATTATTGTTGCGTTTCATGCTACTTGGCTGTTCAAATACCAGTTTAAGATAATTCGTTTTTGTGTCATTATCTTAAATTTATATAGTTTCGAAGCATTTTCAGTTGCCTGCTAATCTACCTTCTGATCTAGCCAATATTATTACCAAGACTGGAGCAGTTTGCGCCGCTGCAGATCTCGTACGCAACCCGGCCGTACCAGCACCGTAAACCGAAAATGACGGAATAGACCGAAGAATGACGGAATAAAACGAAGGACAACTCACAATTGCTTTATGTCTTGCTTAATCATCTTAACACAGGAAATGATGCGTGCACGTTTAGTCACATATGATTTTCATAGTAACATGGACTGTAATTTTAGTTAAGAGTGCTGGACCGATTTATAAGTTCACGATTTTATTAAGTTATATTAGTTGCTTTATTTATTTAGTCGCCTCATCAATTCACCGGTGCAATATAATGACTGTATAGCCAGAGATTGCTGGCAATTCTAGTAATTTTATTTTTTAGTGAAATATTAAAAAAACAACAATAACAATTATATTTACATAAACTGTACTTAATTTCCTTTGCAATACGCGCATGTTTTGTCACCTTTCATAATTTTTAAACAAAATCTTCCCTTCCGAGTTTAGTCTTATTTAAAAGCACAAAGCTCACTTATTTTGGAATATTTTGAATTCTGTCTCTCCATTATCGGATGAATTATTCTAGTGACCGTTGTTTAAATAAAGGTTAGTTATATCTTTCAACATTTTTTCCGAATGTAAACAAGAATCAAACCCATTATTAAATATTACTAATAAAGATGGTGTTATGTCATATTTTGCCTTAAGTAAATAATTAAATGAATGTCCACATCCAGATTCCTCCTCTGTTTAGAAATAGATGATAAGGCGACGTTTGAATCGCTGAACTCTTTCTCTAGGCGGCGTCGGCTGTAACATGCATTTCCATTACATCCCATAAACAGGTCAGTCAAACAAAGACTGAAATATTCTGACTTTTGTCGTCTTCGGTGGCTTTAAAAGTTTCACTTTTATCCATTGAAATACAACAGTAGCAAGGTTTATGCCGAATGGCGACTGTAAAATATCTCCCCGTACATTGAGTTAGTGCTGTTATTAATTACCACCACTGAGCACGGTACACGCATTTGTTTAAATATTGAGTAGCGCTCATCCTTAGGGGACGTGGAAGTAATAACAGACTAAATCAAACCGAACCCGCACCATTTTAACATTTGTCAAATTTGTTTGCTTTCAAAGTTTTTTATATATAATATTATATTCTAATGCAGTCGTCCATTTAATCATTTTTATTGAAAGAATTCAAAACGCTCGCTTTCACTTATTACTATTTTTGTCTAAATGAGTTTTACCTTTAAAAAAAGTTGATAATACTTCATAAAGTTTTTCACCTATCAACAAACACTGAAACATGCATGTTAGGAATAGCCACACGCAGAAGATATAACCTCCCGATCCAGCAAATTATCAAAGTGGAAAACAGAGCATGGATTTATAAATGGTCAACTAAAACAAGACGTAACAAACAACTAACCAACCAACAGCAACAACAAAGAACCGGATGCCTAACCGCCTTAGAACGGTCAGACGCAAACAATTTGTCACTGGGGTTTAAACCAGAGTTAGGGTGCAACAACTTTACATGTACACCTGCCCCAATGTTCTGAGATGAACTAAGACGTACAGGTTGTCTTAGAGAATAAGCTCCTACCCACAAATCAACCCGACAAAGTTTCCATTTCGTTTGTATTGCTGAAATTCAATATTACTGAAATTAAACGTTTTAAAATGTCGCAATAACGGACTAAATTACTAATTGACCCATCTTTGACACGGGTGTAGAGTGAGTTATTGCGGGTTAATCGTTTTCTTCTAAACTTTATCTGCTATAAACGGCCAAACCTGTCTTCAAAGGCCACTCAGGGGAAGACACAAAAGAATTAGTTCTTTAAATCGGTCAGTGGTACGAATAAAATATGGTCTTTATCCACAAGTAGTCTTTATTGACAGGAGGTCTTTCACACATGTTTGACTCTACGGTCTACTCTTGGCATTGTCCAAATCTTCTCTCAGCTCCCTCATCTCATGTTCAGATAATAGAGAATAGAGCTCAATGTCACTTCTTTGAGATACCAAACTCCAATCTATAGCATCTGATTGTCTGAAATCGAGACTATGGAGACAAGTCAGCATTTCAGCAATCTCGTGTACCATTTGTGCTTAATTGTGCATTTGCATCATTTACAAAAATTATTCTGTGATTGCACTTGTATTTGCGAGCATAGCATAAAATTTCCTAATTGCGCCGCGTTAGACACATCCTATTATTATAATTGCTCATTAATAAACACTAACCTATACATTTTTATCAAAAGGTTTTTTTTTACTTTTATAGGTATATATCGTTTTACCCTAAATAGCATTTATATGCAATGTAAACATGTAAATGTATCAATTTCCGAAACGTTTTACTTGATTATAGACAAAATAAATTTTAATTCGGTATAAGGGGTTTATATTGTGCATTTGTATGCAGATTTAAGATTTATGGTTATGTTTTGGGGTACGCAGGCCAATGAACGACATAACTGATGCAGAACAAGATTTCCATAATTATAATTTAAATGGTATTTACCTTCATAATTTAAATCTATTTTTAGAAACCGCAGTCACGAAGTGCAAATACAAATAGGTTTAGTATCCAAATTAACAAGGAGCATTGATCAAGCTTTCATCACAATGTGGCGATAGATAAATATTTTTAACAAAATGCATATTTTTTAAAGCGGATGATTTTATCAGAAATGAGCCGAATAATTTATGAACGTTATAATCTAATCGACATGGGTATATCGTTCAGAAAACAGCAAATGCATAACATTTAAAAGAAAAAAACATGTACATTAAATTAAATTGATATTTAGTAAATAATTTGGTTAATAACTTATTTCAAGACATTAACATTTCACAATTGCAGATCAAACGGTCTTAGCTGTGAGAGACTCTGTTGTTTGTATTGTCATGGATTAACTGCCAGTCTATATAAGTGATGATTGATCAAGAGAAAATCAGAATGTTAAAAATGTATGCCTTGTCGTTTTTACTCCGATTCTGAACCTTAGTGTTAAAGAAAAAATTATTTAGCAAATGAACAATTAGAATTCTTTTTTTTTTCACTTGACAAGCAGTGCTTTTCTCACGGGTTACATGACGGCGCAGTGAATACATTTTGTTAAATATCAAGAAAATTACAGGGTTTAACAGTTTGCAAGTCATGCTTTTGCGAGCAATAATAGGTATTTCTTCAAAATTGGGATCATTGTACGCTGCAAAACTTTCTAATATAAATAATTTGGGTTAAAACGAAAATTTATCCCAATACATAATTCGTCTTATGTTGATGCCCAGCTGTGCATGTGTTTAGGCGCAATCAGGTCATCAACCGATCGAAATACCCTATTGTACAACAGAATATTGTAAGATGTTTCAATTCAAAACGTCAATTTTGTTCTTAAAGATCTAATCGAAATTTCATGGTTTTCATTTAGATATGGAGAACAGTTGGGTCGTTTAAAGTGTGTGAAGCTCGAAGGGCATTAGTTGAGGGTTGCTTTGTTTCAAAGAAATGTAAGAGACATTCTTTCTTCTTAATTAATACCTTTAAATTAACCTATTCTTTTCAACAACAGAGTTTTCCAGTTTCGGTTTCACTCCCTTACACTATCGGCTCATTACATTCACCTCTGTTAAAGGGTGGGACTACATTCAACTATTTTTACTTTAACACATAGAACTAGTTTACCAATTACATTTAAAATAGCGTGCGTGTCTTTGGTTTAAATGAAAGATAGTGAAGATTTCTGTCATTTGTTTTACCTCAAGCTTTCAAAATCATAATTATGAGTGTTTAAAATAAGGCTGCCGAGTTTGGTAAAAAATCTTGACATTGAGCCTTTCGCAGAGGTGTAAAGTGAGTGTAAGGAACGACAACTCTGCGAAGGAGATTGTTTCGGTTTTGCTATGCAAACGGTGTTGGGTGAAGCGTAAAATTCATAACGTTGTGGGAAACGGAAACTACAACAATCGTCTTTTACAAATCGCGGTACTGCTCTTAGCATTTATTGTTTACTAACCTCTTCAACGTCCCGCCAGGCTGTGAATCAACAACAGTGTAAAACCATAACCTCTCCAACGTACCGCCAGGCTGTGAATCAACAACAGTGTAAAAACATAACTTCTTACATAAAACTGTCCGGTACCGGTGGCGTTCGATATTTGTTAGGTCATTGGTGTTGGTATGCACTCTTGTGCACCCCTTGTTGCTGATCTGTTTTTATACTGTTATGAAAGAGACTTTATGTTATCTCTTTCTACTGAACATCAAGATGATATTATTACAGCTTTTAAAAATACCTCGAGGTACCTTGATGATTTATTTAATATAGATAATAACCATTTTCCATTACTGGTTAATAAGATCTACCCTAAAGAACTACAACTTAATAAAGCGAACACTTCAGAAAAGCAAGCAAACTTTCTCGATCTAAATCTGTCAATTGAAAATGGTTATGGCACTACTAAAATATATGAAAAAAGAGATGATTTTAATTTTAATATAGTAAATTTTCCGTTTTTAGACGGCGATGTTCCCCGTGCAACATCTTACGGGGTTTATATTTCACAGCTTGTTTCCTTTTCAAGAGCTTGCAACGATATTAATGATTTCAATGAACGTAATCTTTGCATTACAGAAAAAACTTTTAAAACAAGGTTATCGGTATCACAAATTAAGGAAAACATTTTGCAAGTTTTATCGTCGATACCCAGATCTAATTCATAAATACAGGTGCAGTTTAAAATCACTATTGCAACAAGGTTTTTCACAGCCAGTTTTTTATTGAGATTTAATTTATAAACTAAAGAAGATAAAGGGCAATGTTAATTTCTCCCGGTTATTCGTAAAACCCATCTGTAAATTTAAAAAGAAAGGTTACCAACATGATACTTTACAGCGCTCTGCATGCCTGGTGATTAACCCTTCTACAGTTGATCATTATGCTTACCTCTTTGGGTGCACGACGGTGGCAGGGGTTTAAGAGTTTATGAAGGTTTATGGGGAAATCTTTTATTAAAAGAACCTAGAAGCTCGATTTGTTTCTTTTATTCCTTTCATCGTGTTCTTGCTGATTTTACTCTAGGAGCTCTGGTCTCGGTAAGATCATTGAGTACCCGCTCTTTGGCTTTGCAATGCTATTAGGTTCTTATGTTTTATATGTTTGTGTGCTTTTGCATGCAACATTGTTAAGCCAATACGTGGGTTGGAGTTGTTTCACCAGGACAACTTGTATTTGTTTTGTATATGAGAACCTGTTGGGGCAAGTGTGAGGTTGGTGCACCCTATGACCTGGTTTAAACCCCCAGTGGCAATTTGATTTGTCACTGACCGTTCCAAGGCGGTAACCCCTCGAGTTCTCATTTTTGTTAATTGTTAGTGGTGTCTCTTTTGAAACTGATCATTTTATTAACCATGCTCTCTCCCTCTCTTCTTCTTGACTGTGTTGGGAGGCTGTTTTTTCTGAATGTGGCGATTCCTGATATGCATATTTCACCTTTTTGAAAAGTATTCAAAGTGAGCTGAAGGAATAGTTTTGCAACTACTAGAATAATTCTCAATTATTTCATTATTTACATGGTCTCAGAATATTTTATCCTGACTTCTGTCCGTTCAATAACAAGATAATTTGGCTTTCGACCTTACGAAGCACGACGTTCGTTTTGGGTTTCCGCTTTAAGTTCACGTAAGTCTAACACCAATTTCACATTAAGGTGGTTCAACATGTAATAGAACATATGTTTGATTTAATAACGCTACGGTAAGGTAATAAGCGTACCCAGTAAACGTTGAAGAGAGAAAATCTAGTCTAGAACACTGAAACCAGTTTTAATTGCAAAGATTTTTCAAATCTGACAGTAGAACTGAACATATTTTCAAAATCGGCCCACTTGTTGCTGAGATATGGGCTGTTCAATATTGATCAAAATTTATGCTGGTGGCCATTTTGAGATGACAAGTGACGTCATAAAATTATGTGCAGAAATCAATTTTTCATTAATAATTTTATAAGGGCATTAATATCTAATAAATATTCACAGGAATTTCTTAACATCACAATTATAATGAATTTCTGATATTGTTATATGAAAAACAAAATGTTATATTGATATTTTCTTTGATTATTTCTGTGGTCACCATTCAAAATAGCTGCCTTAAACGCATTAAATTAGCAAATTCTGACAGCCGTAGCTTAGTTATATATTGTCCGATTTTCAGAAACATTTATAGATATTTGCAATGAAACATATTTTTTTCAATATTTTATAATTCCTTTAAGAACAGCGTTTTTTGGGGGGACGATACAGTGTGAACACATTACACAAACCATATTCTGACTGTTTTCATAATAATCATATAATGCCATTTTATTCAAAAGCTCCCTCCCTGTTCTGAATCATCGATTACAATCAAAGGTAATCCGATGAGATTCACTTCTGGTTTATCCATTTATCCGTGATGTCTGGAATCAGTGGCTTTAAGCAATTATTTAAGAATTCGAGAAGACACGTGACATCTGCCATCTGCCAGAATAAAAAAATGTGGTTTGGAATGCTTTTTGCAAGTAGGTAAGTCTGTATCAAAACAACACATAATGAGATTGAATAAAATGCAAGTCAATAGCAAAAAATAAATGGTCTCCGTCATTCACGATATTTGGAATGAATATAATTTTTCAGATGTATTGACGGATCAGATGGCAACACTACTTTATAATAGAATATGTGTGCATCTAGTCTGTGGATTATTTTCTTATAGGAAATACCTACATAGGAAAACGTTAATCGTTGGCCTAATATGAAAACCTTGTACGAGGGTTGAAACTTATGAAATATCCAACAATCAGAATACGTTAGTTTAACACATGACTATTTTCAGCATTTCCTTTTGCAAAGAGGTTCGAGATTTTGACAGATTTTATGTTTGTTTTTTGTATTCCCGTGTTGCCAAAAAATCAAATTTGGTCGACACGAGGTTTAGATATTAGATCTAGGTGATATGAACCGCCGTAAGTTCATATATTCAGCTGCCTGTAACTGGTTCCGTTCGAATCGTGACTGCAACACAAAGACTTCAATGGGTTTTGCACTTTAATTACGGACTGAATGAATTAATAATGATCATTTTTCTCACATGACTACAAATCGTGTTAGGTCTTGGCGGGTATAAATACCCGATACCTATAATGTCAGTCATAGTATCCAAAATTCCAGAGAACTTAAACTGCAATGTAAGTTTTTCTTTTGTTATCAAAATTATCAAAATATATTCATTAACCTTTAGAAAAACACTTTTCAATAGTTTGGAATTCCACGACAGTGTCACGAATGCAAATAATAATAATAATAATAATAATAATAATAAATCGATAAATAATCTTAGTCGGATGAGATTAATGTTTTATAGTAGTGTCCAAATAGTGCACAAATGCATCGTCAATAGATATGGCGCACAAAAAGGCTCAACAGAGGTATCCGAGTTTAGTGCACCATTATTTTTATGCGTCAGGCGTATAACTTTATACGTCCGACGAATAAATTTGAAAGTGCAACGATACACTAATGGTGCGTACATGTTTAGATAATAAAGGTGAACAGTACATTTGCGCTGCACCTATAATATTATTCGTCCATCTTATAAATTCAATTTATGTCAATCGCAAAATTCACCGGTAATTTATATATTTACCTGTGTACCACTATTGTGCGTCATGGACATATTAATTATTAACTTACAGATTGGACGTATGAAATTGAAGGTACACCGGTATTGTAAATGACGTTGCACCGGTATTTTATAGGGGCAACTTCATATTTGCAATGTCTTAGTATTTATTTATACGTCCGATTAATAAATTTACGGGTACACCGTAACGCCGCATAGCCGCAACAACATTTTTGTGCGGTGATTTTCAACGCATAAAGAGGTCGACCGCTTTTATGCGGCGACGCTCAACGCAGAAATTGCGTTTATGGGATGCAACTGTGCCTTTTTGCCACATAAAGAGGACTAATTTTACCATTTATAATAATATAACAATGCTTAAATGCAGAGTTCTAATATTTGAAGAAAACGATGATAATGACGTTCAAGATGATGATGTCCGTCCGTTTCGAAATTTTATAACATGGGAGGGAGTCTCCAGGGTTGTATTCTATTCATTGGTGTTGGAAGCTGTTACCTGCTTTAGTTAATTTATTGTTCCAGTAACGAAAGAATTATGCACATTGATTAAGTCAAAATTGAGACGTTCTTTTCACTAATAACGACGCATATTAATGCTCGTTGGCCTAGTCAGTAAAATTTGTTTTATTGTTATTTTCTTGTATACATTGCCCATTAAAAACCATTGACGATTTTTACAACTTTGCTTATTCTACGTAATGGTAACCGCTGCCCCAACACCGGTGTGACAGGGTCCTTTCTAGGGATTTTTTAAAGGCCCCGGTATTCCACAGGATTAGGGCAATTGTTACAAATTACATTTGCATTACTTGGGACTTAGTGCAATGGAATAAAAACAAGTAAAGTTTGAAATAAACGTCATGTTAAACTTTTTCGCAGATCGATCAATTGGTCTGGTTCACAATTAAATCTATCTTTCTAAGTCTTTGTCAGAATTTACATATCTGTAAGTTCGTTCAAAGCTTTGTTAAGTGGGTACAGGAAACTCAATTGTTTTGTTAGAATGTTCCTCTAAAAGTCTAGACACAAAGTCCGATAGTAATGATATTATATCAACCACTGTTGTAATAGTATTTGTTTTGATTGTTGTATGCGGCGAATGTGTGCCTTTTTGACACATAAAAAGATTTTTATGCGTTGAAAATCACCGCATAAACAATAAAAAAATTGTTTATGCGGCGATGCTCTTATGTGGCGTTACAGTTCACCTGTAATTGTGTTTGTAGGTGCACCTCCATTATTTACTGAGCCTTTTCGTGCGCCAAAATAGAGCTCGAATACTTTCTGCACTGTTACTGACAACTGCAGTATATAAGGTCCTATTGTCTAAAAAAGTAAAATATGCATATCAGGTACGGCCACATCCAGCAGACACAGCATCCCCACACAGCCAAAATGTAGAGCGAAGAAGAGAGCATGGTATAGCATTAATCAGTTTCAAAATAGACGCCACAAACAATTAACGAAAGTGTGAACCCATGGGGTTACCGCCTTGGAACGGTCAGTGGCAAAACAATTTGTCACTTTAAACCAAGTTCTAGGGTGCACCAACCTCACACTTGCCCCAACATGGTAATGTTGAAATGTTTAGTTTGGAAGTAACGCGATATTTGCAAGCAAAATCTTAAATTTTTGTTTTATTTGTAGTGAATGAACAGCAAGGTGGTTCTCGTGTTGCTGGTGTGTGCCTTCATCGCGACAGAAGCCAAGCCGGTATAACAAGTTTCATAGTCCTTATTGTGCATGTATACATTGTATGCTAATAAATAAATACGTAGTCTTACCTAATATGGAAACTTTAATAATCATCTACAACGTCATTTACTACTAGGATTTCACTTTGTCACCTTTTAAAACACTTTAAATTGAACTTTTGGTAAAAAAAAAGAAGTTACGATATTATTTCCCCTTTTGCTAAATGCGTAAAGTTTACCTGTATAGATATTGGGTTGTGCTCAAACTGGGCGGTGTGAGCAGCAATAGGTAGTTCCACTGACTCAGTCAAATCGAACCTTCAATAGTTTCATATATGTCGTGGACCACTTTTAAAGTTAAGTTCCATTTTCGTTTATCTCCATATTTTCTTATTTTATCAGAATATTGTAATCACTAGGGTAAAAATGACCAGTGTCATTAAATTTTCATTAAAATCAGAGACTTTGTACAGCTTCGTTATCCTACTTGCATAGGGTAGTCGAGGACAGCAGTGCTCAAGATTATAGAAAAAATTGGACCGAATCAACGCTGAGAATTTAATATAATATGATCTGTGTGGTAAGAACATTGGTTAACTGTATTATTGTTCACGTAGTTTAGAAAGTTAAATTCCAAGAAATTTAAGAACCCACGAAAACGGTGTTTTACGGAAAGCCACGAACTTTTATGTCCTCGAATACAAGTGTATCAACAGTAGGTTAAAGGCTTTCGATATACCGTTTTCTGATATGACGAGAACTGTTAATTATCTGTTCAGGGAGGAGGAAAAGATGAAGACAAGGGCCGTGACTCTAACAAGAAACCAGGATCTACCCCAGCTCCAGGTGCAGGAAAGGCTAGCAAGGAAAAGAAACCAGACAGGCAACCATCCGTCGATCTGATTGTGGAAGGACTGAAAAACCTATGTGATGGACTTAGCACCGGAAGTCTCACGAACACCAACACTGCATTTGACGCAGTGTTCGCCACTGTGGGAGGCGTGTGCACAGACGTGGACACTTACTTAGCATCTCAGGCAGTACCTCCTGCTAGAGTAAGACAGTTTCATTGTTCTTGTAAAACACATGCAGTTATCTCTCAAACGTATAATAGAACAGTTCTACAAAAGTGAAATGATGAATCAGGAATAGCCACAAAAATACAGTCTACACACAGTCAAAAGGTAGAGATAAAAGGAGAGCATTAGTTTATAAAATTATCATTTTTAAGCAAGAAACCACAAAATTGCCCAAGGTTATAAAACTGAGCATGGAAACCAGTCTCAAATCTCAAGCATCTGATTTGCTGAAATGGCGACCAGTCGCCATTTCAGCCAGTCAGATGCTAAAGATTTGAGACTGGTTTCCAATCTCAGCTTTATAACCTTCAGTCCATATCATGAAAAGTAGAACCTGATGACTCACTTTATTGGAATAGTCAAAGTCCAAACAATTTGCCACTAGGGGTTTAAGCCAGGTTGCAGGGTGCACCAGCCTCAAATTTGCCCCCAACAAGTTATATGAACAAACAAATACAAGTTGTCTTGGAGAATAACCACAAACACATCCATCATTTCGATAATGTTGCATGCGAAAACATAAAAGCATAAGCAACTCATGACATTGCCAGACACACCTGCTTATTACTCAGTAAAGTTACCGAGACCAGGGCTGAAGGTTATAAAACTGAGACTGGTTTCAATGCTCAGTATTATAGCCTTGTGCACTGGAGTCAAATTTTTTTTAAAAGATTTTGTAAGGAGAACAATCATTGTCTTGTACTTTATTTTATTTTTGTTCTTGTAGCGCAAGCGAGGTGGAAAAGGAGAGCCTCCCAAAAAAGCCGGTGTTGGTAAAGAAGGCCAACAAAGCGAAAAACCTAAAGTAGAGAAACAAGGCTCTGAGCCCAAGGACAACAAAGCACTTGAGGCGCTCTTTAGAATTTGCAAGGGACTTGAACGACTACAAGCAAGTGTAAGCTAAAGAAATGTTAATATGTTTTAACATTTTCCTGTGTAGATACACCTTTATTGCTAGGGCGAACAGTTTTGATCCAGATCAGCCGGCACATCCGTGCCATCTGAACAGGATCTAAACTGTTCGCTTTTTGATTCATAAGGTTATTTCTGACCAAAATGCGAACAGTGCAGATCCTGATCAGATACACCGTCATTCAGACAAATTTAGGTCAAATTTAGGTCTTTATGATCAACAGTTCAATTGATGTGAATTTGTTCGTAGTTACACACAGATGTAAACGCTCTGTAAACTATTGCCTTGGTGGTCACTGGTAGTAAAAGAAATGTACCACGCTGGTTTCTCACCAAGTTGAGTTCAACTCAATTTGAAACAAGATTATGCTTATGGTCATGAAGGAACTTTCATCCCAGATTTTAATTAGTTGGTTAAACTAAACATAAAGTTTAAACATGAATTTGAAGGTTATCTGAAAACAAGGTGTGCACAATTACAATATTATATAAATTCAGTATTTAAAAATAATATAATCCAACTTGGTATATTTGGAAAGGGAGATTTGTTGCATTTACATTTATATTTTTGTTTACATTGTTATTACCCGAGAAATTCAATGGGCTCAGGTATTGTGTGAACGAATGAGTAAAAACATCGTTAAACATTTTTGCTGTTAAATTTAGCATTATTTATATCGACCTGTTTAAAGCACGTTCCCCTTTGTGTGAAGAAAAAACAACAACATGTGGGCATTTGAAAAAAGTATAAAGACAATATTAAGTGGAGATTTTTGTTTCAGTTCTACAAAAGTATGTTCTAATCGTCGAAGTCTATAACAAATATATACTTATCTCTATCATCATCTTCTCTATTTGCTTGTTTTTGGGAGGAGAGAGATATGTATTCTTAATGCTTTTCTTATTTCTATTTCCCCTCTCTTTTCCTCTGCTTTTGTGGGATGTGTGGAGAGGCTGTCTTCTGAATGTGGCCATTCCTGAAAGGCATATTTCACGATTTTACATTTTCTTTCATATCTCTTTTGTAAAATAAAGAACTATATGTAGTTATAAACTTCACTTTCATTTTTTTTTTCAGTTGCCGGCAGACCTGTCTGCTGATCTTGCCGGTATCTTAACCGAGACTGGAGATGTTTGCACCGCCGCAGACCTCGTTCGAAACCCAACTGGCTAAATGCAAACATGCACTAAGTCTATTCAACGAACTGTAAACATATCTGACTGAATACATAAAAAACTTTAAATTCAGAAATAACAAGAGCATCTCATACTTTCGTGTAAACATTATGTGTATTTTTAACATACTAACCTTTGTTACTGATTACTGGTTACAAATTCAACACATTAAGCTGTTGTTTGTTCTGTTGTTGTGTTTTCAAGCAAATCATAAAACTTTATTTAACTTTAACTTTTTAATTTGCTATTGGCAGAAACCGAAATGAGAGAAATAAAATAATCAGACAAATCGAGTCTTCTTTCTTATATGACCATATATTGACTATTTGGGATTATGTAAATTTTAAGGAAAACAGTGTTCCTTTGAAGTAATAAATAGATAGAGACATATTTCAACGACTGAGAAAAGGAATTCAAATTTCATTACAGTGTTCAAGATTAAAAACATGTAGTTGTCCGTTATTTTTTGTATTCAAAAAATAAAATAAGCATATCAGGAATTATCACATTCCCAGCAGACACAACCTCCCTACACAGCTAAAAAGTAGAGAGGAGAAGACAGCATAGTTTTGCAATGATTAGTTTCAAAATAGACGACACAAAAAATTAACTAAAATGAGAACCTGAGGGGCATTGGAAAGGTCTGTAGCAAAACAAATTGCCACTTGGGGATTTAAACCAGGTTCTAGGGCGCACCAACCTCACATGAGAGTAAAAAATATTATTATTGAATATTAATCGATTCAAATAAAAACAATTTAAAATGAAGTGGTATCTGTCAGGTCCCACCGGAAGTATGTGATCTCAGAGGCACATCGCAATGTCCATCAAACAATACTGTGCCCAAGGTTATAAAACTGAGCATGGAAACCAGTCTCAAATCTCAAATATTTGATTGGCTGAAATGGCGACTGGTCGCCATTTCAGCCAATCAGATGCTTGAGATTTGAGACTGGTTTCCATGCTCAGTTTTATAACCTTCAACCCTGTCTTAATTAGACCAAACGACAAACCATGGTTCGATTGTACAATTCTTAAAAAAGGAAATATGCCTATCAGGAAAAAACAGCCTCCCCACGCAGCCAAAAATAAAGAGAAAAGGAAGGCATGCGTTTTTAAGAGAATCGATTTCAAATTAGACATCACAAACAATTAACAATTAAATAAACCATTGGGTAACGGACTTGGAAAGATCGTTAGAGAGCATAAAATGCAAAACTTTAGTCTGACAGGTCAAAAGTCTGAGAAATAAGGAGAGATTCCACGCGAAAGAAGTTTTTTTTTCGACAATTGATGAGACCCTCACAGACACTACTTTACTAGTAAACAAACCTTGAAATTATTCCATTTTGGAGTTATTGAAATATTGCTTATAAATAAAATGTTACCAAAGATAGTGAAATTATTCCACCGTTAATCACAAGAAATTAGTTACATTTCATCAAACATTGAAACAAAAAAGCTAATAGCGAAGATATAATTAGTCATAGACGTAATAAGAAACTTGAACAATGTTATGCAAATCGCCATGTATTTTGATTTTGTTCAATAGAACAATACTGTAACAGCTGAACACGTTTCCAAAATAAATGGAGAAACTCTATTGTTATTCACTTTAAAAAGGTAACATGAAAACCCCCATCTTAATCTGTGGGTTAAGTATGATCATTTTCTGTGACTTATTAAGGCGTCTGACATGGTCTTGCACAAAAGCTTCTGGTTAAACTGCGCAAAATTGATATTAATGTACTAGAAATACAAGTTAACATTTTGATAGTAATATCGTAAAGCAAAACTTATCTCTGTTTCAGTATGGTTGCTTTCTTTATAAGATATTTTTCGGCGTAGCTGTCTAAGCTTACTTTTGACCTAATTGATTAACCAATGAAGTGTTGTTAATTATACTCGTATTCTATTATTATTCAGCGGGAAAAGAAATAAACTATTTCGATTGGTAGCTATTTACAACAAAGAGGCATCTAGCAGGGTGAAGAGGTATCTAGTGGTATTTTTAAACAATTAGTTTACTCTGTTTGAAACGATTATTGTTGTGACGTTTAGATCTTTACTATATTGTTAAGTCGAAAGATATTGAAATGAGGCACACTCCAGTACTCGTCATTGGTTAGGTTTATTTGTCAAGAACAATACAGAGTCTCTTTCTCAACCTATCCAAAATGAAAGTGAATGTGGAACTGCCTTATGGCAGCTGCATATAATATGCTATGCTATATAAACAATGAGTTCGCTATTTAAAATCTTCACTAAATATATTTTATTCTTTCAGCAATTTATATATCATCTAATACATTATATTATAAGAATTAAAAAAAACCTTTTACAATACGTTTCTTATATAAAATCCATTCTTTATCACGACTGAGGATTGTACGATATGCTTGCATGTCTTAAATCTGGCAACTACGTGTAATTGTTAAGCGAAAAAAACTTCGAGTTCGCTATTAAAGCAATCGCACTCAAGTCAGATCAAAGAACATGTTAGCGCAGCGGTTTTAGGAGATGATTTTCATTAGATTGCTATTAGAGCATACTATAGTAGCTTTCATAGAGTAGAAAGTTGCGGTATATTCTAGAATTGTTTCATATTCCTAAGAATTTTGTTTCTATTTTATAAAGAAAACAATTATAACTCTTTCTTACTTTTTTATCACTTGAAAGATAGATTTGTCTTCTTTTAAGATCCGTTTGCACCTAAGCTTTTATTTCAATAGAAATAGTGTAATTAATTCATTAAAAACTAACAGATCGCCGATTTAGCACGATTTTCAATAGAGTATATAGGAGGCTGAGGTGGTTAACTTTAACCTCAAAACAGACTATCGCAATATACTTCAATATTTATGAAATAAATACATAAATGTCAAGCAAAGATTCAATTTTATGAAACCGTTTGCACCTAAGAATTTAGATGAGCAGAAAAAAAGTTATGCACATTAAACCTGTAAGTGCCTTCTTTGTTCTATATAGCGAAAATTTCGCTTATCGAATAACCCGGTGAGGTAGTTTTTGCAGTATGTAGCTTTCATAGAGTAGAAAGTTGCGGTATATTCTAGAATTGTTTCATATTCCTAAGAATTTTGTTTCAATTTTATAAAGAAAACAATTATAACTCTTTCTTACTTTTTTTCAATGGTTGCTAACAATAAGTCTTAAGATCCTTACTGAATTTATTTATTATCTCGGTAATTGATACATACCTTGTTTATTATGTCTAAGGTATGAATAAAGCCAAGACCTTTAAAATACGTTTTTCATAATTATAAGATTCACATTTACAAACAAAACTAAAATCTATTTATCTGTTCCTTATTATGTGTGGTATGTAATATTACATTCAAATTTAAGTAATTTTATTTTTTTTTAAAGTAATCGTGTAGGATTCTCAACGAAATGATTTAATTTACACGAAAATCAAGATGAAGTGAATAATAGCAGGTATGAAATGCACCATTTCATATACCATTTACGCCATTTATCTTTCTTTAAAGATATTTCTTGTTATCAATTAAACCGTCATTAAGGGCTCTGAAACAACCGTTCTATTTATTTATTGTTGGACAGATGTAGTAATTTCCCCTGAAACAGTGTTTTATTGTGTTTGACAGCTGTACAGTATGGTGGCTGATTTATGCCATTTCGTTTTTTCGTTATTTCGCCGCGAAATAACGCCAAGCGAAAAGACGAAATAACGAAAAAACGCCACGCGAAAAGACGAAATAACGAAAAAACGCCACGCGAAAAGACGAAATAACGAAAGAACGCCACGCGAAATAACGAAAAAACGCCGAGCGAAAAGACGCCGAGCGAAATAACGAAAAGACGCCAAGCGAAATAACGAAAAAACGCCAGGCGAAACTAGAAAGAACGCTATTTTGTGCATTTAAATTGGCGTTTTTTCGCACGGCGACTTTTCGTTATTTCGCCCAAAAATAGCGTTTTTTCGTTATTTCGCGTGGCGTTCTTTCGTTATTTCGTCTTTTCGCGTGGCGTTTTTTCGTTATTTCGTCTTTTCGCGTGGCGTTTTTTCGTTATTTCGTCTTTTCGCTTGGCGTTATTTCGCGGCGAAATAACGAAAAAACGAAATGGCATAAATCAGCCACCATAGTACAGACGTTACGCTTTATAAGTAGGGAACACTTCGCTGTATGAGCCTAAAATATTGGAATACGCAAGATTTGTGAAGTTAGCGGCCTAGTGGCGTGGCGGCGTGAAGATAGCCGCTTACTTCACACATCTGAATACTCATTGGTTATTGACGGTGTATGCTCCATATTGCATAATTATACGGTTTTATATTGTCCTTATTGGGCATCTTTGCTTTTCGACGAACCAAATGATATGTTACGTTCAGTTCTGTTAATTTACATACCTTTATACCATGTGTGAAGCTTACGTACGTATAAGCTTATGTATGGATACAAGCTTTTTTTGATACGTAATAATGAAGCTATCTGTTTGATCTGCTTGTGACACTTACTAAATTGATATAGTTGTCCATAAGCTTGATTTATCTGTTAATCTGCGCTTAAGGCGGATCATGTTAAATGATTTTTATCTGGTCCACTGACAAAACCATTAAAGCACTTGTTCAAAATTACTTCCTAACCTTCATCAATCTTTTTATTAATCATGTTTACGGTTGCTTAAAAACCAATGGCGCATGTGATTTTGCATATACCAAGTCGGTAGTATCACCAGTATAGTCTGCATGAAACAAAGTGTCTTTTCATAATTAAAGTGACCTTTTTATTGCCATGTATACCTCTTTTGTATCCATGTATACAATTCGTGCATGTGGCTTTGTCAAGCATTCAATAAAATCTGCATGTTGCTGTATGTTTTCACTTTTTTATATATATATATATTTGATTTTAACAAATATACAAACAATAAACATTTAAATATTTAAGTCTTTTAGATGTATTTAACGACATTTCTTTTCTTAGATTTTTTTTTCAGTTTCAGAGCTAAGCGAGAAACAAATGACATATCAATACATAAGAGAGAAATAGTTTTCGGAATGAGTCACGTTGTTTACAAGGATAGGAATACAGTCAATTAATTCCTTAGGGTATATTTGATAGCATCGATGGAGTAAAAATTATTGAACTTTTTTCTTTTGTTTTAAAGATGAAATAGTATTTATATATATTATAAGGCCTCAAAATGATGATGATTTAATCAAGCATGCCTAATGTAAACGCCTATGCAATACAAAGTGATCAAATCAAACAAAAAGAACGAATCAAAACTTAATATTTTAAAATGTATATGTTTGTGTACTATCACATTTTCATAATTGGTGGTACATGTACAACTTGTACAACTTGTTTACCTCTTGTTAGCTGATCTGTTTCAAAGACCAATCCGGGCGTTACCTTTCCGTTACTATAGTATTGTGTAGCAAAAACGTTATGCAAATTTCATTACATATTTAAATAGTTGGTCATTTTTATGTCACCTATCCCAGATCTGTAAAATTTGTTGAATCATGGTACTGACGCACAATGATTATTTAAACGATCAATGCCGAACAAATACACAATGGTGCATAAATCGGAAGGCATTTATGAGCAATTTTACGAATTTAATGAAACGTGAAGTGTATATCATTACTTTAAGTGTCGGTTCACCGATCATATACAAACAGGCAGTACCAGTGTACTCAACATTAAGTAATTGAAGTTGTTTTGCATTTCTCTTGTGTCTTACGTCCAGATTTTTCAAGCGGTCCACGTTTTCAACATTATAAAGGAGTGTGACCTATCTTTCTTATGCTGCTTTAGGTTGGTTCCCAAGACAGGACTAGTCTGAGAAGCTTTAGGAATCTCATAGATAATAAGATAACGCATTGCTTTAAAATGGTGCCCGTTTTTATCGGATGTCTTTCTTCATTATCATATATGCTTGTCGTCGTATTTTGATTAGTTAGACAATATATTAAAAACATAAAAATAAGAAATAATCTGAATTGTTATTTGTGAGCTTAGTTTAGTGAACAGAAACCTATTCTCACATACCAACCACGGATCGTTCGAACTACCGATGGCTCGAACAAAATCTACCGTGCCATCGAAGTTCGATTGTACTTTGCATATTCCTTTGTCATGGTATAGCCATATAACATAGTGGTGCTGAAGGGCGAAAGCGTTTCAGGTCGGTATTACCGAGATTTTATATTATAAAAGCTCAAGAAACATTAACAGAAAGGACGCAAAGTGACAGGATTTAGGCATGTTCGTCTACTTCATGAAAATGACCGCCATATATCTTGTGCATCAAGTTTTGAAGTCGGTAAAAATAACCGTCGTAACACAACTACCATACTCTACAGATCTAGTCCCATGTGTTTTTTTTTCCTTTTCCCAAATCTTAATAAGTTCTTATCTGGTCGTCGATACTTATCCCAACGGAGCCTTGCCTTAGCCGATCAGTCGATGCCTCTGAAGACTACCTAAATCACGCATTTTTGTAAATTTGTACATGTATTCCAACTGCGAAATATTTTTGAAATGATGTAATGTTCATTTGGCTATTTGAGTCGCATACTTTTGAGTAATTGTGCAATACACATTACATATCGAACAACCCTTATATAATCTGAAGTTTTGCAAATTAACGCAAATGCGTTTACCGGTATATTTCAAGACATTGTTGTGTGTTTATATTATTGAACTGTCGGCTTTTATTTTTTCAGTGATATGGTCTATTTTATTTTGGAAAAAAACTTAACTCTTTATGAAAAAATCCTCCAGTTTGTGCATTACCCCTCCCAATGAGCATGTCTGCGTCCCTTAAGCGAAGATTGTTGTCAAAACAACATAAAGGTTGTTAAGATCTAAAACACCCCTTAATCTGATAAACGTATCATTATATCAAAATCGTGACAACACTACAATAAAAGGAAATAACATGTATCCGGTAGCCGTATATTACCTTAAGCTAAAAGTAAAGATCGTGACTTAGTCAAGTTTTGTTTTGAATACCTTGATTTATCAGGTATAAATACCCTTATTGGATAAATGTTCACATTCAAAGCTTTGACATTTGAAAGGTATAGTTTTTATTAATTTTTTAAATGTCTTTACTATGAAATTATTATTAGAAAAGTTTGTCAAAATTTAAATTGGGTTTTCCTTTATTTCAGAAAAGATAGACAAAATTAAAAATGTTTTTAATGGAGTTTTAAACTTAGCCGAATTTCATAGTTCTTGCTACGAAAGTCACTGCTCTTCGGTGTTCTAATCAAGGTATTATTTCGAATTTGTAAACTTTAAAAAGTTTTGATATATTAGATCAATTTTGCACTCTAGATGAACATCAAAGTGGTAGCAGTTCTGTGTATATGCGCGTTTGCCGCAGCTGAAGCAAAACCGGTAAGACGACTTATTTCTATTGCAATACAAGTTACTTAACTGTGTAGCTATTTACTGACAAAACATGTGAACAATATCAAAAATATAAAAGAAACAATGTAAAATGATTGTTGGTCGCCACTAAAGTAAAAATAAGTAACGATTTATTGCTAGTGCAATGCAGTAATGTAACTTTGTAGCTACATACAAAGCTCTTAGGAAAAGTACTTTTTGCTGGTACAGTTATTGTATAAAATAAATTAAGGGGATTGTTTATGTCTGTTTTAATCATATTAATTTAATAAAATGTTTGTTGTTTACAACTGGCGATTTATTACTTTGGCATAAGTCAACTACTACTTAGCTTTTCACTGACAAAGTACTAGTAAAAAAACTAACTTAAAATAATGTACAATTATTCCTGTGCTATTACAGTTGTTAAAAATAAATTATATGAAGTGTTCATGTTTGTAATACATATAAATATGTATGTTGGTCGCAAATGAAGCATTTACTTGCAAGATGATTTATGACTACGGCAACTTAACTTGGAAAAACTGTAGCTTTTTACTGACAAAGTATTTGACAATGTGCCACAAAGTGAAAAGTCTTTTTTTTCTTCCGCTTTTGCAAGGTTTCAAAATAAATGAAGATAATGGTTAGTCTTATATCCGTTTAATCTCTTGTATAATGTATGTGAAGGAACATGATCAATATGAACAAAAGTTGTGCTTGAGGAGCGGTTTTAAACACTTTATCATTTTACATCATGATTTTTAACATCATTTAAAAAAAGTATAGCTTTGAACTCAACCTTTTGTCAACGTTACCATATTATTATGAATATGCAAGTGCCTTTAAATTGTTTTAGGGAAGAGGGAAGGGAAAAGGAAAGGGGAAAGGAAGTGATTCGAACTCCGCCGATACGGATGCTAATCTACCGGTTGTTGATCACGGAATTAAAAGCAGAATCGCCTTGTTGGTGGTGGGACAACTGCAGAAGCTATGTGACGGATTAAACGACGGAAGCATAACCAACACAAACAGCTCATATGACGATGTGTTCACGGCGTTTGCGGATGTGTGCACGGAATTGAATAGTTTACCATCAGGGGTAATACTTTTCTTGCCTTAAACAACTTAGTTAAAAAAATTGTCCTAAAGCTATATTTGTTGTTTGCAATATTCATTGCCAAATTTAAGCGTTATAATAATTGTATTCTGTTATTTTCGTTTGCTACAGGGTATTGACTAATACATGATAAAATGTCAAAGCAAACAGTAGCAATTCGAACAATTGCGTTATAGTACGTCATCGAAAACTTGAATATAAATATCGTGATCAATTGCTTTCGAATGGCGCCTTTGATAACAACACTCACTGAAGTTCCTAGATAAGGTATCTCCAAACAATCACCAATAGCTACTATTGTCGCCTTGTAAACGTCACCGAACCGTGCCCAAGATCATAGAAATACGCATATAGTAAAATATTGGGAGGAGAGTTGACTTACATGAAAATGCATATGTGGTGTAATATGATGGTATTTTGACTGATAAAGAAAAGCTCGTTGAATATGTATGGTGGATTTCAAATTTGGACAATTAATTATGGCAAGCGGTTTGCACAATTAACCCAATATCTATGGTTATCGACCAATAACTATAGATATCTGTCGGATAACCATAGTTATTGACAATAACCAGGGTAACCGCCCAATAACCATAGTTGGTGAAAACCCTAGATATCTTGCGATAACTATAATTATTGTCAATAACTATGGTTATCGGACCAATAACTAGGGATATCGCAGAAAACTAATAGTTACTGACCGAAAACCATAGTTTTCGGCGTTAACCGTGGTTACTGGGCAATATCAAGGATTTTCACAAATAACTTGTTTTTATTTATCAATAACCATGGTTATCGGACCGATATCTGTAGTTATTGAACGATAACCATAGAAATTGGATTAATTGGGCAAACCGCTTGCCATAATTGATTGATTTGTTATAAAAGACAGGACGTCATAAGGGCACAATTTTAAGACGTTTACCGACATCGGTAATCGGTATTATGTGCATGCTTAATTGATATCTAAACAAATATTGACAAAAGAGACCCTATTTAAGTGCCTTTATGATTTTACCTATTAATACCAGTTTAATTAAGATCTTTTTTCAAGTTAAATTTGTTGTTATTAATAAGTACATGTTAATCATCTGAACTATCGCGAAAATGATATCCGAATGCCATTTAACCTAAAACACATTTTGTTGATATATTTTACGTTAATCAATTACCCATCGGATATTGATTGAATGATTAGAGCTCATTATTCAAATATGTCACCAAACCGAAACTAAAATCAGAAACATATCAAACTTGACCATTACTTTGTATATAGCAACCTTAGATAAATTGTTTATATACTCATATAATATACCAATGAACTAGTCAAGCATTTCTCATAATTTGTTTCAGCGAAAGCGCAGAGGTGACAGAAGCGAAAGTAGTGACGATGACGATAGTGGTAGTGATGGTCAGGATGCCCTATTTGCAGGAAATGAAGCTCTGACGCAGCTCTTCTCAATATGTAGAACTCTTGAAAGAATTCTAGCAAACGTATGTTGATCTTCATATATACTCACCAAAATAGAAACTATCCAATTTGTATGCATATGTCATCATTTAGATATTCTTATTTAATTACGAATTCTTTGAATGGTGTGTTATAAGTTAATCTCGGTCGTTATGCAGTCTAATTGGCCACGAATGTAATCTTCTACACAGAGACCTGAGCAGCCGCCCATCGAATAACAATGCATAAAGGATTCCAAAAACACTACTTTTTTAATTACAATGGAGGAAAACGAAAATGTTTGGAATTTCTAGCGTTGTTTATCAATTTTTTTATGAAAATATTGTGACTTTATCGGCCACAAGAACCGGAGAAATCATTTTCTTTCGAATAAATCTGCATACTTTGTAGAATCACTTACCTTTTCCGTAAACCCTCATTATAACAAAGGGAAAGATAACTACGTTGTGACTGTAAAATTTCAAGAACATTTTCTTTCTTTGCAATGACTTTAGAACTGCATATTGTTCAAAGAAAGAATTTTTCTTTTTTTTCTTTTAATTTTACAACAATACATGTAGGATATATTACTTAAATATTACTTGGGGGCCTATAGAGCAAATGTTATTCTTGCAGATCTGCGTAATGGCGATTTTAGTTAAAATTTCTGATCAATACTCGATGAGTTTTTCCCAGTCATACAACTAATTCCACAGATCGTTTAGGGTCATACCAATTCAATGCATTATTCCATCGTTCTGTTAAATCAGTTCAAAATTGTGATTAATTACTTGTATATGAAAAGCTAGCTGTTTATAAATGATCTTTAGTTCGACAGCAAATGGGGACGAATAGACTACATTTCTAATGATGAAGCAGGTATACCCCCTAAAACAAAACAATCCAACAAACAACAACAACAAACAACACACATGCGCGAGCACGCACGCATGCAACCCAAAACACACAAAACAAACCAAAATAAAACACATTCTAATGACATTTAAGTATCAAAAGCATCAAAAGAAACTTAATATAAGATATGATTTATTATTTAAAAATGCTTTATCTCTCTTTTATTTCAGTTGCCAGCAAGCTTGTCTGCTGCTGTTGTATCCGTTCTGAACAACACAGGAGCAGTATGTGTTCTGGCCGAGAACGTGCTAAATCCTGTTACGCCATGAGACCGAAGTCCGTCAATCATCAACCAATCATATAATAATTTCAGTTTTATGTAAATCCACTGACACGAAATATTTAACAAGACAAAACAATATAGGAAATTTATCGAATGGAATAAAACAAGAGGAAATGTTCACATTCCAAAATGGAATAATTAAAATGGAAATATATCAAGAGTATCCAAATTAGGAGCCAAACACCGAAGAAACAAAGAAACGCTTCAAACTTATTAGAAACAAACAACAAGCTGCTGAGGCTTTACTTAAACCAATTGCAACCATAACAACAACAGCTGAAATTGAATACAAATTTTGAGAAAAAAATAATTTCCTCATAATAATCAACACTCTGCCTTGCACGAAGACGTTAATTAGGATCGAACTAACTTATGTAAAGACAGTCGCTTCACGAATGTTTTGCAAAAATAAACTTTAATTATCAGTATAATTGTAACATAGTTAATTTATTTATCCTTTTGGATCTCATTTTGTTATTCTATGTAAATGACATTAAACCACATTGTGTTACTATGACAAAGACAGTTCTTTTTTATCGTGACATGAAAATGAATCCTACAGAATGAAGATCAACTGGAGAGAAGTAAAAATGAATAGCCACATTCGGAAAATACAGCCTTAAAACATTGGATAAAAGTTTATAATTTGATCAATTTTAAAACGACACCACTACAATCAATTAGCAACAATGAAACCGAGGGTTTACCGCCTTGAAACTGCTTTGAGACAAAGCATTCTGCAAGATTCTAGGGTGCAGCAAACTCATACTCATACTTGTAAAGTAAACATGTATACGTTGCCCTAGTAGATTTACACCAAGTGGCATATACTCGGCAACTAAGCTAGCCAGCGAGAGAGAGAGAGAGAGAGAGAGAGAGAGAGAGAGAGAGAGAGAGAGAGAGAGAGAGAGAGAGAGAGAGAGAGAGAGAGAGAATTCAACGCCCTGAGATTTGCTCGTTCCAGTACCATTTTCCTGATAAATTTTGCGATAAAGGTGCTTGTTTCGCAGCGATGATTATAGTTTCTCGCCTAGTTTTTGTTTATCGAAATTTTGTGTCTTACGGCTCCTGCAATATATTGATTATACGTTGTGTTCGATGGCTTTCAAAGTTCTTTTTTCATCTAGATTTAAATATTACAGTTTTAAACAGACCAGAGTTTACAAATTAAAGAAGTTATCACACTTTAAGAAAAGAAAACTGGTGCTCTCCCCTTGTCTCAAAATTCCCCATTGTTTAACCGTGTTCACGATACGTCACATCTATACTCAGTGGGATATATGGCCTGATCGTTTTCTTAATATTCAAGTCACCCCTTGCTCATGTTAAAAAACGCTCAAGATTACGTCCTACCTTCTCAAAAGTATGGGTCCCGTAGTAGAGTTTGTAATTTTAGAGCAAAATGTGAAACGCCTCAAATAAAAGTGTCTAAACCTTTAAATAAGTTACTTTCAGCCTAGAAACTCCATCACCGTTTGGATTTAACAAAAGTCACCATAGTCCGATCAGGTGATTACCTGATGTTGTACATAATATTAGGATATAGGGTGTGATAATATACTGATTAAGCTGTAGTAATATTTTTATATATATACTTATACTACGGGTTTTCATACTATTTGTTGCAAAAAATATTCAAATCCGAGGTTTCAATGCCTTATAAAATTTATATAAGAATTCTGCTAAAAATCAAAGATGCGTTAAAATTTGAGAGCTACAAGGCCGCAAGACTTTTTTATCACTAGAATGGTCAAAATTGTACTGTTTGCTTTTGGAGTTGCTTTCAACCAAGGGCTAGGCGGCGTGGGCAGTAATATGCATTTCTATAACTGTCCATGAACAGGCTCAATTAAACCGAGTCTGCAATATTTTCATATTTGTAGTGTGCGATGGCTTTCAAAGATCCCTTTTCATCTATTACATTTATAACTTTTGATTTGCATACAAGTTCAATTTAATTAAGGGGTTGCAAACATGTCCCTTGGGCTGAGTAATTCACAAATTTTGAGGGCGTTTTTCGTAGAATGTTGAGTTATTTTCACAATAAAAAATAGACCATATGACCATATCATTATAAACATTATTCTGAATACCGAAAATGTGTTGTAAGTTTAGTGAACAGCACAAACACAAGTGAGTTTTACCGGTAAAAGGATTAACATCCATTCACAATACTAAACATCATTTTAGAAAAAGCAACTTGTGCAAAAAGTGATCAATATGTCCAACAATCTATGTTGTTAAGATAATACTGAAATGAAAGCCGACTTTAAGAAATTTAAGTTTGAGAAAGAGTTCACATGTATACCTTTGCTGTATCGCCCGACATTAATACAATGAAACCCCCCACACACACCCACCCCCAAAAAGTGAGGAAATGTAGTATTTCCTTTCAAATTATATAAAAGGCTGTCTTATTTTCATAGCCCAGACACACACAAAAAGGAAATACCCTTTCTATCAGAACACTTCATTGCTGTTTGTATGCATAGAAAAACGATACAGATATTATAATATTTATACACTTTATGTCCATTGTCAAAATGATGTCAAGGTACCTTGTTGATTCGTTGAATATAGATAATAACCATTTTCTATCTCTGATGAGTAAGATTTATCATAAAGAACAACAGCTGAATAAAGCAAACACTTGAACAGATAAGGAAGGAAACTTTCTTAATCTTTCTACTGAAATGGATACGTCAGTACTCAAATATATGATAAAAGAGATGGTTTTTATTTTAATATTGTACATTTTCCGTTTTAAGATTGCGATGTTCCCCATGTAACATCTTACAGCGTGTTCGCTTTTATATAGCTTGCAATGATGTTAAAGATTACTTTATCTTGGCATAACAGAATAATTTTTTAAAGCAATGTTATCGGTATCACAAATTAAAGAAAATCTTTTGCAAGTTGTTTTGCCGACACCCAGATTTAATTCGAAAATATAGGTGCAGTTTAAAATCACTATTGCAGCAAGGTATTTCACAATTACTTTTATAATGATTAAATATATAAACTTAAAACAATTAAAGGCAATGTTAATTTCTCCCGGTTATTTGTAAAAACCATCTGTAAATTCAAAAAAGAAAGGTTACCAAACAGATATTCTACATCGCTCTGCAGGCCTGGTGATTTACCCCTCTACAGTTGATCATTAAACTTACCTCTTTGGTGACAGGGAAAACTTTTATAAGAACCTAGAAGCTCGATTTATTTATTTTATCCCTGTCATCGTGGTCTTGCTGATATGACACCAGAAGCTCTGGTCTCGGTAAGATCATTGAGTACGCACCCCTTTGCAATGCTATGAGCTTCTTATGTTTTATTTGTTCGTGTGCTTTTGCATGCAACATTGTTGAGCTGATAGGTGGGTTGGAGTTATTTCACCAAGACAACTTGTATTTGTGTGTTGATATAAGAAGCTGTTGGGGCAAGTGTAAACCCCAGATGCAATTTGTTTTGCCACTGACCGTTACAAGGCGGTAACCACAAGGGTTCTCCTTTTACGTTAATTATTTGTGGCGTCTTATTTTGACATACTTATAACGAACATGCTCTCTTTACCTCTCTTCTTTTTCGGTGCGTGGGGAGGCAGTGTTTTGTGAATGTGTCGATTCCTGATATGCATTTTTCACTTTTTTCTAATAAAAGTCGACCATTATTTTGACTAATAACCACAATACATTGTAGATTAGCTTATACTAGTGTGTGTTTAGTTGCTATATGGTTGTTGAATTTCAGAGTTTTGAAGCAAACAGAATGTCTTCTTTAGTTTGGTATATGCTTGCTAATATGAGCATCAATATGACTGAACTCAGTGTGCAAACGTTAATATCTCCCAAGATAAATAAATGTCTTCACCCAAATCTAGCTTGCAACGAGTATTTTACCAAAAATTCATTTTTTAAATATTTAACCAGTTTTCGCCATTTGTGACGTTTGTTCCCTCTTAATTTTTGTTTTTCATATCAGCTGATCACTAAATATATTGTACTCATCGAAATTGATCTGTTTTGGTACTACTGATTTTGTGTACCCGACATCACTAAAGATGCAGCTTTACTTGCATCTTTTTGATATAATTTAAAACTTAAGATTTGATTTATATTTTGAAATAGTCATTAATAAACTGCACCAAACTGCAATGTCATTTTGCAATTATCCGGTAATGTGCAGATTGATTGCGTTTTAAGAATGCTTTTACCAGAAGAATCAGCCAAATACTGCGTTGTAATGGTGTTAATATTGGCTCGTTTATGCACTTTCCTAATTTCACACGTTGAAGATTCGATTTATTTAATAAAACATAAGTAACATTGCACATAAATCATTATTTTGTTTATATTTTATGTTAAAAGCAAATTATGTTTTGTTTAAAATCTATCAACAATTTCATCGTTTGTAGTCAAAAGAAGTATTTTTCTTTAAAGATTTTAATTTCGGAACATGTGTAACTTGCAGTGTCATTTATTGCTTTTGATTGCTTATTGGCGGCGTTCTGCAGACTTAGCCAAATAAAGTAAATAAGTAGTCGTATAAATGAACATATTTTCGGCTACCATAAGGCCAGGCCTCAAGGTCTCAAATCAGTCGCCATTTCAGCCAATCAGATTCTTGAGATTTGAGACTGGTTTCCATTCTCAATTTTATAACCTTGGGGCAGATGTATAAAATGCGATGGAAATCGAATTTTTATTATTTCGGCCATTTTATAATATCATATTATGCTCTCTTAACATAGAATCTGATGTTGATTGTTTCACGACCTTTTGGTTTAGGGTGGCACTATACATAGATTCATAGGTTCTAATTCCAAAGAAACGCTTTTATCCAAATTTTGCGTTTAACATAAAACAGAGCGGAATAAATATATACGTTAAACTTAAAATTCTGGTCAAATATATTATTATGCTTTGTAATTGTTCATGTTTAAGCTTGTCCGCATGTTAAACGGGAGTTTTTTACGACAACATTCCGCCAATTCCCGGCACTTTATGTATCGTACCTTTGGGGATGTTATTTTTGTTCATCTCCATTGTTTATAATTAGATTGGACCAAATATACCTGTAGAATTTCGGAAAATATAAATTTAGAACAAACTCTGATATCTTAAACTCTATACTTACTATATAATTTTATGCGAAATTTCTTTGTTCCAAACTTTTAGTCTCAATCAAATCTCGACACTTTTCTAGCCAAACCGATTTCAATACATAGTTAATTTCATATAGATTAGAACTGCTTTCGCAAAATTATAATTTTATTTATTTTCAAATTTAACAGTGCACCTCATAATCAAAATACGCAGTAAATAAAACGAACGCACAAAAAGGGACGTAAAATGCGCCTGTAGTAGCGTGACAAATTTCAATTTCAGAAGTCAAATAAATAAAGACATAGATCTGCGTAAAGCATATCTAATGGAAGTGGGATATTAAAATTTTATGTGATGTTAATCGAGCGATAGAGCACCACCAAAACATCACCGATCCATATAATGCAATGGTGAAGTATATAAAATGCACAGAAGCCCAAATAAATTGAACTTCTGATAACTAGTAGATATTTTAAAGCTCTCAAACAGCAAGGTAAGTGTGATTTTCATATAAACTGTTAATTTTCTTAAATTATTAACCATAAATGTTTACAACTAAACTTAAGTGTTTAAACAAAGCTTTTAGCATTGACATAATTATAGCTTATTCTTTTTGTGTCGCGATCAATTTTTTTCTTTATGAGTGCATTTAAAATTTATAATTATTCTTAGATAAAAAAAAACTATAACAAACTAAAACATATCCTTTGAAAGAGAAAACAAAATACAAAAATTTACATGTTGTTTTTAATTTTATTTGTAAAACAAAATTTGTTAAAATGTTGCCTAATGAGCAAGTCTATATCACCGGCGATAACGGCCAAAATAATGTTCTTGATATATAAATGGCTTTAAAATATCTTTTTAAATATTGCTTTACCGACCCGACCACATCCCCCAACCCACATATTCTACACGTACTTGTCCAAATATTTTGACTTTTTCTTGTCTACTTTGTACTTTGAGAGATGAAACGGAAGTTCGAAAGTATTTTTTCATGAAATTCGAAATTATTTCTAAACATAAATATGAGTAATAAAATGTCTCTTTTTAAATGAATTGCCAAAGATGTTGGTTGGCACTGGCACAGATATGATCTTTTTTACTGAGAAATATAAAAAATACATGCTATAACATACATGCAATCTTTAAATCAAGAATAGGCGTAAATCAAAAAGCTTAACTTTGCATGAGCACCTACACCTTTTTTAACTTAACTAATATTATTTTTTTGATCAGGCAAATGATCTTATGATGCATGTTTTAATTTCTTCAAACTTAAAAACGTATACCTCTCTTTTACTGATATTTTATTGTAAGTGACGGGTATCTTTACTTTCTATAAATCTCTGCAAATCTCTATATTGTTGGTTAACTGACATTTTGGTTAACTTGACAAATTGAAGAAAATGCTCATCCGTTAATTCCGTGCTTTTTTTGGAACCAAGGTTCAGCCTTAATCTAAAAGGCATGACGGCCCAAAATAACGAACTAAAATGACAATGAATGAAAAAACAACAACACAAGATTCCCATTTGAATTGCTTCTACGAGAAATTTCACATATTCGAAAGAAACTTCTTTAGTTATTTTTGTTCCTCTAGAATCAGTTAAAACCATCAGTTGGATTATTAATCTCGGTACACACCAGTTGATGAATGTCTTTAAAAATATATTTTAAAAAAACCAACAAAACAGTAATTGCTTAATTAATATTATTCCAGTACTTGATAAAAAAAACATGTATTAAAATATGTCGTATAAACAGTGCATGTTGTTTATACTTCTATTTTTAACCGCAGATCTCATCCAATACTTTATGGTCTATGCCAAGTAGCGCAGATCGTTTTGTTCAGAGTGCAGGTCGTTTTATATGGGTTAAACTGACAAGTTTAAGGAAGAGTTTACTGGTTTGTGCCGATCAAACAAATCTGGTCAACAATGACACTTAAATAACAATTTAGGAATAATGAAATGTTGTCCGTTCCTTCAGGGGATTGTTTTCTAATATCCCCGTGTATGAATAATTATGGATATTCCTTATAAGGTTCAGTTATTTTTCGGCGTTAGCTGTCTAAGCTCACTTTTGACCTAGTTTTTCGACCAATGAAATATTGTAAATAAAACTTATTATGCAGCGGGAAAATCAAATAGATTATTTTGATTGGTTATTAGTGGGTCTCGTAAATGATTACCGTAACGATTTTTATATTGTGTGTTAGTATTTACATGGCACTTATATGTTCGGGCATTTTCGTTTTTAAAAGCGATAATTGTATTGGAGAAAATTATATTTACGGTTTAAATAACCAGTTAAGTCAATTGATGGCTTTAATACGATTTTATATGGAATATTCATGGGTGTCAGGTAAACACTCGAGTACAATACACAGTGTAAAACGAAAGAGAAGTGCAGATATTTCTGGTTCTCACTTGTTCCTTTCTAGTTCCTTTCATACTGATTGTTAATTTCTAGTCCAGATATTCAAATCGCCTTGGTGTAGTGGTTATCACACTCGCCTCTCAAGCGGAGGCTCCGGGTTCAATACTCAGGAGGGACACTATTTTTAAAGTTAATTTACGTAAAAGTTGGTAGATTTGGCTGTTGTAACAAGTTGTTATTTTTTCCATTTATTGTATTTTAATAACATTTATTCGTCATTAGTACTAACTCCACAAGAGGTTTTATTATTGAAACTGAATTAATGTACAGTTAATGTTAGACATTCTTCTTTAATCGACGTATTATCACCAGACGAAATTTTTGCACGCTCTTTATTTCTTTCTTTCTAATATATAAAAATATTTTCCATCAACGCCGTTTATCTTTTTTTAAAGATATTTCTTGTTTTAATTGTTGATATTTAGATTATCACATGCGATGTAATATCAAAGTATATATATATAGTAGGGATTGTTGTCTAGCAGCATGCGATGTGTATTTATGCTTCATTAGATTCGTTCATAAACAATTACTTACAGATTACATTCCTATTATATCCCTTTCAATTGTTTAAAGCTGTGCCACTGTGACAAAACTTTCTCTTTTTCTGTTTTTTACAATAAAAACTGTTACAGATCTAGTGTTCGTATTTATAAAGGAATTTGTTATTGAACTGTGCATCATGAAATCACTTATGTTTCATATGTTAAAAAGTGGTGGCAAGTGAATCTATTCAAAAACACCAAGCACCTTATTATTAAGGTATTTCACATTTCGCCATTGCAATGTAATCGATAAAAATATCTCTAACGGCAAAATGCAGTTCAATGAAATATAACCAAAATAAATGTTATTAATTATTTTTATTTTACATACGTTAAGAAAAGTTGGAACAGTAAAAAAACTAGATATTAAAAATACCCGAAATTCAATTTACACATAACTGTAAAAACTAAGCAACACAAATAACAGTTTAAATGTCCGCATGAGTAATATGTTACCGACAACAATATGTGAGGTCCGTAAGTTGTCTAACTAATGTATATAGTATGAGATTTTTTTCCTTGCTATTTCCTGGTCGCGTAAATAGAAGACAAAAACTAAAAATACCGATTTCTTTCTTCATAATGAAATGTTATTTGAAAGATTCATATATTGTTGTCGGTATCATATTACTCATATAGGCATTTAAATTGTTTTGTGTTGCTTAGGTTTTGTGTTTGGATGTAAATGGGATTGTAGGGAATTTTAATGTCTAGCTATTTTCTGTACTGCTCTAACTTTTGTAAAGTATGTAAAATAAAGATACATTAATAACATTTTGGACAAAGATTTATTGAATTACATTGCCGTTAGAGAGAGTTTTAAAGTTTTCTTTTTAATCGACGACAGTGCAATGACGAAAGGTGCAATACCTTAATTTCCACAACGCCAACATCTCTGTGGTTAGGATACTCGGACTTTTTTGGATGTCCCCTGACTTTTTTCTGATTAAGAGAAGGAGTTTAATTGATTTTTCAGGCAATATTTTGACGGTCATGCTTCAAATAATTCTTTATATCAGTTATTATGTGTATTATGATTAATTTTAATACATGTTAGTGATTGCCTGACACCCAATTGTGACGTATTTATTTTTTTCTATTTATGATTCTTATCTTCGAACATGTGTTTCTCTGCGATTTTATCCTTAGGATACTGTGTTTCTAAATGGTGAATTTTTTTTATATTTAAGTTGTTCTTGTTCTCTTCTTTACAGATGTCTGTCCAAAGAGTGGCAATATTGCTTATTGTGATGATATGCGTCTCCGGCCTAACGGAAGCTAAACATGTAAGCTCACTTGAAATAATCTAAAAAAGGAAGACATTTGTTTTCATTGTTTTATATTACAGAATTTTACAAGATAACGTTTTTTGTAAGTATACAGTCATCATAAACGGCGAAAATGGAGATACCCCACCCTAGATTTTTTCAATGTGAAAAATTTAACACATTTTGAACTGTAATAACCCAATGTAACAATAACGTCTGAAGCATCATCACATTTATCGCAAAATTATGTGAGATTTCTCGTAGAAGTAAAATGGAAAAAAAAACAATACATATATCAACTTAAGGTGAAAATAAAGTAAAACATTTCCCACGTTAATGTTCAGACTTATTGTTAACCTAAATGCATATTACAAGGTTCAAAATTAGGTTCCAAAATATGTTAACTTTTATTATTTCACCATCTTATACCTCATACTTTCTGACGAAATAAAGAGACAGCTTTCCTGTTCTTTACTAAACATGTTAAAAGATTAAACATTTATTGTAATTGAATTCAAGGAGGAGCATATTATTTTAAAATATCTAATTGTTTCAAACATTTTTTCTAACAAACAAGGGGGCGGCGAAAAGTAAAAGCAAGACGAAGGGCCATAACTCCGGAAGCGCCGACGAAAGTGAAAGTTCCCAATCAGCAACTCCCGCTCCACCGGATTATTATATTCCTTAATACTCGCCATCAGAATATACCAACAATAAAGCATGACCTATATACGACATATGAACTGCTCGAATGAACTGTGGTTAAAGAAAATACTTTGGAAATGTTTACATGGTGCAACGCGTGCAACAACAACATCATCAACAACAACAACAACAACAGAAATTTGTTTTAAATTTATTAAAATAAAGCAAAATACATTGATTTAAGCATACACCTTTATTTTTGTATAACTTTACATAAATAGGAAATACATACTGGAAAAATAATAAAACAGCGTTATTTTTATTAATTTACTATGCGTTTGTTTTTATGAGTCACACACACGTGTATTGTTTGCGTTTTGTTCTGACAGACCTGCACAAGCTCATATGTACTTACTTCTTGTGTTCCGATTGTGAGAGTCTAAGAATTCACTTACATCTGATGTTCCATTAGTGAGTTTCTATGAGAGTGGTTCGTAAGAAAATCCGAGAAGGTTTGATTTGATCTGTGTTCAGGCTACTACCTGAAAAAATGTAATTAGCATTCAAGACATTCTGTAATTTCATAAAAATATACGTGGGGTATTAATTGTGGTGCATTTGGCTTAATCTATCCACAAATTTAATACTCTGAAATTATGTAATTTGGGCTTTCTGGGTAAATGGAAAGGCTAAAATTTTTAAAACAGTAAATGGTTAGTAAAGGCCTCATTCCAAAAACTCAAAGACAAATTTATTCAAAAATGACACTAAGAAGCTAATAATTATTCTACCATTTCCATTACTGCCAATGAACAGGATCAATCAAACCGAGCCTGCAATATTTTTATGTTTGTCGTGTTCAGTGGCTTTCAACGTTTTCTTTTAAAACAAGTCTAACTGTTGTCCTGGGATATTGCGATTTATCCATACATCTGCCTTTGCATCTTTCAATAAAGTTATTTTAAAATAGATTTTCTCTAATTCCTTAGAGACTAAACACCTGAGTTGTTAAGGCAGTTCACAGTATATTGGAGATTTGATTTTCATTATTTTTAAAACTTTCAACATCTTCTGATTCAATTCTTTTTGAAAGAACTCGACACAAACACTTGTTTTAACTCCTAAAGTTAAAATATCCTTTGTCTCCAAGATACACGCTTGAATCATTTATATTCAGTATGGAATTTCATCAAATGCATATCAATTTTTGGCTCTGTCTGCTCTAGAGAAACTGCAATATTATTTGTTTAACTTGGAATATTAAAAAAGTGAAATATGAATATCAGGATTTGCCACTCATAAGACACAGCCTCCCAACACAGCGAAAAGAGAGGAAGAGTGAGCACGGTTTTTTAATATGACCAATTTCAAAACAGAAACCACAAACAATTAACGAAAATGAGAACCCAAGGGGTTACCGCCTTGGAACGGTCAGTTGCAAAACAATTTCCCATTGGGGGATTTATAATTACAAACAATAAACCGATATTGATGATAATGTTGTAGTTTTTCTAATCTATGGAAGATAAAAAAACACACTCTTTTTAACACATATATGCTAGGACCAAATTTAGACAGTCCAAAATATTGGGATGATGCTTTAAAATAGTTGATACTTTTTGCGATGATAATTTGTTCTCTCGAGGTCTTTTTAATGTAGTTCTGGATCCATATCTTGACAATATTGAGCAAAAAGCAAGGTTATGTTATTTACGTTTATCCCTGATAGAATGTAATTTAACGTTATATAAAAATATTGCAGCGTATTCTGTTCGTGGCAGTAAAGAAAATGTATATTATTGCACACCCCGTTTAAACAATTATAGTAATGTTACATTGATTATGTGAAGAGACAATATGCAACATCTGAACCCTTTCCTCCATATATACGCATTTTTACGCATGTGCGACCAGTGTAGATCCAGATCCGCCGGCACATTCGTGCCTTCTGATCAAGATCTGCACTGGTCGCATTTTGGTTAGAAATTACCTAGTAACCAATATCAAAACGCAGTGCAGATCCTGATCAGACGGCACGGATGTGCCAGCTGATCTGGATCTAAAATGTTTGACCACACAATAAAGGTGTGTATATGGAGGAAAGGGTTCATATTAAAGAATGTCAATAAGTGGTAAAATTATTTTTTGTTATATTACTAATGGAGTTTTTACACCATTTAGGGAAAATGGATCATAGGGGAAGATGTTGATTCCAAATTAAACAATAATAAACAAGAAAGCTGCAAATGCTCCAATAAGAACTCAATCTATTCAAGGCAGAAATAATTAAAAGCTTCTTGGTAAGAACTAGAAGAAAATAAATAAAGAATGGATATATACCAAACACAATAATATATAACACAATCCGATAAATTGTGGACAAAATGCAGCAAATCAGACAGAAATACTCAAGAAATATGATCAGTTTTACGCAAAACTTTTTAAAGGGAAGGCAAATATTGAAGGAGTAGCTTTACAGATTTAACAACAGGTATACCTACACCTACACTTTCAATTTCAGAACAATTAAAACTTGAAGGATAAATCACTTACAAAGCATTAAGCCAAGTTCTGAAAACCAGAAAATGATAAAAGTCCGGGCTTGGAGCAGATTTCAAAGAAAATCTGGAATAAATTAGGTGTGTGAGAACTCTCAATCTCAACCATACGTTTCTATCAGGATATTTGTCAGAAACATGGTTAAAAATTCTAACAACTTGCATTCCAAAAGAAAAAAAAAACAGAGCCTTTACAAAATATTAAATATCCTTTCATCTTTTGAGACAAGACAAGACAATATTTTAATCAAGATAAGTACAATGTACATAATCTAGAAAGTCATATATAAATACAACTGTAACGTGGTTAACGAGTTTAAGACTGGTTCTGGTTGCAAAGCAAACAGAATTAAAATACAGGATATATTAATAAGAAACAAGAAATATCTTTTAAAAAGATAAACGGCGTTGATGGAAAATATTTATATATACACGTATATAAGAAAGAAAGAAAGAAATACAGAGAGGCGAAGCAGACACAGTTTAGTTATTTTGTTTTACTTGTTATAGCTGTTGACGAACCCTCCCTGCCTTCTTAGTATGACCTAGAGATTAAGCGACCGAATCATGACAACTCATAAATTCATTGAAAGTGTCTTTCATAAAAAATGTTCAAGCAGTTGCAACAATTTCATACAGTGATAACAAGTCGGTTAAAGAAGCAATGTCTTACATTAAGTCTTGATCTACATTTATTCAGTTTCAATAAAATACATCTTGTAGAGTTAGAACTCAAGATGAATAAATGTCCTTGAAATTTAATAAAAATAAATACAAACAGCCTGTTACAAGAGCGAAATCTACCAACTTTTACGTCAATTAACTTTAAAAAAAGTGTCCCTCCCGAGTATTGAACCCAGGGCCTTCGCTTGGGAGGCGAGAGTGTCATCCACTACACTACAATGAACCTGTATTTTTGTACTTGAAATTAACAATCAGTATCAAAGGAACTAGAAAGAAACCAGTAAGAACTAGAAATATCTACACTTCTTTTTCGTTTTACACTGTGTAAACTTGTATGCAAGTGTTTAGCTGACACCCAAAAATATTCCATATAAAATTGTATTTAAGCCATCAATATTGACTTAACTGGTTATTTAAATCGTAAATATGTTTTTTTCTCCAATACAACACCCACTAATAACCAATCGAAATAATCTATTTGATTTTTCCGCTGCATAATAATAAAAATCCCACTAGATACCTCTCCACCCTGCTAGATGCCTCTCTGGTATGAATAGCTACCAATCGAAATAGTTTATTTCATTTTCCCTCTGCATAATAAGAGAATACGAGTATTATTTACAACATTTCATTGGTCGAAAAACTAGGTCAAAAGTGAGCTTAGACAGCTAACGCCGAAAAAACAAATAAACTGGTGACCTACCGGGTAGATGCACTTGGGAAAATACGGTTGATACATGTGTATCATATAATGCAGAAGAATTTGTTGAGAATGTCTATTTGTGCCATTTGCACTGTTTAGAACACTTGAATAAATATATTTTATCTGTATCATTGGCGCTTTTCAACATATGCACGTAGAAGACTTGACATCTATCTCATTCACCATACCTTATTTTATCATAATTTATTAATATACTTTCAAAAAGTGCAAATGTAACTTGTTATCAGTATGAATTCGACCTCGTTTATAACCAATATTCGTTTTCTGAAAATTGTATAACAACAAAATGGTTCTGTTTTTTTTAAATCTATAGTATTTATGTTTTAATTAAATTAACTTAAATTAATCAGGAGCATTATCTGTCAGATGTAATATATTAGCCAATTAATCGATTAATTGTGTAGAAAACCTTGGTTTCGATGTTTACAGCCAAACCATGTTTTAATGGAATGCTATTCTTTTAATATTATTTAAAAGTGTTTCCACGACGTTTCTTTTGAGTCGCTCAAGCACACGATATCAGTTTTTGCCTAAGATCATTACGATGTCTCAAACCTAATAAACCTGATTCGTTGAAATGAAACAAAGTGTCGGTCTCGATTACAAAAACAACGAGCAATCAGATGTTTTAGATTGGAAACTGATCTCCACTTCTTGAGCACTGTACCTCCGGACGAAATACGACCTCTTCTGTAAGTTTTAAAAAGAAAATGACAATCCATAACTCTTGTTTTAACAAATGTTCATTTAACAACAGGGAACCTTTAATTGTTGCCTTAAGGGCTGGCCACACTCATCCCAATTATATTCATCGATAAAAAGAAAATTATCACAATCTCGATAACGGCAAAATGCCGTTAAATGAAACTTTGCACAAATGTATGTTATTAATATATCTTGGCAGATGGTAAGACACGTTAGAACAGTAAAGAAAAATAGCGATATTTAAAAATTCCCTCAACCTCTATTCATAAATTCATAAAAACTAAACAACACAAAACATCATTTTAAATGCCCACATGAGTAATATGATACTGACAACAATTTATTGTGTCCTCGTGACTTACATATGTAAACTTTACGAGATATTAGTAAAAGTGTGTTTGACCTTCAATTTTCTGGTCGCTTCCTGGTCGCGTAAACGGATGACAATCACTGATTTCGCTTTAAGTAGTTGAAAGTTTTTAACAAAGTACACAACATTTTCTTGTCAGTAACATTGCACTCACGTGGAAATTTAAAATTATGTTTTTTGTCGCTTAGTTTTTGTGAATTTATGTAAATAGAATTTTAAGGAATTTTAAGGTCTAGCTTGTTTTCTTTACTATTCTAACGTGTCTTACTGTATGCAAAATCAAGATAAATTAGTAACGTTAATTTGTGCAAAGTTTCATTGAACGGCATTTTGCCATTATTGAGATTTTGATAATTTTCTTTTTATCGATGAATAGGATTGGAAGGAGTGAGGCGAGTCCTTAATCTTATCAGTCCAAAAGCATAAATAGAAGATAAACTTTTGTGTGTGTTACATTTCAAAATCGATTTTCCTTATAAAATGACATAACTTTTACAAAATTTGTTCGTGCTGGTTAGAAGAGAAGGTGAGTATAAACATTTAATTATTATGCTAAAGTAAATATTATTGTTACATAGGAAATGTAGATGGGATTGTATAAAATATAAAACAACAACAAATTTATTTATAACATGTACTTGGCGAACAATTACATTTTCATCCCATAAGGTTTAAATTATTAAATTCCTAATATTAATTAACTAATATTTTTGCGAAGTACTATTGTAAAATGAGCATTACTCAACAGTTCAAAAATTCCTGTTAGCAATTTTTCTACTATTCATATTGGTTTTAAATGTGTTTAGTTGTGCTGCGTAACAAGAAAGTGTTCCTGTAGAAAATTTAGGACACTTTAGCCCTGGCATAAGTCTACAAAATTGTGTTCTAAACAAATAAAACATGATAAATGTTACTCCAACTATTTGGAGGAACGCATGCTACTTTAACCTTTAACATTTAATATTTGGACATTTTATATTTTTCATTTATTGGCAAGCGTTACCTCCAAACGCCATGCATCAAAAACGTGTCGCATAAGACTTTTTGATTAAAGTCCGTGAAAATTGAAAAAAAAGGGTTTAAAATGATCCATCACATTATAATTACCCTAACTGCATCTTGAAATAAGCTTGACATCTTCATATTCCTCCTTCATCACACGATTATTTTCTTGACACATTTTTGTTGACGTTTGCATTCGCCATTATCTCACCGGTTTATATGCAAATATATAACCCGAACTTTTTTAGACGAAATTTTTTCGACTAAGGTGACACATAAGAGTAGCGTTATTAATTACTGTGTAAAACAATGTTCTGTCTATCAGATGTCGTTTTCTTTTTTGTATTACCTAGTCTGCTAGCCATTGGAATAATTTTACGTAAAAATTATTAATTGTTTACTTAGAAATATAAGCATTAAATACAGTGAGCGAGGCAATCCTCATTCACTGAATGCTTTGATATTTGTTTGTGGAGAGTTGAGCTAAACAGATATGAATTTTTGGGGGCTTATCACGCTTTTTGCATGGGCATTTAGAAGCACAAATATTACAACATTTGCATGCGCTGCATAAACACGATGACTCGATGCATCCATCACACGCTGTGCTGCTTACATTTTCGTCGACCTGAATGAAATGTTGTAAAATCTGATGACGAATGCATTTGCTGTTGATTTTGACGATCTCTGACATGTTCTTTTCTGTGGTTTTTAGAGCTGCGGTGAAATTATCATATAGAATGAGACTGAACCCTTGTCGGCCATCCCTTGCACATCTGCCAGCCTCCTGCCAGTACGAAATAACGGATTTCGGACAACCAATGTGCACGATCATGTCAATATCAGGAATGTCGATACCCATTCCTAGGGCAATAGTAGCTACGACACATCTTATAATGCTTTCAGGCTTGGAAAACGACGAGAGTATCCGAGATTTTGAATCTTCATGTGTACATTTATGGAACATTTCAACCAATAAATTAGAAGAACTAACCACTCGGTCTGCATATGCATGTTCGCCCAAATAGTCTTTCATAGAAATAAATATTTATGAAACGACGTCAATCGATCTACAGTAGATTATTGTTTTCTTTGCCAATTTTCCTTTTGATTTTATATGTTCAAGAAGCCAATCAAACTCCTTCTCATACTCAGTGGTTTGCTTTTTCTGACAACAAATAAATATGTTTGGACGATTAGATGAAATCGAAACGATGTCGGTATTATCAACATCGAGATGAAGAGATGAAAATAAATCATCTTTTACTCGAGTTGTACTTGTTGCCGTCAACGCCAAAATAGGAACATTGAAAAAACTTCTTAATTGGGACATCTCCCTGTAGTCCGGTCTAAAGTCCTCGCCCCACTCCGAAAGACAATGCGCCTCGTCAAATACTATGCAAAACAAGTTCTTTTGCCACACTTCTTTCAAAAATGTTTTTCTCCAAATTGGCTTTAGAATTGCTTCTGGAGACGAAAACACGAACGAATAGTCACCATTGCAAATTCCTGAAATGAGGAGATATGTAACGAATAAACCATGTTCGGAAGACGGCCTATAATTAAAAGGGATTTCGGACAATGCCGGTCACACATCTGTGCAAAGATGTATATATTTTTCCACATAGTTTAAATAATTTAAAAAGTCAGATCATACATATGTATTCCTACTCACATATGTATCTAAACTTCCTAATTTCATGGTTATGGAAGTAGCCATTATAAATGGTGACCACTCACACCATCAGTTCTGGTGAACATATATAAATTTAATCTCAACATAAAAGTTTTCTTTTGTAATAATATATATATAAAAAAGTAAAGTATGCATATCATGAATCGCCACACTCAGAAAACTGCATTTAAATTGATGATGTCACTGGTTCTAGAAATTAGCGCAAAATTATGGCTAAATATGTTTGGTAATACTCGCATGGGTTTCATATTAAGTACGTAAGTACAAGGCGACGATTTATAAGCCTTTTTAATGATCGTGTACCATAGAACTACATAGAAGAAAAGATGATACTTGCCATGTATGTCTTCCTGAGAAACTTCACCAGATATCTTGGCAGCTCGGAAGTTCCACTTTTTAAGTGTTTCGATCTGATTGTCGATCAATGATATAAGTGGCGACACTATCAATGTGATACTTTTGTCACAGAGGAATGAGTTTAGAACAAAATACGTGGTCTTTCCAAAACCCGTTGGTAAAAATCCAAGGCAGTTTCTTTTTTTATAAATCGATGAAGCAATAGCAATTTGTTCATTCTTTAATTCAAATTCAATATTATGTTGAGCTTTTTTACTTTCAAAAATCGAACGAATCGTTAAGTCATCCATTTTGGTTTTGTTTAAGTAAGCACTCACGGCGGATAACTGAGGACTCGCAAACCATCTGTATAAACCAGGAAATACAAGTACTTTTCGCAGGTTAATTAGATTAACCGAATGCGTTCGTTGTTCTTATTTAGCTCTTTGCTTACAGCAGTATTATAATGGTCATACAGTGAGAATTCATAATAAAATACCAATTCGTTTTTATTTTATTCACTCATTATTACGAACTAACTTAATATAAATTACGTTAAACACTGGCACGCGTTAAAAATAAATGTAAACATAAAAATAGTCGAATACTGTATGCAATATTTCAATAAGGTGAACTGAAATTGTTTTTATGTTATTTATTATGAATTTGTTATGTTCAAATATGAAAAATGATTTATGCATATTAGACAAAGGTGAGTAGTGACAATCAGCTATCCTCCGTGTGTGTTATAATTGGCGGGAAAAAAGTTCGTGCAACTTCAGCAATCCAAACAAAAAATGGCTAGCTGTGCAAACTGCTGTACTGCTTTCAAACAAAAAAAAGGCGACAAGGGCTATTATCGTTTCTCATTAGAGAGTAACTTGCCCTCAACTGGCCAACCAGCCCGTGAACATCTGGGTGACCTTACCGGCGGAAGTTTTACGCCGCTGGCGAAGAAAACTACAGGACAGTTTCTGTGTCCAAACTGCTGGAATTCCCTTTCCAGTATAACTAAATACAACAAAGCGTTTGATAACTTCTTCAATGCTACAGGTACGACTTCATACATTGGATCTAAATGACAACTCAGCGACTCACTGGGCAGTCCGAGCACCTCCTTCAAGCGTCCACGCTTTACAAGTACGCCTCTTAAGGTAATAATAATCTCTCTCTCTCTCTCTCTCTCTCTCTCTCTCTCTCTCTCTCTCTCTCGCTCGCTCTCTCTCTCTCTCTCTCTCTCTCTCTCTCTCTCTCTCTCTCTCTCTCTCTCTCTCTCTCTCTCTCTCTCTCTCTCTGAATTATCTGAGATTTGTGCGTATATTCCTTTGTTTGGGCTAGTACGCACACAAATTTATATTCTTTGATTGAAAGTTGAATGAAAGTTGGTGACTTGAAATTGAAAATTTGAATAATGTCATGACCAACTCGACGTCAGATAAATTCAGTCCAATGGCGAATGTTGTACCATTTAATGAATACTGTTGTTTCATTTAATTTTGCGGGTATCACATTTCGCGCAAAAGGCTTAAGTGACCCCTTTTCGCGCTGCGAAAATTCGCGCTCTTGTATGATACATATTATATTAGATATTTAATAATATGATTTCGCTAGATATTGATTTCGCGCACTTTGCCTGGTACGAAAAACTACGCAAATATGACCCCCCCCCCCCCCCGAAAAAAAGTTGATGAAATCACAGTAGTATTCGGCTTTTTGAATGTGGCTTAAAGATCATATATTATGAACTGTTAAAAAATAACAGCACGTCCATTTTTATTTCAATTATAATGTTTTATACTTCATACGATTTAAATGGTAATAGCGGTAGTTCCTGTTTATTTTCAGCATAAAAGTAAAGCTGCGAGGCCAATATTCCCAAAGAACACCTCGAAATGGGATACTATTATAACTGCAATTAGAGCTCGTAAATATCGACGCGCAATTTTTGGTTTGTATAAGGCAACAGCGGGTACCAAACGGCACTTTGCTGAAGTGGCGTCGCGAATCGCTAGGCAAGAAATTCAAGATTTAATGAAAAAGTCTGATTCTTTTTCTCTTTGTAAGGAAGTTAATTTACAAAGTATTTCGGAGTTTTCATGGGAAAACACTATTGCGCGCGTGTCTGAAACCGCCCCTTTTCTGTTCAATGTTTTAAAAGGGTCTGTTACAACAAGAAAAACACAGGATACCATGGTAAGAGGTTCCACTGTAAATTTAAAGCCCCGTATCGGTTTAGCACTCTCTATTCTACTGCATGCCAAATATCCAAGAAAGTGTTCCTTTTTACCAACAATTCTGTCTGTCCAGTTCTGGAGAGGACACCTAAAAAGGGAGACAATTAAACAATTAGGTCGTCTTGGACTCTGCGTTGGATACGAAACCACACTAAAAGCTATTGACGCCATTCGTGCGAACTTTGATTCAGCTGCTCTCAAACTCAAATCTGATCTTGAAGAATGCTTGCAGAAGACTTTGCCCACTTTCATACCTGAAGAAGATAACGAAGACCTGTCTTTAGCCTTGTCTGTCACTGTTCCAAACATGGAAGACCAAATAGATAATTTCTCTGACCTGGAATGTGAAGACACATTACTTTATTCGGAAGGCAACTTGACCGAATCTGCGAATTCTTCGGACAGCAGTAGCGACGAAGAAGCTGAAGATTCTGACGTAGATAGAGATCTTTCGGACGAAGAGTCTAGCGACGAGACCAACGAAGAGCTTCCGGATATCAGCCACATACCAGAAGAGTGGGATGACATCGCTGAAGATGAAATAAGTTTTCATCTTCAGCGACGTGATCCCACTCCTGCAGAACCCGCTGAAAATACGGATGTTCCGTCGGAAAACATGACCAACGGACCAGTTGTCCCCGGGTTTACCATGTGTTGGGATAATGTTGGGATAAAGGTTATAACCAGAAGACCAACCGAAACCGTGAAAAAATAGGTACATAAACATGGCATTAGGTTATATGACACTTAATAGAGTTTCATCGCAGCATTTAAACTGGTTAGAAGACGACTCGGTAGTTAAAGCCTCTGATATTCCCATAAACAAATTTGTTCCCGATTTAAACGACAACAATCAGTTAAAGTACCGAATGGGTGTAATTGTGGGTAGAATAATTACTCGGCATTTAAAATGGTTTCGAGATTATTTTTCAGACAATACAAGTCAACATATAGTCCACGAACATTCTCTGGAATCTACCAGAAAAAGTTTATTGCTCAACCTGGGGGTTTTCAATGAGGATCCGTCATCCACACAAGGAGCTATCGGGATATATAGCACTTTGCAAAAGTATATACCTGTTGTAGGAGGTAAACCTTATACAGCAATAGTATATGGAGACGGTCTAAGTTGTGAACGCGGCAATGACGCTCATAGAGCGAGGTCCAACGGTTTAGACCCTTTGGAACGCTTGGAAGGTTTAGAGCCAGCGGTGCAAGAGTTCCATAAAGAAATGCTTTTATTGCAAGATTTCTATGACGAATTTTACAAGAGTTCCAGCGCATCTGATAGAGGCACACTTTGCCAATTAAAAAATATGCTGAACTTCAGACAGATAAAACCGGACATATCCGACAACTTTTCACATGCCTGGGAACTAATGAGTGTTACAGTAGAGGGATCGTTATGTCTGCTATTAATGCAAATGACTGACATGGAAGATTACAATTCAAGACCAGCGTCGGCACCTGATGGTGTTGAAACCGCATCACATGAATTAAAGCAGTCGTTTTTCGATAACATATGCAACAGTGTTGTGGAAAAGATTTGGAAGCCTCTAGACACAGACGCACTGCTTTCGCAAAGTGACACGTTGCCACCTGTTGTTTGCTGCGGCGAAGATATAGACGAGGATATGATTGGCTGTGAATGCCGAAGCAACTGTCCGAGAGGAGAATTTTTTCATTACACATGCGCTGGTGTAGATACCGAAAACATCCCTGTTCCTTGGTACTGCTCACCCGAATGCAGAGACCGTCCCGTAGAACGTTATCGATACTGCAATTGTCAAACCGATTTAGGTACAGATGAGCCAATGGTGGGTTGTAGCGCTGAAGAGCAATGTACACGATTTGAATGGTACCATATGAGATGCGTGGGAATCGACCCATTGAAACCCCCAAAGAAAAATTGGTTTTGTTGTGATCCTTGCAAAGAAACATTCAATCACAAAATAAAAGTAGGCAAACGAAAAAAAAATTCCAAAATTTCAGAACAACCAGATGAAGATTTTAAAGCCAATTACAGCTTGGGACTTCTTTGGTTTGGTCTTAATCTGCTTTGCCGAAGAGATGCGGTGCGAGAAGCAGATGGCGAGGCTATGATGTCTTACTGGAAGTTTTATCTTGTGCATTTCTTTGCGCGTAAACACCCAAAATATGTAATTCTAGCTCATAGACGTCTAGCTGCAATAAACGGATGGCTACCAGCAAAGCTCCGATTTGATCTTGTCCACAATAGAACAGTCAATTATGGTGGTGGGATAGGTCGTAATTTACCAATGGATTTCATGAATGAAATTTTAAACAGACTGTTCAAAGATTTACTTGATGCCGCCAAAGGACGATACACAGACGTAACTATCCAAAGATGCAGCCAGATCGTTGGTCCATTAGGCGAAGCTCTAGACTCTGTATTTGACAGCAACCTTATCGAACACGAGGTCTACCGACACCGATACAGAGCAGTCAACCGCGATGAGAACGTATCGCGTGTCATCGAGTTTTTGCAGAATGAGGAACTATTTGCTTGCAGAACAGGAAGGATACACCGTTCGTTTCCGGGGTATGCCTACCAAGTCAACCCTTCCCAGGCCGGACGATTTTCAGCCAAAATGTCACAACTCTCTAAACGTCTAGACAGGAGGAAAAAAATAATAATTAATCAGTAATAAGTACAGATTAGGAAAACTATAATTAGGATTAGCAACTAAACATCTGCAATTTACCAAAAGTAAAATTCATTTGAAAATTTCTACTGCTGGTATACTTCTGTGAAATCATTTATTCATAGGCATTCTACATATTTTTTAACCTGCCATCCCTACGGACTTTCCATAAAATTCATCAGACAACATGTAACTAAATTTCTGTCGCAGAAACAACTTACTTTACCAGACTTGCCTTGTTTCGAATTACCAACTCGTGTATCACACAGAATATATTGCGTTTTATTGTCAATTATTAATAAGAAAATATATATCGATTTCTCTGAAAACACAAAATTTGTTGTTATAACTGTATGAGACCTGAAAGCGGCCAAAATATTTCCATAATACAACTTAATTCATAATTTCTGCAAGACCAGTTCGTATATTTCGCTTATACAAATGGTATGTGCTAAAGTAGTCCGAACGGTAACGGGTTATGGCATTTATAATTCTAAACACGGGTGTAAACACTAGTTTCTGCTTATAGCAAGATCAATCTAAAACCAAAAATATCTGTTAACTCTGTTAACAAGCAAATTGCGTATATCGAGTCCAGGCTAGAAGAATCCGAGGCCTTTGGAAAACGGGTATTTCTTGTCACTGACAGTAAAGGCAGGTATGTCCGTTCTAATCTTGAACGTAGAGATTACGTTGATATAATCTGGAAAAGTGGAGCCAGGACAAACGACAGGGATCTGTTAAGCAGATTGGAGGAAAAAGTGAAATCACTCCCCGCACCTATAATTATGTTATGGTTAGGTACTTGCGACTTTACCGCAATTACTCGCAGACGGCAAATAGAACTGCGTCCAAATTTTTCTTTGGACGAACTTTTTGTGTCATTAAGACATATGATGGAAGCAATTTTACGAATGAATAACACCGCTGAAATTATATGCCTTCAATGTCCGGTGTACTCTATGTCCCGCTGGAATACAGCACACAATCTTCACACAGAAAGCAACGACAAAGAGCTTGAAGATTTAGTTTCAGCATACAATAATCGTATTGACAACCTAAATGGTTTTTATACACCCAAATTTTCACTTGACTTGGAAAAAAATATTAAAACCAAAAAAGGAACCGCGTCTAAAACTTTTTACAACTTCAATCAACTGTATCTTGATGGAATTCACCCCGGGGAAGAATTATCCAAATTGTGGCTCCTGAAGATAAGGAAATTGGCAATAGACAGGTTTTCTTAACTTACAACTATATTCATTAATTAACAGCGCTAATACTGGTGAATGAAAATTGTTTCGCTCACCGTAGTATTGGCAAAACTTGGCTAGGTGGCAAACATTCCTGTGAAATTTCAATAAATTAAATCTTCCAAGCGTTTTTAATGGGAGCGGAAACTTCTGATGATATGCACAACTAGGCTAGGTGACAAACATTCCTGTGAAATTTAAATTAAATCTTGCAAGCGTTTATAATCGGAGCGGAAACTTCTGATGATATGCACAACTAGGCTTGGTGACAAGCATTCCTGTGAAATATTAAATCTTGCAAGTGTTTTAATTGGAGCGGAAACTTACGATGATATGCACAACTAGGCTTGGTGACAAGCATTCCTGTGAAATATTAAATCTTGCAAGTGTTATTAATTGGAGCGGAAACTTCCGATGATATGCACAACTAGTCATGGTGACAAACATTCCTGTCAAGTTTTGGTTCAGTTCTATTTGCCATTGCTAGGTGACAAACATTCCTGTGAAATTTCAATAAAATCTTCCAAGCGTTTTGAATCGGAGCGGAAACTTCTGATGATATGTGCAACTAGGTTTGGTGACAAACATTCATGTGAAATTTAAATTAAATCTTTGGTTTTAAGTGTTTTAATCGGAGCCGAAACTTTCAATGATATGCACAACTAGGGTTGGTGACAAACATTCCTGTGAAGATTCAATGACATCTAACAAGCGGTTTTTGGGATGAAGCCTGGACAAGATTTTAATGCATAAATTATAGTAAAAAATGATTAAGGGCCCGTAACTCGGCCAAAAAATCGGAGCGGAAATTCCTGACGATATGCACAACTAGGCTTGGTTACAAACATTCCTGTCAAGTATATGTTCAGTTCTATTTGCCGTCGCTAGGTGACAACCATTCCTGTGAAGTTTAAATAAAAATCTTCAAATCGTTTTTGGAGAAGAAGCGTGGACAAGATTTTGATACAGAAACGAAAACTCCTGACGATATGCACAACTAGGCTTGGTGACAAACATTCCTGTCAGTTTTCAGTTCAGTTATATTCGCCGTCGCTAGGTGACAAACGTTCCTGTGAAGTTTCAATAAAAATCTTCAAATCGTTTTTAGACAAGAAGCGTGGACAAGATTTTGATACAGAAGTTAAAGTAAAAAATGACTAAGGGCCCATAACTCGGCCAAAAGTAATCGGAGCGGAAATTCCTGACGACATGCACAACTAGGCTTGGTGACAAACATTCCTGTCAAGTTTAATACCGTTATAATTGCCGTCGCTGCCGGAAGTCCATATGAGTGGAGGTCAGTGCAACATTCTTCAAGTTAACCATCAAAATAAGGGGAACTATTTGGTTATGTTGCGAATGAGAATTGTCTCGCTCGCATATTGATAATTATAATTCACTGTGTTTTTGGATTAATTTATCGCCGCTTCCGAAAGACCATAAGAGCGACGCCTCATAGTGCGTTAATCATTTTAGTTTTTTTTTGTATGTGCAAGATTCGAGAGTGCTATTCCAGAAGCTTCCCTAGTTCTTTCAAGAGCTGTCTACATTCAATATTGCATGTTCATCCATAAAAAGAAAAATATCACAATCTCACTAACGAAAATATCCCGTTCAATAAAACTTTGCTCAAATAAATGTTATTAATGTATCTTTATTGTGCATATATTAATACACGTTAGAACACTAAAGGAAAACAAGTACATAACAAAATTCCCTTAAATTCTATTAACATAAACTCACAATATTAAAGTAAACAACGCGAAACCTCATTTTAAATGCCCGCATGAGTAATAAGACATTCACACCAATGTTTTGTCTGTGTAACTTGCATAAGGTAGTGTCTTTGTAACTTGCATAATGTAAGCAATATGGGATATTTGTAAAAGGGTGTTTGACCTTAAATTTCCTTGTCGCGTAAATGGGTTACAAACGGCGATTTCTCTCACTCCATAATTGAACGTTCTTTAAAAAGTACAAAAAAAATGTTGTCAGATCATTATTCTCATATGGGCATTTAAAATGATGTTGTGTTTTTGTTTATTTTTGTGAATTTTTGTAAATTAAGTATTAGGGAATTTTAGGTCGAGCTATATTTCTTTAGTATTCTGACTTTTCTTAACGTATGTAAAATGAAGTTAAAATAATATCAATTATTTGCGCAAAGTTTGATTCAACTGCATTTGCCTTTACAGAGATTTTGATATTTTTATTGTTGCTAATGACAGTGCAATGACGACTGCAGACGGTCTTTAAGTGCCTAGTTCATGAAACCGATACAGTGAACCTCGATTAAAAGTGTTATCCGAAAGACTGTTAGTAAAGTTTAGTTGCATTTGTTGGGGATCGAACCAGCGATCCTTGTACTCAGAGGCTAGACCAGCTAACCACTGAGCTGCTATCTGCAAGTTGAATTATCAAAATATGGGGAACTCTATATAGTAACGTTGCGAATGAGAATTGTCTCGCTCGCATATGTGAAGATAGTGCAAGATACAGACGACTCTGCTATTCCAGAATCGCCACCGATTATTTTAAGTGCATAGTGTATAAATCGTTACAGTAGAACGCGATTTCAAGTCTCATATCCGAAAGACTGTTAATAAAGTTTAGCTGCATTAGTTGGGGATCGAACCAGCGATCCTTGTACTCAGAGGTAGACCCGCTAACCACTGAGCTTATAATCCGCTCTCAGTGTTTGATTTCTACAAAGTGCCCGCTGTTGCCTTCCCTTTAAAGCTCTAACATGCCAGACGAGTCCAGGAGTGCGCACCTGAAAGAAGTGTCAAGATGCAATTTTCAACTATCTGCAAGTGGAACCATCAAAATATGGGGAACTCTGTATGATAACGTTGCGAATGAGAATTGTCTCGCTCGCATATTCGTAATATTCTGTGTGCGTGTGTGCGTGCGTGCGTGCGTGTGTGTGTGTGTGTAGATTTATTTCTCGTCTCTACTAGAACACCTTATGAGCGATGCCTTCCGAAGAGTGTTAATCATGTTTGTGCTGTTCTTTTTAAGAGAGTTTAAGTGCAAAGGAAAGGACTCTCCTATTCCAGAATCCAGAAATTGGTTCTTTTAAGTACCCGGTTTTGCATCCTAAGACGGTTTCTAAATTTTATTAATAGTAGGCTAGCGGGCGATCGAACCAGCGATCCCTGGCGCAAACCACGCAGCTAAATGACTAATCACAACAAACTGACAGCCGTTGCCTTTTGACAGCGCTTGACATGCCTGACGGCATGTTCAGTATTATTACTTCGGACCCCAAAGAAGTGTCATTATGCATTTTCCATCTATCTCCAACTTGTGCGGAATGGGCATCGTTCATGCTTAGTGCAAAATTTCGTCCAAAAGCAATCTTTATTACGTGTATTGACGCGTCATAACGAACAACCAATAGGATACGGAGTCGATAAAGTAGGACATAAACATCGGTGTACATGTATGTGAGTGATTACAGTGGCGTGGATTAAAAGGACTAGATAAATGTATAAATCGAAAGCGAAAGTATAACTTTATTATTTTGTTTTCAGAAAATGGAACACTGAAGGGCATGTAACGGGCTTATAATTATAACTTTGTGATTCCCTGACGAGAAAAAAGTAAGTTGACCCAGTTTTAATATAAATTATAGCTAAAATTATTGTTTTGTTAATTTACTAAATAAGGATTTGGTTAACAAAGTCAGCATATTTTATTGTACTGACATAATTAGTAACAAGTACCCTGCCTTGCAAATTTCGTTTCACAGTTATTGAATTTTCATCAAAATTCTCATGTTCTCATGTTCAAACACTAAGAATATAAGTCGAACCCCACCCACTAATCCCGCCCAGACTTTTCAGTGAAAGCTTTTATACCTGATCAAACATACCAAAGAAACTAAAATATACCGCACAATTTCCTTAATGGTATTTGGTGTATGATGAGCTTAAGCAAATCATTGTTCGTGATATCGGGGCCTTATATGCAAAGTTCACTTTTTTTTATAAAAGTTTTACTTCTTCTCCAAAGTCAATGTCATTGCTTGACGTCTCAAAGCTCAATTTAGACCATTTGGGAAACATAATTTACAATTACTATAAATAAATCAATATCGAAAGCTGTAATGTTCTGTTCTGTTCAAGAATTACACCCCACTATTACTGTAGTGCTGTAGAATTGTCTTTTATTTACACTTTGTATTCAATATGTTTACAAATTATATTAAAAGTTTCAGCAAAGCAAATGGCTCTTTCAAACTATAAACTTTGTGAGACTTTTTCGATGTTATTCCAAAGAAAGTATGTTCGTATAGTATGACTACGATATGTCAGTCGTTAACATGGTTGGCTCCAGAGAAATGAATAATGATGACGATTATATTGCTATTCAAGGAAAAGCTATTTTCAAACTTGGTTGTGTTGCATCGCTTCATAAACAATATTTTTGTTTAGTTTGTTTAGTTTAAAACTGAATAAAGTAAGTGATTTTGTTACAAAAAAACAACTCTTTTTGTAATATATATTATTGAACTCGTCTTTAATGTAATTAAAATATGTTTGAATTCATGTGGAACTTTAGACAGAAAAAAAACAACAACCCTTTTGCATGTTTTCCTCAGCTTCAAGTTTGGTGGTAAAACATTTACATGTATCAAGGTTTCAGATGTAATTATTTATAGTACACAAAAAGGTAAGTGTACCTGGCAGTTTGGTTATGTATCGAAGTCCTTTCAGTATGTAAGGACGAGAACCTACATTATTTGATATAAAAGTATTCGTTCATTACTTTTTCCCTATACCAGATAAAGACAATTATGCTTACAGATTTTACGTAGTTTCTTGAAATGTGCTCATGAGATTGTGTCGCAGGATGTCTGGACATTGTGATGGAGTTCAAGAAGACGGGTTGCCCTGCAACACAATTCTTCAGACGTCTGACAATTTTTGCAGAGTTTGTGGAAAACGAGTGGATAAAAGTAAATTTGAAATAGTTGTAGGTAAGCAAATTTTAAGATAAACTTTATTCGTTTATTAAAGAAATCTCAATCTGCAATAAATATTTGTAATAGACATGGCCATTATAAGATCGTAAACATATCCCATATAAATGTAATGCATAATCTTTATTTCGTTATTATTAAATGTATAACGTAGGAGCATGATCGTTTCCTTTTAAACATTAAACATAAAATTCCCTGAAAATAACTCTAGAGAATAGAACATTTTACCCATTTTACCCCCAAACACTCATACATTTTCCATCACAGAGCAAAACTTCATTAACTGTTTTACAGATGAGCCAGTGCTTCAATCAGGCTTAGTGACTCTGTGTTTTCTGTAAACAATAATGAGAAGGAAATACCTTGTGTAGAGAAACCAAGTGACGACTCAAAGAGTAGAAACTGTGAAGATGTTGGCATCGACCTTACAAAAAGAATGGATAATATCAATTTCGGGAGTGATGACGCCACAATTAGCGATCATGTAGTCATTGGAAGTGATGATGCCACAAGAAGCGATCATGTAAATCTTGGAAGTGATGACGCCACGACCAGAGACCGAGTACATGTTGGAAGTGATGACGCAACATCTACAGATCATATACATGTTGGAAGTGACGACGTGACGACCAGTGTTGATGTAGTCAGAGGAACCAATTCTGCAAGTTATGCTTCACCAATCACCATCCAGTAAATCGTTGAAATTAATTATTACAATAGATGAAAATGGAACTTTGAAATCCACCGAACACGACAAATATGAAAATACTACAGGCTCGGTTTGATTGAGCCTGTTCATGGGCAGTAATGGGAATGCATATTACTACCTACGCCGCCTAGCCCCGGGTTGAGCGCAACTCAGTAATTACACCATTAAATAGTACAATTTCGATCCATCCCAATAGATGGTATGCATATGGCGGTGAACATGGAACCTTCAAAGAGGTATTTTCAGATTAATACCATTCCATGTTCAGCGGCGTATGGTCCCCAGATAAAAGAATGGGTTTGCCCTAAACGAGAAAACAATGGGCGGAACTAAACAGAATAGAATTTTGACAGGGGATCTTAGAATATAAATCCTGCATACCACAGACGACGCCAAAGGCAAAATTTAAAAAGCAGGAAGTATATCCTTGGGGGTGATTGGACAATATCCAAATCTATATTGGCTGGGATATTGAAACCACTTATCTATAAACTGGCCGAAATATTAACAAAAGTAATTTTAGAGGTACTATAAACATAGTACATAAGTATCGTGCTCAACGACCTTCAAAGGACCTAACTGATGACAGCACTGATTGAATGTACGGGGAGACTTTTTACAGCCGCCACACGGCACAAACAACGCTACTGTGATATTGAAATAGATGAAAAGGGAACTTTGAAAGCCACCGAACACGGCAAATATGAAAATACTGCAGGCTCGGTTTGGTTGAGCCTGTTCATGGGCAGAGTTAAGGTGATATCATTAAATTGTAGAAGAGTTAATTTGGGTTGGTGTGTTAGATCCTTATTTCATGAAAGTAAATCTGTTTTTCGGACTTAAAAGCTTCTATAAGCTTGATTTTTCATTTATAGAGCACATGAATGTTAAATGTCATGCAAAAGTCAAAATAAAAGAGAAATATGTAGCAATTTCTTGCCTTGAAAACAGACTTTCTGTCGGAGTCCAAACTTCCTAAATTTCCAATGTTCCGAACAATTACTGCCACAGGAAAACAGTCCATAACAAGGTCAACAATGTCTTAGAAAATAATTCATTAAACAACAATAGAAATTGACAAAAACAACACACTCCAAGCATGCCAAGTGACTGTACTAAAATGTTACATCCATATTTGTTGACAAGTTTATAAAGTAGGACTTCCCAGAATGCAAAGTATGGTGTAAAATATAGGATATTACTTTTGAGGCTTCGTTAACATTCCAAATAATAATTACTAAATGAAATGATATGAACACAATAGTGTTAGAATTGTTTTCAACTGATTGAGGTGGACAGCTGATTGGAAAGGACAGCTGTTTCACAATTCATGAAATGAGCAACAGTTTACCGCAGTTTTGGGATAGTGTACCATATTATTCAAAAACATAATACGAGTATCTTGAAAAAAGAAGATTGGCAACCAAATGTTCTAATCTGTGCTGTTCTAAACATGCGGCCGGTTATGACGTCTTGGTGACATTGAGCTGAATATGTCTAACTGACAGTGCTGTTTAAAAACTCACAATATTTGAAAACAGTTGAGTTTGTCAGACATTTGTGGAATACTTTAAAGTATTATAACTGCATTTTTAATAAAGATTAGATATTTAGTAAAGAAAAGACAGCCCTTTTCCGCGACAAGACAATTAACTTATATCTATGGATATTCATATGTTAACAATTCGTGCATCCTAATTTTTGTACACACATATTTATTTATAATTATAATACATTTATTTATTTATACTTACTACGTTATTATTTGTCTTTTAACACATTTAAAAACACTCCCAATTATAAAAAAAACAATGCATTTGGTAATTAATATTTCATTTATTAACAGAAAAGTAATATTTAAACCTTCACTTCAAACGTCAGATAATTCGACAGTACGAGTATCATTGAAACTTATGCCCTATTTTGTACACCATACCTATCATTTTGAGAAACTAGTAAACAAACATGGTTGCCAAATTATAGTGTGTGGTCACTTTGAGAATGTTGTTTTGTACATTTCTGCTATTGCTTAAAGGATATTATTCTAAGACATTGTTGTCCTTATTATGGACTGTCTTCCTGTGGCAGTAATTGTTGACAAAAGTGGAAGTATAGGAACTATGGACTCCCGCACAAAGTCTGTTTTCAAGGTAAAAAAATTATGCAAATTTCACTTTTTAGCTCACCTGAGCACTTGTGCTCATGGTGAGTTTTTAGGATCGCCCTGTGTCCGTCGTGCGTCGTGCGGCGTCAACTTTTGCTTTAAACAACATCTCCTCTTTAACCCCCGGGCCAAAGTTGATGAAACTTGCCACGGATGTTCCTTGTATGAAGCTTTTCCAAACTTGTTCAAAGAAATAAATTCCATGCAGAACTCTGGTTGTCATGGCAACCTAAAGGGAAAACTTTTAAAATCCTCTTGTCTGAAACCACAAGGCCTAGAGCTTAGATATTTGGCATTTAGCACCCTCTGGTGGAACTCTACAAAGATTGTTCAAATTATTTCCCTGGTGTCAAAATTGGCCCCGCCCCAGGGGTCACTTCATTTTAGATAGACTTATATAGGAAATCTTTAAAAATCTTCTTCTCACAAACCACAAAGCATACACCTTAGATATTTGGTAAGTAGCATTGTCTAATGGATGTCTACTAAATTTGTTCAAACTATGTCCCATGGGCCAAAATTGGCTACGCCCTAGGGTTCTCTTGGTTTACATATAGTTATATAGGAAAAACATGAAACTAATAGGACTAGATCTTAGATATTTGGTGCTGAGTATTGTGTAGAGACCCTTTATCAACTTTGTTTAAAAGTTGGCCCTGGGGTCAAAATTGTCCCCGCCCCGGGGCCCTTAATAAATGAAAAAGGCAATCTTTTAAAATCTTCCTACTGGAAACCTCAATGCCTAAAGCTTAGATATTTGGTATGTAGCATTGTCTAGTGGATGTCTACCAAGTTTGTTCAAATTATGTCCCCTGGGCCAAATTTGGCCACGCCCTAGGGTTCTCTTAGTTTACATTGATTTATATAGGAAAAAATGAAAAATTATTTTTCTCCGAAACTAATAGGACTAGACCTTAGATATTTGGTGTTGTGAAGAGACCCTTTACCAACATTGTTTAAATGTTGGCCCTGGGGTCAAAATTGGCCCCGTCCTGGGGGCCCTTAACATTGTGAACCTTTCCATTCTCAATTAAAAACTGAGAGTACTTTTGTACTCCGGTGAGCGATTTAGGGCCATCATGGCCCTCTTGTATTTTAGAATGACATTAAATACTCTTATGCTTAATAAAAGATATGTGAAGCCACAATAAGTTGATTAGTCAGAAAACATATGAACTTTTCTGAAATCATGATTTCTCACACCAAACTCACTTTAGCTCTTTGATACCTCCTTAACTCAGTGTCAGTTGCAGTTAGTAATTATCTTGCCAATTGTATGATGGTTGACTGATGCCATCTCGTTTTCTGTACTTCGCCATTTAATAAACTCCATTCAAAAAACTGAAAATAAATTCGCAGTTGTGTGTGTCCCTACTCTTAATTATGTTCACTTCCATTAAACATTTTCAGATATGAAGGAGAATTGCAGCTAATTCACCCAGGCACCTTATGCTTTTTGTTCTGGTAGTGTTGTTTTTTTTTTGGTTTAGAATAGAGCTTATTTTGTATTTAATAAACATGTTAAGTAGATTTAGAAATGCTATTTATTTACACTACCGGCAAACTTGTTTAATAGTAAACGTTTCCGTTTGGAACATTTGCTAACAGTTGTTCGTCTTGTTTATCATTTTACAAATAGGCGTTTTTTTTGTAGTTTATTGCAATGCTGTACTTTCATAAAACTGAAACTAGTGTCATATCTTTTATCTCAAGCTGTTTTCTTAAAACTGCTTGAACTAGTCATTAGTTACGCTTTCAATGGTTTATGGTTTTTAACTGGATTGTGGCTTTCTTTGTTAGGTCTTTTGCGTTTGCACCCGCTAGACCAGTCAGCTACGATACGATTTGCCCAGATGATGAGTCATCAGAAAGCTCATACAGAAGCGACAGCACAGGCACTGACAACGACTACTGCTACAGGTTTAAAAAGATATTTTCAAACTGCTTTTTATATCGTATCTGTTTGTTCTTAGTGATTTACTATAATGGTTTTCTTATCTCTGAGAGTATATAGTGAAAAGATTACTAATTTTTAACAATAACACCTGTTCCACTGGTCACAACATTATTTGCACCAACAACCAAGCAGTTGAAATGCAGCTTTTAAGAAAATCTTGCTTTTTTGAAGTATTTCGTTATATATTATTTCAAGATGTGGAGAGGAAGGTCATTTTGCTCGAGAGTGCCCAGAAGACCGCAGGTGCTTCAGCTGCCGAGAAATAGGTCATCTGTCCCGAAACTGTCCAGACCGCGATTCCTACAGCCACGTCGTTACATGTTACAGGTATATCATAGATCTGACACGAATATGAAATCATTATTCTAATAAAAGAGAAAAAAATAATAATTGATCGGAAGTATAGGTGAATGTCCTTCAGGACGTATTAGGTATTTGTAATCTGTTCCGATTACGATGGACGGTGAACACCGGTATGAACATACGGGTATCATCTCATATACAGTTTAATAATCCATAGACTTTTTCGTGTCAACAGATAATAAAGCAATGCCCGCAAATAACCTGTGTGCAAACAAAATTGAACAAAATAAATGATATCTCTAGGGTTCTCCAAATGGGAAATTGGAAAATATTTATCATTCAGCTTATATACGTTATTAGCCTTGCCACCGGCTGTATGATTTAAAATATAACCAACAGCTTTAATTTTATGCAATAGCATGCTAGACAAGTCGGTTTAAATTGGTGGTTTGGCAATGAAACTTTTGCAAAAATTGCTTTTTGAAGACCGGGAAAAAGTGAGGTTTGTTCACTCTCGTTTAATTAATTGTAACAAATGGCCATACCAAGGCCGCAAATCCTCACACCTGACAAGAATGAGACCTACATGTATTTGGATGACCATTTTTGTGATGACCCTCCCCATCGGTTAAGAAGAGTATTAAAGGACTTGAAAATGAAAAGGAATGTGTCTTGTTATTGCCCCATAATTGGATTATATCATAAAGAGTGTGCGTTATCAGAACCTGTAAAGCAACTATGTAAGGAAATGCACTAGATATTGACAGTTTTATTTCTTTTGAAAACTAAGTGTGGCTATTTATTTTTAATTGAGAACATTAACTAAAGTGATAATCACCTAATATTTTAAGGACATCGCCTTCTTGTAGGATTGAGTTGTTTTGTGACACATTCTTCGTTACCGGCTTTCAATACCTTAATTATTTGAGAGAAAAAAAAAACAAAGCAATTTATGAACGTCGAAAAAGAACACAAACCTTTATGTAAAAGTAAAAAATAATTAAGAGTAGCCACATAAAAAGTTACAAACTTTTTACTTAAGAACGGTGTGCCGTTGTACCCCCACTAATAGGCATCAGAGAACATGGTAATGGTACACGTGCCGTCCATATTGTATTTTCATTGAACAAAATTGAAGTTTCGCAAGTTTTGTTTATATTCAGTCTATGATAGCTTGGAAATTATGCATATATACGTATATAGCTACTTGAATATTTGAAATGTGAAAATAGAATGCATATTTTAGAGAAGAACATTGTATTGCATGTTGTTTATACTTTTCTTCTGTTTTGTACAGATGTGATAGACATGGTCATATGGCGAGGGATTGTCATAAAGATAAACGTATCTGTCACAATTGTGGCGAACTTGGACATATTTCTAGAAACTGCCCTGACAGTGACTATTAACAAGCGTGCCTACCGGTAAGTTGTTCTTGCATTTATCATTCGCTAAATTTGATTGATTTCTTAATAAGTAAACTCTGTTGCATATCAACTTTAATACCCAAAATTAAACGACATTCTTTTCAAACTTTCATGTTCAACGAATGATAACATGTAACAGTAAGAACCATTATATATCGCTTTGCTCTTTCGATTGTTTTTTCTGATTCACGAAAAAGTTATATGTTTTTTATATTTAACCAGGAAGGTCATTGAATCAATTACGAACCTTCAAGTTGTCCACTAAAACTATTTTACAATCAAGAATTTGAGGTTACATTCACATTTTCATCTTTCTTTATCGATATGACTATATAACTTTATAAAAAACAATATGAAAAATACTTAAAATTATAATTAAATTTATTTTTTATTTATTTAGGGTTGTATAGATGAGGAAGATTTTGTCTTCGACTGTTTCTATTGGAGGTGGAATTGTAATGACGAAATATTTATATGTTGTTTTGGATTGGGTTTATTAGAGAGCTTAATTTTACATTGATGTATATATTGTATATTTGTACAATCATTTGAGATGCGCTATTGTAAATATTGTCTTCAGAAATTTGACGCCATTACTTGAAATAAAAGTTCAATAAAGTTTCAAAGATGACATTTATTATTACATTAAACAATTATAATATAAATTTGCCTATGCTATTCAGATTATAAACTGTCAGTTACTATTCGCTTCTCTTTTTCTCATAAACGTCCTTACATTTAGACCGTCAACTTGCATTAATAACCGCATGACCGCCACAAGAATTATTTAACAAAAAGACAAAACACATCATATCTAAAGACCAACTTGTTTTTATAGTTCTGATTTTTTGCTTCAACACTTGTCAACCAATAAACAAAAACATTTAGCCATAAATTCAGCAAAACAGAATAAAATATTGTTCAAATCATTTTGTCGATGTCTGTACACAATTTGAAAATCAGCAGAATGTGTAACACGTTTGTCGGACAAACACTATTTGATCATTATTTTTCATTGTTTTTCAATCTTTTATGCTGTAAATCGTCAATAAACCTATTAATCTTTTAAAATATGTTTTTTTTAGAATTTATTAAAAATTATGAATTTGAGATTCTTGCGATTTTATGTTGCCAATTTTGAATAAAATATCTATGAGTTTTTGTTTCGTTGTTTTGTTAAATCATTTTACATTTGGGAAACTTTGGCCGTACCAAATTCCATAGTATCCTTCGTTACAAAGTAGATTTTTTGTATTATCAAGCCATATGGACTTAACACTCTTTCAAGAATACAATTTTTGTTGCCAGTTTTGGATGTAAAGTATCGGCTGGGCCATCGATCAGTTTTGCACAGTTAGATAATATTCGATTTTGAATATATACTGTTAGTGGTAACAATTCCCAATTTATCGTATATCATATACAGTGTGGGGAATCACGTGACAAAAACATGGCCGCCAACCAAAAAATTCTCTCGGTTCGAGGTAAGTTTTTACTTGTTTCTCGCTTATTCCTAGACCATTTTAAATGAAATAAACACTAAAGTACCCCGTACACGAAGACAGATTGCATAGTGTATTCCAAATATTGCGAACTTTTGTAGTTTATGCGGTATTTCGTGTACAGTGTTTGGCAGCTTGCACTGCTCGGTGATAGGGTACACTTGGATCTTGATGAAATCGTTCTTCTGGCAAGTTTTCGCAAGTGAGCTGATTGTTGCATGAAAAATGTGTTAAATCCCGACAGAAAAAAATGCTTCTGGTGCAGACATATCCAGTTTCTGTATGCAACTGATGTGAAAAACGCAAAAATGGAAAATGATAGGGAACACTGGCCGCAACGTTGATGATGGGGAACACTTGCATTGTTTTGAGAAGCAAACTGTTTGCCAATCCGAGCGATCAGTTTCGAAACGGAGCGAGTCCGTTGTATTTTTTTTTTCAATAAAACATGGCTATTTTGTTTCCTTTGTTTAAATTCTTATGATCAGCTACGAAGTTGTTAGAAATGAGTATTATTTAATACAGGTGAGTCTTGCATAGCTAGAAATGTAAATCTCTGAAACGTTTGCATTTATGAAACAAAGCACTAGAAAAAATACCACAATTTATATTAAGCAGATTTTCAGTGAACGTTAAGAATTATATGATGCGCCAGAAAAATAATAAGCAAGAAAGCATGATTACAGTTAAAAATTTTATATACTCAGTACATTTAAAAATGTAGATTTTAATGTCAAGTATTTTGAAGAGTTTTCCATTTTTACAAGATCTGATGCCTCAAGCAGAGTAAAGTCTTGAAAACCAGACTTACGAAATTTAATGTATCGACGTCATGATGCACGTGACTTTTTAAATTCCACACTTTGCACTTGATTTAAACGCGTATTACAATTTCGCAATTTTATTGCTATGTACGTGTGAGCAGTCGACCGATACACAGTAAAACATGTTTAAAGGCTTTGTGCCAATCTGTATTAATGCCACGGCTTATTGTGTTGCCGTTCTAACGTTTAGAATCGTATGCGTAATCTACAGCATGAAAGGCAGGGGCACATACAGCTGTTTTCACACTCATTTTCTTAAAACGAAACAACATCAATATTTTAGACTAGCTATTCTTGTCTTCAGACATGTCGCCGATCAAACACATTAAAGATTGGGGGAAGAAATTCATTTATTCACGTGGTCAGCCACAATAAAATCTTGCTGAGCTACGACAAGCACTGACTTATGAATGGAATAAAATGCCCCAAGAACAAAGTCTTAGTAGCGTAACCTCCGTGTTGTAGGCCACTGGCTGGGAAGATGCTTCTTGGGACATTTTCAAACAAGTATTTTCTGAAAAGCCTCGTCTGTCCCCGATTCATTTTGCGTTGTTTGCACTCTGGGACATATTGGAGTTATGGAGGCTTTTATTATGTTACCCCTGAAATTTGAAGAAAAATATATGGATTGTAAATTCTATTTTAATTCAGCAGCTTCGAATAAACAAACAAATTATTTAAGAAAACTTGAAAAAGATTTCACACCAGAAACTTACTTGTAGATATTTATTAGCCAGCTTAGGGAAAGTTATAGGCTCTTACAAAGCTTTATAACAAAAGACATCATGAAACAGTTTTTATTTGTTTGAAATCACACTGGCAAAAGTATTATTTTAACAATAATATATTTTAATACATTTAAAATAGAATTAAAAATGAAAAATGAAAAATTCAAAGATTCAAATCTTCCCAGCTAAAGCCTACAAAACAGAGGTTAAGCTACTACGACTTTATTAATCAAATCAACGTCCCCCGACTTTTTTATCAAGAGAAGGAAAATCTTTTAAATTAAATTACAAATGTAGTAAAATCACAGTCGTTTTGCTTTTGGAAAATCACAGTCGTTTTATGACTGTCTCTAATAGTGCCTGCTCGTTAATGTGGGTTCCTGTCATCATGTCCCGAAAAACATGCTAATATAAAACTATAATAAGTATCGAAGCATTTGTGTTTGTTAAGTAAATATTCTAAGAACCGCATCGATATTTATTGCTGTCTGCAGCAAAATAATTTTTTATTATAACAATGTCTATACTATGTTATAATTCACCAGGTTTCAAACATAAAATACATTATTATATGATATCTCGCCTGTATAAAATATATTAATATCTTACCGGTGTCCAGATTCTTTACTTCATGACTAACGGACAAAAACACATTTCAATATCTACTCTTTTGAGATTGCGGAAACCGAAAGTCGTTTTAATTCTCAGAAATCGAATTTTCAATCTAATGTTGCAAACAAAACGCCCTGGTTTGTTTTTACACTACATTACACTAAAACTGGAAAAGTTCGTGTTTTGTATATAAAATATTATAGTGCCTCTAGCTGGGAGCAAACCCGGACCGTCACGGCGACAGCGCCTAGCCCTGCAATTCCTGCGACGCAGGAATACGTTCTAACTGTAATCATGATTTCGCACATATGTTGTTTTCTGGCGCATCACTATAAGCACCATGTTCTCTATTTCATTTATAATCTTCAGAAAATCTGCTTTATACAAATTATGATATATTTTCCAGTGTTTTGTTTCATAAATGCAAACGTTTCAAAGATTTACATTTCCAGCTAAGCAAGACTGTTTTGTTAAATAATACTTCTTTCTAAAATCTTCGTAGCTGATCACAAGAATTTAAACAAAGGAAATAAAATATCCATGTTTTACTGAAAAACAAATACAACGGACTCGCTTGGAATATTCACAAACTGATCGCTCGGATTGGCAAACAGTTTGCTTCTCAAAAATTCAAGTGTTCCCTATCTCCAACGTTGCGGCCAGTGTTCCCTATCATTTTCCATTTTTGCGTTTTTTACATCAGTTGCATACAGAAACTGGATATATCTGCACCGGTAACATTCAGTCTGTCGGGATATAACATATTTTTCATGCAACAATCAGCTCACTTGCGAAAACTTGCCAGAAGAACGATTTCATCAAGATCCAAATGTACCCTATCACCGAGCAGTGCAAGCTGCCGAACACTGTACACGAAATACCGCATAAACTACAAAAGTTCGCAAAATTTGGAATACACTATGCAATCTGTCTTCGTGTACGGGGTACTTTAGTGTTTATTTCATTTAAAATGGTCTAGGAATAAGCGAGAAACAAGTAAAAACTTACCTCGAACCGAGAGAATTTTTTGGTTGGCGGCCATGTTTTTGTCACGTGATTCCCCACCCTGATATAAACAGCGTGGATTTAGATTTTTGCCAATGGTTTTCAAAAACCTTTTCCCAACACATAATCACATGTGCTTTAATGGCAGTAAGACAAGATGTTAATAGCACGGGAAAATGTTGTTCAGGACGTAGATTGCGTTGCTTTGTAAAAGGTGTTTTGTGCATTTTGGCAACCAATTCAAAGTAGGTACCTTGTCATGTTTCGGTTCAACGTTTATCCAAAGTTTTGTAATTTGTAGTGTGTGTAAGAAGTAATAATATCACTCTGATGAAGACGCCAGTGTATTAGCATTAGTTTTGATTCAATTTATAATTTTCTCACTATGAAAGAAGAACATAAATGTATTAGAAGTAGAAGAACCTTAATATTTAAGCAAGAACGGCCTTTGACTTAACTATTTATAGTTGCAGACACTCAAATTATGTTGTCCTTATATAGAATGCTGATTTGTTTACATTTCAGTCGTTATGGAGATGAAAACTGCTGAAATTACCATCTTTAATACCTTGAACACAACAAAGTATGTCTTGACAAGGGATCTTACTATATAAAATGATAATGCCTCTATTGGGGAGCGAACCATACCGCGTGACATCGGTAACGGATTATTTACTGATAACAGTACTGGCTATATGTACGGGGAGTTTTTTACGGCCGAAAAACTCTGCAAATATCGCCATTGTGAACTTCAAACGATATTGCCTCTACCGGGGAGCTAACCCGTACCGCACGGCGACAGTGCCTAGCCATGCAATTCCGACAACGCTACCGACAGAGCAAGCCGAGAGAGAGAGAGAGAGAGAGAGAGAGAGAGAGAGAGAGAGAGGGGGGGGAAGAGAGAGAGAGTTAGAGAGACTGAACAAAACTAAACTAGCTTTAAATATTTACAAGAAAAGTGAAAAACGTATTGTAAAAAAAAGTTCACAATCATCCACTCGGTGGTTAAATAGAAAACCGGCATGCTCTCTTTTTTCCAGTCTACTTATTGGTTGCGTGGGGAGGCTGTGTTTTTTGGACGTGACAATTCCTGATATGCGTATTTTACTTGTCTTTGCTTATCCAAAACTTATCAGATTAATGATAGAAACTGAGAATGTATATTACTTATTCAAGCTTGAAACTATTATAGAACGGGAAAATGCAAGCATGTGCAAATCTGCTCCTCCAAACACAATTACAAGCACATTAAAATTAATATATATACATAGTTACCTGTTCACACCAGTTTTGCCAGGAGTACATATTTAAAAACAACAGAAGGAAAAAGGAATGAAATAGAAGTGAGAGCCATATATCTTAATTTACTTATCGAATTAAAACTTTTTAGAAAAAAATGGTTAAAGGCAATTAGACGTTTGATTATTATTTTCAATCTCCATATATTACAATAATCTCGTATTATGCAGCATATCGGTAATCAAATATCATTCCATCTGCAGTAGTAATTTCATCTTCATCGTTAAAAGAAAGAAAAATTATCAAATTCCTAACAGTAAAATGTATTCCAAAACAAGAAGTTGTGTTCGAAAAATACGTATACCCCCTGTAGTTGAGTTTGTCATAATACAAATTTAAAATGGTAACACAGTGTTAAAACAGCAACTAAAATCACAAGTAAGTTCTGAATAATGGAAAAAACTTTATGGTGCCACAACCTGCAAATAAAAAGAAATTAACAAAAAAAAATACAACAATGCATATTTATGTAATAAATGCATAGGCATTAAGTTGAAACACTGATGAAGCAAGTATTTTGGAGCGGTTATTTATTAGATGAACATGATTGTAATTAGATGAGAAATATCCAGCTTGCCAAAACATGTTAACCATTTCTCTAAGTACGAAATGGGCAGATAACCAAAGCAATTAGGCAGCCAGAGTTATGTAACTTGTCATGGTCATGACCTGTGCACTGTTATGTATGTGTAAAACTTTCATGCCAATTCTCTTTGTAGAAATTGAGAAATATCCAACTTGGCGAATGGGTTAACCCTTTTTTCTAAGTACAAAATGGGGAGATAACTCCAGAAATAAGGTAACCAGAGTTATGTAACTTGTTAGGGTCATGGCGTGTGCTCTGTTTAGTAAGTGTGTAAACTTTCATGCCAATTCTCTTTAAAGAAATTGTGAAATATCCAACTTGCCGAAAATGGTTAACGGGACGGAAGGACGGACGGACAGACAGACGGACGGTTCAATCACTAGATGCCGGGGGCATAAAAACCTTTTCACATATAAGTGCTATCAATTCATATTTATTTTACATAGGTTTAGAAACAGTTTGAACAGTAAAGAAAAAAATAGTTAGACCTATAGTTCCGAGATGTTATGCTGTCATCTATGATTTTTTCTAAAGCAAAAGCTGTTAAATAAAAATCCTTCAAAATATTTTCATATAAATTGAGAATATTTAGAAGTGTAAATATAAGAATGCAATCGACAAGTTAGGATGTTCATATCGTTTAAAACACAACATAAGTTTTGTAGTATTAAACATTCAACTTATAAGTAATTTTCAAACCTTAATAAAGTAATGTGGTATGGGGCATATCAGTTATTATACGACTCTTTTTATCAATTTCTCTGGTTTTTTGTAATTTTACATTTTCTAGCAAATTCATTCTCTACAGTATGCGTTTCATTGTATTTATTATTGTGTTTAATACTATCTCATTATTTAAATTCAGCTTTGTCGAAAAAGTTTGTGTGCTTTCTTTACTGCCACAGTGTGTTCAACAGTCATTGATATATCGCAAATAGTGACGGGCGCAGTGAAGCAGCATATAGTAGATTGCCAATAGTCGGTAGAATACGTCTTTTACATGTTTTAGCCGATCCTGTCTTACTGAAGTTTACCTCCCTTATTATCGATGTTGCCATCGTTGTGTCAATTATCATTTCATTACATCTACCTGTGATTTTTGGATTCATGTGACCAGGACATCATGGTAAATAGTCTTAACTTATTGCAAATAAAATACGTAACTCGTTGAACAAATTTATATTTAGATCTACTACAACGCACACCTAACGTCCTAAGCGAATATCTGGAACCTAGTCAAATAGCCCCCAAGTCAAATAGCCCCCAAGTCAAGATGTCCCCATTTTGGTCAAATAGCCCCCACTTTCATTTTGAAATTGGTCAAATAACCCCCAAAAATGTCCCCATTTTTCATATTTCTTCTTTCTTGTTTTTAATATTAGGAGTTTATACATATTTATGTTTTAAATATTTTTAATCATATTGCACACAGTGTGAGCTTGTTTTGGTTGTGTATTACGTCCCTGCCCATGAACAGGCCCAATCAAACCGAGCCTGCAATATTTTCATATTTGTCGAGTTCGAGGGTCTTCAAAGTGCCCTTTTCATCTATTTTTTAAGAACTACATATACACTTCTATGAAATAACAAACAAATTAGGGTTAGGGTAAAGCTTTAAACGGTTGTAGAAGGGTGGGGAATGTATGCGATTGTGGCACTCTGAAATATTAGCACACACATACTTACTTAATAATCATACATAATAACATAAATAATGATGTCACAATAATTTTCGTATCTTAATCTATGCCTCTGGACAGTGTCAAATTTACTGAACTGGCATACTAGTATTTTGCACAAACATTAAAATATACGCATGTTTATAATCAGACGTTTTGTTTAATTTGTTATTCTCAAAAAAGATCATATCATAAACCAAATATATCATTATGAAAAGGGGAATGAAAAAATTCTGAGATACAGTTAACTTCTGGAGAACACTTAATGATACTGAGAAATTTTGAGAGGGAAATGCCCTATAAAGGATAAAGAAAAAACACTGTAAATACATGTAATAATAATACTCATAGGGTAACTTAAAAAAAAATGAAGACATTTCTTTTATTCCAGATAAAAGGATCTAAATGGCTTTATAAACATCATTTTTGTATTATAATATGGGTTCCAACATTGTTATTGTAGTTGCAAAGTTTCATGGAATTATCTTCGTTAGTTCAAATGTTATAAGCAAAAATGTCGTCAAAAATGTCACAAGGGTAACATTTTTGTGTGACATTTTTCAATGTTCCCTGTTTTCAAACTTATTTCTTTATGTTTTCAAGGAAGCTTATCGCCCTAGAAATCTTATCTAATGGAGCCTTATCTATTCTGCTTTAATTTTAGTTAAAAGAGCTATTATTTTACATAGTTGTTTGTACAGTAATATGCTCTAAAAGTAATGAGCCCCTGAATTTTTTTTATCAAAAAATTAGCTTGTAATAATAAAACAAAATAGCAAAACTTTAGTTCACTTGATAATGAATATATAACACTTTCTATGTATCATGTAATGTTTTAATATAATAAAACAGTTGTCAAAATTAGTATTATTAAGTTAACTGGCAGTGTATAGTAATTTGAATTTACTGACTACTAAATGTCACAAGTGTAACATTCTGAGTAAATGTCACAAGTGTAACATTCTGAGATTAAGCCAGTAGCATTTTATGACCAGTGTACTTAGGTTTCTATCTTTTCTGTTTTTAAGATAAGCACTTCAACCAAAGATCAGCTAGCATAGTGCCAATTATGTATTGAAGTATTCAGCTTCTCTACACAATCATAATTGATGTCACAAGTGTGACATATTTTGACATTAAGTATTATTGAAATGCAGGGTTGGCAAAATGCCGGCAAATATGAGTATTGTCCATGCCGGCGGTATTTACCGGTATTTACCGGCAAATACTGGCAATTACTGGCAAATACTGGTCAATTGAATTTTCCAGTCTGGAATTTATACAATATTATCTATTATCAGCATTCATATAGATAATTTCAAGTTTTCCCATTAATTGCCATTATATTTATACTTAAGTTTAACACTTTTATCACTTTTAAATATCCATAATAAATAAAAATTTAAGTACTGAACAAGTGGTCATTTGAACTGACCACCCACGGAAATTATACAATACAATGTATCCCTTATAGTCAGCATATGGACAAATTCAAATTTCAATTATTAACAATAATGGAGTCAGCATTTTAGAGGGTTAATTTTAATTATAAACAAGTAATGTACACAACTTACAATAAATATACATGAATACAATAACAAATAAGGTTTAGATACAAAGAAGCCTCTGTCTACCAGTCAATCTCTTCTTTCCCCCTAAGATACCTGTAACAGAACACCAGTTTGGCAGCTTTCTGCAGTCACACCAATACACAACCACTTACTTGCACCTAGACAAATTGTATAGGTTATTTATGACACTTTACTGTTGCCCCTGGCTATTACAGCCCCCTGTAATGTTGTTTTAATAGACTAGACATTATGGCCTTGCTTGTGTCAATGGCCAGGTGCACAGGTGGATCAGCATTAATTTCTTACCTGCTGTATTTTTGGTTCTTAGACTAAAAAAAAGACAATTCTGTAAGAATTATTTTTATTGAAAGTGCTTAAAGTGATAACCTGATATGAAATTTAATTAAAATATATGAGTAATTTAATTATTATTATGATTATTCATTAATAACAGTCAATTAAGTTAAGATTTCTGCAGTATTTTAAGGCAAAAAAACTCATCTGAGTAGTATTTGCCAGTATTTTCCAGTATTTGCCACTTTGGGGAGTATTTTCCAGGGCGGTAAATACCGGTAAATACCACCGGTAAATACCGGGGGTGGTATTTACCACCCAACCCTGTTGAAATGAGTAGAAACTTAAATAATTATAATTTTTTACAGGGTTGGGCGGTAAATACCACCCCTGGTATTTACCGGTGGTATTTACCGTCCTGGAAAATACTCCCCAAAGTGGCAAATACTGGAAAATACTGGCAAATACTACTCAGATGAGTTTTCTTGCCTTAAAATACTGCAGAAATCTTAACTTAGTTGACTGTTAATGCATAATCATAATAATAATTAAATTGCTCAGATATTTTAATTAAATTTCATATTAGGTGATGACTTTAAGCACTTACAGTAAAAATAAATCTTAAAGAACTGTCTTTTTTTACTTTGAACATAAAAATACAGCAGGTGAGAAATTAATGCTGATCCACCTGTTCACATGGCTGTGACACTTAACAAGCAAGGCCATAAGGTCTAGACTACTAAAACAACATGTTTCATACATGGAGCTGTAATAGCCAGGGGCAACAAAGGCAACAGTAGAGTGTCATAAATAATATTCTTCTAGGTGCAAGTAAATGGTTGTGTATTGGTATAACTGCAAAAAGCTGCCAAACTGGTGTTCTGTTACTGATATCTTCGGGGGAAAAAAGTTATTGACTGGTAGACAGAGGCTTCTTTGGATCTAACCTTATTTGTTATTGTATTCATGTATATTTATTTAAGTTGTGTACATTACTTGCTTATAATTAAAATTAACCCTCTTAAATGCTGAATCCATTATTGTTAATAATTGAATTTTGAAGTTGTCCAAATGCTGACTATAAGGAATACATTGTATTGCATAAATTCCATGGGTGGTCAATTTAAATGACCACTTTTTCAGTACTTTAATATTTATTAATTATTGATAACTGATAAAAGTGTTAAACTTAATTATAAATATAATGGCAGTTGATAGGTAAACTTTAAATTATATATATGATTCTGACAATTGGTATATTTGTATAAATCCAAGACTGGTCAATTCAATACACCAGTATTTGCCAGTAATTGCCAGTATTTGCCGGTAAATACCACCGGCATGGAAAATACTCATATTTGCCGGCATTTTGCCAACCCTGATTTTTTACCATTCTACAAATTTCAACTGCTCATATTTATATTATTTAATACAAAATAGACTGGTGTTTGCCACGAAAAGTTCATAGGGTTCATTTTCTGGTTAAAAGAAACTGTTTAGGAAAACATAGGACAGTACATGCAAGATAGTTTAGCCATAATTTAAATATGTAGAAAATGTTACACTTGTAACGGAAAAATTGAATTCTTTACTAGAATTTTAATCATATTTCTTTTTATGCAGGTTTTTAATGTGAAATAAACTAACAATTGGAAAATTAGTAATAAGATTAGAATTTGATAAAAGACAAGATTAAATTCAAGTGAAAAAATCCTGAAAATGCTAAGAAAAGTGTAACTTTAAAAGACTGAGAAAGGAAAGACAGGGAAAAACTACTGTGACACAAATCTTAAAGGTAAGCTTATCGAAGCTTTAAAGAAGAAAAATAGAAAAAATATGAACAGAAACTTAAAGAGATAAGGGCACACAATTCCACTTATTATACTGAGTACTTTCTGATGAATCCTTGGTGTAGGAAAGTGAAAAATTAACCCACTCCTCAGTATATATGAATTTTAACACATGTGAGACCAGAGTAGATCCAGATCAGCCAGCACATCTGTACTGTCTGATCATGATCTGCACTGTTTGCCTTTTGGTCAGAAATAACCTAAAAATGAAAATGCTTTGTAGATCCTGATTGGATAGCATAGATGTTACAGCTGATCTGGATCTACACTGTTTGTTATAGTGGTATCTATGAAGGAAAGGATTGAATATGACTATCTTTATCTGGAGCCATCATTATTGGTTACAGACTGATATTTATGTTTCTAAAAATGGCTACTCTGTCACCAAGTTAAAATTGACTTGATTTGGAACAAATCGAGGTTCAAACCAACTAACCTCAGATATCATACAGAAACTGAAATCTCCAGAATTGGTCCAATTAGGGGGTTTAAAACTGAAGTTGATACTAGGGAAATAAATAAGGGCTGAAAAAAGGGTCAATCAATTTGAAAGTAAAAAAAGATGTTGGGCATTGGCCAAAGCTTATGTACAGTGTTTCTATTTTATACATGATTGTAAAATGCACTTTAGTATGTTTAATACGCTTAAAATGTCAGTTGTCCTTTGTTCGATTGAATACCATGAAGTATATTACTGGATTGGATTATATTTTTGTCATCTTTAATTTATTGATCAACTAAAAGCAGATGAATGGCAGTCACATTTCTTTCAAAAAGCTTAAAGCGGCATGACTTCAATTAAACCCGCTCTTGTATGAAATATTACATGTATTTGAAACTATAGGCACACATTTGCAGCATTAGTTCGGGCTTATAAAATTTTAATGTACTAAAATAAATTTGGTCCGCCCGACTAAAAGCGAAAGTATGATTTCCGAAACGTCAAAGAAATCGAGATTGCGCATGAAGTGGTCTCTTCGTCAAAAATCTGTGCTAAATATACCTCCACTATATTTAGCTTCTTAAAAAGTTCATTAAACGATAATTTAACAATATCATAGAAAATCCTGTCTATAAGAAAGAATTCGATCTGACCTTTCTGTTCTGTTAGAAAGTTTATATATTGGAGTCTATATGGACAAATATGATTTTTTAATAGTACATTCTTACTTAAGTTAAGGGCTGAGGCTTTAAGTAATAGTTGTTTTAATCAATGAAGACACATAGATTTAAGGGATTGCCACACTCCTCCCAACTTTGTTCATCGATAAAAAGAAAATTATCAAAATCTCAATAATGGCAAAATGCCGTTCAATAAAACTTTGCACAATTGAATGTTACTAATGAATCTTTATTTTGCATACAGTAGGACTCGTTAGAAAAGTAAAGAAAAAAAGCTTGACCTAAAAATTCCTTAAAATTCTATTTACATAAATTCACAATAACTAAACGATACAAAACATAATTTTAAATTCCCACGTGAGTGCAATGATACTGACAAGAAAATGTTGCGTACTTTGTAAAAAAAATTCTTTGTAAAAAAAATTCAAATACTAAAAGAGAAATCAGTGATTGTCATCGGTTTACACGACCAGGAAGCGAACAGAAAATTGAAGGTCAAACACACTTTTACTAATATCTCCTAAAGTTTACATATGTAAGTCACGAGGACACAATAAATTGTTGTCAGTATCATATTACTCATGTGGGCATTTAAAATGATGTTTTGTGTTGTTTAGTTTTTGTGAATTTATGTAAATAGAAATTTAGGGAATTTTTAGATCTCTCTATTTTCCTTGACTTTTCTAACGTGTCTTACCATCTGCAAAATAAAGATACATTAATAGCATACATTTGTGCAAAGTTTTGTTTAACGGCATTTTGCCGTTATTGAGATTTTGATAATTTTCTTTTTATTGGTGAACAAAGTTGGGAGGAGTGTGGCAATGCCTTAATTAAGTTGTATCAGTTGAAAACTGCTAGTTTTTGTTTAATGTCACAGGTGAAACATATTAACATTTTTAAGAAGTGAAAGATCAAAATTTAATACAGAAACACTTATAACCCTTAATGAATATCATTACAAAATTGAACAATATTGAAAGCCATCAATATTGTTATAATATTTTACATAGATACTATATTCAATAATGTATTGACTTTAGTTTTGATTTAGGTCACTATCGATATTAAATTTTGTTAAAAGTTTTCAAGTTTTTATTAGTTATAAGATGCTGTAACATTGATTATAACAAATCTATCTTTCACTACATAAAAGTATCATTTGGACAACTAAGTCAATTAACATTGATGTAATATGGTCAATTAAATTGCCATTTTTGTCACAAGTGTAACATTTTGGTTACACTCTTAAACTGACAACAGAATTAAACTCAGAACAATTTCTTTAATACAAACTGCTTTTTAATAATGTTTTTACTTCAGCAATAATAAAAATTGCCAAAGTTCCTTTTATTATGTCGAATAAAGATATGTTTTCCAATTGATATTTATTTTTGTAACATGTAAATTTAAAGTTAACATTTGTTCAAATATTCATGTTTTATTATAATTTATGATGTTGTATTGTTTAATTCTTAGAAATTAATCTTTCCTGATATGGATATTATGATTTATACAACATAATTAAGTTTTAGTTATCCTGTGGTAATTGAAATAGGCATTATTTTATTTTGTCACAAGTGTAACAAATTCCCCAATCTGATTAAAATCATATCCTGAAAACCGCTACGCTATCAGGATCTGACGACGAGTAGCTAAAACGTGCTTTTATCACAAACCTTTTGAACCAACCAGATTGTCGCTTACAAAATCGCGAAAGTGAAAGTAAACATTCTATATTAAACCATAAAAAGTGTTGAGAGCCTGCGTAAGACATACTTTGCTGAATTTTTTTGTGTTTATGTAGTATTGCAATTATTTCTAATGTAAAAACATCTTCAGATCATTTTGCGAGCGCTGTATATCATGCTTCCTGTGTTGATAATTTCTAAAAATAGTAATCGGGGAAAACCGCTAAAGCTTATGTTCGGTATCTACGGGCCGTCATCAGATCTAACATTTTGTTAGATCTGACTTTAGTGAGATTGCAAATTCCCCAAAATGTATGACACTTTTATTGGTCTAAAAAGTTGTCAAAGACATAAGTTGTGACCGCGAAAATTGGCATGTGAAACGCAAATTGCCTAAATTTGATTAAACAACAAGTCTTCAACATTTTATTATTTAATTCTTACATCCACAGAAACTTTTTGAGGTGAAATTCAGTATTTCCTAAGGAAATACACATAAATTTTTGAAAATTTCAATATTTTTTTGAAATGTGACAAGTTTCATGCTCGTAAAATATGTTTTGTATATTCAGGTGTTGATATTACCAACTAAATGGAATTGTTTTACTACTTTTAAATTCTTTGTGCTGTTTGAAAATTATACCTGTTCTTTTAAAAAAAGTTCTAAGTTCTAATGAGGTGTTAAAATTTTATCCAGTTCTAAAGTGCTTTCTCCTTAAACACTGGCAGATTCTGAAACTTGAATATGTTCCTTGTGTGAAAACAAGTAATCTTATAGTAAAATACATCATCTAAATTTCAACAAAAAATTCATGTTTGTCTTCATTTTTAGCTCACCTGTCACGAAGTGACAAGGTGAGCTTTTGTGACCGCCTGATGTCTGTCGTCCGTCGTCAACAATTGCTTCAATCGACTTCTTCTCTGAAACGGCTTGGCCAATTTTGATGAAACTTCACAGGAATAATGCTTAGATGATGCCCTTTCAAAATTGTTAAAAAAATGGAATTCCAAGCAGAACTCTGGTTGCCATGGCAACCTAAAGGAAAAACTTTAAAAATCTTCTTCTCTGAAACCACAAGGCATAGAGCTTAGATATTTGGCATTTAGCACCCTCTAGTGGAACTCTACAAAGATTGTTCAAATTATTTCCCTGGGGTCAAAGTTGGCCCCGCCCCAGGGGTCACTTCATTTAACATAGACTTATATAGGAAAAACTTTAAAAATCTTCTTGTCTGAAACCACAAGGCCTAGAGCTTAGATATTTGGCATTTAGCACCCTCTAGTGGAACTCTACAAAGATTGTTCAAATTATTTCCCTGGGGTCAAAATTGGCCCCGCCCCAGGGGTCACTTCATTTTACATAGACTTATATAGGAAAAACTTTAAAAATCTTCTTGTCTGAAACCACAAGGCCTAGAGCTTAGATATTTGGCATTTAGCACCCTCTAGTGGAACTCTACAAAGATTGTTCAAATTATTTGCCTGGGGTCAAAATTGGCCCCGCCCCAGGGGTCACTTCATTTTACAAAGACATATAGGAAAAACTTTAAAAATCTTCTTGTCTGAAACAACAAGGCCTAGAGCTTAGATATTTGGCATTTAGCACCCTCTTGTGGAACTCTACAAAGATTGTTCAAATTATTTCCCTGGGGTCAAAATTGGCCCCGCCCCAGGGGTCACTTCATTTTACATAGACTTATAAAGGAAATCTTTAAAAATCTTCTTCTCACAAACCACAATGCATACAGCTTAGATATTTGGTAAGTAGCATTGTCTAATGGATGTCTACTAAATTTGTTCACATTATGTCCCCTGGGCCAAAATCCGCTACGCCCTAGGGTTCTGTTGGTTTACATATAAATATATAGGAAAAACATGAAAATCATTTTTTCTACAAAACTAATAGGACTAGATCTTAGATATTTGGTGCTGAGTATTGTGTAGAGACCCTTTAACAACATTGTTTAAATGTTGGCCCTGGGGTCAATATTTGCCCCGCCCTGGGGGCTCTCAATTTGTAAAAAAGGCAATTTTTAAAAATCTTTTTACTGGAAACCTCATGCCTTAAGCTTAGATATTTGGTATGTAGCATTGTCTAGTGGATTTCTACTAAGTTTGTTCAAATTATGTCCCATGGGCCAAAATTGGCCATGCCCTGGGGTTCTCTTAGTTTACATAAATAATCGTTTTTCTCTGAAACTAATGCGACTATGACTGGCCTCGGATATTTCCTGTTGAGTATTGTGAAGAGACCCTTTACCAGCATTATTTAAATGTTGGCTCTGGGGTAAAACTGAGAGTACTTTTGAACTCAGGTGAACGACCCAGGGCCCTAAGGGCCCTCTTGTTTTTGAAGTCACCCAATAATAATAATAGTTATTATAATAATAATAATTATAATAATAATAATCATAGCAACCGCAGAAAAAAATCAATTTAGACTTTGCAGAAAAACTAGAGTCATGTTCTATTAATTATATGATATAATTAACTTTTACAAAATAATGGTGAAAGTTACTTTTTAAAATTTCTTTCTTAAGATTTTTTAAAACATTTTGTTGCTTTTGCAGGAAACAAATTCAATAGTATTGGCTTTGACACCTATGTCTCCCACTAAATAGGTGACACATGATAGACAGTGTTTGGGGAGGGTCACTGTGTTAGACAAAAAGCCTCTGGTAATAAAGGATTGTTGTCAGTGGCATTGTGTATTCCATAAAGCTAGTTTTAATTTGATAGGTGCATCTGGAATTAAGATATGTGATAAATTATTAAACATGCTTTTAAACAACAATAACCTTCTAAGCTTTAAAGTTCTGACTAGTTTATTAAAATTGGTTAAAAACTTTATTTCAAAATTCCCACCATGCTTTTCACGCTGTAATTTCTATAAAAATGCATTTTTGTTGAAAAAAAGAAACAAATAATTGGTGTATTTGGATTCTGAAACAGCAATCTACAAATGGTTGCAACAGCAATCTACAAATTGTTGTAAAAAAGAATAAATTATTGGTGAGAAAAAAATTGGTGGAGTTGATAAATTTAAAGTACATTTAATAATTTTGTTGTCATCATTTTGGTCACTGTACAAGTACATGTGTTAAAGTGATGAAAGGGTGAAACTATCTAATTAATAATAATGCTAATTATGAATATGAAAATAATAAAATTCAAACTTCAAAGTTTTCAAAAAATATATTTCCTAAGAGCATGCTTTATGATATTTTATTAAATAATTGTTAGAACATCCGAACAGAATGGAATAAATAGATATAAATTTTTTAACAATAATTGTATACTATTTTTAAATACTAATTATAAATTGTAGTGTAGGCATGAACACAAATTTGTTTGAAATCATTGTAAACCCTTGTAGAAAAAACAAAAAGTGAAATATGCATATCAGGAATCGCCACACTCACAAAACTCAGCCTCCCCACACAGCGAAAAAGAAGAGGAACCCACATTAGTATTTCTTCAAAGATGCTCGCACAATGTGATAATTAAATGTGGAAATTAGAGTTGTACCATTTTTATAATTACATTTTAAATCTATGAAAATTGTATCAATGTAACATTATTAATATGTCTGAAATAATATTTCGAATTAGAAGTATATATAAACATATAGTATCTTAAGTAGAAATATAATGCTTATCTTCCATATAAATGTAAAAAGAGAAATAAATACTGACAAAAACATGAATATCCTGATTAAAACACAAAAAATAACAGTGGGGGCTATTTTACTAAAGTGGGGGCTATTTGACCAAAATGGGGGCTATTTGACCAAACTGGGGGCTATTTGACCATTTTATCTTCAGTGGGGGCGTTTTGACCAAAAGTGTGGGGGCTATTTGACCAAAATGGGGACATTTTGACTTGGGGGCTATTTGACTTGGGGGCTATTTGACTAGGAACCGAATATCTTGGTGTCAGAATGAGAGAGGGTTTTATTGTTTACATAAATTTGTTGTTTCCTTCCCAAAATTGGCCCCGCCCCAGGGGTCACTTCATTTTACATAGACTTATATAGGAAAAACTTTAAAAATCTTCTTGTCTGAAACCACAAGGCCTAGAGCTTAGATATTTGGCATTTAGCACCCTCTAGTGGAACTCTACAAAGATTGTTCAAATTATTTGCCTGGGGTCAAAATTGGCCCCGCCCCAGGGGTCACTTCATTTTACAAAGACATATAGGAAAAACTTTAAAAATCTTCTTGTCTGAAACAACAAGGCCTAGAGCTTAGATATTTGGCATTTAGCACCCTCTTGTGGAACTCTACAAAGATTGTTCAAATTATTTCCCTGGGGTCAAAATTGGCCCCGCCCCAGGGGTCACTTCATTTTACATAGACTTATAAAGGAAATCTTTAAAAATCTTCTTCTCACAAACCACAATGCATACAGCTTAGATATTTGGTAAGTAGCATTGTCTAATGGATGTCTACTAAATTTGTTCACATTATGTCCCCTGGGCCAAAATCCGCTACGCCCTAGGGTTCTGTTGGTTTACATATAAATATATAGGAAAAACATGAAAATCATTTTTTCTACAAAACTAATAGGACTAGATCTTAGATATTTGGTGCTGAGTATTGTGTAGAGACCCTTTAACAACATTGTTTAAATGTTGGCCCTGGGGTCAATATTTGCCCCGCCCTGGGGGCTCTCAATTTGTAAAAAAGGCAATTTTTAAAAATCTTTTTACTGGAAACCTCATGCCTTAAGCTTAGATATTTGGTATGTAGCATTGTCTAGTGGATTTCTACTAAGTTTGTTCAAATTATGTCCCATGGGCCAAAATTGGCCATGCCCTGGGGTTCTCTTAGTTTACATAAATAATCGTTTTTCTCTGAAACTAATGCGACTATGACTGGCCTCGGATATTTCCTGTTGAGTATTGTGAAGAGACCCTTTACCAGCATTATTTAAATGTTGGCTCTGGGGTAAAACTGAGAGTACTTTTGAACTCAGGTGAACGACCCAGGGCCCTAAGGGCCCTCTTGTTTTTGAAGTCACCCAATAATAATAATAGTTATTATAATAATAATAATTATAATAATAATAATCATAGCAACCGCAGAAAAAAATCAATTTAGACTTTGCAGAAAAACTAGAGTCATGTTCTATTAATTATATGATATAATTAACTTTTACAAAATAATGGTGAAAGTTACTTTTTAAAATTTCTTTCTTAAAAAGAAAGGTTACCAACATGATATTTTACAGCGCTCTGCAGGCCTAGTGATTAACCCTTCTACAGTTGATCATTATGCTTACCTCTTTGATTGCACGACGGTGGCAGGGGTTTAAGAGTTTATGAAGGTTAATGGGGAAATCTTTTCTTAAAAGAACCTAGAGGCTCGATTTGTTTCTTTTATCCCTGTCATCGTGTTCTTGCTGATTTTACTCCAGATGCTCTGGTCTCGGAAAGATCATTGAGTACCCGCCCTTTGGCTTTGCAATGCTATTAGCTTCTTATGTTTTTATGTTTGTATGCTTTTGCATACAACATTGTTGAGCTGATGGGTGGGTTGGAGTTATTTCACCAAGACAATTTGTACTTGTCTTGTGATACGAGAACCTGTTGGGGCAAGTGTGAGGTTGGTGCACCCTAGAACCTGGTTTAAACCCCCAGTGGCAATTTGATTTGCCACTGACCGTTCCAAGGCGGTAACCCCTCGGGTTCTCATTTTTGTTTTTTGTTAGTGGCGTCCTTTTTGAAACTGATTGTTTTGTTAACCATGCTCTCTCCCCCTCTCTTCTTCTTGGCTGTGTGGGGAGGCTGTTGTTTTCTGAATGTGGCAATTCCTGATATGCATGTTTCACCTTTTTTTTAAGATTTTTTAAAACATTTTGTTGCTTTTGCAGGAAACAAATTCAATAGTATTGGCTTTGACACCTATGTCTCCCACTAAATAGGTGACACATGATAGACAGTGTTTGGGGAGGGTCACTGTGTTAGACAAAAAGCCTCTGGTAATAAAGGATTGTTGTCAGTGGCATTGTGTATTCCATAAAGCTAGTTTTAATTTGATAGGTGCATCTGGAATTAAGATATGTGATAAATTATTAAACATGCTTTTAAACAACAATAACCTTCTAAGCTTTAAAGTTCTGACTAGTTTATTAAAATTGGTTAAAAACTTTATTTCAAAATTCCCACCATGCTTTTCACGCTGTAATTTCTATAAAAATGCATTTTTGTTGAAAAAAAGAAACAAATAATTGGTGTATTTGGATTTTGAAACAGCAATCTACAAATGGTTGCAACAGCAATCTACAAATTGTTGTAAAAAAGAATAAATTATTGGTGAGAAAAAAATTGGTGGAGTTGATAAATTTAAAGTACATTTAATAATTTTGTTGTCATCATTTTGGTCACTGTACAAGTACATGTGTTAAAGTGATGAAAGGGTGAAACTATCTAATTAATAATAATGCTAATTATGAATATGAAAATAATAAAATTCAAACTTCAAAGTTTTCAAAAAATATATTTCCTAAGAGCATGCTTTATGATATTTTATTAAATAATTGTTAGAACATCCGAACAGAATGGAATAAATAGATATAAATTTTTTAACAATAATTGTATACTATTTTTAAATACTAATTATAAATTGTAGTGTAGGCATGAACACAAATTTGTTTGAAATCATTGTAAACCCTTGTAGAAAAAACAAAAAGTGAAATATGCATATCAGGAATCGCCACACTCACAAAACTCAGCCTCCCCACACAGCGAAAAAGAAGAGGAACCCACATTAGTATTTCTTCAAAGATGCTCGCACAATGTGATAATTAAATGTGGAAATTAGAGTTGTACCATTTTTATAATTACATTTTAAATCTATGAAAATTGTATCAATGTAACATTATTAATATGTCTGAAATAATATTTCGAATTAGAAGTATATATAAACATATAGTATCTTAAGTAGAAATATAATGCTTATCTTCCATATAAATGTAAAAAGAGAAATAAATACTGACAAAAACATGAATATCCTGATTAAAACACAAAAAATAACAGTGGGGGCTATTTTACTAAAGTGGGGGCTATTTGACCAAAATGGGGGCTATTTGACCAAACTGGGGGCTATTTGACCATTTTATCTTCAGTGGGGGCGTTTTGACCAAAAGTGTGGGGGCTATTTGACCAAAATGGGGACATTTTGACTTGGGGGCTATTTGACTTGGGGGCTATTTGACTAGGAACCGAATATCTTGGTGTCAGAATGAAAGAGGGTTTTATTGTTTACATAAATTTGTTGTTTCCTTCCCAAAATTGGCCCCGCCCCAGGGGTCACTTCATTTTACATAGACTTATATAGGAAAAACTTTAAAAATCTTCTTGTCTGAAACCACAAGGCCTAGAGCTTAGATATTTGGCATTTAGCACCCTCTAGTGGAACTCTACAAAGATTGTTCAAATTATTTGCCTGGGGTCAAAATTGGCCCCGCCCCAGGGGTCACTTCATTTTACAAAGACATATAGGAAAAACTTTAAAAATCTTCTTGTCTGAAACAACAAGGCCTAGAGCTTAGATATTTGGCATTTAGCACCCTCTTGTGGAACTCTACAAAGATTGTTCAAATTATTTCCCTGGGGTCAAAATTGGCCCCGCCCCAGGGGTCACTTCATTTTACATAGACTTATAAAGGAAATCTTTAAAAATCTTCTTCTCACAAACCACAATGCATACAGCTTAGATATTTGGTAAGTAGCATTGTCTAATGGATGTCTACTAAATTTGTTCACATTATGTCCCCTGGGCCAAAATCCGCTACGCCCTAGGGTTCTGTTGGTTTACATATAAATATATAGGAAAAACATGAAAATCATTTTTTCTACAAAACTAATAGGACTAGATCTTAGATATTTGGTGCTGAGTATTGTGTAGAGACCCTTTAACAACATTGTTTAAATGTTGGCCCTGGGGTCAATATTTGCCTCGCCCTGGGGCTCTCAATTTGTAAAAAAGGCAATTTTTAAAAATCTTTTTACTGGAAACCTCATGCCTTAAGCTTAGATATTTGGTATGTAGCATTGTCTAGTGGATTTCTACTAAGTTTGTTCAAATTATGTCCCATGGGCCAAAATTGGCCATGCCCTGGGGTTCTCTTAGTTTACATAAATAATCGTTTTTCTCTGAAACTAATGCGACTATGACTGGCCTCGGATATTTCCTGTTGAGTATTGTGAAGAGACCCTTTACCAGCATTATTTAAATGTTGGCTCTGGGGTAAAACTGAGAGTACTTTTGAACTCAGGTGAACGACCCAGGGCCCTAAGGGCCCTCTTGTTTTTGAAGTCACCCAATAATAATAATAGTTATTATAATAATAATAATTATAATAATAATAATCATAGCAACCGCAGAAAAAAATCAATTTAGACTTTGCAGAAAAACTAGAGTCATGTTCTATTAATTATATGATATAATTAACTTTTACAAAATAATGGTGAAAGTTACTTTTTAAAATTTCTTTCTTAAGATTTTTTAAAACATTTTGTTGCTTTTGCAGGAAACAAATTCAATAGTATTGGCTTTGACACCTATGTCTCCCACTAAATAGGTGACACATGATAGACAGTGTTTGGGGAGGGTCACTGTGTTAGACAAAAAGCCTCTGGTTATAAAGGATTGTTGTCAGTGGCATTGTGTATTCCATAAAGCTAGTTTTAATTTGATAGGTGCATCTGGAATTAAGATATGTGATAAATTATTAAACATGCTTTTAAACAACAATAACCTTCTAAGCTTTAAAGTTCTGACTAGTTTATTAAAATTGGTTAAAAACTTTATTTCAAAATTCCCACCATGCTTTTCACGCTGTAATTTCTATAAAAATGCATTTTTGTTGAAAAAAAGAAACAAATAATTGGTGTATTTGGATTTTGAAACAGCAATCTACAAATGGTTGCAACAGCAATCTACAAATTGTTGTAAAAAAGAATAAATTATTGGTGAGAAAAAAATTGGTGGAGTTGATAAATTTAAAGTACATTTAATAATTTTGTTGTCATCATGTTGGTCACTGTACAAGTACATGTGTTAAAGTGATGAAAGGGTGAAACTATCTAATTAATAATAATGCTAATTATGAATATGAAAATAATAAAATTCAAACTTCAAAGTTTTCAAAAAATATATTTCCTAAGAGCATGCTTTATGATATTTTATTAAATAATTGTTAGAACATCCGAACAGAATGGAATAAATAGATATAATTTTTTTAACAATAATTGTATACTATTTTTAAATACTAATTATAAATTGTAGTGTAGGCATGAACACAAATTTGTTTGAAATCATTGTAAACCCTTGTAGAAAAAACAAAAAGTGAAATATGCATATCAGGAATCGCCACACTCACAAAACTCAGCCTCCCCACACAGCGAAAAAGAAGAGGAACCCACATTAGTATTTCTTCAAAGATGCTCGCACAATGTGATAATTAAATGTGGAAATTAGAGTTGTACCATTTTTATAATTACATTTTAAATCTATGAAAATTGTATCAATGTAACATTATTAATATGTCTGAAATAATATTTCGAATTAGAAGTATATATAAACATATAGTATCTTAAGTAGAAATATAATGCTTATCTTCCATATAAATGTAAAAAGAGAAATAAATACTGACAAAAACATGAATATCCTGATTAAAACACAAAAAAATAACAGTGGGGGCTATTTTACTAAAGTGGGGGCTATTTGACCAAACTGGGGGCTATTTGACCATTTTATCTTCAGTGGGGGCGTTTTGACCAAAAGTGTGGGGGCTATTTGACCAAAATGGGGACATTTTGACTTGGGGGCTATTTGACTTGGGGGCTATTTGACTAGGAACCGAATATCTTGGTGTCAGAATGAGAGAGGGTTTTATTGTTTACATAAATTTGTTGTTTCCTTCCCACCCCATCGACACACATACACATTTTCAATAATAATAAAATACTTTAAAAAGTAAATAATCTGTGTATACAAACTCCTATGAGTACTGAAGTTAAAGAAGCTTCAAACTGTAAATATCCATGCACATGTAAATATCCAATTTTGAAATTTTGGTGGTAGGATCATGTTTCTTACATGTAGATGGGACACTCAAATTTATCTAGGTGAACATTTGTGTGAAATTGGGAGGAAATTGCCAATAAATTATAGTTGCTTACGCGCATGAGCTGTCTTGCTGTCTGTTGACGTAACAAGTCGGTCTGTGCTGTAAACATAACGTCGAAACTTGGAATAATGATTTAATCTTTGCTTATCTGACATTTCTGTCCACTCAGTTTTTGATTTCTGGAATGCAGCATGAGTTTTTGCAAGCTTGAATTCCCCCACACATACCAAAGCACTCCTTAAGCTTTCCATTCCACGTTTTGCTTCAAAACGTGGTTCATGGATTCACAGTTATTGTTCGTCCAATTTCTTACAATCGTGTTCTTATTGACAGGGTCGGTGACCTTCTGTTTTATTGTAGTTTTAAGCCTTTTGTTAAAGTACACTAAAAATTTCGGAGATATTTTCTCCAACTCCCTTTCAATATCGTTAGATTTTTCTGCGTAGCATACACTGTCATTGGCAGTGGACAACCCTTCTGTACCAAATATCGAATCTAGTATATGTTGCCTGTCTTTCAAAGTGACTGCATCGTCAGTCAACAAATGTCGCGCATTTTCTTGCAAATGTCGTGTACACAAGACGTGCGTGGATTCGGGAAAAATGGAGGTAATAGCCTTTGCAAGAGCTTTCTCATCGTCAGAACCTATTACTAATTTATGCAATGGAGTATCAATCAGTTTCAGTTGATAGAAAAAGTGGCTGTAAGTTTCAAAATCGCTGTTGTCGTGAATGTATAAAGGACCTAAAAAGATGGGTGGCTGACCATTTTTCATTCTTGTCACGGTGATTTGTTTATAACATGTAACTGTGACATGCATTTTGCACAGATTGAAAGTTTTGTCAACCCCGAGAATAGCCTTTCCTGTACAGCATAAGTTTTTTCAAATCTTCGATTTGTTCATCCGTGAACAAAACAATGCAAGGCGTTTTTGCGTTCGTTCGAATTATTGCTCGGACAAATTTACTGTTTTCGGACACCAAATTCTCCAAATGTCTAATCTGATCAGCGAAATTGTGTGTGTGTCCTTCAATGTTTTTGTCTTTTTTCCTTTCCCTATGTTGTAAGTCATAAATCTGTTGCAAGGCAGTGGGCTGAGTCAGTTCATCGTACTTGTTAGCAAGTTTATTTAGGATTTGTTCTGGGTTCATTTTACCAGACATTTCTTTGATTTCGGACATAAAGTAACCAGGTGTCCGTTGGTATTCCAATTTCCTTCTCAATATTAATATCTTTACTTGTAAACGCCAAACAATATTTATTTCACTATATTTTATTTTACATTTATAAGAAAAACGGGCCGATTTCGGTTTTTCGAGCCGATTTCGGTCCGATTTCGGTTTTTCCGCCGATTACGGTTAATCTAGTAACCGCTTGACAGGGAATTTGAGGATATATTGCCGGTCTGGGTGTCATATTACCCGAGCCGCAGGTGAGGGATAATATGACACCCAGACCGGCAATATATCCTCACATACCCTTTCATGAAACCAAATAATTGTTTTATTATACTGCAAAGACTTTTTCAGAAAAAAATTAATAAGAAAACATCGATTTTTTCGCTTATTTAATGCAGAACTGCTTAATTCCCCTCTGAGAACCTCAATAATTATATGTCTGACGTCATCAATTTACCTGCATGACGTCACTTCTATAGAAATTGAATGGACTATCCCTTTGTTTTTTATTTACACAATTTGAGAATAATCTGATTGTTTTCAACGTTAAAAACATAACAGAAATATTTTCTGTAGCAATTTTAGTAATCCCAGCACATCTGTGCCACCTGATCAGGATCTAATCTGTTCACTTTTTGATTCGTTTGATTATTTCTGACCAAAAAGCAACCAGTGCAGATCCTGATCAGATGGCACAGATGTGCTGGCTGATCTGGATCTACTCAGGTTGCACATGCGTAAAATGCGTATTTATGAAGGAAAGGGTTAAAGCTGATATTCTTCATTTCCCTAGTGATGGAAAGTATCATTTTTTTCCAGTTAGAGAAGAAACATTTAGAATTTTGAATCAGAAAAAAGTCCTATAAAAAAGCAGTCTGTAGTAGATCTAGTTATAAAATTTTTAAGTATGATATTCATTCAGAATGTTTGGGGATATTTGATCAATGATCACACTCTTGAAGAGCTGATTGATTTTATAAAGAAAATTCAAGCACCTTGTTATTCTGAATCAAACGGATATTTTGTTCATTGCATATTATTAAATATTATTACCATTTAATAGTAAAGTGTAAATGTTTTATTTAAGTAAGGAACAGTATGGAGCAGAAGAAGAAAAGAACTTCTAGAAGACAAAAAGGCAGAAAAAGTGATGCTAAATATTGGCCAAGATCATGTGCGCATGAGATAAATGTTATCAGCCTGAAGAAATGGATGAAGTATAAGGCAGGGTTTAGAAACGGCCTGGTTCCTGCATACTTTTCAGGTACATTTTGAAATCAGTGTTTATAAAATGACTTGGGTTTTAACTTTTACAATTCCTTATAAATTAAATATGTAAGTATACTGGCTTGTTTGAAAACTAAAGTCTTTCATATGGTAAAAAATGACATAAATTATGTGTACCAGGAGTTGCCACAACCAGAAAAAAACAGCCTCCCCATGTTTTCAAAAAGAAGAGATGAAAAGAAAGCATGAGTGTATAAGAGAATCAATTTCAAATTAATAACCACAAACAATTAACGTAAAAGAGAACCATTAACATTTCAGAGATAAGATAGTTGTAATTCATAACAGGTATACCACTTCATGTCAACATTTAAATGTAGGAGTTCCAGTATATGAAAACAAGAGATGTTTGTAAAGCATATCATCACAGCCCTGTTGTTATAAACTATATATATTCAGTATATGAAAACAAGAGATGTTTGTAAAGCATATCATCACAGCTCTGTTGTTATAAACTATATAATTTTAAAGATTAAATATAATAGAAAAATGCAAAGTTATAGTTAAGTTAACATTAAGTGTTTTGCAGTAGACTGACAGATAAACAGAAATCAAAGCATTCCTTTGTATTAACTTTTCCTTGAAAGGGCAAAAACACAAATATGCATGATGGAGGAATGGAAGTTTAAGTAACGCCTTCAATAAAAAATCCTGTTAATTATAATTAATACATTGTTATTTTAGTTTTGCTGTAAAGCATGTTTGTGAAAGATTATCAAAATAACAAAAAATTATGGAATAAAAACAAATGCTCTATTTTGAAGGTCAAGAATTTAAAGAATATAGATTCTATTCAAAAGATCACTGAATGCTTAAGCTGTAGTTATGAGACATGCTGTTTCCTTTACTTTAGATACTGGTAGAGGTTTGATGACAAAGAAGTCAATTAGCCCAGGGGAGACCATAGTTTCCATTCCTTGTTCACTTCTTATTACAACACAGACTGTTTTAGACAGTGAGATTGGTCAGCATATTAAAAGGTTTGATGAAAGTTTGATCATTATTATTTATTACTACAAATTTAGATTTCAATTAGATACTGACCCAGCGAGCAACCTCCGAAAACATCTGTTGCACTGCAGCACTTCACAAGATGCCAACCACGTTTTTTGCTATGCGACGACCGTTAGAACTGTCGCTTTATTCAAAAGACCCTGTGTTTTACTTCTAAATTAGGTTTTGATGTCAGTCAGATTTTTTTTCGCAGAGCTTTCGGCCTTGCTGATGTAGAAACTATAGCAAAAGGTGTGGCTTAAAGTAAAGCAACCTTAAGGCGTGATTAACAATGAGAAAGGTCCTGTCAATTATATTTTCCCGCTTTAAATATCAATCCTGTTTGATGGTTTGGTTTACAGGTGCAAATAAATATTGTCATCACTTACTCACTATCTAACACAAACCTTATCTGTTATTATTACTTAGTTTATAGAACACCAGTGCATATTTGCAGTTCATTTTCTGATGCAATTTAGCTGTCGTAGTTGTTTATACTTCACAACCTTTGGTGGTATGACCAAAACAAACCATTACAAACTTATCCCATAAATAGTTTAAGGTTTAATTTTGTATCATTCCCTAATCATAATTAATCGAGGTTTATTAATGTAACTAAAATGCAGTTTTAATAAACAAAAATGAATGTACAAATTTGACTTTCAGATGGATTCCAAAACTAAAACCACAGCAATGTCTTGCAGTTTTCCTTATTTGGGAACGGTACAGCGGAACAGTGTCAGACTGGCTACCTTATATTGAGTTGCTTCCAGAAAGATTCACCACACCTGCTTATTTTTCCTCTACTGAACTATCTCTCTTACCAAAAGAAATTAGATTTAAAGCTCTGAAGGAAATAGAAAAAGTAAAAACAAATTTTAATGAAGTGAAAGAATTTTGCAAAAATAAATCTAGACAATTTTTTGATGTTTTGACTTATGAAAACTTTCTATGGGCATGGTATGTTGTGAATTCAAGGAGTGTATTTTACCAGTCTTCATGCAGCGACTTTCTTGATCCGGATGAACCTGATAATATGGCGCTAGCTCCTTTTCTGGACTTACTGAATCATTCTCCTACAGCAAATGTAAGTATCATAGTGGGCAGTAATGTGCATTTCCATTACTGCCCATTAACAGGCTCAAACCTAGCCTGCAATATTTTCATAATTGTCGTGTTCGGTAGATTTCAAAGTTCCCTTTTAATTATATTCCCCTGCAAAGATAAAAGATTATGTAAAAAAATATTATTGATCCTTGTCCGGACTGAGGTCTCTCTACTTCATGTCTACATATATTTAACCACCGGATCGATTTACAGATACTTTTAACCTGAAATAATATTGATGAAAGGCATATAACACACATGAAAAGTCGATCTTTGGTCTCGTTTTCTAACAGAAAGATGGGCTAACTTGGACTGTGCATAGTATTTCTTTAAAAAAAAACTTAATTAAATAGGCATTTTTGAGTTAAACAACTTTAAGGATGATAGCTGACAATGTGTAATTATTATTAATATGTTGTTCACTATCTTTATTACATACGATTTTCATATGTTTCAATGTTGGAAACTCTTTTGGAAATAAACTTTGATTTTTAAAGTATGCTAAAGATATCTGACGGTCCCTGTTGTTTTAATTTCAGATAAAAGCTGGTTTTAACACAGATTCAAACTGCTACGAGATTATAACATTGGACGCTTATAAACATTATGAACAAGTATTTATTTCTTATGGTTGCCATAGTAACCAAAAGTTGTTCATCGAATATGGATTCTGTGTTCCTGGCAATCCTCTTGATGAATTTGAAATACCATTTGGTACGTCCATTAATCTTTCAATTGAATTATCAAAAGTTACTTTGTAACTGATAATTTTGTTTATTAATATATCGATTTAGATCAAACATAGGAAAACAGGTCCTGTAAAAAGTAACTGACGGTCATTGTTATACTGAAATACTATTAAATCGTTATGATCATTGTTGATTTGACCACCATGAAGACCTTTGTGTTACTTTTGTAGAACCTGATTTTGGCACTCTTTGGCAAACACATTTTAATGGACTGTTTAGGTGGCCACCCAACCTCTGTTTTGGACATTGGTCGTATTTTAAATACACGTTTTCTTCTTTTCGTTTGTTCATGGGCTGTATAAGGAGAATATTTTCATCTCTGAATGTGGCTTTTTTTCTGCTGTGTTTATGTTCTAATCATGAAAAAAACCAGATTTATTTGCCACCTGTATAAGCAGTAAGTAGTTAGGTACACGATGTTATCACTAGTAATTACGAACTGTTACCGTTTAAACTAATTATGAAAACTGAATTGCTTCTTATCAAAAATACTTATTTTTGATGACACGATTTAAAACAGATACGATTAAAAATCATAGGGAGTTATGCCTAAAACCTATTTCCGGTTTTCTGCAAATTCCACAGCTATGGTGTTAATTATGAAAGAATTCATAATTTGATGAACTAAACGGAAGGATCATTTTTCCAAAAGTAGTTAGAGCTTTCATTCTTAAAGTTATTTAATCTTAATTTAATCTGGCTTAAATCTCCAGTTGCCACTTGCTATCTTTCGTTATAAGGCTAGTTAACTCTCTGGCTCTATTATGTAAGTAGTGACGTTTTGAAATTTACACGTTATCTTATGCTGTTCTTTCCCAGAACTTTTGGCTGAGAGGAAGGCTGTGATTTTTATGTGACTATTCTTGATATGCCTATTGCATTTTTTTCAGAAGATGTAATAAATGCGTGTAAATATTTCAATGTGGAACATTTACCGAAAAAGCTGGATTTGTTGCAGCGTCACGATTTGATGAAGTAAATAGTGTTTATATGTTCTGTAATTTCCGTCTTTTTTTTCTTATTCTTCATTTCGATTGTTTGACAGACTTTGCTCTTCTTAATCATGATAACATTCTCATTTCAAGAGAATTTGTATCAAACAAATATTCCATTCTTTTGTTTGATTACTATACGCCGCTGCTCTTAAAAATTGCATTGAAGATTTTATGTTCATTTTCATATGCTCACAATTGTTTGCAATGGTTCAAAAATGTACTGTTTACTTGTAAATATTGAGTTTCTCTCAACCCCTGGCTGAGCAGCATGGGAAGTATTATGTATTTCTGTAACTGCCTAAAATGCTAAATTCAAACTGTGCCTGCAATATTTTTATATTTGTCACGTTTGATAGCTTTCAAACATCACTTTCCATTTATCTTCTTGTCTTTAACCACATATTTAAAGAGTTATTTGTTTTAAGTTCCAAAGTGATTTTTAAAATGAATTACTGATTATGTATAAACTGTTAGGACACACGAGACGGAAATCTCTTATTTAGGTTTCCCAGAGAATCATTTTTATCAACGAATCCTAATACATTGTATTTTAAATTCATATAATTTTTATCATTATTGCCTAAGCATTGAAGTAGTGACAAAGAACTGATACCAAGAAACTCTTTTAGAATCTTGAACTAAGTGTTGCTTATTTCTAGTAATTCTTAACTAACCTATTGTATATCGTATAGAGAGATAAACGATTCATGTTTATGATTGTAATATTTTTTGTAGGACATTACGTTGCACAAGGGAGGGATTGACTTGGAAAACATCAACAGTATTCAAGACGCTGGCCATGACCTGGGAGCAGTTGTGAGTTTCTTGTACTTGTTTTGTGATATGAGAACCTGTTGGGGCAAGTGTGAGGTTGGTGCACCCTAGAACCTGGTTTAAACCCCCAGTGGCAATTTGATTTGCCACTGATCGATCCAAGGCGGTAACCCCTCGGGTGCTCATTTTTGTGTCGCCCTTTCAAAGAAACGGCGATACATTGGGACCGCTTTGTCCGTCCGTCCGTCAGTCCGTCGGTCATTCACGAAAACCTAACGTTGGCTATAACTTTGCCATTTCTTAATATTTCTTCATCAAACTTTCAAATTATATTGCTTATGACAACACGCTCGAGATGATGCCAAATTCTCAAGGTCAAGGTCACATTTGATGGAGTTATGCCCCTTTTTGTACTTTTATTTAGACACGAAAACTTAACGTTGGCAATAACTTTGCCATTTCTTAATATTTCTTAATCAAACTTTCAAATTATATTGCTTATAACAACACGCTCATGATGATGCCAAATTCTTTAGGTCAGCTTCACATTTGATCGACTTATGCCCTTTTTTAGCTATTGTGATCAGAGAGGGACCAGATGTCCGTTGTCTGTCAACATTTTGTTTGTTAACGCAATAGAGGCCACACTTTTTAACCGATCGTCATCAAACTTGGTCAGAATGTTTCTCTTGATGGTGTGGCGATCCCTTTCGAAACTGGGTCATCTTAGGTCAGATTAAAGCAAACAAGTTGTTAAAGCAATAGAGGTCACATTTTTTATCCGATTGTCATCAAATTTGGTATGAATATTGATATTGATGATCTCTACTCAAATTATTAAAATCATGTTCTTGAAATGCCCAGGGGCCCCGCCCTGGGTTTTTTTTTTTCTTTTAGAATATGTTTTTAACCTTTGATTTTCTACAGTTATCAACCAGATTTTGGCACAAACTTTATACCATCTTAAATTCAATCTTTCCTGAACATTTCATTCACTGGTTGATCAGTGATAAAATATGAAACAAAAAGTTTAGTAGCAGGGTGAAAATTTCAAGTGTCAAAATTCCAATAGTTGTACCTGTCTTCAGCTATATTATTTAGATTCAATCTTAATATGTTAAGATGTATTAGTTCATTCCTCCTGTTACTGGTCAATGACCTACTGAACTTTCCTGCTTAGATCTGTGTTATGCAATATTAAGAACTTTGCTCTGGAAGCTTTAATAAGGTGAATTTTGTCACTTTCTATGGATACTGACCAAATAAACATTCTTACTTTATAGCACTTTGAATATCAGGCTCTTAATATTTTATTCACTGTTTGTAAGTAAAACAACAACTACAACAAATTTGAAGCACATTCTAAAAATGTTCAGACTATATTAACCCTTTCCTTCATAGACACAACTTTATTATGTGGACGAACAGTGTAGATCCAGATCAGCCGGCACATCCGTGCCATCTTATCAGGATCTACACTGTTTGCTTTTTGATTCATTAGGTTATTTCTGACCTAAATGGGACCAGTGCAGATCCTGATCAGACGGCACGAATGTGCCGGCTGATCTGTATCTACACTTGTCGCAGATGCATAAAAATGGGTATATATGGAGGAAAGGGTTAAAGAGAGGTCTCAGCTGTATACAGTGTATGTACACAAACTGGCAAATTAATAGGAGGTCTCAGAACTCGTGCATTTGATTTTTTACTAAGACTAGTATCAGTTTTCGGCAGTCAGATGCTTGAGAATTGAGTATGGTCTCTAGTCTCAGTTTTATTGTCTTTGGCCCTGATCTTGACCAAACCAGTCTTTAACTCTTACCTCCATATATACACATTTTTATGCAATGCCAACAGTGTAGATCAGCTGGCTCATTTGTGTCGTCTGTTCAGGATCTTCACTGGTTGCATTTTAGTCAGAAGTAACTGAACAAATAAAAAAGTTAACAGTGTAGATTTTGTTCAGATGGTAGGGATATGCTGGCTGATCTGGATCTACACTGTTTGTCCACGCAATAAAGGTATATATTTGGAGGAAAGGGTTAAGCATTTTTGTAGGAAAATGTATATTCTATTAATTTCAACCAAACTAATGCCTCAAAAGAAAACAGATTATTTGCATTTATGTAATGGATTGAAGACTAGAGGCTTCTTGGAATTAAACACAAGTGTGACTGTATGAAATGCTATAATACACCAGCAAATGAAGTAGAATCGTCATCTCATGAAATGTGAAAACACATCTTTGTGTGATGCTATAGGGCCCGTTATTTAAATTGTCAGCTGTGTATTTGTTATTTTCTTGAATATTTTTCTACCTTTCATTTCATGAATCCAAGAATCTGGTGAGCGATAGGGCTATTGGCCCTCTTGTACTTAGATTTACACACGAAAACTTAACGTTGCCTCTAACTTTGCCATTTGTTCATATTTCTTTATCAAACTTCTTTCAAATTATATTGCTTATGACAACACATTTGAGATGATGCCAAATCCTCAAGGTCAAGGTCACATTTGATGGAGTTATGCCCCTTTTTCTACTTAGATTTAGATAAGAAAATAACTTTGTCATTTCTTAATATTTTTTCATCAAACTTTCAAATTATATTGCTTATGACAGCACGCTCGAGATGATGCAAAATTCTCAAGGTCAAGGTCACATTTGATGGAGTTATGCCCCTTTTTGTACTTGGATTTTTACACGAAAACTTAACGTTGACTAACTTTGTCATTTTTTAAATATTTTTACATTAAACTTTTAAATTATATTGCTTATGACAACACGCTCATGATGATGCCAAATTCTTTAGATCAGCGTCACATTTTATGGAGTTAGGCCCCTTTTTGTACTTGCATTTTTATTCCGACAGCACCAGAGGGCGACACAAGTGTTCAACTGAACACCCATCTAGTTGTTAATTGTGGTGTCTTTTTTTAAACTGATCATTTTATTAATCATGCTCTCTCTCTCTCTTCTTCTTCTTGACTGTGTGGGGAGGCTGTTTCTTCTGACTGTGGAGATTCCTGATATGCATATTTCACCTTTTTACAAAACAAATACATTCTTTTTCTAAATCTTCTCTCCTTGGATTCAGTAATTTTTTATCATGCTCAATGTTACGATTTTGCTGTATGTTCGCGTGAACCAAATAGTTGAAAGTGGCTCGTTGTACACATGGATATAAGATGTTAACAGATGAGAACTACCGATTTGGAATGCAAAAATACTTGAATCTGTCATCCTGAATAAGACACCTTTTAGTTATATCCCGTCAAGCTGATGATAAATGTGTCATCTAAGCCTACGGTTCTGCTTAACATAAAGAAAGCAAAAGACTAAACCAATAATTAATTAGATAACCATGTTGTACAAAAGTCAGTTAGCTTTCATAATAACACACGGTGTATATTATGAAATAGATTAAAAAGGAAACTTTGATAGCCCCCAAACCAGAGCAATATGAACATATTGCAGGCTCGGTTTGATTGAGCCTGTTCATAGGCAATAATAAATATACATATTACTGCCCTCGCCGCCTAAATTCGGGTAGAGTGCAACTTAATATTAACACCAATAAATATACACTTTTCGATCAAACGATTGTGTGCCATATGAGTGTGTGCATATGGCGGTGAACATGGAACCTTCAATGTATAAATGAAAGCTAACACGGAGATCTCTGTTTTGACTAGTGGCTTTCAGTGTTTTATTTTTTTATCGTTTTTATATGTGTGTAACATAAAATATGTAGATTACCATCACTGATTGCTTGGTTTTAGGCAAAGATGGACAAGTATTTTCACTGATGAGTTCGCCTTTGAAGAAACCAACCACTTAGTTTACAGAATGATAAAATACATCCTTGACAAAAAACTTGGAGAAAATAATCAACTTTTGGAGTCCATAGAAGTAAGTAAGAATGTCGTATTCTTTAATATTGAGTAAGTCTTTAATCAAGTCATATTTCATTTAACAAATGTCAGTAACTATGAGAGAAGAGAGAGTTTGCGATGTAAACATTGTCCTTCCAACCGGTTAGCTTAGCGAACCACCAGTGAGATCGGTTATGTGGAATGAAATTTATTTTGAACAAATGGACGCATTTTACAGTATTGTAATTGTAATTGTATGTAACTGATAGTGGATGGTGTCTTTTATTATTCTGCTTTGCGTTTAGAGGATAATAAGAGTTATTATTCAAAGTAGTCTGTAAGCTTTATGAGCGCCTTAGGATAAACAGTATTTTACTCATGGTCCTCCAAAAAAAAGTCAAAGCACAACACAAAATTTTAATGTAAATCTTTGACAATGTTACAGTAAAAAGGATTTGTTTATGTAAAATCATTATATGACTTTCATTTGAAATATGTTCTGTTGTCTTACTCTCTTACACATAATTCAATTGTTGTCTAAAAATGTTCACATTAAATGTTTTTCAGAATTTATCAGAAGAGGAGAACACCGAACATGCTCAAATAGCGAAACAGTTGATAGAAAGCGAAATAGACATTGTGAAGTCTGTTGAAAAAATATGTTGATAAATTATACTATATATTTTGTCTATTCTTCATGTAAAAAGAATTCTTGCCAAATAAAATTGCTTGTGTTTTAAAATCGATTTATATTATTTGCTGGTATTCCAAGACATTATAAATTCTAACTGATTATACAAACTAAACAGTAGAATGATGTCCAGACACAAAACTTGGTTTAAGAAATTAAAAAGTTGTGACAGAGCACAAAGCCTCGAAATAGGTGAAACTGTAGAACTGCTCTTGTACCCCACGTACAAAAGCCTGTTGTCACCATGCTTGTAGAAGACAGACGCCTCATACAAACCTTCCGGATAAGGATGGGTCTCTTCATTAATGCGCAGTTTATCCTCGAGAAAAGGAAAGTGATTTCTATATCCTGTTGTCAGTATGACAGCATCCACTTCTGCTGAAGTGCCATCCGTGAAATAGGCATTGCCGGTATCAAAGCGATCCTTTTCCTTTGGTATAAGACACGTGGAGCTCTTGGGTTTACTCCTGTAGCACAGTATGACGCGCTTGGCACCATATTTGATCAGTTGAAGGCCAATATCCTCGCCGGAATATGCGGCCCCGATCAGTAACACGCGCAGATCTTTGAATTCCCGTGCATCGCGGAAGTCGTGTGAGTGGAGGACACGGCCTTGGAAGCTATTCAAACCGGGGAATTCAGGTATATTTGGGAAACTGTAGATTCCTGTAGAAACTATGACATGCGTAAAGATGTAATCCTTTGTCCAATGGTTCGCGAAGTCTTCAACTGTCACCCGGAAGACGCCGTCGTCGTCGGAATACTTTACATACCGGACTACGTGATTAAATTTGATGAATTGCCGTAAATCTGACTGATGCGTTTGTCCACCGCCCTTAAAAGTGCAAATACAGCAGAGCAGCAATAAAATGTGAACACAAGGACTACGACCAACAACTAATAGGAATATTGAAATGTAATGTTTTACTTCATTGTTCTCTAATTTTAAACACTTTATAATGGGGAGAGAAACATCTGTCATATATTTTCCCTTGACTTTTATGAACAATTTTTACGATGCTGCATGTGCCAGAAAAAAGTGTTTAATAGGTTAGATGTCTTTCTGATAGTACACCTGGTCCTTTTTTGAAAATCGAATACAATAAATGGATCCAAAGCAGTTTATATTATGCACAATACAGTACTTACTTTTGAAAAGATAAGTTCATGAAAAGCTTGATGCACGATAAAAAATTAGGATTACCTTCTAAGTAATTTCTAATTGCAAGCCGTGGTGCATACGATGGGGTTACACATCCTAAATGTTTTTCATACGTATAATCGGGGTACTCGTAGAATTCTTTCGCCCCAATAGTCCAGAGGTTTCTGTACATACTGGTGTGGACAGGCTCGCCTTTCTCATCTACCCCTATAGAAGCAACGCAACTTTTATAACAACCTGCATAGCTCACGCGATTTGCGGTATACCAGTATAAGCAGTGTTATGACTCGGACATCCGGTGTAATACGAAAGTTAACTTATGTTTCTACGCCAATCCGTATGTGTTGAAAACTTTAAAAATACAAAGGAAAACTTAGTTGATACAAAGGAACGTTTAGTTCCATCTTACGGTTTTTAAATGTATTGTCGGAAAACATGTTTGAGGTTGAAAAACTTAAGATTTATTATTTAAGGTTGCGAAATTAGTTCTATCCACTGGTTTTTGTATTCTGATTTTTGGAGAAGATGTTAAATTTAACAAAACTTTGCAGTTGAAGCAGATGCGTAAGATTTTACTGATATGTACCTGTCTTCCAAGAAAGATTCCAAAGTCCTCCCCAGGTTTCTTGCTTTTCGAACACAGTAACTTCCGGCATGGGATCCATGATGGCAAAATGATAAAGCACCGACATTCCAGACGGTCCGGCTCCCATAATACATATTCGTTTATTAGACATACTCGTATTTATCTGTTGAAAAGAGATTTAGTTAGATTAAAATCTGGGTTTTATAAAATCAGTCCTGTAGGTTCAACTGTTTTCAACGAAATGCATACTCTCACTTCAATGTGACCTTATATTTCTGAGTTATTATTGTAATTTACATAATTGTACTGCCGTGACTGCATGAATGTTTCATTGACATTTCAGTTCACTTCTGTTCCCCCTTGAATATATAGGCTACTTGTTGTTCGTCCACATTATTTGTTTGTGTGTCACAGTCTTGGCAGAATATAGTGTATCCAGCCCGTTATAGCTGTTCCACTCCCGGCTAATCAATCAGCCCTACACAGTGCATTTATTTTATATCCCACCATATATTTTTTATTTTGAAAACAAGTTTGATGTCATTCCAAATGGTGCGTTAAATTTATATTAACATACAATTAGCAGTGCAAAGGAGCAATATTATTTACCATGTGATACTGTAAAATCTAGCCAGTGTTGCCGAAAATATGTGTAACTGGCTCAGAGAGCTCGGTTGGGAGGGTATATTCTTCTTGTTATCAAGAAATCTTGGGTTCGAGTTCCAACCATGTTGCTTTTTTTTCTCTCCCCACCCGAAATATATCTTTGCTGTTAAATAAATGCCATAGCTTTTGAAATATATTAACATCTTTATTGTTGCTGCTCCCTATCACTTTCTGTAAAAAATCCTGTTTGACAAACTTATCAAATATGGAACATTAAACTTAACTACCGGGTATTTGTTTATTTGTTTTCTGAAAATACCGCATTGAAGGTTCCATGTCCACAGTCATATGCACACCATCGTTTGGGATGGTCAAAATTGTACTGTTGATTGGTGTAAATATTGAGTTGCGCTCAACCCGGGGCTAGGCGGCGTGGGCAGTAATATGCATTTCCATTGCTGTCCATGAACAGGCTCAATCAAACCGAGCCTGTAATATATTCATATTCGATGGCTTTCAAAGTTTCCTTTTTATCTATTGTTACATCGTTAGATTAGTTTTGGAAACAGGTATGTTGAAAACAAGTTATACTTAAACCTTTGCATCAACAAATATTTTTGTATGCCATCCAATTAATAATAAATGAGCATTCTGGACATTTTGAAATATATGTCTTTGCAAAAATCTTCAAATTTTCTTCAAATCATTAAAAGAATTCTGAAAATCGGATCATAAATAACTAAATTATGACGGTCTGAATTTGCTTATTTATTGTTTTTGGAGGCAGCCATTTGAATGGTGACCGATGACATCATCAATGCCTGTGCACAAATATAAATATAAAATTACAAACATTTCAAGATAACATTAAATCTTAATGTAGAAATATTGCAAGTTCATATAAATGTGTTTTAAAGATTTTGTTTTGTAAATTTAAGTTAGAATTTAATTCTGTAATAAAAATTATTAATGAAAAATTGAATTGTGGACGTAAATTAATAATAAAACTGGTCACTACAAAATGGCCGTAAGCACAGATCTTAAAAGATGATTTTGACTTCACGCTTCTTGTAGAATTGGCGTTGTTGCAAAATGATTTCGAGTCATCAAATAAGCGACTGCACACTTAGGTTTTGTATTATGGAAACAAGTTTTTGATTTTGACTTAGCAAATATACAACTGCACTCTTAGTGTTGAAATTAAGTTGTCTTTAGGTATTTCCATTATTTTTTTATAGTGACGCCCCTTTGTTTAAAGAGCTTACAAAATACTAAAAATTATTAATGAAAAATTGAATTGTGGACGTAAATTGATGATGAAACTGGTCACTACAAAATGGCCGTAAGCACAGATTTTGATAAATATTGAACAGACAATATCTCAGCAACCGGTTGACTGATTTAAAAATCGTTTCACGTCTGGACTCAGTTTAAAAATGTCTTTGCAATAATCACTCCTTCGTATATTCCGGACTACCTCTTTAAACAATTTTATTTAACAATTTTATTATAAACTTAGCTGCCATCTTTTCCGTCTAAATGTAATGTTTATGACCGATCAGCTTTTGCAAAAGCTAAAACTTTTGACAATTAGCCTATACCGGTAACGGTTGTATCTTAATAACCAAGTCTTGACACATTGGTATTGTTAAAATGTAGGATAAAACATTAGTCCTTTATTCTTAACCCTATCTAGGTTTTCCAATTCTAGGTTTCAATGCATTAAAGCAGCAACGCTGGGCAGGAAAGTTAACGTCCGATATGATGAAAGTTTGGAAGTTTTTGTCATCCATTACTAATAACCAAGCCAAACTTAAATAATATTGCACAACAATTTTACAACCAAGACAAGATTTTTCTATTTTTAGTAACAGTGACCTAGTTTTTGACCCCAGATGACCCATATTCGAACTCGTCCAAGTAATTACTGGGGCATACGTCCTGACCATGTTTCGTGACAATTGGAGCAAAAATGTGACCACTATAGTGTTTACAAGAAAATTCTATTTTTAGCAACATTGACCTTGACCTTGGACCAACCGGCATGGGTATTGTACTCGACACACTGTCTTTTCATGTTGAACATTTGTTTCAAGTTATTTTGAAATCCAATGAGAAATAACAAATTTACAGCCAAGACAACATAACTCTATTTTTAGTAACAGTGACCTAGATTTTGGACCCAGATGACCCATATTCGAACTCGTTCGAGAAATTACTGGGACCACAACGTCTCGATATGGTGAACATTTACATGGTGTTCACAAGAAAATTCTATTTTTAGTAACAGTGACCTAGGTTTTGGACCCAGATGAACAATATTCGAACTCTTTCAAGAAATCATTGGGACAAATATCCTGACCAAGTTTCATGACAATCGGAGCAAAAATGTGACCGCTAGAGTGTTAACAAGAAAATTCTATTTTTAGTAACAGTGACCTAGTTTTTGGACCCAGATGACCCATATTCAAACTCGTCCGAGAAATCATTGGGACAAACATCCTGACCAAGTTTCAAAACAATCAAGGCAAAAATGTGACCGCTAGAGTGTTAACGAACTAATGCGGGACGTACTGACGGACGGACGGACGGACGGACGGACAACCCGGCGACTATATTCTCCCCCGAATTTCTTCGGGGAGCATAATAATGTATTCCATGATTTCAGCGTAAATGCTACAGATTACTTTTTCGTGAAATCTAAAGAATGAAGTCATATTTGATGTAAGAGTTATGTTGTTAAATGCCTACTTTAGCTGCGGACTAAAGTTCCTCACTTCCTGTGATATAAGAACGTTCATCTAGAAAAATAAGAACTAAATTAATACGAATCTATAAATGCCAGATTAAATATACTTTCTACTTGCTACCAAGACCATTATTTCAGAACGCCCGACAAAGCGATCGCCCCGCTTCAAAGCTTTTGTTGATGAACTGCAGTAGTGACGAATTTCCATAAAAGTGATCTGTTGGGCTCAAACCAGCATACCGTCATAAAAACGAGAAATTGTTTGACCTGAAATTACCATTTTTAATTATTTTAAGTTGCTTGAATTAAAATAGAAGAACATCAGTCATGAATAGCAAAACAAATATCCAGTATATGGTGGGATACGGAAACATGACTTCCAAAATTAAACAGGCTATTTCTTTGCCGACACCAATAGTTCAGTCCACTCGACAAAACAGACGCTTGAGTCAATGAGCCAGACAAAATGACCTCAAGGCCACAATAAAATGCGTTACTTTACCTCGTCTTTAACATCAAATATTTCATTAGTTATATGTTTAGGACTTGCTATAGACAAAGGTTCATTTTGATAATTAAAACTGGTATCATTCAAGTTGAAATTAACAAGCGGTTTAGTGGGGACTGTACAACCAAAAGTTTTAGAAAGCGATAAGGGTCATTTTGTTAACTGCTTAAAACTTTCATATGTAGATAAAGCTTAAAAAATTTTAATTTCTTATTTTAATACTTCTGGTCTCTCCACCATAAATCAGCTATAGGAAAATAAAAAACCCTAATAGTCAATTTTCATCTCTCTCAAGCAAGTGGCACTGAATGTTTTGGAATCGTATTCTCTTACTTTAAACCGTTTAAGAGGTCGCAAACATTGCAAATGGCGAAAAGTGGCTAAAATTTCAAAAATGAATTTTGAGGGAAATACTTATTGCCACCTAGATGTTAGTAAAGAAATGTATTTAGCTAAGGACGTAGTTAATGTTTGCAAGCTCAATTTAGTCTAATTCATGTTCTAATTACCAAGCACATACTAAAACAAAAGAAAAACCGTTTGCATGAGAACTCTGAAATTCATGGACAATATACCAAAGCAACTCATACCTGAAATAAGTATATGCTTGTCTACAATGTTTAGTGCCAATTCGTCAAAATAATGTTCGGGTTATCAAGAAATTCAAGGAAAACTTACTTCCGGGTTTCTACTTTCAGTTTCAGTTTGAAGTCAAAATGTGCTTCTTAAAATTTCTGACATTATTTTGACAGATGACCGCAAAGTATTGTAAATAAGTGGTTACGTGATACCTATATCATTTTTCTAGACGTTTTAAACAGCCATTCCAGACTTCTTGTGCAAACGGTATTTCTTTTTTGTGTGTGTCTGTTCTATGTATATAAAGCATTTTTTCAAACAACTTGAGCATCCAAACTTAAATACAGCCACGCGACACTATATTTCTTCACTTTTATTGGTCTGCCAGTGAGAATTAATGTCGAGTTTTGAAAAGGTACATCAAAGTGTTTGACTTCAAACCGAAAGTAGAAACCCGGAAGTAAGTTTTCCTTGAATTTCTGCCGTGACGGTGCGGGTTCGCTCCCAGCTAGAGGCACTATCATTTGAAAAACTATAACATTGACGAATTGGCACTCAACATTGTAGACCAGCATATACTTATTTCAAATATGAGTGGTTTTGGTATATTGTCCATGAATTTCAGAGTTCTCATGCAAACGGTTTTTCTTTTGTTTTAGCATGTGCATTGAGCTTGCAAACATTAACTACATCCTTAGCTTAATACATTTCTTTAATAAAATCTAGGTGGCAATAGGTATTTCCCCCAAAATTCATTTTTAAAATTTTAGCCACTTTTCGCCATTTGCAATGTTTGCGACGCCTTAAACTCTCAATTCATAACCCTACAAGCACCATCTATAACAATTTTTGGAATATCGAAAAACATAATATACATGTAATCGCATACATGTATCCGAAATGCAAACAAAACGCTCGAAAGCATAAACCTGTACTCTAGATTTACATCATCCAGCGACCACGAAGCTACCAATTTAAACCTGAAAAGTAGTATCGTATTGTATATAATAGCTAAAAACAATTAAGATGCTTATTTTATGAATTAAAATTCTTTCGCCATTGGCGTAGCAAGTGAAAACGATTTTATTTCAGAATGAACAAATCGATATATGTTATATTCAACACATGTCCGTCCTCTCTTGAGTTTTGCCTTTATATCCAACTGAATAGTTGGAGTAATTTATAGATATACATGTATGCCTTTAAATTCGTCCAAAGCATATACTTCTATTCAAATATGTTATCCAGAATGTTTGTGCCTTTAAATGTTTATTGTCAAATCGTAAATAACCGATTCAATTCAATTCACATACATGTATTTAGCAATAAAAGAAGGCATTTATGGGTTCGTACCTATTCACTTCTTTTTTTATATAAATGAAACATTATAAAATATAATTACATTTTCGAGAAAGTGTCCTGTTTTCATACATTTAATTTGTAACAGACAAGCGTTATATCAAAATTAGTAATTTATGGAACACCTGCACTTTCTTAACTCTGAAAATGGCAAAATGAGCACCGTTCTCATATAAACTAATTTGTCACTTGGTTCCGACTATCGATCGCTGTTGTTGCTGACAACCCACAGAGCTTACGTTGCCTCCATACTCTGGAATATTTGGGAAAAAATGCAAAATGAACTTCATCAGAAAAATGGACTGTCCTCACAAGGCAATAACTTTTTTAAAGTAATTTAAATGTTTATAAAGAAGTTAAATATAAATGTCTATACATTAGCAATGCAACGACTCGAATGATTTTACAACAAGATTGACAACCACTGAGAATTATGTGAATCCTCACAACGAATAACATTGGAGTACACGTGTAATGCAGTACATTAAACAATGGATAAATGCATCAATTTAAGGTTATGTGTACATGTAGTTATAAAATGTAGGATAACGTTTTATTTTATCTAGGCGAAACATAATATAAGGCAATGAAAATAAACTGGTATGTGCTTAAATGGCCTTGACCGTATAATCTGTTTGGTTAGCTTTAGTTAAACACCATGTTTATCATTTGAATGTTTAAAAGATGTTTTATTTCTCTCAACTAAAAAGATGTTTTATTTCTCTCAACTATTTACGATATAACGTAAAAGATCACGGATACCTTGCAAGAAATAAAATATCGTAAGTTTTACTAATTAGTTTTTAAATCGATAATTATTTATGTTAGCGTTTTTAGAACAGAAGCTATTCTTCAAATACTTTATCTTTATCAGAAATAATTTAAATGTCTTCTCATTTACAGTTTATTGCTGTTTTGTTTCTCAAAATAAAGAAAATATCATCGCTTTTTGTATTTTTTAAGATTTCTATTAGATGGGCGGAGGGTCACTCACAACCATTATTGCCAGTAGAGAAAGCTTCAATAACAGGTTCAACTTAAGTTTTAATCTTGTAAAAATTTACCTCGGAACAGTTTGGCGAGAGTTATCTTTAATTTTGCTAAATGTGCTTTTCTTGCATAAAAAGGTCAAGCAAACAGAAATTTGCTCTTAATTTCTTGTTTTCTTTTAATAGGACCCTTCATTAGTAGGAAAAACATAACACCTTATTAATCAACAGCACATTTGTTGAAATAAATCCCTTTCAAAGTATCCACTTTTAAATTGCCTCCCTTTCAATTTAAGACTGTTCGAAGTTTTACCCTGCGGTGTAAGTAAATGGTATTAGATTCATTGAAGAAAACAATCAATAAAGATTAAAAAGACATTAGATTATTGTTTTCGAGACAAAATAGTTCTTTCCATAACCTCTCTTGACGTGGGGAAGAAACAAAACTAGCATACATTGTAAGCATATACAATTGATGACCAGTTAGAACTTTGGTTGAGTGTATTTTCAATCTAGGAAAACAGATCAGGCAAGGCAAAAGAGATAAATGTAAAAGAAGGATTTGTTCCCTTAACCTATTTTACGAGAATTTAGGCCCTTTTACATTCAGTTATAAATAGTATGAAGCAAACACCTCATCCACCGTATAAAGTATTGTTTTCAAACGTGCACAGGCGTTAAAGCTAAATTTATAGATGATCGTTTAGAAAGGACTTCTCCAGTGACCGTTTGTAAAAGGGTTATGACCCTTTATTAAAGTAATCATTCAATGTCCTGTGGATTTCTTTAAAAAGAGCATAGATTACCAGGCTGAATTCTTTTCTAGGAATGAAAAAGGTTTTTTCTTGTGATAGTGATCACAGGCTCGTTTACCGGAAGTATCCCGTACGTATACAAAAATAAAGTTCTGTGAATTCGGATGACAATGTTTACAAGAGTTGGTCTCTCTTTGCTGGTAAAAACAAAATTTTCCTTTCTCTATAATTTGATTTATTATATGCTAACTATCAGGAATGAATTAACACTGATAATTGAAGTTTTAAAAAAATAAAATACCATTTTTGTTTTCACAGTTCACAGTTTCACACTGGTACCCATAGGATCATTATAATAGCAATGAGAATCTTTGAAAATAGAATCGAATCTGAATATTTGCCTTGGGGTTGTCCCGGCTAGCTAAGTTGGTTGCGTCGCAGGAATTGCTGGGCTATGCGCTGTCGCCTTGACGGTGCGGGTTCTCTCTCAGCTAGAGGCATTCACAATAGCGCTTTTTGTGCAGTTTTGCGGCCGTAAAACGTCTCCCCGTACATATAGTCAGTACTGTTATCAGTAAAATAACCCGTTACCGATGTCATGCAGTGCTGGTTACGTATATCAGGGCGATCCGATCAACTTTTTGGGGGGATTGTCCCGGCTAGCTCAGTTGGTTGCGTCGCAGAAATTGCAGGGCTAGGCGCTGTCGCCGTGACGGTGCGGGTTCGCTTCCAGCTAGAGGCACTATCATTTGAAATTCACAGTAGCGCTATTTGTGCAGTGTGGCGGCCGTAAAACGTCTCCCCGTACATATAGTCAGTACTGTTATCAGTAAAATAACCCGTTACCGATGTCATGCAGTGATGGTAACGTATATCAGGGCTATCAGATCAACCTTTTTTGGGGATTGTCCCAGCTAGCTCAGTTGGTTGCATCGCAGGAATTGCAGGGCTAAGCGCTGTCGCCGTGACGGTGCTGGTTCGCTTTTGTAACGCGATGTCGTACGTTTTAACTGGTGAAATCACGCATATACGAAGAAAATACATAGCTTAAATAGAAAACTATTTCCAGTTAAAACTATAATTAATTTGATACATCACATTCGAACTCCAGTGTTATATTTTTTTTTTAATTTTCACTTATTCCTTTAAGCTTACTTGATAAAATACCATTTTTCAGATTGTTGTATTCACTCAAGAATCATACCTGATAAGCGAATATGCGTGATAGGGGCGGGTCCAGCTGGAATGAGCGCTGTGTACCATTTAGCTCACCTTCGTGAAACGCCAGAAATCGTGTGTTTTGAGAAACATTTAATTATTTTAATTTTCATTTTATTTACGTATCATTCTGGACGTTTTTATCTCTTCATGACGCACCTGTCCCATAGACATCGATTAATCTAAAATAGTATTGCTATTTTTAGAGCATTGTATTTTAGTCTAATGATACAACTTTTTTTTTCAGCAATGCTGCAGTATACTTACAGTTACAAGTAACTATGCGAATACATAGTTTATCGGTTAGCGCGACAGTTCAAGCTAATGTCTAGAAAGCATAATATTATCATACACAATGTTCATCGTTTTTTGACGAGCTGAAAACTACACAATGCTAATGGTTTTGATGAGCTGCAGACTATTTGCATTTTAAATAAGCTTCCAGGCTGTCATCATATTGCTCCATAAAGGGTTTAACTGGACTTGTTGCCATGTGTCCTGTAAAACTACTTCTGAAAGAAGCATCCCGGAACTTCGCCAGACCGTGGCTCTCCTTCCTTACTCTTATCCATTCATACAATGGGGTTTCCATCTCGCAGATAGCAGGAAATGGATAGTCTGCAGCCTCGACAAGATGCTTTATCAGAGCAGCTTGAAACTTGACCATTTCTACTTCGCTTTTGCAGTTTTCTGCCATAATTAACCACTCTTTGGACTTCGCCATCATTTCTTCTTTGCTTTTTGGCTCACCTTTTATCTGTCCAGTGATGTACCTGTATAATGATGTCCATACACCATAGTAAACCATAGTACACGAATAACAAAAATTTATTATTTACATGCACACATGTATATCGACATTTTGTAAATTTGTAACTTGGTTGTAACTGCAAAATCATGAGTTGTGTGTAATTTTCAGGCCGTATTTGCTGGTATGTAATTCGTCATAGTAGTTTTTTTATTTAAAGAACACGGTCAACAAGCTAAATTACAAAATATGTTGCTCTCTAATGTAATTGAATGGTTACTTGTTCATTAACGCAAAACTGTATCACGTAAAATAAATCACTTTATGTGCAACGATTTGTAGAGTGCACTTATTTAACATTCGAACTGAAAATAATTAGGTTTTGAAGAATAATAATGGAAATAATTTCTAAATGGTTTAATTGCATGAATGTTTTGGTTTTGCTTAATTGTCACTGAAAACAGGACATCTTGAAAGCTCAGGGTTCACCAAATTGTGAAAAGTTATGAAGTCGGTTCGATCGCTCTTTTATCCATTTATTTTCTAAGACATGCTTAAGTGACATTACGGCGTTGAGTCATTTAATTTAGCCTTTTGCTATTCAAACAGCTGTCATTGTGCTCCATTATACGTGGATAGAGTATAATTCACAGAATACTCAGAACTGCGTAGTTTAGCTGCATGCGAAGAATTTGCAAGAAGAGTGCATACCACATTTGAATAGTTCATCCAACGTGAATATAACTAGCTTTTGTAATCTCAGTTTTAAAAGAGACGCCTATATGCCAATATTGACCCTTTTGATACTCAGTATTTGGTGTGGAATTATGCTGTGAATAGTTTTCTCTTACTTATATTTTGTGGGTTTTTTATAGGAATACCGTGTATACTGCAAAGAATTTTCTCCGGTTGCTAAGCCGATGTGACTAACTTTTGATATTAATTAATCTAAATACCGTCAATTAAAAATGCATACAGACGGTTAGAATATTGAAGTATGCCGCCAGGAATAATGATGTGGCTTACTTGCAAGTCCAATAGGCGATCGCCTCGAAATAAGTAAACGTATGGAACTGCTCTTGTACCCCAACGTAGAAAAGCCTGTTGTCACCATGCTTGTAGAAGACAGACGCCTCATACAAACCTTCCGGATAAGGATGGGTCTCTTCATTAATGCGCAGTTTATCCTCAAGAAAAGGAAAGTGATTTCTATATCCTGTTGTCAGTATGACAGCATCAACTTCTGCGGATGTGCCATCCGTGAAATAGGCTTTGCTGGTATCAAAGCGATCAACAATCGGCTTTTCTTCCATTTCCTTGGGTATAAGACACGTGGAGCTTTTGGGTTTACTCCGGTAGCAGAGTATGACCCGCTTGGCACCGTATTTTATCAGTTGAAGACCAATATCCTCGCCGGAATATGCTGCCCCGATCAATAACACGCGCTGATCTTTAAATTCGCGAGCATCGCGGAAGTCATGAGAGTGAAGAATTCGGCCTTGGAACCAATTCATCCCGAGGAAATCAGGTATATTTGGGAAACTGTAGATTCCTGTAGAAACTATGACATGCGTAAAGATGTAATCCTTTGTTGTATGGTTCACGAAGTCTTCAACTGTCACCCGGAAGTCACCGGTGTCGTCGGAATACTTTACGTACCGTACCACGTGACTGAATTTGATGAATTGCCTTAAATCTGACTTTGATGCGTTTGTCCACCGGCCTGAAAAGTGCAAATACAGAAGAGCAGCAATAAAATGAGAAGACAAGGACTTCGACAAACTACTAAAAGGAATATTAAAATGTAATTTTTTATTTCATTGTTCATTAATCTTTAAAAACGCTTTAAAATGGGGTGAGGCACATCTGTCATATATTTTCCCTTGATATTTATGAAGTTTATACGATGCTACATGTACCAGACAAAATAGTGTTAAATGGGTTTGATGTCTCTCAGATAGTATGCTTGGTCTTTTTTTGGAAACTTAACGGATAATAAATGGAACCAAAGCGGTTTCTGTATGCACAATACAGTACTTACTTTTGAAAAGATATGTTTATGAAAAGCTTAATGCAGGATTAAAAAAAATATTTGGATTACCTTCTAAGTAATTTCTAATTGCAAGCCGTGGTGCATACGATGGGGTTACACATCCGAAATGTTTTTCATATGTATAATCGGGGTACTCGTAGAATTCTTTTGCCCCAATAGTCCAGAGGTTTCTGTACATACTGGTGTGGACAGGCTCGCCTTTCTCATCTACACCTATAAAAGCAACGCAGCTTTTATAAAAACCTGCATAGCTCAAGCGATTTGCGGTATACCAGTATACGCAGTATTATTATTCGGACATCAGGTGTAATTCGAAATTAAATTTATGTTACTACGCCAATCCGTAAGTGTTGAAAACTTTGTAAATACAATACAATAAGTTCCATCTTATGGTTTTTGAAAACATGTTTGAGGTTGAAAACCTTAAGGTTTATTATTTAAGGTTGCGAATTTAGTTCTATCCCCTGGTTTTCGTATTCAGATTTTTGGAAAAGATGTTAAATTAAACAAAACTTTGGATTTGAAGCAAATGCGTAAGACTTTACTGCTATTTACCTGTGTTCCAAGAAAGATTCCAAAGTCCTCCCCAGGTTTCTTGCTTTTCGAACACTGTAACTTCCGGCATGGGATCCATGTTGGAAAAATGATAAAGAACCGACATTCCAGACGGCCCGGCTCCAATAATACATATTCGTTTATTAGACATATTTATCTGTTGAAAAGAGATGAAGTTATAATAAAATCTGGGTTTTATAAAATATGCCCTAAAGGTTCAACTGTTTTCAGCGGAATGCATAATGTCGCTTAGATATTTCTGATTTATTATTATACTAATTTGCCTAATCGTACTGTTATGTCTGCATGATTGTGTCATTGACATTTCAGTTCATTTCTTTTACCCTTGAAAATATAGGCCACTTGTTGTTCGTCTACATTATTTGTTTGTGTGTCTCAGTCTTGGCAGAATAAAAATGTGAAATATGCATATCAGGAATCGCCACATTCAGAAAAAACAGCCTCCCCACACAGTCTAGAAGAAGAGAGGGAGAGAGCATGGTTAATAAAATGATCAGTTTCAAAAGAGACACCACTAACAATTAACAAAAATGAGAACCCGAGGAGTTACCGCCTTGGAACGGTCAGTGGCAAATCAAATTGCCACTGGGGGTATAAACCAGGTTCTAGGGTGCACCAACCTCACACTTGCCCCAACAGGTTCTCATATCACAAAACAAATACAAGTTGTCTTGGTGAAACAACTCCAACCCACTTATTGGCTCAACAATGTTGCATGAAAAAGCACACAAACATATAAAACATAAGAATCTAATAGCATTGCCAAGCCAAAGGGCGGGTACTCAATGATCTTACCGAGACCAGAGCTCCTAGAGTAAAATCAGCAAGAACACGATGACAGGGATAAAAGAAACAAATCGAGCTTCTAGGTTCTTTTAAGAAAAGATTTCCCCATAAACTCTTAAACCCCTGCCACCGTCGTGCAACCAAAGAGGTAAGCATAATGATCAACTGTAGAAGGGTTAATCACCAGGCATGCAGAGCGCTGTAAAATATCATGTTGGTAACCTTTCTTTTAAAATTTACAGATGGTTTTTACGAATAACCGGGAGAAATTAACATTGCCCTTTACCTTCTTAAGTTTATAAATTAAATCTCCATAAAAAACTGGCTGTGAAATACCTTGTTGCAATAGTGATTTTAAACTGCACCTGTATTTATGAATTAGATCTGGGTATCGACGATAAAACTTGCAAAATGTTTTCCTTAATTTGTGATACTGATAACCTTGTTTTAAAAGTTTTTCTGTAATGCAAAGAGTGCATCCAGCCCGTTACTCTTGCTTACAGAGATTGCACTCCAGGCTTAACAATACGTCCTAAACAATGCTTCTCTATTTTATATCCCACCATATATTTTTATTTTGAAAGTAAATTTGATGTCACTTCAGAAGGTGCGTTAAATTTACAAAATGACATGCAATTAATGATGCAAAGAAGCAATATTTTTGTGATTTTATAATATGTGATACTGAGAAATCTAGTCAGTTATGTCGAAAATGTGTGTAACCGGCTCAGATAACTCGGTTGTGAGTGTATATTCTTCTTGTTATCATGTAATCCTGGGTTCGAGTTCCAATCATGCTGTTTTTTTTCTCTTCCCCACCCTTTAACATATCTTTACTGTTGAACAAATACGATAGATTTTAAAATATTTTAACAGCTTTATTGTTGCTGCTCTCTATCACTTTTTGTAAAATAACTGTTTGACAAACTTGGAACATTCAACTAACTACCGGGTGTTTGTTCATTTGTTTAAAACGTTGTTAGATTAATCACTATCTTGAAAACATGTTATCCTTAAACCTTAGCGTTTACAATTTTTGTATGCCATCACATTAAGAATAAAGGGGCATTCTAGACACTTTGAAATTTATTTCAAGTATCTTCAAATTTTCTTCAAGTCATTAAAAGAATTTTGAAAATCGGACCATAAATAACTAAACTATTACGATCTGTATTTGCTTATTTATTGTTTTTTGGAGGCAGAAATTTGAATGGTGACCGGTGACTTCATCAATGCCTGTGCACACATATAAATATTAAATTACAAAAAAATCAATATAACATTAAATCTAAGTGTAGAAATAATGAAAGTTCATTATGAATGTGTTTTAAGAATTTCCTGTAAGTTTTTGTTAGCAATCAACTCTGTAAATAAACTTATCAATGAAAACTTAATTTGTGGACGTAAATTGATTATGAAACTGGTCACCACAAAATGGCCGCAAGCCAGAGTTGGCACCAATCGACCGCCCCTGGTTTAAACCGGCGGTTTTAACCGGTTAAAACCGTCCCGGTCAATACTCCCCAAATGGTCAATACTGGTCAATACTGGTCAATTGAACTTTTTTTTCAAGATTTTTATAAAAGAATGGAAGAAAACAAACCATTAAACATTTATTTTATTTCTACTTCAGTAACTTTAGAACTAATTTCACTTGAACTTGCTTTGCACTTGAAAATTGTCTTATTTACCTCATTAATGAGATCATAAAATCCCCAAACAGGGTCTTTTGGATTTATTCTGGTTTGTTTTTAGACAAAAGTAAGAATTCTTTAAATTTCAGTATTTTATCAACGTACTATCAACAGAAAATGATTCAGTTCCTTGAAAAATCTTTATTTTAAGCAAAGGCAATTTGCACCACCAGTAGGTGTTACACACTTTTGTATTGCAATAGATGGTCAGGAGATGGAGGGGTGTTGTGTCACACTTCTATTGTTTATTGAACTTGGGAACATGTCAATTAAGATGTTAATGTGTTTATTTAAGGATTATCCAATAACCATAAAGTAGGTGTTATACACTTGCCAATTAACACTTGTGTATGACAATGGATGGTCAGGAGACTCAGGGGTGAAGGATTGTACTTCCTTTGACTTCACAGATCTTTGCACAAGTAAACAACAAAGTTATACTGTTTCATATAATGTATATATTTTACTGAGCACTTGGGCAAAGCTTACAGAATATTTTCACCGTATATAATACATAAATTACATAAAACATAAAATATGTTATATAACTTGAAACTTTTAACATACTTCATTTATTGATTTCAATCTGTTATCATAAATGCCTATATGTAATACTGTTTATATATACCGTATAGTTTACCCGTGCTTAAGAATGTGTCTGTAAGCGTTAAATGCCCAAAGCTGAATGACCATAAATTTTCAAAACAACTTTTGATTGGTACATTCAAAAGATCTTACCTAATCAAATGAAAATTACAAGCTATTTTCATATTTTCCATCTACTTTGCTCTTTTAACTGGCGGAAAATACATTTCTGTTGTTTATTGAATATGGGAACATACCAATTAAGATGTTGTGTTCATTTAAGGATTATATAATATTAAACTATAAATGAAGTATCATTTAGGTCCTTAAACGGCTATTGTAAAGGACTAAAGAATTTTAAATGATTCTAAGAACATTTTGGACAGTTTTGTTGTGAAAAAAATTGAATTGACCAGTAATGACCAGTATTGACCAGTAATGACCACTATTGACCAGTAATGACCACTATTGACCAGTATTGACCACCGGCCCGGTCAATACTCAATTGACCGGTCAATAAGCCAACCCTGCCGCAAGCACAGATTTTAATAAATATTGAACAGACATAATCTCAGCAACCGGTTGACTGATTTCAAAAATCGTTTCACTTCTGAGCTAAGTTTAAAAATTTCTTTGCAGTAATCACTGCTTCGTATATTCCGGAATACCTCTTCAAACAATATTATTTAACAGTGGCTTATATTTTAAACTTAACTGCCATTTTTATGCCCCCGCCATGAAATGGCGGAAGGGCATATAGTGTTCACCCTGGCTGTGTGTGTGTGTGTGTGTGTGTGTGTGTGTGTGTGTGTGTGTGTGTGTGTGTGTGTGTGTGTGTGTGTGTGTGTGTGTGTGTGTGTGTGTGTGTGTGTGTGTGTGTGTGTGTGTGTGTGTGTGTGTGTGTGTGTGTGTGTGTGTGTGTGTGTGTGTGTGTGTGTGTGTGTGTGTGTGTGTGTGTGTGTGTGTGTGTGTGTGTGTGTGTGTGTGTGTGTGTGTGTGTGTGTGTGTGTCAGTGTGTGTGTATGTTCGAAAATCGTGTCCGCTCTGTAACTTTGTTATTTCTTATTGGATTTTAAAATAACTTGGTATGAATGTTCATCATATCAAGGCGGTGTGTCGCGTACAATACCCATGCCTGTAGGTCCAAGGTCAAGGTCACTGTTACTAAAAATAGAATTTTCTTGTCCGGGCTGAGACTTCCTTATGAATGGAGGGATTTCAAAATAACTTGGCACAAATGTTCACCATGATAAGGCGGTGTGTCGCGTACAACACCCATGCCTGTAGGTCCAAGGTCAAGGTCACTGTTACTAAAAATAGGATTTTGTTGGAAAAATCTTGTCCGCTCTGTAACTTTGTTATTTCTTATTGGATTTTAAAATAACTTGGTATAAATGATAACCATATCAAGACGGTGTGTCGCGTACAATACCCATGCCTGTAGGTCCAAGGTCAAGGTCACTGTTACTAAACATAGAATTTTCTTGTCCGGGCTGAAACGTCCTTATGAATGGAGGGATTTCAAAATAACTTGGCACAAATGTTCACCATGATAAGGCGGTGTGTCATGTACCAAACCCATGCCTAAAGGTCAAAGGTCAAGGTCACTGTTACTAAAAATAGAATTTTGTTATAAAATTCTTGTCTGCTCTGTTTCTTTGTTATTTCTTATTGGATTTTAAAATAACTTGGTATAAATGTTCATTATATCAAGACCATGTGTTGTGTACTATACCCATGCCTGTAGGTCCAAGGTCAAGGTCACTGTTACAAAAAATTGAAATTTCTTGTACTGGCTATAACTTCATTATTAACAGAGTGATTTCAAAATAATTTGGCACAAATGTTCACTATGACAAGGCGTTGTGTTGTGTACAATTCCCATGCCTGTAGGTCCAAGGTCAAGGTCACTATTACTAAAACCAAAATTTTCTTGTCTGGGCTGTGAGTTTGTTATTACTTATTGGATTTAAAATAACTTGGTATAAATGTTCACCATGACAAACATGCATAGAGGGGGCATCCGTGTCCTATGGACACATTTCTAGTTTCAGTTTAAATGTAATGCTTATGACCGACAAGCTTTTGTGAAAGCTAAAACTTGTGACAGTTAGCCTATATCGGTGAAGGTTGTACCTTAATAACCAAGTCTAGACACATTGGTGTTGTTAAAATGTAGGATAAAACATTAATCCTACATTCTTAACCCTGTCTAGGCTTTCCAATTCTAGGTTTCACTGTATTGGGCAGGATAGAAAACGTCCTAAAAATTGGACAACGCCTGTTACATTGTTTACGAATTTCACGGCATCTATAGATTAGGGAGGGACCTATCTAATGTTGTGAACCCATTTTAATGGGTTTTATTCAGAATGTTTTCTGTGGAGGTTTATGCTACGAAAATATATCTGCATAATCTACTTAACACTGTCCGACCTTCCACGTTTTGGACAAAAATCGCCATTTTTCTTTGCATAAACCTTTTATGGCCTAAACATTTGCAAAAACCAGTCATTGTTTTCAGTATTTGTCGTTGTTGTATTTGTATTATAAGTTGTCGTATGTTAAGTAATGGTAATAAAATAAGTTTAAACTAACATTTAATTAAACCCGAGATGGAGGCTGATCCCCGTAATGTAATTCGGTGGTTCGGCACGAATTATTATCAAAAATAGAAACTGTCGAAAATGCAATATTCCTTCGTTAAATGGAAATATCCAGCATATTCTATTCATACTGTATATATTTGATACACTTTCCATGATTTTTTGTAACTTTTATTTCCAGTAAAGCATATTAATGTAAAGTACATAATACATGCTAATGCATAATCTCCAAATCACATGTCTCAAAATAACGAAGGTATGCAGTGAAACATAAAAGACTATTAAGTGTCCTTCAATCCACTTTATCTTTCTGTTGTGCCTGTTACATTTGCTCATTATATTTTACAAGTATAGATTATTGAGGATCTGTTCAGCAAAATACTTCTATAAACTAGTACTTATAATTAAACTTTCTATAATATAAGATATAAATATGCATAATGAAAACAAATTACACAATGATATCTAAAGCATTTTTATTTTCCCATATTAAATCCTTTCGATTTTAAATGTAGCTTTTATGTTATTCCGAATTTTTGAAAATTCAATAAATAATAGCGAGATATTAATAGCGGTTCATATTGTTGCTTTACCTATTGGCTTTTGTACAATTTGAAAAAAGGAAAGTATTTTCAAAGGGAAAAGGCTGCTGGTGGCTGTTCTTCAATGCTTACTTTACTTACTTTATATGAATAAAACAAATTAAGAGAATTATTTGTTTTTGGAATAAAGATAAAATAGAAAAAAACACCATAAAAGAAAGAAAAGAGAGATTTTTATGAGCAACTGTAAATATAAAAGAACATCTATCCAAGATGGTCGCCCTTACATGGAATAAACAATAAATGCTATTTTATCTTATAGTCTAGATTACGGTTATTTCTTAACACATTTAAGTTTACATTTTTACATAACTTTTCAGATTTATAATGGGTAATTAAAAGGAGAGGCGAAAATCCCACAGGAAATGGACGCTGAATGGTTTCAAAGAGCTGAATGCTGCAAATCCGAGACGGATATGATTGGCTTTCAAGATGCTATCATAAAAGACATTATAGAACTAGCAGATTACCTGTTCCCTGATATCTTCAAAATAACGGAGGATTTCTACGAATTTATTAGGATGAGGCGCGAGGGTCCTGGTCTGGATGCAGTAAAAGATATTCCATTCCGTAGTGTTTTTACTGGCAAAATGGCAGGGATACCTTCTAAGCCATTTCTGGAGCGATATGATAAAAGTATGGAAGCTTGTGTCAACAACGACAGATAATAATCAAGCCCAACTTGAAACAGAAGATGACACAACTTTTCTTAGTTACTGACGAAAAACGCTTCTTTTCTTTAAATCTGGCTTAAAACTAATTGGTAACAGTAGCTAAATTTGATATATAATAAGTTTAATGTAAGACACTATCGATTCATTTATTCCAACACTTCTATTCTGCTTTATTTATTAAACCAAAATGAAAACTTGACAAAATAACATTTGAAAAAATTGTGTTCAGTGATGCTATAGTTTATCCTTATGTGGTATTTGCACATACCTGTAAATTTGATCAAGCGAGAAAACTTTCTTATTTCTCAAATGTCAAGGTCATCTCTTCTTTCCTAAAATAATGAGGAGACTGATATTGTACATAAGAATATCAAAGAAATAATTTGACTGTCAAATTAAGAAGTGTATGGTATGTACAGAAGAAAAAACAGTATAGTTTATGTCCACTGATGCAAAGAAATGAACTGTTACTAAAAAATCTTTTTTGCAAATTACCCCTTTTTAATTAGAAATAGAACAAAATCCAACTGTTAATTTGCCAAAACCATTTTTCTTTTTTTAAACTGATAGATACTGAACCAATAGCTTCCAAGATAAACATATTTGTGATCAAATTTCTCCAGATATTTGCAATCACCGGCATCATGAATGTCGTTTCGGCTCAGTACATAGAACCCGTTTATTTACTGGTACGAAGACTAATAAGAGAAACAAAACTGGTTCGTATTCAATGTTCGTTATAATGAAATAAATACGTTTTGCATAGCTTAACAGATATATCTATCATGTTAAGTCAAGATGTAGGATAGTTTTCAATAACCAGGTAGGTCAGCAATTTAATGTTTGCCTTCTGTCACATTGAATAGTGCATCCATATCTGCGGAAGTCAGACATGGATTTTGTCACATACTCATTTCACTCACAGTTCTTCGTTTTTTACGCTCAATTGTACTAAGCCTTTTCCCGACGAAAAACTTGAGAGCGCTGTGCAACAACAGATTTAACGATTCCGGTTCCCTCTCGTAGGCATGCATTATGGGTATCAACGCCAGAGCAAACAATACTACTGAGCTGTGTTGAACATGGCGAATTAACTTCGCTTCTTTTGCCCAAAGGTAGATCGCATATAATGTGTGTGGAATAAGAAACAACGACAATTCTTTTCTTCTATTTGTTCTTTCAAACAATACACCAAGGCCTGCGACACAACCAGCAACTGCTGGTATCCATGAAGACAGTGGTGGTGGGCGATGACGGAAGTTGCGCAGGAGGCAGATGACGTACTTTGCCAGCATCACCATGGTAGCTAGGAAACCCGTTGACCAGACTACATTTCTAAGTAGAGACAGTGTCAGATGTTTGGGTCTACAATGAAAAAGGAAACTTGATAATCATATAAGCCTTTATGTATTATTTTAGAAAAAAATCCATGGAAGTTAACTTTTTTCAGCATTATTGCATACTTATTGGATCCTCATTAATAGAAATTGTCTTCTTTTTTGTCCAAACAAAACTACGCTATTTATAGAACCTAATTGATTAAAATGAAAAATATGAAAATACCATTCGGCCGGAAAACCAGGAAGGGAAATATATACGCGCTCTACGAAGGGTTCTTTTCATAGAAATTCTTTACTTTCATCATCTTGGTTGAATATTTATTGTATTCACATAAAGTAAAAAGCTGTTTAAACTATATCCTATTGTTCAAAGGTAGTTTGAATTCTTCATAATGCCGAATTAATAAAATAAATTCGCTTTTGCAAAATGCTATACACTTTAAGATACACTTTATTTCGTGACGTTCAGTTAAAGGTATTTAATTTGTTACTGAAACTAAAACCAACCTCTTGAAAAATTGTTTGTAGCGAAAGAATATTATCGGTGCCATATGAATTGGCAAATATAGCTTTGCAAACGGTGGTAGACTTTGCACAAAATCTGTAAACGCATGATATGTGCAGCTATGTTCATGCAAACCCGCCTCTGCGCATGTTAGAAATGTTGTTCCTGGTTGTCTGAAGATTGTATTCAGCTTTTTATCAGTGTAATCACGTGACCACTTTAGAACTGATCGATAATAACCCGTAAACAGGTACTGGGGCTTCAACGCTGTACAGTACACTAAGAAAGAAGTGCAGGCACAAAATAGTGCGGTTTCGCTGTACGGGATGGTTGGTATTACTCCGCGTTTGACAAGAGTTGCAATTATTGCTCCTATAGCTCTAGCTATAGCAAAAAGGCAATAAATCCGTCTTCTTGTTCGATCCTCGACAAAAAGTGTCAAGCCTGCGACGCCACCTGCTATTGCGCTGTTTAAATCGTCCTGAAGGAAGAATTATTTGATTGATTAATTGAATTTATCTTTTTACTGTCTTATTTTCAGTTTTTCATGTTTATGCTACTCCCGCTCAAATAAGAAAAAGGAAAGAAACCTAAACTTAAAACGTCTTTTTTCCTAACAAATACTTAACATTATGTTCCAAATGATAACCGTCTTGTCTTGCTTATAGAGCAAACATTGAGTAGGGGAGACCGGGGATAGTTGTTACACGGGGCAAATTGTTACACTTAATTTTGAGACAACATTGCATCACTGATGAAGTTGGTATAGATATTTTCTTTGAAACGAGTAATAAAAATAAATCAGACTAAATGTTATATTTAGCGACCTTGAAGTGCGACAAGGGGTGGGTGGGGTAAGTTGTTACGTCGGTGATGGGGCATGTTGTTACAGGGTAATATTTCTTCCCTCAACAAAACATAGATTTTTGACCAACATGGTACACCTTAATATTATTCATTTCACAACTTTCGACAATATTATCGATATTTTATCGGAAAAATGCTCGCGTAAACGCAAAAATAACCCGAAATATTGATTTCTTTATCTTATTGCATTAAACCTGGCGGAAAACTATTGGCACTGACCACTCGAAGAAGGTAACCCTTCTGGTTCTCTTTTTTGTGGTGTCTTTTTTAATTGATCAAATAATAAACTGATACACTCTCAGAATTTCATGCAAATCTACGGTTTGTTTGTGTGGGTAGGCTTTTGTATTTTGTAACTGTGGTTTTGGCTGTTCCTGAATATATATTTGACTAACACTTTTACAGGTATCATACTAAACTTTCGCAAAGTTCTTTCGCAAAATTTATAAATTTACGTTGTTTTTGTTCGAGCAATATAAGTAAACCACAAATGTATATATATACAATGAATCTATCCGAATTCACAATAGATTAAAAAATGAATGCCTTATTGAAACGTTTGCGACTTTCCACGGTGACTATATTTATGAAACAACATGCATGTTTTTGTCAAAAATTATATTCTAAACAATTTTCACGTCTTTGAATGAAACCGTTATCAAAAAATTCACTGTTATGTATCTGAATATGTTAAAAATTGTACCCAGAGCTTTTGTAACATTTTACCCCGAGACCTGTAACAACATGCCCCACGACCGGGGTAAGTTGTTACACTTTGGTCTACTTACGAAAAATTGTTTTTTTTATGAATTCAGTTTATATACTGTAATCGGTCTAATTTTATATTAAACTTAACTTCCTATGGTTTTAATTGCCAATATTTACATTAATTTCGCACAACTGAAACAGTCACAATTCTGAAAAATGCTAAAAGTGTAATAACTATCCCCGGTCTCCCCTATTATAAATAGAATTTTATTTGTGATTAAAGAATATTGATAATGTTTCAACAATATTATCATCTCACCCTCTTCTCGCGGTAATGCTCGAGAAGCTCCACGACGAGATCGTATACACTCGGGAACAGACCCAAAAAGGCAGCAAACTTGAAACTGTCTTTTGCAAGAAACTCGGCCCGAATCTTCGGCAAGCTAAAATAATAAAAAAATGATAGCAACACCTGTAAGTCTTCGGTATGGAAAGTCAATAGTGAACTATGTGTCTGTAGATCATTCATTGTCATCTGGATCGCATTTCCTCTTGTTTTATGATGTTCTGGTGCCAATTAGTACGGATTGCATTTTCAAGTAATTGAAACGGTACATGTTAATACATGTACACATATAGAAGTTTATGTTTCGACGGATCATTAAGAAAAATGTCCATTATATTATATTAGTCAAATTAGTCAACGACGGATAACACAAGCACTGCATATACTTAAACATCTACCACACATGTTGACCAACAAAGAGCATATTGCAAATAAATCCTGATGGAATCAACCATTTTTTTGCAACAGGAAAGTTTAGTTACCTGCCCCTGAATGGATTGCGCATGAGCAAAGTGACAATCTTAACTCCACTGTACACGCCTAATCCGCTCCCAAAACCTTTCAGAAACCGCACCGAGAAATGCCTTGATCGTTCGATCATCAACTGTGTGAAACCCACTCCGTCCTCCTCTTCCTCTTCGTCATCAACGTCATTGTCGTCAACGGCAACAATGCGTTCCTCTTTTATTGGTTCCAGTCCGCTCATGATTTAATCGTTGAAACTTAAACCATTTTATTGTTGTCCTAAAATCTTTTCTCTCATTTTCACATGTCAATGTTTTTAATTTTGCCTTTTTTCCAGTGTGTACAGTATAGTACATTAATATAAACAAGACAATCACGTGACACCTTTGTTTAGTGGAAATGTATATTACTCACACGTGAATGCTATAAAGGCTACCGTTATCGCCGGCACAAATATTACTTTTGTTATAGACTTTTATCACGTTAAGTGCCAAAACTACAGTTTTATACGGATAATATCCAGCATTTTTAAATACAATACGGAATACTTGATATTAAATGTGAAACTGCAATATATCTAGAACGTTTTATCTCACATGGCTTTATGAAATCGTATTCATGTATAAATATCTCACATTTATCAATGATAATCTAATAATTTGTCTAAATTTATCTGTACATGTAGAAAATGTTTTAAGTCAGTGATAAAGCTAACTGGCTCTATTTGTTTTTAAAATGTTAATTTATTGTTGATGTATTTAGTAAAACATCAAAACTCGAACATATATTACTTATAAGTTATTGATTATATAACACTTTTAAATGATTTGCAAATTAGGCTTTAACTACATGTATTTATATAACCGTATGGGGCGCATTATGGTAAAGGATGTTTTTGATGAAATTTTACATTTTTAATGTTTCTATAGTTGGACAAAAATCATAATTTTTTATAAGTTTGTCATAATTAATACGTGATTTTGTTACACTCTTTCACTTAATAATGATTGGAAATGCAAAATTTTCAATAAAAAAAATTGACTATGACATAATAAAATAGACTGACGAAAATTATTTCTATCTAAGTAACTTAATAAGAAAATAAATAAAACATTAAATAAGATGTATCTTTCATTGCAGAGGGTAATGATAGCAATAAATGTTTAGCTAGCTGTTGTTTGGCAGTTATGTTTATTGCATTTACATAGGTACCGTAATAAATGAAGATTGAATGAAATAACATTTTATATTCACAGGTAGATTCAGAACTAAGTTCTTTTCTTCTTACTCTTGTTTCATTGGTTTATTGTGTATTGGTTATGTGTATTGCCTGTAAAGTTTAAATTGTTTATTTCTTGAAGCATAAGAAGTACTTAAAAATATAATACGTAGTGTAGTTTGGGGAAAAAGACGGGAAAGAATGTATTTTTACCGAACCCTTTTGTTTTAACTCCCAGCAGCCTATTGTCGGCTAGGTCAGTAAGAGTAAGAAGAATAGTGCAAGTAAAAAGGGGCGTAACCATGGTAACTACATAAGTAATTTGGAAATCAATGGTGGAAAGAAGATCATTTTGAGTGACATTTTTAGTGTCATGTCAATCATTTGAGTATTATTAAAGTAAAAGGCCATACATGCATAAAACTTAAATGAACATAGGAAAAGTATTGAGCTTTTCACATATTCGCATTTGTAAAAACTTGTTATCAAATTGATTTATTATATAACGCCTTTTTCAAAAGATTTCGAAGAATTCATCGGGAATCGAAAATCTAATTAAATAAAGTTGTAGACATTGGATTCTACCCGACAACAGAAGGCCCTTCCACAGCATCTGGAAAACAAATAATGGAAATAAACTGGCAGCAAGAGAGGTGTAAAGCGGTGTGAAAAAATAGAAAGTCAAACCACAACTGTCAATTCCGTCGACTTACGCATAACGCTGTTTTTCAATCTCTTATCAAAACAAACAGGAATGGAAAATAAGCAATACTTAAAAAAACCACAACAGCAATCACCACCGAATACCAAACAAACAAAAAACGATATTTCATTTTTAAAAAAGATACATATTTTATAACACGACTTTCATCACGAGCAGACTATTAATGGTATGCCTGAAATTACGGGAATCCTATAACCGGATGGAATATTTACTCTATTGATGACAAGGTTAGTCGATAGCCACAGAGTATTATGAAAGATTTTACTACAAAAAGGTGACTTACGGCAAAGATGGGTATTGCAAGCTTGTTGTTTTTTCCAACTACCAGGCAGCTCTGTCCACCATTAGCCGGTCGTGGGCTATCACACACCCTAGTTCTCTCTTGATGCCCACCTTTAACATTTATTGATTATTTAAACACTTATTAATAAACAACTAGTCCTTGAAAAAATAACTAGAAATTTCAACATTTCCAATAACCTTTTTTCAATTGAAAAATTAATACAGTAGTTTGAAATCCTTTATAAAATTGTTATTCAATGCGCCGTTATTCACTTTTTGGTGTGGAAATACAGTGAAAAATGCATGTCAGGAATTGCCACATTCAGAAGACACAGCCCACGTCGAGCAAACAAAGAGGTAAGTATAAGGATCAACTGTAGATGGGTTCATCACCAGGCATAAAGAGCGCTGTAAAATATCATGTTGGTAACCTTTTTTGTTTTAATGTAAAGATTGTTTTTATGAATAACGTAGAGAAATTAATATTGCGATTTTTAGTTTATAGTTTTTAATTTATAAAAGACTGACTGAGAAATATATTATTGCAATAGTGTGTTCCTCATTAAATGAAAATACCTTAATGAGAATTTAAGCATAAAAAGAAGATACTTACTTTAATTTTTATTTAGTATACTATTAATATGTTAACTTATTTTTAACTTTATCATGCCTAATAACAACTACAATTAAGCAGTCAAATGAAGACAAAGAAATCGAATGTTTCACTCATTCTACGAGCTATTTTTGTGGCAAGTTATATATTAATACCTCCGCAAGGAAGAGAGCAGGAGCTCCAGTTTGTCCATTCTCCCCAACCTCCATTGACAGAAACTCTGTTCAAGAAAGGTTTCGTGCTTCCAGCTCCCCAGCTCTATATAACGGAAAACAAATGACAAACTAATAATACAACGGTATTAGATGGAGTGAGCTAGTTTGAATACCAAAGATGCCATGCCAAACGCGTGGTTAAAAATGTGGTTATAATTATTTAGAATGCGTCTAACGATGGAACGTCGCAAGAAATAGTTATTGCGTTTCAACTTTTGGACAGTTTTATCAAAATGTCTTGTAAAAATATTTCCTATTTATCTTTGACTAACATTAACCGTTAAATGATTTCCTTTCTGATATAAATCTATTTGTTTTATTAAGATGTGACAAACATATGCAAACACACATACATCTTTATCAGATGTGTCCGACAATAGATTTATATTTAACTATTAGTTCTTAAAATGTCTAAAATATCACCCTGGCTAACCTGGTACGCTTCGCGAACGGCACTACGCCGCGAGCACGGCATATGCAACGCTTTTAACCGGCATAACCGGTGTCAATATAGGAGATTTTGTGGGGTAAGGTTGGAAAATTTTTGGTTATATATTTAAATAATACTCAAACCAATAGGCCTATACGGCTGTCAGATCATGGCTATTTATGATTCTAGTCTTCTCTGTGTCCAGAATTTGCAAAAGTTGTAAATTTCCTGTTCAAATGTATTTTTCTTGAGCTAAACTGAAGTCTAGTGAAACAAATGAACAGTGAAACGGTGTTGTCCTGACGGAGGTGTAATGGATCCCATTGTACAGATTTGGCAATGAGTATTTTCCCAAAAATTCATTTTTGAAATTTTAGTCTGTTTTTGCTATTGGCAATGATTAGTGCCCCTCGCCGAAAAGGAAATCCTAACTTTTTAAGAATAAAGTCAAAATCGAAGATTAATTACTTTCAATTGCATATTTGTTCCTTTTGCGATCGATATCACAAAAAGCCGTCCGCATTCTTAGTATTCGAATAACCAGTGTAATGTTGCGTAGGTGCTAATTTAAGGGCTTACCACATTCCTCCCAATCCTATTCATCGATAAAAGGAAAATTATCTAAATCTCAATAACGGCAAAATGCCGATAAATGAAACTTTACACAAATGTATGTTATTAATGTATCTTTATTTTGCAGATGGTAAGACAATTTTGTAAAGAAAAATAGCGAGATCTAAAAATTCCCTCAACTTCTGTTTACATTAATTCACAAAAACTAAACAACACATAACATCATTTTAAATGCCCACATGAGTAATATGATACTGACAACAATTTATTGTGTCCTCGCGACTTACATAATTATGTAAACTTTACGAGATATTAGTAAAAGTGTGTTTGACCTTCAATTTTCTGGTCGCTTCCTGGTCACGGAAAGGGATGACAATCAGTGATTTCTCTTTTAGTAGTTGAAAGTTTTTAACACAGTACACAACATTTTCTTGTCAGTAACATTGCACTCACGTGGGAATTTAAAATTATTTTTTGTATCGCTTAGGTTCTGTGAATTTATGTAAATAGAATTTTAAGGAATTTTAAGGTCTAGCTTGTTGTCTTTACTATTCTAACATGTCTTACTGTATGCAAAATCAAGATACATTAGTAACATTCATTTGTGATACATTAGTTACATTCATTTGTGCAAAGTTTCATTGAACGTCATTTTGCCATTATTAAGATTTTTATAATTTTCTTTTTATCGATGAACAAGATTGGGAGGAGTGTGGCAAGCCCTTAAAACAACCTGGTCGATCAGTCTGGTTATTGAGCTTTTGAGATAGTTTTCCGGAAAGTTCGCCCAGTCTAATATAAACATGTCACAACTCCCTCGAAATGTCAAAGAGACACATATAGGTTTTATTGAGTTATTCAACAATGCAAATCAAGAATGCTTGGTCGAGAATCGATTTGCTGTGTGATACGTAAATATATCCTTCGCCAGTGAGTGTTTAGTTATAATTATGGAAGTGTCTCCTCGACCGGGTCCGGTTGAGGAGAGTCAGACAGTCTCCACGGCCGGCTGCCGGTCGAGGAAACTAGACGGGTACTATTTTCAACTAGTTTGCAGTAAATGTAATTTCGCACTTTCAATTGACTGAAACTTTTTGATGAAAATTTCCGCCCGTCATACTCAGACAATGGCCGACACTAAATAGTCCCATTTTTTTGCCTTTTGGGGGCATTAAATGGCTAGTATGGCCTGAAAGGAACATGTTAAGTAAATGAGATGCTTTTACTGACACACTAATAGCATATTTATATTTGGAAATGCAGTATATGAAAAAAGGCCCTGGTTTAAGGATGGCATATGTAAAACAGTTTTGAAGTTCACACATAAGTGAAAAAAAACAGACCACCGGTTTCAAATCTGTTAATTGATACATGACCCCTACTTTTCTTGCTGGAAATGGACAGTAGATACACTTAGCTTCAAAAGCATGCAAGTTAGCCCTTATTCAAATGGTACTAGCTACGATTGCCAGCCTATTGAAACATGTCATGTTTACTATAGTTTATATAGGGAAGTCTATTTACAGGTCTTACACCTATAAATTGATATTGGAAACCAGTCTCTAATCTCAAGCATCCGATTGGGTGAAATGGCGAACAATCACCATTTCAGCCAATCAGATGCTTTAGATTTTGAGACTGGTTTCTATTCTCAGTTTATAACCTTGGGACCTGACCTCTAGCCACTGCCTAATAATAATAAACTAAGGGACATACTTCAATCACCATGACACTAGCGTCACTGGTTCTTGAGGATCAGTAAACCAAACCAATAGACAATACAAATATTGAATGACATTTAATCAACACAAAACAGTTGTTTCATACATGTGAAATTATATACAGATAACTCTGCATCTGTAGAACATGCACAATGTTTGCAAACAGTTCAAGTCCGGTCTGAATGCCCTCACCATAAACTCAAATATGATACACAGTTGCAAAAAGTTCAGTTTCCTGCCAAAAGAAAAATGTAGCACAGCTCCACAAAAACTGATTTCATGATAATCAGAAAATACAGTCAAATAACTGTTTCATCACTGTCAGTCCGTTCATTTCATTCTCCAAAGGTTATTTTGCAGAAACTCATTGACTGAATATTAAATAGAAGGTCTACACTGGTACATAAAAATATATTATTAATAAGAGACAATTTTCCCCACCAGCAGATACCTTTGCTCAAAGTCTGGCTTTTAATTAGCATCTATGTATTCTAATTTGTGAAATCTATCCTCATTTACCCCAATCTGTCATGGTGTATTCTTTTAAGTTTAGATGATTTCCTGAACAGCAATTTGTGTAGAAAATCCTAACACTGATAGAATGTGTAGGCCGTATTTGGTCTACACCAGTCAAGAGTTTGATTTTCTTCTATTCAACAACAATATCTGGCACATGGATAATGTTACAAACTTTGGGCTTAAACACGAGTTTGTTCAGCTTTACAGCACCTACATCCAATTTAGCCAAACATGACAGTTGTGTGGTCAATATTTGGTCCACACAAGTCAATAGTTTGATTTGATTTTATTCAACAAACACAGCAATATTTGACATATAGACAATATCAAATAGAAATGTTACATGATTTTGGCCACCTTAAACCTGAATTTGTTTCAGTTTCATAGCACCTTTATCAAATGTAGCCAAACATGACCGTTAAAAATCTAGTTATCGACTTCCACGCTGCTGCAGAAATTATCCAACATTATATTAATTTTTGTGTCCCCATCAACTTCCAGTGTGAAGACGTAACAGTCTCTTTATTCTCCTAACTACAGCTTCCACAAACCCAAAGTGACTCCGACTCTTGCAGAATGTCTGAAAAAAAAACACAACATATTTAAATAATCATTTATCATGACAATTGACACAAATAAAGGAGCAGCGATGATTTATATTATAACTACTGTAAATTCATAAATGCTCATGGGGTACTTATTTCCATGGATTTCGCAGGGAGAGTGGTTCTTGACATTAAAACATCAAACAAATTATTCACAAAGTAACAACTGTTTTAGAAAACTGAAAACTATGAATTCATGGATCCATGTTGAAACCCAACAGTGTACATGTAGTTCCTCAGCAGGTGACACAGATGTGCCGACTTAACTGGGTATATACTGTCGCACATCAGGGTTCGACATTAACTTTTTCAATAACTGGACCAGTGGTCCAGTTTCTTTGAAAATCTACTAGACCTGACCTAACATGAACTAGACCAATATTTAAACGGTACTACAACACTAAAAATGTACACAGGCTTGTTGTAAGGGCACAGCACTGATATATGTACATAAGTTTAACATGCATATATACCATGAACAAACAATATAACTTATCAAAATTAGAAACTGTGAGTATCATATAAAATAGCTTCAACTCTGAACTGTCAATCGTGACTTATTGTTGACAACACTGAACTTCAAAAAAATGTTAGGTATGAGTTACACATAGTTACTAGGTTATAATCACACATCAGTCAGGACGTTTGACCCTATGTCCCACATGCCACCTATGTTCAAGGGCTAAGTAGGCATTGTATGAATAAATAGGTGGACCTTCAATGCCAAATGTCCAAAATTAAGAAGATCGTTCGTATTTGACATTTTACTGTCGTCTGTCAGAACTAATATCAAAACAAATCCGGAAACAGTCCAATCTCGTATTACTTGGGATTCCATCAATTAATTTATTTATCAAATAGGAACTGTCGCGAGTAAGTTTGCAGCATTTGTTTTCAGTTGGTTTTATTTTACAATAATAATGTTTAATCATTGTATAACGGATCATCGGAGCACATAAATAAACATAAATACGCCGATAAAATGAATGATTATCATAACGACATCGTAAAATCCGCGAAACAAAGCCTCGATTTGACTTAGAAAATGCCCGTATGGATACATCATTGTCTATTAGTTTCGTTGTTGCTCGTTGAAATAAATAGACTATGACGTATACATACGGGCATTTTATGTGTTTTATTTTAGATAAAACAGCCTTGATCTAAGCCATTCTGTTGAACGCATGTCAAGATTGTTAAAAAATAGTAACGGCGAAGTTCCCAGTTACTAAAGGGAAATTGAATCGGCAAACATTGTCAGAGATTTATCGTAATTTTGCTTTTGAAACTTTATTATACCGGATATTTGGGCGGATAATGACAATTTTGCAACACTACCACTCGGTCCAGCTAGCCTAGGACGTGACAAGACCGAATCGTCGATTAACTAGTAAATGTCGTTTGGTCGGGCCTTAATGTCGAACCCTGCACATACAATAAAAAATTTTACCATTCTTGTTCATAATAATACTATATGAAACATTTTATTTTCAAGATTTTGTAAATGTTTTGATGTCATGGAAAGCATTTATAATTATAATATTTATATGTATAACCCTTTCCTCCATAGACACACCTTTAAGGCATGTGCGACCAGTGTAGATCCAGAATAGCCAGCCCATCCATGCCGTCTGATCAGGATCTGCACTGTTCGCTTTTTGATAGGTTATTTCTGACCAAAATGCGACCAGTGCAGATCCTGATCAGACGGCATGTGCGCACATGCGTAAAAATGCATATACATGTATATGAAGGAAAGGGTTAATCATCTCGTACTTTGCCATGATAAAAGTCTTTCTGCAGATTCAGACTTTTTCCATTTTGTTTCGGAAAACATTTGGTCAGGGGCGTGGCTACAAAGAAAGCCACAAACAAACTATTAGACTGTGAACTATGTTTTGTCTTATGATCTCTACACGCACGCATCAATGCACCATATTATGTAGTAAATAGACTACCTGGTTGATCTCCTGAATCTTCTTGAACAGAGAATCACTTAGCACTGAAACAGCAGCCTGTTTGAGAGCGATCAAGTCCTGTTGCCGCACATGTTGTCTGGAGTCACCGAAATCTATACTAGAGGCACTGTCCCCACGGGAAAGTGTTTCGGAAGGAGATTGTCCGACTCCAACTAAGTCTGAAAAAACAAGTCAGTGTTAAATTGTAGCATTCTGTCATATTTGTTTACCTACATCTGTTTGAGCTTCAGTAGAGAATCTCATTTGCATACCTGTGAACCCTCCCGACTTAGGCGGAAGACTCCCGATTTTTAAGTCCAATCTCCTGCCTCCCGCATATTATGCTATTTCTCCCGACTTTTGACATTTCCATGTAACATCTACGAAATCTCCCCATTAAAACACATTTACAATCATGCTTTTATCACGCGAGTACAAATTAGACTGGTTTACGATATTTTGGCGCCTTTCTGAATGACAGGAAGTCGTAAATGGATTACCAGTCAATGAAATGTCATGCATGGCCTTGAACTTCAGACAGGTTGATGTTTTGATAACAATTATTGATTTTCTCACCTTACATGTGCACAAATGAAATTACCGAGTTGGTCATTAGCATTAGGGTACTGGTGGACATCAAAGACACCACATGCACTTTAGTTTGATGCTCGTGATAAATTTCAAGGTGCTACTAAGAAAGCGTGTGTACTTTACAAATAAACTGTTAAAGCTATTGAAGATGTTTAATAGTAATGGTCACTAACGAATACACTGTTTGATATGACAAATAAAAGGGGTGGATCTAGAGGGGGTTCAGTGGGGTTGATTGACCCCACTTCTTGGGCCAGAATGTATGAAATCATCATATGACTGACACAAACAACCCCTTTCCTGGAAATCTTCTGTCCAATCCTGAGTAAGATAGTGATTGTTTAACTTTTTGGCTTTCCATTCTTTATGACAAATAAATTATTTATTTATTAAAAAAATATTTTATTTATGTTTAGTAGTGTTTGTAAACTAGAGGTCTCAGAATAAAAGTATATCTGACAAGAAAAACAAGAGTAAATTTGATATATTCTCACTATCCAGAGCTAAAAATGTTCCACAGTTCACCATAAAACAACCCTTCGTAAAATCTCTCACTTTTTTACCCTGATCTCCCACTTTTTTGGAGTCAATCTCCCACCTGAGCACAAATAGAGGTTCACAGGTATGCATTTGTTGCATTTTATAAACTAGGTGTGTGTTTGGTGGAACATGTGTTACCCACATATACTTTGTCAGATAAACTGATTGAGTATAAACAGGTGCGTTTCTCTGTCAAATGCGACTTAAAGTGGCATTACTTCAATTTAACCCGCTCTTGTATGAAATATTACATGTATTTGGAACTATAGGCACAAATTTGCAGCATTAGTTCGAGCTAATAAAATTTTAATTACTAAATTTGGTCCACGCCACTATAAGCGATAGTGCTCAAAAATCAGTGCTAAATATACCTCCACTATATTTAACTTCTTAAAAGTTCTTAAACGATTATTTAACAATATCATTGAAAATTCCGTCTATAAGAAAGAATTCGATCAGACCTTTTGTGTTCTGTTAAGAGAGTTTATATATTTGAGTCTATATGGACAAATATGATTTTTAAATAGTATATTCTTACTTAAGTTTAGGGCTGGGGCTTTAATTTCTTTACAACAAGACAATTTTTGCTGTGAAAAGGAAGTCTGATTAAGTAGTCAGTTACAGCCAAATACAAGTTTTTGGGACAGAACGATTGTTAGACAGATATACTGATACCTAAATATTGGAAAAGGATGAAAATTGGTTAATGACAACCATGATGAGTTTACCTTGCAGCCGCCTGATCTGTTGCTGCCTCCTGGCCTGGCTTTGAAGTGGGTTTGAGCTTCTGTCTGCTGGCACACAGTGAATCAAGTAGTATTCCAAATGTCGCCACAACAAGAACAAACTATTTTCTATGATATCTAATAATTGTTAAGAAATATTACTCTTTAAAGAATGTTATGTTATATTTAATGAACAAAGTGAGGAAATGCTACTGAACTGGCTAGTAGTGGGCTTCTACAGAGGCTAGTACTGTACTTCCGCACTGACATGTGCCGGGTAGTACTCTGTTTTGTTAGTAATGTACAACTGTTACGGCTAATACAGTTTCTGCTGCATTTCTTAGTGCATTCCTGCTGCACAGGCTTGAACTATGATATTTCACTTGCTAGTACTTTACTGTATACTAGCTTCACTGGTTAGTACTGCACTACAGCAATAGCTAGTCCTGTACTGCTGCACTGCTTAGTACTATTCTGCTACAATGGGTAGTATTGAGCTACTGCATAGACTAGTACTGTTCTGCTGCATGGCTAGTACTACCTTCCTGCAGTGATTAATACTATCCTGGCTAGTACTGTTCTGCTGCATGGCTAGTACTACCTTCCTGCAGTGATTAATACTATCCTGGCTAGTACTGTTCTGCTGCATGGCTAGTACTACCTTCCTGCAGTGATTAATACTGAGCTACTATCCTGGCTAGTACTGTGCTGCTGCACTGTTTAGTACTTTGTTGCTCCCTATCTAACCTATCAATAATAACAAGCTATTCATTACAGCCTTTGATTAACCATCAGAACAAATAAATACTAAGTACAATATCTTTTGACTATAAAATGTGCAAAACACAAGTACATACAAGTACAGGGCCCAAGATCATAAAACTAAATCTGGAGATCAGTCTCAAATCTCAAGCATCTGATTGGCTGAAATGGCTACCAGTCCCCATTTCAGCCAATCAGATCCTTGAGATTTGAGACTGATCTCAAAACTTAGTTTTATGATCTTGGGCCCAGGCTATTTCAATTTTTGAATGATATTTTGGGGGGAAAAGTACAAAAGACTGTCAAGTTTTCTTCTTTTCTGCTGTTATCAGCCTTTACATTTATTTGTTACCTGGTCAGTTACTGATGAAAGGATACAAGAGTAAGCCTGAAGCTCTTTGTAATTGTAGGCAATCAACTGTGACAGTCTTTTTTTGGCTACTAACTGGCGCTGCTGTGAGGACATCTTCTCTCCACCGCTGATGGTAGAAAACTGAAGGATGGAAATAACTGCTATTCAAAAGATTAAGTACAATCATAACTTGGAAAAACCAGTTTTTAACTATTTTTATTATCATAGTGAACATTAACAACTGAACGCATGTTAATATCATACCATTTAAAGATGTGTTAAACAAACAATTCTTTTTCTTTTTATTGTTGGCAACATTTGTTTATAAAAAGGCAAAAAGTAAAAAATCTGATATTTAAAGACAGTAAATTATTCGAAAGATCGACACAAAAAGGAAATAATTTAACAGTACCTGTTTTAAGTCCTCCACACTAAGGTCTGAGAGTCCCTCTAGTTTACTCAGATGCTGTTTGCGGTTCTCATAAACTGACATAAAATGGCTGGTACACTGTTTCAACTGATACACAACAATACCAAGGTTAGGCACCTGGGCGGGACTCAAAGTAGACATGGAAAAATCTGAAAAGTTTATAACCTTTAACTATTTGTTCCATAGATATGGTTTATATCTCAAGTGTGACCAGTATTGATCTAGATCAGCAAAGACATTTCTGGGTCCGATAAAACTAAGTTAATCTTTGGCCACCAGTGTAGATCTAGGTAAGCCTGCATAGATCCTTAACATATTGCACGGATGGACAGGCTTATCCTGGGCTGAAGGTTATAAAGCTGAGCTTGGAAACCAGTCTCAAATCTCAAGCATCTGATTGGCTGAAATGGCGACCAGTCGCCATTTCAGCCAATCAGATGCTTGAGATTTGAGACTGGTTTCCATGCTCAGCTTTATAACCTTGGGCACTGATCTATTCTAGTAACACATGGTCTACATGGAGTAAAGCTTTAATGTCAAAGAGAACATGTTTTGGGGAATTACTAATATTCTTGTGTCACATTTCTGGAATAGTTTATTCATGTTGACTCTTATGATAATGTTATTAAATAATTTAAATTATTAATTAGTCTAACATATTTTATATACTGTACTTTAAAAAGTTAATTTTTTAACATGACCTGCTTTGGTATCATTATATTTCATTCGGGTTTAATATTTGTGAATTTCATGCTAGGTAAATGGCCATACAAAAACCATGTGTGATACATGCTTTGCCATCAAACCTGAACATACCTCCACAACCAAGAAGATCCCTTGCTGTAGCTTCATCTAGATTTGGCCAGAATAATATACGACAGTACTGTACATTGGGACCTAAAACAGGCAACAATTTACAAAAACATATACCATTTTTTCTTTTAGAAATACCAACTGTAACATAGATGTAGTCTGGAAGTTAAATAACAGAAAACATTTCAAGTTAAGACAACTACTCATAATCTCAAACTTATGGTCTACAAATGAAGCAATATCGATGTAAATGTTTAGTTATACAGTGAAACCCCACTATTAAGATCATCTCTTTGACTTGACATAAGTGTTCTGAACAGCGTGAAAGTCAAGAATTAGGGACATTACGGACCATGACCATTACGGACCAGACATAACGGACCAGATTTTAGGACATTACGGACCAGATTTATAGACATTACGGACCAGATTTATAGACATAACGGACCATCTAAAAGACATAACGGACCATCTATAAGACATAACGGACCAGATATATACACATTACGGACCATCTATAGATGGAATATAAATTATAGTAAGAACTTAAATGTCAATTAAAGCCTGTCAGTAGTTATTTCTCCGCTACTTTATTGGCGATAATTTAAGGGTCATAATAACAACTGGTTAATAAATATGAAATGCATTTTTTGCAATCAAAATTAGGCCTACAAGGTTTTGACAACAGTTTGCAAAATTACTCAAAATTAATGCCAATCATGCAGGGTTTTCACACAAAAGGAGCGATCAGCTAGTAGCCTGTTGAAGGCGTGTGCCAGATTGTATGCACCTGTTTAAATTATTTGTATGTTGATGAATACACTGAACACTTAACTGAGGCATGTGCCAGACTGTATGCACCAGCGTAAATTTTTAGTATGTTGATGAATACATAGAATATTTAAATGATAATGTTATTGTTATTTCTTGTTTATTGTTTAATGTTTTATTGTGTGGTTGATAAACGTGCTTGTGTCTTTGTGATTGTATTATTTGTTTGTTTTTACCTTTTTACAATAGTTTGCTTGAAACATGCTATAAACACTGTAATCAGTCATTTATGTACTCTGTGCTGTTTAATATTTTATTGTGTGGTATATATAGTTGATGTTGTACTTGTTTGTATTTGTAAATGTGTGCCTCGTTAAAATTCAACTATTTGTGTGTGGTATGAATTGTTTATTTTTTTGTTTAGTTAAATGTTTTACAGTGAGATTAATGTGCTTTATGGTTGATGTGCTTGTTCATAAATGTGCTAAATAAATAAGAAACTATTTCTAATTGTTTTTCTTTCATCCATTATATTAATTCCTGTGTAAAGCAAATGTGTACTTGGGTTACTAACACCTTATGGAATTTCACAGGGGTGATCACATAATTGACCGTCAGCTATTGTTCTATATTGAATTCCACGGGAATTTTTCACAGTTATTTGAGAGAAATTTGACAGGTGTGCTATCAAAATTAGCAAATTATAACAAGCATATTCGCCAAAAACAATGTGTGGTAAGTTATACTGGTGTTAATAAATTACAAAAAATGTTTCATAAATTGATTGTGATATAAACTACTCGAAACCTAAAAATCAATTTAAACAAAATTAATCTTTATATAAGAAAAGTCTTTCGTTTCATGAATCTTTAAATGGTCCGTTATGTTTTCACAATTCATATTAATCTGAAGATGGTCTGTACTGTCTACAATTCTATACATTATGTTTTTAGAAATACATTTTATATTCTTTATCATTCTAAAGATGGTCCGTAACATTATATATCTGGTCCGTTATGTCTTTTTTGGTGGTCCGTCATGTCCCAAAATCTGGTCCGTTATGTCTGGTCCGTAATGATCATGGTCCGTAATGTCCCGATACCAGTCAATACTTCGGGGTGGAAAATAGTGCAAATCTTCAGAGACAATTAAGTTATCGAGTGGTCTTAACCATTTCCTCCATATATATATATATATATATATATATATATACCTTTATGGTGGGGGCTAACAGTGTAGATCCAGGTCAACTGGTACATCCATGCCATCTGATCAAGATCTGTATTATTTGCTTTTTGATTTATAAGTTAATTTCTGACCAAAAAGCAAACAGTGCAGGACCTGATTAGACGGCACAGATGTGCCAGCTAATCTGGATCTACACTGTTGGCACATGCTATAAAATGTGTATATATAATGAGGGGTTATACTGTATGTGCATACCTGAATTGGACACCAGGGCTCTACAATATGATGTGACATTGGTGGCCACCTCGAGGTAAGCCTGCATCACTTCTCCTCGAAGGTCTCGTTTGTCATCCTCTTCATTCACCTCAAGGTTACGAAGCTGCTTGTCAAGCTTCTCAGATACACAGTACTGAGGCAGCAATGAAACCATGTGACGCTGTATTCGCACCTTGTGACCTCTGAACTCTATCTCAGCTGAATCTACTTCTGCATACTGGTCTTCTTCTGCAATTCATTTTAAATAGAGGAATATATGCAGCAATGTTAAAAAATGTGTTTCCCATTAAGTCAAACTCTTTACAGCAATTTATACATCTTCCGCTTTTAAATTAACAATCTCAGACCTGTAAACCCACACAATTTTTCTCCAAGCTGGATTTATCAGATATTAATGAAGGTAAAAATAAATAGTTCACTGAGTTTAGGGGTAAAAATTTGAAATACATGTAAAAATAGCCATTAAGAAAAGAAATGGAAAGTTTGGTTTTCATATGATTATAAGGGGAATGCCAAGGTTTTCAAACTTCTGACTGAAATTGTGAAAATGACTCATGAACTTTGAGCAATTGACATGACTTGCGTATTTCCCTGTAGAATTAACATTATATAGTCAGTCTACTTACCTTGACAGTTGGCCCTCGAGATGACAGCTGTTGTCAGGGCCAGTTCCTGCAGGGAATGTAGGTTCAGTGTTGTGCGTCTGTTCAGCAAAATCGAGTGAAATACATCACCATGGGCAATTACAAACTGCATCACCTGGTCAAGTAGAACAAACATCTATTTAGTAAGCTAATTGTGTTGCAAAAAAGAAACAAGTACAAGAGTTTTTTTGTGCTTTTTTTTCCAATTTCATTTGCAAGAAGAATAAGTATCATATTCTTTTGTGACAAATTTGTGTTCTTGCTAACGGTGAGTCACACATATATGAAACCAGTCAGTTACATTATCGAAAATGACAGTAACTATGATTAATGTGTGCAAAATATCTGCAAGCGTGAAAAGCAATGAAATAAAACAAGAAAACGCCGCAATTCAACAAAATCAGGATTTCTTCTTAAATTTTAAGTTAAAAATGAACATTACTTTGACTTGACAAATCGAGTCAAGAGTTATACACTTACCCTGATAATTGCTATTATGATGTCAGATAACTGTCTTAAGTTTCAAAGCTCTACCTTGAATGGTTACTGAGAAAAAGTGAACTTAAACAAAAAACTTTATGAAATGTTAGCACCCCACCCCAACAACATACCCAAATCTAATAACCAGGGTTTTAAAAAAACAAAACTGATTAAAAACAATAACTTAGTATACCTGAATACCGGCCTCTCTGTTTTCAACCCCTAGAGATGTAAGAAGGGCAAGACAGAACTTGAGGGATGTGAACAACAAATGGCGGTATCTGGACACTGGGTCTGGTAGAAAGCCTTCATCAGAAGGGAACACAGTCTGTGGTCTGAAATGAAGCAATAAAAAATATTTATAACATGTTTCAGTTACATAATTAAATAAAGTTTTAAAAATTCTCACGTCATTGTTCCTATCCCTTCACTCCATGGGTATGCCTTTTATCACATGTGCAACAGTGTAAATACTGATCAGTGCCCAAAGAACATCTGTGCCATCTAAAATGGACCTATATCATTCACTTCTTGGTCAGAAATAACCTAAGGAATCTAAAAGCAAACTGTAGATCCTGATCCGAAGGCACGGATGTGCTGGCTGATCAGTATTAACACTGGTTGCACATGTTAAAGGCATTGCCATAGAATAAATAGATAGGAAATATGTAAGTAAAAGGGCAATACTTACTTTAAGCATTACTTAAAATGGCAAAAAGACTGTCTATAGACTATAATAAACAATGAAAACATGCATTATATAATTTTCTAGGCAATCCTTTTTAATGTAATATTTTGGGATGTATTCATTTTATTATTTTATTTTAACCTAATAATGAAGGAAAAATAGCAAAGCTACACTGTAGAACTAAACATCAAAATTACACCACATGTAAATAATATTCCTACCTGTCAACATCTGGTCTCATATCAAAGAAAGAACATGCTGCAAGTTGCTGCATTACCCCACACCGCAGCAACATGGATGCACCCACTAATGTTTCTGCAGCACGTGTCAATAAACTCTGCAACAAGGAAACATGGTGTTTTCAACAATAAATAAAGATCACACCTCTGTTTTACATGCAATATATTATTGTCGGCTTAAAAACATAGAACTACCAGATATTAGTCTTTCATTAAATTTTTGCAATAATAATACCCCATCAGCCACTCACTTGGTCCGTCGCTATATGATAAAGGTCCCTGATCTGATGGACTAAAAATAAAACCTTTTCTCCATGGATTTCTTACACCAAGTAGTATTTTCATATCGAATGTGTTACCAGTGTAGATACAGTGTTTGCTTTCAAACCTTATTTGATTTAGTTACACATTTTACAAGGTGGATCTGTGATTACAATCCAAGGTTTTTACCAGGCTAAATTAAACTAGAATTTGGTGTTCTGCGGAACACATGTGTCGCCTGCCAGCAATAAGTTAAAATGTGGGCATATGTTAAATCATATATACCCAACAAAAAAAGTTCTGCACACAAGTGTTCTTTTGCGTAAATTTTATAATATAGCAAATAACTGGTATAAATTCTTACATGTATATCAAGATTAATTGTTTGCGGAGTTAAAGACAAAACCGAAATTAAAATTGGTTGGTAAATAAGCGAGAAATGCCATTTTGAGTATGATAGGGGTCAACAGTCAAAAGTTGCAAAATTTGCCGTATCATTTGATAGAGGTGTGAAATCCATGAAATCATTCAACATTTCACCAGTGTCTGTTTTATGCAATTATGAGCATGCACTGCGATGCTAGTAACAGTTGGTAATCAAAATTTGATATCAAGCCATTTCCAGAATTACGCTCAAACTTAAGTTTTTATTAATTAAAGTATCACATTGTCTCACTCAGTGACCTAAAGGTATGATAAAACAGTTTAGTGATGATTCGAACAGTTTCCATTCTGTATTAATGAATCAAAGCATTCAGTTTATAAAGTGTATAAAAGCAACCATTCAATGCAATCAACATCTAATCTTATTTGAGAATAACATATCGGCATTGTTTTTCAAATTAATTTACTTCTCATGGTCATCAAGGAAGGTTTTCGTTAATTTGACCGTCATTGCAAATGTCGGACCACACCGGCCACCTAGACGTCTTTCTAAACAAGACAGAAAATGTGAAGTTGGTCAAGCTAGTTGATCTATCCGGTTTTGTTGTTCACGAATGGAACTTAATTCCAAAATTGAAATTTCGTCGGCTGTAAAATTCCATGCGAAGCCGCTTGAAAGAATGCCGGATTCATCGTGTTGAATTTACTCGGTAAGTCTAGCGATTTTTGCAACTTTTGTGTAGTAACCCCCAGTGGTTTTAACAATGAATTGCTTAAAAAGTATTGATCGGATTTTATTTCTGATTTTTTTACATTGTTAACTTTGAATTGCTTATTTATTTGATATGTATCATTTTGTTGTGTTTGGTGAAATTAAAAAGATATTTAATAAAATGTCCAAGTGTGCAGAACTTTTTTTGCCGAGTATATGATAAAAAGATTTAATTCAAGTTGATTGCAATACTACACTAGAATTTGGTGTACCACGGAACACACATGTCACTCAATTGCATTCAAAAGGGGCTTAACTAAATATGGTGAAATCTGGGTTATTATTCTTGTTTTCACCAATGGCTATTTGCATGCAGATGATATATAATTATATTCCAAGTATTAAGTAAAAAGGAAAAGCACTTCCAAATTTATAGGCAACATTAAGTAAATGTTAAAGTTACATTTCAAAGGGACATAACTCATAAAAAATTTAAACAGGATATATCATTATTGTTGCCACTGATGGGGTTGTTCATGAAGATGATATATTCCGAGTATTAAATGAGTAGAACAAGTACTTTTAAGTATATGCCACATTTTCATGTTAAAGTCTCCTTTGAAAGGGACATAACTAAAAAAATTGAAACAGGAGTAATCATTCTTGTTCACTGATTCACTGATGGCATTGTTCATGAATATGATATATGAATAGGACAAGTAATTTCAAAAGTATATGCAAGATTAAGTTTCATGTTAAAGTTGCATGTTAAAGGGGCATAACTCAAAAATAGTCAAACAGGAGTAATCATTCTTGTTGTAACAGATGTTGCTGTTCATGCTGATGATATATTCCAAGTATGAAGTGAATAGGACAAGTACTTTCAAAGTAATAGGCAACATTAAGTTTCATGTTAGAGTTGCATTTGAAAAGGGGCATAACTCAAAAATAGTCAAACAGGAGTTATCATTCTTGTTGTAACCGATGTTGTTGTTCATGATGATGATATATTCCAAGTATGAAGTGAATAGGACAAGTACTTTCAAAGTAATAGGCAACATTAAGTTTCATGTTAAAGTTGCATTTGAAAAGGGGCATAACTCAAAAATAGTCAAACAGGAGTTATCATTCTTGTTGTAACGATGTTGTTGTTCATGATGATGAAATATTGCAAGTATGAAGTGAATAAGACAAGTACTAACACAGTAAAAGACTACACTAAGTTTCATTTTAAAGTTGCGTTTGAAAGGGGCTTAACTCAAAAACAGTCAAACAGGAGTTATCATTATTGTTTTAACCAATGTTGATGTTAATGATGATGATATATTCCAAGTATGAAGTGAATAGGACATATACTTTCAAAGTTAAAGCCAACATTAAGTTTCATGTTAAAGTTGCATTTGAAAGAGGCATAACTCAAAAATAGTCAAACAGGAGTTATCATTCTTATTGTAACCAATGTTGCTGTTCATGATGATAATATATTCCAAGTATGAAGTCAATAGGACATATACTTTCAAAGTTAAAGTCAACATTAAGTTTCATGTTAAAGTTGCATTTGAAAGGGGCATAACTCAAAAATAGTCAAACAGGAGTTACCATTCTTGTCGTAACCAATGTTGCTGTTCATGATGATGATATATTCCAAGTATAAGGTGAATAGGACAAGTACTTTCAAAGTTATAGGCAACATTAAGTTTCATGTTAAAGCTGGGGGACTACGGGACGCTGCAGCAGACGGACAATAGGATCCCTATGTGTCTACCTGCTATCGCAGGTGACACAAAAAAGCCAGTACATAGCAAAGTTTAATATTCTTAATTGACAGAGCACACTCACAAGTTTGGATTCATACAGGTAAAGCACTTTGAGATTTTCCACACTGCCAGCTAGAACAGACATAAGCTTGTCATCATCAGCAGACAGGCTGTCAACGAGGTGCTGGAGATAACCTTTAGAGGACAGGAAGCTCAGCCACTGGTCAAACTTGTCCATCAGTAGAATACAGTCCAACACTGACAGGGCAAGCATCTGAAATCACAAAGAACAAACATTTCATAATACATGAATATACAGTCAAACATGTATCCATAGAAGCTTAAGGCGGTCTTTGAAAGCAGGTGGTCTTTGTTCTCAGGTAAAAAAGTTCTTAAAATCTGACAAATAAAATGTGGTCTTTATCCACAGGCAATCTTTGTTTACAGGTGGTCTTAAGCAGGATTTACAGTTTGCCTTCAAATAGATGAATTTGGTATTTATTTTGTTATTTTTGACCAAAATTTAACCAGTGTGATCCAGATCAGAAAGCACAGATGTGCCAGCTGATCTTGATCTACACTGGTTGCACACACAATGAAATCCATATTTATGGAGTAAAGGGTTTAAGTATTAATGTACAAGTGTGTACACACCCTGCCAACATCTAGTCCATCACATGCATCCCTACACAGTAGGTCCATGAACGTATCCCCGTAAGACAAGATGGTGGAAATGTTCTCCTTTCTTAGCTGATCATACTCCGAGTCTGAAGCGGCCAGCAGACGTGACTCTACACTTCCTGCAGCCTCATCTAAAATAGGAGAAACATCTTCAGGTATACCTATATAAGGTTGTTCAACAAAAATCCAAGTCATTAAATAATTTCTGACCAAAAGCAACTAGTGATGAAACTTAACCAGGGCTTTTTTCACTACCAAGAAAAGTGACCCTTGCCCTATAATCTGGGAGAAAAATGTGAGTCCATCTTTAAAACACTAAAAGTAATTTTTTGAGAAAACTGCAAAGAAATTTTCAGAGGGGAAAGAGCCTATAAACGGCAGCTACTAAAGAAGGGGGAAAAAGCTCTGTTATTAGACAGCATGGTCAGTTCTTAAAATAATTAAAATATTCTATAGATAAACAACAAGCTTAGTACATGTATCCTACCTTGCAGATGTGTTTGAGGATGTTTTGGCTTATTTGCAATCTGTAGGTAATACAGTAAGGCTCCATATAACTTGGCCCTAACTCTCTGCTGACCACCACCTGTACAACAAGGTAAAGTTGTCCATTAAATACATAACATTTAGGTCCTGTCTACTGTAAAGGAACACACAGTTTAAGAATTATATGAAGGATGTCTGAACAGCCATTTAAGCCTACAACATTGAATATTTACACTTCAACTGCATTGTCTACAATACGTCTTATTCATTAAGGCCAGAGAAAATAAATTATTAGATTCTCATCCGGATTTTGGGAAAAAAGGGGCAGGTGGGCCCTTTTTAATTTTATTTTTTATTAACGCAATACCTCAAGAAGGTATTTCGGGATGGTCTAAAAATTGTTCTGTACGGAACAGAATATGTTTCGATTTATTTTACCAATAAATTTTTTGGGGGCGGTTTGTTTTGGACAGGGGCGGGCGGGGATGAGAATCTAAAATATCTTTTTCTCTGGCCTAAACAAATTGTAAATACCAGTGGGTGCATTGTAACATAATTATTACTCTAAGTGGCATGGCTACAATAAAAGCCACTCATAATTTTACACCGTGGTTTTGACTCATAACATTGACTGGCATGCACGTTTTGCCCTAGTTTCTGTGAAAAACCTTGCCATCAGTTGCTTTTGTCGTCAACATGGTTGTTTCACCAACAAAAATGCCATAGTGTCAAGAATCTCCTCAAGATTTTATTTGATTTCCAACAATTCAATCCTTAAACATTTGTGTTGTACTTCTGGAAAGAAATTTGAGATTCATCTTAGCTAACACCTGATTTTGTTCTAATGTCCAGAAAGAATGGCAAAGTAGATCAAGTCAAAATGCATAGTCAGCCACGGAAAGTTAACATGTTTATGATGTTCTGTTTAAGTGGATAATTACAAGGACATTGTAAATGCTAATAGATATCAACTGAAGGTAAGAATTAACTGTATATATGCACCTGTGACAATTTAATATAATAGGACAAAGTTAAGTTTTGTTCTATTCCTAATACAAAGCTATCAAGATGCTGTTGGTATTCTAATATAAACCACATTGGAGATCATCCTATTACTTACTTGTTCTCAGAATGTGTTCTATCAGTCCTTTGAGTACCATCTGTAGGGATGTTGCAAACAGTGTCCGTGACCCTGAGCTTGATCCCTGACCCCATGACACCGAGTTACCAGCCCCCTTGGAGCGGTCAAGGAGGCTTATGTAATGCGAGTCTCGCCTGTCACGCTCTGATGGGTCCTGATCCTCTGACATGAAGCACTGACGCAGGTTTGCCATCAGTGTTAGGATGACGCCAGCAACAGGGGCAGTTAACTCTGGAAGAGCACTTTCATCGGCAACCTGCAAATAAAATTGTGTGCTCAAAAAATGATTATGTGTTCAAAACCCGATTATTGTCCTTTTCTTATTTTTGAAGTTGGAATCATCCTTGTGAAATCTGAATGGATCAAAGTTATCAAACCTCAGCATACTGAATCCAAGATTAAAATATACTACTCAAAATTTGATAAGGATCACTTAAAACATTGTGTTTATTCATTACATAAAGTTAAAACGAAAAAATATTTCTGTGATTCCGAAAATGTGTTCATTTGACATCAGCTTTGCTCTTAAGAATGAATGAGCCAACAAACTGCTGAAGCGGACCAGGGGTTAAAACTTGGTAGGAACAATAATTCCGGATAAAACGAAAAGCGATCCCCATCAAATTTTGAGTAGTATACTAAAATCTACTGCTGTTCAAAACTCAGAATATAACCAAGACCCTTCCCCTACACACTGCCAACCCCTGGAGCACTTATTTTCATTTACAGTAAAATCTTTAACATGTTTTGGGATATTAATTTCTGTATATTTTGAGGGCAGATTGATCCATAAATTTTAAATATCAGGTTATTAAGCATTGAACATAGATGTTGTTTAGAAAATTGAGTTCAACGACATTAAGATCCTACAAAATGTTGTTTATTTAAAGCCATGAAAGGTCTGTATGCCAAGAAATATAATTTCATCCACAGTATTGGCTAATTTTCAGTATCAAAACAAAAAAAGAACAATTTCAGGGTAAATTTTGAGAAATGAAATAACTTGCGTAATACAGACAATTCTTAACATTTTTCAGAATGCTAAGGTTGAGCACTACCTTCATGAGAAGTTCTTGTAGTATTTCAAACAGCACAGTCTGTCTTGTCTCTCCATGCAGTAAATCCTCCGGACAAGCTGTCAACATGATCTCCACAACCTGTCTCCATGAGTCAAAGGCCTGGTGCTTAGTGTAGAGGCACTGGCACACCTTGTTACGTTGTATCACCATACGCAATATACCATCTATCTCCTGTAAGGTGTACAGCAGTGAAGAGAAGTTAAGAGACCTATTGTATTGTTGAAATCAATGTTAAATAACATAATTTGTGTCAAATTTTATTTATGTTGGAGGTTGAAAATAGATGCTTAATCCTGAAAATGGAAAGGTGACTTGTTAAACACATCTGTTTGCCTTGTATATATGGCTTGCCATGGTTATGTTTTCCTTACAATCTATGTAAAAAAGGGACAAAACTCTGTCAAATGCATTCTTGACCTATTGTAGGTCAACGGCTATATCATGACCATGTAATCATAAATAATTTAATTCAATAGTTTTATAAAGAAATGGCAAATTTATAGCCAAAAAAAAGTTTTTATGATGAGTGATGTACAAAACTATCATTATGAATCACCTTTTTCTTCATAAAGGGTAAAAAGGTACCCCAAACTTCAAACTGAATTTATAAGAATGTATGAATCTCAGTGATCCTAAGGATTTGACAATAGTTGGATGTACCTCAACGATCATCTGTCTCTGGCCAGCCATTGTTGTTCCTTGTAGATTGTTAAGCTCATTCATCAGTATTCTATGTAGAGATTTCACATCATAGAATGTTACCCCCTCTTCATCTTTACTTTCAATGCTTGCTACAACCTGCAATTTATATATAATATATATTAATTAAAGTACTGGAAAATAGGACTTCATGAAATGTTTTTCAGAAATGGAAACAGTGCCCAAGGTTATAAAGATGAGCATAGAAACCAATAGAAACCAGTCTCAAATCTCAAGCATCTGATTGGCTGAAATGGCGACTGGTCGCCATTTCAGCCAATCAGATGCTTGAGATTTGAGACTGGTTTTCAATCTCAGTTTCATAACCTTCAGCCCAATTCTTGCTATATTTATTATTTTCATCCAAATAATTATACTGGACATCTTGTTTTTGTACAAAATGTGTGTTGATAATTCTTTGATTATTTGGTAGCATTTTAAAAATATTTAAATTGATCAATTTGAAATTGTTTTTCACATCACAATGACTGCATGGATTTATTGATTAAATTCTTATTATCTATTAATCTTCAAGTCTTCCCAATTGGGAACAGGTTTTTAATAAAACAGCACTTTGGAATGGCTGTTAGAACAGCAACACTGCCCTGGCTTAATATGCATATTGATGTGATTTAGAGTAAAGACACTGTGAACAACACAATAATTTGTGAGTGGATTTTATTGTCCAAAACAAGTGTCTTTATTACTCTACGTACTAAAAACCCAGCCATCAGTGAATAAAAAACAAGTGTCAAAAACATAACTGTTGTTATACAACTGCCCAAGATCATAAAACTAAATCTGGAGACCAGTCCCAACTCTCAGTCGCCATTTCAGCCAATCAGATGCTTGAGATTTGAGAGTGGTCTCCAATCTTAGTTTTATGATTTATGGCAAAGGAGTTATGGAATCTGTACCTGTTGTATAAGCCTCGTGTCAAAGAAATCAAGATGTACTTGTTCCGGGTACTCTTGGTGGAACTGAATGGTGTCCAACAGACTCATGATCCTTCTGCGGTACTGGCGACCTGTAAATACAGTAGAATTTGCTTTAAAAACGTTGCAAAATATTTATCTAAGAGTTAATTAAATGTATGAGATTCTTCCTGACAATACAAACATAATAATAATAGTTCCCTAGGGCCAAGATCATAAAACTGAAATTGGAGAACACTGTCCTATGATTGGTCAGTTTTGAGACTGGACTTAATTCTGACCAATCAGCTGTCTCAGACTGTAGACTGGCATTTATCCTTACATCAGATAATTTTGTTCGACTAGTTATGGATATTATTGTCAGTTGAAAGTCTTGTGATAATGAATGGTTGTTTTTGTTATTGACATCTTCATCGTTAACCCTTTGCTTCATACATACAACTTTTATCGCAAGGTCAAACAACTTAAGATTCAAATCAGCAGGCATATCAGTGCCGTCTGATCAGGTTCTACACTGTTCGCTTTTTGATTTGTTAGGTTATTTCTGCCCAAGAAGTTAAGAGTGTAGATCCTGATCAGACAGTGGATCTATACTGTTTGCGCATATAATTAAACCCGTATATATGGAGAAAAGCCGGGTTAATATCACATAACACTACTGCTGCATAAACCACTAAAAGTTTTTAATTTCTATGATTCACTGTTATCATCTTCAGTATCATCGTTCTATTCACAGTTTACTGATTACAAACCTTTGACAGTTCTCGCATAATGTGATGATGTCAGATCTCCCAGACGAGATGAAGAGAAATATTCCGACTCGTCTGGTCCCTGGCCTACTGGCTGCATAACTAAAACAAAACATAATCATTAATTATTATATTAAAGCAATCTACTAGCTAACTGAACTAAGGTCTCTCCCAAAGCCTATTCAGATTTGCCTGTTAGTAACTTCAGCAAGCGATCTGGCTTGTTACTTAACCAGTTTGAGATGTAATGGCCATAAACACTGTCACCCATGTTTGGTCAAGACTTTATTAAGTATTGATTATCCTGTAATACGTGCCATCGATATGAATTACAAAAAAACTGACCGACTCCAGGGACGGATTCAGAGGGGGTTCAGAGGGGTTACTCGAATCATCTCTTTGGGCAGCAGTATTAAATTTTCATATTTTAATTTTTACCAGAAAGTTGGAAATTGTCATATAACTACACTATGAGTGCCCAAAATAAAATCTCTTTCCGGAAATCTTGCATCAAACCCTGGACTCAGACAATAGAATGGCGAGCCCATTACATTCATTCAGAGGATAAAATGTGAAGTACCTAATGTCTGATCCTCGTCATAATCATCCAGCATCAGCTTCATCAGCCGCTGTGTGTGAGACCGCTGTCTGTTCAGAGACGTCACACGAAGTTCTACTGCTATCGTCTTCAGTAGCCATGACTGATGGTTCAACACTGAATGTCCTGAAAAAAATTCAAGCAGTATTTTGCACAAATGGAATGTTATAACTGTCTACAAACCATATTACATATTAAATTTCCAGATTATGTATTTTTATGTGAATGAATAAAACACAATCCCCACATCTAAAAGCCTTGAGCATTGATATGTCCACTGCTCTCTTGTATCTATAGGATCTTGGATCTTTCAAGAAAATTTTCATTTCTTCCTAACTTTATGTTTTATATATGTACATGATGAAAATGATTACAAATATAATTTAAAACTTTTAGTAGTAACTGAGCGTTTCTTGGGTAAATATATATATGTATTCACATGTTTTAGGAGTTTCATAAGAATCAAGTTATTTTAACCTGTGACTATTTCACCTAAATGTATTAAGAAAATCTTAGCCTTCATGATAAACAAAATGGAAGTGTATGTAAACTCAGCAATAAACTCACTGAAATTTTTCGCATCATATGGCAGATGCTGTAGCTGTCGGTTCAGGAAGTCATGTGATGTCCTCAGGTATCGCAGCGTTGGCAGTGACGTGTCCTTGTTTGCTGCTAACATGTAGATAAGCCTGTATCCCTGCTCGGCCAGCTTGGGGGTATCAGCAAGGCATTGCGGATAGGAACCAGTGACCAAACCTCGTGTCAGTATGGATAAAACAGAATGGAGGCATGTCTTTGGTGAACCTAGAACTCCTTAACAAAGAAAACAAGGAGTGTGAATAATTTTGATATTATAGTTACCATAACAAACACACTTAAACCTTTCAGCTTTTAGTGGGCAAGGCTGACCCTATGGTAACAGTATTTTTCTACAGCTCTTGTGGGGTCAATTAATGGCCACATTCCCAATACACAATAGGTGTGTTATTTTTCAACCAATGTGAAACTAAATTTCCAATTTCAAACTTGGAACTTAAAGATTGTCTAATTGTGTTCTGTACTGTAAATAATTATAATTATAATTGGCAGAAGCTGTTTTATCATAAAAGGGTTTAATTGGGAACCAAGAAGTCATTTCATTAATTACTTTTATTAAGAGAACAAAATCTTTGTCTTCTTTAAAACTAAACACTATAATATATTTTTCAGAGCTGCAAGATATTGAAAATATACAAGTTAATTTGAGTGTTTTAACACAAAATCTTTTTCCTATTTGGGTCTAAATTGTTCCAACTTCACCAAGGGCCCTTTTTCACAAAACACTCTGAAAAAAAAGCCCTGAAGCAGATGAAGGACATCAAATCCATGATACCAAATTTGCTTTAAAGTGTTTAAGTTTTACACCAAAATATAACAACTACAACCCACCTTGATCTTGCAGGTTGGTATTGCTGACTGGTTTCCTTAACTGGAATCCCAACAGATAATGTGCCATGTTAGGGGCCGGTTGTTCCAGCGACATGATCATCAGCTTCAGTAGATATTGCCTGGTTGTGTTGTGCACTTTGTTACTTGACTGCTCACCGAGGTCATCTGTGCCTTCCTCAGACTCGTCATCCTCTGTATCCTCAGTGTCCAGACATTCAACAAAACCGTGCAACAACTGCTCACTGACATCCTGATAAATAGTGATTGTTTGTTGGGATAATGGTTCTCTCTTGAATGTTTGTGTTAAATAAGATAAGGTAAACAAATGTCTTCATCTTACATAAATCACTCCCAAAATACTACTAGCCTGAATTGAAACGATTACTTGCACAAAGTAAAGATTAGGTAAAAATGAAAGAAAAAGTAATTTTCAAGATAGAAGAATCCCATCTTGAAGGCCACTGTTATTCCATAAATTTGAAACTTCTCTTCTTTGCTTTCTGGTGCATGTTATATTTTTACCATAAACCAATTATGTTCAGAAGTGTTATTGCATGTGGAAACAATGTAGTCTGATCAAGATCTACACAGTTCACTTCTTCGTTAGAAAAAAGCCAATAATTCAAAAAGTAATCAATGTAGATCCTGATCAGATGGCATAGATGTGCCAGCTGATCAGCATCCTTGTGCCAGCTGATCTGGATCTACTTTGTTTGACCATGGATAACAGCCTTATCCTGCGGAGTAAAGGGTCAAGTGAAAGACATATTTACCTTGTTCTCTGTGAAGAGAGTTACTAGTTCTGTCTGGATTGCAGCCGACTGTCCCACCCTGTAAAGTATCTTGGTAGCAGCAAGGGTGTGCTCTGCCATAGAACTGTTGAACATCAAGTACCTAAAACATAGTTTCATCCAAATTATAACAACCCCATGGTAATTTAGATGTCCAGATTGATTATACAATGTACACTAATTGCCAAGAAGGCAATATATTCAATGTAAAAAGACAGGTAACAGTCTGGTTTGTACTACCAGCTTCAACAGATTGACAAAATATGAGTGGCTTAATGGGCATTTGACTTGCTATTATTTACAGAATTTGAAACAGGCACAATTATTCAGATCAGGACGTTGCTTCCATAGTTGTCTCCCTTTAGAATGTTTCTGTTTTTCTGCTAATTTCTCAGCTTTTATTTGCAGGTACTTATTCAAACATTTACCTGCCTAGCAGTAGACAGTGTCTTTCTTAGTCACTTGATTATTTCAATATCTTAGTAAATACAATCTTCCAAGATGGGAAGAAAATGTAAGACACATTTAAAACTACTTTCCTATTCTCTTGGGAGCAATTTGATTTCCTATAGTATCTGTCTGAGCTACTGTGTCATACCTAAATAGTTTATATTTCCATCACTGGCAAACCTTGTGTAAAGGTGGTAACAATCTACTGACAGTCAGTATAGTTTCTTGAACTAGTTGGTTTTCAGATTTTTTGTCAAGTCTTTCCACCAAATAAACGAATATGACTAGTTCAATTCTATTGAATGACTTTGGGCGCTTCGATTAGGTGGTCGGAACTGAACTAGAATCGAATTCTGACTCTTCCAATAGTTCTACCAAACGAGCGATAGAGTATGTCAGAACTGAATCATGTTACAGTCCAGTTGCGATTTTACGAAATAACCGTATACTACGAATAAGGCGGCTGGTCCCGTCAGTATTCCTTCTTTATTCAATATAAAAAAGATGCGATCGAACGAAAATGCGATTAAACGAAAACTGCGATTTAGCGAATAATTAAGACAGTCTCTTAAGGTTATTTACAGTGTAATACACATGCAATTTAACGAATTTCGGTCAGGCAGGTGATTTTCACATGTTTTCGAGCGATATTCTTTTTTTTGTATTGTTGAGCAATTATCGACCCAAGCAGTTGTGACACGATATACTCTGTAAACAACCAGCAGGCGCGTTTCCTTGTAACAAACAGTTTGAGTACTGGGAAACGCAAGCCGACGGTGAGATCCAGCTCGCTGCTGTAGTGGTGATGTCCAAAGAACTGATGAATAGAAAGACTCGTGTTATATGCGATCAAAAACAATCATCACTAGCGAGGTTTACTGGACAAGCAATTGTTGAAAGTGTGATTGACAAGGGTCTTAATGCCTTGTAAAAACTGTAGACTGAATGAACTTGAATGTGTTGTTTAATGTTAATGTTATAATAATTTTATACATGTAATAAAAAAATTCATGTTTTGTAATTTGAAAAAGTGCTATTTGTTTAGATGTATTAATTGATTGATGATAAGGTGTAATTTCACAATAAAAATAACTACATCGAACATTTCTTTTCTTTGTCTTTTTATTTATTGACCGTAGCATATCACAGCAATAACACATTACGTCATATAACGACACTGACCATTTGTGGCGGTATCTACAACCAAAATATCAAAAATGCGATACTACAAAAAATGCAATTTTACGAATAATCGGCTTGGTCCGATGCCTATTCGTTAAATCGCGACTGGACTGTAGGTTTATATAAAAAGTGTTACATAATGGCATGTTAATTAAATCTTTTGAAGTCTAATGAACTCCAAATATTCTTCATAAGCCATAATGAAGTCTAATGAACTCCGAATATTCTTCATAAGCCATACTTTATAGTTCAACTAATTTTTTCTTAGTTTTTAGATCAGTCAACAACAAAGCAATGTTTATAATTTACTGATAAATAACACTATTTCTGGTATTTCTGTTGGTGAAATTCTTGGCAGAGTACTAAAATGTAACCATTATCTTATTTTATGGCAAAAAAACAGTATCTTAAAAATACTTAAGTTTGGTGCAGTATAAAACAATGACCGATTCCATTCACACCACCTATTTCGATGGAATGGATAGAATGCTGCCAGAACACAGTTCTGATGCATTCGATTGGAGTTCTCCCTGTTCTAACAGTCGGAATTTCCAATCGAGTACGCCCTTTATCAAATAGTTCTGTTTTGAACCAGTCCACATAGGAAATCAGATCTGTGGCATAAAAACATTTCTGTGGGTTCAGACAACTGATTCTGAGGTCAAGGGTTTTCGCCCTGGAAGGGTATGACTTTTGTCAAATTTTCTGAAACCTTGAACTTGAAAGCACATGCTGCTTTTAACTTAACAAACAGTCATGACGGTACTTAATAAAAGCAGTTGTCAGAACTTTTTCCCTTATAGGAATATTTTAATAATTACAACTTACTTAGCAACAGTAACTATATAGTCGGCCTTTCCCGTTCTTTGGTTGATACCTATCAGCAATCTATCGATGGGTGTCAGCAATAGAGATGAATTTGTTTCTCGCACTATAGCTACAAAGTGGTCCTGTTTTTCTAAAGCAGTTTCCAGCATTTGGAGACATAGCAGTGCAGATTTCTCCAGATACTTCTGACCTGAAATGTTATTTGGTATCCAAGGTAATTTGTTAAATGGCTTGAATGTCATTTGAAGCAATTTGCACAAGTGATATTCTATTAACCAGTTTGAATTGATGTCGTTATGAGCCAGTCCAGTAATTGTTCATATGGGTGTTTTACAACAAGGTTTTGACTGAATTTATTAACTATATCAGTGTAGATCCCAATAAGATTATGACAATGTACAGGATGATCATCAAGTATGTTGCAAATAGCTGCAACCTAAATGATTAGAAATTCTATATTAAAACAAAGTGGAACAATACATTAATAACCAGAAGGATCTATACCTGATACTGTTGTGTAAGTCTCGAACTGTTTCATGGCATCATCCAAGATCCTTAAAATCTAAAATCAAAATTGAAAACAATGAACTACATGTATTAAGATATGTTTATCTTTAAAACTTTCAATAAGTAAACACCAAAGCATCAAATTTTCACCTGTAAATTTAACTCAAAACTTTTGTCAAAATATTATTTCTTTTTTTTTAACCTAGCCAACCTATTTAATTTATCTAAACACATCATTTGGGGTAGTCAACTGTCCCTAAGCAAAACTTCACCTAAACTCACCAGTTGGAAGAGGCGACTGTCTCTGAGCATGTTCACCATGAGTGTGAACCCCGCAGGCTTGTTGGCTACCACACACTGTCCGGTACCCACATCCACTACCTGGTCCATGAAATCTTCTGTGTGTATCTCGTAGTCATGCAGCAACTTCCTCAAGATGCCCAGAGCTTGGGCTGCAACCTCCCACTGCAAACAAAGTACAGACAGTTTATTTTACAAAAAGTTAACCCTTTTAATCCATAGATATGCCTTTCTCACATAGGAAAACAGTGCAGATCCTGATCAGATGGCACAAATGATCAAAAAATGTTTGCTTTTGGATTCATTAGGTTATAATTTCTGACCCAAGATGCGAACGGTGCACATCTAGATTAGAAGGCAATGATGCACATGTATAAAAAAGCATCTATATAGTTAAATTACAACAATGTCATACAAAGTACAAAGTGGTCAACATAGATCATAGTCATTAGATGATGATGTGAAAGTTCTTACTAAAATAGCAGCCAGTTCATTTTACTGAATATAATACTGTATTATACTAAAGCATAAATGCATCATCAAATCTCAAAGGAATCTTTCACAAATAATTCACCTTACCAAACTTCCAAAGTTCTTTCCTCAAAATGAATTCATAATCGTTTCCTAAGGTTTTAAGGCAAGAAATTTTGTAAATTTTTCACAAATTTACAAAAACTTTCTTTGAACAGCACCAATCATTATCATTAGTGGAGTAATCACTAGTGAAGAGCTAGCCAATTTGGAGAATCAAGATTGAATCACATTTCCCGTTATATTTACCTTTTCTCCAGGGTTCTTGTAAGCTCTAGATCCAAACTTAAGGAACACATCATCCCTTACATACTGTAAGTAGGGGTCAAACCCTGGAGCCCGGGACCCAGCCCCTAATGCTGCTGGTACTGGAGTGTCTGTGAGCACCATTAAGAAATCAAGAAATGAACGGGTAATCGGATATTCCTCATTCCTGGATTCAATCTCATCTAATTCTACCTGTACCCCACCCCTCTGTCTGTTGCCTCCTTTCTGAACAGTAACTAAGATCTGAAAAAACCCAATTGATTAAAACATTTTAACTGAACTACTTGAAACAAACACATCCTTTTCATAGTGGTTTAAAATCCATATACTGTGGTATCATTTTATTTCACTTTGGCTTAATTTTCGCGTATTTCGCGCTTGCTCCAGTCCGCGAATTTAAAACCTAAGCTAAAATTTATCATGCACTAGTGTTCCAGCTATGTATCCGATACGTACTGTTGTCAGAATGGACCTACACTTTGTATTTAGTAGCCCATTAAACTATTTGATATAAGTTTGAGGTATTAAATAATTATATTAATAAAGGAAATAAAATAAATTATAACTGTCGATTTTCATTCGGAATATTTTGAATGTTACTGCAAAACTGTAACGACAAAGTTTGTGCATTTAGGTCATGTCACGTTTTACCAAATACTATCGTTGTCGTCTTATTTTTTAAGTAATTGCTTACGTTTAATTGTGACATAAGAACATAAACAGATATGCAAATCAACATTCCAATTGTGTTAGGAATGGTCCAGATAGATGGATAAACAAGTCCTGTGTCAATTAGCAGTGCGAAATAAATTTGTTTACTTCAGTCATTTTTTTACAAAATTGGATTTGCGCGAACTTAAGTCTGTCAGACTATCCAAGTTTAACTGTGCGGGTTGAACATCTGGGATACTTGTGAATTTTGTGGATTTTTCTTAGACACTTGATGTTGGTGATATTTGAACAAGAAGCATTTGTATGGCCTTAAAAACTACAAACTTGGACACTTTATGTTGGTAATATAAACTACAATGAGAAACCTAGACAATCATGTTCCACAAATCCCAATATCACAGTGGTTACTTCTCAGAATCTACCAAATTGTTTCAAAATGCTACAATGGATGTCAAAGGTATGGACCAGACACAAACTATTATCGAGGTTTATTCAGCAATTCTGATGATTGTTGTGACCTTGATCATAGGAACACAGATTTTGTGTGTGCAACCTTTATACTATGGTGGTCATTCTTAAGTACACTATATTATAATATGTCTACCTGTGATGCTTCCAGTGTCTGCCACAGTGTTGCTGCGTATTCCGGGGTCCTGGCCAGAGCAGCCAGGGTGTGAAGTAGCTCTGATTTCATTTGTGGAGGTACACTACAGCTGACCAGTCCGAACATCAACATCACCACTGACCACTGCTGGTTCTCATATACCAATATACGACATCTCTCACTCTGTAATACACACAATATATAAACATGGATTCTTTACTTCATGGAAAAGGATATTATCTCATGGTTGAACATTGAACAGTCTGATCTGCATTAACACTATTTCACAGTTGATTTCGAGAAAAATAACATAATGTAAGATTAGTTGAATTATTGCCAATGGGATTGACTTTAGCAATCATAATTTACATTCACAACAGCTGTTTTGTCATGCTGTGTGGTTGTCATAATGAATATCATAGTATGATACCCAGTTCATTCATTGATTAAAAAGGTATATCTAAAGGGTCCAAGACTTATTCTGATTAAGTGTGGGTGCCCATAACAAAACCATTATCTTTTAAACCAATGAAATCATTGATATACCTGTTCACAGACTACTCTCACAAGCTTTAGAACAACCACCAAGCCTTCAAGCTCTTGTGGTGTAATCACTCTGCTGTGCATTCTGTAGGAGTGGTCAGCTGTGCGCGGGGACTCACGCCGCAGACTGCTGTAGTACTGGTTCAGGGAAGTGAAAATATGATCCCAAGATACAGTGCTTGAGGTACTGCCTGAAACACAACAAGGAGAGACTATTTAATGATTAATTAACCTTTGATTTCATGGGCTATTTTCTATGGGTGAACAGTGTGAATGCAGATCTGTGTACACATCACTATCTGATCAGGACCTACACTGTTTGCTTTTTGATTCATTAGTTTATATCTGACCAAGAATCGAACAGAGTAGACAGATGTGCCAGCTGATCTTGATCTACACTGTTTGTACATGCAATAAAACATGTATATATGAAGTAAAGGGTTAACATGATGAGATTCTTCTTTAGTTATTTACAAATAACAACAATCTCATTTAAGTAAGAAGAATCATACTGATCCTGAATATCTTTTTTATTTTCCATTGTAACATTTAATTCTTCATACAAATCTCTTTTCAAAGCAACATCAGTTATCAGAAATGTTGAGGGCTTGGCACTAAAATGGACTCTCTTTCTAAATTCTGTATCAGTTAGACCAGTGCTGAAAGTTATAAACCTGAGCATGGAAACCAGTCTCAAATCTCAAGCATCTGATTGGCTGAAATGCTTAAGATTTGAGACTGGTTTCCATGCTCAGTTTTATATCTTGGGCAAAGGGCTTAGGATATTAAAACTAAGTTTAGAAACAAGTCTCAAATCTCAAGGATCTGATTGGATGAAATGGTGACTGGTTTCCATTCTCAGTTTTATAATCTTGGAGCCAGTAGTGTGCCAAGCCCTTAAAACGCGAGAAAGAATACAAACACAAATCGACAAATATAATTAATACACAAGCAACATGGCAATAACAAATGGACAGGCAATTTTATAACAGTCTTTTTCACAGTATGAAATTTAACAGACATACCATTGATTTTGAGCAAGTTGTAGCAATGCTGGGCACACTGTTGAGATGATGCCAGCCCAGTTAGCATCTTGATATAAGGGACATACAGGGAAGCCGGCAACAAGTCTCCTGCCATACGCACAAACTTGTACAGTGCCACCTACAATATCAACAAAACAATAAGAATCAAATTTATCAGTTTAAAATCTAAAATGTTTACCACAAATTTCGATTTCAATTAGATTTTGACCCAGCGATCCGAAATCCGTAACCACCTGTTGCACTGCAGTACTTCTCAAGACACTGGGAACATTTTTTGTCATGAGACAACTGTTAGAACTGCTGATCCAATCAAAAGACGCTGTATTTTACTTCCAAATTAAGTTTTGCTGTCAATCAATTTTTTGTTGTCATTGTGGGTTCATAACCCTTGTGAATGTTGAAACAATAACAAAGGTGTGGCTTAAAGTATAGCAACCTGAAGGCGTGATTTACAGTGAACAACGTTCTGTCAATTATACTTACCTGCGCTACTTCTCAACGAAGGGGAAAAGAAACCATGTTTCTGGGTAAAAACGGCATCTGAATTTTTCCAACAAAATTAAAATTAAATTTATCTTTTGAAGGTAAACAGATAAGTCAATGAATCTTAACCCTTTACTCCATATATATACCTTCATAACATGGGCAAACTGTGTAGATTCAGACCAGCCGGCACATCTGATCAGGGTCTGCACTGTTGGCTTTTTTTATTAAGTTATTTCTGACAAAAACAAAGATGTGCTGGCTGACTTGGATCTACACTGGTAGCACATGCGATAAAATGTGTATATACTGTGTCAAGGGTTAAGCACACAACTGTATTCATCACCTGTTAAAAATATAACAAATCATTTGTCTTGTTAGTGAACAAATTAAACAGTACCTGTCGCTGAGGGGGACGATGATGAAAGGACTCTTGCTGACTGCTGGGTTCTGGACACCAGTAATCTAAGGACAACTCCAAGCCTAAGGGATCTTTTTTATACAGTTCGTGTATCTACAAAAGGAGTATAGTAAATTGTTAATAAGAAAACAGGCTTTATAAGACTTTATAATTGTGTAACAAGGCTTACAAAGTAAAAAAATCCACGCCTGAACTGAGATTGAACCCGGGACCTCTGGCATGCCAGTCCGATGCTCTAACAGTTCCCCATAAAAGCTAGCTCTATGGTTAGATAGTGCAAGTGCGGTACTAACTCAACCATAGCCTGGTTACAAATGTAGACTTGTGCAAGACACTGATACTCCTACTTTACCATTTTTAGTCTCACTACACTTTAAAATTAAGTAACATTCTAACATAAATATCTTGTGCATTATTCATGAAACTGTCACATTCTTGAATATTCCAATACAACACCTTATTGCTTATAATCTTCTTAATTGGCAAACATCATACAGTTATATCAAAATGTACAATTAGACAAAATGTCACATAGCTGAAATTTTTGGTAGACAAGATTGAGATATAGAAAGTTCGTAGGTCATAGGTTGGAAAATAGAAAAAGTCCCATGAGTGGATCTTCTACACCTTTTATTTACACCTTTTGTATGTTAATCTGCTTGCCTTTTTGTACCATCTCATATGGAGCTCGATGGAGCTCATGAAATGATGGACTGTTGCCGGGCTCCAATATGTAAATTACTACTCACGAGATAAAGCAGATGTTCAAAGTCTCGAGGCAGAGTGGCAGGTGGTTCCTGACCTTCCATCAGATGTGCCATTATGATACGAGCAGACTCATCACCACGGTTACGCCTCTCCTTCACCTTACAAATCATAAATCATCAAATAGTGAAATGCCATTTGGAGAAACTATTGATGAGCACTGGATGCACACAGAATATAAGCTGTGTCCATAGATTAAAATGGTCATTTTAGAAATCTTTAGTGTTTGAGTAATTGGCTCAGTAACTAATTTAGACCTTAAAAAACATAATAAATCTAAGAATTAACAGTGTAGATCCTCATCAGACAGCATATATGTACCATCTGATCTGGATCTATATTGTTGAACATGGGATAACTGCCATATCCTATGAAGTAAAGGATAAGACAGTTTCTAAATACCAGAACATTCTCAAAGCTACTTGTCCGTTTGGCATTCAAATCAAGCCGTATGGATGTTTTTTGTGCATTTATTCCTTATGATGGATGCAAGTAAAAAATGTGCACATGCATTAAACTGGGCACATATATCTGTGCCAATTGTACTTAAACTTGTATTAACTTGAGTGAAAATGATTAAGTACTCTTCAGGCCTTGGTCCTGGTCATTAATTACAAGCACAACTATACTTGACCTGGGCCCAAAATTATAAAACTGGAACTGGAACTGGAGACCAGTCTCAAATCTCAAGCATCGGATTGGCTAAAATGGTGACTGGTCACCATTTCAGCCAATCAGATGCTTGAGATTTTTAACTGGTCACCAATCTAAGTTTTATGATCTTGGGCCCTTGTCCACCTGAAAATTATGAGGTACATGTAACTATATGATTCAAACAGAATTCTAGAGTTTATGTGCTGTCATTTTGCATTTAGTAAATATACAGATCAGTTTAAATTACTGGTGCACAATAGGTAATTAATATAATAACACCTGACTGACCTTTAGTGGCATGTGATAGATGAAATCTGTCAATAGACCATGTAATCTTCTAACATAAAACTCCTGCAACAAGAATAAAATATAGGTTCATGTAATAGAGTTACTTTTCAAAACACATATAACTGAGTCTCTTTAGAAAAACAACAACAACAACAACATGTTAATGTATTACTCAATGGATCCTTTTATCTCATAAGTAATCAGGGTAGATCTAGATCAGCCTACACATACATGTTGACTGATCTGCATATACACTGTTTGCATTTAGATCTTTTAGAAATTACTGTGGACAGTGAACATCTTGAAGGGAACAGTGTGGAGGGGCAAAATGATCAGAATCTGTAATGGTCTCACATTGGCTATGTCCGTGGATCCATAACATAAGTTTTGCAAGAATAAATGTATAACTTGTATGATTTCTAGATTACATATGTTAAATATGCATGTTGCACATAACTTTTGCCCTGAAAAGTGGAACTTTACTTCACTTTCAGCCCTTGAGAGAAGGCACGGTTATTACTTTCTTTACCAAACAGTTTACTTGCTTTACCAAACAGTAAGAATGTAAGAATATCATCCAGAAATTTCAAAGAATACAAGCAGAGCATGCATACAGCTGGATACCTCTTTATGTAGCTTGTCCACACAGACAACAGACTTGTACAAGAAGTTGAACACCTGTCCATCAATCGCCTGGTCCATAAACATCTCATCCTCTTCATAATACTCTGACGCTCCTACAAAACACATTATGATTAAAATCATCTCCTGAACACCGCTACAGTTGCTCAAGATCATAAAACTAAATCTGGAGATCAGTCTCAAATCTCAAGCATCTGATTGGCTGAAATGGCAACCAGTCGCCATTTCAGCCAATCAGATCCTTGAGATTTGAGACTGATCTCAAAACTTAGTTTTATGATCTTGGGCCAGTATCAGGTTCTGATGACAAGTCACTTAAACATGCTTTCATCAGCAACCTTCCGAACCAATCTGATTGGCGCATACAAAATTGCAGAAGAATGTGATGATCACTATAATTGTAAACGCATTCTGAACATGGTATCATGTATAAAAAGTGTATAAAACATGGGAAGTACTGACACTGTGTAAGACCTATATAACTGATGATAGACATGATTTTTGTGGTATCACATTCAATACCAGTGTGATGATACCTTCATCTTATTTTGTGACCTTAACAAAAGCATTATAAACCATACTTCCTGAATGGCTGTTCTAAAAATTGCTATCAGGAAAAGTTGCTTTTGGTTATATATATCGTCTTCGTTTGAATATAAGCCACACTATTTTTCCAGGATTGGGCGAAAAAAAGTTGGGGGTGCAGCTTATACATAAGTTTAGGTTCCCAAGACATTTTTCCAGGCCTTCAAAACACCGATTTTTTTGCCGCCGCGAATGTGTCAAGCGCGCCAGTATACGGATGCTGAACGAGATATTTGTCACGTCTACACGATTTTTCAAAAATATTATTTGATAGGTAAAAGAATGTACTAAATAATAAAATATTATTGAAATCTTTTATTCTTCTTTTTATTTTGAGTACCGGTAATTACAATAAAAATAATCGTCAGTTTGCAACTTGTCATGATCTCCAATCTGGGGACGTTTCTATGCAACGAAGTAATCATGTGCGAACAAAAATAATTATGATTGCCTCAGGCCAACAACTGCTTAGAAATGCTGTCACAAACTCTACTGCAAATACAATTACCGGTACATAATCAGCAACATTTACGAACGACAAAGTAGAATAATTATTATTTACCGAACCGAATATTCCATCATTTCAAATACATCCTAATCTTTAATTTATCGCTTTTATCACATTTCAGTAATTATTGCATCACACAAGCTAAAAATGACATGTGCACACTACCAGGTAGATCAAACGTTTTTATATCAAAGCCGAAATAAACACGGATGGTTGTTTCGAGCCGACAACGTCTTTTGAAGTTGCGTTTGATGTTTGGCGGTATCGATATTTTTGCCTCCATACGAAATACACAGCATGGTCATGTTTTTTTAAGGGATACATGCGGTTTTTATAAGTTAACGGCTCTTTCTCAAATTATGCAGATTATAAATGGAATTATTAAAGATAAATGGAAATAAAATGCGGATTTCATAAGAACCAACATCACCATCAAGGTAATTATTTTTACTTATTTAAATCATGCAAACTGGCTTTAACCAGTGTTTTACAATCATTTTATGGAAAAAGTGGGGTCCACGAGTCGATCACGTTTTATTTAATTACGCGTTATACCGGATTGAGTACTTCAAGAACAAGAGCCAGTCGGAAACCACTGCACGCTTGACTATTCGAAGTCAGACATATTTAAGCACATTTTAAAATAGGCTTCATTTAAACTGGGGAGTGATTCAGGAGTTTATGACACCCAACACACACACATAAACAAAAGTTTCTTAATCCAAGTTAGGAAATCAATAAATTACACTTAATTCATTATTGTAGTTTTTTTAGAGGGTTTACATAACCCAGCCCATACACCCCTGATCCCACACCCATCAACCCACTATCCCTGCCCACCTATAGTGATGTGGTGAGGTGTGGTGTAGTATAATATGGTATGGTATACTGGTTGCTGTTGTTGGTGGTGTTGGTGTTGTTGCTGTTGTTTGTATTGTTGTTGGTGTTGGTAGTGATGGTGTTGTTGTTGTTGGTGGTGGTGGTGGTGTTGTTGTTGTTGGTGGTGGTGTTGTTGATGGTGTTGTTGTTGGTGTTGATGTTGGTGTTGTTGTCAGTGTTGTTGTTGGTGTTGTTGGTTGTTGGTGTTGTTGATGCTGTTGGTGATGCTGTTGGTGGTGTTGTTGTTGGTGGTGTTGTTGATGGTGGTGTTGTTGTTGGTGGTGGTGTTGACGGTGTTGTTGGTGGTGGTGTTGTTGTTGTTATTTGTGTTATTGTTGGTTGTGTTGTTGTTGGTGGTGGTGGTGGTTGTAGTGATGTTGTTGTTGTTGTTGGTGGTGGTGGTGTTGGTGTTGTTGTTGATGTTGTTGGTTGTTGGTGTTGTTGATGCTATTGTTGGTGTTGATGTTGTTGTTGGTGGTGTTGACGGTGTTGTTGGTGGTGTTTTTGTTGGTGGTGTTGTTGTTATTTGTGTTATTGTTGGTTGTGTTGTTGTTGTTGGTGGTGGTGGTGTTGTTGTTGATGTTGTTTATGGTGGTGGTGAGGGTGTAGGTGGTGTGGTGTGTTGGGGGGTGGTGGTGGTGTTGTTGTTGGTGGTGGTGGTGTTATATGGTGGTGGTGTGGTGTGGTGGGTGGTGGTGGTGTGGTGTGATAGTGTTGGTATGTGGTGGTGGTGGGGGTGGTGTGGTGGGGGTGGTGTTGGTGGTGGTTGTATGTGGTGGTGGTGGTGGGTGGTGGTGGTGGTGGTGGTGGTGGTGGTATGGTATGGTATGGTATGGTATGGTATGGTATGGTATGGTATGGTATGGTATGGTATGGTATGGTATGGTATTAGTATAGTATAGTGTAGTATAGTATAACCACTCAACACTTTCAACCAAAGTATGTTAAGTACATCTGTTTTAAACCTTTTCTATAGCATTACCTATGAAAAACACTAACATTGAAACTTTAACCATAATTTCTAAGTCTTAATTCTAATTTCTAAGCGAAGAAGGACAAAAGTTTAATAAAAAAGCAAGGATGGGTTATGTTCCTTTGAACATCAACCGGATGTATGATAAAATTAAGGTATACAAAGTTTTAAAGTTGTGGTTTTAATAGAATAAAAGTTATGAGGTTTCACCAGCTTGCACGCAAACTTTAACCTTAATTTCTAAGTCTAAAAAGGGCAATAGTTTGATATAAATCAAAGAAAAAGTTATAGTTCTTGGTATACATAGTCAGGGTCATGATAGTGAACAAGTTTCAAAGCTATAGTACAAGAAGTATGAAAGTCACTAGCTTGCATGCAAACTTTAACCAGAAATTCTAAGTAAAAAAGGTCAATAATTTGATAAAAATCAAAGAAAGAGTTATGGTTCTTGGCATACATAGTCAGGGTCATGATGGTGAACAAGTGTCTTTAGTTTCAAAGCTATAGTACAAGAAGTAAGAAAGTAATTAGCTAATGCATGCAAACTTTAAACAGAAATTATAAGTTGAAAAAGGGCCATAATTTGATTAAAAATTTAAGAAAGAGTTATGGTTCTTGGCAAACATAGTCGGGGTCATGATGGTAAACAAGTGTTGAAAGTTTCAAAGCTATAGTACAAGAAGTATGAAAGTAACTAGCTTGCACGCAAACTTTAACCTGAAATTCTAAGTCGAAAAAGGACCGTAGTTTGAACAAAATGGAAGTTAGAGTTATGGTTCTTGGCATACACACTCGGGATATAATAATGAACAAGTGTTGAAAGCTTCAAAGCTGTAGTACAAGTAGTATGGAAGTTATTGGTTTGTACAATAGCTTGCATGCAAAGTTTAACCTGAAATTCTAAGTCGAAAAAGGGCCATAATTTGATCAACATTAAAGTTAGAGTTATGGTTCTTGGCATACACACTCAGGACATGATGATGAACAAGTGTGCCAAGTTTCAAAGCTGTAGTATAAGTATTATTGAAGTTATGAGTTTGTACAGTAGCTTGCATGCAAACTTTAACCTGAAATTCAAAGTCGAAAAAGGGCCATAATTTGATCAAAATGAAAGTTTGAGTTATGGTTCTTGGCATACACACTCGGGACATGATGATGAACAAGTGTGCCAAGTTTCAAAGCTGTAGTATAAGTATTATTGAAGTTAAGAGTTTGTACAGTAGCTTGCACGCAAACTTTAACCTGAAATTCTAAGTCGAAAAAGGGCCATAATTTGATCAAAATGTAAGTTAGAGTTATGGTTCTTGGCATACACACTCGGGACAAGGTGATGAACAAGTGTGCCAAGTTTCAAAGCTGTAGCTATAGTAGTTTTTAAGATATAGGTATGTTGCACGCAAACTTTAACCAAAGCGGGACGCCGACACCAACGCCGACGCCCAAGTGAGTAGAATAGCTCGACATATTCTTCGAATAGTCGAGCTAAAAACGTGTATCGGTAAAATCACAGTGACCGTAATGTGTGAAAAACTCTGAAAACCAGATGACATGTTTAAGATTCCCTCGGTAAATTCAGTGTCACCCTTAATTGGCAGCTTGGTCTCACCTGCCATAGCGGGTATGTCACTTGACTAAGGTGTGAAAACTGAAGCATGATGCCATGTTTGAGATTCTTTTGGAATGTTTGACAAGATATTGAGATGACACGATCGACTCGAATTTTATATGAAACTCGCACATTTTGATCATATGTCATTCCTGCCAATTTTCTCGAATATTACTTTTCATTTAAAATGTCTATACCTTCAAATTGTCAAACATAATAATTGTCATGGGTCAAAGGCGTATGTAATGCACTAAAAAAGTATAGCTGGCTATTGTTGTCACCCTGAGGCACACGGGAATTGGCGATTCAAAACGGCGACCAGTGTGAAAAAGAGGCCGCGGCTTATACAAAGAGTTAGGCTTTTTTCACCCATTTCCATCAGGGTTTTGGGGGGTGCGGCTTATATTTTAGTGTGGCTTATATTTAGACGATGATGGTAGTAAAGAAGCTGTCATCTGATCTAACACATCACAAGATCTTACTCAAACGAATATGCAAAAAAAAAACACTACATTTACTGGTATGCAGAGAAATACAAACGTATGTCATTAGCTACTATTGCATGGGCTAATAGTTTACATGTAGCTCCAGATCAGCCAGCAAAGATGTGCCTTCCAATTAGGATCTACAATGTTCACTGTTGAATTCTTAAGGTAATTTCTAACCAAGAATTAACAAGTTTTTATCTAGATCAGACATCAGACACACCCATGTTCTGGCTGGACTGAATCTACACTAGTTGCACATGCCATAAAGCCATATTTATGAAGGAAAGGGTTAAGCGAGCATCTGGCCAGCAAATCAATGTGCACGAGACTGGTCACAAACTCTTTGACTTACCTGCTGCCAAAGGGTACTGTGAAAGTTGTCTTAACATTACACCCCAAGCAAACTGTACAACAGCTTTCAGTTCAGGTATTTTCCAAGCTGAGCCGTTCCTCAGTTCTTTATGTACAGCTCCAATGTAATTAGGGTCCCCAAACACTGGCATCGATCCTGTAATTTCTGAAATTGTAACATTAATATCGATCATTACATTTATCAAAATTTTCATTTTGGTTACATAAATGACCTATCAAATAACTTAATCCTACCCTACCCTACCAAAATGTCAATTTAAATGCTATTGAAATTTATGATACTAGCAAAAATTTGTTCTGTCAACCTGGAATTTTAAAGCCATAATTTGGATAAAAACCTTTTCATTAGGAAATTCAGCCAAAGAACAGTAATAAGAATTTCCAACAAGAGCTGTCAGAGGAGACAGCATGCTCGACTATTCGAATCATTTGAAACAAATGCAATTTGAAGATTAAAACAATAACAAATATGGCCATACATTCACATGCAATCGGGAAAAATATTAACAAGTGGTAAGGGAGAAATTCATTTCAAATAACAGAAATAATTACTTAATGTACCATAAATATTAAAATGAATAGGGGAATAAGTATAAAATATTTTTGAATTTTGAAATCCCTTCATTCATAAAGAAGTAATAGCCCGAACAAATAAATTCAAGTTTTGGTAACTGTGACCTTGACCTTGATCTTACAGGCATGGGTAATGTATGCAACACAGCACCTTGTCATGGTGAACATTTGTGCCAAGTTATTTTGAAATCCCTCCATTTATAATGCAGTGAAGGACCAAGTGTATATTTCGCTTTTTTATTCTATTTTTAGTAACAGTGACCTTGACCATCGACCTACAGGCTTGGGCATGTACGTGACATACCGTCTTGATATGGTGAACAATTATACCAAGTTATTTAAAACTCCAATAAGAAATAACAAAGTTAAGAGCGGACATGATTTTGCAAGAAAATTCTATTTTTAGTAACAGTGACCTTGACCTTGGACCTACAGGCATGGGTAATTTACGCGACACACCACCTTGTCATGGTGAACATTTGTGCCAAGTTATTTTGAAATCCCTCCATTTATATATAATGCAGTGAAGGACCAAGTGTATATTTCGCTTAACACAAAATGTAAGTGAAAAAGGGGCATAATTTGAAAAATATGATGTAGATTTTGATGGTGAAAATATATTTCAAGTTTCAAGGCAATATCTCAAGTAGTTTTAAAGTTATGGGCAAAATGCATATTTTGCTTAACACAAAAAATTAGAAAAAAGGGGCATAACTTGAAATATATTGACAGCAGAGTTATGGGTCTTGTTGGTAATGATGTAGAATTTGATAGTGAATATATATTCCAAGTTTCAAGCTGATATCTCAAGTAGTTTATAAGTTATGGACCAAAGTGCATATTTTCCTTAACGCAAAATTTAAGTGAAAAAGGGGCATAACTTGAAAAATATTTGTAGCAGAGTTATGGGTCTTGTTGGTAATGATGTAGAATTTGATGGTGAATATATATTCCAAGTTTCAAGTTGATATCATAAGTAGTTTTTAAGTTATGGACCAAAGTGCATATTTTGTTTAACGGACGCCGACGCCGACGCCGACACCGGGGCGAGTAGGATAGCTCCCCTATTCTTCGAATAGTCGAGCTAAAAACAATACTCAATCCTCATCAGCAGCCAGTGCAGATCCCAATTAGCCTTCACAATCATGTTGTCTGACCTGGATCAACACTGTCCACTTCTTGGTAAAATATAATTAAACAAACAAAACAATCTAACAGTGTTGATCCTTCTCAGACTGCACAGATGTGTCAGGCTGTCCTGGATCTACACTTGCTGCACATGGGATACTAAGAGGTTATTAACCAGTGTTCAAGGGCCGGGAGGTGATATCAGCCAGGAAATGCAATATTGGCCCGAGAGCTTTAGCCTGAGGGTTTATATTGCTCGGCCGGGCCGATATCACCTCCCGGCCCTTTAACACCGGTTTATAACCATTTTATTACATGTGCTGGGCTGTTATCAATGTCTGCCATTTTCCTGCTCTGTTAATTTATAAATTTATTGAGCACTCGTCTATTTATTAATTAACTACGTCGCGATGAATGCTTAAGCTACTACGTCATTTAGAGTTTTGTGACGTAATTAAAGATTGTTTACATTTTTAAACTGTAACAAAGAAAGTTGTTGTCAGTTGAGTTTTTGTTAGTTTTATTTTGTTTAAAGTGATTTTGTCTTCGAACGATTCGATAAAATTTTGCAAGATATGAGATTGTGAAAATGTGAATTCTGGAAGTGTTTTAAAGGCTGTTATTTGTGAGTGTTTCATTCTCATAACGCTGCTGCAAGCTTCAATTCAACAAATACATAATAGGCATTTCTTGTTTCAAGGAATAATAAGCCTAAAGAAAATATGAAGGAACACGATTCTGGAAAAACAGTGCTTTTTGTTCTTGATTGTCGCAAGGTATGTACACTTTCTCCATGTTTCTCTTGTCATTTTTATCGCTCTTAGAATATGTCTCATGTTAGCGTGCATGTTCTTTTTTAAATATGCCATTTCTTGCATCTAGCTTAAAACACTTGAATTGGACTAGATCGATCCAATCATCGCAATCTTGAAATGCAAAAGTTAAATCCTGTATCAATGGTTACCACGTGCCATAATTTGTGATATCGGATTTCGGCCCGCGATATCAGGTTTTCTGCCTGTGATATCAGGTTTTCTGCCCGCCCTTTATCATGCAATGTACCCGGGCATTTTGGTCATTATTTGTTACTATTTATAGTAACACATGTAGTTAAAGATATATATAGTGGAGTAATTTGTTAAGATTCAAACCTTCAGCATCTTCTCGTTCAAGCACTGACACATCAAAACAGTACAGCAGTGCCATCAGTAGTGTCAGGGTGACTGGGTGCAGAGACCCATCTGCTTTCAAGGACTCGTCTTGTTTCAGGTAAGATATCAACTGAAGAGTGTCATCTTTACTGAGTGGCTTCTGACATGCCAGGCAATATAAACATTCTGCACAGGTTTCCTGAATTTCTTCATACATATCTTGTACCTGAAAGACACACTTTAAATGTTTTGCTGGTTTCTTTAGTATAATACTGCTTTCTAACAGTACTTTGACCCAGACATACATGCAGAAAGTTACAAGTTTTTATCAAATATCTCTAAATGTATCCCACAATACATCTGGTTCTTATGGCATTGATTATCGGCCAAGCACTGATAGCAAAAACTCCTATGATACACAGCTAACTTGTAGTTAGGGTAATATAGCAAACAAAATGACGTTTATTTCCCAGCTGACCTGTTTTCTGTGTTTTGGAGGACCTAATGCTCTGTTGTTTTGTAATTTGTCCAGTTCTGTTGTCACATTCATGGTTTTCAACACATCTGAAAGATCAAAAGAGCAAACATTTAAGTGCTGACCATTTACAGTCAATGTATTTAACTATGGCAGGCTAAAAAAGATCCACTCATCTGCTTGCAAGCGAATATTGAGATCAAACAAGCAGGAAATCACATTCATATGCCGAGGAAAGTAACATTTTCCAGATCTAAATTTTAATCCCACAATTGATTGTGAAATATATTCCAATAAATACTACAGTTGCAAACAGTCTAGTCCAAACTGGAAACTACATGACCTTATGATTCAATATTTTTTTCATTAAACACTGACCAATTCATTACATTGGTGTCCACTACAGAAAATTTTGCCAGGAACATCATTAAAATATATTCTTGTAAATGGGCTACAGGAAATATTCCACATTAATACACGTGTACTAAACTGCAGGTGCAGATTCAGAGGAGCTCAGTGGGGCAGCCGTATGTAATTTTCACTGGGATTTTGACCAGAGGATTGGAAATTATCCTATAGCTATCCTATGACTGTTCCAAACAATCCCCCTTCCTGGAAATCTTGCATTCGACCCTGAACTGTGTATTCTAAATTCTAATGTTATCTGTGAATATAAGCTGTGTCATACCAAGAATCTTGTTGGTTAGATTTTCTTCCACCAGTTTCTGTATGTAAGTGTTGGTGAGATGTGTAAGGTCAGGTGACAGATCCAGGGTCCACGTCCTTCCAGACAGTGCCAGCAACAAGGTTCGCAGAGCTGTGACCAGGCTTCGTCTTCCATCATAGTACAGCAGGACAGCAACCAGGCCACGAGTCAGACCCGGAAAATCTGGCTTGTTGTCTTCACCTGTAATATTGAGAGACTGAGTTGTTTTTTTATTCGCACTGGAGCCAGAAATTGATATCTGGGAACATTAGCTAAACTTCTGCATAAGAAATAGAAGTATTTTTCACATGTGCATTTGGACTCTGGCAACTGTGACAGTTAGGGCTGTAGATCGTCGGGCAAGTGGCGATCCGATATGATCTACGATTCAGGCCTGACGATTCACAGATCGATTCCCGAATTCCTAGAACTTTAGAATGAAAATGCATAAGGTCATAATTTTCACTCAGCATAGGGTTGATTTCATGGCGTCTTTTCATATGATTTGACAAGTTTGGCCACCAGTATATGCCACACCAATTCCATTTTCTTCATTTTTCATTTAAATACCGAAGAGTTTTCATTCATTTGGGTGGCAGATTATTAATGCTTACATGCTTTGCCATTTTTATGCAGACAAATCAGCGAAGTCGGTAACTAGAGCTGGGGCTGAATATTTTAAATGGCATGGATTACCTACAATATTACTTGGAGAACTCTGTTAAAATATTTGGAAACTTTTTATTTTCATAATTAATTTCTAACATTTATAAAGAAATTGTTTTGATGGCTATCGTCTGATCTAAACTAAAGCTAATTCAGCACTGGTCACATGAACATTGTCTCAGTCAGCTTGATGACGTGACCCAATTTATAGAACTAGATGGGTGTTCAGTTGAACACTTGTGTCGCCCTCTGGTGCTGTCGGACTAAAAATGCAAGTACAAAAAGGGGCATAACTCCATCAAATGTGACCTTGACATTAAGAATATAGTATCATCACGAGCCTATTGTCATAGGGAATATAATTTGAAAGTTTGATGAAGAAATATCAATAAATGGAAAAGTTATAGCCAATGATAAGTTTTTGTAAAAAGGAAAATAACTCCATCAAATGTGACCTTGACCTTAAAATAATGTGGTATCATCACAAGCATGTTGTCATAAGGAATATAGTTTGAAAGTTTGATGTAAAAATATTAAGAAATGACAAAGTTATAGCCAACGTTAAGTTTTCGTGTAAAAATCCAAGTACAAAAAGGGGCATACCTCCATCAAATGTGACCTTTACCTTGAGAATTTGGCATCATCTCGAGCGTGCTGCCATAAGCAATATAATTTGAAAGTTTGATGAAAAAATATTAAGAAATGACAAAATTATAGCCAACGTTAAGTTTTCGTGTAAAAATCCAAGTACAAAAAGGGGCATAACTCCATCAAATGTGACCTTGACCTTGAGAATTTGGCATCATCTCGAGTGTGTTGTCATAAGCAATATAATTTGCAAGTTTGATAAAGAAATATTTAGAAATAGCAAAGTTATAGCCAACGTTAAGTTTTCGTGACAGACTGCCGGACCGACGGACGGACGGACAAAGCGTCCCTATGTATCGCCATTTCTTCGAAAGGGTGACACAAAAAGGGGCATAACTTTGTGGCATGTGACCTTGACCTAAAGATTTTGGTATCATGACGACTGTGTTGTTGTAAGCAATATATTTTTAAAGTTTGATGAAGAAATGTTAAGAAATGACAAAGTTATAGCCAACATTAAGTTTTCTTGACAGAAAAAGGGCATAACTCCATCAAATGTGACCTTGACCTCAAGAATTTGGCATCATCATGACCGTGTTGTCATAAGCAGTATAATTATTAAATTTGATGAAGAAATATTAAGAAATGGCAAAGTTATAGCCAACATTAAGTTTTTGTGACGAAAAAGGGGCATAACTCCATCAAATGTGACCTTGACCTAAAGAATTTGGCATCTTCATGACCCTGTTGTCATAAGCAGTATAATTGGAAAATTTGATGAAGAAATATTAAGAAATGGCAAAGTTAAATGACAAAGTTATAGCCAACGTTAAGTTTTCGTGACGAAAACGGGGCATAACTCCATCAAATGTGACCTTGACCTAAAGAATTTGGCATCATCATGACCGTTTTGTCATAAGCAGTATAATTGGAAAGTTTAATGAAGAAATATAAAGAAATGGCAAAGTTATAGCTAACGTTAAGTTATCGTGACGAAAAAGGGGCATAACTCCATCCAATGTGACCTTGACCTAAAGAATTTGGCATCATCATGATCGTGTTGTCATAAGCAGTAATACTGGAAAGTTTGATGAAGAAATATTAAGAAAAGGCAAAGTTATAGCCAACGTTAAGTTTTCGTGACGGATGGACAGACCGACGCGCAGCCGATCAAGGCATTAAGTGTAATAATGTCTGTTCAGGATGGTATTATGTGGTTATTTTTTCCTAAGCGGTTACCTGATAAGTTGGACACACTCCGTGGAGTTGTTGTGACATAAAGTGCTATATTAAACTGACTAAAAAATTTACCACTTAATGATGGACAGTGCATAAGTTTTGGACTGTAAAACTGTACTCACATTTGAGGATAAGGTGGTTCTTCGACTTAGGTGGTATTTGTCAGGTAACCACTTAGGAAAAAATAACCACATAATACCATCCTGAACTCACATTATTAAACTTAATGCCTTGATCGTATGTGCGTCCAGACCGACGGACGGACCGACGGATGGACAAAGCGATCCCTATGTATCGCCTTTTCTTCGAAAGGGCGACACAATGAACAACAAGAAGCTGTGTTCGGAAAACACATATGCCCCCGGTAGCGAAGTTTGTAACGATACAAATTTTAAATGATAGCTCAGTGTTAAAACTGCAACTAAAATCACAAGTTAGTTCTAAATAATGATAATAACCATCTGGTGCCAGAACCTGTACATGAAAAGAATTTATCATAACAAGAGCCAGTCAGAAACGACTGCACGCTCGACTATTCGAAGTCAGACATATTTAAGCACATTTAAAACTGGGCTTCATTTAAACTGGGGAGTGATTCAGGAGTTTATGACTCCCAACACACACACATGAACAAAAGTTTCTTAATCCAAGTTAGGAAATCAATAAATTACAGTTACTTTATTATTGTAGTTTTTTTAGAGGGTTTACACAACCCAGTCCATACACCCCCGATCCCACACCCATCAACCCACTATCCCTGCCCACCTATAGTGATGTAGTGGGGTGTGGTGTAGCATAGTAAGGTATGGTATGCTGGTTGCTGTTGTTGGTGGTGTGGGTGTTGTTGCTGTTGTTGGTATTGTTGTTGGTGTTGGTAATGTTGGTGTTGTTGGTGGTGTTGATGTTGTTGTTGGTGTAGTTGTCAGTGTTGTTGGTGTTGTAAGTTGTTGATGTTATTGTTGTTGGTTGTTGGTGTTGTTGATGCTATTGTTGGTGGTGGTGGTGTTGTTGTTGGTGGTGTTGTTGACGGTGTTGTTGGTGGTGTTGTTGACGAAGTTGTTGGTGGTGTTGTTGACAGTGTTGTTGGTGGTGTTGTTGACGATGTTGTTGACAGTATTATTGTTGGTGGTGTTGTGGGGTGGTGGTGGTGTGGTGTGAGATGGGGTGGTGTGGTGGTGGTGAGGGTGGTGGTGGTGGTGGTGGTGTGCTGTGGTGTTGTGTGGTGTGGTGTGGTGTGGTGTGCTATGGTATGGTATGGTATGGTATGGTATGGTATGGTATGGTATGGTATGGTATGGTATGGTATGGTATAGTATAGTATAGTATAGTATAGTATAGTATAGTAGAGTAACCACTCAACACTTTCATCAAAGTATGTTAAGTACATCTGTTTTAAACCTTTTCTATAGCATTACCTTAGAAAAACACTAACATTGAAACTTTAACCATAATTTCTAAGTCTTAATTCTAATTTCTAAGCGAAAAAGGGCAAAAATCAAATAAAACAAGATAACCGTTTATATCCAAGTATAAAATGGGGAGATAATCCCAGAAAAATGGTAGCCAGACTTACGTAACTTGTAAGGGTCATCATCTGTGCACTGTTAAGTATGTGTGTAAACTTTAATGCCAGATCTCTTTGTGGATATTGCGAAATATCCAACATGCCGAAGTAAGTTAACAATTTTCTAAGTACAAAAAGGGGAGATAACACCAGAAATAAGGTACCCAGAGTTATGAAACTTGTCAGTGTCATGACCTGTCAACTGTTAAGTGTGTAAACTTTCATGCCAATGCTCTTTGTAGAAATTCAGAAATATCCAACTTGCTGAAAATGTTAACCATTTATCTCTAAGTACAAATTGGGGAGAAAACCCTGAATTAAGATAGCCAGAGTTATGTAACTTGTTAAGAGTCATACCCTGTGCACTGTATATTAAGTTTGTAAACTTTCATGCTAATGATCTTTGTAGAAATGGAAAAATATCCAACTTGCCGAAACAGGTTAACCATTTTTCTAAGTACAAAAAGGGGAGATAACACCAGAAATAAGGTACCCAGAGTTATGTAACTTGTCAGGGTCACGACCTGTGAACTGTTAAGAAAGTGTGTTAACTTTCATGCCAATGCTCTTTGTAGAAATTCAGAAATATCCAACTTGCCGAAAAATGTTAACCATTTATCTCTAAGTACAAATATGGGAGAAAACCCCGAATTAAGATAGCCAGAGTTATGTAACTTGTTAAGAGTCATACCCTGTGCACTGTATAGTAAGTTTGTAAACTTTCATGCTAATGATCTTTGTAGAAATGGAAAAATATCCAACTTGCCGAAACAGGTTAACCATTTTTTTAAGTACAAAAAGGGGAGATAACACCAGAAATAAGGTACCCAGAGTTATGTAACTTGTCAGGGTCATGACCTGTGAACTGTTAAGTAAGTGTGTAAACTTTCATGCCAATGCTCTTTGTAGAAATTGAGAAATATCCAACTTGCCGAAAAATGTTAACCGGACGGACGGACGGACGGACGGACGTACGGACGGAAAGACGGACGGACGGTTCAATCACTAGATGCCGGGGGCATAAAAATGACATTGAATCTTGTTTATCAAGCCTTTAAAAATCATGGTTTAAAATCACTTTATAGATCAATTTTGGTTTTTATTTCGTAAATAATTGCTTGAACAAATGCTTAAATAAAAGATCGTGATTCAATGATCTTTGCAATGGCGAATATTCGTATCCGATTTTCTGATCAGATTCGTGGATATCCGAGTACTCGGATGCTTGCCGCAGCACTAGTGACAGTATGAAACTCAATTTTTTGTATCCCAAATTCTCATGTAATACTTTTCCAATCATATTTCTCCATTTATAATATAATGTTATTAATCAAGTGAATTCATATTGGCGTTGTTATTGGGCCAAGGGTAGTCATATTGGCCTGAGGCCGTAATTACAGGGGTTCCATTTGACCCGGAAGCTCGGGTTTTGACCCGGGAGATTTATAAAATACGCCAAATTGACTAGTCGTAAATCTGGAGCATGCGTCATCATGACCCGGGGCGAATTCGATTTGTGCGTCAATCAAATAAAAAATAACATCGAAATCCCGCCTAACGCAATCACAACTGGCCAATCGTAAACGCCGATTTACCAATAATCAGTCTCGCGTACTGAAACGTTGCATCACACCTGTGGTTAGAAAGTTAATTGATGTGTAAGCAAATTATCGATAATTCACGCGTGCCTGTATATTATGATCACTGATGATGGGACAATTATAGAAACATGAAAGGTTAATTGGTTTAATCAAATTAGTTGAGAAATGAGAGGATTATCGGCGAGTTAAATCATCAAACGTTTTCAGATAACGGCGTGAACGGTAAATAGATCTTTTGTCTTTGAGATCGTAATTGTTCAAATGTATAGAAGCTGTGTCCCGTTGCAACTTAATTTTGAAGTATTTTGATATTCCTTGGTAATCTCGATTAATTTATCGCGAAAAAAGGTTCAGACCAGCTTATTTCAATTCATGTCTGGCGGTCGAAAGCGATCCTTTAAGGATCCAAATGTTGAAGCAAAACTCCCGTAAAAAGAAATAAAACAGAATGATTCGACTGAATTTTTCTCGAGTGCTTCTAAAAAAGTTGTGAGAAAGTTTAACTCAAATTGGCTAACAGAATTTTGCTGGCTCGCGCATGAACCAAACAGTGATGGAATCATGGCAATGTTCTGTACTTTGTGTAGAAATGGTAAAAAGAAAAACACGTTTGCAACTAGCGGCAACACAAACTTTCAACACAGTGCTCTTGACAGGCATGCTAAAGCATACCCCGAACATTTTTTTTGCTTGTTGTACCAGAGTGATGTGATTCTTGTCAGTTGTGAGTCAGTAATGTGTGATGTTATTTATTATTGCCCATTCAAGGGGTCTAACCTAAAGTAAGAAGATCGATGCTTTAAGACGGCCATTTCATGAAGAGTGGTGTCAATTGGTGATAAAACAGCATTGTTTTGTTTACATCGACCACTAATTCAGTAAAGTAAGTACATTTTCTTGTATTATAGGTATTGTGTATGAGATAACCACCTAGCCGCTTGTTTCAGACATCTGCTTTTGGTCCGTTTTTGTCTGTCCATGCAGTGGTTGAAGCGTGAAAGAAGGGATAGCGACATAGGGGTCCAAACTCTGCAATGTCTGCAGACTGATTTTGGGAGCTTTAGAGAATTAGATTTCGCCTTGCTGTGTTTGCGGGGTGCGGCATACATTATTTAACACTTTAGAACGTTTCCTGTGCTAATAGGAGCCTCTGTGTTCATTTTTTTTATATTTAAGACGATTTCATGGAGAACTGTCTCACTTTAGGACAATTTCATGGAGAGCTATAAATTTTGGAGAGGTTAGACACTGATTAGTTTATAATGAACAGAAGTATATCTGTAATTTTTATTGTAATCGTACCATGTATTGAACATGATTATATTGGCAAGTCAAGAACTGCACCCATTAAATGCAATGAGCACAATTAAGACCAGTATATCATTGCTTGTTAGGTATCCATGACTGTACTATACTTTAGTGCTTAAAACGGATTACGCGACACAATTTCACCTTAAGACATCCCATTTTAACATATGCACCAGTCGAAAAGTCATATGAATCCACTCTCCCACCCCCACCCCCTTGCCGGAAGTACGGGCGGGAAAAGCCATGTTTAACCATTCGGATGTCTCGGCACTGCGAGGCAAGTGTGATGGTTTTGATTTAGCGCCAAAGTGTCTAGATTTTTATTATTTACACTAGTCAAAAGTTCTAAGTGCACACTTGATAAATGTTAATTTTTCCAATAATTTGATTGAATCTTTCAAAATAGTGTAAATTACAATGAAGAAGAACCAATATTTTATTAAAGCACACTAAAATTTAAAGTCTGCTTAACCAGATTAAAAAATAATAATATTTTAGCTCACTTGTTCTCAGAAAGCAATTCTCAAGTTAATTATCATTGCATCGGCTATCATTTGTGATCATTTTCTCATCTCTGTATAATTTAAATTTCATGCAGATTTAAAGGAAATACTGTAGTTTGCCATTCCATTGCACTGAAATAGCTTTCTGTAGCTTTGTAATGGTCTGCTGGGCACGATGAGCCAACACACTCAACTTTATTTTATCCATAACGTTTTTACAGGATTTCAAGGAGAAAATTCCATTTTTCACACAATGTTTTGTGCCAAAAGTTTTTGAATTGTCTAGCAGTTTGGGATGATACAATTTTCTATTATAGATGTGTAACAGCCTTTCCAAACGAAAAAAATGTATTCATTTCGATAAAATTGACCAGTTTTCTGATACGCCTTTTGACCGAATAAGCGTCATTTTCGAATAATTTGATTTTGAAGTTTATTGAATTTCTATGAATTTTAGTTTTAAATTTTATTTATTGGACACTTATCCAACAAATGTTACACTAATTTTTTCGAGTTTATGTTGTTTTACGTAAATATTTAATGACGTAATTGAGTAACATCAGCGTTCAACGTAAGCAACGTAATCAATCTTGAAAATAATATCGTTTGATTTTCTTCTTAAATTAATAAAATATGCAAAAATAAGGTATTTCTTTTGCATTTACGAAAACCGTCGATATTTGTTTACAACAAATTTGAAGTTGTGCCTGTGAAAAGAATTTTGACGGCAATGTCGTTGTCTGCTGATGTCAACCGTTTCATGGTTACAATTTGTTGGTGTGTTTTTCGTGTTTGTCTTGAGTCGGTGAACATGTGAAAAACAAAAACGATTGTAAAAAAATAAATTTCGCTTGCCGCACGGGGATAATGCATAAAAAGCGTATGCCGACGTGGATGACGTAAAACATATGCACAGTTTTCAAAAAATTATTGTTGTTTGATCATTATTAACATTAAGTCAAACTTTCATTCAATTTGAATAAGTTTACTTTAAGATATTAAAAATTGAAAAGTGTGCACTTAGAACTTTTAACCAGTGTATTTAGCGGTAATTTTACCATCAGGCTGTTCCCACAAGGTATCTGCTTGGGCCAAAAGCAAAGTGTCTGCTAGTCTGCAGGGTTACGATCCCCTGCCTTTAATACCATCTTCAGATATAATCAAGTTCTGATTAAAATCAATTTAATCAGATATTTTTAGTAGGTGCACTTAATCCCTACTGTTCCCAGTGTTATTGGCTTTTTTGCTGAAACTTTCAAAGTTTATATAATTTCCAATCGACCAGTATTTCGACATTGTGTTAAATTGACTACATGCAAAACATATTTATTATGATGATTTTAGTACAAGCATTTGTTCTCCTCACCTTTTTTATTTTTATGTGGATGTATTCTTTTTAGGGATGGCAACGAATAGCAAAATTGTCATTAGAATATTTTGATGTACAAGTATTGTAATATTCGATAGTTATTCGTATTTGCGATCTCTTTGCTGGAGTATGCCGTATGTGTCTGTCAAACAACACTTCCGGCTTAATGACTTTCCAATTATAATAACGTTTCACATCAGGTCATGCTAAAGTAAGATCAAATCTCGATTTCTAACATTTAATTATCATGTGCTGTCCGCTTACTGATAAATAACATTAAGTTACTATAAAAGAAGTCAGTGTACTTTCGTCGTCTTTTGTACGTGCATTTACGGGACATAGTAATTTTATGGTGATACCGTTGTCGTCACGGCAGTTACGCATGTTGAATTGAGACGATAACTGCATTAAACTTTTAAGTTTCTAACTATTGGAGGAAGCAGAATGAAATCCAAGTGTTGTTAGCATATTTAGCATTTCACTTGTTTGAGTTTGCACGTGACTGCAATACCGATCGGGATTGGATGCGCGTGATACTAATTATGCAAATTATCTTTATTATGACAATCATTTGATAGGGCTTTTTACCTTTTTAGCTTTACCCAATGGTAAAGTTTTGAATTAAAACATACACCGGCATTAGTGAATTCTCACCTCATGGCAAAACTCTTTATTAAACACCGGTCCGTATTGTTATCAAGAAGCCCTGATAATTGATATTAATGGTCACTCAAACTGCCAATCACTGTTAATTGGTGGAAGTATATTGACTATGACACTTCTTATAATAACACCAGGTGTTTCTGTTCATTGTACATCAAATTTAGTGGAAAATTAAATGTCCTGACCAGAAATAATTTACATTTATTCGCTTTTCTTTGTATTTCGTTTAACAAAATTTAATATTCGAACACTTAAAAGTATTAGCATTAAAAGCATTTTCTTCTTAGATTCAACACGGGTTTTCTTTTTCTCATGTTTGGAACTAGACCTAAAAAATGAAAACAAGAGTTGGTGTTAAATCCATTAACAATGGCTTTCTTATGTAAGTCTCCATGAAATTGTCCTAAAGTAAGGCGGTTCTCCATGAAATTGTCCTAAAGTGAGACAGTTCTCCATGAAATCGTCTTAAATGTAAAAAAAATGAACACAGAGGCTCCTATTCGAACAGAAAAACGTTCTAAAGTGTTAAATAATGTATGCCGCACCCCGCAAACACAGCAAGGCGAAATCTAATTCTCTAAAGCTCCCAAAATCAGTCTGCAGACATTGCAGAGTTTGGACCCCTATGCCGCTATCCCTTCTTTCACGCTTCAACCACTGCATGGACAGACAAAAACGGACCAAAAGCAGATGTCTGAAACAAGCGGCTAGGTGGTTATCTCATACACAATACCTATAATACAAGAAAATGTACATACTTTACTGAATTAGTGGTCGATGTTAACAAAACAATGCTGTTTTATCACCAATTGACACCACTCTCCATGAAATGGCCGTCTTAAAGCATCGATCTTCTTACTTTAGGTTAGACCCCTTGCCATTGTTCATTTTGTTATTTTGTCATATTGTTCAACAATATATGTGAAGGCTGGTAAACATTTTGTTTTTGAATATGAGATTTAAGCACATATGAATAGGGAAAGCTTTGCAGCAGTCAGTTTCGCACAGCATTTTTTAACGCATACATGACCCCTGAAAATTTGATGATGACCCCTGAAAATTTTAAAATGACCCTTGAAAATTTTGGCCCAAGGGTCATTGACCCTTGGCTTTCAGAGCCAGGTGGAACCCCTGAATAAATGACAATTTTATTAACAAAATATCCATAGTTCTAGGCTTTAAAATTACTAATTTACCGGTCTGAAGAGATGAAGTGTCAGTTCTGATTTAAATGTTCAATCTTCAATCTACGCTAGTGACCTAGCTGGTACATGTATAAGCTACCAAGGAGATGCAGATATGAAGGTTGTTTTGTTTTGAATACAAAAAACAGCCTGAACATTACTACACACTGTGGCAGCTAAGTCTCTTGTTTATCCAGTCTGAATTTAGTTTTTTCCCAGATATATCCAAAATAAGTTTACTTTCTGGCTCATTCCATCCATGATTTCCACATGTAAATACTGAATTTAACATGTCTGTAAGCTATCCAAACTAAGTTTTGATCCTTTTTGCAATGCTACGCTCAATAAACTTGCTCAAATGTTGAATAATCCACTAAAATTCACTGTCTTTTTTAGTTTCAAGAATTCTTGCTGCAGACATCCGCGTTGTTGTTGTACTAACGAGTTAGATAAACTCAAAGATTTTCATTACACATAAAGAAACCACCCAAAGCGGCAACATAGACTTATTCTCTACCACTTTGCTTAAATGCACCTCGTGTCCAAAGTCAACTATCTATTATCATTTTTATCCATAAATATTCGATTTAGAAATTCCAAAATGGCGGCATTTTTGTTTTTAAAAGGAAGTGATTCAATCCATATTGGACCAGTTCATTATCCAATCAGAATCATGCGATCTCATATTGGCTCAGTAAAACCCGTTTTGGCCCAGGTTATCTCGTATTGGCCCAGTTGAGATTTCATATGAATTGAGTGCAACCCATATAAGGTGGACTGAATTGTACATATTCTGTCAATATTGTTTTAGTTAATTAATAATAATTATTACTGATAATGTGGATATACCTTTATAATCTGATCTGATATACAAGAACATAACATCTGGACAAGCAAAATTTTGAATGTTTATAGCTTTACTGAACAGATATTAACAGCGAAAGAAAAACTGCAGGTACAAATGTCTGATTCAAATCAGAGATCATGTGTTTAACCTTTACTGCTAGGAAACAGCTAATCCTATTAGCAACCCTGATAAGCCTCCATTATACCAGATAAATATCTGGAATTTCAGTAAAATCCTATAGTCAGTGTAGTTTTTCTACCATAGCATCTTTATTATTTATGACACATACATGTAATTTATGTCTTTTAAAAGCTAATAAAATTATCTACAATTCTGTGTAAATCATTTTGGCATATAATTTATAAAAATAAACCATATGCCAAGTTAATTGCAGCTGATTAGGATAAATTATCATAATCTGATCGCATCGACTTCCAGGGGCGTCGCGGGTAACACCTACCCGTTTATTTCGCAAATGCGGTAATTGTAAATCATTTAAACATTAATGGGACTGTGCTAATTGGATAGAGAAATGATTGACGTTTGCGTAGGTACTCGAAAAATTTGCATAGGCCGCTCCAATGCCGAGAAATAATCCCTTAAAGTTGACCCAATTTTTTATAAAAAGTACTCACTCGATTTTCATTTTTTGCACAGATTTACAAAATAGAAATCTTCAGCTTTATTTTGATATAAAAATCTTTGATCGGAAATAATTATAACACTACAGCATTTTTATTTGAAGTACCTCCCTCTCTGCGTTTACCCAAACAACCGCGGCCGGCGCCATTTTGGAAATCCGTAAATTCAATACATGTACCGTTTAATCGGCAATTTATCGAATATAAAAACCTGCTTAAATTATTTAATGGTGTTTATCAATTTTTAAGTGATTATATTTTGTTTATTTTATAAAATTTTTAACTTAAACGCTGAGGTAACCGTGTAATTTGAAGAAAAAATTGGTCCCTTTCCACATCCAACAAAACGATCAACGTAATGTACGAAACGCGATATATTATTGAAGAATATTCCATCGAAATTTTCTTTCTAGACAATATCTTGACAAATTTCAGTTAAAATAGATAATAATTTTCATAAAATTAATAGATTTTTACAAATCTTGCGCTTATTTATCGCATAAAACGTTCAAATTAATTCGTACTCAAAATTTTCGCCCCCTGCTACGCTATAATATATCGATGCATTAACATGTGCCTGCAATGTGAAATTATGGTCAAAGTTTCTATTAAAAAACTGTAAATTTGGTAGTTAAGAGAAATAATATTTTTAAATAAATTTACATTATTTTTGCTATTCCTTTCAGTTATTAGATTTCAAGCACTGTCCAATGGAAGTGGTGGATGAAGCTGAATTATATCCTGTACCTATGTGCAAGGCCTTGAAAATCTCAAAGCATGATATTGAAAACAAGTCACTGGATTTCATAGACTTTTTTGGAATGGACTTGTATAAGAATTTAAAATATTTGCTGATAATAGAAAGAATACCATTGGGAATTTGTAAAAATACATGGACTCCTCGGGGCAAATTTCACTGACACAAATCTGCTGTCCATCAATTTCAAAATTTCGAAGCCTAAATCAGAACAAAAAGTGTAAAAAAAGATTTAGAGGGTATAGAATTACTTGCAAAAGAGTTTAAGCCACTAGCAAGCAAAATGTACCCATTCAAGAAGAAAATTGCATATTGCAGAAAGTTTTATTATGTGAGGACTTGGTTACTGAAGTTAGTTTATAGTTAAATGATTTAGTTTCCGAAATCGAAATCTTTCAGAAGGGGCATGAAAAAAATTAATTTAAATTACATGATAAACAATTTAACGAATTGTGAACAGACATTGTAAAAGGAACAAACTTGCTTCAATACCAGGTTAGGTTGAAAAAGGAAATAAAAATGAGCTTTTAAATGGTTTCTTGGTTGAAAATTGTACGCAAGAAAAATGAAAAAAAATAAAAGTTGAAAATATTGAACTTAATTCTATTTAAAATGATAATGGTAAAAGACAGCTAAAAAATAATTACACTGATGGATTCAGCAGACAAAAAAGTACAAAAGTGCCAAGTTTCATTATGATATCTTTAAAAATAAAAGAAATATGGAACTTTAAAGTTGTATTGCCTTTTCAACGGTGCCGCGACTGAGCGAAAGAAACTATACATTTATATAGGGCAAAAATTCCAGAAAACTACGCCTTTTCCGAAACTTTAAGTCCCCATAACTTTTTTATTTATTAAGATATTTTAAAAATTTAAACAGATTTATTATCAGTAAACTCCCCTCTATATAGAAATGTAAATATAAGACAAATAAAAATAGTTTTTAAAAATCATGTGGGGTTGCTAATCCTATGTGAGTCAGTTCAGATACAGATATGTCAGACTTAATAGTCTGGTGAGGATCTACACTGTTCGCATCGTTTTCAGAAGAAACCTAAAAAATCTAATTTAAGCGACATTATCAGACTACACCCTGTTCTGGATCTACATTAGTTGCAAATAAGATGTAAGAAGTTGCCATTGAGTAAAAAGCCAAACTGTACCTGCAATAAGCAGCTCGAGTGCAGCAAATTCATTGAGGTCAAACAGGTCACTCAGAATAATAGCTTCTTCAATGAATGCATCTGGGAAAGTCTGGGTACGCTGCTCCCCATGTATTGCTAAGCCAACAGTGTTGGATTTCTTCACAGCATCTCGATGAAGGGCATTCTTTGGCTGAAATAATATACTGTATTTTGTAACAAGCCAAGTCACGAAGATTTTTTTTTAACATATATGATAATGTGCAGTAATTTTAGTCTTATAAAAGTTGTGATTTCTGTGAATGAGGTCCTTCGAGTATTTGTGATAAAATATGCTAAAACAAAGCACTTGCAGATATGCTCCAGTTGTCAGTTCTGACAGATGGAAGGATGGCAAGTGATAACTTTATGTACCTGACCTTTCTTGATGGTAAAAAAGATTGTTAACTAAATAATTACAACAGTGAAAGTTAACAAGAGCTGTCAGACAAGAAAGCATGCTCCCCTTTTTGATTCATTTAAAAAGAATTGCAATTTTGTTTAAATAATAATTGTTTGATATAATTTATTTTAAGATAGCCCTTTCCTCCATAGACACACCTTTAGTGCATGGACAAACAGTGTAGATACAGATCAGGATCTGCACTGTTCGCTTTTTGATTCGTTAGGTTATTTCTGACCAAAATGCAACCAGTGAAGATCCTTATCAGATGGCACGGACGCTCATGGCGTAAAAATGCGTATATATGGAGGAAAGGGATCATATGAGATATTTCATTTAAAGATTTAAAGTACAACAAATAATTAAAGAAATGTAATTTTCCAGACTTACTAGTGGAATCAATCACTTTACCAAATATTCCAACCACAAATGCTCAAAAGTATTACCAAAAGGATTCAACTTTAAAAATATTGCTTAGTGCTGCAACAAAAACTTGATCCTGTTTTACTTACGATATTTTTTAGAAGTGACAAGAAGTCAGTTTTATGTTTCTTCAGCAATACTTCAAGGTCATGGATGGCATCCGACTGTCTCTTGTGGATTGCTGCTTCCACAGTTGCCTGAAGATCCTTGTAAGGAGACCATACTCGTGCCGCTAAATTGAAATGACACAATATAAATTTTAACCCTTCACTCCTCTTATACATGTTTAAAGGCAAGTGCATCCAGTGCAGATCCAGATCAGCTGGCACATATGCAAACTGATCTGGATCCACACTGGTTGCATCTTGGTCAGAAATAACCTAAGGAATATAAAAGCAAATGGTGTTGATCCTGATTAGACGACTGATCTGGATCTACACTGTTTACCCAGGCAATAAAGGTGTATCCGTGAAGTAAAATGTTAATCTAATCATAAAAAACAACTTTACTCAAGGGAAAAAGAACAAAGGGTGACATTAGGCCACTTCTTTTTTATTTTCTGGTTTACGAAAATTTTTCAAAAAAATGTTCACCGGCAGGTCGAAATAAAAATAAAATAAATTTTAATATCAGACCACATATACATGCAGAGCACTAGACAACTTTTGGTGACAGGTACCCATACCCTCATAAAGGGGAATTTTGAGTCTTTTTAAGACAAAAAGGGGAATTTGAAGTCACATACGTATGTTTGACTTTGAAGTGTCACACTTACTCATAACATTCTGTTCTACAGGTCTCTGTTTTTAATAGCTAGTATATTTTTGTGACTAGACTTACAAATAAAACAATTTTAGTTACATGCATTTTCGGGAGTCCCATTCAATTCTTTGTTTTAGATTTTCAAGGGGAATATTTTCCTGAGATAGGGGAAAACACATACTATTTTGAGAGGGGAATGGGGCCCATATTCGGCCCCAAAAATGGCCAAACAAGTGCCCTGACATGTTAACAAACATTTGATTTCCAGCTGCTTAAACACCGTTTATACATTACAATTTATCAGACTATATCGGTGGGTCTCAGAATCAATAATTTCATGTCGCGAATTTACATGATGTTAACAAGATGTCAACAACCTATTACAATAGACTCCAGCAAATCGAAAATACACAAATTGTCAGCTAAAAATATTCTATTGCCCGGAGTACCCGATTGGCCGGTAATCGTATTCATCATGAAATCTGCATATATTTGTTGACAAGGGAGGTCAGATAGATCGTGTTCTGGATAAATATGCAATATTTTATATGTTTATTTATTGATTAACAGACCCTTCTGTCATGTTCTGCTACAAAATCGAAGTTTCAAATTATATTATGCTACCGCAACATTTACAACGTGAATGTGAAATAAGTATTAAAACACTAACCAGTGCGAACATATTCCATAATAAATTGCATCCCCATTTTATCTCAAGTATCATATTTCATTATTATTGCATCATCAACCAATTTAACCCAGCTAAAAATGTGAAATGTCACGTACACAGTTTTGTAGATCAAACGATTTCAAAGCAGAGCCAACAAAAAAAAAAACACTGTCTTGATACGAGCCGACAATTTCCTTTGAAGTTGCATTTTATTGATGGTTGGTATCAACGTTTACCTCCTTACTGACTGTCAAATCAAATTCAGTCTCCGTATGAAATTAACATGGAAGGCGGATCAAAGAAATGTACAAAATTCTATGAGTGTTTTTAAACATAATTGAGAAATTACTTTTTGTTAGTTTCTGAATTGTGCGGATTAATTTATGCGATAATTAAAGAGACAATGGAATTTAAACGTGGATTATTGGAAGTACATGTACCAATAACGTCTCGATAACGGATAGTCCTAGGCTGCTGTGTATTTGTAACAGATATTTAATGCCTGATTGAATAAGCTGTTTAAAGAGGTGACAGGTTACAGTTTGTTTACCCGGAGGCTTCACTGTCCCTGTTCATCGCTGTCAAAATATTTATTTGGATTTATCAGCTGACAATAGACAAATAATAAGGGTGTCATAGGCTTTGATACGGACGATAAACGGTACATCCGGTGTCATTTCCTGTAAACAGGCGATGAAAATATTCGATTTCAATCAGTTTTGGCCAAAAAAATGCAAATTTTCTATTCGATTTGGCGATATTTTTCTTATCCGATACCCGTATGGCCGATCAAATTTACATTGCTTATATAGGAAATGGTCTTGTGTTCGAAAATCGTACCCCATTTGCCGATATATTCTTATAGCCGATACCCGATTTCGTGGAGTCTACTGTACCAACCATAACATTTTCGAAAGTGATGTTCCTCGAGAGTAGACCTCCAACGTCTTCTCCTTCGACACTTCTGACGAATTTTTTTGTACACGTTCCACCAGGCTCCGATTTTGTCAAAGACAACTGAAAATAATTTCCACTCCCTGTCGCAGCCATGCTGGATTCTCGCCCAGATTCGTCAACATATGGACCAGCCAATGAAGTTCGTTAGATTCGCTGATGTCTGTGACGACGGAAATTGCCGATGTCGTTTATGGCGCGAAATTCGGTCTCAATTTTATTTTTCGTACTCGCACTTTCTCGACCATCGGCAAAAATAAAAATGGCAAAATCGATTTTTTTTTTTCAATTTTAATAAAAACACGGTCACCGGTCTCGTAAACCAGAAAATTTAAAAGAAGTGGCCTTATCTGCAATATCTAAACTTTAGCGCACACAAGTATAGCTTATTCCATAAAAACAGAAATTAAAAACAATATAAATTATAAAATTAATAGATTATTTTATTTTAATAACATGAATTTTATCATTATTAGTAACAGGAATTAAATTGACTACTCTAGATATAAGCAAATTTTTTGGAACATGATTGAATATCAGCCTAAAATCAAGTGAAAAATCTCTGAAAGGCTGAAAACAAAAATAAATTAATATGGTTCAATTACAATGATCAAAACTGGTTATGATTTCCAGTTGGATGCGCAAGTGATAACTCTAGACGTTTAATTTAAACAGGCCCCCTTAGCTCATCTACAGGTCAGCAATGTCTGGGTCTAAATGATTGATTAGTCTATTTAACCCTTTCCTCCATAAATACACATATTTACGCATGTGCGACCAGTGTAGATCCAGATCAGCTGGCACATACACGCGTCTGGTCATCTTGCGCAGTGGTCCACTGACATCCCCGGAAGTGTTTTACGGTCACGTTGTGAAAATATCTCAACAAACGATTATTTTTAGACCTAAATTAGAACATCTTAAAGGTAAACATGTTGAAAATGAATACCTGCCCAAGATACATCATCGTAATAAATTATTCATGACCATGCCCACTGACATATTTTCCGATATTTTCAGCAAATAGTTCTTATTCCATCATCTAGTCCAGAAATTTGTGCCCCATGATAGACATAAACAATAAAACACATTTTGAAAAAAAATTATACCATTTTAAACGTACAATGCAATTTTATTTGCAAACGTTAGTGAATTCAGACCACATGTCCGTCAGTTCCCGCCATTCTGTTAACAAAGTTCAAGGGCATAATCCGCGCATGATTTTTTTCCTGCAGAAGCGTAAAGTGCCTTTTTTTCTCATGTCAAATAAATAGAAAACTTAATATAAAACAACAAGAAATTTTATGGTTCGTCAGAGACACTTAATCTTTTAAAATATTTCACTGCTGTGACGTCATTTCTCTCACGTGCGCAAGATGACCTAGGGATTATTCAAGCGCGGAATAGAAGGGCGCCCCGCCCTGCCCCTTTTAAGCTCCGCCCTTTTGCCCCAACGAAGCTAGCAAACCGCGCCCTCCTGCCTAAATAATGCCTATCTATAATTGCAATCATAGATGTCAATCACTTCTTTAATGATCGTAATGCCCCGATCTGACACCTTTTTAAATCCTGTCTAACACTGCTTTAAATGATCGTACCGCGCCATTTCCGCTAACTGACTGCATCCAGCGTACATGTAGCGCGATAAAACTGATTGGGAATACAAGTTAATACACAAGCATAAGACTGATGACAGCTTAGACCATAACTCAAAAACTCTATGACAGTAAAATGAATGACTTTAATCTAAATTTGCAACAAGGGTTGTAAACAGCTTCCCTTGATACATGTATATGTCGGCTTTCTTCTTTGATCTGTGTTTTATGCAACCGACAAATAAAACAAAAACCGTACGCGTAATTATTGAATCTTAAGTTATACGTGCTTGTATTTGAGATAACATTAATGAAGACACATAGGTATAATAGGGATAAACTTTTATGCCGCCGTCAGTAATACTAGGAATCTAGAACATCAACGTCTAAATATTTCTGATAATATGAATTCTTCTTGCGGGGTTTACAAATTGTTGCGCAAAGCGTAAATACCGACGACCGAACTTTGAATAATAATTCTGCAATTATTTTCAACTGAATTATAGTTTAAAATGTGAAAGAAATTGTAATTTTGGTAAAAGCTTTATCATAACTTTTTTAACAGTCAAGAAATCGCCTTCGAATCGTAACACGAAATCTACAAGTTCATGTACGTCTCTCCGTTTTTGCTGATTTATTTTAACAAATTACGTTTAAAATTAATAGGAGAGATTGCTTTTTATGGAATGAATGATTTTTTTATCGAGTAATAGTATAAGCAAAGCTATAATTTGCCGAAAAGAAATATATTCCACGTTTAGTAATGAAAACTGGTGGATTTGCCTACATTCTGCTTTTGATTTTGTCCGCTAAAATAACACAATTTAAAACTCAATTCAACAGTCACAAATGTTCTTAAATATTATGATCAAATATTTCTATCAATGCAATTAATTTGCCGGCGTAAAACTTCATCAATACACCGAAAATCTTTAGTTGGGGTAAGTGTACATGATTTCGGATAGTCCGAATTTCGGATACGAATTTTAATAAGTTTTATGTATCTGCAAGACAGCTGATGATGAATCAGTTTAAACATATAGAATTAAATGAAGAAATATAAAACTGTTTCAGTGTCAATTAACCATTCCAGTTTTGATACCCAAATTCCAGTTTGATATCACATGTATGCAGTTCTAGCACTGTAGCAGGTTTTCACTATTTTAAGTTAGCACTTTTTACTGGCTAGATCCGTTAAAAAATAAAAGGATTAAGCTCATGGCATTATGCATCACTAACTATTGTTTGTGATTTTCATCTCTAAAAAAGTTAAATAAGTGATAACAATACAATTTGAAGCAGCAAGTAAATAATCTAAAGAAAAGCATGTACACAACTTGTACATTAACAATTTTAAGCATTTTTTTCTAAACAAAATCACGTTAGCGAAATATGCCCTGCCTGTGAGCAGTCAGCACCCTGCCCCTTTTTTCTGCCACCCTGCCCCTTTTTGAGGTCTAGAATAATCCCTATGACCGGACATTTAAATGCTTGGGTAAAAATGGTGGTTAGGGTAAGGCCTAAAAAAAAAATACTTGTGTTTCTGGTGGCGTAGCCAAAAAAAACAGGGTCGGTAGGTAGGCCTTTTTTTTTTTTTTTTAATTATTAATAGATAAAAGTGTTAAGCTTTTTATTCCTAACATGTTTTTATGTCAATTATCCCAATAGAACAAAATAATAACTGGTAAGTACATGTTTTTATGTTCTTCTACTGTTTGTAATGAACACAAATACTTGAAAATAAAAATTAAACTTGAAAATTGTTTCCATTGTTATTCATGTATATAATAGCATGTATATTCTCGCTATTGAGGGAATATCAAAATTTGCACCAAACTATTTCAGTCAACCTGTTTTAGTCTTTACATAACTAGAAAACTGTTAAGCTTGAATAGTTCCTGACAAAATACCAACTTCAGCTGACCATTGCTTTTAAATAATACATTTGTGAGATTTTTCAAGAGTCAGTCATAATAAAAAATCCACTATCTCCAAATGTGATTCATACCAACATACAACATTAACAATGGTCATTTAATAATGTGAGATGGAACAAGATTCTGAAATCAAAATTGTATGTGAATAACTCTAAATTAAACTTTACTAACCTTTATTTGTATTAACCTTTTACTCCACAGATACGAAAAAGATACAAAAAAATCATATGGGCAAACAGTGTAGATCTAAAATCAGCCTGCTAAGACTATATTTTGTGACATCAACTTATAATATTTATTTAATTGCAGTTTTATTAAAATTATAGATCTATTTACTATATCAAATAATAGATATTTTAACATATTATTTTCATAAATTTTAGATTTTCTAAATAATAAGAATTGTATCCATGTACCATGCATAATACTGTAAGGTTTTATAACGCATAGATATTGAAGATTTGCCCATGTTTGAAAAATATGTTTTATATGTATGGTAATTTTCTTACCTAGGTCTACCACTTTTTATAGCGTAAAGCACACCACATTCGCAAGTGTACCAAAGTCATCTACAGATTTACTTTCATGATATTGTTGCAATTAACACATGATCAAATTAATTCATAACCCTTCAATGATGGTAAAAGATTTATCACTACCACCAAAGCTGAGTTTAATAAATTATTTAATAAGTGCTTTTTGTCACCATACAAAAGTCCGAGATCGTAAACTCCTTGAGCCAATGTTCAATGATTTTGCATTTTCATCGTATTACGTATGCATCTTGAACCGAAATCTTAATCTATTTGCTTCCGATATTCTTCGATGAAGTCGTCGGCAGATCAATAAGTATAAATATTTTTTTATCGGTTTGTCTAACGCTGACCGCCATGATTGTTTACTATGGCGGTTGTGATTTTCACAGACGAATAAAACAAAACATCGTTGTAGAATTAAACAAAGTGTCGTCGTTACAAAATATCGTTGTCGTCTTCGGCCAATCGATCCATGACGGCTGGAGGCCACAACAATGCTTCGATATTTTTTTCCGAGTCAAAAAAAAGTTACGGTCAGCGGTACTCCAAATATTTAGAGGAATGCATGCTTCTTTAACCTTTAACATTTAATATTTTGACATTTTATATTTTTCATTTATTGGCAAGCGTTACCTCTAAACGCCATGCATCAAAAACATGTCGCATATTTAGTTTTAACAAAAAGTTTACAGAAAGTCATAATCTCAGTTTTAAATGATTAGGCACTGAAAATTTATATCAAATTTAACCTCTAAGCATCAAATCATCGGTAAACATGAATTAAATCCGGTAAGAAACTATATTCAAGTACTGTGTATGCAGAACTTTCACTTGACATACTCCCGATTGACAGTTGCGTAAAAAATTCGTAGATGGAAATAATATTTTCAATAGTCAGGTTATGTCCTTTAAACAGTAAAAAAAACAATCAAACTATTGTACGCTAACTTTAATTATCAAGAAAATATATATTTCTGTCCGATTTTATATGGAAGTATGATTTATATTATAAAAAACATCTATTTATTTTTAATTTGTCTAATTAGTACTGTATTATATGAGGCGGATGCATGATTTGCATCAGCCAATCAGAATCGAGCAATGTCCACACAGCTGAGAGCCGCATATACAAAAATACTGTGGTGGAAATTAAAATGGATTATCGTAGATTATAACTGGAAAATGTAAGTAATTTATGTGTCTGAAGCAAGAATAATGGTAATATTAATGAAATATTGCTATATTTAGGCCTGTCATGTTGTAAATTTGCCGATAACTTAGATAATTGTCCCGACTGAAAATCGGTCGGAACATGCGACAAGAAAACTATGCTCGGCGATATGACATCGTAATTGCCATAAAATAAAAAAATGATAAATAAGCATTTACGACGTCATATTTATAGGACTACAATTAGCGGTAAAAAAGTAGGGTCGGGCCACCAGAAACACAACTATTTTTTTTTAGGCCTAAACATGAATAAATTCCCAATAGTTAAGGAGTCATGACCAAAACGTATTTTGTCATTACATGCATGAAAGGTTTTTGAAACAGACAAACAGTAATGACACATTTGGCCATTATTGATCGGTAAATATATAGCCGATAATGCTTAGGTGCGCAAGAAGACCGGACAGCATCGTAACGAATCAAAAAGCAATTAGTGCAGATCCTAATCAGATGGCATGGGTGTGCCAGCTGATCTGGATCTACACTGGTCGCACATGCGAAAAAATGCGTATTTACGGAGGAAATGATTATATTTCGGAGAAAATCGGTTTGATTCACAAGATGCGAACTCGACAAAGAGCAAATTTCACTGTGTAAATAAAGTTCGCCATGACACCGGCACATTTTAACTAGAGGTTTATTCATCAACGTTAGTTCCTCAAAATAACACTTTAAATATTCAAATATGTGAAAGCAAAACCGAAAATATATTTACCGGCATTCACCGCCACTCCGGAGGTCGCCATTTTAAATCGTGCTTTGCCGGGATTTACCCCTGACCAGACCCAGATCAGACTAACGATTGTATACGGAAATCTCCGTTCGTTTCCGATTATCATATTTTCCCTCCATATTAGGACAACTCGACCCCTACATTTTTACTGAAAACTAGGTTCAATTAATTTATATTTTTGCAATTTCATACAATTCCGGAAGTCCAGGAGTCCGGAGCAGTAACTTAAAAAGTACTAGTATAACTTCGAGTTGAAAAATCGACTTCAACATTTTTGTTGGCGAGATATTACACCATACCATCCATTCATAAAGATGACCCTAATCAATTGCCGTTTTCCAACTGTCTCTTGATTTTTTTTTAATTTTAAATGTTCTTTAGTTACTATCTTTTTCAAAAGATAAGTTTTAAAAACCCAGGTTTTATAATTTGAAAAATTTACTTAGCTATCGTTTTCATTACAAAATACAACATTTTTAGTCATTTATAGCTTTACCTACAAAAAAAGCCTTAACTTGTCTGAATTGTAGAAGTTCTTCGATTTGTTTTTTGAAAAGTTTGTATTACTACCTGAATTAAGGAGAAACACTAAATTTTGACAAATACCATCTATATTTTTACTAATTTCTTAGGCAGAAACCGATAAGTACAAAAATTATTAATGAGATTTAAAAATAAGGCTGCTTTATAGATGTTTGCAGTACTGGTGTAAATCAAAATACGATTTTACAAAACAAATTAAAGTTTGGTAGTGTTTGGCATACTAATGAGTTTTATAATCAAAGAGAGAATTCTTCAAGTTCGGTTTGAATGCTCTATTTTAAAGTCAATGCAACTAAAACATATCAAACCAGAGAAACTTATAGGCCTAATATCTTTAAATTTGATAATTTGTTAAATATGAATAGTAGTATAGCAACCATGATTATAAGAATCTATGTATCTTTATAAGAAATATTATATGAAAATAAATTCAAGTTTGTAAGTGTGTTATGTATGGCATTGTAACAATGGAATGTAATTATGTAATAATTTTTACAGAACAGTGTCTCCAGTGTTTTGTACATTTTCTCTTTGTATGTTTATGTTTGTTTTCACCCTTGTTTTACTATAGAATTGTATTGATACCATATGTTGTCATTGACCTGAGAGTATCAAATAAAAGTTGAAAGTTGTTGATAATTTGTTTGATTAGTATCGAAGCATTTAATCAAAGGAATGTTGATTTGTGTGTTGGTATTATCATCTTTAAACGCGACAATCACTATTATTAGTCCAGACAAAAGTCTAAAAAGGTGACAATTGTTACAAAGAAAGACTATGAACGCCAGGTAAATCAACAGGTTATGAGTTAGCACAACTTTATGTGCGCGACAATGACTTTTCTATATATGTGATGATCGTCCTTCACGCACAACCCAGTTACTATTCAAATCAATGCGGAAAATTCTTCTTCTATTTCTATATGCCGCCGATCGGAATTTGAATCGCAACTTTGGGGGCTCCATAAAGCATCTTAAACCACATGTATCTTTAAAAAATTTACATACCTGACAAGCCACATTCAAGTAGAATCAATATATGTAATCCTTTATAAATAACGGTTTCTTTTTTTTCTGCAAAACTCTTTTAAACCTCCACCCATGTCAACAAATTTCGATTTCGGCCCTTAAAGTTTACCTGACTCACGTTTATCGATAAATAACAGAATTTAAATCGGGTCGATTTCCACCACAGTTTTCATCGTAACTGCTTGAGACGTAAAGGACAGACATCTGTAAAAAGTCAGTATGATAATGGGTCTGTGCTTGCAGTCGAATTATTGAGACTAGTTATGAGTATACGTTTTGAAAGTTGACAAAAATAAGCTTTTGCATAAATAAATTAAATTCGCCACAGACATGGACTTTAAATATGTACTAGAAAAAAAACCAAATAAAATTTAAAAAACAATAATTCAACGTAACATCCCCCTTCCATTAAACGCCTTTTATGAAGGTCGGATTGGCTAAATAGTCAGTATGAATTTAAAGGAGTGAAATATGTATATCATGATTTGCCACACCCAGTAAACAGAGTCTCCCCAAACTGCAGCATAGTCGACAGCAAACAAGTATGTAGAGGAAAAGAGTGCATGTGTTTATAAAATGAATATTTTCAAATTAGAAACCACAAACAATTCACAGTAAAAAAAAAACCCGAACGTGTTCTTGGCCTTCTGACTGAGCCGGCTCAATTTGATGAACACATTCTCAAGTGAAGGCCAATCAAGAGCGTCACTATAAATGGAAAGACGTCAAATTTTGTAAACAATTTAAATTTGCAATGATATAAGGTATTTATGTGAATGGAACTTTCCGGAATGGATTCAGGAATCGAAGTTTCACCTGATCCATTGTCAAAACGAGTTGACGATGACCCAGATCTCTCTGATGCAGATGAACCCCCAAATAAAAATCGGTCAAATGTAACCTGGGCAAGCTCGGTTAGAAGAAATCAGACGACCAGTGATGATGATGCTGATGACAGTGATTCGGATTTCAGCACAAATGTTCATGATACAGTATACTTAATTCCAGACCCTGTGTCCAAAAGTTCAGAATATCCAGAAGGATTACACCCTGTGTCACCTTGGGGGTCTGTCCAGACTGATCATTCTGGTGCAATGACAACTTCAAACACAAATGAAGAAGCATGTAAGTTTATTATAACCATTTACTTCATATATACACATTTTAATACATGTGCCACCAGTGTAAATCTAGATCAGATGGCATATTTGTGGTGTCTGATTAGGACATGCACTGTTTGCATTTTGGTCAGAACTTTACCCTAACCAAACAAATAAAAAAGTGAACAGTGCTTATCCTGATTAGACGGCTCAGTTCACAGATGTGCTAGTTGATCTGCATCTACACTGTTCACCCATGTCATTAAGGCATATATACGCCTTTCCAATAATTCGATGAATTTATTTGGTTACCTCCCCTGTCCAGTCACATGACTGCTCTACGGGAAAAATGATAGCTCGCTGTAATAACATAATAGGGAATATGTACCTACAACTTTCTTTTTTATCATAAAATTCGTTTTTGAAAAATATATTTTCTCTTTGAATTAGTAATAATACATCAGCGTCATGATATTTTTTTAAAATAATTTATAAAACAATCAAGTTTCTTTGACTAAAAGTGTCAAGTCATTATTCCTCGCGTTAAACACTTGAGACTTAAACTAACAGCCAGTGTTCTCTCCATGGCTTAATTGAGTCTCGTTTCCGGATTAGCGTGTCTAATCAACTACTGACATGTTATGATTATGTCGGTGGCGATTGAAGGCGGCATGCCATAAACATGTCAAATTGTCTCGCAGATATCATTGGCCAATAGAGATCGTGTAATTACTATTTGCAAGGTATCTACACCTCCCAATTCTTAAGTATTTGGGAGTCCTTTAACTACTGTATGTGCCAGCAAATGTATTTGATTTAGAACTTATATGGATTCTTAATCATCATTACGACACGTTATAGAAACAAAGCCGTCAATAAGAAACAAATCTTGTCAAATCATTTTATATATGTTTAATTAAGCGTTGGGCTTTTATGCCAAAGTTACAAACTGTCAAACCTAAGAAATCTAAATTGGATATGCAACCATATTGTGATATAAATATTCCCATCTTTTTGGAAGCCGGCATCTAAATCCTTGGATTTTATTCTACGAATGATACTTCTACAACAAACAATCAGATTACCGATCCTGTTTTATTTCAAGACAGAATCAATCATATTTGGTTGTGAAGTATACGTAACATTAAAAAAATTCAAATTATGTATTCGTTGACCATAAACGCCATAAAATTTTAGGACATATCTATTGTTCAAATGTGTAAGGATTCAACAAATTTAGATTGCATTTTTTTGCCTACAGATCATGTAACCAGTTGTTGACATATCACGATTTCCGGATAATAGCGCATTACCAGTCTTAGCAATTTGCAACATTCACACCAGTAAAATATATTTTCAGCAGAAAAGATATTAAGAAGAAATTTTTGTACAGAATTGGTAAAAATTAATGCTTATGTTTGTCCAAATTGCGTTTCATACTGCCTACTATCAACAAGAATGGTACATGTTCTTAAATCATTAAAAATCGAAATATCTAAAAAATAGTGAAAATAAAAAAGTCTGGCTAGAATAACAGACCAGCAACTTATTTTTTCACCGCCAGCGATGAACGCAGACCTGCAATATAGTGGATAATGTTAGCTATTATGTGCTTAAGCCATTAGTCCGATCGTTCAGCTATCACGCAGAGCCTCGTTTTGGATTGATTTCCTGTCGCGGGAAGTAACTCGTACAGGACTGCGAAACTGTTTATTGGAAAGGCGTATATGTAGGAAAGTGTTAAAAATTCAGCTTGTTAAATCAAGGACTATTGCATACATAAACAGTTTGGAAGATTGCTGAAAAAAAAAATATTTGGTGACTTGTGTCATATCCTGATAGCAGTTTTAAGGAAATGATTTTAATCAGATTGAAGATGTTCCATTAACATATTTTACATCGTTTTCATGCCCCCACAAAGTTGCACTAGTCTCTACATCCGTCCCTCTCTACATCCCCCAAATCTTGTGGCATCAACTCCTCATGAACAATAGGCGGTTTTCTTTCAAACTTGCACAGATGATCAAGCAGGATGTATGGATGATGGTAAAAGGATTATTTCCAGGGTCCATTTTTACCAGAGTTATGGCTATTCGTTGTTGTACCAGTGGGGGCATCAGTGTCCCATGGACACAGTCTAGTTTTTAACATCATTCAAAATAACACTTTTGTTTTGCTTGATTTTTTTTTTCTGGGGAATATCTAGGTAGAGTAAAATATATTAATAACTAAGTGAAATTACGATAAATTTGATGTTCTAATTTGATTTATTTTCAGATGATTTATTTTTGCTGCAAGCTCAAGTTTTCATTGAGGATGCTGCTACAGTAAGCATTTGTTTTAGTTATATATTACTTAATAAGTAACTTATTTAATAAATTGTCAAGGTTTTTTTTCCTCTTGTAGGCACTGAATATTTAAACTTCTCAAACTGTCTTAATTGAACTGTTTTCCCAATGACTTTACTTCAAAACATAAGGACTTTTTCCCATTTCAAGGTAATATCATGCTATTATATATATTTCCAAATTAAAGGGGAAGACTCTTTAACTAGAAATGAAAACAAAACAAAACACATATGCTTTTGTGAAAATGAGTTACAGAAAATCACACACTAATAATTTTAAGGTAAAAAAATTAAAAGGTACATAATTATGTACACTCTATACAACCAAACTTTTTTCTGAATGAAGTATAGTTAATCTTACCCTCTAAATTCAAGTACCAGTAAATTGTATTATTAAGATTAGTTAAGAGGGGGGGAGACATATTGTTTTTGCCCTGTCCGTCTGTCTGTCTGTCACACTTCGTTTCCGCTCAATAACTCGAGTACCCTTTGACCCAGAGCCTTCAAACTTCATAGGGTGATAGCCCTTATTGAGTAGAAGAACCCTATTGATTTTGGGGTCAGTAGGTCAATGGTCAAGGCCACAGGGGCCTGAAGAGTGAAAACCATTTCCGCTCAATAACTGGAGTACCGTTTGACCCACAGCCTTCAAAATTCATAGGGTGATATCCCTTTTTGATTAGAAGAACCCTATTGATTTTGGGGTAAGTAGGTCAAAGTTTAAGGTCACAGGGGCCTGAAGAGTGAAAACCGTTTCCACTCAATAATAGGAGTTTTATTTTACCCAGACCATTCAAACTTCATACGATGGATGTCCTTATTGAGTAGAGGACTCCTATTGATTTTGGGGTCAGTAGGTCAAAGGTCAAGGTCACAGGGGCCCCGAAGAGTAAAAACATTCGGTCAATTACTGGAGTACCGCTTGACCCTGAGCATAGGGTAATAGCCCTTATTGAGAAGAAGAACCCTATTGATTATGGGATCAGTATGTCAAAGGTCAAGGTCACAGGGGTCTGGGCGCAGGCGGGGTGTGCGGCACAGGGGAGAGACATGTGTTTTTCACAAAAGACATCTAGTTGTGTCTTGTTTTTGTAAATGTAATGACTATTCATGTGAACTGCTGTAATTTTTATGTTACTGTTTCGAAGAAAGGCGATAAATAGGGATCGCTTTATCCATCCATCTGTCTGTCATGAAAACTTACAAATTATATTGCTTATGACAACACATTCATGATGGCGCCAAATTCTTTAGGTCAAGGTCACAGTTGATAGAGTTATGCCACTTTTTGTACCAAGATTTTGAAATGGAAACTTATCTTTGGCGTAACTTTGTCATTTCTTAATATTTCTTTGTCAAACTGTCAAATTATATTGCCAAACTGTCAAATTATATTGCTTATGACAACATGGTTGTGATGATGCCAATTTGTTAGGTTAAAGTCACATTTGATGGAGTTATGCCCCTATTTGAACTTGGATTTTTTATTCTGACAAAGTACCTCAGGGCGACACAAGTGTTCAACTGAACACCCATCTAGTTATGACATTATATGTACTTCTACAGTGACATTATTAATATGTTTTTCTTCCATGATGTTGTATTAAAGATTGAATTAACAGTTTTAATATCATTTTTTTTTATCTGTTTCAGTATAGATCCATAGATCACAGAGTGGACTTCAAGTCTCTGAGGATATATCAGTTCTACCACTCCAGACCTTTCTCTATGTAAGTCTGCCATATTTGTACAAGAACTGCATTTCTTAACCCTTTCCTCCATAGACTTACCTCTATGGGTAAAAAGTGTCGTCTAATCAGGATTTGCACTTTTCACTTTTTTATTCATTAGGTTATTTCTGACCAAATTGCCACCAGTGTAGATCCTGATCAGACAGCACGGATGTGCCAGCTGTTCTGGATGTACACTGTTTGCACATTTGTAAAAATGTGTATTTATGGAGGAAAGAATTAATGGACTATAATATTTGTTAATTAATGCATTAATCCACCAAGTGCTAAGCACATTATTTGTAACATTTGTGACCATTGTAGATACGGATCAGCCTACATGTCACACAATCTGATCAGGGTCTACACTGTTCATTTAACTAATTCAGTTAATGAATTACACATTTAAAAGACCCCTATCATGAACAACGATTGGACTTGCACATATTGTTATAAAGGTAGTTTCAACTTATTTTGTTAAATGAATTTCAAAATACCACTTCAGTGCAGAAACCTAGCATTTCCCCTTTACCTTTTTCTCCATACTATATACAGGTTTCATCACATGTGAACAGTGTATATTTAGACCATCAGATCAGGATCTGCACTGTTTGCTTTTTCGGTCAGAAATAGCCTAATGAATAAAAAAGCAAAAATGTTACTTTCATAATATTTAATATCTTCTACAAAAATAATGACATTTGTTTGTGCAAATTTCATTTTCACAGTATCAACAGCAATGTAAACTCTGATCAGAAAGAGAAATGCACCAGCAATTCTTTATACAGATTTTAAAAAACTTAACCCTTTTCTCCATATATATGCATTTTTACGCATATGTGACCAGTGTAGATCTTGATTAGCCGGCACATGGTCATCCGTACCGTCTGATCAGGATCTGCACTGGTTGCTTTGTGGACAGAAATAACCTAATGAATCAAAAAGCAAATAGTTTAGATCCTGATCAGATGGAACAGATGTGCCAGCTGATCTGGATCTAAACTGTTCGCCCTTGCAATAAAGGTAGTACTAAATAAAGGTGTATCTATGGAGGAAAGGGTTAAAGCTGCATCTTCACAGTTCAAGGTGGAATAATGTCACAGAAGTGGTAATTATCTGTGACCATTGGTCGGTGGCCACTAGATGAATGTCCGAGCTTATTATCGGGGGAAAACTGGCTCAAGTGGCGCAGCCCCCATTTGGGTCTCTAGGTCACAAGCTCAATCCTGTCCCCTACTCTTTACTTGGAACAGGTGAATGAAAATGTAACTCCATTTGTAAAGTTCTAATTCCTTTTAATTCTAGTGGACTTTTCAATATTCAAAGTTATTATAAAATTTCCAATGTCACACAATGATGAACACTGCTAAAGACAAGCACCAAATTCCTTAGTTGTTAACACAATGAAGACTTTTGTATGACTTTACTTGTCGAAAACTTTCTTAAGACTAAAGATACATTCTAAAATCAATATTAAGGTTTCCTAAGACAAAACCCTAAAACATAAATTAACCAATGAAAATTTAAAAGAAAGTAACATATTATCAAATGAAAAGTTATGTTACAAAAAGGTGAAACCCTTAGCTCAATTTGGAAAGTTTGCCTAACAATTTCTTAAGGCATCGCAAACATTGCAAATGGCGAAAGGCTAAAATTTCAAAAATGAATTTTGGGGAAAATACTTATTTTCACCTAGATTTTAGTAAAGAAATTTATTTAGCTAAGGATGTAGTTAATGTTTGCAAGCTCAATTTAGTCTTACGTCAAATTAATGTTAGGGTTTTTAAGAATTTCAAGGAAAACTTATTTCTTGGTTCAAACTGAAATTAGAAATCTCTAGAAATCTACTTTCGGTTTGAACCAGCAAGTGATTTTTCCTTGAATATCTTGAAAACCCTAACATTATTTAGACAAATTGGCACTAAACATTGTAGACCAGCATATACTTATTTCAGATATGAGTTGATTTGGTATATTGTCCATGACATTCAGAGTTCTCATGCAAACTGTTTTTCTTTTGTTTTAGTATGTGCTTGGTAATTAGAACATGAATTAGACTAAATTGAGCTTTCAAACATTAACTACATCCATAGCTAAATACATTTTTTTACTAAAATCTTAGTGGCAATATGTATTTCCCCCAAAATTCATTTTTGAAATTTTAGCCAGTTTTCGCCATTTGCAATGTTTGCGACCTCTTAAGGCTTCACACTTAATCAACAAAATATGCTGAATAGTTTATACAGCAAAAACCAAGTGCAAGCTGCTAAAATCCTAAGCAGCTTGACTTAATTAAATCTTCTTTGTTAAGATGACAACTTGAAAACATTTAATACTTTACTAAAATTAAGATGTTAAGTAACATATTTCAAAAATAACTAAAATCTATGAATAAGAATTTCTATAATTTAAAATTTAAAATAATTAAATTTCTAAATTATGCTTTCTCTTAATGCATATAGATGACCCAACAGGAGCGCATTTTGTTGACATCCTGGAATAAACAGTAAATTTTGGACCTGTTATGAGTGAATTTTACTGTGTTAGTAACACTAATATATTTAAGAAATAATCAATAGCTTCCAGTGAATTATCGCAGGATAATTCACGGGGCGGAGTTCAGATGCGTAAGGATATATCACGAGGGGCATAGTCCCGAGTGATATATATCTACGCAGCTGAACGACGCCCCATGAATTATCCTGCGATAATTCACCGGAAGCTATTGAGTATTTCAATTCTAACACGACACATCTGACTAAATAAGCGAAATAATCATAACTCAATTTTAGCGCGTTGTAATAAACGCAAATGGGTTATAAGATCGGCAGTTCGTGTTTACTCCCTAAACATCTCCATAATTCAAAAACTGATAATAATGAAAAGATTGAATAACAAACTTTAATACATCTCCATCCAACAGAGCATCCAGCACTCTCCAGTCTCCAGTCGTCGTTCGAACCGAATTTGTCATTTCAACGGTTTAATACTGCACCAGGAAATAACATGTAAACAACAGAAATGACGCAACATCGTTAAAATGGCGCGTTTACGTCTCCTTAACGTTGCTGCAAAATAGCGGAAAATAATAATAGTATTTTATCTAAATATATAAAGTAAACATTATTCTATTACTGTGGTATTATCACATTGCGCCCGGGTAATAATTTCGCGTATTATGTGCTTTCTTAAATGCGCGAAATTAAATATCAGCGAAAAATACAATTTTCACGTGATAAGTTTATACCGACAGGTATTTAGTAATAGCAGTGCCGACGCGCGGTGAATTATCGTGTAATAATTCACTGCAAATTCAACGGGAAAAACGTCAAGTGGTGTTAGAATTACTTGTACGTTGACTGTGTAAGAAAATTATATCACATGTACTTTGTTTACATGTCTTCTACAGTTCATAATATAAAATTTGATATTTGAAAACACTTAATATTTTCATCCCGATACTTGACTAGGCACCTTTAAAGCATCCAGGAAGGTTTTTCATGTATTGATCAAGTTTGATATTTACATAAACAGCCTTGTGTCTGAACATTTGCATAATATACCTTTGATAGTATACCAGTAATTGATACCATCAGTATCATTTTGCGGTAATTGTAAGTTGTATATTGATGTTTTTCAAAATATTTGCATCACATTAAAATTTTAAATTGGACTCTCTACTTTACATAATTAATATTTACATCCAGCTGTGTCCTGTGATGTCACCTAAATGCAAGAATGGTATAACTCCTTCATTTAAAAGGTACTTACATCGTTTTTGCAATAAGGTAATTGTATTTTCTCTAGTGTTGATCAGCCTGGGCCGAATATCACAAAACATTGATTGGAGATAAGTCTCAAATCTCAAGCATCTGATTGGCTGAAATGGTTACCAGTGGCCATTTCAGCCAATCAGATGCTTGAGATTTGAGACTGGTTTCTAGATTTAGTTTTATTATCTTAAGCCCAGCCTGTTTTTATGGTAAATACCATGCAATCACTAAATTACATGTACATGTATGACTGAGAGTTAAGAATAGCTAGGGTAAAGAGCTCAATGGCATAAAAGATATATTGAAGACCAGACTTCACCCTGAAGCAGCTGATTGGTTAGAACTGAGCTTTGTCTTTAAACTGACCTATCACTAGCTGAAGAGACTTGTCTCCAACTTCAGTTTTATCATATTTGGCATTGGAAGATTTTGGCATAAGGTTGCCTCCAGACTACAACTATGGTCAAGATCATCAAACTAAAAGGGAAGACCTCGGCTGAAGATTATAAAGCTGAGATTTGAAACCGGTCTCAAACTCAAGCATCTGATTGGCTGAAATGGCAACCTGTTGCCATTTCTGACAATCAGATGCTTGAGATTTGAGACTGGTTTCTATGCTCAGTTTTATAACCTTTGGCACAGTGTCAGTTTCTCAAGGATCTGATTGGCTGAAATGGTCTCCATGTCAACCAATCAGGTGCATAAGATTTAAGGTTGGTCTCCAGTCTCACTATTGACATTCTTTTTAAATTGAATCAGAGATTGAAAATGCTATGATGAAACTAACTGCTAGATAGTAGCCTCCTTACTTTCAGGTTTAGGAGTTTTGTAATACTGGTTCTGCACATGCTGGCATTCTTTGAGTTTCCAGCATCTCTGACATGGACGGCCGATATTCGCAATCAAGGACACCGGCCCTTGATACCTTGTGGTGTTACTGAAAGCATAGAACTGCTGTGTCTTGTTTTCCTCATGGCAGATTTCTTCATAAAGGTATATACTAAAAACCCTCTGTTAAGACCATGTTTAACACTTGAAAAGTGGTCTTAATTATAGGGCAGAAACTAGTGCAAAACTGTTAAAAGGGACAATAAAATAGTGGTATTATCAGGTTGTCTTTAGGAGGGATTTTACAGTAGTCAGAATATCATATCTATCTATAAAAGATAAAACAAAATTGCAATGTAAGGGGTTTCAATAGTTTTTGAAACATCTGACCCCTATTGATAATTTTCAAGCGGTCATAATCAGATCACTCTGAGTCACATCTTTTATAAATTGAACTTAACTAAATTGGTTTAACTTCATTAAAATATATTTACAAAGGTCAAAAAAGTATTAACTTCATATTTAAAATGCCAAAAACACAATATTTATCTTTATTCTTGCAACATTTGTCCACTTTCCAAAATTCTTCTTCATCAAAATGACCCCAAGCTCCTAACAAGGTGGAATCAAAAGTGAAAAAATTCAAAAAATGTGAGAGAACATTTATAAAAGGGAATATGCAAGTTTCAGACATTTTAAAACTTTGGGGTACTGTTAAGTTTCAGTCATTTCATACTGTATAATTTGGAATATTTTGTGTGACTGTGTAAGTCTTATTTAATAGTATGGACATTGGTGTTTTCTTTTGCAGTCTCGTATCTATGGAAACCAGTACATCCGCACTAACAGATGGTTGTTGGTGGCAGTGCTTGTATTGGGAGGATCGTTTGTGGACTGGTCAATTTCCCTTGCCATTGGATGTACAGAGGTATTATAGTTGATCACTGTGGTACTTTTGAATTTTGCAGGATGAATCTCAATCTCACTAAAGTCAGATCTAACAAAATAATGTTAGATCTGATGATGGCCCGCAGACACCGTACACAAGTTATCAGTTTTTCCTGATTGCTATTTTTAGAAATTGTCAACACAGGAAGCATGATTTATAACACTTGCAAAATGATCTGAAGATGTCATTACATTAGAAATGAATGCAATACTACATAATCACATATATCTCCAGTAAAATATGTCTTATGCAGGCTGTTAACACTTTCCATGGTTGAAAATACTATTTTTACTTTCACTTTTGCGATTTTGTAGGTGACATTCTGATTGGTTCAAAGGGTTAGTGATAAAAGCACGTTTTGGTTACTCGTCATCAGATCCTGATAGCATAGGGGTTTTCAGGAAATTATTTGATTGAACCTTTGAAGACCTCTTCTGGGTTGCATGGCAGTTGTATTTATTCTATTAAGTCACACTGTAGAAAAGTTAAATTTCGCTGGCTTTTATTATAATACAATAGCCCTAAGGGAAAATACATGTACCTGAAAAAAATGAAAGATAAAATGATATAGTAATTGTGGTTAATTAATTCTTTACTTTGTGAATACAGCTCTTGTCTGTTTTGTGACCGCTGTAAACCCAGATCCTACCACACCAGTGTTTTTAATGTTTCCATATAAAATAATAGAGGTAGAGATGAAATATTAAAGATTTCAAATATTTTAAATGACTTTTCTTTAAAAAAACCCAACTTTATTCATAAAAAGCTGTATGTATAATTACTGTATTCTTGTCTTTGAACAAGGTTTAGGTGAGGAGAAGAGGTATTTTCAGTACCTTATATATGGGTTTTATCACTTGTGAGACCAGTGTAGATCCAGATCAGCTGGCACATCCGTGCTGTCTGATGTGGATCTGCACTGTTTGCTTCTTGGTCAGAAATAAGTAATTATCTTAAAGCGAACAGTGTAGATCCTGATCAGAAGGGATGGATGTGCTGGCTGATCTGCATCTACACTGTTCACCCTTGCAATTAAGTTGTATATAGGGAGTAAAGGGTGAACAAAAACTGGATTGATTAGAAAGGTGTAATATTTATAACATCTTGCCCAATTTGTGTCTTTCAGGTGGTGAGAATCCGCAGGATGTTACGACCTGTGTTCATCATACAAAACTCTTCTCTCATGAAGAAAATCATCAACTCACTCAGGAAATCTGTGTCACAAATTCTAGGGTAAGACATTCACTGATTTATGATTTCCAATCTTACTTCTGGGCCATTATAACCAGATACATCATTTTCAGACTCTGGAAAAATCTAAAATTATAATCTTATCAAAATGACCAACACTTTCAATTCTTAACTTGTTTGTAAATAAATGTAATTGTAAAGGCACTTTTTTTAAAAGCACTCTAAGCCTTCCAGGACTTTGATTTACAGTTGTGGAGAATATACCAATAATTTGTTTCTCATTTTGATAGGTCATGACTTAATAGTTCAGATAAATCATAGCATGTGATGTGACTTGTGCTTTATGATGGATTTACTTATAATTACAAATTTTCACCTTAGTGCAAAAACAATACAAGTACAATTTAAATATGAAGGAGATATACCAGTATTGCACTAAGCTGACCAATTTTGTTAATATATTGCAGTGTTCTGATGCTGATGTTCCTACATCTGTACATCTTCACCCTGTTTGGTATGTTGCTGTTTCCAAAGCAAGGCTCTGAGCACCCGTCCACTGTGGATGACCTGGATGTGGAAGCCAAGAAGCACAATGGTAGTGGAAATAGCACACAGGTACATACTGCAAATCTCACAGTATAGGATACACTTGTGTATAACAAAATCACAGGCCTCCTAGCAAAACCTTTAAAACTTTTAAAAAAACCTTTAATTTCATTACAAACATTTAAAACCTTTAAATCATCTGCAAAAACCTTTAAAATGGCCAAATAGCCTGTAATTTTCACTCAAAACCTATATTTTTGTTCAGACTGCTTGCTGTGCCAATTTTAAGCAAGTAATAGTTGCACTAGTGTATTTCTTCCCCCTTTTAAGTGTTGTTATTACCTGATACCTTATATAAATGTAATTTGGTAGTTTTGACTGTTTTCTGAAATTCTAAAAAAGTCCATGTTTGCGAACTGTTTACCGGTCAATAGTTTCGACTGTTTTCCTTGTGTGCTCTGACGTCATGACGTCATGTGGAACAGTAAAGAAACAAATTGACTCCAATGATTATTTCTCCATAGCTAAAATGTGGTGAAGAATTTAAACACATTAAAATTTTATCAGCAAAATGACAGTTTCCTTTTGATGAAATAACAGAGAAAATCAATATAATAACCTACTGACATACAAAATGTTGGCAGTGTGACATAGTTACAAGATTGTTTAATTAAAAAACATTTAATTAAAAACATATTTGCAAAATTATTTTCTTGTTACTTTTCTTCATCTGTAAGTACTGTTAAAACAGTAATAGATCAGGTAATAAAACAGTTATTTCATATTTGATTTGGGAACAGTCAAACAGTTGTCCACTCGGTGTCGGGGATAGTGTTTTAAACTGTTGCCCTCGGCCGACAGCCTCGGGCAACAGTTCAAAACACTATCCCCTCCACCTCGGGCCAACATTTTGACTGTTCCCAAATCACATATGAAATAACTGTATATTATTAAGATACTGCTTGTGTATCAGTCATAATGTGTAATTCAGACAGTATGAAACTACCTTATATGCCTATTTCTGATATCTGTTTGTGTGGGTTGCCTTTTATAAATCAACCTTTTTTCGTAACCAAATATTTTATGTTTTTTTTCAACAAGAAATTCTACATAAATTCCCTTTATTTACTCTTTATTTATTAATATTTTATCCTAAAAGGCCTTTATTTATATAGATTGGAGCCTTTATAAAAACCTTTGTTTTTGTTCAGGCCTGCTAGGAGACCTGAAATCATATGGTATACCTTATTTCAAAAAAAACCTTTAGGATTTCCTTACGGTCAGTACAATTTGGCAACAGGAATAAAAAATCTGTTTACCACTGGATTATGTTTCTATATTTCTTGAATAACATCATATATTGTTTTGAAAGTCATATGGATACACTAGTTTCTTACAAAATTAATATACAGTAGTACACATCATTCTAACATGACCACTTAGATTTCCCCACAGGCAGTTAACCCTTGCTCCATATGTATGCATTTTATCATGTGCAACCAGTGTAGACCCAGATCAGCAGGCACGTCCATGCAACCTGATCAGGATCTGCTCTGATCACTTTTTGGTCAGAAATAACCAAATAAATATAAAAGAGAATAGTGCAGATCCTGGTCTGACAGCACAGATCTACCGGCTGATCTGGATCTACACTAGTGGAACACATGTTTAAGTGTGTATATATGGAGGAAAAGAGTAATTAAATATTAATATATCACCACTTCAGGTCTGATTTTCTTTCCTTTCTAATTTGTTGTCATTTATTGTCATTATAAACCACTTGATGAACTAACTTAGAGAATTAGAACAATCATTTTTTAAGCTGTTTAGTGCGAATTGTTGTTAGAGTTTAAAATTACTTTAGCATCTTTAAAGCCCCAGCCCTAAACTTAAGTAAGAATATACTATTGAAAAATCATTTTTGTCCATGTAGACTCCAATATATAAACTCCCTAACAGAACACAAAAGGTCTGATCGAATTCTTTCTTATAGACGGGATTTTCAATGATATTGTTAATTATCGTTAACAAACTTTTAAGAAGCTAAATATAGTGGAGTTATATTTAGCACTGATTTTTGACGAAGAGACCACTTCATGCGTGACCTCCATTTCTGTGACGTTTCGGAAATCCTACTTTCGCTTTTAGTCGCGCGGACCAAATTTATTTTAGTACATGTAAATTAAAATTTTATAAGCCCGAACTAATGCTGCAAAGTTGTGCCTAGAGTTCCAAATACATGTAATATTTCATACAAGAGCGGGTTAAATTGAAGTAATGCAGCTTTAATATGCTCAGATATATAACACAACCTTATGATATATTCCAAAGTCCAACCAGTGATATATTCTAACATATATCACCAGACAATATTTATTATTTCTTAAATAAATCTTCAATCCAGATCTTCTGTTATTTTTGTCACCCTCTGTGTATTATGTTAATCTCAGTTTAAAAACAACAACATAAAAACATAGTTATAAAGACAGATTCATGGTTGTTAATACTTAATAATTTCTACAAAATTTTGAATCATTGCTAGTAAGGAAGAGTCATTGATGAAAGCAATAATCACCCCAATTTAAAGTTCATTTTTTGTGTATTTCAGGGTACAACAGAGTCTGGTTATTTCCGCACCCTCACTGGGTCATTTATGAATCTACTGGTGCTACTGACAACTGCAAACAATCCTGATGGTAAGCTATTACCAAATCTTGTGTGATGAAATAATTTAAGTATCTTTAATTAGTGCAGGTTAAAAATGGAAAAATCTTTCACCATGGTGAACTGTTTATGACAGAGCAAGACTTTGCAAAATTTCTGCTTAAACAGTTCACTGAGTGACAGATTTTTACCGTAACTGAATGTCTCTTGCATGATACTTTTCTTGCATATCTTTTATTTTTCATAAGATATCCAGCATTTACAAAGATTGAAATCTAGCATTTTCAAAAAGTGCCATTTACATAGTGTGAAATCTAGCATTTAAAATACTGTGATGTTGAGCAATTTGAAAGTGTATTATCTAAAATGTGAAAAGTGTTTAACAACATTTTAAACATGTAATATCTAGCATGTAGAAAATGTGATATACAGTATTTCAAAAGAGTGAATTTGTTGTTGTTGTTATTCCTGATATGCATATGGTGATGTCTGGTCCCAAGCTTATAAAACTGAGCATGGAAACCAGTCTCAAATCTCAAGCATCTGATTGGCTGAAATGGCGACTGGTTGTCATTTCAGCCAATCAGATGCTTGAGATTTGAGACTGGTTTCCATGCTCAGTTTTATAACCTTCAACCCTGGTTTCATGTTTCAGTGACACTACCAGCATACTCCGAGAACAGATTATATGCAGTGTTCTTCATTGTCTTCCTTATCATTGGTAAGTTATTTATGATAAGCAGTTTCTACAGGAATTAAATGATACAACAGTATGTGCAGTGTTGTTAGCTTGAATATTCATAGAATAGTTCAGGTATCCTGCTGGCTATTACCTGTAAATAGTCCACCGGATGTTCCTACATGGGCTAGTCAGACAATGGCTGACAGAAAATATATATTTTGAAAAACAGAAGTTTTCATATTAGAAAAAGCAAAACCCAACAACGTAAAACAAAAGATGCACTTGTCCATAAATTTGAAAATACTTGAAACATAGAATATAAATTTTTCATCAAAATCTACATTATTATCAACAAGACCCATATCTCTACTACAAATACCATTCAAGTTATGCCCCATTTTCTTTGATGCGTATTATGTTGTCTGTTGCTGTTTTTCATAGGCTTTAGGTAATTTGTGCATGTGGACGGGAAGTTGTTGATGTTAATTAAAATACTGGCACATTTATTAATTGACATTTTTTTTCATGATGCTCCTTTTACTTGTCTTTGATGTTTTGACTGTCACAGTTACTTGCAGTAGAAATATAGGATCTGTCATTAGATGTCATGTAATACAACAAAATATTAAACATGTTCAGAAAAACTTCTTTTTTTTTTAAGTGAGCATAATTATTTATTACCTGAAAAAGTTCAGTATTTCTTTTGACTTAATGCATTTCTGTCTCTTGTTTTCAGGATTGTATTGTTTCATGAACATGTTGACAGCCATCATATATAATCAGTTCAGAGGATATTTCCTGGTAAGTGCAGTTTACATGAAAATTGTTAGCAAATCCAGTTCAATCATAAAAATATCACTCTGTACCAGAAACAGATATAAATTTTGTTTTTCTTATGCATATTAACCCTTTCCTGTATAGAGACACCTTTATTGCTAGGGCGAACAGTTTAGATCCAGATCAGCCGGCACATCCGTGCTATCTGATCAGGATCTAAACTGTTCGCTTTTTGATTCATTAGGTTATTTCTGACCAAAATGCGACCAATGCAGATCCTGATCAGACGGCACGGATGTGCCGGCTGATCTGGATCTACACTGGTCGCACAGGCGTAAAAATGCGTATCTTTCCAGGAAAGGGTTAATGATGAATTCAACAAAGTTTCAGTAAAATAATTATGTTTTGAGATTGTATCCAAACAGCTTATTAACCATTTACTCCTTACATATGCCTTGTATGACATGTGCAATCAGTCACATTCAGTGTAGATCTAGATCAGCACATCCATCTCTTCTAATCAGGATCTACACTGTTCACTTTTAGATTCTCTAGGTTATTTCTATCCAAGAAGGGAACAGTGCAGATCAAGATCAGATGGCATGGATTTGCTGGCTGATTGTGATCTACACTGTTTGCACACACAATAAAACCCATATATAAAAACCTATATGGAGTAAAGGGTTCAATGTAAAAAGTAAGAAATCAAGGGCCCAAGATCATTAAACTAAGTTTTGAGATCAGTCTCAAATCTCAAGGATCTGATTGGCTGAAATGGCGACTTGTCGCCATTTCAGCCAATCAGATGCTTGAGATTTGAGACTGATCTCCAGATTTAGTTTTATGATCTTGGGCACTGGCCTTTGGTTAAAGTGACTTTAGGCAATTAAATGTCATCATTGTGCAGATGCGTGCAGGAATTATTTGGACCATCCTAATTGTTTCAGAGTTCTATGCAACACAGTTTAATGAGGAGGAGATTAGGTCAGAGAGCTGCCTTTGAGGCTCTCAAGAACAAAAGCACAAACCTTAATCAGTCTTCCATTGAAATCGGTGAACTAGAAGATGTCCTAAGGTAAGTCAATCCCGCTTTTTCCCAGTTCTACAGTAAAATCCTTCATTAAGACCACTATAAAATAAAGACCACATTAATAACAAGCCCATGGTTTCAATGTCCCCTTTAACAGTTTTGCACTATTTTCTACCACAAAATTAATACCTAACCTCAATTATACCACTACCTGGGATGGTCTAAATAGAGGTTTTCACTATTTTAAAAACAGAGGGATATTTAAAACAGAAGGATTTGTTTGATTCATTTTTTCCAGCCATTGGATTGTTATTCAATCGAGATGACTCAAAATGTAATGGCTTATAACATGGATATGGCTCAACATGAACATCCAATCCTATCAGTTCTTCTTAGAAATTCTGCAGAAATATGATGTGAAGGCTCAGAAACACTTGCTGGTTCTTTAAATCAAACCTACATAGGGTGATAACCTCAGATGTTTAAAAAATTGTTACATGGAGTATAAAGTATATCATAGCAATATTAACCTAAGGTTCAGTTAATATGTCCTTCTGTTGACCAACATTGGAGTTTCAAATTGTTAAATATTTATTTTCAGTCATGGTGTTGCTATTCGAGATTTGAAAACAGTCATAGCAAGAGCAAAAATATCGAGAGAAATGAAAGTTCTCTTGATAGATGTAAGTTTTCTTTATAACATTAACCACTGGATATGTCTGAAATTAACACTTTACTCCGTAGATATGGCTTTTATCCTATTAAAGTGCAACAAGTCCTGATCAGTCAGCACATCCATGCACTCAGATTGGGATTTACACATTGGCATCTTTGTCAGAAACATCTAAAAGCAACTAGTGTAGATCCTGATGTGACTGCCAAACATTTGAATTTAAAAAGCAACGTCTTTATAAAACAGATTTATAAGTACGAACAATGAATGAACTTACCCAAAATAAACATAAGGTGAACCCATTTCATATATTCAGTCCATATTTGATGAACATTTGATATTTGTGATTTCAGACAATAGCTGTTGGATACCAAGAGGAGGACAAACTCACGTGGAACAAGTTCCTGTCAGTTCTCAGAATGATGGAGATGGAAAAACATCAAAAAGAGGTTTGCAATTCTATCAAATCATTTTATTATGTGCGTGTTAACCCTTTCTCCATAAATACACCTTTATTGCCTGGGCGAGCAGTTGAGATCCAGATCAGCTGACACATCCGTGCCATCTAATCAGTATTTAAACAGTTCTCCTTTTTATTCAATAGACACCTTTATGGCGGGCAAACAGTGTAGTTCCAGAACAGCCACCACATTCATGCTGTCTTATCAGGATCTGCAGTGTTGGCTATTTGATTTATTCGGTTATTTCTGACCAAAATGCTACCAGTGCAGATCCTGATCAGACAGCGCGGATGTGCCGGCTGATCTGGATCTACACTGGTCGGGCATGCGTAAAAATGCATATATATATAGGGTTAAATGTTCATTTATTTCATGGTTTGGCTCATGCATATTACTGCCCATGCCACCTAGATCCAGGTTGATACTTTTGCCTCTTATATGTACTTTCTGTTATATGCTTATAATTATGTTCTCATTTAATCTTTCCATGAACAATATGAAGAACAGTGGTCAGGTGTGTGCTCTATTTCTCATTTTTTCATTTCAGAAACCTTCCATCAGATGGTTTCAACACCCTCGGCTGGTCAAGTTTCAGAAGATAGTGTGCCATAGATATTTCAGCTACTTCGGAAACGTGATGGCTCTGAGCAACGTTGTACTCATTTCTGTGAGTTAACTTAATTGTTCATCTGATTTCTTGTAAATGCGATTAATTTTTTTTTACTAATATCACATTTAAGTTATGGAATATTTATGCAATAATTAATAACCGCTGAAAATATATTGCAGGATTTATCACAGGGAGGAGTTCAGATGTGCAAGGATATATATCACGGCGTAGCCCAGGGTGATATATATCTACGCAGAAAATAAATTCATTGGTTTAAATGATTTGAACACATTAATCCATCAGCACAAAAAAGAAACATCTAAAACATGTTTTCTGCCAAGATTATCCATAAAATAAATATGTCCAAAACTGAATCCACTGTTCTGCTGGAAGGATTTGTTTACATACAAAACCTATATAGGTGATTCATAGTATGTCTCTTATATGCCTTATTATGTCTCCCCCCCCCCCCCCCCCCCCCCCCCCCCCCCCCCTCTGGGGAGACATATTATTTTATTTTTGCCCTGTTTGTCTGTCCGTCAGTCGGTCTGTCACACTTTGTTTCCACTCAAAAACTTGAGTACCCTTTGACCCAGAGCCTTCAAACTTCACAAGGTGATAGCCCTTATTGAGTAGAAGAACCCTATTGATTTTGGGGTCAGTAGGTCAAAGGTCACAGGGGCCCGAATAGTGAAAACCGTTTCTGCTTAATAACTTGAGTAACCTTTGACCCAGAGCCTTCAAACTTCATAGGGTGATAGCCCTTATTGAGTAGAAGAACCCTATTGATTTTGGGGTCAGTATGTCAAAGGTCAAGGTCACAGGGACCCGAAGAGTGAAAACCGTTTCCACTCATTAACAGGAGTTCTATTTCACCCAGACCTTCAAACTTCACACGATGGATGTCCTTATTGAGTAGAGGACTCCTATTGATTTTGTGGTCAGTAGGTCAAAGGTCAAGGTTACTGGGGCCCGAAGAGTGAAAACCTTTTCGGGTCAATAACTCGAGTACCCTTTGACCCAGAACCTTCAAACTTCATAGGGTGATAGCCCTTATTAAGTAGAATAACCCTATTGATTTGGTGGTCAGTAGGTCAAAGGTCAAGGTCACAGGGGCCTGAAGAGTGAAAATGGTTTCCGCTCAATAACAGGAGTTCTGTTTCACCCAGAGCCTTCAAACTTCATACAAGGGATGTCCTTATTGAGTAGAGGACTCCTATTGATTTTGGGGTCAGTAGGTCAAGGTCACAGGGGCTATGAAGAGTGAAAACGGTATCAGGTCAATAACTGGAGTCCACTTGACCCAGAGCATTCAAACTAAATGGGGTAATAGCCCTTATTGAGTAGAAGAACCCTATTGATTTTGGGGTCAGTAGGTCAAAGTTCAAGGTCACAGGGGCCATGGAGCAGGGTGGAGACATGCGTTTTTCACAAAAAACATCTAGTATATCTTCTGTAGGCATTTTGTATTCCTAATGCTATACAATGTATTTGTTACTAATCTTTTTTATTTATTGTTTATAGTTGTTTATTTCAGTTTGAACTGGCTACAGAGTATGATAAATCAATGCATTCAAGCCAGTCAACACTCAGAGTAAGTTAATATTTATGGTCCATTTATTTCATTTTCAGAAGATCAAATTTCATGTATTTGTCTTTAACTCTTTACTCCATATATACGCAGAAACTCGGCCATTATGACCACCAAATAGTCCTAATAATCTGCTGGTCTTTATTTCGGGGTGGAATATGGTGCACTTCTGTATAAAAAGACAATCAAATGGTGGTCTTAATTTCAGGGTGGTCCTAATGAAGGATTTTACTGTATGCCTATATTGTGTGAACTTACAGTGTAGATCTAGATCAGCCAGCACTTCCGTACCCTCTTATCTGTATATGCACTGTCCTCTTTCAAATTCATTAGTTTTCTGACCAAGAACTGAACAGCAAAGATCCAGATCAGGTGGCAACTCTGATCACTCATTCAAGAAAACTTGTATATGTGGAGTTAAGGGTAAAAGGGACGCTTGTCATGAATACAGTTATGCCATTCCCAGATATATTAACATTTTAAGTTGTACTGCAGAAGACTGTACTTCTACTTGTAGGTATTAACCCATGTCAATGTTAATTTAATTGTCACCTTTGTACTGGTGTACATTTTTATTGACACAAGATGAAATTCATTTTCAGAATTTTGATATGTACAGATTGGAAACAAATGTTAGTATTGAAAACAGAAAGTGGTTAAGATAACTATATACTACATTGTTTATTTTTAAATGAATATTTCTTCACACCATATACACATACATTATGTATGATCAATGTGTGTATGTGATTTTGTTTTTGGCTAGTACCTAGTTTGATCAGCATTCAAAAGTTCTCATCATTATTATTTATTCTTATGATGAATGTTTTGTGTTTTTCTGTTTTCAGATTATCAACTTCCTGTTCATATTTTACTATTTTGTTGAACAAAGTGTGATACTGTTCTGCATGGGATGGAAGAGATACCGATACAGCTGGGCCAACCTCTATGATGGCATCATCGTCATCATTCTGCTGGTAAATTTTGTTTTAGAATAATCAGTGTAGTCTCACTTTATTTTATGTTGATTGCGAACTAATATTTAAAAATTTTGTTTCTGATGCAAGGCTGGTAATTGCATAGCAAGCTTGATCGTTAAGTAGTTCTAGCTGTAATTATATTGTAAATATTTTGCTTTACATTACTGACATTTTGTTTTAGAGGATAGTGTATTGAAAGTTTGCAGCTGAAGATTACTATTACTGTGAATTCATTTATTTTTTATGAGCATGAAATTGCATGGTTTTTGGTAAAACTAAATTTTTTCTTGCATATTATCACTGCTCCATATACCCAGTATATGAGTTTTAACACAAGTGTAGTCTGGTCCCAAGGTTATAAAACTGAGATTGGAAACCAGTCTCAAATCTTAAGCATCTGATTGGCTGAAATGGCGACTGGTCGCCATTTCAGCCAATCAGATGCTTGAGATTTGAGACTGGTTTCCATGCTCAGTTTTATAACTTTGGGCACTGATCAAGATCAGATCTACACTGTTCAATTTTTGTCTGAAATAACCTAATTTATCAAAAAGTGAACAGTGTAGATTATGATCAGGCAGCACATATGTGTAAGCTGATCTGGATCTACACTGTTTGCACATGCTACAAAACACACATATATGGACTAAAGCGTTATATTTCTTGTTTTCCAACATTTATACCTCATCAATAATTATCCATTCACAGTGTACCAGTTAGTTGATCATGTACAGCCAGAGAACATCTACATTTACTAGTATTTAACATATCAAATTATTTTTCAGGTGAGTGAAGTGGTAACAGTATCGTTGTATGGGTTCCCATTTTTCAGGTAAATGTTTAACAATACATCACATCTGTTTGATATATAACATGACCATTGGAAAATAATGTAGTCGAATTATGCTCAGATCTGTGAATTTTGAATTTGAAATATAACAAGTCTTGTATAAATTATAGAAAATATAAGCAATAATCTTTAGTGCTGTACATATTTCAGTCAGAGGGAGACACACAATAATCTGACTCTATGGAACATTGTCCGAGTGATCAACATCCTCATCATGTTGAGATTACTGCGAGTTATATGGCATATAAAGGTAAATGATAGATTTTTATTATTCATATATTTCAAGTATGTTAAATTTTACCTTTTGTGGCACTAGGAAAAGTGTGTAAACCCTTAAATATATATACTATCCATGTAAGAGCAAATCTTAGCACAGCACAGTAAAACCCCTCATTTGTTAGCAAAAATGTGTTCAACCAGTGTCTATCAATTGCTTTATAGAGAATATGTATACTACCATCTCATACTGAGTACAGTAAGAAAGAATGAAGAATTTGAAAGAAATATGAAATCAAACGCATCATTTCCTACTTTCATTTTCAGTTGGGTTTTAATACTGCAATAGTTTTTACTTCATACATATGCATTTTATCACATGAGCGACCAATGTAGATCCAAGTGAGCAGGCACATCTGTGCCATCAGACCATGATCTGCACTGTTCCATTTTTTATCAGAAAGAACCTAATAAATCAAAAAGCAAAATGTGCAGATCTTGATCAGACAGCATGAATATGCCAGCTGATCTGGCTGTACACTGTTGCCCACAGAATAAAAGTGTATCAATAGAGTTAAGAGTTAATACTAGAATAGATCTTGTTTAATCATGTTGACAGACTTCAGTTTCCAAAAGAAAAATTGATGGTGTTTTTCTTTTGTTTCAGACAATGGCCATTGTTGCACATACCTTGTTAGATCTTGTCAAGAATCTCCAGTCATTTGGTGGAATTTTAATTGTGAGTATTCAACTTTCAATCTTTGCTCCTGTCAGTTCAGTTATATAGCCCTTTTAAGGCTGGGGATAGGCTGAGTGAACAGTAATACACACTACTGTTTATCATTTTTGGTGGTGTTCAATGTTCCTTTTTCATCTATTTTATCCATTTAGTCCATGGAATATGTGTTTCATTCTATATGTGCTAGGTGTTGATCCAGATCAGCCTGCACATACATCATTTTTATCTACAAGTTTGTTTTTAGATTTTATAGGGTATATCTGACCAATAGGTGAACTGTAATCTTGATTCAGACTGCATGGATGTTGTCTTTAAGCATTGAATCGATATTTGAGTTTTGAATTTGTTACTATCAGTTGGATATTTTATGCACCAGATTTAAATATGTTGATACATATATGTTTCTATAGATACTCTCCACCATTAATGCTTTTTGATACAAGAGTTTTGGAAATTAAACTCCGCATTTCCCCACCCCCAACCCCCACTCATCCTCAGATTGTTGCAAGAAAATAAATATTTGTTAATCACTGTTTCATTGTTCCATTTCAGGTAATATATTACTTCTTTGCAATACTCGGAATGGAAATTTTCCAAAACAAAATAGTTTACTCTGTCCCCACAGGGAATAAAAGGTACAGTAATACTGATGCTAAAAGTTCACACAAGTTATCGCTAAATTTTCTTGTATCCTGTTGATAAATATCTGGTTCCAAAGTTAAAAACCAGGGAATGGATACCTCTCTCAGATCTCAGCAGTTTGATTTCTTGAAATTCCAAACAGTCTCAGAACTGACCTATGGGATAATTGAGATTTGAGTCTGGTTTCCACTCTCCATATTATAACAGACTGTTTTCTATTCTACATTTTGTAACCATGGATCCTGGTTTATTGTATTTAATTCATTGTAATTAATTGAGATAACAACCTCAAACAACAGTGGATGCTCAACCATGTTCAAACCTTGTTAAAAAACCAATGGACAAGACCATAAAAGTAAAACATGAGACCAGTCTTAAAATGCAAGCATCTGGTTGGCTGGAATGGTGCCTAGTCTCCGATTCAGCCAATCAGATGCTTGAGATTTGAAACTGGTCTCCAATCTCAGTTTTATGATCTTGGGCCCACATGTTGATACAGTGCAAAAGCTTTGTCCCGCCATCAGTCAATCTATTCATCACAACAACTTAAAGATGTTGGCTATAACTTTACCATTTCTTAATATTTCTTCATCAAAATTTTAAATTTTATTGCTTATAACAACAGAGTTGAGCTCAAATACAAAGAATTATGTGCCCAAGGTTATAAAACTGAGCATGGAAACCAGTCTCAAATCTAAAGCATCTGATTGGCTGAAATGGCCACCCAGTCGCCATTTCAGCCAATCAGATGCTTGAGATTTGAGACTGGTTTCCAAACTCAGTTTTATAACCTTCAACCCAAATGTTGAAAATAGCCTGTATCTTCCTATAAAAATATAATAAAATTATTATCCTATCAGTAAAAATGCAATGCTTACACAATAGATAATTATACTGTCTAGTCTTATTGAAATTGTTTAATGTGGTTTCAGTGAACCAAACTGTGGGACTTATGAGCAACTGGAATACTGGGCCAACAACTTTGATGATTTTGCTGTAAGTCAAATTCTTATACTTTGATTAAGACTTTTGAACAGTCAGTGGCAAAACAAAGCACACTACTTTGGGTTTAAGGCAGGTTCTGTTTTGCAACCTCACACTTGCCATTACCAGTTCTCAAGAATTGTTTTTTTCTCAAGTATCAAAGCTTAGATAGGTATGGCAAAAACTGAAAAAAGTGACTTACTATTAGATATAAAGTTTTTTATACTTTGTTTACTTCCAGGCAGCCATTGTTGTGTTATGGGATATTATGGTCGTCAATAACTGGCAAGTTTTCTTGGATGTATATGCTAAATATACCACAAAGTAAGTATATGAGGAATTAATGTTTTTCATATCCTGATAATGCAATAATTTTTTTTTTTTTTATTTTAAGAAAATATTTGATATTTTTGTGATATCCATGTTATGGCTGTTGACTGTGACATTGGCGAAAGACATTTAGACCTTAATGCGAAAGAGCCAGTAGTGGCACATTCTTTCACTTGTGGTAAAACATGTGTATGCATTGGCTTCAATAGTCAAAACATCGTCTGATAAGATTTGCTGTTTGCTTTTAGATTCATAAGGTTATTTCTGATCAGAATGCGAACTGTGTAGATCCTTAACAGACTGCACGAATGTGCAGACAGATCTAGATGGCATAAAAGCTGTATCCATAGAGTAATGTTCACGAGATTTTAACCCTTTCCTCCATATATATGCATTTTTACGCATGTGCCACCAGTGTAAATCCAATGCAGATCCAGATCAGAAGGCACCGTTGTGCCGCTGATCTGGATCTACACTGTTAGCCCATGCAATAAAGGTATGTCTATGGAAGAAATGGTGAAACATGTTGAAAATTTAAAAATGTGTTGTATTCAGCTAACATTTAAATTCAGAGGTGGTTAAGCCTGTGATATGTACTTTCAATGTATTAATATTATGATAATCTTTTTTCAGGTGGTCATACCTGTATTTCATTGTATGGTGGCTGACGTCAGTTGTGATAGTACTTAACCTGTTCACAGCTCTTATATTAGAGGTATATCCTATATTGTCTTTCTAAATATTTAGTAACATGCTTAAATTTAGAATATTATATTTCAATATTTAACTGTGGCATCATTTGTACAAAAGCTACTCCTGATCTATTTGTGCCAGCAAACATGTAAATTCATGCAATTGCAATTATCTATTATGACATATTATAACAGGGCTTAATTTGGTTGGGGTTGGGGTTGGGGTTAAACTCTAGCTCCAAATACACAATATTTAAAGACACACAAAGAAATGATATAAATGAAACCTCAATATACATGTATTGTTCTTAATATTGAATTAAGGGTTGTTTTGTAGCTGTATTTGGTGGGAGGGGATTTGGTGTTAGGTATAGGGTTATTATATTTTTCAAACCTACCTAGCATGACCAGGCCAGTATTCAAATATATGGCTGATTTTCCCTGAGGCGAAATATTTCAGATCAGTTCTAAAGATCTGGATGTTGAAAGATATCAGCAGAATATAAGTTGTGCCAGCTGATCTGGATCAACACTGTTCGCCCATGCTATAAGTGGCATACTTAAAAATTATTTTATATACAGAACTTCATAATGAAATGGGACAAGTTTCACCATGCAGCACGTGTGAGACAAGAGAGGAGAGACAGGTCAGGTTCCAGTACCTTCAACATGAACACTCTTACAGTACATGACATATTCAAGTAAGTAACACAAATGTATGACACAGGAAAATGTGTTTTGGGTGATATTTCTTTTACATTTTAGTTTGTTACTATGTTTTTAACCTTTTCCTCCATTTATACCCATTGTTACACATGCGCAACCAGTGTAGATCCAGATCAACCAGCACATCCATGAAGTGGCATTTTGGTCAGAAATAACTTAACAAATCAAAAAGCGAACAGTGCAGATCCTGATCAGACGGCACGGATGTGATGGCTGATCTGGATCTACGCTGTTTGCCCACACAATAATGGGTTACAATGTATTAATTGCCTTTATTAATTGCAGGTTCATTTTAGAAAAATTACATGTAGTACATATGGATTGTATTATTTTAAAATAGATATTGAACTTTGCACAGCATAGTTTTATTAGCTCAACGATTAGAAGAATATGTCGAGCTATTCTACTCACTCTGGCGTCGCCGTCGGCGTCCCGCTTATGTTAAAGTTTGCGTGCAACCTACCTATATCTTAAAAACTACTATAGCTACAGCTTTGAAACTTGGCACACTTGTTCATCATCATGTCCCGAGTGTGTATGCCAAGAACCATAACTCTAACTTTCATTTTGATCAAATTATGGCCCTTTTTCGACTATAATTTCAGGTTAAAGTTTGCGTGCAAGCTACTGTACAAACTCATAACTTCAATACTACTAATACTGCAGCTTTGAAACTTGACACACTTGTTCATCATCATGTCCCGAGTGTGTATGCCAAGAACCATAACTCTAACTTTCATTTTGATCAAATTATGGCCCTTTGTGGACTTAAAATTTAAGGTTAAAGTTTGCATGCAAGCTACTGTACAAACACATAACTTCAATACTACTTATACTACAGCTTTGAAACTTGGCACACTTGTTCATCATCATCTCCCAAGTGTGTATGCCAAGAACCATAACTCTAACTTTCATTTTGATCAAATTATGGCCCTTTTTTGACTTAGAATTTTAGGTTAAAGTTTGCGTGCAAGCTAGTGTACAAACCCATAACTTCCATACTACTTACACTACAGCTTTGAAACTTTCAGCACTTGTTCATCATCATATCCCGAGTATGTATGCCAAGAACCATAACTCTAACTTCCATTTTGTTCAAATTATGGCCCTTTTTCGACTTAGAATTTTAGGTTAAAGTTTGCGTGCAAGCTAGTTTCTTTAATACTTCTTGTACTATAGCTTTGAAACTTTCAACACTTGTTTACCATCATGACCCTGACTATGTATGTCAAGAACCATAACTCTTTCTTTAATTTTTTATCAAATTATGGCCCTTTTTCAACTTAGAATTTCTGGTTAAAGTTTGCGTGCAAGCTAGTTACTTTCATACTTCTTGTACTATAGCTTTGAAACTAAAGACACTTGTTCACCATCATGACCCTGACTATGTATGCCAAGAACCATAACTCTTTGCCCTTTTTTTACTTAGAATTTCAGGTTAAAGTTTGCGTGCAAGCTAGTTACTTTCATACTTCTTGTACTATAGCTTTGAAAGTTGTTCACTATCATGACCCTGACTATGTATGCCAAGAACCATAACTCTTTCTTTGATTTTTATCAAATTATTGCCCTTTTTAGACTTGGAAATTAAGGTTAAAGTTTGCATGCAAGCTGGTGAAACCTCATAACTTTCATTCCATAACTTTCATTCTATTAAAACGACAACTTTAAAACTTTGTATACCTTTATTTTATCATACATCAGGTTGATGTTCAAAGGCCCATAACTCATCCTTGCTTTTTTATTTAATTTTTGCCCTTTTTCGCTTAGAAATTAGAATTAAGACTTAGAAATTATGGTTAAAGTTTCAATGTTAGTGTTTTTCATAGGTAATGCTATAGAAAAGGTTTAAAACAGATGTACTTAACATACTTTGGTTGAAAGTGTTGAGTGGTTATACTATACTATACGAAACGATACCATATGACACGACACGACACCACACCCCACCACACCACACACCCCACCACACCACACCATCACCACCACATACCACCACCACCAACAACAACACCACCACCACCACCCCCCACCATACCACCACCACCCCCCACCACCAACAACAACACCACCACCACCACCCCCCACCACACCACCACCACCCCCACCACCACCACCACATACCACCACCAACAACAACAACACAACCACCACCCCCACACGACACCACACCGACACCACCCCCACCACCACCACATACCAACAACAACAACAACACCACCACCAACAACAACACCATCACCAATAACAACACCACCAACAACAACACCACCAAAAACAACACCACCACCACCAACAACAACAACAACACCAACAACACAACCAACAAAAACACAAATAACAACAACACCACCACCAACAACACCGTCAACAACACCACCAACAACAACATCAACACCAACACTAGCATAAACAACACCAACAACAACACTGACAACAACACCAACAACAACAACACCACCACCACAACAACAACAACGATAACACCACCACCACCAACAACAACAACAACGATAACACCACCACCACCAACAACACCACCATCACCACCGCCACCAACAACAACACCAACAACACAACCAACAATAACACAAATAACAACAACACCACCAACAACACTGTCGACAACACCAACAACAACACCACCAACAACAACACCACCACCAACAACACCACCACCAACAACATCAACACCAACAATAGCATCAACAACACCAACAACCAACAACACCAACAACAACACTGACAACAACACCAACACCAACAACAACAACACCGCCAACAAGAACAACACCACCAACAACACCACCACCACCAACAACAACAACACCATTACTACCAACACCAACAACAATACCAACACCACCAACAACAGCAACCAGCATACCATACCATACTATACTACACCACACCACACCACATCACTATAGGTGGGCAGGGATAGTGGGTTGATGGGTGTGGGATCAGGGGTGTATGGGCTGGGTTGTGTAAACCCTCTAAAAAAAACTACAATAATAAATTAAGTGTAATTTATTGATTTCCTAACTTGGATTAAGAAACTTTTGTTCATGTGTGTGTTGGGTGTCATAAACTCCTGAATCACTCACCAGTTTAAATGAAGCCCAGTTTAAAATGTGCTTAAATATGTCTGACTTCGAATAGTCGAGCGTGCAGTCATTTCCGACTGGCTCTTGTTTTAAAAAGAATTTCAGAGCTAAAGGAGACATAAAGCTAAATGAGACATTTAAAGGTTTTCTCCTTCAAAAACTTAATTTTTACAATGTAAAATTTGTGTTTTTTAATTAATATTTTAGCTTTGTACTCCAAGAGTCATGGGATAAAAATTAATAATAATAAAAGTTGCCTCAAGTAAATCTCTTAGATTTGATAAATTAACTTGAATATCTCTGTTCCAAACATAAACCCTTCACTCCATATATATGTGTTTTAATGTGTAAGCAAGCAGTATAGATCCAGATCAGCAATCACATCCATGCCATATGATCTGGATCTACACTGGTCCCATGTTGGTCAGAAATAACAAATCTAAAAGTGAACAGTGTAGATTCTGAGCAGATAGCACAAATATGCCAGCTGATCTGTATTTACACTCTTCAGCCATGCAGTCAGTTTGTATGCATGGAGAGAAGTTTTAATTTGTGTTAATTTGTTGTTTTTCATCCTTTTGCTGACAATAGTTCCCTATTTTCAGGTCTAACTTAAAGGAACCAACAGAAACAGAAATTCTACAGAGCATGTCGAGACTAAAATACTTCAATTTAAAAAACACCATTCCAAATCAGATTATGTGATGGACCATGTTATGCACTGGATGAATTAGGGCATGTGATTAACAAATCCAGTCATGTGATCAACAAATCCAGTCATGTGATGAACAAATCAGGTCATCTGATGAACAAATTGGGTCATGTGATGAACAAATTGGGTCATGTGATGAACAAATCAGATCATGTGATGTCCTAACAGAAGCTACAGTATGTTACCTGAAGTTATGAGAAAGTAATTTATTTTGCAACCCAACAGGATTATCAAATGTACATGAAATTCTGCCTTTTGGACTAGACATAAATTGTCCTTTGTTACAGAAAATAGTGCAAAACTGTAAAAAGAGGCATTGACATTGTGGTCTTGTTAATGTTTTGGTGGTCTTAATGAGAGGTTTACAATGTGATTGTTTTCAAACAACTATATATCACTTTATGACAGGAACAACATGATACATTTAATAAGAATTTGATAAGTTATCTTACACACCTATATTGTGCAAATATTTGTGTTGATCATGAAATGATGTACGTGAACAGAGAATGTCATCACTGTGCAAAATCTGAACTGAGAATGTCATTTCTGGGTGAAATCCAAACAGAGAATGTCATTTCTGGGTAAAATTTGAACAAATTAGGTCATCTGTAGGAAAAATCTGAACTGGGAATGTCATCTCCAGGAAAAGGAAAAATCTGAATAGAGAATGTCATCTCCAGGTAAAATCTGAACAGAAAATATATCATGGTAAAATCTGAACAGAGAATATCATCTCCAGGAAAAATCTAAATAGAGAATGTCATCTCCAGAAAAAATCTGAATAGAGAATGTCATCTCCAGACAAGATCTGAACAGAGAATGTCATCTCCAGGAAAAATCTAAATAGAGAATGTCATCTCCAGAAAAAAATCTGAAAAGAGAATGTCATCTCCAGACAAGATCTGAACAGAGAATGTCATCTCCAGGTAAAATCTGAACAGAAAATATATAATGGTAAAATCTGAACAGAGAATGTCATCTCCAGGCAAAATCTGAACTGAGAATGTCATCTCCAGAAAAAATCTGAATAGAGAATGTCATCTCCAGGCAAGATCTGAACTGAGAATGTCATCTCCAGGAAAAATCTGAACAGAGAATGTCATTTCCAGGAAAAATCTAAATAGAGAATGTCATATCCAAGTGAAATCTGAACAAAGAATGTCATCTTCAGGTAAAATCTGAATGTCACCTCTGGGCAAACTGAACAGAGAATGTCATCTCTGTGATAAGGTCAATCTCTGAATCTGTGCTTAGTCTCAACAGAGACTTTTGTCTGAACTCAGATAGTCATCTCTTGACAAAATCAGGAGTCTTCCATTTGTAGTATTTTTATTTTCATTTCTGAGTTGTGACCCATTGTAACATGTAAATTATCATTTGGTATAAAGCTATTACATGTAATATTGTAAATCATATTACCTTAATAAGAAGGGTTGTATAATATAAGTGTGATAAAATACCCAAACTCTGCTAATTTTAAGATATTGTTAACTAAAGTATCAGCATTTAACCCTTTAATCCACGAGATACGGCCTATGGCAAACAGTAAAGATCTAGATCAGCAGGCACATTTGTGGTGTCAGATCAGGTTCTAAGCTGTTTGCTTTTAGAATCATTATGTTATTTCAGGCCAAGATGACACTGATGTGCTGTCAGATCTTGATCTACACTGGTCACACATGCAATAAAACCTGTTTATGTGAAGTTAAGGGTTAACACCAGTAAATAATCCTTTTGATATATTACTAATTATTTGTAATGAAAAAATTCTTATCAAGCAGACAGCACACATGAAATCAGTTATTTCATTTGACCCAGAAAAAAGACCCTTTGGCTATAAAAATTTCCAAAAAGCTGCATTTTGCCCCTAAAATTTTAACTGAAGGGTCATTTTTTTTCTTTTTTTAAGGGTATTTTGACTAATAATTGCAGAATCCTCTTAAATCATTATCAAAATGACCCTTGAGATTCAGCAGCTAGTGGAACCCCTGTGGAATTATTGTTACTGAACTTATATAATAATTTTGTGAGGAACTTATTACAGACCAGTTCAGGTTACTGAACTACATGTGCCATTCCTATCCCCTGAACTGTATGCAAGTAAGATTAGAGTACCCTTAATCCTTTCCTCCATAGACACACCTTAATTGCGTGGGCAAACAGTGTAGATCCAGATCAGCCAGCACATCCATGTTGTCAGATCAGGGTCTGCACTGTTTGCTTTATGATTTGTTAGGTTATTTCTGACTAAAATGCGACCAGTGCAGATCATGATCAGATGGCACAGATGTGCCTCCTGATCTGGATCCACAGTGTCCGCACTTGCGTATATATATGTATATATGGAGGAAAGGGTTAATGTTGTTGCAATAACGGCATATGTCCTTCATATTGCAGTGGTACTTGCACTGTTCTTGACTATGGTGAAAATTTTATTGTTAAATTTTTTTGGCATTAATAACTGTTATAATACTCATTATTTTATGTTAAACATTGTTTTATGTTCAACCAGTTATATTCTATTAAAGTTACATGTATTGTTAAGTTTTTAATATGTTGAGTCTTAAATTTGATTTTAATATGTAAACTTTAATATGTGTAAATTTATTTGGCATATGTTTACATTGATATTTTAAGACACAATGAATGGAAATAATCCTTAACTCCACGGATACATCTTTATTGCTTGGGCGAACAGTTTAGACCCAGATCAGCTGGCTCATTCATCCCATCTGATCAGGATCTCTACTGTACTATTCTATCTGACCATATGTGACCAGTATAGATCCAGATTAGACAAAACATCTATAAACTGGCTGATTTGGATCTACACTGGTTGCACATGCTTTTAAAGATGTATATATGGATTAAAGAGATAATCTGCAAAAGTGATTTTTCTGTTAAGCAAATTAGTTTGTTCAAGGTTTTTATATAAAATGTTGATCTAGTTTGTTTGAATCTTAGAACCATATTGAACCACATTGTGTTGTACTTATTGTTTCTGCAATGCCATGATATATTGTAATACTATAATATATTAAACCCAAATTATGCACCCTTGATATGGAACCAAACATCTAACACAACACCTGAAATTTTCCTTCTGTTAATTTATTGGTAATTTTGAAATATTTATCTAATTGACATAATATTCAAAAAGGTAAATATCCTTGGTTTAATATGATTTACAGCTCTACACATTTAGTAAAGATCTACTTATTTCAGGATGTATTTGCATTAAATATTTATGTAACACTAGTTTTCAAAACATTGTTCTTCAACCCTTTTCTCCATATATACATCTTTAAGGCAGGGGCAAACAGTGTAGATCCAGATCAGCTGGCACATGCATGCCATCTGAACAGGATCTGCACTGTTTGCTTTTTGATTCATTAGGATATTTCTGATCAAGATGCAACCTGTGCAGATCCAGATCATACTGCACTGATGCACTGGCTGATCTGGATCTACACTGATCGCACAAGCATAAAAACGCATATATATAGGCTAAAGTGTTAACAGAAGTGTTACCTTTAAAACTAAATTCTACCTTGCATCTACAGAAATGTTTGGTTTTTGCATACTACTTAATTAAGAGTTGGATGCCAAATTCTAAAAGGGGGTTTTGTTTGGGGCAGTCTTAGGATAATTTTCAACTTTCTGGCCAAAATCGCTATAAAAATTAAATTTTGCTACCCAAAAAGGAAGTTTGAGCAACCACACTGAAACCCATCTGGATCTGTCCCTCGGTTAAATTGTATAAAAATGTGTTTTGTGTTAGAAGTTTGGTTCATTATGTATGTTCCAATATTATGTATTAATCAAATGCAACATACATTACTAAAATCCATGTGGTTTAGAGGTCCTGATTATTATTCCTGGAAAGTTGGTTTGTATTTTATTTTATATGCTTACATGCTTATGCAGAGTACTCATCCAAAGGTCAGTTGGACAATAATACCCCTTTCTTCCATATATACACATTTTTACGCATCTGTGCCGTCTGATCAGGATCTGCACTGGTTGCATTCTGGTCAGTAATAACTTAACAAATCAAAAAGCAGTGCAGATCCTGATCAGATGGCATGGATGTGCTGGCTGATCTGGATCTACACTGTTTGCCCATGCAATAAACGTGTGTCTATGGACGAAAGTGTTAATTGAATAAAAGTGCATAACTACAATATTACCTTTTACTCCATGGGATACAGATTATTTTCAGTATCGGTCCAGTGTAGATCCTGATCAGCCTGCATGTAATTGCAGTGTAATCAGGCTCAAGCTTAAAGTGCATTTCTCATGGATTTTAAGTATAGTATTGATGAAATCAGCATTTATTGAGAAACTAAAAGCAATAAAACAATTGACGAAGAGTTTAAGGGCTTACTACCCTCCTCCCAAGCACGTTCATCAATAACAAGAAAATTATCAAAATCTCAATAACGTAAAATGTCGTTCAATGATACTTTGCACAAATGAATGTTACTTATGTATCTTTATTTTGCATACAGTAAGACATATTAGAAAAGTAAAGAAAAAAAAGCTGTACCTAAAAATTCCTTAAAATTGTTTTTGCATAAATTCACAACAACTAAGCAATATAAAACCTTATTTTAAATTCCCACGAGAGTGTAATGATATTGACAAGAAAATTTTGTGTACTTTGTAAAGAACTTTCAACTACTTAAAGAGAAATCAATGACTGTCATCCGTTTACATGACCAGGAAGCGACCAGGAAATTGAAGGTCAAACACACTTTTACTAATATCTCAAAAAGTTTACATATGTAAGTCACGAGGACAAAAGACAGTGTTGTCAGTATCATATTTCTCATGTGCGCATTTAACATGATGTTTTGTGTTGTTCAGTTTTTGTGAATTTATGTAAATAAAATTTTAGGGAATTTTAAGATCTCCTTATTTTTCTTTACTGTTCTAACATGTCTTACCACATGCAAAATAAAGATACAATTGTATGTACAATGATGAGACTTAAATAAAAGATTAAACTTTTATGTAACATTCATTTGTGCAAAGTTTCATTGAACGGCATTTTGCCGTTATTGAAATTTTGATAATATTCTTTTTATCGATGAACATGATAGGGAGGAGTGTGGTAATCCCTTAAGTAATAAAATTGCTGATTTCATTATTCTTGTGATATAATCTTTTCATTGGATTATGTTGTGATGGAAACAAATCATATTTCCCATACATGGATTATGAGCAAAGAAATTTTGTCTCAATAAAAATTGCATCATGTATTCTTTATCTTAACAATCAGTGGAAGAAATACTTTATTCAAAATAATTTTGTGGTGTAGTTCTGAAGAAAATGGAGAGTCTTAGAATTGCACTGCATATAGACAGGGTGTTTACAAATCTTGATTTCCCTGATTTTCGCATAGTTTCAGCTATGCATAGTTGCAGCAATACAATTGTTTTACATCAGATATTTCCACATTTTAAATTGGTGCACCAATCTTGTATGTTGATGGTTGAATTGTTTTGAATAAAATTGGTTTGCTTTAAATTTTATGCATGTAAACTATACCTTTAACCTTTGAATCAAAATTTAATGCTTTATCCTTTTACTTCATTTATAAGGGCTCTATTGCATGTGTGAACAGTGTAGATCCGGATCAGCCAGCACATCCTTGTCATATAATCAGGATGTACACTGTTCATTACTTGATCAGAAATAACCTAATGAATCTAAACCCAAACAGTGTATATCCTGATCAGATGGCAAAGATATCCAGGCTGATCTGGATCTACAATGTTTGCCAATGCAATAAGGCGCATCTAAGGAATAAAGGTTTTAATGCTTTATATCATGCAAAGTTAATCCAAGTATAAACCCAAGAAAATAATATTACCCTATAGCACAATGGAAATGAATTAGAAACATGTTGACTCCTGCCATTTACTGGCCACAACTAGTTGCCATTATAGGATATTTCATTCTGGGATAAGGTAGCTTTGAAGCACCCTAACGGTTAAATTGTAAAAAGTATTTAAAATATTATAATAATCCATATTCTGTGGTATTAAGAACTGAACATTGATTGTTATTTTATGGCAAAAATGTCAGCTGTGAACAATTCAAGTTATATTTTTAAATTAAAATAAAAATGTATTTTTGTACAGACCATTTGTTGTTGTGTCTATTTGCCCATCCAGTTGTACATATATGGCTAAATTCTAGGTAATTTTTACAACCCATAGTATATCTTGTTACCAGTAACAAACACACAATGTTATCTTCAATTGTGCATTGCTGTAAGCTAGCCTGAGATATAGGTTATTTGTTGAGTTATGTGCACCTGTTTATCAAATAGGCCATACAAGACTTTTAAATTTGTACAGTCAAACCTGTTCTAAAGAGCACTTGTAAACAAAGACCACATTTAATTTTGCCCAGACTGAATTACAGAACAGATTCACCTGTGAACCAAACCTTTAAAGATCACTTTTGGTTTATCTATCCCCTGAGTGGTCTTTGAAGGCAGGTTTGGTTGTAGTAGATAATTATGGTGGTAGTAGGTATTTTAAAGACTCCTGTGAACAATAAAGAGGGTCTCAGATTGCTAGAAAATAAAGTCCATTAACTTAGGGTTAACATTTAAACCTTGTGAAGTGTGGTGTTGTGATGGAGTTTCATCTCATTCTGGTCAACTTTATTTGTTGACAACTATTATTTCGTCTGACATTAAGGTTGCCAAGAATGTCTTTGTTTGAAACTATGTCTTCTTTGGCCAAAAAGTTAGTAATTTAAAAAACGTACACGCAAGTATAGAAATATAACTTGCGTTGATTTGATACCGGCATTTTTTTTAAATAAATATTTGTTTAGATCAGAGACTAAACCCCGGTTTCACACAAACTTAGTCTTTACCCCATATCTCAATTTCATGCATAGATTTCACAAGCAGTTATAATATATCCAATCAAACTTGTCTTTAGCAGCCACTCAAGAAGTGACAAAAAGTGGCTGCTGAAGACAGATGGCTGATACAGACAGGCAAAAATTAATGAGAACAAAATGTCAGTTTAGGACATATTCAAACTGGCTGTTTAAGACAGGTGGTTGCTATTCGCAGGTGGCCGCTAAGGCAGGTTTCACTGTATAAGGTTTAAAATAAATCGACATCGTTTGCTAGTTTCTTAATAACAGAAGAACAGTTTTGATTGCAACGTTTATTCAACTGACAAGTAGTAACTGTTGAAAATATCATAAAACAGTTATTCCGGTATGAATACAGTTAGGATTTGGTGCACGTCACTGGAACAGGATTCAAAGTTCGGAACACTGACATGAATGCACTTGAAATTGAGCAACAACATTGCTTTATCATGCCCGGGAACTCATCTTGCGCTCACCGAAAATGATAGGTGATGGGCACTGATCCTCAAATTTCATAGAATACAAAAAATAGAGTCTATTTCTCGGACAATCTTCAATGCTATTCGACCATCCTTTGAATCACGCACAAGAAGGTGTATTTCGTGTTGTTTTTTTCAATCAGTTTAAAACGTCCGCAAAAAAGATTGAAGCTTGATCTTGACTTTAGTCCACCGTTCAATCAGTTTTGGAAATAATACATCGGTCATTCTTATTGTTTGGCAATACTTCGTATTTATGCGTGAAATAGGATGATACCTTCCATCGGATTAAACTTCATTTGCCAGAATTTTTTCTTGAACTTTTAACACACTGTTGGGCGAATCAGTCTGTTGTTAGCTGTTAGGACAAACGCTTTAAATCATTATATATTGAATCAGTAGATTCGAATATTTGAGCATATACGAGTAAATTATTAACCATTTAGGGCCTAATTTTGCTTTAAGGGTCTTCTTTGCTTTGCAAATAACTGTCAAAAACAAACATAAGAGCATAACGATGCTGTCTTTATTTCAGCAAAAGATATTTACTTAGAGATATTTTATTGTGCCCAACCGAGAGAACTATTACAAAATCTTTATCAGTAGCACACTGGTTATACGTTTAATACATTAACGGCTAATTAGTCGTCCTTCTGACGAATGTATCTGACAACTAGCATATTTGAAACTGGCCATCTGTTGGAATTTTTACTAATATCATTACTTAGAGAGTTATTTGCATATTTTTTTTCGCAGCATTATGTTTAATAAATTCGTTTTCTCCAAAGTAAATGAAGTTAGACCATCTAGGCTATCCACACGGGTTCACCAGCAAACGCCGAAACTGCCTCTCATGATTGCGGCGTGCCGCTTGTGCGTGATGTTGCTCCGCGATTCCCCATTCTGTAAAACAGTGCGAGTACCAGTGAGTAAAACATAACCCAGGTCGATCCGGGTAAGCGGCCTACATATCATATAGAGCTATTTCTTGGTTTTTGATGTTCTTTCTATTTGAAAGAATAGGAGAAAGTATTTTGTCGGCAGCACTAACCGTCTTAAATTATTTTTGAACAAAAGTTAACATATGTTGTGATATTTTTTTATTTTTGTTGATTCAGACTTTTTTAAGTATGGATAACAGTCCAAATTCTGTCAATGATTTGCGTACTTTGATTTAAATGCGGAAACGGAAATAAAGTTACCTCCCTTGTAACTAAGAAGGAGGTTGACAACGACTGCAACAAATCTAACAGTTTTCATTGGCTAATTAACCACACGTGGTGTCTACAGTGACGTCTCCATGTTTGTGTGACAACCTTTTTGGCTAGGGGTTTTAAGGAAAATTATTGTTCCCTTTTGTAATCTTGGCAAAAAGGATCCAAGATATAGGTAAGCAACTTGAATTGTTAATGTTTTAATGATCGGTGCAGAAATGTGTTTTGTTTTGCTCTTTTTAACATAATTTTTAACATTTTTAGATGTCGTTAGAAAGACAGAAGTCATTTAAATAACTGTAGAACACATTTTACGGAGTAGTTTCCTTTACAATAGATATGCTGACCACTAAAGATAAAGATATCAGACCTTAATTTAATATCATATTTACCAAAGTACTTGAAAGTTGAGACAATCACAATTGACACTTGTGTGTTAGTTAAATCCAGACATTTAAAACTGGAGATGTGTCCATGGGCATGGACCACGAAAGTGGAGTGTATAGCAGACATGATTAGTCTGAAAAAGTTATAATTTTGTAGACAATGATACATGTAACTTTCAGGAATATTTATTGATTGCTAATAGTGTAGACCACCATTATAATTAAGAGCCTTATAATTAAGACCCAGTTGGTTTAAAATGGATTTGGACATCACATGTGTTGACTTACTAACATTGAACATTTTGAAACATGGATTCTATTTGTTGTTTTTTTTTGTTTTTTTTTTACAAAAGTTATTATGCAAATATAGTTATAAACATTAAGACTAGTTAGAGTAAGGGGTAAATTTAAATGAATCATTTGTTGCTGTTAATGTTTTTTTAGGGGCAGGGTGGGCTGAATTTTAATATTTTTTATGAATGAAACTATAACTAAGTTAAGGAAAGGATATAAAGATGCATGATGTTTTCCTTCATAAATAAACATTGTTTATTGAACTTTGTGCAAAAAGTACATTAGAATGGTTCATTCCTGTTTAGGCTGGGGTGCTTTTTTATGTGAACAAACCTAACTACATTTGGGAAAGAATATTAAGTTGAATGATTTTGTTCTACAAGTATTGTTTGTATTGCAAAATGTACATAAAAATGGTGTATTCATTGTTTATTTGGATGGGGAGGATTGGGTTTAACAAAAGTTCTTCTACGAATACCTATAACTGCATAAATAAAAGGATATTTAATGCAAGATTTTTTTTATTATTTTTACTAAATAAATCAAGCATTATTTGTTTGAACTTTATGCAAATTGATGTACAATAAAATGATTTATTGATGTTGTATAGTTGAAAGGATTAAGTTATGAGTTGTTGTAAATATAATATTTAAATTATAGAAATGTACAACATTATATTGGTTAAATGAGTCGAATTCTCGTTGAATAAATGCATCAGACTGAAGAAAAAACACAGGTTAATAGCCTGGTCCTTATGCTAAAATAGATGTTCATTTCTTATTTTATACCTGGGAAAATCATGACATTTCCATTTCAATGACACAATAGTAACCAAATGCAAATTTTAAAACTTCAGTGCATTTTATTTAAGGATTGGCTGGGGCTGATCTTGAGGGGGTTCAGTAGGGATGAATGGACCCCCTTTTGGCAGGAATGTTTATTGTCGTAGGGACTTTGGCCAGAAATTATCATGTAACTACCATAAATCTAGAAAATCTTGCAGCTGACCCCAGTTGGTATAGAGATTGAAAATTAAACATTAATTAGCTCTGTGGCAAGTTTTCTGCAATTAATGTGTCCAGATCTTGTAACAGTATTAGTCATTATTGTTGTCTTGAGCCAGAAAAGCATAAAGATAATTTAGTTTTTTCCAAAAGCATTCTTTTATGAAACAGTGTGGGGCGTTATTTGACAGTTCTTATTGTAGGATAAGATGTTATTTTCATAGTCGCAAGCTTGTTTCCACTGTTTCCAACAAAATGTCATAATCTATGACTTAACATGATATTTATGCTGAAAAGAAATTATCTATAATCTCTAGAAGCAAACTGAAATACTTTTGGTGTGTTGAACTAAATAATATTGGTTTATTGAAATAAATAATATTGGAAGCAAGTTTAAACTAAAACCAGCAGCCTGTTTTGACCATCAGATTGACCTTTGAAATAATTCATGTTTAATCTTGTATACATTTTGCTCCAATTCGATAATTACTAATCCCTCTGAACCTTTCAATAGTTTTATTGTTTGTTAGGTATTATACTATAATAAATTTAATCTGGTGAGAGATACCCAATACAGATTTGGTGTATGAAAATCCTCTTAATTTTTAAGAATTATAATGTCTTACATCTTTGTAGAGATATTACACCAGCAATTTCCAGTTTAATTTTTTGCACATTTTTGTTTTGATCAAAATCATTTTAATTTGATTATACATGGTAATGCAAATGTTTAAAGTACATTTGTCATTATATAAGTATAAATATTTTTCTTCGATGTTGAAAAAGAAAAATTTTGCTTCATTTTCCTTATCTTCTGCAGCACATTAGTTAATATAGTTTCTCCATTATACAGGTTTTATCATGTGCTCGACCAGTGTAGATCCAGATCATCCAGCACTTCTGTGCCATCAGATCTGGATCTTAACTGGTCACCTCTTAGTCAGAAATGACCAAAATGAATATAAAAGCAAACAATGTAGATTCTGATCAGATGGCACATCTTTGCCCTTAGGATAATAACCTTTAATGTGTAGAAAGAAGTTAAAGTGTCACTGATCTGAAACAACTATTTTCTGATTGATTGTATTGTCCTTAATGAGGACATGATTCTGTCATTTACCCTAAGGTTTTGACAATCACAGATATTTATAATCCTCAAGCTTTAAGTACTGGTAACGCTTTTGCATTTATGATGCATTTCTTTTTTCATTTAATTACAAGTCTTGTATAATGCTACAGTTTAACATATTGGTGCTTAATATTTAAATTATTAAATTTTTGTGTTAAGAGTGTACACTGATAAAATAATAAGTCAGGGCATGGCTTGGAGGGAGACTTTGAGTACTTAATCTCCCAAATGTCTAGAACTTCACCCGCTGCTCAGCTGAGGGAGTTTTTCCCTTAAGTTTCATGCAGCTTGAAAGCCAAAAAATCAAGTTAAGTTCCCCCAAAAATTGGAAAAAGAACTTCTCAATTTTCTGACAACTAAGTTAGTCCCTGTAAGTGGACTGGGAGCAGGTGTTTCTTCAAAGATTCTAAGGTCTGACAACTCAATGACATTGTAATTACCAATAAAAATAATAAAAACATGTTAGAGATTCTGAGAGATGCTATTTAATAATGTGCTGGATCTTGTTTATAGCTATTTTATTATTCCAATCATAGGATAATTTCGTTTTTCAATCAGTCAACTGAACATTAAACCTTTATTTGCCAAGTTTAACCAGCCAAATCAATGTAAAACATAATACCCTGAATAGGTCGGTCAATAAAGGCAGATTTTAGTTTTATACACATTTCAATATAGGTATAGTCTATACACAACGGGTATTGAATTTCTGTTGTAACGAGGCATGGTTGCCTGGCGCTTTGGAACCAAACAATACAAGCAAACAGATTAATAGCTGCCAAACACACGTCTTAAGCTACTTTATAATTTATTCTTGATAGAGTTGGGTCACTTTAAACAGACAGTGTTATGGTCAAGTTCTAATAAAATTTATGGTGTAATTTATTTCTTTGGATATATTTTTCTTTTTTTTAATATTTATTTGGTGCTTGTAAGTATATTTTGATATTTTATTTCTTACATATTAATGTACTTAACCTGTTTGTTAGTTGTCAAGTAAGAAATCCGAGCTAAGTGAAATGTTTAAAAATTGGTTTAAGATAATTATAGTTTTAATCGAGTTTTGATTTGTTTTGTTTGTTTTATGTTCTTTTTTGCAGTTACAGCAAGTAAATATTTTCCTTTTGTTCTTTTTAAACTTTTTAAACTTAAACATTGTAAGTATTTCTTTAAGGTCATTTATAGTTTGAATTTTAATGTGCAGTTTAATATACAATGGATAAATAGATGTAACAGGATTCAACTTGTTTAAATGAAAAATCTATTCAAAAGCTTTTAACTTTTCCATTACAGATCTAATTAGTCAAGTAAATGTTAAATGAGTGCTATAAACATTGGTGAATAAAGTTTTCAGAAATCAAAAAAGGGCTTTGAACTGCTTCTTTCATGTTTGTTTGATTTTCTTTTGACTTGGATATAAAAGGTTTATTAAATATTCCCACTGAGCTGCATTCATAAGTAGGTGCCTTTTAAACACAACTGTTACAGTTTAAAATTACTATTAATTGAGCTGAATAAATTAAAAAATTAGATGGTTTGAAAACACATGGAGAATGGTTAACCTGTTTTTTAATGTTAAGAGATTCTTTTGTAACTGTGCCAGATTGCTTTACTGTTCTGTTACCATGGTCCTGTTAAAAGAGTTTAAATATGTCAAACAGTTACCAGTACCAGTTCTAATATCAAATACTTCTATGGGTTGTGAACCCTTTTTTATGATATTTCTTTGTATAACTTGCCAAAGGCGGATTTTGCAAATAGATAATTTGTTGTTGTTGTTGTTGTTGTTGTATATAATATTCTTAAATTTAAAAAACCTTAAAATTTTCCATCTGATTATTGTAAATTAAGATTTGGAACAAAAGTTTTAACAACTACATCTATTTTATGTACAATAAGTATTTATTTAGTTATGGAATCATAACTTAATATTTTGATATACAATGTATGTTCAGTATTAAAAAAAACATCAAAGTTTGAGGTTCAATGGTAATAAAACTGAGGCTTATCTCAGATCTCAAGCTTACCACAGTTTCTGATAGTGCTCGATGTCAATCAAATTGCCGAGATACAGGAACCAGTCTCCATGGCGTATATGCTTTTATTTATATAGATAAAGATCATTTCAATAAAGTTGAATTAATTCCACAAATCTCCTTCCATTTGTGTAGAATTGTTGGTAGAAACTGTTCAAACAAATATATGGATTTCGGGATGAATTACTACCATTGTTGACATTTCTGACGCTGAATGAACAATTTTTATAGAGAAAGAAATAATGTAAATCCAGCGGTATTGAGAAATTATTGATAAACCTGAATAAACTATTGACTGAAGCTTATTAATGGATTTGGACAACAAATTACAAAATCTTGGTTTTATGTGACACGGCGTTTAAGGCATGTTTATTGACCATCTTGCAATCTTCTATCAACATGGCGGTTGAAGCTAAATATTTTTGAAACTAGGTAGACAAATCCATCCATGTATAGGTATCTTAAATAATATAGTTTTAAACTAAAATGTATGTTCCAATGCAATGCATCCTTTAATATGCATATCGAAAAGTGTTTGTGCAATTTAGTTGACAAACACTTTACTTGTAATTCAATATTTACTTGAAGCAATGCACAGGTATTTAGAACATTTGAACGTTCTTATAGGCACATTTAGGCCAAGGTGCCGACTTGACAAATATTTGTCAATTTTATAGCTTCTGAGCAAATAGACTGGTTTTCAGTAAAGAAAACAGCTTGATAAGGAAAGTGGCGTGAATGTACCACGTTCTGGCGGTATATAGCATGTAAATCACGATTATGGGTAGACATTTTACAATCATGTGAAGTTTATTTGTTCAGATAAGAATGCAATTTGCAAAACAACTTAAACATTGTGATGACCTCCTACAAAGTGGGAAGTAACCATTGACAGTTGGTTTTAAGTAGGTTTATTAATATACTCGATGAATAAATTATAGATAAGACTACTTTCAGGGACACTCAAACATGGAAAAGAAATTCAATAAGTTTATGTCATGCAAACATTTTAGATCATAAATGATTGGAATTTGTTATCATAAGATCTGCAATGCAGGATAAAATTTGCATTTTGATGTGTCAATGCAGAACAGTTATATATATATCTTGAATTTTAAACTGAAAGAAGATATGTCAGCGTTGCAATTTATATCTATTATTAATATTTGGTATTAAAAACATGCAAACAGCAACTGTGTTTTTAATCCTTTATTCTCTATATATGTTTTTTTTTATGCATGTGAAACCAACTTGTAATTTTTCTAAACATATTTGGCATTAAACTTATGAACAAAATACTCACTTGCTTTTAGAGAACACTATCTTAGTACTTGTCCTTAGATTACAAGGACCATTTTGCGTGTAACAATTTAAGCTGTTTATTATTCAGACATTTTCTTCTTCTGTTTTCAGGGAGTGACAGGATTTAAGAAGGAACAATGGTGTATCAGTATACTAAACCCAGGGGGCCAATTGCTGCCATGTACAGCAGCCCCGGCCCCTGCTATGCCCTCCCAGGACTTGTAGGCCAAAAGACTCACGACCCTCGTAGTGAACACAATAAGGGCCCAGCCTACCCATTTGGTATTCGTCACGGCAAATTTAAGGATGACTGCAGCCCTGGACCCTGCTATTACCCTAACCCCAAGTATTCCAGAGTTGGTCCCGATGGCACCCCACACTACTCCCTGTATTCTCGCCAGAAGGACGCTCAGATGTTCAAGGCGCCAGGACCAGGTGCTTACTCACCAGAGCAGGCAGGGCAGTCAACCCACTACAAACATCCAGCATTCATTTTTGGAATCCGACACCGACATCGGAGAACAGATAACACCCCAGGTACCTTAACTGCGGTCAGGCTTAGTTAAGGGGCTCTGCAGAAATTCTAAGACCTTTCTGACTTATTTTGTTTTGGTTGATCCTGTTTTTACAATTGTTAAAAATAATATTGTGTCAGTTATCTATACCACAGGTCAAAGGAAACTGGTAAATAATATTGAACTTAACATCAAGGATTCATTGATTGAAATTGATGAAAAATGCTTCTTCACTTGAATTTTATAGTTTTCTTTTTGTTTGTTTTTTTCCATTTTGGACCCTTTCTCCTAGGTAACAATAGGTAACAACTTATCTTAGAATGATTGTGTAAAAGAATCTGTTACTAAATAATTTTTTAATATGATCTGTTACTGTTACATTTACAGCCTGTAAGTTTCTGTATATTACGACTGTTTAAGAAAAACAAAACCAGTAAGAACAAAGATGTTAAAAGAATACCTATTTCAGGCCCTCAATATGCATTGCCCAATGTAATGGGAAAAACCACCGAAGGTCATTTAAAACAATCTCCGAGTTACACACTTGTTGGTAGAACCAACAAGGGTGCTTTCTGTGAAGACCTTGCGAAGGTTTGTATCATTAGACAAGTATTGTGGTACCCATTGCAGCAGGGAACCTAGCTGACAGTAGCTTTTATAATTAGACTAATTAATATGAGCCAGATGCCAGCAAATTAAAGGGAGATAATTTACAAAATTGGAAATTTTAGATCTTACTTTATTTAAACATGGATGGTGAAAGTCATCCCTACACAGAATTTATGAAAATGAAGATTACTTTTTATATTAGAGGTTTAATAATTTAAAAATCTGTACTTAAAAAACTTAAGATATTTAACATGTTTTAACAGGAAACTGGCTGATATAATATGCATAAAAGATTATTGTACATGAGTCTTTGAAATAAGGTTTTCAGAAGTAAAGATGTATAATCTCTAAAAGAATTTCTTTATTACTGTTACTTACATTGAAAAAGGTGTACAAAGTGCTGTTTTGACTTAGTAGAATCATGAGAATTACTCTCTGAAGGTTATTTCAAAGACTCCTGTATGATATTGGGAAGCTTTCTTGGGATTTGCTTAAATGTAATAGATTAGATTATTCTTGCTTGTACAAAAGATAATTGTTAGTTATAATTTTGGGTTTGACCCAAAATGGTAGGTTATTTGAAGAGAATCAATCAATTTTTTAAGTTTGAAATCATGAAATCAGTTTACTGCTGTATTGCATTGGAAATAAATCAAAATTAATGTTTTATTTAGCCCTGTATATTGGATTTTGAAGTCCTTATAGTTATATGTTACCCAATTAAGGTATAAAAGCTACATTTAACAATAGGTAACATATTCTCATGGCATCTGTTCAAAAGTTACATATAAATTACGATAAAACCTCTCAAAAACCAACTCCACGGGCAATCAGAATTGTTTGAAGTTACGGCAATTGTAATTGTTGAGAGGCTAATACATTACAGAAACGACTGTAGGTGAAACAAAACTAATGTCTTTATTTGCTTTTTGGAGATGTTTAAAATAGAGTTTCTCATTGTGTAGAATTCAAGTATAGATAAATATTTTTATCTGCCAATAGTTTTATCTTACCTAACTATATATTTTAGAGCAGAATAGATATATGTTACCTAACTAGAATACATAGAATATAAACCTAACAATATATGATATAGCAGCTAATAGTTTATATTACCTAACTGTATATTTTACAGCTGCCAATAGTTACACGTTACCTAATATGATTGGTAAAACCGCACAGAGTAGTAAACAGCAGGCCCCATGCTACTCACTAACTGGCCGCTCAAAAGTAGGAGCATTTAGCGAAGATTTGGCAAAGGTATGTATAGTCTGGTTACATGCTGCATGTGCTCTTTATTTCAGTGACAGCAAAATTGTTCTGTTATCTCATGGTACCCCGTCAAGATTGATATTGCGAATAATTGACAACATGTTTTTGAAAGGTCACATGATTTCATTCCCTTGATCAAAAAACATTTTTCCATGATATTATGGATGTTCTGTAACATCATGGAAAAAAAAAATGGATCAAGGGAGACAAATCTGGATGATAAGGAAAAGCTTTAATAAGAGGATTCCTGACTTGTCTCCCCTGTATTAGTGATAGGCTATATACATTATAAGCTTCTTTAATGAAATCATAGTTGTATTGTAGTCACTTACAGTTCCCCAGTTACAGACCTTTATAAATTAAAAGATGTTTTATCTTGCTTCAACAAAATAAAAATATTATTTACACTATTGATATTAATTATGATTATAAAAATATTAGTAATAAATCACAAATAAGTGTTTGTTATACTATAATAGACACGGACATGATTTGAAATAGCATAATTTGAAATACAGGCCCCAGGTCCAGGAACCTATAACACGACTGAACCATCATTGTACAAAGAAAAGTCGCCCCACTACAGTATGACCAGTCGAAACGTCATGCCAGGGGACACAACCCAGAAACCCGGACCAGGAGCACACTCACCAGAAAATGTATGTGTATTTCATTATTTTGGAATAGCTTGGTTTTGGTTTTCTAAGATTTGGTTTTATAGATGTTGCTTGTCAGAATCGGTTAGGCTAACTTGTAGATTGGATAAACTGACTGATCCTTGCTTGGTGTGGTGCAAGTATTTTTATGTTCAAGACTTATTCTCATCATTTGATACTCATTTCTTTAGTTAAGAATGACATTTTGTGACAAATTTTAAGTTTAAGCAGGAGAATAATATGTTACCTAATAAGGGTCAGTTAGATTTATTAATGTTTTAGCTTTGATTCCTAATACATGTATTGCTTTTAACATGAATGTATGTGTAAGGAGAGAGAGAGAGAGATAAAGAGAAGAAGGAAAGTTGAAGTTGGATAAAAAACAATAATTAGAAAGCAAACACAATGTTTTTGAGGAGGAAGTTGTCAGATTGCTAGACAAAATTGTGAGAAATGATTGAAAGTTCACTTTATACTGCACACATAGAATTTGCTCACTTTCTCCACATTTCTCTTTATATTGATTGTCTGCTATTTTCACTTATCGGTAACTATAATAGGTATCACAGACTGAGTCTTTAGAGCTAAAATGAATGTTAAAACATTTTTTCATTAATTTTTTCACAAATTATTCTGAAATAAATTCATTTAAAAACAGGTTTGATTTTATAGCAAAACCAAACTTACTGAAATCATACTGAATGCTTAACTTCGTAGTTAATTGTTAAAAGCTGTTAAATTACTTCGCATCATGTAATAGAAATCGTTTTTTAAATAACAAATTCCACCAACAAATAAGTTTTTGGCGTCAAAAGCAAAAATTGTTTTTGAGCTTTAAACTAAATAGCACAAGTTATTGCCCTTTAGACTGTTTGAAATGACAGTAGTTTCTGTACCTTGTGTCAGGATTGTTTTTGTTTTTAAGGGTCATTTTAAATGAATACACTATAGAAATTAGAAGTTGTATTGTATCAGTCACAAAATTAGTCATTTAGCTAATGAGAATCTATTCATGGCTATTCCATCATCTTGCTTAAATAATATAAAGAGTAATACACTTAACAATATTTGCTTGATACATAATCATAGCCACAACATCCCATATACTATAATGTAATTAATCAAGTGAATTCATATTGGCCTTGTTATTGGGCCGAGGGTATTCATATTAGCCCGAGGCCAAAGGCCACGGGCTAATGTGACTGCTCGAGGCCCAATAACATGGCCAATGTGAATTCACTTGATTAATGACAATTTTATTAATTAACAGACTAAAACCATCAAACTCATATGAAGACTAAACTGGGTCAATACGGGAATTGCTGGGCCAATATGAGATAGTTAATTAATAATATCACTTACAGTAGTTATTACAAACACTTCAGTATAGTGCTTTAGTAGGTCATTATGTTATAAACTGCACCATAAACATTTTAAGTGTTGAAGTTGAGAACATGACAGTGCAGAAATTCGGATGTAGGGCTGTTGATTTTGATTGAATAGGTCTGAACAGAAACTTTGCAGATAACAAAGATAGATCTGAGTAGCTCTTGACCTAAGTCTATTAAAAAAGCATTGTTTCAAAAAGATCAAGTCTTAATTTTCTTTATAAAAATGAAGTATTTCATTTGAATCAAATAAAAACTTTCACTGCCTTACTTTTTTTAAATCCATGATTTTAAAGCAGAAAATGAAATTGAAGCATTTCTGAATTGGTTTCTTTGGTGAGTTCAATTTTTTGTCAGGTTTTGTTCAGAAATCTGACAAAGTTATGAAAGTGATTTCCTTCTTTCCTCTAATAAATAGCACCGTTTTTGCCTCTTATTATTTACAGTGTTGCACCGTACTGATTTTTCTCGGGTTATCTTTTCGTTACAGGTTAGAATCAATAAGAAAAGTGCTCCAACATTCAGTTTTGGAATACGCCATTCTCAGTATACTGCTCCTCTTATAGTTGCAGCAGACGCCTCCTAATTTGTTATTTTTGGTAATTGACGGTAATTTTTTTGGCTAATTTTCTCTTGTTTCATCATGCTTGTGTGACATCACAAGTTTTATCATCGTTTAGAGGTTACAATACCTCAACCCTTTAGTCCATATTTACAGGTTTTATCTCATGGGCAAAAAATGTAGATCTAGATCAGCTGGCACATCTGTGCTGTCTGATCAAGATCTACACTGTTCATCTTTTGATTCGTTAGATATTTCTTACCAAGAAGCAAATAGTGTAGATCCTGATCAGATGGCACTGATGTGCCAAGTGACCTGGATCTACACTGTTCACCCATGTGGTAAAAGGGGTATATATGGAATAAAGGGTTAATTTGAAACCAATCGAGACCGGTATGATCAGCTGAAACTCATTTCGCACCTGCCAGTAGCCAGTGGTTGAGGTTTGGTTTCAAACAGGTTTGTAAACTAAATGTGGGCTTTGAAACTGTACGAATATAAATAATAATTTTAACCTTTTTTTAACAAGTAACTTTTGAAAGAAAGGTATTAAGTTTATTTCATGAACATTTTTCATATCTTTTGATAAACTGGAAAAAATGCAAATACAGATATTTTAAAATAAAAGCATTAGTAGTAATTACTGTTGACATAAATTCAAACCCACAATTATGCATGTTTCATACCTTGTCATGCACAAACTAATGGAAATGCATGCACAGATTAATACGCATGTTGCAGCTGGCAAATAACTTTCATGCAGGCAAACATGTTTATTTGTTTGTCCTGAATCTACAGTTATCATTTCTTATTTATATTCATTAAGTTCATATTAAAGAAACAACACAGTGCTTAAGCTAACTTCATTATCACCAGAGATAATACAATGTTCAATCACTTAAGTGGCATTATGAGGAAGTGGCAGACTTCAGACCTGACCTTCTGTTGTCAGGTTGGGTCGGTGTGACGGACTTGTGTGCTACTACAAGGAATAAGAAGCAGCTAACAGACTGACTTGCCATGGACATCTTTCTTTAATTCATTCCAGAGATCAGCGACTAAGATAATAAAACTAAATCTGGAGACCAGTTTCATTTCTGAAGCATCTGATTGGCTGAAATGGTGACTGGTCTCTGTTTCAACCAGTTAGATGCTTTTAATTTGAGACTGGTCTCTGATCTCAGTTTAATGATAATGGGTTCAGCATAAGTGAAATTAAGATCAGGAATTTCTCCATAGATAATGATTGTGCATATAATAAATATGATATTGGTGTAACACAAAAAAGGTGTTGTGTTATACGGTCTGTGAGAAAGAAGCCCTTGTATGTGTTAACAGGAACAAATTACATTATATTCAAAGATTCTATGCAGGTCAAAGGTCTGTTAGTTGTGTGGAAGCAAGTGTTTTTGTTGTGTGAACAGTGATATGCTTAACAACAGCAAGTAACGGATGGAGCGTAGGCTAGCTTTTTACTAGACGTGTTTGTTCCATGACTATATCTTGTACATTTCAGGTTTATTTGCATAAACGACAGGCTCCACAACATAGTTTTGGTATTCGTCACACACAGTATATGGCTCCTCTTATTATCGATGTTCAAGATTAAAATATTATCAGTTACAATTTGAAAAGACTATTTTTACCAATTTATTAAGAACTTATGGTACTTTTCCAAAGATTGGAATACATATTTTGAAAAATAACAAACATTCTGTGCATGTTTTATACAACTTTTGTATTTGTGATATCATTTTATTTTATAGTCATGGAGTGATTTTTTTTTTTTTTTGCTAAAATTGTTGCATTTTTGCTAATAAATGTATGGAACTTGTGAAACATTTTGGTTGTGAATGTGGTTTGAGCTTGTAACATCAGTACCTAACAATGTTGCTGTTATATGAAATGCAAGGAATGACTTAACATCTTTTTTTGTCCAATAATAAAAGAAAAAAATTTGCGAAATTATTTTTTGCTGCAATTTTTAGAGCCAGTTTTAGTCGTTGTTTGCTAAGGCTTTTACAGAGCATTTTCATTATTATCTTAGTATGCTGCCAGAAATTTTTAAAGTATTACAACCTGTGATAAATTTGTAGAGCAGTATTAAGCTAAGATGCCATGACAGTGAAAGAAAGTGTGTCAGGACGATGATAATGAATTTTTTTCTTGGAGTATTTGTATATTTTGTAATTGTACATGTATATAAAAATATTGTCTTAAGTTTTCTACAATAACTCTGTCTGTGGCACATTTGTGAAAGTGGAAGGAATTAAGTGCAGGGAATTTAGCAGCATTAGTGAAAACGTTTCACAATTTTTGCATTATTACACATGAAGACGTAGGTTACGTGATGTTGGGGTTAATCTTCCAATCATGAATTATTTTCATTTTTGAAAAAAGTGAGTTATTCACATTTTCCATTATTTTTTTTATTCCTATCCGTCCTATTCATTGTTTTTGTATTTCTATCATTTTACGCTATTTTTTCACTGTATTGTTAAACTGTATTACAACACAGTATTTATTACTCTTTAAATATCTGTAGGACTTAAAGTGTAATACAATCATATATCAGTATTTTTCTTTCTTGCTCAACTTCGAGGTATTAAATAAAGAGTACCTTATTCCGCTGTGTATAACGCGCAAGTTTTTACCAATGGTACATCTTTTGCTGTTTTCTAGACTGAGTTTGAAAAGCATAATATTTACTTCTGTTATCTTTGATATAACTTAATATGTCTTTCTTAAGTTTTCTCTCATTTTTGGGTATATAAACATTGGTATTTTTCATGTTTTGGGTAATTTGGCCTTAGTATTATTCATATTTTGGGTAAATCTATGAGGCAATGGTATTGTTCCTATTTTGTTTTCGATCATTTCCATTTATAATTGAGTAAAACTTAGCATCGTTTGCATGTGAGGTTAAAACACTCAGTGGCAATGGGTAACGGGAATAAGAAAGTGCCAGATTTAAACCAAAGCTTTAATGATAATTTCTTTTTTTCTGGAATTTTTGCCAAATCTTAAAATCATATTGCAGTTAGTATTTTATATAATTTTTTTAGATCATAATATTTGGTAGCTACAGTAGATCTTGTACTGCTAATTTGAACATCATATATGTACAATGTAGTAAGTCTAACAATAAAGTGTCTGACATTTTAATGTTTTGTTGTTTTGTACTTATTGCTAGTAAAAGAGGTGTGTTTTACTACAGAGTTTCTTTTTTCAGCTTTGGCTTACAAAGAATTTTTGTTTAGAGAGTGCTTGAAGCTAGTGTTCAACCCTTTCCTGAATAGATACACCTTTATTGCTAGGGCGAACAGTTTAGATCCAGATCAGCCGGCACATCCAACTGTTCGCTTTTTGATTCATTAGGTTATTTCTGACCAAAATGTGACCAGTGCAGATCCTGATCAGACAGCACGGATGTGCCGGCTGATCTGGATCTACACTGGTCGCACATGCGTAAAAATGCGTATTTATCTAGGAAAGGGTTAACCCTTTACTCCATATATTTGGGTTCACACCACATGTGCGAACATTGTAGATCCAGACATCTTGTCATCTTAGTGCAAAAATGATATAAGTACCATTGAAATATGAATGATATTTAGCGTTATTGCACTGTGGTGATAATCTGTGATTTCTAATCAGGATCTGATCAGGATCAACACTGCTTCTTGGCCAGAAATAACCTAATGCATGAAAAGTGAACAGTGTGGATCCTGATCAGATGGCACACATTTATCAGCAGATCTGGATTATCATGTACGTGGTTTGCAAATGTGATAACAGCCAAATATCATGGAGTATATGGGTTAGCCATCCTTTGAAAGAAAATATATTGGGCTGAAGGTTATAAAACTGAGTTTGGAAACCAGTCTCAAATCTCAAGCATCTGATTGGCTGAAATGGCGAACAGTCGCCATTTCAGCCAATCAGATGCTTGAGATTTGAGACTGGTTTCCATGCTCAGTTTTATAACCTTGGGCAATGATTATTTCATCTTGTTGAGCTTTGTTGCAGCTACTTTATTGCTCAACATTTGTTTGCTCATCAGTTTCAGACACAATGAACTAATATCATAGCTTCCTTGGCATCCATCATACAAAACATCAAGGCCCAAGATCATAAAACTAAGATTTGAGATCAGACTCAAATCTCAAGGATCTGATTGGCTGAAATGGCGACTGGTCGCCATTTCAGCCAATCAGATCCTTGAGATTTGAGACTGATCTCCAGATTTAGTTTTATGATCTTGGGCACTGAAACACTGGTTATTTTTAGAGTGTTAACCCATTTCTCCATGTATAAGGGATTTATCACATGTATGAACTGTGGAAATCCTTATCTGTTGACACCTTCATGCCATCTGATCAGGATCTTCACTGTTTGGGTCTTTGTCAGAAATAACATATAATGATCATTAAAAAAAACACACAGTGTAGATCTAGATCAGGTGGCACAGTGCCAGCGTAACTAAATTTACTCTGCCAATGAATAACAGACATATTCCATGGGGTCTTCTCTTAGTAACTATTCAAGATACATCTTTGGAACTTTGGTGTCTGACATTTTAATAGCAGCCACACAGGCAAGTTTCTAAACTCTTAACTGCATTTTGTAGTTATGCCTCTTTTTAACACAGATTTTGGTTAAGTCCTCTTATTCTGAGAAACTGTTCAAGACATGGCTTGAAATTATTGTCACAAGTTCATTTGACATCATACTAGCAACCACACAGCCAAGTTTCATTACTCTTAGCTGCATTTTGTAACAGTTATGCCCCCTTTTTGAACACAGAAATTTCACTTTTCTGATTAACCATTCATGTAAGCTTCAGCTTTGAAACAGTACACGATTAGTTAACATAACAATAGCAACCACACAGGATAGTTTCTTGGCTGCATTTAGTCATAGCTATCATGCCTGTTTTTCCATTTATAAGTTCTGATTAACAGTGTTGTTACCATTCCTTTTTTCATTTATCATTAAATTTTCTCAATTGTTTTACATCATAATTGCAACTTCGCAGGAAAGTTACATAACTCTTTGATGTACTTTGTCATAGTGGATCATAAAAATTTATTACAGTTTATCTTGGTTGTACCCTTATACTGTACAGACCAGCATCAGACTGCACATGGAAAGCTCTTGTTCATCCCTTAAAATCATTTTAAAATATTCAAATATCCCAAGTATTCAAGGCATATCTGAATATGTTTTAATATGCCTAACAAAACTGCAAGACAGAAACAGTTTTTATCAAGTTTATCTTGTCATTGAAGGGAGCAGTAGATATTGTTATTCCCAGTAAAAGATACCAATTTAAACTTCAAACTGGGTTAAAATAATCCCTAGCAGGAATTTCATGAATCTTTGGTCAAATGTTCACCTCCTTCAGTCGGTGAGCATAAACTATGTTTTGACTGTGTTGTCTTAAAGTCAAGGTCAAAGATAGAGTTCAGAGATGAGAGCCATGTAATTCGTGTGCACTTCCTAACTTCTAAACCCCTGGAAAGAATTTCTTGAAACTGATGTTCAACTCGTTGACTAAACTTGCACAATCCCTGTTTCGACAGTGCTAGCTCGAGGCCAATGTCACAGGTGAAGTTAAAAAATTTGAACCATGCATTTCATGTTCGCTCCGTAACTCCAAAACCCCATGGAAAGAATTTCATGAAACATTGGTCAAACGTTCATCACATTGAGTCGCTTTTCAGAATCTATGTTTCAGCGGTGCTGGCTCAAGGTTACAGGCAGAGTTTAATTGTTTGAACCATGTATTTCGTGTCCGCTCCGTAACTTCTAAACTCCTGGAAAGAATTTCATGAAACCTTGGTCAAATGTTCATCGCATTGAGTTGATGTTCAGAAACTAAGTTTCGACCGTGCTGGCTTAAGGTCAATGTCACAGGTGGAGTTTAAACGTTTGGACCATGTATTTCGTGTCTGCTTCATGCCTTCTAAACGTCTTGGAGGAATTTCATGAAATTTTATTCAAAATGTTCACTTTATTGAGACAATGTGCAGAACCTATATTTCAGTCATGCGGGCTGAAGGTCAGGGTCACAAGTGTAGTTCAAAGTTCGGAGCCACATTTCAATATTCCATCAAGCCAAACAAGGGAGAGTACCTATGTAAAATCGTCATACAATTATTGTTTGAGTTATTTCCCCTGATTGGCTGAACTGAAACTTGAGCATAATTAATGACATGATTAACAATAGGGGATAAATAAACTATGTTTCAACTGTGCCGGCTCAATGTCAAGGTCACCAGTGGAGTTCAAAGATTTAAGCCTTGCATTTTGTGTCTCTTCCATATTTCAAAATAATCATAGCATTTCTCGATATAAGAACACTAATAGCTCACAACATTAATTGATTGCCTGAGAAATTCCTGAAAAGTTGTTCATCATACGTCCATGATACACCTGATACTGAATTCTCCCAGTACCCAGAAGGGTAGAGCTACCGCACATGGGCTTGCCATGTGCATAAAACAGACTGTCATGTCACTACCAGTGATATCACTACCAGTGAAATACAAATTATATGATTAAACATTGTTTTGAACCTCTCTTGGAAGATTTCAATGTAATGTTTGCTGACTAGCATCCCAATATCTCATCCAATTTCTTCTTCCAAAGGCTGATAGAAGAAGTCCACAACATAAACCTTAATACTAAAATAGCGATTGGTGGTGACACGAACTATTAATAGCCCGGTTTTGTGCAGGCAAAGATTCCAACACCACATTTAAACAATCCACTCATGTCCAAGGTGAAACAATTATTGATAATAATTATGTACTTCAACTAATTTTCAGTAACAATCGGGTTTATTTCCGATTCCACCATTTCCATACACAGATCATTTTCTGACAGGGAGTGTTCTATCATATGATTTCATAGTGATCCCAGTTTGGAACATTCGCGGACATACATAAACACATTTCCCCTACCTTTCCTATTCAGCATCAATAACATTTTTAACATTTCCCAGTGTGGCATGGGGTATTGCCGTCCTTCTTACTGTCTTGTTTAACATTTTCTCATGACCAGTCCCATAAAACTTGGCCAAAAAATGAATTACAAAATACGTGTACACAAAAAGGTATTTTTGCAGGAGATCTCACTGCAATTTAATAAGCTAAAAAAATCGTAGATTAATATGCTATATACAATGTAAAGACACTACAGCCTAACTTCTTAAAAAGATCGGAGCTAATACACCGATCATCCGGCGATCACAAAGGCCTCTTACTACGATCCATGTGCAGGTTTGAGAGAATGGATCTAGTTTAACTCATAATTAATTTCAGTTTTTATTATTTTAATTATGTAGTCAAAAATAAGTTTCCGAACTTTTTTCAAACACTCTTGAAACTGCTTTTCAACCAACTTTCATTAAACATGCATAGATACCGAATGTATGTACAGTTGTCAAGGCCAGACACCGGCAGTCACCCGTATAATAACCGAATGTTGAACTGGTCATGACAAAACGTTAACTAGTTTAATCTTATATTTTCCATATTCATAAAATAACCCGATTAGTTTTACAACACTGTTGAAGGCTCGAAAGCAATTTTGAACTGACTATTATTGAACTGTTAGACAAAACGGATGTTTGTGTTTGTGCCAAGGTAGGTCATACTAAAGAAAGAGAAGATTAGTTTCCAATTAGTCATATCACTAATATTAAAACCCGTACTTTTCATTGTAGATCCGTGTGATTTGAATGTCAAATTATTATTTAAACCCCGAGTCGTTTAATGTAACCGCGATTGCTATTAAAAATACCAAGTGCCATCAAGAGTTCAGACTCCCACAAAAATACGCACGTCCATCAGGGAGCATAAATCGCAAAAGTTCAGTTTTGGCGTTAAGGGGCAATAACTCCAGCGTTGCCGAGGCGATCTTGACGCTCACATCACTTGACAGAGGTCTTTAGCAAAATCATTTCAAGAACATTTAGCAATTACTCTAGTGTTAGATATAGATTTTCCAAGATACAGACATTGCACATTTTGTCAAATATTTGAAATGTAAGTCCCATAACTCAGAAGTTACTGAAGAAATCTCACTTATTGTCAAACTTAGTTGAAATTTGCAAATAAAGAGCTGGCTAATTAAGATAAAGACTGGATAAAGGAATTTCAAGATAGAAAGCAAATATTGTATATTGAAGACCTATCTACATTCAAGGTCCGTAACTCCATGCCGATTGGTGCAACCTGATTGTTATATTATGCACATAATCATTCCTTCCAAGACTGGATAAAGGCATTTCAGCTTAGAGAGCGGAAAATTGTAATTTGGTCAAATTTCAACAATATATAGCAAAAAAATAAAACTAAAGAAATGTGGCTGCTATATATGTACATTTAATACCCAAAATTATTCAGACGAAGTTTGGTGAAGAATGGATAAATGATGTATTAGTTATACAGCGGACAGTGCTACTTGGGTTAAAAATAACAGAAATGTATGGCATGAAGTCCGGATTGACCAGAACAGTCTGGCTTGTTATTGGAGTTGGTCAAGATATTAAGCACTTAAGATTTTTGACTAAGTTCACTGAGGATTGCTTAAAGGCATTTCCAGTTAAAACGCTGATAGTAATAGTTTGTTTAAATATCAGCAATAATATATAGGGTCATAACTCCGGAATGAATCAACAAACTGGCTGATTATAAAACTTGGCCCAGACTTGTTGAATATTCGATAAGTATTACTCAAGTATGCGAGCGAACAACTTTGTGGAAGCCATCTTACCTGCATGTGATATAAAAAGGAACCATGAAGAAATATAGTACTTTGATAAATATTTCTCATAAAAGTGAAACCTGTATTTGCCGGTGACAGTTTCTCACAATTCGAATGTTCAAACAAAATTTTAATCTTATCGTGGTCTTCTTTTATCTACAGGTCTGGGAGCACAAGAGACATAATCCGGCTTACAGCTTTGGAATACGGCACACTCAATACGAGGCTCCCCTTATAGTAGAAGTTCACGACTAGACTCACACAAACATTCTTGTCATTCACAGATCTACGATTTGAGTAAAAAGTTCCATCATTCTGACAAAGTGTGTTATACCTCTGCTTTCTTACTTAAAACAGTGATAGAAAAGCTTTTTTGATAAATAAGAGTATGAATGAATGCCAACTGTTAATAATTGAATAATTATTGATTTATTATAATTGAAATTTAATGTGGACTTTTGTACATTGTTTTAATTTTGTTTACGAGTGTCATTGGCAGTAAATATGCAAAGAAGAAACAATGTTACATCCAATTTCTTCCGTCATGTATTGATGTATTTAAACCAGTGAAAGTTTGTATTACCATAAAGCATTTTCATTTATTTGTGTATGAATATTTCATCAAGGTAACAAGTTTAGTAACTAATTGGTAACATAAACTACACGTTACTACTTTTTATGAATGCTTTAGTTCGATTGCTTCATTTCATTGCCATTATTAAGTCCCAAGCAAATATTAAAAAGGCAAGACAATTTATTAAAAACATAGGCTCCTTGGGATTTAATAATGGTCAACATCTTACGTTTATTCACGATGTTCATCATATAATTTGTGTATCTGTCAGTAATAATCTTTGCTTAAACGTGTAGAAACATTTAGCGTTCTATGTATTTAGAGGTGCGTAAATGTTGGAAAATATTTCGCTTTCTAATATAAAATTAACAATGTTGCACAATACACATTTGGGCAAAACCTTAACGTCCAAAACTATTTATTTTTTAAATATGTTACCTATTTTATCTTCAGATTTTGTTTTTATAGACCAGGTTATCAATTTTGCTGTTATGAAAATAAGAAAATAAAAAATGATAATTTACAACAAACGACCTATATTTTACTTTCCGCCTATGCGCGTTTGTTTATTTATTTAAAAACGTTTATGATTTTTATGTGTCTACTGCCTTTCATATAGAAATATGCGAGCAGGGATTTTACGTGTCCAGCTTTTTCTACATATAGGTAAAGTTACATGTAAAGGAATGGTATGGCTTTGTAAGATTACGTTTTGTAATAACTTAGTAAAAGTGTGTATGATATCTGCACTTGATATGCCTTTGAAATCAATAAAGAATATTTGGCCAAACAGGTACATGATCATATTTGTATATCATGGATAGTTCGCGTTTCTGTTTTTTGACATTTCTTTTGGTGTTTATCTGTGATACATATTCTTTTTCTAAAAGCAACAGTTTATCTAATGTTATAACATGAAGTTTGTAAAGTTGCACTGACAATAAACTATACAGAATTTCAAATTCAGACGAAAACATATTTTCACCATCAAATGTCACTATTAAAAACGTACAAAGCAGCACACATTATTTTTAGTATTCAGTTTGGTATGTGGTTTTTAACGAGTTCAACTTTTGTCTATACATGTAGTTCTGAAAAATTCTTTGTGTCTGTCAGAGTTAACGGATTAAACAATGATCGTTTAAAAATTGTCATGTGTTGTTATATTGTTCATTATTTTCTAAAAAGTGTTTAATTATTCTTCATCATCTACTATTAATCTATATAAATATCGCAGAAGCGATGTTTACAAGTGCCTTGTGGCGGCTGTAAAAAGTATAACCGTACATTCGATCAGTTCCGATTTAAATAACGCCATTGAAAGGGCGTTGAGCACGATACATGTATCTGTTAAAATACTGAGTGGGGCTAGGCGGCGTGAACAGAAATTTGCATTTTCATTACTACCCATGAACAGGCTCAATCAAACCGAATCGGGAGTCTTTTGATTTTTTGTCGTGATCGTTGACTTTCAAAGTTCCCCGTCTTTTCCTCTTTGTACTTTGTGATCTGGAATCCAAAGCTCTTAAACCGCATAATTAAGTCTAGCAAATGAAGATATAAAATGTGGGGATTTGTAATATTATCGTTTAATATTTATATTAAACTAGTCTATTAAACGGTAACATACAGAAATATTTGAATTAACAGAATCGTTTAAATAATAAATAGCCACAGAAATGTGCACCAGTCTGTGTATAAAACTGGTTGTTGGATTAACTCCTCAAAACATTTCAAACAATGTTGTTTTTGTTGTTGTTGATGTTGATCTTTAACAATATGCCCTGTCACATGACCAGGCACCTTTCAGTCACGGCTCCTAGCAGCTGTTTCTACCAAACGACATATAATAGATTGAACACTGGTAGAACACTTCCGCACCTGACCTCTTTACGGTGAAGATAAGTTGTTATGCAATAGTAATGCTATACCTGGCCCAAAGATCATAGAATTAAAGCTAGAGACAAGCCTCAAATTTCAAGCATGCGATTGGCTGAAATATCGACTGGTCGCTATTTCAGCCAGTCAGATGCATGAGATTAGAGATTGGTCTCCAATATTAGTTTTATTATATTGGACCCTACTCCACCATAAAATTATAAAATATGGTAAGTACATTTATATAAATTGTATAGTCGGTTATTGATAACTTGACAGTCACGTGACACACATTCAAGTAAATGTAAATATGGTTTATTATCAACCCGATTTACACATTTAATATTGTTATATTGTCCCGACGAGTATTACTCACTGCAAAACAATAATTCGCCCAAATCTGCTTGAAGATCATTCTTTGTTATGTACAAAGATTATCACATGATTGTCTACTTATCCATGATAAATTATAAATTTTGTGAATAATTTTTGGTTATTAAAAGCCAACGATAGTTTGAACAAGAAATATCTTTAAAAAAGATAAACGGCGTTGATGGAAAAGATTTATATATACATGTATATAAGAAAGAAAGAAATACAGAGAGGCAAAGCAGACACAGTTTAGATATTTTATTTGTTATAGCTGTTGACGAACCCTCCCTGCCTTCTTAGTATGACTTAGAGATTAAGCGACCGAATCATGACAACTCATAAATTTATTGAAAGTATCTTTCAAAAAGATGTTGAAGCTGTTGCAACAATTTCATACAGTGATTACAAGGCGATTAAAGAAGCAAAATATTCAGTTTCAATAAAATACCTCGTGTAGAGTGAGAATTCAAGATGAATACATGTCCTTGAAATTTAATAAATATAAATAATAACAGCCTGTCACAAGAGCGAAATCTACCAACTTTTACGTATATTAAGTTTAAAAAAAGTGTCCGTCCTGAGTATTGAACCCGGGGCCTCCGCTTGAGAGGCGAGAGTGTTAGCCACTACACTACATAAACTTATCTTACGAACTTGAAATTAACAATCAGTATCAAAGGAACTAGAAAGGAACCAGTAGGAACTAGGAATATCTACACTTCTCTTTCGTTTTACACTGTGTATTGTATGCAAGTGACACCCAAGAACATTCCATATAATATTGTATTAAAGCCATCAATATTGACTTAACTGGTTACTTAAATCGTAAATATGTTTTTCCTCCAATACAACACCCACTAACAACCAATCTTATTAATCTATTTGATTTTTCCGCTGCATAATAATAAAATCCCACTAGATACCTCTCCAGCCTGCTAGATGCCTCTCTGGTGTAAATAGCTACCAATCGAAATAGTTTATTTCATTTTCCCTCTGCATAATAAGAGAATACGAGTATTATTTACAACATTTCATTGGTCGAACAACTAGGTCAAAAGTGAGCTTAGACAGCTAACGCCGAAAAAAAACAACAACATTTTCTCGACAAGCATATTAAGTCTGGCATTAAATCCCGATATATCTTTAGGACTCCACCCCTAAATGACCTTCCCCCTAAACATCTCCCTCCACCACACTTCCCCGCGCCACCTCAAATATCAACAATGATCACACCATTTGAGTGCTACGGTCATGGATTTATAAAGTCACGATCTGCGTAAAAAAGATCACCAGTCCAACTAATTTTCACCACGGGATTTTCGTGCTTTTCTAACGGATGAAAACAGACGGGACACCTGACCTTGATCATGACCTATCGAAATCGATATCACCACGGTCATATCATGCTTGCTTGTAGATTAAAATGGACGAGACACCTATCCAGATCTTGTAAGTTTTATTATTTAAAATGATTCCCATCCTTCTCGTTTATTTCTGCTAGCCTCATCTGTGAATAAAACGTTGTTCTGTCTACCTTTCAAGTGGGGTATTTGCCCGTTAGCAAATGTTTTTGTTCAAGTTGCACACGTAATTGGGTTAGTTTTGTTACGGGGAACCATCTTTTTATTTTCATGCTTCTCCCTAATCAACCCCGACTCCGCCCCAGCCCGAGCTCTCTCACAATATGGCAATACAAGGGCCGAAAAGGAAAACAATCGAAACTAGCGACTTGTTTTAGGATAAAAAAGAAAACAACGACAAATAAATAAGAATATGACTAATTATTCACAAAATAGCTTAACTCCGCCTATTTCTGTCACAACAAAACTAATGATTTGCATCGCTAATGAAATTAACACTAAATGTCAATTTCAACTGGCGCGGATTGGAATAGTTACAAACCAATTGTCGTTTGGTTAGCGGATTCCGATACGCAAATTTGAAGGAGGAATTACTGTGTTTTCCTCCAATTCTTTGGATAAAATGGATCTAAAAGAAAAACAAATATAGAAAAAAGACTACTGTGAAAACTTGTGGTAAGAAGATTTTGATTTGTTGTTGTTGTCTCCGAATTTCGCGGGTAGGATTTAAATTTGAAAAATTAATAAAATCTGATATATGTAAAACTTAAGAAGAAGGACATCTGCTGCTCTAAATTATCCAGGAAAAAACCCGTCAACTAAGGGTAGAGCACCAAAGATCTGCCCAGGAGTTCCCAGGCCGTGGGCTAGGGTTACTCAGTAGAGTAGTTAACTGTTCCGTACTTTGTATGGTTCGAACTTAACCAGAAATGAACAGTGAAAAGCACTTGGTAGGAATAGATCACTGAACTTTCTCGGCGAATTTAGCGGGTCTGGTTCGAATTTAACGGAGGCGTTCGAGGGCTTCAAGTATAACACTACGGTTTGCAACTAACAATTAAGCCTATTGCACTGTTAACTAGGTTCAGAGAACTAAACTCTGATGCGGAATTAGCGGCTTCTAGTGTTAGAACACGTACTGACATTCTACACTAGTGTTAGAACACGTGCTGACCTTCTACACCAGTGTTAGAACACGTGCTGACCTTCTACACCAGTGTTAGAACACGTGCTGACCTTCTACACTAGTGTTAGAACACGTGCTGACCTTCTACACCAGTGTTAGAACACGTGCTGACCTTCTACACCAGTGTTAGAACACGTGCTGACCTTCTACACCAGTGTTAGAACACGTGCTGACCTTCTGCACCAGTGTTAGAACACGTGCTGACCTTCTACACTAGTGTTAGAACACGTGCTGACCTTCTGCACTAGTGTTAGAACACGTGCTGACCTTCTACACTAGTGTTAGAACACGTGCTGACCTTCTGCACTCGTGTTAGAACACGTACTGACCTTCTACACTAGTGTTAGAACACGTGCTGACCTTCTACACTAGTGTTAGAACACGTGCTGACCTTCTACACTAGTGTTAGAACACGTGCTGACCTTCTACACTAGTGTTAGAACACGGGGCTGACCTTCTACACTAGTTTTTCTGGGTTCGGATTTAACCATTTACTCCACAAATACGTTTTCTATCTCATGCTACCACCCTTTACCCAGATCATCCGGGACACATCACAGATACTTGTTTAGGGGTCCTTTGCTGGCCCTATATGCCTATAAAGCTATATAGGCCTATATATAGGCTTACAGGTCTCTAGATCCAAAAGTGGGCAATTTCAGGAAATAAACGGATGATCTACAGCAGTTCTTATGTTATGTATGAACGGGTATTTTTTTTAAACTGGGATATTTTGTGTTCTAAGTGATTGTAGTTGTATCTCATACTGTAGATCATCCGTTTATTTCCTGAAATTGACCACTTTTGGATCTAGAGACCTGTAAGCCTATATATAGGCCTATATAGCTTTATAGGCATATAGGTCCAGCAAAGGACCCCTAAACAAGTGTCTGTGGGACACATTGCAATGTTATCTGGATTTGTATTGTGCGCTTCTTGGTCAGAAACAACCTAATGAATCTTAAATCGAACGGTGTAGATCCTGGACTGATGGTTATAAAGCTGAAATTTGAAACCAGTCTCAAATCTCAAGCATCTGATTGGCTGAAATGGCGACTGGTCGCCATTTCAGCCAATCAGATGCTTGAGATTTGAGACTGGTTTCCATGCTCAGTTTTATAACCTTGGGCACTGATCTTGATCTGCTTTAGTCGTTTCTTGGTCAGAAATAACCTATATAAACTTCTTAATATAGTGTCGGTATCGTGTAGAAATAAACAAGTACTGTAATTTATTGTAGTACACAACATTAGGTGTTTGGGAAGGGGTGAACAGATAAGGTTTTCTTTTTAAATAGATTCTTTACGGGACTGAGCCCTTAAAGTCATCACCTTTGTTCATCGCGGTCTTTTTTACACAATCCATATAATTTTTCCAGTTTCATATTCTACATGACATAGCTGTAATGCTCTTCAAATGGTGTGTTGTCCGAAGTGTACGTTAACAAGTAATGCATTGGTGAAGAATCGTGGCGTCTTGACCAAGGTAAGCTGTGTAAATAGTCACCTTGTTCTGAAAATTTTGTAGACTCCTGACATTTAAATCCGTAACGCACTGAACTTGTTTAATGCACTAATGACAACTATTGAGGGAAAGCCTGCGTCAGGAAATATCAAGCAAATAAAGGAAAGAATGGACTTAAATAGGAAACCGCTCAGTATACTGTGCCCAAGATGATAAAACTTAAACTGTAGACCAGTCTCAAATCTTAAGCAACTGATTGGGGAAAATGTAGACTAGTTTCGATTTCAGCCAATAAGATGTAATAGATTTCAGATTGGTCTCTTATCTCACTTTTATGCCCCAAGAAGCCGTCAGTACGTACCTCCTCCAAATCTTGTGGTATCACCTCCTCATTAACTATAAGGCGGATTTCTTTCAAACTTGCACCTATGATTAAGCAGAATGTGTTGATGATTGTAAAGTCAAGTTTTCCTGCGAGAATTTTTATCAGACTTATGGGCCTTTGTTCATTTTATTCATAAAATTTTGTGTCATCAATCCACATTCATATTTCATGTTTAAAGAAGTTGCGTTTCTAATTTCTGTAAGTATAAAATATAATAAGAAATTAGAAACGCAAATTCATTAAAAACTAAATATATTTCGTGTTTAAAGAAGTTGCGTTTCTAATTTCTTTAAGTATATTTATTATTTACAACATTACAAATTACCAGATAGTAAGGGTGTTGCCACAATCTTAAGGCCATTGTAACATAAATTTTGACGGAGTTATGCCGTTTATGTCGAGTCGGCTTGCGACGAACTCGATCGACTAAGTTTTTACATTTGCGGATCGATGTATGTGTATCTGTTAGTACGCCCATCTAGATTTGTCCGGACCTTAACTTTGAGAGGCATTGAGCAATCTTGTTAATGTTTGGCATGAATGGTAACCTCAGTATTATTCCTTGCAGATTATTTCGACGAAGCTTTAACGGAATGCCTGCTATGATTCCGGCATCTGGAGAGCGGTTGGGTACTACCACAATACACAAATACGAACTTCCAACCTAGACGGACATGCTTCATAGACCCATTGACGAACTTGTATCTGGAAGGACTTGCTTCAAGATTGGCAATACCATTAGAAGTCCAGTGAGTTTATACATGTTACATGGGATATTAAGATATTCTGGCATTTGGCATGTTCCACAGTTAAATATTAATATTTTGGCGTAGGTAATATACGCGAAGTTATGGTTGGCTGCTAAAATACCAGTGTTTCTTTTTATCTATCTGAATGACGTCATAGCCTTATTTTGTTCCTCTGAATTTGCTAACAGTGTGCAACCATCTATCGAGTTTCTTTAAAAAAAAAGAAAACAATCGTTGCGTACTAGTAACAGTCTGAACATGATTACAGTTCTGACATTTTGTATCAAAATGTAGTTATTCTATGAAGTAATTTTAGGACAACAAACTTTAAACATTAAAAGTAATAAATTTATCTTTTATGTTGTAGATGTGTAACAATTTCTGAAATTCCTTTATTACTTTTTAATAACCTTTTTTGGACCTATTTAAATATTTATCTTTAAATCCTTAAATTACAAATTTTCTTGTTTATGTAGATTTAAATGCAATTTTAAGTTAACTTAATCAGTTGGATATAATTATTTTGTACCTTTAGGCTGTAACCACGACTTCAATTTACTATTAGACTGCTGGAACCACAACTTGCTTGTACTATTAGGCCGTTCGAACTACGATTTACATATACATGTACTATTTGGCAAGTCTTACCTTTTTTTACAACTAACATCAAACCTTTCGAACCATGATTCGCATGTACATTCGAACCACGACTTCCATGTAACATTAAGCCACTGGAACCACGACTATAATGAACTTTAAGCCGCTCGAATCAGACCTAACCTGTACTATAAGCCGCCAGAACCTCGACTTATATGTATTATAGGCCGCTCAACCACGACTTACATGAACTATAAACCTTTCGAACCACGACTTGCATGTAGATTCGCACCACGACTTCCATGTAACATTATGCCACCCGAACCACGACTTACTTGTACTATAAGCCGCCAGAACCACGACTAACATTTATTGTAAGCCGTTCGAACCACGACTAACATGTACTATAAGCCGTTCAAACCACGACTAACATGTACTATAAGCCGCTCGAACCACGACTTATACGTACTTTAGGCCGCTCGAACCACGACTTGCATGTAGATTCGGACCACGACTTCCATGTAACATTATGCCGCTCGAACTACGACTAATATGTACTATAAGCCGCTCGAAAACACGACTAATATGAACTAGTAGGCCGTTCGAACCAAGACATACATGTGCTCTAAGCCGCTCGAACCATGACTTATATGTACTACAGTAAAAACTCCCTAAACCGGTGACCTTCGGACTGAAGAAAAATTCCGGTTTAGAGAGGATTCCGGTTTACAGAGGATTTTACCTTTATCGCCAAATTTGACTAGTGGTGTACTTATTTGTATGGTACATTGCGTTTTTAAGTCATACCGTAATGTATGCATTGACATCTTTGATAGATTCGTAATCATGAAAAAAAGAAATATAATCCAACATTTTTTATTTATTTACTCATATCGATATACGTTTTCATAATCACAATACAAATTATGTATGAGAATGGAACCCATATTTCCATCCTTTTTTTCGTTTAGTAAGAGATCCAGACATAATTAACTGTACTGATCAATTAAATATAATAATTATTTATATATAAATGTGACCGGTCATGTTAAAAATTACATATAAAAGTTGCAGTTGTTTAAACAACGAATGTAACAGACAGACAATTATCCAATAATTGTCGACAGGACTCCTTAATCTTACATATGCTTATGCAACAATTACCTTTCCCAGTCATTAATCCTGATCATTTTTACACATTTTAAATAATATACAAGGTCCTAATCGGAACCTGTTGATGTTTGACATGTTTGACAATATACAAACCTCAGACTTGACAACTCGAATTCATCCCATTCAATGGCAATTATCTCAAATCCGGTTTTCAGAGGCTTTTTAAAGAGCAATTTGCAAATAAAAACCAAAATTTAAGGCCGGTTTCCGGAATGCGGAGGTTCCGGTATTTGGAGGTTTTTGTGACAATAAAATAAGAAGGAAAAAAATCGGGACCTTGAAGATTTTGCGGTTTTCGAAGGATTCCGGATTATAGAGGATCCGGTTTAAAAGGTTTTTACTGTATAAGCCGTTCGAACTACGACTTACATGTAGTTAAAGTCTCTCAAACAACGACTTAGATGTACCAGTAGGCCATTCGAACTACGATTAATATGTAACTACGATAATCATGAACTATAAGCCGCTCGAACAACGATAAAAAAGTAATGTAAGCCGTTTGAACCACGACTTACATGTACAAGCGGGCCGTTCGAACCACGACTAACATGTACAATAAGCCGCTCGAACCACGACTAACATGTACAATAAGCCGCTCGAACCACGACTAACATGTACAATAAGCCGCTCGAACCACGACTAACATGTACAATAAGCCGCTCGAACCACGACTAACATGTACAATAAGCCGCTCGAACCACGACTAACATGTACAATAAGCCGCTCAAACTACGACTTATATGTACTATAAGCAGCTCGAACCACGACTTACATGTACCCGTAGACCGCATAACTTACATTTACCCGTAGGCCGATCGAACCACAACTACATGTACCAGTAGGCCGCTCAAACCACTAATTACATGTACAATAAACCATTCGAACCTTGACTTACTTGTACTTTAAGACACTCGAACCACGACTTACATGTACCCGTAGGCCCCTCGAACCACAACTACGACCGTAGGCTCTTTGAAGAACTCGACATGTACCATGGTTCTCAAACAAGGTCCGCGGTAGCTTTTAGAGGGGACTATAAATGATTTATAGTTAGTTAGAATATTATTTTTTCTCGTTGTGAATTTGTTTGTTATTTGTCTGAAGTTTTCACACAATAAAAGCCCAACAAAAACATTATATTAATACATAACGGCACAGGAACATGTTAGGAAGTGGACAATCTCTTACTTCCAATTTCTTAAACACCTTGCAAGCCACAACTTTACCTATTCGAAATTAACAGAAACGAAAAAGAATGTCTGACGGTCAACATATGTTCGAACCTGCGTTTCAAGTACCATTGAGTGAATGCACTCACCACAATAACTCAACATGTTAGGAGGCGCCCGAACTACGATGCACATGTACCATTCAGGCATTTCGAACCAGGGCTTTCTGGTACCGTTAGGCCACGACTTGAGTAGACAAGATTGCCCCTCGAACCACTTCCTTCGTGTACCAAAGGGCCTCACGAACCACGACCTTAAGGAACAATTAGGCCGCTTGAATCAGAACATACCTCTGACATAAGTCTATCTTTTTATGAGCCACTACTTAACATGTTCTGAAACAAAGGGTTCGAGACGATTCACTTCTTTAAGACTATTTATGAGCTCGAACCTTAAGTTTGGGACGATTTACTTTTATAAATGCATTAAGTAAACTTATGAGCTCGAACCTTGCGTTTCAAGCCTATATATTTGGAAACAAACATTGAACCAGACGCTCACCATTGATGGTGAGACTTTCTAGTGAGACTTGGACACACTACTTGTAATGAATCTTAGGCATACCTTTATTTGCATGACGAGGACGCCGCTTTCAATGCATGGAATAAGGTAAGAATCTGTATCTTTTAGACGCTCAAATCTGTGTTTCCCAGGGCCTCGGCTGCTGTGGGACGCTATTGAGAGCATCTAGATGATGTAGACTATATTCCTGTGGAGCTGGTGATGTAAAATCATAGAGATGGCACCTCTATGATGAAGAAACACGAGGTAGGAGCTTGCACTAACACTGTTTGCTGAGTTTGCATGTTACTGTTTAGACATATCGAATAAAGTCCTATATGGGGCACTTGGCACCATGGACTTTTTTATTGGAAGGTTTAAGGAGATAAAATTAGTGAAGCTGACTTAAAAAAAACAAGATCACAACATACACCAGTTCACAGCTCATAACATTGAACATTAGTTTGTGTTTGCGAGTTTTTAACAAAGGTATCCGAAATAACATGTTTTTGATTCTCAAATTGTTAACACTTAAATGTTTCAGGAGTTAATTCGGTTTATTACACACAATATATTTGTTATCAAGGATACCTGCTTAGTTCGATAAGGTTATGACGTCATTCATTTTGTATTTATAACGGTCACAGAATTAAGCATTAAGGAGTAACTGGCAGTCATTTTATTTAAATTTCTAAAAGATATTCAGCTTTGTCTATAGTAATAATGTGTTTCAAATGATTTAATTTTACTTCTGTTTGCGCCTAATTCTGTGAGCGGTTTATTTGTGAAGTCATCCCATATAAGTATCAATGGTTTCTTCAATATGTTCTTATTGAATAAAATGATCATTACTCAATCAGAAAACTTTGAATACACACCTAAATGTTTTGAGGTGACTGTTGACCGGATTTGGTGTTAATGAATACAACACCGGTGTGTTTTGAGGAGACTATAAACCGGTTTTTGTGTTTGTGAATACAACACCGGTGTGTTTTGATGAGACTGTTAACTGGTTTTAGTGTTTGTGAATTCAACATCGGTGTCTTTTGAGGAGACTATTAACCGGTTTTAGTGTTTGTGAATTCATCATCGGTGTCTTTTAAGGAGACTATAAACCGGTTTTAGTGTTTGTGAATTCAACATCGGTGTCTTTTGAGGAGACTATAAACCGTTGTTAGTGTTTGTGAATTCGACATCGGTGTCTTTTGAGGAGACTATAAACCGGTTTTAGTGTTTGTGAATTCAACATCGGTGTCTTTTGAGGAGACTTCAAACCGGTTTTAGTGTTTGTGAATTCAACATCGGTGTCTTTTAAGGAGACTATAAACCGGTTTTAGTGTTTGTGAATTCAACATCGGTGTCTTTTGAGGAGACTATAAACCGTTTTTAGTGTTTGTGAATTCGACATCGGTGTCTTTTGAGGAGACTATAAACCGGTTTTAGTGTTTGTGAATTCAGCATCGGTGTCTTTTGAGGAGACTTGTTATGGAGACTGTAAACCAGGTTATGACTACGAAAAACAACACGGGGGTATTTTGAAAGACTATACGATATATAAATGCACTTTTTAGACTGTATTCTGGGTCGAGTATTGCAAATGGCAAACATTTAATGGCGTGACGTAATTTAGAAGCAATCTTTCTACCGTAGTTTAGCCTAGAAGGATTATGCCTAAAGTACGGAAGCCCAATAGGGCCATTTTGAGTTAGAAGTTAGAAGGCAACAATTCTAACTTAGACGTTAGATCTTAGAACTTATGTCTTAGAACTTAGATTGAAGAAATCTCTTAAAAGCGGGGGACGCCATTTTTTATCAACAGCGGCAGGTAGACATGAAAATCGACAACAAGGGGTGAGTTATAATTCACTGATGATATTTTCACAAGAATTCTATCCAAGCGATAGTGTAATTTTGATCTTGATAGTAAATGTACCAATAAATGTTACGGTAGGTCGCATTTGAGGTGTTTGTGTGGTTGTTAAGAGGAGGTGTTTCTAACTCCGCTTCCCGTCAATCATTCAGTCAGTGATCTTTATATTTAATATGTACATGTATTAATATGTATTATTAGGCTTTCCGATCCAACTGTTCTAGATGGTCGTTTACACACAGGGGCTCCCTTTGAAAACAACCCAATTATCTGTTACTTGTCTTTGTGCTATTACCCCCTTTGTCAAACGATATTTAAAAAAGTATCATGAACTGTCAGTTGTATAATAATTGATACTATCGGTTTTCTATGCAGTATTATAATATTATTATTTTTCCTATTGCTGTATTTTTTCTTTTCTTTCTTTTCCAGACGACAAAAATGGTCTCTAAATGGGCATGGACGTTTGGAATTAGGCTGCTTGTTATTACGCCAGTAACTAGTGTTGGGATCACGGATTTAGCTGTCACTCTCAGAGAGGCGCAGCATTACATCTGCTATAGCTTATCATACAATGATATCATTTTGTTATAATATATTGTGCGTGAAAATAAGCTTGCGTCAACTTAAGCGTATACTAAAAGCTAACAATCTTGCCCGACGCAAAACACGTACACCTGAGTTGTAGAAATCTAGAGGTGTGTGTAGGTTATTGTTCGATGTGGCAAAAGTTAGCGACTGACTACCTACTTGTGGTGTCTGTAATGAGAAATCGGTGAAATCGATCTCAAAGGAACTAGGGAACATAAAGCACACCGATTATCACGCCGAAGATATGTCTCGAATGTCATCTCTAACAGCAACAACACACCCGCAGTAATAGCGTCATACTACCTAGATACATTAAACGAATTGGGCATTGCCCCAAGGCTTTATCGTTGCGATAGAGGAACTGAAAATTCGACGCTAGCACTACCTCAACCATTTTTTCAGATTGAAAATGTTTATGTATGGAAAGAGTGTAACAAATCAGCGTATAGAATCCTGTTGGGATTACTTAGTAGACATAGGGTCCACTAGTGGATTTCATTTTGCAAGGATCTTTTTGACGTAAACGTTTTGGATGCAACACGTCTTATACACATTAAAATGCCTCAGATATTGTTTCATGGATTAATCCAAGCAGAACTCGACATGATAGCTCAGCAGTAGAACGCTCACAATATTCGAGCCCAAAAGAATTTTGATTTTACTTGCGGAAGACCCGATATAATGTATTGTGTACTTGATGGTGGACATAACCATCATGTTGATCAAGAGGACATACAGAAATCCCAGAAACTTTATGGATCACCTAAACGGCTTTATTCTAACGAAACCGAGGATCGCGTTCGGGTGTTGTCTTTGGATAACAGAAGGCCTTTGACAGCCTTAACATTGTACATTGAAATTTTACAGATGACTGAGGTGATGATTGAGATGATTGATTTTACAGTGACTTACAATGAAACAGCGGTTTCGTAAATCGTATCAAATAAAATATAGCACTACGAAATTCTTGTGATGACTGACCATTCAACCTCTCTGTCATAGACGAAAATAATACTATTTTGTGCTTATTGTGCTTTGTCAGAAAACTCATTAAATTGTCGGATACCGCTTGTGGTCATCATAATATAAGTATATTAAAAGAAAATGTTTTGTCTTTTATAGTATTGAAATACCATCTGCTACAATTTCCAGGTGACTAAGGGGCATAATTCTGCAAAAATGTTTGATGGTGTGACCTGCTCTTGGCTCCAAATTGGGGTTATCTGTACTTATATAATGGATCGCATAACTAAATCAATGTTGACCAAACATGCGAAAAATAGCTATAAACCTTTGTTATATCTAAGGCCTGAGAATAAAGTTGTTAGAACTTAGACATTAGAACTTGGACATTAGAACTTGGACATTAGAACTTAGACATTAGAACTTAGTTCTTAGTTCTTAGAACTTAAGACATTAGAACTTGAACATTAGAACTTAGACATTAGAACTTTAAAATTAGAACTTAGACATTAGAACTTAGACATTAGAACTTAGACATTAGAACTTAGACATTAGAACGTAGATATTAGAACTTAGACATAAATTTTCAAAAAATCGGTTATGCTTTTCAAATATGAAGCTTAAAGAAGGAAAAATAAATCCATTCTTAAACATAAAACTTTAGTAAAAGTTAACTACAAAAAATGAAACAATATACTGATCTCATTTATCACTAATAATAATACCAAAACCTCGACAAGAACTTGTCGATGGCATACCGCCGTGCCACACTCAAGAAATATTTAATAATTACGCTTTGTAAAATTAAATACTATTAATGGCAAAGTTCAATGTTATCTTCAGGTCAAATATTAAATGAAGTGCTTATCTCAGGGATTCCTTTGTATAAACAGGAATAAAAAGGTCAAGAAATGTTAAAGTTATGGAGAATCAATAAAATTTATGTATTTGTGAATATGAGCCAAACAGTTCAAGAAATACTCAATTTTAGTTTCAAGAAATAAATATTATTTAAGATCACTGTCATCTGTAGGTCATGGCCAAATAATCCTAATTAAGGAAATTGTTTAAGTAGTCAAGAATTGTTAAACTTTAATTGGTCAAAAACAAGAAATACTCAAGTTATGTTGAGTTTATTTATTGTAAAGCAGCATCGAGTAACATAACCACTGCTACAGATGAAGTTGGATCATCTAAAGCAACCACTTATTCCAACTGCTACCAGTGAAGTTAGATCTTCTAAAAGAGCCTCTAAATCCAGTGTAATGAAGCCATTCTTTTGCGTAAATGGTATTGCATTAGGCCAAGTATTCGTCAAATATAAAAAAGAAAGAGAATCATTGTATGAATTGCTATTGAAAGAAAGGGTGTTATGAAACAACTTAAATGCATGTTCCATTTGATGAATAAAATCCTTTTTGGATGGATTTCTAATGTCACTTTTGTCACTTTATGCCATTTAATCAGCTCGGTAATACAGCTTTGCTTCTCAGACTGAAACTGTCGTTCTAAAGATTATTTTGTTTCATCATCAGTTCTTTATTCTCCTCCTTCTTATCAGGTTCCTATAAAGCAGAAAACATATTTTACTTAGTTGAGATAAATTGATAAAAAGATCATCTCCAATTACAATGTTACACTTTCAATGCTAATTTGTTTACAGTCATTTTGATAACTACATTGAACTGCTCACCTCACCTTTTCCCTGGTTACTAAAGTCAGCTGTAACTTTGAAAGTCACTGGTCGCTAAGAATACTTTGTTGGTATGGAATTAATGGTTGCTAAGGAAAAGCAATTGTTGCATTGAAGTCAATGGCCACTGAGGAAAATTGATGGATACTATGGGTATCACCTGTTGATAAGAATCAATGGCTACATGGAGTCACTTAATGGCTTGGGAAGTAAATGGAAGTTGACATGAAAGTAAATGGTTGCAAATGAAAATAAATGGTTGCTAGGTTGCTTGGGTGGCATTGACATTCCCTTGATTGCAAATCCTTTGGTTTGCATAGCAATAACTTTAAAAAGAGAAATAATCATAGCAAATTTCATAAAAATCAAACAGTTTTTTAAAAGAAATGAATTATTTTTATAACTTTGAAACAACATTTACCAATATATAATTCCCACAACTTTTGTTAAAAACCAATTTAACTTATGGCCTTGGATTTTGTCAGAACGACAAATGGATAAATGGACGCACCGACAGACAGACAGACAGACAGCCTGTCAACTAGCCAGCCAGACTAAGTTTGATCGCAAAAGTCACCTGGTCACAAAATTCTGGTGAGACAATAAACCTAGCACGAACATTGACTTTATGCGAATGTTGACTTCATGTGACCGTTACTTTTATCCTTGATAGAGTTATTTTAGAAACTAAATAGTTCATATACTATAGATTTTTCATATGAATCAATGAGTTACACCTTATTGAATTAGTTATCGATGCTCACTAAATACAATACCTCCATGTTAAATAATCTGACATTTTTTCCGAGGTCATTTATTTGCCTATGAGCCGAGTGTCTAAATACTCAAATATAATACCTTTGCATTCCTTCGTTTTCTGCAGAAACCTCTGCTAGACGATGACATAACGTTTATATCTGCCTTAACTTTCGCCTTCCTTTCCCCTTTCTCTGAAGTAAAAGAAGTAATAAGGCTGAACCTCAAGTTGCTCTTCAAATTGTCATCTTGAAGATCTATTTTAGCCGTATTTGGCTAAACTAGTTTGAACTGGCTATGAAAAACACTTTTGAATTTCGTCCCAGCCAGTTATAGATAGCTTGGTCAACCTATGCCTATCGAAATTGATTGTTTTGACTCAGCCCTTGATGTTGTACCGATATAATCACCTGATTTTTTACTAACTATATCATACCAATTCTTGAAAATAAACGAAAAGGGAACTTTGAAAGCCATCAAACACGACCAATACGAAAATATTAGGTTCGGTTTGATTGAGCCTGTTCATGGACAGTAATGGAAATGCATTTTACTGCCCACGCCGCCTACCCCGGGTTGAGCGCAACTCAATATTCACACCAATAAACTGTACAATTTTGATCCGGATCTAAACAAAATAGAATTTTGACAGGAAATCTGAGAATGTAAATCCTGCATAGCACAGATAACGCCAAATGCAAAATGTAAAAAGCAGGAAGTATATCCTTGGTGTGATTGAACAATATCCAAATCTAGATTGGCTGGGATATGGATACCACCCATCTATAAACTAGCCGAAACATTTAAACAAAAGCAATTTTAGAAGTACTATTAACATAGTACATAAGTATCGTGCTCAACGGCTTTCAAAGGACGTGGCTGATAACAGCACTGATTGAATGTACGGAGATACTTTTTACAGCCGCAACACGGCACAAACAACGTTGCTGTGATATAAGAAATAAGAAATAAAATTAAAAGAATTAAAATAAGAAGATTATCTCACATCCATCTTCTTGTCTGTCTTCCATTCAATATGGCGTTTTCACGTCTAATTTCTAAGTTCTAAGACCTAAGTTCTAAGATCTAACATCTATGTTCGAATCATTGCCTTCTAACTTCTAACTCAAAACGGCCCTAATGGGCTTCCGTATTAAAGTGTAACACTGGGATAAACTTCACAAATAAACTATATACATTTCTTCACACACACATCTCGACACATGTCATAATCCAGACACAACACACTTACATCGTTGGAAACTTTGTAATTCGCTTGTGTTGTATTTTTTATTAGTTTTTGGAATGTTTTGGACTCGGCAACAGTATGTTTGATAGGCAATTGAATGTTGGTATTAATAATGGAAAATTAGCTGTAGAATATTGCCGGTGTTTTTCGTCGTTTTTAGAAGTTTAGCGCTGTAGAATATTGCCGGTGTTTTGTGTCTCTCTTACAAATTTAGCGCTGTATAATATTTTGCGTCGTTTTTGTGATGATTAAGTCTACGATTGTTTTACGGCGACATACTGGAGTTGTTGATATTTCACCACATGCAAGTATATAAAATTCTCCAAAACATCTGTAATAAAATAGGGCAATTTTCAATACTCTTTTTTAATAAATTGGCAAACATAGCAAGAAAAAGTTGAGAATACTGGAACGCAATCTTTAAGCTTCGTTTTAATGCATTCTTTTTTCTTCTTCAGATAATGTGCATACCGTTGACGTGCCTGTAGCTATGACAACGTTCCTTGATAATTACGGTGAGTATATGATAAACTGGATATTATTTTGTGTCTAGATCCTTGGGTTCTGGGACATAGGGGATCGCTTTGTTAGTCAAATATTAACTTCCTATTAGGCCAAAGAAAATAAATTATTAGATTCTCATCCGGATTTTGGGGAAAAAAGGGGCGGGTGGACACTTCTTAATTTTTATTTTTTATTAACGAAATACCTGGGAACAGAAAAAAACTAACTTAAAATTTTGAGAAAATGGCATTTATAGTTACTAGAACCTTAGGTGTACAATATTCGTCCATCCTTTTAATTTCTTCCAAAAAAATCATGATAACTTACAAAAGTAGCATGTTGGTGCCTATTATTGCTAGAAAAGCCATAGCAGTCTTTAATAGTGACACTATCACCTTCGGTAAGCTTTGAAATGGTTAACATTTTATTTTATTATTGTCGGCCATGTTTTTTCCATATCTGGGATGGTCTAAAACCCGTTCTGTCCGGAACAGAATATGTTCCGAATTTTTTTACCAATAATTTTTTTTTTTTTGGGGGGGGGGGGGGGGGGCGGGAGATTTTGGACAGGGGCGGGCGGGGATGAGAATCTAAAATATTTTTTTCTATTGCCTTAAGGTATAAACACAAACAAGGGTAAATTTATATGTCCGTCTTTAAGCTTCTGTGTTTTCGCTGTTTTGTTGTGCAGTATCGGATGTTAACGGTGTTTTTGGCTTTGAAATAGAAGATAGACGTTTTGACATGCTTGTTGAAGACGGATCCGTGCTTTTTCCAGCGCTGTTGACGTTTGAACACAATGTAAGTACAGAATCATTTTGCTAGTGATCACATTTTTGTTACCGTAGTTTTCTGCTGTATTTCAAATTTTTCGAATGTTGCATCATTCCTAAAAACGTTATAAATTCTTTTTTTTTAATTTGAGCGAGTGTACGAGTAAAAACTGACATTTGGAGAACTGTTTTGCTCTGAAATTAGTTCTAAGGTTCGAATAGCCTTCAATTTTACTTAAAATAAACCTTTTATTATTTGTGTAACAAATACTGTTAGAAACACCTTTTAAAAATACATAAATTTTGACAGGATCGAATATGTGTCGGGATAGAATTCCTTGGATACTACACGTACGATTAGAATGTGATAGATGATGATGGCGACGACCTGAGCATCAATAAAGGTACCGGGGCTACAAAATGATGGCGACCTTTGTACCAAAAGTGACAATAGACAATGATGGTGAGTCGGATAGATTAAATAAATTAATGTTGTGTCATATTCGGGATATAATTTTGAAATGTTGTTTGTGAAATAAACAAGTTATAAATAAGTCTTTTTCGAGATTTTCAAATGTTTACAAGAAAGATTGAACACTAAAGCTGTACAATATTATTCCATTATTTCTGGATGCTAAGGTATAGAGTATAAATGATGATCGCCTTATTTTATGTCAAATCGTAATAAGGTACTTCTTTGAATTTTAATGTATTTTCGTTGACATGAGTGTTATTAACAGAGGTGCGGTTTGCGTTTTATCAAGCGTCTGAAAGTTCTGGAACAACGTCGTTTTCCGGTGATTTGCTCATTTTAACAACGCTTTAATTCATGTAAGTTCGATTAAAATACTATATTAGCCGAATCCCGAATGCAGTATTCCAATTACAGTACTGTTACTCTTGTTCGCCCGGCAGAAGATGTGAAAACAATACACAAGTGTAACAGAGGTATTCCGAACACCGACAAGAGTTCATCCATAAACGAAAGTTCGGTGATCAGACAATGGTCGATCGCCAGGGATCCCCTGTAGTGTTTCGCTCTTTCTATGAAGAGCTAACACGAGACACCATCATATGATTTCACTAATCAGCGTTCGTGCTTCAACTACTGTTGTTGGTCGAACTCGCGCATTAAACAATACGTCAATTCTTGCAATAATGACGGTCCAGATGTTGGATTTAGACAAATTCGAAAAGGCCCTCTAATGGTATGTATTTTAATTTATCAGTTCTTAAATTAATATGAAATGAATTTCATTTCTTTATCATGCAATTAATGGCATTTATTGGAACATTATATTTGTCATCTGTTAACTTAGTCTGACGTGCAGTATGAACAATTCCAAATCGCGAAATTAATGTTCTGTTGTTTTTTTCAGATGTGTACGGACGTCGGAGACAGAAACAAATGACTGTCTACTGTATCCTTTAAATCAGCATATCTTATGTACATGTAATCCTATACTGAAGAAAAAAAAAGATAATTTTTTTCAAACAAATATTTCAAACAAGCAGTTTTGTTCTAAAAGTTCGTAATCATCATCAATGTCGATCACATTAACGTCGTTGAAGATGCATGTTAATTTGTAATCACAGATTGCTTATTTCAAAAATATCTGTTCGTCAGTACATGCATTGTGTACATTTATACAAACAAGTGAAATCAATCTGGCTCAAAATTAAGTTTGTTGACGAACTCAGTTGCTAAAAGCCCAAGTTGAAACAGTACTACGAAAAAAGAAAAGCGAAGATGCCGTAGTTCAAGTTTCATAAAAAGATCGAAAACGGCCAATAACTCATTGTTTAATTATTACGATAACAATCTGAAAGGATCCTTACTTTTTATTTAGGTAGATTACAAGACCACTGCAGTGATTCTGTAAATCTGAGTTCTTCACCTAGATAGAATGTATTTAGTACCACAAACAGTTAAGGAATCTACCACAGTCCTGCGAAAAAAGCTAGCTTGATGCGCTGTGCATTGATTTAGACAATTAACTTAAATGTGTGCCGCTAACGCACATACCAGAGTTCTAAGATATGAAACTAGCTAGCTTGTTACTAATTGCATTGGATCCGTCGATGGTTGAGGGGCGTATTGAGTGGGAAGTTACGGCATCGACCGGAGAACATAGAGATCAAAACAGCAAGCATAGTACCCGCTGCAGTGACTCCGACAATGTTGAGCTTAACAGTTAACGAGAAATACTTTGTGGACTAGGAAGTTTAGACATCTTCACAATGAAAAGCGATTAAAACAGCTACATGTAGCTTTGACTCCCGACAATAGGCTTAACGGCAACTAAGGTTTTATAGTGGACAGTTAAGCCATCGACAGAATCCTAGAGACTCTGTCTAGCTTTCTACTGTAGTAACAAAAATTATTTGTAGGAAGGTAGTTATGACATCGACAGAATCCTAGACACTGTAAAGCTCTTCACTTTAGTAACTGAAGTGTTTTTGTAGAGTGGCATTTAAGGTATCAACAGAATCCTAGTGACTTTTTAGCTCTCTTCTTAAGTAACTGAAGTGTTTTTGTAGAGTGGCAGTTTAGGTATCGACAGAATCCTAGAGACTGTCTACGTTTCTACTTACCTGGAGTCCCTAGAGAACTTCTGGCTTGATACCAGCTGCACTGAATCCGACAAACTGTTTAGCTCTTTAATAACTGAGGTGTTTTTGTAGAGTGGCAGTTAAGGCATCGACATATTCATAGAGACTGTTAAGCTCTCTACTTAAGTAACTGAAGTGTTTTTTTTTTTGCAAAGTAGCAGTTAAGGCATTGACAATCCTAGCGACTCTGTCCAGGCTTCTACTATAGTAACTGAAGTGTTTTTGTATAGTGGAAGTTAAGGCTTCGACAGAATCAAAGTGGCTGTTAAGCTCTCTATTTTAGTAACAGATGTGTTTTTGTAGAGTGAAAGTTAAAGGCATCAATAAAATCCAAGAGAATGTTTAGCTTTCTACTAAGTGAAGTTGTTCTGTAGAATGGCAGTTAAGGCATCAACAGAATCCTAGAGACTTTTTAGCTTTCAACTTTAGTAACTGAAGTGTTTTTGTAGAATGGCAGTTAAGGCATCAACAGAATCCTAGAGACTTTTTAGCTTTCAACTTTAGTAACTGAAGTGTTTTTGTAGAATGGCAGTTAAGGCATCAACAGAATCCTAGAGACTTTTTAGCTCTCTACTGTAGTAACTGAAGTGTTTTTGTAGAGTGGCAGTTAAGGTATCAACAGAATCCTAGAGACTTTTTAGCTCTCTACTTTAGTAACTGAAGTGTTTTTGTAGAGTGGCAGTTAAGGTATCAACAGAATCCTAGAGACTTTTTAGCTCTCTACTTTAGTAACTGAAGTGTTTTTGTAGAGTGGCATTTAAGGTATCAACAGAATCCTAGAGACTTTTTAGCTCTCTACTTTAGTAACTGAAGTGTTTTTGTAGAGTGGCATTTAAGGTATCAACAGAATCCTAGAGAATTTTTAGCTCTCTACTTTAGTAACTGAAGTGTTTTTGTAGAGTGGCAGTTAAGGTATCAACAGAATCCCAGAGACTTTTTAGCTCTCTACTTTAGTAACTGAAGTGTTTTTGTAGAGTGGCAGTTAAGGTATCAACAGAATCCCAGAGACTTTTTAGCTCTCTACTTTAGTAACTGAAGTGTTTTTGTAGAGTGGCAGTTAAGGTATCAACAGAATCCTAGAGACTTTTTAGTTCTCTACTTTAGTAACTGAAGTGTTTTTGTAGAGTGGCAGTTAAGGTATCAACAGAATCCTAGAGGCTTTTTAGCTCTCTACTTTAGTAACTGAAGTGTTTTTAGTGTGGCAGTTAAGGCATCGAAAGAATTCTAGTGACTGTCTACGTTTCTACTTACCTGGAGTCCCTAGAGAACTTCTGGCTTGATACCAGCTGCAGTGAATCCGACAATGCGGTCTCGTTACTTATCTTGAATCTGTTTTGTAGACGTGGTGATAAAGGCAAGAGAGCTAGGAGATAACCGCTAGAGAATGAATCGTGGAATAATAAATTGCAGTGATTGTAACAGCGTTAGCAGGGTCCTTTGTTTTGTCAACATCTAGCTTGGTACAAAACTGCTGTGACAACAAACTAAGCCTTAATGTACCGGGGTGTTTTGTTGAGAGAGCAGTAAAGGCATTGTTCCTTGTCCAGAGAAGAAAACAGGTAGCTTAGTACCAGCTTTAACTGAACAAGAACAAAATATGTAAAGAAAGCAGTTAAGGCGCCGAAATGAACACGTGGCTTGGTAAAATCTGCAATTTCTTCGAAAACATTTAAGTTAATTCGTTACTTGATAGCTTGGTACCTGCCTTAAGATACTGCATTAATTTGAATCTATTTTGTAGAGTGGACAGTTAACACATCGGCCAGAATACTACAAATATTACTACACTAAGCTTAACACTACATGCAGTGAATCAGTTATTTAACTTTAATGCATTTCGAAGACCACGGTCCTGAGAAAACAGCTTGCTTGGTACCAGCTGTAGTGACTCCATTGAGGCAGTTAAGGAATCGGCTTCTTTGGGTGTTTTTGAGAGATGAAAAAAAAAACGGTATGATCTTGGTCTCTGATGCAGTGAATTCGAATTACTTTACTTGTATGTATTTGTAGTGAGAAATTAATGTACTGAGTAGAGTCTGGAGAAATGACAACAAAACTTGTGGTATGTGCAGCAGTGACTGTTCCACTAAAAATAGACTTTATGTTGTAGATTGGTTTGCTAAGGCTTCGATCAGATTTCTTAGAGAAAAAATAGCTTGAGGGGTACCAGCTGCAGTGATTTTGACAAAGTTATGATGAAGGTATTCTCAACGAGTTTATTTAGTTGGGTTGGCTGTTGAAGCATAGACGAGGGCTCAGTGCTAAGATGGAAACAGCATGGTACCAGCTGCAGTGATTTCGCGTAGTTATGATACTGGTTTTTACCCAACTTGAGTTTATTTAGTAAGGTGGGCTGTTGAGGCACTGACGAGGGCTCAGTGCTAACATTGAAACAGCTTGGTTACAGCTGCAGTGATTCCGACAATGTTGAACTTTTATCTAAAATGTTTATTGTAGGTCAGTTAAGGCATAGTTAATTATAATTGTGTTTCCGAATATTCGCAAGGCGAAGGTTTGGTGAAGATGATCTTCCATGATGGCATAGATTGCGATGATTTGGTGGCAGTGGCAGAGGTGTAGTGAAGATGGTAGAGTAGTTGGCGGACATTCGGTGGTAGAGATCTCTTGAAAATCGTTTTGGAATTTCTATTTTATGAAAATTCGGTCGCGGAGTTGTAGTTAAGATTGTATTAGAGTTGGAAGAGGTGTAGTAATGAATTTAAAATCATAATATAAAAAATATCAAGTCCTGTTATTGGTAATTAACCATTTACAAGCCTATAAAAAGTTAAATATGCAGGAAATGCCACAAAGAGAAGACACAGCCTCCCCCTACACAGCCAAGATGAGAGAGAAAAGAAGTGGCAGTGTGGTTGGCGAGGTTCGTTTGGCATATACATGTAACGTGACGGCAATAGCGAAGATTCGGTGACGGAGATGTAAAAATCGTGATACAGAGGACGAAGATTCGATGGCAGAGGTGTGGTAAAGAATTTAAGAGAAATAATAATTGATAAAATATTGTGTCACTTTTGTTTAATTTGTTTTAAATGTATGTATAGTAATTGGAAAAGTTTGGCGCGAAATTATGATAGAGTAAATACATGTAAATACATATATCACTTTAAGACTGTCGATAAACGATCTACTAATCCCAGATTAATTTTCCTTAAATTATGAATTTAACTTGATTATTTTACTAATTCAATAAGAACCGAGATCGCTTGTTTTAATATTAGCAATAATCGATCGTCGTCGAGATGTTCAGCAACTTTCGTTTCGCTTGTACAATGTGGCATGGACAACGTTGTGTATATTATTGGTATTTAAAACAATACTACAATTGAAAAAATATTATACAATTCAATAAAATTCAGGAAATTATAAAAACATACAATGAAGTTATATTTAACCATTGCTATTACAGAATCCGCAGAATTTCGGACAGTATTCCATTGACCACGCCCTCGTGGAAGTACATAATTCCAAACTGGAACACGTGCCGGTGTCTGTGCAGGGCTTGCGGGTATCAACTGAAAAATATCGGTACATTTTAAAAATTGTTTATCATTTTATATTATGAAAATAGATAAAAAAAGTCGCGTACACATTTTGAAAAAAAAAGTAAGCATCATTACGGTGTCGGTTGCCACTTATATTATATCTGTAAAAATATTGTATTCACAATCTGAATGCTGTCTTAAAGCAATCTATTTATTTTTTCATTTCTTGCTTTGTTCTAAAAGTGACTTATATTTTACAATATATTTAAACCCCTCATTAATATAACACTGAAATTTAGACTACCCCGATAATAGGACAACTATTTCAAGTCCCCTTTTTAGATTATTTTCGACCTTAAAAATTAAGACCAACCCACTATTAAGACCACTTTATGCCAATTCCAAAATGTGGTCTTGATAGCAAGGCTCCACTATAATTTGTGAAAATACTCGGATTTCAAAAATACAACTAACAATCACAAAGTCCGCATGTTTTAGCACAATATGTTTTCGCCCAGGCTTCGTTAGGAACACAGTTTGGCAAGTAATGTGAACAGTCTTCTTGGTCCTCACAATGGTAGGCTGTAGGACCCGTCACTGTTGTCTCACCTGTAAGAAACACACTTTATTAGCAAACTGAACAACAAAATCACCAACAAAAGATCATAATTTGGCGCAGGTCACTGCAAAAGGTGTCAGCGGCGATATATTTAGACATTGACCTAATCGATGTTATTAAATTTGGAAAAAAAACTTAAACTTATGTTTTATTCTTATTACTTGATGGTGAATTTGTTGGACATTTTGATTATAAAATGTTATTTTCTCTTTCTAATTGAAACCATTGTATATGCGTTGTGTTGATTTAGATCATTTTTAAGTTTAGAATTAAGATCATTTTAATTTCCGTAACTCGAGCAGAGTCTACATTTTCTTTCAGATCAATGATGGGCACCAACGAACTCAGCTTGACATTCCGCCACGATAGTATTCCAGTAAACAAGGTGACAAACACTCAATTTACCGTCGCATAATCCACATGTTTTCTTACAATAGATCTTGGACCACTCTGGAAGAGTTGCACAGTATTCACGGTGATGAGCGCAATCCCCGGTGTCGATACAATGAGAAGAGGTTTGAACTAAAACGCAAGGAGAAGTACAATAATATGCGCTGTCACACTTCATCAATACTTTTTAAACAAACTTTCAAAGAGCATTGAAACGCCTGGTGAAAATATCATTGATCAGGAAATGTATGTGCGAGACTGCAGTTTTAGAAGATCAAAATATGGGAACTTATTGGAACTCAATATACAGTTAGATCTTATATGCATTGATATCGCGATCTTAGCTGTACACGAACTTATACTCGGCATTAGAACTATGCTCAAAATAAGTCCATATTTAATAAATGCCCATTTTTAATCTCACATGTATCTTGTCGTCTATTTTTCCTGTGTATACTTAGCCATCTGTTTCCCGACCATATGAAACGAAGCATTCACTAACCATGAGTTGTAACAGCATGTGTCGTAGACGGGTGCGTTGTTTGTTGATGCGTTGTTCTTGCATGCGTTGTTTCAGTATGTGGTGTATTAACGTGTGTTGCTGAAGCCGAACTGACTATGATATGCGTTGTATGTGTTTCATGGCCGTGTGCAGTACTGACATGTGTCGAGTGGAATGGAGAGATAGCGTGTGTTGTATGGACCGGAGTGGAAGTTCCCGCGTGTGTTGTATGGACCGGAGTGGAAATTCCCGCGTGTGTTGTATGGACCGGAGTGGAAGTTCCCGCGTGTGTTGTATGGACCGGAGTGGTTGTACTCGCGTTTATTGGTTGCACCGGAGCTGAACTATCTTTCATACCTGTACTGGTTGAATATTCACTTGTTGTCGTTGTTTTGATTGGTGTATTTGAAGGCGTTGGAGCGGTTGTTGAAGATTCAGTAGCATTAGCATGAAATATAACACGTGTTCCCGAGCAATCGGAATTGCACAAGTCAGTATCACAGCATTTATAAACACAGTGGTCCGTATCTGCCAAAAGAAAGCACTTATAAACACAGTGGTCTGTAACTGCCAAATAAAAAAGAAAACTTATAAACACAGTGGTCCATATTTGTGAAAAGTACGCACTTATAAACACTGGTCTATATTTGTGAAAAGTAAGCACTTATAAACACTGGTCTATATTTGTGAAAAGTAAGCACTTATAAACACTGGTCTATATTTGGGAACAGTAAGCACTTATAAACACAGTGGTCCATATGTGTGAAAAGTAAGCACTTAAGCAAACACAATTGTCCATATTTTGGAAAAGAAAACGCCGCATTTTATGTGTTATATAACATAAATTGAAATAGACTATTGGAAACAGTTTGCTATCTTTCAGTAACTTGAAGTATTCTTTATTAATTTCGAAGCATGAAACATATTAATTAAAAACTGATATACATGGGTTAACATGACATCAGGACACATTACGATCGGACTATTTGATACTTATATAAATATGTTTCTTTTTCCATGTTATAAATCATATATTTTACCTACCACTTCTATACCATCTATTTTGCTCGCTATGTCGTTTGCCAATAAGTGACCACGGACCTATTAATCGATGATAGTTTTCATCGCACATCTACACAAAATAGTTTAAAGTTATTTATAGTTTTGATCACAGAACCAGCAAAAGTTAATAAGGATGGTTCATCCAATATTATAAATAAACAAAATGAAATATTTTATTTGTTTTATTTAACAAACAGTCCATTTTAAGGTTGTATTATCAAAAAGAAAAAAAGAAAAGCAAAAAATAAACCAAACAAAAAAAACCAAACAAACAAACTTACAAACGAACAAAAATACATAATTACTTTACTCACCGTCCTTTTTATACAGTCAGTTTTATAAATCAAGTCATGTCCCATTTGACTTTCAAAACGTGATAGCATACATTCCTGAAAGTTAGTAAGTTTAAAAGAATTAAATAAATTATTATGGACACTAATGAAATAAGGTTTACTGGAGAGACAGGTGAGAAATAAAGTAAACGTTTAAATAATTCGCTTCGAAGAGTATATTGAAAACTTTTAACGCCCACCAAATACTTGTTATTATAAAGGCATGGACAATTATCAGAAAATCCCGCACTTACATTATAGAAATAGCAAAAATTTAGCATTTTCTTTTTATGCGAACATCTACCATAGCTTTTTATTGAGCTTAAGACGATTTACAAACAAGCAGAAAACTTGCGGGGCTACCGCCTTGAAACAGGAAAACAAAAATAATATAAGCGAATCCAAAATCTATTTCTATCTAAAGTGTTCTAATGAACACTAACCTCATCTCGCCCGCATTCTTTAATTATGTTGCAGGAATGAGGAAATAGCTGCTGAGTACACGAGTAACAAATTGGTCCGCGAGTGCCCGAGGTCAAAGGAGAAATTCCTGCAAATGTATTGTATCACTGTGACTGTGTTATAACTATGGAGTTTCTTGGACATACTGCTGGTCTAAGTGTCATATTGTCCGAGCCTTAGGAGAGGAATAATATCACAACCAGGACATATCTTCTTCTTCTCTCTCCCCTCCCCCCTTTTAAAAAATTCTCTGAAGCGATTGATTAATAACGCAGCATATTGCATTGCATGTTAGCAGATCGGCATAATAATATGCCATTTAAGGTAAGGCCTTCCTAATGAATACCTATATCCAGAAGAGTATCCAAGGGAGGTAACTATAGTAGTAAATTAGGGTAGATTTCTGTCATGCAAGAGGACCAGGGTTCAAATCCCAGTGGAAGCTATTTTTTTGTAAGCCTAGAGCTTAAATAATTGGCATATTTCTTTTTTTCCTGTGTAATTCTGTCATTGAATATAAAATTCTCATGATTTAAACTAAAATAAGCAAAACAATCAAGATTAAAGGGGTTTTCGCTATCAGAATAGTGTTTATTCAAGTCATCAATTTGAAAATTTCTAAAACTGGACGGTTAATTTTATCTGAAATTTTGTTTAAATTTTGTTTAAGGTATATAGTTAAAAAATGGTAAATTTTTGTATATTGCACCAATCAGGATTTTGCACAATTTTCATTAATTTAGTCTCTTGAAATATAAAAAAATGCATTTTTTAAATTTATTTTGTCAAAAAATGTCATTTTAAGATAAATTCTGTATTTATATATTATATCTTAAATTGGTTTAGTAAAATATAACATATTTTGGATAAACTGTAAAAAATTAGGGTTGAATTTATCAATAACAAAAAATTTTGTCACCGATTAAAGAATTTGGATACTTTCACGTTTTTTCTCACTTTTTTAAATAAAAAAAGCTAAAAATCTCAAAAACTACACGGTGAAAATCATTAAAATTTTGCATACAAGTCAGTGGTATGAAGCAGTTGATGAAAATATAATCAGATGTTGGATTCTTAATAGTGCCAGTTAGGAAGGCCTTACCTTAAGACAAAATGGCGGACGGCAACAAAAGATGGGACGCAGAGAACGTGCATTCGTATATAGGTTCGATGGACATATATTAAAAGGGAAATCAATGATTTTTTGCAGTATAATCACTTTTATAATTGAATTTAAACATACCTTAAGCAAGTACCTTGTTCGGTTTAAAATTAAACTTCTACGATCAAATAAGTCATCTTTGATAGCCAAATAACCTGTTTGCCCGCAAAGCCCAGCATTACACAGGGTTCCGTTGCAACATTCACTGCAGGCCAGAAGATTCTCGGAGGCTCGTATCGAATGAACACCGGAAGTACATTGCTGTCAGAAACAGAACATTGTGGTTCATTTTGATTGACATATGGGGCTAAGAGTTGTATACTATTATCATAGGAAGGTTGAAACGATAAAAAGTTTGCTGTATATTTCGTTATTAAAGAAGTTGCGTTTCTAATGACTTTAATTATATATAATATACTTAAAAAAATTAGTAACGCAACTGCTGTAAACGCGAAATATATTCGTGTCATCGTGTTCTTGCTGATTTTACTCCAGGTGCTCTGGTCTCGGTTAGATCATTGAGTACCCGCCCTTTAGCTTTGCAATGCTATTGGCTTCTTATGTTTTATATGTTTGTGTGCTTTTGCCGATGAGCCGATGGGTGGGTTGGAGTTATTTCACCAAGACAATTTGTACTTGTTTTGTGATATGAGAACCTGTTGGGACAAGTGTGAGGTTGGTGCACCCTAGAACCTGGTTTAAACCCCCAGTGGCAATTTGTTTTGCCACTGACCGTTCCAAGGCGGTAACACCTCTGCTTCTCACTTTCGTTGTTTGTTTGTGGCGTCCATTTTGAAACTGATTATTGTAATACCATGCTCTCTTTTCCTCTCTGCTGTTTGGCTGTGTGGGGAGGCTGTGTATGCTGGATGTGGCCATTTCTGATATGCATATTTCATTTTTTAAGTATTCTAATGACGTTGCTTTCTAATTTCTTTAAGTATATATTAAATATGTAAATTACCTGTGAATCTTTGCATCCCATTTCATACTTAATCGTTCCGAATGTGGTTATATAAGAATTGGTATAGCAAACCTGCAAAAAAACTTATATTTCTGTCCTGTATGGAAAGAAAGCATGTTAAATCAAAAAGATTAATTTTCAAATAGACACAAAAAGGCAACGAAAATGAAAACCATGGTCAGTGGCAAAACATTTTGTTAATGGGCGTTTTAACCAGATTCGTTCTAGGGTGCACCAACCTTACACTTGCCCAAACAGGCTCTCTTATGAACAAATACGTACAAATTGTCTTGGTGAATTAGCTACAACCCATCCATTAACTCGACAATATTGCAAAAGAACACAAACATATAAAACATAACTAGCTAAAAAAGAAATATAGGCATATCAGGAATCGCCACACTCACAAAACACAGCTTCACCACGCATCGAAAAAGAAGAGAGAGAGAGAGAGAGAGAGAGAGAGAGAGAGAGAGAGAGAGCATGCTTGTTATAAGTATGTCAATTCAAAAAGGACGCCTCAAACAATTGACGAAAAAGAGAACGTTTGGGGATACCGCCTTGGAACGGTCAGTGGCAAAACAAATTGCCACTGTACGTTTAAACCAGGTTCTAGGGTGAACCAACATCACATTTGTCCCAACAGGTTGTCGTATCACAAAAACAGAATTGTCAAAGCAAAAAGTGGGGAAAACGCATACGGTCAAGAACGTTCAGTGTGTATTGTGTTCTCTTAAATCGGTTAAAAATTCATCTACTGGGCTTGTCCCTAAAGTTTTTCACGTAAGTTTGGGTAAAGAATTGAGTGAAACAAACATTTTTAACGAAGTTTATTCTGGAACATTACATAAACTCATTGATTACAAACACAGGCATCGGCTATCAAAAGTTGCAATTTGATGCCTTTGCATAAATTTGTGTTTGTTTGTTTGTTTTTTCAATATGATACCGTGTGCAATGACTCTTACCTCATGTAAGCCACAGATAGTTGTATATGGACAGTCACGTGGTAACGGAGAGTCCGAGCAGGCCAGACACGTTAATTCACCTCCTTCAAAAATTAATATTAGGTAGTTAGGCGTAATTGACACATTACTTTTAACAAAAAGCTGTCAGTTCAAACTGGTGCGAGCACAGTTTGTATACACAGAACACAAACGTTTTAAAAATGCAGACCTGCTCTAACTAAATCCAATAAGGTGGGTTCTTGAAAATGCAAAATCACTACTCCTTAGCAACTTCTTCTTAAGTAAAAAACTTTTTGGAGTCAAGTATTAGTATGTAGAACAATTATAAATGACAATGAACCATTTCGGTAATTCCCTTAAATGCCATTTAAAAGTTTGTTCTGCAACAAACTCATTGGTCAAATGCTCTGTCATCTGAATGTGGCAATTCCTGAAATGCATATTTAACTTTTTTCACAATTTATTCAAATAAATGTCTATTTAAACAGTTATTTGCACAATTTTATTCACCCTCTTATACAAATTCAACAATTAACATCGTTATCAACAACAGCAATAGAAACATTACTACACTTACTTAAATAGTTCATTTCATGCAGCAGTACTATAAGAACAACAATCATTGTATAGTTTCCTACAGCTCTGGTCTAAAATTAACGGCACGTCTGATTATCTCTCTATTATATAAACAAACAGCAGTCAATTAATATAGGACATATTTTCCGTGTGTACAGTTCGTGCTTTAAAGAAATTCGTTTCGTTTCACTTATGTTCTGAAATATTGAGAGTTCATTTTTATTCAGAACATGAATAAATATTCTTTTGGAATTAAGTGATTCAGTTTTAATTTCTATTGATTGACAAAGTGTTCTTAAAAGTTCGAATAGTAATTCACTTCTGGGGTTCGCTCCCCAATAAAGACAATATCATTTCAAATTTAACAGTTTTAATATTTAACCATTCTTCGTTCTTTAGTTAAGAGAAATCAAGTTTCTGTCAACCTGTACGAGTACATTTTTGAAATGCAATACACAGATTCTGAACTAAAAGAATACTTTGAACTCCGCCTTCCAGATAGATGTCAAGGATCATGTTTAAAAACAGCAACAACAATAAATAAATAATTAATATATAATTGGTTACCCAACTTTTTGTTTTTCCAAAAAGAGGAATTGAGTTTAAGGTCAATCCCACCATTCAATTCAACAATGATAAGTGTGTTTTTTTCAATATTGGAAGAATGGGATGGCAGATGAATCTCTTGAGTTCTGATGCGAATGGTATTTCCCCTTTCTTTAAGAGCGTGCTTGATAATAACATCAAGTAGACATAACTGGAAGTTAATGTTTACACAGTCATTGATGAACAATACATAGCGATAAGTAAATTTAATGCTGAAAAAGGTCAGCAGTTTTTTTAATAATTTAAAAATTTGATTACAATTACAACATTTTTCACCATTCGCATCACGTGATACGACAGGATAAATGTACATATAATAAAAATTTTTAATAATAGGTTAAGGATCCTGAATTGGCCAGAGATTTCCTAATCTGGCTATCAGAGGGCCTCGTGATTCAGATCGTCTGGTTTTAATGAGTTTATTATTGACCTATGATTTTAGTTCCTTCATTACACCTTAAGATTATTTAAAACTCGCTAAAACTGCATTGTTTTTAGATTAAAGGCTACAAGCTCTTATCAATCATTCAAAATCAAATTAAGTTATTTTAAACCCAAATTTAAGTTTAGATGTAGAACATATATATTCTCTTTATTTCCACATTTCTGTGATTATAACCATTAACAATTAACATATATACATGTACAGATGAAATATAAATATGAAATATAAATATAAGATATATGATATTTGGTATAAGGAGGTTAAACATGAGAAATGAGGGTGAGATACAACATGGTAGATGGTAGTTAACAACACAAATATATACAGGCAGATGGACATATATTGCAATATGCATGACAGATGACTTTTGTTATACTTATAGGCCAATCTGTGCTAGATACATGTACCACTTACAAATGAAGACTACCTCTGAATAAAGGCCAGTTTTTTCCACTGACAACTTGAACAAATTCTAAAACTATGGCTTAAACAAATTTACCTGTTAACAAGGACAACCTGCTTTCAACGACCTCTTTAATTTGTATGAAAGTGGTCTTTGAAGACAGGTTTGACTTTAATCATTAGTGTAATCTCAACTGCAAATTGAATGCATTGTAAAACAAACTTAGTGGCTATTCTAAGAAAGTGTTTGTTGACGTTCTTATCAAGTGTGAATTTTAATCGTCTACCAATCATTGTTTGAAATTTAGTTTCGCTAGATTCTAAGTTATATTAATTTATAACGCTGGTACCAAACTTTTGTTCAATTTTATGGTAAAATAATTGCCTTTCCTCTTCTAGTTTAGTGCATTCCGTGGTACAGTGTTTAAGAATTTCATTTCCAATAAAGTCGCATAATTTGCATTTTTGAACCTTTTTAATTGTGTTTACCTAAATTTTACTTATTATAAAAGCATCTGAAAGACTTTCGAAATCAATGGCACTTTCCCACAGAATAGCCTTTTCGATATTTGTATACAAAAAGCCGATTTACCCCTTTTCAATGCATTATTTACCTTATCATTGTCGTTTAGCTTATTGTTTAAATAAATTCCCAAATGCTTTGTTTTTTTTACATATTCTATTTTATCCTGTCCGAGAGTAAAATTTAATGTAAGTTTTGATTTATTTTGTTGGTTTAATTTGTTTCCAAAAACCAGGACGCCACTTTTCGACGGATTAATTAAATAACGATATCTCTGAGTATATGAGAAAGTAATATTTAACATTGATTGCAAGTTCGCCGGAGAGAGCGCGGATAGGGCGACGTCGTCCACTAGAGTAGTGTTACCGGTTACAAGTCCCGCTATAAATGTTCCTAGTCTGCTTTCAAGTTCGGTTAATAGTTCATCGATAAACAATTTATATATCCAAGTTGATAGGATCCCTCCCTGACGGATGCCCTGTAGAACCGAGAAGAATCGTGACTGAATACCGTTTGCAACAACACAGCTTTTCATTTCGCTGTGTGCATCTACAATTAAAGTCCATAACTTTCCTGTAACGCCTAATTTATTAAGTTTAAGGAATACAGCCTCAAGCCAGACGGTATCAAAGGCTTGGCGTGTGTCAAGTGTACACATATAAACAAATAAAGGAAGACAAACTCCAATATTTCACTACGCGTTTCGAGTTTATTTAACTCTTCTTCAGGTGAATGTTATTGTATCAACATCTCTTACAAACAATGTCTTATTTTGGCGTAAAAAAATGATGTAATTTTATATACTAAACAAACGTCACCATTTGGCGTAAAAAAGACGTCACATAGCAATATAAACGACGTCAACTTTGGCGCAAAAAGAAGTTGCACATTATTTAGCACAAGCAATAATAAAAAAATTAAAATAAAGGAAACATATATAAAATCACAGGATTCCTTTCGCCAAAAATAATATAATGTTGATAAAAATAGGAAATACATTAAATTTATGTAATAAGTACAGGATCTTATAGATTCAACAGTCACTGGTAGAAAAAAATGCATACAAAGCACTATGTACAATGGATTCCAGTAACAACTGTACATAAATAATTTTTATAAAATGTAAGGCAGATAATAAATTCATAATTTCATCTATATTGTAAATGATTGTTGAGACTTAATAAAGGGAAATTACTGGTAGATAAAAATCCCTTAATTACCTACATAATCAGCAACGTTAAACCTTTTCATGATAAGCCATACAATATTTTAGAATTTAGACCCTGTGGAAAATCTGTTCCCAATTTATGCATCCAGTAAGTTTCCGTCATAAGTCTCTCCATATTGTTATGAACTTTATCAATACACATGAAACTAAAGTCATTTAGACTGTGATTATTTTGGTTGAAATGGGAAGCAACCAGTGTAGAAAATGCAGGATCTATATAGCTATTGATATCAAAACGGTGATTGTTCATACGCTTAGACACTTTTTGACTGGTCTGGCCAACATATTGCATATTGCATTTTTACAAGTTATTAAATAAATTACATCTGAACTTGTACAATCAGTATTATGATTTAATTTAAATTCTGTATGATACTGAGAGCTAGTGAAACTATCACTTTCAATGATGTTAGAGCAGTGAGAACATCTAGGACGGTTGCATTTAACAGATGTATATTTAACATTGTTCTGAGGTTGAAAAGTAGTTTTTACAAGAATGTCCTTAATGTTCTTTGGGCGTTTGAAAGCCATGACGGGCTTGTATTTATGTAGTTCTCTAACTGCAGGATTATTAGATAGTTTTAATAAATCCCAGTACTTGTTGATTATAAAACCAATATTTGGCAAAGACGGATTGTATTCTACAACAAAAGGTATAATATTTTTGTTAACACTTTGAACAGTGGGTTGCAGAGCTTCAGTTTGGGACATAGTTTTGAAATGCTCAAAAGCAGTCTCAATAATTGGCTTGGGATAGTTCCTGGCAACAAAATACTTGTATAACTCATCAAGTGACTCCATGAACTGGTTGTTATCAGAGCAAATACGCCTGTAACGTTTGGCCTGGCTGAAAGGAATACTATTTTTACACGACATAGGATGACTAGAAGTGTAATGTACATACTGATGAATATTTGTTGGTTTTACATGAACACTGGTACTGATGTTGTTTTTCTCATCAATATTCACATCAACATCTAAAAATGTTACATGAGATTCTGAAATATTGTAAGTAAACTTTATATTTGGATGAAAAGCATTAAGTTACTCAATAAATTTATACAAATCCTCTAAAGAGTAAGTCCAAATCATAAAAATGTCATCCAAAAATCTAAGCCATGCATCTGGTTTATATTTACATCGATCCAAAAACATCTGTTCCAGTTTACCCATAAATAAAGACGCATAGCATGGTGCCATTGGGCTGCCCATGGCTGTACCCATTTTTTGAAGAAAATTAATACCATTGAATTGAAAGAAGTTGTTGTGTAATACTAAATTGACAAGTTTACATATATTATCAGTTGAAAGTCTGCCATTGTAACAACTAGTTTCCAAAAAATGTCTGCATGCTTCAATACCCTCAGCATGAGGGATATTGGTATACAATGAACTTACATCCAAAGTGACCAAATAAGTTTTTTTATCAGTTAGCTTAAGAGTTTTAAGTTTATGAATAAAATCACTAGTGTCTTTAACATATGAAGGTAGAGCTTGCATTAATGGCTGTAAATGGTAATCTAAATATTTTGAAATGTTTATGTCCATGAATTACATGCTGATATAATGGGTCTACCTGGGAATCCAATAGGTAATTCTTTATTATGCTTTTTATGGATTTTAGGCAGAATGTAGAATTGCGGAGTTCTAATTTTTTCAGGAAAGATATCAAATTCTTGATCAACAAAGTCATTGGTCATTTTGATTTCATCAATACATAATCGAACATTTTCCTCTACTTTATCTGAAAAGTCACAATTAAGTTGCTCATAATAATTATCATTTGCAAGTTGCCTATGAATTTCTTTTTCATAGTCACATCTGTTCATAATTACTATAGAAGCTGATTTATCTGCTTTTTTGATGATAATAATGTCTTCACTTTTAGACAAGTTATTTAAACATTCTAATTTTTCTTTAGTAATATTAGTATATTTTCTTTTTTTGGGAAGAGAATTAAGAATTTCTTGTGTTATAGCCTCGATGTAGAAATCCAAATAATAATCCCTTCCACTTTTTGGAGTGAAAATGGACTGTTTCTTATTGAAAAAAGGCATATCTTTAAAATCATTGGCCAAATTTGAATTTTGTTGAGAAATATTTTGGGAATTACTTTGAGTATTATTATCAACATTTTCAAAAGTGTACACATGTAGACCATACTACCAAGCTCTCTTTGGTGATATATTGTTTCTTGTAAATTGAAAGAAGCAGTTATTGCATCAGTATTCTTTGATAGGCGTTTTGTTGACTATTTGGGAATGGTATTTTATTATCGATTATCCATGTATTTAAACATTCATTTAAAATATTTTCAAAAAGTTTGTAAATTACAAGTAATAATGTTATTGGTCTGTAGTTTTTCGGATCGGATCTCGATTTTCCATTATTTTTGTAGACTGGAATTATTAAACCCATTTTAAATTTCTGCGGCAGTTTGCCTTTGGAAATAATCATATTAAAGAGATTTGTTAGGACGACCAGTAGGTCATAACCGCCATATTTAATGTGTTCATTATAAATATAGTCGAAAGATGCAGCTTTTCTCATTTTTATTGTCTTAACGTGTTTTTGCAGATCATACGTTGTTAACAGGGGGAGGAATTCCGGGGAGTTTTTTTAGTAAAGGGTTGATATTTCTAATTTCTTTAGTTGCATTTTCTACGTCTATTTTAAATTGCTCGTCAAAATTGTTGTCTTTAAGCGGCGTGTATAACTTTTGATAGAAATTTTCGAATGTTTGTGTTATTTCTATAGGGTCTCTCGTGATACCTTTACTGCTTTCTATTTGAGTACATGTTAGAGTTTTTCGGCCTTTTTTCGTTTTTATCATATTCCAAAATAGTTTATTATCACACTCCGCAGCTTCGTTGAGCTGTTTCAGAAAATTGGTTTCGATATCCGATATGGCATTTGATTGTGTTTTAATGAAATATCTTTTTGCGCGTTTGTATTGAATAAATGTATCATGTTGCGGTCCACGCGGACGCCCTTTATCTATCCACGCCCTTCTCGCGGCTCGTTGCTTAGTGTGTGCGTCTTTGACGTCTTTCGTCCAATAGGTGTTAGCATGTTTGTTGTATTTTGACATTGGTAATGATTCATTGCTGGCTTTAGTTATGAGTTCGACTATTTCGTCATACATTGTATCAACGTCACTATTATCGATATATTTTAACCGCGATGCTAGACTGTTTTGATAGTTTTCGATATGTGTTGCGTTCAATTTATTCCAAGCATAATTGTTCCGATTACTAAAAATATTGATCATTGTGATTGGAATTTTTATCACGGTTAAAACTGGAAGATGATCGGATACTTCAAAAATGTCACCAGACAAGATCTCAAAGAGCGATACAAGTTCTATGTCATAGGCATGCATAATTATATGATCTAGCATTAGTTTTAAAACAGTGTAAGCCGGACCTTGGCGAAAATGCGAAAGGGCAAGTGAAAACATGTTGTTATCAATCAGGAACTATGTAAAGGTAGAGTCTCTATTTACCACTGACTTGGTCTGATTTTGTAAGATTTCTGCATTCTTGTCTCCAAGAAGGATGACAATTCCAGAATCTGCGTAAGTATCAATGATTGCTTGAAGCGTAACCATGTATTCAACATAAAGATCTAATGGATAATTAGCTGATGGTAAGTATACACAAAATGCGTGAATAATTACATTTTTAGTTTTTTTTTAATTTTTTAGTTTTTGTGCAAGATCATAAGTATTTACCTTTATTAAACGGCTTTTGAACTTTAGGCCATTGTTACCATATCAATCGAAGTTTTTTTTGCCATGTAGCATTTTGATTTTTAAATAATTTTGGGGATTTAAATGATGATATTGCATTAACTTACGCTTTCGCGGTACATACAGAGCCTTTATTTTTTGTTAATATAAGTTCTGAATCAGCATTTCGTAACCTTAATAACTTCCCTCGTGTACTTTTACCATGTTTACTGAAACATACCGTACGAAGGTCATGGATAACATAAAGCTTCAAAAATGTTCACGTGGCGGACTAATGTGCTTTATGGAAATTTGATACAGAAGGACCGCTTTCGACGTTATGATAGCTGAACTCAAATATGAGACTAAAACAAGAAATTGAAAGAGAAAATAATCGAATAAAACATCGAATGAGAGCATTAAAAAGAGAAATAATACTATTTTCATTTACTGAAGAGAGGTTTTTAACACTTACATAAGTTTGAATGTACGTTTAAATTTCGTTTAACTTTGCGTACTCGTTGAATATTCTTGATCCCGAAACAGGTCAGATGTTGAACAATTAACTCGTTTGAACTTGTAAGTCAAAAGCGAATGTCCAAAATCTAAGCTAATTTATCTGAAGCTTCATAAAAAAAGAAAAACTAAACGAGAGAGATTAAAAGGGAGAGACATCCTAATGTACAGAAATGTCACCTTAGTATGAACATGAAGAAGATTATTTTTCGTTGGAAAATACTAAAGAAGCTGTGAAGATACTGTCCGTTTCATAAAAACCAGCCTCAGATAAATAATTACCAGAAAATAAATTAAGAACAGTTAATGCTAAAATATCAAATGAAATAGAAAGGTGAAATATGCATATCAGGAATCGCCACATTCAGAAAAAAACAGCCTCCCCACACAGTTAAGAAGAAGAGAGAGGGAGAGAGCATGGTGAATAAAATGATCAGTTTCAAAAAAGACACAATTAATGTTTACCTTTATACACCCCCTCTTTCTGGCAACGATCTGCTTTGCATTAAAAACCGTCAAAATCAATTTTCGAAACTATTTATTTAGTCAACAGATTAATTCGTTATTAAATTAAATAACGTCTATTAACTCGTTCATATAGGAAGAACACGACAAAGATGATTTCGTTACAGTTTTAGTCTCTGTGCAAATTAAGACCACCATGAACAACTCATCAAACCGAACTCGATCCTTCTCAATCCTATTTCAAATTGATGTTTCACTGACAGGTACTGGCAGTATTGAGAACGAAGAGTCCGGGCTAAATTGAATGGTGAGGGTGCTTTTTAACAACCAAAACCCATGTCTGATACTATAAAACATAAAAACAGGATGGAACATAAAAATAAATTTCGAATTTCTCTTCTTTATTTTACTATATTTTGAACAAACGTGACAGTAATTTATTAAAGTGTGGTTTTATTTGTATTTGGTACCTCATTCAATGAAATTTAAGATCATTTGTCTACCCCAAATTGTTGTCATAAATACCTCATGGATTGGCACACAAATTGCAAGTTCGCCAAGTCCATCACGAATGCGCAACAACGATTTACATCGCAGGATCAGTTTGAATGTCAAGGCCGTATAGACCTGGATTTATACGAATGTTTTGATTAATGATGGTGTGCATATATATTTATATTACTTATCATGATTGTTTATGCGGTATTTTCATATTCATAAAATTTCGTAGCCAGTGATGTAATTATAAAGGAATATTACGTATGTTATATGTTATAAACGTGAAAACAATGACCGGAACTTACTGTAATATGATTCCGGGGTAAATGGAGGATAGAAACATGTAACACCACAAAGCGATAAACAGTAAAATTTATTGATTGCATGCAGTGAAAAAGAAATAAATGCTTGTTGTTGAAAGCGACAAAGGAAGGTCTGCGACCGAAACATCTCGATAACAAATTGCTGAAATAAAGGTGATACATGTACTTTCACTGTCACTAAAAGGATGTAAATTAAATAAACATCATTGTCGTCTTAAAAGTAGATTTATTGATTTTTAGAAGAAAAAGAGGGTTTCAAACGAAACCTTAAAAATTTCATTTACGCATTTGATCAATAAAAAACCCCTTATGAAACGCCATGTAATTAAAACGTATCATGTTTTGTAGAGTAGCTTACTAAAAGTACTTGATTATTTAACTGAAAATTGAATTTAAAAACAAAACCATTATGAAGTGCTTACAATAAATTAATATAAACAAACCATAAACATTAAAAAAATTAAATGATACATCTCTCACTATTACTATTTTGATGTATACATACGTGATAAAGAGGCGTTTCATGCCGAACCTTTTTTCCGCTATTTTGAAAAATGTGAAACAGACATATTTTAGTTTTTAATTTAAAGCACACACACATGTAAGTTTTTAATTTCAAGCACATACATATTAGTTTTTAATTTCAAGCATATACATATTAGTTTTTATTGGTAACACATAATGACAATTAGTCAATTACTCTTTCAATTTGATATACACGCATTTAGTTTCATGGAGAATATTCTGGTTCGAGGCAAGGTTCGGCTGACGGCGGGCGTTCCGTCCTCCAGCTGGGTTCTGTGTTGAGAAAACCCTGTATATCAAACACAGCTGTCTTATCAAAGAAGTTGAACGGTTTGAGATAAAAACCGGAAGTCACGCGGGTTGTCATGGGAACGTCTTCTGCGGTTGGAACGTGAAAAAATCCCGTACTGACCCAGTGCACAATATCATTGTCTCGGATGTATTCATTGTCAAGCATTTTGTCGACATATTGTATGGGGGTATCGTACCTGTGGGTGTCGGTAGTGGAGGTCAGGTACTGCTCTGTCTCTTTGTGTTTGGTTACTGCGCAATGGTACTTTGTAAAGGATAATGCCGGAAGAGCTGGGAAGGCGTCTGTATGAGTTTGGACAGCAGTGGAAAGTGGTTTAATCTGGTATCCTCGCCGAGCACCCCACTTGTTTGTCGTGTTCTCATTAACAACGACCCAGAATTTTGGCTGGTCTATATTTATACGGTACCCCATTTCCCGCTCTACAAACTCATACTGCAAATATCGTGTTTCATTGAACTTGAAATATGGCGGTGCCTGGTTAACTGATGGGACCTGACTCCTTAGTGCAGTAAGGGGATCACCAGCTTTCCAACTGATCAGCTCCATGGTGTTATTTGTAGTTATGATATCGAGATCGACCTTAAACCCAAACGTGTGGTCATGGATCTGACCATGTGTGTTGTCACTAACATGATATCCAAAGGCATCTCTGCTTTTGTCTGACCCCATGTAAGGGTTTTCCTTGTCCCAAAAGGCTCCCTGAATGTGCCCACTTGCACTGGCTGATGTCATTAATTTTCCATCTAATAAGAAATGCCATTCTATTATATAATCGTAATTTCCTATGGTTGTCGAATAGCGAACAACAAGGTAGGTATTCCGTAGTCCTCCCTCGTAACCAAGACCATTATGTCGCCAAAGAGCGTTCTGATCATCTGCTTCAAAAACGCAAATTGATGGAAACACGTAAGCTATGTTCTCTATATAATCCCAGTGACTGGTGTTTAGAAGAGTGGCATGTTCTGGGCAGTCGATAGATGGTATAAGACCATAGTTTTCACCTATACCATACATTGCGTCATTGTAAACAACGTTAGTTTGGGCCGAGGCTCCGCTGCCATATACAACAGCTAAATCATTAAGTGCAATCTCATACGCAATCGATTCGCCCTTAAATGTGACGCCGTAAATACCGGGGCCTCGCAGATGTCCGGAGGTTACGTCGAAATTCCATCCCATCCAATCAACATTATAGCCTTTGATAGTGTATCGCGGTCCTGCAGGCTCATAAACACGAGGTGGGGGAATATCTGATTTACGTCGGAAGGGGGCGCCTGTATCCCTGTCTGGGAGATTTCGATCCATGATAGTGGCACGATATCCTTTCGGGAGAGCAAATTTTCGGATAAGGTTACGATTATATGCATCCATTAAAGCTGAAGCGTTCTTGAAAGGGCCCTGGTTCAGGTAATAGAAGTCGTAAGTATACCAAGTACTAACATTATTTCCTGGACAGTGTATAGACCCCGTTAAAGGCAAAAAGTCCGATTCCAGACGATCATAATTATTGTTAAAAGCATTCAGAAAAACTAAGAACCTAGATTCCCTTTCCGCTGCTTTAGCTCCTGGGGGACCGTTCGGAAACCAAAACTGGAAACCTTCGTTACCATTTGGGTAAAAAGAACCGTCAAAGCTTTCTTTAGTTAATGGAGCTAGAGTTGCGAAATCTAGCGCTAATAATTTATAGTATTCCCTATATTCGACGCCGTCATATGGTCTGCTATTGAAATGAAGTTCACCATCTCTGTATAGCTTGGTCGCGGTCATGCTGCCGGGCTGATTAAGTGGCCCCACTTTATACTCCATGAAGTCCGGATTGGTGCGATTTCCTCGTGACATATGAATGTGTGCATACCTGAAAACAGCGTAAAAGAACTGTTGTTTTATCGTTCTGTTGAAACTTTTCTGATTAGAAATGTTCGTCCTGTGTATATAAAATAAACACTTTTCATATATGGAAAGACATTGAAAGATGTGGATGTTCTCGGCACAGTATGTGAGGTTATATTGCCGGTCTGGATGTCAAAATACACGAGCAGCAAGGGAGGGTTTAATGACATTTAGTCTGGCAATATGTCCTCACATACCATTTCAAGAAAGCAATGAACTGTTTTATTGTACTGCGAATCGTTTTCAATATACAAAAGAGAATTAAAAAAACATTTTTTTTTATCTATTTCGCTCATTTTATTTCGAACGATAAATTCTGTTGTTTTAAGTCCACTTGTTCTTGACTTGGATGGGGCATCGAGAATCCGGTCATATGTCTTGTGTTTAATAGTACAACTATACAAATTTAGGTGGAAATGAACTTATTATGCGTTATTTAAGGCGTACGTGAGGTATGGCATATCGCCTTTCATAAATTAATAATGTTATTTATTTTTAAGTATCCCAATTAATAACTTGTTAGTTTGTTGCGTGTGGTACTTATTACTCTGTTTGACCTTGTATATATACTAGTTAGGTAATTACCAAGCCACGCTATGCTTCATCATAATAAGAAACGGGTGCAGGGTATCCAGAAAATTAAGTTCTGAAACCCCCGTAGATTTTCGTCTGCGTCTATTGTTGTCTATATTTTTACTGCAAACGATCTGGTTTTCTATATTTACTGCTGTATTTTCTGAACATGACTTTCAATAATGTGTGCAATTGCTTACTTTCACTGTTAACGAGACATGGTGATGAAATGTTTAAACATACAACGGAGTCATGCTGGATGTGCCATGAAAGGTGGTTTCATTCCATAAATAATTATATGTGTTTTCACATTTGAATCGCTTGTTCTGAAGATATAATGGAAACTCTATCCTAAAGAGCTTCAAGTTCATTGTAATTTTGTTTTATAAATTCAGTAAGCTGATATCTATTCTAGATTTAAAGATCTTGATATGAAGGAACAATGAATCCATCTTTACCTTCCAGGATAATTTCCCTTGCCAGCTTTGTAATTCAAAACTGCAGCTTTCTCTGGTAGGTAAAGGTACATAGCACTCACATAGTTGGATTTCAATGTCAACGGTCCAGTGGAAACCATATTGTTATTCACCAAATATGTATACACCTGATCCATCTCCTGGCTCGTTAATGGAGCGAAAATTTCCGGGTCATTTCCGTCCCAAACTGTCCTTGGTTCTATACTGAAATCGATATTCTACATTACTCAATTTTGTAGTTATTTTCTACATGAATCGAAACTATATTGATAGTTATTAATAAAACTTGTGGTGCTTTTTGCATAGCACGAATAAATTTAATGAGAAAGGACCAGACTTCATAATTTAAATATCACGGTTTATCTTTCTATGAGACACTACATTTTTCACACTTTTTCACACAGTGAATTACGAAAGGGATATTTTCAGAGACGGCATGGCCACTTCTAAGAATAAAATAAATGTTTTTCTAAAAAAAACACAACTTTTTTAAATTTAGGAATTTCAATAAATCACACCAAATTTAAATGGTTTTGCACTGTTTATTGATGGAGATATTGCGTTTCGCTCAACCTGGGATTAGGCTGCGTTGGCAGTAATATGCATTTCCATTACTGCCCATGAACAGGCTCAATCAAACCGAGCCTGCAATATTTTCACATTTGTCGTGTTCAGTGGCTTTCAAAGTTCCCTTTTCATTTATTTGTATCTTTATTTAATCAATTATCATAGATCAGGCTTAGAAAAGAGCCTAAGTCTTGATAAGAAAGAAAATATTATGTACCTCAGAGATTTATATGTATGCCATTTGAAATCTTTGAAGAAACATTGTTGTTTTGCTTTCATCTAAAGCTTAGAAGTAAGCCTTTCAATAAATATAAATAATAACAAAGTGGCGCATTAAAGTATAAAGTAAATCTATTGACAGACCGGCTGCATCGCTTGCAGCTTCCATTAGAATCCGATGCAGTTGTTGTTGCGGGTCTTCCTGTTGTTGTAGGTGTGTTTGTTGTTGTCGTCGTGGCTTGGTTAATATTCGAATTCTCATTTGCTTGCGGAACATTCTGCACAAAAAGTCACAAAAGAAATTATTAAGCAACTATTTATTGATTGTTACTATCTTAGTCAGTTAACTAGCAATTAACTAGCAATTCTTAACTACTATTACACATAAACCTTCCATGCAGGGTCTAATACGGTCTATTCCCACCTTTCATCACTTGCAGTGGCATAGCTCATTCATCCAAAGATCTAATTGGTCACTTTTTTATGTATTTTTTATTGGAAAGACGTTTACTTAACACTTTATTTGTGATCATTTGCCAACTGTAGTCTTCTATTTAAGATTTTATTTTGTAAGAATTTACTTTGGAGCTGCAGGAGTTATCTTAAATTTTGCTAAAATGAAAAATGCTACAAAACTAAAAATCACACATTTAATAATTGATTCCAAGACTAAACAGGTTTTTCACAACATCTCTTGACATAAGGAAGAAACAAAAAACTAGCATGCATTGTTAACATATACATTTGACGACCAATTAGAACTTTGGGTAAGAGTACATCTTGCAGGGTTTGATAACCTGTAGATTCCGTAGGCTATATGTATTAGTTTGTTAAATTTTTATAAATTCCCCATGGATTTGTTTTAGCAATAAGAGAATAATCTCTCTCTCTCTCTCTCTCTCTCTCTCTCTCTCTCTCTCTCTCTCTCTCTCTCTCTCTCCCTGTCTCTCTCTCTCTCTCTGTCTCTGTCTCTCTCTCTCTCTCTCTCGCTCTCTTTCCCGGGGCTAGGTGGCGTGGGCAGTAATTTGCATTTTTATTACTGTCCATGAACAGGCACAATTTAACCGAGCCTGCAATATTTTCATATTCGTCGTATTCGGTGGCTTTCAAAGTTCCATTTTAATCTGTTTCTTTATTAATCCTAACGATTAGCAACATAATTAAGGTTACGCGTTATCACTTACCTTGCACGTGACTTCAGCGTCTGGACCACCATGATAAGCATAAATTCCAATTAATATTCCTCCTACGAGTGCTGTGGCAAACAAAAATACAACAAACAATACCCAAAGACATAGTTGTCTTGTGGCGACCATTTTGTGGCCTTCTTTGCTCTCAGACACGCTGTACATCTAGAGAAATAAGTAACTGAAACGTAACTCCACACCACACAAAAATGCTCAATGTTCAATAGTCAATAAACAGTATGTTATTTAAACCGTATTTCATACCATAGGTTACGACTAAACCGTCCTTTTCATGTTCATCCAACGAAACTGTTTATATAATTAAAATAAATTTATATTTAGCCTTAACAAATATTTTTAAGGAGTATGGCGGTGAGTTATCGAGGGTCCATTTCAAAATATATATAACAGTTTGTACAACTGAGAGTTGTATGTGCTTTAAAACAATCTATTTGATCGCAGTAAAATCATGAGAAGCTGTAAATATGCATAAATCCTATTAAATACTTCAACAGCCGAAATTGAAAAAAAATCACGACTTTTTAAAAATTTGATCGCTGAGTCTTAATGTACTTTATAGAATAACGATGTTCGCGATGCTATACTTGTATGATATTACGACTATACGGAATAGATAGAACACGACTGAAGGACCGGTAGACCATCAATTATCAATGTATAATTGTAGCCAGAACACGATTTAAGGGCCGGTAGACCATCAAATATCAATGTATAGTTGTAGACAGAACACGACTGAAGGGCTGGTTAACCATCAAATATCAATGTATAGTTCTAGACAAAACATGATTGAAAGGCCGGTAGACCATCAAATATCAATGTATAGTTGTAGACAGAACACGACATAGGGGCCGGTAGACCTTCAAATATCAATGTATAGTTTTAGACAGAACACAATTGAAGGGCCGGTAGACCATCCTTTATCAATGTATAGATGTAGACAGTACACGATTGAAGGGCCGGTAGACCATCAAAAATAAATGTATAGTTTAAGACAAAACATGATTGAAGGGCCGGTAGACCATCAATAATCATTGTATAGTTTTAGACAGAAAATGATTGAAGGGCCGGTAGATCATTAAATATCAATGTATAGTTGTAGACAGAACACGACTGAAGGGCTGGTATGCTTTCAAATATAATTCTACAGTTCTATTTCAATTGTATCTTCTCGCTATCGAAAACTTCCAAGCACTTTGTATAAGCACCGCCACCTCTTTATATTTCAGCAATTAATCTTTTGAAATAATCGGATTAGGAAATAGACAACGCTATACAAATGAGGAATAGTGTACTTTTTTATTTACCTAAGTGAGATTGTTAACAATTATATGAATTGACGATCAAATTTCGTTTAACTCTTCGTACTCGTTGCCGATCCTTGATCTCAAAACAGGTCAGATGTAAAACAATTATCTGTTTTGAACTTATAAGTCAAAAGCCAGTGTTCAAAATATAAGCTAATAAGTCTAAAGCTGAATGATAAAACTATTTCAATTTGATATATCACTGACAAATACTGTAAAGTTTTTTCGAAGACTTTCCAGATAACAGGATTTCTTTTGCGGCTCTTAATAAATTAAAATGATATTAATATTTGTGCCAATTAAAAAATAAACATTTATCTAAAAATCATAACCGGTATTTATTGTGTCGCCTGCGATAGCGGGTAGACACATTGGGATCCTATTGTCCGGGGACGTCGTCGTCGTTATCGTCGTCGGCAGTACCGTCGTCGTCCCCCAACTTTAATTTGAAACTTAATGTTGCCTATAACTTTGAAAGTACTTGTTTTATTAACTTAATACTTGGAATATATCATCTGCATGAACAACGCCATCTGTGACAACAAGAATGATAACTCCTGTTTCAGTATTTTAGTTATGCCCCTTTCAAATGACTTTAATATGGAACTTTAATATGAAACTTAAATGTTGCCTATAACTTTGAAAGCACTTGTCCTATTAACTGAATACTTGGAATATATCATCTGCATGAACAACACCATCTGTGACAACAAGAATGATAACTCCTGTTTCAGTCTTTTTTGAGTTATGCTCCTTTCAAATGACTTTAATATGGAACTTTAATATGAAACTAAATACTAACTTTGAAAGTACTTGTCCTATTAACTTAATACTTGGAATATATCATCTGCGTGAACAACGCCATCTGTGACAACAAGAATGATTACTCCTGTTTCAGTATTTTTAGTTATGCCCCTTTCAAATGACTTTAATATGGAAATTAATGTTGCCTATTACTCTGAAAGTTCTTATCCTATTAAGTAAATGATTGGTATATATCATCTGCATGAACAAAGTCATCTCTGACAACAAGATTGATAACTCTTGTTTCACTTGATTTTCAGTTATGCCCCTTTAAAATGACTTTAATATGGAACTAAATGTTGCCTAAAATGTTATAAGTGCTAGTTCTACTTACTTAATACTTGTAATATATCATTTGCATGAACAAAGCCATCAGTGACAGCGAGATTGATAAGTCCTGTTCCACTATTTTTTGAGTTTTGCCCCTTTCAAAGACTTAAATATGGAACTTAATGTTGCCTATAACTTTAAAAGTATTTGTCATATTAACTTAATACTTGGAATATATCATCTGCATGAACAAAGCCATCTGTGACAGCAAGAATGATAATTCTTGTTTCACATTTTTAGTTATGCCCCTTTCTAATGAATTTAATGGAAGTAAATGTTGCTTATAACGTTGAAAGTTCTTTTCCCGATAACAATACTTGGAATATATTATCTGTTGTAGCAACAAAACCATCTCTGACGACAAGAATGATAACTCATGTTTCACTATTTTTTGAGTTACGCCCCTTTCAAATAACTTTAATATGAAACCTAATGTTGCCTATAACTTTGAAAGTACTTGTCCTATAAACTTAATACTTGGAATATATCATCTGCATAAACAAAGCCACATAAACAAAGCAACCTGTAACAACAATAATGATAACTCCTGTTTGACCATTTTTGGAGTAATGTCCCTTTCAAATGACTTTAATATGGAACTTTATGTTGCCTGTAACTTTAAGTCCTTGTCCTATTAGCTGCATAATTAGATGATATCATCTTCATGAACGAATCTATTTTGACAACAAGAATGATAACATCTGTTTCACTATTTTTTTAACTTATGCCCCATTTAAATGACTTTGATATGATACTTAAAGTTGCCTATAACATTTAGAGTACTTGTCATGTTTACTTGTCCATTTGTAAATATATTTGAAATATGTCAACTGCATCAACTGAGCAGAGCCATTTGTGACACTGAGAATGATAACTCCTGATTAACTTGTTATAGTTATGCCCCTTTCAATTAACTTAAACCTGAAACCTAATTGCTTATAACTTGGAAAATATTCGTTCTTCTAATACAATAGTTATATGACATCTGTTTTAATGATGTTACCTGTTTTGAGTCGTGCTCCTTTGAAAGATTTAATCTGAAACTTAATTTTTCTTATAATTGAAATATACAATAAAGATAATGACTAATCAATTAAAATTGATAATTTTGTAGTATTGCAATACAACTTGAATTACATTTTTGTCATATATGATTAACATAGGCCCACATTTCAACTTTTTGCAAGCAGGCGACACATGTGTTCGGCGGAACACCAAATTTTAGTATTTTATCTTATAGCTTTTATAAACTTAATATAATACAGTCAATTGAAAGTTTAGTAAAAATTAAATATAAATCAGTATTATGGTACACAGGTACAAAAATATCATGTCCTTTACTTTTATGAATTTCTAGTATTGGAGTAACTGTTGTTTTGATAACTGGTCGGTAAATTTACCGTAAGTTTCGGGGTGATTTACAATAAGTCGACAGATCAGAAAAATAATAACTTCAGAGCAGTTTTCACTGTATTGCTTTCTCGTGGTTAAATGTTGATAAACTCAAAATTTTCATTTAATTTTCTACAATTTATCGACTGAAATCGATTAAATTATAAAAGTATATGGAAACAGAAAGGAAATAGTCGCCGGACTTACAAGAAAACAAAGGCTCAGTTTGAATTTAAATTGTCGCCAAACCCGTATACAGCAGGATTAATACATTGTACGTATGTTTTGATTAATGATGGTGTACATATATACTCAAATTAGTAGTCACGAGTACAAGGTTATAAACAAGTAAACAAGTATGGCCAGAATATACAAGATTCAAGGAAAATGAAGGATATAAAAATTTGGGAATTGGTTACAGGTGACATATTGTATGAAGATAAAGCGTAATGTAGGCTTGTCGTACAAAAACGACCAGGGACGGTCTGTGAAAGAAACGTCTCCATAATAAATAGCTGAAAGTTAATACTTTGCTAACGTTAAAAGGATATAAAACTACTTATAACGATTTTCGTTTTCGACATACATTAGGATGACATGGATGGACTACAGATAATAAACAGGGGACATTTTGTTGCGTTTCAGTGCAGGCATATGATTTGTATTAATTAGATTAGTAGAATCCATAAAAAAATAAATTCTTCAGTTGTAACATATAGATTGGAAATGGAGTTGTGATTAAAATATTTCTTTCGTGCGATTACATAAATAAATTCAAAAATAATAAGGTGCTAAAATATGTCATTTAAGCATGTTGCAAAGATTAACAAATAATATAGAATATAATAAAAAAGTATCTTGTAAGGTACATTGCGTATCTCACTGAAAGTAGTTGTAATGAGTATTTTATTGAGATATTGATCACAAGAAACAAAAACAAGTTTATGGTTTGCGTAAAACAAATTCAATGTAAAAATAACCCAAGTCAACATAAGTTAAAAGACAAATCTCTCAAAACTATTATCCTGTTGTTGTTTTTCTGCCATTTTGAAAAAAAAGTTAAACACAAACGAAATTGTCTATATTAGAGACACATTATTATCATTAGTCATTGACTCTTTCTGATTTGTTTTATACGTATTTCAAGGAGAATAATTCTGGTTCGAGGCATGGTTCGGCTGACCGCGGGCGTTCCGTCCGCCAGCTGGGGTCTGTGTTGAGATAACCCTGTATATCAAACACCGCTGTCTTATCAAAGAAGTTGAACGGTTTGAGATAAAAACCGGAAGTCACGCGGGTTGTCATCTGAACGTCTTCTGCTGTTGGAATGTGAAAAAATCCCGTACTGACCCAGTGCACAATGTCATTGTCTCGGATATATTCATTGTCAAGCATTTTATCGACATATTGTATGGGGGTATCGTACCTGTGGGTGTCGGTAATGGAGGACATGTACTGCTCTGTCTCTTTGCGTTTGGTTACTGCGCAATGGTACTTTGTAAAGGATAAAGCCGGAAGAGCTGGGAAGGCGTCTGTATGAGTTTGGACAGCAGTGGAAAGTGGTTTAGTCTGGTATCCTCTTCTAGCGACCCACTTGTTTGTCGTGTTTTCATTAACAACGACCCAGAACTTTGGCTGATCTATATTTATTCGGTACCCCATTTCCCACTCTACAAACTCATACTGCAAATATCTTGTTTCATTAAACTTAAAATAAGGCAGTGCCTGGTTAACTGATGGGACCTGACTCCTGAGAGCAGTTAGGGGATCACCAGCTTTCCAACTGATCAACTCCATGGTGTTATTTGTAGTTATAATGTCGAGGTCGACCTTGAACCCAAACATGTGGTCATGAATCTGACCATGTGTGTTGTCACTTACATGATATCCAAAGGCGTCTCTGCTTTTGTCTGACCCCATGTAAGGGTTTTCCTTGTCTCAAAAGGCTCCCTGAATGTGCCCACTTGCACTGGCTGATGTCAATAATTTTCCATCTAATAAGAAATGCCATTCTATTATATAATCGTAATTTACTATAGTTGATGAGTAGCGGACAACAAGGTACGTATTCCGTAGCCCTCCCTCATAACCAAGACCGTTGTGTCGCCAGAGGGCGTTTTGGTCGTCTGCTTCAAAAACGCAGATTGATGGAAACATGTAAGCTTTGTTCTCAATGTAATTCCAGTGATTCGCCCTTAAAAGTGACACCGAAAATACCGGGGCCTCGCAGATGTCCGGAGGTTACGTCAAAATTCCATCCCATCAAGTCGACGTTGTAACCTTTAATGGTATATCGCGGTCCTGCAGGCTCATAAACCCGAGGTGGGGGAATGTCTGATTTACGTCGGAAGGGGGCGCCTGTATCCCTGTCTGGGAGATTTCGATCCATGACAGTGGCACGGTAGCCTTTCGGGAGAGCAAATTTTCGGATAAGGTTACGATTATACGCATCCATTAATGCTGACGCGTTCTTGAAAGGTCCCTGATTCAGGTAGTAGAAGTCGTAGGTGTACTAAGAACTAACATCATTTCCTGGACAGTGTATTTACCCCGTTAAAGGCAAAAAGTCCGATTCAAGAATATCGTAATTGTTGTTAAAAGCATTCAGGAAAACTAAGAACCTAGTTTCCCTTTCCGCTGCTTTAGCTCCTGGGGGACCGTTCGGAAACCAAAACTGAAATTCCTCATTACCATTTGGGTAAAAAGAGCCGTCAAAACTTTCTTTAGTTAATGGAGCTAGAGTTGTGAAATCTTGAGCCACTAATTTTAAATATTCGCTATATTCGACGCTGTCATATGGTCTGCTGTTGAAATGAAGTTCGCCATCGTTGTACAGCTGGGTCGTGGTTATGCTGCCGGCCTGATTAAGTGGCCCCACTTTATACTCCATGAAGTCCGGATTGGTGCGATTTCCTCGTGACATATGAATGTGTGCATACCTGAAATTAGCGTAAACAAATTTTGTTTAATCTTTCTGTTGACACATTTATGATAAAAAATATTATTCGTCAGGTATGTAAAACAGTATGTATTTATGAATTGAATTTGGAAATAGCCGACGTTATGTTTTATCTGCAAGAAATCGAAAACTCATTAAATAATGCATTATTATCTCGGACTGTAATGCTCTGATTGCATTTTGTTAAAGGCGTATCCATAATCGAGTAAACCTTATAAATTCGAAGTTTTTGGCGGCCATTAAAGATGGTAATAGATAACAGTACTGATTGAATGTACGGGGCGACTTTTTACTTTTTCCTTAGATGGCTTTTCATAATATGAGCACATTGCTCCATTTTACCATTGATGGGACCTGGCGAAAATAACTTTCATACAACGGATTTAGTTGGATGTATCCCGGAATGTGGTTTGATATCTTATACTTTCTTTCACATTCGAATCGATGGTTATGAAGAAATGGAAACCATGACCTTAAGTGTTCAAAATTCATTGTAAATTGTTAATAAATTCAGTACATCGAGGTCCACGCTTTAAAGATCAGCTCTGGGACTGGACCTTAGTGGTCTTTAAGTGGTATCAAGCCCATGGGCTTAATTTTTGGGTGGAAAATAGTGCAAAACTGCAAACAAGTTTCTTTGAAATAGAGGTGTTAATATGTTGGTGGTCCTCATTTGGGGATGTCTTAATGAGGGGTTTAAGTGTTCATGTATTTTAGATACAACAATGTTGATACATTGAATCCCTCTTTACCTTCCAGGGTACGGTCCTTTTCCAGCTTTATAATTCAAAACTGCACTTTTCTCTGGTAGGTAAAGGTACATAGCACTCACATAGTTGGATTTCAAGGTCAACAAGCCAGTCGAAACAAGATTTCTATTCACCAGATATGTATACACCTGATCCATCTCCTGGCTCGTTAATGGAGCGAATTTTTCCGGGTAATTTCCGTCCCAAACTGTCCTCGGTTCAAAACTGAAATCAATAGTAACTTACTTTCCATATATTTTTACATGGACTTGAACTAGTTGCAGAACTATTAAAAACCTGTAGTACTGCATGAATAAATTAAATGAAAAAAGACCTGACTACATAATGTGGTATCATTTAATTTCGAGGGGATCAACTATTGCTCTTTAGGCATTTTAACATATTTTTGCGCGTGCATAAATGTGCGCACTTGCATTATTCTCATACGACTAGATATTCGATGGTTCGATTTTGCTAGGTTTTGATGTCGCGCACTTTCTCTTGTGCAAAATATGCAAAATATAAAAATCCCACATTAGTTAACCTACGATTGATCTTACTTTGAAAAATACCTTTCGGTGTTTTATTGATGTGCATGCTTCGATGAATATTTAATGGTTACGACTCCAACATACTTTATTCATATGTATAGTCAGTAGATAAAAAATGAATTAGTTTATGCGTTTTCTTTGATGTTTATCAATTTAAGTAGCAGTAGGTTTCATTAGTTTTATTCGTTAAAATGACAACTTTGCAACTTTACTGCTTTTTATTAGAAATGAAACAGAGCATAGGCGATGACGAGTGTACTGACACGTGCACTTTCTACACTATGTGTGATTCTGGCATAAAATATATGTACATGTATTTGTTTCAGTGAAACATGTGGTTTTTACACTGTAAATATCGAAAACCACTTTTTTAATAAAAACAAAATGCTTCACTGATTTTTTTTTAATTTCAATAACTTTCACTTCAAGTGATTTTTGTAGCTTTATTGCACCAATTATTTGTATATTATATATATAAAACAAAAACCTTACAAATACGGCGACAGCCCATAGCCAAATATGCAAGAGATTGACAGATATTGTTCGTCTCCCAATAAAGGATAGTTCAAGTATATCCATATACTATCAGTCATAATGACTTACATTCTGCATGGTTTAATCAGCATATTACCATCAAGGTAGGTAATCGAAACTGATAACTATCTGAAGTAATGTACGGGGAGACTTTTTCACGCTTTGTTAAGAATTCAGGTCTTTGTAAGAAAGTATAGCTTACAGAAATAACGTGAAGTTTTGTGATTGCACAAATTTACTGAAATTCTAATATTCTATTAATAAAAAGTAAAATTTTCAAGAATAAAAATTATACATAAATTATTGAAAATAAAAATGAACTTTAAGCATATCACTGATAGTAGTTTGTACCACTGATATTGTATGTATTGTCTTTGTTCAGGATAAGTCTATAAAACGTTTCTATAGAAAATAGAAACCCAAATTAGCACAGCGACTGCAGTCTTTTATTTTTTATAGAAACCTTTTAATAGACTCTGTCCTACTTGAAGTCACCCTACATAAGTAGCAATTTGCTTGCGCGGTTGAAAATAGATCGATCTATTTTGTCTAGTAAAATAGAAAGTTCTATTGAAATACATCGCTGAGGATTTTGAATTTGCATAGCTTTTGATTGGCAACAAATGTAGGGCGACTCCTAAAAAGAAATAATTTTGTTTTGCTATTATACAAGGTTTGATGATAAGCATTAAATATGTTTACAGGCGCAAAATACGATTAAATATATCTGTTGACAGACCGGGTGCATCGTTTGCAGCTTCCGTTGTCATCCGATGCAGTTGTTGTTGTGGGTCTGCCAGTAGTTGTAGGTGTGTTTGTTGTTGTCGTCGTGGCTTGGTTAAGATTCGAATTCTCATTTGCTTGCACAACATTCTGCGAGTTAAATGATAAACATGCAACTATACTTCCTTATGAAAGTGTGCACTTTGTTCCGGTGGTTTTTCATTAACTGCTTTTCTAAATGCCTAAATATTTAGTATCAAAACTGGGATTAGATCATTGATAGTTTTACTATAGAATTTAATGAAGTTGTAATGTGTTAATAATATATTTACACACGACTTAAAGGGACTAAACAATTTAAATGTAACATTCAATGGGGCGCGTCACGGGAAAGGGTACCCTCGGACATTTGACGTCAGTTTTTTAAAGGACGTCATAAAGTTGAGCAGACGACATTACTTATTATTCATTTCGCGTATAAAATAACACACTGTTGTCAAAATGAGTAACAAATTTCGTTCCAGACGGTACTGTAACAACTAAAATGGCAAAAAGAAATATGAACGAAAGAACACTCCCCGTGGCGAGCCCCATATCATGAAAGAATGACGCTTTTAATTAAGCTAACTCTTCTTTTGTAATACTTATGATTAGCAACCTAATTATGGACACACGTGATTAACTTACCTTGCACGTGACTTCAGCGTCTGGACCACCATGATAAGCATAAATTCCAATCAATATTCCTCCTACGAGTGCTGTGGCAAACAAAAATACAACAAACAGGACCCAAAGACAAAGTTGTCTTGTGGGGACCATTGTGTGGCGTTCTTTATCCTCGGATATGCTGTACATCTAGACGAAGCATTACCTGATGCGTTCTCCACACCGCACAAAAATGCTGTTGATCAAGATCTAGTTATGTAAATCGTAGTTTTATTTTATACCATAGGTACGACTTAACTGTTCAGTTCATGTTCATTCCGCCGAAACAGTTTTAGTAATTAATCTGCACAGATGCATATAGGTCACTTTTAGGAGTATGGCGGTGAATTATCGTGCGTTCAACTCAAAATATTTATAACAATTTATCTTGTGAAAGTTATATGTGCATCAAAACCAATGAGTTGTTCACAAAACATAAGAACACAAACCTGAATTATAACTTTAACAACTGGACTGGAAAGAAAAGAAAATTTCACGACTATTTTAAAATTTAATAGAAAATCTTAATTTTCTATATTGCAATTATGATGTTCGCCATGCTATACCTGGATGATATCAGGACCATACGAAGTAGACAGAACGTGATCGAAGGGTCGGTTGACCAATAATTTTCAGTCTAAAGTTCTGTTTCAATTGTCGAAAACTTCCCAGCACACTGTATAAGCATCGCGACCAACGGTGTTTGTTGTTCAACAAATAATATTTAAGTGCCTACTTATAGGCTAGTCAAAACAAGTGCTGCAAATACCACACCCGGATAAGGGAAACCATGTCACACTTGAGTGGGTTATGAAATAAACAATGGCTTTATAAGAGGCTACAGTACTTTTTTATCACATTAAGCCTGTACCACACAGTGCTAGTTCAGAATCTTCAAGGACAATGGACATACTGTTCTACGACATCCAACAGGCAGCTGGTTTAACAGCGTTTATTTTATGGCTATTGTAAATATAGCGCATGTAGCGCTCAAAAGTTATCCGATACTGGGTCCAAGGTTGTTTAGATAGTTGGGGCAGCTGTACATTTGTGATGCAATGGTACATTTTATATGATATTGCCTCCACTGGGAAGCAAACCCGTATCATGCGGCAGCACCTAGGCATGCAATTCCGATAATGCAACCGGGACACGCCTAAAACTGTTGATCGGATAACCCCGATAACGCAATAATTGTTGCATGACATCGGTAACTGAAACTTTAAAGTGCGAATTTTTAGGTTCGGCATAAAGATTTACGGATACACTGGTAATTTTGTTTGTTGGTACACCTTCAATACCTTTGGGGCCTTGTAAAGTTTATCGTTGTCGTCACCCACCTACTAGATTAAGCAAAGTTACAAATTTGTAATTCTTTACTTGAATTCCTATTTTCGCATAGTGTGACTTTAACTGAAAGTGTGACATTTTGCATGTAAAATTTTTAACGTATGTTTAAAGCATCTAACTATTGCTTTGGATTCAAACGTTTCATGCAGAAGCCCATGCGATATATTATAAAAATTCCTGCTACTTTTGTTTCTGATGCTTTGAAAGCGAAGAAATACTAACCAGTTTGTAGTTATAAATAGCATAATAAGACATGAAACACGTGTTTTGCTATAACAATTAGATTGGGAATAAATTTAAAAATAAGTTTTACGAGATAAATGTTCAAACTTGATGGCAACATTTTAAAGACGATTGCAGTAGTTTTCGATTTCGCAAAATTATTATTTTTACATTATTAATTTTACATAAGCACCGTTTGAATATTTTACATCCTTTTTAGTGTTGTTTGTTTAAAAATGAAAATAGCTCAATATATTGGCAATAAAGTGTCTTTCTTTCGTAATAGTTGTGAAGCAACATATGCTGGACTCTATTCAACGATTTCGATTGTATCCCGCCAACGGTGAACTCATTTTAATAAGATTGTGAAAACAAAAATTACAGTAATCGTCTTTAAAACATCTTTACTGATGAAATAATAAATCAGTCAAATGAATTCGGAAGTAATCTAAGCATGTGACAATAGACAGAAAACATGTAGTTTGAATAAATAAGCTCAGTTAGAACAATGTCCACAAAAATGTCTGCAGAAAATCCTTGTGTTGTATCTGGGGTCGTTACAGTACTGTGCAACACTTTGACAATATTGATAGTCATATACGTCTGGTTGACTGCAGGCAGGATCTATCGTCGAAGTCACGTTAACCACTTCTGAAATAACGGTAAAGAGTGGAGCCTTACATAAACGATATGGTCGTTTTTGAAACATTTAAATCAATGGCTAAGACTCGTGTGGGCATTATAAATAATGTTTGTATTGTTTAAATAAAAAAAGATGAAAAGGGAACTTCGAAAGCCACCACAAAGCCACACAAATATAAAAAATATTGCAGACTCGGTTTAATTGAGCCTGTACATGGGCAGTAATGGAAATGCAATTTTCTACCAACGCTACCTAGCCCCGGGTTGAGCGCAACTCAATATTAACACCAGTTAACCAAACAGTTTCGATCCATACCAAACGATGGTATTCATATGGTGGTGATTAACACCATTCCATGTATTGTTGATATCTGTAAGTTATACTATTCTTTCGTACCTTGTTGTCGACCTTAACAATGACGTTTTGGTTTTTTAGTATCTGATTAAGCATTAATGCTTATAAAAACCTTCTAAAAATTCAAAATGATCAGCAAAAAATATTTTGGTCGGCATAAGTGTGTGGTTTAACAACGTGAGTAAAGTGTGAATTATCCTTAGAACTATCGACAACTGAAATGTTGTTTTTTTTCAAAAGGAAAACGTTTTACCTTTGAATCGACTCGGGCAAAAACCCGAGTTAGTCAGAGTGGCTTAGTAATCGGAATGAATGAGTCGTAGATATACCGGGCCACACATGTTTACTTACCCATCAAATGTAGCAATTTTAAGCCAAAAAAGTAGGTCACAAATATGAACATTCTCCGGACTGATATTTATATTCGCTTACCATTACACAATCCGCATGCTTTACGACAATTTATAAATGCCCACTCTTTCTGGGTTGAACAATACTGCAGATGTTGGCTACAGTCAGCCAAATCGTAACAATTATCTGAAACAAAGGAGTTTGAAATTAAAATAGAGATCATGCTTTTAATTTAAACAGTATTAAAATAATGTGTCAAATATATAGAATGAACAAAGTCCATTAGCAGCAAACAGTATTCGAATAGATGGCACATTTAATGAAAATCCGAAAACTGTAACTATAGAATAGACTCTTCAGAATTTGGTTTTTTGAATCCGAAAATCTAGTCTTTTTCTAAAACTGTTTTTGAATTCCAAAATATTTATTTTTCAATTTTGCATTTTCAGCTACGTTTATTTTTAACTTAATGTTTTGTAAACAAGCGTCAGTTGTTTATGTTAAATGCGATTTGAAATTATTGTACACCGCACCAGCTCAGTCGGTAGCGTAATCGTCATTGCATGGCTAGGCGCTGTGACTGTACGGTACGGGTTCGCTCCCCTGTAGAGGCAATAGCATTGGAAACAATAAATCATTTTAAGCCGGAGTCACTAATAAGGACCTACTGTTGCACAAATTACACGACTTTCGGCATTGCTGGTTCATCCAGACTTCGTATTGCTTGCTATGACAGTACTGTAAATATCTGGTGCAATCAGTTCTATCATAACAAGGCTCTTGTTTTGCAACTGCAAAGAAAACAAAATTAACTTTAAAACGTAACTTTATGAAGATTCGAAATTGCTTAGAGATGCAACACTTTACAGGAAAGTTGTCTTTGGTGACATTTTACAAAACTTCTTAATTAAAAATCCGGAGATTTTGTCCGAATATGTCAGTTGATGATGTTGTTGTTTAAATTTTTTGTTGCTGCTGTTAACTAACTGTGACTGAACAAAAAATGATGATGATGACCATGATAGTAATGTTGTTGTTGTCATGTCTTCTTGCTCTGTTAATTATGATTTTGACTGAACAAAAATGATAATGACGATGATGATGATGGTTATGATAATGTGATGATTATGATTACCATGAAATTTTTCTAATATTCTTCTTTATAATTATATTCCCCAAAGAATTTTATAAATGTATTTAGCCGATTTTGTTAGAAATGTTTAAAGAACTTGTTTAAAAATGACTTTTGTCTTTTTATCATTATTTATTTTTACTTTCTCAGTGTTTAACCTGTTTAGATCTGTTTTTGAAAAATTTAATGTAAGAATGAACATGCAATGAATTGTGTCAGAGGCACTGAGGCAACATGTCATTGACCACGTCCTGGTTATCTCGTTGTCTCGTAATAAACAGGAAATGTGCGACTGCAGTGGAATAACTTTAACGTTCATTGCAAAACATTAAATTAGGTTTAATTAATCTATATTATTGCAATTTCATAGAAATCCGGAGATGTTGACTATAAATCCGGAGATCCGGAGAAGTAACTTAAAATCCGGAGATTTCGGATAAAGTCCGGAGATTTGGCAGGCCTGATTTTAGTTGTTACATTTTTTGAAAGAAGTATCTTTTAGTTTCTTGTATCAAAAGAAGATGTTTTGCATACTTATATAATTATATCGTGTCGAAATATTTAACAGGCAATGCACTCTTCCCAAACACTTTGGCGAGATTTCAAGGAATTAACATTAGATTTTCGAAAACATGGTTTCTAGTGAGTGCGCTTCATTCATAAAACATGTAAAATGCGCTTCATTCATAAAACATGTAAAATGAGGAGGGGGAGGGGGAGAAAAGTATTAGGAGTACACTTGGGACTACATACAAGTGTTTTTAATAGTGGTGTTGTCTGACTTGGGGTGGAAATAATGCAAACCTGACACTGAACTAGTAGTCTTATTATTGTGGTGGTCTTAGTTTCCGGGTGGTCTCTATGAGTTTTACTCTTGTGTTTGAAGCAGAGTTTCCAATAAGTGAGTACAATAATGTCAATATTTTCAACAGTATAACTCAATAATTCAGTGTCAAACAATGATGAATACGTCTGCATAATTTCCCCACCTAATTTTTGTTTCACTGTTTTTATGGGTTGGATTTCTTATGTTGAGGCTTGAATATCTTGTTTGACGCAGAATAATTTACAATTATGATAGAGATCATTTTTTCTATTGTTGCATTTTGTCTCTGTAGGAACTATAACAGTTTCCCTGGGACCAACGTTTTGTCCATTCAACCAAACAGACATAAGGTGCGAAGCGGCATTTGAAATGTACACAAGAAATGCACGAATGTATAAAATCAGACCTAATACAAATACATAAATAATAAGGCTTTTTAACTAAAAGTGAAACAAATCATGATATGTTTTCTCATTAAATTTGTATGTTTTACAATAATGAATAACGTTGCTACCTGAAGTAGTAACTGGTAATGATGATGAATGTGTAACTTTGGCTGTTGTAGCAGAAGGCGTTCCTCTTGTGGTTGGCAGAGTGGTTGAATTAGCATGTACGACAACACGTGTCCCCTTGCAATCCGAATTACATAGATCTTCTCCACAACACTTAAGCAAACATCGATTCTGAGCATTGTCTACAAACAAACAAAATAACTAAAACCAGGATATGAACTTTAAGAGCTTGCTTACAATTGTCAACTTTTTAAAAATAATTTTAATATTATTATATAAATGTAATTCATGTAGGAATGGATATTCCGTGAACGAATGTGATACGCGTCTCGGGTCATTGTCTGCACAGACCACTGATAATTTGGGCAAAGTAGTTGTCTACGTTCGATGAATGAAATCAGGATGCATTAATAATATTTATATACAAACAAAGTCGTTTAAATCTATATACATTTTTGCAGGTTAATCTTGCGTTTTATTGAACACAGTTCATACAGCAGTTTGTCGTTTTAATTGAATAAATAATCGAATGACAATCCACATGTATATGAAATTGTTTATACGGATACTTTGTTAAGGGTAACCTGCTGATACCAAACGGTGGTATTTCACCTAGTTGTCATTCCCTATCATAAACTACTCAAAATTTAATAAGATCCACTTTTGTAGTCTGTATTTATCATTGTTTAAGTTACCATTTTATACAGTTTATGATACAATAAGTTTTTTTGTGTTATTTTAATTGACAAAACCAATGAATTAGTCATTTGTGTTGAATTACTGATGTGAAACATGAGTTTAAAATTATCAAAGCGGAAAAAACTTACAGACTACAAAATGACCATTATAAAATTTTTAGTAGTATCATTTTATGCATTTTATTTGTGGTTGTTTCAGAAACACTAATACTATGATTACCACTAGCGATAGATAAGCTTTTCTGTTCATATCGTCTACCAACGATATGATCAGGCATCACGTCACCTTGTAGCTGTCTTAACCTTTCATTACAGACCTAAAACAGTAAGCTGTTCTTTTATAAATGTATAAAGCATGTTTTTTGTTAATGATAATTAACGAAAAATATATTAAAGTTTATATATCGGCAAATTTATTTTGAAAAGTATAGATATCACGAAGGTCATACAAATACAACATCAGAGCCTAGCCAACCTTGCAAGAAACATATACAGTACATACCGTCCTTATCCCCGTATCCCTCGAAAGGACAGTTCGAGTATGTCTATGAACTGTCAGCAAAAATGTATAACATTCTGCATGGCTTCAACTTGCATATTACCATCAAGGGGGACAATTGAAACTGATTATTAATACACTAATCTTATTTCTACCTTAAAATACTTTATTATTTTAACACCAACACATTGAATTAACAATTATCATATATTCTACCTTGAAATGTTTTTACACATACACACACTGAATTAAAGATTGTCATCTTGTCTACCTTAAAATGTTTAATTGCTTTTACAGCAACACATTGAATTAACAATTGTCATCTTGTTTACCTTAAAATGTTTTTTATTTTATCTATTGCACCACCATTGTCGTAATCTTTTCGATATAAGAACCATGTTTACTCACAGTTTTCTTTTCACAGTTCGTTTTGTAGATTAGATCATGTCCCATCGGACTGGTAAACTGCTCCAATATACATTCCTGGAAAAATTATTACACGAAAAAAGTGAAATATGCATATCAGGAATCGCCACACTCACAAAACACAGCCTCCCCACGCAGCGAAAAGAAGAGAGGAAGAAGGGGCATGTTTGTTATAAGTATGTCAATTCAAAAAGGACGCCACAAACAATTAACGAAAAAGGGAACCCTTGGGGTAACCGCCTTGGAACGGTCAGTGGCAGAACAAATTGCCACTGGGGGTTTAAGCCAGGTTCTATGGTGCACCAACCACACACTTGCCCCAACAAGTTCTCATATCACAAAACAAGTACAAGTTGTCCTGGGGAAATAACTCCAACCCACCCATCAGCTCAACAATGTTGCATGCAAAAGCACACAGACATAAAGCATAAGTAGCTAATAGCATTGAAAAGCCAAAGGGGCTGGTACTCAGTGATCTTACCAAGCTCAGATCAGAGTTAAATTAGCAAGAACATGATGACAGGGATAAAAGAAACAAATCGAGATTCTAGGTTTCTTTTAAAAAATGATTTCCCTATAAACCTTCATAAACTCTAAAACCCTTGCCAACGTCGTGCAACCAAAGAAGTAAGCATACTGATCAACTGTAGACGGGTTAATCACCAGGCCAGCAGAGCGTTCTAGAATATCATGTTGGTAACCTTTCTTTTTGAATTTACAGATGGTTTTTATGAATAACCGGGAGAAATTAACATTGCCTTTTATTTTCTTAAGTTTATAATTAAAATCTTCATAAAAAAACTGGCTGTGAAATACCTTGTTGCAAAAGTGATTTTAAACTGCACCTGTATTTTTGAATTAAATCTGGATATCGGCGATAAAAATTGCAAAAGGTTTTTCTTAATTTTTGATAACGATAAACTTGTTTTAAAAGTTTTTCTGTTATGCAAAGATTACGTTCACTGAAATCATAAACATTATTGCAAGCTCTAGAAAAGCAAACAAGCTATGAGATATAAAGCCCGTAAAATGTTGCACGAGGAACATCGCCGTCTAAAAACGGAAAATTTAGTAGTGACGTATCTATTTTGAATAGAAAGATCAAGATCAAGAAATTTTTGCTTGCCTATCTGAAATGTTTGCTTTATTAAGTTATATTTCATTTGGATACATTTTATTAACCAGAGATGGTTAACCAGGGAAAAGATTATAGCAATCCAAAGAATATTTATTGTCTTTCAAAGGTTTTCTCTCGGAAGATGTTGCCTCTGCCTCAGTGTGTGGTCCATTATTTATAAGCCTTCTATCATGCGAACAATTTAGATAAATTCTGGCTTTGTTTCGCTTGTTTGAAAAATATCACCGAGTTCTTCATGTATATGAAAATATATGTACCTATCATTCTCAAAACATTTCGAAATTGCTTAGTAAAATCATTTTGAATGGCTCTTGCTAAATTATTTGTGATGTTGTTCAGTACACTGTAGATAACTTGTCGTTTTTCCCGAATATTGATCTGATTCAAAGCAAAATTATTTGAAGAAAAAGTCTTGACATTATTGAAATGATATCAATCAGAGAGATTTGAATAAATGTATTAATTTTATTGTGAAACTTCATAACATGTTAAAATACCTCATCTCTTCCACATTGTCTGATCACATGACACGATCCTGGCGATAATTGTTGGTCACAGGAGTAACAGATTGGACCACGTGTTTCTGGTGACATTGCTGGAATGCCTGCCAGGAAATTAAGAAACATTTAAACATATTATCAAATAACTTCAAAATCTCTTCATACAATTGAGATATACATGCGTTCACATGCACTAAACGAATCAAAATTAATCGAGTCCAATAACATTGGCAAAGCGTCAGAATAATGGCAATTTTCAGAAATCATTCCACTGTTCTCATAAATAAAAAGTAGAGTGGGAAAGAGAGCATGGTTTTATAAAATGATTGAAAGTAAATAGGACACCATAAACAATTAACAAAGGAGACAACCTGACGGGGTGCCAGGTTCTATGGTGCACCAACCTCACACTTGCCCCAGCAGGTTGTCAAATGAACAAACATGTACAAGCCGTCTTGGTGAATTAGCTCCAACTCTTCATTATTCGCACGTGGGACATAAAATGCCCCGTTAAATAATCTTGTAGTGAACTTTAAGCGTGTTGTATACAACCATTTGAAATCAAAAGTTTAAAACTAATCAATTGTGGCCACACATAATGTTCGCCGTATTTCAAATATGGAATGTGAATGTAGTCGCTAATGAACATTCGAATTCTTCTCCGCCATTTAAACAAAAGTTACTAATACTTACTAGCTTGACCGAACAAACCACTGTTACAAAGTGTTCCATTGCGATGACCTTTATAATTCTTTTCCTTTTCATTACCAAAAGTGATTATAGTACTAACCGGTTTGACCACACAAACCTCTGTTACAAAGTGTAACATCGCAATCAACGTTCTAAGTCTTTTCTTTCTTTATTTTTATAAAAAGTGGCAATTGGACTACTTGCCTGCTTGACCACACAAACCACTGTTACAAAGTGTTCCATTGCAACATTCCGAGCATACCAGCAGGTCCCCAGAGCTTTTCCTTCCGATAGTGCTTCCACATAGCTACAAATTATTATATATAATGTGTACATGCCAAATTTGTATTGAAAGCTTTCTAAATACTTTTTTAAAACTCGTAGAAGTAGAGTGTGCCATCAACAACAAATAATTGCCAGATACAAATATCAAAATAATCTGCACTCAAAACCTTATTAGAAGACTTTTCAACCTACAACAAATAATGAATTATGCCATATAAAATATATCAAAATGGTCTGCACTTGAGGCATATGAATATTGTGTTACAATCATGGATACTTGATACAATATATTCGTTTTTAATTTTCTAAATATACCACATAGATTCCCCTTGTCCTTTGACAAATAACCCAGCACCTGATTAACTGCATGGTAACTCATACATTCCTCTTTTATAAATAACGTAATGAGCAGACGTAACTTCAATTGGATGGAAATGGAACAATTTCCAGCAAACGCCGTATGTCATCACGAAAAGCTAATCTTTGAGTAGCTTATTTTCGAAAAAGCAGCTACTTGAACAGGTCGAGCTACTAATAATAAGAATAGAACTGGAGTTAATACAAAATATATCATCCGTGAATGATACAAGTGCATTAAACATGTATGATATAAGCGAATATTCAATTTAAAGAAAAATTACTTTAACAGTACATTAAAAAGTTAATATATATATATCACTCATTTCACTTAAAACAGTCATTGCAACTTACTTTGATGTCTTTGCATCCCAGTTGATAACTAATGGCTCCAGCTGGAGAAACGAATGAACTGGAGTAACAAATCTAAAAGTAAAGTTGATAAAACACTATGCTGCTGTCTTTGTTGGTTATTTGGAATTCATTCAAGCAGGAGACTTATATTGGAACATTTTTTTAGAATCCCGATGAAAGTCTTTGGTTTATCAGTGACATTTCAACGACCGTAATTTTACTAGTACTATTTTTCGTTAAATATTTGTTATGTCTGTTTAATTTTAGAAAGATGCACTCTCTCGTATCAATTTTCTTGTTTTAGTAGGAAATATGTATTTTCTGAAATTGGCTTAACCTCGTAAATGCAGTTCACATTTTTAAACGTCGTTCTAAAAGAACATTATGAACTGCTCTACTACCATTAACCCACAAACCATAAAGCAATTAGTCTGTCGTATCAGCTGCATTATTGTAATTCGTGCATATTTACATGTGTTGCAGAAAGACACGATAAAGTAAGTAGAATTATTTTTTAAAGTGTGTTAAGTTTAATTACCTCGTGTGGACCACAGTCCACGGTATACTGGCAGTCACGTGGAATAGGGGAATTAAGACATGAGAGGCATGTTAGGCCGTCTGTAATAATTAACAAAGCAAATACAAAACTGGTATATATAATAATACCGAACTAAAATGCTTAAAGTTTTCATTTTTTCTTATTTTAGTCTTTCATATGTTATTATGAAGTACTCAAGTCTGAAAAACGTAGACCATTTGAGTAAGCCTACCAGTTGAAATTATTTTTATCTGATGTATAAATATTCCATCAACAAATCAAAGTAAATACAACTTACAACATCCTGAATAGTTCATGCACATAACAAAACATGCCAATTTTAAAATATAATATTTCATTTTCTTCAATTTCTTTCTTAACAATGAGAAAATTGAATTTATTGTTCAAATATTTGCTCACCCAGTTTTTTCCCGCATCAGTGATAAATAAAAACAAATAAAGAAAGGACTTAAACAAAACAAACATACTTTCATTTATATTTCCTGCCGTTATGTGGTAGAGGAATCTGACATTCTCAATATCCTTATAATTAATTTATAATATGTAAAACGAGTTTGCAGTCTCTTGTATATCGAATAATTGTGTATGCAGATACTATTAAACATTCTCGCATTCATTAGATCCACCAATGAACCTTTTAACGAACGTTTGATAAACTACAATTAAACAGTCAAAATGTTTTGCAATCATACACGAGACAAAAATATCTAAAAGTTGTATCATTACTTGATTTTCGCATCTCTCTTAAAACCATCGTAAATTTTTTTTAAAAACGCCTTTCTACATATTTGGATCAAATAAACCTAGCGACAGAAGCTAACTTAAGGTCATCTCGGTTTGAATGTATAGTTTCTCCGTCCTCTCTTCTTTTTCGCTCCGTGGGGCTGGGTTTTGTGAGTGTGGCGATTCCTGATATGCATATTTCACTTTTTTTATGTTTGATCAGTGAAAATTTGGGGCGATCTCATTTTTGAAGATTTTGGGAAAGAGGGGTCATCTTTGGTCAAGATGTCAAAAGGTGTTATCTTTCAGTGACCTGTAGCTTATCTCAACAAAGGAAATTTGTGGCGTTTAATCATATATAATTTTAATTATATATAATTAAAAAATAGATTGGAGACGGACCATCCTAATATTTCTAAAATTTACTTGGATGAAACTGAGCACAATCATAGAACCGAATTGAGGGCGGCTTGCGATTTGAGACTATTTTCCACAATCATCATATTATTTATAACTTGTGTCCAGGCCCGTAGAGCTACCGTTAGTTATTTTGTTAAAGGCTCATAAAGCATTCATTTTCTTCATTATATTGAGAAAATGGACAAAAACTAAACTTAACACTATAAGATAATAAATAATCAAGACTGTATTATTGACCGTAATCCCCGTTTCCTACTTCGATTTGATAAGCTGTTACATATAAGGCATTTTCCTACCATCTACATTCAGAACTGCGTGCGCTTTAACATAAACGTTAAATGCCTTTTTTTCAAGACCAAACAAATGCTTCCATTTGTTTACTGGTTATGTCATTATTTTTTCAAAAAGTTATTTCAGATCGTTTCCAACGTAGTCGGTATTAAACCAAATATTTACACTTTAATATTGAAAGTAATTTAATTTGTAGTTACAACGTCCGAGGTCTAGCTGATATTAAAAAAAGACAACAGGTTTTTCAATGGTTGCGAGATAAAAAAATTTCAATTTGCCTTCTCCAAGAAACACATTTACCAGCAAACAATTCTGAAAAATGGATATCTGAATGGGGAAATGATGCTTTTTTTAGTGGGATAAATACAAATAGTGAGGGTGTGGCTATTCTGATTAATAACACAAGTACATGCAAGATAATTCATTATGAAGAAATAACCCCACGGAGATTAATAGCTATAGAACTAAAGGTAAATGATTTTGAAATTTTATTAATAAATATCTATGGTCCAAATACAGACAACACAAATATTTTTGATGCCCTGGAAAACTTTACTTATAAACATAACGATAAAAATATAATCATAGGAGGGGACTTTAATACGGTTATTAATCCAGAGAAAGATAAGAAAAATGGTAAAAGAGAAACTCATTTAAAATGTAGAACAAAGCTTAACAACATTATATCTTCAAATGAATTAGTCGACATTTGGCGAAGACTGTGTAAATATAAAAAGAGGCCCCGGGTATTTCAAAATAAACAACAGTCTTCTTATAGAAACCGATTATCAAAATAAAATTAGAGACAGTATCGAAAATATAACGCGTATTAATAATGGAGCAAACCCAAACACACTGTGGGAAATAATAAAAGGAGAAATTCGAAATCAAACTATAAAATATTCAACCTTCAAAAACAAAATAAGCAAAATAGAAGAAGAAAACTTGATAAAAGAAATAAAACTAATTGAAAACAATCTAAATGAAAATATAAATGTAGCAGAAAACAAAACAATTTATACACTTAAAAAAGAGCAGCTTGATAAACTATATGAAAAAAAGGTAAATGGCCATCTTTTGCGAGCCAGAGCATTAAACGTGGAATTAAATGAAAAGAACACAAAATATTTTGCTAATCTAGAAAAAAGACATGCTGAAAAAAAATCAATACCTAAACTTGTTGTAGAAGGTAAAGAAATAATAAATTTTTCAGAAATAATGAGTGAACAATTAAAGTTTTATAAAAACATTTATTCTTCAAAAACATTAAACACAACAAGCATTAATTTTTTCAAAGAAAATATGCAAAAATTAAATGATGAAATTTCAAAGAAATGTGAAGGCGAGATCACAGAAGATGAATGTAAACTAGCGATAAATGAAATGAAAAACAACAAAAGCCCGGGTTCAGATGGCTTAACGGTAGAATTCTATAAATAATTTTGGCCTGAATTAAAAGATTATTACGTTAATTCGATAAATTACTCATTTGAAAAGGGGGAATGAACAGAACTCCAAAAACAAGGGATTATTACATTATTACCCAAACCCGGTAAAGATTTAAATGAAATAAGCAACTGGAGACCTATTAGTTTATTAAATGTGGACTATAAAATAGCAACAAAGGCAATAGCAAACAGAATTTAAAAAGTGCTTCCATATATTATTAGTGAAGAACAGACAGGGTTTTTAAAAGGACGATATATTGGGGAAAACGTAAGACTTATATTTGAAACTATAGAATATGTACAGCAAAAACATTTACCTTGTCTTCTATACTTCGCTGACTTTGAACGTGCTTTTGATTGTTTAAATCACGATTTTATATTCAAATGCTTAAAGCACTTGAACTTTGGTACGTCCTCATACAGTGGATAAAGTTATTTTATAAAAACGCACAAAGTTCTATTATTAATAATGGCCACTTTACGGAATTTTTTACAATAGAACGCGGAGTAAGACAAGGTTGTCCATTGTCAACTTCTCTTCTTATTATTTGCATTCAATTTCTATCACACACAATATCAATGGATGAGGGTATAAAAGGCATAACAGTCAATAATAAAGAAATAAAACAAACATTATTTGCTGATGATGCAACTTTCATAAATAATGGAGAAAAATAATCATTTGAAAAATTAATACATGTTATTTCAGACTTTGAAAATGTTTCAGGTCTCAGGTTAAATACTAAAAAATCCACAGTTTTAAGAATTGACACCTTAAACAAAACAAATATAATTCTCGCTAAAGAAAAAAAATTATATGGACCTCAGCTCAAGCAAAGACCTTAGGAATGACTATTTGTAATGATAATCAACAAAACATCAAAAATAATCTGGAACCAAAGCTTCAGGAATTCAAAAATTGTTTAAAACAATGGGAACATCGAAAACTGACATTATTAGGAAAAATTACACTTATTAAAACTTTTGCATTACCGAAACTAATATATCCTTTTACTGTTCTAGAAAATCCCTCAGACAATCATATAGCAGACATAAAAAGTTCAATATTTAAATTCTTATGGGACAATAAACCAGATAAAATAAAAAGAACGGAATTAACTAAATCTTACGAAGAGGGAGGACTTAAATTAACAAATATCGATTCCTTTTTAACTTCTATAAAAGCGTGTTGGGTTAAAAGATTTTTAAATGAATATAATAAAGGTTTATGGAAATGTTTTTATGAAAATATATTGAAAAAGTGTGGAGGAAATCTATTATTTGAATGTAACCTTAACATATCAGATATTAAGAATATTTGCAAGAATAACATTTTTTTAAAAGATGTCTTGTTATCATGGCGAAATGTTGTAAAATGCTCACAATTAGAAAAAAAAATCATATAGAAAAGCACATTATTTGGAATAATTCGGACATTAGAATCGACAATAAACCTTTTTTTCATTACGAAATGTAAAGTAAAGGTATCAAATTTTTAGAACAATTATACGACTTTAGGAATAAACATTTTTACTCTTTTACTGAAGCAAAACATCTTTTTAATCTGCACAATAGAGTCTTTTTAGAATATTATAAAATCATTCCCAGCATCCCAAATAAATATATAAAAATATTAGATCAAACAATATTAAATAGTAACATAAAAGCACACATTGTTGAAAAAATAAAAAAAATGTAAAAATCCAAACAAAATATTATACAGCATACTTCAGAACTCCGAAACTCACAACGAAACTACCAAGTCAGAGGAAAAATGGAACACAATATTATCAAAAGAAGACATACGCTGGAAATCTGTTTATATACTACCTTTTTTGTCAACTATAGACACAGTTATAAGAAATTTTCAGTACAAATATTTAAAAAGAATTATACCTACAAATAAATATCTTTACAAAATAATGTAAATTAACGCATTCAGAATTATGTGATTTTTGCAATATGCATATAGAAACACAAGAACATCTTTTCTGGGAATGTCAACACGCACAAAACTTTTGGACAAAACTCAATTCATTTTTAAGAGAACATGGAGTAAATATTACTTGGAATAAAGAAAATATAAGTTTCGGTAAAAAACCAAAAACAATAAAAGACAGTAGTACAAATTATATAATTCTGCTTGGTAAAATTTATATATTTAAAAATGAAATATCAAAACTGTATTCCAAATATTGAAAACTTTAAATATTACCTTCAAACAAAAATAAATATAGAAAAAGAAATAGCATTCCTGAAAAATAAATTGGATGTGCATCAATCAAAATGGTCTTTATATAATTTTTAAAGCAAAATAAAAAAAATACAAACTCGATGTTGAAAACGATCTGAACCCCCACCCCCCCTTTTTTTTCTTTTTTTTAACTTAATAAAGGGACTTCACACATTATAAAAACTCCCACTTAGTTGTTTTTTTTTTTTTTTTTTTTTAATGTTGGAAAATAAAAAGAAACGTAACATGATATAAGATCTCATTACCATTACTATTCTGTTATTTTGTATGAAATTGCATATTTGAAACATGACAAAAACATACATGATAATTCCAATGATGGATAATATTATAAATATGTATTGTAACACATGATATTATATGTAAAAACAAATGTGGGAAATAAACGGGGTTACCCATCTGGGGCCTCAAAAAAAAAAAAAACAAACAAAACAAAAAAAAACGTTAAACGCAAACCAAAAATGGATACTAGACTGCAATATGTCCAGCAAGAAGTGGGAAAGAAAATTATAGTTTGTCTAACAGTAAACCATGCTAAACAGATATTAAGTTTGTACTTAATAGATCATTACGAAGTAAATGGTTGAATTTCAAAGCTGCAAACCTACATAAGCAACTTCATACAAATGAAAGCTTGTTGGGGAGCGAACACTTACGGCGACAGCGCCTAGCCAAGTGAAACTTATCAAACAATGCAGTGGCAAAATCGTTGTGTTTACTATAGCTCGACGATTTTTTGTGCTATCCACCTGCCCCGGACAGTTTTATTATATATGAGACTGTGTGATAGAGCTCTTTTTTCAACTCAATCTTTCTCTTTTCGTACGCTGGGCATATTTGTTAACAAACAGCGTTATATCGCCTTTACGAATGCGCGAGTAAAGGTATACATACTTTTCCATGTGAAAACGGTGCAGCCCCGTTTCCCTAAAAACTAATTATTGCTATAGAATCGAGTGGGATGTTCTGTGGTTTTCAACAACATATCTTTATTAAATATTTTTTAATGGCCACCATGTATTATACACAGAGTAAACTAGCGCATTCGCATTATGGACCTTTTCAAAACACAAACATACAGCGCATGAAAGAGTTTAATTTTTTTATGCAGATAGTTTTATTAGAGATAAACGAAATTATAGTTTATGTCAACAAAAGATTGTAACACAGTAATAATGAGAAAGACGTGTTAAATCTAGCTATAAATAGCGTCATCTTGTACTTTGACATGTTTATGTGGTAAATTTAGTGAAACTAAACTAAATATACATGAATATAAAAAGCAACGTTTCAGTCACGAAACGTGATAATAAATGATCATGCCAGGGACCGGACCATCACAGCAAAGGCCCAGCGCCTAGTCAAATAAAACCGTGCACGGTACTACAATGTAACTACGCCACCACATCTCCCACCACCCTACCACCCGCTTACATTCACTTCCCCCTAAATAAAATCGCATTAAATGCTGATAAAGTTAATAGTCATTATGTGTAAAATGTGACTGATTTATAGTAATGAAGTACTGGATTTTATAAAATGGTCGCACTTCTGTGGTAGTGTGCTTAGGAGGATTTATGTACAACAAAAATGTAAACGTCTAGCAGATTCTGTACAGGCCTGAAGGTTATAAAGCTGAGATTGTAAACCAGTCTCAAATCTCAAGCATCTGATTGGCTGAAATGGCGACTGGTCTCCATTTCAGCCAATCAGATGCTTGAGATTTGAGACTGGTTTCCATGCTCGGTTTTATAACCTTGGGCACTGTTTTGCATTACACGCCTATCTATACCAATGAGCGATGTTAGATAACAAAGACGTCTAACTTTTTTTGACAAATGTCCTTGTATAAAAACATCTTAAAGTTTATTATGTTTGCTGTGGAAGTCTATACTATTTGTTGTTTAATTCATTATTAATTTCACATTGTTTTTCTTACATTGTTTTGATGTAAATGCCATTTGCAATCTCAGTGTAATGCAACTGAGAACGGAGATTACAGTCTTTGCAAATCTTACTTGTTAATATACACTGATATGATATACATTATCATCTCCGACCTCTGGAAAGTTCTTATATATAAGACTGTAAATAATGTATGCTCAATTTGTACGTGTTTATACTTAAACCTGTATCAAATATACAATGTTACTCAACTCTGTATTGAATATTATTTTTTCAGGTTTATCACTTGAATTTGTTCTATATTAGTACAGTGAAACTTAACAAAATTGTAGAAACAGAGACAACAATTTTCACTGCGGACGATGCTACGTTTGAGCAATGCTTGCACTTCTCACAGTCTCCTAGCTCGGGTATCAGCTTTGTCCAGAAAGCTACACGAGTAGCCACAAAGTAGTCTTTTACAGAGTCTTGGGTCATGTTTACGCCTATTTCCAGATACAATTGTTGATCGATGTCATATTTGGGCCAGTCCGGAGCCCCGATAACATTTGGATTTCTGAAAAGAACACTCCATATTGAAAAAATATTAGAAGATAAAAAATTGTTATCAACATGGGTTGCCTGTAGTTTGAAGTGATAGACCGTTCTAAAGCGGTAACCCAAAGGTTCTTTATTTCGTTACTTGTTTGTTGTGTCTTATTTGAAATTAATATTGTTATAAACCCATGCCCTCTCTTTTTGTCTACGTTTTGGCTGCGCGGGGAGGCTGTGTTTTGATTCCTGATATGCATATTTCACTTTGTCATATCTGATTTTGAATAGTTTACCAAACTATTTAAAATTGTAATAAATCTACAAACGGATAAAAATGTCAACTTCTATTGTAAGCGGTTGTAAACGATTATTTTAATTATTATATTTTCTTTAAAAGCGACGAAAACTAAATACTGTTTGCATTCTGATAAAGTTTAGATAAACGATTACGCTTAAATATTATATTTACGAATGAAACAAACCCAGTTTTAGCGAAGTTTGTCCACATCTTCATCATTGTCTTTGAAAGCATGATGTCCTCTGGTAACCTTATTATAGGATTACTGGCACCTTGGTCATCAATCAGCTTGCTTTCCAAAGATTTTGGAATACCGAAACTATACGGAACATCCATTGTATGAATAGCTCCATCGAGCCAATTTGGGTAAGGAACAAAACTTGGCTTATGGTTAAACACATAGAAATAATTCGATGACGACGTGCTAAGTTTGTTTGACATTTCACTGTGCTTTTGCATCACCTTCGCTGTTGGAACATAAAAATCTACGTCGGACTGAAATTCAACCATCGTGTCTCTTATCATTATTGGGTCGTCTGGTTTAGTCCAGTCTATGTACTGAAATATTGCTGATTTAATCATCTCTTTAGAAGACGGTCCGCCTGTCATTAGCGGTAATGTTGCTGGTACATATGCAGTCTCAAAGAAAGGTCTAGGTATTCCGGATGCAATGTCGAGACTTTGTTGTTTCAATGCCTGATCCCACGACGACTGAACGTAAGCGCCATCTTTGTTTGTAACGCCAAAGATATAGTCTATCTCGGAAAAGAATTCCATAGCGGACTTGCCGGAGATCGATTTCCCGGATAATAAGGCATCGGGTGCTTCAGGAATGAATTCACCGTCTAGAGTAGGAACAAAAAGCCACGATCCAACTTGTAATTCTTCAGCCGTCTTTCCACGCAAGCAGTTGAAGACCACATCATTATCTATGTTGTAGCAGCCGAGTTTGCTGACATAGTCTACATAGACTTCAACTGGGTTAGGCTGAAAGGCCCAGTATGCATTGAAGGTTCCGCTTTGGCCAATCGCTCTCTGAAAGAGTCCTCTGTTCTTCGGATATGTAGACATATAAGTGATTGCGGCTCCGCCAGCTGAATTTCCGAATAAAGTTACACGGGCTGGATCGCCGCCAAATTCTTGAATGTGATCGTGGACCCACTGAACAGCAAGTCTCGTGTCCCAAAGTCCAAAATTACCACTCTCCTTTGATCCATTGCTTAGAAACCCAAACACGTTAAGGCGGTAGTTAAAAGTAACAGCAATTACGTCATTGAACGCGCTCAGAATATCTCCGGAGTATACATCCGCACCACCGATGGCGAAACTACCTCCATAAATATATACCATCACGGGATATTTGTTTGGTGTAGACGTGGTGTTTCCCGGTATGTAAAGATTCAGATAAAGACAGTCCTCGCTCTTTTCAAAAGCTTCTATGTGAATGTAATAAGGAGGGATAATCTGCAGACAGTGTGGTCTGTGGAAAGTGGCATTATAAGGTGCTTCAAAGTTTCCAAACGGTTCTGGACGTGCAAACCTTCTTTTTCCTACCGGTGGTTTGGCAAATGGTATTCCAAGGAATCGTTGAACAGGTTTCCACTGACCGTCAAATTCAACATTTTCAGAGAGGCCATAGAGAGTACCTAGCTGAGTTGTAACTGAAATGTTCTTTGCTTCCGCCTCCCGGAAATGAATGGAGAGTGATAATAATAAAGTTATCAGGGTATAGATCCAAACCATTTTGGAAAAGCTGGAATCAATCTGTAAAACAAGAAACATATTAATTTACTCACTATAGTCATTTGCTCAAATTCACGCGATATTTACATGAATTGCATTGTTTCGATGTTCTGAAAAATTAGATCTAATCCAATAATACGATTAAATGTATGTTTTCGGAGATACAAATATGACACACATTCACAAACAAAGTGAAATTCGTCTTGGAGAGTATTACAAATAGTACATTTACATTTAAGCTATTCTGACTGGTATTTACACATACCACATTCAACTTCGTGCCTTTGGGACGACAAACGTACTTATGTTAACCACATAAGATTCTTTTGGATCTTAACCAAATCTAAATACCGTCAAAATTCGATAATTGACTGAAAATGATCGCTCTTGTTGAATAATTTTGTTATTCAATTTTGTGTATAAATATCTGTCACTCGTTACATTGTAAAATGAATAGAATATTTTTATAAGCAAATCTTCACCTTTTTTATAATCCCCCGGGTTTCGATTATTGTACGCTCCGAGTTGGCAGATTATTTAACATTAAAGCTGCCTATTCACAATTCTGGGTCAAATAATTAAATATCTCAGATGCCATTATTATTCATTATATTGCTATATCATGCCTATAAATGACTGAACAGGGGAGAATTTTGCCAAAATATTTGACATTTCAGTTCATTTGAGGATCCGCTGATAGGGAACTTTACTGCTTAAGGTCTTGCGTGTGGTCCTCACAATCACGTTCCTTGATAAAAAGAAAATTATCAAAATCTCAATAATGGCAAAATGCCGTTCAATGAAACTTTGCACAAATGAATGTTACTGATGTATCTTTATTTTGCATACAGTAAGACACTTTAGAAAGGTAAAGAAAACAAAAGCTAGACCTAAAAATTCCTTAAAATTATATTTACATTATAAGTATCTTGCATGAGTGTGAGGTGAAGATGGAAAAATCTGTCACCGAGGGGGAACTGTTTTTGCGGGAACGAGGCTCTGCCGAGTTCCCGCCAAAACAGTTCACCCGAGGTGACAGATTTTTCTATCTTTACCGAATGTCTCGTGCAAGATACTTTTTCTTGCATACCTTTTACTGTTCATAATATTTGTGTACATTTTAACAGACTAAATTTTGTTTCATAACGCTGAAATTATGACGTTAACGCAAATCTTACTTTTAAATGACGTCGCTAACTTGAATATATTACGTCAGATACTGGAAGACGTGACGTCATCCGTGTAGCACGCGAACGTTATCTTTTCCCTAGGGAAAAGATAAGATTTTCTTTCCCCGGTAAATCACGCGGAAATACTTATCCGGTATGCAAGAATATAAGTATCTTGCATGAGTGTGAGGTGAAGATGGAAAAATCTGTCACCGAGGGGGAACTGTTTTGCGGGAACGAGGCTCTGCCGAGTTCCCGCCAAAACAGTTCACCCGAGGTGACAGATTTTTCTATCTTTACCGAAGTTCCCATGCAAGATACTTTTTCTTGCATACCTTTTACTATTCTTAACATTTGTGTACATGTATACAAACTAAATTTTGTTGCCTTACGTTAAAATATTGACGTAAACGTAAACCTTATTTTCTAAATGACGTCACTAACTTGAATAAATGACGTCAGATATTTGAAGACGTGACGTCAATCATGTAGCACGCGAACGTTATCTTTTCCCTAGGGAAAAGATAAGATTTTCTTTCCCCGGTAAATCACGTGGAAATACTTATCCGGTATGCAAGAAAAATTCACAAAAACTAAGCGATACAAAACATAATTGTAAATTCCCAAGTGAGTGCAATGATACTGAGAAGAAAATGTTGTGTACTTTGTAAAAAACTTTCAACTACTAACAGAGAAATCAGAGATTGTCATCCGTTTACTCAAACCGGAAGCGGCCAGGAAATTGAAGGTCAAACACACTTTTACTAATTTCTCGTAAAGTTTACATATGTAAGTCACGAGGACACAATAAATTGTTGTCAGTATCATATTACTCATGTGGGCTTTCAAAATGATGTGTTTAGTTGTTTAGTTTTTGTGAATTTATGTAAAAAAGAGGCTGAGGGAATTTTAGATCATGTTATTTTTCTTTACTGTTCTTACGTGTCTTACCATCTGCAAAATGAAGATACATTAATAACATACATTTGTACAAAGTTTCATTTAACGGCATTTTGTCGTTATTAAGATTTTGATAAATTTTTTTATCGATGAAGTTGATTGGGGGAGTGTGGTAAGCCCTTAAGTACGGCTAAAACAACTTCGCTTCAAATATATTCACTCGTACATTGTCTTTAAAAATACTATATAATATTTACTTTGATTAAGGCCTTCTTTAGTTTATATTTTATATTTTGATATTTGAAAACACTTTATATTTTCGTCCTTAATCGTGACCAGTCACCTTAAAAATATTCGAAATTTATAAAAGGCATTGATCAAATTATTTTCAGTTATATAAACTTAAAAACGCGTTGAAGCAGATGTAATTTAATGACTTTACCATGGACATTGATCTGAAAAGGTTTTCACGCGGGCATGGAAATAAACCATTTTGATATGTTTGATAATATGAATAAAATATGTTGACGTTTGTTGCAAGTGCTGAAGTACTTTGCTTGTTTCAAAAGAACTGAAAACAATAAATACCCCATGAATATTAATATACTAATTATAATAGTTGTCAATTAATAAACGTCACGTTTTCTAATTAACTCTTGCTAAACTTTGCTGTTTAGATGGTCAAAAAGGGACAAGAAAAGAAAGACGTTTACTTTAGACGCTAGCATTAGTTAATCTTGTAAAAAAATAAATGTAATAACCTATAATAAGTACAAATTTTTCAAGTTTGTATATGATAAGTGCAAAAGAGATGCATGAACATTTAATCAAATGGATACAACACACAGAACAGAACACAATTTTAGATTGTATCACACAGTAAACTAGAATGTGTCCTTGGACACTGATGCCTCCACTGCTGCAACAAAATTTGTAATAACAAAGGGCCATAACTCTGGTAAAAATAATCGCAGGAAAAATTCCTTTCTTTACGATCATCTACACATTCTGCTTGATCATTTGTGCAAGTTTGAAAGAAATCCGCCTTATAGTTTAGGAGGAGTTGATGCCATAAGATTTGGGGACGTACGGACGTACGTACGTACGTACGGACGGACGAGTGCAACTCTATATGCCTCCCACTTTGTGGGGGCATAACAATCTCATTAGGATATAGCGGAACCACCCTATATTAAGACTGCTGCGATAAAAAGACCACTACTTTAACGTCCCTTTTGAACAGTTTTGCACTCTTTTTTACCCATGATTAAGACCACCACACTATTAGGACCATTTCTGTCCAGTCTCAGAGGTGGTCTTAAAAGTGAGGTTTTACTTTATGTATGCTGGATTTCGTTTGTTAAAAATATGGTCCTGCTGAAGATTGAACTTCAGATCTCGAGAGATCATAAAACTAAATCTGGAGACCAGTCTCAAATCTCAAGCATCTGATTGGCTGAAATGACGACTGGTCGCCATTTCAGTCAATCAGATGCTTGAGATTTGAGACTGGTCTCAAACTCAAGTTTTATTATCTTGGGCCCTGATATCTACTATAGCACGAATGCATGTACATATGAATTTGGAAACTGGCAATTAATAGAAATATGCACAAGTAGGTACGGGTACAGCAACATGACTGTCCTGTGCTAGTACCCGACATAATAAAAAACTTAAATAACGTAGTCAGCGTGGTCGATTGAAAGCTTTTGAAAATGTCAAAGATAGTATTCTTTTAACAAATCATATACACTATGAAAGCCTCTTTTAATCACATTTGAAATCTATCTCTTGCAAAAACAGCATAGCTATTCGTAAATACGAACATTTAGGAATCTCTCTCGTAACACATGTCAAATTGAATTGTTGTTTTTTTCTGCTTATTAAATTTGTAATCCGCTCTTTATTGAAAAGTTCATTTGTCTTAAAACTAGGAAGAACGGCACTTTAAAAATCTACCACCGAAACTAATTGTAGCAGCTGTTTTAATTCATGTCTCTCAACGTAAAAACTGTATCTATGATATAGATACAATGTAAGCTCCATCTTCGAAGCGAAGCTTTAATGTACATAAACCATGCACTTATCGTGTAATTATCTCAAAAAGATCATTCGCAGGTGTGAAAACATTAAGAGTAATTTTTTCAACTGCAGTACAACTAAAATAATATTGCAATATAAACTGAAGATAAAATCATGCACTTACCATCAAACTCAAATGTCTGGCTTGTTTGTCGTTGTACTTTAACATGCACTGTCAATCATCAACATGCGCATTAGAGCGGCTAGGTTAAGCGGCAATCGCATTCAAGCAGGTCAAGCGAATTTACATATCATTTCAATAAGATATACATGTAGTTAAGTACTTACTATTTCACCACTACATATACTCCGTGAAATAAGTTTAACAACAATTTCCAAAAGCAACTTTTAATACTTCATTTAATATAAAATGTAAATTTCATGTATAAACTTATGAACAAGACTTGTAGAATTGGACGATTTAATACATTTACAAAATTAATTCAATGTTTTTACCCCTTCTGCCAGAAATTAGGATATAGCGGAACCGACTAAAGCACCGAATATTTATCATTCTTTCATAATTTAAAGACGAAAAACAACTCCGATAGAAAACTAAATTCATTGTGCGGGTGGTCCGATGAATTTTGTAAAAATAACGACAGTTTTAAAATTATTTGACTTTTTTTTTTTAAAGTAAGAAAATGTTTTTTCTGAATAGAGTATTCTTCAATTGTGTTTCATTACATCGTAAGTAACAAACGGACATGGACTTATTACAAAGTATGTTTTAATTCTACTCGCCATAAAGCCCCGTGTGGCGGTTGTTAAAAGTCTCCACGTACATTCAATCAATAATACTATCAATTACGCGTCTTTTAAAGGCCGGTTAAGCACTTGATACATACTATAGTAATCTTTGTAAATGCTGACGCGCTCAATCCGGGACAAAGCGGCGTTAACATTAATATTCATTTCCATTACTGCACATAAACAGGCTCAATCAAACTGAGACTGCAATTATTTGATTATCACAGAAGCGTTGTTTGTGCCGCGTGACGTTTTTAAAAAATCTCCCCTTACATTCAATCAGTGCTGTTATAAATAACACCGTTTGAAGGCCGTTGACCACGGTACATTTTTCTGTGTAAATATTAAGCTGCTAGGCGGCGTGGGAAGTAATACGCATTTCCATTACTAGGCCATAAACAGGTTTAACGAGCCTACAGTAAATTGTTTGTCTTAATAAGGGCCCAAGATCATAAAACTAAGTTTTGAGATCAGTCTCAAATCTCAAGGATCTGATTGGCTGAAATGGCGACTTGTCGCCATTTCAGCCAATCAGATGCTTGAGATTTGAGACTGATCTCCAGATTTAGTTTTATGATCTTGGGCACAGCTTTCATGGCTCCCTTCCATTGGTTTCCATAAGGGAAATAAGAAAATGGTGTTCAAAAACTTTTTTCTACAGTATATTTTTTACTTACGCTGTAAAACAATTAAGTAAACGTGTTGATATTCTAATGATGTTTGCTGTGGACCGAATTATTTATCACTAACAATATCCAAACTGTCAAGTGATTACTCTTGATTTTAACGTTGATTAGGACGAGGTAGGATCCGATCAATACAGATTTAAGGGCCTACCACACTCCTCACAACCATGTTCATCGATAAAAAGAAAATTATCAAAATCTCAATAATGGCAAAATGCCGTTCAATGAAACTTTGCACTAAAGAGTGTTACTAATGTATCTTTATTTTTTATACAGTAAGACACGTTAGAAAAGTAAAGAAAAAAAAGCTAGACCTAAAAATTCCTTAAAATTCTATTTACATAAATTCACAAAAACTAAGCAATACAAAATATTATTTTAAACTCCCACGTGAGTGCAATAATACTAACAAGAAAATGTTGTGTACTTTGTAAAAAAAACTTTCAACTACTGAAAGAGAAATCTTTGATTGTCATCCGTTTACGCGATCAGGAAACGACCAGGAAATTGAAGATCAAACACACTTTTACTAATTTCTCGTAAAGTTTACATATGTAAGTCGTAAGGACACAATAAATTGTTGTCCGTATCATATTTTTCATGTGGGCATTTAAAATGATGTTTTGTGTTGTTTAGTTTTTGTGAATTTTTGTAAATAGAAATTGAGGGAATTTTAAGACCTCGCTATTTTTCTTTACTGTTCTAACGTGTCTTACCAAATGCAAAATAAAGATACATTAATAACATACATTTGTGCAAAGTTTTATAGAACGGCATTTTGCCATTATTGAGATTCGGATAATTTTCTTTATATCGATGAATAGGGTTGGGAGGTGTGTGGTAAGCCCTTAACCAAACAGGGAATGTAGCAATTATTGACTTAAGTAATTATTGAACTTGAAAATGGTTAGGTATAGTCATATACACAAATACATTTACAAATATTTACAGACCCTTTACGCAGAACAGTAGAGGGGCAAACAATAAATAATATATGGTTTAAAACAAAGTGTTTAGTTTGAAAAGAAGACATCAAGTATCTGTGCCCAAGACAACATGATAAAAACTGAGATTGTAGACCATTCTCAAAACTCTATCAACTGAATGGACAGTTTGAAGACAAGATTTGAGATCAGTCTCTAATCTCAAGGATCTGATTAGCTGAAATGGCTACTGATCTCCAGATTTAGTTTTATGATCTGGGGCACAGACTCAATTTCAGCATATTAGCGGTCATAATCACGTTGTTTATTTTCTAATAAAAGAGAGGGGCCGTTAATTACAGTAAGTGGGATTTAATCGTGTATGAAGAGACAGACAGACAGACAGACAGACAGACAGACAGACAGACAGACAGACAGACAGACAGACAATTTTTTATTCCTCCTCCATAGAAGAGAATGCATATGCATGTATACAACCAGAGAACAAATTACAAACAAGCATAACTTATATATGTACATACAGATACACACATAAAAAACAGACAAAACAGATTTGGCGAATGTCACTATCTATGAATAGTTGTCACATGAACAAAATTGCACAGCTGACAGGTCGAAATTAAGATACCAATGATTGGATATTCCTCCGTTAAATTATGGTGTAATCACTCTGCTTTCAAATTGCAGTGGTCCCCAAATCAGCTTTCTCATCTTCAACCGACAGCCGAATTATTGTGACATTATTTCAGATTGACTGCTAATTTGAATGATTTTTACGCATATTTTGAAGGGGTGAACAAGTCATACATGTCATGCTTTTAGTGGAAATTCACCTCTGGATATTATTTAAATGAATTTCATATATACATGTATGGTGATTTGACTACAAGAACTTATGGAAACGAGATGAAGTAAAAACTGATTGGTAATTTGCAGCAAGTATTAAAATGTAGTCTCTCAAAAAGAATAATCATTATTTTGCGTTTTATTTTATTACGGCTACATTAGCTATATGACATGTGTAAAATATATTTATTTATTCATAGTGCCATAACTGCACTTTTCATAAAGAAACATTTGAAACCTAATAAATACGATTATAAATTAAAACAACGTTTCACTATACCATCAGCAAATTCATTTTTCATAATTATGGTATTACCACAAAATGTTATAATTCCGTGTTGCAAAGAGAATATTAATAACTATCAGAGCCGTGTTAACTGCCAATGAAGAAGTATTGCTGGTTATCTCGCAGTCACTTAGGGTTGGCACGACCTTGCTCCAGAATGCATCACGTGACGCTATTAAATGATGTCTAACTGACTGTGACGTCATGTTCATCACTATATTAAGATATGATTGAGTGCTGGTGTCAAATGTTGGCCATTCTGGCATAGCCTCTGTGGCAATTGATACTGGAGTATTTGGATCCCTGAAAATAATGAAGAAAGTTACATAAACGACTTTGTGTTGTCGAAACAAACTATAAACAGTATGTCTTGTTCATGTAATATAAACAAGTTATTAAATTCTTTTAAACCATTGAAAGTTATAAATGTATGTGATTGGATCGATTATCGATAACATGAAGTAACACTGCGTGATTATTTTTTTAACTTTGTTTTAGCAGTAACAAGACAAGCTCCCGTCCCTATGTTCTGTTATATGTTCTCCGTCATCCAAAAATTATATCAAGAAAACTAACTCTAACAGACAATTCATTTTTCTATTTTTACTTTCCCCTAGCTCGCAGAACATAGATGGTTCGACAAAAGTCAGAAAAAGAAACTAAGAAATGAAAAATTGGATAACAATATTATTTATTTTAAAGTATTTTAAATAGAATCATCTAGCCGGTTGCTAGGCTAAGCTGGTACATGCAAGATGAGTATTTTATTTATGACAATCAGTAAGAATTAAAAAAAACAACAACAGCAAAGTGTTTATTTACCGAACCATTGACAATAGTGAATTAATGTAACTTCAGAGACGTGAGAACTTAAACGGAACTTACCCGCTCTTTGCAAAATTCGTCCACAAAGACATCATAAGTTTTGACAGTTTTATATCCTGTTGTGAAACTCGGAAAGGATCAATAGCAAAATAATCTTGAATAAGTTTTCCCTCTAATGCCTCATGTAGACCGAATATGTAGGGAATTTCCATTGTATGAATTGCACCTGTTATCCATTTGGGTTCGGGGGCAAAACTTGGTTTATGATCAAACACGTAGAAATAGTTGTTACGGTTTTGTGTCCTTGGTAATTCATGTTTCCTGGAAGCTTCAAGGGCAGGTAAATTAAACGTTATATCTGATTCCAGGTCAACCAATTTGTCTCTTATTATTTTGGGATTTTCTGAATCAGTCCAGTCAGTATATTGATAGATAACGGTGTCCGTTAGAGCCTTTGATGGTTTCTTGCCTATTATCTCATGTACTCTCGAGGGAACGTACTTTTCGAAGTAAAATCTAGGAACACCATCGTCTAGATCTAGGTCGGCGTTTCTAAGGATTATCTTCCATATTGGAACAGACACAGCGCCGTCTTGACTGGTTACCCCGTTCATGAAATCTATGCTGGCAAAGAAGTCCAAAACCGCTTTCCCTGCCTCGCTGTTGCCTTTAAGTAACTCGGTAGGTTTCTCTGGCAGAAACTCGCGATCTATCGCTGGGACATAATCAAAGGTGCTGACTTGTAATTGGTCTGCTGGCTTTTTTCTAAGGCATTTCATTATGTCATTAAAATCATTAGAGAGACAACCAACTTTAGAGGCATACTGTATAAACTGCATTTCTGGATCATTTTGGAAAGCCCAGTACGCAAGGTTACATCCACTTTGAGCAATTATTCTTTGGAATAACCCTTTATTTCCCGGAAACATCGCTTGATACATTACAGCGGCGCCGCCCGCAGAGTTTCCAAATAATGCGACTTTAGCAGGATCCCCGCCAAATGATCTTATATTGTCATGGACCCACTGTAAAGCAAGTCTCATATCCCATAAACCAAAATTACCGGATCCCTTTGTCCCGTTACTTAGAAAACCAAAGACGTTTAACCGGTAATTAATAGTCACAGTTATGACGTCATTGAAAGCGCTGAGAATATCTCCGGAATATATGTCGCCGCCACCAAGACCAAAACTTCCACCGTGGATATAAACCATGACAGGAAAATCACCTGATACAGGTAAATGATCACCTGGAATGTAAATATTTAGAAACAAACAATCCTCGCTCTTTTCGTACGGTTCCAAATGCTTGTAATATAGTGGTACAGTTTGCATGCAATGAGGTCTGTGGAACGTTGCATTGTAAGGTGACGCATGCGCACCGTATGGTTCCGGTCTCGCAAAACGGCGTTGTCCGACTGGAGCTTTAGCATACGGGATTCCAAGGTACCGCTGAACGAATTTATTCTCTCCATCAAACTCCACAGGCACGGCTTCACCTACTATAACTCCTGATTTTGTCACCGCACGTATTTCTTTGCTGCAAACCACTGCTATCGTATAAGAAAGAAAACAAAAACTCAACAAATACTCGTAGTAGAAATTCATGTTTTGTTATACCAGGTTTGCAGTTGAATGTACCAGAATTAACTATTTGCACCGTTCTTGATATTAGAGTATTTATACATCAAGTTTTCATTATAACGCCGTCATACATCGAGATGTATTGCGTTATATCGCAATTATTCCTGTATTATTTCATGTAACAGAAACTACATATATAATTCCAAGCAACCGTCTCTCACAGTATACAGTATTAAGATGTATACAAAAGAACTCACAGTATTCATTATTAAAGTGTTAGCAAAAGAAAATATGAACTGACAGAAATTTGTCTTCAATAGCGGAGCGGAAATGTATATCTCCAAATATACATGCGATCTCTAGTTTTTCCTGAAGAATTCGGTTATGGCAGACATATTACAAAAATATTTAAGTATTTGATCAAGATTAATTATAAACAAAGTGTATCGTATATACAACAGTGTATGCATCATGCCTCTAACATTAGCCAGATGCTTCTTATCTCAGAAACAAATCGTACTAGCTCAACGTCGTCCATGTTACCGATTTAATGGAGTGCCTAGATTTCCTGCCAGGATTTCGAGATATGAAGTAGAAATTTGGTGATTGCTGATAATATGTCATAAAATTAAGTATAAGCTGAACAACTTTTGTTCACCTCAATTATCTTCAAATATTTCTTTCTCGTAAAATAAAGATAAACGCAAAGTATCTACATTAAAAGCTCATAAACTCTTTTACATCCTGTAAAATTTGGTTAAGAATTTAACAAATCAAATTTTAGAATGCCAAAAGTCCTCAATCATAAAAGTCACATGTCTCGAATTCAAAAATCCACAAACGTAAAGGTCACAAAAATTAAAGTTGCTTGTAAAGGAAAATCACCATCTGTCATTTTAAAATGGTATTACATGATGAAAGAATCTGTACAAAGACAAACACTGTTTCAATAAATATTCCATTTCATATCATTTAAACGATACATGTATAACATAAAATGTAACTTTAAATGCTGACATGATGAAAATGTTGCCTCCCGGTGGACTTCGCACTGTTTTCTCATGTTGCACTGTTATCTCATTTTTTGCGACTTAAATTAATATACGAAGCCGAATATAGAATGTATGTTTTTTCGCAGACGTTTATCATGGATTTCAATAGATGCTGATTCTTGCATTCATGTTGATGCGAATTTATACTATTCCACTTTTGACCCAACCTTATTCTGAGCTTGCAATTGGGTCATTTTAATGCAGGAGGATTTAGAAAAAGCGTCAAATTCTGCATGAGAAAGAAATGAAATATGTATTTTCGTTTTTAAATATTAATTTACTATTTATTTGAACATTGGAAATAATTTAAAATGAAAATAAGTATTTTATGAGAACTTGAATTCACTAAATACAACACAAGACTCACCACTGTTGGATTATGACACCTTGAAAATTATCTAAGGGGGTTAACTAACCCCTAGTTTTCAAAAGCTATTGAAATCCCTTCGTTTTGATCAACACTGTTCGCTTTTAGATTCATTAGGATATTTCTGAACAGCAAACGAACAGTATATCTGAAATTCATGGTTTAGAAGGTAGGACATTTAATATGTTTTAATTCAGTAATATCTTAATTTCAAATAGCATCACTGTCGGCACACATCAAAATTGAGATTTTTGCAACCATTTTTATTCAAAACTTGTTTGTGTCTCCTAGTATTTTAGTCAGTCCGATCTAAGGATTGTTTAAATAAACTGTGCTTCCTATATTTTTAATACTTTTAATTCTTCTATAAACAATTAATATTGTAACAATTTATGGCATTCATTAAAAATGGCACCCAGAAAGAGACATGTTTGGGCTTTAAGCGAAACAAATGCGTTGCATAGTTAGAAACGAGTATGTAACATCTGGTTTTGCATATGGCGATTCATTTCAAACAACCAATAAATAGACATCCAATCACAGTTTTAAGCTCCAAGTTACTTCCGCCGAGCAAGGTTAGCGGCAAAAGGTTAGTCTCCTATCCACTATTGCGCTGATAAGTCGTAGTTATTTTGATGTATGTGTAGATACTCCAATAATAACGGCCAGTGGCTGCAACCCTTAGTTTTGCTAGGTAGGTCAAGGATTTTCTTTGATAATTCCTGCCGCTCTATAACAGGTCCGTTTAAACGACATTGCCTGTTAAATGCCTGTTAGCAGGTGGTCTCTAATTGTTCAGAGTGACATTCATTCAGAAACAGTTTAACTGGAATGGCTTGCACTTGTTATTAATATAAATAATACAAGACAATTATAAATTAGTAGTTTATATCACAATCATCTGGCATTCTTCAAGTGTTTCTCTAGAAATGCTAGCACTTTCCTCCATGCATCTTCTTGCGCATGCGCATGGGGTTCCGGCCATCCGCCCGTCATCATACCATCATCTAAAATGTATAAGAATACGTGGATGAGGTGTCATATGGATTATTCAATGTAATAATAGCATAGCTTGAAGTAGATTGACTTTTTTCAAAGGAAGCAAAAATAAGCTAAAAATAAAAAAAAATAATTTCGGAAAATTACTGATTGTCAGCCAGATTTTTCTGATAAAATCTAGAGTACCGTATTCATCTCTGTCTGTATTTTTTTTGCAGATCGATATTAGATGAACTGCGGCACACCACTGGAAACGGTGTTTTCAGAAATATTTTTACTATATATTTGGAAAGAACTTACAATTGTCTATTATTTTCTCATAAATTATTCGAGATTTTGTTACACATTTTAAAAACATAATGTTCTTTAAACGCAAAATGCATAATAAGTAATTTCGTCTGCTCAACTTTATGACGCTATTTCAATTTTTTTTTCAAAAGGTACCTTTTCCCAAGATGCGCCCAATTAATGCTTTATTGTATTTTTTTTTGTTGTATAATATTTACACCCTATCGGGGATGAACGTTAATGTAAGCTGTGTTGTTTTTGTAGATTTTTTCTAACAAATTCTGAGAAGATTGTATTTAAAAAATAAAATGTTTGATACCATAGAACTTTTCTGGTATAAATTTAATGCTCGACATTCTCTTTCGACCAGGAGTTACAGCCCTTGTGTGTGGAGAATACGGTGGCTCTATGAGGTGACCTGCTCCAGGATAGCGGTGTATCTCAATATTACTCTTGAACTTCTGAGGAACACTGTCGCAAAAAAACGTGTGCCACTTCGGATGTACTTGTTTATCGTCCTCACCAACAATTATCAAAATTTTGGCGCCGTGTTCCCATGCCTGTAAAATGTCAGCAAAAACACGGACTTATAGGAAATAATTTAATATCTGAAATAAAACCAATTTCGAATTATACTGCAGTGTCGGATGCAAGATTTCCAGAACACGGGCTCATTTGGAGCAGTCGTTGGGGAGTTACATGATAAGATCCCCGTGAAACTTAAATATTCGTGCGAACCCACTGAACCCCTTCTGGATCTACCCCTGTATTAAGCAAAGTGTAAACATTCTAAGGTTAATTATACAGTAGCAGTATAATTATATTTTGAGAGTACAGTACGTTAATGGTACTGGACAGTCACGTGGCAGACTAGTAATATTCAAATACCGTTCATCAGCAAACATTTTTACAAATTGTATATCGTCATGTTCCTTCCATGAGACTTGCTCACAGAAAAAATATTCAGAAAATATAAAAAAAAACAACATTAAAACCAAGAAGTTAGGAACCCATAAAATGCCGTTGAAGCAAAAAAAACACACACACAAAATTTTATGTCCACGAATATAAGCGCATCTACCTAAATTAAGACTTATTTAAAACTTACTGGTATTGCCCATGGTTCGTCACAATCAAACACATCTCTAATGACCACGCCTTCCTCTGTGCAATGTACCTTACTCATATCAGGCCTGAATTTTAACATATCAACACGAAAATAAAATGTGCTTTCAAATATCAAATTTTATAACTTAATTAAACTAAATACAAGTGTATGTGTCTCCGCGTATCGCCTGTCGTCAATGTAAACAAAACTTGATTTGCCAAGACGGCTTACGCCGGCGTACGCCGATTCCTAAACGGGCACCGGCAAATCACTTTATTTGTTCCGAGATCAGGAAGGGATCACTAACCGGCGCACGCCGAATACGCAGGTTACGTTTGAGCGGCGAGCGTGTAGCAACCACAGCCATGGCTATTGACGCCATTTAAGTTTAGGCGGAACGCTTGATTCATATTTCACACCGGTGCGTGCCGATCGGTGACCGGTTAACGCCGGTTCGTAAGCCGTCTTGGCAAATCAAGTTGGTCCAATGTAATATTCTAACACAGTCAACGTACGAGTGAATATATTTAAAGCCGTTGCAGTAAAATTCAATCACAACAGGTCCTAAAATGTACGGATTATTCCAAATGTTCGGCTCATGTTCAGTCATTTATAGTCATTACATATGTACTCACACGAGAGACGGAGCTTTGAACTTGACCTTGACAATGAGCTACATTACTGGGTGTCTTACCAGATAATATATGCCAAACCATATACGGACCGTTAAATCGGACGCATGTATGCTGTAACATTTTAATACTTTAACATTTTGAATATGAAATTTCAAACTATGAAAAAAATTTAATTTTATTATTTACGATTTTAAAATTTATCAATATTTTTCTTGTGACCAAATGAAGCATATTAAAATAAAACAAAATGTACTGACACAATTTGACATATTTGCATAACATACGAATCCATTATATTATACTGTACTTAATGTGATATATGCATGATGAAAACAGGTTTGTACGATTGACTGTGCAGAGGTCAAAATGATTTTTCCATGAATTACTCGATATGTTTTCATTGAAATGATTAAATAAATCGTTTTTCAGTTTTAGCATGTATGTTGCCTATGCACAATTTTTAAATCGCATCACTATACTTATGATTTCAGGGCTTTAAAACATGTAGATTGTGGTGCAACATTTTTGACAAAGATTTGCATACCATCCGGTTTTCTTCATGTCTACTGGAAATTCGTGAAGTCTCGGAGTTATTTCACTTCCGTTGATATTAACTACCGCTTTTATCTAAAACAGACAGGTTATGCTTGAACTTGTCTTCTGTGTGGAAGATCAGTGGCCTAGGGGTAGAGCGTCGGACTCTAGATCCGGAGACTGCGAGTTCCAGTCCCACCAGGGATGAGGTTCGTCTGCAGTTTCCTCAATCAACATTCAGCGCGAGTACTGGTTGGAAACCCAGGAAGCAGTCATCGAGCGTGATTAATATAAGTTGGAATAACTTGTTTCACAATCGATGTAAAATAAAATAGTTTAAACTAACTTGTCTTCTGCTTCGTTCAGGTTCGTTCAGGTTATCTTACGATTACCTCCCTTATTAAACACTTAATGTAACTTCAGACACGTTCGTTTTTTTTTTAAATCTTATTGGTAACGGTGGTCGTAAATTTAGAAAAAAACAACATTATACGGACGTGGGACGTGGATGCTTTTCTTCGGTCTGTACATAAATTGTACGTCTGTTTTGATAGTAACAATATTCGCGTCTATATGGCTAAATAATGTATAAATAATAAATTTCTCATTGTAAAAAAAGATATTAAATAAAAAGATAAACACAGTATTATTACAATTAAAAGAAGTTTAATCGTTTTTGCACTATGGTGGCACATTAATTTTTAAAAGTAAACCGAATGCTGTGCCCAAGGTTATAAAACTGAGCATGGAAACCAGTCTCAAATCTCAAGCATCTGATTGTCTGAAATGGCGACCACGTGTACGTACCTTAGAAATACTTGCAGCTAATGCCAACGACAAGAAACCTCCATAACACAGTCCCACAGCGCCAAGTCGGTTGTTGTCTATGTAATCTTGTTCCATAAACCACTCATACGCTTCCTGTAATGAACACCATAACAACCAGCAAAGAAACAAAACCATTAGCATCATATAGGTTAGTCAAGCCCGTCTGTCAGTAATAAGACTGGTGCCACAATCGTCAAGACGAACTCTTTAGCGTGACAAGTCATTCGGGAACCAGTCTAGCGGTCCATTGACCTGCTCCTGCTGGAGTAAGGAGTACGGAACGGTACGCGGTACGTGCCGCACCTCAATACCGACCATTCAGTCTACTTGTCAGTTTTATTATTGATCACAAGTATCAGTTAATTTGAGCAACCTCAGCCTATTTCAGCGCTGTCAGGGGGAATCACTTAACCAAGGATCGTGTAATACTGACCCATTAATTTCCAAAACGGGTGGGTTTAAAAAAAGGGAATGACGCCCAGCATTAAGTGACACTATAGATACTAGAATCTACTTATGTTTTTCAAGTGAGCTCATTATTTAATATTTCTGGTAGAAGTTTCAGCTACTTACTCTAATATAAGAGAAATCTGCCTCCTCGAGTTTATCAGGAAGCCCAGGGGCGTATATGTACGATAGTGCTAATGTGGCATACCCATGGGAAGCTAGCAGAGCCGCCCTTGTCTCAATGAGACTCACCAGTCCGCCAAACATATCTATTAAACCAGGAAATGGTCCTTTACCTACAACGTAAATATTTCGTGTATTATAATACAAAAAGTAGTCTTTGAAACTAATATTTTAAACATTATATCAAAGGAACAATTATGAGGTTTTAAGTAAATAAATAGATGTTCGATGCAATATTGATTTTAACTCAGTCAGGAAATAATGCAATCATTGGAAAGTACATATTTTGTTTGGACCGATTAAGCAAGTGGATATGACGTACATTCGTACAATTGATGTTTGTCCGTCAAATAAGCAAATTTAACCTTGTGGGATCAACAATGAACATCAGTGAAAGTCAGAAAGGTTCTTGTTGACGGTTTTACCATGTAATGAAATTAGTTTTTATTACACAGAAATTGAAACAGTTCACTAAAATTGAAGTAGCACGATTAATAGAACAATATAAGCTGATCCCGAGCTGATCCAAGGGCGGATCCAGAGGGGTTCTGTAGGATTGCTCGAACCTCCTTTCTGATGAACAATATTTAATATTCATGGGGATGTTTGCTAGAAAATGTGAAATATGCATATCAGGAATGGCAACATCATAAAAAGCCTCCCCACACAGTAAAACGAAGAGAGAAGAGAGCATGGTTATATAAGTAGGAAATTACCCTGAGACTACCGCTAACGAACCCCCTTTATGAATATCCTGCAACCGACTCTGCTTTTACTTTGATGTTACTCTAATCTTACAGCCAGTCTTCTTTGTCTAAGATATTTAAATACTTGTTTTCATTTGACAAGGAAAATACACACAAAGAACCGCACATACCTTCTGGAATAAATATTGCACCTTTGATTTTCCCAGTTAATGGAATTCTTCTGACTCCGGGCTTTTTATACATTCTCTGAACTTTTGCCTCTGTGACAGCAGTTGTGTCCATTATGTCGTCGGGTAAGTTTCCAAGATACACCTTTATATCAAAGTCCATAGGTACTGATACGTCTTTCTTGACCAATCTGGCTGAATGACCACTAGGTGTTGGACATTTCAAACTCCAAAATAATCCCATTGGATGCACTCCTAAACCAAATTCGTTATATATAATATATTATATAAGACATCATGACAAAATGGGGCTAATGTCCTATGCGACTAGTGTAGATCCAGATAAGCCTGCGCATTCACATAGTCTGATTAGGTCTACACCGTTCACCATACAATCAGAAAGAGCATTCTTAATGATTCTTCAAAACAGTTAAGATCCTTTTTGGACCGTGGGAGTCTGCAAATTGAATAGGGTCTACACTAATTGCCGAGCTATTAAATCCCATTTGTCACGGTGCATCACATTGTTTTATTTTACTTTGAATTTGTGCAAAACTAGTGTGCCAAAATAATTTTTAACAGCTTTCAATAAATAAATCATAATAAATATAAATTAATTTTAATCCGACTGACTTATCAAATAAGGTTTCTTAATTGAGATATGCCATTAAACAATTATTAAAGGCAATTCTTAGAATCGAAGGTCTATTAAAATCATAATTTCACAACATACCTTTGAATGTTCCTCCAAGTGAAACACTTGAAGTGTTGTCAATTTCACCATTGTCGTCTGCTTGATACACACATCGGGATTCGAACTTGCTGTCATTTTCAAACAGAGTCGCCACCAGCGTTACAGTATCTTTTGGTTTTAGGCCGGAAAGTCTTATCGAAACTTGTTCGTCTACCATTCCCAACGAAGGCGTCACTGATATGCTTGGCGCATGCGCAACTTGAGTGCTGGAGCATGTTCTGGGCTGTACTTGTAAATGTTTGCTCAACACTGTTAATCGTTTCATAATTTTGAACATGTTTGAATGTACTGTGGAATCTGTAACAAAGAACTTTACTCGTCATGTAGATGAAGATGACAAAGATTTCGGCGAAACTGGAATTAGACGGGAAAAAGATGATGATGATGATGATGATGATTACGGAGACAACGATGTTGATAATTAACAATTCATTAATCTGAATTATATTAATATCTACCTTACTATTTTTATTACATTAGACTAACGACGATAGCGTCATGTGTGATAGCATCATAAAATACTAAAAGTCTTGTCCGGTATGGTTTTCCATAATACCTTTTAAATGCGTTTATTCCGAATTCCAAAAATGTCATTTCTCTACCGGCATAAATTAGGTATCAATGGAAAGAGGACATTTAAATGCATCCAGTGAAAAAAGAATTGAGAATTGAAAAAGAGTAATGTGTTGAAAAGAGGCGTGCAAAAAGTTCCAATCTTTCCACCGGACAAGACTTTTGTCCATTAGCATATCATAAAATATTGACGACCATGTATACCAAATGTTTCGTAGTGTACAGTACACCAGTCATGTGACAATTATGTTCATTTAAAATTTAATATTGCTTGGTTCTATTTATAAACAAACTGTCACGTGACTGTCTACTTATCCATATTTAGTTGTATGGTTAAATTTGGTTTCTGTCTGCCGGTGGGGTGGTCTTAACATCGGGTGATCGTTTGCGAAAACAACAACGTGCAAAGACAATTAGTTTAGCTATACATATTGGTGCATACATGTAATCAATAACTTTAAAGGAAGTTTATAAATCTATCATTTATTTAATGCTTGATCTGTATAATTGTTAGATAAATTAATGGGATTTGGCAAAGGCTGTCAGAACAGGGAGAAGTTTAATAACCAATTTATGAAGAAGTTGCCTTAGGTTAAAGCTTTTCTTTGAACATACAGAAATCAGTTATTCTTTAGCGCAGTAAAGGGAGGGGTTATCTTTATCTTAATAACTAAGGCTTAACCACACTTACAGTTAGGTGTTGTTTTTCTCCAGTCAACGTTTAATTATGTCGTTGTAGTAACTATTTATGTTCAGCGATGATGTATTGTAAACACTGAAGTCTTTGAAGTTTAAAGTTTAAAAAGAATTAAACCGCTTCTCACCCTTCCAAGCCCTGTTCTTCTTTTGTAAATTGTAAGCAATAAACTCACACTGTTGTATTAATGTTAGCAGGTCATAAATTAGAACGATACTGTGAGGTCTATTTCCTAACACCCAATAAGTGCAACACATTTTTAAATCAAATACGTATATTCAAATGTATTTTCCACTCAGGACAGTTGTGGTTTGAGAATGTAATCTTGTATATTGTTTTATATATTTTGCTCATACTATGAGTCGTAGTTATCGTAGTTGGGTTGGTATGTTTCATGTTGAATGTTCCATTTTAACATGTTCTTAAAAAGTTATTTTATACATGTATGTGGTAATAACAGACATGATCATATTTGGCATTGATAAAATTGTAAAAGAACACATGCTGTCAGTTCTGTCTGACCAGTTAAGCCCTTCGACTAAGATTTGGAACTTAGCACTGCTTAGTGGAAGTTAAACACGGCTTGAGCATTTCAATCTGGACAAAACTTCATTTAAGGTAGTTTGCGCATAAATGGTTGATTACATCACTGCGTTTAAAGAATAATTTACCAAACCTTATATCCACTGGCATACAACCAAAGAACTGACGAGAAAGATACTCGTCACACAAAAGTTTGAGGTGACCGAATTAATATCAACTATTTGTAAACAAACCAATTTCCGGTATACTTGCATGCTTTCGGATCTAATTTTGATTTCGGATACAAGTACTGCCTTTCCAAAAATTTTGATTTGTAATTTAGTTCAACGAGTTACGAATAATTTAAACGGATTTCATAAAGTAGACCAAATAAATATCTGTACATAATAGCCTCTTCGCAATTTATCTTATAATTTCGTGCAAAACGCCGAGGTAAGATAAAAGATTTTTGTTGCATAAAGAAATAACATCATCCGGACTGTAAAATAAAAACATGACGCGTAGCTATTTCATGTTCAGCAGAATGTTGTCGGCTTGTAGTGAAGTAAATAGGATTTTTGAGCTTGCATATGGCGTACAGGGTGTTAAATGTGGCATTTTAAGGCTAAATCATCTAAAGTAAAGACACACGCCCAAACTATAACCCCTTTTGCCACATGTAAAACAATTATTTTGATTTATGACGTTCCAATTTGCTTAAAATTGGTTTCATGTTTTACCCTCGACATGTACTATAAATTGCAAGACTTTTACTAGTCTCTCCGCTAAAAATACAGTTAACATGACATATTTCAAAAGGAAGCTTGGCATTTATAGCTGTTACCATTTGATAAGTAGTTAACTTGCTTAGTGTTTTCAAAGTTATAGACCAAATGCATATTTTGTTTACGGACGCCGACATTGACACTGGGGTGAGTAGGATAGCTCCCTTATTCATTCAGCTAAAAACTAGACGGATTGTCTAAATTAATACTTAATAATAAGAGACAAAGAGATCAAAACATATGTTTATTATTTAATTGAATTGAAGAAGAACAATGGTAAAAAGGGGAGTGTAAGATGAAGTGATGATGTTTTGAAACCGAGCAATTATCTCGTATCTAAAATACTTAAAACAGCATTAATGACTTTTATAGTCAAAGGCAATTATAAGAATTGAGATTTTGCAACTATTTCTGTAATAAAAATGGTATGCGTCTTCACGTATTTTGATCAAGTAAAATGTAAAGAAATGGCAAATAAATACTAATTTCCTTTTTTTCATCACGTTTATATCTCTATATACAAACAATACTATGACAATGTATGACATAAAATTATTTAAAATGGCATCTTAAGTGAGTGGTATATAAGAGAAACAAATACATTGCATAGCGAGCTACATAAAATATGTACTTCCATACAACCATTCATAATGGACTTTCAATCACAGTTTTCAGTTCTATGCAACGCTTCCTAGCATAGTTAACACACGTGTGAAAATAACGCGACACCGACAAAGGGAAGCAAGGTAGTCTCCTGCCGAGTATTGTGCTAATGTGTTGCATTTTTTATGTAGGTGTTGTAGTTATTTTGATGCGGATCATGGTCGTAAAGCATAGATTACTCGGATAGACCGAAACATGTATAATGAGGCCCCTGCTCCAGTATCACACGACATTGCCTTAAATGCATTCTAGTGATGTGATTATATTTTACGTTTTCTTTTTAAATGACACTAGTCTTTAAAATTTCGTGACTTCACTCAAATTAGGATGTCTCTAATTGTTCAAAGTAATATTCATTTAGCACTGACTTGCATAAGTAATATATACAAGGAATTTATCTGACTAGTTTGCATATGTTATTAATATAAGCAAGTCTATATCAGAATCATCTGGCATTCTTAACGTTTTTCTCTAGAAAAGCCAACACTTTTCTCCATGCATCTTCTTGCGCATGCGCATGGGGTTCCGGCCATCCACCCGTCATCATAGGTTCATCTAAAATATATAAGAATATATGTACGAGGTATGATGTTGATTATCGCATTAAGTGTTCACCAATCTTGCTCAAATTGCATATATTTCAAATATAGTTATCGAACAAGAGTTGAAGATAGCTTATATATACTGCTTAAAGCTTGCTGTATGCCAGTTATTAGTTTTATTTCATTTCCTGCATCTGATTATTGATATATATAAAACAATTGAATTGTAATATGTTTCTTTGGTTTATTTAGAATTTGAATGGGATGATTTAAAGATAGGTTTGATGATAATTGTGAAAAAAATTGCCAAAAAGAAAAAACAATCGATGTCTGCAACCGAAAGTACCTAAACAGCATAGTAGTCTGAGTCTCTTGAATTATGAACAGTTGTATGTTGATTCAAGCTAAAATTTACAAATTTTCATCTTTTTACTTTTAACAGACAAATAAATCGACAATGGAATCCATTGTTTATTCACAATCTTGCTGAAAATGCGCATTATTCTAGTATAGTTATTGCACAAGAGTTGCAGATAGCTACTGTTGTGATTTTAATCCTCTGGGATTTTATATGACCATTTCAGTATACGCAAAGTTCCAGTTAAATGTTCAACTTTCAGAATTCTAGAACTGATGTTTGAAAAAAAATACTGATAATGTGTAATCACTTGACTACGTTATCTTGCGGTCATCTGTCAAAATAGTGTCAGGCTTTAAAATAAAACAGTTTAAAACTAGTTGCGCAACCTACTTAGGTTCCAATATTTCGCCCATATTGTAAACATCTGTACATCAGTTACATAGGGGAGACCGGGGATAGTTGTTACACTTTTAGCATTTTTCAGAATTGTGACTGTTTCAGTTGTGCAAAATTAATGTAAATATTGGCAATTAAAACCATAGGAAGTTAAGTTTAATATAAAATTAGACCGATTACAGTATATAAACTGAATTCATAAAAAAACAATTTTTCGTAAGTAGACCAAAGTGTAACAACTTACCCCGGTCGTGGGGCATGTTGTTACAGGTCTCGGGGTAAAATGTTACAAAAGCTCTGGGTACAATTTTTAACATATTCAGATACATAACAGTGACTTTTTTGATAACTGTTTCATTCAAAGACGTGAAAATTGTTTAGAATATAATTTTTGACAAAAACATGCATGTTGTTTCATAAATATAGTCACTGTGGATGTTAAGTTGGAAAGTCGCAAACGTTTCAATAAGGCATTCATTTTTTAAATCTATTGTGAATTCGGATAGATTATATATATACATTTGTGGTTTACTTATATTGCTCGAACAAAGACGATGTAAATTTATAAATTTTGCGAAAGAACTTTGCGAAAGTTTAGTATGATACCTGTAAAAGTGTTAGTCAAATATGTATTCAGGAACAGCCAAAACCACAGTTACAAAAAACAAAAGCCTACCCACACAAACAAACCGTAGATTTGCATGAAATTCTGAGAGTGTATCAGTTTATTATTTGATCAATCAAAAAAGACACCACAAAAAAGAGAACCAGAAGGGTTACCTTCTTCGTGCGGTCAGTGCCAATAGTTTTCCGCCGGGTTTAATGCAATAAGATAAAGAAATCAATATTTCGGGTTATTTTTGCGTTTACGCGAGCATTTTTCCGATAAAATATCGATAATATTGTCGAAAGTTGTGAAATGAATAATATTAAGGTGTACCATGTTGGTCAAAAATCTATGTTTTGTTGAGGGAAGAAATATTACCCTGTAACAACATGCCCCATCACCGACGTAACAACTTACCCCACCCACCCCTTGTCGCACTTCAAGGTCGCTAAATATAACATTTAGTCTGATTTATTTTTGTTACTCGTTTCAAAGAAAATACACATATTTATGTTAATTTTAATTTGTGTTTAAGACTTGTATATGCAATAATGAGGAAATATCGAAATGTTTTCCAAAATCGTAAAAAAATACTTTTGCTTAGTAAAATCAGTTTTTCCTAGCTAATCTGACTATTTCCCGGACAATTTTAATGAAACTTACATTAAACATAGAGGAAACTTTGAGGGTTATTTTAGTATCCATACCAACTTCATCAGTGATGCAATGTTGTCGCAAAATTAAGTGTAACAATTTTCCCCGTGTAACAACTATCCCCGGTCTCCCCTACTTGTGTGTCTATTCATTGATTATTCAGTACTCTAGCGATGTTTAAATAATGCAGTAGTGGTGTGTTATCCATCTTTACATAGTAAACAAATAACACATAATCTGTATTACTAAATGTTAGATACCATAGAACTTTTCTGGCATGAAGTTAATGCTAGCCATTCTCTTTCGACCGGTAGTTACACCCCTTGTGTGCGGAGAATACGGTGGCTCAATCAGGTGACCAGCCCCAGGGTAGCGGTGTATCTCAATGTTACTTTTAAACTTCTGAGGAACACTGTCGCAGAAAAACGTATGCCACTTCGGATGTACTTGTTTATCGTCCTCACCAACAATGATTAAAATTTTGGCACCATGTTCCCATGCCTGTAAAAGACAGACTTATCGGACTTCTGTATTACATTTAAGTAATAAAAAGGTCTGAATGCAACAGTAACTTATGAGGACTAATATAATACCTGTAACTTAAAAAAAATCTAAAAGGTCCCGATAAAACACTAACTTATCGGGCTCTGCAAGCTACCGCGCCGCCACGGTCACAACGCCTAGCCACGTAAATCGAACCGCGCTACCGCGCCGCCACGGCAACAGCGCCCAAACACATAAATCTGAGCACTCTACAACTGCACTACTCAAAACACATCTTATGCATTGAACCACTGAAGCAACGCTTATGAATAGTAATAAAATTCAATGGAACTATTGCAGATCTACTTATATTCGTGGGCATAAAAGTTCGTGGTTCTCTTTAAGATACCATTTTCGTGGGTTCTTAAATTCGTGGATCTTAATTAACTAAACTACGTTTATGTTCAATTCGTTATGTCGTTGTCAACAAAATCAACGAAAGTTACTATCCCTCGAATATTAATAATTTAACAGTACTTAAAGCATTTGCAATACGTGTAATCCTTTATTGTATGAAATACACTGACTTTTACAACATATCTAATAAGATCTAATACACTGAGCTTTGGTGCATATATAAAATATATGAACAGCACTATACGAGGATCCTCATATAATAACCGCACCTCGTATAACGTAAAGAGGCGGGTGGGGGATAATCAAGATTTACTTCCAACTTACTGGCATTGCCCATGGTTCGTCACAATCAAACACGTCTAATATGACCACACCTTCCTTTGTGCAAAACACCTTATTCATATCAGGCCTGAATTTAAAAGGTGCCTCGTCACGTTTGAGAACGAAAATATAAAATTAATAATTTAAATATTAAAATAGTTAACTGTGGAAGACATGTAATCAAAGTAAATGTGATGTACACAGACAATGTATGGGACAACATATTTTAGCCGAAGATGTTATAGCCGGTTACCAACACAGTAAAATTCGCTGACAACAGGCCCACATGTTCAGTCATTTATTGAAATGATATAGTAATACAGTGAATTTTAAGCACATCTGAAACAAAGAAGTATTCCACGCCAAATTGTGAGAAGACACCTTTAAGATTAAGTGTTGTGATCGCTCATAAATTTAGTATTTCGGTGCTTTGATTCTTTTAAAACCGGTTGAGATTTGAAAAGTTTTGGGATATTTTTAGTTATACATAAATAGATTTATGTTTTTAGTTAAGTGTACTTCTACGTCACTGAAGGGAGCATACTTATTATCTCTATAGTGTATCCTCACTTATGCAAATACATGTTAGGACTATCTACTCAAACGCATGTAGCTCTATGCTGGATCAGTGTAATAAGTTCACAATCTGAATATCAAGTTTCAAATTTAAAAAATAACGGTTCTAAAATGAATCACTATTTTGTTTTACTTAATAACGCCGGGTAAACATTGTGTTATAGGTATGTTCCATCGTTCATTTGTACGCCGGTATAATTTCGTACTACTACCAAAAAGAGAACATACCCAAAAGATCGAGAGCCTCTTTTAAGTACAAGAGTATATTAATTATACACTCTCCGATTTTTAATGTCTGTGATATAAACATAAATAACATTGAGTCTTATTCACTTTAACAAACAAAACAGCACGTTCGCTAAAGTCTGGAAGTGGCTTCTGGTCGTTTTGGTATGCTCTCTTTTAAGTTGTAAAGCTAATGTTTACCGAGCGTACAAATGAACAATTGAAAATACCTAATCAAAATACTTGAAATTTCAGGCCATTAAAATATATTATGTTTATTGTGCTGCAATATTTTTTCCACAAAGATTTGCTTACCATTTCACGTCTGCTGGCAAATGGTGTATTCTCGGCGTGATCTCATTACCGTTGATATTAACTACCGCTTTTATCTAAAACAGAGAGGTTGATATTTTAAAACCGATTCTCAGGAAATTTTGAATAACAGAATTACTGAGTTAGTAATTATTTAAAATGTGGAAACTGGTATATGATCTGTCTACTTGATGAAAATACAAGATACGTAACCTTATTAGAATGCTCTCAATCTATATTCTAAATGGGTGTGTGGATAGTTTTCCCCCTAATACATTTATGCCTATTTAAAAGTAAAAAGAATCATAGAGTTCTTAAACATTACAGACGAACAGAGTGCTCTAAAATCATTCCCATTGCCTGTCTTGACAATCAATAATGATTAGAGGATATGAAGTCGAAAAAAATACGTATAAGCTTAACACAAACGAAAGTGTAAGTACCTTAGAAATGCTCGCCGCTAATGCCAACGACAAGAAGCCCCCATAACACAGTCCCACAGCGCCAAGCCGGTTGTTGTCTATGTAATCTTGTTCCGTGAACCACTCAAACGCTTCCTGTAACAACCAGGGTAACAATTTACAAAGAAGAAAATATAGTTCAGTCGTGTAGGTAATAACAACAGGAGTGGAGTAATTCGATTATCGAACATTGGTATGAGAAGGGGAAGTCCAATCGATCTTGTCGTTTTCAGTGATAAATCAGCATATCATCTTTCCTCGCAGCAGTTACTTCCCCCATTATTTTTAATATAACTAATATTGTTTTAGGATAAAGCATTGGCAGCGTCGGAATTCGTCTAAACTAATAAAATCCCGGGAAATAGTCATAAGAAACGTTAAACGTCTTTTTATAAAATTGTTACATAATATATACCATCATCACATGATTTGGTACATCACTTGTGATGACAGGGATTTTAGCCAATCAAATCGCTGTGTGGATGCAACCTCTATGCAGCGATTTGATTGGCACAAGTCCATTTCATCACAAGTGACGTAACAAACCACGTGATGAAGGTCAAGAAATCGCTGAGTTTGGTGTGTAGGTTCAATGTAGAAAAATACAGATTACGGTCAAAGACATGACCTGTGTAAGATTAGGAGCCCTGGGATAGGAATAATTTTTATTTGGTCGGCTTTACGACCCTGCTGGATTCCATTTCGGAGTCGGGTTTTCATATAAAAGTGTTACGTCATCTGAAGATGACAAAATAAAATGTCGATTTTGTCAAGTATTATAATTAAGAGTGTAACATTTAAAAAGAAAAAGCAAATAGAATCTCAATTTGTGTTAAGTCTTTTTTGACAACTAGGGAAATCACGCCTATTTACTTACTCTAATATATGAGAAATCAGCATTCTCGAGTTTATCAGGAAGCCCCGTGTCGTATATGTACGACAGAGCCAAGGTGGCATACCCGTGGGAAGCTAGCAGAGCCGCCCGTGTTTCTACTAAACTGACCAGTCCGCCGAACATATCTATTAAACCAGGAAATAGTCCTTTACCTACAACATAAATTCCTTCTATATGCCCAAGGATAATACACTTAACAACTTTTCTATGCATACACTTTCGTACTGGGGCATTACTTGCTTGATAATTGAGCTAGTGCTCTAAAATAAATCTCAAATGAAAACTTCTGATGTATTGAATAAAAAAAGAAGTTCGGTACGTTATTGATTTAAATTTTATAGATCTAAGTCAGAAAAAAAAGAACATGTTTTGTTCAAATTAATTGAGCGCGAGGATATTACCGGTTCATTCCTACCATTGATGTTAGTCGCAAATAATCATTTTAACAAAAGCACACATGATCAAAGACTAAGGCCGGTATTCCATAGTTCCGTGATGCGTGATCCGTGTCCGTGTCCGCGATTTTTCACTCACCAAAGATATCGTTGGGTATATTCCATACCTCCGTGTCTGTTCCACGTCGCGAACACGAGCACGGACACGGAGGTGTGGAACGATATCTTTGGTGAGTGAAAAATCGCGGACACGGACGCGGACACGGACACGGATCACGGAACTATGGAATACCGGCCTAACAGTGGGGATTAGTTTTGAAGTCAGTTGACGTAATTGTTTTATAAATGAAATTAATTTTAGTGTACTACAAAGAAGTGTTAACAGTTGGAACAGTATAGTAGTAAGCTCTTTTACCTTGATGTAAATCTTACCTTTCATTAAATCGTAATTGTCTACGATATTGAGAAATACTTTTTTTGCATTTGACAAGGAAGTACACAAGGAACTGCACATACCTTCTGGAATAAATATTACTCCTTTGATTTTCCCGGTCAACGGAATTCTTCTGACCCCGGGCTTTTTATACAGTCTCTGAACTTTGGCCTCTGCGACAGCAGTTGTATCCATTATGTCGTCGGGTAAGTTTCCTTGATAAACCTTTATATGAAAGTCCATAGGTACTGCTACGTCCTTCTTGACCAGTCTGGCTGAATGGCCGCTAGGTGTTGGACATTTCAAACTCCAAAATAATCCCATTGGATACACTCCTAAACTATTCAATTATTTATACATTATATGTCATTTTACATTAACTTAATGTTGTAAAACGTGTATGCCAAAAAACCTGAACAGTAATATTTATTATTATTATTATTATTATTATTATTATTTATCATCATCATCATCATCATCATCATCATCATCATCATCATCATCATCATCATCATATCTGAGTGACTTCATAACTATGGTTTCTTAACTAAGATATGACATTAATTTAAAAAACAACAGTGTCCGTTAATACACAGAATTCACAACCTACCTTTGAACGTCCCTCCCAGCGAGACACTTGAAGTGTTGTCAATTTCACCATTGTCGTCTGCTCGATACACACATCGGGATTCGAACTTGCTGTTATTTTCAAACAGAGTCGCCACCAGCGTTACAGTATCTTTTGGTTTTAGGCCGGAAAGTCGTATCGAAACTTGTTCGTCAACCATTCCCAACGAAGGCGTTACTGTTATGCTGGGCGCATAGGCAACGTGGCTGCTGGAACAAGTTCTGTGTTGTACTTGTAAATGTTTGCCAAGAACTGATAACCTTTTCACAATTTTCAACATTTTTGGATGCACTTTGGAATCTGGAACCAAGAAAGTACTCGTCATGTAGAGAACCTACTCGTCATGTTGAAGAAGATTACAAAGCTTTATGCAACGATGACAGCAATTGAGTAGCCGAGGAATAAGATGATGACGATGATGATGATGATGATGATGATGATGATGATGATGATGATGATGTTGATGCAAATTATAATGATAGTTGAAGTGGACGTTGTAGCAGTTGTGGTGGTGATTACTACACAAAGCAAGTCGACGATAATGATGATTGTGGTGATATATTATGTGTATGCAGTTTGTTGTGGAAGTTAATTTACGATAGCGTCATGTGATTGTATAATAAAATACTAGATACATGTACTGACATAATATTATCTTAAAATATTTACGACCGTGTTTGCCAAATGTTTAATCGTTTACAGTACATCAGTAAAATGACAAACACGTTTGAAGTTATTTTAAATATCGTTTGCAAAACCTTTCCAAATTCTCTTGATGAGTACTGATAACTGGAAAAATATTTAATTCGTCCTTATCTGCCATCAGATCGTGCTTTGTTAAATTAACACTGTATAACGTGACTGAATACTTATTCAGTTATATGGTATTATTTTTCTGTCTGCAGGTGGGATGGTGTTAATATGGAGTGGTCATTTTGCCAACAAAACGTGCAAAGACAAACAGTTTAGCTGCACATTCTTGTGTAAAATAAGTTAACAAGTTTTCAAAATTTAATGTCATTAATGCTTGATCTCTCGAAATTGCATATAAATTTTCAGGCTTTTGCAAAAGATTTTCAGAACAGGGAGAAGTTTTCACCCAATTAATGATTAAGTTACCTTATGCTATGATAAGGAAATAATTTCTTCACTGGCTCAGTAAAGGGAGAGGTTCTTTATTCCAAGTCACGATCTCGTGAGGGTTTAAGTCACTTTAATTTTTCTTGTCTTTTTTTGTTTGAAAAATTTATTTTTAATACAAGTCGTTTTATTCTTCACTTAAGCTTAATTAAAAGCGGTACTTACCCTGGCAAGCCCTTTTGCAGCAATAAATTTATACAGTTGTTTATGGTTGTTCCAGGTCATAAATTAGAACGATAGAGAAAGATCTATATAATTCCAAACACTCTATACGTAGTTTTTATTTCTTTTTAACATCTTTTTAACAAAAACTTGTGTTTAAATGTATTTAAGAATTGGCACAGTTGTTGTTTTATGATGTTATTCAGTATACTTCTATATTTTGCTCATAGTTAGCCTACCAACAGGTTTGATTTTTTTCAAGTTTGATATTCCATTTAAACACGTTTTGGAAAGAAGATTGTTTATATCTGGTTATCGCAGACATAATATTTGGGACTGAACAGATTATAAAAGGACAGACTTCAGCAATCCTGTCTCGCCTACGAGTCCTTCGGCAGGATGGATCAAGAACTTGAACATCGCTTGAACAGTGAACCTATTAATTTAAAGTGTTTAAGCATTTCAGTCCGAATTAAATTGTAAAATAGTTTGTGCATAAATGGTTACATAACTCTCTTTGATCCAGAGACATGAAATACAAAGTTTGACGTCGAAGAAACTGTCACAAAATTTGAAAAAAGGTTTGTTATGATCGAAAATGTTATCAGCCGTTTGTAAACAAACCAATTTCCGGTTAACTTGGAGGCTTTCGGATATCGTTTTGATTTCGGCTACAAGTACCGGCTTTCCAAAAATTCTGATTTCGTAAAGGATAATCGAGTTAATAGCTAGATTGTATATTTACGAAGTGGAGTTATGCTTAGTATAAACGGATTTCCGAACTTGACCAAATAAATATATGTCCATAAAAGTCTTATCGTCATCTTATCCTGTAAATCCGTGAAAAAAAAACACAATTAAAATGGGGCTGTCTGAAGCTGTTATAAGTTGTAAAGTTTTGAAGGTAGCCATTGACATCATCAGTTCTTGTGCGCTAATGTGAATACTTAAGTAGGAAAATCTCAAAACAAATGGTACTTTTCAAATGTTATAACACTGAAAATTTATTCAATATATATTATTAAAAGAATGGTCAGTGAATTTCTTTTAAAATTTTATTTCCTAATAAAATTTGATAACGAATAATCAATTTGTGAGTAATCTATAAATTGATTATATCATATAATTATGATCGATACTGAAATTATATTATCTCGGCAATTGGTGGTCGGATTTTAAAAGTCTTTTCAGTTCTGTTTCAAAATGATTTTGTAATGATAACAGATTCATATATTCAGGACTACTGATTCAATATTTCGGCACGTTTTGTTATGGATGGTTTCAACATCCAAAGCAATATGGATCTATATGTATGTCGCTCAACCACACCAAGGGTATACTTCCTGCTTTTAAATGTTTGCCTTTGGCGTTCCTGTGATATGTAGGATTATTTCTTCAAATCCCCTTTCAAACTTCTATTTTATTTTTGTGCCGCCCATTTAGCTCGTTTGGAGCAAACCTACTCTTTTATCTGGGGACCATACGCCGCATGGAATGATATTAATCCGGAAAAACGGCGTTCATCGCCATATATGCAAACCGTCGTTTTGGATGGATCAAACATGGACTGTTTTAGTAGTAGTGGGGTAAATATTGAATTGCGCTAAACCTGAGGCTATAGGCGGCTTCGACAGAAATTTACATTTCCATTTCTGCTTATGAATAGGTTCGATTAAAGTGAACCTGCAATTTTTTCATATTTGTCATGGCTTTCAAACTGTATTTCGTCTGCATGTATTTTATTTTGTTATCGTTTTACGTTACTTACATTATTCATTAGGACGAGTTGATATGCGGAGTTCCACCCATGTGTTAACGTAGTTAAATATCTAATTTTATCAATAAACTCTGTGCGTTTTATATATCAAATTGTATGGCAAGGGCCGTTATTAACGTGCACTTGCGACCCAAACCAACTGCATTATGTATGTTATTCTGTTACATATGGAATGGTAATGAAATATGTTTAAAGAAAGAATTAGATGAATGTATTTTCTGTAACTTTGTTGAAAAGACTTATATCTTCAAGCAAAGTTTTAAATTTAATAAAAACAAATATTGGAGATCTTACTACAAGTATCACGAAGTCTATTGAGTACGTAAGTAAAAGTCATGGCTAAAGTTCTTAAAGGTTCCACAATTATGCTACTGGGTCTTATTAAACAAAATTCCAGCAATTTGCCCAACGTTTACGTCAGTTCCATTTGAACTCCTATTACTGTCCGTAAATTCAAACTGAACATCGTCCGCTATCAGAGACTTTTCTCCGTCCACACCTTTGTGGGTGGGGTTACCTCGCATCATCACCATCACAGTAAACACACGCTTTGCTGGGATACGTAAAGGGCGTGTTAGAAACACCTCGTATGTCTCTTTGATGCTGTTGGTATATATATTTGCGTCATTTTTCCGAATTTCTTCTCGGGTGATATCGTCGTAAACAAATAACTTCATTGCGTATGTTTCCTTTCCGTGGGCAACTCCAAATATTTCGATGCCGTACAAAACAATTGGATGTGAAACGGTAAAAGAAATTGCATCCGGCGGCCCGTTTTGTTTCCATTCACCATCGGTCGTCGGGAAACGTCTTGCTCTTGCGGTGCTAGGACTCCGCGACGATAACATCATGGGTTCCATGTTTTCATTAACAGCGCGTGGAAACCGGTTTCGATCATTTTTGTTAAACCGGTTTGGAAGTTGTTGCTCTTCGCCATGATAATATTGAAAAATCGATAAAGTTTCGTCATGCGATAGTAAATTGCCAAGTGAAACTTTTTGAGTAAAATATGTGACATCCATGATTGGAAATCGAATATAATACAACAATTTTCCAAGAACTTCGCGTCTTGCTTCGTCTGTCGGTTGCTTTTTCTGTCGTCTGCATTCCATATTTGCCCACGTCATGCAGCCTTCAAACACAGCATCCTCGTCTGCCCTCAAATCGTCGGATTTGATTATTTTTGCAACGCATTCAGAACAAAGTTCTGAAAACCCCGCCTTTTTTAGAACGACAGTGCCGTTTGTTAATATAAAGCGCAGACACTTATCGTAAAGTCCAGTCTCGCTATATATGTGTGCCTGCTCCATGATTTTACAAACAGTTTCATCGTGCATTTCAGCATCTAAGTATTGAAAACATAGGTTTGTCAGGCCTTTTAACTGAAATTTCTTGGCAGCAAACAACATGGTAGTCACATTGTCCGAGTGTATATCGAACTCATCCGTGTAAATGTATCTGCAAAACAGAAAGTTCGTATTCATGAAATTTTGCATTTTGCATGCATACACTTAAACTACGAGTTTCGTGTGAAAAAGGTAAATAAACATATTTTAAAGTGTGTCTATTTAAAAGAAGTAAACGTGGAGCATTGAACAAGAAAATGATATGTATGTGCGTCTTTCGTTTCAAAGGTTTGTTTTAATTTTTAAAACTATTCAGTTTGTCATCGGGAAAGCCCTTCATTTCCAAGTGCGAAAAGTTAATATTGTGTAACATCCTGTCAGAATTATAATGCGATTTATTTTTTTTGTATTTACACATAATATAAGCACAATTGGCTTTCTATTCTAGGTTCCTTTATTTTCCTGAACTAAAAGATGATTGCGGTAGTTTCCAATTTCACAATTATTATTATGAATTTTACATGAGCGCCGTTTGCATAATTTACGTTCTTTTTTCAGGGTTGCTTTGTTTCAAGAACAGGTAAATTGCGGAAACTGTTGGCAAGGGAGAGACTTTCTTTATTAAATAACACCGATGGAGTCAATTTTTCAACAACTGAAATTGCCAGTTTCGAATGCCATGGTAACGGTGAACACCTGAAATTCATAACATCATGAAAAAGGAAACTATACCGTAAGCGTCTTTAATAGTGTACATTGTGCAAAGCGTGTGCACCAGGGCCCAAGATCATAAAGCTAAATCAGGAGATCAGTCTCAAGTCTCAAGAATCTGATTGGCTAAAATGGCGACTGGTCGCCATTTTAGCCAATGAGATTTTTGAGATTTGAGTCTGATCTCCAAACTTAGTTTTATGATCTTTGGTCCAGTACTTACTGCAGCATATCTCTGAAGCAATCAGGCTTGATATCCGGGACGCCGATCTTTACATCAGTATTCCCGAGATGCTTGATGAGTGATTTGAAAAGGACCGGACTACGTGCCATTAGCATATACTTGTGTGCTCTGATCTCCTCTTTTGATTCGCCGACATTGAAAGTGACGTCACATGCTATCTCATACTTCAGCATGTAACTGTTTGCTTGAGGTACCGTTTTGTTTGCCTGCCACTCATCCTATAATGCAAATCGGCAGACGTATATTAAAAAAAATAGTACGGTATGCATCAGAAGAAACTCAAGCTCAGTAATATCTCGTTCCTAACATTTAGGGGAAAATGGTATCAATCCAACATCTTACATGCCTCTGGCGTTTTTATCCTAAATTAAATTGGGCTTTCGGACAAGCAACATGTAAGCTATCAAATACAGTTAGCAACATTTGTAAACAGAACACGAAAGCTGGCCCGTTAAAAACCTCAACTACCGTCTGTAAGAGTTTTAAAATGCTTGTACTTGGACCACAGCGAGATGAGAATAGACAATCCGAACAAGAAACACATACACACAACAGTTTACACGGTAGAAATGCTTTGGAATTTCAATCCGTCCTGTAATTCAATCATGCAACAGGATCGAAGATCATTAAACTAAATCAGGAGACCAGTCTCAAATCTCAAGCATCTGATTGGATGAAATGGCGACTGGTCGCCATTTCAGCCAATCAGATGCTTGAGATTTGAGACTGGTCTCCAAACTAAGGTTTATGATCTTCGGCCCAGGACTATAAGACAGACGTTGGAATTAAAAAAAACAACAACATAATAGCTGGACGCTTGACGCGTGATTAAACTCATATGAGACTTAAACAAACCCTTGAAATGAAGACGGATTTTTGTTTAATATTAAAGGTATCCAATATCTGTCACATAAACTTCATGCATTACATATGTTTAGAACTGAGCTTATGCTTTAATTATTTAAAGAAACAATAATTGAATTAATCCTACTGGGTTTTGTTGATCACAAGGAGTGCGAATGATTTTAAATAGTCTTCGTTGATCCATGTAGCAATATTCTGGCAAATGATTTATTAATGATGAATAATTACCATTTTACCAATAGGGCAAGTACACCGTAGCAAAATTTGTATAATATATTTTCCAAACAATTTTCTTTTTTCTATTTGAATTCGACACATATTCGTATAACGGATTATGGATAAGTAGACAGTCACGTGATGGTCTATTTATATAACCCCAAAAATGACCAGAGAGATGCACATGTGATCAGTTGTCATCAAAATAACACGGCGATATCAAATTTCCAAAACGTTTTTTTTTCGCTTTAACAAACCATTATTATATTGGCTTGTCTGTCACGTGACTGTCTAGTTAACGATTATAACGTTTTATATCGATTTCTATGCTATGTACAATATATATTTTATTTTTATTTCACACAAACCGTGTATACTCAACACATTTCATAATCTTTTATATTTTATCATTTGTGTTTGGTAGCGAACTCATCTATGTTCTATAATAATAAGCAGAAACATAAATTCGTTAATGGTATTCGTAAATATTTTTTATTGTTTATTTATATTAAAAATCAAGGTATTGTTGACAATGATTTCAGCCATGTTTGATTATACTATCATCATTTACATATCCGTCACATGCAAGTGCAACACTTTGTTGTTCGCTTCAACTAAAAACCATACAATATATGGACTAGATATTCAGATGATTTTTATTTCAAATTTCGCTGTCATTGCGAACATAATCAACTTTAAGTATGTATCATTTCATGTAAGTTGCTTCATTAGTTTTGAGAATTGTTTTAAAAAGACTGTTGGTAGACTTGTGTCCATGAAATAAGAAAACCACCGGTCTGCAGGTAGGTAATTATCAAATGCAAGTCGGTATATGTGCTCTTTCGTTTAAAGAGAAAGTGCTTAAACAGTTATCAACCTATCACTGATTAAGTTTGTTGAATTAAAACTTAAATGAAGTCAAACGTTTCAGAAAAGAATTACATTACACATGCTCACCATTGTAAAACAACAATGCTGCTAATTTACCAGGTTGTTTTTTATACTTTTTTTTCAGACAGAATTTTTTCTATCTCCGCGTGGCTGAGGGCACATAATCCGTAGTGTAATTTTTGACAATTTTAAATGAAAACTAGTTAATCAAAGACCACGCGGCTGCGGAATAAATCGACGTCACCACGAAACATTAAATATCTAATACAATTCTGATATAGAACAGAAAGTCTCTGAATATTATATAGACGCTTAAAATAAACTGTATTAAGTTCGTTTTTAATTAAATTGACAAAAATAACTTCTAAAAATGCATCCAATTTAATTTCAGTCAAAGTATATAATTTTTCAAATAATAAAAAATAATAATGAAATATTTTACCATATTGTTTATTCCATTATGTCCCACATTGCAATCAAGGCAACCATTTATTTGCTCAATTGAATCTTAATTCGATTTTCCATACTTCTCAAACAATGCAATAATTTACGATTTCGTTCACTTAATCAGTAACATTGTAGTTAACCATCGATTTTTATAGTGATGAACTGGCAATAATTGATATCGATCGATCAATTCCACGTAAAACTTTTGAAAGATGATATTGGATTTATTATTTTAATTATTAAAAGCAATTAAACGTAATGGGCCTTGTTTAAGGCACTGTGTTTCCGAATTACAAGTTTTTCGCAACGGAAAACCATTTGCAATTATTACAAATATCAACATTTGCATTTGGAAAATTCAAAAATAATATTATTCGGATTTTTCAATTGTGAAATAGTAAAAAATTAACACCTGTGGTTATGTTTCTAAATGGAATACCATATATTCTACCAGTTGGAAATCTCAACATGCCACGTGTATTTAGATCAGTAAAATTAGTTTCCGAGAACACCATAGTTACCAAATACTAAACGACTTGATAATTTTACAACCTCTTATATATCTATATACTAGTTTAAATGATTAACACTGATAATTATTGCTAAATATTTACTATATAAACTAGGAAAATTTGTAAAACTTAGATGCATGACAAGCTTACCAGCAGAATGCACAGACAGAAATCAAAGCCAACCATAGCGACACGTTCATAATACAACCATTTTTTTTAAATATGTAGACGTTGCCTGGGTAAATTGATTCCAACCAACTACATACTCTTCAATGTTGCACGCAGGGTGCCGACACATAAACTTAGCTAAGGGCATTTTCAAGTAAATGGGTAATCGATGACTCGCATCACAAGATCGCGATAGCAGGAATATATGAAACCGATCGAGCCCCTTAATTCTTTATTCAGATTTTCCTTTAAACGTTCATAATCTCATTTAACTCTCGAAACCGTCGAAATTAAACCGATCGAATGCCTAAAACATTAATTGTTTAGTTAAGCAGTCTCCATATGATAAACTAAATTGTGTTCAGAGATATCTGAAGCCATGTGTTAAATCCAGCAGAAAACCACTTTTTGGTCCCATGAGTACATGGCGCGTGCGCGCGCGCACACACTTACGCACACATTAAATTTGCAAAGAGCAAACGTATACACTTACAGACCTTTCCATTCTGACTCCGATAATACTTATAACCGACAACAGATACATCGAAGACTATCGGAGGGTGGGGGACAATACCGATATTAATCTTCAGTTTTTGAACTTTACAGTTTACAATTAGATCTATGTAGATTTCTCCGTTTCATAAAAATACTTGATCTTTGAAATCTCCGTCAGTTGAATTAAAGACATAATGGTTTGTTTTTTTTTTTGTAAAAAAATATTTCTAGTGATGTTATTTAAAATTACTATCAGATTTTCCAAACCATGAATTTCTATAACGTACAGCATAAAAACTTTTTAAAAGTAAATCTAATAAAAAAATAATTAAGTTGCTGTCTTCTTTTCACAAAGAAAAGACTACGGTGGCTTATTTCTGTCATTACGTGTTTCCGCTGCCGGTGAGGCGAGATGTCAAAGTGACGAAAGGTCGAAAAAAGTACCTGATCCTTTCTGCAGGTCGAAATGTCGAAGATTTGAAAACACAAACTGAAAACTGCTTATATGTCATGTGTTTGCCTTTCGACTTTCAAGGCGATTACATGAAGGAAACATTAAAAGCGAAGTATTGGCATTTTAGAGGCGATCACACAAACTTATGTACGCCCAATCGCTTCGTAACGGTAATTTTCTCTTACAGTAATAGACCTTGAGCTGCCAATAGACCCCCCTCCCCCCCTGAGGGAATTTTGAAGGGTATGTTTTTCTGAAAGCCTATACCATTCTACGCATTTTGCAATTTGTTTGCACTCTGGCGAATGGGGCGTTTTCCCGTAACGCCTGTTTGAATATGTTACATTTGAAAAAAGTTTGTGTAAGAATGAAATATTTGACAATTATAAAAGTTCTAAAATCAACATATTTTTTCTACACCAGGAAGCTCTTATCTACATGACTAATGCAATAAAACATCTGTAGCCTAAGGTATTGGTCTAAAATAGTGATTAAGTTATGTTACTTAACATAAAAACCTAGTAAAATAAGATGTATGAAACATTTCTTACGTGCAGTAGAAAGTAATTTGTGCTTATAAGTAAAATATAGTAAGATAATGAGAATTCAGGACAAATGTAATACAGTGACATATATTGGGACATAAGCCCGTAACGCTATATTGAAATATGTTACCGAAAGAAAAGAAAATGGGAAAACAGGCCATAATGTATAAGACCTTGAGCTGCCAATAGACCCCCTCCCCCCCTCCCCTGGGGGAATTTTGAAGGATATGTTTTTCTGAAAGCCTATGCCATTCTTCGCCTTTTGCAATTTGTTTGCTTTCTGGCAAGTGGGGAGTTTTACCGTAACGCCTGTTTGAATATGTGACCTTTGAGAAAAGTTTATGCTATGAAGAAATAATTGCCAATTATAAAAGTTCTGAAATAAACCTATTTTTTCTACACAAGGAAGATGTTTTTCTTTTAAATTTTTAATGCAATAAAACATCTGCAACCTAAGGTATAGGTCTGTAAATAGTCATAAAGATATGTTACTTCACTTTCAAAACCTAGTTTAAAAAGTTGTATGAAACATTTCTTACTTGCATTAGCAAGTAATTTCTGTTTTATTTGTTTAATTTATTTAATATATATAAGAATGTAGTATTTAAATGTAATAAAGTCACATTGAGACACACTTCTTAAAAAAATAATAAAAAAATATTTAAAAAAAATAAAAATAAAAAACATATCATAAATCACCATTTTTAAATATGTTACCCAAAAGAACGTATTAAACAAGTTTAGTTACTGCACAATAGCGATATAAATTACATACCTTCTTTCGTGATAAAATGCGACAATAATGTATTTTAAGAACCAACACACATCAGCCTGCACTTGTTTGTAGACATTTTAAGATGAATTTCTGTATTAAGTTACAATTATATCCTTAAGAAATAGTGATTCTGGTGATAAATTTAATCAATTGTTCTCAAAAATTATGAAATTCAAGTTAGTAATAAAAAGCTATTAAATTATTTGCGTTTGATAAGCTATTAGTGTGCTGTCAAGAATATTATGAGTAAATAAATGTGTTTTATTCATGATATCATATTGATTTTTTATTATTTATTTTATTCAAGGACAAGCAATATACGTCTCCATTAAAATTACCTGTAATTGATGCGTAGCGACTGTTATAACCATAAGTAAGATGAGGTAATATGACTGTTGCTTTGATAAAACAGTAAACAAATCAGTGCCAGTTTTGTTTTAATAAACCAGTATCTTAATCCAGTATATTGGTTAACAACCTTCCTGCACTTTATGTATCTTGTATTAAAATAGGTAATATATAAGAATTATGTTACAAAATGAAATTAAGGTATTGATGCTGGTGTATTTTTAATTTAAATATTTAAAAACTTTAGAGGTCAATGATCTGTGTACTGCTCAATATGTCTTGAAATAAATGTGTATGTTGTAGATGGTCGTCCTTTTTTAAATCTTTTTAAATTAACAATAAACCTATCAATATGGCTCAGTGACAATATTGTAGTACAGCTTACGTTTGCACTAATTATGGGCTGTTGCATCCAGTCTAAAGCTAAGTCAAGATACTCTCGATTGAGACAGATAACAATAATATGTTCTAAAAAATGTAGAAAAGAAAGAATAAACAAAATTAACAATATTTTATCATTTTATTGTTCTATTTATGTATTTAGTCATCTTTTAATATGTTACCAATTTTTACTTTAATAATCAGCAAAAATAATAAGAAAAGCAAGAAACTGCAAACAATTAGTTAACATTTTGATAAATATTTTTATATAATATTTTATTATGTTAAAGTTGATCTATAACAAATTTAAAAGCTACTTAATTTAAACTTTGCAAAAATTAGCCGATTTAATTATCTGATGTTAGAAATATTTTTACAAGTAGTTTTATTCATCTAAAATACTAAGGTTCAGTGAAGAATTTGTAAAACATTCAAAACAGCATGAGCATTATATAGCAATTTTTTAACTCGAGTAAAAGAATTTTTACCTAAAAAAATATTATACATAAGTCAACGTTAACTTGTCTATTAGCTTACCATTACCTGCATTACACAGATTGTCTTTCAAATTAGGATGTTTCTCTTTAAAAGTTATTTGTCTTTAAAAAATAACATTCTACAAAGATCTTAAGGAATTCTTAACAAATTCTTAAGCTTTCTTTGAACAATGTAAAAAAATAATGTTTTATTTAGGACAATTTATTTTTCATATTACACATGTTTTATTTACCAGTAACATCATTTATTATTGCTCTAAAACACCTGAACTGGTGCTTTCAACTTTGTTTTAAGTAAACATAGTTTATAGAAAGTTCATATTCACATTATGAATGACTCTACGGTAATCTAGATACAAACTTTAACACGGTTTAGAATTTTTTTCTTTATTCTAAGTCATTTTTCTAAAAACATTAATTAAATAATTAGGCAACATATAATTAATTTTAAGTAGTTTTATTTGTAACACTTTTCAAAGCAATACTTTTATCTCTTGTATTTTCAGTTTTTTGGAAACAATTCTAAAAATTATTTTTTTTGAATTTCAGTCTAATCATTTAATTCATAAATTAATTGTACTTTGTCAATATTGTAACTTCAGAATTGTATGTTACGGAGATTTGAGGGTTAAAAATGGACAAGCTTAAACACTTTAACATTTTAACCACATAACATAACATAGTATACACTATAAACTACTTACCATAATTATTTTATAGTTTTATCAAAAATGATTGCATAGTTGTGATACAGTTTTGTAAATGTGTTCAGTTCTTTGTACAACAATATTTGTTTTAAAGAAAATACTTCATCCAATCAGTAATATTAGTTAAAATAAAGGACTGTCAATGTAATTAGAAATCTACACAGGGCTAACAAACATCAGGACATTGCACAGAGCACAGATGATTAATTTCTTCAAATAGATATCAGCTAACACCATTAAAAACAAATAAAAACAAGGAAATAAGCCTTATTTTAATGAGTAACATATGTTATGTATGTGACAAATTTGAAGTCATGCAAGTTTCAAGAACACTTACAGTTATCAAGCACAATTATTCAATTAAACACCATATTTTTTACTTGTTCATCTCAAAACATGAATATTATGACTGAATTAGCAATAGGGTAACATATTAGATTATGGTAAAATGTTTACTTTTGCCCGTGTGATTTTCACGAAAAACACACTGCTTCATATTGCCCGATCACGCAGCTTTCAAAAACATGTATTATTGCCTAAAGTTGCTTACAGACAAAAATCCTACAGGTAAGTTTCTAACTTAAAGTTCATCTTTTTAGGGTTTTGTGTGTGACATACTAAATATGTTAGGTTAGAGTAAAAATTTTGAAATGAAAACTACATCAATCAAAAGAGAATACATCATCCTTATACAAAAACATAAGTTTTAAGAAGTCATAGCTGGAATAGAGCAAAATTAAAGCTTCAAAATCCATGTATTTTTTCTACAAATTTTAGGGGTAACATATTAAAACCTCCGTAACACCCTTATGCCCCACTCGCCAGAATGCAAACAAGCTGCAAAATATCCGGGACATAACAGGCTTTCAGAAAAATCATGTCTACAAAATTCCCTAAGGGGGGGGGGGGGGGTAATTACAGTAATCTCTTTGCAACAGTTACTTCCCCTTATAGTTTCAGTAATCTCTTCGAAACGGTAACTTCCCCTTGTAATCGCTTCCCAAGGTTACTCCCCCTTATAGTTACATTAATCTCTTCCCACGGTTACTTCCCCTTATAGTTACATTAATCTCTTCCCACGGTTACTTCCCCTTATAGTAACAGTAATCTCTTCGTACGGTTACTTCCCCTTATAGATACAGTAATCTCTTCGCAACTGTCACCTCCCTTTATAGTCACAGAAATCTCTTCCCATGGTTACTTTCCCCTTAAAGTTACAGTGATCTCTTCGCACGGTTAATTCCCCTTATAATTACAGTAATCTCTTCCAACGGTTACATTTCCTTATTGTTACATTAACCACGACCAAGAAGCATTTATTTAGGTTATTTTTTACCTTATAACTTATAATATTTTGATTGATAACGTGTCTCCTGTTTTGATTTCTTCTTAAATTGAACGAAATACATTGGTAGACAAAGATAAAAAGTATCGTTTTAGCAATTTCACATGATATTAACAGCATCACATGGTACACTGATAACCGAGAACTGAGACAGCAAAAGCACTGAGGGGACAATACTAAAATTTATCTTCAGTTTCAGCCTAGTCTCAATAATTCGAAGCCAAAGACCCATATTACTGACTTTTTATCGATGTCTGTTTTTTACGGCCATCGTGTATGCAGAAAAGCCCATGTTGCACAATAAGTTGGGCTAGTGGATCTACTTACTTTATTTTCTGCACTTACCTTATGTTTGACGCACTTACATTCAGTTGTATAAGTCAAGACTCAAGAGTACAGCGGTAAGTTTGAAATACTGCACCTTTAATTTTATGGAACCGCCTTATTTAAATAAAGAACACAGTTGTGGGCCTATTAGTGGTTACAAAGTTGGTGATTAGTCGTGCTAAGCGAGGTCAAGCAATTTGTGTTTGTTCGTGCTTTGAAAGTTTGTTCCTTTCAATGAGACAGTTTTATAATTTTAATCCTTAAGTCCCCCCCCCACCAAAAAAAAAACAACACGCTTTTAACTTACACCTTTGGCCTCTCGCTGATTTACCGGAGGAATGTCCAACACAGACGAAGCCCTTGATGGCGAGGCTCGATTCGGACTGCCGACCTGGGTTTCAGCCTGTGACCGCACCGCACTTAGCCTAGTAGACTGCCTGGCCTGAACAGACTGAGGTGCAGAGTATTGTGGCTCAGGGGTGGCGTCATCGCCTTCATCAATTTCGCCTAAATTCGGCGACACCGTCAGTGCCCGTAACAAACGCCGATCTGCACTCGGTGTTCGAGATATTGCGCCCTGACTTCTGTTAGACATTCGGGACTGTTGGATTTCTTGGTTCCCTTGAGATTGTCGAGACTGAGCGGTTTGTTTCGATGCAGCCCGTGAAGGTGTCTGCTGGTTTTCTTGGTCCGCTGCTGATAGTCGAGAGTTAACGAGTTGATTCGATGCAGCCCGTGTGGGAGCCGGTTGGTTTTCTTTGTCGCCTGCTGATTGACGAGAGTTAGCAACTTGGTTTGACGCAGCACGTGACTGTGGGTTTTGATCACCCAACGCCGATCCTGTCGGGCTCTGACCAGCAGTATTACTTGCTCTACCTGCTCCGCTGGCAGGGTTGGATGCTTGTCTGGAATTTGAAGGTTTGTTGTCAGCGGCACTGTCCCTATGGTCCGCACGAGATCCCCGGTCTTGAGACATGACCTTCGAATATCACCGTCTTCTTGCTGTGAATACAATGTTGAGATATTACTGAAATGTCTCAAATAGCGTATTTCGTGCACCAAGGTTATTTAACAGTTTTCATTTAAGTTTATTGATATAGGATAAACTTTTTGATCAATCATATCAAATATACTTATTTTTAGGAAAATGAATTTAGAAAAATATTCTCATTCCGATATCAAGAAATAATTTTGGATATAAAAAAGTTAACACACATTTAAATCCAAGTTTTTGAATATATAACAGTTGCTTAAATGTTGAGTTAGATAGGTTATGACTGTCTTAGTTAGATACCCGGGTAAGATGTTTGGAGAATCATGAAAAGAAATCGATATAAGACTTCTAAACAATTATTTGGATCCATTTTAATGATTGAATTCTTATTTTATAATATTTGTCTAATTGATTCCAGGTGCTGAGTTTTCAATATACAATATTGCAAACAGTGCCTTATTAGCGAACGTATAAGAAAGGCTTTATATTAAAACGGAGACTAGGTTCTTTCATTCGGATCGATTTCATATTTCCTGTGAGTTCCATGCTGATTCCATATTGACTGTCATTTATATTGAGCCCTACGCACATTCCATATTTCAATGGCTGACATTTATTTTTTAAAGGTACGCTAACATAATTAAAAATAAGATACTGCAATATTGTTATTCGTGAATCGATACGTGAGTATATAAGCACCCACGATTTAAAGGGTCGTGTATAAAATTGTTTCTAGAATTATGAAAACCATTAATTTAAGAACCACCACACTGACGTTATACCGATTTCAACACAGATGTGCCGGCTGATCTGGATCTACACTGTTCGCCCATGCCATAAAGGTGTGTATATATTGGAAAGGATAAGGGTGTAAGTGCATTACTTTCTGTTGTTGTTTTCTATGATACATGTAAACATTAACAGAGTGAAAGTTTCATTACTGTGGGTCGCTTATTAACACGCTTGGATCACTAAACATAGATAATAACAGCCTGATTGTTGCAAGTCTGTATTACGTCTTATAAACGACCCGCCCGACCCATAGTCGTTTGGTGATGAAGGGTTCATATCTTAAAATGGCCTGGCCTGAAGGTTATGAAACTGAGATTGGAAACCAGTCTCAAATCTAAAGCATCTGATTGGTTTAAATGGCAATTTGACATTTGAGACAACTGGTTTCTATGCTCAGTTTTATAACCTTGGGCACTGAACAATGCCCGACGTTCTCGGCATGAACAATCCATTAAAAATGAATCAAGGTCTTTGTGTTCACCAGCGTAGCGAATTGACTTGAAAGTATTATCCTTCCTCACATACTTTTCCATTTCATGTCATGGTTTAGTTCTATCTCTTTAAATATTGACGACTAAATGCCTATTGTGGCATATCCCGTTTTTTTTTAAAGTGTTTCCTTATTTCTTAGCAATTTAAGTTCAATTATGAAAATAAATTCGTTGATTTTGTTTTCAAAGAAAATGGAATTGTGTAGATTTAGTCAAATTACGTGTATAACATGCAAGTCATCGTACCACATGATATATTTATGTTATGTTATTTTTGATGAGACATATGACAGTCTTTACGAGAAAAGGTGGAGATCTCTACCAATTTCTGATACATATGCCATAAAGATACGTGGTGCCTTCTTTACACTTAAACACGCCCAACTGGTACTAACTGGTAGGGGCCGGGTAGAACATATACCAGGAAAAATTTACAGACACGCGACAATATATTTATATGCAAGTTGTGCGATTATTTAATTCTTCTTATTATTCAAGTTCAGAGATCATAAAGATAAAACTGGAGATCAATCTCAAATCTCAAATCTCAAACATCTGATTGGTTGAAATTAAGACCAGTCTCCGAATGAACTACTCAAAGCCGCGGTTTTGAGACGGGTTAATGACATTTTCTTTACAGTATAATAATAAAAAATACAGTACTAGGTTCCCTTCTTTATATAAGATACAATTAAGTGAATTGACAATAGTTAGTTACTCTGATACGCGAACAACGTCGTCGGTGGCAGCGAGATAATATGGCACATTATTGTTTACAGGTGATTATTATAGTTTAGTTTTACAAAGCCAGTTTATTATTGTTCAGATGTGATGAAGCTGTTGGATCAAATAACTCCCATTCTAACTTGAAACAGCGATGGGATCGGGGTTATCTTTTGACATTGACTCGATGTAGTTGATCCAGTCACGATCCCTGCATTTGAAGTCAGAACCGTTCCCAACAGTTTTACGACCACAAACCGTTTTAATATACATATCTAAGTAACAAATAAAAAAAATCTTACCTTCTTTTGTCCATGGTTGATATAATTTAAATGTATTTTAATAATTCAAAAGAAGTCCTCCTCGGTTAATAACAAGTCTAAATATAGATTTTAATTATACGTGACTATAAGCAACGTTAGTAAGGATGGCGTTTTGTCAGCAGTTCATTTATTTTTCGATATTTTCGCTATGATCAATATAATACCTAGCAAGTCCCATAGCTTAATGTCCCAAGTCACAAATCAATGCTATTCGCTCATTATAACAATCAATGGTTTATCAAACTGCGTCGATCAGTGCTAAATGATGATGTTACATTTAGTGCATACATGTAGATTTTTAATATATAAATGAACAACAATGACAAATTATCAGTATCGGGAGGCCGAGTTTTGCCAATTATTTTGATACTCAGTTTACCCTAATAATTATAATAAGCAAAAATCGGTTGGCAATATTTACATTGGCGTTACAAGTAAACAATACAATTTTAATCATCATTATATTATAAAGTGGAAATGTTAAAACATAGTCCCATTAGCCAAGCGTTATATATAAATCACTTTGTGCTAGTACGTTCGATCTTAATAATTATTTTAATTCGCATAAAAACTTATTTTAAATCCCCCTTTTTAAATATGTTAATCATGTAAAAGTTCTTCATTCTTCCTCGCGAGAACGTTATGTTTCTTATATTAATTTTGTGGGTATATATACTAATATTTTTTTTAATAAATTTAAATATTGATAAGGACAAAAAACTGAAGAAAAACGCATCTATTTATAATAACTTAATAATAAAATTAAAGAAAAAAAGATGTTTTTGAAAAAAAAGAGAACAAAGTATGATGAATGGGATTCAAACCCATGCCCGAAAAAGTCGTTCCCGACAGCCTCGCTAGACCACCGGGATGTCTAGCCGATGATACCTTCAACAGTAGTTCGAGTAGTTTGAGTAAATAACGTTATATTTTTTATTCACTTTATATGTGTTTACATCCTTTTTATAGATAAAAAAACTGTGTGACCTATTTTAATAGATGTCATATGTAAGTCCTGCTTGGTTGTCAATCAAACCAACAAAATACAGGATTTTACATACAATGGTATTAAAGAAAAATACCACGTTTTGGTCTTAACTGTTACATTTCCCCGCCAGCAGACTGTACATATCAACAGAGCTCATGGTCAATGTTTGTGGCCAATCTATAGAGCCAGCCAAGGATCCATCATCGAAGGTACATAAATGTGTTTGCTGGGTTTCTCACTAAGCATCTAAGTAAGTGCACATTGAGGTGATCATCTAGATGCGTGTAAGGAATGGTGGATAAGAACTAGTATCGTATGCACATATGATACTGATACCTAGTATGATCCAATGTTTGTGTAACATCAATACCGGGTGCTCTTCTTGAACAAAATGTTAATTTATTCCTCGGCAAAAGATCATACAATTAAAATAGTAGACCAGTCATTACTCTCAATAATCTAATTAACTGTCTCCATTCCAGCCTATCAAATGCTTGAGATTTGAGACTGGTCTCCCATTTAAGTCTTATGATTTTGGACAGTTGTTATAAATTATGTTGGAACTCATTAAGGTTATTGATAACAGTTGATGAATCCCAGGGTGATTCTTTAAATGAATAGTAAACGTAATGACGACGCACGCGACCAACAGCAACATAAGTTTCCAAGACTAGTCTTACGAATCGAACCATAAAAATCAATCGATTAACTCCTGTCACTCTTGGGTCGTGTTCAAACGTCGATCCCACGGAGTCCAAGGAAAATGCATAATGTAGAGGTGCGCGCAGTACAATCGCAAGCGTAGCCGCAGCAACACAGTGGCAAAGCCTGTTGGCATCACATAGAACCGGCGCGCACTTTGAGCATGCACAAAACACAAAACTCCGTCGCTCGGCGTTCTGAAAATTGCGCAGTGCGGTCGCTGTACTGTCGCCGTAGCAGCGCAGTACTGTTTCATTTAACACCTTAGGAGCACCGCTGCGGCGCACTGAGGTCGCAATGCGAACGATTTGTTTGTCAGTGGCGCTTGCATGAAAATCGTATGAGACAATCATTTCGTCTCTGCCGCGCTTACGGCGTTTGTTGCGCTCCCATGGTCGCAGACCAACGTGTTCTTGTCCCTTGATTTTTCGTATAGAAAAAAACACAGGCTTTTCAAATTTCGCGCATGTTTTCAATTTGAATTCGTGGAAACTACTATGAAAACGTTTTTAGATGGATTTGCGAAACTGCAAGATTTCCAGGCCTTTATGAAACTATCTCGCGAATACCGTTAGCAAGTGTGTCACTTACATTCGCAGCCCAGTGTTACAGGGGTTTAAGATTCCTCGAGTTCCTGGTAAGTCGGTACATCGCCAAGACTTTTCACAGCATTCGTATAATGTATATAAAAATCAGAAAAATCAGAAAAAATAGGTTTTCAATGCCTTGAAAAAAGGTTTGAAACCGTTTCCTAATATCTAGGGTAAAGAAATACAAAAACGCATTTAAACAATTCAAAATGCGTTTTGTCTTTTTTAGAGGAAAAAGTTTGAAATTAAAATCAGCAACTTGTCAAAATGGCGGATAAGCTAACGCTTATAAAGGCATGTCTAACCTTTTTCGTATGTGAACGGAATAAAAAAAACAACACAAAAATTCATACAAACTCTTACTTTTATGAGGACAAATATATGGTCAATTCACTGGTTTCGTAATTTTGCTGTTGTGGAAAACTGTTTTTTACATTTAATGTGAAGTTTTTGTTTTATTTTTAACCATTTCACTTTTTTTTGACATTTTTTTAATTATCAATGTTTTTGTCAGTATTATAACGTTTTGATTTGCAAAATTGGAGGTTAAAATAAAAAGAATTAAACTGATTTGATAATGTAACTTACTAGAATATTCTTCTTAGCCTAAATCCATTCTAGAGTTATGTTCGCATTTTCTGACTGGGATCTGTTGTGTAGACGTGATGCTCAGAATCAACATTACTTATTAATATTGTTGTTAAATGACGATAGGCCTATCCCAATCAAACTCACTCACAGATAACATCTGATATAGCTTGTTAAACTACATTTGTCAGCTTTGTATCATTGCACATGCAATAAAATATCATTAAACACATGACTACAGATTCTATATTAAGCATATTAAAATGCAAAAACGCTGAATGAAAAACAATTTATTGCAGCTTTATTTATGGAACACTTAAAAAATATTCTAAAAAGAGCAAAACAATGTTTTGTCGGTGTTGTTTTTTTTTTTAATTTTCATAATTATATTACGTTGTCGACAACTTGATAGTCATGTGACAAACAAGTTAATTTTAATACAATCTGATTAAAATCATCTCCTGAAAAACGCTACGGTATCAGGATCTGACGACGAGTAAATAAAAAGTGCTTTTATCACTAACACTTTGAACCAATCAGATTGTCGCAAACTACATCGCAAAAGTGAAAGTAGACATAGAATTTTAAACAATGGAAAATGTCGACAGCCTGCGTAAGACATATTTTACTGAAGATATATGTGTTTATGTAGAATCGCATTCATTTCTGATGTAATGACATCTTCATATCATTATGAGAGCGTTATGTATCATGCTTCCTGTCTTGACAATTTATTTTCTAAAAATAGTAATCGGGGAAAACCGCTATTACTTATGTGCGGTGTCTGCAGGCCGTCATCAGATCTAACATAGTGTTAGATCTGACTTTAGTGAGATTGATTTTAATATGGTGTATCTTCTCAAAGTTTTACAATTTTGATATCTTCAAGTTTTATTGATTAGTATTGATCACTGGAAAATATATTTAAATTGCACATATGAAATTAACAGTACACGTGATTGTCAACTTATCTATTATCAGTTGTATACTTCAATTTGAACACTTGCGATCTGGCTGACTTAATGGATTTACAGAAGACTGGAGCTCATTTATAAAGCTTTGAAATTGAACGAATCATTAATCCCTCTTAAAACAGCTCAGCCTGATAAGTTCGAGGACCCGTTACGATGAAAGCAACAAATTTGTCTCTTTCGCCGTCCTTTCTTAAGCACGGGTATAACAATTACAGTAATACCCCTTTTAAAGATCATCCCGAAATAAATACCAAATTTGCCCTTTTTTCTACCCCTGAATTAAGAGCACTCCTGCCTAGTCCCAGAGGTGGTTTCGATGTTTCACTTTAATCGCAACTATACTTAATGCGGTTGCTCTTTTAGTCTGTTTGTTTTTACTTGCCCATTGACTGATATCCCACTTACAGTTTTTCCTATGTCCAAGATAGAGTTTGACTCGAATATAATCAATGGTTAAAAGTTGAAACTGAGACCAGTCTCTAAACGGGACAAAACACGTTTAGACTACTTGTTCCGCCGCGGCCATGTATGGTTTTTAAAGTATAACAGGTCGCGGATGACTTGAGAGTCACCTGACAGAAAGTAAATTTAAATATATACCCAAGGGCTAAAGAAACGAGTGGTGATATTCAATATTTTGCGAACGCGTTGATAAAAAACAATGAAAATCTGCCAAGGAACTCTCTGTATGGGATAGAGTCTATTAAGACGTTTCTTAAGAAAATAGAAGCCGAAACGAGCGCAGCGAGTGCAGGCTCCATTTTTTTTTATAGAAACGTCTTAATAGACTCTATCCGACTTAGAAGTTGCCCTACATTTGTAGCCATGCGCAAAGATTGATCTATTTTGTTCGTTGAAAGATAGAAAAAAGAAAGGAGTTGAAATAAATTGCTGAGGAATTTGAATTTTCATTGCTTCTGATTGGCTACTAAAGTAGGGCAACTTCTTAATAAGTGACAGTGCACGTGGTTCTGTATCGAATGCCGCAAAATGGGAATCGCGTAACGATGTCTCCCGGCGACAGTGTAAAACGGGAAAAATACATTTTTATTTTCAAAGTTTACCCTGCGTTTCTTTATCCATTAAGTCTAGTTTATCAGCAAAACGTTCTACAGATTTGATCTAGCCATGTTTTCCTGACGTGTATTGATCACTGATAAAATATTTAAATTTTAAAAATCTGCCATTATATCATTGTTGGTTAAATACACTCAGTATCACTCAGTGTCTACTTATTCATACATACGGTAGCGGATGTCAGCACATTAATTTTGTTTTGCCTGTTAATTGAATCCAGGTTTAAAGTAGAACCCGAAATATATTCATCAGAATCCAAACATTATGTCGCGAGTACTGGAATTGACTCGTGAAAGGTTTTTTTGTTTTAATTTGCCATTATAAAATTCTTTTTTATATGCGGAGAGTGTCAACCCGTGCCAGTCTGTCTTCTTATTTATAATCAGTAAAATGGTAGCGGATGTCAGCACATTAATTTTGTATTGCCTATAAATTGATTCCAGGTCCCAATGTTATCAAACTGAGAATGGAAACCAGTCGCCGTTTCAGCCAATTAGATACTTAAGATTTGAGACAGGTTTCCAATCTCACTTTTATAATCTTTAGCCCAGGTTTCAAGTAGAACCTGATATGTTTTCTACTGAACCAAAACAGTTTACAGTGACGAGTATATTGGAATTGGCTCATGGAAGGTTAATACAAACATTTGCGGAAGGCTTTGTTTAAACATACCGGAGAATGTAACACTGTAACAAAAGTATTGAGACAAATTTGCGCACTGTGGCAAATTGCTAAATATATAATCGAATATCGTTTACTTGCATTAAAAGTTATTTACTTTAAATATCATGTTGAGTATTACAAGAAGCGCTTTATTAGTATTTTGAAGTCCGGGGTCCAATAATCGAAACAGCTACATTTTAAGGACAAAGAGTGACATAAACGAGGGCATACTCTCATCTTCTCAACCTAACATTTTGCAATTGGTATGCAATATGGCCTACTTAGGGTGGTTTTGGGAATATCCAAGAAGCATATGAACAGTTTGCAGTACGATCAAAAAGTATCTTCATGCACAGGATCAGGGTCTATATAACAAGTTGTTATAACAACCCTGACAGGATTTATTGTAGGTATTCTGTTTTGTATTCTGGTCTAAACCTAAGGGATATCCAGTACTCGGGTCACTGAACATTTATGAGTATTATTAAAGTACGAGGGAGTGGGCGAGATTTTACTCCCATCGGAACAAAATGGAAATTGAATACCAGGAAAAACTCAGCCTGCTAAGAGTGAATAGTGTTTTTAAACTAAAAAATGTATCAAAAGGTTCTGCATGGGTTCGTTAAATGGCAGAGAGTGTCACATTTAAGATAGATAGATTCATTTCAAATGATAGTATACATGGCATTGAGCAACATTAAAACACACATGTGCTTGAGTTAAAAAGAAACATTTTACTCTTCCCGGTATGCACTATGAACGACATCGGCAAGTGTGGTTAGGAGCGAATAAAAACTTATGATTTTTTAATATAGGGGTATCGTGTTTGAAAGGTCGAGAAAGTTGCGGGTTCCTCTGTAATGGTACCCTACACCGGACAAATGAAAGAAACATTAGCCGTTATAAAATTATAGAGTCACCTAAAGCTTTCTTTATCCTCAACAAACGGATCAATTTTCATACGGTTAACTCTCTTCAACTGGCGTCTCGGCCAATAAAGCTAAATGGTTACAAATGTTCATGTGCTGGACCGTGATCAGGGGTTTACACATCGTAAACACGGAAGCGATAAAGCGATATAAGGTTCATCAGGTTCACACAATTACATTTGTTGGGAAAATATTTTACTTATCAGCGGCAACATAGTCGTTTTATTGTTAGTTTTATTTTCAGATATCTATTCTAAGCTTGCGAGGGTAAGTTGATGGTTTGCAAAACCATATAGTAATTGACATGGAGTTCGGACAGTAATAATTATCGGACAAAAAACTACTGTACTAAAATTCCAATTAAGTAAAGGCACATTTTGACCGAAATATATCGAACGATTTTTTATTACCGGAATGCACTTAATATATAATATATTTAATACATCATTTGTTGTTTTAGTTTTTTAATATGTTAGAATACGAATTTTTTAAATAAAAATTCATTTTAATGAACTGTTTTTGTTCAAACTGCAAAACTATGTTGCTAATTGATTTTAAATTGCATTACTGCTTCCAACTTAAGATTTGTACTGTCTTTTAATTGTTGCAACTTCTGGAATAAATGACACAAAAATTAAATTACTGTTTGTTGTTGTTGCATGAAATGAGTATACATTATTAAACTCCCTAACATAAAAAAGTCATTGCACTTACATCTGGTGTTCTTTTGAAAGGTAAAATGAATTAAATATTTTTTTACATTTATCAACATGTTAAGTGAATTAATTCGGTAAATGTAGATGTATCAATTACTAGACTTTTTTCAGGGCAAGGGTTCATTTTATTGTACATGAATGTAGGATATAATCTCCTGTGGAAAAAATCACCTACTCGTACTCGGTCAAAATCCCCTACATCAGTTCCACTAGTGGACAAAATCTCCGAAGTAAAACTCCCATACTATACATGTATTATAATGATCCAATTCCCTACTACATACAGGGGTTCGACTAGCTGCCAAATCCCAAGGGTCATTTTGGTAGCATTTTAGTGGATTCAGGCAATTTAAGGCCAAAATACCCCTTATTTTAGGAAAAATTGACCTTTCAGCTAAAATTCACAGGGGTCAAAATGAGGGTTTTTAAAATTTCAAGAGTCAAAGGGTCATCTTCTGGGTCAAATGGAACCCCTGTGCATACACAATAAAGTTTATTTAAAATATGGAATATGTATCAAAGTTATTTACTAGCTTACAAAGCAGATTAATAATGTTTAATATTTAAACCACAGAAGAAAAATATTTAAGATTTAGTAATTGACTATTGTAGTAATTTAGGAAAAAGGATGTTGTTACATAAACATTTGGACACACCTTCTACTTTATGTAATATGAAACCTTAGTAAAGAGTCATCAACCAAAGTATGGATCAAATTACAAATAAAACAGTGGCTGTCTGTTATAAAAAGAGAATGTTAGTATAAATTTAAAACATAAGTACTAGGTTTGACATCATAATAAAAATATTGTTTGTATTTAATTCAAGAAAAGCATTGATTTAATAAGTAAATAATTTTGTAGGAAACATAGGAATGCAAATCAAATTGCCACCAAATGTAAGGTGAAGCCTCTAAAAGGATGTGGGCAGGATATTTTGGGGACTTGGATGATATTTGATCAGAAAAATAACCATTCAACATGGCGAGATACTTGAATGATTTACCACGATGGATTTTAATAGTAAGTAGTGAAAGTACATGTATTTAGTACAATTTCATTAATATTTGTCAGCTACCAATTTAATCCTTAATAAAATTAAAAAACTTAATGTTGGCTATAATGTAGCCATTTCTTAATCATCAAGCCTTTATTTCATATGGCCAATAATAACAGAGTTGAGATGAAGCCAACATCTTTTGGTCAACGTCACATTTGACAGAGTTATACCCCCTTGTGTACTTGGATTTTGTCACAAAAACTAAATGTTGGTTCTGAACACCCAGCAAGTATAAAAAATTATGTTTTGAATTTATAAACTAAAATAGTAAACAGTTTAACATAATCAGACTGTGCTAATTTACTGGCTGATCTGGGTCTACAATCAGTCTGGTAAAATATGAAACCATTGCCAAGATCATAAAACTGAATCTGGAGACCAGTCTCAAATCCCAAGCATCTGATTGGCTGAAATGGCAACTGGTCACCATTTCAGCCATTTAGGTGCTTGAATTTTGAGACTGGTCTCCAATGCAGATGTTCTAAGTGCTTGAAAAGTTATTTGGGTTATAATTTTAGTTGTTTTGATGCTATTAATGTTGTTGTACTTTTTTCCAGGGCATATGGATCGCTGGAAACATTGGGATGTTTGTGTATGCTTACTTGAAGTACAAAAACTCCGTGGATTTCTTCTACCTCAGGATTATAACTGGTGTTAGTCATAAAGTCTATTTTAGATGAAACATATTTATTTTACTGTTTTATTTTAAATTTAGTTCTTTACATTTATATTGATAATAAAGCAAATTCTTGTGTTTTACATTAATTATTCTATTTATTTGACGTGTTGTCCACATGTCACTGTGGGATTCAAATGTTCAGATTTGTAAAATTCGTACTTCACCTCCGTGTAAGCCAAGTCAAGCAAACAGTTATCAATGAATTTCTTTGCTTCAATCTACAAAAAGTGAGTTTGTAAAAAAACTAGTAAATACATGTACAACTGTAAAATAGGTAAAGGTTATGCAAGAAAATGTTTGTGTCCAATGGGCTTTGTTCACTATTGTTTTGGCATAGCATTGTTACCCACCAAAATCAATTCCCTCGTGGTGAATTTTCCCACCTGAACCAGGCACTTTCAAAAGATACTCAGCTGTGAACAAAGACCACCTGCCTTCAAAGACATCTTTTGGGTTTTCCCCTGAGTGGTCCTTAAATAAAGGTTTGACTGCATTTCAAAAACACTTACTGTCTATCTTTCACAGGACACTAATAAGGGATGTTAAATTTGTGTAATATGGGACGTGTTGAGGGAAAAGATACCCTCAGACAGTTGACATCAATTATTGAAATGATGTCGTTAATTTGAGCAGATGACATTTATTATTATGTATTTCGCGGTAAATACCATTTTATTGACAAAATTTGTAAAAAATAATCACCTTTTAGGTTTGAGAAAATAATAGATTGTTGTAAGTTATTTCTAAATATAGTAACAACTAATATAGCACAAAATATGACCGAATGTACCTTTTCCTGTGGCATGCCCCATATAAGGAATGTTGAACAGACAGATGACCACAAAGTTTATGATGCAGATGTCACATGTATGCACTGCAGAAACCTCATTTTAGTTTAGTTTTATATGGCATTATATTTGAGATTTAATATTTTGGAAGTATTTTCTAGGATTTTCTAGGGGAAAGAATTGTGAAAAGAGTTATGTATGTACTGTTTTATATTTCCAGGATGCTTTACCATGGGCAAGGGCCAGTGCTGCATGTTTAAATCTGAACTGTATGTTGATTCTCATTCCAGTGTGTCGTAACTTGATCTCATTTCTCCGAGGATCTCTTAGGGTAGGTAAAAATTCTTTGCTTTGTTGCTGCTGTTAAACATCTGTTACATGCCCCTTAAAGATTATCTTTTTCTACAGTGAAGGGGTGGAAAATGCAAAAGCAAACTGAAATGGGCCCATTACAATAAAACTGGAGTGAAGACCAGTCTCAGTTCTCTTGCTGCTGATTGGTTAGTTTAGATACTGATCTCAGTTTCAACCAATCAGCTAACATATGAGTTTGGTCTCATGCCTCAGTTATATGTACATTGGACCTGTACTGTAATTGTATAGACCTGTCAAGTCTTCGGGTTGTCAAGAAATGTATTCTGCATGTAAGCGCCCAGAAATTTAAGATTTTAAATTCTATTCGGACAATCTGCTTCATTTAGGAAACCGGTTTTTATGTATAATAAGTTTGTTATCACTACAATTTTTATGGAAAAAAAGTTTAAGAGTTATATTTAAAATACAATAGTTCTGAAAGGTAAGGCTAAAAAAGTATTTGAAATACAATTGTTATTTTTCATTTTCAGCGATGTAAGAAAACACTGAGACGTCAGTTGGATAAACACATAACATTCCACAGATACATCGCCTATATGATATGTCTTCATACAGGTAACACATGACTGTAAATATTCTGTGGTATCTTAACAAATTTCTATCTTATTAACCTTTTCCTCCATATATATGCCTTTATGGACGGGTGAACAGTGCATATTCTTTAAATTCTATATAAAGCTAATTAATTAAAAAAAATTTTCTCTTTATCTCATTGAAATTGTAGGTAAAGTATGGTAATAAAAGTGTTATAATATTTCAGCTGTTCATATTGGTGCTCACATATTTAACGTGGAGCGTATGTTGGTGGCTCACAAGGGTATTGACGGGTCTAGTGAGGAGGAAGAAGAATCTCGCCAAGGTCTTCTGTCGGCACTGAGTAACCTTGATGACAGTAACCCTGGTCAAACTTATGTCAACCCTGTCAGGAATGGGTCAGAGGTATTAGAATTCTTCCTTAAAACTTAAAAAAATCTAGTATTGCTAATTTTCCAAAGGTGCGAATAATACAATAGTATTTAAGCAGGGAATGGAATCACCATGACTTTGCTGGATATTTGAAAATCAGTGTACATGAATACCTTAATATTTTTGCACATCCCAGCAGTCTGATTAATGTGTGCAATGTTTGAAATTTAGTGAAATAACACCGTCAAAATGTTGCCTACCATGGATGAATTTTTCAAAGCAGTTTTTCAGGAGCAGCAAGAATGGCCACAAAATAAATCCTTTGTCTTATTATATAAAAAGATACTACTGTGTGTTATGTATATCAAATCTTATCCTGTATTGCAGAGTTTTATTTTCAAATTGCAGGAACCTTCACTGTTTGTGATAAAGTCCATAGCTGGTATTACAGGTGTCATTGCAACATTGGCCTTGATCATCATGGTTAGTTCATCTACAGAAACCATCAGGTACTGGTAAATGCTCAACAACACCTCGGCCCAAGATCATAAAACTAAGTTTTGAGATCAGTCTCAAATCTCAAGGATCTGATTGGCTGAAATGTTTGATTTGTCTCCATTATTAGATGCATATCAGCCTGCACATCCATGCAATCTGATCAGGATCTATGTATATCCAGATCCAAATAAGATTGCAGTGATGTCCTACAATTTATCAATGGGCAGAATTTAAAAGAATTTAGATGTGCATGGATACATGTATATCATGAGGGGTGTAGCTGCCGTGGGATATTTCTGTGCACATAAAAAATGCTCAGTGATATATTGAAGATTAATCACACGTAGTTATTTATTTCAATTCTAACACATTTCATTATATAGCTTAAAAATCTTGGATCTGCTTTGAATATAACGTCATGTGATTTATAACATCAAAATCAATAATTGACATCATGCAACAAATATAGATGCATGGCAGTGATGTGACATGTATTTAATCTTGACCAATGCAATGTACTGCCTTTTGAGAAATCTAATTAATTGTATTACAATTGCTATTCAAAAAGAATATTTTCGTAAGGTACTGAAGAGGAAATTTACAAATTAGTGAATTATTAATGATATTTGCTATTATTTTAAATATACAAAAATACAAAAAGAACATTGTACAATGCATGTTTTGTTTGTATGAATGATCATATATGCAGGATATTTGACCACAAATTCATGACTATTATCTTTTCTTTTTTTCAGGAGATCATATTTTGAAGTGTTCTGGTATACTCACCATTTGTTTGTGATATTTTTCATTGGCATTTGTATTCATGGAATACAGTAAGTACATAGTCACGCCATATCAAATTACCCAAAAGTGTAAATTCAGGATTTTTTTATCATTCAACCCTTTACTAAACCGGATATAACCTTTGGGAAACCAGTTTAGATTCAGATCAGCCTGCATATCTGTGCATGGGCAAACAGGATCTAAACTGTTCACTTTTTGATTTGTTAGGTTATTTCTGACCAAAATGCGATCAGTGCATGGATTTGCCGGCTGATCTGGATCTACAATGGTCGCATATGTGTAAAATGTGTATAGATGGAGGAAAGGGTTAACCGATGTGAAATGAAAGTGTTTTTTGTTCATTTTTTTTCCCATTGGTACCCAAACCCACATTATATTCTGAATTTGAAAGTTCAGCAAACCAGTTCAGATTTTTGTATATGACATTATGATGTAACGTACTAAACAAACACTTTTGGCTATTTCATACATTTTTTTTGTCAAATTCACGCAAATTGTGCACTAAAAGCATAAAATAACAAAATTTGTTTTTACCAACATAAGATAGAGATATATTTCACTTGTGAAAATAAGAAATCTGGAGCTTACTCGGTGAAATATATTTTTATCTTACACTTGTAAAAACATAATATATCCTCTAAGTCCTGTTTTATTAGCTTATTGAAAAGCATTTGAACATTATCGCTTGATTTTATATAACCAAACTTAGAATCATAGACATGAACCCTGACTGGGACTTATGGTAAGTGATTCATTCTTGCACGTCTTAAAATTTTCTGCCATAATTAAACAGTTTGATATTTCTTTCTTTATGCAAAATCTTCTATTTTGAAATATAAACTGAAATTTGTACAGTATAATTTCCATTTAAATACTCACTCTATGGCTTTCTTTCAGGGGCATTGTTCGGGGCCAGACAAACACAGATGTTCACAACCCAGAAGTGTGTCAGTATCAGTATGAGAAGTGGGGGAGTATATCGGAATGCCCAACACCACAGTTTGCTGGCTCCCCTGCTGATGTAAACCATTTTGTTCCACTTTTGTTATTTGTTGAACTCTTATTTTTTTATACTGTGGTATCATTTAATTTTGTACCAGCAAATTTTCATGCAGATGTCGCAAATTGCATTTTCGTTTTGGCATAAATTTGCACAGTTGTTTTGTTCTTACAAGAATTGCTATAGCATTGCTAAATAAATATTTCTCAGATTTGAAATTCTGCATTTTCTGTTTGTGTGAAAATAAAACCCTTGTGAAATGTATTAATACCTCTGTAATCCACCCATTCTGAATATTTTTATCTTACACACAAGTAACCCTTTCCTCCATGTATATGCATTTTTATGCATGGGGGACCAGTGAAGATCCAGATCAGCCGGCACATTCATGCTGTCTGATCAGGATCGGCACTGGTCATGTTTTGATCAGAATAACCTAATGAATTATAAAGCAAACAGTTTAGATCCTGATCAGATGGCACAAATTGCCATGCAATAAAGGTGTGTCTATGGAGGAAAATGGTTCTATCTTACACACAAGTAATACAAATACACTTTGTTGCTATTGACTTATATTCATTATGTACATTTGCCAACTTGGTTACAAACATAACCAACAACTTTCATTTTCTAGATAATACAATTGTTCCCCTGAGAAGATTGCTTTCATTCCAGTTTGTTTGAGACATTTCTTTATGATGAAAAGCATATGACATTAGTTGTCATGGAATAACAAAATTATAAACTCATCCAGTATTTCAGTACAACATATTATTTCCTTGTCTAAAAATTCTGTCTTTTGCCCCCAATAAAGTTGTGCGTTTTGTTTTTATTTCTGCCACATAAAAGTAAATTACATCTATAAAAGAAACTCTCAAACAACTTAACATTTAATTGTTTGAGTAAATTACATGATTATACAAGATCAGTTATTGAGTAATAACTAGCAATTCAGTTTCAGAGCTGGATGGTTATGTACATCTTCATTTCACCCTGATTCTGATTATTCCTTTGTTAAAAGACTGAGGACCCTTGCCATATTTATCCACATTTCCATATAATTTCAAATAGTATACACAAGTGATATTTATTTATAATTATGCTTCTTTTCGAAACACAGGATGCATCAGAATACATGTACATGTAGGCAGAATGAGCACCCACTGTTAACCGGAAAACCTGACCCAGATTTGTATATATTTATAAATTAAGGACTAGTTTAAATTTTAATAATCCATTCATACACCTTTTATTTACTCGGCAACAAGTGTAGACACAGATTAGCTGACATGTCTACACTGTTCTCTTCTAAATCAGAAATAACCTGACCAAAAGTGAACAGTGCATGAACATGCAGGCTATCTTACTAAAAGTACATTTATGGTTTATAGCTACTGCTCTAACAGGCAATTTACAATCGTATTGTTAATAATATTATCTCTTTCTGTTTAGACCTGGCATTGGGTTATAGGACCTATGGTGCTGTATTTTCTCGAGAGAGTTGTAAGATTTATACGCTCACACAGGAAGGTGGTAATAACAAAGGTATTGACAACCAGATATTTTACCAATTGGAAATTTACATGTTTATCCTTTTCCTCCATATATACGCTTTTTTACGCATGTGTGATCAGTGTAGATCCAGATCAGCCGGCACATCTCTGCCATCTGATCAGGATCTGCACTGGTCGCATTTTGGTTAGAAATAACCTAACAAATAAAAAAGCGAACAGTGCAGATCCTGATCAGATGGAATGGATGTGCCAGATGATCTGGATCTATGCTGTTGGACCATGCGGTATAGTAGTATCTATGGAGGAAATGTTTATCTAATAGCACCATACAGGTAGTCAGTGCTTGTTTTTATGTTTAAAACTGATGTGTTTGCAATTTGGACCTGGGAATAGGATTGCAAATCTGCACGGAAAATTTTCAAATCATTTCAAAGTGACAAGTGATTCACTTAGCATATTTAAAGTTGATTTGAGTGGACTTAACAAGCATGTACAGGTTGCTGTGATGAGTGGACTCCCACCCACCCACTACTCTCACAAATTTGAACAGTAACCAGTTATAAAAGTTAAGTGTAGAATAATAATTAATATGAACAACTTTATGATTTCAGGTGGTGAAGCATCCATCCAATGTGTTTGAACTCCAGATGAAAAGAAAGGGATTTACAATGGGACCTGGCCAGTATATATTCCTGCATTGTTCCAAAGTCTCTCATTTTGAATGGCATCCATTCACTCTAACATCTGTAAGTTAAAATACATTACAGGTTCACTTTTCATTTGACTTTTGAATCATTCTTTGAAATACCAAATCAGCTGTTTGTACCCTTAAACATTTTCATCAGAGTGTAAAATTTCATTAACCCTTTCCTCCATAGACACACCTTTATTGCATTGGCGAACAGTGTAGATCTTTGGCATCTGATCAGGATCTGCACTGTTCACTTCATGGTTTGTTAGGTTATTTCTGACCAAAATGCAACCAGGGCAGATCCTGATCAGATGGCACAGATGTACCGGCTGATCTGGATCTACACTGGTCACACATGCATAAAAATATGTATATATGGAGGAAAGGGTTGAACTATGTTGAATTCATTTTTATTTGTGATCTAGACTGATTGCAAATGGATATTCCCTAATATATAAAGTAAAGGGTTAAGCATTATAGCTGATTCATTATTTTGATCATCATTGTGATCCTTGAATTTTAAGTATTATTGAAGACCTGGATTAGTATGTGACAAAAGTCATCATGTGGCTAACTATGTGTTAAAGGGGGACACAGTCTAGTGATTATTATTAGGACTTGCCATGGTGCACAGCCCAGCGCTGATGGCTTGTGTTGGTAGGCCTCTTGTTTCAAAACCCCTAACCCTTTGCTACATAAATACGCTTTTTTACGCATGTGCGACCAGTGTAAATCCTGATCAGACAGCATGGATGAGCTCGCCGAGCTGATCTGGATATACACTGGTTGCATTTTTGTCAGAAATAACCTAACAAATCAAAAAGCGAACAATTTAGATTCTGATCAGACGGCACAGATCTGTTTGCCCACACAACAAAGGTGTATCTATGGAGGAATGGGTTATTGTGAGGATAATATCTTAGCTGTTTCCATTATATGAATCTTAAAGAGTTGAACAGAATTGAGACAAGGGTATTTATGGGCATTGCATAGAAAATGTGGGTCAAAAATGTTCAGAAATATTTGAAATTGGTATTGTCACAAAATGTAAAGCCACTATAAAGAATGTGAATTTCGATATGATCCAGGAGTAAAATAATACTACAATAAATCACACCAGACAAAAAGGTATAGAAAGGTAAGGCTCAGATGTACTGGCTGATCTGGATCTAACTGTTTGCCTATGGACTGAATTAATACTATTTATTATAGGCTCCAATGGATGAGTATTTTTCTGTGCATATACGACGAGTGGGCAACTGGACGAATGATCTCGCCAAAGCCTGTCATGTAGATGAGGTGGAATTTAAGGAATCTTGGAAACTTCCCAGGTAAAACACTTGTTCTAGCTCTAACATCTTTGAGTCATGTTACATGTGGGAAAAATACCAAAGGTCTGAAAGTGAACAATAAGATCTTGATCAGATTGCACTGGATCTGATCTGACACTGTTACCCCATGAATTACAGCCATATACCATAGAGTAATGGGTTAACCCACTTTATTAATGGAATGGTCTCCCCTTTTTTTGTCGCCTGACTAGGAGACATATAGGGATTACTTTCGTTTGCGGCAGCGGTGTCGACATCATCGTCTGTGGCATCCGCAGCATCCGGATTTCCTTGTCCAGATCCTAACTTTGTCACCATTGGTCCAAATGACTCCAAACTTGGTATGCATGTTTTTTGCAATGACTCTAGGTGCAGTGCACAAGTACCGCAACTTTATCTGATTTTTAGATATTTAGCATGTTTCTTGCAATGACTCGAAGTGCAGTGCACAAGAACCATAACTCTGCCTTATTCCATTTTTGAATTATTCCCCTTTGATTTGTATAAGGTTATTTTTTTGTGAATTTTGTTTAAATACATTGCTTATAACTGAACAACAAAAATTGAATTAACATTTTTATGTCGACTAACAAAAATTTCGTCAGGCGACACATCTGACTCCGAGTTCTAGTTTATCTATTTTAGTCAGTCGAGTCATTTTAATAGAGATGGTTTAAGTTTACATAACAACATTGACTGAATTTGGAACAGTGTGTAAAGAATGACTGAACTGTATAGATGTGCAGTCATTTCTTTTGCTACTGGGTTAAAGGGCAACATTACACTGAGAACTAATATATCTTTTCTTAATGACACTAACATAAAGATTACAAGAGTTTTATAATCGAACAATTATTTACTTCAAAGCTGTGAGCATTTGAAGTTTCTCTTAATCAGTGCTCTTTGTAAGCCAGCATGTTTAACCCTTTCCTGCATGCCTTTATGGCATGGACCAACAGTGTATATCCAGATCAGCCGGCATATTCCGTTTTTAATAACAAAAAAAGCAAGCAATATAGACCCTTATCAGGCAGCACAGATGTGCAGGCTGATTTTGTCTACACTGGTCAGAAATGAGGAAAATGCTGTGCTTAGCACCTAAGATAAAAAGCTTAATAAAATGTTTGTGATTGCTTTCAGTGTTTCAGTGGACGGCCCATTTGGTACAGCCACAGAGGATATTTTCTCGTACGAAGTGGATATTTTTGTTGCAGCTGGTATAGGTGTCACTCCATTTGCTTCGGTGCTCAAACACATTTGGTAAGAGAAAGTCTGTAAGGGTGGTCAGATTCGGGATGAAGATATGACAGAATTTTCTTTTACTCCATGTTTATGGGTTTTATCACATGTGCGAACATTGTAGATCCAGATCAGCTGGCACTTACTTGCCATCTGATAAGGATCTACATAATAAATCAAAAAGATAACTGTTACAGTGTAGATCGTGATCAGATGGCAAAGATGAAAATATACTGTCTGCCCATGTGATAACAGCCATATCCCATGGAGTAAAGGGTTAAAAAAGAAATAGATGCAAAGGAACAATGGTATCAGGATGGCTCACAAATTGGAAGATTTTGCACTTGAATCCCATGCTGGAATTTGATCTCCACTGACTCAAGCACTGTTTTAGAAATAAATAAGTGAAAGCAGTAGCTAAGAAACATATAACATTCTTGAAGAAACAATCTTGGTTACAAAAAGTAAAATTTAAATGCTAAATTATTATTTATAATCTAATATTACTCTTCTACAAAACCATCTGAAATGTTTTAGCATTGTGTGAAATTTTGGATTAAATGACTGAAAATGAATGTGTGTATTATTTGTTGTTTTTTTTAAAGACACACCAGTGTCATTTTTTAATTGATTTACTTGTGTTTTTTTGGCTAGTTACACACCAGTGTCATTTTTTAATTGATTTACTTGTGTTTTTTTGGCTAGTTACATAGCACAAGACAGGTATGTTACAGTAAAGTTCTGAACAAAGGTGTTAAATCATGCCCTGCTACTTTTACAATCTTTTTGCACTGCCATACATAACTTCATGTGCAATGTAAATATATTTTCAAAAATTCTAATGTAACTCATAAAAATCCTCAAACTATTGTTTTCTGTTGGGGCCATCTTGCCCCTGAATGAGAATTTTGCATAAAACTATGCAAAAATGTACTATCTGTTTAATACATTGTGCTTTTTGTTGGCCCTTTACTCCCTGGGATTTTGCTTATATTCCATAATCAAACAGTATAGATCCAGATCTATGTGCACATCCATGCATTCTGGATGTATACTATGCAATTTAACATTTATTACCGGTAGGTTATTTCTCTTCAAGAAACGAACAATGTAGATCGAGATTGGACTGCACAGAATGTGCTGTGCCCAAGGTTATAAAACTGAGCATGGAAACCAGTCTCAAAATCTCAAGCATCTGATTGGCTGAAATGGCGACTGGTCGCCATTTCAGCCAATCAGATGCTTGAGATTTGAGACTGGTTTCCATGCTCAGTTTTATAACCTTCAACCCAGGTGTATCTGGATCTACTTTGGTTTCAAATCAGACAAGAGCAATATCCCATGTAGTAAAGGGTTAAGTACATGTGCAGTAATACAGTTCTACCACTCAAACGCATGCATGAAATCCTGCTCCCTTTTGCAAGATCAATTTCTAAAGGTTTGCAAAATATTTCATAAATAGTGTAAAGTTTTTGCTGTCCAGTCAATCACTGTCTTCTTTTTATGTGCATTTAATGTCTTGTATTTCCCATATGCTCATTCTTTTCAGTTTGTTATTAATCTTTAGCTTCTAAGAAAGAAAACTTTTCTAGCCTCCACCCACATGATCTGCAGATCCCCCTTCATATATAAAAGAATGGTGTAGTTATATCGAAAATAAAAATTGAAAAATGTGAGAACTAGTAACAAACAGTTACTAGTTCTCACATTTTTCTGTGTTTTTTTTTCAGTATAACAGCTTCAAAATGCCTTTGGCCACCCCAGTTTCATGTATTTTCCTTAACCCTTTCCTTCATATAATTATAAGCATTTTTACCCATATGCAACCAGTGTAGATCCAGATCAGCCGGCACATCCATGCCGTCTGATCAGGATCTGCACTGGTAGCATTTTAATCAGAAATAACAAACAAATAAAAAAGTGAACAGTGCAGATCCTGAACAGATGGCATGGATGTGTGTGCTGATCTGGATCTACACTGTTTGCCCATACAATAAAAATGTGTCTATGGAGGAAAGGGTTAAAACAAAAACATGAAAATCTGAAATATGTCAAAAAATATTCTAATAACTCATTAAACTAAATATTTATTTCTCTGCTGGAAGCCAATATGAGCAACACCTCTAGAAGAGTGTTAGTCATTTTAGGGTTTTGAAGGATAATGCAAGATACAGAGAACTCTCCTATTCCAAAATTGTCCCTGGTTCTTTTAAGTGCCCATTGTAAAGCACTACTACACTGTTAAACCTATTCAGTTTAAAGTCTCAACCAAAAGACTGTTAGTAATTTTAGTTGGAATATTGGGGGATCAAGGGATCAAACAAGAGATCCTTGGACTCAGAGGCAGAAGTGAGCTAATGATCCCACAAAAGAAACAATTAGTTTTCCTGTAACAGATATCCAGGATTGAGTAATAATGTTCATATTTGATTAACTTGGTCTGGTATTGCCTTGCTAGTTTGGTTTATAGACCCAGTTTTGGCACAACATGATCATAAAACTGATACTGGAGACAAGCATCCAATCTCTACCATCTGATTGACTAATCACCATTTCAGCCAATCAGATGCTTGAGATTTGAGACTGGTCTCCTGATTTAGTTTTATGATAATGGGCCCCCAGTCTTTGGCAAAATGGGATCATAACATTAAAACTGGAGACAGGTGTCAGACCTCAAGCATCTGATTGTTTGCCTCGTAAGATAAAACCCTTAGATATGGAGTAAGGTTTTATAAATGTTTACAAAACAGCTCTATGATAAATGACTGGCCGTTTATATTCATGTTCAGAAACTAAATATTGGTATAGTGATGATGTTCTTTACCACTGCAGGTATAAAAAGCAGACAGCGGACTCGGAGTTAAAGTTAAAGAAGGTGTACTTCTATTGGATATGTCCGGATATGCATGCATTTGAATGGCTGTATGATTTGCTGAGATTTTACGATAAACAGATGACAGACACTGGCTTTACAGACTTCCTCAAGTATTTTGTTTACCTGTCTCGAGGCTGGGATAAAAACCTGGTAAGTAGCAAAGCTGTGGTTTCTTGGGACTGGACTTATGAGCCATGCTATGTCAAAATGTGTCCAGTGATATCTTTGACATTTTTTGGTTGTTTGCAGGTTTCCAAATAAACAATTCTTTTTCATGTTCCCATGACTTTTGATTTTGTTAGATATTTTCACAAATATTGATATTGTTAACCACTAAATGCATATCAAGCAATGTCGTTATTTCAAGGAATTTTCCAAAGACATGCCGGATTAAATAAAGCACCATGATAAATCAGAGCTTGTTTATTTTGCTATAAATGTAAACAACAGCATGAACTTCAAAATATAAATTTAAAGAAAAAAAACTCTTTCAGCAGTGACCTTACAGCTTATGGATCATGCATGTATGCAGGAATCTAGAACTACTACTAGAATGTTAGTTCAACATTCCTGATGTATGCAGTCTGATCCATGCTGTATCCATCAAATAAAAATGGGTTTACGCTTCACTCCACATATGCATGTTTTAATGCTTTTGTGACCAGTGTACACCCAGATCAGCTGGCACATCTGTGCCGTCTGATCAGGATCTGCACTGTGCTTTTTGGTCATAAAATCAAAGAGCAAACAGTGCAGATCCTGATCAGAGGGCACAGATGTGCAAACTGATGTGAATCTACACTGTTTGCCCATGCCATAAAGGTATACATTGTATATATGGAGGAAAGAGTTGATTTACATGTACATGTACATATTGTTACAGGCCAAAGCTATAGTGTTACATGAAGAGGATACATATGATGCTGTCACAGGTCTACATCAGAAAACCCACTACGGACGACCTAATTGGGACCAGATCTTGCCTAATATAGCCAAAAACCATCCAGGGTGAGTGGTTCCTTTCTTTTTGTTCTGCAGGCTCTATTTTTCAGGACCGGTCATTTTTTTTATTCATGATCCTGAAATTTAGTTCCATTTTCCATGTTTCCTTATACACTGTTTGCTTTAGATTCATAAAGTTATTTCTGATCAGCAAGCATCCAGTGTAGATCCAGATCAAATGGCACAGATGTGCCAGCTGAACTGAATCTTCAGTGGTTGCACATATGATGATGGGTTAATAGCAGTCCTGTAAAAAACAATCGTATATCCCTAACTTTTTCTATAAAGTTTAATATTGTCTTTTTGACACCAGTGTAGAACCATTTACTCAGCCCAATCAGGGTCTATACTTTGGTCAAACTGTTCAATAAGTAAGTTTGTGAAAAACTCAAATATGAAACAGAAAGGGACTGGTCTACATTCAAAGAAAAGCTAGTTTACGACATGGATAATTCTGTTTCTTTCCTTGTAGCAAGAAGATTGGCGTATTCTTCTGTGGACCAATGGTATTATCAAGTACACTTCACAAAGCCTGCAACCAGCATTCTTCTAAAGACGGGGCCAGGTTTTATTATAACAAGGAAAATTTTTAATCTCCTGTCATTTTTGAGCTTTAATACTCCAGGACAATCATATTGAAATGCAGTCAAACATAGGTCTGTATTACACTTTATTCCATGAATGTGGCCTTTGTCACATGTGTAGCTATTGTAGATCAGCCTGAATAATTTTGCAGTTTGGTCAGGAACTACACTAGAATCTCAAATATTTTTAAAATGATAACTGACCAGGAAGCATGTACATTGTTTAAGACTGCATGGATCAGGGCTGAAGGTTATAAAACTGAGATTGGAAACCAGTCTCAAAGCATCTGATTGGATGAAATGGCGACTGGTCGCCATTTCAGCCAATCAGATGCTTGAGATTTGAGACTGGTTTCCATGCTCAGTTTTATAACCTTGGGCAAAGGAGGCTGCTCTGGATCTACACTGATCTTGCCCATGGGATATAACAGTATGCCATGGAGGTTCACTTATACTCTAATGACCACTTTTCATCTTCTTCAGTGTTATTATATATTACATATCAGCCTGTTAAAAAGTCCATATTGTAACAAATACATGTATCTTGTTCTGGTATTATGTAACATGTATAAACAAAACTCTTTTTTATGAGGTTTTCTTTCAAATTGGTAAAAACCCTAGTTATTAGATTGTGGACATGTTGTTGGGTGGGCAGGTGTCAACATTTCATTAAGATTTATGTTTAAGTTCACTTTTTCTCAGTAACCATTCAATGTAGAACTTTGAAACTTTACATAGTTTCCCACATTACTCTTGATTATTTTGTCCAAGTTATGCTGCTTTCTCACTTCAAATGTAAAAAAACCTGGTTTTATCCCATTATGGTGTTTTCTTGTTACTGTTGAAATGTTTTTCTTATGCCTTAATTGTCATGATAAGCTCTAAGTCTGGAGACAAGACTCCAAGGTTTGAAAACTGAGAATGGAGACACTCATAATCTTAGACATTTGATTGCTTGAAAATCAGAACAGTCTCAGAATTAACCAATAGCAAGCTCTATGCCTGTGACTGGTTTCCATTCTCAGATTTATAACCTTGGGACCAGTCTCAAATTTTTAGCAGCTGATGGGTTTTAACAGTTTCAATATTAATCTCTTTACACCAATCTTTTGCACAAATGGTATCAATGGTTGAAACTGAGTTGTTATTGAAATGTATTTTTAAACACTTTCATTACTAGTATTATTTTTGGTGCTAATACATTCAAATAAAATTTTTGCAGTTCTTTTATATGACATTAAACAACATGTGTAATATAATTTACAGAATTAGGAAATGTGTCTAATTTATATCATTTACAGAAATCATGTTAATATATTTACTAAGTTACTTGTATTTGTTTTTTATTTTTTATTGACTAAACAGGCGCGTAGGAGCAATTTCAACATTGGGGCCACGGAAGAGATGATTTTGGCTGCATAATATTATCATTGATATGTTGATATTATAACTTTCTTATTTGTTTTAAAACAATTTTATGTAGTCATTGGTGTATATGAAAGGTCTAAATCATCATATTCCAGTACTGAAATACTGCAATCAACAATAAGATTACGGTTCGTAAACTTGACGTCTGTTCTTTCAATAATACATAAATCTTAATAATGCAAATGTAATAATTGTACACAGATGGGATAACAAATAATGCATGTACTTATTTCGATACATTTAACTGGGATTAGCTCCTTACACAACCGTTGATTTAACACCCTTAGACAATCCGCGCGACATCACGGTTTCCTTAACGTTGACACTTGACTGAGTATTAGCTAAGCCAGTAAAAACGACGATCTTATGGCACGATTCAACTCTTTATGGCATTGCATAAGCGCCAAAGAATCCTTTTTTGAAGTCTTGACCGCCGAAGCCGCGACTTGCCGGAATATTGGAGCCGCAATCGCAGCTCCTGCAGCCCCTGCTCCTACGCGCCTGCTAAAGGACCAGACGATATGACTGAGAATAGCATTAAATAGTCACATTTGCCAACAGAGTAGATCCAGATCTGTCTGTGCATCTGTGCATTGTGATCAGGATCTACTCTGTATTTGCTATTGGGTTAATAAACCTGGGTCATACATTTCTGATGAATAATGGTATAGCATTTAATATTTTAGTGAATTAAGGGTTAAGATAAACCTGGCCATTTTCTCATCATCATTTTTAAGAGGGTAATTTGTTTAACCTACTTTTGCTTAAATTGATAGTGCAGTAGTTAAACAGTGCTAGCTTGGTAAAAAAAGAATAGCAAAATAGGATCAACTCATACTAGTTTATAGTCCTTAGTTTTTGTTGCGGTAATAAAGAGCTAACAATTTGAATTATTTCCATTATACTCTGTAGCAGAAAATAGTGCCGACTTGTTAACCCTTTCCTTGATATATATACACATTTTTACGCATTTGCGACCAGTGTAGATCCAGATCAGCCGGCACATCCATGCCGTCTGATCCGGATCTGCACTGGTCACATTTTGGTCAGAAATAACCTAATGAATAAAAAAGCGAACAGTTTAGATCCTAATTAGACGGCACTGATGTGCTGGCCTAATATGGATCTAAACTGTTCGCCCTAGCAATAAAGGTGTATCTATACAGGAAATGGTTAAAAGACTATATTTAATACTTTATTTAACATTTGTTTTAGTCTTAGTTGAATTATCAACTAACATGTTCTTGTCATACCAATACCGATTCAATTTTATAATTACGTTTGCTAAAACCTTGGTAAATATAATTGTGTCTTAAATATAAACACGATATTGAGCTACATGTACACAGATTTATACATTATTTATGTCCATGAGGGTATCAGTTGGGTTGCTCAAATTCCCTTTTTGGGGTAGCAGTGTTTAACCTGCAAGAGCATTTTGGCTAGATAATTGGAAATTATTACGTGAATACCCAAAGTCTGCCCCAAATGAACCGCCTTTCTTGAGATCCTGCATTATGATGTTTATAATGTTCGTACAACTTTGCTTTATGCAGCTTTAAAAATGACAACACTATTTTATCCAAAGAATAACTGGATATATGATACCTATTAGACTCGGTGATGATTTGAATATCTTGTATATAGTGTAACCATCACTTAACCCTTAACGCCATGGGATATGGCTGTTACCTCAAGGGCGTACAGCATAGATCCAGATCAGGAGGCACATCCTCACAATCTGATCAGGATCTGCACTGTTCACTTTTGATTCATTAGGTTATTTCTGACCAAGATGTGACAAGTATAGATTCAAAGACAGCACAAATGTGCTGGCTGATCTGGATCTGCACTCATCACCCATATAGATGGAGTAAAGGGTTAAGTGTGTTGTTGATAGAGAAATGATGGCTTCTGTGTTAGAATGTAAGATAAATGACTAGACAGTGGAAGCAGGACTTCTCTGTCTTATTTATTAAAGCAGCTAGGTGGTATCAAGGTGCAAAATCATGTGATCAAAATATAAGTTCTGAACAAAAATAATACAAAAAATTTTTAATTGCCTCTATTTTTGAAAGAACTTTTTTTTTAATCTTTCGTATAAATACATTTTTTGTTGGTTTTTTTTTTGTTAGAAATTTTTATCACATTATATAGATTCTATCTGTTTTGGCAAAATTAAGGAATGATGTCATCTGCTCAGGCTTATGATGTTATATTATCTTCCTGTAGAACCATTTTCACATGGAATGGCTCAATTATACATACAGTGAAACCTCTCTATCATTACCAACATGGACTGTAAAATTGTGGTCTTATAAGAAGGTTGGGTGGGTAGAAAATAGTGCAAAACTGTTGAAAGGGACGTTTGAATAGAATAAATTTTGGGTTGGTCATTTTGAGGGTTTAGTTGATAAAGAAATTTATTTTTTTATTTCAAGGATTAATTACAAATTTAAAAGAATGATGAAGTTTTGTTATTCTATAGCTACATGAAAAATCATTACTGTGAGAATAAGTTGTACTGGGACTCGTGTACAGTTTCCTCATCCCCTGCCACCTAGCTGCTGTAAAGCATAATTGGGCTTTTGCAATGTTTGTTCATTTTGTACACAAGTGCCTGGTGAATGTTACTGTATTATATCATTGTTTATGGTTTTTGCTCACTTTACTTTTTTGGTTAATACTCTACTAAATTGCCATATTGATGGTACATACATATATACACATCTTTAGTTTATATAAATATATTTATGCTGTTTCTTTTATAAAATAAATATCTTCAAATCCAAAATAAGTCTTATTATTTGTTTGCTTTTGTGGAAAGCTGCTTTGATAACTTTGTGGTACATTTTGTTTATGACAATTTAAGAGTGAGATCACTATTCCATAGCTATTGGTATATTCCAATTAAATGCTTAAAAGTTTCAGAACAGCAACCAATGTATCTCCATTACTTTGATTTGGAACTTATCCTCCAACATTTCACCTTAACAAGTGACATAATTTGCCCAACTCACACAACTGAGCTCATTTTAAAACCATCAAGAATACTTTATAAACTATGACTTTTGTCCTCTGTCACATTGCAAATGTTTATGCAGATATTGCAAAAAGACATCAAGTTCAAAGTTTACATGAAAGAAGTCATACTTGAAAGTTAACTAATTATTGAATATTTAGCTATGGATTTTGTCTCCCTTTCCCACAGAGTGGGTGGGGAGACATTTTGAAATTGTCCTTTATGTCTGTGTCTGTCTGTTACAAATTATTTCTGTACTTTTCTCCTAAACTACTGACAGGATTTCAGTTAAACTGTACATGAATACTCAGTACCTAGCTGATATTGTGCATACTCTCAGCAATTTCCATTTGGTTGATTTTTATACGAGTTAAGCTGTTTCTTGAAAATACAGATCGAAATGTTGATGGTCCTAGAGTATAGCAAAAAGATACAACTATTTTTTGCATATTCTGCTACATAGTAATGATAGTTTGTAAAGATTTCTAGTACACCTTGCATCATTTGTGTTTGTCTGTTGTGATGTCATTGTCATGTTAACATAAATAAATACTGCTTTTTGGCTGTATCGCAATGTGATAGCTATTCATACTTTCGTCCAAGGGGAAAAACTGCAATAAGACAAATAATTACACCTATTTGAATTACCTCCCTTGTTATTTCAATGTGATAGCTATTCATACTTTCTTCAAGGGGAAAAACTGTTCAATGTGATAGCTATTCATACTTTCTTCAAGGGGAAAAACTGCAATTAGACAAATAATTAAACCTATTTAAATTACCTCCCTTGTTTTATGGCCTTTTTAAGAGAATCCAATTTCACTCGAGTTTTGGATATTTCACTGAGTTAATTGCAATACCTTTCAAAGCATATTTTATTTGTTGTGTTTCTTCTCTTCTCCCTTGAAGGACCTTACTGTCATTGGTTTCATTTAATTCATCTAACAGTACCAACAACATTATGTCAGACATGACTCAACAATATTTATACGAGAGACATCATTCCAGGAACCAGTGGTGTTCTTCTTACCTATTATCATTACTTTGATGACACATCCCTTGCTTTTAAGGGAACATTTGATATAAAAATTTACTGTTCTAATGATTGTGTGCCTTAATGCCTTAATGTTATTTCATCCTCGTCATTTCGACTATTTCATCAGTGCAGACTGGTCAGGAGCTGTACATGTACCTTGTTCTTGGTTTTATACTTATTGATAAAAAAAGCATACAGGAAAGATCCTGATAAGATGGCATGGATAACTGCAATATGGATAACAGCCATATCCCATGGAGTAAAGGATTAACAGTGGTCAAGATTGTCGTCTTTTGTAAAACATCAAAATCTTGAATTATATAACAAATCTTTATAATTGAGAAGATTATTATGTAGTCAATTTAAATTTCAAGTGTTTTGTTTATAGTTGAAGTTCAGTATAGGGCATCCCAAGTAGTTTTTGATCAACAAAATAAGAGCAACTCATTTGATTCATCTTTTTTTATTTTCACATGGTTGGAAACAAAAGCATACATACATGATAATATATCAAACAACTCACACACACAGTAGTCGTATAAGAAGAAAATGTTTAAGCTTTTAAATTCCGCTGTTATTTAATGGAACACCAATTTTTCTTATATTCATTGAAAATCTACCATTTCTGGATTAATTCTAAACCTGATATTTATTTTTCATGAGCATAAAATGTCATGGCGTTAAAGACTAGTTTTTTTGAATTCTCGTATGCAAAGTTTTTTTTTTGCTTTCACATACATACGTTTCTTCACTTCTCCCTTGAAGGACTTAACTGTTATTGGTGCAACTATAGAGTACTGGTAGATCCAGATCAGCTGCACATCTCTACCATCTGATCTGGATCTACACTGGTTGCTTCTTATTAGGAAATAGAGCAATGAGTATAACCGCTAACAGTCACTGTGTCGATCCTGATCAGACAGCGCACACATCCCATGGAGTAAAGGTTAAAAAATACAACATGTGATGAATGTGGTCTGTAAAAGTTTCTGAAGTTCTCAGCAATTTCCATTAGCAAAAAATAAATGAAAAAAAGTTCAAATAAAATTTTAAAAATTAGGCTTACAACTGTGAAATAAATTATAACATTTTAATAAGCACAAAGTTTATACTCTGTGTTTAAATGTAAACACTTAACAAATGTTTTCTACTAAGTAGATAATGTTAGATAGAGACAGATAAATATAACCAACCTGCGGAAACCCTAATAATAAATTTAATGATATCTGATGTGTACAGTTTCCTTTTTTGACAACAGACAATAAACAATAGGTTTGCAACACATTGTAACGATACTTTTATACCTGTAAATTATCTGGATTACTATATTTCGGGCATTCAGAAAATTAAATTACAAGTTTTTATCTCGGGTTCTTCTAATTAAAGTAATACAATTCAAAACAGAAGGTGAATGCAGAAAATACATTTTATTATTTTCATAAAGCTATTTGTTTTGGGAATGGTATATAGGGAGGGAAAAAACAATCAATATTTGGCTCGAATGATGCAAGAATTCTAAGAGAATTAATAGTACATGTACTGTACCACACAGTGGTACGAAATGATTTGCTAGACCATAGGACAACACATATTTTATTTCATATTAAGAAAAATCTTTACCAAATGCCCTGCTTACGGAACATTTTCCATACATTTCATTATTTGGTCTTTTTATGTCTTTAAAACTGAACACAAAGTGGGACTGTTTCTTTATGTCATTAGTTGTAACTAATGATTTCACTAAGATGGTGAATCATCTGGCTAAATTATCTTTTCTCTAAGGAAAAAACAAGACATTCTTGTTAATATGGTATGTGCCTTCTGAAAATGACAATTTGAAAAGGACAATTTTTTTTTCCGAGCCTCCTTACTACATTTGTTTTCAATCAGTTAAGCCACAGAAAAATGTGTCCTCGTTAACAATTTTGACATTCACTTTTGCTATTTATTTGAAGAACTATCCATTACATTTCTTTTTCCAACACACATAAGGATAAGATTTATGTTTTAAAAATTTGTTAGGTATAGTCTAATATAGGCTATTACCTCACTAATTTTGAAAACATAATTTTTGTATTAATTTATTCTAAATGTGTAATAAGTAATGACATCTGCTCAACATAATTATTTTTTCGATGCTCATTTCCACATGGCATGTCCCAAATCTGAAATTCCAGGATCACACAATCGGGAGGAAATATCTGACTTATAAACAGGAGATTACTGTATCACAATTCTTTAGATCAATCTATAACACAAAGTTCTCATCAGCTCTTTGCCTCTTCATTTTCCGTGTTGTTTGGTTGTTGTTGTTGCAATTCTAGCGATGGCCAGCTGAATGCTTCAAGCTTTTTAAGAATAATCTCCACTTTTGTTCCCAGTAATTTCACTTCACTTTTCTCTGGTATTATTGGCTGAAAATAGATATGACAACTTTGTACAAGCAAACAAAATCTTTGTAAGAACAGAAATCAAGAGAACTGATGTATGATCGTACTTGTTTATCAGGTTTACTATTAAAATCTCATAGATGATTTATTTTCTGTCAAAATCATAAAAACCATAAACGTTAACTTCCAGATATCTTACAACTTTATCACTTTGTTCAAATATTCTAGAAATTAATGGAACAGCAGTCTAGACCTCTTGAGTAACAGGGAAGATGTGTCAAGAGATTATTTATTATTTTTAAGTATATAATGAATACCATTTTAATTGTAAACTTTTAAATTTAATTAAATGTTAAGCACTGGAATCCTAGTGATGCAGTTTTGTCAAAATAATTAATGTCAGTCCACAATTTAATGGAGTTATATTTTAAACACAATATCTTCTTTGCTAATTGATCAAATGCATCTTTAATTGAAAAGCAGGAAATTGTGTGTACATCCACAGTATCTTAAATGCACTTACATTTCTAAGTATAAGTTTTTGTTCAAAGAGGCTTTTTCCACCTTCAAACACAATGTGGATGTTACAGACGACTTGGTTCACTTCCACATAGGTCTTGGCAGGCTCGGCTACTTTAGCAAACACAGAAATATTGACATCTGGACTGGTTTGAAACCAATCTACTCTACAGCTCTTCTTGACGTCTTCTGTCTGAAAACATAATTATGGAGTGATTTTATATCTAATGTTGTTCATTTGGGTATGAAAAACATTTGGAAAGTTTGTGAAGCCCCAACATACTTATTTAAAATAATCCAAATTTTTGCAAAAGCAGATGAACACAATTTCAAACACAGATGAACACAATCAAATATTATTTCAAATCTTATATTAACACACATAAATTATCTCACTTACTGAAAGAATTAATGATATTACTGCTTATTAGAACGGCTGTTGGAACAGCCACTCTTATGTCAAAGTGAAATAAGGCGTGCTTTTTCAGAGCAACTTGTGGCAATATTTATGTACTTTTTTCATTTTTTTCCATGCCGGGTGAAAAATGGCAGTTCAAAGTATGGTTACAACTTCGTTGGTTTTTCCATCTAGAAGCTAACTTCCAGAAATTTCAGCAGCATTTGAAAAAAAAGCTTAAGTGTTAACTGTTTTCAGTGAGAACAAAAAAAGAAATTTATTGTATCATAATTTATACACATATAAAATTCTTTATTCATTCAATGCACATGTAAAACAGTTGGAAAACTGCAAGTAAACATGTATTAGTTTTAATGGTCTGTGAAACATTTCCCATTAACAGTTTTTGACAAACATTGTTCTTGTTAAATCAGTAATTCTTGCAATAACATGACTTGGGTTTATGCTAACTACACACCTCTGCTTTGATCCATACATGCTTGCCTGATTCACATCCCACCTGGTCCAGAAAATTTGTGAAATCCGAAGTTTTCCTCTGACAACATGACCAGTATTTCATTCTGTAACAAAAATCCATCAATTGATTGCAAATCATTATGAATATGGTATATCACAGGTGTTTGAAATATTTTATTGGATTTCCAACAACAATTTATTTGTTAAGAGCTTCTCGCTCACTTTCAAAAATTCAAATGTTTTTCTTACCCACATGAACACTGCCAAATCGTGATTCAATTCTTATATTTACGCACATAAAAATACTCTTATTTTTAGGTAAATAATGAAAAGAATTTGCTATATTACAGATGTTTGATTTGATGTTAGAACAGCCAGGCTGATGACAAAGCCCATGACCATATTCTTTTTAGCAGCATCTTCTTGTAATCATGAATGCTTGTTGATATAACAAGTCAAACATTGTGCACAGTCCAATTAATTAATAAACTGTATTTATGATTTGTTAGATGAATAAGAAGTGTAAATATTGAATTTGAGATACAGTTACAGTTGAAAGAAGCTGATAATTACCCTTCATGAAAGATGGCTACTCCAGGATGATACTGACATGTTTCGTTATTACTGTCTGGTGACTGATAGGTCTGAAAATACAACAATCAGTGACTGCTTGTTACCTTTGAAGCGTTTTGTCACATTTGCGAACAATGTAGATTAGTAGGCTTTAACTGAATATCATGTTATTTTTTAATATAATATTATTCAAATTAATGTGTTTGCAAAGTATTAATAGAATTTTATTAAAATTACTTGTTAAAACATATTTTTTTAATAAAATGCTGAGGAAACAAAGTGTGTTCCTAGTTAAAATAACACTTCATACTGATTCGGGCTATAATAGGTTCCCCTTTTCTACTTCAATCAATTCAACCACTCTTATCAATCCAGTGCCATTTCAGTCAAAAAGTGTTTTTAACTAGAGAAATTTTGCTCCTACCAGATCCACTCTAATTTGTAAATTTCAAGATATGCTGTACAGTTTAACACAAATTAATCTAATGGGATATTGTTTTCTGAAAAAGTAACTCACAACACAAGAAAACTTACAGCTTTACAACTGTTATTTTTACAAGACTCTCCCACTTTCACACTACCATCATCATTTGTTATTTCTGGAAAAAGAAATTTTTTTCAGTCATTCAAGAAACATTATATTATATCAAATGCAACATTTCTGCAATCATTTAAGAAACATATTATTTCATAGTTACACTTTTCCATACAAAATGTATACTTCTGAAAAAAATGTAAATGCCATAAATTAAACATGTACAAGTAACCTTATGATTCTAAAAGCAACCCATGTAGATCCAGATTAGACTGCACAGATATGTTGGTTGCTCTAGATCTACACTGACCACACTGAGATAAGAGTTTTATCCTTTGCAGTAAACGGTTAATCAATGGTAAGATATACCTTTATCTTTATCACACTTTATACTCATGGCTTGCAGATGTTTATCAAGTGCTTTCTGTAGAGATGGTGTGACAGTAACAGACAGCCTTTGCAATGGTTCGTCCTCTGATGGACGTTCCGTCAGGTTCTCCACAACCTTCTGTTTCATCATCTCGGGTTTTGGCTCCAGTTCCTTAAATAGATTGACATGAATTTAGTGCTGTTCTACCTTAACATGACATTGTCTTCAGTGAGACGTTTTCACAAACTGTGATTTACAATTAGTTTGTAAGTACATGTATTAATTTTCATGCTATTAAAAATCCTATTTATATATTCTAAGTAAGATCAGATCTCTGCAAACAATAACCCTTTATTCCACGGGATAAGACTGTTATTGCATGGACGAACAGTGAAAATCCAGATCAGTCAGCACTCATGTGCTTTCTCATCAGAAACTGCACTACTTGCTTTTGATTAATTAGGTTATTTCTACCAAAAAGTGACAAGTGTAGATCCAGATCAGATGTTCTGGATCTACACTGTTAGCAAGAGGGATAAAACCTGTATTTGTATATTAAGGAGTAAAGGGATAACAGATAAGGAACAACACTAGCTGAGAAGGAAACTCACTGTTGTATCCGGAATATCCACTTCCGGTTTTGGCTTCTCAGGTTCAACTGGCTTTTCATTGCTATGTAGTCCAGAAGTACAGCCCTGAAATAAGCAAACACAGATTACCATGCAAAGGCTCTACAAACTGAGGTAACGAGGCACCACTAGACAAGACATCGCAAGGTACTAGGAAATTGTCTTCTAATAAATAATTAATAAATAAACAAAAATAGTGGGATATGGCTGTTATCCAGATCCAGATTGACTACCCCAACTTATGCTTTGTCCCGGTCACACGACTTACCGGAATCCACTAAAATTACCGGAATCCACGGAATCCACTTTGATTTACCAGAATCCACTTTAAAAATGGGTTTAATTGCATAAATATGCATTAAATTTGATTTAATTTCATAAAGTATGTGTAATTTATTCAATTGCTTTTAATTAAAAGATGTTTTTAGCGGAAATGATGTTTATATTTCAAAAATTGTTTGCGACGCTGAATTGACGGGAATATGTTCGTTGCTATGCGCTGTTAATCGAATAAAATAAGCTAACCTGATATTCATTGTATTAATCATTGTATTAATTAGATATATTAATAATTTTAATCATTCAGTATTTTTATTTCTACTGTTTGCGAATACACAAAAGGATAATTACGATATTATTCACTCAAAATACCATGTCATCAGTTTGACAATTCATGATGAATATATCATAACAGCTTATATTATCAGCTTATGTATGAAAATTGATGTATTCTACAACTTTTACAAACAATTAAAAACTGAATGCTAATAACTGCAAATCCACGCCGTGAAACAATGCGTTTGTTGTTACGGGCGCTAACTGCTCAAGCCGAATAATTGACATGCGAGGTATATATACTTATATTTACAAATACAATCAGTCGTTTAAAATCAGACTTCAGACTCGAGCTTCGAAGCGTACAATTTCAAGATGGACAAAGGCATGAGAATAGCTATTTATGGAGACAGTTATGTAAAACGCCTGGGAAGATTTCCGAAATATGATATGAAAGTAAGTTAATAGATAATATATATTTGATTAAATAATCTTACATAGATATTGATATAAAAATTAGTCTCGTCTCAATTAGTACTGGACAATTTCATTCATGTATTATAGTTATATATGTACTTTTTTTTACTTACAGGTTCCTGCAGAGGTTCGCTTTTTCGGTCGGGGCGGAATGAATGCAGAGAATTTCTGCAACGATCTCATGGAGAACCTGTTCCAATTCAAGCCTCACTACGTGTTCTTGACAATCGGTTAACTGCTCCTATATCTATGCAACTTGATTTGTCTACAAGCGGTACAAAATGATTCGCGGCAAATGAGTTGCATTTGCTTGGAACTGTAGTGCTTGTCCACGAGGGTAATCTTTGGTGCACCTACACTACTAACGACGTTTCTGCCACAAACTAATCTATTGAAGGCGGAAGACAGTTCACTACTTGAGTGAGGCGGGAAGTAGGATATAATTGGCTGGCATAGGGCGGCACTGAGTGCGTATATGTGAGCCATTTCAGCATATTCTCCTTCTTGCATAGCACCTGATACCAGCTGGTCGTATGAACTAGTGACAATTCTGATATCGTTCAAAAAATTGTTGTATTTTTTGGGTGTGGTACGAGCGTCTATTGAGTAACAATTCTAGAGTAGTTAATAAACGCAAGTGCATGTGGTAAGATTTTGTTCCAGTGAAGTACCTAGATACTGATCGATACATGCAGTTGCCATCACCGACTACTTAAAGGTAGAGAGTCATCAAGTTTTTTGGGATCAAACATTCCAATTATTGTACGTGATACATGGTCAATTTCTGTTGTGCTATGCAATGCCTGTTCCTTGACTGGAATTTCTACACCTTAACTCTTTATTAGCAGCATTTCAGACTTGGCTTGATTGTACATGGCATTTCGCCGACATGTCAGTTTTTCAACAGTTAGCCTAAAAATATTGATGCCCATTAAAGTAATTGTAATATAACGTCTTATTACTGCTTTTGTCGTTACCTTGTCCTTGGTGAAAATAAAATATCTCTGTCGGTAAAATGCAGCTTAATATAACTGTTGCCAAATAGGTATTCAGCATTTCAATATTATCAAACTGCAGGATGCCGTTATAGATATTTTATTTTTCGTTTTAAAGAAATCAGTGCAATGCCAAAAGCAGTAATACCTTATTTTTTATAAGACAGAAATAAATATATATCTGTTATCTTATATCTTTTATTTTCTTGATAAATAATCGTGTTTTGTTGGTTTAAGGGCCGTAAGTAGTAATTCCGTTATTGAGATGTTTATAATTTCTTTAGTTCTTTATTGATAAGTGCTATAAGACTGAAGCAACCCTCATAAAATTTCCATACTTATAAAAGGCACTTACCTGAGTGACTAAGGCTGCACGTGCGTCGTATTCCTCTCCGTCGTAAGAACAAGATCTGCAGGCGAATTTCATATTGTGAGACCATGCTTTAACATTATCCTCTGATATAGTATCACAATTTCCATGAAACCAGTTCTTGCAGTAATAACACTGTAATTCCTTGCACATTTTTGAACATACTGAACACTAAGCCATTGTGATTTTAATTACTATAGAAAAAGCACAAAATAATCCATGTCAGAGTTAGAAAAAATTAACAGGAATAATCCCTGTCACAAAACAAACTATAAAAAAAAACAAATCACTTAATTCGGATGACAGAAACAATATCCACAAAAAAAACCACTAAGAAATCAACATGAACACTTTGTAATCCGTATATTGTTAATGAAAATTAAACGTTTTAAACCCATTTTTAAAGTGGATTCCGGTAAATCAAAGTGGATTCCGTGTATTCCGGTAATTTTGGTGGATTCCGATAAGTCGTGTGACTCCTTTGTCCATTACAATTTGTAAATCTATTGGTCACAAATGTTTTTTGTGTGAAAATGTGTAGGCCATGACATGTTTCAGACCTTTGAACTACGGCTTGTTATGTAGTTGCAGTTGCTTTATTAATTAAGCATATAACTTATTGTTAGGTCAACTGATTCGGGCACATCTACTTTACCATAAACTATTTTCAAGTTTCAACTTACTGGAAAATTGAGGAATTCAGTGAAGTCAGTACTTCTTTTCTTGCAGCATGACCAGCCTTTCATGGCATCATGAAATACAGGGGCACCAGGGTGATACCTGCATGACTCTGAAATCAATACACCTCAATTTGACATAAAACATAAAACTAATCAGACTGATATCCGAATGAAATGCTTTGAATAGCACTAAAAAACCAAAAATTATGAATAACATATAGACAGCCTTCCCCAAGGCATCCTGGCATATAACCTGCGAGTGTGAAAACACATTTGCACACTAACATGCCACAGTGTACAGCTAAATCACTTTATCTATAAAAAATTTGTATATCAATTTACTTATTTATCTGTGGCAGATATGGGTTGCAAAGAGTAGCCTCGACCAGGATTCGAACCTCTGACCTCAGGCTTACCGTGCCTTCGCTCTAGAAATTGAGCTACCGAGGCCGCCGGTACGAAATCTACTACATTTCCTCCCCACTTATACAAGGCATTTCCAACATACTTTGAAATGTCGGCAAGTTTCTGCCAAAGTTCGAGTCGAATACCCCAGCCAAACATGCTTCGCCCAAAAGAGCTCCAAGGGTAATCGCCCTGATGGCAGCGCCAATGTGGCTGATTTGGGTTGGAAAGAGTAGCCTCGACCAGGATTCGAACCGCAAACCTCTAGCTTACCGTGCCGTCGCTCTACCAATCTAGCTACCATGGCCCCTGGTACGAAATCTTCTACATATCTTTAAATCCTTAACCATATTTGAATAACATAGAAAAACAAAAACCTGGAAGCAACATAATTTGCTTAGCTACCAGCTACTGCCTAAACAACTGTTATCTGTATACACATCAATCATGCCTCTAGGTCAAGCCCAATGTGGACAGCTCAAAGCCCAGCAATAATTTGGCCGGAATATGAGGATGTTGTCAGAAAAAATGGAAAATATCATGTAACAACAGTAAGACTGCCCCAAACGAAAAAAAAATCCATCTCTGGAAAAAAATGCACCCGACTCTGCAAAAACATTGAAAGCCTAGCTCGCAGCTACATAGATTTGATTTTTACCTGGTGTATTTGCTGAGGGATCGTATTTGGATCCACAACCTTTGTTATAACACTGCAGCAATGCCATACTTCTTTCTAAATTCAACTTTTCTCGAATCTTCCGGCAGGTTCCGTTTCTAAACGGTTACACCGCAAACATGATCTCTTCTAAATTATCCTTATAACCCTAAAGAATTTGAAGTACCACCAAGAACTATTGAACTTGCTATAGACTTCTGTTATGCACATGACATTAACATTAATGTTTATAACGATTTTTTTGCGAATATTTGACTTTGCTTAGTCTAATGCTAATGTTTACAAGTTGCAGCCTAAATTTTATTACGCTTGACATACACACAGTACACATAATAAATGCAAACACTAGTCTCAATAATTCGACTGCAAGCACAGACCCATTATCATACGGACTTTTTACGTTGTCTGTCCTTTACGTCTCAAGCAGTTACGATCAAAACTGTGGTGGAAATCGCACTGCTTTAAATTCCCATTTTTCACTGCAACTTGAAAATTTCAGCACTGCTAAGTTCATTTGTTGTTATAAAAACATAAGTATTCTCTAAAGTATCAATTAAATAAAAAAAATTCCACAAATAACACTTTTAAACTTACTATTGTTTATGCCGTTTACATGTAGAATTTTAATGTGCTAACCAATGAAAACGTCCCTTTTATAAATCGATACACTACACAGTCAGATAAACTTATAACGGAATAACATAAAAACTGCTGACATGGTTGGAGGTTTAAAAGAGTTTTGCATAAAAAAAAGAAACCATTATTTATAAATGATTACATATATTGATTCTACTTGAATGTGGCTTTTGAGGTATGTATTTTTTTAAAGATACATATGGTTTAAGATGCTTTATGGAGCCGCCAAAAGTTGCGACTCAAATTCCGATCGCTTGGCATATAGACATAGAAGAAAAATGGTCCGCATTGATTTGAATAGTATCTGGGTTGTGCGCGAATGACGAACATCGCATATATAGAAAAGTCCTTGTCGCACACAAATAGTTGTGCTAATGCATACACCTAATACATACACATATCTAATATGCCGGAAAGAGCTCAACGGGCCAGCAGTGATCTTTTTAACTCGGAATGTATTTTTTTAAAAATCTTTTTGTATCGCGTTCGGTCCGCTAACTTCCAAACCGTCTTGCATAGTGATTTTATTGGATTCCCGTGCCCATATAACGATTTCATCATCCGTGACGTGATGCAAATGACAACGTACAGTCAAATAAATTAAAATTAAAATAAAACATTTTAGTATATTAGTTGTAATATTGTTAAATATGCGAACAGGTTGCTTCCTGTATTAGTCGGTACCCCAATATTATGTGAATGACATATTGTTTTTGCCTGGTATTCTTGCCTTATATATATATATATAAATGTAATGTATAGGTCTTTGTTCATACAAACTCTTCCGAAGGACACTTAATCCTGCCTATGACACTCGAAATGGTGGAATTTATTTTTATTTTCAATAAAATGTTTTTATCATGTTTGCTCAACGAAATGACATTTTTTCTCATAACGACTCATAAGTCGTTAAACTCAATATAATGTGCATTTGGTGTAAAAAGAGGCAGTGAACGAGCGATTGGATATTCGTTATATGTACTTAAAGTACAGGAAACCACAAAGCTATTTAAAATATATTAAGCAGGCAAATTTATTATTCGCTTCAAATACACTTCAAGTAGAATGATATAATGGGGCCGTAACACCATGACGTTCTGTTCAGCGTTCTGGTTCTGATGACGTTTGAGGAAGTGTTGGTTGTCGCCTATCGTTGCTGGAAAAGCGCCAGAAGAGAGTTGTGTTAACCCCGTAATAATTGATGATTTAACCAAACGTGCTATATTTGTGTTAGAACAGAAAGAAAAATCTTTCATTTTCTTGATCCTACCCTGAATTAAAAAAAAATAAGTAATTAATTAATTTTTTTTCTGAAATAATATATAGATATTTGCTTTAGATGATTTTGAAATTCAATTTTTAAGTGGTTTAAACTTGAAGTCGCTTCCTTGTCTCAACGGGTTAGTGCAAATAGTCTGGTATTTTACCTGGCCCTTGTTTCTGTGCATTGAGTGTAGGTTTGTGTTTACACAATTAAACCATTCTAGTGCAGTGCAAACCAATTCAATTTGTCAGTGCTCATTGTTTATCACTATCAGACTTAGTGGTTGGAATCAAAGTTTCAATCGACATTGCACTTACTGGGTACATCGTTCATTATGATGTATAAAAAAGCATTTATAGAAATTTATTCCAACCATTTGAAAAATATTTCACTACATTCGGAAAACACACTATTTAAACCACTTATCAGACTATGCATCAAACTTAAACATCCAGTCAACTATAGCTGTTGATTTTTTATGTATGTATAAATTAGTGTTTATTATTAAATTTTTATTATTATTTATTTATAAGCATACACTCTTCTTGAAGAAAACCAACATCATAATAAACTCGTCTTGTATACTATCAACAAAATACTGCGCTATATATTGTATATTATAAACATCAAAGTACACTATTCAATCAACAGTATAGTACACTATGTTTGTATACTGTCAACATTATAGTACACTATTCTAATTTTGTATACTATCAACATTATTACACTATTCTTGTATACTATCAACATTATTACATTATTCTTGTATACTATAAACATTATAGTACACTATTTCTGTATAATATCGATATTTTAAATTAGTACTTCGTTTGAGTATATACAACATAACAACACACTTTTCTGGAAAACATATATTATTATCACCATTCCTGTATACTATAAGAATTAGAGTACACTACTTTAAAATACCGTCAACAATATTTTATAACATTCTTGTATACTGTCATAATAACAAAACAAGATTATTGTACAAGATTATTGTACAAAACAAGACTATTATACATGTATAATTATTATCAACATTCTCATACAGTCTTCTTATAAACCATCAAAATTATTGTACACTATTCGTATATACCATACCATCAACATTATAATACAGTATTCTTGTATTCTATCTGCCGAAAAATCTACTTTGTGCGCTGGATTTTTGACAGATGTACGTTTATAGCCAGACTATTAATTTTCTTTTAAAACGAATCAGGAAGATGTGTACGAAAAGCTTACTGTATAGAAACATTTAGCACGGTAGATCGAACAAATACAAGTTTCACTCAATAAATTAAAATTCTAAAAGCATTTCAATGATGTTTAATTTAAATGTAAAAACTCAAATGTGTTTATTACATAACAATTTGTATAGAACCCATAAGAAAAATCGAGTCAGATGTAGATTTGTATTAGAAGATATTCAATATTTGTTTTCTGTGACATTCAATACTGGCATTAAAATCATTTTGTTTGGCTTCATGACAAACGGGTGTATGCGGTTCAATAAAGTTTCGCAAGTGCCTTATTTATGAGGCATGTCTTCCGTGTTATAAACAAATAAGAATAAAAAAGCCCCAATTGACAACGATCGATACAATTCAGTGCTCTTTAAATGACATTGTAGTTAAATATATGTTTTGTTGTATAGGAAATAAAGTATGGAGTTAAAAGAATGGATATTTAACTGGATTCTAATTATCAGTATTTATTTAAATCCTAGTAAGTTAATTTGATGAATTTTAAACTTTTTAAAGCAATTATTTTCAAGTTACGGTTATGGCGGTTATGAACTGGTCTCATGAATTGGCTTCGTAAGTGATAATGCACATGGTAAAGGAATTTATTTGTTTTTGTTAGCAGTTTCGTTTGATGGAAGTTCCATTGCAGCTACGGTTTTAATGACAATAGAAATCAAAATACAAATCCATTTATTAGACGACAGTAAGGTTACATTCATGTTTTGTGCTGGTGGGTGTGGGGTGTGCGTTTCATGGTTATAGGTGCACAGTATCAACTATGTGGACTATATTTTATCCGAATGACAGTTCCCGTGCGCCCCAAGTCAATATCACCAAAATAAACATGTATTTTTCTCGCCATTTAAATTTTGTACAAGTAAAGGATTCACAATTAGAATTTGAAAAATCGATGAACAAATGAATGAAGTATTCTTATATGACATAGTAACCGATTCAATATGTTTTGTGAAAACATAAAAGAGAATACATTTATATTGATAACAAATTTAAGGTAATTATCTGGTACAAATTTAAATGCAGAAACGTGTGTTAAGTACACACAATGTGCTTTAAATACTGGTTTAATCAGCAAATGACTTTACAAATATCTGACACTGATCTTGACTAATGATACATTTTCAATGTTATTAAGTAATACTAGGTCTTTTAGGCACCATGACCATGTATCTTTTTCAAATTAGGACCGTGATTGTTTAACGTTTGCAAAGTTTTAATGTTTTTCATTTAAATAACAAAGGACAAAATCTAAACAAACAGTCCAGATAATTAAATAAATACAAATGTCTAGAGTAAATGCAACTATTAACATAACCGTTAAGCTTAACTCCAGTGACAGAATTCCGCTTTCCAAGATGGTGCTAGGGGTATGCAAGATTAGGAAAGGACAGATTCCATCACACCGAATCTGCTACGTTTCAAGTTCTTGTTTGTTTGGTGATTTTCAATTTTTCAGTAATCATTTATAAAACGATCAACTGTTTTTATGTTTTTAATAATTAAAGCATCTTTGACACAACTGTTAAGATCCAGAGGTTAATCTGAAATCTTTGTGCAGAAGAAATGAGCCCAGACAAAATTCTATTAATCAACCAAACTTTTTAAGGTAGAAGACACATATAAAGACGATTTTTCCGAACGACATGCATATGTAACACGTGATATGTTTAACACACGCAACACGAAGGACTGCATACTGTCATAATATTCCAAGCTTATTACACGACAACTCGTGACATATCCTGTATATTTCAGTTGTAACAGCAGATAGAACAATTCAACGGGTTGCATATTGCTATGGTGACAGCTCTGCAGGATCCAATCTCGTAGACGTTGCTTGTACCGAAGGAGGAATCTTCATACATGACGTCATTGCGGCATCGAAACCTACATCTTTAGGTAACTTCTTGTACATTTACAAGAATATGCACTGATAATTTTTACTGTAACAGTTGACCCTTAATTAATTAAGAGTGAGATGAGTGTACGATGTTCGTCAAAAATAAATATTATTATTTTAAATGCATTGTAAATATTACTGGAAACTTGATTTTTACGTATATAGCACTTTTTTGAATAGTTTAGAATTGTTTGGTAAACATACCTTGGTCAATTCAACCACTAAGATGCTTTGATTTGAGAGTGGTCTTTCACTATGTATCGGTTTTGGCCCTTACATAGGGTGTTTTGTTAAAAAAAACGTCTGTAAAACATTGAAGCTTTTCAATAGAAACATAATAGACTTTCCATTGTGACTAACTCTCATGTTGTGTTAATCACATTAAAACACAAGAAAGAAATTATGAATCATACATCTATCTACACTGGTCTCAGCAATATAAATTCGCTGCTTTGAGTCTACTTACCAGTGTTATGGTCGTTGATTTGAAAGTAAAAAGTCGTTTGAATTTCGAGTCTATGATTTTATTATCATTGATACTTTGACATCATATAGAAATGATAGATAAAGGGATAGTTCAGGGCATACTTTTTAAACACATATTTCTATAAAAATAGTTTGACAGGTAAGACTGGGCTATATTTAAAGCTTTCAGAAAGTAATGGTAAACATCCGAGTCTAAGATTGTTTAAACTTGGGCTCAATTTTGTCCTATCTACTTTTTGGCTGCGAGATGAAGGTGTGTTTTCTGGATATGGTAATTCCTGTATGCATAGTTCACTTAAAAAAACAAACTTTAAACTAAACGACACATTTACGTTCTGCTTTCTGTATTGTTTTATTGTTCCCTCTTTAAGGTCTTAGACCCATCATTAGCATATTAAAACCAAACAGTAACCATAATTATGTAAGTTATTTAGTTATTAAATGTCTTTAAAAAAGACAATAGGCAAGTTACAGATAATAACAGTTGAGCGATAATGTTTTGTGATTATCTGCCCTTGTTGACATGGTTGTCTTGAGTTATTTCCCTTGGAAACACAAAAATGTTAATTTCTCCATTTTTCTACGGTAAATATCTGATTTCTTATTAAAATAGTACACAAACTCTGTTTGTTAAGTTTTCTACCAAGAGACTTTCTTGAAAAAATAAATATTTTTAAAGTAATAGCAAAAAATCGATATTTTCCATAGGCTTTAATGTAAATGTTAACACCTATTATCTCCCATTAAATAAAAATGTCTTGAAAAATTTCTCGGTGAATCATCTTATATTTTGTATGTCTTTAACACTTTAAAGGTACATTGATTTCCTACCATCCAGTGTCAAGATATGAAATATGTCAATGATGGTCCTAAATCCTTAAAGATATATTCGTAAGCGAAAATTGAAAAAAAAAATGAAAATTAACAATTTTACCTCCAAAGGCTGTCCAGCAGACGATCACGCCTACCAGCCGGCGGAACAAGCTAAATGTTGCTCATACAATGCAACCGACTGTATGAAGTCATTCGCTGGTTCCTGGTCCAATTTCTTGAATTGCAATGGGAAGAGGACATGCAGCGGAATACCAGTGATTCGAGATGAACCAATATGCCCCGGAGGATTATTTCCAAGGTTTAGCAACCATATGGTTTTGGAATACTATTGTATGCCACGTAAGTTCAAATTTCCAAATATTACATTTCAAATTGGCACCGCAGAAACCACTTTCAATGAATCGGCTACTGGGTTACAAGCGTTTCACTGATATGTCAGATACCCTGCCCGCATGCGTCCGTTAACTTTTCTTCAACACGACATCTGATTCCAAAACCGCTTGTCCAATTTCAAAATAATTAAACTAGAACGACTCATGTATGGTCCCAACAAAATTTGCTAGAATATAGTTCATTTTGACAGATATTTAGTCGCCATGTCAGCCGGAAGGAAAAAGATATCTCTGCAAATAATTTCATGGGAGTGTTGTCAAGTTTACCTGCTACAAAAATCTTAAAGAAAAGCATTTGTTCCGTCAGAAAAGACGGCAGAGAGTAGGCGGTGCTTATTTTCTTTATATGTTTATGTAGAAAACTTTAAAAACCATTTTCTTAGCAAAACAATCAGATCGAAATTCAAAATAATTTGCAGAAATAATGATTTGATGACAAATATGGTCTGTGAAGAAAACTTGGCAACCAGGAAGGGCTTGTTTTCCTTAATATTTAGTCACAAACGAACATGCAGAAAATAGAAATGAAGTCTTATAATAATAATAATAATATTCATTGTAGAGGATTTTCTAAATTTAATAACCATTTTCTATAATATTTTAGCCGGTTACAACTATGGACCATGCAACACCACAGCCGATTGTCGGGATCCAGCTGCCACATGCAATAAAACATACTGTGCATGTCAAGACGGATACACTACATTCTTTGCTTTTGACGATTGTTGGAAAGGTAGAGCTTGCACTGCTTATGCCTGCAATGTTTTCGAATGCCAGGCCTAGAATACCGATTAGGAGTCTGTTAAAGTCTTAATTTAAAAAGGTAAAATGTGCATATCAGACACGGCCACATCCAGAAGACACAGCCAAAAAGTTAAAGAAAAGAGAGCATGGTTTATTAAAGGATCAATTATTAAAAAGTCACCACACACAATTCACAAAAATGAGATCACCAAGGGTAACCGTCTTGGAATGGTCAGTGGCAAAACAATCAAGGTTTAAACAAGTTTCTAGAGTTCACCATACTCAGACTTGCCCCAACAGGTTCTCAAAATATACATACAAGTACAAGCTGTCTTGATGAATTAGCCCCAACCCACACATCAACTCGATAATGTTGCTTGAGACGTCTCCACTCTAGAGTATCAAAATGTTGAGAGCAGTTGTCACGAATAACGAATCTTTTACCTTGGAATCTGTATACATTCAGAATATTTGATCTAGTTTAAAATACACCAAATAATGCATTCATTCGGCCTAATCATAATAACAACGTCAAAAAATTAATTTTACTTTTTAGTATTTTACTCTTTTCGACATAATTTGTTTGCTTGAAACAGACCATATCGACTCTTAAAAAAATCATATGGCTAATTTGGTTAATTATAGCAATAGCAAACCACGAATAATTGTTTGATAAATTATTAATAGAAAAATACATCATTTGAATAGTTTGTATAGTTTGAAAAAAGTCACTGATAATGTTGATTTCTTTAGCTGAAAAAATATTGTCCTTTTTTAATTGGTGAATGTTGATGGTAAGAAAGTTTCATATGTCGTGTTCGATGGCTTTCAAAGTTCCCTTTTCATCTATTTCAATATAACAGTAGCGTTGTTTGTGCCGTTTGGCGGCTGTAAAAAGTCTCGCCGTTCTTTCAATCAGTGCTGTTATCAATAACGTTCTTTGAAGGTCGTTGAGCACGATACTTATGTACTTTATTAATAGTACTTCTAAAATTACCTTTGTTTTAATATTTCGGCCAGTTTTGAGATGGTGGTTTCAATTTCCCAGCCAATATTGATTCGGATATTGTTCAATCATACCCAAGGATATACTTCCTGCTTTTTAAATTTTGCCTTTGGCGTTGTCTGTGATATGCAGGATTTATATTCTAAGATCCCCTGTCAAAATTCTATTCTTTTTAGTTCCGCCCATGTTTTCTCGTTTAAGGCAAACCCATTATTTTATCTGGGGACCATACGCCGCTGAACATGGAATGGTATTAATCTGAAAATACTACATTGAAGGTTCCATGTCCACCGTCATATGCACACCATCGTTTGGGATGGTCAAAATTGTACTGTTTATTGGTGTAAATATTGAGTTGCGCTCAACCCGGGGCTAGGCGGCGTGGGCAGTAATATGCATTTCCATTACTGTCCATGAACAGGCTCAATCAACCGAGCCTGCAAAATTTTCATATTTGTAGTGTTCGATGGCTTTCAAAGTTCCCTTTTCATCTATTTCATATGACATCTCGTCACACAAACTTCTGTCTGATGAACGTTTCCAGTATAGGAGTATCTAAAAGAGGAGGGCTTAAAGCAAATAACACAAACAGTATACTAGTATCACAAAATGTGAATATTATTCAACTACTTTTTAGATGGCAGTTTAAATGGCTCCTGCAAGGTTGTGGGATGTCAGGACGCCAACACGGTTTGTAATTACACCACAAGCCGCTGTGTGTGTGATGTTGGCTATGTTGCTTACAATGGCAGCTGCGTGAAAGGTAGGTTTAACATAGAGAATTATCGGATAGGTTGTTTACCATGGCGATTTTGCTAATGGCAATAATCATGCACTTTGAAATGTGTTGCTTTTCATGCCAGCTGCGTGAAAGGTTTGTGCATCTTTGAGATGTTTGATGTATTGTTTACAACGGCGATTTCACTAAGGGTAATTATAATGTTTCTTTGAAATGTATTGCTTACAATGGCATCTGTGCAAAATCGTATATTTTTTGAGAGGTTGGGAAGGTAATTATCTGTGCAAAATGTAGAAACAATATTTTTGGGGCTTAAAATTGCAACTGTGTACAAGGTGTTTATTATTTAACTTTTAGATTATTGTACAGATAATTGCTTTATATTATTGAGATGTTGGATGTGTTTTTATAATGGTAGCTAATAAATCAACCATTTTTTCAAGGTGGACACAACCTGGGATTTTGTGTGGACACTGAAGACTGCACAGACCCTCTTGCATTGTGTGACCATAGTCTTTGCATTTGTGAACGTGGATACATCGCATTCGAAGAGTTTGATAAATGCTGGAAAGGTAATCGTGGTGTTAATTTTATGAATTTTAAGTTATTGTATTGCACAAAAATATTGAAACTGATTGTAACATGGACTTGTGATTTTGTGATTAGAGCACACGTTATTTCCTGATTTATATTTTGCAGTTTTTCTTTTTTCTTGATTGTTTTTTCCATGTGTTCACTGGTGGTGAAAGTCATCTTACACGTTCACGACATCTTGTAAGACGAGTCCTTCACTATGACGTATTTCCTTAATAATGAATAAAAATAAAATTTATCGAAAATAAAAACTTAAATCGTAAAATGAATTATTTTATGCAAGTAAAAGAATACATCACGTTCGCAAGGTTTGGAGAGACGAAATTCGGATAACTATATTTTGGGCGGTAACTTGGGAGAGTCTCTTAACCGTTCAAACACAGTTCTCTGCCAGATTTGTCTTTCCTAACCTTGCACAGGTAGAAGATACTTAATTCTCTTCTTACACCAATCTTTCATGAACTTTGTAATGCATCTTGGCACAATTTTGCACCATGTTTTGCACCAGATGGCGGACTAAACGGCACTTGCAACATCAATGTGGCTTGCCAAGATAGCAACACTGTTTGTAATACGTCTACTAACAGATGTGAATGTGTGGCTGGGTATGCTCCGACCAATGGCACTTGTTACAAAGGTATGTCAGGCTAAATGCCGGTGTTCATTTTGTATAACATGTTTTCAGAAACATTTTTCACTGTTTGACATGACTTTGTTTAGAAGTTTTCTGCTAAACACAATCTATAAGAATCAAACATGTGTATCCCCGTTTAGTCTTACAAGTTCAGTTAAGGGTATAATACCAATATTTTCAAAATAGAATTCGGCAGATACTAAATGGATAATAAATCAACAATAAATAAATCTCATTTGGTTTAAGACTATCAAAATAGTCATTTTTTTGTAGCGTGGATTTGTGCGAAAAATAAAATGCTATGCAATAGAAAGAAATTTGTCCGGGTGACAACACTTGATATTTTTGTACTTGCCACGAAAACCTAGCATTGTGAATAACTTTGCTTGTTAATATTTTCCCCGTTTAATATATCGCTCTTGTAACAACGGGGTCGTCTGTATATCAAGGTAAAGTTTGCAGAATTATTTACATTTCGTAGATAGAGTGAGATAAGTCATGAAAACTTAACGTTGGCTATAACTATCAAATTAACATTTGTTTTTCTTTTAAATGTTATCGCAACAGGTCCGCGAGGTACCAAAATATGTGATGGCATTTTTGTCCGTTTTCGAAGAGAGAGTTTTGTTATTATTTCAAAGTATGCAAAGACGACACACGTCTTAAGCATATTACATAACAATTTAACTATAGTACTCAAAGTTTGCAAAACACCATGTAAACCACCATGAACGATAGTCGTGCAAAGACCCTGTATTTTAACAGTATTTAATATACGCTGCATACACGTACCCGACATTTGTAGATACTCAGTTTTGACTTTCACTTGAATGACTGCATGCTTATAACTGAATTAATGGCAAATGCGAATGTCATAAGAAATTTATTGGATGCAGACATCGAAAGATGTTTTTCTTTTTGTTTTTGCAAACATTTCATATACATAATATCCCATTCAATTAAAAATAAACCCCTTAAACACATTTCAATTGTTATAACATTTTCATATTGTTAAATAAGTCAATTATCAGGAGAATAAAAAATTAAAAGAAATAAAACTAAATACAGACATAGACAAGAAGATATGTACAAACGTTTTCTTGTTGCTTAGAGTAATATATACAATACTTGTGCCTAAATATGTTAAACTTGTCATAGTCATGTCTTTTTTTGAGTTACATGCGGTGTGCTTATGTCGATATTTGTCGATGTTCGTGTATGTGCACACACTTACATTGCTTTAGATTTTTATGGTTATGTCAATTATAAGACCAGTGCAAATACTTACACTATTGCATTGAACATGATATTGTTAATGTTTAATAATTACATATTTACCTTTCTTAGACGGTGATCTGAATGGGTATTGTGAGGTAAATGCACAGTGTAGAGATCCATTTGCTATTTGCACAAAACAGAGATGCACATGCGTAATCGGATACAGTGACATAAATGGCACCTGCAAGAAAGGTAGCCCTTTTAGTTGTTTTTGTTTGGAATAGCTGCAAATTGTCACAAATTCAAATAGACCTTGAGCTGCCAATAGACCCCCGTCCCCCCCTTAGGGAATTTTGAAGGGTATGTTTTTCTGAAAGCCTATACCATTCTACGCATTTTGCAAGTTGTTTGCACTCTGGCGAGTGGGGCGTTTTTCCGTAACGTCTGTTTGAATATGTTACCTTTGAAAAAAGTTTGTGTAAGAATGAAATATTTGACAATTGTAAAAGTTCTAAAATAAACCTTTTTATTCTACACCAGGAAGCTCTAATCTACATTACTAATGCAATAAAAACATCTGTAACCTAAGGTATTGGTCTAAAATAGTGATTAAGTTATGTTACTTAAAATAAAAACCTAGTAAAATAAGATTTATGAAACATTTCTTACGTGCAGTAGCAAGTAATTTGTGCTTATAAGTAAAATACAGTAAGATAAATGAGAATTCAGGACAAATGTAATACAGTGATATACATTGGGACATAAGCCCGTAACGCTATATTGAAATATGTTACCGACAGAAAAGAAAATGGGAAAACAAGCCATAAATGTATTAGACCTTGAGCTGCCAATAGACTCCCTCCCCCCTGGGGGAATTTTGAACGGTATGTTTTTCTGAAAGCCTATCCCATTCTTCGCATTTTGCAATTTGTTTGCTTTCTGGCGAGTGGGGCGTTTTACCGTAACACCTGTTTGAATATGAGACCTTTGAGAAAATTTTATGCGTTGAAGAAATAATTGGCAATTATAAAAGATCTGAAATAAACCTATTTTTTCTACACCAGGAAGATGTTTTTTTTTAATTTTTAACGTCTGCAACCTAAGGTATAGGTCTATAAATAGTCATTAAGATATGTTACTGAACATCAAAACCTAGTTTAAAAAGTTGTATGAAACATTTCTTACGTACATTAGCAAGTAATTTCTGTTTTATTTGCTTAATTCATTAATATAAATAAGAATGCAGTATTTAAAAGTAATAAAGTCACATTGAGACACACTTCTTGTTAATGTATGTAAATAAATACATATATTTGTAAATTCCAAAAACCAAAATATCTGGAAAAAACAATGGAAAAAACATCTCAAAGATAGCAAATAAAATATTTATAAATAAAACAAATTATAAAGAAATAAACTCTGGAAGACATATTGTGTGATTTAAAGGTAAACTGTGTTAAACACTTTGTTAATATTATCTATAACTTTAGTTATATGTGACTTTAGTATTATGCTATATCATATACTTATGCCTATGGTTAATAAATTTGAAGTTTTGGTGTAATTGTTTTTGTTTAAATACACCTCTTCATGAGTTTTAACGATTAGTTAGCTTTATATCATAATAAAAATAAATACCATATCATAAATCACCATTTTTTAAATATGTTACCCAAAAGAACGTATTTTTAGTTACCAACCTTCCTGCACTTTATGTATCTTGTATTCAAATAGGTAATATATATATTAAGAATTATGTTATAAAAGGAAATTAAGGTATTTATGCTGGTGATATTAAACAGTAATGTATGTTTAATTTAAATGTAGTTAAACTTTAGAGTTTAATGATCTGTGTACTGCTCAATATGTCTTGAAATAAATGTGTCCTATTTTAAATCTTTTTAAATTAACAATAAACCTATCAATATGGCTCAGTGACAACATTGTAATACAGCTTACGTTTTCACTAATCATGGGCTGTGGCATCCAGTCTAAAGCTCAGTCCAGATACTCTCGATTGAGACAGTTTAATTAGTTCTAACAAAATGTAGAAAAGAAAGAATAAACAAGATTAACATTTTTATCATTTTTTTTGTTCTATTTATGTCATCCTATATATGTTACCAATTTTTACTTTAATAATCAGCAAAAATAAATAAGAAAAGAAAAGCAAGAAACTGCAAATGATTAGTTAATTAACATTTTGATAAATATTTTTATATAATATTATATTATGTTAAAGTTGATCTATAACAAATTTAAAAGCTACTTAATTTAAACTTTACACAAATTAGCTGATTAAATTATCTGATGTTCGAAATATTTTTAAAAGTAGTTTTATTCATCTAAAATATTAAGGTTCAGTGTAGAATTTGTAAAACATTGAAACAGCATGAGCATTATACGTATAGCAATTTATACCTAAAAAAATTATTTTACATAAGTAAACGTAACTTGTCTATTAGCTTACCATCACCTGCATTACAGATTGTCTTTCAAATTAGGATGTTTCTCTTTAACACTTATTTGTCTTTAAGAAAAATAACATTCCACAAAGATCTTAAGGAATTCTTAAGCTTTCTTTAAATAATGGAACAAAAATTTCATTTAGGACAATTTATTTTTCTTCTTTCACATGTTTTATTTAACAGCAATGTCAGTTATTATTGCTCTAGAAGACCAGAATTGGTGCTCTCAACCTTGTTTATAGTAAATATAGTTTATAGAAAGTTCATATTCACATTATGAATGACTCTACGGTAATCTAGATACAAACTACCAGGTAAAACACAGTTTAGAAATTTATTTTCTTTATTCTAAGTGATCTTTCTAAAAATCATTATTTAAATAATTAGGTAACATATAATTAATTTTAATTAGTTTTGTTTGTAACACTTTTCAAAGCAATATTTTTATCTCTTGTCTTTACTTTTTTGGGACCAATTCTAAAAATTATTTTTTTAGAATTTAATTCATAAATGCATTGTACTTTGTCAATATTGTAACTTCGGAATTATATGTTACGGAGATTTGAAGGTTTAAAATAGACAAGCTTAAACACTTGAACATTTTAACCACATAACATAACATAACATAGAATACACTATAATCTTCTTACTATTATTATTTTAAAGTTTAATCTAAAATGATTGCATAGTCGTGATACAGTTTTGTAAATGTAATCAGTTCTTTGTACAACAATATCAGTTTTAGAGAAAATACTTCATTCAATCAGTAATATTAGTTAAAAAAAACGTCTGTGAATGTAATTAGAAATCTACACATGGCTAACAAACATCAGGACATTGCACAGAGCACACATAGTTAATTTCTTCAAATAGATATCAGCTAACACCATTAAAAATATAAAAAAACAAGGAAATAAGCCTTATTTTAATAAGTAACATATGTTATGTATGTTGAAAATTTGAAGTCATGCAAGTTTCAAGAACACTTACCTTTAATAAGCTCAATAATTTAATTAAACACTATATTTTATGCTTGTTTATCCCAAAACATGAATATAATGTTTGAATTAGCGATATGGTAACATATAAGATTATGGAAAAATTATTACAATTGCCAGTGTGATTTCTATGAAAATCACACTGTTTTATATTGTTTGATCATGCAGCTTTCAAAAACATGTATTATTGCCAAAGTTTGATTACAAATAAAAATCCTACAGGTAAGTTTCTGACTTAAATTTCATCTTTTTAGGATTATGTATGTTATACACTAAATATGTTACCTAAGTGCAAAAATTTTGAAATGAAAACTACATCAATCAACAGATAATACTTCATCCTTATATAAAAATATAAGTTTTATTAAATCGTATCTGGAATAGAGCATAATTAAAGATTCAAAATCCATATATTTTTTTTTACAAATTTTAGGGGTAACATATTAAAACCTCCGTAACACCCTTATGCCCCACTCGCCAGAGTGCAAACAAACTGCAAAATATCCAGGACATAACAGGCTTTCAGAAAAATCATGTTTACAAAATTCCCTAAGGGGGGGGGGGGAGCAAACATGTTCCTGGCCACCGGCCTAAAACAGAAATTCAAATAAAATATGGTGAATAATTAGAACTGCATAATATAATTTATATAATTTCTACTCAAAGCAGCGTCTACATGAAAAATGTATCGCGTACGAAGCAGAATAATGACATGCTTTTGTCATCTTTTAAAAAATGCAAACTACATGATATCATCTGCAAGCAATACATACTTTTATCCAAAATTATGACCATATGTATTTCAGATGGAGAATTAGGTGGCCATTGTGTGAATCAATCTTCTTGTGTAAATGCAAATGCCACATGTAAGAGCGGTATTTGCGTGTGTGTTGTCAATTACACAGCTATAGATGGAAAATGTAATAAAGGTAACGTTATATGGCTAATAAATCATCACAAAACGTATTAGAAACACACACTGTAATTGGTGTAGTTTATATTTTGTTTGACATTATTTACTCTTCTTTATCCATGTTATATACAAATAAAACAAACAAATTTGTTTTCGTGCGCATTTAAAGGAGAAACAACTTCTCGTGAGGAAAGGGGACCCAAACCTCAAACCTCAATGATGTAATAACTTAACATTGAATAATAATGATAAAAAATAAAAGGGTAGTTTAATTGATTGTACAGTTCGTTAAAACGAGTTCATTTTGTCATTATTGGCAATTATATTTGCCATTCGTGTGATGTTTTGTCCCAACAGCGATTGACAATGAATTGTAATCAGTGTCCATATCAAGAAAAGGAGCCAATTAACCCTGGACAAGGTGCGTATGATATATCTGTTGCTCACAAGATGTAAATAGATCCGTATATGATGATGACACTTTTTCTAGACAACGAATTCAGTGAATTTTTGTGCAATAAGTTGAGATTGTGTGACAATAAAATTATGATGATTTGTTAATCAATGTTCTAGACTGGGATATTGATGGAAAATGTAACATAACATCATCAACAAAGTGTACAGACATACATGCGCAATGTGTGACATCGGCGACGAGTCCAAATATGACTGTATGCAAGTGTCAAACTGGATATACAAACGTAGCGGGGACGTGCAAAGAAGGTATATTAAAAATATCAGTTAAATATACATTTGTATAGTCATGCGAAAAAAACATTAATATTTTAAAAGTTACAGAAACCCACATATCGTCAATTGTCAAGTGCAGTGGAGTACGCAAATGTTAACTCTGCCTCAAAGGCAAAAAAAAAAAAAGAAAACGTAATGTACACAAAACAATCTGAGCACTGACAATGAATGTTAACTCTACAAACGATTCTAAAATACTGACATTATTTTATGTAATTGAAAGTCTTTGGAATTTAAAATTCCATTTCAGTGACAATGGCAAACATGACGTAAAACTGGAAATTTAATTTCAGCTTAGGAAATATAATTGTTTTGCAAACACGGGGCTAGGGTTTTTATATTGGTAATGCCTTTCGTCCTATTTGTATTCTTTGTGGATGTGTGCTGATGACTTCTTGTAATTTACCGTAATGGTATTTACATTTATAGATCGTCACCTTGGTGGAACATGTTCAGCAAACAGTACATGCCTGGGCAGCAACACGAACTGCTCAAGTTCCGGTCTCTGCGTTTGTGTAAATGGTTCCATAGAAGTTGGACCACTCTGTATCCTTGGTAAGTTATGTATTGTATACTTGGTAAGCAATGTATTACTCTTCATGCAATTTTCTTTGCGAGTTCGGAACTAATTAAATAGCTTTCTCCATTACTTCTGCAAACAGCATGCTTATAACGATAATTTCTTAAAAAGACAATATAGCTAGCTTATTGCCGATTTAGAATGAGACCCTTTGACACTATCAAATATTGTACAATCGTAACCTGTCACTACAATAATTGGCATTTTACTCATGTACGAGTATCCATTGGAGAGTAGGTGTGAAGTAAATTTGAATTGATGAGTTTGGTAATTACGATTGACAGGCATTGTTTTGTCTACTACATTCTTCTATGTTTGTCCGTGTCAGACTTCAGGGTTGGAGGTTGTAAAACTGAGAATGAAAACCAGTCACAAATCTCAAGCATCTGATGGGCTGAAATGGCGGCTGGTCGAGATTTGAGACTGGTTTTCATATGTTTTAATGCTCAGTTTTATAACCTTGGGCACAGATCTCTGCCAGTGAGGGCGCCTAGCCAACAAACACTTGTATATAACCCTTTACATCACATACTATATCGTAATTGTGTAAGAACTTAAGAAGTCATATGTTATGTCGCATTTGTATGCACGTCTATGCTACGTACACATGGATAAGTGTAGACGAACCTTGAAACCTTGACCAAAAGATCCAACCAATATTACTAAATGCAATAAATGGTTTGAAATATGATTCCTTTTTATTAATTTTAGATGGTGATCTTCACGGATTTTGCGAATTAACTTCACAGTGTGTTGATGACTACACCACTTGTATTATTAATAGATGTGAATGCATACATGGATATACAGATATAAAAGGGATTTGTAAAAAAGGTAAAACAAATGAGAGTGTAAGTTTCATTTACTGGGGAATACATTGTGAGTACATGATTTTCATTAACAGAGTCCGAAGATACACTAGCTCTACTAAATTTTCTAAAATTCCCCAGTCAATGACGAGCCAGTAAATTATCTTCCCTTCTATTTCGATCATCGATTGCATGACTTCTATACTTTGTGTAAGTCTTGGTCGTCTAATAATTGTATTTGTGTATTTATGTAAACTGGCACCGAGTTTGAAAATTTTCAGGCGTTCTGTTTGTCTACTTATGATTTCTCAACTTTATATACCTCGCTCCCTCATAATTTAATAAGAGACAAACTAACCAGTCTCATTGAAAAAAAACGTTTGCTAGAGAAAATAAAACCTTCATCGCTTGTAATGAACATAGGGCATTTTTTACAGATGGTTCTTATGATAATTATACTTTATGGACTTGTCAAGACCTAATAGAGTCGCTAACTTTCTTACTGGATAATATTTATGTAAGATTCGGTACCTCTATTTATAAACAAGTAATAGGCATCCCAATGGGTACTAATTGTGCACCCCTTGTTGCTGATCTGTTTTTATACTGTTATGAAAGAGACTTTATGTTATCTCTTTCTACTGAACATCAAGATGATATTATTGCAGCTTTTAACAACACCTCGAGGTACCTTGATGATTTATTAAATATAGATAATATACATTTTTCATTACTGGTTAATAAGATCTACCCGAAAGAATTACAACTTAATAAAGCAAACACTTCAGAAAAGCAAGCAAACTTTCTCGATCTAAATCTGTCAATTGAAAATGGTTATGTCACTACTAAAATATATGATAAAAGAGATGATTTTAATTTTAATATAGTAAATTTTCCGTTTTTAGACGGCGATGTTCCCCGTGCAACATCTTACGGGGTTTATATTTCACAGCTTGTTCGCTTTTCAAGAGCTTGCAACGATATTAATGATTTCAATGAACGTAATCTTTGCATTACAGAAAAACTTTTAAAACAAGTTTATCGGTATCACAAATTAAGGAAAACATTTTGCAAGTTTTATCGTCGATACCCAGATCTAATTCATAAATACAGGTGCAGTTTAAAATCACTATTGCAACAAGGTATTTCACAGCCAGTTTTTTTATGGAGATTTAATTTATAAACTTAAGAAGATAAAGGGCAATGTTAATTTCTCCCGGTTATTCGTAAAAACCATCTGTAAATTTAAAAAGAAAGGTTACCAACATGATATTTTGCAGCGCTCTGCATGCCAGGTGATTAACCCTTCTACAGTTGATCATTATGCTTACCTCTTTGGTTGCACGACGGTGGCAGGGGTTTAAGAGTTTATGAAGGTTTATGGGGAAATCTTTTCTTAAAAGAACCTATAAGCTCGGTTTGTTTCTTTTATCCTTGTCATCGTGTTCTTGCTGATTTTACTCCAGGAGCTCTGGTCTCGGTAAGATCATCGAGTACCCGCCCTTTGGCTTTGCAATGCTATTAAATTCTTATGTTTTATATGTTTGTGTGCTTTTGCATGCAACATTGTTGAGCCAATAAGTGGGTTGGAGTTGTTTCACCAAGACAACTTGTATTTGTTTTGTGATATGAGAACCTGTTGGGGCAAGTGTGAGGTTGGTGCACCCTAGAACCTGGTTTAAACCCCCAGTGGCAATTTGATTTGCCGCTGACCGAACCAAGGCGGTAACCCCTCGGGTTCTCATTTTTGTTAATTGTTAGTGGTGTCTCTTTTGAAACTGATCATTTTATTAACCATGCTCTCTCCCTCTCTTCTTCTTGACTGTGTGGGGAGGCTGTTTTTTCTGAATGTGGCGATTCCTGATATGCATATTTTACCTTTTTGTTATATTTAGCTGCATAATACTTTTTCCACTGATTGAAAGGGTAATCCCTACATGTTATCTTCGTTTTTAAATTTATTGTTTTATCTATTTTATTTAAGCTGTTAATTTGTTTATATTGTTTTTTTATTAGACGGTGAATTGGGTGGGAAATGTGAAGTGAGAGTCGATTGCATTGTTGCCAATACTGTATGTGAGACTGGTATCTGTATTTGTGCTAAGAATTACACAGACATTGACGGAATATGTAGAAAAGGTAATGACCTGTCACATGCACGTGTTCATTTGACCTATCAATTTTCAATATATACACTTCATTGTCCTTAATTTTATAAAACTGAAAATATTTGAGGCACATCAAGGGAAAGACGGTAAAACATTCTATAGCCAAACAGTGTAAAAAGGCAATGTTTGTTTTGAAAAAGAGATATGTTTGGATTTTTCGATGTTCCTTTATCCCTGAAATTGAGATGTTCAATCAACTTTTGTGAACAAAGTCGGGATACTAAGTCTTATCATTTTTTAATTGTTATACATTATAGCCATAAAATCAGACTATCAGAGGACAATACGTTAACTGTCAGAATTGTATAATGTATAATACTTTAATTATTGATGGTTCTATATCACTGTATATCAGAGGCCTTATTACAATTGAGGGGGAGATGAGGGGTGGGGTGGGGGAGAGGTGCTTGGTGCATTTACTTGTTATCTTTTTCAATTTCTGGGCGTGTACCATCTTAATCAAGTTAAGCCTCCCTTATGTTCCATCTGATCAAGCGAATTCGTATCTTTGACAGCAAAAGCTACATGATTTATATACCTTGTCTCTGCTACTTTTGTAGATTGGGAACTTGAGGGGAAGTGTAACTCCTCGACAGCTAAAAACTGTACAGATAGCCATGCTCTGTGTACAGCATTATCCACAAACCAGTCTATAACTGTCTGCAAGTGTCAAGCTGGATTTACAAATATAGGAGGTGTCTGTAAGGAAGGTAGTTATAAATGCTTCCTTTTCTTTTACGCACGTTACACACTCCAATGAAGTGGTGGTAAAATAGTCTTGTAGAGTCAAAACACTTCCTATACGAAAAAGGCTGCGTCTCATGGCTGTGGCCCTTCCCGATATGTATATTGAACTACTTTATAAACATAGTCAGAAGTACCAAATTAAATAGATAAACTTTACTAATCAACAAAATTCACAACTATAACAGATCCAAAAGGGTAGGTTCAGCAAGTGTGAAAATCGGCCTAAGTATAAATTGAAAGAAAAACTGCATGCACAATGTTTGAAGTGTATATTTTCAAAAATCGATGAAAGCTATTGGCGTGATCCAGAAAATACAACCAATAAGTGATGTTGTAGAAATAGAATCATTATTTACTTTGAAATAAGGTAAATACCTTTGTTAAAATTGACTCAGACTGGAGTTTTAACCAACACATTGCGTTATCGCAATACAAACCAAGACCAACTGAAACAAATTTGATTGATTTTATATAGTAGGTGTTTGACACATCAACATGTATATAAATTAAGGCGGATGTCATAAGCATTTGTTTCCCAATAAATATGTTATTTTCTAATATTGCTACAGAACGCCATCTTGGAGGTCGATGTTCATCAGTGAATACATGTTTGGAGAGCAACACAAACTGTTCTGAGCTTGGCATTTGTGTTTGTGTTGCTGGGTTCTCAGAGGTGAACTCTGTCTGTAAACAAGGTAATAAAAGCTACGTTTTTACATGTATAAAATAAATGACTGCACATGCGTGGTAGTCTTAATTTAAATAGACAGCCGTAACAGTTGCGATTTTCTTTTCAAACTACACCTTTGTAATGTTCTAAATATACCGACCATAAATTTAATTTCTTCGCATTGAAAAGGAGTGCACTCTTCAAATGTTAAAACATAACGAGAACCACCATGATTACCTTAATCTAGGGAATTACCATTATAATCCAATCTTTCGTGTTTTTACGAAAGACATTAATTAAGGTGGCGGTAAAACAAAGAAAGTACCAGCTACTGACGGTTTTGTGAATTATGTTTTTACCCCAAACTTGATTAAATAGCAGTGGTTTCCAAGAACATGCAGTAATTTCCTGGATATTTCATAAAAATAAGTGAAAATGATTAATAATCTTATTATGTTGAAAGTTTAAAGAAAATAGTCTAAATCTACGCTGAGAAATTAAATTAATATATTCGGTGTAGTAAGAACATTGGTTAAAAACAAGGTGTAGTATATAGTTATACTTTTTGCTTTATGGTTCTTGATAGGTATCAAATAGTCAATAAATTTTATTTTTAATTATTATTATTTGAAGATGGAGAAGACGGCGGGGTATGTTTTCCTGCTGGTCAACTTCAACGGTGCTCCGACAAAAGTGCCGAGTGTGTGACGGATACTAAAAACCAATGCGGGGGAGCTAAGTGTAGTCCTGGGCTTTGTCAATGCAAGAAAGGGTATTCTATTGGAGTGGATGGAACCTGCATAAAGGGTATTAGTTTTATAGTATTTAACTTTGACATTAGACTTCAAATATTTGAAATATTTTTAACGTTTATCAAAGGAAACATTTCTTTTGCATTAAAAGCAATGACGACTTTTACGTTTTCTAGCTCGGCTAATGCCCCGATAGATACACCTATTTTTAAAATAATATACACTAATTATTAGACAACTATCAACATATTACATCTTAGTTTTTGTATAGATATTTTGCACATAAGTTTTTGTATTTAGCTATTGTGTCCTGATATTTCTTTCTTAACTTTAATGGTTCAAAATTACACATTAAAAATCCGTAGCAAAACCATGTGCAACTTTATTAAAAAACCCTGAAACTCGGCTTTTAAAAAGGCATGAGCAGAATTATATACCGTGATTACCCTAAATATTGGGACAGCGTTGGTATTAGGACATCATTATTTTATCACAAAATTAATTTATTTTTGCCTCCCTTATTTCTGGGACACTATCAGGATTGGTATTTTTAGTGTCCTTATGCTAGGGGACACTTTTAGAAAAAGTATTTTTTCAATAAATTTTGGGACATGAAAATTTTTAGTTATATTTGTTTTCTATCAAGATGGAGATGTTGGTGGTAAATGTACGATAGATGCAGACTGTCGAGATTCTAACGCTAATTGTGACGACCAGACCTTTTTCTGCGTGTGCTCTAATGGATACAGACATTTCAATGGCGTTTGCGTCCGAGGTAAGTCGTTTGCTTCCACAGTAAGAAATTCTGAACGATGAATGACTTACACCAATGCTGAAAAAGTCTCTTAAATTTTTAAAATTGGATTTGCCGATTGTGCTTTTACATGTATGCATTTAATCAATCATGATAAGTGTGCATTACTTTTACTTGTCAATGAATTCGATATGGATTGTTTAAAACATCATAAAAGTTTTAAGGACTAAATATGCTTTCGGTTTTTTGTGGTGCCTATTTAGGTAACATATAAAAATAGTTGCAGACTAAAATATATAAGCTAAAATAAAGAATACACTTATTGTCAGTTAAACTCGAGAATTAACAATTCATATAGAACATCAACCAGAGATAATGCCAAACACTTACTCAAGCACGTAAACAAATGTTACAGGACAGTTGGTTTTGAACTTAGGCTAGCACAGTGATTATCAGTTACGCTAATTGCTTGCTAAAGTAGGAACATTTCGCAGAGTACCAATCTACAGTCTACAAGTAAACCATATTACTTTATCAGTATTTCATTTTGTTATGATTTATAAACTCTACAACAAAATTTGATAAAGTCAACTAAAAATAATTATTATCTTACAATAAGAGGGGTATAATACTAAAAATTATTTATTATATAAAGCCAGAAATCTCTTTGATTCACCAACCATCCGATATGGATCAAATGACAATACTCATGAAGAAAATGATATTATCAGCAGTATTTTAAATTCGTCTAATTTCTTAAAGTGCGATTAGATATTTTGCGCTAGATTATATAACTTATCACGTAAAATATTAAATTAAAACAAACAAAGACCGTAACAAAGCAAATAAATTCAATGGTTGTAAACTTCTTGTGAGAGAATTAAACAAGCGTTGAAAATTATATCTACGTTTAAGTTTGTATTTTTGTTTACCTTTAAAACAGATTTCCAAATGTAAACATTAATTAAAAAAACGTTTACTGTAAAGAATAAATATGATATTGCCTGGGGAGCGAACCCGCAAGCGCCTATCCATGTAATTCCGACAACGCTACCGACGTGCATTGCAAATGCAGTTATATTCGCGGGCTTGATATTTCGTCCTAAATATTTAGTATTTTCTAAAATAACGTTGATTGTAATTTTTTATTTCGTTATATTTCGTGGATGTTTGAATTTGTTTATCGGTCTTCCTGTGAAATCCATGAAAATTAATACCATATATAGGAAGAGTAATAAATCCGCAATGTAACCAAAGATGATTATTGGGTTTGTACTGTTTACCGTTGTAAATATTGAGTTGCGCTGAACCGGGGGTAGGCTTCGTCGATAGTAATAAGCATTTCTATTACTGCGCATGAACAGGCTCAATCAAACCGTGCCTGCAATATCTTCAAATATTTCGTGTTCGATGGCTTTCAAAGTTTCCTTTTCATCTAATATTTTGTAAGTCCTTTATGGTATCACTTATCTGGTAACGATAGAAAGAGACTTCCTTAAAAACGTATTCAGATCTATCTTTTTGCATTGGATAAATCTTTGTATTTCGCTTCATGCTTTTATATCTCACATTTTAGCCAAGACGTCGAAAGGAATAAGATGATATTCATCCATTTTTATGTTAAGTCTACAATCACAACTGAATAGTAATTACTTTGGGTTTTTGTTGCAAACTTTGAACGTTTGGAATGCAATGGTGAACTTCAAAACGCGACAAAAACTTTAGTTTAAAATTAACATGCTTGCTTTTAACGAGTGTATTTTAATGAGTATTATCAAACAACGTTATGTAAAAGAATTATTTACATTTCAATAGAAGATATAACATCTATGTCCTTTTTTGCACACGTGTCTTCACTTGATCCCTACAATTTCTGTATTATTAATTTCCTTTACAATTTTAAACTGTAATATTTTATCAAACGAAAGTTAATATTAAATATATTTCAGATCTATCTTTTTTTGCATTGGATACAACTATGTGTTAAGCTTTTGGCTTTTGTATCTCATATTTTAAAGTCACGATGTCGTAAATAAAAATATGTTTAAGTATTTTAAATGTTCTAAGGACATCAATTATCATATTATCAGTTTAAAATAGTGAGTCTAGACAGTGGTCTTAGAGTTCCATTTTACTTCTTTTGAACATATTGTTATTACACACATTTTTTTTCTGCACTTTTAAAATGTTTCAGTCAACCAGTTGAACACTGATCTTAAAGCTCTTGCATATCAAACAATTATGCTTCTTTGTGCTGCATAAAGTAAGTGTAAATGTAGTAGTTTTGAAAAAATAGTAATATTTCAGACCACATCAAACAAGTGCATGATTAGGAATAAATCCCGATAATACATTTTGATGTGAATGAGAGAATCTTCTTTATAAGCTGTCTGAACAGGGACATTGACGACCGATAGAATAACAGCACGCCTTTTTCTTAACTCGGTCACGGGCGAATTGACTATAGCAAAGCACCGAAGAAAGGTCTCTCAGTAGAACTACACCTCAGCGAAGTCCGAGATGAATGCAAATATAGAGAAAGGTTGTTCAAATGATACAATACTAACACATATATGAGAGGTCATCTTGTCAAATTTGAAATCAATAAAATATGCAATCCAGAATGGATTATACATAGATCTATCTATGTGCAGATGATAATATATTCCTTATATACGATACAAGAATTTGGAAGAATGAATAAACTTAATGAAGGTAATTTTCTGTAAATTTTGCTAACGTCACATTTTAATATTTAGACGTGATACATAAAAAAGGAAATAGTTCAAAGGAAAGCATCAGAATGTTTCCTCTTAACTTAAATTTTGAGTTTGCACGAAACATTAGATTGAGATTAAGAAATATAAATTATTTCAAAAAATTGCCTTGACAAAACAGTAGTTAAATTTTAAACTTTGATATCTTTGATATAAAGTACTACTCAGGTGTGCATTAATGTCAATCAGTTTACCAGTCGTTATATTATTAACTCTTTGTAGGTGTTTTCACTTTTCTTACACGTATAATGGAAAAAATGTAAAAGATCATATTCTCTTTTATCATGATATAGACATTTGGAGTTTCATTTCAGAGAGATATTAAAGGCAATTTCTCCGTCTCACATTATCATTTAAATCCACACGCCTTAAAAACCAACAGACAGTCGTCATCAACAAGTTTAACCTTATTTGAGCAAAAGATATTATACTTCTTAAGGTTAAACAACAGTAATTCATTTCCAAGAAACTCACAGAATAGCTTCATCTCCATATTCTGAATTAGCTATTGAATCAAGGCCTTAACATCTTACTGTTACGAATACAACTGACCTAAAGACATAATAAAACACAACAAAAATATAGCGTTACCAGTTAGCTTTTTCGCAACACGCACTTGATTACCACCACTCTCAGCTATGCGCCGTTTTGTCCTAAATATTACCAATTTTTAAAGATAAAAATTTTAATATATTCAAAAATTAAATGCAAATGTTTTTGGTTCCACTTCTTTTATGCACTGTGCATTTTCAAATATGTATTGAATGTTTTATTCTGCTTTTGCATTTTCAACTAATCACCGAGTTACTTTATCTACTGGTCTGCAAAAACCCGTTACAAAATTGATTGGTTCTCAAGCCACCTGAATTACTGTATACTCAATGTTTGCTAAGCACCAAGTTCACTGCACATCTTTGTGAAGTCTTTGTGAATTCTGCATTATATGCATTTAAATCGCATATCGTTAAAAGATGCACCATGAAGGTCCTCTGTGTTAACATTACCATTAACGATAGTCTAGCAAACGTGTTGACCTAGTATTTTCATTGTATTTAATTTACCCTGCATACATGTACCCGGAATTTGTAGATACTCAGACTTTAATTTCACTTGCAAGATGGAATGGTTATGGCTGAATCAGTGGCAAATAGGAAAGTCGTACGACCATTGGTTGCAGACAATTGATAAGTGTTTTTTTTTCGGCAAAGTTTAATTCAAAATTAACTCCGAAAATTTATTTCAGTTGTTCAAATATTTGTTTTTATTGTTTAATCAACAATTAATCAGGTGAATATAATGCAACATAACAACAACAACACCACCAACAACAAACTAATCACCAGAACTATACAAAATACTATTGGTTCTTAGCAAACTTTGAGCAATATACATATTCCAGTACATTATCTAGCTTTTTTAATATTTAATGACAAAAACATATCTGAAGATTCGGATGAATTCAAAGACTGATCCGGAAACCAGTTATTAAGATATTCTTAAATACTTATTGTGCAGAAAACACAAAACAAATCATTGCAATTATCAAGAACGTCCTTTGAAGGTCGTTAAAGACAACACTTATAAGTGTAAATAGTTACCCTTAAAATACTATTGTTTCAATATTTCAAGATGACATACTTATAAAAACATGCTCTCTTTTCCTTCTTGTTTTTCGCTGCGTGGGGATTGTGTGTTTTAAGAGTTTGGCGATTCCTGATATGCATATTTCACTTTCTTTTTTTTACGAACAACCCATTTCTTTTAGTGGGGTTGGGAAGCGATGAGAGGGTTACATAGTCCGTTGATCAAGGATTGATTTGAATCTGAAAATACCACATTAAAATGTCCATGTTTGCCATGATTTGCACACTTTCTTGAAATGTCTTTTTCTGTCTTTAATACAAATCTTTTTATCTCGGCTTCGTTTAAACATCGGGTATTGCCATTTTTCGTGCCATCGTGAAGTACAATTAACCAATATTGTAACTGTTTTAATGATTTTTAGTTGTGTTAAAGCGCTTGTCAAAACTTTTCATTTCGGCTCCTGATGAATGGGTATTGCCATTAGTGCTGCCATTGTGAAATAAGCTAAACCAATGTTCTAACTTCTACAAACTCTTTGAATTTTACTTACTCAGCACGGACCCGGAGATTACTTTTCAATCTAATTACATAATAAGATACATCATTTTAACGTTTCATTAAATACCATTGAATTTTGTACATGCCTTTGAAAAAAATATCATTTTATTAGGGTAGGTGTAAAACATAACTCACAAAATCGTCAGTAGCGGGTTTGTTGTCAATTGACACCTGTAGCTGTCACCAAGTTTAAATAAAATAAAAGTTATTTTGAACAGTTCTCCAGCATAAGATGACGCAATTGCTTAGCTGTTAGATAGAAGATGGTGAAGCAGGTACTGCCTTTTCACAAAAGATACCGTTGATTTTATGACTTTTAAATGAAAAAATAAAATTTACGTTTAAGTTTACGAGCTAACGAAGGGATTATAATGGTAATTTCATAAAATGAGATGAACATGATGTATCGATTTATGTTTAAATTATGAAGAGTGTGCTCCGCTCTGTCTTGAAAATTTAAAATTATTTAATCGCTGCAGTAATATTGGTTAAACTTACCATACAAAAGACGTCTCTGTTGTGATTTGATCTTGTTCAAAGCTTTTGAAGGTGTACCATCTAGGAATAGCTGAAAAGAATATTCGCCTTTCGAAATAGGCCATCATGATGACTTAAGCTGACAAACAAGGTATAATAATGTATCCATCATAAAGCTTATATCAGTAATTTCCACGACATGGCTTCAATAGGAATTGCTTTGTTTTCTAGACGGTAACCCCGGTGGAAATTGTTTGCCAGGAGGTGTTTGTAAGGACGCACATTCTATATGTGTCAACGGAACCTGCATTTGCAATGATGCTAGAAACTATGTTATTAAAAACGGCATCTGTCAACGGGATGGTGAGTACTGTGCCTAAGATCATAACACTTAATCTGAAGACCAGTCTCGAGTCTCAATCATCCATTCGCCATTTTAGCTTTGATACCGGTCGCCAATCTTAGTTTTAGGATCTTGGGACCTGAACAGAAGCATGTGCAAGAGAATACTATCTGTTCCACCTTATATCTAAAACTTTGACCATAAGGTTCAACACAATCAGTAAAGTATGCTTAATTTAATTTTAACTAAACCGAGTAGTAATTCGGAATTGTAAAGTTGCTGTTCACAAATATATATATATATATATATATATATATATATATATATATATATATATATATATACAGAAATATCGTCAGATATGGGGTCTCTGTAATAAACCTTAATCAGGGGTTGTATGTATATACTAAGAAATGTGGTAAGTTACGGGTCTTACTTCGATATTATACCTATATGTGTGGTTCTATAAAAGTTACGGGGTATATATGGTACCCCGCTAATTAAATGTCATTTCTATGCACTATCTGACCTTGTAAGTACTATAAGCTGTAATATAAAAATTTGGTTTATGATAAAAAAAAAATTCGGGTTTTTTTTTATAGACCGAAAATAAATTTCGATAATAAACCGTGTTACGGGAATAAAGTTTATCGTACTTAAGAAGTCCTATTATGCATAGAAATGGCATTGAAAATTACGGGGTACCATATATACCCCATTACTTTATAGCACCTCACATAAAGGTGTAATATCGAAATTAGACCCGTAACTTACCACATTTCTTAGTATATATATATATATATATATATATATATATATATATATATATATATATATATATATATATATATATATATATTTTTGTGTGTTGATAATATAGATATTTAGTTTGATCCAACTTATACTGCGAGATGGCTGTGCAATCGTTTTAGCAGTGTTAATTTCATTTCTAAACTGCTTAAATTGCACAGAAAAAAATCTAGAAAAAAATATCAAAGTTTTTCAAGTTATAAGTGAAACATCTCCCTACATTCCATTTCTTTTAGATAATTACGTCAATGGAAATTGTTCCTTAAATCCTTGCAATGACCCGAATGCAGTGTGCATTTCTGGCAAATGTACATGCAGTACGGGATATACTCAGGCTAACGGGGTATGTAAGCCAGGTAAGCTTATTAAGCACTTACTTTACTTATACTGACTTATTTAAGTTTTGCCTAATGACCTGAATATGTAGTATGTTATTTCTAAGAATAATGTAAACATTTTTTTTACAATGGCAAATAAGCTGAATGAAAATTATCATTAGCTCGACGATTCGAAGAATAGGGGAGCTATCCTACTCGCCCCGGTGTCGGCGTCGGCCTCCGTTAAACAAAAAATGCACTTTGGTCCATAACTTAAAAACTACTTATGATATCAATTTGAAACTTGGAATATATATTCTCCATCAAATTCTACATCATTACCAACAACACCCATAACTCTGCTACAAATATTTTTCGAGTTATGCCCCTTTTTCACTTAAATTTTGTGTTAAGGAAAATATGCACTTTGGTCCATAACTTATAAACTACTTGAGATATCAACATGAAACTTGGAATATATATTCACCATCAAATTCTACATCATTACCAACAAGACCAATAACTCTGCTGTCAATATATTTCAAGTTATGCCCCTTTTTTCTTATATTTTGTGTTAAGCAAAATATGCATTTTGCCCATAACTTTAAAACTACTTGAGACATTGCCTTCAAACTTGAAATATATTTTCACCATCAAAACCTACATCATAACCAGCAAGACCCATAACCCTGCTTCCAATATTTTTCAAATTATGCCCCTTTTTTACTTAAATTTGGCGTTAAGCAAAATATACACTTGGCCCTCAACTTTAAAACTACTTGAGCTATCACCTGGAAACCTGGAAAATATATTCACCATCAAAATCTAGGTCATTATCAACAACACCCATAATTCTGCTACCAATATTTTTCAAGTTATGCCCCTTTTTCACTTATGCAATTGTCCCATAATTTTGAGACAACAGGAGATATTACTTTGAAACTTGGAATATATGTTTGCCATCAGTTTTTAAATCATTATCAACAATATCCATAACTCTATTGGAAATATTTCTGTAAGTTATGCCCCTTTTTGCATTGCCCATAACTTTAAAACTACTTGAGACATTGCCTTCAAACTTGAAATATATTTTCACCATCAAAATCTACATCATAACCAGCAAGACCCATAACCCTGCTTCCAATATTTTTCAAATTATGTCACTTTTTCACTTAAATTTTGCGTTAAGCAAAATATACACTTGGCCCTTAACTTGAGCTATCACCTGGAAACCTGGAAAATATATTCACCATCAAAATCTAGGTCATTATCAACAAGACCCAAAACTCTGCTACTAATATTTTTCAAGTTATGCCCCTTTTTCACTAATGCAATTGTCTCATAATTTTGAAACAACAGGAGATATTACTTTGAAACTTGGAATATATGTTTGCCATCAGTTTCTAAATCATTATCAACAAGATCCATAACTCTATTGGAAATATTTCTGTAAGTTATGCCTCTTTTGCATTTAGTTTTTACCTCGACTATTCGATATTTCATTGAAACTTTGAATACATTGTATTTTTTTCACCATCAAAATCTACATCATTACCAACAAGACCCATAACTGTAATACAATTACTCTACAAGTTATGTCCCTTTTTCCACTGTTCCTTTTTTCACTTATATTTTCACTTAAGTGCACTTCATCGATAACTTTGCAAATACTTAAGGTATCAACTTCAAACTTCCATTATATTTTCATTTCAGTTCTTTTTCTTTAACATTACTAAAGTGATTGATATTGAACTAAAAGTAAATGTCTCTAATAAAAAATTACTAACAAGTTTTCAAACAAATCCAGAAATATTTCATAGTTATTCCCCTATTCAGTTTAATATTTATGGTACATTAAGGAATTATTTCTGTTATTTGAAATGAATTTCTCCCTTACCATTCACTTGTTAATCTTTTTCATGATTGCACACGAATGTATGGCCATAGTTGTTATTGTTTTAATCTTCAAATTGCATTTTTTTTTCAAATGATTCGAATAGGTAGTCGAGCGCGCTGTCTCCTCTGACAGCTCTTGTTTTGATTTTCCTATTTTTGCAACTGGAAAATATGACGGTAAACACATTCTTATATAGTAATAGTAGTCATGTTACTGTCTTGTTATCAGTTATTAGTTATTTTAACTGATTGCAATAACTGTAATTTTTACAAAAGGCTTAATGGCTTATTCAACAGATTCGTAAAGATGAAATATTATCCATTGAAATTTTAACAAATACTTTCTTTCTTTTATGGTGGTTACAGAAAAAATACATGTGCAATTTATAAAAACAAACTTGTAGGTATTTTTTTTATCTTTTATTTTATTAACTGTTACTTTTTATGATAATTTAATTAATAATATGTTGTGATTTAGAAACAAATCTTATTCTATTTGGTTTAGGTGTCAACACACCACCTTCGGTTTCATCTTGCAATGGAAGTTCGCCTTACAATCAACTATCTCCAGACTGTGAGGTTGGCCGGGTGCCATTAGTCTTACAAACATATCAAAGAGTAAAACCAGCCGTCGAAAATTGCCCACAAGAAATGAAAAATTTCTCTTTATTGGATTTCACGAAATGTTGTTCTTACGATGGGAATGATTGTCGGATAGGAGGAAATCATCCGGATACATGTACTCCTTCAGATCTAATCGGATCATATACAACATATACCGTGGTGGAATATATTTGTGTTATAAGTAAGGATTCATTTTATTTAAAAAACAAAACAAAAAGAGTGTTAACTTTGTACCCCTGATGCGAATGTTCTAGTACCCATATTCTATACAGTTTGTAACTCCAATGACTGGAATGTTTTGACAGTACAAAATATTTTGTATTTAATATATATATTTATCTGCTTACCTTTTTAGATGGATCGTATATTAACATAAATGACAGTAATGACGTCAGCAACAATCCTGTTTACGTAACAACTCCAGACGACCTTACCGGAAACGGTAGCAAGACATGCTCTGTAACGGCATCGTGTAAAACAGACATATACGTATATCTGGAATATATGAAATTTCTTGTAAGTGAACAATTTTCATTTAGAAATAGGCCAAAACTCAATAAAAACTATGTCGATTATTTCTCTGGTGGAGAAAAGTTCATCAGTAATAAGTTTTTAACATTTAATTATTTTTCCGCTCAGGGAAACAGTGTTTGTTATCATTTTAATAATATTTTGATGTCTTCACAATAGTCTCTGGCGCGGAAAAACAGACTTGGGTGTAGAATTGTTTTCACATTGTACTCGTATGCACACTATTAAACGTTGACTTCTGTTAAGCTTTAGTGGTTTTTTTTTTGCAAATAGAATTGAGACTGTGATTTCAAACAGAATGCGCATTTCTTTGTTATTTCCTTAAAGTTCTGTTTGTTCTTTAGTTTGTTCTGTTTGTTCTTTAGTTTGTTCTGTTTGTTCTTTAGTTTGTTTTGCTCCTTTATGAAATAACCTTCGTATTCTTGTCTCAAGAAAGCACATTAAATCCCAAACTGTATTACGTTGTAATTGTACATGTATAGCCAATGGTATGTTTTATTCAGGAAGGCAACAAATGCAACGCAAGTGCACTTACGATTGTTGAGGCCACTCAGACGACTATTTTCGCTTGTAGCTACAACGGTTATGGCAGGCCACAACCCATATATACTACCGGAAGTGGCTTCTTTATTTTCTCTTTAACCAATCCTAATGAAGGGGGTCGATTCGTTCTGAAAATAGAAGGTACTTTGTATTACTAAATATATAAAAGAATACTACCCCCAAAAGGAATTACTCTTATATTGTAATACTAAAACACCTTGTGTTTAAATCCGAATGCTAATGTTTGATAAAACACCATTAAAATTTATAATAACATATTATACCGCAATACAAATTTATAAAGCTCTTGGGAACTTTTCAAATTGTTTAGTAAGTGCGACAAAAGGCTGAAATTTAAAACGTGAAATATACAACACCAGGAAAATCTCGTCATAAGCACGTCCCAACCACATGCAATAAAGGACATGAAAGGGGTTGACTTCACCGTTATTGTTGGCGACCTCAATTCTCATAAGTATGATAGTTTAACGCGCTGCAACGGCGTTGTAACCGGAAACTGCGCAAATTACTCATGATATGTGTAGTACATATTGTGCCTTTTAAAAGTTCATTTTCCTTTCAGCCAACAAAACAACTGCACACATTGCTGTTGCATGTGGAGACAAAAAGGTTTCAGTCGGACCTTCTTCTTTTCGCTCCTGTGATCCGGAAGCAGGTACATGTAAAATAAGACTTTTAACAGTCGGATAGATGAAAATATTAACGTTTTATATGTTCTTGTATTTGATCTTACTAAATAGCTGAGCAAGTCTTTGACAAAATGATCTTTGTACACTGTAATCTCATTGATTACGAAAATTACTTTATGGTTTAGATAACTTCGGACGACTCTCTTTTTATATTATATAATTATTTTCAAAAATTAGAAAAAACATAATAAAAGAATGGTTTGTAAATGAATAAAATGTAATACAGACTTTACACCAGTCAGATAAATAGTTTCAAAAGCATTAAGTGAAACAAGTGAATCGCTAAATACGATAATTGTTTTTTTCTTTGCATAACCTCTGTATAGGACTATTAGGCGGTCAATGTTCGTCGTTAGTCCGATGCGTAAGTGCAAACACCATTTGTAAAAATGGAATTTGTATATGCAACGATGGATATAAAGAAGAAAATGGAAATTGCGTCGCGAACGGTATGTATGCATATGCGCTGTGTCTTTGTAGACTAACAATTATCTAACGACTTCTTTGCTTTAGATGGCAGTGCAAATAAAAATATACACCTGTTTTTGTTGGTTGCATGATTATTCCTTAAAATGATTTTGTTGATAACCCTAGAACAAAAAGTATCTGATCTGCGTTCTAACTGGCCATACAATCTTAAAATTAGTAAACATTCTTCGCTTTTTGAATAAAGATTAATTTTCTAAAACGAGAACTCCCCCCCTCCCAAAAAAAATAAATAAAAATCACGCAAAATTTAAATAGCATGTATATGAAATAAGTCAAATATTCTAAAGTAACTTTAAAATGTTAATACGTCCTGTGTTAGCCATTAATACAATTTTGCTTTAATATTTAATACTTTCAACTGAATATTCAACTTAACTTTACAATCCAGGAGAAGCAAAAACTGTGTAAAACAATTGCTGAACAAAAAACAACAATACAAGTAATGTTGATTTGCATTGTACTTTGCTTCGTTGTGAGTTTAGGATGTAGCCAAATTTTAACTTCGTTTCCTCTGTTCTGTCGTTTATGAATCGGTTAAGCTAAAGTATTCAGATAACGTTAAAAGTTGCCAGCAGATTGTGATTTTAATGTAGCCTTATTAAGTGACTAATTTGAATTTCGGTGATTTTGGCATGAAATGGTCGGAGCTACACATGAGAGATAAAACTATGTTTTTTAATGTGACTTTTAAGCAATTAAAAGGTAGAAGGCATGCGTATATAACAATTAAGTGAACTATGCTCATCTTTGTTTCGGGTAGATCAATAAGTTTTGAAGTGATTTTTTTTCTTAGAGTTCTGTTTGTCAACAGGGTGTGGGATTATTGCATAACATCTCGTGTACTTTGGAGGCACTTTTTGACGTCAGTGTTGTTTGTCTACTTGGTAACTGTCAAGTACTTACAAAAATTTTAATTTGATAAGTGCTTGAATGTAACATTCTAATACTGAGATGTACATAATGAGGCCAGCGTTATTATCTGTATGAGATATGTTTAAATGGCAGAAACCAATCAGTTATTTTTTTTCATTCAGTTGTCTCGATGTAAATAATCTGACAGTGTACATTTCACAAATATGAATTTCTTTGTTAAACTAACATGCTCAGAATATAGACATGATTGCATCGCAGGTCGGAATGGTGATTACTTCCCAACACGACTCAACTTCTGTATGCATACAGTGTACATGTTTTATCGTTACAAATCTTTTTAAATTGTCGTCTGTCTGTTAAAAGTTATTAATTTAGTGTAATATTCGATCAACATTGAAATGATATACAGAATATTAAATTAATAAAAAAACTACTAAAATGCAAACACCAAATTTTATTCATTTTTGCTTCTTGTTTGCCATATGCTTAATGTGATTCATTATAGAAACTAAGCTAAAGTCAATATTTCTTTGTTTTTCAGTGGTTGAAGATCCCACAAATGAAGGTATGCAATAAATGTTAACTTGCTGATAGTCATCTAAATATTTTTTGTAATTGTGCCCAGGTAATGCCGAAAAAGGAATACTTTGTCGTTTAGACTAGAGCTTGTTTATTAAATGGAAATCAAATTGCCCTTCAATTATTGTTACGCATGTATCATTTTCACATAGTTTTCCTGGTAAAATGGTTGAGTTTTATTGTCTAAAAAAGTAGTGCTTTGTAATTGTTTTTCAGTTGTCTTGTTTTCCAATTAAAATTATGGTATTTTATTGCGATGTAAACTTGGTGAGTTTATGGATGTTGCAAATATTTTAAGTGGTATATTTGTGAATACTTATATTTTCTCTCTAATCCAATTGACTACTATTTGTATTGTGTTTCCTTGAAAGGTTTGAGGTTTTTGATTTGGCAACTGTTTTGAGTGGTGTTTTTGTTTTCAGTTGCCTTATTGGCCATTGTGATTCCTGTAGCTATTTTGATTGGTCTAGCGATGGCCTCAATAATGTTCTGGTTGTTACGGGATAGGATTAGAAAGTCATGCTTTCCCAAACAGGTTTGTTTTGTTAAGGTATTTTGACTTGAGACTTCAGGTGTAGGTAACTGATCAGACACGTATATTCTTGTTTCGGAGCTAACAAAGAACTGTTATTAGCTAGATTTCATATTTAGAGTTTCATATTATGAACATGTGCGAAAAATAGTGTAAAATATTAAACTCCAGTTGCATCGAATAAAATTTAAAATTTTAATACGCAAGATTGATGTAAATTAAAAAAAACAAATACTCAAATCCTAGTGCAGTATACCAAAGATTCAATTGTAAAATTTATTATAAAATGAAGGAAGAACAAAATATTTATAAAAAGTATACTCTGGCTATTTGATATACTGTTGTATCATTTAATTTTGCGGGGATCAAATTTCGCGCAAATGATATAAGTGACATTTTCGCGAGGGCTTACATTCGCGCACTTGTATTATTCTAATAGGACTAGATTTTCAATTGTTTGATTTCGCTAGGGTTTGATTTCGCGCATTTAACTTAGCGCGAAATACGTGAAAATTAAACCACCGCGAAATATAATGATACCACAGTACATGAATGAGCGACTATGAATCATCAATCTAAAGAAATTGTACAGTTTAGGTAAGTTTCACAGCGAGGTTCTCATTTGTTTACTACCAGTGACGAAAATGCAAGGCCGTACTTCTGTGTCCAAGGTTATAAAACTGAGCATGGAAACCAGTCTCAAATCTCAAGCATCTTATTAGCTGAAATGGCGACTGGTCAAATCTCAAGCATCTGATTGGATGAAATGGCGACTGGTCGCTATTTCAGCCAATCAGATGCTTGAGATTTGAGACTGGTTTCCAGCTTTATAACCTTCAGACATTATCACATTCATGTTTCACGACTCTTTGAGCATGGGAGAAGTTATGGGAAAGGACAGTTAACTACGGGAACCGTCAACAACACTTCCTATTCATGGTGCAGGGACATATTTAAGAAGTAGTCTCCGTTGCAAAATACCAAGGCGATGACATTTTAATGATCTTTATGAATTAATAGGTAGACCACACTTAAGCGAAGACACTTTAATTCGAATTTAAAAACCCAGAAAATTTCAAGTTTAACACAAAACAAGTATAGCAACATCGCAAGTGGAACATGCGTACATGTATACCGTTTGGTCGTCCCATAACTAATTGTATTTTCATAAAAAAATAAATCCAAGGGTGATTAGCTTCTTGGATCAAAATTCATAAAATATCATATAAAATGTGGAGTGACTGTGCTTAATCTAATAACGATTAAAGTTCGTAAAAAAACGCTGGATGTTAACCATTTTGAAGACGTATCATTTCCACCCTAACAAGTAAAGTCTTTTAGAAGAAAATGGCGCATGCACCAATTTATATCAATGAGAAGTAGTACCACAAACTTTTTCAAATACTTATACTTTACCGGCACTATTGTACAGTGGAGCTCTTCGTACTAACCATCCACCATTCAAGACCATTCAATTAAAAACTGAAATGAAAAACCACTTGCTTTGAACAACAAAGGACTAGATAGCAAACCTATTTTAACCTGATTTAAATTTACGTCTTGTCATTAAAGATTACCTTGCAGAGTGGCTTTCCTGCCAATAACGTCCCCGATAGAGGAGTGAAGGGGATTGTTGGATAGATGGTTGCTTTAGCTCTTTGCAATTAGAAAAGACTTCGTCAAAGCACTATTTTGATAAAAGAACACAAATAAGCTTGATGTTACAATATAAGTCTATCAAAAATATTTAGTTTTTTAAGAACTAAACGGAGAATGTTACGAACGTCTTAAAGACGTTTGCGAAATTGACGTCGATCCTACGTTTTCTTATAGAAATAAATATTTATTTAGCATTGTTATCGTCAGTGCAAAGCCAGAAGGGGTCATCAGACTTATTTTTTGGTTTTTAAAAGACGAAAACATCAGAAAATCGACATTTCCGAGGGTACCGGAAATTAAAACCTAAAGACACGTTTATCTTATCCTGACCACATTTAAAGATTACCAATCCCCAGCTATAGAATATAAAGAACTTATTTCTGTAATAAAATGTTTACTATGGAAACTAAAAAGGAATGTTATTTGAAGAATAAAATATTTAGATAAAAATATTGCTGTATGCTCTTTAATGTTACTTGACATGAACATGTACCTTTCAAAAACTAAAGTACTTTATGCACAGCTTGAACTTTTATTGTTACAATGCCACATGTCGTTAGTTTGAGTGACCATCAAACAAGGACGTTTTCTTTGAACGCAAGATCTAGAAACAATCTTTGAAGTAAAACACATCAAAATGATATGATATCAATAAATACTCATTCAAACAAATATATTACTTTAAGATTTATTTCTGTTTCATATTGAAGTTTATTGCAATTTCTGTTACTAAGATTATATATGATATTAAGTGATATTAATGGTAAAACAAATTACTGCATCTTAAAAAATCCTGACTTGTGTCACTGTGACATTTGTCTGGAACGTTTTGTCTGGAACACTGTATGATGTAGTTATGCTGAAAAATTGTATAATGATCAATTTCAAATAAAAACCAGTAAGAATAATTGTTTTCTTGTTGTTCCTCAAAATTCTAAACAGAAAGGTAAAAATGTGATATCCATAAATTAAATTTTCTTTTGAACTGGAGTCCTGTCTTACCGTGTTTAATAAAACACTAAAGTAAGTAACTAGCATTCATTTTGTTTAACGTAAATGAACGAGCGTTTGAATGTCCGTTTGAAATGTAGGATTCTTATCTAATAATGAAAAACCAATGTTGTTTGACTTGTTTCAATTACCTCCGTTGATGGTAATATGTTAATTTCAAACCATGCAGAATGTCTATTATTGTTGGTGGTCGGTTAAAAGGGATACTTGAATGAACGAGCGTTTGAATGTCCGTTTGATTCTTATCTTCGGGATACTTGAACCGTCCGTTTTGTTGGGGATATGGAGGGTATGTGCTGTGCCTCTTGCATTTTTGGCGCAGCCCCCGTATTTGTTTGGCTTTGTGGTAATCTTTACATTTATTACATATATCGAGTTTGGTATATTATATAAAATAAATGAAAAGGGAACTTTGAAAGCCATCGAACACGACAAATATGAAATACTGCAGGCTCTGTTTGATTAAGCCTGTACATGGAAAGTAATGAAAATGCATAATACTGTCCACGCCGACCTAGCTCCGAGTTAAGCGCAACTCAATATTGAGCCAATAAGAGTTTAAAAAGCTGTGAATGACGGTGAATTAATTCATTTGTAACGTCTAGCTTATTAATCGTGTATCTCTATGAATAAAAAAATTAAAGGTAAACCTAAAATAGTCTATACATTTTCTAGGACCCAAGTGTTGCAGGTATAAAGCAGGTGGAAACTGGGCCGTCTCCGATGAACACAAAGTACACAGGGAAAGGTGTTCCAACTGACGTCAAAATTCCCACAGCCATGCCCCCACCCTGGCAAAATACAGGTTGGACCCCAATGAATGAGAAATTCCGCGGAAATTTACCCAACGACCTGAAAGCACCGAAATCGCTACCGCCACTTAGACACGTATCTTCTTCGCCAATGAATAAAAAGTTCAATGGCAAGCTGCCAGTTGATTCAAGTTCACCTGTTATCATGACAGATTACTTAATTAAGGAGCAGTTAGATGCGGATAAGGTGAGTCAAAAATATATTCTAAACGGTGTCGGCTCTATGCTGTAGCTTGTATTCTGGCACGTTACTTCGCAGAGAAGCAATGTAGTGTAGTAGTGTCGTTATCGGGCGGCTTCGGTACCTCAATTAATAGAGCGACGATAAGCCACAGGACCGAGGTTCGAATCCTCGTTAGCTAATTTGGTATAGCAACGGCACCTTAAGTCGCAGGTCCGAGGTTTGAATCAATGTCGAGACGTACACATTTTCTCCTGTTTCAGTAGAATGGAGTATTCAAATCATGAATAGCCACACCCAGAACACATTACATCCCAGTAAACAAATGCTTTAAAGCTGATTGATATCAATTACGACACCACAAACATCGTAAAAGAGAACCTTAGGGGTTATCGCCAATGGTAAAACGGCCCTGGAACGGTCAGTGATAGGATGAACCAAAGTCATTTAACGCGTTTTTTTCTATTTTGTACATTAAATAGAACTAAATGTCTTGACTACAAAATACAAGATCGCTTTGGTTTCACATTTAGTTTTATTATCGACTTCGACATATGCGATAACTAGTTCAAAAACGGTTCCACAGTCTTTGTGACAGAACTGCATTTGACATATGACGCTTTAAATGTTTTATAAGCTATTTTTGCTTTGATCTGACGTGTTCTTTAATATTTTTTTCTGTTACTGGAGTTTAACAATACTTTGCTCGTATTATTTGCCTTTAATAATCTTTTACATAACTACATTTACATGCCTTTAGTAATCGTTTACATAATTACACATGAACAGCAATTTAAACAACTCTTTTCACACTTTATGTATACACGCACTATATCTTTTCTTAATTCCACAGCTTAAGAACATCAATAAAGCAAGTGAAGACGGTTCACAAAAAACAAATGAGTCTGGTAAACCCAAAAAGAAACACAAGAAATTCAAAAAAGGTGCTTTCGCACTAATGGCAAAGAGGGGATTCGAGTTACCACCAGTTTTCCAAAAGCAGACTCCGAATGGTGTGTTTCGTCCTAATGAGAATTTTTACACAAATGGAGGTCCATCAACTGTTAGCCAAAGCTCAATCCATCCTCCACCTAACTTACCTCCTCTGCGGGGCAATGGTTACGTTCCACCAATGCCGTGGCAGACTCCGGGTCAGTCATTGGACTTGCGGTCTTCAATAAGGTCAAATGCGCCGCCTCTGTCTCGGAGAACGTCAGTGCTGGACATTATTTCTGTAGACGATCCTACCAATGTTGAACATGCGGACCTGGAAGTCTAGATTTAAGAATCAATATATGTAGCATTTTTTAAATATTTGCTCATTAACATCATTGCCTTGACTACCAAATACAAATTACGTTGGTTTCGCATTTATATGTAGCATTTTTGAAATGTGTGTAGCATTTTTGAAATATATGCTCATGAAATGACGACAAGGATATGTTGGTTCAAAAAGATTCCTGATAAACATATTTCACTTTTTTGATACTCATGAGAGAATAACATATTTATGGAACATTAAATTTGGTGTCTTTCTGCCACTAAAGATGTATAGATTGTACTATCTGTGTACAACTTGTCCAGTAGATCGATAAGAGAAATGAGTAAAAATACTTTGATTGTTCAGAAACTTGAACAATTTTAAGGCCATGTCGGAAACTGATATATAATAATTATGTTCAACTTTAAAATGACATTCCGCACACAAGGTAGAATTATATAAATATCATTCTCGGTTGACTAAGGGGATATTATTGCATTTATTCACTTTTGCAAATTGCTGCTTGAGTTCTTTTTCAGAAATATCTTACATCTAGAAATACCTTGGGCGCTGTCGTCGTTACGGTGCGGATTTGCTCCCAGGTAGAGGCAGTATCATTTTACACAAAGATGTAAAGAGGAGAAAAATTCAAAGAGTTTTCTCTCTAGTTTATTGGTTGTGATTTATAACATAAACAAATAGCCAAACTTTGAGCTATGATACCTTTTAAATATTCTCTTTCATCTATTTGTATTTTTATCATTTTCTTCGAAACAGTTTTATTTGATATATTTTCATTGATCTTAATATAATTGTTATATCATTCAACAAATTGAGATATGGTATAGCATGTACAAATGTAGAATTTTTTTTAGAATTATTCACAGATGGTGCATTTAGTATTACATGTTTTGGTATATTAAGGTAAAGGCTCTTTAACAGCTTGTCGAATATCTAAATCAACATTCAAGTTTGTCATATTTCTGTCTGGGTTAGAAATAAATAAATTAATTAAAAAAGAACCTCAAAAGAGTTTGGTATAGTATACTTGCTTGTATTTAAATAAGTGTTATTTAAATAAGTGTTACGTATACTATACACCTTATTACTAAAACAAATCGTCTTGATGTCAGATCATGTTTTAATTAAAGTTATTTCTAAAAAGTTTAACAGAATAATTGTAAAGAAGGTTATTTGAAAATCATCCTTTGAATCATATGACTACCTCTCTGGTGCTTTTCCCATGTGCATGCATCAAACTGTGATAAACCTGGTCCCAAGGTTATAAAGCTGAGATTGGAAACCAGTCTCAAATCTCAAGCATCTGATTTGCTGAAATGGCGACTGGTCGCCATTTCAGCCAATCAGATGCTTGAGATTTGAGACTGGTTTCCATGCTCAGTTTTATAACCTTGGGCACTGGTCCCAAGGTTATAAAACTGAGCATGGAAACCAGTCTTAATTCTCAAGTCGCCATTTCAGCCGATCAGATGCTTGTGATTTGAGACTGGTTTTTATGCTCAGTTTTATAACCTTTAGCACTGATTTTGATTATTCTGATCTCATCAATATTTTAGAAAAATAAGGATTATTCACGATCTCTGTAACACATCAGCAGAATTCCAGATACCTAAATATATATATTACCATTGCATAATTACATTAAGAAATGAAAATTGCATATATCTTTGAATATAAATTCTGGAATTTCTTTTTCATCAGTAGAAAATTCTTATGTTGGACATTTGTTGAATGTCGCACAAGTAAGTTGACTAACCGACTATCCTGGGTTCATTAGTAAGCTAAATGTTGTAAGGCAGAGATGCTAATTTTGCTAATACATATCTATCATTAAAATGACAGGCACATTATGGGAGGCAGTTGAAAAGTGGTACTGTAAACAGTAGTCGCTTTATAGATCTCTCTCTCTCTCTCTGTTGTTTTTTTTCTTCAAATTATGAATAGTTTGTATGATATACACGTTTAAGAAAGGTAAATTTCCACGTTAATTATGAATATGTGTAATGTTTTAAATAGTCGCATTTGTTTTGCTTTTTGTGCAGTTTTTAGGCTGATATTTTATATTTTTGTGATATGAAGAAACAGTATTAAGTTTTAATTCAGGCGATTTCCTATAATAAAAATACTACCACTACTTCTATGTTTACAAGCTCAATTTATTTATTTGTAATTTTTTCAGCAATAAATTATTATTCACATTTTGAATGTTTTGTTTGATGATATAATTATTGTCAGTTTAAGTTCTGTTTTGCTTTTTTTCTAAATTTGTTTTGTTAACTTTATACTGTTAGTATACTGTTAGTAATGCTTGTTACAAGTAAATTTGTTACATATATACAAATGATAAAACATATAACTTGTAAAAGTTTTTTTGTATTACGAAATAGAGTATTCGTCAAATATTTGTATCTGTAAATGAAACGTGTGTCGCATCGTGTGGTTTCATACAGTATATATTAAAGGGAGATGTGCAAGGTCGAGCAGGTGTACTCGGTAAAATCGCAAACAGATCGATCTATGTAACACTTACGTGTACTTTTCACTAAACTCTACATTTCAAACCCTCCAGGAGGAAGTTTTCGGTTAATTTTACCATTGTACCGGACCTGAAAACAATCCGCTGAAGAAATCCCTATACAAAAAATGCATTCTATATTTAGCGATCATGGGAATGTCACGCTTACTATTTGTGGTGGCCCAGGCATTTTGAAACAAATGGCAACGTCGATAGTCGGCAAGGTACACCAAATGCGTATTTTGATTGAAGTGATCACGTGACAATCCCAAAAACCACCGCGGCTTCACGCGGGAAATACAAAAATAGCTTACCTATGCGCGTCGCATAGGATAGGGAACACCATTTATATATCTTTTTTTTATATAAAATATTGGTTTGAAATATTTCGGTTGTAAATCAATATTTGAGCTTCAAATAATGATATTCAACTGATTAATAACCCTTTTCGCAAATCTGTTCCATTCGTCAATCCTGCACATCTCCCTTTAAACTTCAAAAACACTAAAGTGTACCGATAATGAACGAAAATATAATACACTTTAAGATGAATACCATTTTGAAAATGTATGTCTTGTTAACCTAAATTAAAGAAAACACATAATTCAAAGCTATTACTGGATTCGACCCAATGTCCTTATATTTTAATACCTTCGTTAATTCAAGAAACAAATCTATGTTGAGAAACTTGCCACATTAATTTTTTTTCCAAAGCATTTAAAAAAAGAGAGTCACTGTTAAAATACTTTAGATTTATAAACATTTTATAATTTGATTATAGATTGTTAATTGCATCTTACAAAATGTTTCTCCCAAATACACCCATGTGATTTATGAAATAAAAAGCTTTGTTATGTTTTACCTGGAGCAGTTTCATGCAGATAATCATGCCTTAATGTGTTATACTGTATTTTATGAAATATATGATCAGGTGCCATTATGGCTTATTGCATAATAGAGTACAGTCCCATTAAATTTTTCACGAGCTTAAGACATTTGTTTTTAAAGAAACCTTGATTATTAAAATATATAGTGAACAGTGTAATACTTTGGTAGGTTCTACAACGAAAACAAAAGTCCACGCAGCCAAAAAGCAGAGAGGAAAAGAGCAAGAATTTTTAAAATTGACCAATCTTTAATAAGACACCACAAATAATTAACGGAAAAAACACGATTCCTTGGAACGATCATGGCTTAAGCAGGTTGTAGGGATATTAGAACAATTCTTTCGTATTCCAAATTTGATTGATACTAGAGTAAAAGTTTTAGCAATTGTAGTGGCGTCACGCCAGTAAATATAACGTCATACAGGTGATGATTAGGTTTTCAAAGCTGAAATGTGATGTCGTCGATATGAATGAAATTTTTTTCCAATACCTGCTATTTGTATGAAAGGCTTTACTGTACATTTATTCGTTATTTTTAAATAAAATAATGTGTGAAGATCGTTAGCCAGTCTAATTGTCACATTTTCCGTCGCCAGCAGCTCTGGTAATACAGTGTATGACACCCAGACCGGCAATATATCCTCATAAACCGACCGGCAATATATCCTCACAAACCGTGCCATGAAATCAAATTGCTATTTTTGCATCAACGTGCCATGAAATCAAATTGCTATTTTTGCATCAACGTGCAAATGAGATTCTTTTGAATGTTATTTGTTAAAAATATAATTATAAGTAAATGAGATTTATAATAATGCTTCATATATTTTTGGTGACTGAATAGTACCTTCTCGTTCTTTTTGTTAATTCGACTCGAAATAACGCCAAGCGAAAAGAAAAGTCGAAATAGCGAAAAACGACATAAACAACAAAAACAAAATGAAAACAGAAACAAAAAAACAAACAAACAAACAAAAAAAAACGAAGAAAGCGACAAAACTCGCCACGCGAATAACACACAAAAAAGCTACTTCAAAAGTAGCTATGCACAACAACGTCATATATTTTAATACCGTTTATCTTTATTTATCTTTCTCCGCCGGGCACAGGGCGTTTAATCGTTAATTCACACGGCGCGTATTTCGCTTGGCGTGTCATATACTCGCTATGCCTTATTTCGGTATTTCGTTTGGCGTTTTTTTTTCCATATTTGTCAAGCCTTATTTCTCAATAATTGTTATATAACATTTCTTTAACTCATCTAAAGAATTAGTTGGCTCCAAGCGTAACTTGCTAGCAGGAAGACTGACTTTGGTTTGCCAAAACGTTAAACTTCGTTGACAGCAAATAGAAGGTATTTATAATTGACGAATAACAATGACAAATATTAATTATCGTTTGGTATTTTCTCGTCCACATTATTTTCGGAAATATATGAAAATACACAATAATGCATCCAGAACTATAAGACATACTTTTAATTTGCACACGGCATATTAAAAAAGCAAATGAGCTTAAACCAGTTAAAATGTATTCCTTTTTTAACAGAACTCGTTTTTTGTATTTATTCTCTACTTTGCGTGAAAACTGTTCTTTGAGGTCGTTCAGCTGGTTCCGCTATTTTGCCGATGGTTGTATATTGTAGCGTGGTACCAACTGATAAAAATTTGAAAACATCCGGATTAAGCAATCGTGGAGAATTTGGAATGTCACCGACACTTCTTTACAGTTTATAATTTAGTTTGAAGATAAGTTCGTTGCATTACGTGTCAGAATGGAAAACATAACATCAAGGAAGAAAATTCAGGAGATCAAAGATCCAGGAAAACGAGCAATCGTCAGTATATATAGCATTTCTATCTACTAAATAATATGAACTAAGGCACTGCCTCAATGCGAGCTCTTGTGCAAAACTCTTTTATTCAAGAAAACTTCTTAGCTTGCTGCTTCTGAATGACTTGAAACATCTTGAACTACAATTTAATAAACCAAAATGTAATAAAAAAGCTTTTATTTGGGTTGTTACACTTTAACAACAAGCAATGCATTTTACTGTCTTTACTCTGATTATAACACTTCAAAAATTAAACTGTAACAGTTGTAGATTTCCTTCAGGCGGCCTTGGTAGCTGACAGAGCATCACTATGAAAAACTAAGGTTCAAGTCCTGGTCAAGGCTATTCTTTCCAACCCAAAACTGCCACATCAATATTAATATGTAAACAAAATAGTCCCTCCTGCTTTCACACTCGGGGCTTGGGACCCGACGATGGTGCAGTTGCCTATTTTGTTTTGGTTCTTCTTTCATGTACAAGCCTAAAGCTAATATCGAAATGCTGGTAAAAGCACCACTGCTAACACAGAATAACACATGATTATAATCTAATTATACTGATATACTGGAAACATCAAAAAAATAGTATTATTAAAAAATATTTGCATTGAGGTTCCCATTTCAAGCATGACTGCATCAAAATAGGCATATGTTACAAACAAAATGCAAGATAGACAATATAATGGATGCACACAGATACAAGATAAACTATAGTTAACTAAACGACGCACAATACCGTTGCACAAAATGCAGTAAATGTTTCTGGCATATGAAAAAGGTATAGTCAAACCTGTCTTAAGCAGCCACCTGCGAATAGCAAGCACATGTCATAAACAGCCTGTTTGAAGATGTCCTAAACTGACATGTTGTTCTAATTTTCACCTGTCTTTAGCAGCCATCTGTCTTAAACAGCCACTTTTTGTCACTCCCTTGGGTGGCTGCTTAAGACAGGTTTGACTGTAATTATTAAAAAACATAACACTAATGATGATTTTAGAAGCACCACAATCTAACATGTGATTCCTCGTGTTTGTAAATCCATTGTACAATGAGGGTATAAAATATGTCTGTAATTTTCTTACAATATAATAGATTGTACAGTGCTTTGCAAGAGTGATTAAGAAATTAAAATCAGATTGACTTCCCCACTCGGTTTCAATGGGATGAGGTCACACGTTGCCTCAGAAAATGGAGATCAATACAGTAACTGTAAACAATGGCAGCATGCCATAGGAAATTTAAATTTTGCGATTTTAAGCTTGGTATCTGTTTGAAAGAAAAATCCAGGAATTTGCAGTGTTAGTTTTTAGATTGTTAAGAAATCACCTCTTTTAGGTTGTCACAAATGAGCTGGGACAAACTATACTTAACAAAAATAAAAAGTATCCACTTTCCTATTTTAAAGTTTGTAAAATTTGAAAAAGAAAACTTAAAATTCTATATGTGTACAAATTTGCCTTTTTTGTTATCATTGCAAAGGGATAAAGTATTCTTGAAAATCTGCAGCCACAACTTGGTTATCTTTCCCTTTGTTATAATATGTGTTTCAGTAAAATGTCAGCGATTCTTTGACATATTCACATTTATTTGAATTAAATCTTTATTTCTACCTCTTGCGGATAAATAAAATTACAAAATATTTATCAGTAACACAACTGGTCCTCGACAAACAACGCTAGAATTTCAAACGATTTCCAATTACCTCCCTTTTAATTGAATCTGTAGTGTTTTGTAATGCATGATTAATTGTTATTCGATTGGCAGTTCCTCAGGTCTTGGTGTGGAAGATTCTATTCATGAACAATTTAACTTAAAACAACTTAGATTAACTAACAAAACACCGTTCATAGTGTTCCTGATTAAACGAAAATATGTTAATGAGAATATAAGCATAAAAGTGGATACTTTTTATTTTTGTTCAGTATATAATAATGTATGATATTTTGACATTATGGTGTGGAATGCTATTGAGATGTAGAAATCATCATGAGAAAAAGTCACCATCTTCTGGAATATCACGAACAGCAAATTTCTTATTTTTTATGTGCAAAAATCTTTTGTACAGTTGTTTTTGTCAACACTTTTCCATTTTTGTATTTTGCCCTTTTGGGGCACCTCAGTCTGAGGAAAATGAAAGTAAACTCAATCTTATTGATTATTAAAAATGTCAAAATGCATATTTGTGTTTTACAGTGACCAGGAAAATGAGAATTAATAACATTTATTTTATCGAATAAATCAAACTTTTGTGATAATGACTTCAGCATGGGGCGAATCGTTATGGGGCGAATCGCCTATTCATGTAAACGAAATGCTTATGCACTGCAGATAGGAAAGTGAGAAACAATGGATCGACGTTTCGCATATATTTGACAAACACATGTACAAACATAATGAAATCTACCTCAAAGCATTCAAAAAGATCTGTCAGGAAGCCCGAAACGCTAAGTTTTCTGGCGCGGACGTAAAGATTGATGGTGTTTTGACAGCCTCGGTCTGATTTGATAGTTGCGCGCGTGATTGATCTCCGACATTACGTCATATGTATATTTTTATTAAAAAAAAAAACTATAAAAATGATTGTATATTTTGTGTTACAAATGTATTATGTTGACTATTCTTCTTATTAAAAATAAGAAAATAAAATTGTTAAATAAAAATTAGAAACCAAGGGGTGCATAACTCTAATTAACCGCTGCCTGGTTCCCGTCGTACTGTAAACAGTAGTGTTAAAGGCAGGTAGTCCAGACAAAAAACCGGTGTCAAGTCACCCAACTTCCTGTAGTTCTGTTTTCAGTTCAAGAAGGTTTGGAGTTTCGGATACATACGCATGTTACCGTAAACGCTCGCCCGCTCGCGAGCCCCCTTCGGGGGCTCGCTCGCTAGAGCTCGCGTATTACTTAAACAGTTAAACGCCCGCCAACGGTTAACTTAGTTAATAAAAATCATATTCTAGTTCACAAAATTTTTCTAAACACTCAGCTATCCGTAATGTACAGTAATTTTTGAAATTTACATGTTTGGTCGCAAGACTCGAAATTCAGGTTCAACGACTGGTCAACATGATCAGATAGTTTATGATATTGGATTTCAATCATATAGCAAACAGTATTCCTCTATCTGTTAACAAAGATGTGGGTCACATTTTTCCTGTGGTATACGGTAGTTGTAACTAATTAGTTATAAACATGATACTTCTGAAGTCAGAAAAAACAATAATTATAGACATCCTACATTAGTCACATACGATTTAATAAGTGTTAACTAAAAAGCAATTTAAATTAAATTTATATTATTTAATCATCTTAAATCTAATTTCGCGAACTTAAAAGATATAAATTTACAATAAGTAAATGTTGAAATACGAAATACCCTTTCGAGCGATACCCTTTTAATAACCTTTTCATTAAAAATGATTTAGTAACAGACTATATAGAACCATATAGATCTATATGATAAACACAGTGTCCAAGCGTACAGTTAACCGAAACGGAAGTTGCTGATCTGTACGCCGATGATCACATAGTTGCTTACAGAAAAACACGCGACATCAGCTTTTTATTTGTAGAATATATTCAAATTAAACGTGATTTTTGCAGAAATAATTTTTATAATAAGTACATCGTTGAATAATAGTCTTACTGTGATATTGAAGTCTTGAACTAACGGCTAGTTAAGTTGCAGTCTGAAATCTTTTTCAAAATTGATCAGTACAAAATGGGGAAAAAGAGTGGAGAAAATCTGCATTTGTGACCTCATATTTTATAATGTATATATTTGAAAGGTATATATTTGACTTCCGGTGAAAGAAAAATCATTTCAAACGCTCACAAAATGCATTGAACGGTGCTTGAACGAATTAGCACCGAGAAAATGGTCTTTCTGTGCAGCAACCGAAAGTGAAAAGACTGTACGCAAAGTTGCAGTACCTCAATGTCAGCCTGTACGAACAGTTGCGATCATAAGTGCATCATATACTGATCTGCTGAAAAGCATCAATGAAGCAAGAACTTGTTAAAGGAATCAATCAAAGGAATCAACCAAATCTAATGTATTATTTATCAAAAATAAAACCTTATATGATCACATTTTAGAATTGACAAGCAAGTTTGAGCTATAAATTGATAGATTGTTTTACTCTGATCTACTGTTGAACCATATGAACGAATTGGTACACTTTGCAAATAAGACACCGATAATTGCTAGAAATCCTAAATCCCCTGATTGTGACATTAAATAAAACCTAGTATAAACCTGCTGAAATCCCTGCCGGTTTTGGCAAAAATATACATTATGCACAAATATTATCCAATATCATAAAAACTTTAACAATCTGAAAAAGAAAGTATCATTTTCTCGTTGCTAAGTCGTTCAAACTCAGGTCAACGAAGTACACAAGTTGAACAAATGAATTTTCTCCCACACCAATACAAATATGGTCCAAAATCTATTTACACAAAGAAATTTGAACCCAAAACGTCCCGTTTTGTTCAATGTTTTGCTCCTATTTTCACTGATCGAGTTGGGAACGATGATGGATTATAACAATACTAACCCTTCCTTTAAGTCTGTATGATCACAGCAGGACTAACAATTAACGTTGTACTTACCACAGAAATATTTCTTTCCAAATGCACATTAAATTTGGTTTATTTACCAATAAATAGTTCAATGTCGCAGGTTATTCTGTAAGCAACTATGTGATCATCGGCGTACAGATCAGCAACTTCCGTTTCGGTTAACTGTACGCTTAGACACTGTGATAAAGAAGCACCGAAAGAGCGAAGGCCAGCTCCTAGAGACTTAAGTGTTTCTGTATCGTACAAGTTGCATTTTCGCGTCTAACTAATACATAGACCAAAGAAACGCATGAATTAAATGTGCATTGATGCATCATGCATTAACGATCATTCACAATTAATAACTATTTCCATATTTTCAGGTGGAGCAAGTTTTATCAGAGGTAGTGTTCGATAGCGTTAAATTAAAACGGATGATAACAACGTTTGAGGATCAGATTAAACTCGCTAACAGTACAGATGCAAATCTACGTAAACAAACTGACCTCTTCTGGGAGAACACGTTTGTGCGAAGACTTCTTGATGGCACTGGTGAGCTCATTTGGTCAAAATCTTAATCCATTGTTAAGCTTACAGACGTTAAATTTGAACGTAAATGTGACTGATTTTAATTATGGTGCAATTTGTTGCTTCTGCTACAGGGGCAAATAATGGAACATTAATAACTGTCAAACGTCCAAAGTCCAGTCGAATATTCTCATAATGTATTTCCAAATGCGCAGCCTGTTAGCAATACGACCATTAAAATGATTGTGCAACTGGTCCCTTATCATCCTAACTAGTGCAATCCAGAAGTGATACAACGTTTAAAATTACATTTTGCTTGCAGGTCGAGTTGAAATCGAAAGGTATTTTTGTATTAGAAATAAGTGATAGGTTAGGAGAATGGGCTGATTAAAAATGAAACTTTTGCCCATATATTTTCGCTTCAATTTGTTAAAAGTTGAAAAAACAACTAATTTTGTGAGAATTTTTTTTATATTTGAAAAACAAATGGGTGCTGGTTAAAACGGCCTCAAGTAAAAACGGCCTCATTTTGGTTAAAACGGCCTCACTATTTGGTCAAAACGGCCTCACATTTTTATTTTTTGGTTAAAACGGCCTCACTTTTAAGCAAAACGGCCTCACTTAGGTGATTTCTTGACGTGTTTGTTTTCCGTTTGTATAGATCTACGATATTTAACTGTTAGAGGTGGGCCCAATGTCTCCAAGGTTGAGCTTAAAATTGGAGCCATTTAGCGATCTTATTAAACGGCATTTTAGTTTTCATGATGAGGCCAGTTTAAGATATGTACGAGTAGGGTAAAATCATTTTAGCGGTACTACATTATCTGTTCATTGAAAAGTCATTGAAGTTGTTGTTGATTTTTTCAAATGAACTCACAAGCTTTTTTGTTGACCATAGTCATTCTGACTAGCGCCACCTCGGAAGTTTCACTGGCTCTTTTCTAAATCACATCCACAAAGAGGTGAAGCCAATTCGTTCAAGCGGTAAAAATGTTAACCTGAAGTTGAAAGTTGTATTCAGAGGCAGCACGTTTTCATGTATATTGTGTCTCTACTTCTTAAATCTGTATGTAATTTAATATTTTCACGGTTTTCATCACACTTGCCTTGTTTCTTTAATAAGTTACGAAGATAAAGGTTTAAAATTAGCCTTTAATGTTTCAGTGCTTTATGGATCGTGACATAATATAAACAACTATAATATTGTTTCACAATATTCAACAAGAAAGTTTTATTACTTGTAAAACTGATACTTGGCGATGAACATGAATTTGTTTTTGCCAATAAAGTATGTTTATGTTCAAATGAAAAACCGATCTTGTCCTTCAGAGCTCTTCATATTTAAAAATGATAAAAAACGGATATGGGGACACACGTGTTTCAAAAAATGTTGAACCATATTTGCGTGGCTGAAGTAAATTATCTCTACACGAAAATGTTTCAATTTGAACGTCAATGCGCAAACACTTGCCATGATTGCTGTGAAAACCTTGACGTCTTTCCTAAAATGCTATTTTATCAAGTGACAAATAATTCTCAGTACTGCGGTACAATGTTAAACGAGATAAAATATGCGTGAAGAACAACGACTCCGTGTAAGGTGGCGAATATGAGGTATAAAATTAGAAAGTCGTGTTTTTTTGTTTTGTTTTTTAATGGTAGACAACATTTATACAAGTGGTTCCCGCTGATTAACAAATTTTGTTAATACTGCAATGTTTAAAATTTTGTTTGTCAAAAAACACCGATGTTGAAAATAGATCTTGGTATAAGACTTTCAGCATATTAACATACTTTGTTCGTCTATCACTTAAAAAGATAAGATTTGTAGATACCAAGGATGATGAATGTCGTGTTTTAATCACCGCTTTAAAGACTTCTTGACGTTGTAGATGTGTTAGATGCGTGGGTTTTGCTGCCAAGTTGTGTTTTATGTTTGTTGAAATTCTATAGTCTGTTCATTTTTGTTCGAAATAAGGGAAATATGCATATCAAGAATCGCCAGACTCAGAAAATACAGCCTTCCCACGCAGCCAAAAACTAGAAAGGAAAAGAGAGAAGCCATGGGTTTATAAGAATATCAAATAAGAGACCAGAAACAATTAACGAAAAGAAAAGCTCGTTTTATGGTTTTAATTATTTGCAGCCTTTGCAGTTAAGCATTGAAACCGTTGTGAGATCTGTTTATGAAGGAGCTGTCTCACTTGAGCTATTTTAACTGATTTTTTTCTGTCAAATCCCCGTTCTTTATCCGTTTTTTATCTAAGATTTTTATATAACTAAATCAATGTGTGATACCATTTTTATTAACTTATCTACGGTTAATTGGCGTTTAAACATCGCGCATGAAGACCTATGTCCCAAATGGATTTTTTTCCTTAATGACATAACTACTATTTATAGAATGCTGGTTAGTTTTAACCTGCGGATAAAGTTTCGAAATACCGTGAAAATGCTAAATACCCGTAGACGAATCAGGAAAGGCATACTCAGGAAAACATTACCTTCCCGAACAGCGAATTGGAAAGGTCATAGAGATTATAATTTTATATTTCAAGTAATTTAAATAAATTAGACACAATTAACATAAACGAGAAATAATAGGGATACCGCCTCAAACTATATTACATTTACTTGCAGAAAATGGCACCTATCTTGGAATGGATCTCGGAGGCACTAATTTTCGTATTGTTAGAGTCGACATGAATAATGGAAAAGCATGTACTGTAACCAAATATTACAACTTGGAAAAGAACTTGCTTACTGGACCTAGTGCAGTTGTAAGTTAGATCGGATTCGAATCGCAATTTTCCGTCATACAGTTAATGTATTTAATTTATTTTAGTCCCAAGTGGAAAAAATCAAATCTTGTTTGAAAGATCTCTTAAGTTCAAGGCCGTATGTCTGACAATAAAAAGTTTAAAATTTTGAAATAATAACATTTCAAATTGACTTAATAATTACGCTAGTAAATTGCTTCATTTTCGCTCAAATTATTCTTATCAACAGTAATTTGAACATAATTATGTCTCTAACCGCTGACTTTCTCCACAATTGTACCATTAATACCACTTTGCATGCATTTCCATTAAATGCTTATGTGTTTTAATGTGCGTGCTTTTGCATAAAACATTGACAATTTGGAGTTAATTCATCAAGAAAATTTGTACAATTTTGTATTTATGAGAACATCAAAAGGCAGTTGTCTTTATCTTGTTACATCCAACGACATTGTCTAATACCCCAAGGGTATTACCCAACACGTTCTCAGTTTTATAGTTTGTTTTCAATTCATTGAGTAATAGCCCCTTTGGCTTGGCAATGCTATTAGCTTCTTATATTTTATATGTTTGTGTGCTTTTGCATGCAACATTGTTAAGCTGATGGGTGAGTTGGAATTATTTCACCAAGATAACTTGTACTTGTTGGTTAATATGAGAATCTGTTGGGGCAAATGTGACCCTATAACCTGGTTAAAACCCCAGTGGCAAATTGTTTCCAATGCATCTGACCGTTCCAAGGCGGTAACCCCGCAGGTTCTCATTTTTGTTAATTGTTTGTGGTGTCTGTTTTGAAACTGGTCTTATTAAAAACCATTCTCTTCCTCTCTCTTCTTCTTGGTTGTTCGGGGAGGCTGTGTCTTCTGAATGTGGCCATTCCTGATATGCATATTTTACTTTTTTTGTTATTTAACAACCACTTCAGTAATTGATTTGAGATCTTTCTCAAAAAAGTTCTGTTCTTTTAGAGACAGTTTCGTAATAAATTTCAAAACAAGCGTACTAATAAATATTCTAAAACAGTTAGAATTCGTGCAAAAAATTGTAAAAAAAAAATTGACTTTTTTCCAGACTTCGATATAACCAATATGAGTATAAAATCATGTTTTGTGAAGATACTTCATTAACAAAAAATTCGGAATACATGTATTTTAACGAAACTCTTTTCCTCTGACAAAAATAAATATTTCCTTATCTTTTTATTATTGACATTCCCTGTCAACCTTCTTTTAACTTCATTCACAACTTTCCACACTTTTTTTTACCTAATTTCCAGAACCAGTTGAGAGTCTTGTCTATGCTTTTTAGGGAATTTCCAACTTGTACTAACGTAGTTCCAGGTAAGTTACAGTAACAGTGATAATGATTTGTGATTTTATAAATGGGTTCGCTCCCAGGTAGAAGCAATATCATTTTAAGGTCTTAATTCAAGACACAGAAATATTGATGTTGACACGTTGGATGAATTGATAAAACACTTCGAAAATATCAGTTTTTGCTCATACTGTCTAGCCAAGTGTTGAGAGGAGAGCCCAATTTCTTAACTTTTGCACTTGTTATATTTTAGATGTTTGACTATATAGCAAAATGCTTGGCATCGTTTTTGAAAGAAGACGAATTTCCTAAGGAACCTGTTCTGCCTCTAGGTAAAGTGTAGTTTCGTTTCAATTTGTAAATCTTTATAGGAGCATGAATATCGTGTTGGTTAAGTTACAAACATACCGTTATTGATTGCATACACAAATTACCTAGATTTCGTGGTTCGAACATAACCGAGGCCGAATTCTTTGTATAGCTCGCTTGCGGAAGATAGATGGTTCTTCATATGTGCTTTCCTAAGCCTGATATAATGCTCCGAAAGGATCAATCATAATATACCATAATTGACATCTGGGCATACATGCCAAAATATGATTTTACAAGATTTCTTTTCTTCTATTCAGGTTTTACATTCTCCTTCCCATCGCAACAACAGAGTTTGAAACACAGCACGATATCGACATGGACGAAAAGTATAACATGTACTGACGGGCCCGGGCTAGACTCAGTGGTCTTGCTTGAAGAGGCAATACAGAGACTTGGGGTAAAAGTTCTTGCACAACCAACTATATAACATAAACACAAGTTTAAACCTTTTATTAGTATAATCATGTCAACATTATGGTTTATAAATAATAAAAAATTAGGACACCAAAATTGTAACTTTAGCAACTGTGAAATGTTATAGTTTAGTATCGCCTGTTTAATTATTAAATATTGAAAATTTTAGCAATTTAAACGCAAAGACATGTTTTGTCCAAAAAAACATTTGAAATGCCCAGTACATGTGTGACGTATATAGCTAAGAGAAAATGGAATTTCGACGAAACTTGGTCTTCAAACGGTATAAGAAATTTTGTGTTTCATACCTTACGATCAATAGCGAACAGTGATCTTCTTTCCTATAATACTGTCATTTTAAAATTAAAGTTAACATAGTTCAAACTTCGATCATTGGTCTTTAAAACATGCAGTATTACCATGCTTTAAATATACAATAAAACGTACGAAACGATTAGGGATAAACACATAAAACGAGTAATAAAATACAAAGTATGGTACAAGATATCAATTGACAATAAATACACTTTACAGGGGCTACCGGTACCAGTGGAAGTCGTGGCCAGGATAAGTGACACTACCGGTACATTACTTGCGGGGAACCTAGAAGATGACAAATGTAGAATAGGGCTGATCTTAGGTGCGTCATGAAATTACATATCATTACAGATACACGTGTAACATAGTTATACATGACATAACTGATTGTTATATATACACGTGTAACATAGTAAGACATGACATTACAGTTTGTTATGTTTACACGTATAACATAGAAAGACATGACATTACAGTTTGTTATGTATACATGTATAACATAGTAAGACATGACATTACAGTTTTTTATGTTTACACGTGTAAAATAGTAAGACATGACATTACAGTTTTTATGTTTACACGTGTAACATTGTCAGACATTTCATTACAGTTTGTTATGTATACAGGTGCAACATAGTCAGACATGACATCCCAGTATGTTATGTAAATACGACATTACACTAGTGTTGGGAAATCGGTTGCAAATCATAATCGATCATCGGTTGGAATCGGTTACCACTTCCGATGCGATTTCACGATTATAATCGGTTTCTTAATTTACGCAGTGTTAGGTTTTAAATGGTCAGTAGCTTACATAATTACTGGATACTATCTGACCAAAATCCTAATCAAAATATTTGCTGCCCAAAAAGGTTGTTTGTGCAACTGCACTGCACCCCAATAGATCCGCCACCGAATTATCAAATGCAAAATTGTTGCGTTTTAGGAATAATATACTAATTTTAAGACTGAAGACACGAGATACTAATTTTAGAGGTCTAGTAAATGCAAAACATTTTTATTCGAAGAATTTTTACCATCGTCATATAGCTACGCAACTCAGACACTCGACGAAATCGGCGCCATTTTGCGTTTATGTTGGTTACTTGTATTTTTGTACTCCTTGCAACAAATTCTCCAAATGCCTTTTGTTAGGTCTTTTTTTCGGTGCGGTGGAAGTTTTTCGTTAATCTTGTAGAGTCTAAAACACTTCCACACTTCTGATTAAGTTTTCTTGCCTGGGTTCTCGTAAATCCCTCGGGTCGGGTCCCCATTTTAATTTTCAATTTTTCAATGTGATTTCCCTTTATGGCCGGTGTAAAAGCAGGAACCCGTACCTTTATATTTTGACTCTAACACTGCGCATGTCTCAAATGTTAATCGATTATGAGAGAACGACATCGATCATCGACATCGAGAAGCATTTGCACGTCGCTAATCGATGTCTTCCGATCATCGGCACATCACTACATTACACTTTGTTATGTATACACGTGAAACATAGTCAGACATGACATTACAGTTTGTTATGTAAATACGTATAACTCAGTAAGTCATGACATTACAGTCTGTTATGTTTACACGCATAACATAGTCAGACATGACATTACAATTTGTGTAAATATATGTATAACATAGTTAGACGTGACATTACAGTTTGTTATGTTTACACATGTACATGTATCTCAGTACGAAACAATTCAATACATATATACGTGTAACATGATTGAATACGAAATTACATAACAGTTCATTACATATACATGCGAAATGTAGGACCACATGATCTTATAGTTCGTTTTGTATTCAACATGTTACACAGTACGTCACGACAGCATAGTTCATGTAAGTCGTATACACGTGTAACACAGTAGTGCCTGACATCACAGTTCATAACATATACACTTGTTACATACTATGACACTACTTTACAGTTCATTACAAGTATATCATATTACAATTTATTACATATACACATGTAACAAAATACGACACAGCAACACAGTTCATTAAAGATATAAATACGTACTAAATGACATCACAATTAATAACAATATAATGTTATTTTAACCCGAAATGCATGATATGCGAGGTCGTCTGCTCAACTGTATGAAATCATTCAAACGATCGTTGTCAGCAGACCGAATACACTTCTTCTGTGAGGTGTTCCAATTCAGTTACATATTTTAGGTACTGGTTCCAATGCTGCCTTTGTAGAGTACACGAGAAATATAGAGAAGTGGGATGTATGCTATAAAGATGATGATCCCTCGGATTTGGTAATTGGCTTATGGCTTTTTTAATGCTATTCACCCAATATTTAGTGTCTCAAAAAATATATGTTCAGAAAGTGCCACTATATTTTGGGTTTTGACAATTTTTTATGCATTCAGATGTCTAAAAACATGAAAGGACACTAACACAGAACGTATACGGATCGACAGTTATGTTTGATATTATAGATAATATTAAATCAAACAGTTTTAATATTGTTGTAATTGTTTTATGTCAAAAATTTGGAAAACATAATTGTTTTTCTGTCAAAACTTGTTGAGCATTATTGAATAAAGTGGTAGTTGACATTCCGTTTATCTTGAAACTTTAAACAGGTGGCTTAATTGGGACGTTTCACACTTATGTTGGCCTTTGCAAAAATGTTTTGATAAGAATTAACTTCAATAGCACAGGTTTAGATGTTCCTTCAAATGCTAAAAGATATTTTTTAAGAACGGCATAAAATTAAGTAATGCCATTATTTACTTATAACCTTAACATAAAATAAGAGATTAGGTTCATGTAATGACCTTTACCACCTACATATATTTACTGATGAAAACCAGCCTTAAATATGTTCAAAATGAAATTTTATCAAATTTATTTGCATTTACTATTACATCTGACCTCATTCTGGTCATTATAAAATGCTGTCTATTTCCAGGTAGTTATTAACTGCGAATTCGGTGCTTTTGGTGACAACGGATGTCTTGATTTTATGAAAACAGAATTCGATCATGAACTTGACAAACACTCCAACCATCCTAGGTCTTACACGTAAGTGTTTGTTTCTTCACTGATCGGTACCATTTAATAAAAAATATTTGCCAATACTCTGATTTACAAAAATTATGATGCAGTTTCAAGTCACTACTTCAACGAGATATATTTATGGAGATTTGATTTATAAACTAAATAATATAAAAGGCATTTTTAATTTCTCCGCTTTATTCATAAAATAAATGAAAAGGAAACTTTGAAAGCCACCGAACAAATATGAACATATTGCAGACTGTTAATTCAAAACAAAACGTTGCCAGCATGATATTCTACAGGGCTTGGTGAAAAACTCATCTGATGACCTATTGTTCAAGTTGTCAAGTTAATGTAACTATTGCAGTCACGTGTGTGTGAACTCGTGTGTGTGAACTCGTTAATACAGGTTTCTATTTCAGATTCGAGAAATTGTACGCCGGTCATTACCTGGGAGAGTTTGTTCGCCTTGTGCTAGTAAAACTGACTAAAGCTGGAGTGCTCTTTCAGGGGAAGGGCTCAGAAACATTGCACAAGAGATGGAATTTCACTACCAGTCACGTTACCTCTATAGAGAGGTAAGAATCACAATTTTTGATCTTAGACTAGATATGCGACGGTTATGTTACCAGTTTTAATTATATTTTTATCTTTGAGATACTAGACCTATCAATTTGTTTAAAATCATCTCCTGAAATCCGCTACGCTATTATTTTGTTAGATCAATGAGATTGCTAGACATATAACATTTCAGACGGAAACCCAAGAATACAGTTTTTGAGTTGTTATTCAAAATTGAATCGCTATGATTTTTCTATATATTTAAAGTAGTTTTTCAGAGCAAAACGTTCAAGTTATATATAAGGAATTATATCGGAGTATTGATAAGAGTTCATTCCTTTTTAGATTTTGAAAAATGTGAAATATGAATATGGGGATTGGTCACATCCAGTAGACACAGTCTTCCCACACAGCCAAAAACGTGGAGCGGAAAATGGAGCATAGATATACAGTGATCAGTTAAAAAATAAAGTTCTCAAGAAACACAATTTAAAGACTGTTCACAAAACACAAATTTAACCCCAACGTTTCATGGGAATATTTCCCCGCCCCCTTCTTCAAGGGGCTTAACATAGATTTACTGATCAATGTTTACATATTGTTACGTTGTAAATGTAACATCAGCGATGTCGCTGGGATGAAATTTGTGTTTTTGTGAACAGTTTAAAAATAGACGCCTCAAACTATTAACGAACGTGAGAACCCGAGAGGTTTTCGTCTTGGGAGGGTCAGTGACAAAACCAGGTTCTAGGGTGCACCAACCTCACATTTGCCCCAACAGGTTATCATAAAAACAAACAAGTACAATTTGCCTTGGATATATTACTCCAACCCACTCATCCTTTTGACAATATTGCATGCAAAGCACAAAAGCATATAAAACGTAAGAAGCTAATGGAATTGTCAAGCAACAGGGAGGATACTAAATGACCTTATCGACAACATAGCCGCTTGAGTCAAACCAGCGAGACACAATGATATGGATAAAAGAAACAGATTGAGCTTTCTTTGTTCTTTTTGAAGCTTTTCCTTTAAACCTTCATAAACTGTCAAACTCCTGCCACCGTCGTGTGCAAAGAAATAGGTAAGCGTAAAGATAATCTGCAGATTGGTTAATCGCCAGACATTCAGAGCGTTGTATAATATCATGTTGCTATCCTTTATTTTTGAATAAACATATAATTTATGGTTTTGATGAATAACGTGGAGAAATTAGCATCGCCTGTATTTTCTTTAGTTTACAAATTTAGTCTCTATAAAAAACTGGCTGTGAAAATTCTTTTTTAATAGTGATTTTAAACTGCATTCGTATTTTTTAATCAAATCTGGGTACTGACGATAAATTTGCAAAACGTTTTCCTTAATATATGGTGCCGATAACCCGTTTTAAAAGTTCTTCTGTTATGAAAATATTACGTTCATTGAAATCTAAACTTTGATACAAACTCTAGAAAAGCAAACAAGCTGTGTAAATTTATGTTATAACATATTGCAGCAGTAAAAAATGATGTTCTTGTTTTTAGCTCGACTATTCAAAGCTAGGGCTGAGACCAGTATCTTACATAATCATCGTTATGCTGCATTAATACCAATAAGAGTTTAAACATTAAACTCTATTATATTTAAATTAAGGTCCTTTTTTCAGTTAGATTTTGCATTATAGTTTTTTATGCATTGTTCCATAAATTTTAAACTTGAAACTACTTATTTTAAAAGAAATCAACTTTTTTCAGCATGGGGGGAAAGGGCTTCCAAGAAATTATAAAAGCAAAAGCCAGGTCATGATTTGCGTTGGTTTATTAACCTTAAATTTCATTTCTATTTCACATGTTCTAATATAAGCTTTAAACTTCATCGTACTGTCGGTATTTTCAGACATTCTGGAAACATTGTAAGGCGTAGAAAAGTGTTGAACCGCTAAGGTTTCAGAAAAGTCATGCAAATTTTTGACACTTTGTTGTAAATGTAGCTGAAATTTTCACAAAAAGGTGTAACATCATTTCATGATTGATTATTTTTAACATTTTTTCTTGTGAAGATATTGTTAACTGTCAGCTTTCATGTTATATATCATAAAACTCTTGTTTAAAATGAGATAAAAAGAACTTTTGAAAGCAAGCGAACACGACATGTGTGACATATGTGATCGATGTGCAAATATTTCGAGCTCGATTTCCTTGAACCTGTTTCAAGGACAGTAATGCAATTTCCTTTTAAGTTCGATATTAACCACAATTCTTTAACTACAAAAGTAAACAGAATAAGTATTGATGCATCCTTTACGGGGCATACATATGACAATATGGAACCCTCAGTAAATTAACTGTAGTTTACTATTAATACTATCCAATAAACAGTGGCTTGTCCTAAAAGATAGAACTTTGACAGGGATCTAAGAATAAAATACAACTTAAAGCAATTTGAATACAATTGAAAGTAACCTTTGACAAAAATATACAACCAAATAAAAATTGTTTCATTCTAGGCCTGCTTTTACAATTTTGACTAAAGTGTGTACTTTAAGTTTTTAAGACATTATTGTTCATTTTGTATTGCGTCCGATTTTCATACGCCATTTTTAATCGAGGGTATTTTAAGTTTAGATTTGTATTAGCATTACTTACATCTGAAAAATAGATTTAGTATTAATGTGTGATTGTTTCATTTCTGGGTTATTATCTCATTTCGCGGGAAACAAAAATTCACACAAGAGACGTAAAAGTCGTCATATATTTTTGCTTAAGACATCAGAAAAATAAAATGTCATATTTGCTTATGCCTAGAATTGTTGCCAGGCTTGAAATTAAACCTTTGCGAAAGAAGATGACTCAACTTTGTATGTTTCTCATTAGGGATACAGACGATGACGTATCGAACACTAAAGCAGTACTAAAAGAAATGGAACTTTTGGAATTGTGCGATGATGAAGATATTTCTTTAACTAGAGAAGTGTGCGAGCTAGTGTCCACACGAGGAGCCTATATTGTTGCAACAGGTAATACATTCGACTGGAAATCAAATGAATTATGGTAATATTCACGCTTTATACCGAAACGGCTATCCTCTTAATTAAAAAAAACACGTTTAGAAAGGTTTGAAGGTTAGGTTAAAATCGTGTTTCAAGACTACGAAAAGAATCAACAGAAACAAAGGTAAAACATGAACGTGTATAGGGGGTTATAGACGGTTAGGATCATTTTAATACCTACCACTCAGTAAGAGTGTGCTACAAAGTCAGTATTTTAATGCGAAACTTAAATCTACAAATAACCTGATAAGTTTTTCGATATGCATGTTATATTCTGCAAGTGTACATGCAATGGTTTGCAGGTATGTTGGTTCTTAAACAATAAGGTATTTGGATGACGTTTAATTGACAAAGGTTATAACATTCTTCTTTGTCCAGTGGAAAAAATTAAACGTAGTCCCCAAACTATTTAAGCTGTTAACCGTTGGAAAAACGCAATTTGTTCTTCTTACTGACCAATTAAACACTTGAGTTTTGCACATTTCTTCCTTCGTAGATAATTATTCATTGATCCAGGTTTAAAGGTCTTAGTCAAGAGCAGCATTTTTTTCTTCAGTCATGTTATGTTTACACGGCAAATATTTCTTTCCAGCAATGGTTGTGCTGTTAAACCATATAAATCTACCAGAAGTAACAATAGCTATTGATGGTTCGCTGTATGAGCATCATCCAAAATATCATCAACACATGATGGAAGTGGTGCAGAAATGGCGTCCTCAAACAAAGGTAAGAAACACGTACTAGTTCATATATTTTCATACTCTGAAAACCAGCTGCTTTATAATTTAACACAATTTTAAAGAGTTCGTACACGGGGCCTGCTTCATCATACCAAAACATACGGCAGACTATATGTTTCTGAGTTGGTCTGCATATTTCACATTTAAACCTACCTGTTTCAACATTAATACAAGTTTAAAGTTGATTAAAAACAGCTACCTAATGATAATGTGAAGCAGCCTTTATTCTCAATGAGAACTATATAATATTTGAAACAAGATAAAAATTCCGCTTCCTGATAACAATATGGGGCGGTTTTTGTAATCTTTAAAAACTACTTATTTTATGACTGGGGCACGCCACACGAAAAGGTACCTTCGGTCATATGTTGTGACATTTTTGTTTATACTATATTGGAAAGAACTTGCATCTTTCGATTATTTTCTCATAACTTAAATGATATTGTATCATAGTTTGACAATATAATGGTATTTAACCGCAAATTGCATAATAAATTATGTCGTTTGACTTTATGACGTCATTTCAAGGATTGACGTCAACTTCTGTAGGTGCATTTTCCCGTGACCTGCCCCAATTAACATCGAACAACGCATACCAGGAAAAGCCGCATTCAGAAAAAACAGTCGTCCTATACAGCCATGAGGTTATAATTTTGAAAAATATGACAATACAGACAACGAAAATGAGGACCAGTGGGAGTTCAGCCTTGGAATTGTCAAAGGTTTTGCAGGGTGAAATCAGTCTTGGCAAAAATGTTTAACAGTTTTTATATTTTTAATTCCAGACTACAATGAAACTTGTAAAGGATGGAAGCGGACAAGGAGGGGCGCTTGTAGCGGCCATTGAAAGAAAACGACATCATACAAATTAGTTTCTTTACTGGACCAGGTTTTAACACGTGACATAATGCGGAGAGCACAATGCCATTTATGTCATATTTTTTAAACTCCCAAAAATAAATATTTGTGTAAAAGTCTATATTAAATCACAATATTGTTAATGAAAATGTTTTAGCGATGTTTACAGTGGTATATATGTGATGCCAAACTATGCTTGCTTAATTGGACACTGAAATGTGGTTTTAGCTTGTTTGTTTTGCTCATAAACGGAGAAATACAGAAAAAGGCCAAGTACATCGCAAACTCGATTTCGGAATAGTTTTAAAATAATTAGTTAATTATGTATATCAACAGATTAAATAAAACTTACGAAATATCAATTTGTTTTTGTTTTATAGTCCCTTTACAGGTCTCTGGCATCTGCTTTTGTCCATAATTTTGTTAAAATAACATCTGCACTGACACTTTAAGAGAGATGTTTTCTATATTAGTCTGAATCATCATGACATTGATCTCTTGTTTTATAAGTGAAAACATAGGGATAACCGTTCTCCGATCACAGGACTTGTCGGCAAAAAGTTCCAAGAAACTTTCTTTTGTGATTATTCTTAACCAAAGTTTAACCGTTTACTCAACGGAATATTGCTGTTATCCTGTTTTGTTAGTCATATTGTGAACCACATTTACAAATTTTTACCGTACAAATTGATTTCCTATTCATTTCCATTTTTGGATGGCAAAAAAATCGCATTACGGTCACTGATTTTTAATAACACAAATAGTTATACCATGTGCTGTAAAAATTTAAAACAAAAAGAACTGGTCACATCTTACTGAATATATCAATAACAATCGCTTTCTACTTTATTCTTTCATTTTCTCATTTTTAAAATATTTTAATAAAAACTGAAATCATTGTTTGAAGTTAAAATTTTTGCATGTTTAAAGTAGTTTAAAGTTAACTTTTTTTTTAAATTAACATATTTATCAGTCTCGTCTATATAAAAAACGGACGCATCGTACAAGCAAAAAGATCAAGGAATTCCTTATACATGGTGGACATAGACGACATTTAGTTTTCCTTAAAGATTTTTAGTTGACATGTGTACATCGGTTTTAGTCAAATAACTTCGGTTCATAATATCACTCTTTTTGACATTCACAAAAATGGGTTAAATTTGTTATTTAACTTAAATGGTAAACATGTGTAAAAGCAGCCCAAATGATGCACAAATTGGATGTTTGTTATAAGTAAATTTAAATTAAATATATACTATTATATTTTTACAAAATACTGCATTTAACGATTTAAGAATGGACGTTGAAATCGACTAACTGACCTTGTCTATGGTACCGAAATATTTTATAAGATCAGAAACATTATGTACCTAAATGCACCTTACTTTATGTATGAACAATTTGCCACTGGGGTATTGAATCAGGTTGTAGGGTTCATCGACTTCACACTTGGCTCCAACAGGTTCTTATATAAACAAACATGTACAAGTTGTCTTGGTGAAATAACTCCAACCCAGCCGTTAACTCGAAAATTTTGCCTGCAAAACACACAAACGCACGAACATGAGAAGCTGATAGCATTGTAGTGCAAAGGGCTGGGCACTCAATGACCTTACCGAGTCCAAAGCCCCTTGAACAAGAACAAGATGACATGGATAAATGAAACAGATCGAACGATATACATTTATTTCACATTAATTAATTATTGGTGTGCGTATACCAGATTAGTTATTTAACCAATATATACGAGTACATCTAGAACATGTTAACTTTATGTCTTTTTGATAAAGGTATCTCATCTTTTCAAATGACAAAATATTTCTAATAGTTCTTTATCAGAAGGTGTCATTATAACCTTCACAATGTCGGAGCAATCTAACATTTTCTATATTAGACATATTAAGTTTTGTTTTATATACTTATGTCATATTATATGAATCAGTTTAGAGAAATGAAATGATGTGGTATGTTATAATCGAATTACAAGGAGTGGATTGAACAAGGGAAAATGGCAAAGTTCTTGCCTCAGCATTTACGATTGGCAACATAACGAATTAAACATAAGTATTCATTACTAAATAATTACGGGTTTAATGAATACCATGATTTTATGTCAGATTCCTAACGCTAGGAAATCTTATCTCAAGTACCTTATAATAATATGATGCAGTTTCTGACTCAATATCTATAATGATTAAATAGTTACGAATATATATCAGATATAGTACGCTAGTAAATCTTTTTAGCACTGAAATTTTTAACTTTGAATGACTATGACCACAATTCACATAGTTCCTCAATGACTAACTTGCACAGATTGTTGGTAAATCAAACTTGGGAGAGTATAGCCACAACTGATAGAATAAGTTTATTTTTATACTAGGTTATAAAGTAACACCATGGGTACATTAAACATTACTATACAATACATTCATTCGCACACTGTTATCAAGATCAACTATCTCATGTCTAAGCTTTAAGTGAATTTTCATGAACTTGATAAAACATTCTAAGTTTGATCTAGTTTGACAAGATGTGTCACCAAAATAAAAGAACAGGTTTCATTAAATAGAAAATGCTGTTTCGAACATATTTGTTTATGTGGGTAAGTATGCAACGAGACCTAAAGTTGGTAAATTTATTCTTCGCGATGGACGCGAAATACATCTCTGCCATGAGCTCCATTGGCAAATAACCATATGTTTCTAAACCGCGTCTTATGTATATATGCAAGTTTGTTTGCATTAATTATACATCTACTTGAATAGTTTAAACATATTTTATTGCATGTACAATCAATTACAAACAAAGCAACAATATGATTTCGAAAACAAAACAATTAGCAAACGGGTCGGGCAACAAGTTCTTACAACCTTAATGACAGCCCTCCCCGAAGAATTGTATGTCATAAAACAATGTGTAAAGATACAGAAGGAGAATGTACCTGAGTAGATATTTATTTTATTTTATGCTTTCTAATGATTCATAGAACTTTCTCGGTTAACTAATAATGTTCATCCTTTGTTTTCAGACTGCGAAAAATCATTACTTTATTTTCACTGTTTTTGTCAACGTTTGTACGCAAATTCCTAATCCAGATGTTTTAAAGACAAGTTCAGGTTTGTGTACGAGTATATCTACAACGTCATATAACTGTTGTTCTTCTGACGAAATCACGCAAATAATGCATTAAAAGCACCAGCCAAACTTAATTTAGAAATTATGTATTTTCACTTGTGCCATTACAAATTCCGGAGCTCAGTCTGTGAAACATATATATCTTCAGGGGTGAATACAAGTATCTTCTATTTTATTATCATCATTTTATTCCATAATCTTTATTATTCCCCAACGTCTTATGACTCTGTTACAAATATATATACAAATTTAAGTTATGCTCGCTTTTTACTTACATGTTTTGTTTAAGCTATTATGCACTTGACCTAAATCTTAACCACATTTCAAGGGATTATCAAACTTAAAAGGACATTCCATATCATTATTTCCTTCATGTTGAACAAGTACATGTAACTATTTTCGAGCATTTTTGCCGTAATGCCTTTTTATTCCATTTTCGATTTGAAAGCAGATATGTTGCTTACAATCCATCGCGGTTAATAAGAACTAAACATAATGATCCTTTTTACGACAATGTGTGTTGCAAACAAGTACCATAACTCATATTCCATAACTACTTTCTTACGTTCTTAGTAATCCCTGCATTTATAAAGAGGTTTGTTAATATATGTATGCAGTTAGGGTATATCTTAATTATTATTTAAGTACTTGATGAGTAGCATTAAACAAATGTCCCTATTATAAACTATCTCATTTTAAGCACTTTTAATTGCTATTCCGAAATGTTTTTAAGGTTAAGCCCTATGTTCCCTAATTTCGTTTTGGCTAAATGGTTCAATTATATTCAATATTACATCATCTCCCTATTTTTACATTCCTCACTTTCAACAAGTTCAATAATAGTTCTTTCAGCATGTTTTTACAGCTAAGCTATTTTCAGTTTATTTTGATAAGGTTTTATGTGGTATATGCAATTGATGTGAATCTTGAATTAATTTCATAAATTCTTATCAATCTATATGACCTCTGTATAGCAAACAAGTTTTTTCACTTTCATCAAATTTTAAAAATGTTTCAGTTGTACACCTTCTTAACTTAAAAAGTTTGTTTATATTTGTGCATCATATTTGTGCATTTCACTATAAATCGAAATAAATCTTTAAAGCCTCATAGGCTTCCAAAAAATTCTGTTGAAGTTTTTATTATTTTTTTTATTAAAGAGTGCATAGTTAGAATTGGACATTGATTAATACTACATATATTATAATCTTGCATACTCGTAATTAAATTTTTTTCCAAAAACAGTATGGTGCCTAATTTCACTACTTTAGGAAAATAATGTAAGTTTTAATCTTTTCATTCATTTTTTTGAAAAAATGACATCTTTGAAAGTATGTATCTATAGTTCTATACTAAAATTTGAAAAGAATGTCATCTACGTCCAAAGAAATTTTTAGACAAGTCGAAGCAGTTTTATCAAAGGAAGTCTCATTGGTTGCTTAGTTCAAAGCTAGTATTAAAAGGGAAATAATGATAATAATTCAAAAAGATTATCCGTCTTTAAGTCTGTAAAACTTTATAGCTAAAAATGGTGCATGTCCTCATTTTTATATGTAAAGAAAAGCTGAATACACAAAAAAGTGCAGAACGAAGCAATAAAGACACACCTGTCTGCATTTTTACCTGAGATTTATGCCTTAACATCTTGAAGACAGTTTCCCGCATATTGGTTTTATTTACATATAATACGTCGTGATTATGTCAATTGAGACATGAAAATATCGTATTGCTTGAAAAATATCACCAACAGGTTCTATAAAATCTCGAAAATTTAATCTCTGTTGCAGATAGACAGAAGCTGTTTCTCGAGGAAAACGTTCTTCTGGAAGTTGCGTTCCTGGACCGGATGTGGCAGTTTTTTGACTCTGTAGAAGGATTGCATTGTTTTGTTAATTCTTCATTTATAAACGAAGAACGAATTACGTGGATCGTTACACCTTAAAGGTAAAGGTTTTATTTAATTAAGACGTAAGTCAGATATTCATGATAAAAATTGTTCGGTTTTATTTTGTTAAACCTTAAGTCAGATATTTGCGCCATATAAAACACATCTTTTAGTTTTATTGAATTTAAACATAAGTCACATATCCGCGCCAAATAAAACATCTGGTTTGATTTCAATAAATTTAAAATGAAGTCAGATATTCGTGCCCAATCAAACACAAACCAGAAAGAGATAGCGAAAAAAAAACTGTCAGTGTTAATGCAAACATATTTTATCAGAACATGGCAAAATATTTTGATTGTTATCTCTTTATGACTTACCGTTCATTTACACTGAGACCTTGTTAATAATAAAAATATAAGCCGTCGTTTGTCATTGACTTTTCTCACAGTGGCTTCTTGTTTGTTTGTTTAAATAAAGTATGTCAAATGGATTCTATAATTCTATTAAATAACATTTCAAAAATTAAAATCTCGAAGATTACTGAAGAATATCAAAATGTCGTTAAGCACAATTCACGCGTCCTTATTATTTCCGCACAAATAAAATACTGTTACAGTTAAAGGCTTTTTAAGGTTAATATCCAAAGCTTTGGAAATGATATATGATATAACGAGGCAAACCTTAAGGCTATAAGTGTTTTATGATATCACTGCTAAATTCTAACATAAAACAAATCTTATCATGGCATATTTTAACGGATAGGTTGCAAAACGTATGCGCGTTTATAACGTCCCGGAAATACACGCGTGAGTTCGTTTTTAAACAGCAACACTTTTCCATGCCAAATCAGTTTTCTACGGGCGGACAATGTTATAGAATCACAACCAATTATATAAAAAAGTAAAATATATGCATATCAGGAATCGCCACACTCACAAAACACAGCCTCCCTACGCAGCGAAAAAGAAGAGAGGAAAAGAGAGCATGTTGTATATATTAAGTTTGTCAATTCAAATAGGACGCCACAAACAATTAACGAAAAAGAGAACCCTTGGGTAACCGCCTCAGTGGCAAAACAAATTGTCACTGGGGGTTTATGTTTAATATGTTTATGTGCTTTTGCATGCACAATTGTTAAGCTGATGGGTGAGTTGGAGTTATTTCACCAAGACAACTTTTACTTGTTTGTTGATTTGAGAACCTGTTGGGGCAAGTCTGAGGATGGTGCACCCTAGAACATGGTTTAAAACCCCCAGTGGCATTATAATGTGCCATTGACCGTTCCAAGGCGGTAACCCTTCCGGTCCTCATTTTTGTTAATTGTTTGTGAAGTATTTTTATGAAACTGATCATTTTATTATACATGCTCTCTCTCTCGTCTTCTTGGCTGTGTGGGGAGGCTGTTTTTTTCTGAATGTGGCAATTCTTGATATGCATATTTCACCCTTTTGCGAAAGGTTTTCCTTAATTTATTATTCCGATAACCTTGTTTAAAAAGTTTTTCTGTTATGCAAAGATTGCGTTCATTGAAATCATTAACATCATTGCAACATCTAGAAAAGAGAACAAAAAACGGAAAATTTACTATATTACTATATTGAAATCGTTTCTTTTATCATATATTTTAATAGTGACGTATCCGTCTTCAATAGTAAGATAAAGATCAAGAAAGTTTGCTTGTTTATTGAAGTGTTTGCTTTATTAAGTTGTAGTAAATGAGGGTAAATTTTATAAACAAGAGATGAAAAATGGTTATCATCTATATTCAGTAAATCATCAAGGTACTTCGAGGAGTTGTTAAAGGCTGTTAAAATATTGAAAATAAATATCTTGATTTTGGTAGAAAAATATAACATAAAATCTCTTTCATAACAGAATAACAACAGATCAGCGACAAGGGATGCACAACTAGTGCCCAATGGAATGTCTATTACTTGTTATTTAATAAAAAGGTTTTCTGTAAGAAACGACGATTTTAAAATGTGATATTTAAATAACATATTATGTTTAAGTTCCAAGCTTAAAAATGTTAAATTTTAAGATTCTCTTTTCATTAAATCAGTGCTATTGTGCGGGGTGGTGTTGTAGCTGTGCACTTTATTACAAATGAAATGTAAATATTAAGTTTCCACATTTAACCATTAACATCGTGATAATTTAAGTTTTGTTGCTAACAATAAACTAACTCCATCAATATAACTGAGTATTCTTGTAATCTTCGTGGCAGTGCAGGTTTGCTTCAGGTTATACTGAAATCAGAACAAACGTAAAAATGTCATGAACAGATGCATGTCAGCAAAAATTAATCATTATCCATTATTTGGTTAATTTGAATAACATAATTATTATAGAATTGTCTGAGAAAATCTGACAAAAACAATATCATAGTAAGAAAGAAAAATAGTCAGTCGCCCACAAAATTATCCAATACAATTATTTAACGATTTCTTTGTTATACCATGCTCTCTTCTCCTCTCTGCTTTTTGGCAGTGTGGGAAGGCTGTGTCTGCTGGATGTGGCTGTTCCATATATTCATATTTCACTTTGTTTTGAACATAACGATTTCGTAATGAAGGAGTGTGTGGATAGAACATCAAACAGAGTTTGGTTTTACAACCAAAGTTTTTGCAGCTAAATGATTAATAACTTAATATTTTGATATTTTAAGAAATTGTTTATGTTTGCACAAAATAATCAAACACACAACTTTCAACTTCAAAAAGTCAATAAACCACTGTCATCTATTATAAACCGTTATTACTGCTTTTGCTCTTTGTCTTCTTGGATAAAATATGTTATTGGTGATGCAGCACATTCGAAACAATTGGCACCAGCCTGGAACCTTTTTTGGCTATTTGTAACGTGACGCCGATAGTATTCCGAGTCAATGACAGAATTGAATATATCGGACTGATATTGTGAAGGAGTGGTAAGGAGTGCTTGAAGAGTGAATAGACAGTTTTTAGCTAGAATAGAGTTAGCAGTTCAGTTCAGTTCTACATTAGGTTCAGTCAAAACAAGCTTGTTGGAGGTAAGTGGTGTACGCTAGAACCTGGTTTGAAACCCAAGTGGCAAATTGTTTTGACCGTTTCAAGGCGGTACCCCTTGGGTTCCCATTTTCATTGTTTGTGGTGTTTTTTAATTTATAATTTTATTACCCATGCTCTATTTTCCTCTTCTTTTGGCTGGGTGGGGAGGCTGTGTCTTCTGGATGTGGCTATGCATAATTCACTTTTTTTGCAAGTCTTGGCTTATGGAAACCCACTTAAATCTCTATACTTTTGTAACTAGTTGAAAGATTATGCCTACAGTTTTGTTTAAGAAAATTCTAAATATATGCAGACACTTTGATTTGCATAATTCAGATTCGCAACTCGAAAGAGAAGGTTACAGATATATGTATATTACATATGTTTGGTCGATCCAAACAGTCAATTATTTCATGGAAGTGTTAACAAAACAACAGTAGGTCTTACCACAGTTTAGTCGATGAAAAAATACTAGTCTAGGTTCAATGTCAAAACACGATAAATAATAAAAATTTTGCAGGTTCGGTTTGACTGAGCCTGTTCAATGACAGCTGTGTAAATGCATCAACTGTGCCAACCGCATAACATAAGGTCAAACCGGCTCAGAGTGAAGATAGTCGGCTGCACAAAGGCATACTGTAGTAACTCAAAGTCTTTAAATAGTCATTATGAGTGTGTTAACAAACAGTTTATGTCAATATTAACAGTTAAAATGTAAAGTTAATCATCTGACGACATTAGCGATTCCTATTTTTATACTAGGCCTACGTACCTAAACCAAAGTTATTTTCACTTATAAGCTTTTTAGAAGAATTTAATAAAAGTGGACTCTTTGGCCTTAAAGCCTATGTACAGTTACTGTCAAATAACATTGGAAGATAATTGTAATTTTTTTATTTTGAGTGAAATTAAACTTACGTTAAATAATTTTGTATTATAAAACATAGGCTCGCATTTTCGCAAGCATATACACTTATTGCCTTCTCAAAGTAACAAATTTTTTGTTGTTTTTTTTAATTGCATCTGTTTCAATTAATAATTTCTAAAAAAAATAAAATCAAAATTAATTTTCAAAAGTCAAATTATTTCTTGATTAAATGTAAAATTTAATTATTATTTTAACAAGAGATTAGATAAATAGTGAGGCTTTTAATGTACAGCACGTGTAGGTCACTGCATACTTGCTAGAATTGAAATACGAGAGACTGTTATGATCTTGAAACTGTCATTACGCTGTTATCACCTTTCCATGACGATATCGCAACGAGCGCATGATTCCAAGAATTACATCTGTCAGAGGCATGTTTTGTGTGATATTTTATTGACAGGCTCTAGTCAGTGGACGTAACATTTCATAAGATTATCCGTGCAAAAATTATTACTAGATTTATTTATTTATTTTGTTTTGTTTAAAAACTTTGATTACAGTTGTGAGAAATTTTATTAATTTGAATAATTAGATTTGTGTATATCCCCTTAAATCTTGGAAACTATATATCTTTAACGTTTATAATATGTTGCAAAGTATTAATAATTAAATTGTGTATAGATGTATGAGTTTAGATTGTGTATACATGTAGAAATACATTTGTGAAAAAGGACTTTCTTTCATACCCACTGTTTTTCTTTAAGGTAAGCAAGGATTTTATATGTTTGCTTATATCATATTAATTTCGAAATATACATGTAACAAAAAGGTAAGTGTGTATGTTTTTATAAGGTATTCAATTAGGTATGTAAATATGTTCTTATGAAAAACGCTTACCACTAGCATTTTTGATATCCTTGCATAGAAGTCCTACTTACATGCAATCTACAGAAAACAAGTTAGAAAGCTTTAATAAAAAAATGAAATCGAAGAGCAATGCTGGTTCATCGGTGCTGGAAAAGCCCGCCGAGTAAGATGGTGCTATTGATCTACACTCACCCAAAGTTCTAATTGGTCATTAATTGTATATGTTAACAATGTATGGTAGTTCCATTTCTTCCCTATTTCAAGAGAGGTTGTGAAACAAACTGCTTTGTCTTGGAATCAATTACCAAATGTCATTTTAATATTTATTGATTGTTTTCTTAAATGAATCCAATACCACAAATGTCATTTTAATATTTATTGATTGTTTTCTTAAATGAATCCAATACCATTTACTTACTACGCAGGGCCCAAATTAGAAGTATTTAATTGAAAGGGAGGTAATTGAAAAATCGGGTACTTTAAATTGATATATTTAAACAAAACTGCTGCAAATTAATAAGATTCTTTGTTTTTCCTACTCAGATGGGTTCCTATTAAAACATAACAAACGATTTAGGGCGATTCTTTGGTTGCTTGACAATGAACTGAAGAAAAATCATTTTAATCAAAATTGAGGATAACTCTCGCAAAACTTTTGCAAAATCAATTATTACAAGATTAGAGCTTAAATTGAAGACAACTGTTGGCAACTTATCACAAATAAAGGGCTGAGTTCATGTCTCTCTAATGAAAACTCACGGACAAAAAGTGACCAATTAGAACTTTGGGTGAGTGTATCTATTGAGTCATGAGATGTGGCCTACTTGTGAACGAGTTTAAAATACTCGTCTAACTTGCTTTGCTTCGAGCAAGAGAACCGTAAACCGGGTGACATTCGTCTAATTCTATAATATAAAAAGTTCTGCCACGCTAGTTTATTATAATTTACAAGAATTTTAGTGTTCTGACGCAAACGTTTTGGTTTTTATTGGTGAATGCGTGTAAGTCAGAAAATATCTTTGTTTGAATTCGTCAGCAATGCGATTTTTTTCAGGAATATAATTATTCTTTAAAAGGTTTTTACACGTATATTCGTCTTCAAAATGGATACAATAAAGCAATCTGAAAACACTTAACATACCGTAGATAGTTAAAAATAATTCTACTTAATTTTGCATAAACTTAATAAAAAATTCCGTAAGGGATCGAAGAATTGACCATTGAGGAAGACATCATCATTATGTCACCTTTAATTAGTCCCAAGGTTATAAAACTGAGAATGGAAACCAGTCTCAAATCTCAATTTTATAATATTTTGCCCTGGTATATATCATGTTTACATTCAAATTAACCATCAATTTGAAAACAATAAAATAATACCTTTTGGAAGTGGTATTCTCATACATGTAATAGTTAATTACATGTAGAATTGATGATTCATTAAGCTATTGGTTAGAATCGCAAAATGACCCCTTATTTTGTTATTACAGTGGAAATGAATGTGAAATGAATATCTCATAAAACACACTTATCTTCTGTAAACTTATGTCTTACGCGGAGTGTCATTTATAAGTCTATGTAACATGGAGGAGTTCATAGCAATATAACTTTATGAACGTTCGACAATCACTGTGATCGTCATGCACTTTTGCGGTTTTGTAGGCGAAATTCTGATTGGTTCGGAAGGTTGTTGACTGCGGCACGTTTTTATTTGTAACTGGTCATCCGATCCTGATGGGCATCACATTTCATGGGATGATATCAATTAGAATGTAGAAGTTTTACATTTTAATAATTTACAATGCAATCTTCTGTTACATGTTTATAATGCTTGATTTCAGCTTTGATAGCTATGTTTGTAGTTAAAGAAAACACTTGTGTCCAAGATCATAAAATAAAATCTGGAAATCTGTCTCAAATCTCAAGCATCTGATTGGCTGAAATGGCGACCAATCAGATCCTTGAGATTTGAGACTGATCTCAAAACTTAGCTTTATGATTTTGGGCCCTGTATATTTTACTTATTTTCAGGTTACTTTGCATAATATGGACATTATCAAGATCGTGATCATCTTGTCTATGACTTTTATGAAGATATTAGGAGTCCAAGTCTGCGGAAAGGCGCTAGCAGATATGTTAGACTTAGTGTGTGGAGAAAGAGGTTTCCACTGGATTGATACAGACGGTAGGTTCAAATTTACACCAACAGATCTTTATTAAAGGAACATGGAATTTTATGCAAAAACATATTATTATTTTTCCCATTTTCGCAAGCGGAACTTTAACACATCTCATCGCGGAACCATAATTTGCGCAAAAGTACTCATCATCAAACTTTTACAGTATCATCATGTTTTGTTTTTCATGAGAATTATTCGCCTGGACAAATATTCAACCACGCCTATATATGCCGTAAAATCATAATTAATTAATATAGATAACAAAGTACCACACGCCGGTCTAGAACCATTCTCACTAAAGTCAGATCTAACAAAATGTTAGATCTCATGACGGCCTGCAGTCACCGTACATAAGTAATAGCGGTTATCACCGATTACTATTTTCAGAAATTGTAAACACAGGAAGCATATTTATAACGCTCGCAAAATGATCTGAAGATGGCATTACATTAGAAGTGCACGCAGTACTATATAAACACACATATCTCCACTAAAATATGTCTTACGCAGGCTGTCAACACTTTCCATGGATTGAAATTCTATTTTTACTTTCACTTTTGCGATTTTGTAGGCGACAATCTGATTGGTTCAAAGGGTTAGTGATAAAAGCATGTTTTAGTTACTCGTCGTCAGATCTTGATAGCGTAGCGGTTTTCAGGAAATGATTTTAATCAGATTGGTCTAGAACTTATCCATCATCCGTTACAGATCTGTTTTTATGCCCCCGCCATGTAATGGCGGAAGGGCATATAGTGTTCACCCTGGCTGTGGATGTGTTTGTTTGTTTGTGTGTGTGTCAGTGTGTCAGTGTGTGTGTATGTTCGAAAATCTTGTCCGCTCTGTAACTTTGTTATTTCTTATTGGATTTTAAAATTACTTGGTTTGAATGTTCACCCTATCAAGACGATGTGTTGCGTATAATACCCATGCCTGTACCTCCAAGGTCAAGGTCACTGTTACTAAAAATAGATTTTTCTTGTCCGGGCTGTAACTTCCTTATGAATGGAGGGATTTCAAAATAACTTGGCACAAATGTTCACCATGACAAGGCGGTGTGTCGCGTACAAGACCCATGCCAGTAGGTCCAACGTCAAGGTCACTGTTACTACAAATAGAATTTTGTTGGAAAAATCTTGTCCGCTCTGTAACTTTGTTATTTCTTAATGGATTTTAAAATAACTTGGTATAAATATTCACCATATCAAGACGGTGTGTCGCGTATAATACCCATGCCTGTAGGTCCAAGGTCAAGGTCGCTGTTACTAAAAATAGAATTTTTCTTGTTTAGGCTGTAACTTCCTTATGAATGGAGGGATTTCAAAATAACCTGGCACAAATGTTCACCATGATAAGGCGGTGTGTCGTGTACAACACCCATGCCTAAAGGTCAGAGGTCAAGGTCACTGTTACTTAAAATAGAATTGTGTTATAAAAATCTTGTCTGCTCTGTTACTTTGTTTTGTCTTATTGGATTTTAAAATAACTTGGTATAAATGTTCATTATATCAAGACGATGTGTTGTGTACAATACCCATGCCTGTAGGTCCAAGGTCAAGGTCACTGTTACAAAAAATATAAATTTCTTGTACTGGCTATAACTTTGTTATTAACAGAGTGATTTCAAAATAATTTGGCACAAATGTTCACTATGACAAGGCGTTGTGTTGAGTACAATTCCCATGCCTGTAGGTCCAAGGTCAAGGTCACTATTACTAAAACCAGACTTTTCTTGTCTGGGCTGTGAGTTTGTTATTACTTATTGGATTTTAAAATAACTTGGTATAAATGTTCACCATGACAAACATGCATAGCGGGGGCATCCGTGTCCTATGGACACATTTCTAGTTGCTGTTTACAATGCAATTCCTAGGAGGCTTTGCCGTGTGGATGACTCTCCCTAATCACTCCGATGAATATGACACTTAGCGCCTATGTTAGGGACTGGTCGAAATGCTTGGAAAGTCTTCTATCACATTTCTCGACATTTAAGTTGTTACTATATATGGAAAGAAGTTACAACTAACATTTTTTTTACACATTTTGACTTAATTGTAATCTTTTACCGTTAAATGCATTACAAGTAATGTCGCCCGCTAAGCGTTATAACGTCATTTATCGTGACGCACCCTATATTTAACAAACTTTTTTGTCAAAGCCAAAACTGCTCTCAGATGTTATTTAAAAGTATGAATGACTAGTAGAAGAAAAATATTGAATCCTTGACATTTCACTACGTATATTTATGCATTAAATGTACTGTTCAAATGTTTAAAAAGACGGGTTGCTTTATATTTTCACAATTATAGTGTCATTAAATCTGCTCTTCCATTTAAGATTATTAGTAACTAGTATTTAACATATCATAATCTCATAAAGAATATATTATACTCTATTAAAATGTTCTTACATGTCCAATGGTGTTCTTCCATGTCTTACGATTGATTTATGTTAAAGCGATAACATCTGGCTATCAAGGTTTATCAGGCATTATCTCGTGTGTTTGAATTTTAGTTGACATTTCTTTAAAATTAACAATCTGGTGTATATTAACTGTATATGTTATTCCTTTGAAATCTGAGAATTCTCAAAATAAAATCAATTTTTAATGCGCAGTAAAATAAAGAAATAGCATCATGATTTATAAATGTTGTTACGTGTATATGCAAACCATAGTTAGAGATTAATCAAAATTGTACTGTTTAATGAATATGTAAATATTTAGTTGCGCTCAACCCGGAGCTAGGACGCATGGAGAGTCATATGCAATCAAGCCGAGCCTTGAATATTCTAATTTTTATCATCTTCGATGGCTTTCAAAGTTCCCTATTCATCTCTTTTTATACTAAGTTTATCTGTGTATATTGTACTATTTTACCAGGGAGGCCTAGGCCTAGGCCAGTCTTGGTGTCTTATTTGTAAATGGGTCTATTTTTAAAGCCATGCTTTCTTTTCCTCGTTGCCTTTTGGTTGTGTGCGTAGGCGGTGCTTTCTGAGAGTGGTTATTCCTGATTTGCATTTTAAAGTAACCTAGAGGCGAAGAAAAGTTAGTCTCCATGAATAGCAATAGAGCAAATATCAAATTAGAAATAATAATCGAAATTACTAATTTGATTTTCCCACTGTCAAATTTGCCAATCCGTTTCTTGTACGCCATTTCTTTTGTCGTAAAAGTAGCTTAGACAGCTACGCCGAAACAACATAGTTGCAATCGTTAGGTTTCTCATTCATTCAAAGAACGAGTTGATTATTTTTGCGTTGATATAAAATCATTTAGGTTCATTAATGTGGTTCAGGCTTCGTGTTTAATTTCCAATACTAAATTATTTTCATAACCCGATGACCGCAATAAAGTGTCGATTCAGATTTGATATTAAAACTCTCCTTGTTTTCATTATTTTACTAATTCATACCAAGTTGTTAGTAATATTTTTAATACACGGCCGTTTGTCATCATACATCTTGAAATAGCAACGATTACCATTCGGCTTGTTTTTACAGATTTTCGTTGTGGACGGTACAACATTCGGGAGCAATGGCTTTCCATCGTAAAATAAAATCATTCTCCAGCAGGCAAACAATAAATTGCAGTAAAATGCAGAATGTGTGTTTACTTTCTACATTTTACAGTTGATCTAATAATTATCTTTATATTTTACAGCATTACCAGTACTTTCAAAGCGATCAGCAGTGCAGTACTTATCGCAATCTTCGTCAGCCAATAATCCATTTCATCAACCTGGTATAGTGTCAGAATGCTGCCGTAACGCGTGCACTATACATACAATGGAAAGTTACTGTGCCTATCCTTCTGGCAATCATCATGTAACTCCATCAAATCCACTACCACAGGTAAGGTAGCACTATACATACAATGGAAAGTTACTGTGCCTATCTATCTGGCAATCATCATGTAACTCCATCAAATCCACTACCACAGGTAAGGTAGCACTATACACATAATGGAAAGTTACTGTGCCTATCCTTCTGGCAATCATGAGTCTCCTTCAAGTCCACTACCCCAGGTAAGGTTGCTCTATACATACACTGTAAAGTTACTGCGCCTTTCCTTCTGGAAGTTTTCATGTAACTCCTACACAATTAATACCCCGATATGGTTACATTCTGTTTAGTTCCGCCCATTGTTTTCTCGTTTAGGGCAAACCCATTCCTTTATCTGGGGACTATACGCCGCTGAACATGGAATAGTATTAATCTGATAATACCGCATTGAAGATTCCATGTTTACCGCCATATGCATACCATCGTTTGGGATGGATCAAAATTGTACTGTTTCTTGATGTTAATATTGAGTTGTGCTCAACCCGAGGCTAGTCGGCGTGGGCAGCAATATGCATATCCATTACTGCCCGTGAACAGGCTCAATCAAATCGAGCCTGCAATAATTTTCTTATTATTTGTCGTTAAAAACTGTCCACGTGATATGATGATTAAAATAGTATAATTGTTATCACATAATGCAAATATTGCCGACTGTTATTTGTTTATTATGAATATACTATGAAATGCATGATAATAGATATTGTAGTTTCAGTAAACAATATGTCAACAATATTTCCAATAGTTCATTGACTGGGTTGACACTCCGTGATCTGTATTAAACTTGGCGTAATACAATCAAACAAAATGTATTAGAACATAAGCACCTAAACTAATAACAAGTAAGAATCGCACGTGCCGTGAAATGTAGCATGTAACAATAATGGTCATGGAAATTATTTTATACTTGTATATATCTATGTCTTCTAAAGAAATGTGCACTTTTATGCAAATGCAACTTTTGTTATACCAACGACATACTATTAGATATCAATTTAAACAATCACCAGCTTAAATATCGGCTTACTAGTGGGGAGGCTGTATTTCATCAACGACATTGTTTACAATAAAATTTAACATAATTCAAACAGTTTTTTTTCTTAAGGTTCAACAAAAACTTTTTAGTATACTTGAATAATAATAATAATAATAATAATAAAATAAATATGAACAGTTTTACTTTTTAGTATACTTGAATATTAATACTACTACTACTACTACTACTACTACTACTACTACTAATAATAATAATAATAGTAATAATAATAATAATAATAATAATAATAATACTAATAATAATAATAATAATAATAAAATAAATATGAACAGTTTTACAAATAGCTTAGAAAACAGTATCTGCTTGTCAGCAGTGGTAAGGGTAAATCTCTTATTCCTCTACAGCCACCTGGAATATAACTTTGCGTGGCTAAAATCAACCCAGCCCAATTAAGACGAAAATTGACAATGAAAAAATACCGCTGTTTCATAACTATGAAATATCAACCAGCACGTTTTACAAAGTACCATACGGGTAATCTTTTCATAAACCTAACTGAGCCTATTTTTTCTATTATAGATTATACCATCTGAAAATTTAGTCGTTTTTGAATATTTAGGTTTCAACCTTGTATTGTTATTTTTTGTATTTCTACTAGTTAGTCTACGAGTAGAGGACTGTTTTTTATATGTGTTTATTTCTAATAATTTCGATTTCAGGAAAATGTTCAGCCAGTTGCTGCAGAAGAACCACCAACGACTACTCAAAGAATTCCAGAAGTTTTAACAACGCAAAGACCAAGGAACAGATTTCCAACCGGAACCGGAAACCAACGATCAAGTCTGTACGACATGTTTCGAAATCAAAGTCGCGGGAATCTATTTTTCTTTGTACGACCGGTTGGACCACTGCCAACTAGGACACCTGTAGTAGCGTAAAAGATATAAACAATACTAACCTAAAATTTCCATGATGCCATAGCGTCTTTTTAGGAAAATACTTTTATTTTAATTGAAATTAATTGACAAGATTCAAATTTCACATATCATTTAATTGCCATAAAACACCAATTTACCGTTAATGCACGCGATTTCATTTCGTTACAACGAGATAAACACTCATAATCTGTTAAATCAATTTTTGCAAAAAAAAAAGAAATTAAACAAGTAACATTGTATTGTTTTGTTCATACATTTAAAAACGAAACTTTCCACATATTGCCCTTAAATCACAGGTTTGGCAGTTATACTCAACATACCGTGTCTATGCTTAAAGTTGCACAATCTATGAATATGTGAAAATAACTTGTATGATTGGTATTAATAGAAACCTCGAAACTTATGTTTTAAATATCAGTCTCACAGTTTAAGTGTACGTACAATTACACCTTATGAGGTTTGTGCGACCTAGAACCTTGCTATAACGTCAATCGCTCAATTTTGCCTGTTACTGTGGCATTAATCCCCCAGGTTGTTGATGGACAGTAATGTTAATGCTTATTACTGTCCACCTAGACATGGTAGCTAATCACAATCTTCATTATTATTTTTCCTAGGGAATATACTATTTGAAAAACGCCAATTTTAAAAGTAGTTCAGTGTACAAGAAAAATACTTAGTCTACTAGATTATGTAAATTTGTCATAACTTATCAATTGTTTAAAATAGTAGAAACTAACAACATCCCTTTGACATTGCGATGAATCAAATTATTGAGTGTTATACGGTATTTGTCTCCGAATACTGTTTATACGAACATTCTTAGAACAATCAAGAATGTTTGGTTGATCGGATAGCACTGACATACGAAATCATTACTGCACGACATCGGTAACGGGTTATTTTACTGATAACAGTACTGACTATTTGTACGGAGAGACTTTACGCCAAACTGCACAAATAGCGCTACTGTGAATTTCAAATGATATTGCCTCTACCTGGGAGCGAACCCGCACAGATAAGACTTTTATCATAACTAAATGAACATTCAAAGATTAGAAAGTTTGCATAGTGTATTGAATAAGTATGTTTCCCTTTTCTATATCAACGCACAAACTTTATTTCCATAATCAAAGGGTAATATTTAATACGTTGTTAAGAAAATGACGTTAATTTAAGTAATATTTAGAAAATGTAGAGTAAACTTTTTTGTTTTTGTGGTTAGTGCATAATTAAAATTATTGTATTCAAAACGATCTAGCAAATTTCACAAGCCAGAAAATCTTATATCCGTAATTTGAAACTTAAAAGACCCCTATTTTTGCGAAAATTATTGTCATTACTTTTACAACATATCTGCATTTAAAATATTAAAAAGTGAAATATGCATATCAGGAATGGCTACAACCGCCTTGGAACGGTCAGTGGCAAATCAAATTGCCACTGGGGGTTTAAACCAGGTTCTAGGGTTCATCAACCTCACACTTGCTCCAACAGGTTCTCATATCACAAAACAAGTACAATTTTGTCTTGGTGAAAAAACGCCAACCCATCCATCGGCTCAACAATGTTTCATGCAAAAGCACACAAACATAAAACATAAGAAGCTAATAGCATTGCAAAGCCAAAGGGCGGGTACGCAATGATCTTACCAAGACCAGAGCTCCTGGAGTAAAATCAGCAAGAACACGGTGACAGGGATAAAAGAAACAAATCGAGCTTCTAGGTTCTTTTAGGAAGAGATTACCCCATAAACCTTCATAAACTCTTAAACCCCTTTACCGTCGTGCAACCAAAGAGGTAAGCATAATGATCAACTGTAGATGGGTTAGTCACCAGAGCGCTGTAAAATATCATGTTGGTAACTTTTCTTTTAAAATTTACAGATGGTTTTTACTTATGATGGTTAATAACCCGGAGAAATTATCATTGCCTGTTATCTTCTGAAGTTTATAAATTAAATCTCCATAAAAAACTGACTTGCAAAAGTTTTTCCTTAATTGTGATACCGATAACCTTGTTATAAAAGTTTTTTTGTAATGCAAAGATTACGTTCATCGAAATCATTCACATCGTTGCAAGCTCTTGAAAAGCGAACAAGCTGTGAGATATAAACCCCGTTAGATGCTGCACGAGGAACATCGCCGTCTAAAAAACGGAAAATTAACTTTATTTAAATTAAAATCATCTCTTTTATCATATATTTTAGTAGTGACGTAACCGTTTTCAATGGAAAGATTTAGATCAAGAAAGATCGCTCGCTTTTCTGAAGTGTTCGCTTTATTAAGCTGTAGTTCTTTAGGATAAATCTTATTAACCACTGATGGAAAATGGTTATTATCTATTTTGAATAAATCATCAAGGTACCTCGAGGTGTTAAAAGCTGTAATAATATCATCTTAATGTTCGATAGAAAGAGATAACATAAAGTCTCTTTCATAACAGTATAAAAACAGATCAGCAATGAAGGGTGCACAATTAGTACCCATTAGAATGCCTATTACTTGTTAAAATAGTTATTGATCTTTTAACTAAAATTTAAATATAATGAGAGGTCGCCGGGAAAGGTAAGTTGTTTTGTAGCGGTAATAATATTGCTGTTTGTGCAAAATGCTAGTCAAATAAGGCTATAATTTATTAATTATCTCATATTTGCATACTTGCCCAGCAATTCTCGTCTTGGCTCAGTTTAGTCTTAATATGAATTAAAAGTTTTTTCTGTTTATTAATAAAAAGTGAAATCACAATGGTCATGTTATTTAGCCTCGGGCGGTCATAGCCATCGGCCTTCGGCCTCTTTTCAATATTACTACCCTTGGCCAAATAACAAGGCCAAATTGAATTTACTTGATTAATTACAATATTATTATATCAATAATTGTCTAAGATTTTTTTAAAATTAGCTAGTAACCTACGAGCATTTTTTTCGCTACTAACAATGAAAAAGGAAACGCGTAAGACAGGTCAGTGCCACCCTTTGTGTCAACAAAATATGACTTTTTCACATGTGATTATGACAAGCGTACGGTATCCGTTATTCAACTAACGACCATTGAATTGATGCGCTCTGTCATAACATGCATCTAAATTTAGATTTCTTACGTTGCCTCAAGTCGAGATATTATCAGTGTTATGTGAGGATGATCACAGCTACAAGAGCAGTAAATTTGTTTTTATGTGGTGATATATAGATAATTAAAAGATTCACAAGAACCAAAAATAACCTCGCCAGTAGGCATCATACAAATACTTGTACTTGTTTGTTGATGTGAGAACCTGTTGGGGCAAGTGTGAGGTTGGTGCACCCTAGAACCTGGTTTAAACCCCTAGTGGCTAATTGATTTGCCACTGACCGTTCCAAGGCGGCCCCCGGGTTCTCACTTTCATTAATTGTTTGTGACGTCCATTTTGAAATTGATTATTGTAATACCATGCTCTCTTTTCCTCACCACCTTTTGGCTGTGTGGGGAGACTGTGTCTGCTGGATGTTGCCATTCCTGATATGCATATTTCACTTTTTTAACAGATCATTTTCTTTATGAAAAATATTTTAAATACGGCAATGATTGTGTTTAACAATGCTTAACAATTCTCAAAGGCTGTAAGTTGTCATCTCGAACTGTTTTGTAATAGTAAAATTAATAAAGCACGCTTGGCGTCTCTCCGGTTTAACCGACAACTAATTAAAATAGGATACCCGATTCGCGGTCATACACTCACCCAAAGTTCTAATTGGTCACTTTGTTTCCGAAAATTTCCTGAGAATGACATTGACTTAACTCTTTATTTGTGATCAGTTGCCAACAACAGTCTTCAATAACGTTTTAATTTTGAAAAAAAAATGAATTTGGAAAAGTTTGGTGAGAGTTGTCTAAAATTTTGCTAAATATGCATTGCATGCAATTAATTTAAAGGTCAAGTAACCAGAAAATTGTTCAAAATGTCTCGCTTCCTTTTACTTAGATCCCACGTCAGTAGGAAAAACATAAAAAATTTATTAATCGGCAGCATTTGTGTTTGACCAAATCACTTTCAAAGTACCAAATTTTATAATTATCACCCTCTCAATTAAAAATAATTCTAATTTTGACCCTGCAGTGCAGGTAAATAGGCATTTTTTTCTTTTTACCTATCTTAACATAGGGAAGAAACGAAACTAGCATAAATTGTAAACATATACAGTTGATGATCAATCAGCTATTTGGGTGAGTGTATACAACAACTTACAGTGTATCTCTCGCCAATATGTCAGAAATCAGTTGAGACAGCTAAAGCCGGAAGAAATTCAGATATAACCGTTCCTAGAATTTCATCTACTTATTATACTTTCGTGTAACTTACCATTTTGTTTGTTAACAAATAAAAAGGGAACAAAACAACTCCTCGAAAACAAACAAATTACAAAAAAAAACACAACAAAATAACAAAAAGCCAATTAAGCTGTCCTTCATGATGAATGTCAAACACTCACCTTCAGCTGCTTAAATAGGGACAAATCGATTAACATGCACTAAGCAGCACACTTTATAGGAATATCGAAATGAGATATATTTATAGGCTAACAACCTGACAGCTTACTTCATAGGAAGTGAAACACGATATTGATTCTGAAAAAAATGCCGATATAAGGATTGGTAAATTAGTGGTTTTGATATTAGATACACTATACAAATTAGACAAAATAATTAAGAAACAGTGTTAAGCCGAAAGCAAAACAGAGTAACCATTATGTATATTGGTTGCCTACAATGCGCAAAACATCAGATAATGGAAAAATATCCGTCAACTCCAGTTCTTACACATGTACTTTCTTAAATTATTTGTGCCCTTAATCTTATAGTAAAGTCGTTAATGTAATTATTATAATGATTTTGAAACAACTTCCAAAAATTGATTTCGATATAACAAAGGTTTTAAAGAAATTTAAATCAAATAATTTTCAGGCGTTCTCTTTTGAAAACTTATGGGTTTTTTTACATTACATGTATGTGCACCTCTCTTCCTTATAATTTTTTAATAATAATAAGTAAAACAAGATTCTAAAACAGTCTCATAGAAATTTCAACGATTTGAAATAGAAAATAAGACCTCATTTTGCTTGTAACGAGCTTTTTTGTTTTGTTTTATTAATTTTTGTTTAGTATACATAACATGAATGGCTTTATTTGGCAAAAAAATTGAAAAAACTTCATGGAGTTATTCAATGCTAATTTTTTTTCAATATGTTAACTAATTCGAATAGCTTAGCTTCGAATAGCTTAGACATTTTCAACATGTTCAAAAAGATGAAATATTCTTAACAGGAATTGCCACTCTCAGAAAACATAGCCTCCCAAACAATTAAAGAAAGAGAGAATGTGTTAATGGGGACATCAATTTCAAATAAGACATAACAAAAATGAGAACCATGATATTACCGCTTTGGAACAGTTTGTGGCACAAACAATCTGCTACTGAAGTATAAAACCAGGTTCGGTGGTGCACCAACCTCGCCTTTTCTCCGATAGGTTCTCATATAAACAAGCGCCATGTTACACATGGTTAATCCCCCCGCCGGAAAAAAAAGTTACCTGAAGGTTGTACTTTCGTATAATTTACCTGGAGAGGAAATCCTTTTAAGTTTTGGAGTTAAACTACGGACAAAATTTTATCAAGTAAATCTGATAAAGGGGAATAACTATAGAAAATAGGCAAGGTAGAGTTATTGGACTTGCACACTGCACTACCAACCAATGTGCTCTGCCAGTATATAAAATTTGAATAAAATCCCTCAAGTAGGTTTTGAGTTATGCTCCGGACAAAATTTATCAAGTAATTCTGATAAAGTGGAATAACTCTAAAAATAGGCAAGGTAGAGTTATTGCTCTTGCACACTGCACTTCCTACTAATGTTCTCTGTCAGTGTATGAAGTTTGAATAAAATCACTAAAGTAGTTTTGGAGTTATGCTTCGGACAAAATTTATCAAGTAAATCTGATAAAGAGGAATAACTCTAAAAATAGGCAAGGTAGAGTTATTGGACTTGCACACTGCACTACCTAGGAAGGTGCTCTGTCAGTATATAAAATTTGAATAAAATCCCTCAAGTAGTTTTTGAGTTATGCTCTGGAAAAAATGTATCAAGTAAATGTGATAAAGGGGAATAACTCTAAAAAAGCAAGGTAGGGTTATTGCACTTGCACAATTCACTACCTACCAATGTGCTCTGTTAGTGTATGAAGTTTGAATAAAATCCCTCAAGTAGTTTTGGAGTTATGCTCCGGACAAAATTTATCATGTAAATATGATAAAAAGAGAAATAACTCTAAAAATAGGCAAGGTAGAGTTATTGTTCTTGCACACTGCACTACCTACCAATGTGCTCTGTCAGTGTATGAAGTTTGAATAAAATCCCTCAAGTAGTTTTGGAGTTATGCTCCGGACAAAATTTATCAAGTAAATATGATAAAGAGAAATAACACTAAAAATAGGCAAGGTAGAGTTATTGTTCTTGCACACTGCACTACCTACCAATGTGCTCTGTCAGTGTATGGAGTTTGAATAAAATCCCTCCATTAGTTTTGGACTTAGGCTCCGGACAAAATTGTTTCGGACGGACGCACGGACGGATGGACGGACGCACGAAGGGCATTTCTGATATCCCCCTCGCCTTTGGCGAAGGGATAAAAAACAAGCAAGTTCAAGTTTTTTTGGTGAAATAAGTCCAACCCACTCATCAATTTGACAATGTTGCACAAAAAACACACAATGCGAAGCCATTCTGTTTTCAACCGTTAAAGAAAACCAATAAATATCGATTCATTTCTTGATTAAATATACAGACGCAGCTGATTAAGTATTTTACGTACTGACTAACAACATCAATGCAGCATGCCATCCGACCCTAACACCAACTTTGGCGTGATTCGTTTATCAACCAAAATGAAGGTTTCTTTCATTAATGGGTTTTTAAGATTTCGAAAAGACTATAGATAATACATGAATGCGCTCCGAAGTATAAATTTTTACTTTTTAGATTAACACAGATGACACCTTTAAGTTACTGTTCTCAAAATTTTAAACACTTTTAGTCCATGAGTAAATGTTTTCAAGTAATAAGTTGTTTTTATCTTAAAATAGACCATGCTTTTATCGTAATATGCATTTATTTATGTATTTAACCTTGAATAGCTATGAACATTTTTTCAGTCTTATTAGTTTTTAACGCGTCGCTTGTCGAAAACATCACGTTCTATTACACTTAATCTTCCCGTTAAAGTCGTCACTTCAACAACGTAAACGAAGAAACTACGTAGCCAACGATACTGACGACTGCAAACACAGGGGCAAGTACAGGTCAGCCGTAAAACATTAGCAATGATCATTAAAAGCCATATTTATTTTGAACGGTAAGTTCACATTGAAAACACGTATTATAACACAAACATGGATTTGCATATTATTTTACTAGGATTTATTGTGGGTTTTAACTATCAAGTTAATTCTCAGCCTGACTTTAATGACAAGAATTGGGATATGGACCGAGCCAGAGCACATAGTCAACCGTTAAATTCATGGAAACAACCAAGAACGGAGTCTAGTCAATTAAATCCAGGACAGTTCGTACCTCAAACTAAACAACAATTACCGCAACAACCAAGAACGGAATTTAGTCAATTGAATTCAGGACAATTCCTTCCTCGAACTCAACAACAACTACCGCAACAACCAAGAACGGAGTTTAGTCAATTAAATCCAGGACAATTCGTACCTCAAACTCAACAACAATTACCGCAACCAAGAATGTGTACAAAGAAAGGTAAGGATGTTCGGTTATTAATGAATAACATGTCAGCTATGTCGCCATAAAGTTAAGTAAACCTCTCATAAAAACCACTCTGAAATTGAGACCACCCTGATTTTAAGACCACTATTTGATTATCCATTTATACATTTTTTCACTATTTCCTGCTCCGAAATTAAGACCACTCAACTATTATGACCACCTGTTTATCTGTCTCAGAAGTGGTCTCATTGAAATAATTTCACGTTATGTGGTTTATACTGTGTTAATGTAAGAATTTGCAAATCTTTTATCTTTACATAATTATCATACTTGTAATGTAATGTTGGGAATAAATACACAGTATTCTTCCCGGTGGTCAAAAATATATTGATATGCTTCGTTTCATGCAATATTTCGTTATTGTGGTTTTCTTCGGGTGATTGAACTGAAATATGTTTTAAGTTCCAAAATAAATAACTTCCGCACAGCATCTCTAAAGAAAACACAATCAGTACATAATTATTTGCTTGTCGTTCACTGCAAAATTAATATTCTCACATTCAATAAACCATGTACCTAAATCTTGCAATTACTGTTCTCCTATTGTTTTATTGTTTAAGGCTCTTGGTCAATTTCTGGGGACCATATCTCACTAATCATTTGAAAATACCGAATAAAAGATGTTACGTTAATTAACATCATTTAGGATGTATAAAAACTCGTACCGGTTACTTGTTGCGTTGCACTCCCGATCCAATGCTTCGTGAACAGTACAAAGTGTTTCCGTTAATGCATGTAACCATCTAAATCATACCGAACCAGCAATATTTTCATCTTTTTCGTGATTGATAACTATTTCAAAGTATCATATTTATCCATTCGATACTTAAAAAGTTACTTTCAAATCAAAACAGTTCCAAACAAGTTACCCAAATAAACGGTATCATAAATATAAAATTTCTCTCCGGCAAAAGATCTTTTTCAAATTGTTTTCTTCTGACCGCTCCAAAGCGGTAACCCTAAAGGTTCTCTTTTTCGTTTATTGTTTGTGATTCTTATTTTGTACAAGATGTTCTAACTTATAAAACCATGCTCTTTTCCTTTTTAATTTTTGGCTACGCGGTGTCGCTTTGTTTTCTGAGTTTGGCCATTCCTTCTATGCATACTTGACTTTATTCTCCGAGTTATATTTGAAAAGTGTAGCTCGACTGTAAGTATCAATAAAACTTAGTCGAACGAATGATACTTCGTTTATAGAAACAATGACGTGAATATAATATGATTTATCATAAGAATTGAAATCTACCAATAAAAATGGCTAAATATCAGGTAAACCATACATTTGTTTACATCTTACAAACGAACAAGAGTCGACATAAAGTAATAAATTAATCATTATAAAACTATAATGTCAATTCTATTGTTTTATTCTTAACTCATTGAAAGGGAGACACAAACAATAAAATAACATAATTTGTTATCTAATAACCTATTTCACAACAGGGGTATATTCCTGAAGGGTCAAAAATGGCCTTTAATTATTATATAATAAATACAATAGTGTAGAAGACATTTAAAAATGTTTTAATAATTATTAACTAATGTTTAGCCTTGAATTGATGACATTTGTAATTCTACATTTATTGTTTACTAGAGCCACATGTTTGACATGTTTATACGTCACGATTCAATTGCCTTTTTACACGACAATTGTCTCTTCCCATTTGTAATAACGTGTGACCTTCTATGTAAAAAGAGTAATTAATCACATAATTAACGTTATTCAACCACGAAAGTCCCCTCATTTACGCAGAAAACGTTATACGACTTACGGTACGATTGTCAATAGTGCAGCTTGAAAACCGTAAAACTAAATTAATTGATCATTCCAACGTGAAGGACTGTATTTAATGAGAACAACGTTCGTTTAAAAGAAAATCAAAACAACATACACTTGACTTTGGTACATGTAAAAACGAAAACATTTTTAAAAAGTAAAATGGATTTTTACTTGATTTCGGTTGTGCTTACTGTGAGTCTGAACTGTTACGTGTACTCTCAGAATGATTTTGAACGTTTAAATCCAGGAACATTTCAACCACAACAACAACCACCAACATCGAAAATATGCGACAAAAAAGGTGAGATAGTTCGTCATACTTAATCGACGCTAAAGATTGTCCAAAACGGAGGTGATGATAATTTGATAATGAATTCATGATTGTGGTTTCAATATATTAACAATTATTTTTTATGTTCAATAAATTAATAATTATTTTTATGATATTATACAATACGTTCTTGTAAACTTAATAACTGTGTCTTCATGTACGTGTAATTAGCAAATCAATTTTAACCAACAGCACATCACATTATTTACAAGTTTTATATTATTTTTTAAAGATTATTTTTTGTTTGGGGGTAGTTAAAAAACTGTCAATGGAAACGTCGTTTGACTTTTGTTCAACTGCCTATTCGATAACTGTTTCTTTTATAAATTCGCACAACAGTTAAAAAAAAGACGCAACAAACAATTGACAAATTGAGAACCTTTGGGGTTACCGCCTTGGAACGGTCAGTGGCAAACACTTTGGGTTTAAACCAGATTTTGGTGTGAACCGATCTCACAAAAACAACTGATAGTTTTTTCAGTAATGTATAGTGTCAAGATAGAAGTTTTGAAAAAGGCCGTGTCATGTTTGGGAGATTGCGCCATTTAAAGATTAGTTGGAGACATTACTTAATTATTAAAACCTTGTCTACTCTTAGTTAATTGAACTAGAAGATAACTTACCGACAATGACCACATCTGCTTTAAGGCAAGGAGGAAGTGAATGTGGTTCTTTCACGTTATCTGGAATAATCTGCGTCTATATGATTAACAAGTAAATTCATTCATAATTAACACGGATTAATATTATAATGTTTTAATTGAAAATTGTGTTGTGAGTAGAAACATTACATCAGCCGTTGTAAACCTGCATCTGATTATCAAATGGTTAAAGTCATCAAATAAAGTTTTCAACCTAAATATGTTTAATATTTTACTTCTTTAAAATTTATTGGTTTTTAATTGAGAATAAATGATTGCTTAGTGTTTAATCCAAATACACTGAACAAAAATAAAAAAAAGCACTTTTAATGCTTATATTCTCATTAAGACATTTTTGTTTAATAAGGAACGCCTTGAATGGTATTTTATCAGTAAATCTCTTGTTTTTAAGTTTAACTGATCCTGAACATAATCGCCCACAACAAGTCCTGAGCAGTTGCTTTTCGAATAACAATTGATCAATGATTTAAAAACACTATATTTTCAAATAAATGGAGGTTTTGCAAATGGTTGGAATTTCCAGCGTTGTTTATCGAGGGCTAGCTGATTTCTTATGAATGTTTTGTGATTTTATTGACCACAAAACCTTGAGAAATTGATTTTATTCTAATGAATGTGAATGTGAATCACTGACTTCTTCCATAAACCCCTCGTATAACAAAGGGAAATATACATGTAACTCAGTTGTGACTGCAGATTTACAAGAAAATTTTATTTCTTTGCAATGATAACAGAAATGCAAATTTGTTCAAAGAAAGAATTTTGATTTTTCATTTTCAAATTTTACAAAATTACAGGTAGGGACGTTGATACTTTAATTTTTTGCTGATAATATTAATACTTACATCTTATTTTCTCTAGATGTTGAAAACATCTAGACACTGACCAGCAGCTTACGAGATTTTATTACTTATGAGCTTTTACATAATTATGATAAACGGTTCAGATAAAAATTCAGCAATTGTTTTAGAACGTGGGTCCTGATGAATAGTCTGTGTTCAATTTTTTGCTTGCGACATTACATGCACGATGTTTTTGCCATGAATTTTCGCCCAGACGTTTGCGCCTTTCGGATTTCACACACTTAAAATATCCAAAATATGCCATAAAGTCTTAAATAAATTTTCAAAAAAAAGAAAGAAAATGAAGGTAAGATTTATTGAAAGAGTTTGCCTTCTAAATGGGACATACAAGTAATATATGTAAAATATATCGCCACCGTTTCACCGAAAATTGTTTCCGTGTCATAGCTAATCTGTATACATGTACATACATCGTAAAGTCACTTAGAAAGTTAATGCACATAAACATGCAGTAATTTGAGCGTTTAAACGAGTACATAAAACCAATTTCTTACATACGGGATGTGTCATCAGGTGGTACAAAAATTTAACAAGTTCAAACAGCAAGAGATAGTAATGATTGGTTACAAGTAAGTAATGAACAGTAAGAGGCAAAAACATTACCACTGGGTGGTATTTTAAGATAAATTTATTGGTAATTGGTGTTTTGCAAGGAAAACAAGGCTACGTATCTGATAAAAACAGTATAACACCATCTTGTTCACAAGAATAGCTTTTAAAAAAGCTAGTAGACGGCTCGTACAGCATTTACATCGAAGTAGATGAGGCTATATGTTAACGCATGTTTTTGCATATAAAAACAAATAGAGAATTTTGAGTGGCCAAAATACTTTTAATGACTGTACTGCACAAGATCGAACACGGACATATCATGCAGAAAGTTACGAAGTAAATTAAAATCGAATCTTTTAAACTAAAATATAGTGTGATATATGTTGTGAAAGACAGAGAATGAAGACCTGTAATTGCATTATAAACAAAAGAAAGCCAATGGCCGAATCATTTTAGAATATAAAAAAGCGGAATATGCATATCAGGAATCGACACATTCACAAAACACAGCCTCCCCACGCAGCGAAAAAGAAGAGGAAAAGAGAGCATATTTGTAATAAGAATGTCATTTCAAATTAAACGCAAACCAAATTGTCACTGGGGTTAAAAACATGTTTGTTTAAGGTGTATCAACCACACACTTGCCCCAGCAGGTTCTCATATCACAAAACAAGTACAAGTTGTCTTGGTGAAATAACTCCAACCCACCCATCATCTAAGAATGTTGCATGCAAAAGCACACAAACAAATAAAACATTAAAGCTAATGGCATTGAAAATCCAAAGGGGCGGGTTGTCAATGACCTTAACGAGACCAGAGCACCTGGAGTCAAATCAGCAAGAACACGATGACAGGGATAAAAGAACAATATCGAGCTTCTATGTTCTTTAAAAAAAGATTTCCGTATAAACCTTTATAAACTCTTAAACCCCTGTCAACGTCGTGCAATTAATGAGGTTATGATCAACTGTAGATAGGTTAATCACTAGGCCGCCTGCAGAGCGCTGCAGAACATCATGTTGGTAACCTTTCTATTTGAAATAACAGACGGTTTTTACGAATAACCTAGAGAAATTAACACTGTCTTTTATTTTCTTAAGTTGATCAATTAAATCTCTATAAACAATTGGCTATGAAATACCTTATTGCAAAAGTGTACCTGTATGTTTTAATTAAATCTAGATATCGGCGATAAAACGTGGAAAAGGTTTTTTAATTTGTGATACCGATAACCTTGTTTTAAAGGATTAATAGATTAAGCGAGAACTACTTCCGTTCTAACGGCTTAACTTGGTTTTCTTCGAAGTTTTCATAGTAAATTCCTACCGTATATCCGGCCACCCGTGGGCCAGCCGAAATAATTTTCCAGCAGAAATGATGTGACACGGAAAATGAGCCATTATGTAAATGATACTATGAAAATAAGAAAAACATGCTAAATACGCAAGAACGTTAATTTTATTTACAAAATGCTTTTCCACACAGTAGCCTTCTTATCAGAATCGCTTATACATGATATAAAAATTAATAATGACAAGAAAAGAAAAAGATAACAGGACAAAAACGTTAACAAAATGTTTGAGAAAGAAGGATTTAATAATTCACGACTTTTACCTATCTGACGCACATGATAATACGTTTAATACGGAGAAATATACTTAATGGTAGATATAACTTACGCGCGTTACGGTAAATGATAATTAACGTCCTCCCGTAAACCAAACTGATTAATCATACTTAATTGGAAATCAGTAAAACAAATTTAATTCCTTATTGTTGAAAATACACCGCTTATTTAAGTAAGGAAAAGTTACACTCATTTGGTCTTTCTGCATTTACAATGAAAATACTGTTTTAGAAATACATGTATCGTCATAAATTATTCAAGAAATTGTTTTCAAACAGCAACAAATAACAAAACTACCTTTTAACAAACAACAAATATAAAATTTATTTGTTTTAATCTGAAGAATAAACGATTTGGGTTATAAAATGTGTTTACTTTTTTAATTTTACAGATTAGTGCATAATGTAAAATGTTTTTTTTATTTAACTAGATTGTTTCAGTGAATATAGCTATGTAAATTGAATGTAAATTGCATCGGCGTTTTATTTCATAAAGAAACGATTATCTATACTCTGCAAAAAGAAACCTTACCCTATATAACTTTAAATAACTGTAAGGTACACAATCATATACAATCTACTTCAGAAAAAAACATGCGTAAGGGGCAATTGGGTTTCCCCTTCAGTAAAATAACATTTACTGAAATAAGTAAAGTAAATTATTTTCGTGTTAATTAAATGTTCATGTGAATAATAATATAAACTATATGTGACATGAATGGGCGTGATTTCCATACATATCGTGAAATGTAAATAAAGTGCAAAATACCACAATTGTTATGAAATTATCTTTGATAAGAATAAAGAATATAACTTATGAGAAACAACTCATATCAACAGAATAGACAAATGTAAACAAAATAGACAAGATAAAGATAAATGAGATTTTAAATAATAATATAACAGTTTTGTCCGCATACTCACAAAATCTTTAGAAAACTGACTATTACCCCGTTGGCTTTTTGACAGACACTGCTATTTATCTATTCCAGACGTTTTTGCTGTGTGCAATATGGTCGCTAACCCAAACAGACCAAGTAATATCAATGGGACTCTATATTTCATGCAGCCAGTCGTAAGTATGAATATATTCTGCTTCTTTCCTTCTACGAGTCTTCACGGAACTAATTTTTTCTCACTATAAAACACATTATTTCGATTCTTGGTAGGACCTCGAATCTTTTTTAAATAGACTATAATATATACAAGACATTTTTTTTCCTCTCTACATGTGGGGCTATATGGGGAGGCTTTGTTGCTTTTGTGGCCATTCCTTATATGTTATTTCTTAATACATGTATATAAAAAAGTAATAAGAAAATGGGTATCAAACAAGTATTTTACACACGGAATTCTACGTAAGAAAAATGAAACATGCGCAAGGAGGTCTTGTATCATGAAAGATACATTTGATATTGTATTCGTTATATCATTCAGAAACATAATAATAAATGTAATGTAAGAAAAAATTGTTAATTAGAATGGATCGTTAAAAATGACCAAATACATATTTTCATGGCTATAGTTATCATCAAATTTTCGGATGTAGGATAATAATAATTCAGATCTTACGTGCATTTATTTTATTCGTCGATCATTATCTGCTCCTTGTTTGTTCATGCTTTCAAATGCAACATGATTTACCGATTAATGTTTTAATATTACAGAAAAAACTCACATAAAGACCACCTCAATAATAAGACCACTTCTTCAAAGTCTCTTTGAACAGTTTTTCACTATACTCTACCCCTATATTCAGCAAACCTCGCTATTAAGATCACTTTTGTCCAGTCTCTGAGGCGGTCTTAATAGAGGGGTTTTACTGAAATGATACCGTATGAAACAACTACTGTATACTAAACAGTTATTTTACTGACACATTTATTGTAGACTGATGACTGTACCTACGATTTCCTCAGCATTCAAGTCAACATAGACAATGTTCCAATCAACGACGGAACAATGGAACACGGTCTGCATGTTCACCAGTTTGGGGACATGCGCAATGGCTGTGAGTCGATGGGTCCTCATTTCAATCCATATAACAGGACTCACGGTTCACCCTGGAATCCTTCCAAGTAACAAAATTTCTTTAAATGTAATTAAAATAAGTCTTCATATCAGACATACTCGGGGTAATGCGTGTGTCTTTTGTGTGTACAACTGATCCGAGAAGCACTAGTTTCTTACAATTGGAATTAGAACCAGCACTGGTAGCGTAAGTTTATTTTGCAAGGCGCAGTTACCTTGGCGTAACTGGTCCGATTCTTGGTCTGTTTCATTTTCCGAATCCGTTATATGGCAGGTTTGACAACTAAAAAAATTTGTAGGAAGATACGTATACTTTTCATCCGCAATAGTTCACGACATATTATTAACAACATATGACGTTTATGGAAGAGCCGTTTGCTAACGTTGTTAGAACTTGTGGCTCAACCCTTTCGCTGTTTGATTCTCACTATATTTGTAATTGTCTGTATAATTTGATGAACTTTTAATACTAATAGTTGTATTATTTTCGCAGTACACGCCATGTTGATGACCTGGGCAATTTCCTGCAAACGCCAAGTGGGTTAGATAAATAGATAAATTAGATAGATAGATTTATTTCGGCATAGGAAACATACAATGGTTTACATAATTTTATACATGTGAATAATAAAAATAAATATAACAAAAAAAAAATAACAATCATATAAAATGTTTAGAAGCAGAAGCAGAAATAACTATGGCTTGCTTCAAATACAAAGGATAACGCAATAAAGTGCAAGCACTTATTTCCATTGCGGTCCTTTGTATTGGTTGCATGACCCAGAGAGGCAAACTAGTAAAAAGTAAAATAATAATGAATAAGTTTCACTTTGGTATTATCAAACTATCACAGTGGGTATGGTGTACAATATAAAGAAAAAAATCTACTTTGTAAATTTAAAAACTTTCTATCACAGCAGAATAAGTAAGTAAAACCCCAAAATAAAATCTTGAATATTCTTGCTAAAATGTTAAAAATTCTATTATAAGTTTTTCATTGAGAAATCTTTAATGAACACTTTAAAATTATTAAGATGCTTTATTGTTGTTAAAAATGACGGTAACTGTTCCAAAGTTTGGACGCTAAAAAACAAAATGATTTTGAGACGGAGCCTTTTACCTTAGGTAGACCATATCCACCTTTATTGCTGAACCTGGTATTGTAGCTGTGGATAGAGTCTTGAGATACAAAAAAATTCATCCATGTAACTAGGAGCCAGATTGTTCCTAACCTTAAAAACATGACATAACATTAAATGGCGAACTCTTTTCTCAACAGGTAACCAAGAAAGATGATTAAAATGTTCTTTACGAATGCTGGTTTGGGCATCCAGATTAAGTACAAATCTGAGCAGGTATAATCCAAGTGACATTGTACCAAAGACATTATAAGAAACTTTTTCGTGAATTCTGAAAGAAACTCTTTTTTGCGGTAAAGGAATTTAAGAAGTGAATTTGCTTTCCTAAGAACAGCATCAGCAAGAGGCAAATGATAAATGCTGATCTAGACTGACCCCAAGATTTTTAACTGACTTTGTAGGTTGAATGGAGGTGCCGTTACAATTAATGTCAAGAACGGACTTTGACTTAAGTTTGTGCTTTGACCCGAAGACAATGGACTCGGTTTTACCGAGATGTAATGGTAATTTATTGTCAATAAGCCATTGACTAACTAAGTGTAAATCTTCAGTCAGAGCTTCTTCCACTTTGGACAAACATTTCTTTGACACTAAAATAGCTGAATCATCAGCGTAAAGTAACAATTCGTTTTTATCACTGCTGACATATCATTAATGTAAATTAGGAAAAGCAGTGGCCCAAGAATAGAACCTTGTGGCACACCACAAGTTACAGTGGCTGTAGATGAAAAAGTCCCAGAGATATCAACAAGTTGCTGTCTATCTGAAAGATATGAGCTGAACGACCTAACAATGTCCTTACACAGGCCAGAAGCTGTCAACTTCATTATTAGGATCGAGTGGTCAACTGTATCAAAGGCCTTCTGTAAATCCAGCAGTAGCATACCTACATAGTTACATTGGTCAGTTTCTTTTCTAATGAAGTCTGTCAGGTAAATAAGACAAGTGTCGGTGGAAAAGCCACCTCTAAAGCCAGATTGAAATTTATACAACAGATCTTTATCCTTAAAATAAAATTCAACCTGATACAAATTAATACAAATTGTTGTATTATTTCGCAGAGCACGCCTTGTTGATGACCTGGGCAATGTCGTGCAAACGCAACGTGGGTTAATACAAAATGTTGTATTATTTCGCAGTGTACGCTATGTTGGTGACCTGTGCAAATTCATGCAAACGCCACGCGGTTTAATACTAACATTTGTATTGTTTTCGCAGAGCACGCCATTTTGGATACCTGGGCAATGTCATGCAAACGCCACCTGGTTTAATACAAGTAGTTGTTGTTTTTTTTCGCAGTGTTCGCTATGATGGTGACCAGTGCAATGGATTCAAACGGCACGTGGTTTATTACTTATAGTTGTATTGTTTTCGAAGTGCACGCCATGTTGGTGACCTATGCAATGTCATGCAAACGCCACGTGGTTTAATACTAATAGTTGTATTGTTTTCGCAGTGCACGCCATGTTGATGACCTAGGCAATATCATGCAAACGGCACGGCCTTTTCATCTTTTTTTACTTATTGTTGTATTATTTTCGCAGTGCACGCCATGTTGGTGACCTGGGCAATGTCATGCAAACGCCACGTGGTAACGTGAATACACGCGTTGTGGACTATCTTGCCAGTTTGTTGGGAGAAGACACGATTATAGGGCGCGGAATGGTGGTAAGTAACCTCGTGTAAATAAACCACTTTTCTTTACCTAGTTACATAATTGACATGTTTTGATTTCGGACTGAGGTTAGTCAAGATTAACTTGCATGAACTTCAACTCGAGTTATCGTGCTCTATAATATAATTGCATTTGATGTAAGAAGATGTCAAACAACAAAATACAAAATATATTTTATTATATATATTAATATATTTAAAAAAAAAAAGACAGACGAACGGAAGTGCGGGCGGGGTGGCGGACATACAAACAAAGAAACAAATAACAAATTAAAAGCAATTTAAGGCAGTGCATTTCTTATAATAAATCAATTTAACCATTACTTATTTATAAATTACCTCTTTTTAATTGAACAGTGAGCAAGCTTATATAAGTTCATATTGCTGAATTCAGTTTTAAATATAATCACTAAGCAAACTGCTTCCATCGACTTTCCAAGCATTGGGAAACTTCCAAAATAATATGCATTCAAGAGGTGTCCATGAATAACATCAGGGAAGCAGAAAAGAATCGTATCTTCGTTTAAATTTATCGGTGTTAGTTGTCTGCTGGATGATGTTTGTAATGAAGCTTTTGGCCTTAAGTCATGCGAAAAGAGGATAAACGCGTTATAGATGTTATTTATCATAAAACTTTCGAACTGGTCTCGATACTGATCACTTGTGTCAGAACCCCGCCTCACAAGTGTCTCTCTGGTGGATATTGTATATATACGTACGTTATACATGTATACGCAAGCAAAATATGCAAAGCGAAATAAAAATCCCAGATAGTCACACACATTTATAGTTCCCTTAAGAATTCCTTTCAAACAGATACCAAAATGCATCAGTTTTGTTTTCAATAAAAGTATAAATTTTAGTGTTGGTTATTTTCATGAATGATTAAAAGTATAACAAGGTACGGCAGCGCCTGCTAAACCATGCCATAAACAGACACAGTACATGCAATCCCCTAATAAAGGACAGTTCAAGTATATCTATATACAGTCACTCACAATGATTGAGATACTGGATGGTTTAAAATTTAACATATTACCTCCAAGGGAGGTAATTGAAACTGAGAACTACAGTGAAGTGAAGTACGGGAAGACTGTTAACGGCCGCCACACGGCACTAAACACCTGCTGAAGATCTGTATCAGGCGCTGTTCATATGAATTGGTATGAAAACTTAAATCTTAAACATCGGTGTTTAGTTGACATGTTAACGCAAAATGTCAGCATGAAAAATTGCTTTTTCTTTCTTTTCAGCTACATGCCGGTAGAGATGACCTTGGTTTGAACAGAGACAACCCCGAAAGTCTTAAAACAGGAAACGCTGGAGGTCGCTTGGCCTGTTGTGTTATTGGCGTGAGTCCGCCGATCCCAAGAGACATGTTTTCTTTGTATGGGAAACGTTAACGTTATGAAAATGTTTGTCTTTAACTTTCATTTGTAATCAAATGACAGTTCAAGTTATATATTCACTGGAAATTTAGTATCACCACTTATACTATTAGCAAAACATATGAATACAGGGTTATGTTACGAAAAATAAAGTGAAGAACCAACGTGTTACATAAATAAATACAGTACAACACATTAAAACTGTCTTGCTCACTCAGCATATCAATTTTAATTTATTGAGTGTAATAACACATTTGTTATATTGCCATGGAAAAATTATTCCACAGGATGAACATATAATGCTCTCTAACATTTAATATATTTTATGTTCTGCGACATATATTGAAGATGATTGAAGACTGCTGTAAGAAAATGTTCACTGTTGACTATATGATGTTGTTCACATGTTTAATAAAGAGTGTTTATTTGGCGACAACTATAATAGTTTAACATTACTCAGCTCATTTCATTTAGTTTGAGTAAACTGTATCACAAAATATGTAAGGGTTTCTGTTTATTTCTTTCATCGATGATGTTATTTTTAATAAGTATCAGTGTGTTAAAGGAGAATCGCCATTATCCCCCACACTTATGTGAACAAATCACCAGTCATTTTGGCAAAAAGGGTACGAACATGCTTGCTGATTAAATTGAAATGTTTCTACAGTTAAATCATTCTGCTTAATTCTTTGATTTGCATTGATGTGATGTTTAATGCTGTAGTTATCTGAATTTGCTTTTACGACATGCTTACAACTGTTTCCATTGTACCTTGTAATACAGCCAAAAACATTTTAATATGCTCTCGTGTACAATATTCTAGAGTTCTTTCGTTAGTCTGTATACATTAACTCGTCATGTACATTTACGAGTATTTACTTGTTTTTTTTTAATACAACCATCAACTTTTTAATGATATTGCCCCTAGTGGTGAGCGAACCCGTACCGTACGACGACAGGATGCAATTCTAATAACGCTACCGACTGAGCTAGCCGGGACAACCTGATCGGATAACCTTGATAAACGTTATCATCACTGCATGACATCGGTAACTAATTACTTACTGATAACAGTACCGACTATCTGTACGGGGAGACTTTCTACGGCAGCCACACTTGTACAAATAGCGATACAGTTACTGTGAACTGTAAATGGTATTGCCCCTAGTGTGGAGCGAACCTATACCGAACGGCGTAAGCGCCTAGCCATGCAATTCCGAGGCTACCGACGTTAAGAACGTTAATTTCAGTAAAAAGGAAAGACACATACACATTTCCAAACTCCCCACAGCGGTAACATCCCCTAACAGTCCCAGCAAAACAAAGCAAATCACTGCGCAGAGGTTGACATTTTTCTTATGGGAACGCATCTTGTTTTTATGACCTCGCGACGGCGTTGCACCGACAGATTTGTTTGTTGCAAATTAATATTTGAATGATTTAAACCGATTTTTTTCAAACTCCTTTCTGATATGTCACATCGCCTTTTCGCAATCTGCTGGATCAATACGACTTAAGGAAGGCTTTGTTTTCTAGATGTGGTAATTCCATATATGCATATTTATCCTTTTTTCTGAACTGTTCTTGTGGAGATTTGAGTTGCGGTTAATCTGGCACTCGACGGTGGTGATAAAAAATTGCAGTACTGACCATGAAAGGACGAGAGCAAATAGATCTTGCAAAATCTCTATTTTGTCGTACATGCAACCAGCTCCGTCATCTTTGGATGTCGGTAAATTTAACAAACAACCGATCAGGTTTGGAAATGTAGAATTTGTTGCATGGGAAGGCTTGATTGGATGTACCAGTGCAACGTTTTATTATTTTCTTTGAAATCCCAGGGATAATGTTGAGGTCAGTTGGTTAATAAGCTTTTTTTAAACCACAAAACATTTGCAAGAAATACCAATTTCAGATCTATGTTAACTTTAAGCATGTTAAGAGCTCGAATTTAACCACATACTATACAATACCTATGCGCTTAAACTTGGCTGTGACATTCACTATGTAATGAACGTTGCCTTTTCTCTTTCATTATACTTTGTTTGAAAAAAAATGGGGGGGGGGGGGGGGGAGAAAACATCATTTAATATTGTTACTGTTGGAATGTATTCCTATTCATAAATGTGCGTACGTTCAATTTTAATATATTTTTTCGAAAGACACACATACATGTAAGTTAGTGACAATGATTTCAAATTGCGTCTCATCCCACAGTTTTATGACAATATCCATACATCCAAGTGTAAAACGGAATTAACTCGCGTTAAAAAGAGGTTTTGTCCAAAAGTTGTAGTCTCCCTTTAGAAAAATCAGTTCAAACAATTATCACTGTGACATCAAAGATTTTCTTTAACTGAAATAACCGTATTTAATATGTGTGCGGCGTCAATTTCGAAACTGATCTTTGTATAGCAATGTCCTCTTCACCTCTCTACTTTTTGGCTGTGTGGGGAGGCTGTGTCTGCTTTATGTGGCCTTTCCTAATATGCAGATTTCACTGATTTGCTAATATCACAAATATCAGTAAATATATTAGAATTCTTGACGAAGGCAGAAAACAGGAAAATTATTTGTTTATTAAAAAGTGACCGCTGTGGAGAATAAATATTTATTGTCATCTCAGAATAATACATAAATGTTTCCTTTATACTAAGTGGGAAAAGTGTAGCTATCATTTTTATAACCAAAACAGCAAAAATTGTGAAGAATGCATCCGAACAACCCCTTAAAATCCGCATAAGCAACATCATGATTATGCGAAAATATGTTGGGTGTATCAAGGCTGATAGCTTTTTGTCTCATGCGCCGACTCCAGCTGGATGCCTACGTAGCTTCGTGATTGAGGTCGTTGGTAGATATTTACAGACCCTCACCGTTGTTGGTTCGAGAATTCCGGGATCCTGTGCTTTTGATGTGAGGTAGTTATCCAGCTAGCTTACGGATGGTGGATACATATGTCCACCCAGGTATAAAAGTCAATAGGACAAGCTGCTGTTATCCAAGTTTTCAACCATATATGCCACAAAAGTATGCTCGGCAAGACTTAAAGTGATCCAATTTTTACTCCTATCCATTTAATATAAGGTAATGTTTATTCGAATGTGCCAAGTTAACGCCTGCAGAGTAATTCAATCCAATCATTTACAGCTACTTTGGGAGGCCTAAATCTTGTGCCACTAGCAATGGCAGCGGATTCCGTGGACGTTCTATTTGTATATTAAGTTTCAATTAAAAAGACAATATCCATAATAAAGGGTACTTGATAAAAAGCATGATGGTCATATGATAGAGCGGTACATTTTATACCCCCAAAACTGAGTTATGTAGCTATTCTCACCATTCATGATGGTTATATGGTTACGCATTAAACGAGGGCTATTAAATATGTTTCCTGCTATCAAAAACTCATTCAACAAAGGCATGACTTTTAGGCATTTAGGAACATTTCAATTCATGATCTTTAATAAAAAATGCGTATTACTGAATTTACTATCCATGCTGCCAAGCCCCGGGTTGAGCGCAACTCGATATTTACACAGATATATGTATCTTTCTCGATGTCCTTCAAAGTGTGTACTAATTGATAACAACACTGATTGAATATACGGTGAGAGATTTTACAGCCGAAATACGGCACAAAAACACGCTACAGTTAAATTTAAATAGATGAAAACGAAACTTGAAAGTGACGGAACAAGAGAAATACTCGTAATATTGAAAGCACGGTCTGATCGAGCCTTTTCATGTGAAGTAAAGCAACTGTGTATTACTATCCACACCGCCTACAATGCATCCCCGGTTTTTGCGCAACTATCTATTTACACAGATACATCTATCGTGCGCTGATCACATATGTCTTAAGAAGCAAAGGCTACAGCGGACATCAAATTTGAGCTACGTGTTAGGGTAATACAAAGCAATGGATTCAGCAGACATTCTATCCATAGAAGGGCTATAATGTTATACAACTTTTATGTTTCTGCTTTTGGTATCAGAAGATATTGTTGCCATTTATGAAGGCAATATTTCTTATGCCCCCTATAACAGGTATCGGTGGAGTTGTGTTCATCTATAAGGGCTTTGAGACTTTGAAATATGTCCTTGAAATATGTCCTGTGTTATTATACCATGTATTGTATACTATATATGTCTAAAAGGTTAGAGTTACCGGTTATAATATTTCTATAATATTCTATATATAATAATGTTCTGTTCTGTTCCGTTAGCTCATATATGTACCTCTATTACTGCCTTCGATGGATATTATGTCGATTGTTTCTGGTGTAACTGATAATAAATAACTAGTGGTTTTAAGAAATTGTATCCGACGTACTTTTTTCACTGCAAGATAATACGTCATGTGGTTAAGAAAATTAAGAAAAATAAATTTGCAATTATAGAAAAAGAAAAAAGTTTGGGTTTAATCTATATTTCATTACATGCCCATTAAGATTTATAGTTAGATTCGCTATTCAGGGTTTATTTTATAGACGTTATGAAAGCATGTTAAACTACAATGAGGTTATACTTTATACATTTACAATATATTTATTCATTCTTAAAAAAACAGTCAGAAATAATAAACCTAAGAGAGGAAACCAGTCTAGAATCTCAAGCATTTGATTGGCTGAAGTAGCGACCAGTTACCATTTCCGCCGATCGAATGCTTGAGCTTTGAGACTGGTCTCTATATTTAGTTTTATGATCTTGGGCACAGATGTTTGTCCAACAAGAAGAGAAAACTTACAGTTTTGTATATGTAGGCAACCTAGTTTATTGACAACAAACTAGCTACAACTAGATAACGGAGAATACCAACGCTCTAAACTTGTTCAATAGTGAACTTGTTCAACCAGTTGCCATTTCCACCAATCGAATACTTGAGCTTTGAGACTTGTCTCTATATTTAGTTTTATGATCTTGGGCACAGATGTTTGTCCAACAAGAAGGGAAAATCTTATATTTTGTATAAGTAGGCAACCTAGGTTATTGACAACAAACTAGCTACAACTAGATAACGGAGAATACCAACGCTCTAAACTTGTTCAATAGTGAATATGTCAACGCTTTCTGAAAAACCATTACATGTATATAATTAAACTATAAACTTGATTTGCTATTTCGGTAAGCTGTTTTTCTTGACAATAGTGTCAATTTATTCGAAACTGTCATAAAACTAGTTTTTTAGTTTTTTACTTTTATGAAATTTTGTTTTCGTGTGATTAAAAATCCAGCAGTCAAAGAAGCCCAGCAGCCAATGTAGCCCAGCAGCCACAGCAGTCCAGCAGCCACAGCAGCCCAGCAGCCAAAAGAGCCTAGCAGCCACAGAAGCGCAGCAGCCACAGCAACACAGCAACCAAAACAGCCATAGCACTCCAGCATCCACAGCATTCTAACAGCCACAACAGCCCGGCGGTCACAACAGAGCAAAAGCAAGAGGAGCCCGGTAGTCACAAGAGTCCAGCAGCAACAACAGCCCAGGAGCCTAAGCAGCCTTGCAGCCACAGCCGTCATGCAGCCTCACAGCCTGCAGAGAGTAATTTGAAGCTAAAAGGATATGTTGTCACTTTCTTGACGCTAGTGTCAGTTTGTCACAGGTACTAAACATTAGGTATTCATTGAACATATATTTTTAACTTAACTGTATAGTAAAATTGTCATCTTATTCGGACTGAGGTTCCTTACGGGATTTTTGTAATATTTATTGATAGTTATGTTAGGATCATTCATTCAACACATGATAATGTGCCTCTTAAAATCAGCAGTTTAGCATTAACCAATCAAGATTTAATTTGGTTGTTTACGAATCTTCTTTCTCGAGTACTTCGCCGAGCCAGCTTTTATTCGTGCAATGCGTGTGGCGGCAATATTTTGCATAAATTGATCGCCCACCCTTGCCTTTTGGGCAGTACAACATTTGTGTTCTTACAGAGCGTTTGAACTATTATTGTGAATTTAGGATTTTGTAAGCGGACGCAAGAGGTATCATTTAATCTTGTTTTGTTTGCTATTTCTTAAATTTTTGGTCTTATTTTATTGTTGATATCAGTTTCTACTTGATTTTAAAGTAATGTTTTATGAAGCCTCTATGGCTCAGTGGTAGAGCATCGGCTTTGTAATTGCGAGGTTGCGGGTTCGATCCCAGCTCACGTTGTTTGTTTTTTTTTGTTTTGTTTTTGTTTTGCGGAGTTGAATTTCAATTTAATAAACAAAGCCTAATCATAGTAAATTGTTTTCAGTATAACAAGAGGTCAGTCATTTCATAAGTTATGTAAATCTAGTATTTGTAACACGATCTATTTTAAAAAGGGAAAGAACTTTCAAGACCCTTTTTTCAAGCCCTATTTGATGTTATTTTATCATCTAAAGTATTGTTTTTTTTTCATTTAAGTGTAATGTGTTCTGTAAAATAAAAGGATAGAATAAACAATAACAAAACTATGTAAACAATAACAATAACATTTTTCTTTATTAACAAGAAGGGAGGAACGTTCCTCCCTCTATAATGTAATAAAACATGGCATAAAATGCCTGGAATGGTTCCTTCCTTAACAATTTCATGAGTTGCATATATTTCAACTCAGCAATACAAAGACAAGTGTGAAACGTTCCTCCCTTCAAAATTTCATGAATTGCATTTATTTCAACCCAGAAATACAAAGACAAGAATGGAACGTTCCTCCCTTCACAATTTCATGAATTGCATACTATTAGATTTCAACTCAGCAATACAAAGACAAGTGTGGAACGTTCCTCCCTTCAAAATTTCATGAATTGCATTTATTTCAACCCAGAAATACAAAGACAAGAATGGAACGTTCCTCCCTTCACAATTTCATGAATTGCATAGATTTCAACTCAGCAATACAAAGACTAGGGTGGAACGTTCCTCCCTTCACAATTTCATGAACCGCATAGATTTCAACTCGGCAATACAAAGACAAGGGTGGAACGTTCCTCCCTTCACAATTTCATGACTTGCATAGATTTCAACTCAGCAATACACTGACAAGGGGGGAACGTTCCTCCCTTCAAAATTTCATGAATTGCATTTATTTCAACCCAGAAATACAAAGACAAGGGTGGAACGTTCCCCCCTTCACAATTCATGAATTGCAATTATTTAAACCCCAGCAATACCAAGACAAGGGTGGAAAGTTCCTCCCTTCACAATGTAATGAAAATGGCATAAAATGCCTGGAATGGTTCCTTCCTTCACAATTTCATGAATTGCATAGATTTCAACTCAGCATTACAAAGACAAGGGTGGAACGTTCCTCCCTTCACAATGTCATGAATTGCATATATTTTAACCATGCAATATACAGACAAGGGTGGAACGTTCCTCCCTTCACAATTTCATGAATTGCATAGATTTCAACTCGGCAATACAAAGACAAGGGGGAACGTTCCTCCCTTCACAATTACATGAATTGCATTTATTTCAACCCAGAAATTCAAAGACACGGGTGGAACGTTCCTCCCTTCACAATTTCATATAAATTTCATAGATTTCAACTCTAATACAAATGCAAGGGTGGAACGTTCCTCCCGTCACAATTTCATAAATTGCACAATTCAACATAGCAATACAAAGACAAGGGTGGAACTAGCTCAACTACCTGTAACACAAAGATGAAACTTTATTAATAAATTCAAGGCAATACAAAAACACATTAAATGTATTGAAGAAATTGTCATTAGGCTAGACACTTAAATAAAAATCTTAATAATGAATACTGTATAGCGCTTAATATGGCGGTGTCAAATTTTTGCTTATTCTGAACTGCGGGGTCATAAATTGCCGCAAACAAACCAGACCGCCGAAATAAAATCCCTAATGACAAACGGCATGTCTAACATTGGCGTTAACAAAGATTATCAAAATAAAACATTTGCATTCAGTATCCAACACCACATCATTTTAATACCAGTTTGAAAACATTATCTTAGCTTTCTAATAATAGATTGCTTTATTTGATTCACGACATATTCTAACTATATTTTTGTATCAAACTTAGAAAACTGCGTCATAATATGTGCTAGTGTATCATAGTTGTCTACCTTCCAGTTATTAAAATGGCAGTGTTATTAATTGACTGTGATTTTTATTAGCGGTGTTTTATATTGGCGCAACTGACCCTGACCGCCAATATAGCCAAAATTAAATCCCCGCCAAAATAAGTTTCAAGCAATAATTTTTGAATACTGTTTGAGTCATGTGGACAATGTATAGCAAGTGTTTTCCAAAAGTAAAAAGGGAGATAACCTTTTATCAATTTTGGAAAAAGCTATTATTTTTGTGTGGTTAACAGATTTACAGGGTTTGTTGGAAAAATTATTCTTAATAAAATCAGATTAATTATAACTTAAAAATTGTATTTTAAGATGAACCAGGGGAGATAACTCGGCAACGTTATACCGGTAGTCGAATTAAATGATTTTGCCAGGTGCACAATTTCCAATATCTATCTATGATCAACATGTATTATGTACAACACTGTAAAATAACGGTTCATAACATTTTATTAAGGAACACATGTCCCTATGTACACCTGTACAGGTCTCTTCGATGTACAACTATCATAAATGATAATCTGGTAAACATCTTATATTTTATTATCCAAAAATCTTTAGTGCACATATTATTTATTTGACAGAATGATACACTTAATTTATTCTTAAAATAATCAAAGTAGATTTTAACTCTTTTCTCCATAAAATTTAATACGCATTTTGACACATGTGCAACCAGTGTAGATCCAGATAGCTGGCATATCAGCGCCGTCTGATCAGGATCTGCACTGGTCGCATTTTGGTCAGAAATAACCTAAAGAATCAAAAAGCGGACAGTGCAGAACCTAATCAGATGGCATGGATGTTCTGGCTGATCTGGATCTACACTGTTCACTCATGCAATAAAGGTGTATCTATGGAGGAAAGTTTAATGAAGTCGTGCCGAAATACAAAACACAAGAAATCATAAATCATTACATCTTTGATCATGTTTCATTACTTTTTGAAATCAAATCAAGATATTAAAAAATCAATCACAAATCAAAGTTGAACCCTTCCCTCCATATATACATATTTTAACGCACGTGTGCCTCGTGTAGATCCAGATCAGCCGGCACATTCGTGCCTTCTGATCAGGATCTGCATTGGGCGCATTTTGGCCAGAAATAACCTAAAGAATCAAAACGCAGTCAGTGCAGAACCAAATCAGATGGCATGGATGTGCTGGCTGATCTGGATCTAAACTGTTTGCCCATGCAATAAAGGTATATCTGTGGAGGAAAGGGTTAATGAAGTCTTGTCGAAATACAAAACACAAGAAATCACAAATCATTTCATCTTTGATCATATTTCATTACTTTTTGAAAACAAATCAAGATATTAAAAAAATCAATCACAAATCAAAGTTGAACCCTTTCCTCCATATATACACATTTTAACACATTTGTGACCATTGTAGATCCAGATCAGCTGGCACATTCGTGACAAGATACAAACTATACATGCCAAATGATCATTTTAGATTGAATGTGGCTGCTATTCTAAGGACGAACAGTGTTGATCCACATGAGCCAGCACCTTTATGCTGTCTGATCAGGATCTACTTTGTTCACTTTTAATCAGGTTATTTCCTATTAAAAAGTGACCTATGTAGATCCAAATCAGATGGCATTTGTTACATCTAATCTGGATCTACACTGTTCAGACACATGATAATACCTCTGATAATGTAGTAAAGAGTAAAACATAATGTGTTTTTCTTGATGGTATGATTAATAAATAAGGAAAAACATCCTTGGATTCTTAAATCAGCCAAAGAATATTGATAAAATTGACAACAACTCCACTTTAAGAGTTAAACATTTTGAATGGTGACCTATATTGTCAAAATTCTTGTTCAAAAGTAGTATTACTTTTAACCACAATATAAAACATATTTGTAAAGTTGACTAAAGATCATGATAACCGTATTGTAAAGGTCCAAACATATTCTTTTATAAACCAAGTTAAAAATTATTAACCCTTTAAATCAAAGCAATAAGCATTTCCCACATTTTGTAATCAGTGAAGACCTGGATAAACTTGCACAGCTTCACTGTTAAACTGAGAATTACCCCCTAATGCCAATAATACAATGATTGACTTGACATGATCTTTTTAACTAGTGCACAGAATGGAAAATATTCAAAATGCATTAGAATTCCTTATTTGTCTGGTATGTCACAATGTATTCACTGTGTCACAATGGCCAGTTAATGATCAACAGCTACAATGCATGTGAGCAGCATGTGTTGTTTTACTTTTCCCGCCCGGCTAGCTCAGTGGATAGAGCATCGGACTGTCAATCCAGGGGCGTGAGTTCGATCCCCAGCCGAGGCGGGAAAAATGTCTCCGTGACAATTGAACTCGCACATTGCGTCTGAGAGTCATTTGTCCCTCACCTCTGATTCAAGTGAGGAAGCAGTCAGTCGCTTGCGGAGAAATTGGTTAGTACTGGTTAGAGACCCAGGAACACCGGTTAGGTTGTTTGTTTGTTTGTTTGTTTGTTTGTTTGTTTGTTTTACTTTTAATTATACATACCATTAGGCATTATCTCGGAAACAATCGCATCGTACCAATTTCGACCACAGTTGTCTACCCACAGGGCTGAAACGTTTTCACCCTCACTATATTCAATGACCTGCAAGAAAACATATAGGTTTCCTTCTAGTGTAAACGAAGATATATTCTACGATTGCATAGATGAGTATGTGATCTCTTTAAAAATAATTCAATTGATAGTAAATCACATGGTTGCATTAGTATCTTGATGTAAGAAATCTATTAAAGATTTCTTGCTGTTTGCTTCAACCAATTAGTCATGAAATCATAAACAAAATATTCGATTAATTGTGCATGTTAAGTAGAATTCACTGACAGCTGGTGAAAACTGATATGGATTTAAAATACAGGTCATTTAAATCAGACAAGCTATTACTAGGGCTGTTGCATTAATAGCACATAAGCTTGATCTCTTAGCAAATGTATATATTTATTTTTGTTTCTGTGAAAATAAATGACATAGCTATCTTAGGAATAAGAAACAACAATGGTATGTTTGGAAACAACAGCTACTAATAACAATGTGGTATATCACTGGATTGTTAGCAAACTTTAGCAATGATGTGATGCAGTCACCAACCACAATAAAAGTTTAGTAGCTGGTGAGTAGAATAGCTCGACATTATTTGCAGCTGCCTGGCAAATTATCAGAATTTTGAAGAAATAATTCCTCAAAAAAACTTCTTATTCTACACATGTTTGTTTCACTTACTGTATCAGCTTTCCTTCTTGGCCTTCCTTTAGTTTGCGTTGTTTTCTTTTTTATAGTTGACAGTTCGGTCGAAGAAAAAAAAGAACCCAGAACCAGCTCGTAATCAAAAACCAGCTAACAAAGGTTTGTTTTTATAATTTGTTAGCGCTCTCCTCAGCTGCAACAATGAAAATTGGCAATAATCCTTACATAATTAATATGATAATTTTCAAATTATTTGAAATTGCATTAATATGGTAAAAAGACAGATATCATTTTGAAAGTGATTAGAACTTCACACTTACTGCAAACAACCCAAATGTGTTTCATATGCTGATGAATGTACAATGATCAATATGGTTAATTTATCCTCAACCCTTTTCTCCATAGATACACCTTTACTGCCTGGGTGAACAGGATAGATCCAGATCAGCTGGCACATCCATGCCATCTGATCAGCATCTGCCCTGTTGCCTATTTAATTTATTAGGTTATTTCTGAACCAAAAGCAAACAGTGCAGATCCAGATCATACGGCACATTTGTGCCGGCTGATTTGGATTTACACTAGATGCACATGCCTAAAAAGCGTATTTATACGTTAATAATGTGTTGTTTTTTTTTGCAAAAATACTGCGGAAAATTGTGATATCACCGTCTGTTGAATTGCTGTTAGAACAGCCACATTGAAGAACATCATTTTCACAATGGGGATACTGGTCAAGGTTACAAAATGAAACCATTAAGTGTCCCATAGTGTGTGAGTAAATATTTTGAAGCCACACACTAGGTCAAATATTTTCCAATGTGATACAGACAAATTCTTAATGACTTTTGTATGGAAGCGAATTTCAAGATGTCAGAGTGTAAATATTAAAATATATTTAGCATGTTAAGAAATGACATACCAGTAAAGCACAGCCACTCCTCATATACAGATTATGCTTACTGCACTTATTGTATCATTTCAGGAAAAGGGAATCAAAAGCAGCAGAAAAGCAATAAAAAGGCGAAGGGAAGGAAGGAGAGGCAAGGCCAAGCAATAGTCGGAAACATGGTAATTTTATTTAACTGATTCAATTAAAAGTCACCCTGAGATATTTACATACCATTATGTTAAGTTTATATGTTTATTTTACATTCTAACACAACCTCCAAGATTTTATCCATAGGCTTTGTATGGTGATAAAATACACTGTACAGTTTAACCTGTCTTAGCAGCTACCTGCTTTCAGCAACCAACTGTCTTAAACAGCCAGTTGAATTATATCCTTAACTGACACATTGTTCTAATTGTTATTCAATATGGCTATATTTTTAACAATTTTGGACAATTGAAGTTGAGTTATTAGTTGTCAATTTTATCAACATTCTTTGGCTATTTAAAAATTTAATGATATTTTAATTAATTTGTTTATAATACCATCAAGCAATTCCACTTTATGTTTAACTCTTTACAGTGTCATCATGTGCCTGCCCAGTGTAGATCTAGATCAGATGTAAAGGTTTCCATCTGATCTGGATCTACACAGGTCACTTTTTGATAGGAAATAACCTGATTAAAGGTGAACTAAAAGTGAACTAAGTAGATTCTGATCGGACAACACAGTTGTGCTGGCTAATCTGGATCAACACTGTTCGCGCATAGAATAATGGCCATATCCCATGTACAATGTTCATGTATCTTGTCATATCATATAGAACAATGCCAGGTTTGCTTCTGGGTGTTTCAGTAATTTATGAAACAAATTGGATAGGAAAAGGAGTTGATAAATAATAAAATAATATATGGACTCATTGAAAGAGCTCAAAAATGTCATATAACTCCAGATTCACTTTAATTGCAAGTATAGTTTCATTAAGTTATTTCAATTCAATTTGTCTTTCCTGTTTTTTTTTTCAGGAGAGATCACAGTGATGGATATGTAAAGCACTGAAGTGATAATAAAGTATAAAACAGACCCCGTGAATTTTTGAATGGACTTCAAATATCCCTGGATAGTTTTACAAAAATGGAAAGAAAAATGTTGTTTTTTCTTATTAAATTTTGATTTGTGATATACTTTATTAATATCTTGATTTGTTTTCATTTGCGGACAAGCTGCAGTTTTTGTTGCATTGGGATAATCACCCATAAATAGGTTTTATTCATAAAAAGTAATGAAACATGATCAAAGATGTAATGATTTGTGATTTCTTGTGTTTTGTATTTCGGCAAGACTTCATAAACCCTTTCCTCCATAGATACACCTTAATTGCATGGGCGAACTGGGTAGATCCAGATCAGCCAGAACATGCCATCTGATAGGTTCTGCACTGTCCGCTTTTTGATTCTTTAGGTTATTTCTGACCAAAATGCGACCGGTGCAGATCCTGATCAGAAGGCATGAATGTGCCGGCTGATCTGGATCTACACTCAGGTCACACATGCGTTAAAATGTGTGTATATGGAGGAAAGGGTTCAACTTTGATTTGTTATTGATTTTTAAACATGATCAAAGATGTAATGATTTGTGATTTCTTGTGTTTTGTATTTCGGCAAGACTTCATTAACCATTCCCTCAATAGATACACCTTTATTGCATGAGCAAACAGTGTAGATCCAGATCAGCCAGCACATCCATGCCATCTGATTAGGTTCTGCACTGTCTGCTTTTTTATTCGTTAGGTTATTTCTGACAAAAATGCGACCAGTGCAGACCCTGATCAGACGGCGCTGATATGCCAACTGATCTGGATCTACACTGGTTGCACATGCGTAAAAATGCGTTATCTTGGACAAAAGGGTTAAAATCTACTTTGATTGTTTTAAAAATGAATTAAGTGTATCATTAAAGTAGGAGTTAAAGCGGCATAACTTCAATTTAACCCGCTCTTGTATGAAATATTACATGTATTTGGAACTATAGGCACAAATTTGCAGCATTAGTTCGGACTAATACAATTTTACTTTACTAAAATAAATTTGGTCCGCGGGACTAAAAGCGAAAGTAGGATTTCCGATACCTCACAGAAATTGAGATCGCGCATGAAGTGGTCTCTTCGTCGGTGCTAAATACAGCTCCATTATATTGAGCTTCTTAAAAGTTCGTTAACTATAATTTGGCAATATCGTTGAAAATCTCGTCTATAAGAAAGAATTCGATCGGACCTTTTGTGTTCTGTTAGAGAGTTTATATATTGCAGTCTATATGGAAAAATATGATTTTTCCATTGTATATTCTTACTTAAGTTTAGTGCTGGAGCTTTAAGTCAATTTTAGTAAAGTGTGCAATAAAGATTATTGATACTGAAATATTTACTAAAAGATTTTTACCAGATTATCATTTATGATAGTTGTACATTGAAAAGACCTGTACAGGTGTTAATAGGTACATGTGTTTCTTTAATAAAATGTTATGAACAGGTATTTTGTAGTGTTGTACATATTATAATACATTTTGATCATAGTTAATAACCATGGGAAGTTGTGCACCTTGCAAATCCTTTAATTCGACTACCAGTATATCTTTGCTGAGTTATCTCCCCTGGTTCATCTTAAAATGCACTTATGATTCATAGCATTACTCAATTGAAAATAATTTTTGAACTAAACCCTGTAAACCTGTTAACCACACAGAAATAATAACATTGCAAAATTGATTAAAAGTTATCTTCCTTTTTACTTTTGGAAAGCACTTGTTATACATTGTCCACAATACTTGAACGGTATTCAAAATCATTGCTTGAAACTTTGAATATTTGCATATGTAGACCTTTTCACTGAACAAACATGATAACCTGTGTAATAGTTATCTGACACTGTTGTTAATAATATAGAAGTATGGTTTTTAAAATAATCTATTTATTATTACGCTTATTTATTTAAGTGTCTACCCTTATGGCAATTTTATAAATGCATGTAATGTGTTTTTGTATTGCCTTGAATTTATTAATAAAGTTTCATCTTTGTGTTACAGGTAGTTGAGCTAGTTAAAAATGAATGAAAATTGTGTTGGTAAATTTGTGTAAGATTTCCACCTTTTGACTAACAGATTTCATCAGTATTAGATGTACATTGATGATGATATTCGGATTAAACACAAGCATATTGGTTTATCATATTTTAGGTGTACAGTTAAGACTGGTGCATGTTTGAAGGGAGGGATACTCCTTCCCCTGGCTCAATTTTAAGACTGGTTAAAGTTTCTACAGAGGAAAATGCTTTACCTTGGCTTGATTCATGAAATTGTGAAAGGAGGAACGTTCCACCCTTGCATTTGTATTGCTGGGTTGAAATATATGCAATTCATGTAATTGTGAAGGGAGGAACGTTCCTCCCTTGCTTTTGTATTGCTGGGTTGAAATCTATGCAATTCATGTAATTGTGAAGGGAGGAACGTTCCACCCTTGCACTTGTATTGCTGGGTTGAAATATATGCAATTCATGTAATTGTGAAGGGAGGGACGTTTCTCCCTTGCTTTTGTATTGCTGGGTTGAAATATATGCAATTCATGAAATTGTGAAGGGAGGAACGTTCCACCCTTGCATTTGTATTGCTGGGTTGAAATATATGCAATTCATGAAATTTTGAAGGGAGGAACGTTCCACCCTTGCATTCGTATTGCTGAGTTGAAATATCTGCAATTCATGAAATTGTGAAGGGAAGAACGTTCCTCCCTTGCTTTTGTATTGCTGGGTTGAAATCAATGAAATTTATGAAATTGTGAAGGGAGGAACATTCCGCCCTTGTCTCTGTATTGTTAAGTTGAAATACATGCAATTCATGAAATTGTGAAGGGAGGAACGTTCATCCCTTGTCTTTCTTTTGCTGGGTTAAAATATATGCAATTCATGAAATTGTGAAAGGAGTAACGTTTCACCCTTGCTTTTGTATTGCTTGGTTGAAAGAATTACAATTCATGAAATTGTGAAGGGAGAAACGTTCCACCCTTGTCTTTGTATCGCGTAGTTGAAATACATGCAATTCATGAAATTGTGAAGGGAGGAAGTTCCTCCCTTACTTTTGTATTGCTTGGTTGAAAGAATTACAATTCATGAAATTTTGAAGGGAGGAACGTTCCACCCTTGTCTTTGTATTGCTGAGTTGAAATCTATGCAGTACATGAAATTGTGAAGGGAGGAACGTTCCACCCTTGCCTTTGTATTGTTGGGTTGAAATATATGCAGTTCATGAAATTATGCAGGGAAGAACGATCCTCCCTTGCTTTTGGATTGCTGAGTTGAAATCAATGAAATTTATGAAATTGTGAAGGGAGGAACGTTCCCCCTTGTCTTTGTATTGCTGGGTTGAAATCTATGCAATTCATGAAATTGTGAAGGGAGGAACGTTCATCCCTTGTCTTTGTTTTGCTGGGTTAAAATATATGCAATTCATGAAATTGTGAAAGGAGTAACGTTCCACCCTTGCATTTGTATTGCTGGGTCGAAATATATGCAGTTCATGAAATCGTGAAGGGAGGAATGTTCCTCCCTTGCTTTTGTATTTCTGGGTTGAAATCAATGAAATTCACGAAATCGTGAAGGGAGGAACGTTCCACCCTTGTCTTTGTATTGCTGAGTTGAAATCTATGCAATTCATGAAATTATGAAGGGAGGAACGTTCTACCCTTGTCTTTGTATTGCTGAGTTAAAATCTATGCAATTCATGAAATTATGAAGGGAGGAACGTTCCACCCTTGTCTTTGTATTGCTGAATTGAAATCTATGCAATTCATGAAATTGTGAAGGGAGGAACGTTCCACCCTTGTCTTTGTATTGCTGGGTTGAAATCAATGAAATTTATGAATTCGTGAAGAGAGGAACGTTCCACCCTTGTCTTTGTATTGATGGTTTGAAATAAATGCAATTCATGAAATCGTGAAGGGAGGAACGTTCCACCCTTGTCTTTGTGCAAAAAAGAACATGCTGAGCCTAATGCACTTTCTAACTGGAAAAAACACATATTCAAAATAATAGACACTCGTATATCATTTTATAAAAAAACATTGCTTTATTACCACCTCGACCTCGTTTTAACTTTCGTCATTTGAAAAAAGGAATTCAAGACTTTCATAAGAAATTTGTTTTAACACCTGCTGATAAGGCTTCTAATAATGTAATTATAGTGTGACGGGTACACTATATTAATATTCAAACTGAAGAACTGAACAGCACTGATGCTTATGTACTGACTTCTTCATCTGAGAGTGATATTGTTACTGCACACACTCTACAAATTACAAAATTTAGAATCAGTATTGAGCCGAAACAAGACAAAGTACCTACTATGTATTGGTTGCCTAAAATGCATAAAACACCGTACAAAGCAAGATTTATTGCTAACTCTAGTTCTTGCACTACTACTAAATTATCCGTGCTCTTAACTTCTTGTCTCACAGCTATTAAAGAACATGTAATTAGGTATTGCGATAAGGTTTTTGAAACTTCTGGCAAAAATTTATTTTGGTCGATTAAAAATTCAAATGACGTTTTGAAAAAGCTTAAATCAAATAATTTTCAGGCGTTCTGTTTGTCTACTTATGATTTCTCAACTTTATATACCTCGCTCCCTCATAATTTAATAAGAGACAAACTAACCAGTCTCATTGAAAAAAACGTTTGCTAGAGAAAATAAAACGTTCATCGCTTGTAATGAACATAGGGCATTTTTTACAGATGGTTCTTATGATAATTATACTTTATGGACTTGTCAAGACCTAATAGAGTCGCTAACTTTCTTACTGGATAATATTTATGTTAGATTCGGTACCTCTATTTATAAACAAGTAATAGGCATCCCAATGGGTACTAATTGTGCACCCCTTGTTGCTGATCTGTTTTTATACTGTTATGAAAGAGACTTTGTTATCTCTTTCTACTGAACATCTAGATGATATTATTACAGCTTTTAACAACACCTCGAGGTACCTTGATGATTTATTCACTACAGATAATAACCATTTTTCATTACTGGTTAATAAGATCTACCCTAAAGAATTACAACTTTATAAAGCAAACACTTCAGAAAAGCAAGCAAACTTTCTCGATCTAAATCTGTCAATTGAAAATGGTTATGTCACTACTAAAATATATGATAAAAGAGATGATTTTAATTTTAATATAGTAAATTTTCCGTTTTTAGACGGCGATGTTCCCCGTGCAACATCTTACGGGGTTTATATTTCACAGCTTGTTCGCTGTTCAAGAGCTCGCAACGATATTAATGATTTCAATGAACGTAATCTTTGCATTACAGAAAAACTTTTAAAACAAGGTTATCGGTATCACAAATTAACGAAAACATTTTGCAAGTTTTATCGTCGATACCCAGATCTAATTCATAAATACAGGTGCAGTTTAAAATCACTATTGCAACAAGGTATTTCACAGCCAGTATTTTATGGAGATTTAATTTATAAACTTAAGAAGATAAAGGGCAATGTTAATTTCTCCCGGTAATTCGTAAAAACCATCTGTAAATTTAAAAAGAAAGGTTACCAACATGATATTTTACAGCGCTCTGCATGCCTGGTGATTAACCCTTCTACAGTTGATCATTATGCTTACCTCTTTGGTTGCACGACGGGGGCAGGGGTTTAAGAGTTTATGAAGGTTTATGGGGAAATCTTTTCTTAAAAGAACCTAGAAGCTCGATTTGTTTCTTTTATCCCTGTCTTCGTGTTCTTGCTGATTTTACTCCAGGACCTCTGGTCTCTGTAAGATCATTGAGTACCCGCCCTTTGGCTTTTCAATGCTATTAGATTCTTATGTTTTATATGTTTGTGTGCTTTTGCATGCAACATTGTTGAGCCAATAGGTGGGTTGGAGTTGTTTCACCAAGACAACGTGTATTTGTTTTGTGATATGAGAACCTGTTGGGGCAAGTGTGAGGTTGGTGCACCCTAGAACCTGGTTTAAACCCCCAGTGGCAATTTGATTTGCCACTGACCGTTCCAAGGCGGTAACCCCTCGGGTTCTCATTTTTGTTAATTGTTAGTGGTGTCTCTTTGGAAACTGATCATTTTATTAACCATGCTCTCTCCGTCTCTTCTTCTTGACTGTGTGGGGAGGCTGTTTTTTTCTGAATGTGGCGATTCCTGATATGCATATTTCACCTTTTTGTATTGCTGTGTTGAAATCTATGCAATTCATGAAATCGTGAAGGGAGGATTGTTCCACCCTTGTCTTTGTATTGCTGAGTTGAAATCTATGCAATTTATGAAAATGTCAAGGGAGGAACGTTCCACCCATGTCTTTGTATTGCTGGGTTGAAATCTATGCAATTCATGAAATCGTGAAGGGAGGAACGTTCCACCCTTGTCTTAATATTGCTGAGTTGAAATCTATGAAATTTATGAAAATGTTAAGGGAGTAACGTTCCACCCTTGCCTTTTACTACTGCGTTGAAATAAATGCAATTCATGATATCGTGAAGGAAAGAACCATTCCAGGCATTTTATGACATGTTTTATTACATTATAGAGGGAGGAACGTTCCTCTCGTCTTGTTAATAAAGAAAAATGTTCTCAGTCAGTTTTGTTATTGTTTATTTTAGACTCTTACTTTACAGAACACATTACACTTAAATGAAAAAAAACAATACTTTAGATGATAAAATAACATCAAATACAGCTTGAAAAAAAGGTTCTTGAAAGTTCTTTCCCTTTTTAAAATAGATCGTGTTTTGTATTAGTGCAAATGATAATCAATGTTAAGCTATTATTAACTGATTAATCTTATGTTCTACATGTCAAGTTGCAATATATATTTATATATTTTATCATTTCATATGTATTCAGGTTTTTGATATAAGGATTTTTCTACATTTAAGATATTACATAGTTTGGGGACACTTTTGAATATGTGTTGTCATTTGCAGCCGCTTAATACCTTAGGCAGGAGTTGCCAGTTGGTTTACCCTTGGAGCTCTACGGGGCAAAGCATTGGCTGGGGTAGTCACGTCACTCAGAGCAAACGTTACGTTATTGTCGGTTGGCAAACTTTATTGTATTCCAACGGAGCTAGGGCCTGTCCAGCATAAGGCGGAAGGTACCACTTGCGGCAGCGCAAGAAGCAAGAGCAAGAGGGGTTTACAGATAATTGAAAACTTCCCGAGGGAGAGACAACAGTGTCAGGGAAGTGGTTCTTACACATATATCATATATCTTTGGGGTTGTTTACCTCTGGTACAAGGACAGCAAAGTGCCCCTGCTGTGTCGTTATACCTCTTTACATCGGCGGGTTGTGTGAACCCTCAAGTTGTTATACCTCTTTACATCTAAGGGTATTGTGGTGTCGGATACAGTGAACATTTGGTGAACACTGTGGACACTAATTTATTGTACATATAACCATCTGTGTGAAAGGACATCTCATTTTATTATTCCATTATTGTTTTCATTTTTTTTTACTTCTCATTTATAAATATTTTACTTTTGTAAATAAATTGTAAAAATTTTCATAGTTTTGTGTTCGGGCGGAGTATTCCCCTCGGCCTATCCGTGACACAGTTTATTCGAATATGTCAAAAAACTATTGTTTTACTTTAAGACGATTTTTTATCTTGCGATTCAAAAGCCAAGCAGCCTAAGGAGCAAAACAGCCACAGCAGCCACAATAGCCCAGCAGCCACAGCATCCCAGCAGCCACAGCAGCCTACCAGCCACAGTAGCCCAGCAGCCACAGTAGCCCAGCAGCCACAGTAGCCCAACAGCCACAGTAGCCCAGCCTCCCAGCAGCCACAGCAGCCCAGGAGCCACAGTAGCCCAACAGCCACAGTAACCCAGCAGCCACAGAAGCCCAGCAGCCACAGCAGCCCAGCAGCCACAGAAGCCCAGCAGCCACAACAGCCCAGCAGCCACAGTAGCCCAGCAGCCACAGTAGCCCAGCAGCCAGAGCAGCCCAGTAGCCCAGCAGCCTCAGTAGCCTCAACATTTCGAAATATTAGCCACAGCAGCCAAGCAGCTACTGTGGCCCAGCAGCCACAGGTGTCCAGCATCCACAGCAGCCCAGCAGCCAAAGGAGCCCAGCATCTACAGGTTCCCAGTAGCCACAGCAGCCCAGCATCCACAGAAGCCAAGCATCCACAGGATCCCAGCCGCCACAGAAGCCCAGTTGCCACAGCAATCCAGCAGCCACAGCACCCAGCAGTAACAGCAGCCCAGAGGGACAGGAGACCAGCAACCACAGGAGCCTAGCAGCCCCAGATTCCCATCAGGCATAGCAGTCCAGCAGCCACAAAAGCACAGCAGCTCCCCAGCAGCTGCAGCAGCCCAGCAGCCACAGCAACTCAGTAGCCACAGGAGCCCAACAGAAACAGCAACCCAACAGCCACAGTAGCCCAGTAGCCACAGCGACCCAGATGCCAAAGCAACCTAGCAGCCACAGCAGCCAAGCAGCCACAGCGGGCAAAGGAGCGCAACAGCCACAGCAGCCAGGCTGCTAGGCTACCAACTTAACGAGCATCATTTATTTGTGTTTTCATATATAAGAACCCGTTGGGGCAAGTGTGAGGTTGGTGCATCCTAGAACATAATTGAAACCTCCGATGATAAATTTTATCACCACTTACCGTTCCAAGGTGGTTACCCCTCGGATTTTCATTTTCGTTAAGTGTTTGTGTTCTCTAGTTTTAAGAAATAGCACATTTATAATGCCACGGTAAATTAAGTGGGATTGTAAAAAAGTTGTTTATCCATGCACTAAAATTTAAAATTATTTTTTCAAATCGCTTGATTTGATGGTGTGTAACGGTGTGTAACAGGTGGTTTAGTTTGTTCACCAAAATCAAATTCCACTAGTTTAAATATAAAGCAGCAACATACGGAAACCTAGTTCACTGACAACACAAAACCTAAACTAGATACTGGATATTTGTCGAAGTCCTGACAGTGATATGTTCAAAACAACAACATATGGTGTAAGATGGGTGGCTACATACCGAGGTACTAAGCTTACGAGGATAGATAGTTTAATCAAAACTATGTGTCAATGACTCTTTATTTCAGAACAAATATAACTAATAATACTGATTACAAATAACATCTTTTTAACATTATACACTTTATAAAGAAAATAAACTGAATTGCATATTATGTTTGGTACCATGTCAGATAGAGCTATTCTTGAGGTATACGTTAAAAAATGACTTTGACAGTGGTTACATTAAAAAAGGATATCAACAACAACTTCCACTATGCATAATTCGTTTTTAATACCTCTTTTACATACATTTCTGATTTCTGGTAAGTTTTTTTGCATCCCCTAATACATGTATACTGAATCTTCTTTTAAAATATCTTTAATTTGCTAAGAAATATAAGTAATCGTAGGTGTAATTATAATATATCTTCAAATATTTGGATTTATGTTGATATGGCGTTCCACCAGAACGGCATGCTCAAAGTAATAAAACCCCATATTTGTGCAATTGCATGCTACATCCGCTTGCAATATGTACTTCAGAATATATTTTGCTTTCTTTTATACATTTTATAGATGATATTACGATGAATACCCTTCTTTATTATTGTCCTCGCATTAAGTCATTAGCACCGTAGGAAGAAATGCAACATATAAACCAGGGAGGCATGGGGATATTGTTAACGATTCCTTTTCTATACGAACCTATACATGTAGTTATCATCTTTACAGAGCTTGATAAAATGCATAGATAACCCCAAAGCCGTCCAAACGTAAAACACGGCGGTAGCACCTAGCCAACCATGCACAGACACAGTACATGCCATCCGTATCCCTACCACCGAAAAGGATAGATCAAACATGCCTATATACTGTCAACCACATGGTTGACATTCTGGTTTAAAATTAATATATTACCATCAAGGGAGGTAATTGAAGCTAAGTAAAATACGGGCATACTTTATACAGCTGCCACTCAGTTCATAACTCCTGCAGAACTGATATATTGAATGTATAGAAACCATACAAATACAGCGACAACGCAAGTGAACCGTAAAAAAGACGTGACACATTGCATACATTGTACCATCCTTATCAGCTCATTAGATAGTTCAAGAATACCTACATGATGCCATTCCCAGTGATTGACATTCTTGATGGTATGCAAATAGCATATTACACCATGAGAGGTAATTGAAACTGATAACTACTCTGAAGTAAAGTAAAAATTTTCATCGTATAATCTCGACTTTTGCAACACAGAACCGAAGTTAACGTTTAATATGAGAAAGGAACGCGCGCCCTTTTCGAAAGGCACAGCAAGTTCGAGTATATTCATACTAGGTACTTACTACTCTAGTCCGCTGTGTCATAGTCCGCTGTGTCATGTCTTATTACTGTACCAGTTTCCCGTTATGCAGCCATACTTAAAATTTGAAAAATTTGCATATCGATATTTGCGTTATTTTACAGGAAATAAGAAAAGTCTGTTCACGAATATACACACACATTTTCAAGTAAAGGATACTCTGAAAAACAAACTATGTATTCTGGAAAAGGAATTTATTTATTTAAGGTAGGCAAATTTAGAAACACTCTAAATAATTTAATGAGATTATCTTTACAATGCTTTTACCAATGAAAGCCACAACTTTATTTGAGCCATGTACGGTACACAAATTTGCTCGTTACTTTGATAAAAGTAATTAATTATACACAAAATGACTTAAACTATTTTAACAGATCGAGAAGAAAATTACATCACTCAGATATTTTTATATTTTCTAATGTTGCATCCAGCTATTCAATAAAATAATTAAAATTATAAAAATATTATCAGAGTTTACTTTTAATTTAAATGAATGAAGACAAAAGTTTCCATAAGTGCTTTATTAAAGTCAAAATAATTATATAAAAAGTAACGGATGCAACATACACGTAGCAAGTGCTTTCTATCGATGATTAATGACATGCACGACGGATTCTTTTAAATATTGCTGGTACATTTTGACAGAATATATCCTTACATAAATTCTCAAAAATACTCATGACATTCATATTTTTATTAAAATGCCGTAAAACAACAAACAACAACAACACAAATCATTTTCTTACGATTGTTTTTCTTTACACCGCAACAAACCATGATTCCTCTAACATCAGTTGGTTTTTAAGCAGAATGTTATCATAGGCACGTAGTTACAAGAGACTGGTTTCTAAAGCATATCGGAATCGAAACGTGCAGTTTCTTTATATATTCATTATGAACATGTAAACTGCGTGATTTCGGGAATTTCATAAAGTCAATGACATTAATGTGGTAATAAAATTACGTGTTATCCATAAACGAAATGGACAATTATGATTTGCCTCGGAACATTTATCACAAAAAAAACTACTGAGTTAGATTTAAAACTCAATTCACAGTTTTATTTTTAAAATTGTCAAGACTAACACCCTACTTTCAAATTATTGATTTATGTTTGAACGTATTAATTCCTTTGTCATTGCAGAGTCATTGATAAAATAGAACATTATATACCTCTCTCACGCCAATATGCAGTTTAATTAAATTAAGCTATTTTTGTATTTCCCGCGTAAAGCCGCGATGGTTTTTGGAATTTTCATGTGATCACTTCAACCAAAATACGCATTCGGTGTACCTTGCCGACTATCGATGTCGCCATTTGTTTCAAACTGCCTGGGCCACTACGAATAATAAGCTCAGCGATGAGCTAAATATAGAATGATCGCTAAATACAGAATGTATTTTTGTATAGGGATTTCTTCAGCGGATTGCTTTCAGGTCCGGTAAAATGGTAAAATTAACCGAAAACTTCCTCATGGAGGGTTTGAAATGTAGAGTTTAGAGAAAAGTACACGTAAGTGTTACATAGATCGATCTGTTTACGATTTTACCGAGTACACCTGCTCGACCCTGCACATTTCCCTTTAAAGTAATTATTTTCAAGATTAAATACAATTTTACAAATATCTCATACTATATGTAAATTTTAATATGATTAAATTTGAAAACGAACATTTAATAAACCCACGCTCTCTTTTTCTCTAATTTTTTGTCTACGTGTGAAGGCTGTTTTCTGGGTGTACCAATTCCTGATATGCATATTTTACTTTTCTGACTTAAAGCGATTGAAGGTGTTGAAGATAAAGTTTATGGTATTTGCCTTTGAACAGCACGAGGAAAAGGGCAACGGTTTCAAAAACATGTCCATTGAACTATTTTCCTATTTTCTTATTTTCAGATTGTTGTTTTCGTTGTGTATATATTGCCAGCAATAAGCGGAGCACCACGTTACTACGGAAACTGTCAGAAGAAATTTGACAACGTTAGTAACTTTTTTGATACTCTTGAAAATGACATTTTTGTTTATAATAGCTTAGGTAGAGTTTTCCTCTGCGGAGATCTAAATAGCAGAGTTAGTGATAAAATTGACTTTGTAATACACGATAGTTGTAATATAGCTATTGATGACGTTGATTATGAACCAGATATTACCACAGTTAGGGCCTCTATAGATAAAAATCTCAATAGCCATGGTATAAAATTATTAGATCTATGTAAATCTACATGTATACGTATTGTTAATGGTCGGATTGGTAATACAAATCAATTCACCTTTATGTCACGTAACGGTACCTCTGTTATTGACTATTTATTGTGTAATGAAAGCTGTTTCTCCACGATCAATGATTTTACAATTGGACAGCTTAATGAATGGAGTGACCATTCTCCGTTGCATTTTTCATTGTTATGTAACAATGTATCACCAAGCGATAGTAGTTATTCTGAAGTACGATATAAGTGGAATGCTTTGTATAAAGATAAATTTCGATCTGGTCTAATAGCCAAATTGCCAGATTTTAATAATATTGTATTAAATTTAAATAACTGTTCAAAACAGTCTGTTAATAACGCATTGAATTCTTTCATCGATATTATTCGAAGTGTTGCGGATCCCTTATTTGAAAAACGTTCCCATTTCGTCAGTAACTCACGTTTTGATACAGAAAGTTGTATAAAAAATGCAGAGTGGTTTGATCAAGACTGTGTGAATGCTCGGAATGTATATTTAGATGCTTTAAGCTTGTTTAATTGTAATAAAAGAGATGTAAATAGAATTATTTTGTTTGAGCGTAAGATATTCTATAAGAATATTGTTCGTAAGAAGAAAAATGCATGCTATAGGCGAAAAATGTTGGAAATTGAGAACTTGAAGAAAACTAAACCCAAAGATTTTTGGAAGTACTTTAAAAGTAGAAATAAGTTTGTTTCAAACAAAATAACTTTAGATACTTTTCGGGATTTTTTTGAAAACCTTAGTACAAATGTGTTTGATTGTACAAATGAAGAAGCCGAACATTTTTGTGAAAATAATGATTTTGATTTACCTAATGAATCGTTCATAGAACTTGATCAACCTATAAGTGTTGACGAAATTTTGAATGCTGTTAAATGTTTAAAAAGAGAAAAGGCGTATGGTAGTGATTGTTTACTTAATGAATATTTTATAGAAAGTATTGATATATTATCCGCACATTTATGCGACTTATTTAATGGTATTTTAAATTCGGGTATTTATCCAGATAAATGGATGGAAGGTATTATAATCCCCTTACATAAAAAAGGAAACGCTGATGATGTCAATAATTACAGAGGTATTACTCTCGTAAGCTGCTTTTCAAAGTTGTTTACCACTGTGTTGAACAAGCGACTTGAAAACTTTTGTAACGAGCAGAATATAATTTCGGATGCACAATTCGGATTCCGTAAAGGAAAGTCTACAGTTGATGCAATATTTATTCTCATGTCATTAGTGCAGAAATATTTAAATGAAAATAAACGGTTTTATGTAATATTTGTCGGTATGATGAAATGTTTTGATTCCATATATAGAAATGCGTTGTGGCTTAAAATGTATAAATGTGGTATTCAAGGCAAAATACTTAGAATCATACGCGACATGTACCAGAAAGTTAAATCTTGTGTCAAGTTGTGTTCCAATTATTCTGATTATTTCAACTATGCTTTCGGCTTGCGTCAAGGGGAGGTAATGTCGCCAATTTTGTTTTCTCTCTTTGTAGAAGACTTTGAATTGTTTCTCCAAAATAATGTTGAATCGGGTCTACATTTAGATGATATAGTATTAATATTATTGTTGTTCGCTGATGACATGGCCATTGTAGGAAAAACTCCCGCGGAGATACAAGAGCATTTAGACACTTTATATAATTATTGTAATATGTGGGGTTTAAAAGTAAATACTTCTAAAACGAAATTCATGGTTTTCCGCAAGAGGGGCGGGTTATTACCCACGGAGCATTGGACCTACAATGGTGATATTATCGATGTAGTAAATGATTTTAACTATCTTGGAACTGTTTTCAACTATACAGGGAATTTTGCTCTTAACCAAGAGCATTTAATTGGAATGGCCCTTAAGGCAATGAATATTCTATTATGTAAATGTAAAGAATATGACCTTAGCCCGAAAATATTATGTCATTTGTTTGATGCTTTTGTGGGTTCTATTTTAAACTATGCTTGTGAAATATGGGGAAATTCCAAATCTAAAGAAATTGAGAGAATCCATCTTAAATTTTGCAAACGGTTGTTAAAAGTACAACCTAATACATGCAATGCCTGTGTTTATGGTGAACTAGGGAGACACCCCCTTTATGTAAATTGATATATAAGAATCATGAAATATTGGCTTAAAATAGTTAACACTGATAATACTATTATAAAGACTGTTTATGAACTATCTTTAAATGATTGTAATAATGGTTACAAAAATTGGGTATCAAATGTTAAGAAATTATTGGATAATTACGGATTATCTTATGTATTCGAAAATGTTGCTTACATAAACCGTGATGTGTTTTTAAGTGAATTTAAAGACAGAGTATTAGATGCATTTAAGCAAGAATGGAGGAGTACTCTTAACAACAGTTCTGTCTTAATAATATACAAAGAGATGAAAACTTCACGGGAATACGAAACTTATCTAGATATGTTGCCTAAAAGTTTACGTTCATATTTTACTAGATTAAGACTCTCTACTCACCCGCTTAGAATTCAGATAGGTAGATTTAGTAGAAATAGAACCCCTCGAGACGAACGATATTGTTTAGTATGTAATGAAACTGATATTGAAGATGAATTTCATTTTACTTGTATATGTCATTGTTATGCTGATCTGAGGAAGAAATACTTAAAACGCTATTACTATATACATCCTTAAGTGTACAAATATTTGCAGTTACTAAATCCTACGACAAGAATGAAATAATTAAACTTGCTTTATATGTTATTTATTAAAAAAGCTCTTATAATAAGAAATACATTATTAACTGCTGAACGATAGAGTTAGTTCAACCTCCAACTTTTAATGTTGATAATGTATGTTGTTTGTTATCTCAACCTGAACCGTTTTGTATGTTAATTGTAACACCCTAGTATATGTTATTCTATTTGCCTGTACATAATGTATATACACGTTGACCTATTCTATATATGTATGTATGTTTTTGTAGACGGTGTACTTTGTACAAGTCTGAATAAAATGTCTGTTCTGTTCTGTATTAATTAGCTTTGTTAACGATAATTTAACAATATCATTGAAAATCCCGTCTATAAGAATGAATCCGATCGGACCTTTTGTGTTCTGTTAGAGAGTTTATATATTGGAGTCAATATGGACAAATATGATTTTTCATTAGTATAGTCTTACTTAAGTTTAGGGCTGGGGCTTTAACAACTAAAATGTTAACTGATGACACCTTTTCCCGTACCGTGTCCCAAATAATATTCATGTTATGACACCGGTTACTAATTGCACATGTTGACTTTCTCACTTTGAACTGTAAAAAATTGTATTAAAGTTGTCACGCTGTACTGTTAAAATAAACAAACATTTAACTGTTTAAAAGATTTGCCTTCTTGTACCTAAAATTACTTCGGTTGTGTACTGTATAATATTATTTGCTTGTTTTAGAATTGCCCTGCGCAAACGTTTTGCGGAGCACCTGGAAACTGCCAAAACGGAAATTGCCAATATAAATGCTACTACTGTGAGTGTGTCATAATGAATTCTACCAATTGGCATATTGTGTTAATTAAATGCAACAAGTTCGACTTAGGTGTAAAGTAGTTTAAGTCTTTATCTGTTAATCTTTACAAATTTAGCACAATATTAAAGGCCGGCAAACAGACTCATTCTTTACATGCAGGAACATGTTTACAAGTTTTGTTCAACATGTTGTCATGGTGTTTCACGGGTATTATCAAGCTCTTCAACAAACACCAATTACTTCAAATTTGACACGAACTGGGATGAACAGTCTCGTGATCGACTCGAGTCACCATATTAATCATAATCAAATTATAAAAAAAAACATAACTTACACTGGGGCAGTGTAAGAATTCGTACGCAGACCCATTTTTGAGGGTCTACCTGTTTACGAGTTAGCGAGACATTGAACTGCGGAGGACGGATCCATAATGCACCACTTAAGGAAACGGGAAACGAAATTCCTTTACCTTATCCCAGCTAAACATCCCTTCATACTTCAAGATATAACAGTTCAGACAAACGGTTACAACATGCCGGTACCAGCGCCACAAAAACATGTATCCTTACTTTCTGCAATTATGTTAAGTCCGAGCTCCGAAAGTGCGTTACATGAAGTTTTCTGGCAATCTGTTTTCAGCCCCTTAACCCCCTACCCAACCCTAAAGCAGAGTTGCAAACGTTTCGCCATTTACGTATTCGGGTTTTGATTTAACAGGGCTATAACTGTAACAAAAGACGGAAAAGTGAAAATTTTGACATTTCAACAAGTACGACGCCAAGGCGTGTATTTCCCCATTCACCTGCGCAAAATTAAGAGCGGTACATACTGAAACTGTTCACGACCTATCCGCAGTCGTCTTGCTACAAGGATTCCTCAGTAGAAAGTCGCTTTCACAAGTAATCATTTCAAACAATGCTTCTTTCTATGCATTATCGATACAATTGCAAGAAGTTGAAATATGCCTACCAGGAATGGCCACATTCAGAAAAAAACAGCCTCCCCACTCAGTTAAATAAAATACGAGTATAATTTAGTATGGCTCAAGGTGGGAGCGCTCGATAAGCCAGACCAAAACTACATTGTAAAGCTGTTCACGGCCGTTCTTATGTCAGGCATCAAACTATGGAATCGGTTATTACAGAGATAGAAAGTGTAATAAATGATAGCCCACTATTATACGTCACTTCCAAAAACATTATCAGAAGTCTTCACCAGCACGTTTTCCGTTTTTTGTATGGACGTATCACCAGACTACCTTATAAGCAGCTTCTCTTATCATCACTGCCACGACACTATTGTCCGTTCTATTATTATCAACCAATCGGTAAAGCAGAAGACATTGATAGATCACTATACTGGAACATAGAACTGGACTACTAATTTACAGAAAAGACGGGCTTAATATATAATATAATATTTATTACTTCTGCCGAAATCAGACCTCAAATTGGACAATTTTCGCGCTGTTGTAAAATTATATCCACTTAAATGTTGCTAATTTAATAGTTTGTATGCATATTAGGATACTTTTAATGTGATTTTCTAGGGAAATTTCGGCCATTATGAACAGCGACGAAACTGTCAACTTCAATACGGAGCATAACAGAATTTTTATTGGAAATAAATTTAACTGTCATTTTATATCAAACTTTAAGTATGAACCGTCTGATTATGTTCATTCTATTTGATACTCATCATTTTAAGTGCTGTCTAATTGTTATTCTTCATCTGTACTTACTTATGTGAGTTTTATAGAACATTTTGCGGCCCTGAATATCGGGGATAAAGATGATATTACATGTATAACGCTTCGAACATGTGTACGTGACGGCCCGGTGGACGGCCGGTGACGCCTCTTCAGATGTCATTATAATAAAAAAAACGTTAAAAAAATTACAATTAAGGTCGAACCTGGAAAAGACAACAGTTACTGCTTCAAGTCAATTTGACAATAATTATATTGCCCCAAACTTTTTAAGCGAAAACTGTAGATTATGACCAGACTGCATACATTTGTAGGCTTATCGTGACTTACTGGTCGCGAGAGGTATGTAAAATATCCCATGAAATAAAATGTGTTAAATAATTGAAACAAATACTGAACCCATTTTGCTGAGACCGGCCCAGTTCAGTTAGATGCCTATAAGAACATCACATTCATATCTGTTAAAAACATGGACAACTTAACGCAAAATTCCTACCCCTGAAAATGAAAAAGAACAACCACAACTCGTAAAACACAAGGTTATGACTTGTTTTTGTTAATTACAGGTAGCTGCTCAAATAAAACACAGTGTTATTTTAAAGCTAACGGTGATATCGGCTGTAATTGCACAGGGTCCGGGTATACAGGAGAATTCTGCGAAGTAGGTAAGCGCAATATATCTCCGGCGGAAGAAGAATATGTCAGGAGGTAAAGGCACTCATTTCGGTAGAATAGGTGATATTGAATATAGTGAAATAGGTAAGGAAAATGTAGAACAAAAGAATATTGTGAAGAATATACATATATGCATGGGAAATCACCCCGGTAGAATAACGGAATAGTGTTTAGAATGTAAGGGAAATAACTCCGGCAGAACAGAGGAGAATATGATAAAGAAGTTAAGGGGAATGACTCTGTTAGAATATTAGAATATTGTGAGAAATATTGCGCCAATAAAACTGGAGAATAGTGTGAATTAGGTAAAAGGCAAACACTTCAGTTGCATTAAAAGTAGTGTAAAGCAGGTATGAGGATTTTTTTGGCAGAACAGAAGGCTATTATTTAGGACAGTCTACAGGTGAGAACAAGAGACAGGAAGACAGCGGCAAACACTCCGATAAAACAGGAGAAGTTTGTGAAAAAGCTTAGCGCAGTCACTCGGGAGGAACTGCTGAACATTGCAAAATAGGTAAGTTGAATAAATTCAGCAAACTGGCGGTCTGTGCTGCACTGAACTGTTCTGTATTGTAATGTACATGTATTGCACTTTACTGTTACTATAGTATTTTAATAAAAGTTATTTAGACTTCAGCTTAAGATATTTCCTTCATTACGGTTTCATTAATTTTTTTTTTCAATTTTAATCATATGGACCACATTATCTGTAATATATTCACATTTACAAGGAAATGACAAGAAAAAAACGACAGAAAATATGTATTGGCTTTTATACGGATACATGGTACACTGTAATATAAGACATTGAATCCATTTTGTTTAAACATATATCATACGGCCAAATACGAAACAGCTGTTTTTGAGAAACAGTGACCTTGTACTTACATCTACAGTTTTAACGACTCATCAAGTTATTATAATTATTTGTTTTACATTAAGTTTTATTAGTTCTTTTAAGAGATTAACAACACATCGCCCCCCCCCCCCTTCCCCCCAATCCCCACCAAAACTCTAGTTAACTGATATAATTCAACTGTTCATCAAACTCATTTGAACTATTGTGCTCACCAATACTTTGACCAAATTTACCGATAATCTGAAAGGAAGTTTCTTGTAAATGAACAATCTCCATACAGAGTTGTCGTTCCTTGCAGTCTCTTACATGAGATTAAAGCGAGTTAAGGAGCGACAACTCTGGATAGAGATTGGTAAATGAAGTCTATGTTTAAATATTGTTAGTCCCACACAGGGGCATACCTATTATGCCAGCCATTTGATATTTCTGGTTCTCAAAATAATAACAATTAAATCAATGTGACTTGGCTTTTTTAAAGGTAATAAGAACATAAAAATAAAAGTTATCCCTCTCTTTCTCTCACCTCGGACTGTATTTTAATGTCAGATTTATATGTATTGACTTATTTATTAATTTTTAGGTACGTCTGCCCATGTCTGTAACCAGACCCTTTGTCAAAATGGTGGTATCTGCGTTGATGGTGTAAACACGTACACATGTGTTTGTCCTTGTGGCTTCGTAGGAACAAATTGCCAGATAAGTAAGATTTTGTATCTATAAGAACACGTTTGCAAAAACATGATTTAGCGTTAAGTAAGCATAAAACAAACAAAGTTCGACAACGGCTCACTGGACCCAATTGTGACGACAGTGAAGACAGTAAGATATTGTATCTACATAAATTGTTTCGCGTTTGTTGTTGTTGTTTATCATAGTAGTCTTGGAATAACACTCTGAAACTACAACAGGCCGTCATTTGTCAATTCAACATTAATACTCATGACTTTGTAATAGATATCTGTATGATATTGCTTGATTTGCAAAATCTATGCACATATTTGCACAAATTTATCATCGTTTGAAGCAGGTTGAATATAATTTATTTATCGTTTGAGATGAATGATGATTGACTTTGTTATCTATATAGAATAACCGGTCATTTTATTTTTACGTACTACATATTATGCGATTGGTGTAAGTTAAATGACAAAGGTTAAATTTATATTAAGGCACTTTGAAATCACGTACGAAAGTTTGTTTTAAAATGTTGTGCTTACATCGTGCTTACATCGTCTTTCTGATTGATGCAATCGTTTACATACCTGCACCGAGCTGTTTTCTCATACTTCCAGATATCAATGAGTGTGCCCCAAATCATTGTCATAATGGTGGTGTGTGCACGGATGGTGTCGACTCCTACACATGCGCTTGTGCCAATGGTTTTACGGGGGGAGATTGTGAAATTAGTAAGTATTCAACCAGAAATTTCTCTGATTTCTTGTCATCACTTTGGTAAGCTTCATTCAAGTCATATGATTGAATATTTTTTGGTTGATGGGCTGGACAATAGGACTGCTAGCTGAGATTATAATGAAAGTCCGAATCATGACGGCATATCTTGGGTTCTTATATATTAAATAATCAGCTTTCATTATGCTGTTTTTAATATTTTGATTTATAATCTGGAAAACAAGTGTTATGAACAGACGTATGCAATTAACAGAAACTTTGAATCTGTCTTTCACTATTAGATATAGATGATTGCGCTTCAAGTCCGTGTCACAATAGTGGTACCTGCATTGATGGTGTTGACTCCTACACATGCTGTTGTCAAAGCGGCTTCACTGGACCAAATTGTGACGACAGTAAGACATTGTATAAACATATTAAATTGTTTCACGTTTGTTGTTGTTGTTGTTTATCATAGTAGTCATGGTATTGTATAACACATCCTTTAATTACAACAGGTCGTCATTTGTGAATTCAACATCAACACAAATTGCTTTGTGATATATATCTATATGATATTGTTTTATTTGCAAAACACTTTGCACGTATTTGCACAAAATTTGTGTTATCGTTTGAAGTAGGTTGAATATAATTTTTATCGTTTGTGATGAATGAGGATTGACTTTATTATCTATATAGATGAAGAGGTTATTTTATTTTTTACATACTAAATAGTTACATATTATGAATTGGTTACCGATAAATGACAAAGTTTAAAACTTGTCAATTTAAATTAAGGCACTCTGAAATCAAGTACGACATGCAAAAGTTCGTTTTAAGAAGTTGTGCTTACATCGTCTCTCTGATTGATGCGTAACGTGTCGCAATCGTTAACATACATGCACCGAGTTTTTTTCATACTTCCAGATATCGATGACTGTACCCCAAATCCATGTCATAATGGTGGTGTGTGCACGGATGGTGACGACTCCTACACATGCGCTTGTGCGAATGGTTTCACGGGGGATGATTGTGAAATTAGTAAGTATTCAACTTGAAATTGCTACGATTGCTAACCATCACTATACTAGGCTTGAGTTAAGTCACTTAATTAAACATAGTTTGGTTATTGGTCTGGGCAATTAGACTGCTAGGGGCTAAAATAATTAAAGTCCGAATCATGACGGCATATCTTGGGTTCTTATCAATTAAATCATTAGCTTTCATTATGCTGTTTTCAATATTTTGATTATGATCTGGAAAAAAGTGTTAAGAACAGACGTATGCCATTAACAGAAACTTTGAATCTGTCTTTCACTATAAGATATAGATGATTGCGCTTCAAGTCCGTGTCACAATAGTGGTACCTGCATTGATGGTGTTGACTCCTACACATGCTGTTGTCAAAGCGGCTTCACTGGACCAAATTGTGACGACAGTAAGATATTGTATATATATATATCTACAAATTGTTTCACGTTTGTTGTTGTTGTTTATCATAGAAGTCGTGGTATTGAATAACATGTCTGGAATTACAACAGGCCGTCATTTATCAATTCAACATCAATACTCATGACTGTGATAGATATTTATATTATATTGCTTTATTTGCAAACACTATGCACGTATTTGCTCAAATTTATTATCTTTTGAAGCAGGTTAAAAATATTTTATGTATCGTTTGTGATGAACGAGGTTTGACTTTGTTATCTATATGGCTGAACCGGCTATTTTACTTTTATGTACTAAATGGTTACATATCATGCGATTGGCAAAAGTTAAATAAAAAGGTTAAAACTTGTCAATTTATATTAAATCACTGTGAAATCAAGAACGACATGCAAAACTTCGTTTTAAGAGGTTTTGCTTACATTGTCAATCTGATTGATGCGTTACATATCGCAATCGTTAACATACGTGCACCGAGCTGTTTCTCATACTTCCAGATATCGATGACTGTACCCCAAATCATTGTCATAATGGTGGTGTGTGCACGGATGGTGACGACTCCTACACATGCGCTTGTGTCAATGGTTTCACGGGAACAGATTGTGAAATTAGTAAGTGCTGTATTCAACTAGAAATTTCTCTGATTAATAGTTATCACTTTGGTAAGCTTCAGTTAAGTCATATGATTGAATATATTGTGGTTGGTGGGCTGCACAGTAGGACTGCTAGCTGAGATTTTCATGAAAGTCCGAATCATGACGGCATATCTTGTGTTATTATATATTAAATCATAAGCTGTCATTATGCTGTTTTCAATATTTTGATTTATGATCTGGAAAACAAGTGTTAAGAACAGACGTATGCTATTAACAGAAACTTTGAATCTGTCTTTCACTTGAAGATATAGATGATTGCGCTTCAAGTCCGTGTCACAATAGTGGTACCTGCATTGATGGTGTTGACTCCTACACATGCTGTTGTCAAAGCGGCTTCACTGGACCAAATTGTGACGACAGTAAGATATTGTATCTACATATTAAATTGTTTCACGTTTGTTGTTGTTGTTTATCATAGTAGTCGTGGTATTGAATAACACGCCTGGAATTACAACAGACCGTCATTTGTTAATTCAACATCAACAATCATGACTTTGTGATTGATATCTATATGATATTGCTTTATAGAAATATATCGGATATTGCTAATTTTAAAACAACTCTGCACGTCAAGTATTTGCACATATATATTGTCGTTGGAAGCATGTGGATAAAAATTTATTTACAGTTCGGCGATGTATGGAAATGAAAATTGTGGAAATAGAATTTAATTTTAACGGTTATTTAAAACATAAATTGTGACCTATTATGCGTTTTGTATAAGTGAGAAGACAAAGTTTATAGCTTTGGAATATATTGTACGACACATTGAAATTTATTTCTTATTAAAAAGTTCGTATTAAAATGTTACGCTTTTTCATTTTATGTGACTGATGAGTTAAGTCTTTCAATCTTTTACAAACGTGCACCGAGGTTTTTTCTCATTCTTCCAGATATCAATGACTGTACCCCAAATCCATGTCATAATGGTGGTGAGTGCACGGATGGCGACGACTCCTACACATGCACTTGTTCCGATGGTTTCACGGGTGACGATTGTGAAATAAGTTAGTATTTAACTTTAAATTGCTATGATTATTAATCATCACTATAGTAAGTTTTAGTTCAGTCACATAATTAAACATAATTTGGTTTATAGACTTGAGTGCTAGGTGATATAATAATGAAAGTACGAATCATGAATGCATATCTTGTGTTCTTATATTTTGAATCATTAGCTTAAATCACACGATAGAATATATTTTGGTTGATGGGCTGCACAATAGGACTGCTAGTTGATATAATAATGAAAGTAGATACAAGATACAATATAAAAGATACAAAATTTTATTTAAAGTCGGTGTTTACATAACAGAGCACATCATTAGCTATGAATAGCTATTGACCGACTTTGAATAGCTATTGACCGACATCATAAAATCCGAATCATGACGGCATATCTTGGGTTCTTATTTATTAAATAATGAGCTTCCATTATGCTGATTTTAATATTTTGATATGTAATCTGGAAAATAAGTGTTATGAACAGACGTATGCAATTAACAGAAACTTTGAATCTGTCTTTCACTATAAGATATAGATGATTGCGCTTCAAGTCCGTGTCACAATAGTGGTACCTGCATTGATGGTGTTGACTCCTACACATGCTGTTGTCAAAGCGGCTTCACTGGACCAAATTGTGACGACAGTAAGACATTGTATATACATATTAAATTGTTTCACGTTTGTTGTTGTTGTTGTTTATCATAGTAGTCATGGTATTGTATAACACATCCTTTAATTACAACAGGTCGTCATTTGTATATTCAACATCAACACAAATTGCTTTGTGATAGATATCTATATGATATTGTTTTATTTGCAAAACACTATGCAAGTATTTGCACAAAATTTGTATTATCGTTTGAAGTAGGTTGAATATAATTTTTATCGTTTGTGATGAATGAGGATTGACTTTATTATCTATATAGATGAAGAGGTTATTTTATTTTTTACATACTAAATAGTTACATATTATGAATTGGTTACCGATAAATGACAAAGTTTAAAACTTGTCAATTTATATTAAGGCACTGTGAAATCAAGTACCACATGCAAAAGTTCGTTTTAAGAGGTTGTGCTTACATCGTCTCTCTGATTGATGCGTAACGTGTCGCAATCGTTAACATACGTGCACCGAGTTTTTTTTTCATACTTCCAGATATCGATGACTGTACCCCAAATCCATGTCATAATGGTGGTGTGTGCACGGATGGTGACGACTCCTACACATGCGCTTGTGCGAATGGTTTCACGGGGGATGATTGTGAAATTAGTAAGTATTCAACTTGAAATTGCTACGATTGCTAACCATCACTATACTAGGCTTGAGTTAAGTCACTTTATTAAACATAGTTTGGTTATTGGTCTGGGCAATTAGACTGCTAGGGGCTAAAATAATTAAAGTCCGAATCATGACGGCATATCTTGTGTTCTTATCAATTAAATCATTAGCTTTCATTATGCTGTTTTCAATATTTTGATATATGATCTGGAAAATAAGTGTTATGAACAGACGTATGCAATTAACAGAAACTTTGAATCTGTCTTTCACTATAAGATATAGATGATTGCGCTTCAAGTCCGTGTCACAATAGTGGTACCTGCATTGATGGTGTTGACTCCTACACATGCTGTTGTCAAAGCGGCTTCACTGGACCAAATTGTGACGACAGTAAGATATTGTATATACATATTAAATTGTTTCACGTTTGTTGTTGTTGTTTATCATAGTAGTCATGGTATTGTATAACACATCCTTTAATTACAACAGGTCGTCATTTGTGAATTCAACATCAACACAAATTGCTTTGTGATAGATATCTATATGATATTGTTTTATTTGCAAAACACTATGCACGTATTTGCACAAATTTATTATCTTTTGAAGTAGGTTGAATATAATTTTTATCGTTTGTGATGAATGAGGATTGACTTTATTATCTATATGGATGAACCGGCTATTTTACTTTTTATGTACTAAATGGTTACATATTATGAATTGGTTACCGATAAATGACAAAGTTTAAAACTTGTCAATTTATATTAAGGCACTGTGAAATCAAGTACGACATGCAAAAGTTCGTTTTAAGAGGTTGTGCTTACATCGTCTCTCTGATTGATGCGTAACGTGTCGCAATCGTTAACATACGTGCACCGAGCTGTTTCTCATACTTCCAGATATCGATGACTGTACCCCAAATCCATGTCATAATGGTGGTGTGTGCACGGATGGTGACGACTCCTACACATGCGCTTGTGCGAATGGTTTCACGGGGGATGATTGTGAAATTAGTAAGTATTCAACTTGAAATTGCTACGATTGCTAACCATCACTATACTAGGCTTGAGTTAAGTCACTTTATTAAACATAGTTTGGTTATTGGTCTGGGCAATTAGACTGCTAGGGGCTAAAATAATTAAAGTCCGAATCATGACGGCATATCTTGTGTTCTTATCAATTAAATCATTAGCTTTCATTATGCTGTTTTCAATATTTTGATTATGATCTGGAAAACAAGTGTTAAGAACAGACGTATGCCATTAACAGAAACTTTGAATCTGTCTTTCACTTTAAGATATTTTAAGATATAGATGATTGCGCTTCAAGTCCGTGTCACAATAGTGGTACCTGCATTGATGGTGTTGACTCCTACACATGCTGTTGTCAAAGCGGCTTCACTGGACCAAATTGTGACGACAGTAAGATATTGTATCTACATATATCTACAAATTGTTTCACGTTTGTTGTTGTTGTTTATCATAGAAGTCGTGGTATTGAATAACATGTCTGGAATTACAACAGGCCGTCATTTATCAATTCAACATCAATACTCATGACTGTGATAGATATCTATATTATATTGCTTTATTTGCAAACACTATGCACGTATTTGCACAAATTTACTATCTTTTGAAGCAGGTTAAAAATATTTTATGTATCGTTTGTGATGAACGAGGTTTGACTTTGTTATCTATATGGATGAACCGGCTTTTTTACTGGGAATGTCTAAAATGCAGAATATTGCGCAGAACGCAGATTGCAGTCTGCAAATAAGGGGTCTAAAATGCAGAACGGATCTGCAGAGCTCAGAATGCAGTTAATGTATAGCTAAAATGGCAAAGGGGTCTAAAATGCAGAACGGTTCTGCAGAATGCAGAGTGCAGAAAATGTATTTGACACTGCAAAATGCAGAATGATAATGCAAAATCACGCAGAACAATGTGCAGAGTGCAGAATAATATTGGTTGGATCAATAAAGTTAAATTATTCACACCTTTTCAAATGTGTAGTGCATGCTTTGAAAACTGTTGATGGTTTCTTAAAATTAAGCATTGAGAATATTTAGTTTAAACTGGGTTAGAATATTATATTCTATCCTAGGTTTAAGACAGTGATGTCTTATTGTTTATTGAATTATTAAGGCCACTTCTTTTATACAAAACAGGCGGACCTATTTTTTCAAGAAATCGAAAAAAAAAATAAAATCGAAATCGACGATTTTTTTTTCATTAATAATTTCCGACCCTATGAAACGAGCCGAAAACTATCGAAACAAATCCCATTTTGCTTGTTTTTATATAAATAGGCCGCGTTTTAAACGCGCCCTCGAAACAGGTAGACGGGTTTTATGTCTCAGAGATAAAATAGCAATACACAGAGTATCGGATCGGATTTTGGTAAACCAGTCCAGCGCAGAAATGGCTGACGAGTATTACGTTGAGGTCACTCTGTGGGGTTACAAATATAACGGGCCGGGGAAGTTGTTCCTTATAACTTTCCTAACTGAAACTCTCGGGAATGCGTTAATACGAGTTATCACAGATGAAAGCACTCGCGTGTCAAAACTGGAAGCTGCCAAACATTCAGATGGTGAAAAAACCACGATGGATACGAGTACTCCAGTGGCAGCGCTCAAAGCATTTGGGTATAAATACGTATACGTGGAATTGACGACAGGTGTGTTTTCCTTCTGAATTGATATTTAATATCATTCGACAAATCAGTTTTATTTTCAATGCCCGCTGAAATTCTATGCATTGTACATCGTTGAACATTTGCCATTTATGTGACTTGTCTTTGACCTGCAAGCTTCAAAGGCGGTCAAAGTATACCACGTCAGCATCAATAAGTAAAATCATATTATTAACATTATAAAACAAACATTAGTTTCTCATCTGTATGTACGAAATGATGTTAACTGTCGCCGTATTCATTTGTCACATATTTTCGCGAACGATAAAATGCTGATTGAAATTCGGTTTATGTATTTTGTCCTTATTTTTAGCTTTGGTAGTTTGTTTGTCGACAGAGGCTCACCCAGGGGCAGTCTCGTCGTGTGGCTGAAGTTGAGGAACAAATGACCTATACTTGTGGTGCTTCCATGTTTGAGGATACCGATCCCCAGTTCGATGAAGTCTTTGTTAGAGAGGGCATCAGCTGCGCATCAAACATTGAAACCACATACTACTCTGGTAGGTGATAGAATGTGTTCAGGTTTGCTTTTGTACCTGTTTAAAACCATTTAATACCAAACACCAAGCACTTTACTTGACTGCATACGTATTCCCACTTGTACGAAAACAATAGTTAAGTATTATTTGTGTTCGTACAGTTTGTTTTTTTTATTTAATGCCCACTTTCAACAGTATTTTAGTCATGGTCAGGCAGACAGTTCTCTAAACAATTGTTCTAGGGTAGAACCAGCACTCAAATGATGAACCATTCACGCATCCGCCTACTTTCTTGATTCTTATGAAAGCAAAAGAAAAGACCGGTTAAGTTTCAGCACTGGTTTATTCAATGGATTTTTACAAAAATAACTTTCTTCTTGTTAGTCTGTGTACCTGAAAAACGACAGAAAAATTGCATAATTTCATATTAACTTGCTTTGATTCGACATAAACAATGAGTTACATAGTGCAGTGTATATTTGACGAACGTATAAAGTTAATATTTCTGGTTTTAAAATTGTATTTTTGTTTCCAGCTGTAACCCAGAGGTTTGAACCAATATGCATCTACTGTGGGGACAGCGACATACTGGGAGGGGAAGATGAACCAATTTTGTCACTCAAAACACAGTACAGCATTGTTAGACCCATATGCAGGGGGTGTTTTGAATCTGAGAAAGAGCCTTCTGTACGCAGTGCCCTTAAGGTTGGGGCAAACAAAAACAAAAAGAAAAAAAAACAACAGTAGTTATTTGGAACTCTGTGTTTTAATAGTTAGATTTTCCCAGTTTAGACCTGGTACTAATTCGCTTTTCTCCATATAAACTTTGTATTAAACAGTTTACCTTTAAATTTTCAAGAGTTTATATGTACTACTGTTAGACTGTAATGAAACAGTTCTTTCTGTCACTGGATTTTGTATTTAGACATTGTAAATGTTATGAAAACTTGAGTAAGATTTTGGTGTGTTTAGCTCAACAAAGAACAAATCTATGTATTTTAAGATATGATACATATCTACAATATTTGACTTTTTCACCTTTTTGTTGGTATCAATTTCACTCTTGTAAATTCATTTAAAAAGTTAGTGTTTATATATATGTATACACATGTATGCAAATACAGTTTTTACCAGTGGTTTGACATTTTAACTGAAGTAGCTGTTACTTGGCAACCTGTGCCTCTCTCCATAAGTACATGGTATTGTTACATGGACCCTGTAATTTACCTGTACCAGAATGTGGCCAGTATTATGATGTTTGATTGTTGAATAAATCTGTTTCTGTAAATTTAAATTGTTTTGACTGTTATATAGTAGTTAATGCTGTCAGACAGACAAATATTAAGACTAGATGTGGGGATTTTTTTAGGAGTGGCCTAAATAACTAACAAATATTAGAATTGAGAACATCAGCATAAAGCCTAATAGATATAAACATTTGAATTGTAATCAGTATTTCATGCTTTGTAGTATTTCTATGACACTTTCAGTCAAAATTAAAAAAAAAAATTAATGGATATATATTTAAAACGGTTAGTTTTGACAACAGACTGATTGAATTGGGTGTCTTTTTACAAATGATCACCAGTTTAATGCCGAAACTAATTATAAATTATACAGAATGTAACTTCATGTTTGAAAGACATCATTATCTTCATCATCGTTGTCATTCTTGACTTACTGTCAGCCCAAGCAGTCATCATTGTCATTATCATCATCAGCATTTTGATATTCAGGCGATGGTGATTGATTGGTTGAGCGATTTATCGAAGATTTGATATCTGATTTATCAATGATCAATTCATCGTTTCTGAGAACGTTTGTACAATTTGTAGTCATTGCCTTCCTTAAATAGTTGTTTGTTTGTCTTTTTAAAGGATGATTTGTTAGCAGTCTAGATAACGATCTTACAATGAAGATAATATAAGTCATGGCCCGTCATTTATAAGATTAAACTACAAAAATAACAAAATTAAAGAAACAAACATTCATATATATTAAAATATTTGTGTTTTACTCTCAAATTTATATTACAATAATAATAATGAACTGTTATTGAAGTTTTTGTTTATTTATTTTAATTTGCAGAATTTATTAAACATGTGGCACAATTTAAAGAAAACATTACTACACAGTTGCCTAACAGGTTTAAATCTTGGGGCTTCCGGCCTGTCATAAAACAACATTATCACAGATCCTACCAAGTGTGACTGTGACACGTTAACAGTTTATTGGTATGACACTTACCAGATAAAAGCCTTAAGGTCTATAGGTTTATTTGTATTTTCATGAACAATCATTAAATTTTTAAATATTAATTTAAGAATTTTTTTTGTGAACCTTAATTTAAACAATTAAACAAACTTAAATTGACTCATTTCATCAAGTTAGTTATGTGATATTTCTTTTCTTTTTTTTCAGAAAAATTCATATTATTTATCATTTATTTGAAATTATCTGTGTTGTCCCTTTTACTTATCATGCATATTATTCACTGTGTTTCTCTGGTGATATATAAATTATAATTATCATATACAAATGTAATGAGATTGAAAAAGAGAGCCAGATAATAATACAATTTAAATTAAAAGTCTTAAGTCTATTTTCTTGCTGATAAATATGACAAATTGTCTTGCGTAATATTTATTCAGTACTCATTTGTGACCATGATTTGTCAAAAATCATGGTGAAGGATGCTATGTGTATACAAATGGGACCAATTCTCTTCTCGGCACTTAAAGGGTTTAACATATTACTGGTATCATGTGACTTCCAGATATTTAATAACATTTTAATAATGTAAGATCATCACATGTATCACCTTTTCAGGGAACAATACAAAGGTTTGAATAATTATGGCTTTAATGATCTTACCAAACAAAGATCAATCTGCATTTTTTGCTAACTGTTCTGCATTCTTCACTATTGTTCTGCATTTTGCAGTGTTAAATGCACTTTCTGCACTCTGCATTCTGCAGAACCGTTCTGCATTTTAGACCCCTAGGTCCTATTACCAATACATTATCTGCATTCTGCGTTCTGCAGATCCGTTCTGCATTTTAGACCCCTAATTTGCAGACTGCAATCTGCGTTCTGCGCAATATTCTGCATTTTAGACCTTCCCTTTTTTACTTTTTATGTACTAAATGGTTACATATCATGCGATTGGCAAAAGTTAAATGACAAAGGTTAAAACTTGTCAATCTGATTGGTGCGTTACATATCGCAATCGTTAACATACGTGCACCGAGCTGTTTCTCATACTTCCAGATATCGATGACTGTACCCCAAATCATTGTCATAATGGTGGTGTGTGCACGGATGGTGACGACTCCTACACATGCGCTTGTGCCAATGGTTTCACGGGAACAGATTGTGAAATTAGTAAGTGCTGTATTCAACTAGAAATTTCTCTGATTGCTAGTTATCACTTTGGTAAGCTTCAGTTAAGTCATATGATTGAATATATTGTGGTTGATGGGCTGCACAGAAGGACTGCTAGCTGAGATTTTCATGAAAGTACGAATCATGACGGCATATCTTGTGTTCTTATATATTAAATCATTAGATTTCATTATGCTGTTTTCAATATTTTGGTTTTTAATCTGGAAAACAAGTGTTATGAACAGACGTATTCCATTAACAGAAACTTTGAATCTGTCTTTCACTTGAAGATACAAATGATTGCGCTTCAAGTCCGTGTCACAATAGTGGTACCTGCATTGATGGTGTTGACTCCTACACATGCTGTTGTCAAAGCGGCTTCACTGGACCAAATTGTGACGACAGTAAGATATTGAATCTACATATTAAATTGTTTCACGTTTGTTGTCGTTGTTTATCGTAATAGTCATGGTATTGAATAACACGTATGGAATTACAACAGGCCGTCATTTATCAATTCAACATCAATACTCATGACTTTGTGATAGATATCTATATTATATTGCTTTATTTGCAAAACGTATTTGCACAAAATTATTATCGTTTGAAGAAGGTTAAAAATATTTTATGTATCGTTTGTGATGAACGAGGATTGACTTTGTTTTCTATACAGATGAACCGGCTATTTTACTTTTTTGTACTAAATGGTTACATATTATGCGATTGGCAAAAGTTAAATGACAAAGGTTAAAACTTGTCAATTTATATTAAGGCACTGTGAAATCAAGAACGACATGCAAAAGCTCGTTTTGAGAGGTTTTGCTTACATTGTCTTTCTGATTGATGCGTTACATATCGCAATCGTTAACATACGTGCACCGAGCTGTTTCTCATACTTCCAGATATCGATGACTGTACCCCAAATCATTGTCATAATGGTGGTGTGTGCACGGATGGTGACGACTCCTACACATGCGCTTGTGCCAATGGTTTCACGGGAACAGATTGTGAAATTAGTAAGTGCTGTATTCAACTAGAAATTTCTCTGATTAATAGTTATCACTTTGGTAAGCTTCAGTTAAGTCATATGATTGAATATATTGTGGTTGATGGGCTGCACAGTAGGACTGCTAGCTAAGATTATAATGAAAGTCCGAATCTTGACGGCATATCTTGTGTTCTTATATATTCAATCATTAGCTTTCATTATGCTGTTATCAATATTTTGATTTATAAACTGGAAAACAAGTGTTAAGAACAGACGTATGCCATTAACAGAAACTTTGAATCTGTCTTTCACTTTAAGATATAGATGATTGCGCTTCAAGTCCGTGTCACAATAGTGGTACCTGCATTGATGGTGTTGACTCCTACACATGCTGTTGTCAAAGCGGCTTCACTGGAACAAATTGTGACGACAGTAAGACATTGTATCTACATATTAAATTGTTTCACGTTTGTTGTTGTTGTTGTTTATCATAGAAGTCATGGTATTGTATAACACATCCTTGAATTACAACAGGTCGTCATTTGTGAATTCAACATCAACACAAATTGCTTTGTGATAGATATCTATATGATATTGTTTTATTTGCAAAACACTATGCACGTATTTGCACAAAATTTGTATTATCGTTTGAAGTAGGTTGAATATAATTTTTATCGTTTGTGATGAATGAGGATTGACTTTATTATCTATATAGATGAAGAGGTTATTTTATTTTTTACATACTAAATAGTTACATATTATGAATTGGTTACCGATAAATGACAAAGTTTAAAACTTGTCAATTTATATTAAGGCACTGTGAAATCAAGAACGACGTGCAAAAGCTCGTTTTAAGAGGTTGTGCTTACATCGTCTCTCAGATTGATGCGTAACGTGTCGCAATCGTTAACATACGTGCACCGAGTTTTTTTCATACTTCCAGATATCGATGACTGTACCCCAAATCCATGTCATAATGGTGGTGTGTGCACGGATGGTGACGACTCCTACACATGCGCTTGTGCGAATGGTTTCACGGGGGATGATTGTGAAATTAGTAAGTATTCAACTTGAAATTGCTACGATTGCTAACCATCACTATACTAGGCTTGCGTTAAGTCACTTAATTAAACATAGTTTGGTTATTGGTCTGGGCAATTAGACTGCTAGGGGCTAAAATAATTAAAGTCCGAATCATGACGGCATATCTTGTGTTCTTATCAATTAAATCATTAGCTTTCATTATGCTGTTTTCAATATTTTGATTTATGATCTGGAAAACAAGTGTTATGAACAGACGTATGCCATTAACAGAAACTTTGAATTTGTCTTTCACTTTAAGATATAGATGATTGCGCTTCAAGTCCGTGTCACAATAGTGGTACCTGCATTGATGGTGTTGACTCCTACACATGCTGTTGTCAAAGCGGCTTCACTGGACCAAATTGTGACGACAGTAAGATATTGTATCTACATATTAAATTGTTTCACGTTTGTTGTCGTTGTTTATCGTAATAGTCATGGTATTGAATAGCACGTATGGAATTACAACAGGCCGTCATTTATCTATTCAGCATCAATACTCATGACTTTGTGATAGATATCAATATTATATTGCTTTATTTGCAAAACACTATGCACGTATTTGCACAAAATAATTATCGTTTGAAGCAGGTTAAAAATAGTTTATGTATCGTTTGTGATGAACGAGGATTGACTTTGTTTTCTGTACAGATGAACCGGCTATTTTACTTTTTATGTACTAAATGGTTACATATTATGCGATTGGCAAAAGTTAAATGAAAAAGGTTAAAACTTGTCAATTTATATTAAGGCACTGTGAAATCAAGAACGACATGCAAAAGCTCGTTTTGAGAGGTTTTGCTTACATTGTCTTTCTGATTGATGCGTTACATATCGCAATTGTTTACATACGTTTACCGAGCTGTTTCTCATACTTCCAGATATCGATGACTGTACCCCAAATCATTGTCATAATGGTGGTGTGTGCACGGATGGTGACGACTCCTACACATGCGCTTGTGCCAATGGTTTCACGGGAACAGATTGTGAAATTAGTAAGTGCTGTATTCAACTAGAAATTTCTCTGATTAATAGTTATCACTTTGGTAAGCTTAAGTTAAGTCATATGATTGAATATATTGTGGTTGATGGGCTGCACAGTAGGACTGCTAGCTGAGATTATAATGAAAGTCCGAATCATTACGGCATATCTTGTGTTCTTATATATTCAATCATTAGCTTTCATTATGCTGTTATCAATATTTTGATTTATAAACTGGAAAACAAGTGTTAAGAACAGACGTATGCCATTAATAGAAACTTTGAATCTGTCTTTCACTTTAAGATATAGATGATTGCGCTTCAAGTCCGTGTCACAATAGTGGTACCTGCATTGATGGTGTTGACTCCTACACATGCTGTTGTCAAATCGGCTTCACTGGAACAAATTGTGACGACAGTAAGACATTGTATCTACATATTAAATTGTTTCACGTTTGTTGTTGTTGTTGTTTATCATAGAAGTCATGGTATTGTATAACACATCCTTGAATTACAACAGGTCGTCATTTGTGAATTCAACATCAACACAAATTGCTTTGTGATAGATATCTATATGATATTGTTTTATTTGCAAAACACTATGCACGTATTTGCACAAAATTTGTATTATCGTTTGAAGTAGGTTGAATATAATTTTTATCGTTTGTGATGAATGAGGATTGACTTTATTATCTATATAGATGAAGAGGTTATTTTATTTTTTACATACTAAATAGTTACATATTATGAATTGGTTACCGATAAATGACAAAGTTTAAAACTTGTCAATTTATATTAAGGCACTGTGAAATCAAGAACGACATGCAAAAGTTCTTTTTAAGAGGTTGTGCTTACATCGTCTCTCGGATTGATGCGTAACGTGTCGCAATCGTTAACATACGTGCACCGAGTTTTTTTCATACTTCCAGATATCGATGACTGTACCCCAAATCCATGTCATAATGGTGGTGAGTGCACGGATGGCGACGACTCCTACACATGCACTTGTTCCGATGGTTTCACGGGTGACGATTGTGAAATAAGTTAGTATTTAACTTTAAATTGCTATGATTATTAATCATCACTATAGTAAGTTTTAGTTCAGTCACATAATTAAACATAATTTGGTTTATAGACTTGAGTGCTAGGTGATATAATAATGAAAGTACGAATCATGAATGCATATCTTGTGTTCTTATATTTTGAATCATTAGCTTAAATCACACGATAGAATATATTTTGGTTGATGGGCTGCACAATAGGACTGCTAGTTGAGATAATAATGAAAGTAGATACAAGATACAATATAAAAGATACAAAATTTTATTTAAAGTCGGTGTTTACATAACAGAGCACAACATTAGCTATGAATAGCTATTGACCGACTTTGAATAGCTATTGACCGACATCATAAAATCCGAATCATGACGGCATATCTTGGGTTCTTATATATTAAATAATGAGCTTTCATTATGCTGATTTTAATATTTTGATATGTAATCTGGAAAATAAGTGTTATGAACAGACGTATGCAATTAACAGAAACTTTGAATCTGTCTTTCACTATAAGATATAGATGATTGCGCTTCAAGTCCGTGTCACAATAGTGGTACCTGCATTGATGGTGTTGACTCCTACACATGCTGTTGTCAAAGCGGCTTCACTGGACCAAATTGTGACGACAGTAAGACATTGTATATACATATTAAATTGTTTCACGTTTGTTGTTGTTGTTTATCATAGTAGTCATGGTATTGTATAACACATCCTTTAATTACAACAGGTCGTCATTTGTGAATTCAACATCAACACAAATTGCTTTGTGATAGATATCTATATGATATTGTTTTATTTGCAAAACACTATGCACGTATTTGCACAAAATTTGTATTATCGTTTGAAGTAGGTTGAATATAATTTTTATCGTTTGTGATGAATGAGGATTGACTTTATTATCTATATAGATGAAGAGGTTATTTTATTTTTTACATACTAAATAGTTACATATTATGAATTGGTTACCGATAAATGACAAAGTTTAAAACTTGTCAATTTATATTAAGGCACTGTGAAATCAAGTACGACATGCAAAAGTTCGTTTTAAGAGGTTGTGCTTACATCGTCTCTCTGATTGATGCGTAACGTGTCGCAATCGTTAACATACGTGCACCGAGTTTTTTTCATACTTCCAGATATCGATGACTGTACCCCAAATCCATGTCATAATGGTGGTGTGTGCACGGATGGTGACGACTCCTACACATGCGCTTGTGCGAATGGTTTCACGGGGGATGATTGTGAAATTAGTAAGTATTCAACTTGAAATTGCTACGATTGCTAACCATCACTATACTAGGCTTGAGTTAAGTCACTTTATTAAACATAGTTTGGTTATTGGTCTGGGCAATTAGACTGCTAGGGGCTAAAATAATTAAAGTCCGAATCATGACGGCATATCTTGTGTTCTTATCAATTAAATCATTAGCTTTCATTATGCTGTTTTCAATATTTTGATTATGATCTGGAAAATAAGTGTTAAGAACAGACGTATGCCATGAACAGAAACTTTGAATCTGTCTTTCACTATAAGATATAGATGATTGCGCTTCAAGTCCGTGTCACAATAGTGGTACCTGCATTGATGGTGTTGACTCCTACACATGCTGTTGTCAAAGCGGCTTCACTGGACCAAATTGTGACGACAGTAAGATATTGTATCTACATATATCTACAAATTGTTTCACGTTTGTTGTTGTTGTTTATCATAGAAGTCGTGGTATTGAATAACATGTCTGGAATTACAACAGGCCGTCATTTATCAATTCAACATCAATACTCATGACTGTGATAGATATTTATATTATATTGCTTTATTTGCAAAAACTATGCACGTATTTGCACAAATTTATTATCGTTTGAAGCAGGTTAAAAATATTTTATGTATCGTTTGTGATGAACGAGGTTTGACTTTGTTTTCTATATAGATGAACCGGCTATTTTACTTTTTATGTACTAAATGGTTACATATTATGCGATTGGCAAAAGTTAAATGACAAAGGTTAAAACTTGTCAATTTATATTAAGGCACTGTGAAATCAAGAACGACATGCAAAAGCTCGTTTTGAGAGGTTTTGCTTACATTGTCTTTCTGATTGATGCGTTACATATCGCAATCGTTAACATACGTGCACCGAGCTGTTTCTCATACTTCCAGATATCGATGACTGTACCCCAAATCATTGTCATAATGGTGGTGTGTGCACGGATGGTGACGACTCCTACACATGCGCTTGTGCCAATGGTTTCACGGGAACAGATTGTGAAATTAGTAAGTGCTGTATTCAACTAGAAATTTCTCTGATTAATAGTTATCACTTTGGTAAGCTTCAGTTAAGTCATATGATTGAATATATTGTGGTAGATGGGCTGCACAGTAGGACTGCTAGCTGAGATTTTCATGAAAGTCCGAATCATGACGGCATATCTTGTGTTCTTATATATTCAATCATTAGCTTTCATTATGCTGTTATCAATATTTTGATTTATAAACTGGAAAACAAGTGTTAAGAACAGACGTATGCCATTAACAGAAACTTTGAATCTGTCTTTCACTTTAAGATATAGATGATTGCGCTTCAAGTCCGTGTCACAATAGTGGTACCTGCATTGATGGTGTTGACTCCTACACATGCTGTTGTCAAAGCGGCTTCACTGGACCAAATTGTGACGACAGTAAGATATTGTATCTACATATTAAATTGTTTCACGTTTGTTGTTGTTGTTTATCATAGTAGTCGTGGTATTGAATAACACGCCTGGAATTACAACAGACCGTCATTTGTTAATATAACATCAACACTCATGACTTTGTGATTGATATCTATATGATATTGCTTTATAGAAATATATCGGATATTGCTAATTTTAAAACAACTCTGCACGCCAAGTATTTGCACATATATATTGTCGTTGGAAGCATGTGGATAAAAATTTATTTACAGTTCGGCGATGTATGGAAATGAAAATTGTGGAAATAGAATTTAATTTTAACGGTTATTTAAAACATAAATTGTGACCTATTATGCGTTTTGTATAAGTGAGAAGACAAAGTTTATAGCTTTGGAATATATTTTACGACACATTGAAATTTATTTCTTATTAAAAAGTTCGTATTAAAATGTTACGCTTTTTCATTTTATGTGACTGATGAGTTAAGTCTTTCAATCTTTTACAAACGTGCACCGAGGTTTTTTCTCATTCTTCCAGATATCAATGACTGTACCCCAAATCCATGTCATAATGGTGGTGAGTGCACGGATGGCGACGACTCCTACACATGCACTTGTTCCGATGGTTTCACGGGTGACGATTGTGAAATAAGTTAGTATTTAACTTTAAATTGCTATGATTATTAATCATCACTATAGTAAGTTTTAGTTCAGTCACATAATTAAACATAATTTGGTTTATAGACTTGAGTGCTAGGTGATATAATAATGAAAGTACGAATCATGAATGCATATCTTGTGTTCTTATATTTTGAATCATTAGCTTAAATCACACGATAGAATATATTTTGGTTGATGGGCTGCACAATAGGACTGCTAGTTGAGATAATAATGAAAGTAGATACAAGATACAATATAAAAGATACAAAATTTTATTTAAAGTCGGTGTTTACATAACAGAGCACAACATTAGCTATGAATAGCTATTGACCGACTTTGAATAGCTATTGACCGACATCATAAAATCCGAATCATGACGGCATATCTTGGGTTCTTATATATTAAATAATGAGCTTTCATTATGCTGATTTTAATATTTTGATATGTAATCTGGAAAATAAGTGTTATGAACAGACGTATGCAATTAACAGAAACTTTGAATCTGTCTTTCACTATAAGATATAGATGATTGCGCTTCAAGTCCGTGTCACAATAGTGGTACCTGCATTGATGGTGTTGACTCCTACACATGCTGTTGTCAAAGCGGCTTCACTGGACCAAATTGTGACGACAGTAAGACATTGTATATACATATTAAATTGTTTCACGTTTGTTGTTGTTGTTGTTTATCATAGTAGTCATGGTATTGTATAACACATCCTTTAATTACAACAGGTCGTCATTTGTGAATTCAACATCAACACAAATTGCTTTGTGATAGATATCTATATGATATTGTTTTATTTGCAAAACACTATGCAAGTATTTGCACAAAATTTGTATTATCGTTTGAAGTAGGTTGAATATAATTTTTATCGTTTGTGATGAATGAGGATTGACTTTATTATCTATATAGATGAAGAGGTTATTTTATTTTTTACATACTAAATAGTTACATATTATGAATTGGTTACCGATAAATGACAAAGTTTAAAACTTGTCAATTTATATTAAGGCACTGTGAAATCAAGTACGACATGCAAAAGTTCGTTTTAAGAGGTTGTGCTTACATCGTCTCTCTGATTGATGCGTAACGTGTCGCAATCGTTAACATACGTGCACCGAGTTTTTTTTTCATACTTCCAGATATCGATGACTGTACCCCAAATCCATGTCATAATGGTGGTGTGTGCACGGATGGTGACGACTCCTACACATGCGCTTGTGCGAATGGTTTCACGGGGGATGATTGTGAAATTAGTAAGTATTCAACTTGAAATTGCTACGATTGCTAACCATCACTATACTAGGCTTGAGTTAAGTCACTTTATTAAACATAGTTTGGTTATTGGTCTGGGCAATTAGACTGCTAGGGGCTAAAATAATTAAAGTCCGAATCATGACGGCATATCTTGTGTTCTTATCAATTAAATCATTAGCTTTCATTATGCTGTTTTCAATATTTTGATTATGATCTGGAAAATAAGTGTTAAGAACAGACGTATGCCATGAACAGAAACTTTGAATCTGTCTTTCACTATAAGATATAGATGATTGCGCTTCAAGTCCGTGTCACAATAGTGGTACCTGCATTGATGGTGTTGACTCCTACACATGCTGTTGTCAAAGCGGCTTCACTGGACCAAATTGTGACGACAGTAAGATATTGTATCTACATATATCTACAAATTGTTTCACGTTTGTTGTTGTTGTTTATCATAGAAGTCGTGGTATTGAATAACATGTCTGGAATTACAACAGGCCGTCATTTATCAATTCAACATCAATACTCATGACTGTGATAGATATTTATATTATATTGCTTTATTTGCAAAAACTATGCACGTATTTGCACAAATTTATTATCTTTTGAAGCAGGTTAAAAATATTTTATGTATCGTTTGTGATGAACGAGGTTTGACTTTGTTATCTATATGGATGAACCGGCTATTTTACTTTTTATGTACTAAATGGTTACATATCATGCGATTGGCAAAAGTTAAATGACAAAGGTTAAAACTTGTCAATTTATATTAAATCACTGTGAAATCAAGAACGACATGCAAAAGTTCGTTGTAAGAGGTTTTGCTTACATTGTCAATCTGATTGATGCGTTACATATCGCAATCGTTAACATACGTGCACCGAGCTGTTTCTCATACTTCCAGATATCGATGACTGTACCCCAAATCATTGTCATAATGGTGGTGTGTGCACGGATGGTGACGACTCCTACACATGCGCTTGTGCCAATGGTTTCACGGGAACAGATTGTGAAATTAGTAAGTGCTGTATTCAACTAGAAATTTCTCTGATTAATAGTTATCACTTTGGTAAGCTTCAGTTAAGTCATATGATTGAATATATTGTGGTTGATGGGCTGCACAGTAGGACTGCTAGCTGAGATTTTCATGAAAGTACGAATCATGACGGCATATCTTGTGTTCTTATATATTAAATCATTAGATTTCATTATGCTGTTTTCAATATTTTGATTTTAAATCTGGAAAACAAGTGTTATGAACAGACGTATTCCATTAACAGAAACTTTGAATCTGTCTTTCACTTGAAGATACAAATGATTGCGATTCAAGTCCGTGTCACAATAGTGGTACCTGCATTGATGGTGTTGACTCCTACACATGCTGTTGTCAAAGCGGCTTCACTGGACCAAATTGTGACGACAGTAAGATATTGTATCTACATATTAAATTGTTTCACGTTTGTTGTTGTTGTTTATCGTAATAGTCATGGTATTGAATAACATGTCTGGAATTACAACAGGCCGTCATTTATCAATTCAACATCAATACTCATGACTGTGATAGATATCTATATTATATTGCTTTATTTGCAAAACACTATGCACGTATTTGCTCAAATTTATTATCGTTTGAAGCAGGTTAAAAATATTTTATGTATCGTTTGTGATGAACGAGGATTGACTTTGTTTTCTATATAGATGAACCGGCTATTTTACTTTTTATGTACTAAATGGTTACATATTATGCGATTGGCAAAAGTTAAATGACAAAGGTTAAAACTTGTCAATTTATATTAAGGCACTGTGAAATCAAGAACGACATGCAAAAGCTCGTTTTGAGAGGTTTTGCTTACATTGTCTTTCTGATTAATGCGTTACATATCGCAATTGTTAACATACGTGCACCGAGCTGTTTCTCATACTTCCAGATATCGATGACTGTACCCCAAATCATTGTCATAATGGTGGTGTGTGCACGGATGGTGACGACTCCTACACATGCGCTTGTGCCAATGGTTTCACGGGAACAGATTGTGAAATTAGTAAGTGCTGTATTCAACTAGAAATTTCTCTGATTAATAGTTATCACTTTGGTAAGCTTCAGTTAAGTCATATGATTGAATATATTGTGGTTGATGGGCTGCACAGTAGGACTGCTAGCTGAGATTTTCATGAAAGTCCGAATCATGACGGCATATCTTGTGTTCTTATATATTCAATCATTAGCTTTCATTATGCTGTTATCAATATTTTGATTTATAAACTGGAAAACAAGTGTTAAGAACAGACGTATGCCATTAACAGAAACTTTGAATCTGTCTTTCACTTTAAGATATAGATGATTGCGCTTCAAGTCCGTGTCACAATAGTGGTACCTGCATTGATGGTGTTGACTCCTACACATGCTGTTGTCAAAGCGGCTTCACTGGACCAAATTGTGACGACAGTAAGATATTGTATCTACATATTAAATTGTTTCACGTTTGTTGTTGTTGTTTATCATAGTAGTCGTGGTATTGAATAACACGCCTGGAATTACAACAGACCGTCATTTGTTAATATAACATCAACACTCATGACTTTGTGATTGATATCTATATGATATTGCTTTATAGAAATATATCGGATATTGCTAATTTTAAAACAACTCTGCACGCCAAGTATTTGCACATATATATTGTCGTTGGAAGCATGTGGATAAAAATTTATTTACAGTTCGGCGATGTATGGAAATGAAAATTGTGGAAATAGAATTTAATTTTAACGGTTATTTAAAACATAAATTGTGACCTATTATGCGTTTTGTATAAGTGAGAAGACAAAGTTTATAGCTTTGGAATATATTTTACGACACATTGAAATTTATTTCTTATTAAAAAGTTCGTATTAAAATGTTACGCTTTTTCATTTTATGTGACTGATGAGTTAAGTCTTTCAATCTTTTACAAACGTGCACCGAGGTTTTTTCTCATTCTTCCAGATATCAATGACTGTACCCCAAATCCATGTCATAATGGTGGTGAGTGCACGGATGGCGACGACTCCTACACATGCACTTGTTCCGATGGTTTCACGGGTGACGATTGTGAAATAAGTTAGTATTTAACTTTAAATTGCTATGATTATTAATCATCACTATAGTAAGTTTTAGTTCAGTCACATAATTAAACATAATTTGGTTTATAGACTTGAGTGCTAGGTGATATAATAATGAAAGTACGAATCATGAATGCATATCTTGTGTTCTTATATTTTGAATCATTAGCTTAAATCACACGATAGAATATATTTTGGTTGATGGGCTGCACAATAGGACTGCTAGTTGAGATAATAATGAAAGTAGATACAAGATACAATATAAAAGATACAAAATTTTATTTAAAGTCGGTGTTTACATAACAGAGCACAACATTAGCTATGAATAGCTATTGACCGACTTTGAATAGCTATTGACCGACATCATAAAATCCGAATCATGACGGCATATCTTGGGTTCTTATATATTAAATAATGAGCTTTCATTATGCTGATTTTAATATTTTGATATGTAATCTGGAAAATAAGTGTTATGAACAGACGTATGCAATTAACAGAAACTTTGAATCTGTCTTTCACTATAAGATATAGATGATTGCGCTTCAAGTCCGTGTCACAATAGTGGTACCTGCATTGATGGTGTTGACTCCTACACATGCTGTTGTCAAAGCGGCTTCACTGGACCAAATTGTGACGACAGTAAGATATTGTATCTACATATATCTACAAATTGTTTCACGTTTGTTGTTGTTGTTTATCATAGAAGTCGTGGTATTGAATAACATGTCTGGAATTACAACAGGTCGTCATTTGTGAATTCAACATCAATACTCATGACTGTGATAGATATTTATATTATATTGCTTTATTTGCAAAAACTATGCACGTATTTGCACAAATTTATTATCGTTTGAAGCAGGTTAAAAATATTTTATGTATCGTTTGTGATGAACGAGGATTGACTTTGTTTTCTATATAGATGAACCGGCTATTTTACTTTTTATGTACTAAATGGTTACATATTATGCGATTGGCAAAAGTTAAATGACAAAGGTTAAAACTTGTCAATTTATATTAAGGCACTGTGAAATCAAGAACGACATGCAAAAGCTCGTTTTGAGAGGTTGTGCTTACATTGTCTTTCTGATTAATGCGTTACATATCGCAATTGTTAACATACGTGCACCGAGCTGTTTCTCATACTTCCAGATATCGATGACTGTACCCCAAATCCATGTCATAATGGTGGTGTGTGCACGGATGGTGACGACTCCTACACATGCGCTTGTGCCAATGGTTTCACAGGAACAGATTGTGAAATTAGTAAGTGCTGTATTCAACTTGAAATTGCTACGATTGCTAACCATCACTATACTAGGCTTGAGTTAAGTCATATGATTGAATATATTGTGGTAGATGGGCTGCACAGTAGGACTGCTAGCTGAGATTTTCATGAAAGTCCGAATCATGACGGCATATCTTGTGTTCTTATATATTCAATCATTAGCTTTCATTATGCTGTTATCAATATTTTGATTTATAAACTGGAAAACAAGTGTTAAGAACAGACGTATGCCATTAACAGAAACTTTGAATCTGTCTTTCACTTTAAGATATAGATGATTGCGCTTCAAGTCCGTGTCACAATAGTGGTACCTGCATTGATGGTGTTGACTCCTACACATGCTGTTGTCAAAGCGGCTTCACTGGACCAAATTGTGACGACAGTAAGATATTGTATCTACATATTAAATTGTTTCACGTTTGTTGTTGTTGTTTATCATAGTAGTCGTGGTATTGAATAACACGCCTGGAATTACAACAGACCGTCATTTGTTAATATAACATCAACACTCATGACTTTGTGATTGATATCTATATTATATTGCTTTATTTGCAAAACACTATGCACGTATTTGCACAAATTTATTATCGTTTGAAGCAGGTTAAAAATATTTTATGTATCGTTTGTGATGAACGAGGATTGACTTTGTTATCTATATAGATGAACCGGCTATTTTACTTTTTATGTACTAAATGGTTACATATCATGCGATTGGCAAAAGTTAAATGACAAAGGTTAAAACTTGTCAATTTATATTAAGGCACTGTGAAATCAAGAACGACATGCAAAAGTTCGTTGTAAGAGGTTTTGCTTACATTGTCAATCTGATTGATGCGTTACATATCGCAATCGTTAACATACGTGCACCGAGCTGTTTCTCATACTTCCAGATATCGATGACTGTACCCCAAATCATTGTCATAATGGTGGTGTGTGCACGGATGGTGACGACTCCTACACATGCGCTTGTGCCAATGGTTTCACGGGAACAGATTGTGAAATTAGTAAGTGCTGTATTCAACTAGAAATTTCTCTGATTGCTAGTTATCACTTTGGTAAGCTTCAGTTAAGTCATATGATTGAATATATTGTGGTTGATGGGCTGCACAGTAGGACTGCTAGCTGAGATTATAACGAAAGTACGAATCATGACGGCATATCTTGTGTTCTTATATATTAAATCATTAGATTTCATTATGCTGTTTTCAATATTTTGATTTTTAAATCTGGAAAACAAGTGTTATGAACAGACGTATTCCATTAACAGAAACTTTGAATCTGTCTTTCACTTGAAGATACAAATGATTGCGCTTCAAGTCCGTGTCACAATAGTGGTACCTGCATTGATGGTGTTGACTCCTACACATGCTGTTGTCAAAGCGGCTTCACTGGACCAAATTGTGACGACAGTAAGATATTGTATCTACATATTAAATTGTTTCACGTTTGTTGTTGTTGTTTATCGTAATAGTCATGGTATTGAATAACACGCCTGGAATTACAACAGGCCGTCATTTATCAATTCAACATCAATACTCATGACTTTGTGATAGATATCTATATTATATTGCTTTATTTGCAAAACACTATGCACGTATTTGCACAAATTTATTATCGTTTGAAGCAGGTTAAAAATATTTTATGTATCGTTTGTGATGAACGAGGATTGACTTTGTTTTCTATATAGATGAACCGGCTATTTTACTTTTTATGTACTAAATGGTTACATATTATGCGATTGGCAAAAGTTAAATGACAAAGGTTAAAACTTGTCAATTTATATTAAGGCACTGTGAAATCAAGAACGACATGCAAAAGCTCGTTTTGAGAGGTTTTGCTTACATTGTCTTTCTGATTGACGGGTTACATATCGCAATCGTTAACATACGTGCACCGAGCTGTTTCTCATACTTCCAGATATCGATGACTGTACCCCAAATCATTGTCATAATGGTGGTGTGTGCACGGATGGTGACGACTCCTACACATGCGCTTGTGCCAATGGTTTCACGGGAACAGATTGTGAAATTAGTAAGTGCTGTATTCAACTAGAAATTTCTCTGATTAATAGTTATCACTTTGGTAAGCTTCAGTTAAGTCATATGATTGAATATATTGTGGTTGATGGGCTGCACAGTAGGACTGCTAGCTGAGATTATAATGAAAGTCCGAATTATGATGGCATATCTTGTGTTCTTATATATTAAATCATTAGCTGTCATTATGCTGTTATCAATATTTTGATTTATAAACTGGAAAACAAGTGTTAAGAACAGACGTATGCTATTAACAGAAACTTTGAATCTGTCTTTCACTTTAAGATATAGATGATTGCGCTTCAAGTCCGTGTCACAATAGTGGTACCTGCATTGATGGTGTTGACTCCTACACATGCTGTTGTCAAAGCGGCTTCACTGGACCAAATTGTGACGACAGTAAGATATTGTATCTACATATTAAATTGTTTCACGTTTGTTGTTGTTGTTTATCATAGTAGTCGTGGTATTGAATAACACGCCTGGAATTACAACAGGCCGTCATTTATCAATTCAACATCAATACTCATGACTTTGTGATTGATACAGTACAGCTCGGTGTTTCCAACCATAGTCCGCGCTACGCGGCGGACTTCGTCAACGCGGACTTGACTGCTCTAGTCCGCGCTGGCCCGCGTTCAGCCTCAATCCCCCGCGTTTTAACTCCGCGGACAGCCCCAGGCAGAAACTCCGAGTGTCTCGGCGTACTTTATCGCGGCAACGCGGGGGCCTTGCCTGTTAGGATTACTATTATTATCATCAAATTTGCTTTAATAAATGTATAAAGTCATGTCATAATTTACAAAATGTACATGGTTATTTATTTCAAGAAAATACCTTTTATTTTATTGTGTTATTTACATGTTATGAGTTATGTGTGTGTAAATAAAATTGTGAAAAAAAGCTTTCTTTGTGTAGTATCTTCGTTCATAATTTTCAATAAGATTCGCAAACATTGACGTTACTTTTAGTGACACTGCATGCAACTTTCTTTCTATCATGCGCTTAACAAAGGCCAAATGTACACAGTACATGTTTATTATTATAAAATTCTCAATGAAATGGAGCTTGGCGGGTAGTTTGCTGGTATTAATAATACAGCTTGAGTATAAAAGTTCTTAGCTTTAGCATATTGTTATTCGGATTTATAGTCTTTTCTGTTTTTATCTTTTATTTTTTTCTTAAAAATTAAATGGAAGAACAAAATAATATTATGTTTTAAAATTAAATTAATACTGAGCTGATGTTATTGTAAAAGCGAAAAAATAATTCTGCAGTAATTTAATAACAACATAAAGTAAAACATTTTAACATTAGGTTTAAAATTCATCAATTTGAAATACTAAACAAAGTAATGTAACGAAGGAAGTTATAAATACTGTACCTGAAAAACAACAAAGTTAACGTAAACAAACGTAACGAACAAAAATAACTTAACACATCGTGAAAAATTATACCAGCCTCATACTGTACCTGAAAAAAGAAAATCAAATATAATGACAATTGTACGAAATAGTAGCGATATCAATAACGCCGCGTTCCACCGGCATACTACGCGGAGTTCCTCCGCGTCATGTTTTGTACAGATAAGCTGTCCCGCAAGTCCGCGCTAGTCCGCGCTGAACGACAAGGTCCGCGCGGGCAATCCCCGCGTTTTTACGCGGAGAAAATACGCGTTAAACGAGTTGGGTCCGCGGAGGGCGCGCGGAAAATGTAAAAAACTCCCGAGCTGTACTGTATCTATATGATATTGCTTTATAGAAATATATCGGATATTGCTAATTTTAAAACAACTCTGCACGCCAAGTATTTGCACATATATATTGTCGTTGGAAGCATGTGGATAAAAATTTATTTACAGTTCGGCGATGTATGGAAATGAAAATTGTGGAAATAGAATTTAATTTTAACGGTTATTTAAAACATAAATTATGACCTATTATGCGTTTTGTATAAGTGAGAAGACAAAGTTTATAGCTTTGGAATATATTTTACGACACATTGAAATTTATTTCTTATTAAAAAGTTTGTATTAAAATGTTACGCTTTTTCATTTTATGTGACTGATGAGTTAAGTCTTTCAATCTTTTACAAACGTGCACCGAGGTTTTTTCTCATTCTTCCAGATATCAATGACTGTACCCCTTATCCATGTCATAATGGTGGTGAGTGCACGGATGGCGACGACTCCTACACATGCACTTGTTCCGATGGTTTCACGGGTGACGATTGTGAAATAAGTTAGTATTTAACTTTAAATTGCTATGATTATTAATCATCACTATAGTAAGATTTAGTTCAGTCACATAATTAAACATAGTTTGGTTTATGGACTTGAGTGCTAGGTGATATAATAATGAAAGTACGAATCATGACGGCATATCTTGTGTTCTTATATATTAAATCATTAGAGTTCATTATGCTGTTTTTAATATTTTGATTTTAAATCTGGAAAATAAGTGTTATGAACAGACGTATGCAATTAACAGAAACTTTGAATCTGTCTTTCACTATAAGATATAGATGATTGCGCTTCAAGTCCGTGTCACAATAGTGGTACCTGCATTGATGGTGTTGACTCCTACACATGCTGTTGTCAAAGCGGCTTCACTGGACCAAATTGTGACGACAGTAAGACATTGTATATACATATATCTACAAATTGTTTCACGTTTGTTGTTGTTGTTGTTTATCATAGTAGTCATGGTATTGTATAACACATCCTTTAATTACAACAGGTCGTCATTTGTGAATTCAACATCAACACAAATTGCTTTGTGATAGATATCTATATGATATTGTTTTATTTGCAAAACACTATGCACGTATTTGCACAAAATTTGTATTATCGTTTGAAGCAGGTTAAAAATATTTTATGTATCGTTTGTGATGAACGAGGTTTGACTTTGTTATCTATATGGATGAACCGGCTATTTTATTTTTTACATACTAAATGGTTACATATCATGCGATTGGCAAAAGTTAAATGACAAAGGTTAAAACTTGTCAATTTATATTAAGGCACTGTGAAATCAAGTACGACATGCAAAAGTTCGTTTTGAGAGGTTGTGCTTACATTGTCTTTCTGATTAATGCGTTACATATCGCAATCGTTAACATACGTGCACCGAGTTTTTTTTCATACTTCCAGATATCGATGACTGTACCCCAAATCCATGTCATAATGGTGGTGTGTGCACGGATGGTGACGACTCCTACACATGCGCTTGTGCGAATGGTTTCACGGGGGATGATTGTGAAATTAGTAAGTATTCAACTTGAAATTGCTACGATTGCTAACCATCACTATACTAGGCTTGAGTTAAGTCACTTAATTAAACATAGTTTGGTTATTGGTCTGGGCAATTAGACTGCTAGGGGCTAAAATAATTAAAGTCCGAACCATGACGGCATATCTTGTGTTCTTATATATTAAATCATTGGCTTTCATTATGCTGTTTTCAATATTTTGATTATGATCTGGAAAACAAGTGTTAAGAACAGACGTATGCCATTAACAGAAACTTTGAATCTGTCTTTCACTTTAAGATATAGATGATTGCGCTTCAAGTCCGTGTCACAATAGTGGTACCTGCATTGATGGTGTTGACTCCTACACATGCTGTTGTCAAAGCGGCTTCACTGGACCAAATTGTGACGACAGTAAGATATTGTATCTACATATATCTACAAATTGTTTCACGTTTGTTGTTGTTGTTTATCGTAATAGTCGTGGTATTGAATAACACGTATGGAATTACAACAGGCCGTCATTTATCAATTCAACATCAATACTCATGACTGTGATAGATATCTATATTATATTGCTTTATTTGCAAAAACTATGCACGTATTTGCTCAAAATATTATCTTTTGAAGCAGGTTAAAAATATTTTATGTATCGTTTGTGATGAACGAGGTTTGACTTTGTTATCTATATGGATGAACCGGCTTTTTTACTGGGAAGGTCTAAAATGCAGAATATTGCGCAGAACGCAGATTGCAGTCTGCAAATAAGGGGTCTAAAATGCAGAACGGATCTGCAGAACTCAGAATGCAGATAATGTATAGCTAAAATGGCAAAGGGGTTTAAAATGCAGAACGGTTCTGCAGAATGCAGAGTGCAGAAAATGTATTTGACACTGCAAAATGCAGAATGATAATGCAAAATCATGCAGAACAATGTGCAGAGTGCAGAATAATCTTTGGTTGGATCAATAAAGTTAAATTATTCACACCTTTTCAAATGTGTAGTGCATGCTTTGAAAACTGTTGATGGTTTCTTAAAATTAAGCATTGAGAATATTTAGTTTAAACTGGGTTAGAATATTATATTCTATCCTAGGTTTAAGACAGTGATGTCTTATTGTTTATTGAATTATTAAGGCCACTTCTTTTATACAAAACCGGCGGACCTATTTTTTCAAGAAATCGAAAAAAAATAAAATCGAAATCGACGATTTTTTTTTCATTAATAATTTCCGACCCTATGAAAACGAGCCGAAAACTATCGAAACAAATCCCATTTTGCTTGTTTTTATATAAATAGGCCGCGTTTTAAACGCGCCCTCGAAACAGGTAGACGGGTTTTATGTCTCAGAGATAAAATAGCAATACACAGAGTATCGGATCGGATTTTGGTAAACCAGTCCAGCGCAGAAATGGCTGACGAGTATTACGTTGAGGTCACACTGTGGGGTTACAAATATAACGGGCCGGGGAAGGTGTTCCTTATAACTTTCCTAACTGAAACTCTCGGGAATGCGTTAATACGAGTTATCACAGATGAAAGCACTCGCGTGTCAAAACTGGAAGCTGCCAAACATTCAGATGGTGAAAAAACCACGATGGATACGAGTACTCCAGTGGCAGCGCTCAAAGCATTTGGGTATAAATACGTATACGTGGAATTGACGACAGGTGTGTTTTCCTTCTGAATTGATATTTAATATCATTCGACAAATCAGTTTTATTTTCAATGCCCGCTGAAATTCTATGCATTGTACATCGTTGAACATTTGCCATTTATGTGACTTGTCTTTGACCTGCAAGCTTCAAAGGCGGTCAAAGTATACCACGTCAGCATCAATAAGTAAAATCATATTATTAACATTATAAAACAAACATTAGTTTCTCATCTGTATGTACGAAATGATGTTAACTGTCGCCGTATTCATTTGTCAAATATTTTCGCGAACGATAAAATGCTGATTGAAATTCTGTTTATGTATTTTGTCCTTATTTTTAGCTTTGGTAGTTTGTTTGTTGACAGAGGCTCACCCAGGGGCAGTCGTGTGGCTGAAGTTGAGGAACAAATGACCTATACTTGTGGTGCTTCCATGTTTGAGGATACCGATCCCCAGTTCGATGAAGTCTTTGTTAGAGAGGGCATCAGCTGCGCATCAAACATTGAAACCACATACTACTCTGGTAGGTGATAGAATGTGTTCAGGTTTGCTTTTGTACCTGTTTAAAACCATTTAATACCAAACACCAAGCACTTTACTTGACTGCATACGTATTCCCACTTGTACGAAAACAATAGTTAAGTATTATTTGTGTTCGTACAGTTTTTTTTTTTTTATTTAATGCCCACTTTCAACAGTATTTTAGTCATGGTCAGGCAGACGGTTCTCTAAACAATTGTTCTAGGGTAGAACCAGCACTCAAATGATGAACCATTCACGCATCCGCCTACTTTCTTGATTCTTATGAAAGCAAAAGAAAAGACCGGTTAAGTTTCAGCACTGGTTTATTCAATGGATTTTTACAAAAATAACTTTCTTCTTGTTAGTCTGTGTACCTGAAAAACGACAGAAAAATTGCATAATTTCATATTAACTTGCTTTGATTCGACATAAACAATGAGTTACATAGTGCAGTGTATATTTGACGAACGTATAAAGTTAATATTTCTGGTTTTAAAATTGTATTTTTGTTTCCAGCTGTATCCCAGAGGTTTGAACCAATATGCATCTACTGTGGGGACAGCGACATACTGGGAGGGGAAGATGAACCAATTTTGTCACTCAAAACACAGTACAGCATTGTTAGACCCATATGCAGGGGGTGTTTTGAATCTGAGAAAGAGCCTTCTGTACGCAGTGCCCTTAAGGTTGGGGCAAACAAAAACAAAAAGAAAAAAAAACAACAGTAGTTATTTGGAACTCTGTGTTTTAATAGTTAGATTTTCCCAGTTTAGACCTGGTACTAATTCGCTTTTCTCCATATAAACTTTGTATTAAACAGTTTACCTTTAAATTTTCAAGAGTTTATATGTACTACTGTTAAACTGTAATGAAACAGTTCTTTCTGTCACTGGATTTTGTATTTAGACATTGTAAATGTTATGAAAACTTGAGTAAGATTTTGGTGTGTTTAGCTCAACAAAGAACAAATCTTTGTATTTTAAGATATGATACATATCTACAATATTTGACTTTTTCACCTTTTTGTTGGTATCAATTTCACTCTTGTAAATTCATTTAAAAAGTTAGTGTTTATATATATGTATACACATGTATGCAAATACAGTTTTTACCAGTGGTTTGACATTTTAACTGAAGTAGCTGTTACTTGGCAACCTGTGCCTCTCTCCATTAGTACATGGTATTGTTACATGGACCCTGTAATTTACCTGTACCAGAATGTGGCCAGTATTATGATGTTTGATTGTTGAATAAATCTGTTTCTGTAAATTTAAATTGTTTTGACTGTTATATAGTAGTTAATGCTGTCAGACAGACAAATATTAAGACTAGATGTTGGGATTTTTTTATAATTTTTTTTCGACCGCCTTACGGACACTTTGACCAAAAAATTTTGTAAACCATAAAATAAAAAAGGAGTGGCCTAAATAACTAACAAATATTAGAATTGAGAACATCAGCATAAAGCCTAATAGATATAAACATTTAAATTGTAATCAGTATTTCATGCTTTGTAGTATTTCTATGACACTTTCAGTCAAAATTAAAAAAAAAATTAATGGATATATATTTAAAACGGTTAGTTTTGACAACAGACTGATTGAATTGGGTGTCTTTTTACAAATGATCACCAGTTTAATGCCGAAACTAATTATAAATTATACAGAATGTAACTTCATGTTTGAAAGACATCATCATCTTCATCATCGTTGTCATTCTTGACTTACTGTCAGCCCAAGCAGTCATCATTGTCATTATCGTCATCAGCATTTTGATATTCAGGCGATGGTGATTGATTGGTTGAGTGATTTATCGAAGATTTGATATCTGATTTATCAATGATCAATTCATCGTTTCTGGGAACGTTTGTACAATTTGTAGTCATTGCCTTCCTTAAATAGTTGTTTGTTTGTCTTTTTAAAGGATGATTTGTTAGCAGTCTAGATAACAATCTTACAATGAAGATAATATAAGTCATGGCCCGTCATTTCTAAGATTAAACTACAATAATTAACAAAATTAAAGAAACAAACATTCATATATATTAAAATATTTGTGTTTTACTCTCAAATTTATATTACAATAATAATAATGAACTGTTATTGAAGTTTTTGTTTATTTATTTTAATTTGCAGAATTTATTAAACATGTGGCACAAAAGAAAACATTACTACACAGTTGCCTAACAGGTTTAAATCTTGGGGCTTCCTGTCATAAAACAACATTATCACAGATCCTAGCAAGTGTGACTGTGACACGTTAACAGTTTATTGGTATGACACTTACCAGATAAAAGCCTTAAGGTCTATAGGTTTATTTGTATTTTCATGAACAATCATTAAATTTTTAAATATTAATTTAAGATTTTTTTTTGTGAACCTTAATTTAAACAATTAAACAAACTTAAATTGACTCATTTCATCAAGTAAGTTATGTGATATTTCTTTTCTTTTTTTTCAGAAAAATTCATATTATTTATCATTTATTTGAAATTATCTGTGTTGTCCCTTTTACTTATCATGCATATTATTCACTGTGTTTCTCTGGTGATATATAAATTATAATTATCATATACAAATGTAATGAGATTGAAAAAAAGAGCCAGATAATAATACAATTTAAATTAAAAGTCTTAAGTCTATTTTCTTGCTGATAAATATGACAAATTGTCTTGCGTAATATTTATTCAGTACTCATTTGTGACCATGATTTGTCAAAAATCATGGTGAAGGATGCTATGTGTATACAAATTGGACCAATTCTCTTCTCGGCACTTAAAGGGTTTAACATATTACTGGTATCATGTGACTTCCAGGCCCCGTGATTATAAAACTTTTTTCGTGCTCGACTCAATTTGAGCATGAAAATTTGATGGCTTCTTTTCTGTTCATTATATAAAATAAAAAATTTTAAACTGAAAAGTTGACACAATTGCTCTAAACAACAACTGTTGAACAGAAAATTATTCCTTATTTAAGATGACTGGTAATGTTTTTTATATTTTAAGTTTGAGCACAGAATTGAGTTGAGCATGAAAAAAGTTTTATAATCACGGGGCCAGATATTTAATAACATTTTAATAATGTAAGATCATCACATGTATCACCTTTTCAGGGAACAATACAAAGGTTTGAATAATTATGGCTTTAATGATCTTACCAAACAAAGATCAATCTGCATTTTTTGCTAACTGTTCTGCATTTGTCACTATTGTTCTGCATTTTGCAGTGTTAAATGCATTTTCTGCACTCTGCATTCTGCAGAACCGTTCTGCATTTTAGACCCCTAGGTCCTATTACCAATACATTATCTGCATTCTGCGTTCTGCAGATCCGTTCTGCATTTTAGACCCCTAATTTGCAGACTGCAATCTGCGTTCTGCGCAATATTCTGCATTTTAGACCTTCCCTTTTTTACTTTTCATGTACTAAATGGTTACATATCATGCGATTGGCAAAAGTTAAATGACAAAGGTTAAAACTTGTCAATTTGATTGATGCGTTACATATCGCAATCGTTAACATACGTGCACCGAGCTGTTTCTCATACTTCCAGATATCGATGACTGTACCCCAAATCATTGTCATAATGGTGGTGTGTGCACGGATGGTGACGACTCCTACACATGCGCTTGTGCCAATGGTTTCACGGGAACAGATTGTGAAATTAGTAAGTGCTGTATTCAACTAGAAATTTCTCTGATTGCTAGTTATCACTTTGGTAAGCTTCAGTTAAGTCATATGATTGAATATATTGTGGTTGATGGGCTGCACAGTAGGACTGCTAGCTGAGATTTTCATGAAAGTACGAATCATGACGGATATCTTGTGTTCTTATATATTAAATCATTAGATTTCATTATGCTGTTTTCAATATTTTGATTTTAAATCTGGAAAACAAGTGTTATGAACAGACGTATTCCATTAACAGAAACTTTGAATCTGTCTTTCACTTGAAGATACAAATGATTGCGCTTCAAGTCCGTGTCACAATAGTGGTACCTGCATTGATGGTGTTGACTCCTACACATGCTGTTGTCAAAGCGGCTTCACTGGACCAAATTGTGACGACAGTAAGATATTGTATCTACATATTAAATTGTTTCACGTTTGTTGTCGTTGTTTATCGTAATAGTCATGGTATTGAATAACACGTATGGAATTACAACAGGCCGTCATTTATCAATTCAACATCAATACTCATGACTTTGTGATAGATATCTATATTATATTGCTTTATTTGCAAAACACTATGCACGTATTTGCACAAAATTATTATCTTTTGAAGCAGGTTAAAAATATTTTATGTATCGTTTGTGATGAACGAGGATTGACTTTGTTTTCTATACAGATGAACCGGCTATTTTACTTTTTATGTACTAAATGGTTACATATTATGCGATTGGCAAAAGTTAAATGACAAAGGTTAAAACTTGTCAATTTATATTAAGGCACTGTGAAATCAAGAACGACATGCAAAAGTTCGTTGTAAGAGGTTTTGCTTACATTGTCTCTGATTGATGCGTAACGTGTCGCAATCGTTAACATACGTGCACCGAGTTTTTTTCATACTTCCAGATATCGATGACTGTACCCCAAATCCATGTCATAATGGTGGTGTATGCACGGATGGTGACGACTCCTACACATGCGCTTGTGCGAATGGTTTCACGGGGGATGATTGCGAAATTAGTAAGTATTCAACTTGAAATTGCTACGATTGCTAACCATCACTATACTAGGCTTGAGTTAAGTCACTTAATTAAACATAGTTTGGTTATTGGTCTGGGCAATTAGACTGCTAGGGGCTAAAATAATTAAAGTCCGAATCATGACGGCATATCTTGTGTTCTTATCAATTAAATCATTAGCTTTCATTATGCTGTTTTCAATATTTTGATTTATGATCTGGAAAACAAGTGTTAAGAACAGACGTATGCCATTAACAGAAACTTTGAATTTGTCTTTCACTTTAAGATATAGATGATTGCGCTTCAAGTCCGTGTCACAATAGTGGTACCTGCATTGATGGTGTTGACTCCTACACATGCTGTTGTCAAAGCGGCTTCACTGGACCAAATTGTGACGACAGTAAGATATTGTATCTACATATATCTACAAATTGTTTCACGTTTGTTGTCGTTGTTTATCGTAATAGTCATGGTATTGAATAGCACGTATGGAATTACAACAGGCCGTCATTTATCAATTCAACATCAATACTCATGACTTTGTGATAGATATCTATATTATATTGCTTTATTTGCAAAACACTATGCACGTATTTGCACAAAATTATTATCGTTTGAAGCAGGTTAAAAATATTTTATGTATCGTTTGTGATGAACGAGGATTGACTTTGTTTTCTATACAGATGAACCGGCTATTTTACTTTTTATGTACTAAATGGTTACATATTATGCGATTGGCAAAAGTTAAATGACAAAGGTTAAAACTTGTCAATTTATATTAAGGCACTGTGAAATCAAGAACGACATGGAAAAGCTCGTTTTGAGAGGTTTTGCTTACATTGTCTTTCTGATTGATGCGTTACATATCGCAATCGTTAACATACGTGCACCGAGCTGTTTCTCATACTTCCAGATATCGATGACTGTACCCCAAATCATTGTCATAATGGTGGTGTGTGCACGGATGGTGACGACTCCTACACATGCGCTTGTGCCAATGGTTTCACGGGAACAGATTGTGAAATTAGTAAGTGCTGTATTCAACTAGAAATTTCTCTGATTGCTAGTTATCACTTTGGTAAGCTTCAGTTAAGTCATATGATTGAATATATTGTGGTTGATGGGCTGCACAGTAGGACTGCTAGCTGAGATTATAACGAAAGTACGAATCATGACGGCATATCTTGTGTTCTTATATATTAAATCATTAGATTTCTTTATGCTGTTTTCAATATTTTGATTTTAAATCTGGAAAACAAGTGTTATGAACAGACGTATTCCATTAACAGAAACTTTGAATCTGTCTTTCACTTGAAGATACAAATGATTGCGCTTCAAGTCCGTGTCACAATAGTGGTACCTGCATTGATGGTGTTGACTCCTACACATGCTGTTGTCAAAGCGGCTTCACTGGACCAAATTGTGACGACAGTAAGATATTGTATCTACATATTAAATTGTTTCACGTTTGTTGTCGTTGTTTATCGTAATAGTCATGGTATTGAATAACACGTATGGAATTACAACAGGCCGTCATTTATCAATTCAACATCAATACTCATGACTTTGTGATAGATATCTATATTATATTGCTTTATTTGCAAAACACTATGCACGTATTTGCACAAAATTATTATCGTTTGAAGCAGGTTAAAAATATTTTATGTATCGTTTGTGATGAACGAGGATTGACTTTGTTTTCTATACAGATGAACCGGCTATTTTACTTTTTATGTACTAAATGGTTACATATTATGCGATTGGCAAAAGTTAAATGACAAAGGTTAAAACTTGTCAATTTATATTAAGGCACTGTGAAATCAAGAACGACATGCAAAAGTTCGTTTTAAGAGGTTGTGCTTACATCGTCTCTCAGATTGATGCGTAACGTGTCGCAATCGTTAACATACGTGCACCGAGTTTTTTTCATACTTCCAGATATCGATGACTGTACCCCAAATCCATGTCATAATGGTGGTGTATGCACGGATGGTGACGACTCCTACACATGCGCGTGTGCGAATGGTTTCACGGGGGATGATTGCGAAATTAGTAAGTATTCAACTTGAAATTGCTACGATTGCTAACCATCACTATACTAGGCTTGAGTTAAGTCACTTAATTAAACATAGTTTGGTTATTGGTCTGGGCAATTAGACTGCTAGGGGCTAAAATAATTAAAGTCCGAATCATGACGGCATATCTTGTGTTCTTATCAATTAAATCATTAGCTTTCATTATGCTGTTTTCAATATTTTGATTTATGATCTGGAAAACAAGTGTTAAGAACAGACGTATGCCATTAACAGAAACTTTGAATTTGTCTTTCACTTTAAGATATAGATGATTGCGCTTCAAGTCCGTGTCACAATAGTGGTACCTGCATTGATGGTGTTGACTCCTACACATGCTGTTGTCAAAGCGGCTTCACTGGACCAAATTGTGACGACAGTAAGATATTGTATCTACATATTAAATTGTTTCACGTTTGTTGTCGTTGTTTATCGTAATAGTCATGGTATTGAATAGCACGTATGGAATTACAACAGGCCGTCATTTATCAATTCAACATCAATACTCATGACTTTGTGATAGATATCTATATTATATTGCTTTATTTGCAAAACACTATGCACGTATTTGCACAAAATTATTATCGTTTGAAGCAGGTTAAAAATATTTTATGTATCGTTTGTGATGAACGAGGATTGACTTTGTTTTCTATACAGATGAACCGGCTATTTTACTTTTTATGTACTAAATGGTTACATATTATGCGATTGGCAAAAGTTAAATGACAAAGGTTAAAACTTGTCAATTTATATTAAGGCACTGTGAAATCAAGAACGACATGGAAAAGCTCGTTTTGAGAGGTTTTGCTTACATTGTCTTTCTGATTGATGCGTTTCATATCGCAATCGTTAACATACGTGCACCGAGCTGGTTCTCATACTTCCAGATATCGATGACTGTACCCCAAATCATTGTCATAATGGTGGTGTGTGCACGGATGGTGACGACTCCTACACATGCGCTTGTGCCAATGGTTTCACGGGAACAGATTGTGAAATTAGTAAGTGCTGTATTCAACTAGAAATTTCTCTGATTAATAGTTATCACTTTGGTAAGCTTAAGTTAAGTCATATGATTGAATATATTGTGGTTGATGGGCTGCACAGTAGGACTGCTAGCTGAGATTATAATGAAAGTCCGAATCATGACGGCATATCTTGTGTTCTTATATATTCAATCATTAGCTTTCATTATGCTGTTATCAATATTTTGATTTATAAACTGGAAAACAAGTGTTAAGAACAGACGTATGCCATTAACAGAAACTTTGAATCTGTCTTTCACTTTAAGATATAGATGATTGCGCTTCAAGTCCGTGTCACAATAGTGGTACCTGCATTGATGGTGTTGACTCCTACACATGCTGTTGTCAAAGCGGCTTCACTGGAACAAATTGTGACGACAGTAAGACATTGTATCTACATATTAAATTGTTTCACGTTTGTTGTCGTTGTTTATCGTAAAAGTCATGGTATTGAATAACACGTATGGAATTACAACAGGCCGTCATTTATCAATTCAACATCAATACTCATGACTTTGTGATAGATATCTATATTATATTGCTTTATTTGCAAAACACTATGCACGTATTTGCACAAATGTATTATCGTTTGAAGCAGGTTAAAAATAGTTTATGTATCGTTTGTGATGAACGAGGATTGACTTTGTTTTCTATACAGATGAACCGGCTATTTTACTTTTTATGTACTAAATGGTTACATATTATGCGATTGGCAAAAGTTAAATGACAAAGGTTAAAACTTGTCAATTTATATTAAGGCACTGTGAAATCAAGAACGACATGCAAAAGTTCGTTTTAAGAGGTTGTGCTTACATCGTCTCTCAGATTGATGCGTAACGTGTCGCAATCGTTAACATACGTGCACCGAGTTTTTTTCATACTTCCAGATATCGATGACTGTACCCCAAATCCATGTCATAATGGTGGTGTATGCACGGATGGTGACGACTCCTACACATGCGCTTGTGCGAATGGTTTCACGGGGGATGATTGCGAAATTAGTAAGTATTCAACTTGAAATTGCTACGATTGCTAACCATCACTATACTAGGCTAGAGTTAAGTCACTTAATTAAACATAGTTTGGTTATTGGTCTGGGCAATTAGACTGCTAGGGGCTAAAATAATTAAAGTCCGAATCATGACGGCATATCTTGTGTTCTTATCAATTAAATCATTAGCTTTCATTATGCTGTTTTCAATATTTTGATTTATGATCTGGAAAACAAGTGTTAAGAACAGACGTATGCCATTAACAGAAACTTTGAATTTGTCTTTCACTTTAAGATATAGATGATTGCGCTTCAAGTCCGTGTCACAATAGTGGTACCTGCATTGATGGTGTTGACTCCTACACATGCTGTTGTCAAAGCGGCTTCACTGGACCAAATTGTGACGACAGTAAGATATTGTATCTACATATTAAATTGTTTCACGTTTGTTGTCGTTGTTTATCGTAATAGTCATGGTATTGAATAGCACGTATGGAATTACAACAGGCCGTCATTTATCAATTCAACATCAATACTCATGACTTTGTGATAGATATCTATATTATATTGCTTTATTTGCAAAACACTATGCACGTATTTGCACAAAATTATTATCGTTTGAAGCAGGTTAAAAATATTTTATGTATCGTTTGTGATGAACGAGGATTGACTTTGTTTTCTATACAGATGAACCGGCTATTTTACTTTTTATGTACTAAATGGTTACATATTATGCGATTGGCAAAAGTTAAATGACAAAGGTTAAAACTTGTCAATTTATATTAAGGCACTGTGAAATCAAGAACGACATGGAAAAGCTCGTTTTGAGAGGTTTTGCTTACATTGTCTTTCTGATTGATGCGTTACATATCGCAATTTTTAACATACGTTTACCGAGCTGTTTCTCATACTTCCAGATATCGATGACTGTACCCCAAATCATTGTCATAATGGTGGTGTGTGCACGGATGGTGACGACTCCTACACATGCGCTTGTGCCAATGGTTTCACGGGAACAGATTGTGAAATTAGTAAGTGCTGTATTCAACTAGAAATTTCTCTGATTAATAGTTATCACTTTGGTAAGCTTAAGTTAAGTCATATGATTGAATATATTGTGGTTGATGGGCTGCACAGTAGGACTGCTAGCTGAGATTATAATGAAAGTCCGAATCATGACGGCATATCTTGTGTTCTTATATATTCAATCATTAGCTTTCATTATGCTGTTATCAATATTTTGATTTATAAACTGGAAAACAAGTGTTAAGAACAGACGTATGCCATTAACAGAAACTTTGAATCTGTCTTTCACTTTAAGATATAGATGATTGCGCTTCAAGTCCGTGTCACAATAGTGGTACCTGCATTGATGGTGTTGACTCCTACACATGCTGTTGTCAAAGCGGCTTCACTGGAACAAATTGTGACGACAGTAAGACATTGTTTCTACATATTAAATTGTTTCACGTTTGTTGTTGTTGTTGTTTATCATAGAAGTCATGGTATTGTATAACACATCCTTGAATTACAACAGGTCGTCATTTGTGAATTCAACATCAACACAAATTGCTTTGTGATAGATATCTATATGATATTGTTTTATTTGCAAAACACTATGCACGTATTTGCACAAAATTTGTATTATCGTTTGAAGTAGGTTGAATATAATTTTTATCGTTTGTGATGAATGAGGATTGACTTTATTATCTATATAGATGAAGAGGTTATTTTATTTTTTACATACTAAATAGTTACATATTATGAATTGTTTACCGATAAATGACAAAGTTTAAAACTTGTCAATTTATATTAAGGCACTGTGAAATCAAGAACGACATGCAAAAGTTCGTTTTAAGAGGTTGTGCTTACATCGTCTCTCGGATTGATGCGTAACGTGTCGCAATCGTTAACATACGTGCACCGAGTTTTTTTCATACTTCCAGATATCGATGACTGTACCCCAAATCCATGCCATAATGGTGGTGTGTGCACGGATGGTGACGACTCCTACACATGCGCTTGTGCGAATGGTTTCACGGGGGATGATTGTGAAATTAGTAAGTATTCAACTTGAAATTGCTACGATTGCTAACCATCACTATACTAGGCTTGAGTTAAGTCACTTAATTAAACATAGTTTGGTTATTGGTCTGGGCAATTAGACTGCTAGGGGCTAAAATAATTAAAGTCCGAATCATGACGGCATATCTTGTGTTCTTATCAATTAAATCATTAGCTTTCATTATGCTGTTTTCAATATTTTGATTTATGATCTGGAAAAAAAGTGTTAAGAACAGACGTATGCCATTAACAGAAACTTTGAATCTGTCTTTCACTATAAGATATAGATGATTGCGCTTCAAGTCCGTGTCACAATAGTGGTACCTGCATTGATGGTGTTGACTCCTACACATGCTGTTGTCAAAGCGGCTTCACTGGACCAAATTGTGACGACAGTAAGATATTGTATCTACATATATCTACAAATTGTTTCACGTTTGTTGTTGTTGTTTATCATAGAAGTCGTGGTATTGAATAACATGTCTGGAATTACAACAGGCCGTCATTTATCAATTCAACATCAATACTCATGACTGTGATAGATATTTATATTATATTGCTTTATTTGCAAACACTATGCACGTATTTGCACAAATTTATTATCGTTTGAAGCAGGTTAAAGATATTGTATGTATCGTTTGTGATGAACGAGGTTTGACTTTGTTATCTATATGGATGAACCGGCTATTTTACTTTTTTGTACTAAATGGTTACATATTATGCGATTAGCAAAAGGTAAATGACAAAGGTTAAAACTTGTCAATTTATATTAAATCACTGTGAAATCAAGAACGACATGCAAAAGTTCGTTGTAAGAGGTTTTGCTAACATTGTCTATCTGATCGATGCGTTACATATCGCAATCGTTAACATACGTGCACCGAGCTGTTTCTCATACTTCCAGATATCGATGACTGTACCCCAAATCATTGTCATAATGGTGGTGTGTGCACGGATGGTGACGACTCCTACACATGCGCTTGTGCCAATGGTTTCACGGGAACAGATTGTGAAATTAGTAAGTGCTGTATTCAACTAGAAATTTCTCTGATTGCTAGTTATCACTTTGGTAAGCTTCAGTTAAGTCATATGATTGAATATATTGTGGTTGATGGGCTGCACAGTAGGACTGCTAGCTGAGATTATAATGAAAGTACGAATCATGACGGCATATATTGTGTTCTTATATATTAAATCATTAAATTTCATTATGCTGTTTTCAATATTTTGGTTTTTAATCTGGAAAACAAGTGTTATGAACAGACGTATTCCATTAACAGAAACTTTGAATCTGTCTTTCACTTGAAGATATAAATGATTGCGCTTCAAGTCCGTGTCACAATAGTGGTACCTGCATTGATGGTGTTGACTCCTACACATGCTGTTGTCAAAGCGGCTTCACTGGACCAAATTGTGACGACAGTAAGATATTTTATCTACATATTAAATTGTTTCACGTTTGTTGTTGTTGTTTATCATAGAAGTCATGGTATTGTATAACACATCCTTTAATTACAACAGGTCGTCATTTATCAATTCAACATCAACACAAATTGCTTTGTGATAGATATCTATATGATATTGTTTTATTTGCAAAACACTATGCACGTATTTGCACAAAATTTGTATTATCGTTTGAAGTAGGTTGAATATAATTTTTATCGTTTGTGATGAACGAGGTTTGACTTTGTTATCTATATAGATGAAGAGGCTATTTTACTTTTTTACATACTAAATGGTTACATATTATGAATTGGTTACCGATAAATGACAAAGTTTAAAACTTGTCAATTTATATTAAGGCACTGTGAAATCAAGAACGACATGCAAAAGTTCGTTTTAAGAGGTTTTGCACCGAGCTGTTTTTTCATACTTCCAGATATCGATGACTGTACCCCAAATCCATGTCATAATGGTGGTGTGTGCACGGATGGTGACGACTCCTACACATGCGCTTGTGCGAATGGTTTCACGGGGGATGATTGTGAAATTAGTAAGTATTCAACTTGAAATTGCTACGATTGCTAACCATCACTATACTAGGCTTGAGTTAAGTCACTTAATTAAACATAGTTTGGTTATTGGTCTGGGCAATTAGACTGCTAGGGGCTAAAATAATTAAAGTCCGAATCATGACGGCATATCTTGTGTTCTTATCAGTTAAATCATTAGCTTTCATTATGCTGTTTTCAATATTTTGATTTATGATCTGGAAAACAAGTGTTAAGAACAGACGTATGCCATTAACAGAAACTTTGAATCTGTCTTTCACTTTAAGATATAGATGATTGCGCTTCAAGTCCGTGTCACAATAGTGGTACCTGCATTGATGGTGTTGACTCCTACACATGCTGTTGTCAAAGCGGCTTCACTGGACCAAATTGTGACGACAGTAAGATATTGTATCTACATATATCTACAAATTGTTTCACGTTTGTTGTTGTTGTTTATCATAGAAGTCGTGGTATTGAATAACATGTCTGGAATTACAACAGGCCGTCATTTATCAATTCAACATCAATACTCATGACTGTGATAGATATCTATATTATATTGCTTTATTTGCAAACACTATGCACGTATTTGCACAAATTTATTATCGTTTGAAGCAGGTTAAAAATATTTTATGTATCGTTTGTGATGAACGAGGTTTGACTTTGTTATCTATATGGATGAACCGGCTATTTTACTTTTTTGTACTAAATGGTTACATATCATGCGATTGGCAAAAGTTAAATGACAAAGGTTAAAACTTGTCAATTTATATTAAATCACTGTGAAATCAATAACGACATGCAAAAGTTCGTTGTAAGAGGTTTTGCTAACATTGTCTATCTGATTGATGCGTTACACATCGCAATCGTTAACATACGTGCACCGAGCTGTTTCTCATACTTCCAGATATCGATGACTGTACCCCAAATCATTGTCATAATGGTGGTGTGTGCACGGATGGTGAAGACTCCTACACATGCGCTTGTGCCAATGGTTTCACGGGAACAGATTGTGAAATTAGTAAGTGCTGTATTCATCAAAAAAGCAACATATGCATATCAGGAATCGCCACACTCAAAAAACACAGCCTCCCCACGCAGCGAAAAAGAAGAGAGGAAGAGAGAGAGAGAGAGAGCTCATGTTTTATATATATATATCAGAAATTTCTCTGATTACTAGTTATCACTTTGGTAAGCTTCAGTTAAGTCATATGATTGAATATATTGTGGTTGATGGGCTACGCAGTAGGACTGCTAGCTGAGATTATAATGAAAGTACGAATCATGACGGCATATCTTGTGTTCTTATGTATTTAATCATTAGATTTCATTATGCTGTTTTCAATATTTTGATTTTTTATCTGGAAAACAAGTGTTATGAAAAGACGTATGCAATGTACAGAAACTTTGAATCTGTCTTTCACTTGAAGATATCAATGATTGCGCTTCTAGTCCGTGTCACAATAGTGGTACCTGCATTGATGGTGTTAATTCCTACACATGCTGTTGTCAAACCGGCTTTACTGGACCGAATTGTGATGACAGTAAGATATTGTATTTACATAAAATACTTTTGCGTTAGTTGCTGATATTAATGATATTCATTGGATTGAATAACACGTCTAGAAAGACAACACGCTGTTTTTGTTTTCAATTCAACATCAAAACTCATGATTTTGTTATAGAAATAGATCTATATTGACTCGATTTGCAAAAATATCTATGCAAGTATTTACACATATACATAAAAGTTTAAGCACGTGAATCAAAATTATTTAACGTCGCCTATGAATGACTTGTTCGAAGTCGTGTATTAATACTCTTTGGAATGACTGATAGTGATATTTCATATGTCTCAAGTACAAATACTCGCCTTTGAAGGAAGTAGGTAGTAATACATTTAAAAGTTTGGCTGAATTCTGATTACAAATTCCTTTTCAGATATAAATGACTGCTCCCCAAATCGATGTCAGAATGGCGGAGCATGCACAGATGGTGTGAATTCATTTACGTGCTCATGCGTTGCCGGCTTTACGGGAAATCTCTGCCAAACAAGTAAGTTTAATTTTTATAATAATACGACTGTAAATAATTCATATGATCACATTATAACTTTGGTAATATTCATTTAAGAAATTAAAAAAAATCAAACATAGTTGCTTTATTCTGACACATGAGTAAATATGAGGTCAAAACACACATCTTAACAACCCTCTCCACTCCGAGAAAATCCCTGCAATCCTTACCTTCGTAACAAAATCCCTACGATCCATTTCGTCGCAACAAAATCCCTACCATCGTTTCCGTTGCAACATATTCCTACCATCCTTTCGGTCGCAACAAAATACCGACCATCGTTTTTATCTACCATCTTTTCCGTTGCAACAAATTCCTACCATCCATTCGCCGCAACAAATTCCTACCATCCATTTCGCCGCAACAAATCCCTACCATCCATTTCGCCGCAACAAATTCCCACCATCCTTTCCGTCGCAACAATATCTCTACCATCGTTCCCGTTGCAACATATTCCTACCATCCTTTCCGTCGCAACAACATCTCTACCATCGTTTCCGTTGCAACAAACTCCTACCATCCTTTCTGTCGCAACAAATTCCTACCATCCTTTCTGTCGCAATAAATTTCAACCACCCATTTCGTTGCAACAATATAGCTACCATCCTTCCCGTCGCAATAAAATGTCTGAAGCCGTTACATGTAGCACGTGCCTGTTTGAAAGCATGCCTGCCTTTTTAAATGAAGCCTATTAATAGAGTTTTATGTATTTTATGTTCATTTGTGTGTGTTTAATTGCCAGTTAACTTTGTTAATGTTGTCATCTAATAATAATGTACAACTTCTAAGTTACAGATTACATTGTAAGAAAAGATTATAAGATTATTATTCGGCAAATATGAGCCGAAAGGTACTTGTTTAGTAAAAAAAAGTAAACATAAACAATGATAGTGCCTCTAGCTTGGAGCGATTCCGCACCGTCACGGCGACAGCGCCTAGCCCTGCAATTCCGACAACGCAACATACTATTACTAACTCAATGATAGCAAAGTTTTCTTTGGATTACAATATTTGCAGATACATGTAGGCCCTGATTAGAAGATGGCTTATATAAAACAGTTTTGAAGTTCCCCTAGAAGTAAAAACAAAACACAATTCACCGATTTCAACAAGTCAAATCTCTGTTTATTGATACATGTACCCTACTTTTCTTGTTAGAATTACAGTACAACACATTAGCTTAAAGCATATGTGTTAGCCTGACAACTTGTACTTGTTTGTTATTATGAGAACCTGTTGGGGGCAAGTGTGAGATTGGTGCACCCTAGAACCTGTTTTAAATCCCCAGTGGCAATTTGTTTCGCCACTGACCGTTCCAAGGCGGTATCCCCAAAGGTTTTCTTTTTTGTTAATTGTTTGTGGCGTCCTATTTGAATTGACATACTTATATCAAACATGCTCTCTCTCTCTCTCTTCCTCTCTTCTTTTTCGCTGCTTCGGGAGGCTGTGTTTTGTGAGTGTGGCGATTCCTGATATGCATATATTACTTTTTATCAAATGGTACCAGCTATGATTGTCAATCTTTTAAAATATGACTGTCCTGTTTGGTATAGTTAAACATACATGTAGCGTTGGTTTAACTGGTACGTTGACTGCATAAGACTATAATATCACTTATATTTTATTTACATATTTACATATCTTCTACATTTTTAAATAAATATACATTTTGAAAATACTTAAACGTTCTGGGCGGAAGATAATAAAACTGAGATTGGAAACCAGTCTCAAATCTCAAGCATCTGATTGGCTGAAATGGCAACAGATGCTTGAGATTTGAGACTGGTTTCCATGCACAGTATTATAACCTTGGCCACTGAAACGTGACCAATCAACTTTTATATTTATATACTTAGTATTTTTACGATGCAGATGGAACTTGCGACATACACACGTATCACACTGTCACATCAGCTGTGCTCATGAAGTATTTAGTTCTACTTTAGGTAGTACACCACCGACTAAAAACCACTCCGTCCAAAACCACCTGTGAGCCTATTTCACCGACAGAGACATTTTTTGATCTATTATATGTCATTTGAAGACTTTACATAAATTGCTAAGGGTATTATGCAGGAATCAATCCATATGTACACCACTTGCTATATAATTGTGTCAAACATAAACTATATTCCAAACGATTTTACCGTCACCGTATGAATATATTCGAACTCTGTATTATCGACGAATCTCTATTACCGACGTAAATTACATCTAGGTATTTAGTTATGCGTTCCGTATTTGATAGTTTTGACCTAGATATGCCGATCTCTGTGATTTCTTGGTAAATATTACGCTGATATGTTTTATACTTTCTCCAAAATAAAGAAGTATTGAACTTTTATTGAACTGCACAAGAATTATCGATAATTTAAACAAGTGCGTATATTATAGCGGTTCAGTCTACTGAACAAAATATGTTGTTTCCAGATATTATTGAATGTTACCCTAACCCATGCCAGAATTGTGGCACATGCACGGATGGTGTTAATTCCTACACATGTGCATGTGTTCCCGGCTTCAATGGGACAAATTGTGAAACCAGTGAGTATGAATTTTAAATTGACATTAATAATGCGCATATTTAGAAGAAGATACGTTCTTACTAAAACGAAATAAAGCAAACTCATTTGTCTGTACGTGTAATAATGTATCTTGTTTCTGAAATAAATCTGCATTGGCAGCTAGAATTTTCTTGAAATTCTCTTGATTCTCCTATTCCCTATAGCACCCACTTTAATGATGAGTTTGGGTGATTTACAACCATGCATGCCGATAAAGGCATTTCTTTTGTAACTGAGTAACTACATTTAATTATAATTAAACGTTTTTGGGAATGAGTAGGCGAAAAAACATGGAAAATTAAACAACAAGACAAACACATTAATTATTTGTAAATGAAATTATAATGATACACACTTATGAAGATTTTAGCGTGATATAAAGGTAAATTGTGATAAACATTAACAGTGCTTAGCTGCTTAGCAGTATGTTGTTTGTTTAAGGGCCGTCTTCATATCCGTATGCAAGTTCCCGTATATGCGTTGATGGTGTGAACTTTAATTTGTTTAGATTTTTCTGAATGCAGCTTGTAACCCTAATGCGAGTCCCCTTATTTGTATTGATGGTGTCAACTTGTTGTTTTCTATATATTAATGAATGCAACTCGAATCCTTGTACTAGCCTTCGTATTTGTGTTGATGGTGTCAACTTGTTGTGTTCTAGATATTAGTGAATGCAACTCGAATCCTTGTACTAGCCTTCGTATTTGTGTTGATGGTGTCAACTTGTTGTTTTCTAGATATTAATGAATGCAACTCAAATCTTTGTACAAGCCCTCGTATTTGCGTTGACGGTGTCAACTTGTTGTTTTCTAGATATCAATGAATGCAACTCGAATCCTTGTACTAGCCTTCGTATTTGTGTTGATGGTGTCAACTTGTTGTTTTCTAGATATTAATGAATGCAACTCGAATCCTTGTACTAGCCCTCGTATTTGTGTTGATGGTGTCAACTTGTTGTTTTCTAGATATTAATGAATGCAACTCGAATCCTTGTACTAGCCCTCGTATTTGCGTTGACGGTGTCAACTTGTTGTTTTCTTGATATTAATGAATGCAACTCGAATCTTTGTACTAGCCCTCGTTTTTGCGTTGATGATGTCAACTTGTTGTTTTCTAGATATTAATGAATGCATCTCGAATCCTTGTACTAGCCCTCGTATTTGTGTTGATTTCGTCAACTTGTTGTTTTCTAGATATTAATGAATGCAACTCGAATCCTTGTACTAGCCTTCGTATTTGTGTTGATGGTGTCAACTTGTTGTTTTCTAGATATTAATGAATGCAACTCGAATCCTTGTACTAAGTCTCGTATTAGCGTTGACGGTGTCAACTTGTTGTTTTCTAGATATTAATGAATGAACTCGAATCCTTGTACTAGCCCTCGTATTTGCGTTGACGGTGTCAACTTGTTGTTTTCTGGATATTAATGAATGCAACTCGAATCCTTTTACTAGGCCTCGTATTTTCGTTGACGGTGTCAACTTGTTGTTTTCTGGATATTAATGAATGCAACTGAATCCTTGTACTAGCCTTCGTATTAGCGTTGACGTTGTCAACTTGTTGTTTTCTAGATATAAATTAATGCAACACGAATCCTTGTACTAGCCTTCGTATTTGTGTTGATTTTGTCAACTTGTTGTTTTCTAGATATTAATGAATGCAACTCGAATCCTTGTACTAGCTCTCGTATTTGCGTTGACGGTGTCAACTTGTTGTTTTCTAGATATTAATGAATGCAACTCGAATCTTTTTACTAGGCCTCGTATTTTCGTTGACGGTGTCAACTTGTTGTTTTTTAGATATTAATGAATGCAACTGAATCCTTGTACTAGCCCTCGTATTAGCGTTGACGGTGTCCACTTGTTGTTTTCTAGATATAAATTAATGCAATACGAATCCTTGAACTTGCCTTCGTATTTGTGTTGATTTTGTCAACTTGTTGTTTTCTAGATATTAATGAATGCAACTCGAATCCTTGTACTAGCCTTCGTATTTGTGTTGATGGTGTCAACTTGTTGTTTTCTAGATATTAACGAATGCAACTCGAATCCTTGTACTAGCTCTCGTATAAGCGTTGACGGTGTAAACTTGTTGTTTTCTAGATATTAATGAATGCAACTCGAATCCTTGTACTAGCCCTCATTTTTGCGTTGACGGTGTCAACTTGTTGTTTTCTAGATACTTATGAATGCAACTCGAATCCTTTTACTAGGCCTCGTATTTGCGTTGACGGTGTCAACTTGTTGTTTTCTAGATACTAATGAATGCAACTCGAATCCTTGTACAAGTCCTCGTGTTTGTTTTGATGGTGTCAACTTGTTGTTTTCTTGATATTAATGAATGCAACTCGAATCCTTGTATTAGCCCTCGTATTTGCGTTGACGGTGTCAACTTGTTGTTTTCTAGATATTAATGAATGAAACTCGATTCCTTGTACTAGCCCTCGTATTTGCGTTGACGGTGTCAACTTGTTGTTTTCTAGATATTAATGAATGCAACTCGAATCCTTGTACTAGCCCTCGTATAAGCGTTGACGGTGTCAACTTGTTGTTTTCTAGATATAAATTAATGCAACTCGAATCCTTGTACTAGCCCTCGTATTTGCGTTGACGGTGTCAACTTGTTGTTTTCTAGATATTAATGAATGCAACTCGAATCCTTGTACTAGCCCTCGTATTTGCGTTGACGGTGTCAACTTGTTATTTTCTAGATATTAATGAACGCAATTCGAATCCTTGTACTAGCCCTCGTATTTGCGTTGACAGTGTCAACTTGTTGTTTTCTAGATATAAATGAATGAAACTCGAATCCATGTACTAGCCCTCGTATTTGCGTTTATACATGTAGTGTCCACTTGTTGTTTTCTAGATATAAATGAATGCAACTCGAATCCTTGTACTAGCCCTCGTATTTGCGTTGACGGTGTCAACTTGTACACTTGTGTTTGCCCTCCCGGCTACACTGGGACAACTTGTACAACAAGTAAGTTGGATTCTATGCATTAAACTCAAGATATGGACATTTTATTACCTGACAACGGATGTTTTTACACATACATATTTATCATAAAGGACAACAATACTTTTCTATCTGTTTATTATATAACTTTCTGCACTCACCAATATTACTTTAGCGAACTTCTATGACTTTAAGATAAGAATCCTGTTTCTAAAGCATTGAAGAAAACCCCATTTCGTTTAGTTTAAAGAATCCGTGAACTTGTGTTTATCCAGATATTGATGAATGCTCCTCGAATCCCTGTCGGAATAGCGGTGATTGCAAAGACGGAATCAACCAATACACGTGTAAATGTAAAGATGGCTGGACGGGTACGAACTGTGAGACACCTAGTAAGAGTTATTCTGCTGTTTTCTCTGTATACATGTACATATACATTTATCTAATGAGAATCCACATTTGGTTATAATTAAGTAAATACCAGATACTTTAGTGATTCATTAAAAAGTAAAAATCATCATAAAGAACGACATGAAATTAAAACCAACACGATAAAAGAGCACTGTTTCAATATTCTTTTTAACAGTTTTACAATTTTTACCCACTGGCACCAGAGTAACAAACTAGCCTTAAATATTTGACATATAATACAACGTTCAACTAAAAATAACCTAAAGCGGCACAAAACACTGCCAAAAAAAAGCCTTTTCTGATAATACGCCGTGTCTATCTATCTATAAATTTCACATGGTGTTGAACGGGATTCAACCCCAACACGCTTCACCGCGATCTCCCTCCATATAAATAAACATCTGCAGACAAACAACGACCGCATTCAGAAGAGCTTACATCTATCTACTTAACAAGTAAGGTCAAAGTCTTTTTAAACATACCACTTCCATGAAATTACAGAGAAGTTTCAATTTTTTATATAGTGCGATTATATTAACCTGCCCATTTTGCATACATTATTCGGTGGTTGGTTGTGATATTTTTAACTTTATCACCAAAGCGTGAAAGTCGTCATTACCTCAACGGGAAATCCATTATTCATAAAGTATATAGGTGTCTTCTTTCCGCTAGGCAGGTATGAAAGCGGAATGGCTCAGTGGTAAAGTGCAGCATTCAAACGCTAAAGGTATGTGGTTCGAGTCCTGCTAGAGCCATTTTTGTTTTTATACTTTTTTACCAATCGAGAGATGTAGTGATTGACGCTAATATGGACAACTTTGTGATCAATCTTGCCGATGACAGCAGCGATGATGACGACAGTGACAGTGGCACTGACACCGCAAGTGAAACAGAACTGCTGTCATATGTTTAAAATATTTTGTACTGATATAATTTGTGACATGGGAATATCAATATTAGAATAAAAAGTCCATAAAAATAAATCAATAAAGCCCCCAAAAAACATAATATTTAAAAAAATACACAAATAAACAATAAACATCTACAATATAAAACGCAAATATTATAGGTCCAAGTACGACTCGAACCTGCGCCAAGCAGCAAACAAAGAAAATGTTGTTTGCTATTTTCTGCCTTCCTACCAACTGCGCTATAGACGCACGTGGAAGTGAATGCAGTTTTAAAGATATACATACAAATGCAAAAGACCAGTCCAAAATAGCAAGGATATCCCCGTCTCAAAATAGCACGTTCAACCACTGTGTAATGTATGCATAATGGGCAGGTTAATATAATCGCACTATAAGCACATTTTTTCTGTCACTGTCAACTTCCGTTTTGGGTGGTTGTTATTGTCTTCTGCCTTGCTCCATTTGTTACAGTTGATCTCATTGGCTGATGAAAAAAGAAACATGACGCGGTAAATTTGAAATGTGAAAAGTCAATACACAAATTACGGTCACGTGCTCTAAACCGGAAGCAGGTAGTGAGTGAAATTATCGGAAAACGCGGAAAAGTGATTGAAAGTGTTTTTTTTTTATTTGAACAGACAACCACATTTCTTACCAATGTTAAGTAGATAGATGTTAGCTCTTCTGAATGCGGCCGTTGTTTGTCTGCAGATGTTTATTTATATGGAGGGAGATCGCAGTGAAGCGTGTTGGGGTTTAATTCCGTTCAACACCATGTGAAATATACAGATAGATAGACACGGCGTATTATCATAAAAGGCTTTTTTGGCAGTGTTTTGTGCCGCCTAAGGTTATATTTATTATTTTTAGCTGAACTTTGTATTATATGTCAAATATTTAAAGCTAGTTTGTTACTCTGGTGCCAGTGTTTTTACCCCGACATAAAGACCATCTCACCTCTCCAGCCCCTTGGATGGTATTAAGAGAGGGATTTAACTGTTATTTTAATAAATATCAAACACTTATTTGCTTAATTATGTCAGACCTAATATTTAAATAGAAGTTAGATATGAAAGTGTTCATTGTATTAATTGACAAGTCGATAGCTTTGATAGTGTTGGACTATAGATTATGATGCATTTCGGGGTTAAAGTAACATTGTAATCTAAAAATATGAAACGAAATTACATAATTGTTATGAAAAGATTATTTGTAAGTTATTTCCTTATAAAGTTAAATCTTTGAAAACATATCGCCTAAACACTTTTTTCATGCATTCGTGCTTTCAGCGGTACCCTCCTTAAAAATATTCTTCCTACCTACTTTGTCTTTACTTTCAGACCCCTGCTACTCAAACCCGTGCCAATATGGTGGAACATGTACTAATAGCGGGACAAATTACGTGTGTACGTGTGTTCCTCCACACACAGGGACTAGGTGTCAGAATTAAAATATATTTTAACCAGTATACTCAAACAGATACTTTTACTTGCACGAGTTGTTTTACACGACATTACCACTGGTGCTTTGGAGACGAATGCGTTTTACTCCAAAATGTGTATGAGCTGACCCTTTTTAAAAATATCTACATTTAAGGGTCAACACTGGACAAACGCATCGTTTTTTGTTTTGATTTGAAAGACGACTGGAAACGTACAGTATACACTTTATTCATACTGAATTTAATATCAAATACTATCAAATACCATATCAAGTTTTCTAATCAATTACCCATTAATAAGGTAAATAATAAACCTTCAATTTTGTATGCGTTAAATTAATGTAAACACATTTAAAAAGCCCGCCACTCGACAAATATTTTTATGAAGTTTACCAAGTCGAGTATTGCTCTACAAATTCGAATGTCCACTGTTGAATTCCCTAAAAGATCGATATTAATTACAGAGGGATCAACATCATACACATTTGGTTAAAAAAGCTGAGTTTGTCTCCCAAGCATCCGACGTGACAATCTTAAAGTCCGTTTGTCACGGCGTTCAAACTAGAATTAGAAATTACAAAATACCGGTAGTTGGAGAAATTAAGACCTATTAAACACGCAAAACAGATTTGAATTGTTGTATTTATTGATTATTTTATAAGTTATAAGGAAAAAGCTTGACAAACTTAAGTTTATATATAATACAGTCATATCGATGTACTTTTACTATATTTTGTTTTAATTTTAATTAATATAAACACAATTATTTGTTAAATAACTCAACACCATATTTCTTTTCTCTATAAACTATTGTTGTTCATAGATTATATTTTAGTTACAACTGTACATACTGTTACATACTGTTAGCTACATCGTATGCAATTATTTTTGTCGTCTTGTTTTAATTGCATGTTTTATTTTGTTAATTTTTGTATCGCTTTTCGAAGAAAAGGTGATACATAGGGATCGCTTTGTCCGTCTGTCCGTCCGTCCGTCGGTCTGTCTGTCCGTCCGTCACAAAACCATAACCTTTGATTATGATACGAAAACTTAACATTGGCTATAAATTTGCCATTTCTCAATATTTCTTAATCAAACTTTCAAGTTATACTGGTTATGACAACACGGTCATGATATTGAAAAATTCTTAAGGTCAAGGTCACATTTAGTGGAGTTATGCCCTTTAGTACTCGGATTTCACAGGAAAACTTAACGTTGGCTATAACTTTGTCATTTCGCAATATTTCTTCATGACACTTTTAAATAATATTACTGATGATAATAAGCTCTTGACAAGTTTTAGCTTTCCAAAAAGCTAGTCGGTCATTAGCACAACCTTTTAAGAAGACGGCACAAAAGTTTAAACTTTAAGCCACTTGAAATTAAAGCGCTTTATATTTATTGGATGTCATACAAAAATGTAAGTTTATATATAGGTATTCCTTCTTTCGAAGGAGATGTATTTAAGCAGGTGATAAAACTAACCCTGTTTGCAAACATAATAATTCACCTGAAGGTAAACCGAAATTGAAAAGTTTATCAAACACTATTTTGTGTCACAAAGTGTTAGAAAGCAACGATAATCAAGCTGTAAATATATACCAAAAGCTTAAGAATATGTTAAAAAAAACAAAGTTTTTCACTGTCACAGAGTGGGAGAGAAAAAATGTTCACACAGTCTGGCCGGGACTCACTGGTATAACATTGCTCTTTCTGATCTAGAACAATTTCGTTAGAATGTTGGTATTTACTTAGAATGTCTTATGACTTCCAATAACAAACAAACGCGTTAATTTCAAATGTGCCTAAAGTATGCACTTCAGCGCCGTCTTTGTTTGTTAAAAGAGTTATGCTAATGACCGACTAGCTTTTTGGAAAGCATAATTTTGTTTTGTCTATTATTGACAGTTTCATGACTCGATTTGAAACTTCCGCAAAAATATGTGTTTTCGCATGTTCCAAAGATTATTTTGTAGCTTCAAAACCAAATTAAAACTTTGGAAAGCTAAAACTTGTATTGTCTATTAGTCAGTTTCATGACCCGATTAAAGATTCCTGCAAAAATGTGTGTTCTGATGTTCGAATGATATTTTTACATTCAAAACATTATAAAACTTTAATAACCAGTTGAGTGGCAAAATGCAAGATTACACTTAAGCAAACTTATCAAAAGTAATGACCAATGCAATCCATATCGAGCTAGCTTAAACATGAAAAACGTTCCCCGTGATACCCCTGTCCCCGAGTTTCACAAAATGCTTCAGAAGTTCGTAGATAAGAAAATAAAGCAAAATAATTAGCTAATCTCTGTTCAGTGCTCTCTACACATTGTAGTTGCTAATAGAGTCATAAGCTGTACATCTTTTGTTTATCAAACACAGTATACATTTACTTGACAAAATCCATGTATATGTTTATTGTTCTTCGTCGGAAATATCTTTATGAGTAATAAGCCTAGCTGATCAGAAGCTGGAGAGAGGATTTAAGAATAGGTACAGACTCCATATATGACGTCGTTTAACATCCAATGAAAGACCTCTAGGTTTTCATAGATAACGACTGAGTAAGAGTCTATCCATAAATAACGACTTAGTAAGAGTCTACTTTTCTAAACTATCCGTTCCGTCTGGTCCGTGAACTTTGCTTTACATCGCTGTTAACCGGTGTTCAGGTAGAAAGCTCAAGTTTGGTCCATTATAATATGTCGGTCATCAGGATGACCGACAATCATCAGGATGACCGACAACAATGATGCCAAGCTATTTAGGTCAAGATCACATTTGAATGAGTTATGCCCCTTTTTGTACTTGCATTTTTATTCCGACACAGTACCCGCGGGCGACACAAGTGTTCAACTGAACACCAATCTAGTTGTAATATGAACCGTAGCATGTAAATTTAATTATTATTTCCATTCGGCTGAAGCAGTTCAATTTTTCATTATTGTTTAGGAAATATCATTCGTAATTAAAGAACTGACAGAAGTGGGTTGGGAGTGTGTACCCCCAATTTCATAAATTTTATAAAAAATACTTTATTTAATTTGTTTTTCTGACTTCTAAACATCTTGTATATAACGTATAATAAAAAAAGAGCATGTGAAAGTTAAATGCCATCCAAAACAAAATAAAAGAAAAAAATGAAGCCATGTCTTACATAGAAAATAAACTTCTTTAAATGATTCCGGAAGTTAAATGACGGGGATATGGAGGTTAAAAGTCGAATTTTTCCTTCAATGTGAGCAAAGTGAGTTTTTCTTGAATACCGTTAAAAGTTTTATTTTTATAGAACTTCAAAATAAATTTCAACGATATTTAATATGAAAAAGCGCTATCGTTTTTAATTTTTACATTAAGTTTCCGTAGTTCCGTGCGAAACTATTCTTTATGTCAACGTCACATAAGATAGAGTTATGGCCCCTGTTTTACGCATAAGATAGTTATGGCCCCTGTTTTACTTGCATTTTTATTCCGAAATAGCACCAGAGGGTGACACAAGTATTTAACTTAACACCCATCTAGTTATTATAAAATCTGAAGCAGATAGAATAGTTTCACACTAAGCCATCAATTGTGGGTGTTGAATAATGATTATTATTGGGACAATAATTACTGTACTAAACGGGATACTGGAAATAAACTATTTTAAACGGAACATGTGATTTTATTTTACATACCGCAGGGAAAGCAACGTTTACAGCCCTGTCTCCACACACAAGCCGAATAGAGAGAGCGAACACAAACATTTATAATGTATGTGAAAATATTAAAGGTCAAAAACCACCGAAAGTTAAAGAAAAAATGAGCCCACATGCTGTGTCCGGCCTTTGACAGGATCTAAACTTATCTGTGTTGTTTTTGTTTTCCTGGAAGTTCTGTCAAGAACCTGTATGCCTTTTAATAAATATATACTTAATTCATTTACACTGTACAGGCACTCATAAGTGAACACACTATTTCGGACAGACTGGTTGTCAAAGGAATGATTTTTCATTTCTGTATTACATCAATAGTAAAGCACTATCTTGCATAACAAAGGTAAAATATGAATAATAAAATCAGGAATAGCCATACACAGAATTCACATCTTCCCCACATAGCAAAAAAGCAAAACAGAGGGAATGAGATGATGAAATGATGAAAAAGATACCACAGACAACTTACGAAAATGATAATCTTATCGCCTTCCTGGAACCGTCAGTGGCAAAATCATAAATTAAGGTTGCACCAACCTCACATTTGCCCGCGACAGGTTCTCATATATACAAAACAAAAGAAAATAATAAAAATGAAATATGCATATCAGGAATTGCCACAACCAGAAAAAACGGCATCCCCACGCAGCCAAAAACGTGGAAATGAAAAGAGATAACAAACACCACTAACAATTAACGATATAGAGAACCATTGGGTTACCGCCTTGAACGTCAGCGGCCAACTGATACAACAAGGCCCCGAGATCATAAAACTAAGTGTTGAGATCAGTCTCAAATCTCAAGGATCTGATTGGCTGAAATGACGACTGGTCGCCATTTCAGCCAATCAGATACTTGAGATTTGAGACTGATCTCCAGATTTAGTTTTATGATCTTGGGCAAAGGTGTCTTGATGAATATGCTTAACTTCGAGTATCTATAAATAAAGAATGCCTTTGCCGTTACTAATAATTGCATGCGCTTTGTCGAACTAAATCATAAACCCCACCGTAGATGATAACCAAGATAAGAAATTATTGGGACGCAACCATGCACAGTGTATGGAGTAATGCACGAACTTTGAAGTAATTTCTTTAGAAATGTGGGATAATTTCAAAATTATAAAAATTAAAATTGATGAAAAGGGAACTTTGAAAGCCACCAAACACGACAAATATGAAAATATTGCAGGCTCGGTTCGATTGAGCCTGTTCGTGGGCAGTAATAGAAATGCATATTATTGCCCACGCCACCTAGACCCGGGCTGAGCGCAACTCAATTTTTACACTAAAACAGTACAATTTTGATTAATCCCAAACGATGGTATGCATAAGGCGGTGAACATGGAACCTTAAATGTGGTAATTTCATAATAATACCATTCTATGTTCAGCGGCGTACGGTCCCCAGATAAAAGAATGTGTTTGCCCTAAACGAGAAAACAATGGGCGGAACTAAACAGATATACATGTATCATTCCAAATACGAAACAGAACAATTTGTTGCATATAATGAAAATAGCACGAACTCGAAAAGTGAATTGTACAGATTATTATAAATCATTTGCACCCATTCACAATAATGGAGATCACATAAGCAAAAGTAACATGTGCAAAAGCATGTCCAACTACGATATGATGAGATATACTCCCCGTCAATAGAAAGTTACCACTGTGGTACTTATTACCAGCTGTAACTGGCAACTGTTAAATCTAAATAGCTTCAAATGAATTTAAAGTTTTACTTTTGACAGAACTTCTATCAACCACTATGATCAAGGTCAGGAAGTTGCTGCCGGTGTTTGCACCGTTAATCCTATTTCCTGTTTTCTGTCAATTTCCCGACTGTCGTCTGCTAAAACATTATCAAACTTTGACCAACTAGGCAGAAGAGTATGTCGCAAAAAAACAACATAAGAAACTTTTAAGTTCTCAATCGGTAGAGTAATTGGGACCCAAGATAATAAAACTGAGATTGGAGACCAGACTCAAATCTCAAACATCTGATTGGCTGAAATGGCGATCAGTCGCCATTTCAGCCAATCAGATGCTTGAGATTTGAGTCTGGTCTCCAGCTTTAGTTTTCTGATCTTGGGCCCTGGTTCGCTTCTCAGTAGGGGCCCTTTAGGTAAAAGCAATATCATTCATAATTCCCAGTTTTTTATGGAGATTTAATTTATAAACTTAAAAAGATTAAAGGCAGTGTTAATTTCTCCCGGTTATTCGTAAAAACCATCTGTAAATTTAAAAAGAAAGGTTACCAACATGATATTTTACAGCGCTCTGCAGGCCTGGTGATTAACCCTTCTACAGTTGATCATTATGCTTACCTCTTTGGTTGCACGACGGTGGCAGGGGTTTAAGAGTTTATGAAGGTTATTGGGGAAATCTTTTCTTAAAAGAACCTAGAAACTCGATTTGTTTCTTTTATCCCTGTCATCGTGTTCTTGCTGATTTTACTCCAGGTGCTCTGGTCTCGGTAAGATCATTGAGTACCCCTTTCGGCTTTGCAATGCTCTTAGCTTCTTATGTTTTATATGTTTGTGTGCTTTTGCATGCAGATAAGTGGGTTGGAGTCTTTTCACCAAGACAACTTGTACTTGTTTTGTGATATGAGAACCTGTTGGGGCAAGTGTGAGGTTGGTGCACCCTAGAACCTGGTTTAAACCCCCAGTGGCAATTTGATTTGCCACTGACCGTTCCAAGGCGGTAACCCCTCGGGTTCTCATTTTTGTTTATTGTTAGTGGTGTCTTTTTTGAAACTGATTATTTTATTAACCATGCTCTCTCCCCCTCTCTTCTTCTTGACTGTGTGGGGAGGCTATTTTTTCTGAATGTGGCGATTCCTGATATGAATATTTCACCTTTTTTTTCAGGAAACTAGAGTCGGCGTTTGAGTCTTCTTAGCTTATCTACATGAAACAATGGTACTAGTCCTGTTCAGTTAACAACCTAAATGTAAATAAGCTTAAAGACACTGAATAATACATATGTTACTATATATAGTTACAAATTTACGTTGAAAAAATATCATTACTCGGCCTCGGCAGATTTTATCGCATAATTGCCCCGCACGTGGAGGGCAATTATGCGATAAAAGCCCTTGGAAAAAACGCACGTGCAATGCTTGGTTTTGCATTACGTCATTAGCGGCATTCCGACAGCAAAATGGCCACGGGTGACCGTACGCTGGAGTCGCTCGCAAATAGAATTCTAGATTTAGATGGAATTATTGCTAAGAGGCCTCAAGAAAACAATCATTTAACCGAGGAAGAAGCTAGACTGTTTATTGACAGTAAGAAAAACAAAGCCACAAGGGAAATCGAAGTAATTCAGCCGATTGAAGGAATTAGACGTTCTGCTTTCTAGATTATCGAGGGAAAACTTTAGCGGGGCAATTATCAACATCCGCCCCCGACCACCCATATATTATTCTCTAAATATTATAGCGTTGTGAAAGTAGCCTGTGCCCAAGATCATAAAACTAAATCTGGAGATCAGTCTCAAATCTCAAGCATCTGATCTGACTGGTCGCCATTTCAGCCAATCAGATGCTTGAGATTTGAGACTGATCTCCAGATTTAGTTTTATGATCTTGGGCACTTATCTTGGCACATTCTACACTAGATAGTTTTCATCGGTTGGTAAAAGGTAAGATATGTTGTCGTTAAACTACCGAGGTCAAACTTTTTCTTGTTTGAGTTGACTAAATAACAAAGTAATACACAACAGTTTAATTTTAAAATAAAAACATCTAATTACTAATAACATAGACCTCCTGTAACAAATCTCAATATTTTGCATTAATTAGCATAACGTAGCACCAAGCTTATCAAAGGGGCAAAAGTTACAAAACAGTATGTCACTAACCCGAATGGTTTACTTTAAATGTATTGAATATGATTATAGTTGGCACGACACAATAAATACAAAACACATTTAAGTATGTAATACAAATGTGAAAAACTATGTATCTGCTGGATGTAGTCATTCCTGATATACATGTTTCACTTTTTTACAATCACAGTAGTTTTGTTTGTGCTGTGTGGCGGCTGTAAAACGTCTCCCCATACATTTAATCAATACTATTATCTGTTCATCCTTCAGGGATTGTTTTTTACATTCACTTTCACACCCCTCCACACCACTTAAATTCTCTCATATCTTCTCTACTTTTTTGCTGTTTGGGGAGGCTGTTTACTGGATGTGGCCATTCCTGATATGCATTTTTCACTTTTTTTAAAACGTATATGCCAGATTGTACTTCTGGAACATGACAACGATATGTCTAAGTATACATCAACATGTATGATAAAAAATAACAAACAAATGAACGAATTAACAACCAACCAAGCAAGTGAGAAATAAGTTAGTTAATAAATAAATAAATAAATAAATAAATAAATAAATAAATAAATAAATAAATAAATAAAAATACAATGAACTGCATATGAAACAATCATTATCAAAGATTGGAAACAGTGGAACAACCAATATTGCTAAGTGAAATTCAAATGATATGTCTTCTCCAGTGATAAATTATAAGCCCTTGAATTACATATTCAATGAATGAACTTTTTTACAGAACTAATATAAAAACATGCAATGTACGGCATAAATAATTTCTTTTCTAAAATATCACAGTTTTTTTTCTTTTCTACGGAATAGTGTAAGTAACAAATAAGAGTGACGTGTACAGTTATGCTTGATAGACTCGGATGATTTTTTTGATATCGGCTCTGCAGACCGCACATTTCTTCAATTCTCGTGAACACTGTACACACGACACTAAATGGCAACATGGCAGAAACACACTACATGCTTCTTTGTCGAGACAAATCTTGCACAGACTTTGTTCCTTTAGTATGCGATTTTCTTCTTCAAGATCTCTGACGTCTATCAAAATATGCAAAGATTGATAAAGTATTTTTTTAACAAAATACATAATTTAAATTTGAAATAAAAATTCACTTAGACATTAAGGCAACATTTCAAAATGAATTTATATGATTAAATCATCTGACAAATGTAAAAAGTGTTAATTATATTTTTTATAATCAGTGCAAAATAATTTAATTAAACATTATTTGACTCGATTGGTATGTTGTTAACAATTAACTGTTTTATGTTAATTATAAGTCGACCTAGCGACATTAACTCAATGTATCTTACCAGGTTCTGCATCTTCAGTAAATATCGGTGAATTTTCCGTTGCTGGTTTATTATAAGTAGAATTCGCATATGTTGTGTGATCGTGCTGAGTGTCAACCAAGACAAATGCTTGTTGAGAACGCTGTGATGAATTATCTGATGTATACATCGAACCTTGATAGCCTCGTTTAATATATCCACAATGTGGGTACCATTTGACATGCTCACTCCAGGGATTGTCTCCCATCTCCCAATCTTTTATTCCGCCCCCACAGAAGAAGCATCGAACGTAATCTTTTATACCTGAAAATTATCGTATTAATAATAAATTGAAGTAAACACATTCCAGATTATCTGTAACCGAATAATTATAATACATCGGCACAAATTGTATGCATATTCAGTTACAATAGTTCTAACTCAGAACAGGAAGTAGAGGAAGATTAAAATGTAAGACACCGGCATTAATAATATTGTCCATGACCACTGTCACTGTCCATTGTGAAATGTTGATTTTTTATGGCAGGGTTGGAATTCGGGGGTGTCGGGGTCGTCGGTTTGGCTTGTGACGGCGCATCAAATCAATTTTTGTTCTTTCTCTTTTTTTAAAATCTAAATTCACGTTTTGCTTTAGTTTGCTTTTTGTTTTTATAATTTTAGGAATTGTTAAATTTGCCTTTCTTTCTCATAAAACAACCATTTCTCTAGGTAATATATGAATGTGTTAGAAAAATGATAATGTTGTTCCATATTTGTTTGATATTTATAGTGATGCAAAGGGACGAGATGCCTGCTAATGTTGGAAAAACTTGTAGCCCAACCCATTTGCTTATTTATTGTAATATTCTGTAAAACAAATTAATTGTGCCAAATTTTAAATGTTAAACTAAAACGATACTGTACTAGAGAACTATTATTATAAGCAATAAAATATGATTAAACTAAACTATCAATAATAACAGATCTGGGCTATTAGTATTACTGTATAGACATTTTTGGGACTACTACTGAAAAAAAGTTGTTTTAAATTTGTGAATTAGCCCCAACCCATCCATAAACTCGGCAATGTTGCTATGAAAAGCACACAAACATATAAAACAATTAATTAATATTATAAGCTATTGTCAAGATATTGTCAAGAGAAAAACAGGTGTGAAGGTTATAAAACTGAGCAAGGAAACCAGTCTCAAATCTCAAGGATCTGATTGGCTGAAATGGCGACTTGTCGCCATTTCAGCCAATCAGATGCTTGAGATTTGAGACTGGTTTCCTTGCTCAGTTTTATAACCTTGGGCACAGGCGCAACTCTCTGTTACCTTCCTGAGACATGAGCACCTCGAAGTCAATCAGCAAGAACACTAAGAATATAGCAGGAATAAAAGAAACTGATAAAATGTTACCGGGTTGAAACAATTAGTGGAATAAAACGAATGTCAGATAGTTTTGGATGGTATTGGTAATAACGTGTTTATGCGTGCTACTTATTTATAATCCATTGCAAAATTTATACCATCAGCAACAAGAACAACAAGAACAACAACAACAACAACAAATAGACTCAAAAGAGTCCTCGTTACATGCAAAGGAACAGCTGTGACAGAGCCTCATATAAACACCAAGTCTAAGAAAAAAAACAATTCCAAAGAAAATCAAAGCTACATACCAGTATAATAAAATCCAGAATTCGCCAAATCTGTTGGGTTCACAACTTGACAATTCCAGCCGTAAAACGACTCAAGTCGTGCACTGTGCGAGTCATAGTCTGTACACTTTGGTATATCAACTCTATGTACATCATCCTGATGTGAACCTTTGCTTTGATACATTTCTCGACTAACAAGTAAGCGGAACGCTGTCGGCGTGATTGGCGAACTAGAATGATTTTGATGAACAGCGGTTGCCATTATAATTACTTATTATTACATGAATTTACGGTAAAACTGTAACTGATTAAATTTTTTATTCAAACTTATATGTTTAGCTGTTTATTGTAAGTAACTGTTTAGATGTAGTTTAAATGTTTATGAAGTTCTATATGCTCCTTTATTGTGTTTATTAATGATAAAGAAATATGCTTGTTCTTTAATCCAATTTACTCTGCATATATATGTATGGTCAACTGTAATTATTCGTGCGTTTCTTGAATAAATACCAACAAGTCCTCCTCTAAAATGCTTAAATCCCACGCAAAATCTGACTTACGCGAGGTTATAAATAGTCCATTAATACTTGGAATATGAGGAAGTAATTAGCTTCAAGTAGACAAAGAGGAGTTTCGGAGGAAATAGAATGAGAAACACTTTAAAACTGTGATTACTATTTTAAACCTCGCTGAGTTGTTGGTTTTTGGATGATGAATGGAGTAATATATCTATTTAAGGTGACTGGATCAGTAGGTCGAATGCAGCAGAGCAGTCCCTGCCCCCTTCGCCCTCCCTTTTAACAAGAACAACCCCATCGCTCCATTTGTTTTTAAATAACATCAAGGACAATTATAATAACTCGTTATTTAACAAGCATATCTTGGAAAAAAGTTTGTTTTAATATAACTAAAGGATACTTAGTAAGTTTGTTCATGTAGTGTAAAATGTAATTCAAAATAAATATCTTTGAAACATGAAATCAACATTTAATTTTATTTTTGAGCTTTTGTTAAATTGGCCGTCACACTATGACGTTCTGGTCAACGTTCTCTGAACGTTTCAATCGTTCGTTTTTTGAGCGTTCTAGAATGAGGATGACCCATCTGGCGAGTTTTAAACGTTTAGTCTAACGCACTAGAAGCGTGTAACAGCGACCAAGTAAGAAACCCCTAAAACCATTAGCATGTTCTCACGTGCAACTGGCGCGCGAAGAACGATTTGTCCTATTAAGACGAGCGTGCTGAGGCATGGACGTTCGGGTAACGCTCGAATGACGCTGAATTGATGCCAAAAGGACGTTCGTTTCTCTTTAGTCACACGCTGCATGCGCTAGGGGATCGTTCAGCGGTCGTTGACAGGTCGCCGGAGAGTCATTCACAGCAAAGCAAACGATTTGTGACAACCAAGTAACGCTTGAGTAACGACTAACTCACGATAGCCTTACGCTTGCAACGCTCAGCGATCGTTAGTAAAACGTTCCACGAACGTTCTTAAACGTTCTTTATCGTTTAAAATTAAACGTTGAAGAACGCTGGTCTCTGAAATTGTTTGTGCATGTTCAAAATATTTTTCCGGACCAGCGTTCTCCGCCGATTCTCGGCGATTACCGACGGTCTTCGACGTTCATTAGCGTTCACACAACGCACTTCTAACGATATCCCAGCAATCATTGACGACTAACAACTTTTCCTGAAACGTCGTAGAACGCTGGCCAGAACGTCATAATGTGACGGCCCCATAGATAATTTTATTAATGGGAATTGTTACGTAATTCTCAAAAAACATTCATATAGTAATCTTAAACAATACGCTAGCAGATTTACATAAGGACCGGTGCATCCGCTCTTTACTTGTCCGCTTTAATAAATTAATTAATTTATCAATCTCGACATATCCGAAAAAATGGTTACAATAAACTAGAACGAAAAATTTTGAAAAACAAAATATGTAGATGTTTTTTTGCGAGTCGAAAACGTTCATAAATTCATTGAAACGATTTTTTTAAGTTATAACATTATAAGTTGCTTCTCTTCAAAGCCTGAATCCGCGCCTTACGGATCACTTTGATGAGAACTTTGGATGGAATTGGGAAGTTGGAATGTAGTGGCGCGGGGAATGGGGTTGATGTCCTTTGGCCAAATCTGAATCCAAGATGGGACAGGGTTATACGTGTAACTTGTACTTGAATGGACTATAAAATAGACGTAAAGCTACAAGAAGTTTTGAAGTCAGAAAATTTTTTTATGAAACTAGGACTCCAAAATTCTCATCCCACTTTAGCTCTTTCATGACATATGATGTCTCCTTAAGAAAAGGTAACTCATATCCGGTTTATCAATTAGATGAATCTCCAAAAACCGGAATGACTATATCACTGTACTAGTAAGAAGTTAAATTGAAAGAGTATTCGAAGAGGAAACTTAAGTTAAATGGCTTTCCCTGATTCATAAGTTGATGCAGTTTTTATAGAAACGTGTTTTCCCATGCACTTCACGTGCACTTCAGATATATCTTTACTAAAATGTATAAAGAGTACTTTGGTTTAACAGTTTCAAGACCACAATTGTACCTAACGCTTTATTTCACAAAGAGCGATTAGTTGTCGTTTTGAATTACATTCCCTGTGAAAATTAAACACAAAAACTGCCCATCAGTTTCAATAAAGCCGCTATTCGGTTCATTACAACCTTTTCCAGAAGATTTTAATAATCAAAGCGCTGAAAGCGTTGAAAGACTTTCGCGCCGGAGAATTACATTACGCAGCAGAATGTCAACTCTGGCTAACATCGTTTAATATGTGCACACGATAGAAACTGCATGTCAACTTAAATACTTGCTCACGGCCAGTATGAAAGAGTAGTCAAACATCTGCTATAAAATCCCCACAAAATACCCCAGAATGCGGGATTTGGCATATAGATTTTCAAATTTTCCCGGACCCCCCATGATAAGTTAGGCCTCTTACAAATTAATTTGGGCCTCATAAACGGACTGATTTTCTAGCTTAGTTAAAATTAACATTGTTAAAAAATAACTCGCTGAGTTGAACCCCCCTTGCTGAAATCCTGGATCCGCCCCTGTCTACTATTGTAAATGCAAATGTTATGTAGTGTATAAGCTGGCTAAACAATACTAAATCCTGTAGAGTATACTTCTAGTATCAATGAGACATAAGCTATTAATATTAATTAGTAGGCGGTGCTACTTAAACTTTGTAGAGAATGTTCATTCATAGTATCATGTTACATCTCCGATGAGTAATTGCCAGTATTTAACAAGCATTGGCCAATGTTAAGATAAGCACAACCGTTATTTCCTGGTTAGAGATAAAACGAATTCAATTAAGAGAGTAATAAGAGATTGCTAAACTGTTAATTGTCTAAAACAAAACAACATCCTGATAAAAAGAGACGTGTTTCTCGCTGACCTGAATACAGTTTAGTCACTGATCAAGTGACTGATTTCTTTATAATTGGATTTTTAATATCCCTTAATTTTTGTTTGAACAACAACATAATATTATTTTCTTCTTTTCTTTGTCGCACTGTCTGTACAAATGTTCGTCATCGTTCGTAATAAATTTACTTTCTTAATATGCACTACTTTCTGACGCCGCACAACTATGGAACTTGTTAGGCGTAACTAAACTACTCATGCATATTCAGCTGTTTGTTCACTAACGTAGCTGAACGTGATTTCACTCAACATTTGTTTGATGGAGTTTTTGGCATGGACGCTACAAAATTACACGGACACGTACTATAGGTCACTATTCTTTCGTGGAATTGTGTGCTTGGATGTGCTTAAAACGTCTGCATTTCATTTCGGCCTGCTCTCGCGGTGACCACAAAACCCCGCTTACTTGAATACGCTCGATGTCGCAGTGATACACCGGAAGTTAAAAACTGCGCGTCGCCGTGTTCTAGACTTATAGCTTAAGACTTTCGCGCATGCGCGCGAAAGTCTAAAAATGATTTCGTGAAGTTTATAAGGAAAACATTGCTAACTTAAGGTTAGGCGTTTAATCAAATAAAAAAGTAGTTTCAGTTTCAGTTTAAGGTTCATCATTTATGAACCACAATTGTTTCCTGGGTGCTTAAACAATGTGTAATCTTGAAAATAAAATTATTTAACCAGGAATATAACTATGCATGATTGAGTCATCGGCACTCAATCGGATAGTTTGGGGAACACTTTTTCTTCTTTAAGTAGCTACTTCTTACATGTACTTATCTATGTTATCTTCTTTGCAATCGTCTGCTGCAAACTGCGCAAATATATCAGTGATCAAGTTATGTAAATTTAGTGGCATATATGTGATTCATAGGTATGTGTAACAGTTAACCAATTAATTATAAATGATTTATATAATAGAAGTAAACCAAATCAAATTAACCGTAAGCATAGATTTTCTTATGTAAAACTTTGAACGCTATTGAAAAAGTTCCAGTTTATATATATATTTTTCCCCGCGATCACATAAAGTTCACCTACATAAGCGAACTGTGATTCATAATTTTACTCAGTTTGGGTTCAGAACATGCTGAATTTTAGATTAAACTTTATTTTCATTCAAGGTGACTAAATTTGATAAATTCAAATGTTCAAGATAATCGAATACTGAACATTGGGATATTCAAAACAAGACTTGACATCTGCACACCCTGGTACCGGCTCTCCCAAGTACAGTTGGCACTCCCACATACAGCTCACGGTAAATAATTTTAGAGGAGAGGTGGTGTAAGTATTTATATCTCCGGAAATTCAAGACCTTCTAAAAAGTGAAACATATCAGTGCTCTGTTGAATAAACAATGACTATGTTCTGCAAGTATCACAACATTTCATCTTCAAATAAACAAACTACGGCGAGTTAAACGTGGAAGTTTGACTCAAAAATGTCAAATGTCAAAATAAAACGTAAAATACTCAGTAAATACTGCAAATCTATTCATTTCTGATACAGTATCGTATAGTCCTGTCTTCCTACAACAACCAGTTCAATTCCTAGATCTGTTTTATTTAATGAATGACTCATTTTTATTAAACATAGTCAGTGGTTTCAAAACGGCACTCCCATCGCACAGGTGTCGAAATGTTTGGCACTCACCAAGTACAGCTACCGAAAAGTCGTGAAAATTTGAAGAAATGATTTGTAATTTAGTTTGAGTATATGAGGGAGGTCGAAATACTCAAAGCTATCTAAATAATTATTATGCGTCTCAATGTTCTAATATGTTAACAATTGTCTACTATGATTTGAATGATAAAGAGAAGATTACCGTAAAATTGCAACGATTTTATTCACCAGAGCACTGATATGTTTCACTTTTTAGAAGGTTTTGAATTTCCGGAAATATAAATGAAATACTTACACCACCTCTCCTCTAAAATTATTTCCCGTGAGCTGTATGTGTGAGTTCCAACTGTACTTGGGAGAGCCGGTATCACGGTGTGATCTATTGAGAGCGATACACTTAATAAAAAAAACAACACCGATTTAAAAGTAATTCATTGTTTACATGTATCGCCGATGTAAATATTGCCAGATGATCTTTGTTTATTAGTAAGATAGTGTTACCGTATCATGGCCGCACAATCTATTGACAGAACATGTGATTCAACTTGCAATTTTCATGCGGCGGCGTTATCAGAAAATTCAAGGCTATTTAACGTTCTAGATACGGGACAGCTCAGATAAGTCAACGGGATTCCAACTATAATTAAGGGATTCCTTAAAAGAGTTGTTTATTTTGTAATTTTGCACGTAGGAATATTTGCATTTAAAGAATTTAACTTTTAATATACCTGATAGAAGTTAATTAAATTCATTATTTATTCATAATTTTTACATAATTATCTTTTAATTTTATACATCGAGCCATTTGAAAGTACATAAAGCATGGGTAATGTAACAGTCGGCAAGATCGTGTGATGTTAAAAGGACTAACTGCAGAAATGCTGCAACACAATGTTTTAATTTGTGCTTACAGTGGATCTATTACAAAAGTAAAAAAAAAACACGAAAGAACAGTGAGGAATAAACAAAATCTATGGCCACCCAGTTAAGAAAGAATTGATGTTGCAGCTAGTAATCGTTAGCTTTTAAAATATTCGTGGGTCAATCTTTTAACTTTAAGATTAATGTTATTGGAAAATCGGGCGATTTGTGGGCTGTCTACCAACATCGTTTAACGTACATCGATATAAAAGAAAATGATCAAAATCTACCTAAAGTCCAAGTAAAGTAATGCAAACGAGTAACAATATGTTGTGTCCTTTTGACCTGCATATGTTAAAAAACAGAGACAACTTCTTATTTTCGAAATTGATCGCACAATAAAACTTAATATCATTATTGAGTAGTTGTGTCAGCGGTGGGGGCTGTGTTATTTAGTTTTTTTAGACTTTCGCGCGCATGCGCGAAAGTCTTAACCTAGAAGTCTAGAACACGGCGACGCGCAGTTTTTAACTTCCGGTGTATCACTGCGACATCGAGCGTATTCAAGTAAGCAGGGTTTTGTGGTCACCGCGAGAGCAGGCCGAAATGAAATGCAGACGTTTTAAGCACATTCAATCACACAATTCTACGAAAGAATAGTGATCTATAGTACGTGTCCGTGTAATTTTGTAGCGTCCATGCCAAAAACTCCATCAAACAAATGTTGAGTGCAATCACGTTCAGCTACGTTAGTGAACAAACAGCTAATTATGCATGAGTAGTTTAGTTACGCCTAACAAGTTCCATAGTTGTGGGGCGTCAGAAAGTAGTGCATATTAAGAAAGTAAATTTATTACGAACGATGACGAACATTTGTACAGACAGTGCGACAAAGAAAAGAAGAAAACAATATTATGTTGTTGTTCAAACAAAAATTAAGGGATATTAAAAATCCAATTATAAAGAAATCAGTCACGTGATCAGTGACTAAACTGTATTCAGGTCAGCGAGAAACACGTCTCTTTTTATCAGGATGTTGTTTGTTTTAGACAATTAACATTTTAGCAATCTCTTATTACTCTCTTAATTGAATTCGTTTTATCTCTAACCAGGAAATAACGGTTGTGCTTATCTTAACATTGGCCATGCTTGTTAAATGCTGGCAATTACTCATCGGAGATGTAACATGATACTATGAATGAACATTCTCTACAACGTTTAAGTAGCACCGCCTACTAATTTATTTCAATAGCTTATGTCTCATTGATACTAGAAGTATACTCTACAGGATTTAGTATTGTTTAGCCAACTTATACACTACATAACATTTGCATTTACAATAGTAGACAGGGGCGGATCCAGGATTTCAGCAAGGGGGGTTCAACTCAGCGAGTTATTTTTTTAACAATGTTAATTTTAACTAAGCTAGAAAATCAGTCCGTTTATGAGGCCCAAATTAATTTGTAAGAGGCCTAACTTATCATGGGGGGTCCGGGAAAATTTGAAAATCTATATGCCAAATCCCGCATTCTGGGGTATTTTGTGGGGATTTTATAGCAGATGTTTGACTACTCTTTCATACTGGCCGTGAGCAAGTATTTAAGTTGACATGCAGTTTCTATCGTGTGCACATATTAAACGATGTTAGCCAGAGTTGACATTCTGCTGCGGCGCGAAAGTCTTTCAACGCTTTCAGCGCTTTGATTGTGATATGGAACCGTAAAACAGTTAGCAATAACACATGTATATATAGAGTTTAGGATACCCAAATAATTTTTGGCGACCCTTAATATTAGGAAATGAAGAAAGCTTTATTATTATAACTGTCCTAAGAGTGATAACGGTAAATTTAAATAATTTGCTGGTAAGAAATGTAAAAGTAAAGGTTCAATCACTTTCATAACTCTTAGCTTTTGGAGTAAACTTTAATTTGTTTTAAAGGTGTTTATCTCTTGAGATAGTCTACATGCAAACAGGTCAAAATTAGTTACATCAAGATATCCCTTTTGAAATATAACGATAACATCAAGGACCTGAACACATCGCCCACTCCTTGACTGTGCATGAGTAGAACATAGCACGACTGACATTTCGTCGGGTTCTTGAAGTTTTATTAAATTCCTTCTTCTTATATTTCCATGTATGGTTATGTTTTCGTAACGTTAACAGTGGTTGATTATGTAACAGGAAATAAGGTTTCTAATTTCGACGTATTAAGTGTGGTTCTGGTTTGGTGCTTGTGATATTAGTATGTGTGAGTGTATAGTTACATGTGTGGATATTTGCCATATAAAAAAGTTATCTTTTAAATATATGTTATACTTTATTTAAAGTATTGCATAAAAAGCAATAAAATTGAGAGAATTACAGAAACGTTTTTTCCTGTGTGAATGCATATAGACACAGACTTCATAATGTTTAAACGAAAATAAATTTTCAAATTTTTGAGTGTTTCAGTGTCACCCTCGATTTATGTTTCCTTGAAAATGATGATACTTCTTAATATACAGAAGATGTTTGTGCCTCTACTGGTTTAATATGACATCTTGGGATGAACAGAACTTTTACGGCGATGGCAATGAGTTTTCGTCCCTTAAGTGTGAGTGAAGCACCATAACGTGTTAACCTTTTTCGTGATCATTGGTGTTAGAGTATGCTATTAAACTATTAAAACAAAATGGTGGATTACACAGATAAACTTAAAGACCAAGACTTTCACAACTGGCTAAAGATTGTGTTAGCTATTCATATTACTAAAGAAGCCTTATTGAGTGTGGTAACCAAGGTGATAAACGCTTTTCAGTTTAATGCACTTAAAGAAATATTGGAAACGGAAAATTTTGATGAACAGCATTTGTGTTCAGAATGCGTAACGAAAGATATTGTCTATTCCAACTCTGGTAACCAATGCCGCAAGTTCGTATGCAATAAACTTGTTGCAAAAATACGAAACAGGCATGAACACGACAAGCCTTCATGGAAGAACACAACGGCGTCAAATTGGTGTAAGAATCCATGGGAGCTAGCAAAGTGTTTCTTGCCACCAGAAGGCTATACATCAGCGAATACGGCAGAAGAAACTGACTTGAATGGGATTCTAAGTGTTATGATAAACCACATGGATTTCCGAAAAACGTTTCAAGTAGATGTTTGTAAAGAGGTAAATACGTATTAAAATATCTTACAATTTGTCCATATATTTTGATACTATGGCAGATAAGAATACGTTATTTCGAGCATGATTGTGATGTTGGTGCACCATATAAACCCCCAGTGTAAAAAGGTATTCTTTTAAGTTAATTGTTTGTGGTGTCAAACAGAAAATTGTACAGACCCATGCTTTCTTTTCTTCTCTACCTTTTTCGCTGTGGGGAGGCTGGCTGTGTTTTCTGGGTGTGGCGGTTCCCGCTCAGAATTCTTTACTTGTTTACATTAAATTTGTGCAAAGTCGCATAAAAATGTATTTGAAACAAACGTTTAAAGAACTCAAACTGTCAAGATGGCTATAGGTGAACGTAACATTACCGACTTAATTGTATGTGTAGTTAATTTTATATGATTATCCAGATATGCGAATCTGACACAGAATAACATAATTATAGACCTAAGACATATATTTTAGACATATATTTTCTTTGAAGGCAAGAGAGGTCACGAAAATGGCTCGATATTCGCCCTCATTTTCTGTAACTGATGATGTGATGAAAACGAGTCTGGATAAGTTGGTGACGTTGCTGGGATACTGCAGTGGACAGGAAGCCAAAGAAGCAATTGATAAGATCAAGAAAGTGTGTTTAATTGTATAATTTACCAAATTTCTGCGTTTTACATTGGACTTCATAGAAAGATTAAAGAGAAGGCTCCTGAACGATTACCGAAGTGAAAATATCTTATGATTTTTAAAATGAGCAAACACTGGAAATCGATCCCGTACGGTGACAGCGCCTTTCCACAACCCTACGGGCACATAACCAACAGAGCTGGCTGGGACAATCCCAACAAAGGTTTCGCGAATATCCCTTCGTCGATTTGGTCTATAAGTAACGAAATCGATCGGCGATCACATTATTTTTGTTGTTGTGTAAAGAAAGTAAGGAATTTAAAATGTAAGTCCGTTAAAATTATCCAAATGTGAGGTTGGTGCAACCTAGAACCTGGTTAAAGCCCCCAGTGTCAAATTGTTTTGCCACTGACCTTTCCAAAGCGGTAACCCCAAATGTTTCTCTTTCTCGTTAATTGTTTGTGATGTCTTATTTGAAATTTATATTCTTATAAAAACATGCTCTTTTTTCTCTCTACTTTTTCGCTGCGTGGGGAGGCTGTGTTTTCTGAGTATGCCGATTCCCGACTCCTTCATATTTCACTTTTTTACACTTCAACCGGATTTAAATTCTTACTGGCAAAATAACGTTGAATATCAAATAATCATGTTTTTCAGCTGGAAGAAGATGCCCTTCCTATTTCAAACGAGGATATCAGTGAAGTCATCAAAAACGAGCTAAAAGAAATTGCACGATTTCATGATAAAATAAGTGGGAGTGTAAAGCACGGTTTGCGAGAGATGAAGAAAATCGTACAAAAACTGAAAGCAACAAAAAGTAAAAGTATAAAGGAAGTTTTGTCTGCCAAATTGGAAAACTTCGAAGAACTTAAAAGGAGTAAGTACACGATTCAAACGTCAGAAAGTTTATACGAGTTTAAATGTCGTACTCAGAATGTTGCTCATGCTTGATAAAAAAATTAGTAGTAAAAGACAAATGAAGAAAACAATCGTTCTGAGAACACAGCCTTGCAATAAAAACACAGCCTAGCAATAAAAGTGTTTCTTTATTTTAAATGAAATAGGTTTTACAGTTATAAATTTGTATAAAATAAAACAAGGGACAGAAGCAAAATTAAGTATTATACATTTATTTGTATATCTTATTAATTGATATATTAGCTATTTTTAATGAAGCAAATAAAAACGCTTCTAAGCATAATCAGCGATTAGTATACATGAATATTGTATCGAAGTTAAATGATGTTAGTTATTCAGCAAAGTGTTTAGATCTAAGGTAATTCTGCGCAAATTTTCAGGAACGTGTCAGAAGTTTTATTAATAATTAACTTAGATAAGCAATTTCCTACAATCACGTTTTAGTATTGATTCTATTACTGTATTCAAAATGTATTTTTTCTTCTAATTACGTATATGTAACCTTCAGGTTATTTATTTATTTAATTGCTACTTCTTTATATTCGTTACGCATACTTTTATAAACTATTTTGTTATTACTTTATAGAGCTGAAGAAAGATTTATTGGATTTCAACAGTTGTCATCATAGTACATTAAATATTTCACCTTTAAATGAAAAGCGTGATACACCTTTACTCGGTTTTTATGTAAAGCCGTCTATGGAAATTCTAGAACACCCAAGAGGCGGAGCCAATCTGCCTATAAACAGCAAATCAATTTCCTCGTTGAAAGATATATTTGAAATGCGGAACAGCAACGAGATTTACATCACTTCTAAAGCAGGATTCGGGAAGACAGCTTTTTGTAAACACTTGGCGCTTACTTGGTGTCAGGCGCATTCAAATGATAACACGGACAGGCACTTTTTTGCAGAAGACGATCTTGGAGAAATGAAGAAATACGATTTTTTCTTTTTGGTTATACTTCGGAATGCAGACCCGTCACATTGCAAAGTTGATGAAATGATAAAAGATCAAATCTTGTGCAATCTTGCACGATCAGAGCTTTACACTGGCAAGGCGTTTCTCCAAGAGATATTGACACAGGGAAAGTGTATAATTGTTTTGGACGGATTGGATGAATGGTCGCATCCAATATGGAAATCGTGCAAAAATGTCAATGATATTCCGCACAGAAATACCCGGCCCCGATGTACCATTTTAACCACATCAAGAACATGGAAATTTTGCACGCTGAATTTAAGCACGAAACAAATTGACAAACACCTTCGCATATCTGAATTGGGCGAAACAAGTGCCGAACAGCTGGTTAGAAATGCAATATCTAACTTAGGATGCAACATAATGGAAGATGATAGTGATCAACTTAATGAGTTTTACTTGGAGATGGAAAAAAGACATGTACAGAAGTTTAAGTTTATACCTAGAATTCTCATGTGCCTAGTTTGCCTTTGGAAGGATAAAAGGTCATTTGGGAGTTCAAGTTGCGAGTTGTTTTGCAATATCCTTGAAATGCTTTTTACTAGATTGGAAACTCAACCTGGACACTCAGACCTTAATATCGAACCCCCTCCACTTAAACGAACACGTACAGGTGAACCGAAATGCGTTTCTAATAATGAAAAATGTCGCAAATACTCTGATCTTTTGCAACTTCTTGGACATCTCGCATTTGATAGATTTTTCAATAATGGAAATCGCAGAGAAAATTCACTTGTGTTTGAAATTTCCGAAGCAGAAAAATACCTAGGAAAATCAAATGTTGAAAAATGCCTAGCCACTGGAGTTTTAAACCAGGGTATTTCATCTTCAAAGCCGCTATCAGAATCACGAAACCAAGAAAAGATTTCATTTGCACACAAGGCTTTTCAGCAATTCTTCGCTGCGCTTTATGTTTCTGATCTTGAGCGTGTCGATTTATGCAAAGCGTTAGATATTGTTTCGCGCATGTGCGACAATTTAAATGACATATTCGCTTGCGAGGATTTTTTGATATTCATAAGTGGATTGTGTCCTTCAGCGGCAAAAGAACTTCATCAAAGCATCAGCAAAGTCATAGTTAACTCGGAAACAATACTAAACTACAGAGAAGATTTGGGTTCGTGGAACTACTTTGTTGGCTACAACAAAAGAACGAAAGACATTCAAACATTCCAAATGTCATGCGGCATAGAATGCCTCGAAAGCAATCATCATTTTCTAGATATAAACACAGAAGATATTGTGATCGATGCAGATTTCCACGATTCGTTATACTCAACAGTATTGCGACAGACTATGACAGCCAATGTTAAAAATATGAAATCCTTGAAAATACGTGAAGTCAAATCAAAAGAAAACTTCCGGGATATTGTTCAGCTTGTCAGAGTTGGAGAACAACACAACTTGAAGAAACTTGATTTGAAGTGTGAAATAAATAATACTGCCTTAGATGAGCTGATAAAGAATTCACCTTTATTATCATGTTTTGTAATAAAAGGTGGGCAGTGGTGCGGTAATGAATGGATAACAAAAACTATTTCTCTGTCCAACACGACATTACAGAAAACATGGGAGCTTAAAAGTCTGCAGAACTTATATTTGCGCAATATTGAAATGACACATGGTCAGCTTTATTGTCTCGTTGAAAGAATATCACAGAGGAGAGAAATAAAACAAATTGGACTGAGTTTTATAACGTGTACAACACACGGTTCCAACTGCATTGGAGTGAAGTTGGATTTATCGAACCATGCCATGCTGAAAACATTTGAATTAGGTTCAGTTCCTCTCGGTTACGTAAAGGTGAATACGACCAATATAGAGGTTTGTTATATTGGACATTTTCCGATAGATGGCGTATTTAAAACAATCCTGAAACAATTGGAAGGAGCTAAAAGCCTTAGAGTTTTCTGTAGCGGATTCTTGGAACGAAAGGACGATGCGCTACATATGTTTGAAACAATTCGGACGTTTGAAAAACTGCAGAATGTGTGGATAACACATGTCACTGTGCCGCCGAGTTCCTTTAAGTCCTGTGGATATTTAAACAATGTTTTGAATGTGACTTTCATGAATACCATATTGAAAGCAGAAGAAGTAATAGATTTAATTGACAACGTGGAACAGTCTGGTCGTATCATGAGGGTAGAGTTATCAAACTGTAGTGTAACGCCTGGTATAGAATATGAGCATTTAAAGTGTAGGGTAAGGAAATCAGCTTACCTAAGAGAACTTCAGTGTGATGACGATAAGAATGAATGGTCGTTTAAAGCAGATGGAAAACGTCTCCTTCCAAATACATACGGACACGGTTCAACTGTTTAACCGATAGATTAGTGGATACGTCTGTCTCATCTGATCTGGAACTAGACTGATCGCTTATTGATCCGAAAAAACCAATTCAATCTTAAAGCCACTAGTGTAGATCTAGATTGGTGTACACGGGTATTCCAGGAGATTTGGGTCTACACTGGTCGCAAATGTGATTAAAGTCCTATCCATGGAGAAGAGGAATAAGTTCTTAGAAATCATACTTTAGATGTATAAGATTATATTCAGCTTAATTCTTTCCTTTTAAGGACACGGTTTGGAAAAAGCTGTTTTCGGGGAAAAAAGACTTGGGACACGCCACGGAAAAGTGTCTTATTTCTTGAATCTTGAAAAGTCGTCATGAAATTAAGCAAACACTCTTCCTATTATCAATTCCGCGATGGAAATAAAATGTTGAAGACAAATTGTATCGGAAATAACAAGAAACTTCCAAGTTTTTTTCAAATATAGTAAAAACCTACATATCACAAGTATAACCGAACATAACTTTTCCCATCGTGCCTTATTTAAAGCCTGGTACTCAGGTATCGCATTGATTATTGAATAATTTTGATATTTGCCAGACAAAGCCTTCAGCATGGTGCAGACTTATATAATGTAGCACTGTAGACCGTTTAACTGGGTGGGTAAGAATATTTTCTTCAGGGAATGTTCCAGTCTGGTCGCCATTTCAGCCAATCAGATGCTTGAGATTTGAGACTGGTTTCCATGCTCAGTTTTATAACCTTGGGCACAGATTTCAGAACGCACGAACTTGTGCGTGTATGATGGCGAGTTCGACACGCATACGTTGAACGAAATATTTAAATTAACAGAGATAAAATAATTTCTCCTTGGCATTTTTTCACATTTTCTAAATTGGCCTCGTTTTCTTTCTGTTTGTGGTAACGCTTATTATGGCTCTGTAATGAAATACTTCAGTATAAGGGTTTTTTTTCTCTCTTTTCGAATCTAAAACTTTGCAATCAGAAAAGTCATTAAGAAAACTTAGCTGCTCAACTTAGCATTTCAATTTGATAAGAAAATGTAAAAATATATCTACATCTGAACTGTGTTTTCATACATGTATGCTAAGTGTTTAGTAAACATTTGGTTTTCCAATAAAATGTCTAAAAATATCTGGCTTGTTTTAAATGGGAATTTCCTATTTAAAATTAGTTTCATAATATGATTGCATATTGTTTTGGGGCAGTATTTATTTAAACCATCATTAAATGAAATAACAAAATCGATGAAAGGGAAGCTAATACGAGTGATTAGACAAAAGAAAAGCTCGGTTTGATTGCCCTTGCTTTTGTTTATTTTTACCCAAAGTCGGATTTAAGTCATCAGAAGAGCTTACTATGGTTTTTTTAATGAAAATAAATCCAGTATCCTGTGCTAGATTGCATTAGAATATATTTGCTGGTTGTCTCATTAATTCGACGGCAAGCACAGACCCATTATCATACTGACTTTTTACAGAGGTCTGTCCTTTACGACGACATCGCATATATAGAAAAGTCCTTGTCGCGCACAAATTGTTGTGCTAATTTGCTGCTAAACTCTAAATTTGCAGGATCCAATCATCGAAATAAACTTAATCTACTGGCACAATAAGTGTTGTGAAAATGTTTTTATTTCTATATTTAGTCCTATGTGAATACATTTTTGTACATGTTCCTCAAATGTCAAATGTCTTTTCTGTCATTTAAAGGAATACGTTCAGCTGGATTTCAACAATACTATGTTATAAATCGTTACTTATGCATCATTTTGACGTATAGAACTTTATTTTATGTTAAATATTGAAAAAGTTATCTCCTGTCAAAGATCCGTAATTTGCAAAATCGGCGGGCATCGATGATCGTCGCCATGTTTGTTTGTTTTTTATTTTCGATGCGCGCACCTGCTATGACGTCATTTACATACTTCCGTTTCGTATCGTTTCCATTTTGTGTCCAATTCTTATCATTCTCAACAATTGAATATTCATTCATATAACAACTACATAATAGCGAATGATTTTGAGCCTGAAAATTCTGAAATTGAATTAGCCGAGATTGAAACACACTGCTTGTTATGCCATCATTAATTACAAAAGAATGCCGAGAATTGTAGCACGTTTTACCCTATTTTCTCGTTTAATATATAGATGTAGAGCTTTTGAAATTTTTTCCTGATCGACTTTGCAGATTTTTCGGCCAAAATGCGTTTACTTCGTGAGATGGATACACGATGTCCTTAAATTGGAGGTAAACGTTTGAATTCAGCGATCTGTCGTCATTGTTGTATGCGGCATCTGAAGCGATCTAATTAACCACTTTTTCGTTTTGTATTAACAAATACCAATGACTTTTATATCAAATGTAATATATTGATCCTTGAAAATACATTTTTCTTGAATTATTATTCAACAGTCGAATAATTCTTGTTTTCACTAAATTCACATAGTTTTGTTTTTCTTCTGGTGAAAAAAAAATGTTTGCGTTATATTTAACCGTTACTCGACTTCAGGTGGCCCGCGCTATCAAAAGAAACCAGTATGCTAACTAATCGGGAGGCGGAGTTTACCCAGAAAAAAAAGAGAAATCGATCGTCACTGGCTAATTTGCTTTACCATAACGTTTTTGACATGTATATTTGATTTGCGACATGTAGGCAGTGAAATACACAATAACTTCATGACACGACGATTTTGAATAAACAGATGTCGGCGAATTTAGAGCTTGTCAAATATTTGTCTGTGGTTGTAAACGGTTGGTGTGTCCCACAACAGTGCAAATGGCTAAGGGGACATTGAACTGTTTGTTGAATATGAAGCCATCCCGACCAAGATTAAAGGCATACCGGCAGATCAATCGTCCCGAACAAGTTTGTTAAGAAATAAAGGCATATCGGTGCCTGGATGTCATAATGGCCTGGGGAAGGCTCTGAATTGAATGAATGTATTTTTGAATATTTAAGTTGATGAAAAGGGAACTTTGAAAACCACCGAACCCTGACAAATATGAAAATGTTTTAGGCCCGGTTTGATTGAGCTTGTACATGGGTATTAAATTAAATGCATATTAATCCCCGCGCCGCAAAGCCTGGGTTGAGTGCAACTCAATACTTCAATACGAACATTTACTGTAAAATTGTTTATTTCTTTCTTAAATCCAATTAAATAAAATTTAATGTTGCACACTGAGTGGTACAAGTTTTAACACGCCCGTGTTATTGTTAATTGCCACTAAATGATACGTTAATCTCATTAGCCAGCTAGCTCCGAAGAAGATCGGGTGACATATTAAAAAGGTGTGAAAATCTTAACTGGCATTTTCAATTTGAGAAAATGCGAGGGGACAATAGTAAAGTCAATGTTAATTTAAACTAAAAGAAATATTTCAATTTAGCGATCGGAGCCTCTAACATTCTCCTTTCACATATTGTCTTTGGAATCCTAGTGAGCGAAGCAATAACTTGAGCGAAATGTAAGATAAGAAGGTAAGAACACTCAATACCCTAAAACTATAATGTTAAATTTTCCTATTTATGCTACCAAGCAACATTTTCCCGCAAAAAGCAATGTTTTCATATAATTAATTTTGCCTGCTTTCATCTCTGCGTGTATTCAAAATGAAAGGCAAGTGTGTAAATGACGTCATGCCTCGTTTTTTATCTCGCGAGACAACGAGATGTCAACAATGGCCGCGCTCATGCTACGCTTGAAAAAACGATTATCAGTGTAATTAAAATTAAGTTTTGCAATTATCATATTCGTCGTCATCGACTGATTACGAAAATTGTGTTATTCAAAATATAGTTTATCATTTAAACAAATGTTATAACCAGCCGAACGTATTCCTTTAAGTAATTGCTTTCTGAGCAGTTTTAAATACACACTTGGGTGCAAAACATCTAAAATGACCTCGTCCGCATGTTATAAATGAAAGCCTTACAAATTAAGCATAGCTATTCGTTTTGTTTATTAAGAAAAACTTTTCCTTACACTCATAAGTTTTCATAAGTGTTTAGTGAATCTTCAAGGCTTTTTATGAGGTTTTCGAATAAAAAGTCTAAAAATAACTAGACTGTTATAGATGGGAATTTCCCGATTTAAAGTTAGGTTATTAAAAAGATTGCATATTGCTTGTAAGTAGTATCAAACTACTATGTATTTATACCAGCAGTAACAAATTACAAAATAGATAAATAGAAACCTTAAAAGCCACCCAACACGACAAATATGAACTAAGGAACCCTCAGTTTTATTACCGTGTTTATATGTTTATGATTTTATTGTCCGATTTAAGTAATCAATAGCGCTTGCCATATGTTTGCTTGTCATTTAAATGAAAAAAAAACAACAGGTGCTGTGTATGATCCTAATACCCGACATTTTACTAACACTGTTGATTACGTGAAGCAGGTTTAGATGATCGAAATAAACGTTATCTTCTGGAACTTGAGTCCCATGTAAATAAATGTGGTTTACCTGCAATATCTTATTTCTTGTCTTTTTAAACAATTTCAGATACACACTTGGTTTGTATTTTCACAACTAGCTTTATTTATCAATTTTTCAGTTCAACAACTTGAAGATGCATATTTCGTTTCATTTTGATATCATTATTGGTAAAATATACAATTTTGCATATCCGAAATAGCTACTTTCAGAAAATTTTATCCACGCGCAGCCAAAAAGCAGGAACAAAATAGATCGGATGATAACGTTGTCAGTGTAAAGAAAGACACCACTAACAATTAAAGATATTGAGAACCTTAGCAGTCAACCCGTTGGATCAGTCAGTAGCATACCACTTTGCAGATTTTAGTGTGCAAAAATCGCACACTTGTTCCAACATGTTCTCATATAAAGCGCTACCTATAATTGGACAAAGGTAATTTGGCAATGTTTACATTGGCGTGTTTACATTGGCGTTACATGTAAACAATTGACTAATATTTTAATCTTTGTTTAATAGAATTCGTAACGCTCGCAATAGCCGAGTGGTCTAAGACGCAGTCAATAAAAATAATTTGAAATGCAATGGTTGCATTACGCTGATATAGGTTGTAGGTTCGGCACATGGTTTTTTTCATTTTTTTAAAGCTTGTTCACAATTATTATTTCCGCGATAAAATAAATCAAATCAAAATACACAAAATACTTCGAAATAACTGCAATGAAACTTAAAAATATCAATCTAAAATTAACTCTGAAAGCCGTGTGTCAGTGTGAATCGAACCCGTGTTGAAAAAAAGTTAAGCCATTGCCAAGTGGACGCGTTAACCACTGGGCTATCTGGGCGATGAGATATATAAAGGACAAAAATACTTTTAACGCGTAAATTTGCCTTAACCCGTGTTTAAATTCTATTAATAATTGTAAACATCGCCAATTTAGCTTGTTCAACCTATAGATATTTGCATGAAGAACCGATTAATTTCGGCTATCTCTGTTGAGATAATAAAAACATATTTCAATGGAAAAATATTTTATTTGCATTAACATTTGGAAGAAACATTACGAGCTGTGCTTAAAAAAGTTAATTATAATTAAAATTACAAGATCACCCTTACACTGTTTGCCTATATATGTACAATTATAGGAAAAGAAGTACTTAATAATGATACTGTCGACCAGATCGTCGACATTAATACTGTCGACCAGATTGTCGACATTGATACTGCCGACCAGATTGTCGACATTGATACTGTCGACCAGATTGTCGACATTTATATATATCTTAAATCTCAAAGATTTACTGTTCGAAATTGTAGTGGTGTCTTATTTGAAATTGATTTTCTTATAAACACAGGCTCTCTTTTCTTTTTCTTTTTTGGCCGCAAGGGGATGCTGTGTTTTCTGTGGTAAATGGTGACATTTTGTACAAGTTATGCAGGGCTTATAGCCTTTATCTCCGATTTCCGCGTGCTCCAGCGTTTTACAGGTGTAAATCGTTGTTGCGACATCGTGTTGGACTAAAGATCAGAAAGTGCAGTTTTTGTGTCACTCTAGTGAGATTTTTAGAAAAACGGTTTGGATTTGACAATTGATGTAAATGTTTATTGAAAGAGATATATAGTACAGATAATTACCTGCATGCTTCAATAAATTCATGCCACTTGTATCCAAAATATTGATAAAAAATGGAGACATGGTAGAAAATTGAATGTGTAGAGTTCCATCCCTTGTTTATGTTATATTATATCAGTCATAGATTTTAGTTCTAAAAGGCACCCCACACCATCCCAACACCGTCCCGGACCCCTATGTTAATAACTAAGACATACTATTTACCTTCTTGGCCTTCATGATAGATATACTCGATTCAGGTTATATATAATTATAATCCTGTATGAGATACACGATCTAGATAGTAACATGTAGTATTGTTGACCGTTAGCAAGATTTCCTCAAAATAAACACATGCTTTAAAACATATGAACCAGTCTTGTTTGCTCTATTCCGGACGAATATACCTCGTGAGTACAATACTAGGCTTAGATATATCGAGGCGCATTAGCTTTAATATTTGTTTAAGTATAAGCTGGTCAATAGCTTTGTCTAGCTTTCAGAAAATGTCTTAGACCTAAGGACCTGTCGTTGACGTAGAAATCGTGCATAATTTGCAATTCCGTTAAACAAGTGTGATCGATACTTTCTAGACAAAGCATATCTTTATCATGCCATATTTTGGAGGGAGTTTTTTTTATGTCACTTAAACAACTTATTAGTATGATAACTGTTTAGTACTGCCCATGGACAGGATCGATCAAACCGAGCCTGCAATATTTGCATATATTTGTCGTGTTCGATGGCTATCAAAGTTCCCTTTTCATCTATTTTAGCTGTCGGAAAGCCGTTAAATGTAAAAATGAACACATGGAAATGATATTTTCTAAAAATATTTAATTACAAGTGAAATGAATAACTAACCCAAGTACAGTTACTGTAAGACAACAATGGAATAAGTGTACCTTTCGATTAAGAAATAGATACAACGGGAACTATGAAAGCCACCGAGCAAGACAAAAAATGGATTGCAGTCTCGGTCTGTTTCATCATACACATGAATATGAAAGGAAATCCATATCCTCGGATCGAACAAACCTCAGTATTTACACAGGTAAAAGAAATAATAAAGTACATTCTACATGTGTAAGCGATGGTGCGCATATGACAGTGAACATGGAGTTTTCTATAAGGTATTTAAAGATCAGCGTCGTATTGTCCGCAATTGACATAATTGTGTTGCCCTAAGAGAGGAACAATGCGCGGAACATGTAATGAACATTATAGTGCAATAAAATATGATAACATCCTTGTCTATCGCTAGTAAAACATAGTCATTTAGGTTAATTTGCAAGCAAAAACACAATCTCTAAAATGTTTGCATGTTTAGGACAAACCCATTTATTTTATACGCCGCTGAACATTGAATGTTATTATTTTAAAAATACTGCATTGAAGGCTAGTATTTATTGAAATTTTTATATACACATAAGGTAACTTCAACTAGATAAATTTATCTTACATACAACAGAAAACAGAAAAACGAACCAACAAACATGTTTTATGTTTATCCCCTTTATCGTTTGGCAGGGAAGATGCTTCCTCAAATATGTACTACTTAATAAATAAATGTATTCTTTTGTTGAAGAAGACTAATGAATGCTTGGATTGTCTATATTAATGAATCTTATTCTTTGCAAAACGTAAGCAGTACCCTTTGTTTTTGATCACTTTTTACAAAAAGCAGACAAACATTATACCCACTGGAAGATTATTGACAGTTTTGTTGTCAGTTATGTCCATTACTGTTCAGTCTTCGCCAGAAGTGACAGTTCTGTTATCAAAACACAATTCTTAATGACGTAAAAGCATCTTCCAAATACAGTTAAATAATGAGATTTCCAGGAAACGCCAATTATCTAATTAAGACTAGACATTAAAACAGAAAGTACATACCGTTAGGCGGAATGCGGATTGTTTCTGCGGGGAGATTATTTTTTCCGATTCTCCGGGCAATATCCAAATTGCAAAACTATTTTCAGCAGATTTCCAGCTTCAATCTAAATTGCATTTCTTGTACGACCACCAAGATTCTCTATAATCAGTGCACTGAACAGTGCATTGAACCGAATACATTTTCAAATCTACAACATATTACTGCTACGCGCCCTTATTCCTTTTTCAGACGTAACATGAAATTTTCAACGTCAATACTTCGCCGAGTACGTTCGTCAGGCGGTTTATTGACGTTGAAAAGTATGAAAAATAATGCCGCCGGTGATATATTTCAGGTTTTTAACGGGGCGTCGTTCAGACGCAAAGAAAATAAAACGCGGGTCTACGTTTTTCAGGATTAGCCGAGCAACCCTTGTCCCGATTAGCTCACTCGGTAGCGCGTTCGATTTGCATGGCTAGGCGCTTTTCCGTACTCTACAAGTTCGATTCTCAGTGTGAGCAATAGCATTTGCTTTATCTTGCTCACTACATTATAATTGATGCATGTTAAAATCTAGATTTTGTCGCTAGTTTGTTATTGTTGCGAAACGGATTATAACCCCGTTAACATTTCCCATCCTTGTAAAACAACTCGATGACGTGTCTCCTTCTTAAGAAAGGACAAAGCAGGAATTTACGCTACATTATGTTTAGGCAAAATGGAGGAAATGTTCCGTCACTGATTTCTAAAATAACATTCAGCCTTTAATGTTGCACTTTTCTAATTAGAGTTGATCCAAACTATAATTTCATTTTGACACAATCATATATTGTTTTTAACATAGCTTACAAATTGCATTGACATTTAAGACTTTTTAAATACTGATTCCTAGTATGTCGTAATGACATCGGAATCACTTCGACATAAATTGACCTAAGATGCATTAAAAATTAAATGCTTTTTCTTATCATTTAGTTTCTGAAAAATAAACAATGACAAAGAAATTAATAAGCGGGAGGTTGGGTACAATATCTGACCATGACACATCTCCCTGTAAATCAATTTGTGTCGGTTTTAGTCAAGGGACCGTCACACTATGACGTTCTAGATAACGTTCTCTGAACGTTTCAATCGTTCAGTTTTTGAGCGTTCTAGAATGAGGATGACACATCTGGCGTGTTATTAACGTTTTGTCTAACGCACCACTACCGTGTGTCTAACGCACTAAAAGCGTGTAACAGCGACCAAGTAAGAAAACCCTAAAATAATTAGCTTGTTCTCACGGGCCGCTGGCGCGCGAAGAACGATTTGTCAACGTTAGACGAGCGTGCTGAGGCATGGACGTTCGGGTAACGCTCGAATGACGCTCAATGGTCGTCAAAAGGACGTTCGTTTGACTTTAGTCACACGCTGCGTTCGCTAGGGGACCGTTTAGCGGTCGTTGACAGGTCGCCAGTGAGTCGTTCACAGCAAAGCAAACGATTTGTAACAATCAAAATTTGATTCTACAGCGCTCTGCATGTTTGCTGACAAGCCAATCTACAGTTGATCGTTATCCTTACCTCTTTGTTTGCACGACGGTGGTTGTGGTTTATTAAGGTTTTAAGGGAAATGTTGTAAAAGAACCGAGAAGCTAGATCTGGTTCTTTTATTCCTATTACAGTGTTCTATCTAAGTGGGTCTCAGTAAGGTCATAGAGCATCCACCTCTTTTGCCTAAAATGCCTTACGCTTCCTATCTTTCATACGTTTGCGTGCTTTTGCATGCAAGATTATCGAGTTTATGTGTGAGTTGGAACTCAATAACCATGACTACATGTAGTAGTTCTTAAATATGGGAACATAATGCGGTAGGGTGAGGGTTAGGGTGTCCTGTTAAGAATCTTACACAACGTTGCTAACAGACTGTTGGTAAGTTGCTTACAGGGATTAGCATTAGCAATGGTTAATAATGAACTAGGCGCATCCTATGTTATCTTATAACTTTTGTTAAAACGAAGGCATCTTTTTCATCAATTTGATGATTATGTAATTAACCGTGTAAAACTTATTATGAACTGGGTTTTCTTAAATATAAAGTGCTTTTCAACGTTACTTTATACGATGCCGAAATTTTATGGTATACATGATGAGATGCATTTTTATTTCTGAGTGTGGTAATTCCAGATATGTATGTTCAACCTCTTCATTTTACTGAAATTTTTAAATAAAAGTAATTTATGTACTATCCATATTTGTTTAAAATTGGCATTGGAAGTAAAAATATCAGAATACATTGTATAAAGTGAAACTTTTCTAAATTATTTATATAATTGGTACGCGTTGAGTCCTTGAGTGTTGAAACCTTTTGCTAATAAGCACAAACAATCGTATAAATATACTTTTAGTGTACATTTTATGTTGTGTATTTCTTGCTTAATTCATAAATGAATTAAATTCTGAGCTTTCAGTTATTATATAAATGAACTGCGCCAAAAACTGCACCTAAACGATGTGTAAATTCTTGTCAATGTTATATTGCTTAAATCTTGTAAGCTCACTTTGATTAAATAGTTACTTAGTTCTTACAAAGATTTCTCTTGGGTTTGTTATAAACCCCCGTTAATATCTAGCAGCCAAAGATCAATTACAGATGGATAAATTGCCAAATTTACAATTATCAGAGAGCGCAGTAGAAAGTGTTGACCGACTTTCTAATGGAACTTACTGACAGTATTTTACAACAAAGTAAAAACTAAGTATATGGCCTTTATTTGCTTTAGTTTTAAAGCAATTCTGGGTGGAAAATTCTTTGTCGTATAATCGAGTAAAACAGTTACTGCAATATTAAAGTCGTGACTTAATATTGGTATTTTCAAAAAAACATGCAACACCTAATGTCTAATTTGTTATCAAAGACAAAAAGAAGGTTAGAAGTCCTGAAAAACAGAACAGATTTATAAATCATAAAATGTGTATGAAAGTTGAACTTTAAAACTTTTCTCAGACAAGGAAACAGTCTGTGAAATTGTTTGGGCGTCAAAATTGTTATCGGTAAATTTTAAAGAGATACTATTAGGTAGTTTTTTACCGGAAAGCTTATTTTGTGATCAGCATCTAAATAACTTATAGGGAATCCGATAATTATCTTTCTTTTATAGAACTCATCTTGATTAAATGCGTCCCAACATAGACAGATTGAGATAGGAAAAACCTTCCGTTTAAGTTAAAAAAAGAAAACAAAATATCTCGTTAACTAAATGCCATGACGCAGTGCTCACATTTTAGTCTAATTTAACTTGTTTCATAATCCGAGAACCATAGAATCCGGAGAAAGCGATTTTAGTAATAGCAAGACTGCATTACAAACCTTAAAGTCAGAATTATAAGATACAGTGATACAGTTCAATATCATGACTAGAAAAAACACGCTTGAAGGAGGCCATTTGTAAGATTTCTGTTGGCAGAAAACATCAAATCGTACATCAGAATTTTAAATTTTAACTTAGAATGGGAAGTTTTAAAGTAAAAACGTTTATTGTAATACATGTAGAGCTTTTGGTTTGGCATATGAAATTCTAATTTTATAAACGCATATTTGTTTTTCATACTTACATGTTGTTTGCAAATTAATATAACACTTCTAAAGCTTATGAAATGTTGAATGATGTTAAATGTTCATGGATAAAATCATCAAAATTTAAGAAATATGTAACAATTTCTCACACTGAGAATATACTTTTTATAGGTGTCCAAGTTTTCTTACCATCTTCCATTGTCCACTATGAAGCCTGTCTACAAACATGGCAACAATCATGACAAACTGTCATTGCAATTGACAATTTCTAAGAATGTAATTCATTAAACAAACCGATCCCTCATTATGTGTATTTGTGTGCTGTTCTATGGCTTTCAATGTTCCCTTTTCATCTATTCCCAATCATCCAAATTGATGAATGTATGATGTACAAATATAGACATACTTATACATATATAAAACAATCCGTATGTCATCTGAAGTGCAAATTAAAATATGTTTTAGCTTTGATCTTGCCAAACTTTTTACCAAATGAACATTTATTTTCTAGTGTTCTTAATGAATCTTATTCTTTGTAAAAAAAACGTATGAGGTGTTCGCCTTCACTTATCACTTTCTGCTGTGTAAAAGCAGACACTCATTAAACCGGAAGGAGTATTGCTGACAGTTTTATTATCAATAATGTCCAGTAGTGTACAATCCTCACCAATACTGACAGTTAATTTATAAAATAACAATTCCTAATGACGGTTATAGCATCTGTCCAGTGAGGTTAATAATGAGATTTCCAGGAAATATCGAAACGCTAAATCTATTAACCGAATTGGTCTCGACAAAAACAGAAAATTCATACTGTTTTGAGTGTTATTTCTTCGGTGGGAATATTTCTTTGATCATGCAGATTGTTTCCAGCAAAATCTAAAACTTACAAATATTCAGCATATTTCAGCCGATTTTGGAACATTGCGCACGACTATTATTTAAAATTTTTGACAAGTGGATGGTGTTTTTGTATCTGAAAACTGCAAACAATTTGAGATCATTTTCAAACATCATACAAATGGAAAATGTGCATAATCAGAAATAGAGACTTTTAAAAAGAATCCTCCCCACACAGTTACCACCCATTTCAACAAGTAAATAAAATAATAAAAATGATAATTCAAAAAGACAACACAGCTAATATGAAAACCCGAAGGTTTACCACCTTGGAACGTTCAACGGCAAAACATTTAGCCACTGTGGTGTTTACCTGTTTCTCGATTATACCATTCACGAACGCAATACTACGTTTAGCCGTATTTGATTTCTGCATTTATTTAGAAATTGTTTCATTCGTTTTGTGTCAACATGATGTCTTTCGAGCCGCACAAGCTTTCAATTCATTCATGTGATAAAAAGTCAAGCGTGTTTAGATTTTACATGTGTAAAATCACGCAGCGTACAATCATTAGCTTCTCTTTGCCGAATACAGTGTAAAACTATGTTCAAAATTTAATCAACCATGGTACAGAAAGTTCAGAAAATAATAAATAAAATAAATCTTTAAATTAATAGAAAAGAAAGTCTTAAACATTTTTCTCCGACCTGGTAGCATTCAATATAAATGAATGGGAACTCGTACCGGAATGGTAATTTGGTGATGTATTTAGCATCTAAATAACATAAAAGGAAACCTGATAATTAAGGTGACATTATAGAACACTTGAGGCCATAAATGTGTGTTTACCTTGAAATAATGAGCCCAAGGAAATCAAGTTAAAAGCATAAAAATATCTCATTTAATTAATGACAAGACACATTAGTTTCTTGTAGACTAAACCTTGCTTCTCAATCTTAGATCATATCATAAAATCACAGAAATAGATATATACGGACACAGTGTAACAATGTACTTTTATTGTATGACTTTAAGTAAATTATACAATTTTCTCGGTACGATAAAGTGAAAGTGTAAGTGTAAGTGAACCATTATAAAACTGTAAAATATCATTTATAAAACTATTTTCACTGTTTTTTACGTTAGTCCCCAAACGCACACAATATTTTTAACAAGAACGTTCAGACAAACGGGTTCAAGATATTGTGCCATGTTGAAACGTTATGAACAAACGTTTTTCATGCCATTTGATGCAATATGTCTTTTAAAGGCGATAAACTTGTTTTATATTAAAAGCATACGATACAAGACAATGTATGCTTTCAGTAAAACACAGACTGAAATATATTTAACTCTTGAACTCCGGAATTATATATTTTTCGTAGTTCACGAAAGCAAAATAGTTATGAACGCCATATCTTTTTAAAGCACAGACCACCTTAAGATAAATCAAATAAAACAATACCTTATTAATAAATGAAACGGATAAATCATTAAAATTATATTTTAGTCTTTGAACTTTAAAAACGTTTAAGTTCATCATATTTGCTGTGTGTTGTTCTGAGCAAATTGCGGACAAAAATTAGAAAAATACGTCCTAAAACAAGACGCCAGTATGTCCATTTGTTACATGACAATTCTCCAGACTTTAGGTTAGGTCCCAGACAAATCTCCATATTCAGACAATCAGATGATTTAAGATTTGAGACTGGTCTCCAATGTAAGTTTTAACATCAATATATTACCACATCCTCCCTCTAGCCCACACTGTGTGATTGTACCTCTTTTCGAAATTTAAAAAGCACCTGTTTGTCCTCTGATACATGTAAGAGATAGGACTGTTTCAGAAATGCATTTGGAACTGCAGTTTGCCAGTTTCTGATTAGTTAACCAAAAGAGCGGTACATTATAAAAATTGTTTTGAAACGCGGATTCGAAAATTGAAACGGTATATTCTTATTAAAATTTAAAGATAAAAAATAGCATATGCATTTGTAAAGCGTCGACCTCGGTTTCGTCTGGTCAACATAACTTAAACCATAATACAAGACCTATGTCAGAATAAAAGCACAAACAAGCGCTCTCGTTGTCGCCTTTTAAGATTTCTTAAATTCCTGATATACAAATGTGTTCAATCAAATGCAAATGGATTTCATCCACACGCTTTATATTATAAGTACAATGTCATCGCGTGTCGAAAATCGCTAATGAAAGAAATTTATTGTGCTGTATAGCGACTGAAATGTGTCGCTTGACCTAAAGTGTTCTTTTTTCAGCCATACATACCCTACAAAGCTAGAATTTCTGTAATTTAGTCCATTAATTATCTGTACTCTTAACATCATGTCTAAAAGCCAACCATGACCAGACACGTAAAGTGCCGTGTTGAGTAAATAAAGCTGCGAAACAATTTGACATTATTATTTATTTATGGCACACTGTTTATGCTAATCTAACACTCTGTCTGGCTATCAGCGTTGCTGTGTAACCTCGTGGAATGGTATTAACCTGAAAATACCGCATTGGAGGTTCCATGTTTACCGTCAGTATGCATTTCATCGTTTCGGTAGGGTCACAATTTTTCTGTTTACTGAATTAAATATTGAGTTGCGCTCAACCCGGGGCTAGGCGGCGTGGGCAGTAATATGCATTCCCATTACTGCCCATGAACATGCTCAATCAAACCGAGCTTGCAATATTTTTACAATTGTTGTGCTCGGTGGCTTTCAAAGTTCCCTTTTCATCTATTACGATACTCTACCGCTGAAATAAATGACGCGAAAATTGCTAATCAAAGATATTACTACCATATATATATATTCAAATAATACAGTTATCAATAGTGTCCTTTGAAGGTCTTTGAGAACGATACTTAACAATTCGTCAGTAATGGACATGCATATTACTGTCCACGCCGCCTCGTCCCCAGATTGAGGGCAACTTAATATTTTTACCAATAAACAGTACAATTTTTATCCATTCCAAACGATGGTATGCTCATGGCGGTGAACATGGAACCATCAATTTTCAGATCAATACCATTCCATGTTCAACCGTTTATTGGTAAGAAACATTTTTATGAAAGGTAAAACAAAAAAGAAATACTTATTGTAATTCTTTGAATAAATTCTCCGATAACACACCTCGTTTATTCACATTGAACAAAACAACTTGACTGCAACATTAAATGCATAACGTGGTGATGCTTGCGACACACGTTTTATATTTGGATTCTCTCTTGGGTTATGAAGCCTCTTACAGATTGGTTTAAAAAAGTGAGATTAAAAGTCATGCAAAAGTATCGGTTTAAAACATATTTCACCACACCTTTAACCGTCTAAGAAATATTACAACGTTACTTTTCTCACGTGGTAAAAAATAAATGGTTTCTTACACCAATGGTAATGATCACACGTGAAGCGCTTTTTGACTGGTTAATTGATTATTTTATCGGTTCAAACATGTCAAAGATTAATATATTTATTTTTAATGAGATATTTTATATCGGACACGAGGCACAGAGACGCATCTTTTAAGGTCAAACAAAACAGTGAATTGTATATACAAGAATAAAGTTATCACCTCCCATCCAAAAGAGCATGTTTTAGTTAACAATATTTGGATGGATTTCGTGCACAGTCGCGATCCTTTTAGTTATATTCGTCTAACTTAACATGGGATATATACAATTGAATAACCTGTAGAGAAAAATAATTTACATAGAAGTTTCAATGAAGTCAAGAAAAATATGAGTCAATGGGGTATAAACACACGTATCGAAGAGAAACGGGAAATGTTTTTTTATTCGAAACAGATAAAATTACCGTTAGCATGTTAGCTAGGCGGCGTGGGCAGTAATATGCTTTTCCGTTACTGCCCATGAATAGGCTCAATTAAACCGAGCCTAAAATATCTATTTAGATCTCTAATATCCAAAGTCAACATCCGAGAAGACGTTCTTCCCAAACAGCCAATATGAAAGGCAAAAGAGATCATGAGATAGCAGATGCTTTATTTAATATGACATAAGATGCTGTACATACCACGGAACATGAACCATTCATTGCCTTATTCCAGATTAATACCATTTCATGATCAGCGGCGTACGGTTTCAAGTTTAAATACGCGGTTTGTCTCAAACAAAAAAAAAACAAAAGACAGAACTGAACAGATTTTAATTTTGACAATGCATCTAAGAAATTCCATATAAAGCATGCGTATAACAGAAATCCCCAAAAGCAAAATATTAAAATAGTACATGATGTATGCACTTTCGTTGGGGTTAATGTCTAAGTAAGGTAATCGAATACCTACTCATCATTTCAGATAGGATTGTCACTAGCTTCTAATGTTTCGCATGTCAGTGTGCTTTACATCCAACAGTGTCGAGTTGTCAGGTGGGGTTGGAGTTAATTCAGTATATTTATGTAAATGTACGTGTTTTTCGGCGTTAGCTGTCTAAGCTCACTTTTGACCTAGTTTTTCGACCAATGAAATGTTGTAAATAATACTCGTATTCTCTTATTATGCAGAGGGAAAATGAAATAAACTATTCGATTGGTAGCTATTTACACCAGAGAGGCATCTAGCAGGGTGGAGAGGTATCTAGTGGGATTTTTATTTTTATGCAGCGGAAAAATCAAATAGATTAATTCGATTGGTTGTTAGTGGGTGTTGTATTGGAGGAAAAACATATTTATACGATTTAAGTAACCAGTTAAGTCAATATTGATGGCTTAAATACAATATTATATGGAATATTCTTGGGTGTCAGGTAAACACTTGCATACAATACACAGTGTAAAACGAAAGAGCAGTGTAGATATTCCTAGTTCTTACTGGTTCCTTTCTAGTTCCTTTGATACTGATTGTTAATTTCAAGTACGAAAGACAAGTTTATTGTAGTGTAGTGGCTAACACTCTCGCCTCTCAAGCGGAGGCTCCGGGTTCAATACTCAGGACGGACACTTTTTTTAAAGTTAATATACGTAAAAGTTGGCAGATTTCGCTCTTGTAACAGGCTGTTATTATTTATATTTATTAAATTTCAAAGACATTTATTCATCTTGAATTCTCACTCTACACGAGGTATTTTATTTAAACTGAATATTTTGCTTCAGTATCTTTAATCGACTTGTTATCACTGTATGAAATTGTTGCAACAGCTTCAACATTTTTTTTGAAAGACACTTTCAATAAATTTATGCAGGGAGGGTTCGTCGACAGCTATAACAAATAAAATAAAATAACTAAACTGTGTCTGCTTTGCCTCTCTGTATTGCTTTCTTTCTTATACATGTATACATGTATGTATAAATCTTTTCCATCAACGCCGGTTATCTTTTTTAAAGATATTTCTTGTTTCATATGAGAATCTAGTTCACCTCACCTCTCCCCCGAATGACAATACGCTTTTTTCATTGACCGTTCCAATGTTAGGGTTGTTATTAACGCATTAAAATAGAAATAGTCCCTAAAATATACTGCTTAGTCCAATTTCCGGGGAATTCGCTCTTATTCAGTCTCTTATGTGCATTACAGAGTATTTTTTTTTAAATTAAATATGAACCACATCTAAGAGGTAAAAGTATTAATTGAGTTGACAGGTCAAGGACGAACAGAGGTGTAAAACTATAGCAGAATCCAACTCACAAAACTCAAGACAATAACATTTACACGGAATTGTTGAACGGAAAATAATTTATATAACACATTCGAGGCTAGCTAACTCGCCAAAATAATTTTTGTAGCCGTCGATTTGCCTGGCTCCACGGTTATATATAATTGTTTTATATAGTAATCTCTAGAATTTATATATAATTGAACGTTTATAAAGATTTTTTTTTTTTGGGGGGGGGGGGGGGGGAAGAAAATGGTTTCATCATATAATAAACGAATCATGTTCTTATAATTTGTAGATATCAATGATTGCTTGCAATAGGAACTTTCTAATTCGAAGCAGAAGTCGATATTCAATTCAATGTTTTTTTTTCTGGCATAAACATACAAAGAATTCGAAATTGCATACATCTTGGAACTATAATAATCAGCTGGGCAACGACTCATAATAACATTACAGAGGAAACGGTCTGATGCTTTTTGTGCCGCCTGCGATACATGTTGGAATACTTTTGCCCGGAGGGGGGTTCCTGGGGGTGGGGGGCGGATGGCTGCGACGTTGTCCTGTAGTCACCCAACTTGGAGGTTTCTTACAGTCAACGTACTGGCGAATATATTTAATTATATAGTGACAGTTATAATAACCATCCCAAAAGGAAAAGAACGATTAAAAGCGATACGACCTATTGTTGGATTTATGCAAAATATTGTATGTGAGAAAACAAATCATGCAAACAAGTAAACTGCAATTCGCATGTAATCAGGGCTATTATACGATGACAGATTTTAATGCCACCACATGGCACAAACAACGCTACTGTGATAATAAGATAGACAAAAAGGGAAATTTGAAACCAGCTTAACATGAAAATTACGAAAATTGTGCAGGCTCTGTTTAATTTTGCTTGTTAATACACAGTAATGGCAATTCTGTTATGTCAGTTACTAGTTAGTGTTTTATTTGTATGTTCAAATGTAGTAATTAGCCAATTGCACCTTTTGACGTCATTAATTCCTTTACACTGCAATCTCATTAGAGTTGACATTTGCGTGACTTTCATAGATAAGCCGGCGTATGCTGCATATGTACATCGAGTCATGCCACTGCTACATTTCTAATAAAGCATGACTTAGGTTAAAACCAGAACAGTAAAATGACAGACAGTGTAATCTGTTAATTAATTTGATCGCACGAGGCTATATCGGAACGACTGGATTGTTATTATTATTTGATAAACTTTGTGAGCCCACATGTAAAGGACATGACTTCCAAATTTGTGCTCACAAGACATGATTTTCCCTCTCTTTTCGCTAGCAGTATTCAGTAGTCAGAACCATTTAGATTAGTAAATTAAAATATTGATATGCAGCGATAGGGTTCTAAAAACGGAAATACCTTTTTTTTCACATTAGGATAGATGAAAAGAGAACTTTGAAAGCCACCGAAAACGATAAATATGAAAATACTGCAGGCTCGGTTTGATTGAGCTTGTTCATGGCTAGTAATGGAAATGCATATTACAACGCCTGGCGGAACTCAATATTTAAACCAGTAAACAGTACAATTATGATCCATCCCAAACGATGGTATGCATATGAGGGTGAACATGGAACTTTTATGCGTTATTGGGAGAGCTTTCTATGTAGAAGGTACTCTTACACTAGAGTTTGTTAAATCAGTTGAACAAATCTCTTGTACTTGACTAAGCACTTCTTTCATACTGACATACCAATGTTGTCTATTGATTGAAGTCTAGTTTTCTTTTAACTGGTGCAGTATATTCCAAGCTAAAGAAACGTTTAATTATGTATAACTTAAAACGATACATAATTATAATTCGGCATTCGGTATACCTATGTTTGAAAGAAAAAATAAATAAAGCGTATTTTCTGGACTTTAAAGTGTGACCGTATAAATATAAAATAGAAATGTACTGTTTTGCTGCGTAGAAAAAGAAAACATCATTTGGTACAAAATGCAATTAACAATATGCACCTTTACTATGTATATTTTTATTCGATTTTTACTTTTTTGACAGAAGAGAACAAACATCTGCTTACTTTAAGGAATTAAACGAAATAATGGGGAAGAATGTTGGCGTTGCAATTACATTTAAATGTCTTTTAAAGGTCTATAATTTATGACGTAAATATATTTCTATGACATATATATGTCTATTAAATGGGTCATTGGATGAATCAACATTCGTTTTATAACCATTATTCCTAGACGTATGTATAAAATTGTAATATGCATTATCAGGAATTGTCATGACCAGAAAAAACAGACTCCCCACGCAGCTAAAAAGTAGAGAGGAAAGTAGAGAGAGCATGGGTTTTTAAGAGAATCGATTTCAAATTAGACACCACAAATTATTTACGATAAATAGAACCATCGTGATTACCGCCTTGAAACGGACCATTGCAAACAGTTTGCCTCAGGGGGTTTAAACCATGTGTTCGGGTGCACCAACATCACACTTGTCACCATAGGTTCTCACATGATCAAATAATAACAAGATGATTAATAAATAAATAAACATAAATTAAAAAGAAATCGAGTAAAATAAGGCCAAAATAATGCCAATGTGAACAGTCTGAAAATATATATAAGTGTAATGTATTTAAAGAACTCCCCGCGAAGTGCCGATTATACTTCAATATATCAAGGGTTGCGCGCAAGACTGTTGTAACTCCTTTTTTATTTCAATGCAGTTACGACAGTCTTGCGTGCAACCCTCGATATGTCAAACATAAAGTTTGTAAGATCCGTTCTGAAAGTAAATAAGAGCTTGACTATTGACAGACAAATTCTACATTCACCCAAGCTGATTGAGATAAGAGCCTTGTCCATAAAATCGATATTTCAATTAAACAATCACATTTTCTTTTTATTTTATGTTTGCTTTACGAAATAATCAGTCAAGAACTGAACACTCAGAGTTTCTTGTTCTCAGTGGAGGGCCCCAAAAACAAAAGCCGCTAAACTTTCAATCATAATTTATGAAGCAATAGATAGTGCAAGCGTTTATGGAACGGCTGTTGTGTTTATGTTTTTTAAAATACATGTAATTATACGTTTGTCCTAGAAATAACTTGTCCAAATTGTATGAGAGAAGACTTATGCCTCATTACTTTTGTGTTTATGATTTTTTAATATACATGTAACTATACGTTTTCCCAGAAATAACTTTGTTCAAATTGTATGAGAGAAGACTTTTGCCTCGTTACTAAAGCAATGTTTTATAGACGATTGTGTAGGAGTCTTATTGCTTATTATTAAACTTTTTTTCCCAGATTAAAACGATAGAGCGATCTTAAATATACACAAGAGGATCATGTGATATTAAAAATATGCAAAATTTAGTTATCTCAATAGACACATTATGTTTTGCGTTACAGATATATATTGAGCACAGCAAAGTTTTAAATGTATTATAAAAATAACATTTGTTCTAATATACTCGTCACTGTAATTGAAGGATTAAATAAAACCTTTATGGTATTTCCAAAGATGTGTTGAAAACAAAGCCTCTCGAAATAGTTAAAAAGCAGTGAGGAAAAATAATCTACAAAAGATATGGGACAATACCTAAATTTGTTATTATTTTCTAAGCAAATAACAGTCCAAACTTGATAAGGTGACGCTGATTTTTCTTATTATAATTATATACTCAACAAAATAAGAAACCTGACACTGTAACGTTGAATAAGTATGAGTTGCATATTCAAGATCTTTGCACCATCCAAAAGAAAATAACCACTGAATCACTTGTTTCATGCACCAAAAATATCAAAATGCATAATTAAGTTCAAAACATGCACAATTTTTATTACATACCACAATTCAATTAGCTTGAAATCTGATTCCAGGAAAATACACCAAATATAAAGTGTCAGGTTTCTATTTTTGTTGAGTATATAAGAAATACACTTTTTGATTTTGTAAAAGACGAATTGTCCGTTACACTGCTTCATTAAGAAACAAAAAAAACCAACAACAATCGAATCATCTTCTGATTGACATTCACAAAGACATCGTTAAAAAAAATAATATAAATTTTCAAGATCTTGATAGCCTGGAACTCGTGTACTGTTTTCACGTGTTTATTACGAGGGGCGTTCCATATGCGATGCAAATGAAATTACCGAATATATTTAGGGCTTTAATTTATAAATTATCGTAACTTCATATAGATGCATTTATCTATCTCCATCAAAATGGTTGTGTGAGGCCCTTTACTAGGTCACAGCAACCTTTTCGGGCGACAACCGAAAACATTCATTTCATCATCTTTGTTTTCATTTTCCTTAATTATTACTTTTTAAGAAATCATGATGTCCTATTAACTGACTAATAGTAATTTATATTACACAACCTCAGTTTCACTATTAAAAATATCGGCTTCAAAGTTTGAATAATGGTGTAAAAGGTTATCTAATAGGAAAACAAGTGTTCATTGAAGAGTTAAGTATTGAAATAACTATATTTTTCATAATTAAGGAATTTGACAATTTATTAATACACTATCCGAGTGGTTTATTTTAACATATACTCTGAAATGTCGAAAATTTCTGTATCAGGTTCTATTAACCCACAAGTTATTTCGTGAACCCCAGTCATTTTCGAACATTTAAAAGAATCAAGTCGTCGGACTATGTAATCCTTAGTCAGAATAGCAGATCAATGTACAAAATGTTATTTTAAAATCAGACAAACATGACATTGTATGAATACCCCTATTAATTGATAATTCAAATTAAGTAAGTGTTACCTTATCTTTATTTTATCTCAGCCATGACTTACCAGTATGAATACAGAAATGACGTTTGCATTACATTTGGAACGTCCCTCATGCAAGTACGTTATACCGACAATGTCGCATAATAATTTAACAGTGTAGCTTCTTGAATTAGAACCAGCAAATTTAATGTTCTACATGCAATAAAATTCCTTAATGACGCTGTTATAATGTTGTAATGTTGTGGTCACATTTCCATCTGAAATAGACATTATATTATATTTAGTAATTGCTATAAAACTTGACTAATGTCTTGCTTTTATAGTTTATGTGTAATTGTTATTCTTGTGCAGCCAACAAATTAGAAAATAATAGAAAGTTATAAGTTTAGAAAGTCAACAGCAATTTCACCCCATCAGATGCTTGAGATTTGAGACTGGTTTCCATGCTTAGTTTTATAACCTTGGGCACAGATATGCCTTGTTCACTTTAATAAAAGCGATGTTATCTTTCTACATAAAATTTTATTACTTTGGCATTTGCGTGAATTTCGTCAATTAGCGCGTCTGTTGCAACTTAACATGGATTTGTTACAAGATTTGTACGACTGTTTAAGCAATAAGACATTAATAACAGCTAAGTTCTTAGACGTGAAAAGAAATACAACGTCAGCATCATATTTTTTAAATTTGATTGTAAATGGTGATATTTTTATCAAGAAAGGGAGTGTTTAAACAGTAAAGCCAATATGGGTTTTTTTGTAGAAAATCTATAGTGTTCCTTTGATTTAGTGTACCGATGTTCTTGCTGATACTACTCATTAAGATAAGACATCAATTAATGATAAATATCCCTCTTGTACTTAAAAGGTTAATCTTTTACAATAACTTTAATCTATAAAAAGAAGCATTAATATAAATGGCCACAACCAGCAGTCACAACCTCTCAACACATCCAAAAAGTAGAGTGAAAAAGAGAGCATTGTTTTATAATGATCATATTCAACACGAACCCGCCACAAACAATAGACGAAAGTGAGATCACGAAGGGTTATCGCCTTGGAACGGTCAGTGACACATTAATGTGCCACTTGGGGTTTAACCAGGTTCTATGGTGCACCAACCTCATACTGGCCCCAACAGGTTTTGATGTGAATAAACAAATGCAAGTTGTCTTGTTGAACTAATTCCTCCATCCATCAACTCGACAATGTTGCATGCAAAATCACACAAATAAATCATATCAAGAAGCTAATGACATGGTTGAGCAAAAGGGTGGGTACCCAATGAGACCAGAAACCCTAGAGTCAAATCAGCAAGAACACGATGACAGGGATAAAAGAAACAGATCGAGATTTGAAATCCTTTTACAAGATTTACTTATAATCATTAATTAACTCTTAAACCTGATTGAGCATGTAAAAATAAATAACAAAAAATGAGCTCAGGTTTATAATATCAACAATTTCAAAACATTCACCTCAGACATTTGACGAAAATGAACACCGGGGTAGACCTTTTTACCACCCAAGAATGTTCAGTTGAAAAACAGTTTGCCATTGGGTGTTTTAACCAGGTTCTTACATGCATAAACCTCACAATTTCCAACAACTAAAAGTTGTTTAGGCGATAAAGCCCCTACCCACTTATCAGCTCGACAATGCTGCATGCAAAAGATCACAAACATATCGAAGCGTATGTTAATTGTCAAGCCTAAGAGGGACATTATATACACTGCGTAGGAAAAACATTATATACATAGTTACATAAAAAGACAATTGGCGAAAAAAGCAAGAAATATGATCAATTCTAAACTATCGAAAAAGATGAAAAATGAACTTTGAAAGCCATCAAACATGATAAATATCAAAATACTGCAGATAATGTTATATTAAACCGGTTCATGTGCAGTAATGAAAATGCTATTATTGTCCACGCCTCCGAGCCCAGGATATAAGACTATAAGAAGATTAATTGGCAAGTTGTCAACAATAACTTAGTAACACTTCGTTTTGACTTTTCGACTAATCTCTTTAATGAGCTATAGCCGAGGCACATCAGAGAAATGCGCCTATCCGACATTGAAATGTGTCAACGTACACTATTTACAGAAAACCATGATTTTATGAAACATTTATCGCTTTTTACGTGCATTCGGGGTTCTTTTGCCATCCAGTCCATTAATAGCAGTAAGAAAAAGTGAAATATGCGTATCAGGAATAGCCACATACAGCAAACACAGCCTTCCAACGCAGCAAAATGTAGAAAGGATGAAAGAGCATGGATTTTTAAGAAGATCAATTTTAACTAAAACACCACAAGCCATTTCCGGAAAAAAGATAATCTTTGGGGTTAACAATTTGCCACTAGGGTTTTTTAAACGAGGTTCTACGATGAACCAACCTTACACTTGCTCCAAAAGGTTCTCATAGTAACAAATAAGTTAAAATAAACAAGCAATTTCTATTGAGATAAACGATAAGTTTTGACGAGACTTTCTTTTCCACATATGAAATGTTGTCAATTTACGAATAAAAACATACTAGGTAAAATACGCAAAAGTTGACTCAGCTCTACGTTCCACAAAAATAAATGAAGTCTCACAAAATAATACTTTTGTCTTGTGTACATGCGATTCAAGATAATTGTTGAATTTCATTTTAATCATTATCGGTTAAAATAAATATTACATTTGGGTTTATCAACTATTCCGGGTTTCTCCTGCCTAGGTGAAGATGTTGTTGTTGACACGAGGTCTTGAAATGGTACATCTGCCATGTTATTAAAACATGTATTTACATGACAAAGTTGTTACAGACTCAATAGGTTCTACATTATTAACGATAACATTGAGCTTGGAACAATTGAATATATAAAATTTTATACAAACACTCGTTTGACAAAATATTTCAAACCAGATACGCAATGTGTTGCCATTCTAAGTCATAACACATGTCAAAACATACCTCTCTCTATTTCCAAAAATATATAACATGAAAAGTTTCTTAATAGTCGGCGTGGACAGTAATATGCATTTCCATTACTGCGAATAAACAGGGTTAATCAAACCGAGCAATATTTTCATTTTGTTCGTGTTCGGTTGCTTTCAAAGTTTCCTTATCGTCTATGAGCTTAAAATAACACAAACTTTTCATGTTTTCATCTAAGATAATTAAGAATTTAATCTTAACAAACTGCCCTGAAGAAATGAAACGCTTATCTTGCAGACTGATCAAGCGAGTTCAAAGCATTTTGCATGTGACTGAAAATGTTTCAAGAACTCCATTATCTGTGATATCCATGTTTGATCTTTTTTGATAACATTCAGCATTGAAACTCTTCCAAGCATTACATGGAAACTTTATTGCGAAGCTGTTGTAGGCTTAATACTAAGAAAATAATTATTCTGCAGTAAGTGTAAATGGTTAATGTCCAATTTATGAATTTACGGTTGAAACAGCAATAACATGAACTAATGAAGTGAAGAATAACAAAAGTTTCATGTCCGTCAGGTTGGTGAGATGTAGAGAACAATTAAAACACAATCTTTAAGTTAGTCTCAAAGTTTTTATGAAGACAACTCTTCTTTTTTATGAAACATCTTTTGAAATGGGCAGGCATTGTTTCTTCGGGAATCAGGCAAATCCTTGACATGAGGTCGCGAAGATATGCATACAGTTTTTCATTTCCTGGTAAAACATAATGTAGTAATATGATACAGCATTTTGGATATGGAAAAATAATAGAAAATAAGAGGAGGGTGCTTGATTCAGAGTGTACACTTTCGATCACATGTTGCATATGTAAGATGAAGTAACTTTTGTAGCAAAAGGTAAGTGGTTGATGTTTTAGTCATATTACAATAAAATATTAATTCTGTAATGGAACTGTTTATCTAGATCAAAGCGAAATACTAAGAACAAAATCTTTTACTACCACACTACTGATTTATTGATTTTTATTAATGAAGACTTCAAAGTTTTCGAATGAAAACAATGAATATCGTATGGTCCTTACAGAAAAATTAAGTGATAAAGTTCAGGACGTAGGACGTACATATTTCTGGTTAGGTATATCACATGTTGTGCACAGTGTGAGGTGTCGTTTCAAATGCTTGGAGCATATTGTGCTTGCTTGTAATCGAAAACGAATAAGTGCAGGAAGATATGTTTCTTTTCTACACGATTTAAATAACAATTAAGTTCTTCCCGACGTGATTAACATAAAAACGTCCCCACACACGCGAAAACATTAAATGAGAAGAAGATGAACATTTATTTCAAATTGAATAGTGTGGTACTTGTTATGAAATGTATCTCGTATGTCAATTAAACACGTTCCTGTCTCAGACAACTCAAACATAATTTATAACAATATCTCTCTCTATGTTCCTATTAGTGCCAACACGTTATTTGACCTCATTATTTAATTTCAAAATAATATTACTGTCATGTTTGATGTACTTTAATTGATTTTTTTTTATAAAGATCACTTTCGAGCCATTTTTTTCAGATTCAGAAAATTAAAATGTTCTTATAGTTATTAGTTAAGTGATAAAACATTCCTACAAACATCTAAATGATATAAAAAGTGTTCGTAAAAACATGCATTTTTTGGTGTCAGCAGTTTTCCGTATTGCGCGTGTGAAGTATGATAAACTAATTTTCGGATACCCATAAAACTGTCAACCTTTCCATTCAGAGTGTTTGAAGTTTCTTCGGGTCGTTTACCTTACACTGTGTCATCGAAATGACTTGCAAACATCGGCGTTGAATGCTGTTTACAATGTACAACTCGAGTTAAGCCTGTCCAAATACATTTTGAAGTGTGATATTAAAAATAAACCAATCAAATGCGGTGGATACGTGTGCCATAATGTTTAATGTTCTTAAGCTAACTAAAAAAGGACTCGTTGCTACAACTATGAGCATTTGACAATAAGCAGGCAGTCATCAGTGCTTTCTTGTGTATATAAGCTGTTTCGATCCTTAGACTGTCGCGCCGTACATTCAATCAGTACAGTTATCAGTTACGCCCTTTGAAAGCCTTAGCACGATATTTTTTGTTAGAATATTCAGCTGCGCTCATCCCGGGGCTAGGCGGCATGGACAGTAATATGCATTTACGTTACAGCTCACAAAAGGCTCAAACAAACCAAGCCTCTAATAATTAGATATGTGTCGGGTTCGAGGTCTTCCAACGCAAATTTTCCATCTAATATTACTTCAGCAAAAGAAGACTGTTTACAGAAAGGAATCAAGTTTGAGCATCATTTAAATATAGTTATGGTTGGTGATGAGTTTATAGGACTTAACTCACTTATCCTCAACTTCTTTTGAACAAAGACCACCTGCCTACTTCAACTGTATATACGTGCTTTTTCAATTACCGAAGATGAAAATATCGCTAGGGGCAGTCAAGGGTGTTAGGACTGTATCGAAATAATTTCACTTTTACCGACTTAAAAACTGGACTACAAATAGTGGTTTGTTCATTGTCATGTAACAAATGGACATGCTGGAATCCTGTTTATAGGTATTTTTTGCAATTTTCTCAGGACCACATTCTTACTAAAGAAGCTTCATTAAGAAACAGCAATGGCATAATTGGTCCAGTATTTCTTGAAAAAAATATGCATGCAATACCTTCTTTGCTTTCAGTGTTAATTTAGTATGGGCCCTTTAAAAGTTTCAAAGCCCATATCGTGTTATCGTGTTATCCATTTTCCTCTCAGGCTCTTGTCTCATCGCACGTAAGTGTATGTATACTTTTGTGATATTTTGGGGTTTTTTTTCTCAGCAGTTACTTACACATTAATACCCTTATCTGCTGTATCTGCTCGTTAGAGAGTATGGAAAGGTTCCAACGATCCCTTCTTTCATAACGTTGAGCTTTTTTCACAGATGCTGACCCATGTTGGTTATTTATGCTATGCTAGTAAAACGCGCATCATCCTCTATGATTGACTTCTATTTATTGATGTTCAATATGGTAACTGCAGACCTATGTCTTCGAGAGAAGGTACCGACTCATGAACAACATGGAATTAGTAAACTACCTGTAAACTGTGGAAAATCACATTCATTTATCCCATAATCAACAAATATCCTCTTCTGAGCATACAAGTATACATGACGCTCAAACCCAACTAAAAGCGGGCTTTTATGTTAAACCAGATTTTTCTCGAAAAGCTATCTAAATGCAAAGGAACCGTATTGTGAAATACAATGATATTTATACACGTATAGCAATTAATTTTTGCAGACAGTTGCGTTTATGAACCAGTTATGAAGACAGTTTTGTTCTTTACATAACTTCTTAGTACAGTTCATACGAAAGCTCTGAGAAATGAAAATAATTTAGATGTTCTTAGCCTGAATATAGCCGATAAAGAATAATTATGTTGCATTAGTAGTTCAAATAAGACACTATTCGTCCTTTATCTTGTTATTTATGGAACAAACTTGTAATTAAAGCATTTCAAATAGTTAAATTGAAATTACTTCAATTAGAATTGCATTATTCTTTTTCTATTATCGAAACATTTCCAGATAAAATAAACTACCAAAAACGGGACACGAAATGAGAATTGCATTATTCTTTGTCTATTATAGGACCATATTCATACCAATGAACTACCAAAACGGGACACGGATTTACTTTTTTTAAATTTAACAAACACTATTAGAAATGAACAATAATGATGTAGGTAAAATCATTTTATATATGTTTGGTTTTTGATGAAACTCTGATAGAAAATAATCTGTAATAAATTTGAATAGAGCTTAAATAGATGTTTGTAGCCTGCCTTTTTGTACAAAGTTTCAAAGATGTACTATAATCAGCGTGAAAGAGAGAGCATGTTTGTTATAAGTTTGTCAATTCAGATAAGACGCCACAAACAATTAACGAAAAAGAGAACCCTTGTGGTTACCGCTTTGGAACGGTCAGTGGCAAAACAAATTGCCACTGGGGATTTAAACAAGGTTAAAGGGTGCACCAACCTGACACATGCACAAACAGGTTCTCATATCATCAAACAAATACAAGATGTTGCGGCGATTTATAAGAAGCTATTTATAATGAGGATCGAAACAACCAATGTCACTTTCTGACACTTTCCGCTCATTGTTTCTCCTTTAGGTAAAACAATTATTTTATCTTAGGAACTTCCGCCGCTGATCATGGAATATTATTTAAGTGAAAATACCGCATTTACATTTCCATGCTCATCCCATATGCACACCATCGTATGGGATTGATCAAACTTGCTCTGTTTACTGATGTAAATATTAAGTTGCACTCAACCGCGGGTTGGCGCGACATGGGCAAAAATATGCATTTCCACTGCTGCACATGAACAGGTCAGACTCAATTTAATGGAGCCTTCGTTATTTTATATTAAATTTCTCAAGTTCGATGGCTATCAAATTTGCATTTTCATCGGCTCCTATGACGAAAGCAAGCTAGGCGAAGCATAAACAATTTTAACATAAATTAAAATGGAACGTTGAAAGCCACCGAACACGACAAATATTAAAATATTGCAGGCTCGGTTTGAGCCTGTTTATGGACAGAAATGGAAATGCGTTTTACTGCCAAAGCCGCCTACACTCGGTTTGAGCGCAACTGAACAATAACACAAATAAACAGTACAATTTTTATTCATCTCAAACGATGGAATGCATATGACGGTGAACATGGAACCTTCAACGCTATATTTTCAGATAATAACCATTTGAAACCAAACATTTTAAAACAATATAAAAACAAAGAAATTAAAAAAAAAACTATTAATGTAGCAAATAAGGATCGTGCTCAACGACCTTCAAAGGACGTTACTGATACCAGCATTGACTGAATGTACGTGGAGACGTTTTAAAACCGCCACATTGCACAAACAACGCCACTGTGTGATATTCAAATAGTTGAAAAGGGAACTTTGAAAGCCACCGAACACGACAAAAATGAAAATATTGCAGGCTCGGTTTGATTAAGAGAGAGAGAAAGAGAGAGAGAGAGAGAGGGGGGAGAGAGGGAGGGAGAGAGAGAGAGAGAGAAAGAGAGATAGAGAGAGAGAGAGAGAGAGAGAGAGAGAGAGAGAGAGAGAGAGAGAGAGAGAGAGAGATTCAGTAAGTGGCTTAAAATTTGTTGTTAGTACATGTATCAAATTTATCTGAATGAAGTAAGAATAAGATCAAAGCGCTGAAAGCGTTGAAATACTGGCGCGCTGGTTGAATCGAACATGCCCTGCACAGATATCATTACTGTAAACATATGAAACTATGTGTGATTTTTTCGTTAAACTTTGTGACAGTTACTATCATCAACATTAGCAAATAATTCTGTATATTCAGGGATTTCAATAGATGCAGGTACTTGTATTTTGATGCAAGGAAATTAGGTTTTCCACTTTTTTTTCACCTGAATCTTAGGCGGGGGTCTTTTTGATGCAGAAGCGTATGATTAGTGGTTAAATTTTGCTAGAATAACGATGATCAGGCTCCACCACAACTGAGTATTGTCAACAATGAAATGCACAAGGCTCACGTACCTTAAGAGACTGAAACAGTTACAATCTTAATTTTTACGTCGATCGCAACAATGCATTAACAAAAATATTCGCCAACTTACTGACGGTCTCCCCAGGATTTTTGGAAGGGTTGTCGCTGGATATTTCGTGGATATAAGCTCGCGAAACTTTATTTTTTAACTATCATTTTATACAATTTTATATTTGTACCAAAGTTTACTGCAAAAACTGTATATAGTACATAGATGGGTTTTTTTTATCTCTTTAGAGCCAAGAAAGGTACAAAGTTAAAAAACACAAATAATGTGAAACAATGTGTAAACAGTATGTCAACATGTGTTTTAATAACATAAACTGATCTGATCTCATCAAGTTACAATGTCAACTATATACTCTGTATAGTTAGTTTTTCACCTTCATTGTCCAAGATATCTCACACATATCAAACTCAGTGTTTCATTACAACTGACAGAATTAGGATTAAACTTTCAGAAGCCTCTTTTTTCTTGGGCCCAAGCGCTGACTGCCTTATTATAATCAAACTTCAGTACATCAGGACCTTCCATGGATATCATTAACAATGAATTTAATGTTGAATTGTTAAGCCTGCTTCTAAGCTTAGTCTTCACTCTTGATAAGGTGGAAAAACCCCACTCACAATCTGAAATTAAATTAATTTACGATACCAGTAAACATATAGATAGCTTCACATATATGAAAATAATATCATAATAGGTATTCAGTTAACACAAACAGGTATAATAAATTATGTAGTGCACCCCAAGAACCTGGTTTAAACCCCTAGTAGCAAATTATTTTGCTACTGACTGTTCCAAGGCGCTAACCCATACGGTTCCCCTTTTTTGTTAAACAATCAACAAACAAATCATTTATTTTCCTCTCTTCTTTTTGCTGCAGGGGAGGCTGTGTTTTATGAGTGTGGCGATTCCTGATATGCATATTTCCCTTTTTATATAAAGTAGCATGAAATTGAGTTATTTTATTTATTTAATGCAAGTCACAAGGCTAAGTAAATATATATTAAAAAACATTGCCAACTTCTTGCAACCAGAAGTAGACTTTCTTCCACTTAGGATCGACACCTGACTGGATCGAACTGGCTGTTCGAGGTAGCCGGCGTTGATTCAGTGTCTCGGCATGTTGGGGTACCGCGTCCGGCGTCGGAGTAATTTCACGACGTGAAGGGGTACTTGGCGTCGTAAGAGTCGCTCTTGAAGGGCTATCTGGAAATGATCTCGATCTCATTTCTAGAATTTTGAAGTTCAGAATGCCCGATGGAGTTGGCATCAGCCTCACAAGGCCGGTTTCTCTTGAAATAAGATAGAATTGACGAGTCGTCGTTCTTTCGCGCATGCATACTTGAAAATGTGTCCGACGAAAATGAACTGATCGTTACGATGATAGCGCAGTAAAATGCCACAGAATGTATTTCTTTTGCAATTTAAGTTCTAAATGCAACTTGCCAATAGATTTGTTTAAAACAAATCCATTATCGCACAATTATTTTCATACATGTATACAGTACAATTTTCGGAGTGTTTGTCTTCTAATCACAGAACTAAGAATAACCAAATAATTACTCATGATCGCATCTCATTAAAATCATTGAACATTATGTTAAACACACCGGGTTCCGCTATTAATTGAGAATATCAAGAGTCAACAGAGCCAAAATACGATCAAACGACACCGACAGACTTGCGAATTCACCACGTGGAGAGGCGGAGTTATCCAGCTGATAGTAAAGAAATCGATTGTGATTGGTCAAATCGCCCATTGCTTAACCTCGAATGAGGTGTGTATTGAAAAGCGACCTGTGTTTACAATGCAAGAAACAGAAAATTATGACATGTCGATTTTGAATAAACGGATGTCGGCGAATTTAACACTTGTTGGAAATAGATCAAAGCTTGTTAACGGTTGTCTGGGGAGAACACTGGGACCCGGCCCGGTCCTTGTTAGCCGAGCAAAATCTCGATCCACAACTACTCCAACCTAACCAAAATGGCAACCCACGCTATCTCCCGCTTGTCACGTGACTGATTTGTTTTTAATCGTTCTTTTAATATCCTTTCATAGTTGTTCGAATCACAACATTAAATTGTTTTCTTGTTTTTATTTGTAGAATTATCTTTCAAAGTTCGCATTCCTTCTCGAAATATTTGTATTTTCTTAAAATGCACTACTTTTTATGCCACACAACTACGAAATCTTTCAGGCGTAACTAAACTATTCATTCATATCCAGTTGCTTGTTCACTGCCGTAGCTGGTCATGATTTCACTCTACATTGTTCGATGGAATTTTTGGCATGGATGCTCCAAAATTACACGGAAACTTACTATCAATCGCTCAGAATTCGTGGAATGGTGTGCTGCATTGTGCTTCACACTTGTGCAGAACATTTCGGCCTGCTCTCGCGGTGACCACTTACTTGATACGCTCTCGTGGTCGCAATGATACACCCGAAGTTAAGGACTGCGCGTCGCAGAGTTCACGGCATCGTTAGTTAATACTGGCGCATGCGCGCCAGTATAAAAAACTATTTGCTTGCGAATATTATTATGATACTGGATTAGCAGATTCGACACAGGCTGACTTCTTCTGCGTCTGGTGGACGAATATTGGTTAACCGATCTTTCCAAAGGGCAGGCTATTTTTTCCTTTGTATCATCAATCTTTGATCCAGCCGACTCAAACAATGTCTGTAAATAAAAACAAAATGGCCGATTTGCGTCGAAATCGACTCTAGAATAGATGCATTCATTAGGCTTTATTTATTGTAAAACAAACAGACAAAATGTGTTTGTTAAGCTGATTTAAAAGTAAGTTAAAATAAAGTCAGTGAAATGCTAATTAAAAACATTTACTTTTGCATGTATACTAGACTGAGCGTCATCTTTTCTACGACCATATCACCCTTGTCTGATATCACGTGTGAACAATAGCGTGCAACGGCCTATTCGTTATAAAGTATGCTAAATACCTTATGCAATGAGATAATTAAGTGCAATTCTCACGTATGTATGTCTAAAGGGTGGAATGAAATAGTTGTGGTATTTTATTTAAACGAAAACTTTGGATTAATGTATTTAACAAAATTTAAAAAAAACTTGAGACAATGTCCTGTTTCTAGAGCCTATTTGCATTTTTGATAGAGAACTTAAGCCAGCTTTATCCATTCATCATAATATTGCTAGCTTTTAGACTTGATATTGGCCCAATACTGACGAAATAATGCTGGAAGACAATCTGAGGTAGGAAATTCTTGCTAAACATTTGGATATGACAAGACATAATAATTTCCGCAATGTGATTGATAGGGTCAAGGTTGTGGTGAGGCGCACTTTCACTTATAAATACTTCAACAAAAATCGTTTTCATTCTTATTAAGACTCTCCACTGCTCGTCAGGTAAGAATAGGTTCAAGTCATTTTCATATGATAGACGTGGTTTAGTATAAAAATTCTCATTTTCATTGTCCGCGAAAGTCATTTTCACATTTCAAATACATACAATACCACTTTCGGTTCTAAAGTGTCGACGTTGACGGACTATATATTCCGAATAATGACCTGAAACATTTACATCATCTGCCAAGAGCAGAGCAAAACACTCATGATTATATGTTAAATTTTGGCTTACAAACCACAATCCACCAACTAGAAGACTACTTCTGGAATTCACAAGCTATTGTCCTTTTCCCGGTGATTGTAATCATAACCATATCCTTGTGGAATATGCTAAAAAAGATGTACATCGGTGAGAAAGCTGTGGTGTTTTTATCCTATGCCTGGTTTTATGCAAAATGTTTGGCCATGCTTTAAGCTATCTTCAAGTCCATCAACTCTAACACCAGAAGGAATTACCGTGTACGAGAGCACACAGAATCCTAGCTTACATCAAAACCATCCCTGACAGCTCGGTCTCCACAAATATTTTCTTCTCGGAGGGCGCCTCATTCGGTTCACCGCAGCACACTTCCTCACAAAAGAGTGAACCCACCACCTCCTTACAAGAGTTCAGAACATAATAATTTTCGCATCCTTGCCATAAAGTTCCAGTCTCAGGGCCAAATAACATAATTTTGGCTTCTTCTTAATGAATTTAAGACAAGCATCATAACCGGTATTGAAACTTAGCTGAATAACGGTATATCAAACGAGTGGGAATACTCACTTGCTATCACATAACCGCAAGACAAGACATATTGCTGGATAGGCACGGGCGGGTAATTATCATAGCCTCTGGAAGAATTTACAGGTTTGTATTCCTCTCAGTTCGTGCAGACTTCAGAGCAATCAGTATTCAGAGCCATGGTACCTAACCTCTTATCAGAACTGCCATCCGGGTTAAAGTTAAAGATCAGTGCAAGAATATAAAGTATCTACACACCTGATAACCCTACTCAACCAGAAGGAATTCTGGATAGTAGGCGACGTCAATCTAACATATATTAACTTTAAAAAAAACACAGTCAAGTGACACAATTATTCTGTCAGTTTCAGCAAGTACTTCATCGACAGCGTATTCGACAAAGGATCAGGCCGAATCAGAAATGAAAACATCATCAACTTATTCCTCCCCAAAAGACGAAGCTTTATAAAAAAAAACCAATTCCAGGTTCAGTGATCACGATGGTGCCTTTATCCAGGCCGAAGCAAGAGCTAAACCAAACCGTCGGAAAATACTGCAGAATCATTGTACGAATTCCACAATCTATAAAAGGTCGTCTTAGCGATGACAACTTCTAGTTATTATTATCAAATCATATCAGAAATCAACGTTGTACCACATTCTCTTAGAAATCAACGTTCATAAAATCATATTGCTCCGCTGTCCAGAGAGTATCTTATATATTGTATTTTGAGAATCTTCGGATATTGGGAAGTTAAGATACGCAGGCTTGTTTTATACTGTCAGAGTTCATCGCATTCTCTATTATAAAAAGCAGCGCAACTTGCAGAAACATTATCAGCTAGAAGGTTGATGGTCGAGCATCCTAAAAACATGTTCAGATGTTGTCTTATTTAATGATATTACTAGAAATTTCTCAACGACTGTGAACATCGATTTCTTTTTCACCTTACCAATAATGCTGCTGTACAACATTTTAATGAACACATTTTAAAGTGAAAAAACAAATATTGGATATAATTGGTTTACAAACAAAATTTATTAAAGGAGTTGATTGAATAAAAATGTGTTTGTTACCTTAATAATAGGTACATGTATTAAAGAATTTTCCTAAAAGTGATTTTAATCTATTGATATATATTTTAATACCATGGAAGCCAAGTTACATAGCTCCAATCTTTCTGAACTTCATATGTCAGTCAATGAAAGTAAACAGACTGATTTTAACAATGTAACAAAGACCTCAACTGAGGTCCTCGGACCTCCGTTGTATATTGTGTTAGTTTCAACAATATTATATTGCCTAATATTTTTAGTTGGAATAGTCGGCAATATTTTAGTAATAATTGTAATAGTGTTTAGTCGGTCAATGAAAACGACAGTAAACAAGTATTTACTAAATTTGTGCGTGGCTGACCTGTCAGTGATCAGTGTGTGCATGCCGACAGCATTGGCGGATATATTTACCAAAGAGGTTTGGTACTTCGGAGAGTTTATGTGTAAGTACATGTATTCTTTTCTGAAACTCATTTTATTTCAGAATCCAGACATTTATCCGTATTTGCACTACTCAGGTAGTAATATTGTTCTTTTTGTGCTTGCAATTGTGTAAGAATTTATATTTAAAACAATTCTGTACACAAACTTTAATGTGGAATTAATGCAAAGTTATTTTCTACATTTTATATATGTCTTGAATTTGTATAACTGCATGTTGCAGGCTGTATAAAACTTAATGCGCGGGTAAACTGACAATTTAGGAGAAAATTTAAACAAAAGTTATTCTTTAATTAGAACATAGTTTGCAGAAAAGTATGAAGAGGGGGTTCAGTGGGGATGCTAGAACCCATGTTTTGTAGCAGCAATATTTATTTTTCACGGAAAACTCAAGAGTTACATATGGTGGCATATTTTTGCATTAGATAACCAGATATTTATCATCGATGTTTCAAAAGTTTTCGCAAAAATAACAATGTCAGAAGCTGCATTCAGATAACTAGTCTGAAGGTTATAAAGCTGAGATAGGAAACCAGTCTCAGATCTCAAGCATCTGATTGGCTGAAATGGCGACCAGTCGCCATTTCAGCCAATCAGATGCTTGAGATTTGAGACTGGTTTCCTTGCTCAGCTTTATAACATTGGGCACTAGTCATATTCTAGAAAGATTCGCGAAGGCTCAAATGTGTCCTAAAAAGAATCATGTATTTCTAAATTGCACTTACAAAACAAAATGTTCGCTATTCATAATCGATATATTGTTTCTTTGAAAGAAAGGATTAAAAGACGAGACATAAAAATTGAAGACAAACGTAATAACAAAATTCAAACATTAAGTTTGTAATATACTATTGTAATATACTATGTATGTTCATGTACATAAAATATAAATAATAAAAAAGATGTTGTAAATTTAAAGACATGTTTTCACAAATATGGGGCTGAGAAGTCGACAAAAATAATTAAAAAAAAATTCATTGTTCATATATTAAGGCGTGCATACTCTATGGTCAAAATGGAGGTTTATCCTAGTATGTGAAACCATACTGAAAACTCCCACAACCTGCTATGAAATATGAAAAACAGATTTTTGCCTATTTTTCTCAATTTTGGAAAATATGATGGCGATAATCCAACTGCATTAACAGTTGTTGATATAAAACATTTTTATATTGAAAGTGTGCACATTTGTGTTTTCAAAGACATCAAATTTAATATATGTAACATAACTTATTTAAAAAATATATATCGGGTATGCATAAGTAAGGAAAACCTTAGTTTAGACTCGAACTAAACAAAATAAAATGTTATTGCATAGGACAAGTTACATACTTTTATTAATAATTCTCATTACTGCCCATGAAATTAAGTCTGCAGTATTTTTAAATTAGTTGTGTTCGGTTTTCAAAATTCCTTTTCATATATTTTAATGTTTCATTTTTGTCTAACAGATATTTAATACTTAACTTATATTTTAACATACAAACATTAAGATTTAAAACAATGCAATAAATTAACGCTACTCGTCAGTTCAAACTAAACATATGGTTTTCTTATTCCACATGACAATTAGAACTTGTTGCAATTCTTGATACCGGTATCTACTTGCACATTATTGCATAAAACACTCATCTTTGTTGTTAAACCAATGCAGTGATACAAAAACTAAATTTCTGCATTTCTTCAGTCAGTTATAAAATTTTGTAAGTTCCACTTTTTGTACTAAGCATTCCTTATGACATTTCTTACCATTCTATTTCAAGTTATTTATGTTCAATTTTACTTGCGGTATATTACAACATAACACGCAAACATAAGATATTGTTCTTTCATATAGTATACAGATGGAACTAATAGGTTATCATTGAGTTGACAACAACATATTCACTTGTTGTTATATTTAGTAATGTCTAAAACTGTTTGTATCACTGTTACAGACTGCTCAATAAATGTTTCAACCCCGGGTTGAACGTTATTTAATATTTACACAAATGTAAGTATCGTACTCAACGGATTTTTAAGGGAAATAAAAAATTCGTACAAAAATAATTATGATTGGACCAGGTATAAGAAACATACACGTTACATTTATGTTGATACAAATGTAAATGATTTAATCTGTAAATAACCTGATGCAATTCTGATGTCGGCTGATAAATCAGGCACAAACTATTAGATTCATATTGGGTTGATAAAAATATAAACAACTTAATATGTTTCAGTCTGTCATTCTTTTTCATGTTTAAGGGTTTTTGAACAATAAATCTTTTTCAATGGAACAGTCAAATGCTTGTAACTTTTTCTGAACAATTCCGTCTCGATACGTATTTTTTCGACCAGGTTTTGGATAGAAATCTTTGTTCAAAGTCATTAAATTGTCAAAATGCCTTTGCCAAGTCAACCGTAATCATTGTTCATTTCTTGTACGGCACAAAACTGTGACATGAATGATGTGGAGTGTTGGATTTTAGCAGAAAGCCTGGTTTTGTATAGTCTAGATCTCTTGTTTCACGTCACAAATTGTATAATACAATATTTTGGCAGCTCTTTGACGCTTGTTTTAACCTTGCGTGTAACTCCTGTCAAGAATGATTGCTCGGCGAATGGAGAACGTCACGGGAAAAGGTGTCTGCAGACAGTTTACGTCAGTTGTTGAATAATGTTATATAAAGACGATATTCTTGTCTTTTTTGTAATGAAACTCACCTATTATCGTCAAATATGCAAACAATTTACCCTACTTCTTTAAATTATAAAGCAGATAAAAATGAAAATGTCACAAATCACACCAAAAACACCGTGTTCCGGTGCTACGTATGATATTATCACGTAGTCTACAGAGAAAATGTCTGGTCAGTTAATAAGTCACTTTTTATTTATCGGAAACCTTTTCAAAATACTTACAGTCTTCCATTAGCCTGGAAATCACCCAGACTGTGCCAGACATCAACTACATCGTTTTTTGTTTCAAATCGTTCATTGACACATTTGGCGGATTCATCTTATCATTACTAAGTGGAAGTGTAAAGACCGATCGTTTTAATGAAGCTTATCACTCGCACTAAAATTATTAAAATAAGCTAGCTATTAGCACATGTAATAGTCTGCTGTTAATGGACCGCTTAGAGCTGAAGGTTATAAAGCTGAGATAGGAAACCAGTCTCAAATCTCAAGCATCTGATTAGCTGAAATGGCGACCAGTCGCCATTTCAGCCAATCAGATGCTTGAGATTTGAGACTGGTTTCCATGCTCAGTTTTATAACCTTGGGCATAGATGTTTGTACTAGTCACGTATCAGAATGAAAATATTAACGCAAACTTATCTCGCAACAAATTCCTTCAATGTACTGATAAGTCAAACATTTCGTAAAAATTCTCTCCTGCTCAGTGATTTATTGTTTCATTTTATTGTAACACAGAAGTATAGTTTAAAATATCCAATTCTGAGACATGGAAGAAATTACTAACGCAAGCGATGATTGACTAATTGCTTACATACCTAACTGCCGATCTGTAATCTTTTGTCCCCCACATTTGAAACATGACAAACGTTCAAGAATGTTACAAGATCAGTGTAACAGAAATTGCGTCAGATGCACTTACTTGTAAATTGTTGAAATTTGGCTAACATGTTGAAAAAAAGAAAAAAATGTGAATGCCAAAAGATTTCTGATTTGTTTTCGGAAACCAAAATTTGCGTTTTTTCAAATCCTGAAAATGTGTTTATAATTCCAACTCAAAAATAAATTGAGTGTCGGGCGTGGCTTTAACTACATTAAATACCCCAAGATAAACGTGCTCGTTAACATGGTTTAGGCAGCACAGTGTTCTACTATAGCCTAGACCTTAATGTTGTGTCAGCATATTTCAGTAATGCAGTTCAGGAACAAGCTCGTGGGCTTTGATGATCTTAAATTAAATAGTACCAATCTCTCTCTAAATCCCGTATTATTGTAATGGTAACTTTTGCTTGGTATAAGCAAAAATCGTAGTGAACTTTTATTTGTTCTTGTTAGCATATATATGTACACGTCGAGATTTGGAAGTTAAAGTTTACAACTTATCAAACTTTCTGGAGCTTTCTGCAAACAACAAGGACTCTTCATCAGTCTGACAAAGGAACTTGCACGTAGTTTATAACTTTCAAGACACAAAAACAAAAAGTTTGGCGCTAATTTCTTCTGAAAACGAGGGAGATTTCTTCGATTGTTGAGTTCCGTTATAGGATTCGCACCGATCATTAGATATTTGTCGAAAATGCGTAAGCTTAGACTTTTGGCTTGGATTCTTTTATTTAAAACTTAATAATTTTGAAGGAAAATTAGAGAAGTAAAAGATGATAACTTAACGTTTTTGAATGAAGAAACTTTTAAGAGGGAGAGAGATATCGTGGATTTGAAATGAATACTGTAAGATGAATGAGTTTACGCGAATTGAAATGAATAAACTGAATTTACAGAATGATGTATTTTAAACGAAAAAACTGTAGATTCTACAAAAAGGAACATTGTACTTTGTTTAAAAAATGAATCCACTATACGATGAAGAGTTGGTTGAACGGCTGTAGGGGTACAAGAGTCCTCATTTAATCTCGCTATTAAATTTCGATCAATTTATTAATATCTTGACTTACTAGTATCAGCAAAGCATTCAATTATACATAACAAAGCTCTATCAAGCTGATTGGTTTTTAAATACTTGACTACGTATAACACAGAATATTGTTATATCTTAAATACTTGTCTTTTATTTAAGATCTTTGTTTTCACCATTAAACATGTTGAAGCATTTTTCGTAGTAGTCTAAATAGATACAGAGATAATTAATACAAAGGGTCTCATTGTACTCATGACCATTTGTTTGGCGTTGTTTAATGATTAACAATTATTTACATTTTTATATATTACATATGTTAGATTACACTTGTTTACGAAATGTATTCAATGATTTTTTACAGGTAAATTTGTGCCATTTTTTGAGAACTCCATTGCTCACGCATCCGTGCTGACTATTCTGGCTATTAGTGCAGAGAGGTACCGGGTTGTTTGTTACCCACTTAAGGTAATTAAATCTTAAAACATCTTAGACTAATGTTCCTCAATTTAATGCTAAATTGTACTTTTAGATACCTTGTTTTTAAAAAACCGTTGGATCACAGTGCTAATTATACCCACACAAACGACGTTTGAGGGGGTATATAGGAGTAAGCTTTTCGGTCTGTCTATCTGTCTGTCGGTCTGTGGAATTCTTCGTTTCCGGATGATAAATCATGAACATGATGAAAGGCTTGACAGATTTAAATATTTTTGGTACACAGGTGTAATGTCATAAGATACAGGTTAAGTTCGATTTTGGGGTTGGTGGGTCAGTGTCGAGGTCACTGTTACTTAAAATAAAATATTGCTTTCTGGATAATAACTCATGAAATACTTCACAGATTTAACCTTTTTGGGGGACATAGATGTAACATCACAAGATACAGGTCGAGTTCGACTTTTGCGCCTGTGGGGTCAATGTCAAGGTCACTGTTACTTAAAATAAACAATTGTTTCTGGACTCATGAAATACTTCATAGATTTAATTATATATTGGGACACAGATGTAAAATTACAAGATAGAGGTTAGGTTTGATTTTGGAGCCTGTGTGTTCAAAGTCAAGGTCACTGTTATTTTAACTTCAAAACTCCATGTGTACTCAGTGACTATAGCTTGGAAGGAGATTCTTGAATCAAATTTCGTGTATTGGTGGTTTCTGTGTAGACGACTTTGGGATTGAAAGTAAGGTAAGGCATGTGGAGTGAAGGTCACTATTACTAAATATAAAAAAACGGTATATGCTCAAGAACTTTACATTAGATACATGTATTGTGATGAAAATTGCTGTATAGGTATTGTATGTGAAGACGAAACTTGATATTGAAAATGGGTCGGTGGGGTCAAGGTCACTGTTCACTATTACTAAAAATAGGAAACAATGATTTCTGAATGATTTCTGATGAAAGGCTTTAACATATTTAAACCATGTTTTGCACACAGTTATTAGATAAAAGTTCAGCAAATGTCACTGTTACTAACATATTCAAACCGTTTCTGCTCAATAAATTTGTGAAGACGACGCTTTGAATTGAAAGTGGGGCTACTGTGGTAAAGGTCACTGTTACTAAAGATAGAAAAACGTTTTTATGCTAAATACTTGAAGTTAGAAATGAGATATTACGTAAAGAAATTGTTTAGGTTGCTTCTGTAAAGACTGCTTGGGATTGAAAGTAGGTGGGTAGGGTCAAGGTCAAGGTCACTTCTATATGTGTATACAAATTTTCATGTTTTGGCATGTTTTTAGTGTTATTTACATTATGACATTGTTTCAAAGCATTCCCAGTTCAAGTATCAAGCACACATGTGGGGGTATTTAATCACTTTCTGTGATAATTCTAGTTCGTGGGTTTAAGGCAAATCCCTTTCAGTGAAGTTTGTTTCAAATATCTCATAGTATTACGTAATTCAAGAGGACACAACATTATTACTCATGTGGGCTTTTAATATGATGCCTTGTGTTGTTTAGATTTGTGAATTAATGTACAGAGAACTTTTGAGATTTTGTGTATCTAGTTATTTTTACCTTACTTCTCTAGCATATGCAAAATAAGAATAGTTACATGAATAACATTAATTTGTTCAACGTTTCATTGAACGGTATTTTGCCGTTAAATTGATTTAATTTTTTTTATAAATGATGACTTAAGACGGTCCTTAAGCCTGTTTGGGTATACCCTCTTTACCAAAGCTAAGTAACGGTTGATTGATTGAGTTTTGGTTTTACCCAAACCATCGGTTCAATATCCTTGGTTTCGAACGCAAGAGAATATTAAAGTGGCAGTTTCTTAAAAGAATTATCCTTCTATTTCGGAAATACTCAATGCTGGAAAATAAAGAAATATTTATTTTTTAGTGTTAAAGTGTAGTTATTGAATATTGGTCACAGTGTATTTTGTATTTATAAGTAAAATAAGTAATGGGTTTGCTCTACAATGTTTGTTGTCGAAAAAATTTATCCTGTTATACTATTATTCTACAAACGGAATATAATTTTTATTACCTTGTTAGTAGAACGTTATGAGAATTTGCGACCATGACAATAAAAGAGAATGCAAACTTCCTAATGTTGTTTACCTTTTGCTGAATGTCTATACCTTAACATATAACGCAATCATAAAAGATAATAATCACAAACAAATAAAACACGTTTAATGACTTACAAAAAGGCATTTATTTTTGCAAGAAATGCATATTGTTCAGACGTTATAGCTTGACAATTATCACATAGCATATTTGTTCACGTATTTAACCACTTGATGTTATTTGATACAAATAAACAAAGTCGGAAAATTCCAATCAAAGTCTTTTTTCGGAAGTTTTTAGTCATTTACTTATTTAATGCTGATTCTGCATTACTCTAATGCGGTAATTGTTTTAAATGGTTAATTTTATTTCTTTAACCATTTTCTTTTTAAATGCCAACAGCGACTTATTTTATTTAACATGTTCCCCATAATTGATATCAAGCAAACACGCATAGATTAAACTAATTCCTCTTACCATTTAGGGTGTCGATGAAAACTCCACGAATGTATGGAAAAAGCTTGTTCTTATCTGGGTCACATCGTTATTAACGAGCGTGCCATGGCTGTTTATTGCCATTCTGAGACCATCAACATTCTACGACGGAACTTCAGTTCAGGTAGCTATTTATATTTATTACATACTTAATTTTTGTTCGCGTAATAAATATTTTTACAATGTAATAGATCCTTCAGTTGTCGTTATTGGTGGTTAATAATACCAAGTATGCTTATATACTATTAATTAAGCCATACGCATTGCAGTATTTTTATTTTTTTAGTGTATCGTTTTGAGGCATGTACATGTATAGTTTTCCCGAAATGCGACTAAGTCCATATCTGTATCTTCATGTGATTTTTCAAATGATCTATCAACGATTTACGTTTTGATCTCAATACGACAAACATTTGCACCATGAGAGAAACGAACATCTTACCGTACCGAAAGCTTTTAGAAAGGTTATATCTGTCTTCAATATAAAATTAAGTAATTGTATTATTTTTATATTTAAAGGTTTGTCGCAATCCTATCATTTTGCCCTGGCAGAAAGTCTACGTAGTGGCGTTGTCGGTATTGTTTTTCTTAATACCAAGTGTGGTGATGATTATGCTCAACTGCCATCTATGTAGAGTGTTAAACAAGTCTCGTAATTTGGATATGTCAATTCACGAAGATCGACGAGAGCGCAAGCGAAAGCAAAACCAAGTGGCCAACATTATTGCCTCTATTGTGACAATCTTCTTTGTATGTCATTTGCCTTATAGGATTGCAGTGTTATGGTTCTCGTTTGAAGATAAAAACGTGATCTGGAACCTGGGACTCGAAAAATTTCTGCTTCTTGTGTATTCTACCCGAATTTTGTTTTACATTAATCATGCTTTAAATCCAGTTGTATACAACTTTGTTTCATCGAAGTTTAGAAATGCTTTGAACTTGTTGTGTACGAAGTCTGAACGGAGAAAATATACGAACATGACTGCTTTGTACGGGAGACAATCCAACGAAACTCCAAAAAGTGACAAGTCACTTAAGGAAGTCAAAAAGGTATATTTAACCAATAATTTACTTTCGACGAGCAAAACTCACGTCGAAGCAAAAATACTGGAAGCTAATAGAAAAGTTTGTTTAGAAATTCCTAACCGTCATAATGAAAGGAAACAACTGATTGTTACGAATGGTTCAAGTGGGTCGATGGATGGTTCCTATCTTTCGGAGAATGAATACAGAGTTAAGATTCAAATAGAAGATCAAAGTGTCGCAATAAGGTTTAAACTTAAAGCAGCATTGTAGAAAATAAGAACCTGTCTGCAAAAATACAGACATAAACACATATGAGGCAAACTGGCTTCAATCCTTGAAATAAAACTCATACAGTTAAGCAGACGAAATTGCTTATAATGCATTCACGGTTAAAACTAATATTATTATGTCAATATAAAATAATTGACAACTGGCTTCAAACCTTATAATGAAAGTCATACAGTTAAGCGGACGAAGTTGCTTATACAATATGCTGTCAAAACTTATATTACTTAGTCAATTTTGCAACAGAATTGACCTTTAGATATTACATGTAGATATGAGAAAATTGAAGATGCTTGTCAGTCTTTTCAAATTGGTACATTGTAACAACTTAAATGTTAAAAAAATCATTAAAGATACATTTTCCTGCTACGTGGTTAAATTTCATTCAATTTGATATATTAAGAAATGAGAAACTGTACAAGATGTTGGTTTACATTATCGGTAAGAATGTTTGCCAGTTCATTTAATATATGGCATGCGGTTAGCACAATGATTCCTTTTAAACCATAGGTTTAACAGTAATACACATAGTTTACCAGGCTTACTAGATGCTGAAATTAATTGCGTCACGTCCTGGAAAAAACGCGTATTCGCTGATATTTTTTCAGGTTTTAATTGCTTCTTTATTTAGAGAGAAACTGCAAAATATTTATTATTTTTCATGACTAACGAGTGATTTTGTAACAAAAGTAGGTTATTAAATATTATTTTAAGAGCAAGTGCTAAGCTAGACTTTAACACGGCATCTCAAGGATGTAACGAGTTTTTCAGTGGACCGTAGTTATATGTAGCTGCCCTAGTTTACTGTAACTTGATAACAAAGCTAAAGTGGCAAACTGCATTGAATATGACCGTTTCAAGACAAGGGGGAGGTGCTCTGTTTTCTGAATGTCTTTTTCCGTATTATATTCTTATTGATTTGCTTAAGTTATTGTAATATCATTTTAGTTATAAATTTTTCGTCTGAACTGATTCCCAATTTCATTTATAATGTTTCAGAGCTGCTTATACCTTATACAAAGTCAGATAAATAATATTATAGTACATAAATGTATTCGACGAACAAAAATACTAGTACATTTTGTATAGCTTGCATATATATTTAAAGTTCGTGTTATATATTAATAATGTTATTATACAATAACATGTTTTCTTCAACATTTTAGAATAATTATGTGCTTACAAATGTCTTGGTGACGGTATAGTTAGATTTTTCACTGGGCCGTCGGTTTGGTTCCTTAATCTTAAGGAGTCGCCCACTCTGTCAGTTATTATTATTAATTAATGCATACTGATATATGTGGTAAACTCAACGCAGTGTTAATTTTTACAGAATTGTTGTGTTTCTTTCTCTTTTTTGTAATTGTGATTGTATGATTATATTATAAATATGTTATGTTGTCCCATTTGGAGGAAATAAAGGTATCAATCTATGTTTTTCTGAAGTGCTGTGTAAGATGTTTGGTTTACTATGCATGTCTAACGCGATTTACTGACTAAAATAGTCATATCAAATGAAAGTCTGTAATATCGTACGCCAGACTAGAAGCTTTTATTTTTCGTGTCAAAAATACTAAATTTTTTCATTGTAAATGGAAAGGATATCGGTATCAAATGGCATGCATACAAAATTGTGACCAGAAAACGAGCAGTATTTGCCACTATTTTTTTACGTGTTTATCGTGACAAAACTGTAGTTATTTTTGAAACGCATATACACGGCAGCTTCTTGTTGGCTGCTTTGTTGTGCCCTGGTCAGAACTTTTCTGTTTTATTTTTTTTTCAAATTAAGCAAAGTTAGTAAGGAAATATATGTCAAAAAGTATAAATTCAATTGTGTTTCAAAATGAAAAATCAGCTACTTAACGTTTTTTTTTTAAATTTTATTTATTCATGTTTTTGACAAAAGTGTATGCATTAGGTGTTAAGCATTGGCAGTGTGCGGAATATTTTTTGAATAGTCTGGCGTGTGTGTACTGAGTCGACCGTACAAGGTTTCCCCTAACAAAGATGTCAGTGTTGTTACGAATCTTACCTGGTATTATTTAAATATTTTGCAACGATTATCGAAGTTATCCATGTAACCTTTGGATGGTTCTCCCGGCTAGCATTGTTGGCAGCGTCATCGGGGTTATATAACTACAACGGTTCGGTTCCACTATTGTTCCTTTTTTAAATAAGAAAACAAAGTTCCTTCTGGGGTAATGATGAAAACAGTTACAATAATTATACACTTCTTGAGAGTTGTTATGCTAGCATTGAAGACTAGATAAAACAGTATTCAAAAAGTACTTAACACACAATTTAAACATAATTAAATAATTATTCAAATCGCAAACTACAGCTTTCAGTCTTCTTAATATCGTTATAAACTCCTCTTCCTTTGAAAATTACTAACATAATTTTTTCAATAAAATGATCCTGCTCGTGCCAAGATTAAATTCAATATAATTACACTTCCGTTTTATGTTTTCCCTTATTTTCTGTGCTTGTTTTAATTAAGATCTCTCTTCTACAAGAGTCGATGACACAAAATTGCAATAACTCGTCATTAATAATGCTTTTCGAAAGAAAATCTGCCAAGAATTGCATAAAAATAAACGTTGTCTCTAACACAGTTTGACGTGTTTTGTTTGTTTTTTTTGTATTATTCTTTAAAAAATGATCTCAACTTCCAGATGGCAGATTTCCGCGGCCGATGTGTTCATCCACGGATGCTTTCAATTTCAAATGTCTTTACTTAAACTTATGTAGTTGATTGGTCGCTTGATTTATTTATTTATTTATTTATTTATTTATTTATTTATTTATTTATTTATGTCAAAATTCCATTCTGTTTATTACCGCCTATTGTTTACTTGTTTAGGGCAAACCCATTTTTTCATCTGGGGAATGGAATTTAATCTGAAAATACCGTACTAAAGGTTCCATGTTCACTTCCATATTCATACCATCGTTTGGGATGGAGCGAAATTGTTATATTTACATTCCTATTGATTTCTTCGTTTAAAAAAATTCGGTTCATTTTGCATGAACCGCATGACCCGTAATGACGTCAGTAACGTCATGGCTGTTACTATTGAAAACTCCCACGTATTACTCCCCCTTTTCACTTAATACTAATTTTTGAAAGCTTTCGACTTAAGTTTATTTAGAGAAAAAAATGAATAAAATGTAAATATAAGTTATGATTCTTATTTTGGTGCGGTTCATGCAGATTGGACGTGCACGCGAGAGCTGGCAAATTTACCATAAAGCGCTAGCGCGCTTTATGGATTTGCCAGCTCTCGCGTGCACGTCTAATCTGCATGAACCGCACCAAAATAAGAATCATTCCTTAAATGTGTATTGGTGTCCATATTGAGTTGCGCTAAACCCGGGGCTTGGCGTAATATGCAATACATTATCGCTTATGGACACGATCAATCAAACAGCGCCTGCAATATTTTAATATTTGTCGTGTTTGATGGTTTTTCGAAAGTTCCCTTTCATTCTATTTCACGTTGCTTTGGGTACAATTTGTCTGGGTGAATTAACTCCAATTTTAATTCATCAAATTGCACGATGCAAGTAATTTATTCAATGTCATTCCTGCATTTCATATCGATCCAAAGAGGAAGATTCATTAATATCTCATATCATGCTCTTTATTTCCATGGCAACTACATTTAAATTTTTTTTTTCATTTTTAATTTACACTTTTATGACGAACGTTGCAAGTTGCAAATTAAATCACACTATCGTTTTAAAACAGTTACAGTAACTTTATTTCTAAGCGTTTATCTATATCATTTAATGTAGAATTAGTTTAAAAATAACAAATAATGACTATAAATATTTGCTCTTATAAGTTCTTGTCTTTTTCAAATACTTCTTCTTTCAAAATATGACATATTTTATTACCGAAATTGATGATAAACACAAATTTCATTGGTCAATGTACTTTATAGACAACAGCATAAAAGTGTGATTTATTTCTAAAACGAAACAAAAGCTTAAAGCATGATTCGACGTAAGTACGAATCGTTTGTTTTTTTTTGTAAATAAACATTCAGAAATGTCTTAGGAGAATACTTTCCTTTCTACAATTTAATAAGGATTTACTAACCTACAGATGACGGTCTGTCACGTAAGAGAATCCGAGGAATATGTGATTGCTTAATTTAAAAATCAAATGACATGGTTTTTTTTCAATGATTTTGTTAAGATGTGGCGTTATCAAGCCAGATTTCAGAAATCTGAGATTATTTTTTATATTCATATCAATTTCGAATAAAGTAATTTTTAATGGCCACGCCGTTTCTTCGCGGTAAAAAGACAGAAACGAAGTAGAGCATGAATCATGGTAAGATACATGTATTAAACTCGTGTGAGGTTAGTGCACCCTAGATCCTGGTTTAAAACCCCAGCGGCAATTTGATTTTCCACTGACCTATCCAAGGCGGTAACTCCTCGGGTTCTCACTTTTGTTAATTGTTTGTGGTGTATTTTTTGAAACTGATCATTTTATTAACCATGCTCTCTCCCTCTCTCTTCTTTTTGACTGTGTGGGGAGGATGTATTTTCCTGAATGTGGCTATTCCTGATATGCACATTTCACATTTTTTTCAAAAAATCAAAGAGAACCTATATATTAACCACATTGCAAAAGTCTTTTCGAAAGTTTAAAGTTCTCCTCTAAATGATCAATGCTGAGGAGTGAGGAGTTAAGTATTACTAAATTTTTACAATTGTCGAAGCGCAGGGCTAAGAATGTTTGCAACGATAAACCAGCGATTCATGCTCTACAATGATTGATATGTGTCTTAGCCTGTGGCGATTGCACAGTGCAGAGAAGATCCAACTGTAAACAATCGGATAAGCCGATGTAAAGTGCATGGAATAGATGGAAAAGGGAACTTTGAAAGCCACCGAACACGACAAATTTGAAAATATTGCAGGCTCGGTTTGATTGAAACTGTTTCTGGGCTGTAGTGGAAGTGCATAGAAGATTCCAATAATAAAAAATCGGATATGCCGATGTCGATCTACTGAAATAAAAAGATAACAGCAATTGCTGACAAAAAATGTGTTCATACTAAACACCTCACAAGAAACAAACAACAAGTCAATAAACTATCGATTCTCTGATAGACATCCGGTAAAATACGAAAGCCATGCATTTAAAATTAGAATACGTCCTTATATATATATATATATATATATATATATATATGGGTGAGATAAGTAACCAACGAACAAACCTTCAGACATAAAGGAACAGATCTAAGCACCAGACACGGCGACATCGCCTAGCCAAGAGTGCTGTACATGGTTATAGACGTGCCATCCAAGTTCTCAATAGAAAAATATTCCGGCAACGCATATAAACCATAACTATCCACAAATGACCCTCTGACTGCCTAGACATTTACATACACTTATTTTCATATATATACAAACATGTGGGACAATTACATATACACATCTATTAGCATCGTGCTTCCTCCTTTTTTATTTTTGGAGTTTTTATGCACACTAGTGCTATAGACAGGGACACACACAATGAAAGTCAGCTGGATCTTTCGATACACTGAATTGAAGATATATATTAGGTTAAGGGGAGATAATTCAATATCAAACAGCTAACTTTCGAATTAAGGGATCCCCGAAAGGATTCATGTTCGTGGAAGTAAGATACATATGGGTGAGATAAGTAACCAACGAACAAACCTTCAGACATAAAGGAACAGATCTAAGCACCAGACACGGCGACATCGCCTAGCCAAGAGTGCTGTACATGGTTATAGACGTGCCATCCAAGTTCTCAATTGAGAAATTTTCCGGCAACGCATATAAACCATAACTATCCACAAATGACCCTCTGACTGCCTAGACATTTACATACACTTATTTTCATACATATACAAACATGTAGGACAATTACATTTACACATCTATTAGCATCGTGCTTCCTCCTTTTTTATTTTTGGAGTTTTTATGCACACTAGTGCTATAGACAGGGACACACACAATGAAATTTCATTGTAAGCTGGATCTTTCGATACACTGAATTGAAGATATATATTAAGTTAAGGGGAGATAATTCAATTCAAACAGCTAACTTTCGAATTAAGGGATCCCCGAAAGGATTCATGTTCGTGGAAGTAAGATACATATGGGTGAGATAAGTAACCAACGAACAAACCTTCAGACATAAAGGAGCAGATCTAAGCACCAGACACGGCGACATCGCCTAGCCAAGAGTGCTGTACATGGTTATAGACGTGCCATCCAAGTTCTCAATTGAGAAATTTTCCGGCAACGCATATAAACCATAACTATCCACAAATGACCCTCTGACTGCCTAGACATTTACATACACTTATTTTCATACATATACAAACATGTAGGACAATTACATATACACATCTATTAGCATCGTGCTTCCTCCTTTTTTATTTTTGGAGTTTTTATGCACACTAGTGCTATAGACAGGGACACATATATACAGAAGAGACCTTTGGGATACATTTGTGCAACCTTTGGGCGACCTGTGTCGCCTTAGGGTTATATCTTGTGTCGCCTGAAAGTAATTTGTTTATAAACCACATATTACACTAAATTGATCGTTGTAATTAGTAAAATAAGAAAGTGTTCGTTAATAAAATGTACCATGTGTAATCATGTGTATGATGCAATACTCTTTGTAAGAAATTTTTATTAAATAAAAAAATCTGTATATTTGGAAAACAACCTTTGGGAAACCTTTAGTTTTTTCTTTGTTGTGTCTCATATAAAAAGTTTATTTCAACGAAAAGAATAAATGTAATTGACGAATCACTATTACACTGATATATCAAATTTTAATCTGACAACCATATGCTTTTTATTTGTTTTCACATCATTTTCAAAATCTTGGTGCATTTTCTAACATTAACATGTCGCCCAAATGTTGCATCTTTGTTACTATTGCCGATAGTTTACAGGTACGAAAAAACTCTGACATTCCCATTAGTCCTTGTAAAATGATGTTGTGAAAACATCAGTTTTGGAAACGTCTGAAAACATAAACTTCTTCATTACAGACGATCTAATGATGTAACACTAATGCAGAGTAAAAATGTACATGCAGCAGTTTAAACAAGCTTTAAACGCTAAGTCTAGATTTCTGGAGATACTCTTTAAGATCTATCGAATGCTTTATAATCATTATGTTGTTGTTGTCGATTTACTGCGATGACCATAATGATGATGATGATGATGATCATCATGATGATCATGATGATAATGATGATGATGATTATGATAATGATCTTCATAATGCTGTTCCTAGTGATTATGATGATCGTCTTAATATTTAAATAATTTTTAATAAAATAATACGATTAAAAGAAGTATGTTGCTGCTGCTGATGATGATAATGGTCGATTTGATAATTAAAATAATATTGTTGTTGTTGTTGTTGTTGTTTCTTCTACTGCTGCTGCTGCTGCTGCTGCTGGTGGTGAAAATGATACACAGCAGTGCTATATCTGCGATGATGTTGATGTTGATGATGATGACGACGACGACGACGACGACGACGATGATGATGATGATGATGATGAGTAATCCCTTTTTACATAGAATTAATGAACTGTATGTGAATAGATATGTTTTTAAATAATAATATGTTCGTTAATCAACTAGTAGGCGTGCATTTATCTTGTGCGATTAGTATATAATGTGGACAGATAATAATCCGTTCGCATTTCTGCTGATTAATGCTGCTGATAATCTTTGGCTGAATATCATTACTCATAAAATTTAAGAGTCCTTCTATTTTCTGTAGATGACTAAAACTGAATTCTAAGTTAAACGCAGACATTCTCACCAGGTGAGAGAGAGAGAGAGAGAGAGAGAGAGAGAGAGAGAGAGAGAGAGGCCAGGACGCGAAGGATGGTTTATTGTTCACAGAAAGCATTGTTAAACCACCTTTTCGGGTATTTAATCAACTCTATTGACATTTTAAAAAGTAAACAATGCTAGGCCCTGACCGGTAAAATGTATGTCTCATAAACGAATTATGAGTATTTATTATGAACAGTCGACACTTAGAAATATGATATTCTTCTATTTCTGTTAAATTAATTTTATTTCACTTTGATCTCATATTTTTTCAGTTTTCTAATATGCCTGTTTAATCCGACCAATTTAACTATTAAATTTGTCAAATTTCTGCAGTAACACAGGATAAAAAATAATATTTTTAAGGAACTAAATTATTATATATAAACACAGTCAGTTAGACTTTCATATCAAAATACTATAGAGCTGGCCCGAGTACCCGGCTGGGAAAATAGTTTATGCAATCTGCTAAATCTCCGGACTTTATCCGAAATCTCAGGATTTTAAGTTACTTCTACAGATCTCCGGATTTATAATCACAATCTCCGGATTTCTATGAAATTGCAATGAATATACATGTAGATCAATTAAACATAATTTAAAGTCGTGCAATGAACGTAATAATTATTCTACTGCAGCCACACATTTCTTGTTTATTAAGAGATATCGAGAGAACGGGAACATGGTCAGTGACATGCTGCCTCAGTGCCTCTGGCACACTATACAATAACCATGTGTAATAAATTAAACAAGGACCTCGATGTTACACCTGCCTTCATCTATTTTCATTACATATTCATTCTAATATTGTCAAAAACAGGTCTTAACAGGTGTAACAGAAAGTTAAAAAAACGAATGATACAAAAATAGACACAAGTCATTTTTAAACAAGTTCTTTAACCATTTTCAACAAAATCGGGAAACTACATTTATGAAATTCTTCGGAGAATGTAATTATCAAGAAGAATATGAGAAAATATCATCATTATCATCATCATTATCATCATCATCATCATCATCATCATCATCATCAAAGATTGTCATTTAAATCCTAGTTTCTGTTTGAAAATAATTAAACATAATTTATGCTTTTTAAAGATACGTTTACAAGCGTAGCTCATTCACAAATATACACCATTGAGTCACCACCAAGTACTGGAAGCCAAAATTGTAACAGGCCAATTAACAAATCCGATTGCCATCATGGTTAATCACCATGTGAATTATTTAAAAAAAAACAACAGAACAGAACAGAACAGAATTAAGGAGGTAATAAAACTATTACCATCAGGTGCCTAATAATTCTTTATTGCAATTGTGGTTATCTACTGGACATATAAGAGATACAGATCTGTACCTGCCAGCGGCGGCTAAACGTATATGCCCCCTTTTCCATTTAACAGTGGAAAAGTTGCCGAGAGGGCGGCTAATCAGGGCAAATCATAGGCAAACATATGTTAGCGTCTCCTCGGCCGCGTTTTGGTCGAGTTGGAATCTCGTGGAAGCTGAATTTCAACACTTAATTTAACACGAAAAACTTAACGTAGAGGTCGTTATCAAAAAGCGGGCAAAAGTCTTGAAAGAGTGCTCTATTATCACACAAGCAGCGTGGTACATCGTAGAACCGCGTTGTCGGATCGTGTGTAATCGTAGCGAGAGCGACTTTGAGGTACAGCAATAATGTAGTCTTAAATTTGCAGTCGCTGGATTTCGGCGGCGATATACCTAGATTAAGATCGGGGATGATCACGATTGATCATTGTCTGTGTTAAAGGGTGTTTCAAGAAATACATAGTTTTCTTTTTGATACTTTGCTCTTATAGTTATAACAAGTGAAAGATACATATCATGAATTGCCACTCCCATAAATATTGCCTCGCCATGCCTCCAAAAGGTAGAGAAGGAAAGTGAGCATTTGTTTATAAAGTGATCAGTTTGATTAAGAAACCACACACAATGAACGAAACAGAGAACCTGAGCTGTACAGAGACGTACATGATACGGTATGAAAATACGGCTTAAGTCATTTCCATGCATAAAATTAATAATTATCACACCATCAATCTGTATACACTGTCAGTGGACGGATCAGAACTCTTAATCTAATCCACTGAACTTTGGCTAATGTAACGTGTAATTTTATATGGCCCCTAGCTGTTTAATCTCCATTGATACTCAGCAGGTCGTAAATTCTTATAACAAGTATCTTCAGCAAGATGGACAGCGTGGTATTTGTATTCTCTATGAACTTAATATTAAAAAAATATTTCAATATAGTTTATTTTGGAAAAAAAAAGATCACATACAGGCAATCTTAATTTAGGAATAATAAAATAATAATCAAAACTTTGTTAATTGCGTATGTCCACATTTGATATTTTAAGTATATAAATATAAAATTACGCATTTTTAGTCAAAATGATTTCTGTACAAGTCATCTGTATACTCTGAATAGCATATTGCTAAAAACAAAATGATACTATATAAATTTAAACTTTCAATTGAAAAAAAATCTTAAACTAAGAGTAACAGAGCAATCTGATTACTTAGAGAAAATTAGAATAATCGGTAATCGGTAAATTAGTGTTGTAATATTAATTGCTCGAAAGTTAAATCTAACAACAGCATAGACGTTGTTACATGTACATGCATTTTCTTTTTTGATATGAAAATGAAAGTCCGTAAGTGAAATGTTTGTTTCTTATTGTCCGACAGGGCGTTGTTCAGTGATACGATAGTTTAAGATAAAGTTTTATTATATACCCATGAATTATTTTAGCATAGTGCAGCGTTAATCCGCGAAATTTGATACAACTCGTCAAATTAGTAATTTCGTATTTTGCAGCTCCCTGTGTTCTGTGTGACATCATAACTACGTCTCACTATTTTGTCGTAATTTTCCGGCACATGCGGACTCCAAAATAGCAAATTCGCTGTTCTACAACCGTTACGATATTTTTACGCCATTCATTTTTCTACGTCATTCATAAATTTACTATCGCGTACCATTTTTATTTCTACTATCACGTAAACTACGTTGTTAACAAATTGAAAATTGTGTGGTTTTTTTGCTGGAAAGATTGGAGAGCAAAGGGATCATAACAAGTTAAATTCTTTTTTGTTCAGTCAATATGGGAAATAAGGGAAAGTTGTGTAATATGTACAAGTATCATTTTAATTGTCCGACACAAAATTACTTCCAATTTTACAAAATTACGTACATGTCTTTCAATATTACATTTTGAAAGATGTCATAGTTCAAAGCATTTGGCTGAAAACGACGTAGTACATGACAACATTTTTTTTAACTTTTATAAAATTACATGTCATACAATATTACATTGAAAAAATCGAGTTCAGGAGTGTATTATAAATAAGTATATGTGTGTATTATGTTAATTCAGTCCAATTTTTATTGATAATTTAAAACCCCAAAAAAGGTATGGGAAATAAGTAAATAACCTGATGTCATCTTTTACTCTTTGACTACAATACCATACAAAATTAAATGGAAGGTATTTCCTGATAATTAATTAGATCTTTTTGTAGCACATATGATATACTGGGCAACTAATGGGTTGGTTGAAATGTAAGAAGGTTATAGTTCAGAATGAGAAAATTTAACATTAAATTTACCTTATAATTTGTTACGTTTTGAAACACTGTTGTTTTTGAACCACAAAGCCTGCAGACAGTACGTTGATCCCCTGATTAAAAAATAGAAAAATTTATGTCGTTCTGGAACAGGATGAGTTTCCTGAGAGTCAATAGACCTTTTTAACACTTTGTTGGTAATGGCAAAGGTAATTTGTCAATTGAACTTTAATTCTGTCTTACTTCGACAGGTAGAATTTAATTTGTCAAATTCTTAAATTCTGAAATATAAGCTATAAATTAATATAGTACAGGATTTGTTGTTGGTCGAAAACCACTATTTGTTGGTAAACCTAAATCTATTTATCGGACAACCATTCGATGTGTATATTCTTATTATATACTGCGAGATACAGACGGAAAGATTTCTTGCTTAAAACCATAAAAAATCAAACAATTGTGCTATTTTTCTGTCTTTTAAACAAACAATCAAGAGCAAATAGGGGGATAATGAGAGCTTTATTAAACTATATAAACTAGCTACAGCTCCAAACTACGAGTAAGCGCGCATATAATATATAACATAGATAGATCAGCGCAGTAATATATGACACATTTTACAAATTCGTACAAGCATTAAGAATGGCAAATATACAATACTCATCACAATAATATCAAATCCTAAAACAATAGTACTGAAATCATAAATGAAAAATTCGTCCAGCATACAACACATCAATTAAGGAAACCCAGTTAATCAAGAAACATATAGGTGAAATAACTAAAACAGATAATACAAAAAAGGGTGTGGAGGGTGGGAAATTTAGCAGAGTTGAAAATATAAGCATGCGCGACAAGGTAACTTTTAATACTGGCGCGCTAAGGCGCTCTCAGAACCCTGCATTTCCAGGTAAGGTTACGGTCAGCTGAGGCCGCGCAAATGATTGACGTTTAAATGAAATTAATGAGATTAATTCTACTTAAACAAACAATCAAGAGCAAATAGGGGGATAATGAGAGCTTTATTAAACTATATAAACTAGCTACAGCTCCAAACTACGAGTAAGCGCGCATATAATATATAACATAGATAGATCAGCGCAGTAATATATGACACATTTTACAAATTCGTACAAGCATTAATCAAATCCTAAAACAATAGTACTGAAATCATAAATGAAAAATTCATCCATTTCTCCGATAAGTAGGAGTAGTAAGTAGATACCTGAACTAATTTTATTAGAACACTAATCTTAGATTGCCTTTTGCATCTGAGTAACAAGGTGAAGTCTTGATTTAACATCGTTATCAATGTAACGTTCATAACAATTTGACCGCCAATCGCCCAACATTTTGATGGAGTCTGCAGACAAACCTATGGTATAACAAAAGGTGGCCCCACCCCTTCTATAACTATGATTGGATATCTCTTCTGGGCTAATTCCGGCTAGAGTTAGACAGGTGCGCACTCTGCTAAGAAAGATTTTACCTGTCATAGCCTGTAACCGACCATTAGACCAGAACATGAAAGCGGGCCCATCTAACTCGGCACTGGCCGTTTGTTGACAGCAATTAAATACAGCTTGGACTGGACAAAGTGTGCTTCCTCTCATACGAGCCAAAGGAACTTCAAAGTTCCTTGATCGAAACTGAATTACTTTGCTCCATCTAATTTGTAATTTTATACCCCAGGATAGAAAGATTATATCACGTCGGCGTAGATGCTTCTCAGTGTTGAAACGGTCTGGCATTACATTGCTTTTACGTAACAACCCATAAAACATACAAAGACTTAAAGCCCATACAGTTGCGTCTTTTGAGGAAGTTAAATCAAGTTTAGAGAGGAGTTTACGTAGAAGTTCCGGTGTGATTGGTTTTTTCCTGTTTACGTTATCGCCAAGATGGCGTCTTATACCTTTCATTGTACAAGTAAAAGCAAAATCATTATGAAGTTGATTGGGCAAACCCCATTCAGCGTGTAACAAACGAACAATATTTAAGTATTGTTTGACTGAATTATATTTAAGAGTTTTGGCTAGAAAAGCGGCATAACGGTATAAAGTTGTAGAAGAAGCAGGAACAGCACAATAGCCAAAACTATTACAAAATCTTAAATAAAAGTTTCCATGAGTTCTATACGTCTTCTTCGTGTTTTCGGCAAAGGCACTGTTAGTATACTGTTTAACCAAACGGTCAAGTTCTGCTTCATGTAACCCTGGAATTAAAACAGACAATATCCAACATTTTGCATTTGACTTAATAATCTGTGATGGCCGTCTTTTTCATGTAAACGGGAAACACTATCCGCTAAAACATTGTAAGAACCTTTATAATATACAGCTTTAAGACGGAAGTTAAATATTGCAGATAGCCAGAAGACCCTGCGTAGAGAATTCATAACACATGCGTCCTTACAGGAGCCTTTGTTAATTATCGCACAGGCTGCCAGATTGTCAGAATGAACAAACACTTTCTTGTTCGCAAAGTAAGGTGCCCATTGCATAACTGCTGGTTCTAATGCGAGCACCTCCAGATAATTTATGGGCATGTTCGCCGTTTTTCTAGACCACGGTGTGTACACAAAGTTCCCATTAAAGAATGCTCCTACTGCTACCTTACAAGCATCAATGCTAATTGAGGTCCCGGGGCGGCCATCCACCATGGGCATAGTGCCATTAAAAATGTCCAGGAAACGCAGCCAACACACGATGTCTTCTTTCATATCTTGCGTAACTTTAGACCTGTGCCAGGCATGTTTGAGTGTATTTGCACGATCAAAAAGCCTACGCATATGAAATCGGCCAGCATAGATGCATTGAGTAAGAAAGTTAAGTTTTCCCGCCAAACTTTGGATTTGTCGTTTTGTCACTTTTTTAACAGACATGAATTGTCTCAGTAAAATCTTTATTTCCGCAATTTTTTCCATTGGTACACTAATTGTCATTGACTTGGAGTCGAGATTAAAGCCTAAGAAAACAAGAGTTTGAGTTGGACCCTCTATCTTCTTATAGTTAATAGCAAATCCCAGTTCTCGCAGGAGTTTCAGGAGTGTTTCTAAAGCAACACGGCATTCTTCATAAGACCTAGCTATCACTATGAAATCGTCGAGGTACACGACTATGGCACTAAATCCTTTCTTTTTCATAATTGCGCGCACAGATTGGGTTATTCTGTTGAATATTTCCGGGCATTTGGATCCACCGAAAGGTAAGCGCTGGTCCACCATAAATGTGTAATGATTATCACCTTTAAATTTCCATTTTAATCCCGTTGCTTTGAAGTTTGAAGGGTGTACTTTTACAGCTCTGTAAGCAAAGGCAAGATCAATTTTTGCCATGTAACAATTAGGTGTAATAAGGTCAATTGCAGCTTGAATCGATTGATATTGAAAGTGGTTTGTACTAGCAGCATCGTTAAGAGATGAACCTGCCGGTCGTGAGCAATCGTGAATTATTCTGACTTTTTCGGAATCCTTTTTGGGAATAGCCCCAAGCGCTGAAATAATAGTTGGCTTTTCATGTACAATACGGTAGTGTCCATTATCAAGTTCATGTCTTATTTGCTTTTCCGTGCGCGCGCGCATTTTGCCGGTAGTGGCAGACTTATAATTGTCCACATCAACCTAGAGAGAAATTTTATCTGGATCCACGATATTAAATCCATGTTTAATGCCTGTCAGAATATATTCACGATCCGGGTAATCAGCTGGTAAGTTCTTCTCCCATGCCTCATAGTTCAGAGCTGTTGAACGTCATTCGTCCCCGGCGGCGTTGATTATCTGCGCCGATGATGACCCCGAAGTGTGCTTCTGAGTTGTCTGTGGCCGCACGTGACGGTAGCGGCAGTTCGAGCCAAAGGGGCAGTTTCCCTTAGCCTTGAAGATGCGGCAATCCTCTTTTAATGATTTTGGTGGCATTTCCGGGTTCTGCCTGGTGCGTTTTGGTATCAAAATCTGGAGCTCCATGTGGGGTGAGAAGGTACCCCATGGAAATCCATGTTCTGACTGCAGTTCCCTGTAGCTGTAGTCAAAATGGAGAACGCTGTTCCATTCATAGATTTCGGCGAATTCGAATATTCTGGTCGTGTATGCCAGGTAATATTCGACATCGTCGCGCTTTAAATGTCCACTGGTCAACAAAAAGTTCATGAGCCGCATGTTTGCTGCTCCCTATTCCTCCATGTTAATTCCTAGATACGGATGTTCTTCTTCTGTTTTTAGGATGATGGTTTCTTGTGCCTGGGCTGAGCGTAGCACAAACTCCCGCCGTCGGCCTTGACGACGTCTCTTGCACTTTTCTGTTATAAACTGAGTTATATGCGTGGTTTCCGAGAGGCTTTCATTGTTAGAATGGCTCTCGGGTCCATGTGGCCGTTTGTGATGATGTCTTTCTTTAAGGGTAAATTGTCACTTAATAAGGTGTCTAACGTATTACCTGCTTCATGAAGAACGTGTTCGTTCGCTGACCACGTTGTTGCAGTAGGAGGCGAGTTGGGGGCGGCGTGGAGATTTCTGTTGTCTCGTGTCTGTTTGCGTTTATTCCCTTCCACTTGTCGATTTCATTCATGATAATTTTAATGCTTCCAAGTGGGAGGCCCATCTCTTTCAAATCTCTGGTTTCCACTAACTTTAACGCCTCTATTGTGTTAAGTTCTTCGTTTCGCAAACACTGAGTTACTTTTCTCGACAGTTTTAAGTCTTTCGCCCACGTGTCAAAGCTAAATTCCGTATTCTCTGAATCAGTACACAAGTTGACAGTTTCTTCGCATTCCGCCATGTCTAAATAATGCTGAATAACAATTATCACAATCTATATTTTTGGCTAATCCATGTAACTTCAGTACAATTTAGCAGAGTTGAAAATATAAGCATGCGCGACAAGGTAACTTTTAATACTGGCGCGCTAAAGCGCTCTCAGAACCCCGCATTTCCAGGTAAGGTTACGGTCAGCTGAGCATAGGCCGCGCAAATGATTGACGTTTAAATGAAATTAATGAGATTAATTCTACCTACCGTGTGTCTAACGCACTAAAAGCGTGTAACAGCGACCAAGTAAGAAAACCCTAAAATAATTAGCATGTTCTCACGGGCCGCTGACGCGCGAAGAACGATTTGTCAACATTAGACGAGCGTGCTGAGGCATGGACGTTCGGGTAACGCTCGAATGACGCTCAATGGACGTCAAAAGGACGTTCGTTTGACTTTAGTCACACCCTGCGTTCGCTAGGGGACCGTTTAGCGGTCGTTGACAGGTCGCCAGTGAGTCGTTCACAGCAAAGCAAACGATTTGTAACAATCAAAATTTGATTCTACAGCGCTCTGCATGTTTGCTGACAAGCCAATCTACAGTTGATCGTTATCCTTACCTCTTTGTTTGCACGACGGTGGTTGTGGTTTATTAAGGTTTTAAGGGAAATGTTGTAAAAGAACCGAGAAGCTAGATCTGGTTCTTTTATTCCTATTACAGTGTTCTATCTAAGTGGGTCTCAGTAAGGTCATAGAGTATCCACCTCTTTTGCCTAAAATGCCTTACGCTTCCTATCTTTCATACGTTTGCGTGCTTTTGCATGCAAGATTATCGAGTTGATGTGTGAGTTGGAACTCGATAACCATGACTACTTGTACATGTAGTAGTTCTTAAATATGGGAACATAATGCGGTAGGGTGAGGGTTAGGGTGTCCTGTTTAGTATCTTACACAACGTTGCTAACAGACTGTTGGTAAGTTGCTTACAGGGATTAGCATTAGCAATGGTTAATAATGAACTAGGCGCATCCTATGTTATCTTATAACTTTTGTTAAAACGAAGGCATCTTTTTCATCAATTTGATGATTATGTAATTAACCGTGTAAAACTTATTATGAATTGGGTTTTCTTAAATATAAGGTGCTTTTCAACGTTACTTTATACGATGCCGAAATTTTATGGTATACATGATGCGATGCATTTTTATTTCTGAGTGTGGCAATTCCAGATATGTATGTTTAACCTCTTTATTTTACTGAAATTTTTAAATAAAAGTAATTTATGTACTATCCATATTTGTTTAAAATTGGCATTGGAAGTAAAAATATCAGAATACATTGTATAAAGTGAAACTTTTCTAAATGACTTATATAATTGGTACGCCTTGAGTCCTTGATTGTTGAAACCTTTTGCTAATAAACACAAACAATCGTATAAATATACTTTTAGCGTACATTTTATGTCGTGTATTTCTTTCTTAATTCATAAATGAATTAAATTCTGAGCTTTCAGTTATTATATAAATGAGCTGCGCCAAAAACTGCACCTAAACGATGTGTAAATTCTTGTCAATGTTATATTGCTTAAATCTTGTAAGCTCACTTTGATTAAATAGTTACTTAGTTCTTACAAAGATTTCTCTTGGGTTTGTTATAAACCCCCGTTTATATCTAGCAGCCAAAGATCAATTACAGATGGATAAATTGCCAAATTTACAATTATCAGAGAGCGCAGTAGAAAGTGTTGACCGACTTTCTAATGGAACTTACTGACAGTATTTTACAACAAAGTAAAAACTAAGTATATGGCCTTTATTTGCTTTAGTTTTAAAGCAATTCTGGGTGGAAAATTCTTTGTCGTATAATTGAGTAAAACAGTTATTGCAATATTTAAGTCGTGACTTAATATTGGTATTTTCAAAAAAACATGCAACACCTAATGTTTAATTTGTCTTACCAAAGTCAAAAAGAAGGTTAGAAGTCCTGAAAAAACAGAACAGATTTATAAATCATAAAATGTGTATGAAAGTTGAACTTTAAAATTTTTCTCAGACAAGGAAACAGTCTGTGAAATTGTTTGGGCGTCAAAATTGTTATCGGTAAATTTTAAAGAGATACTATTAGGTAGTTTTTTACCGGAAAGCTTATTTTGTGATCAGCATCTAAATAACTTATAGGGAATCCGATAATTATCTTTCTTTTATAGAACTCATCTTGATTAAATGCGTCCCAACATAGACAGATTGAGATAGGAAAAACCTTCCGTTTAAGTTAAAAAAAGAAAACAAAATATCTCGTTAACTAAATGCCATGACGCAGTGCTCACATTTTAGTCTAACTTAACTTGTTTCATAATCCGAGAACCATAGAATCCGGAGAAAGCGATTTTAGTAATAGCAAGACTGCATTACAAACCTTAAAGTCAGAATTGTAAGATACAGTGATACAGTTCAATATCATGACTAGAAAAAACACGCTTGAAGGCGGCCATTTGTAAGATTTCTGTTGGCAGAAAACATCAAATCGTACATCAGAATTTTAAATTTTAACTTAGAATGGGAAGTTTTAAAGTAAAAACGTTTATTGTAATACATGTAGAGCTTTTGGTTTGGCGTATGAAATTCTAATTTTATAAACGCATATTTGTTTTTCATACTTACATGTTGTTTGCAAATTAATATAACACTTCTAAAGCTTATGAAATGTTGAATGATGTTAAATGTTCATGGATAAAATCATCAAAATTTAAGAAATATGTAACAATTTCTCACACTGAGAATATACTTTTTATAGGTGTCCAAGTTTTCTTACCATCTTCCATTGTCCACTATGAAGCCTGTCTACAACCATGGCAACAATCATGACAAACTGTCATTGCAATTGACAATTTCTAAGAATGTAATTCATTAAACAAACCGATCCCTCATTATGTGTATTTGTGTCCTGTTCTATGGCTTTCAATGTTCCCTTTTCATCTATTCCCAAACATCCAAATTGATGAATGTATGATGTACAAATATAGACATACTTATACATATATAAAACAATCCGTATGTCATCTGAAGTGCAAATTAAAATATGACTTAGCTTTGATCTTGCCAAACATTTTACCAAATGAACATTTATTTTCTAGTGTTCTTATTAATGAATCTTATTCTTTGTAAAAAAACGTATGAGGTGTTCGCCTTCACTTATCACTTTCTGCTGTGTAAAAGCAGACACTCATTAAACCGGAAGGAGTATTGCTGACAGTTTTATTATCAATAATGTCCAGTAGTGTACAATCCTCACCAATACTGACAGTTAAGTTATAAAATAACAATTCCTAATGACGGTTATAGCATCTGTCCAGTGAGGTTAATAATGAGATTTCCAGGAAATATCGAAACGCTAAATCTATTAACCGAATTGGTCTCGACAAAAACAGAAAATTCATACTGTTTTGAGTGTTATTTCTTCGGTGGGAATATTTCTTTGATCATGCAGATTGTTTCCAGCAAAATCTAAAACTTACAAATATTCAGCATATTTCAGCCGATATTGGAACATTGCGCACGACTATTATTTAAAATTTTTGACAAGTGGATGGTGTTTTTGTATCTGAAAACTGCAAACAATTTGAGATCATTTTCAAACATCATACAAATGGAAAATGTGCATAATCAGAAATAGAGACTTTTAAAAAGAATCCTCCCCACACAGTTACCACCCATTTCAACAAGTGACATAAAAGAGACCATAATTGTGTTTATAAATAAAAATGATAATTCAAAAAGACAACACAGCTATAATGAAAACCCGAAGGTTTACCACCTTGGAACGTTCAACGGCAAAACATTTAGCCACTGTGGTGTTTACCTGTTTCTCGATTATACCATTCACGAACGCAATACTACGTTTAGCCGTATTTGATTTCTGCATTTATTTAGAAATTGTTTCATTCGTTTTGTGTCAACATGATGTCTTTCGAGCCGCACAAGCTTTCAATTCATTCATGTGATAAAAAGTCAAGCGTGTTTAGATTTTACATGTGTAAAATCACGCAGCGTACAATCATTAGCTTCTCTTTGCCGAATATAGTGTAAAAAATATGTTCAAAATTTAATCAACCATGGTACAGAAAGTTCAGAAAATAATAAATAAAATAAATCTTTAAATTAATAGAAAAGAAAGTCTTAAACATTTTTCTCCGACCTGGTAGCATTCAATATAAATGAATGGGAACTCGTACCGGAATGGTAATTTGGGGATGTATTTAGCATCTAAATAACATAAAAGGAAACCTGATAATTAAGGTGACATTATAGAACACTTGAGGCCATAAATGTGTGTTTACCTTGAAAGAATGAGCCCAAGGAAATCAAGTTAAAAGCATTAAAATATCTCATTTAATTAATGACAAGACACATTAGTTTCTTGTAGACTAAACCTTGCTTCTCAATCTTAGATCATATCATAAAATCACAGAAATAGATATATACGGACACAATGTAACAATGTACTTTTATTGTATGACTTTAAGTGAATTATACAATTTTCTCGGTACGATAAAGTGAAAGTGTAAGTGTAAGTGAACCATTATAAAACTGTAAAATATCATTTATAAAACTATTTTCACTGTTTTTTACGTTAGTCCCCAAACGCACACAATATTTTGAACAAGAACGTTCAGACAAACGGGTTCAAGTTATTGTGCCATGTTGAAACGTTATGAACAAACGTTTTTCATGCCATTTTATGCAATATGTCTTTTAAAGGCGCTAAACTTGTTTTATATTAAAAGCATACGATACAAGACAATGTATGCTTTCAGTAAAACACAGACTGAAATATATTTAACTCTTGAACTCCGGAATTATATATTTTTCGTAGTTCACGAAAGCAAAATAGTTATGAACGCCATATCTTTTTAAAGCACAGACCACCTTAAGATAAATCAAATAAAACAATACCTTATTAATAAATGAAACGGATAAATCATTAAAATTATATTTTAGTCTTTGAACTTTAAAAACGTTTAAGTTCATCATATTTGCTGTGTGTTGTTCTGAGCAAATTGCGGACAAAAATTAGAAAAATACGTCCTAAAACAAGACGCCAGTATGTCCATTTGTTACATGACAATTCTCCAGACTTTAGGTTAGGTCCCAGACAAATCTCCATATTCAGACAATCAGATGATTTAAGATTTGAGACTGGTCTCCAATGTAAGTTTTAACATCAATATATTACCACATCCTCCCTCTAGCCCACACTGTGTGATTGTACCTCTTTTCGAAATTGAAAAAGCACCTGTTTGTCCTCTGATACATGTAAGAGATAGGACTGTTTCAGAAATGCATTTGGAACTGCAGTTTGCCAGTTTCTGATTAGTTAACCAAAAGAGCGGTACATTATAAAAATTGTTTTGAAACGCGGATTCGAAAATTGAAACGGTATATTCTTGTTAAAATTTAAAGATAAAAAATAGCATATGCATTTGTAAAGCGTCGACCTCGGTTTCGTCTGGTCAACATAACTTAAACCATAATACAAGACCTATGTCAGAATAAAAGCACAAACAAGCGCTCTCGTTGTCGCCTTTTAAGATTTCTTAAATTCCTGATATACAAATGTGTTCAATCAAATGCAAATGGATTTCATCCACACGCTTTATATTATAAGTACAATGTCATCGCGTGTCGAAAATCGCTAATGAAAGAAATTTATTGTGCTGTATAGCGACTGAAATGTGTCGCTTGACCTAAAGTGTTCTTTTTTCAGCCATACATACCCTACAAAGCTAGAATTTCTGTAATTTAGTCCATTAATTATCTGTACTCTTAACATCATGTCTAAAAGCCAACCATGACCAGACACGTAAAGTGCCGTGTTGAGTAAATAAAGCTGCGAAACAATTTGACATTATTATTTATTTATGGCACACTGTTTATGCTAATCTAACACTCTGTCTGGCTATCAGCATTGCTGTGTAACCTCGTGGAATGGTATTAATCTGAAAATACCGCATTGAAGGTTCCATGTTTACCGTCATTATGCATTTCATCGTTTCGGTAGGGTCACAATTTTTCTGTTTACTGAATTAAATATTGAGTTGCGCTCAACCCGGGGCTAGGCGGCGTGGGCAGTAATATGCATTCCCATTACTGCCCATGAACAGGCTCAATCAAACCGAGCTTGCAATATTTTTACAATTGTCGTGCTCGGTGGCTTTCAAAGTTCCCTTTTCATCTATTACGATACTCTACCGCTGAAATAAATGACGCGAAAATTGCTAATCAAAGATATTACTACAATTTGATATTATCTTTCTTTCCGATACCTGTTGAAATTAAGCATAAACCGTTTCAACACTATTAATTGTGCTGTATAGCGGCTGAAATGTGTATATATTCAAATAATACAGTTATCAATAGTGTCCTTTGAAGGTCTTTGAGAACGATACTTAACAATTCGTCAGTAATGGACATGCATATTACTGTCCACGCCGCCTCGTCCCCAGATTGAGGGCAACTTAATATTTTTACCAATAAACAGTACAATTTTTATCCATTCCAAACGATGGTATGCTCATGGCGGTGAACATGGAACCATCAATTTTCAGATCAATACCATTCCATGTTCAACCGTTTATTGGTAAGAAACATTTTTATGAAAGGTAAAACAAAAAAGAAATACTAATTGTAATTCTTTGAATAAATTCTCAGATAACACACCTCGTTTATTCACATTGAACAAAACAACTTGACTGCAACATTAAATGCATAACGTGGTGATGCTTGCGACACACGTTTTATATTTGGATTCTCTCTTGGGTTATGAAGCCTCTTACAGATTGGTTTAAAAAAGTGAGATTAAACGTCATGCAAAAGTATCGGTTTATAACATATTTCACCACACCTTTAACCGTCTAAGAAATATTACAACGTTACTTTTCTCACGTGGTAAAAAATAAATGGTTTCTTACACCAATGGTAATGATCACACGTGAAGCGCTTTTTGACTGGTAAATTGATTATTTTATCGGTTCAAACATGTCAAAGATTAATATATTTATTTTTAATGAGATATTTTATATCGGACACGAGGCACAGAGACGCATCTTTTAAGGTCAAACAAAACAGTGAATTGTATATACAAGAATAAAGTTATCACCTCCCATCCAAAAGAGCATGTTTTAGTTAACAATATTTGGATGGATTTCGTGCACAGTCGCGATCCTTTTAGTTATATTCGTCTAACTTAACATGGGATATATACAATTGAATAACCTGTAGAGAAAAATAATTTACATAGAAGTTTAAATAAAGTCAAGAAAAATATGAGTCAATGGGGTATAAACACACGTATCGAAGAGAAACGGGAAATGTTTTTTTATTCGAAACAGATAAAATTACCGTTAGCATGTTAGCTAGGCGGCGTGGGCAGTAATATGCTTTTCCATTACTGCCCATGAATAGGCTCAATCAAACCGAGCCTGAAATATCTATTTAGATCTCTAATATCAAAAGTCAACATCCGAGAAGACGTTCTTCCCAAACAGCCAATATGAAAGGCAAAAGAGATCATGAGATAGCAGATGCTTTATTTAATATGACATAAGATGCTGTACATACCACGGAACATGAACCATTCATTGCCTTATTCCAGATTAATACCATTTCATGATCAGCGGCGTACGGTTTCAAGTTTAAATACGCGGTTTGTCTCAAACAAAAAAAAAACAAAAGACAGAACTGAACAGATTTTAATTTTGACAATGCATCTAAGAAATTCCATATAAAGCATGCGTATAACAGAAATCCCCAAAAGCAAAATATTAAAATAGTACATGATGTATGCACTTTCGTTGGGGTTAATGTCTAAGTAAGGTAATCGAATACCTACTCATCATTTCAGATAGGATTGCCACTAGCTTCTAATGTTTCGCATGTCAGTGTGCTTTACATCCAACAGTGTCGAGTTGTCAGGTGGGGTTGGAGTTAATTCAGTATATTTATGTAAATGTACGTGTTTTTTCATATGAGAATCTAGTTCACCTCACCTCTCCCCCGAATGACAATACGCTTTTTTCATTGACCGTTCCAATGTTAGGGTTGTTATTAACGCATTAAAATAGAAATAGTCCCTAAAATATACTGCTTAGTCCAATTTCCGGGGAATTCGCTCTTATTCAGTCTCTTATGTGCATTACAGAGTATTTTTTTAAAATTAAATATGAACCACATCTAAGAGGTAAAAGTATTAATTGAGTTGACAGGTCAAGGACGAACAGAGGTGTAAAACTATAGCAGAATCCAACTCACAAAACTCAAGACAATAACATTTACACGGAATTGTTGAACGGAAAATAATTTATATAACACTTTCGAGGCTAGCTAACTCGCCAAAATAATTTTTGTAGCCGTCGATTTGCCTGGCTCCACGGTTATATATAATTGTTTTATATAGTAATCTCTAGAATTTATATATAATTGAACGTTTATAAAGATTTTTTTTTTGGGGGGGGGGGGGGGGAAAGAAAATGGTTTCATCATATAATAAACGAATCATGTTCTTATAATTTGTAGATATCAATGATTGCTTGCAATAGGAACTTTCTAATTCGAAGCAGAAGTCGATATTCAATTCAATGTTTTTTTTTCTGGCATAAACATACAAAGAATTCGAAATTGCATACATCTTGGAACTAAAATAATCAGCTGGGCAACGACTCATAATAACATTACAGAGGAAACGGTCTGATGCTTTTTGTGCCGCCTGCGATACATGTTGGAATACTTTTGCCCGGAGGGGGGTTCCTGGGGGTGGGGGGCGGATGGCTGCGACGTTGTCCTGTAGTCACCCAACTTGGAGGTTTCTTACAGTCAACGTACTGGCGAATATATTTAATTATATAGTGACAGTTATAATAACCATCCCAAAAGGAAAAGAACGATTAAAAGCGATACGACCTATTGTTGGATTTATGCAAAATATTGTATGTGAGAAAACAAATCATGCAAACAAGTAAACTGCAATGCGCATGTAATCAGGGCTATTATACGATGACAGATTTTAATGCCACCACATGGCACAAACAACGCTACTGTGATAATAAGATAGACAAAAAGGGAAATTTGAAACCAGCTTAACATGAAAATTACGAAAATTGTGCAGGCTCTGTTTAATTTTGCTTGTTAATACACAGTAATGGCAATTCTGTTATGTCAGTTACTAGTTAGTGTTTTATTTGTATGTTCAAATGTAGTAATTAGCCAATTGCACCTTTTGACGTCATTAATTCCTTTACACTGCAATCTCATTAGAGTTGACATTTGCGTGACTTTCATAGATAAGCCGGCGTATGCTGCATATGTACATCGAGTCATGCCACTGCTACATTTCTAATAAAGCATGACTTAGGTTAAAACCAGAACAGTAAAATGACAGACAGTGTAATCTGTTAATTAATTTGATCGCACGAGGCTATATCGGAACGACTGGATTGTTATTATTATTTGATAAACTTTGTGAGCCCACATGTAAAGGACATGACTTCCAAATTTGTGCTCACAAGACATGATTTTCCCTCTCTTTTCGCTAGCAGTATTCAGTAGTCAGAACCATTTAGATTAGTAAATTAAAATATTGATATGCAGCGATAGGGTTCTAAAAACGGAAATACCTTTTTTTTCACATTAGGATAGATGAAAAGAGAACTTTGAAAGCCACCGAAAACGATAAATATGAAAATACTGCAGGCTCGGTTTGATTGAGCTTGTTCATGGCTAGTAATGGAAATGCATATTACAACGCCTGGCGGAACTCAATATTTAAACCAGTAAACAGTACAATTATGATCCATCCCAAACGATGGTATGCATATGAGGGTGAACATGGAACTTTTATGCGTTATTGGGAGAGCTTTCTATGTAGAAGGTACTCTTAGACTAGAGTTTGTTAAATCAGTTGAACAAATCTCTTGTACTTGACTAAGCACTTCTTTCATACTGACATACCAATGTTGTCTATTGATTGAAGTCTAGTTTTCTTTTAACTGGTGCAGTATATTCCAAGCTAAAGAAACGTTTAAGTATGTATAACTTAAAACGATACATAATTATAATTCGGCATTCGGTATACCTATGTTTGAAAGAAAAAATAAATAAAGCGTATTTTCTGGACTTTAAAGTGTGACCGTATAAATATAAAATAGAAATGTACTGTTTTGCTGCGTAGAAAAAGAAAACATCATTTGGTACAAAATGCAATTAACAATATGCACCTTTACTATGTATATTTTTATTCGATTTTTACTTTTTTGACAGAAGAGAACAAACATCTGCTTACTTTAAGGAATGAAACGAAATAATGGGGAAGAATGTTGGCGTTGCAATTACATTTAAATGTCTTTTAAAGGTCTATAATTTATGTCGTAAATATATTTCTATGACATATATATGTCTATTAAATGGGTCATTGGATGAATCAACATTCGTTTTATAACCATTATTCCTAGACGTATGTATAAAATTGTAATATGCATTATCAGGAATTGTCATGACCAGAAAAAACAGACTCCCCACGCAGCTAAAAAGTAGAGAGGAAAGTAGAGAGAGCATGGGTTTTTAAGAGAATCGATTTCAAATTAGACACCACAAATTATTTACGATAAATAGAACCATCGTGATTACCGCCTTGAAACGGACCATTGCAAACAGTTTGCCTCAGGGGGTTTAAACCATGTGTTCGGGTGCACCAACATCACACTTGTCACCATAGGTTCTCACATGATCAAATAATAACAAGATGATTAATAAATAAATAAACATAAATTAAAAAGAAATCGAGTAAAATAAGGCCAAAATAATGCCAATGTGAACAGTCTGAAAATATATATAAGTGTAATGTATTTAAAGAACTCCCCGCGAAGTGCCGATTATACTTCAATATATCAAGGGTTGCGCGCAAGACTGTTGTAACTCCTTTTTTATTTCAATGCAGTTACGACAGTCTTGCGTGCAACCCTCGATATGTCAAACATAAAGTTTGTAAGATCCGTTCTGAAAGTAAATAAGAGCTTGACTATTGACAGACAAATTCTACATTCACCCAAGCTGATTGAGATAAGAGCCTTGTCCATAAAATCGATATTTCAATTAAACAATCACATTTTCTTTTTATTTTATGTTTGCTTTACGAAATAATCAGTCAAGAACTGAACACTCAGAGTTTCTTGTTCTCAGTGGAGGGCCCCAAAAACAAAAGCCGCTAAACTTTCAATCATAATTTATGAAGCAATAGATAGTGCAAGCGTTTATGGAACGGCTGTTGTGTTTATGTTTTTTAAAATACATGTAATTATACGTTTGTCCTAGAAATAACTTGTCCAAATTGTATGAGAGAAGACTTATGCCTCATTACTTTTGTGTTTATGATTTTTTAATATACATGTAACTATACGTTTTCCCAGAAATAACTTTGTTCAAATTGTATGAGAGAAGACTTTTGCCTCGTTACTAAAGCAATGTTTTATAGACGATTGTGTAGGAGTCTTATTGCTTATTATTAAACTTTTTTTCCCAGATTAAAACGATAGAGCGATCTTAAATATACACAAGAGGATCATGTGATATTACAAATATGCAAAATTTAGTTATCTCAATAGACACATTATGTTTTGCGTTACAGATATATATTGAGCACAGCAAAGTTTTAAATGTATTATAAAAATACCATTTGTTCTAATATACTCGTCACTGTAATTGAAGGATTAAATAAAACCTTTATGGTATTTCCAAAGATGTGTTGAAAACAAAGCCTCTCGAAATAGTTAAAAAGCAGTGAGGAAAAATAATCTACAAAAGATATGGGACAATACCTAAATTTGTTATTATTTTCTAAGCAAATAACAGTCCAAACTTGATAAGGTGACGCTGATTTTTCTTATTATAATAATATAAGAAATACACTTTTTGATTTTGTAAAAGACGAATTGTCCGTTATACTGCTTCATTAAGAAACAAAAAAAACCAACAACAATCGAATCATCTTCTGATTGACATTCACAAAGACATCGTTAAAAAAAATAATATAAATTTTCAAGATCTTGATAGCCTGGAACTCGTGTACTGTTTTCACGTGTTTATTACGAGGGGCGTTCCATATGCGATGCAAATGAAATTACCGAATATATTTAGGGCTTTAATTTATAAATTATCGTAACTTCATATAGATGCATTTATCTATCTCCATCAAAATGGTTGTGTGAGGCCCTTTACTAGGTCACAGCAACCTTTTCGGGCGACAACCGAAAACATTCATTTCATCATCTTTGTTTTCATTTTCCTTAATTATTACTTTTTAAGAAATCATGATGTCCTATTAACTGACTAATAGTAATTTATATTACACAACCTCAGTTTCACTATTAAAAATATCGGCTTCAAAGTTTGAATAATGGTGTAAAAGGTTATCTAATAGGAAAACAAGTGTTCATTGAAGAGTTAAGTATTGAAATAACTATATTTTTCATAATTAAGGAATTTGACAATTTATTAATACACTATCCGAGTGGTTTATTTTAACATATACTCTGAAATGTCGAAAATTTCTGTATCAGGTTCTATTAACCCACAAGTTATTTCGTGAACCCCAGTCATTTTCGAACATTTAAAAGAATCAAGTCGTCGGACTATGTAATCCTTAGTCAGAATAGCAGATCAATGTACAAAATGTTATTTTAAAATCAGACAAACATGACATTGTATGAATACCCCTATTAATTGATAATTCAAATTAAGTAAGTGTTACCTTATCTTTATTTTATCTCAGCCATGACTTACCAGTATGAATACAGAAATGACGTTTGCATTACATTTGGAACGTCCCTCATGCAAGTACGTTATACCGACAATGTCGCATAATAATTTAACAGTGTAGCTTCTTGAATTAGAACCAGCAAATTTAATGTTCTACATGCAATAAAATTCCTTAATGACGCCGTTATAATGTTGTAATGTTGTGGTCACATTTCCATCTGAAATAGACATTATATTATATTTAGTAATTGCTATAAAACTTGACTAATGTCTTGCTTTTATAGTTTATGTGTAATTGTTATTCTTGTGCAGCCAACAAATTAGAAAATAATAGAAAGTTATAAGTTTAGAAAGTCAACAGCAATTTCACCCAATCAGATGCTTGAGATTTGAGACTGGTTTCCATGCTTAGTTTTATAACCTTGGGCACAGATATGCCTTGTTCACTTTAATAAAAGCGATGTTATCTTTCTACATAAAATTTTATTACTTTGGCATTTGCGTGAATTTCGTCAATTAGCGCGTCTGTTGCAACTTAACATGGATTTGTTACAAGATTTGTACGACTGTTTAAGCAATAAGACATTAATAACAGCTAAGTTCTTAGACGTGAAAAGAAATACAACGTCAGCATCATATTTTTTTTCTTTGATTGTAAATGGTGATATTTTTATCAAGAAAGGGAGTGTTTAAACAGTAAAGCCAATATGGGTTTTTTTGTAGAAAATCTATAGTGTTCCTTTGATTTAGTGTACCGATGTTCTTGCTGATACTACTCATTAAGATAAGACATCAATTAATGATAAATATCCCTCTTGTACTTAAAAGGTTAATCTTTTACAATAACTTTAATCTATAAAAAGAAGCATTAATATAAATGGCCACAACCAGCAGTCACAACCTCTCAACACATCCAAAAAGTAGAGTGAAAAAGAGAGCATTGTTTTATAATGATCATATTCAACACGAACCCGCCACAAACAATAGACGAAAGTGAGATCACGAAGGGTTATCGCCTTGGAACGGTCAGTGACACATTAATGTGCCACTTGGGGTTTAACCAGGTTCTATGGTGCACCAACCTCATACTGGCCCCAACAGGTTTTGATGTGAATAAACAAATGCAAGTTGTCTTGTTGAACTAATTCCTCCACCAATCAACTCGACAATGTTGCATTCAAAATCACACAAATAAATCATATCAAGAAGCTAATGACATGGTTGAGCAAAAGGGTGGGTAACCAATGAGACCAGAAACCCTAGAGTCAAATCAGCAAGAACACGATGACAGGGATAAAAGAAACAGATCGAGATTTGAAATCCTTTTACAAGATTTACTTATAATCATAAATTAACTCTTAAACCTGATTGAGCATGTAAAAATAAATAACAAAAAATGAGCTCAGGTTTATAATATCAACAATTTCAAAACATTCACCTCAGACATTTGACGAAAATGAACAGCGGGGTAGACCTTTTAAACACCCAAGAATGTTCAGTTGAAAAACAGTTTGCCATTGGGTGTTTTAACCAGGTTCTTACATGCATAAACCTCACAATTTCCAACAACTAAAAGTTGTTTAGGCGATAAAGCCCCTACCCACTTATCAGCTCGACAATGCTGCTTGCAAAAGATCACAAACATATCGAAGCGTATGTTAATTGTCAAGCCTAAGAGGGACATTATATACACTGCGTAGGAAAAACATTATATACATAGTTACATAAAAAGACAATTGGCGAAAAAAGCAAGAAATATGATCAATTCTAAACTATCGAAAAAGATGAAAAAATGAACTTTGAAAGCCATCAAACATGATAAATATCAAAATACTGCAGATAATCTTATATTAAACCGGTTCATGTGCAGTAATGAAAATGCTATTATTGTCCACGCCTCCGAGCCCAGGATATAAGACTATAAGAAGATTAATTGGCAAGTTGTCAACAATAACTTAGTAACACTTCGTTTTCACTTTTCGACTAATCTCTTTAATGAGCTATAGCCGAGGCACATCAGAGAAATGCGCCTATCCGACATTGAAATGTGTCAACGTACACTTTTTACAGAAAACCATGATTTTATGAAACATTTATCGCTTTTTACGTGCATTCGGGGTTCTTTTGCCATCCAGTCCATTAATAGCAGTAAGAAAAAGTGAAATATGCGTATCAGGAATAGCCACATACAGCAAACACAGCCTTCCAACGCAGCAAAATGTAGAAAGGATGAAAGAGCATGGATTTTTAAGAAGATCAATTTTAACTAAAACACCACAAGCCATTTCCGGAAAAAAGATAATCTTTGGGGTTAACAATTTGCCACTAGGGTTTTTTAAACGAGGTTCTACGATGAACCAACCTTACACTTGCTCCAAAAGGTTCTCATAGTAACAAATAAGTTAAAATAAACGATGAGTTTTGACGAGACTTTCTTTTCCACATATGAAATGTTGTCAATTTACGAATAAAAACATACTAGGTAAAATACGCAAAAGTTGACTCAGCTCTACGTTCCACAAAAATAAATGAAGTCTCACAAAATAATACTTTTGTCTTGTGTACATGCGATTCAAGATAATTGTTGAATTTCATTTTAATCATTATCGGTTAAAATAAATATTACATTTGGGTTTATCAACTATTCCGGGTTTCTCCTGCCTAGGTGAAGATGTTGTTGTTGACACGAGGTCTTGAAATGGTACATCTGCCATGTTATTAAAACATGTATTTACATGACAAAGTTGTTACAGACTCAATAGGTTCTAACATTATTATCGATAACATTGAGCTTGGAACAATTGAATATATAAAATTTTATACAAACACTCGTTTGACAAAATATTTCAAACCAGATACGCAATGTGTTGCCATTCTAAGTCATAACACATGTCAAAACATACCTCTCTCTATTTCCAAAAATATATAACATGAAAAGTTTCTTAATAGTCGGCGTGGACAGTAATATGCATTTCCATTACTGCGAATAAACAGGGTTAATCAAACCGAGCAATATTTTCATTTTGTTCGTGTTCGGTTGCTTTCAAAGTTTCCTTATCGTCTATGAGCTAAAAATAACACAAACTTTTCATGTTTTCATCTAAGATAATTAAGAATTTAATCTTAACAAACTGCCCTGAAGAAATGAAACGCTTATCTTGCAGACTGATCAAGCGAGTTCAAAGCATTTTGCATGTGACTGAAAATGTTTCAAGAACTCCATTATCTGTGATATCCATGTTTGATCTTTTTTGATAACATTCAGCATTGAAACTCTTCCAAGCATTACATGGAAACTTTATTGCGAAGCTGTTGTAGGCTTAATACTAAGAAAATAATTATTCTGCAGTAAGTGTAAATGGTTAATGTCCAATTTATGAATTTACGGTTGAAAACAGCAATAACATGAACTAATGAAGTGAAGAATAACAAAAGTTTCATGTCCGTCAGGTTGGTGAGATGTAGAGAACAATTAAAACACAATCTTTAAGTTAGTCTCAAAGTTTTTATGAAGACAACTCTTCTTTTTTATGAAACATCTTTTGAAATGGGCAGGCATTGTTTCTTCGGGAATCAGGCAAATCCTTGACATGAGGTCGCGAAGATATGCATACAGTTTTTCATTTCCTGGTAAAACATAATGTAGTAATATGATACAGCATTTTGGATATGGAAAAATAATAGAAAATAAGAGGAGGGTGCTTGATTCAGAGTGTACACTTTCGATCACATGTTGCATATGTAAGATGAAGTAACTTTTGTAGCAAAAGGTAAGTGGTTGATGTTTTAGTCATATTACAATAAAATATTAATTCTGTAATGGAACTGTTTATCTAGATCAAAGCGAAATACTAAGAACAAAATCTTTTACTACCACACTACTGATTTATTGATTTTTATTAATGAAGACTTCAAAGTTTTCGAATGAAAACAATGAATATCGTATGGTCCTTACAGAAAAATTAAGTGATAAAGTTCAGGACGTAGGACGTACATATTTCTGGTTAGGTATATCACATGTTGTGCACAGTGTGAGGTGTCGTTTCAAATGCTTGGAGCATATTGTGCTTGCTTGTAATCGAAAACGAATAAGTGCAGGAAGATATGTTTCTTTTCTACACGATTTAAATAACAATTAAGTTCTTCCCGACGTGATTAACATAAAAACGTCCCCACACACGCGAAAACATTAAATGAGAAGAAGATGAACATTTATTTCAAATTGAATAGTGTGGTAATTGTTATGAAATGTATCTCGTATGTCAATTAAACACGTTCCTGTCTCAGACAACTCAAACATAATTTATAACAATATCTCTCTCTATGTTCCTATTAGTGCCAACACGTTATTTGAACTCATTATTTAATTTCAAAATAATATTACTGTCATGTTTGATGTACTTTAATTGATTTTTTTTATAAAGATCACTTTCGAGCCATTTTTTTCAGATTCAGAAAATTAAAATGTTCTTATAGTTATTAGTTAAGTGATAAAACATTCCTACAAACATCTAAATGATATAAAAAGTGTTCGTAAAAACATGCATTTTTTGGTGTCAGGAGTTTTCCGTATTGCGCGTGTGAAGTATGATAAACTAATTTTCGGATACCCATAAAACTGTCAACCTTTCCATTCAGAGTGTTTGAAGTTTCTTCGGGTCGTTTACCTTACACTGTGTCATCGAAATGACTTGCAAACATCGGCGTTGAATGCTGTTTACAATGTACAACTCGAGTTAAGCCTGTCCAAATACATTTTGAAGTGTGATATTAAAAATAAACCAATCAAATGCGGTGGATACGTGTGCCATAATGTTTAATGTTCTTAAGCTAACTAAAAAAGGACTCGTTGCTACAACTATGAGCATTTGACAATAAGCAGGCAGTCATCAGTGCTTTCTTGTGTATATAAGCTGTTTCGATCCTTAGACTGTCGCGCCGTACATTCAATCAGTACAGTTATCAGTTACGCCCTTTGAAAGCCTTAGCACGATATTTTTTGTTAGAATATTCAGCTGCGCTCATCCCGGGGCTAGGCGGCATGGACAGTAATATGCATTTACGTTACAGCTCACAAAAGGCTCAAACAAACCAAGCCTCTAATAATTAGATATGTGTCGGGTTCGAGGTCTTCCAACGCAAATTTTCCATCTAATATTACTTCAGCAAAAGAAGACTGTTTACAGAAAGGAATCAAGTTTGAGCATCATTTAAATATAGTTATGGTTGGTGATGAGTTTATAGGACTTAACTCACTTATCCTCAACTTCTTTTGAACAAAGACCACCTGCCTACTTCAACTGTATATACGTGCTTTTTCAATTACCGAAGATGAAAATATCGCTAGGGGCAGTCAAGGGTGTTAGGAGTGTGTCGAAATAATTTCACTTTTACCGACTTAAAAACTGGACTACAAATAGTGGTTTGTTCATTGTCATGTAACAAATGGACATGCTGGAATCCTGTTTATAGGTATTTTTTGCAATTTTCTCAGGACCACATTCTTACTAAAGAAGCTTCATTAAGAAACAGCAATGGCATAATTGGTCCAGTATTTCTTGAAAAAAATATGCATGCAATACCTTCTTTGCTTTCAGTGTTAATTTAGTATGGGCCCTTTAAAAGTTTCAAAGCCCATATCGTGTTATCGTGTTATCCATTTTCCTCTCAGGCTCTTGTCTCATCGCACGTAAGTGTATAGTATACTTTTGTGATATTTTGGGGTTTTTTTTCTCAGCAGTTACTTACACATTAATACCCTTATCTGCTGTATCTGCTCGTTAGAGAGTATGGAAAGGTTCCAACGATCCCTTCTTTCATAACGTTGAGCTTTTTTCACAGATGCTGACCCATGTTGGTTATTTATGCTATGCTAGTAAAACGCGCATCATCCTCTATGATTGACTTCTATTTATTGATGTTCAATATGGTAACTGCAGACCTATGTCTTCGAGAGAAGGTACCGACTCATGAACAACATGGAATTAGTAAACTACCTGTAAACTGTGGAAAATCACATTCATTTATCCCATAATCAACAAATATCCTCTTCTGAGTATACAAGTATACATGACGCTCAAACCCAACTAAAAGCGGGCTTTTATGTTAAACCAGATTTTTCTCGAAAAGCTATCTAAATGCAAAGGAACCGTATTGTGAAATACAATGATATTTATACACGTATAGCAATTAATTTTTGCAGACAGTTGCGTTTATGAACCAGTTATGAAGACAGTTTTGTTCTTTACATAACTTCTTAGTACAGTTCATACGAAAGCTCTGAGAAATGAAAATAATTTAGATGTTCTTAGCCTGAATATAGCCGATAAAGAATAATTATGTTGCATTAGTAGTTCAAATAAGACACTATTCGTCCTTTATCTTGTTATTTATGGAACAAACTTGTAATTAAAGCATTTCAAATAGTTAAATTGAAATTACTTCAATTAGAATTGCATTATTCTTTTTCTATTATCGAAACATTTCCAGATAAAATAAACTACCAAAAACGGGACACGAAATGAGAATTGCATTATTCTTTGTCTATTATAGGACCATATTCATACCAATGAACTACCAAAACGGGACACGGATTTACTTTTTTTTAAATTTAACAAACACTATTAGAAATGAACAATAATGATGTAGGTAAAATCATTTTATATATGTTTGGTTTTTAATGAAACTCTGATAGAAAATAATCTGTAATAAATTTGAATAGAGCTTAAATAGATGTTTGTAGCCTGCCTTTTTGTACAAAGTTTCAAAGATGTACTATAATCAGCGTGAAAGAGAGAGCATGTTTGTTATAAGTTTGTCAATTCAAATAAGACGCCACAAACAATTAACGAAAAAGAGAACCCTTGTGGTTACCGCTTTGGAACGGTCAGTGGCAAAACAAATTGCCACTGGGGATTTAAACAAGGTTAAAGGGTGCACCAACCTGACACATGCACAAACAGGTTCTCATATCATCAAACAAATACAAGATGTTGCGGCGATTTATAAGAAGCTATTTATAATGAGGATCGAAACAACCAATGTCACTTTCTGACACTTTCCGCTCATTGTTTCTCCTTTAGGTAAAACAATTATTTTATCTTAGGAACTTCCGCCGCTGATCATGGAATATTATTTAAGTGAAAATACCGCATTTACATTTCCATGCTCATCCCATATGCACACCATCGTATGGGATTGATCAAACTTGCTCTGTTTACTGATGTAAATATTAAGTTGCACTCAACCGCGGGTTGGCGCGACATGGGCAAAAATATGCATTTCCACTGCTGCACATGAACAGGTCAGACTCAATTTAATGGAGCCTTCGTTATTTTATATTAAATTTCTCAAGTTCGATGGCTATCAAATTTGCATTTTCATCGGCTCCTATGACGAAAGCAAGCTAGGCGAAGCATAAACAATTTTAACATAAATTAAAATGGAACGTTGAAAGCCACCGAACACGACAAATATTAAAATATTGCAGGCTCGGTTTGAGCCTGTTTATGGACAGAAATGGAAATGCGTTTTACTGCCAAAGCCGCCTACACTCGGTTTGAGCGCAACTGAACAATAACACAAATAAACAGTACAATTTTTATTCATCTCAAACGATGGAATGCATATGACGGTGAACATGGAACCTTCAACGCTATATTTTCAGATAATAACCATTTGAAACCAAACATTTTAAAACAATATAAAAACAAAGAAATTAAAAAAAAAACTATTAATGTAGCAAATAAGGATCGTGCTCAACGACCTTCAAAGGACGTTACTGATACCAGCATTGACTGAATGTACGTGGAGACGTTTTAAAACCGCCACATTGCACAAACAACGCCACTGTGTGATATTCAAATAGTTGAAAAGGGAACTTTGAAAGCCACCGAACACGACAAAAATGAAAATATTGCAGGCTCGGTTTGATTGAGAGAGAGAGAAAGAGAGAGAGAGAGAGAGGGGGGAGAGAGGGAGGGAGAGAGAGAGAGAGAGAGAGAGAGAGAGAGAGAGAGAGAGAGAGAGAGAGAGAGAGAGAGAGAGAGAGAGAGAGAGAGAGAGAGATTCAGTAAGTGGCTTTAAATTTGTTGTTAGTACATGTATCAAATTTATCTGAATGAAGTAAGAATAAGAAAAACTATTTGCTTGCGAATATTATTATGATACTGGATTAGCAGATTCGACACAGGCTGACTTCTTCTGCGTCTGGTGGACGAATATTGGTTAACCGATCTTTCCAAAGGGCAGGCTATTTTTTCCTTTGTATCATCAATCTTTGATCCAGCCGACTCAAACAATGTCTGTAAATAAAAACAAAATGGCCGATTTGCGTCGAAATCGACTCTAGAATAGATGCATTCATTAGGCTTTATTTATTGTAAAACAAACAGACAAAATGTGTTTGTTAAGCTGATTTAAAAGTAAGTTAAAATAAAGTCAGTGAAATGCTAATTAAAAACATTTACTTTTGCATGTATACTAGACTGAGCGTCATCTTTTCTACGACCATATCACCCTTGTCTGATATCACGTGTGAACAATAGCGTGCAACGTGCTATTCGTTATAAAGTATGCTAAATACCTTATGCAATGAGATAATTAAGTGCAATTCTCACGTATGTATGTCTAAAGGGTGGAATGAAATAGTTGTGGTATTTTATTTAAACGAAAACTTTGGATTAATGTATTTAACAAAATTAAAAAAAAACTTGAGACAATGTCCTGTTTCTAGAGCCTATTTGCATTTTTGATAGAGAACTTAAGCCAGCTTTATCCATTCATCATAATATTGCTAGCTTTTAGACTTGATATTGGCCCAATACTGACGAAATAATGCTGGAAGACAATCTGAGGTAGGAAATTCTTGCTAAACATTTGGATATGACAAGACATAATAATTTCCGCAATGTGATTGATAGGGTCAAGGTTGTGGTGAGGCGCACTTTCACTTATAAATACTTCAACAAAAATCGTTTTCATTCTTATTAAGACTCTCCACTGCTCGTCAGGTAAGAATAGGTTCAAGTCATTTTCATATGATAGACGTGGTTTAGTATAAAAATTCTCATTTTCATTGTCCGCGAAAGTCATTTTCACATTTCAAATACATACAATACCACTTTCGGTTCTAAAGTGTCGACGTTGACGGACTATATATTCCGAATAATGACCTGAAACATTTACATCATCTGCCAAGAGCAGAGCAAAACACTCATGATTATATGTTAAATTTTGGCTTACAAACCACAATCCACCAACTAGAAGACTACTTCTGGAATTCACAAGCTATTGTCCTTTTCCCGGTGATTGTAATCATAACCATATCCTTGTGGAATATGCTAAAAAAGATGTACATCGGTGAGAAAGCTGTGGTGTTTTTATCCTATGCCTGGTTTTATGCAAAATGTTTGGCCATGCTTTAAGCTATCTTCAAGTCCATCAACTCTAACACCAGAAGGAATTACCGTGTACGAGAGCACACAGAATCCTAGCTTACATCAAAACCATCCCTGACAGCTCGGTCTCCACAAATATTTTCTTCTCGGAGGGCGCCTCATTCGGTTCACCGCAGCACACTTCCTCACAAAAGAGTGAACCCACCACCTCCGTACAAGAGTTCAGAACATAATAATTTTCGCATCCTTGCCATAAAGTTCCAGTCTCAGGGCCAAATAACATAATTTTGGCTTCTTCTTAATGAATTTAAGACAAGCATCATAACCGGTATTGAAACTTAGCTGAATAACGGTATATCAAACGAGTGGGAATACTCACTTGCTATCACATAACCGCAAGACAAGACATATTGCTGGATAGGCACGGGCGGGTAATTATCATAGCCTCTGGAAGAATTTACAGGTTTGTATTCCTCTCAGTTCGTGCAGACTTCAGAGCAATCAGTATTCAGAGCCATGGTACCTAACCTCTTATCAGAACTGCCATCCGGGACATACATTAAGTTAAAGATCAGTGCAAGAATATAAAGTATCTACACACCTGATAACCCTACTCAACCAGAAGGAATTCTGGATAGTAGGCGACGTCAATCTAACATATATTAACTTTAAAAAAAACACAGTCAAGTGACACAATTATTCTGTCAGTTTCAGCAAGTACTTCATCGACAGCGTATTCGACAAAGGATCAGGCCGAATCAGAAATGAAAACATCATCAACTTATTCCTCCCCAAAAGACGAAGCTTTATAAAAAAAACCAATTCCAGGTTCAGTGATCACGATGGTGCCTTTATCCAGGCCGAAGCAAGAGCTAAACCAAACCGTCGGAAAATACTGCAGAATCATTGTACGAATTCCACAATCTATAAAAGGTCGTCTTAGCGATGACAACTTCTAGTTATTATTATCAAATCATATCAGAAATCAACGTTGTACCACATTCTCTTAGAAATCAACGTTCATAAAATCATATTGCTCCGCTGTCCAGAGAGTATCTTATATATTGTATTTTGAGAATCTTCGGATATTGGGAAGTTAAGATACGCAGGCTTGTTTTATACTGTCAGAGTTCATCGCATTCTCTATTATAAAAAGCAGCGCAACTTGCAGAAACATTATCAGCTAGAAGGTTGATGGTCGAGCATCCTAAAAACATGTTCAGATGTTGTCTTATTTAATGATATTACTAGAAATTTCTCAACGACTGTGAACATCGATTTCTTTTTCACCTTACCAATAATGCTGCTGTACAACATTTTAATGAACACATTTTAAAGTGAAAAAACAAATATTGGATATAATTGGTTTACAAACAAAATTTATTAAAGGAGTTGATTGAATAAAAATGTGTTTGTTACCTTAATAATAGGTACATGTATTAAAGAATTTTCCTAAAAGTGATTTTAATCTATTGATATATATTTTAATACCATGGAAGCCAAGTTACATAGCTCCAATCTTTCTGAACTTCATATGTCAGTCAATGAAAGTAAACAGACTGATTTTAACAATGTAACAAAGACCTCAACTGAGGTCCTCGGACCTCCGTTGTATATTGTGTTAGTTTCAACAATATTATATTGCCTAATATTTTTAGTTGGAATAGTCGGCAATATTTTAGTAATAATTGTAATAGTGTTTAGTCGGTCAATGAAAACGACAGTAAACAAGTATTTACTAAATTTGTGCGTGGCTGACCTGTCAGTGATCAGTGTGTGCATGCCGACAGCATTGGCGGATATATTTACCAAAGAGGTTTGGTACTTCGGAGAGTTTATGTGTAAGTACATGTATTCTTTTCTGAAACTCATTTTATTTCAGAATCCAGACATTTATCCGTATTTGCACTACTCAGGTAGTAATATTGTTCTTTTTGTGCTTGCAATTGTGTAAGAATTTATATTTAAAACAATTCTGTACACAAACTTTAATGTGGAATTAATGCATAGTTATTTTCTACATTTTATATATGTCTTGAATTTGTATAACTGCATGTTGCAGGCTGTATAAAACTTAATGCGCGGGTAAACTGACAATTTAGGAGAAAATTTAAACATAAGTTATTCTTTAATTAGAACATAGTTTGCAGAAAAGTATGAAGAGGGGGTTCAGTGGGGATGCTAGAACCCATGTTTTGTAGCAGCAATATTTATTTTTCACGGAAAACTCAAGAGTTACATATGGTGGCATATTTTTGCATTAGATAACCAGATATTTATCATCGATGTTTCAAAAGTTTTCGCAAAAATAACAATGTCAGAAGCTGCATTCAGATAACTAGTCTGAAGGTTATAAAGCTGAGATAGGAAACCAGTCTCAGATCTCAAGCATCTGATTGGCTGAAATGGCGACCAGTCGCCATTTCAGCCAATCAGATGCTTGAGATTTGAGACTGGTTTCCTTGCTCAGCTTTATAACATTGGGCACTAGTCATATTCTAGAAAGATTCGCGAAGGCTCAAATGTGTCCTAAAAAGAATCATGTATTTCTAAATTGCACTTACAAAACAAAATGTTCGCTATTCATAATCGATATATTGTTTCTTTGAAAGAAAGGATTAAAAGACGAGACATAAAAATTGAAGACAAACGTAATAACAAAATTCAAACATTAAGTTTGTAATATACTATTGTAATATACTATGTATGTTCATGTACATAAAATATAAATAATAAAAAAGATGTTGTAAATTTAAAGACATGTTTTCACAAATATGGGGCTGAGAAGTCGACAAAAATAATTAAAAAAAAATTCATTGTTCATATATTAAGGCGTGCATACTCTATGGTCAAAATGGAGGTTTATCCTAGTATGTGAAACCATACTGAAAACTCCCACAACCTGCTATGAAATATGAAAAACAGATTTTTGCCTATTTTTCTCAATTTTGGAAAATATGATGGCGATAATCCAACTGCATTAACAGTTGTTGATATAAAACATTTTTATATTGAAAGTGTGCACATTTGTGTTTTCAAAGACATCAAATTTAATATATGTAACATAACTTATTTAAAAAATATATATCGGGTATGCATAAGTAAGGAAAACCTTAGTTTAGACTCGAACTAAACAAAATAAAATGTTATTGCATAGGACAAGTTACATACTTTTATTAATAATTCTCATTACTGCCCATGAAATTAAGTCTGCAGTATTTTTAAATTAGTTGTGTTCGGTTTTCAAAATTCCTTTTCATATATTTTAATGTTTCATTTTTGTCTAACAGATATTTAATACTTAACTTATATTTTAACATACAAACATTAAGATTTAAAACAATGCAATAAATTAACGCTACTCGTCAGTTCAAACTAAACATATGGTTTTCTTATTCCACATGACAATTAGAACTTGTTGCAATTCTTGATACCGGTATCTACTTGCACATTATTGCATAAAACACTCATCTTTGTTGTTAAACCAATGCAGTGATACAAAAACTAAATTTCTGCATTTCTTCAGTCAGTTATAAAATTTTGTAAGTTCCACTTTTTGTACTAAGCATTCCTTATGACATTTCTTACCATTCTATTTCAAGTTATTTATGTTCAATTTTACTTGCGGTATATTACAACATAACACGCAAACATAAGATATTGTTCTTTCATATAGTATACAGATGGAACTAATAGGTTATCATTGAGTTGACAACAACATATTCACTTGTTGTTATATTTAGTAATGTCTAAAACTGTTTGTATCACTGTTACAGACTGCTCAATAAATGTTTCAACCCCGGGTTGAACGTTATTTAATATTTACACAAATGTAAGTATCGTACTCAACGGATTTTTAAGGGAAATAAAAAATTCGTACAAAAATAATTATGATTGGACCAGGTAAAAGAAACATACACGTTACATTTATGTTGATACAAATGTAAATGATTTAATCTGTAAATAACCTGATGCAATTCTGATGTCGGCTGATAAATCAGGCACAAACTATTAGATTCATATTGGGTTGATAAAAATATAAACAACTTAATATGTTTCAGTCTGTCATTCTTTTTCATGTTTAAGGGTTTTTGAACAATTATAAATCTTTTTCAATGGAACAGTCAAATGCTTGTAACTTTTTCTGAACAATTCCGTCTCGATACGTATTTTTTCGACCAGGTTTTGGATAGAAATCTTTGTTCAAAGTCATTAAATTGTCAAAATGCCTTTGCCAAGTCAACCGTAATCATTGTTCATTTCTTGTACGGCACAAAACTGTGACATGAATGATGTGGAGTGTTGGATTTTAGCAGAAAGCCTGGTTTTGTATAGTCTAGATCTCTTGTTTCACGTCACAAATTGTATAATACAATATTTTGGCAGCTCTTTGACGCTTGTTTTAACCTTGCGTGTAACTCCTGTCAAGAATGATTGCTCGGCGAATGGAGAACGTCACGGGAAAAGGTGTCTGCAGACAGTTTACGTCAGTTGTTGAATAATGTTATATAAAGACGATATTCTTGTCTTTTTTGTAATGAAACTCACCTATTATCGTCAAATATGCAAACAATTTACCCTACTTCTTTAAATTATAAAGCAGATAAAAATGAAAATGTCACAAATCACACCAAAAACACCGTGTTCCGGTGCTACGTATGATATTATCACGTAGTCTACAGAGAAAATGTCTGGTCAGTTAATAAGTCACTTTTTATTTATCGGAAACCTTTTCAAAATACTTACAGTCTTCCATTAGCCTCGAAATCACCCAGACTGTGCCAGACATCAACTACACCGTTTTTTGTTTCAAATCGTTCATTGACACATTTGGCGGATTCATCTTATCATTACTAAGTGGAAGTGTAAAGACCGATCGTTTTAATGAAGCTTATCACTCGCACTAAAATTATTAAAATAAGCTAGCTATTAGCACATGTAATAGTCTGCTGTTAATGGACCGCTTAGAGCTGAAGGTTATAAAGCTGAGATAGGAAACCAGTCTCAAATCTCAAGCATCTGATTAGCTGAAATGGCGACCAGTCGCCATTTCAGCCAATCAGATGCTTGAGATTTGAGACTGGTTTCCATGCTCAGTTTTATAACCTTGGGCATAGATGTTTGTACTAGTCACGTATCAGAATGAAAATATTAACGCAAACTTATCTCGCAACAAATTCCTTCAATGTACTGATAAGTCAAACATTTCGTAAAAATTCTCTCCTGCTCAGTGATTTATTGTTTCATTTTATTGTAACACAGAAGTATAGTTTAAAATATCCAATTCTGAGACATGGAAGAAATTACTAACGCAAGCGATGATTGACTAATTGCTTACATACCTAACTGCCGATCTGTAATCTTTCGTCCCCCACATTTGAAACATGACAAACGTTCAAGAATGTTACAAGATCAGTGTAACAGAAATTGCGTCAGATGCACTTACTTGTAAATTGTTGAAATTTGGCTAACATGTTGAAAAAAAGAAAAAAATGTGAATGCCAAAAGATTTCTTATTTGTTTTCGGAAACCAAAATTTGCGTTTTTTCAAATCCTGAAAATGTGTTTATTATTCCAACTCAAAAATAAATTGAGTGTCGGGCGTGGCTTTAACTACATTAAATACACCAAGATAAACGTGCTCGTTAACATGGTTTAGGCAGCACAGTGTTCTACTATAGCCTAGACCTTAATGTTGTGTCAGCATATTTCAGTAATGCAGTTCAGGAACAAGCTCGTGGGCTTTGATGATCTTAAATTAAATAGTACCAATCTCTCTCTAAATCCCGTATTATTGTAATGGTAACTTTTGCTTGGTATAAGCAAAAATCGTAGTGAACTTTTATTTGTTCTTGTTAGCATATATATGTACACGTCGAGATTTGGAAGTTAAAGTTTACAACTTATCAAACTTTCTGGAGCTTTCTGCAAACAACAAGGACTCTTCATCAGTCTGACAAAGGAACTTGCACGTAGTTTATAACTTTCAAGACACAAAAACAAAAAGTTTGGCGCTAATTTCTTCTGAAAACGAGGGAGATTTCTTCGATTGTTGAGTTCCGTTATAGGATTCGCACCGATCATTAGATATTTGTCGAAAATGCGTAAGCTTAGACTTTTGGCTTGGATTCTTTTATTTAAAACTTAATAATTTTGAAGGAAAATTAGAGAAGTAAAAGATGATAACTTAACGTTTTTGAATGAAGAAACTTTTAAGAGGGAGAGAGATATCGTGGATTTGAAATGAATACTGTAAGATGAATGAGTTTACGCGAATTGAAATGAATAAACTGAATTTACAGAATGATGTATTTTAAACGAAAAAACTGTAGATTCTACAAAAAGGAACATTGTACTTTGTTTAAAAAGGAATCCACTATACGATGAAGAGTTGGTTGAACGGCTGTAGGGGTACAAGAGTCCTCATTTAATCTCGCTATTAAATTTCGATCAATTTATTTTTATCTTGACTTACTAGTATCAGCAAAGCATTCAATTATACATAACAAAGCTCTATCAAGCTGATTGGTTTTTAAATACTTGACTACGTATAACACAGAATATTGTTATATCTTAAATACATGTCTTTTATTTAAGATCTTTGTTTTCACCATTAAACATGTTAAAGCATTTTTCGTAGTAGTCTAAATAGATACAGAGATAATTAATACAAAGGGTCTCATTGTACTCATGACCATTTGTTTGGCGTTGTTTAATGATTAACAATTATTTACATTTTTATATATTACATATGTTAGATTACACTTGTTTACGAAATGTATTCAATGATTTTTTACAGGTAAATTTGTGCCATTTTTTGAGAACTCCATTGCTCACGCATCCGTGCTGACTATTCTGGCTATTAGTGCAGAGAGGTACCGGGTTGTTTGTTACCCACTTAAGGTAATTAAATCTTAAAACATCTTAGACTTATGTTCCTCAATTTAATGCTAAATTGTACTTTTAGATACCTTGTTTTCTAAAAAAAACCGTTGGATCACAGTGCTAATTATACCCACACAAACGACGTTTGAGGGGGTATATAGGAGTAAGCTTTTCGGTCTGTCTATCTGTCTGTCTGTCTGTCTGTGGAATTCTTCGTTTTCGGATGATAAATCATGAACATGATGAAAGGCTTGACAGATTTAAATATTTTGGTACACAGGTGTAATGTCATAAGATACAGGTTAAGTTCGATTTTGGGGTTGGTGGGTCAGTGTCGAGGTCACTGTTACTTAAAATAAAATATTGCTTTCTGGATAATAACTCATGAAATACTTCACAGATTTAACCTTTTTGTGGGACATAGATGTAACATCACAAGATACAGGTCGAGTTCGACTTTTGCGCCTGTGGGGTCAATGTCAAGGTCACTGTTACTTAAAATAAACAATTGTTTCTGGACTCATGAAATACTTCATAGATTTAATTATATATTGGGACACAGATGTAAAATTACAAGATAGAGGTTAGGTTGACTTTGGGGCCTGTGTGTTCAAAGTCAAGGTCACTGTTATTTTAACTTCAAAACTCCATGTGTACTCAGTGACTATAGCTTGGAAGGAGATTCTTGAATGAAATTTCGTGTATTGGTGGTTTCTGTGTAGACGACTTTGGGATTGAAAGTAAGGTAAGGCATGTGGAGTGAAGGTCACTATTACTAAATATAAAAAAAACGGTATATGCTCAAGAACTTTACATTAGATACATGTATTGTGATGAAAATTGCTGTATAGGTATTGTATGTGAAGACGAAACTTGATATTGAAAATGGGTCGGTGGGGTCAAGGTCACTGTTCACTATTACTAAAAATAGGAAACAATGATTTCTGAATGATTTCTGATGAAAGGCTTTAACATATTTAAACCATGTTTTGCACACAGTTATTAGATAAAAGTTCAGCAAATGTCACTGTTACTAACATATTCAAACCGTTTCTGCTCAATAAATTTGTGAAGACGACGCTTTGAATTGAAAGTGGGGCTACTGTGGTAAAGGTCACTGTTACTAAAGATAGAAAAACGTTTTTATGCTAAATACTTGAAGTTAGAAATGAGATATTACGTAAAGAAATTGTTTAGGTTGCTTCTGTAAAGACTGCTTGGGATTGAAAGTAGGTGGGTAGGGTCAAAGTCAAGGTCACTTCTATATGTGTATACAAATTTTCATGTTTTGGCATGTTTTTAGTATTATTTACATTATGACAATGTTTCAAAGCATTCCCAGTTCAAGTATCAAGCACACATGTGGGGGTATTTAATCACTTTCTGTGATAATTCTAGTTCGTGGGTTTAAGGCAAATCCCTTTCAGTGAAGTTTGTTTCAAATATCTCATAGTATTACGTAATTCAAGAGGACACAACATTATTACTCATGTGGGCTTTTAATATGATGCCTTGTGTTGTTTAGATTTGTGAATTAATGTACAGAGAACTTTTGAGATTTTGTGTATCTAGTTATTTTTACCTTATTTCTCTAGCATATGCAAAATAAAAATAGTTACATGAATAACATTAATTTGTTCAACGTTTCATTGAACGGTATTTTGCCGTTAAATTGATTTAATTTTTTTTATAAATGATGACTTAAGACGGTCCTTAAGCCTGTTTGGGTATACCCTCTTTACCAAAGCTAAGTAACGGTTGATTGTTTGAGTTTTGGTTTTACCCAAACCATCGGTTCAATATCCTTGGTTTCGAACGCAAGAGAATATTAAAGTGGCAGTTTCTTAAAAGAATTATCCTTCTATTTCGGAAATACTCAATGCTGGAAAATAAAGAAATATTTAATTTTTAGTGTTAAAGTGTAGTTATTGAATATTGGTCACAGTGTATTTTGTATTTATAAGTAAAATAAGTAATGGGTTTGCTCTACAATGTTTGTTGTCGAAAAAATTTATCCTGTTATACTATTATTCTACAAACGGAATATAATTTTTATTACCTTGTTAGTAGAACGTTATGAGAATTTGCGACCATGACAATAAAAGAGAATGCAAACTTCCTAATGTTGTTTACCTTTTGCTGAATGTCTATACCTTAACATATAACGCAATCATAAAAGATAATAATCACAAACAAAGAAAACACGTTTAATGACTTACAAAAAGGCATTTATTTTTGCAAGAAATGCATATTGTTCAGACGTTATAGCTTGACAATTATCACATAGCATATTTGTTCACGTATTTAACCACTTGATGTTATTTGATACAAATAAACAAAGTCGGAAAATTCCAATCAAAGTCTTTTTTCGGAAGTTTTTAGTCATTTACTTATTTAATGCTGATTCTGCATTACTCTAATGCGGCAATTGTTTTAAATGGTTAATTTTATTTCTTTAACCATTTTCTTTTTAAATGCCAACAGCGACTTATTTTATTTAACATGTTCCCCATAATTGATATCAAGCAAACACGCATAGATTAAACTAATTCCTCTTACCATTTAGGGTGTCGATGAAAACTCCACGAATGTATGGAAAAAGCTTGTTCTTATCTGGGTCACATCGTTATTAACGAGCGTGCCATGGCTGTTTATTGCCATTCTGAGACCATCAACATTCTACGACGGAACTTCAGTTCAGGTAGCTATTTATATTTATTACATACTTAATTTTTGTTCGCGTAATAAATATTTTTTCAAATGTAATAGATCCTTCAGTTGTCGTTATTGGTGGTTAATAATACCAAGTATGCTTAAATACTATTAATTAAGCCATACGCACTGCAGTATTTTTATTTTTTTAGTGTATCGTTTTGAGGCATGTACATGTATAGTTTTCCCGAAATGCGACTAAGTCCATATCTGTATCTTCATGTGATTTTTCAAATGATCTATCAACGATTGACGTTTTGATCTCAATACGACAAACATTTGCACCATGAGAGAAACGAACATCTTACCGTACCGAAAGCTTTAAGAAAGGTTATATCTGTCTTCAATATAAAATTAAGTAATTGTATTATTTTTATATTTAAAGGTTTGTCGCAATCCTATCATTTTGCCCTGGCAGAAAGTCTACGTAGTGGCGTTGTCGGTATTGTTTTTCTTAATACCAAGTGTGGTGATGATTATGCTCAACTGCCATCTATGTAGAGTGTTAAACAAGTCTCGTAATTTGGATATGTCAATTCACGAAGATCGACGAGAGCGCAAGCGAAAGCAAAACCAAGTGGCCAACATTATTGCCTCTATTGTGACAATCTTCTTTGTATGTCATTTGCCTTATAGGATTGCAGTGTTATGGTTCTCGTTTGAAGATAAAAACGTGATCTGGAACCTGGGACTCGAAAAATTTCTGCTTCTTGTGTATTCTACCCGAATTTTGTTTTACATTAATCATGCTTTAAATCCAGTTGTATACAACTTTGTTTCATCGAAGTTTAGAAATGCTTTGAACTTGTTGTGTACGAAGTCTGAACGGAGAAAATATACGAACATGACTGCTTTGTACGGGAGACAATCCAACGAAACTCCAAAAAGTGACAAGTCACTTAAGGAAGTCAAAAAGGTATATTTAACCAATAATTTACTTTCGGCGAGCAAAACTCACGTCGAAGCAAAAATACTGGAAGCTAATAGAAAAGTTTGTTTAGAAATTCCTAACCGTCATAATGAAAGGAAACAACTGATTGTTACGAATGGTTCAAGTGGGTCGATGGATGGTTCCTATCTTTCGGAGAATGAATACAGAGTTAAGATTCAAATAGAAGATCAAAGTGTCGCAATAAGGTTTAAACTTAAAGCAGCATTGTAGAAAATAAGAACCTGTCTGCAAAAATACAGACATAAACACATATGAGGCAAACTGGCTTCAATCCTTGAAATAAAACTCATACAGTTAAGCAGACGAAATTGCTTATAATGCATTCACGGTTAAAACTAATATTATTATGTCAATATAAAATAATTGACAACTGGCTTCAAACCTTATAATGAAAGTCATACAGTTAAGCGGACGAAGTTGCTTATACAATATGCTGTCAAAAACTTATATTACTTAGTCAATTTTGCAACAGAATGGACCTTTAGATATTACATGTAGATATGAGAAAATTGAAGATGCTTGTCAGTCTTTTCAAATTGGTACATTGTAACAACTTTAATGTTAAAAAAATCATTAAAGATACATTTTCCTGCTACGTGGTTACATTTCATTCAATTTGATATATTAAGAAATGAGAAACTGTACAAGATGTTGGTTTACATTATCGGTAAGAATGTTTGCCAGTTCATTTAATATATGGCATGCGGTTTAACAGTAATACACATAGTTTACTAGGCTTACTAGATGCTGAAATTAATTGCGTCACGTCCTGGAAAAAACGCGTATTCGCTGATATTTTTTTAGGTTTTATTTGCTACTTTATTTAGAGAGAAACTGCAAAATATTTATTATTTTCTCATGACTAACGAGTGATTTTGTAACAAAAGTAGGTTATTAAATATTATTTTAAGAGCAAGTGCTAAGCTAGACTTTAACACGGCATCTCAAGGATGTAAACGAGTTTTTCAGTGGACCGTAGTTATATGTAGCTGCCCTAGTTTACTGTAAATTGATAACAAAGCTAAAGTGGCAAACTGCATTGAATATGACCGTTTCAAGACAAGGGGGAGGTGCTCTGTTTTCTGAATGTCTTTTTCCGTATTATATTCTTATTGATTTGCTTAAGTTACTGTAATATCATTTTAGTTATAAATTTTTCGTCTGAACTGATTCCCAATTTCATTTATAATGTTTCAGAGCTGCTTATACCTTATACAAAGTCAGATAAATAATATAGTACATAAATGTATTCGACGAACAAAAATACTAGTACATTTTGTATAGCTTGCATATATATTTAAAGTTCGTGTTATATATTAATAATGTTATTATACAATAACATGTTATCTTCAACATTTTAGAATAATTATGTGCTTACAAATGGCTTGGTGACGGTATAGTTAGATTTTTCACTGGGCCGTCGGTTTGGTTCCTTAATCTTAAGGAGACGCCCACTCTGTCAGTTATTATTAATAATTAATGCATACTGATATATGTGGTAAACTCAACGCAGTGTTAATTTTTACAGAATTGTTGTGTTTCTTTCTCTTTTTTGTAATTGTGATTGTATGATTATATTATAAATATGTTGTGCTGTCCCATTTGGAGGAAATAAAGGTATCAATCTATGTTTTTCTGAAGTGCTGTGTAAGATGTTTGGTTTACTATGCATGTCTAACGCGATTTACTGACTAAAATAGTCATATCAAATGAAAGTCTGTAATATCGTACGCCAGACTAGAAGCTTTTATTTTTCGTGTCAAAAATACTAAATTTTTTCATTGTAAATGGAAAGGATATCGGTATCAAATGGCATGCATACAAAATTGTGACCAGAAAACGAGCAGTATTTGCCACTATTTTTTTACGTGTTTATCGTGACAAAACTGTAGTTATTTTTTAAACGCATATACACGGCAGCTTCTTGTTGGCTGCTTTGTTGTGCCCTGGTCAGAACTTTTCTGTTTTATTTTTTTTCAAATTAAGCAAAGTTAGTAAGGAAATATATGTCAAAAAGTATAAATTCAATTGTGTTTTAAAATGAAAAATCAGCTACTTAACGTTTTTTTTTTAATTTTATTTATTCATGTTTTTGACAAAAGTGTATGCATTAGGTGTTAAGCATTGGCAGTGTGCGGAATATTTTTTGAATAGTCTGGCGTGTGGTTACTGAGTCGACCGTACAAGGTTTCCCCTAACAAAGATGTCAGTGTTGTTACGAATCTAACATGGTATTATTTAAATATTTTGCAACGATTATCGAAGTTATCCATGTAACCTTTGGATGGTTCTCCCGGCTAGCATTGTTGGCAGCGTCATCGGGGTTATATAACTACAACGGTTCGGTTCCACTATTGTTCCTTTTTTAAATAAGAAAACAAAGTTCCCTCTGGGTAATAATGAAAACAGTTACAATAATTATACACTTTTTGAGATTTGTTATGCTAGCATTGAAGACTAGATAAAACAGAATTCAAAAAGTACTTAACACACAATTTAAACATAATTAAATAATTATTCAAATCGCAAACTACAGCTTTCAGTCTTCTTAATATCGTTATAAACTCCTCTTCCTTTGAAAATTACTAACATAATTTTTTAAATAAAATGATCCTGCTCGTGCCAAGATTAAATTCAATATAATTACACTTCCGTTTTATGTTTTCCCTCATTTTCTGTGCTTGTTTTAATTAAGATCTCTCTTCTACAAGAGTCGATGACACAAAATTGCAATAACTCGTCATTAATAATGCTTTTCGAAAGAAAATCTGCCAAGAATTGCATAAAAATAAACGTTTTCTCTAACACAGTTTGACGTGTTTTGTTTGTTTTTTTTGTATTATTCTTTAAAAAATGATCTCAACTTCCAGATGGCAGATTTCCGCGGCCGATGTGTTCATCCACGGATGCTTTCAATTTCAAATGTCTTTAATTAAACCTATGTAGTTGATTGGTCGCTTGGTTATTTATTTATTTATGTCAAAATTCCATTCTGTTTATTACCGCCTATTGTTTACTTGTTTAGGGCAAACCCATTTTTTCATCTGGGGAATGGAATTTAATCTGAAAATACCGTACTAAAGGTTCCATGTTCACTTCCATATGCATACCATCGTTTGGGATGGAGCGAAATTGTTATGTGTATTGGTGTCCATATTGAGTTGCGCTAAACCCGGGGCTTGGCGTAATATGCAATACATTATCGCTTATGGACACGATCAATCAAACAGCGCCTGCAATATTTTAATATTTGTCGTGTTTGATGGTTTTTCGAAAGTTCCCTTTCATTCTATTTCACGTTGCTTTTAGTACAATTTGTCTGGGTGAATTAACTTCAATTTTAATTCATCAAATTGCACGATGCAAGTAATTTATTCAATGTCATTCCTGCATTTCATATCGATCCAAAGAGGAAGATTCATTAATATCTCATATCATGCTCTTTATTTCCATGGCAACTACATTTAATTTTTTTTTTCATTTTTAATTTACACTTTTATGACGAAAGTTGCAAGTTGCAAATTAAATCACACTATCGTTTTAAAACAGTTACAGTAACTTTATTTCAAAGCGTTTATCTATATCATTTAATGTAGAATTAGTTTAACAATAACAAATAATGACTATAAATATTTGCTCTTATAAGTTCTTGTCTTTTTCAAATACTTCTTCTTTCAAAATATGACCTATTTTATCACCGAAACCGATGATAAACACAAATTTCATTGGTCTATGTACTTTATAGACAACAGCATAAAAGTGTGATTTATTTCTAAAACGAAACATAAGCTTAAAGCATGATTCGACGTAAGTACGAATCGTTTTTTTTTGTAAAAAAACATTCAGAAATGTCTTAGGAGAATACTTTCCTTTCTACAATTTAATAACTTAAAGGATTTACTAACCTACAGATGACGGTCTGTCACGTAAGAGAACCTGAGGAATATGTGATTGCTTAATTTAAAAATCAAATGACATGGGTTTTTTCAATGATTTTGTTAAGATGTGGCGTTATCAAGCCAGATTTCAGAAATCTGAGATTATTTTTTATATTCATATCAATTTCGAATAAAGTAACTTTTAATGGCCACGCCGTTTCTTCGCGGTAAAAAGACAGAAACGAAGTAGAGCATGAATCATGGTAAGATACATGTATTAAACTCGTGTGAGGTTAGTGCATCCTAGATCCTGGTTTAAAACCCCAGCGGCAATTTGATTTTCCACTGACCAATCCAAGGCGGTAACTCCTCGGGTTCTCACTTTTGTTAATTGTTTGTGGTGTATTTTTTGAAACTGATCATTTTATTAACCATGCTCTCACCCTCTCTCTTCTTTTTGACTGTGTGGGGAGGATGTATTTTCCTGAATGTGGCTATTCCTGATATGCACATTTCACATTTGTTTTCAAAAACAAAGAGAACCTATATATTAACCACATTGCAAAAGTCTTTTCGAAAGTTTAAAGTTCTCCTCTAAATGATCAATGCTGAGGAGTGAGGAGTTTAGTATTACTAAATTTTTACAATTGTCGAAGCGCAGGGCTAAGAATGTTTGCAACGATAAACCAGCGATTCATGCTCTACAATGATTGATATGTGTCTTAGCCTGTGGCGATTGCACAGTGCAGAGAAGATCCAACTGTAAACAATCGGATAAGCCGATGTAAAGTGCATGGAATAGACGGAAAAGGAAACTTTGAAAGCCACCGAACACGACAAATTTGAAAATATTGCAGGCTCGGTTTGATTGAAACTGTTTCTGGGCTGTAGTGGAAGTTCATAGAAGATTCCAATAATAAAAAATCGGATATGCCGATGTCGATCTACTGAAATAAAAAGATAACAGCAATTGCTGACATAAAATGTGTTCATACTAAACACCTCACAAGAAATAAACAACAAGTCAATAAACTATCGATTCTCTGATAGACATCCGGGAAAATACGAAAGCCATGCATTTAAAATTAGAATACGTCCTTATATATATATATATATATATATATATGGGTGAGATAACTAACCAACGAACAAACCTTCAGACATAAAGGAACAGATCTAAGCACCAGACACGGCGACATCGCCTAGCCAAGAGTGCTGTACATGGTTATAGACGTGCCATCCAAGTTCTCAATAGAGAAATTTTCCGGCAACGCATATAAACCATAACTATCCACAAATGACCCTCTGACTGCCTAGACATTTACATACACTTATTTTCAAACATATACAAACATGTAGGACAATTACATATACACATCTATTAGCATCGTGCTTCCTCCTTTTTTATTTTTGGAGTTTTTATGCGCACTAGTGCAATAGACAGGGACACACACAATGAAAGTCAGCTGGATCTTGCGATACACTGAATTGAAGATATATATTAAGTTAAGGGGAGATAATTCAATTCAAACAGCTAACTTTCGAATTAAGGGATCCCCGAAAGGATTCATGTTCGTGGAAGTAAGATACATATGGGTGAGATAAGTAACCAACGAACAAACCTTCAGACATAAAGGAACAGATCTAAGCACCAGACACGGCGACATCGCCTAGCCAAGAGTGCTGTACATGGTTATAGACGTGCCATCCAAGTTCTCAATAGAGAAATTTTCCGGCAACGCATATAAACCATAACTATCCACAAATGACCCTCTGACTACCTAGACATTTACATACACTTATTTTCATACATATACAAACATGTAGGACAATTACATATACACATCTATTAGCATCGTGCTTCCTCCTTTTTTATTTTTGGAGTTTTTATGCACACTAGTGCTATAGACAGGGACACATATATACAGAAGAGACCTTTGGGATACATTTGTGCAACCTTTGGGCGACCTGTGTCGCCTTAGGGTTATATCTTGTGTCGCCTGAAAGTAATTTGTTTATAAATCACATATTACACTAAATTGATCATTGTAATTAGTATAATAAGAAAGTGTTCGTTTATAAAATGTACCATGTGTAATCATGTGTATGATGCAATACTCTTTGTAAGAAATTTTTATTAAATAAAAAAAAATCTGTATATTTGGAAAACAACCTTTGGGAAACCTTTAGTTTTTTCTTTGTTGTGTCTCATATAAAAAGTTTATTTCAACGAAAAGAATAAATGTAATTGACGAATTACTATTACACTGATATATCAAATTTTAATCTGACAACCATATGCTTTTTATTTGTTTTCACATCATTTTCAAAATCTTGGTGCATTTTCTAACATTAACATGTCGCCCAAATGTTGCATCTTTGTTACTATTGCCGATAGTTTACAGGTACGAAAAAACTCTGACATTCCCATTAGTCCTTGTAAAATGATGTTGTGAAAACATCAGTTTTGAAAACGTCTGAAAACATAAACTTCTTCATTACAGACGATCTAATGATGTAACACTAATGCAGAGTAAAAATGTACATGCAACAGTTTAAACAAGCTTCAAACGCTAAGTCTAGATTTCTGGAGATACTCTTTAAGATCTATCGAATGCTTTATAATCATTATGTTGTTGTTGTCGATTTACTGCGATGACCATAATGATGATGATGATGATGATGATGATAATGATGATGATTATGATTATGATCTTCATAATGCTGTTCCTAGTGATTATGATGATCGTCTTAATATTTAAATAATTATTAATAAAATAATACGATTAAAAGAAGTATGTTGCTGCTGCTGATGATGATAATGGTCGATTTGATAATTGAAATAATATTGTTGTTGTTGTTGTTGTTGCTGTTTCTTCTACTGCTGCTGCTGCTGCTGGTGAAAATGATACACAGCAGTGCTATATCTGCGATGATGTTGATGTTGATGATGATGACGACGACAACGACGACGACGACGACGACGATGATGATGATGATGATGATGATGATGATGATGATGAGTGATCCCTTTTTACATAGAAAAATGACAGTCAATCCACCTTTTGATTTTCTCTCTATTTTCAAAAAAATGCATGTACATTGTATATAGATCAGCAGCGTTTACTGAGCCGTGTCAGCTCTCTGTCTCTAACCCGAAAACATTGATCCATCGGGTACGGACCTTAATAGCAGACTACTCCGTGTAGGATTTGCTGTGTCTACAAAATCGTAATTAAATTATTAAATTAATGTTGAACATAACACAATGTTTCTGCTTAATGAAATGAATAACATTGTTCCATTAGAAAATGTTGAGTTCAAAAGTGTGCATCTCTGACAAAAACGTGTTGATTTTTTTTTAAAGTATATTTGTAAGGCGGTGCCAAAAACGCTATCGAGTTGTGTAACTATTAACCGTTGAGTATTAAACAAAGATGCTAGATGAAAAATAATCTTTTTTAATAAATACATGCCCAAAGATGACCGATTATTTTATTATCATAACATTCTAACTTATAAAAATATGAGATCATTACTACACATAACCAATGTTCTAACTTTACCGATCATAAAATTTTCATTTCGACGTATGGAAATGACTCTTTACTTCTGCGACACACCTCGTATGTTGTATCAAATGCATACACAGTTATATGTTTATAGAAGATATCGAAATATTGGCAGCAGATGCAGAGGTAGTAGTATTACTTGTTGTTATGTAGATTGGCAATAGAATTTAACAAAATATGCATTAACATGTTATTTATGGTTTATTATAAAAATAGGAATAAAATTAACTGAAACTCGTATTTAAAGTAAAGTATGTACTTCAAGAGTATTGTGAATTAAAATTCCAGAAATAATGAACTGTATGTGAATAGATATGTTTTTAAATAATAATATGTTCGTTAATCAACTAGTAGGCGTGCATTTATCTTGTGCGATTAGTATATAATGTGGACAGATAATAATCCGTTCGCATTTCTGCTGATTAATGCTGCTGATAATCTTTGGCTGAATATCATTACTCATAAAATTTAAAAGTCCTTCTATTTTCTGTAGATGACTAAAACTGAATTCTAAGTTAAACGCAAACATTCTCACCAGGTGAGAGAGAGAGAGAGAGAGAGAGAGAGAGAGAGAGAGAGAGGGGCCAGGACGCGAAGGATGGTTTATTGTTCACAGAAAGCATTGTTAAACCACCTTTTCGGGTATTTAATCAACTCTATTGACATTTTAAAAAGTAAACAATGCTAGGCCCTGACCGGTAAAATGTATGTCTCATAAACGAATTATGAGTATTTATTATGAACAGTCGACACTTAGAAATATGATATTCTTCTATTTCTGTTAAATTAATTTTATTTCACTTTGATCTCATATTTTTTCAGTTTTCTAATATGCCTGTTTAATCCGACCAATTTAACTATTAAATTTGTCAAATTTCTGCAGTAACACAGGATAAAAAAATAATATTTTTAAGGAACTAAAATTATTATATATAAACACAGTCAGTTATACTATCATATCAAAATACTATAGAGCTTGGCCCGAGTACCCGGCTGGAAAAATAGTTTATGCAATCTGCTAAATCTCCGGACTTTATCCGAAATCTCAGGATTTTAAGTTACTTCTACAGATCTCCGGATTTATAATCACAATCTCCGGATTTCTATGAAATTGCAATGAATATACATGTAGATCAATTAAACATAATTTAAAGTCGTGCAATGAACGTAAGAATTATTCTACTGCAGCCACACATTTCTTGTTTATTAAGAGATATCGAGAGAACGGGAACATGGTCAGTGACATGCTGCCTCAGTGCCTCTGGCACACTATACAATAACCATGTGTCATAAACTAAACAAGGACCTCGATGTTACACCTGCCGTCATCTATTTTCATTACATATTCATTCTAATATTGTCAAAGACAGGTCTTAACAGGTGTAACAGAAAGTTAAAAAAATGAATGATACAAAAATAGACACAAGTCATTTTTAAACAAGTTATTTAACCATTTTCAACAAAATCGGGAAACTACATTTATGAAATTCTTCGGAGAATGTAATTATCAAGAAGAATATGAGAAAATATCATCATTATCATCATCATTATCATCATCATCATCATCATCATCATCATCATCATCATCATCAAAGATTGTCATTTAAATCCTAGTTTCTGTTTGTAAATAATTAAACATAATTTATGCTTTTTAAAGATACGTTTACAAGCGTAGCTCATTCACAAATATACACCATTGAGTCACCACCAAGTACTGGAAGCCAAAATTGTAACAGGCCAATTAACAAATCCGATTGCCATCATGGTTAATCACCATGTGAATTATTTAAAAAAATCAAAACACAACAGAACAGAACAGAATTAAGGAGGTAATAAAACAATTACCATCAGGTGCCTAATAATTCTTTATTGCAATTGTGGTTATCTACTGGACATATAAGAGATACAGATCTGTACCTGCAAGCGGCGGCTAAACGTATATGACCCCTTTTCTATTTAACAGTGGAAAAGTTGCCGAGAGGGCGGCTAATCAGGGCAAATCATAGGCAAACATATGTTAGCGTCTCCTCGGCCGCGTTTTGGTCGAGTTGGAATCTCGTGGAAGCTGAATTTCAACACTAAATTTAACACGAAAAACTAAACGTAGAGGTCGTTATCAAAAAGCGGGCAAAAGTCTTGAAAGAGTGCTCTATTATCACACAAGCAGCGTGGTACATCGTAGAACCGCGTTGTCGGATCGTGTGTAATCGTAGCGAGAGCGACTTTGAGGTACAGCAATAATGTAGTTTTAAATTTGCAGTCGCTGGATTTCGGCGGCAATATACCTAGATTAAGATCGGGGATGATCACGATTGATCGTTGTCTGTGTTAAAGGGTGTTTCAAGAAATACATAGTTTTCTTTTTGATACTTTGCTCTTATAGTTATAACAAGTGAAAGATACATATCATGAATTGCCTCTCCCATAAATATTGCCTCGCCATGCCTCCAAAAGGTAGAGAAGAAAAGTGAGCATTTGTTTATAAAGTGATCAGTTTGATTAAGAAACCACACACAATGAACGAAACAGAGAACCTGAGCTGTACAGAAACGTACATGATACGGTATGAAAATACGGCTTTAGTCATTTCCATGCATAAAATTAATAATTATCACACCATCAATCTGTATACACTGTCAGTGGACGGATCAGAACTCTTAATCTAATCCACTGAACTTTGGCTAATGTAACGTGTAATTTTATATGGCCCTTAGTTGTTTAATCTCCATTGATACTCAGCAGGTCGTAAATTCTTATAACAAGTATCTTCAGCAAGATGGACAGCGTGGTATTTGTATTCTCTATGAACTTAATATTAAAAAAAATATTTCAATATAGTTTATTTTGGAAAAAAAAGATCACATACAGGCAATCTTAATTTAGGAATTATAAAATAATAATCAAAACTTTGTTAACTGCGTATGTCCACATTTGATATTTTAAGTATATAAATATAAAATTACGCATTTTTAGTCATAATGATTTCTGTACAAGTCATCTGTATACTCTGAATAGCATATTGCTAAAAACAAAATGATACTATATAAATTTAAACTTTCAATTGAAAAAAAATCTTAAACTATGAGTAACAGAGCAATCTGATTACTTAGAGAAAATTAGAATAATCGGTAATCGGTAAATTAGTGTTGTAATATTAATTGCTCGAAAGTTAAATCTAACAACAGCATAGACGTTGTTACATGTACATGCATTTTCTTTTTTGATATGAAAATGAAAGTCCGTAAGTGAAATGTTTGTTTCTTATTGTCCGACAGGGCGTTGTTCAGTGATACGATAGTTTAAGATAAAGTTTTATTATATACCCATGAATTATTTTAGCATAGTGCAGCGTTAATCCGCGAAATTTGATACAACTCGTCAAATTAGTAATTTCGTATTTTGCAGCTCCCTGTATTCTGTGTGACATCATAACTACGTCTCACTATTTTGTCGTAATTTTCCGGCACATGCGGACTCCAAAATAGCAAATTCGCTGTTCTACAACCGTTACGATATTTTTACGCCATTCATTTTTCTACGTCATTCATAAATTTACTATCGCGTACCATTTTTATTTCTACTATCACGTAAACTACTTTGTTAACAAATTGAAAATTGTGTGTTTTTTTTTTGCTGGAAAGATTGGAGAGCAAAGGGATCATAACAAGTTAAATTCTTTTTTGTTCAGTCAATATGGGAAATAAGGGAAAGTTGTGTAATATGTACAAGTATCATTTTAATTGTCCGACACAAAATTACTTCCAATTTTACAAAATTACGTACATGTCTTTCAATATTACATTTTGAAAGATGTCATAGTTCAAAGCATTTGGCTGAAAACGACGTAGTACATGACAACATTTTTTTTAACTTTTATAAAATTACATGTCATACAATATTACATTGAAAAAATCGAGTTCAGGAGTGTATTATAAATAAGTACATGTGTGTATTATGTCAATTCAGTCCAATTTTTATTGATAATTTAAAACCCCAAAAAAGGTATGGGAAATAAGTAAATAACCTGATGTCATCTTTTACTCTTTGACTACAATACCATACAAAATTAAATGGAAGGTATTTCCTGATAATTAATTAGATCTTTTTGTAACACATATGATATACTGGGCAACTAATGGGTTGGTTGAAATGTAAGAAGGTTATAGTTCAGAATGAGAAAATTTAACATTAAATTTACCTTATAATTTGTTACGTTTTGAAACACTGTTGTTTTTGAACCACAAAGCCTGCAGACAGTACGTTGATCCCCTGATTAAAAAATAGAAAAATTTATGTCGTTCTGGAACAGGATGAGTTTCCTGAGAGTCAATAGACCTTTTTAACACTTTGTTGGTAATGGCAAAGGTAATTTGTCAACTGAACTTTAATTCTGTCTTACTTCGACAGGTAGAATTTAATTTGTCAAATTCTTAAATTCTGAAATATAAGCTATAAAATTAATATAGTACAGGATTTGTTGTTGGTCGAAAACCACTATTTGTTGGTAAACCTAAATCTATTTATCGGACAACCATTCGATGTGTATATTCTTATTATATACTGCGAGATACAGACGGAAAGATTTCTTGCTTAAAACCATAAAAAATCAAACAATTGTGCTATTTTTCTGTCTTTTAAACAAACAATCAAGAGCAAATAGGGGGATAATGAGAGCTTTATTAAACTATATAAACTAGCTACAGCTCCAAACTACGAGTAAGCGCGCATATAATATATAACATAGATCAGCGCAGTAATATATGACACATTTTACAAATTCGTACAAGCATTAAGAATGGCAAATATACAATACTCATCACAATAATATCAAATCCTAAAACAATAGTACTGAAATCATAAATGAAAAATTCGTCCAGCATACAACACATCAATTAAGGAAACCCAGTTAATCAAGAAACATATAGGTGAAATAACTAAAACAGATAATACAAAAAAGGGTGTGGAGGGTGGGAAATTTAGCAGAGTTGAAAATATAAGCATGCGCGACAAGGTAACTTTTAATACTGGCGCGCTAAGGCGCTCTCAGAACCCCGCATTTCCAGGTAAGGTAACGGTCAGCTGAGGCCGCGCAAATGATTGACGTTTAAATGAAATGAATGAGATTAATTCTACTTAAACAAACAATCAAGAGCAAATAGGGGGATAATGAGAGCTTTATTAAACTATATAAACTAGCTACAGCTCCAAACTACGAGTAAGCGCGCATATAATATATAACATAGATAGATCAGCGCAGTAATATATGACACATTTTACAAATTCGTACAAGCATTAAATCAAATCCTAAAACAATAGTACTGAAATCATAAATGAAAAATTCATCCATTTCTCCGATAAGTAGGAGTAGTAAGTAGATACCTGAACTAATTTTATTAGAACACTAATCTTAGATTGCCTTTTGCATCTGAGTAACAAGGTGAAGTCTTGATTTAACATCGTTATCAATGTAACGTTCATAACAATTTGACCGCCAATCGCCCAACATTTTGATGGAGTCTGCAGACAAACCTATGGTATAACAAAAGGTGGCCCCACCCCTTCTATAACTATGATTGGATATCTCTTCTGGGCTAATTCCGGCTAGAGTTAGACAGGTGCGCACTCTGCTAAGAAAGATTTTACCTGTCATAGCCTGTAACCGACCATTAGACCAGAACATGAAAGCGGGCCCATCTAACTCGGCACTGGCCGTTTGTTGAAAGCAATTAAATACAGCTTGGACTGGACAAAGTGTGCTTCCTCTCATACGAGCCAAAGGAACTTCAAAGTTCCTTGATCGAAACTGAATTACTTTGCTCCATCTAATTTGTAATTTTATACCCCAGGATAGAAAGATTATATCACGTCGGCGTAGATGCTTCTCAGTGTTGAAACGGTCTGGCATTACATTGCTTTTACGTAACAACCCATAAAACATACAAAGACTTAAAGCCTATACAGTTGCGTCTTTTGAGGAAGTTAAATCAAGTTTAGAGAGGAGTTTACGTAGAAGTTCCGGTGTGATTGGTTTTTTCCTGTTTACGTTATCGCCAAGATGGCGTCTTATACCTTTCATTGTACAAGTAAAAGCAAAATCATTATGAAGTTGATTGGGCAAACCCCATTCAGCGTGTAACAAACGAACAATATTTAAGCATTGTTTGACTGAATTATATTTAAGAGTTTTGGCTAGAAAAGCGGCATAACGGTATAAAGTTGTAGAAGAAGCAGGAACAGCACAATAGCCAAACTATTACAAAATCTTAAATAAAAGTTTCCATGAGTTCTATACGTCTTCTTCGTGTTTTCGGCAAAGGCACTGTTAGTATACTGTTTAACCAAACGGTCAAGTTCTGCTTCATGTAACCCTGGAATTAAAACAGACAATATCCAACATTTTGCATTTGACTTAATAATCTGTGATGGCCGTCTTTTTCATGTAAACGGGAAACACTATCCGCTAAAACATTGTAAGAACCTTTATAATATACAGCTTTAAGACGGAAGTTAAATATTGCAGATAGCCAGAAGACCCTGCGTAGAGAATTCATAACACATGCGTCCTTACAGGAGCCTTTGTTAATTATCGCACAGGCTGCCAGATTGTCAGAATGAACAAACACTTTCTTGTTCGCAAAGTAAGGTGCCCATTGCATAACTGCTGGTTCTAATGCGAGCACCTCCAGATAATTTATGGGCATGTTCGCCGTTTTTCTAGACCACGGTGTGTACACAAAGTTCCCATTAAAGAATGCTCCTACTGCTACCTTACAAGCATCAATGCTAATTGAGGTCCCGGGGCGGCCATCCACCATGGGCATAGTGCCATTAAAAATGTCCAGGAAACGCAGCCACCACACGATGTCTTCTTTCATATCTTGCGTAACTTTAGACCTGTGCCAGGCATGTTTGAGTGTATTTGCACGATCAAAAAGCCTACGCATATGAAATCGGCCACCACAGATGCATTGAGTAAGAAAGTTAAGTTTTCCCGCCAAACTTTGTATTTGTCGTTTTGTCACTTTTTTAACAGACATGAATTGTCTCAGTAAAATCTTTATTTCCGCAATTTTTTCCATTGGTACACTAATTGTCATTGACTTGGAGTCGAGATTAAAGCCTAAGAAAACAAGAGTTTGAGTTGGACCCTCTATCTTCTTATAGTTAATAGCAAATCCCAGTTCTCGCAGGAGTTTCAGGAGTGTTTCTAAAGCAACACGGCATTCTTCATAAGACCTAGCTATCACTATGAAATCGTCGAGGTACACGACTATGGCACTAAATCCTTTCTTTTTCATAATTGCGCGCACAGATTGGGTTATTCTGTTGAATATTTCCGGGCATTTGGATCCACCGAAAGGTAAGCGCTGGTCCACCATAAATGTGTAATGATTATCACCTTTAAATTTCCATTTTAATCCCGTTGCTTTGAAGTTTGAAGGGTGTACTTTTACAGCTCTGTAAGCAAAGGCAAGATCAATTTTTGCCATGTAACAATTAGGTGTAATAAGGTCAATAGCAGCTTGAATCGATTGATATTGAAAGTGGTTTGTACTAGCAGCATCGTTAAGAGATGAACCTGCCGGTCGTGAGCAATCGTGAATTATTCTGACTTTTTCGGAATCCTTTTTGGGAATAGCCCCAAGCGCTGAAATAATAGTTGGCTTTTCATGTACAATACGGTAGTGTCCATTATCAAGTTCATGTCTTATTTGCTTTTCGCGCGCATTTTGCCGGTAGTGGCAGACTTATAATTGTCCACATCAACCGAGAGAGAAATTTTATCTGGATCCACGATATTAAATCCATGTTTAATGCCTGTCAGAATATATTCACGATCCGGGTAATTAGCTGGTAAGTTCTTCTCCCATGCCTCATAGTTCAGAGCTGTTGAACGTCATTCGTCCCCGGCGGCGTTGATTATCTGCGCCGATGATGACCCCGAAGTGTGCTTCTGAGTTGTCTGTGGCCGCACGTGACGGTAGCGGCAGTTCGAGCCAAAGGGGCAGTTTCCCTTAGCCTTGAAGATGCGGCAATCCTCTTTTAATGATTTTGGTGGCATTTCCGGGTTCTGCCTGGTGCGTTTTGGTATCAAAATCTGGAGCTCCATGTGGGGTGAGAAGGTACCCCATGGAAATCCATGTTCTGACTGCAGTTCCCTGTAGCTGTAGTCAAAATGGAGAACGCTGTTCCATTCATAGATTTCGGCGAATTCGAATATTCTGGTCGTGTATGCCAGGTAATATTCGACATCGTCGCGCTTTAAATGTCCACTGGTCAACAAAAAGTTCATGAGCCGCATGTTTGCTGCTCCCCATTCCTCCATGTTAATTCCTAGATACGGATGTTCTTCTTCTGTTTTTAGGATGATGGTTTCTTGTGCCTGGGCTGAGCGTAGCACAAACTCCCGCCGTCGGCCTTGATGACGTCTCTTGCACTTTTCTGTTATAAACTGAGTTATATGCGTGGTTTCCGAGAGGCTTTCATTGTTAGAATGGCTCTCAGGTCCATGTGGCCGTTTGTGATGATGTCTTTCTTTAAGGGTAAATTGTCACTTAATAAGGTGTCTAACGTATTACCTGCTTCATGAAGAACGTGTTCGTTCGCTGACCACGTTGTTGCAGTAGGAGGCGAGTTGGGGGCGGCGTGGAGATTTCTGTTGTCTCTTGTCTGTTTGCGTTTATTCCCTTCCACTTGTCGATTTCATTCATGATAATTTTAATGCTTCCAAGTGGGAGGCCCATCTCTTTCAAATCTCTGGTTTCCACTAACTTTAACGCCTCTATTGTGTTAAGTTCTTCGTTTCGCAAACACTGAGTTACTTTTCTCGACAGTTTTAAGTCTTTCGCCCACGTGTCAAAGCTAAATTCCGTATTCTCTGAATCAGTACACAAGTTGACAGTTTCTTCGCATTCCGCCATGTCTAAATAATGCTGAATAACAATTATCACAATCTATATTTTTGGCTAATCCATGTAACTTCAGTACAATTTAGCAGAGTTGAAAATATAAGCATGCGCAACAAGGTAACTTTTAATACTGGCGCGCTAATGCGCTCTCAGAACCCCGCATTTCCAGGTAAGGTTACGGTCAGCTGAGCATAGGCCGCGCAAATGATTGACGTTTAAATGAAATTAATGAGATTAATTCTACCTACCGTGTGTCTAACACACTAAAAGCGTGTAACAGCGACCAAGTAAGAAAACCCTAAAATAATTAGCATGTTCTCACGGGCCGCTGGCGCGCGAAGAACGATTTGTCAACATTAGACGAGCGTGCTGAGGCATGGACGTTCGGGTAACGCTCGAATGACGCTCAATGGACGTCAAAAGGACGTTCGTTTGACTTTAGTCACACCCTGCGTTCGCTAGGGGACCGTTAGCGGTCGTTGACAGGTCGCCAGTGAGTCGTTCGCAGCAAAGCAAACGATTTGTAACAATCAAAATTTGATTCTACAGCGCTCTGCATGTTTGCTGACAAGCCAATCTACAGTTGATCGTTATCCTTACCTCTTTGTTTGCACGACGGTGGTTGTGGTTTATTAAGGTTTTAAGGGAAATGTTGTAAAAGAACCGAGAAGCTAGATCTGGTTCTTTTATTCCTATTACAGTGTTCTATCTAAGTGGGTCTCAGTAAGGTCATAGAGTATCCACCTCTTTTGCCTAAAATGCCTTACGCTTCCTATCTTTCATACGTTTGCGTGCTTTTGCATGCAAGATTATCGAGTTGATGTGTGAGTTGGAACTCGATAACCATGACTACTTGTACATGTAGTAGTTCTTAAATATGGGAACATAATGCGGTAGGGTGAGGGTTAGGGTGTCCTGTTTAGTATCTTACACAACGTTGCTAACAGACTGTTGGTAAGTTGCTTACAGGGATTAGCATTAGCAATGGTTAATAATGAACTAGGCGCATCCTATGTTATCTTATAACCTTTGTTAAAACGAAGGCATCTTTTTCATCAAGTTGATGATTATGTAATTAACCGTGTAAAACTTATTATGAACTGGGTTTTCTTAAATATAAAGTGCTTTTCAACGTTACTTTATACGATGCCGAAATTTTATGGTATACATGATGCGATGCATTTTTATTTCTGAGTGTGGCAATTCCAGATATGTATGTTTAACCTCTTTATTTCACTGAAATTTTTAAATAAAAGTAATTTATGTACTATCCATATTTGTTTAAAATTGGCATTGGAAGTAAAAATATCAGAATACATTGTATAAAGTGAAACTTTTCTAAATGACTTATATAATTGGTACGCCTTGAGTCCTTGATTGTTGAAACCTTTTGCTAATAAACACAAACAATCGTATAAATATACTTTTAGCGTACATTTTATGTCGTGTATTTCTTTCTTAATTCATAAATGAATTAAATTCTGAGCTTTCAGTTATTATATAAATGAGCTGCGCCAAAAACTGCACCTAAACGATGTGTAAATTCTTGTCAATGTTATATTGCTTAAATCTTGTAAGCTCACTTTGATTAAATAGTTACTTAGTTCTTACAAAGATTTCTCTTGGGTTTGTTATAAACCCCCGTTAATATCTGGCAGCCAAAGATCAATTACAGATGGATAAATTGCCAAATTTACAATTAATCAGAGAGCGCAGTAGAAACTGTTGACCGACTTTCTAATGGAACTTACTGACAGTATTTTACAACAAAGTAAAAACTAAGTATATGGCCTTTATTTGCTTTAGTTTTAAAGCAATTCTGGGTGGAAAATTCTTTGTCGTATAATTGAGAAAAACAGTTATTGCAATATTTAAGTCGTGACTTAATATTGGTATTTTCAAAAAAACATGCAACACCTAATGTTTAATTTGTCCTACCAAAGTCAAAAAGAAGGTTAGAAGTCCTGAAAAAACAGAACAGATTTATAAATCATAAAATGTGTATGAAAGTTGAACTTTAAAATTTTTCTCAGACAAGGAAACAGTCTGTGAAATTGTTTGGGCGTTATCGGTAAATTTTAAAGAGATACTATTCGGTAGTTTTTTACCGGAAAGCTAATTTTATGATCAGCATCTAAATAACTTATAAGGAATCCGATAATTATCTTTCTTTTATAGAACTCATCTTTATTAAATGCGTCCCAACATAGACAGATTGAGATAGGAGAAACCTTCCGTTTAAGTTAAAAAAAGAAAACAAAATATCTTACTAAGTTAACTAAATGCCATGACGCAGTGCTCACATTTTAGTCTAACTTAACTTGTTTCATAATCCGAGAACCATAGAATCCGGAGAAAGCGATTTTAGTAATAACAAGACTGCATTACAAACCTTAAAGTCAGAATTGTAAGATACAATGATACAGTTCAATATCATGACTAGAAAAACACGCTTGAAGGCGGCCATTTGTAAGATTTCTGTTGGCAGAAAACATCAAATCGTACATCAGAATTTTAAATTTTAACTTAGAATGGGAAGTTTTAAAGTAACAAGAGCTGTCAGAGGAGACAGCATGCTCGACTATTCGAATCATTTGAAACAAATGCAATTTGAAGATTAAAACAATAACACATATGGCCATACATTCACATGCAATCGGGAAAAATATTAACAAGTGAATGGTAAGGGAGAAATTCATTTCAAATAACAGAAATAATTACTTAATGTACCATAAATATTAAAATGAATAGGGGAATAAGTATAAAATATTTTTGAATTTTGAAATCCCTTCATTCATAAAGAAGTAATAGCCCGAACAAATAAATTCAAGTTTTGGTAACTGTGACCTTGACCTTGATCTTACAGGCATGGGTAATGTATGCAACACACCGCCTTGTCATGGTGAACATTTGTGCCAAGTTATTTTGAAAACCCACCATTCAAAACAAAGTTATAGCCCCGACAAGAAAATTCTATTTTTAATAACAGTGACCTTGACCTTGGACCTACAGGCAAGGACATGGTTCACGACTCACCATCTTGTCATGGTGAACATTTCTGCCAAGTTATTTTGAAATTACTCTATTCCTTACGTAGTTACAACCCTGACAAGAAAATTCTATTTTAGTAACAGTGACCTAGACCTTGGACCTACAGGCATGGGCATGGTACGGGATACACCACCTTGTCATGATGAACATTTGTGTCAAGTTATTTTGAAATCACTATATTCCTAACGAAGTTACAGCCCGGACAAGAGAATTCTATTTTTTAGTAACAGTGACCTTGACCTACAGGCATGGGCATGGTATGCGATACACCGCCCTGTCATGAGGAACATTTGTGTCAAGTTATTTTGAAATCCCTCCATTTATAATGAAGTTACAGCCCAGAAAAGAAAATTCTATTTTTAGTTACAGTGACCTTGACCTTGGACCTTCAGGCTTGGGTATTGTGCGGACACACTGCCTTGTCATACTGAACATTTGTGCAAAGTTATTTTGAAATCCCTCCATTCATAACAAAGTAACAGCCCCGACAAGAGAATTCTAGTTTTAGTAACAGTGACCTTGACCTTTGACCTAAAGCCATGGGCATGGTACACGACACACCGCCCTGTCATGGTGAACATTTGTGTCAAGGTATTTTGAAATCCCTCCATTCATAACGAAGTTACAGCCTGGACAAGAAAAGTCTATTTTTAGTAAGAGTGACCTTGACCTTGGATCTACAGGCATGGGTATTGTGCGGACACACCGCCTTGTCATAGTGAACATTTGTGCCAAGTTATTTTGAAATCCCTCCATTCATAACGAAGTAACAGCCTGGTGAAGAAAATTCTATTTTTAGTAACAGTGACCTTGACCATCGACCTACAGGCTTGGGCATGTACGTGACATACCGTCTTGATATGGTGAACAATTATACCAAGTTATTTAAAACTCCAATAAGAAATAACAAAGTTAAGAGCGGACATGATTTTGCAAGAAAATTCTATTTTTAGTAACAGTGACATTGACCTTGGACCTACAGGCATGGGTAATTTACGCGACACACCACCTTGTCATGGTGAACATTTGTGCCAAGTTATTTTGAAATCCCTCCATTTATAATGCAGTAAAGGACCAAGTGTATATTTCGCTTAACACAAAATGTAAGTGAAAAAGGGGCATAATTTGAAAAATATTGGAAGTAGGGTTATAGGTCTTGTGGGTTATGATGTAGATTTTGATGGTGAAAATATATTTCAAGTTTCAAGGCAATATCTCAAGTAGTTTTAAAGTTATGGGCAAAATGCATATTTTGCTTAACCCAAAAAATTAGAAAAAAGGGGCATAACTTGAAATATATTGACAGCAGAGTTATGGGTCTTGTTGGTAATGATGTAGAATTTGATAGTGAATATATATTCCAAGTTTCAAGCTGATATCTCAAGTAGTTTATAAGTTATGGACCAAAGTGCATATTTTCCTTAACGCAAAATTTAAGTGAAAAAGGGGCATAACTTGAAAAATATTTGTAGCAGAGTTATGGGTCTTGTTGGTAATGATGTAGAATTTGATGGTGAATATATATTCCAAGTTTCAAGTTGATATCATAAGTAGTTTTTAAGTTATGGACCAAAGTGCATATTTTGTTTAACGGACGCCGACGCCGACGCCGACACCGGGGCGAGTAGGATAGCTCCCCTATTCTTCGAATAGTCGAGCTAAAAACGTTTATTGTAATACATGTAGAGCTTTTGGTTTGGCGTATGAAATTCTAATTTTATAAACGTACATTTGTTTTTCATACTTACATGTTGTTTGCAAAATAATAACACTTCTAAAGCTTATGAAATGTTGAATGATGTTAAATGTTCATGGATAAAACCATCAAAATTTAATAAATATGTAACAATTTATCACACTGAGAATATACTTTTTATAGGTGTCCAAGTTTTCTTACCATCTTCCATTGTCCACAATGAAGCCTGTCTACAACCATGGCAACAATCATGACAAACTGTCATTGCAATTGACAATTTCTAAGAATGTAATTCATTAAACAAACCGATCCCTCATTATGTGTATTTGTGTCCTGTTCTATGGCTTTCAATGTTCCCTTTTCATCTATTCCCAAACATCCAAATTGATGAATGTATGATGTACAAATATAGACATACTTATACATATAAAACAATCCGTATGTCATCTGAAGTCATCTGAAGTGCAAATTAAAATATGACTTAGCTTTGATCTTGCCAAACATTTTACCAAATGAACATTTATTTTCTAGTGTTCTTATTAATGAATCTTATTCTTTGTAAAAAATGTATGAGGTGTACGCCTTCACTTCTCACTTTCTGCTGTGTAAAAGCAGACACTAATTAAACCGGAAGGAGTATTGCTGACAGTTTTATTATCAATAATGTCCAGTAGTGTACAATCCTCACCAATACTGACAGTTAAAATATAAAATAACAATTCCTATTGACGGTTATAGCATCTGTCCAGTGAGGTTAATAATGAGATTTCCAGGAAATATCGAAACGCTAAATCTATTAACCGAATTGGTCTAGACAAAAACAGAAAATTCATACTGTTTTGAGTGTTATTTCTTCGGTGGGAATATTTCTTTAATCATGCAGATTGTTTCAAGCAAAATCTAAAACTTACAAATATTCATCATATTTCAGCCGATATTGGAACATTGCGCACGACTATTATTTAAAGTTTTTGACAAGTGGATGGTGTTTTTGTATCTGAAAACTGCAAACCATTTGAGATCATTTTCAAACATCATACAAATGGAAAATGTGCATAATCAGAAATAGAGACTTTTAAAAAAAATCCTCCCCACACAGTTACCACCTATTTCAACAAGTGACATAAAAGAGACCATAATTGTGTTTATAAATAAAAACGATAATTCAAAAAGACAACACGGCTATAATGAAAACCCGAAGGTTTGCCACCTTGGAACGTTCAACGGCAAAACATTTAGCCACTGTGGTGTTTACCTGTTTCTCGATTATACCATTCACGAACGCAATACTACGTTTAGCCGTATTTGATTTCTGCATTTATTTAGAAATTGTTTCATTCGTTTTGTGTCAACATGATGTCTTTCGAGCCGCACAAGCTTTCAATTCATTCATGTGATAAAAAGTCAAGCGTATTTTGTTTTTACATGTGTAAAATCACGCAGCGTACAATCATTAGCTTCTCTTTGCCGAATATAGTGTAAAAAATATGTTCAAAATTTAATCAACCATGGTACAGAAAGTTCAGAAAATAATAAATAAAATAAATCTTTAAATTAATAGAAAAGAAAGTCTTAAACATTTTTCTCCGACCTGGTAGCATTCAATATAAATGGATGGGAAACTCGTACCGGAATGGTAATTTGGGGATGTATTTAGCATCTAAATAACATAAAAGGAAACCTGATAATTAAGGTGACATTATAGAACACTTGAGGCCATAAATGTGTGTTTACCTTGAAAGAATGAGCCCAAGGAAATCAAGTTAAAAGCATTAAAATATCTCATTTAATTAATGACAAGACACATTAGTTTCTTGTAGACTAAACCTTGCTTCTCAATCTTAGATCATATCATAAAATCACAGAAATAGATATATACGGACACAATGTAACAATGTACTTTTATTGTATGACTTTAAGTGAATTATACAATTTTCTCGGTACGATAAAGTGAGTGTAAGTGTAAGTGAACCATTATAAAACTGTAAAATATCATTTATAAAACTATTTTCACCGTTTTTTTTACGTTAGTCCCCAAACGCACACAATATTTTGAACAGGAACGTTCGGACAAACGGGTTCAAGTTATTGTGCCATGTTGAAACGTTATAAACAAACGTTTTTCATGCCATTTTAAGCACTATGTCTTTTAAAGGCGCTAAATTTGTTTTATATTAAATGCATACGATACAAGACAATGTATGCTTTCAGTAAAACACAGACTGAAATATATTTAACTCGAACTCCGGAATTATATATTTTTCGTAGTTCACGAAAGCAAAATAGTTATGAACGCCATATCTTTTTAAAGCACAGACCACCTTAAGATAAATCAAATAAAACAATACCTTATAAATAAATGAAACGGATAAATCATTAAAATTATATTTTAGCCTTTGAACTTTAAAAACGTTTAAGTTCATCATATTTGCTGTGTGTTGTTTTGAGCTAATTGCGGACAAAAATTAGAAAAATACGTCCTAAAACAGGACGCCACTATGTCCATTTGTTACATGACAATTCTCCAGACTTTAGGTTAGGTCCCAGACAAATCTCCATATTCAGACAATCGGATGATTTCAGATTTGAGACTGGTGTCCAATGTAAGTTTTAACATCAATATATTACCACATCCTCCCTCTAGCCCACACTGTGTGATTGTACCTCTTTTCGAAATTGACAAAGCACCTGTTTGTCCTCTGATACATGTAAGAGATAGGACTGTTTCAGAAATGCATTTGGAACTGCAGTTTGCCAGTTTCTGATTAGTTAACCAAAAGAGCGGTACATTATAAAAATTGTTTTGAAACGCGGATTCGAAAATTGAAACGGTATATTCTTGTTAAAATTTAAAGACTTAAAGATAAAATAGCATATGCATTTGTAAAGCGTCGACCTCGGTTTCGTCTGGTCAACATAACTTAAACCATAATACAAGACCTATGTCAGAATAAAAGCACAAACAAGCGCTCTCGTTGTCGCCTTTTAAGATTTCTTAAATTCCTGATATACAAATGTGTTCAATCAAATGCAAATGGATTTCATCCACACGCTTTATATTATAAGTACAATGTCATCGCGTGTCGAAAATCGCTAATGAAAGAAATTTATTGTGCTGTATAGCGACTGAAATGTGTCGCTTGACCTAAAGTGTTCTTTTTTCAGCCATACATACCCTACAAAGCTAGAATTTCTGTAATTTATCTAGTCCATTAATTATCTGTACTCTTAACATCATGTCTAAAAGCCATCCATGACCAGACACGTAAAGTGCCGTGTTGAGTAAATAAAGCTGCGAAACAATTTGACATTATTATTTATTTATGGCACACTGTTTATGCTAATCTATCACTCTGTCTGGCTATCAGCATTGCTGTGTAACCTCGTGGAATGGTATTAATCTGAAAATACCGCATTGAAGGTTCCATGTTTACGGTCATTATGCATTTCATCGTTTCGGTAGGGTCACAAATTTTCTGTTTACTGAATTAAATATTGAGTTGCGCTCAACCCGGGGCTAGGCGGCGTGGGCAGTAATATGCATTCCCATTACTGCCCATGAACAGGCTCAATCAAACCGAGCTTGCAATATTTTTACAATTGTCGTGCTCGGTGGCTTTCAAAGTTCCCTTTTCATCTATTACGATACTCTACCGCTGAAATAAATGACGCGAAAATTGCTAATCAAAGATATTACTACAATTTGATATTATCTTTCTTTCCGATACCTGTTGAAATTAAGCATAAACCGTTTCAACACTATTAATTGTGCTGTATAGCGGCTGAAATGTGTATATATAAAAATAATACAGTTATCAATAGTGTCCTTTGAAGGTCTTTGAGAACGATACTTAACAATTCGTCAGTAATGGACATGCATATTACTGTCCACGCCTCCTCGTCCCCAGATTGAGGGCAACTTAATATTTTTACCAATAAACAGTACAATTTTTATCCATTCCAAACGATGGTATGCACATGGCGGTGAACATGGAACCATCAATTTTCAGATCAATACCATTCCATGTTCAACCGCTTGGTAAGAAACATTTTTTATGAAAGGTAAAACAAAAAAGAAATACTAATTGTAATTCTTTGAATAAATTCTCAGATAACACACCTCGTTTATTGACATTGAACAAAACAACTTGACTGCAACATTAAATGCATAACGTGGTGATGCTTGCGACACACGTTTTATATTTGGATTCTCTCTTGGGTTATGAAGCCTCTTACAGATTGGTTTAAAAAGTGAGATTAAACGTCATGCAAAAGTATCGGTTTATAACATATTTCACCACACCTTTAACCGTCTAAGAAATATTACAACGTTACTTTTCTCACGTGGTAAAAAATAAATGGTTTCTTACACCAATGGTAATGATCACACGTGAAGCGCTTTTTGACTGGTAAATTGATTATTTTATCGGTTCAAACATGTCAAAGATTAATATTTATTTTTAATGAGATATTTGATATCGGACACGAGGCACAGAGACGCATCTTTAAAGGTCAAACAAAACAGTGAATTGTATATACAAGAATAAAGTTATCATCTCCCATCCAAAAGAGCATGTTTTAGTTAACAATATTCCGAAGGATTTCGTGCACAGTCGCGATCCTTTTAGTTATATTCGTCTAACTTAACATGGGATATATACAATAATTATTGAATAACCTGTAGAGAAAAATAATTTACATTGCAGTTTAAATAGAAGTAAATAAAGTCAAGAAAAATATGAGTCAATGGGGTATTAACACACGTATCGAAGAGAAACGGGAAATTTTTTTTATTCGAAACAGATAAAATTACCGTTAGCATGTTAGCTAGGCGGCGTGGGCATTAATATGCTTTTCCATTACTGCCCATGAATAGGCTCAATCATACCGAGCCTGAAATATCTATTTACTAGATCTCTAATATCAAAAGTCAACATCCGAGAAGACGTTCTTCCCAAACAGCCACTATGAAAGGCAAAAGAGATAGCAGATGCTTTATTTCATATGACATAAGATGCTGTACATACCACGGAACATGAACCATTGATTGCCTTTTTCCAGATTAATACCATTTCATGATCAGCGGCGTACGGTTTCTAGTTTAAATACGCGGTTTGTCTCAAATAAAAAAAACAAAAGACAGAACTGAACAGATTTTAATTTTGACAATGCATCTAAGAAATTCCATATAAAGCATGCGTATAACAGAAATCCCCAAAAGCAAAACATTAAAATAGAACATGATGTATGCACTTTCGTTTGGGTTAATGTCTAAGTAAGGTAATCGAATACCTACTCATCATTTCAGATAGGATTGCCACTAGCTTCTAATGTTTCGCATGTCAGTGTGCTTTACATCCAACAGTGTCGAGTTGTCAGGTGGGGTTAGAGTCAACTCAGTATTTTTATGTAAATGTACGTGTTTTTTCATATGAGAATCTAGTTCACCTCACCTCTCCCCCGAATGACAATACGCTTTTTCCATTGACCGTTCCAATGTTCGGGTTGTTATAAACGCATAAAATAGAAATAGTCCCTAACATATGCTGCTTAGTCCAATTTTTCAGGGAATTCGCTGTTATTCAGTCTCTTATGTGCATTACAGTGTATTTTTTTTAAAATTAAATATGAACCACATCTAAGAGTTTAAATTATTATTTGAGTTGACAGTTCTAAGACGAACAGAGGTGTAAAACTATAGCAGAATCCAACTCACAAAACTCAAAACAATAACATTTACACGGAATTGTTGAACGGAAAATAATTTATTTAACACTTTCGAGGCTAGCTAACTCGCCAAAATAATTTTTGTTGCCGTTGATTTGCCTGGCTCCACGGTTATATATAATTGTTTTATATAGTAATCTCTAGAATTTATATATAATTGAACGTTTATAAAGATTTTTTGGGGTAAAGAAAATGGTTTCATCATATAACGAACGAATCATGTTCTTATAATTTGTAGATATCAATGATTGCTTGCAATAGGAACTTTCTTATTCGAAGCAGAAGTCGATGACTACAAATAAATTATTTTTGTTTCATCCTGTAATGAATGTAGGTAAATGCTAATATCAAACGATATACAAATATTCATTTTAGAAAATTTACAAGATGTCTGCATGCAATATAGGCTGTACATGTAACCAGTAAATTATGATATATATTATAAGTATCATGCATGAGTGTGAGGTGAAGATAGAAAAATCTGTCACCGAGGGTTAACTGTTTTGCGGGAACGAGGCTCTGCCGAGTTCCCGCCAAAACAGTTCACCCGAGGTGACAGATTTTTCTATCTTTACCGAATGTCTCATGCAAGATACTTTTTCTTGCATACCTTTTATTATTTATAACATTTCTGTGTATTTATGTATACTTGTAAATTAATTTATTTAACTTATACTGAAATATTGACATCAACGCAAACCTTTTTTATAAATGACGTCACTAACTTGAATATATTACGTCAGATACTTGAAGACATGACGTCACTCACGTGACTCATTCTACATGGGGGGTGTAGGATCGAAATTTCCTACACGGGTAATAACGCCGGATGACCTGATCTGGTATGCAAGAAATGCGAATTCTATATCGGACATTATCAATCATATTCAATGTTTTTTCTCTGGCATAAACATGCAAAGGCAAAGTTTATTCGCATGGTTCAGAATACGAAATTGCATACATCTTAGAACTAAAATAATCAACTGGGCAACGACACATAATAACATTACAGAGGAAACGGTCTGATGCTTTTTGTGCCGCCTGCGATACATGTTGGAATACTTTTGCCCGGAGGAGGGTTCATGGGGGTGGGGGTGGGGGGCGGATGGCTGCGACGTTGTCCTGAAGTCACCCAACTTGGAGGTTTCTTACAGTCAACGTACAGGCGAATATATTTAATTATAATGTGACAATTATAATAACCATCCCAAAAGGAAAAGAACGATTAAAAGCGATACGACCAATTGTTGGATTTATGCAAAATATTGTATGTGAGAGAACAATTTATGCAAACAAGTAAACTGCAATGCGCATGTATTCAGGGCTATTGTACGATGACAGATTTTAATGCCACCACATGGCACAAACAACGCTACTGTGATAATGAGATAGACAAAAAGGGAAATTTGAAAGCAGCTTAACATGAAAATTACGAAAATTGTGTAGGCTCTGTTTAATTTTGCTTGTTAATACACAGTAATGGCAATTCTGTTATGTCAGTTACTAGTTAGTGTTTTATTTGTATGTTCAAATGTAGAAATTAGCCAATTGCACCTTTTGACGTCATTATTTCCTTTACACTGCAATCTCATTAGAGTTGACATTTGCGTGATTTTCATAGATAAGCCGTCGTATGCTGCATATGTATATCGAGTCATGCCACTGCTACATCTCTAATAAAGCATGACTTAGGGTAAAACCAGAGCAGTAAAATGACAGACAGTGTAATCTGTTAATTAATTTGATCGCACGAGGCTGTATCGGAGCGACTGGATTGATTTTGGTACAAAATGCAATAAACAATATGCACCTTTACTATGTATATTTTTATTCGATTTTTACTTTTTTGAAAGAAGAGAACAAACATCTGCTTACTTTAAGGAATGAAACGAAATAATGGGGAAAAATGTTGGCGTTGCAATTACATTTAAATGTCTTTTAAAGGTCAATAATTGATGTCGTAAATATATTTCTATGACATATATATGTCTATTAAATGGGTCATTGGATGAATCAACATTCGTTTTATAACCATTATTCCTAGACGTATGTATAAAATTGTAATATGCATTATCAGGAATTGTCATGACAAGAACAAAACAGACTCCCCACGCAGCTAAAAAGTAGAGAGGAAAAGAGAGTATGGGTTTTTAAGAGAATCGATTTCAAATTTGACACCACAAATTATTTACGATAAATAGAACCATCGTGATTACCGCCTTGAAAAGGACCATGGCAAACAGTTTGCCTCAGAGGGTTTAAACCATGTGTTCGGGTGCACCAACATCACACTTGTCACCATAAGTTCTCACATGATCAAACAATAACAAGATGATTAATAAATAAATAAACATAAATTTAAAAAGAAATCGAGTAAAATAAGGCCAAAATAATGCCAATGTGAACAGTCTGAAAATATATATAAGTGTAATGTATTTAAAGAACTCCCCGCGAAGTGCCGATTATACTTCAATATATCAAGGGTTGCGCGCAAGACTGTTGTAACTCCTTTTTTATTTCAATGCAGTTACGACAGTCTTGCGTGCAACCCTCGATATGTCAAACATAATGTTTGTAAGATCCGTTCTGAAAGTAAATAAGAGCTTGACCATTGACAGACAAATTCTACATTCACCCAAGCTGATTGAGATAAGAGCCTTGTCCATAAAATCGATATTTCACTGAAACAATCACATTTTCTTTTTATTTTATGTTTGCTTTACGAAATAATCAGTAAAGAACTGAACACTCAGAGTTTCTTGTTCTCTGTGGAGGGCCCCAAAAACAAAAGCCGCTAAACTTTCAATCATAATTTATGAAGCAAAAGATATTGCAAGCGTTTATGGAACGGCTGTTGTGTTTATGGTTTTTAAAATACATGTAATTATACGTTTGTCCTAGAAATAACTTGTCCAAATTGTATGAGAGAAGACTTATGCCTCATAACTTTTGTGTTTATGATTTTTAATATACATGTAACTATACGTTTTCCCAGAAATAACTTTGTTCAAATTGTATGAGAGAAGACTTTTGCCTCATTACTAAAGCAATGTTTTATATACGATTGTGTAGGAGTCTTATTGCTTATTATTAAACTTTTATTATACTTTTTCCCCAAATTAAAACGATAGAGCGATCTTAAATATACACAAGAGGATCATGTGATATTACAAATATGCAAAATTAAGTTATCTCAATATACACATTATGTTTTGCGTTCCAGATATATATTGAGCACAGCAATGTTTTAAATGTATTATAAAAAATATCATTTGTTCGTATATACTCGTCACTGTAACTGAAGGATTAAATAAAACCTTTATGGTATTTCCAAAGACGTGTTGAAAACAAAGCCTCCCGAAATAGTTAAAAAGCAGTGAGGAAAAATAATCTACAAAAGATGTGGGACAATACGTAAATGTGTTATTACTTTCTAAGCAAATAACAGTCCAAATTTGATCAGGTGACGCTGATTTTTCTTATTATAATTATATAAGAAATACACTTTTTGATTTTGTAAAAGACGAAATGTCAGTTATACTGCTTCATTAAGAAACAAAAAAAACAACAACAATCGAATCATCTTCTAACTGGCATTCACAAAGACATCGTTAAAAAAAATAATATAAATTTTCAAGATCTTGATAGCCTGGAACTCGTGTACTGTTTTCACGTGTTTATTACGAGGGGCGTTCCATATGCGATGCAAATGAAATTACCGAATATATTTAGGGTTTTAATTTATAAATTATCGTAACTTCATATAGATGCATTTATCTATCTCCATCAAAATGGTTGTGTGAGGCCCTTTACTAGGTCACAGCAACCTTTTCGGGCGACAACCGAAAACATTCATTTCATCATCTTAGTTTTCATTTTCCTTAATTATTACTTTTTAAGAAATCATGATTTCTTATTAACTGACTAATAGTAATTTATATTACACAACCTCAGTTTCACTATTAAAAATATCGGCTTCAAAGTTTGAATAATGGTGTAAAAGGTTATCTAATAGGAAAACAAGTGTTCATTGAAGAGTTAAGTATTGAAATAACTATATTTTTCATAATTAAGGAATTTGACAATTTATTAATACACTATCCGAGTGGTTTATTTTAACAAATACTCTGAAATGTCGAAAATTTCTGTATCAGGTTCTATTAACCCACAAGATATTTCGTGAACCCCAGTCATTTTCGAACATTTTAAAGAATCAAGTCGTCGGACTATGTAATCCTTAGTCAGAATAGCAGATCAATGTACAAAATGTTATTTTAAAATCAGACAAACATGACATTGTATGAATACCCCTATTAATTGATAATTCAAATTAAGTAAGTGTTACCTTATCTTTATTTTATCTCAGCCATGACTTACCAGTATGAATACAGAAATGACGTTTGCATACATTTGGAACGTCCCTCATGCAAGTACGTTATACCGACAATGTCGCATAATAATTTAACAGTGTAGCTTCTTGAATTAGAACCAGCAAATTTAATGTTCTACATGCAATAAAATTCCTTAATGACGCCGTTATAATGTTGTGGTCACATTTCCATCTGAAATAGACATTATATTATATTTCGTAATTGCTATAAAACTTGACTAATGTCTTGCTTTTATAGTTTATGTGTAATTGTTATTCTTGTACAGCCAACAAATTAGAAAATAATAGAAAGTTATAAGTTTAGAAAGTCAACAGCAATTTCAGCCAATCAGATGCTTGAGATTTGAGACTGGTTTCCATGCTTAGTTTTATAACCTTGGGCACAGATATGCCTTGTTCACTTTAATAAAAGCGATGTTATCTTTCTACATAAAATTTTATTACTTTGGCATTTGCGTGAATTTCGTCAATTAGCGCGTCTGTTGCAACTTAACATGGATTTGTTACCAGATTTGTACGACTGTTTTAGCAATAAGACATTAATAACAGCTAAGTTCTTAGACGTGAAAAGAAATACAACGTCAGCATCATATTTTTTAAATTTGATTGTAAATGGTGATAATTTTATCAAGAAAGGGAGTGTTTAAACAGTGAAGCCAATATGGTTTTTTTGTAGAAAATCTATAGTGTTCATTGGATTTAGTGTACCGATGTTCTTGCTGATACTACTCATTAAGATGAGACATCAATTAATGATAAATATCACTCTTGTACTTAAAAGGTTAATCTTTTACAATATCTTTAATCTATAAAAAGAAGCATTAATATAAATGGCCACAACCAGCAGTCACAACCTCTCAACACATCCAAAAAGTAGAGTGAAAAAGAGAGCATTGTTTTACTCGTATAATGATCATATTCAACACGAACCCGCCACAAACAATAGACGAAAGTGAGATCACGAAGGGTTATCGCCTTGGAACGGTCAGTGACACATTAATGTGCCACTTGGGGTTTAACCAGGTTCTATGGTGCACCAACCTCATACTGGCCCCAACAGGTTTTGATGTGAATAAACAAATGCAAGTTGTCTTGTTGAACTAACTCCTCCATCCATCAACTCGACAATGTTGCATGCAAAATCACACAAATAAATCATATCAAGAAGCTAATGACATGGTTGAGCAAATGGGTGGGTACCCAATGAGACCAGAAACCCTAGAGTAAAATCAGCAAGAACACGATGACAGGGATAAAAGAAACAGATCGAGATTTGAAATCCTTTTACACGATTTACTCATAATCATTAATTAACTCTTAAACCTGATTGAGCATGTAAAAATAAATAACAAAAAATGAACTCAGGTTTATAATATCAACAATTTCAAAACATTCACCTCAGACATTTGACGAAAATGAACACCGGGGTAGACCTTTTTACCACCCAAGAATGTTCAGTTGAAAAACAGTTTGCCATTGGGTGTTTTAACCAGGTTCTTACATGCATAAACCTCACAATTTCCAACAACTAAAAGTTGTTTAGGCGATAAAGCCCCAACCCACTTATCAGCTCGACAATGCTGCATGCAAAAGATCACAAACATATCGAAGCATATGTTAATTGTCTAGCCTAAGAGGGACATTATATACACTGCGTAGGAAAAACATTATATACATAGTTACATAAAAAGACAATTGGCGAAAAAAGCAAGAAATATGATCAATTCTAAACTATCGAAACAGATGAAAAATGAACTTTGAAAGCCATCAAACATGATAAATATCAAAATACTGCAGATAATGTTATATTAAACCGGTTCATGTGCAGTAATGAAAATGCTATTATTGTCCACGCCTCCGAGACCAGGATATAAGACTATAAGAAGATTAATTGGCAAGTTGTCAACAATAACTTAGTAACACTTCGTTTTGACTTTTCGACTAATCTCTTTAACGAGCTATAGCCGAGGCACATCAGAGAAATGCGCCTATCCGACATTGAAATGTGTCAACGTACACTATTTACAGAAAACCAAGATTTTATGAAACATTTATCGCTTTTTACGTGCATTCGGGGTTCTTTTGCCATCCAGTCCATTAATAGCAGTAAGAAAAAGTGAAATATGCGTATCAGGAATAGCCACATAGAGCAAACAAAGCCTTCCAACGCAGCAAAATGTAGAAAGGATCAAAGAGCATGTATTTTTAAGAAGATCAATTTTAACTAAAACACCACAAGCCATTTCCGGAAAAAAGATAATCTTTGGGGTTAACAATTTGCCACTAGGGTTTTTAAACGAGGTTCTACGATGAACCAACCTTACACTTGCTCCAAAAGGTTCTCATAGTAACAAATAAGTTAAAATAAACAAGCAATTTCTACTGAGATAAACGATAAGTTTTGACGAGACTTTCTTTTCCACATATGAAATGTGGTCAATTTACGAATAAAAAACATACTAGGTAAAATACGCAAAAGTTGACTCAGCTGTACGTTCCACAAAAATAAATGAAATCTCACAAAATAATACTTTTGTCTTGTGTACATGCGATTCAAGATAATTGTTGAATTTAATTTTAATCATTATCGGTTAAAATAAATATTACATTTGGGTTTATCAACTATTCCGGGTTTCTCCTGCCTAGGTGAAGATGTTGTTGTTGACACGAGGTCTTGAAATGGTACATCTGCCATGTTATAAAACATGTATTTACATGACAAAGTTAATATACAGACTCAATAGGTTCTAATTTTATTAACGATAACATTGAGCTTGGAACAATTGAATAGAGGGCTATATAAAATTGTATACAAACACTCGTTTGACAAAATATTTCAAACCAGATACGCAATGTGTTGCCATTCTAAGTCATAACACATGTCAGAACATACCTCTCTCTATTTCCAAAAATATATAACATGAAAAGTTTCTTAATAGTAGGCGTGGACAGTAATATGCATTTCCATTACTGCGAATAAACAGGGTTAATCAAACCGAGCAATATTTTCATTTTGTTCGTGTTCGGTTGCTTTCAAAGTTTCCTTATCGTCTATGAGCTTAAAATAACACAAACTTTTCATGTTTTCATCTAAGATAATTAAGAATTTAATCTTAACAAACTGCCCTGAAGAAATGAAACGCTTATCTTGCAGACTGATCAAGCGAGTTCAAAGCATTTTGCATGTGACTGAAAATGTTTCAAGAACTTCATTATCTGTGATATCCATGTTTGATCTTTTTTGATAACATTCAGCATTGAAACTCTTCCAAGCATTACATGGAAGCTTTATTGCGAAGCTGTTGTAGGCTTAATACTAAGAAAATAATTATTCTGCAGTAAGTGTCAATGGTTAATGTCAAATTTATGAATTTACGGTTGAAAACAGCAATAACATGAACTAATGAAGTGAAGAATAACAAAAGTTTCATGTCCGTCAGGTTGGTGAGATGTAGAGAACAATTAAAACACGATCTTTAAGTTAGTCTCAAAGTTTTTTATGAAGACAACTCTTCTTTTTTATGAAACATCTTTTGAAATGGACAGGCATTGTTTCTTCGGGAATCAGGCAAATCCTTGACATGAGGTCGCGAAGATATGCATACAGTTTTTCATTTCCTGGTAAAACATAATATGATACAGCATTTTGGATATGGAAAAATAATAGAAAAAAAGAGGAGGGTGCTTGATTCAGAGTGTACACTTTCGATCACATGTTGCATATGTAAGATGAAGTAACTTTTGTAGCAAAAGGTAAGTGGTTGATGTTTAAGTCATATTACAATAAAATATTTATTCTGTAATGGAACTGTTTATCTAGATCAAAGCGGAATTCCAAGAACAAAATATTTTTCCACCACACTGCTGATTTATTGATTTTTATTAATAAAGACTTCAAAGTTTTCGAATGAAAACAATGAATCTCGTATGGTCCTTACAGAAAAATTAAGTGATAAAGTTCAGGACGTAGGACGTACATATTTCTGGTTTAGTATAGCACATGTTGTGCACAGTGTGAGGTGTCGTTTCAAATGCTTGGAGCATATTGTGCTTGCTTGTAATCGAAAACGAATAAGTGCAGGAAGATATGTTTCTTTTCTACATATCACGATTAAGATAACAACTACGTTCTTCCCGACGTGATTAACATAAAAACGTCCCCACACAAGCGAAAACATTAAATGAGAAGAAGATGAACATTTATTTCAAATTGAATAGTGTGGTACTTGTTATGAAATGTATCTCGTATGTCAATTAAACACGTTCCTGTCTCAGACAACTCAAACATAATTTATAACAATATCTCTCTCTATGTTTCTATTAGTGCCAACACGTTATTTGACCTCATTATTTAATTTCAAAATAATATTACTGTCATGTTTGATGTACTTTAATTGATTTTTTATAAAGATCACTTTCGAGCCATTTTTTTCAGATTCAGAAAATTAAAATGTTCTTATTGTTATTAGTTAAGTGATAAAACATTCCTACAAACATTTAAATGATATAAAAAGTGTTCGTAAAAACATGCATATTTTGGTGTCAGCAGTTTTCCGTATTGCGCGTGTGAAATATGGTAAATGAATTTTCGGATACCCATAAAACTGTCAACCTTTCCATTCAGAGTGTTTGAAGTTTCTTGGGGTCGTTTACCTTACACTGTGTCATCGAAATGACTTGCAAACATCGGCGTTGAATGCTGTTTACAATGTACAACTCGAGTTAAGCCTGTCCAAATCAACATTTTGAAGTGTGATATTAAAAATAAACCAATCAAATGCGGTGGGTACGTGCGCCATAATGATTAATGTTCTAAAGCTAACTTAAAAAGGACTCATTGCTACAACTATGAGCATTTGACAATTAGCAGGCAGTCATCAGTGCTTCTTGTATATATAAACGCAAGCTGGTTTGATCCTTGGACTGTCGCGCCGTACATTCAATCAGTACAGTTATCAGTTACGCCCTTTGAAAGCCGTAGCACGATATTTTTTGTTAGAATATTCAGCTCATCCCAGGGCTAGGCGGCATGGACAGTAATATGCATTCACGTTACAGCTCACAAACAGGCCTAATCAAACCAAGCCTGTAGTAATTAGATATGTGCTGTGTTCGAGGTCTTCCAACGCAAATTTTCCGACTAATATTACTTCAGCAAAAGAAGACTGTTTACAGAAAAGAATCAAGTTTAAGCATCATTTAAAGATAGTTATGGATGGTGATGAGTTTATAGGATTTTACTCACTTATGCTCAACTTTTGAACAAAGACCACTTGCCTACTTCAACTGCATTAATAAACCTACACGGACACCAACAAAATGGTACCCTTTGAATCCACAAACATTTGTTAAATATAAAAATTAATCCAATTAGAAATAACAAAAATGTTCTAACTTTTCGCAGAGAAACAAGTTATAACCATAACGAAACCAATAAAGACCCAACAATAAGTATTCACATCTATTCCATACATATAAAAAGGGAAAAGGAGGCTATCCATCAAGATCAGAATATGATAGGTCAATACGATACAGTGTAAATTGCAGACGGACACAGGCGTGCTACTACGAGGCGTGTTCGACTACGTTTGCAAATCACCTGTTTTCTCTGAAACGCTTATCAATTTGCCTAGTTAACCTCAAGTACTCATTAGTATTTAACTAGAATAAACTAGTTCAATCTTTCAATCCACTTTTTTAAAACAAAGAAAAACCCTCTTTGGGTACACTAATCAGAAACTGGGAAACTGCATATCCCAGCGCACAACCCTACACATGTAGGTGCTTTTTCAATAACCGAAGATGAAAATATCGCGAGGGGCAGTCAAGGGTGTTAGGAGTGTGTCGAAATAATTTCACTTTTACCTACTTAAAAACTACAAATGATGGTTTGTTTATTGTCATGTAACAAATGGACATGCTGGAATCCTGTTTTTAGATGGATTATTTTGTTTGCAATTTTCTCAGGACCATATTCTTATTAAAGAAGCTTCATTAAGAAACAGCAATTTGCATAATTGGTCCAGTATTTCTTGAAAAGAAATACGCATGCAATACCTTCTTTGGTTTCAGTGTTAATTTAGTATTACTGGGCCCTTTAGAAAGTTTCAAAGGCCATATCATGTTATCTATTTTCATCACAGGCTCTTTTCTCATCGCACGCAATCTAAATGCAAAGGAACCGTATTGTGAATTACAATGATATTTATACACGTTTAGCAATTATTTTTGCAGACAGTTGCGTTTATGAACCAGTTATGAAGACCTTTTTGTTCTTTACATAACTTCTTAGTACAGTTCATACGAAAGCTCTGAGAAATAATAATAGTTTAGATGTTCTTAGCTTGAATATAGCCGATAAAGAATAATTATGTTTCATTAGTAGTTCAAATAAGACACTATTCGTCCTTTATCTTGTTATTTATGAAACACACTTGTAATTAAAGCATTTCAAATAGTTAAATATTGAAATTTCTTCAATTAGAATTGCATTATTCTTTGCCTATAATCGAAAAATTTCCAGATAAAATAAACTACCAAAAACGGGACACGAAATGAGAATTGCATTATTCTTTGTCTATAATAGGACCATATTCATGTCAAACAAAATACCAAAACGGGACACGGATTTACTTTTTTTTAAATTTAACAAATAATATTAGAAATGAACAATAACGATGTAGGTAAAATCATTTTATAAATGGTTGGTGCGCTATTGGTTTTTAATGAAACTCTGTTAGAAAATAATAATAAATTTGAATACAGCTTAAATAGATGTTTGTAGCCTGCCTTTTTGTACAAAGTTTCAAAGATGTACTATAATCAGCGTGAAAGTTAAGAGCGTGTACGCCAGCTTGCACGCCACCTCAAAATTGAAAACGTGCATTATTTAATAAACAGGAAAAAGACGTTTGGTTCTTGGCATATGTAATTTGGATATGATAGTGAACAATTCTACACAGGTTTGAAGCTGTAATGTAAGCTTTATGTGAGTTATAATCGTGTTCACCAGCTTGTGCGCACATTTTACCTTTTTATTCTGTATACAAGCTTGCACGCAAACTTAAATAATTTTTAATTGAAAAAAAAAGCCATAATTTGAACTAATTCGAAAGTAAAAGAAGTGTTCTTTGCGTACACAATGAAAATGTGATGATGAACAGGTGTTCCAAGTTTGAAAGTTGCAGTTATACAATGAAGTACTTCGTAAAAAAAGTGAAATATGCATAATTATCAGGAATCGCCATACTCACAAAACACAGCCTCCCCACGCAGCTTAAAAGAAGAGAGGAAGAGAGAGCATGTTTGTTTTAAGTATGTCAATTCAAATAAGACGCCACAAACAATTAACGAAAAAGAGAACCCTTGTGGTTACCGCTTTGGAACGGTCAGTGGCAAAACATATGGCCACTGGGGATTTAAACAAGGTTAAAGGGTGCACCAATCTGACACTTGCCCAAACAGGTTCTCATATCATTAAAAAAATATAAGATGTTTTGGCGAAGCTATTTATAATGAGGATCGAAACAACCAATGTCACTTTCTGACACTTTCCGCTCATTCCGCCGCTGATCATGGAATATTATTTAATTGAAAATACTGCATTTGCATTTCCATGCTCACCCCATCGCACACCATCGTTTGGGATTGATCGAACTCGCTCTGTTTACTGATGTAAATATTAAGTTGCGCTCAACCGCGGGTTGGCGCGACATGGGCAAAAATATTCATTTCCACTGCTGCACATGAACAGGTCAGACTCAATTAAATGGCGCCTTCGTTATTTTTATATTAAATTTCTCAAGTTCGATGGCTATCAAATTTGCATTTTCATCTATTATAAGCATCGGCTCCTATGACGAAAGCAAGCTAGGCGAAGCATAAACAATTTAAAAATAAATAAAAAGGGAACTTTGAAAGCCACCGAACAAATATCAAAATATTGCAGGCTCGGTTTGAGCCTGTTTATGGACAGAAATGGAAATGCGTTTTACTGCCCAAGCCGCCTACACCCGGTTTGAGCGCAACTGAACATTAACACAAATAAACAGTACAATTTTTATCCATCTCAAACGATGGAATGCATATGACGGTGAACATTGAACCTTAAATGTGATATTTTCAGATAATTACCATTTGAAACCAACCATTTGAAAACAATATAAAAACAAAGCAATTAAAAAAAAATACATTAATGTAGTAAATAAATACCGTGCTCAACGACCTTCAAAGGACGTTACTGATACTAGCACTGATTGAATGTACGTGGAGACGTTTTAAAACCGCCACATTGCACAAACAACGCCACTTTGTGATATTCAAATAGATGAAAAGGGAACTTTGAAAGCCACCGAACACGACAAAAATGAAAATATTGCAGGCTCGGTTTGATTGAGAGAGAGAGAGAGAGAGAGAGAGAGAGAGAGAGAGAGAGAGAGAGAGAGAGAGGGAGAGAGAGAGAGAGAGAGAGAGATTCAGTAAGTGGCTTTAAATTTGTTGTTAGTACATGTATCAAATTTATCTGAATGAAGTAAGAATAAGAAAAGCTATTTGCTTGCGAATATTATTATGATACTGGATTAGCAGATTCGACACAGGCTGACTTCTTTTGCGTCTGCTGGACGAATATTGGTTAACCGATCTTTCCAAAGGCCAAGCTATTTTTTTCCTTTGTATCATCAATCTTTGATCCAGTCGACTGAAACAATGTCTGTAAATAAAAACAAAATGGCCGATTTGCGTCGAAATCGACTCTAGAATAGATGCATTCATTAGGCTTTATTTATTGTAAAACAAACAGACAAAATGTGTTCGTTTAGCTGATTTAAAAGTAAGTTAAAATAAATTCAGTGAAATGCTAACTAAAATAACATTTACTTTTGCACGTATACTAGACTGAGCGTCATCATCTTTTCTACGACCATATCACCCTTGTCTGATATCACGTCTGAACAATAGCGTGCAACGTGATTTTCGTTATAAAGTATGCTAAATACCTTATGCAATGAGATAATTAAGTGCAATTCTCACGTATGTATGTTTACATTGAAATCACCAACAACAATGTTCGCTGCTGTTTCTGAATTTTGAAGCAACTCTTTATAGCCTGGTTAAGATATTATAGCCATCAACATTTTGATAAACTTTGGTGAAGATACAATGAAAACTATCTGACTTTGAGAGTTGAACCAGGTTAGTGACATGTTTAAAAGGCTAATTTCGGATAAATCAAAGGGCCATAAATCTGATATGCCTGGTGCAAAGTGGCTGGTTTTCGAACTTGGCCAAGATATTAAGGCCACACACATTATCATAATGTTTATTGAAAATCAGTTGATGAATATTTCAGTTACATAGCAGACAAGGCTTAAACAGCCAATTTTGGATAATTCAAGGGCCATAAATCCGACATGACTGGGGCAATACGGCTGGTTATCGAACTTGGCCGAGATATTATGGCCACAAACATTTTCATAAAGTATGGTGAAGATCAGATGATAACTGTTCAAGTTACAGAGTGGACAAGCCTCAAACAACTTATTTTTGATAATTCAAGGGCCATAATTCTGAGATTCCTTGGGCAATATGGCTGGTTATCGAACTTGATCGAGATATTATGGCTACTAACATTTTGATGAAGTTTGGTGATGATCCGATGAAAACTGTTTGACTTAGAGAGCGGACAAGTATGACAGACAGACGGACAGACGGACAGACAGACGGACAGACAGGAGCAAATCAAAATGTCTCCCACACCACTACGTGGTGGGAGACATAATTACAGGTATAAAGACCTCTCAGTTCATGCAGTTTTCACAGCAGTCAATATTCAGAGCCATGGCAGAAAACCTCTTATAAGTGATTTTTACAACTGCCATCAAGTATACGTTGAAGACCTGTGCAAGAATATGAAGTATCTATACACCAGCTAACCCAGCTTAACCATCTGGATAGCAGGCGACGCCAATCTAACAGATATCAACTTTAAAGAAAACACAGTCAAGGGACACAATTATCCTGTCAGTTTCAGCAAGTAGGTAATCGACAGAGTACTCGACATAAGCTTTGAACCCAGCCAGAAATGAAAACATTATGAACTTATTCATCACAAAAAGACCAAGCTTTATATATGAAGAAAGCAAGTGTCAGATTCAGTATTTACGATGGTGTCTTTATGGAGTCCGAACCAAGAGCTAAATCAACTCGTTGAAAATACTGCAGAATCATTGCAAGAATTCCACAATCTATAAAACTTAATATTATCAATGACAACTTCTTGTTATTATTATGAAATCCTATCAGAGATTAACATTCTATCAAATTCTCTTAGAAATCAACGTCCATTAAATCATATTTTTCTCCGCTATCCAGAGAGAATTTAATATATTGTATTTTGAGAATCTCCGGATATTGGGAAGTTAAGATACGCTGTTTTATACTGTCAGAGTTCCTCGCATTCTCTGTTATAAAAAGCAGTGCAGCTTGCAGTAACAGTATCAGCTAGAAGGATGATGATCGAGCATCATACCATGTTTAGATGTTGTCTTATTTAAATATAACTAGAACATTCTCAACGACTTTGAACATCAATTTCTTTTTCACCTTACCAATAATGCTGCTGTATAACATTTTAATGAACACATTTTAAAATGAAAATAACTAATATTGGATATAATTGGTTTACAAAAAAAATTATTAAAGAAGTTTATTGAATAAAAAATGTGTTTGTTACCTTGATAATAGGTATTAAAGAATTTTCCTGAAAGTGATTTTTAATCTATTGATATATATTTTAATATCATGGAAGCCAAGTTGCATAGCTCCAATCTGTCTGAACTTTATATGTCAGTCAATGATAGTAAACAGACTGATTTTAATAATGTAACAAAGACCTCAACCGAGGTCCTCGGACCTCCGTTGTATATTGTGTTAGTTTCAACAATATTATATTGTCTACTATTTTTAGTTGGAATAGTCGGAAATATTTTAGTAATAATTGTAATAGTGTTTAGTCGGTCAATGAAAACGACAGTAAACAGGTATTTACTAAATTTGTGCGTGGCTGACCTATCAGAGATCAGTGTGTGCATGCCGACGGCACTGGCGGATTTATTTACCAAAGAAGTTTGGTATTTCGGAGAGTTTATGTGTAAGTACATGTATTCTTTTCTGAAACTCATTTTATTTCGGAATACAGACATTTATCCGTTTGTTCTTATGTATTTGCAATACTCATGTAGTAATATTTTTCTGTTTGTGCTTTTCAGTTGCGTAAGAATTTATATTTATAAGATTCTGTACTAAACTGTATTTGGGAATTCATGCATAGTTATTTTCTACATTTATACATGTCTTGAAGTTTTGTTACTGCTTGTTGCAGGCGGTATAAAACTTATTGCGCGGGTAAACTGACATAGAGCAATAAACATAAGTTATTCTTAAATTGGAACATATTTTGCAGGAAAGTATGCAGAGGGGGTTCAGTGGGGATGTTAGAACCCATGTACAACATTTTAATGAACACATTTTAAAGTGAAAAAACAAATATTGGATATAATTGGTTTACAAACAAAATTTATTAAAGGAGTTGATTGAATAAAAATGTGTTTGTTACCTTAATAATAGGAACATGTATTAAAGAATTTTCCTAAAAGTGATTTTAATCTATTGATATATATTTTAATACCATGGAAGCCAAGTTACATAGCTCCAATCTTTCTGAACTTCATATGTCAGTCAATGAAAGTAAACAGACTGATTTTAACAATGTAACAAAGACCTCAACTGAGGTCCTCGGACCTCCGTTGTATATTGTGTTAGTTTCAACAATATTATATTGCCTAATATTTTTAGTTGGAATAGTCGGCAATATTTTAGTAATAATTGTAATAGTGTTTAGTCGGTCAATGAAAACGACAGTAAACAAGTATTTACTAAATTTGTGCGTGGCTGACCTGTCAGTGATCAGTGTGTGCATGCCGACAGCATTGGCGGATATATTTACCAAAGAGGTTTGGTACTTCGGAGAGTTTATGTGTAAGTACATGTATTCTTTTCTGAAACTCATTTTATTTCAGAATCCAGACATTTATCCGTATTTGCACTACTCAGGTAGTAATATTGTTCTTTTTGTGCTTGCAATTGTGTAAGAATTTATATTTAAAACAATTCTGTACACAAACTTTAATGTGGAATTAATGCATAGTTATTTTCTACATTTTATATATGTCTTGAATTTGTATAACTGCATGTTGCAGGCTGAATAAAACTTAATGCGCGGGTAAACTGACAATTTAGGAGAAAATTTAAACATAAGTTATTCTTTAATTAGAACATAGTTTGCAGAAAAGTATGAAGAGGGGGTTCAGTGGGGATGCTAGAACCCATGTTTTGTAGCAGCAATATTTAATTTTCACGGAAAACTCAAGAGTTACATATGGTGGCATATTTTTGGATTAGATAACCAGATATTTATCACAGATGTTTCCAAAGTTTTCGCAAAAATAGCAATGTCAGAAGCTGCATTCAGATAACTAGTCATATTCTAGAAATTCGCTAAGGCTCAAATGTGTTCTCAAAAGAATCATATATTTCTAAATTGCACTAACAAAACAAAATGTTCGCTATTCATAATCGATCTATTGTTTCTTTGAAAGAAAGGATTAGAAGACGAGACATTAAAATTGGAAACAAACTTAATAACTAAATTCAAAATTAAGTTTGTTATATACTATTGTAATATACTATGTATGTTCATGTATATAAAATATAAATAATAAAAAATATGTTGTAAATTTAAAGACATGTTTGCCAAATATGGGGCTGAGAAGTCGACAAAAATAATTTTAAATAGTTCATTGTTCATATATTAAGGCGCGCATACTCTATGGTCAAAATTAAGGCTTATCCTAGTATGTGAACACGTACTGCAAACCCCCACAATCTGCTATGAAATATCAAAAACAGATTTTTGCCTATTTTTCTCAATTTTGGAAAATATGATGGCAATAATCCAACTACATTAACAGTTGTTGATATAAAACCATTACATATTGAAAGTGAAAACATTTGTGTATTCAAAGACAACAACATTTGATATATGTAACATAACTTATTTACAAAAAAATATAATATTGGGTATGCATAAGTAAGGAAACCCTAAGTTTAGACTAGAACTTAACCCCAAAAAATGTTATTGCTTATAACAACAAGTTACATACTTTTATTAATATTTCGCATTACTGCCCATGAAATTTAGTCTGCAGTATTTTCAAATTTGTTGTGTTCGGTTTTCAAAATTCCTTTTCATATATTTTAATGTTCCGTTTTTTTTTTCTAACAGATATTTAATACTTAAATACTACTAAGAATTTTACAAAAAATGCAATAAATTAACGCTACTCGTCAGTTCAAACTAAACATATGGTGTTCTTATTCCACACGACAATTAGAACTTGTTGCAATTCTTGATATCAACTTGCACATGATTGCACAAAACACACTCATCTTTGTTGTAAAACCAATACAGTGATACAAAAAATAAATTTCTGCATTTCTTCAGTCAGTTAAATAAAATTTTGCAAGTTCCACTTTTTTGTCCTAACATTATTTATGACATACATTTATCTTGCCATTCTATTTCAAGTTATTAATGTTCAAATTTACTTGCGTTGTATTACAACAAACAAGCAAACATAAGATATTGTTCTTTCATGTTGATTAACAGTATACAGATTGAACTAATAGGTTAACATAGAGTTGACAATAACATATTCACTTTTGATTAAGGGCACCTTCATACATGGCACGTTCTCGTGTAACATGTAAATATGAAACTTATACGTATTGTTATATTTAGTATTGTCTAAAACTGTTTTTATCATTGTTACAGACTGCTCAATAAATGTTTTGTTCGGGTTTTACAGTAGTGGGGCTAAGATATAGAAGATATTTGTTTTTACCACTGTAAGATAGAAATATATTTCACCGAGTGAGCTCCGGAATTCGTATTTTCACGAGTGGCTTCGCCACTCGTGAAAATACAAAACTCCGGAGTTCACGAGAAAATACATAATTCCAGAGTTAACGAGTGAAATATATTTCTATCTTTCAGTGGAAAAAACAAATTTTCTTTTTATTTCGAAGTTCACGAGAAAATACATAATTCCAGAGTTCACGAGTGAACTATATTTCTAGCTTTCACTGGTAAAAACAAATGTTGCTTTTATTTTATGTTTCTAGTGCAAAATGTGTGTTAATTTGACAGAGAATTTGCAAGAAATTGCGCCAAAACCGCTTGTTTATGACGTGACGTCTTGACGTCAAATGTACAAATTTGAGTCCGTTTTCTAAACGTTCTCATCTGGTATGTTATGTGCGTTTGGGTACCAACGTGAAAAAATCAGTGAAAATAAAATGATATTCCACTGTTTGAAAAAAATGTAATACGTACCACTTTTATTTCACGGAAAAATTCTATAATTCACTGAAAAGCATAAAATAAAAAGATAACATTATTATCTTTTTAAGCATTTAAATGCGTCTTAGATGTGCAACTCCAATTATTCTGTTTTAAATATATAGTAAAAAGAACGTTGAAAAGCACCATTCACGACGCATATCATAATATTGTAAGTTTGGATTTCTTGAGTCTGTTCATGAGCAGTAATAGTGCATATCACTGTTCACCACCTAACCCCGGGTTGAACGGAACTCAATATTTACTCAAATGTAAGTATAGCACTCAACGGCCTTATAAGGCTTAATAAGGGAAATAAAAAATTCGTACGCAAATAATCATTTTTGGACCAGGTATAAGAAACATGCTCGTTCCATTTATCTTGATGACTGCACTTCCATTAAATTTTGCTAATGTGAATGATTTAATCGGTAATTAACCTGATGCAATTCTGATGTCGGCTGGACAATAAATCAGGCACGAACTATTAGAGTCATGTTGGGTTGATAAACAACTTATGTTTCAGTCTGTCGTTCTTTTCCATGTATAAGGGTTATGAACAACAAATCCGTTTCAACGATTAGTTTTTTATAGTCTACATCTCTTTCATGTAACAAATTGTTTATACAATATTTTGGCAGCCCTTAAATGCTTGTGTAAAACCTTGCGTGTAACCCCTGTCAAGAATGATTGGGGAACGTCACGGGAAAATGTGTCTGCAGACAGCTTACGTCAGTTGTTGAATAAATGTTATATAAAGACGATATTCTACTTGTCTTTTTGTAATGAAACTCACAAATTATCGTCAAATATGCAAACAATTTACCCTACTTCCATTAAAAAATGATATAAAATAGAAAGCAAAAAACAATGAAAATGTCACAAATCAAACCCAAAATACCGTGTTACGACGCTACGTATGATATTATCACGTAGTCTTCAGAGAAAATGTCTGGTCATTTAATAAGTCACTTTTTTTATCGGAAACCTTTTCAAAATACTTACAGTCTTCCATTAGCCTGGAAATCATCCAGACTGTGCCAGACATCAACTACATCGTTTTTTGTTTCAAATCGTTCATTGACACATTTGGCGGATTCATCTTATCATTACTAAGTGAAAGTGTAAAGACCGATCGTTTTAATGAAGCTTATCACTTGCACTAAAATTATTTAAATAAGCTAGCTATTAGCAATTGTAATCGTCTGCTGCTAATGGACCGCTTAGAGGTTTGTACTAGTCACGTCTCAGGATGAAAATATTAACGCAGAATGCTCTCACAACAAGTCCTTCAGTGTACTGATTAGTCAAACATTTCGTAAGAAAAAAACTCTCTCCTGCTCAGTGATTTATTATTTCATTTTATTGTTACAGAAGTATAGTTATTCTGAAACATGGAAAAATTACTAACGCAAGCGATGATTGGCTAATTGATTACATACCTAACTGCCGATTTGTCATCTTTTTCCCCCAGATTTGAAAAAATGACAAACGTTCAAGAATGTTACAAGAGAAGTCTGACAGAAATTGCGTTAGATGCACTTACCGGTAAATTGTTGAAATTTGGCTAATATGTTGAAAAAAAAATATAATGTGAATGCCAAAAGATTTCTGATTTGTTTTCGGAAACCAAAATTTGCGGGTTTTTTTCAAATCCTGAAAATGTGTTTATTATTGCAACTCATAAAATAAATTTGAGTGTCGGGCGTGGCGTGAAATTACGCGCATTAATTGAATTAACTGAATTTACAGAATGATGTATTTTAAACAAAGTATAAAAAACTGTTGATTTTACATAAATGAACATTGCACTTTGTTTCAAAATAAATCCACTATACGATGAAGAGTATGTAGAACGGCTGTAGGGATACAATAGTCGTCATTAAATCTCGCTATTTAATTTCGATCAATTTATTCTTATCTTGACTAACAAGTATCAGCAAAGCATTCAGTTATACATAACAAAGCTCTATCAAGCTGATTGGTTTTTAAATACTTGACTACGTATAACACAGAATATTGTTATATCCCTGTTATATCTTAAATACATGTCTTTATTAAAGATCTTTGTTTTGACAATTAAACATGTTGAAGCATTTTTTGTAGTAGTCTAAATAGATACAGGGGTTGTAATACAAAGGGTCTCATTGTATATAATGATATTTTTATTGGTTAAATAACTAAATACCTATGTTTGACTCATGGCCATTTGTTTTGCGTTGGTTGATGATAAACATTTTTTTACACCTTTAAGTATTATAATTATATGTTAGATTACACTTATTTACGAGATATATTCAATGATTTTTACGGGTAAATTTGTGCCATTTTTTGAGAACTCCATTGCTCACGCATCCGTGCTGACAGTTCTTGCTATTAGTGCAGAGAGGTACCGGGCTGTTTGTTACCCACTTAAGGTAGGTAAATCTTAAAACAACTAAGACTAATGTTCCTCAATATATTGCTAAATTGTGCGTATAGATACCTTGTTTTCTAAAAAACTCCGTTGAATCACAGTGCTTATTATACCCACACAAACACATTTTGAGGGGATAGAGAGGAGTGACCTTGTCGGTCTGTCTTCTGAATTCTCCGTTTCCGATGATAACCTATCTGGGTTGGTGGGGTCAGTGTCATAGTAAATTGCTTTCTGGATGAAAACTCATGAAATACTTCACCGATTAAATCCTTTTTTGGACGTAATATCACCAGATATAGGTCGAGTTCGACTTTAGGCACGGTGTGGTCAATGTCAAGGTCACTGTTAGTTACAGTGAATGAATTCAATGAACGTAATCTTTGCATTACAGAAAAACTTTTAAAACAGGGTTATCGGTATCACAAATTAAGAAAAACCTTTTGCAACTTTTATCGCCGATACCCAGATCTAATTCATAAATACAGGTGCAGTTTAAAATCACTATTGCAATCACTATTGCAACAAGGTTTTTCACAGCCGGTTTTTTATGGAGATTTAATTTACAAACTTAAGAAGATAAATGACAATGTTAGTTTCTCCAAGTTATTCGTAAAATCCATCTGTAAGTTTAAAAAGAAAGGTTACCAATATGATATTTTACAGCACTCTGCAGGTCTGGTGATTAACCCATCTACAGTTGATCATTATGCTTACCCCATTGGTTGCACGGCTGTGGCAGGGGTTTAAGAGTTTATGAAGGTTTATGGGGAAATCTTTTCTTAAAAGAACCTAGAAGCTCGATTCGTTTCTTTTATCCCTGTCATCGTGTTTTGCTGATTTTACTCCAGGTTCTCTGTTTTCGGTAAGATCGTTGAGTACCAACGCTTTGGCTTTGCAATGCTATAAGCTTCTTATTTTTATATGTTTGTGTGCTTTTGCATGCAACATTGTTGAGCCGATGGGTGGGTTGGAGTCATTTCACCAAGACAACATGTTCTTTGTTTTGGCATGTTTTTAGTGTTAGTAACATTATGCCATTGATTCAAAGCATTCCCAGTTTAGGTATCAAGCACACATGTGGGGGTATTCAATCACTTTCAGTGATAATTCTAGTTTGTGGGTTAAAGGCGAATCCCGTTCAGAAGCTTGTTTCAAATATCTCATATCGGTTACATACGTAAAGTCAAGAGGACACAACGTTATTATTCATGTGGGCTTATAAAATGATGCCTTTTGTTGTTTAGATTTGTGAACTTATGTACATAGAACTTTATGGATTTTGTGTATCTAGTTATTTTTACCTTACTACTCTACCATATGCAAACTAAAGATACATGCAAATCATTAATTTGTTCAATGTTTCATTGAACGGTATTTTGCATTAAAAGTGATTTATATATTTTTTCTTTTTATAAATGATGACATCAGACGGCCCTTAAGCCTGTTTGGGTATACCCTCTTTACCAAAGCTAAGTAACGGTTGATTGTCTGAGTTTAGGTTTTACCCAAACATAGGTTCAATATCCTTGGTTTTTAACGCAAGAGAGTATTATAGTGTCAATTTCTTAAATGATAGTGCCTCTAGCTGGAGCGAACCCGCACCGTCACGGCGACAGCGCCTAGCCCTGCAATTTCTGCGACGCAACCAACTGAGCTAACCGGGACAACCCCCCAATAGTGGTTTATCGGATAGCCCTGATATACGTAACAATCAGTGCATGACATTGGTAACGGGTTATTTTACTGATAACAGTACTGACTAAATGTACGGGGAGACGTTTTACGGCCGCACATGCACAAATAGCGCTACTGTGAATTTTTAATGATAGTGTCTCTAGCTGGGAGCGAACCGTTTCGGAAATACTCAATGCTGGAAAATAAAGAAATATTAATTTTTTAGTGTTACAGTGTAGTAAGAATATTGGTCACAGTGTATTTTGTATTTATAAGTAAAATGAGTAATGGGTTTGCTCTACAATTTTTTTGTCGAAAACATATATCCTTTTATACTATAATTCTACAAACGGAATGTAATTGTTATAACCTTGTTAGTAGAACGTTATCAGAATTTGCGACCATGACAATAAAAAAGAATGCAAGCTTCTTAATGTTGTTTACCGTTTGCTAAATTTTTAAACCTTAACATATAACGTAATCATACAAGATAATAATTACAAACAATACATTACGTTTAATGACTTACACAAAGCCAATTTATTTTTGCAAGGAATGTATATTGTTAAGACGTTATAGCTTGATATTTAACGTTACAATTGTCATATAGTTGATTTGTTCACGTATTCAACCATTAAAAGTCGGGAAATTCCAATCAAAGTCTTTTTTTTTCGGAAGTTTTAGTCATTTACGCCGATTCTGCATTATTCAAATGCGGTGATTGTTTTAATGGTTAATTTTATTACTTTAAACATTTTCTTTTTAAATGCCAAACAGCGACTTATTTTATTAAACATGTTCCCCATAATTGATATCAGGCAAACACGCGTAGATTAAACAAATTCCTCTTACCATTAAGGGTGTCGATGAAAACTCCACGAATGTATGGAAAAAGCTTGTTCTTATCTGGGTAACCTCATTATTAACGAGCGTGCCATGGCTGTTTATTGCCATTCTGAGACCATCAAAATTCTACGAAGGAACACCGGTTCAGGTAGCTATTTATATTTATAACATACTTAACCTTTTTTCCGCGTAATTAATATTTTTTTATCTTCTAGTGTATACATCTTAGAGTTCTTGTTACTGGTTCGAAAATACTTATATAACTAAGCTACATGCATTTTGGTAAATTAATTTTTAAAGGTGTATCATACATGTATATAATTTCTAAAGTGGTACTAAGCCCACATCTATATCTTTATGTTATTTATCGAATGATCTTTAAGGGCTTGCCACATTCCTCCCCATCCTGTTCATCGATAAAAAGAAAATTATCAAAATCTCAATAATTGCAAAATGCCGTTCAATGAAAGTTTTGCACAAATGAATGTTACTAATGTATCTTTATTTTGCATACAGTAAGACACGTTAGAATAGTAAAGAAAACAAGCTAGACCTTAATTTTTTAAATTCTATTTACATAAATTCACAAAAACTAAGCGATACAAAACATATTTTTAAATTCCTACATGAGTGCAATGTGACTGACAAGAAAATTTTGCGTACTTTGTAAAAAGCTTTCAACTACTCAAGGAGAAATCAGTGGATGTCATCCGTTTACGCGACCAGGAAGCGACCAGAAAATTGAAGGTCAAACACACTTTTACTAATATCTCGAAAAGTTTACATATGTAAGTCACGAGGACACAATAAATTGTTGTCAGTATCATATTACTCATGTGGGCATTTAAAATGATGTTGTTAAGTTTTTGTGAATTTATGTAATTAGAAGTTGAGGGAATATTTAGATCTCGCTATTTTTCTTTACTGTTCTAACGTGTCTTACCATCTGCAAAATAAAGATACATTAATAACATACATTTGTGCAAAGTTTCATTTAACGTTATTTTGCCATTATTGAGATTTTGAAAATTTTCTTTTCATCGATGGACGAAGTTGAGAGGAGTGTGGTAAGCCCTTAAACGTCTCAAGTCTTGATAACAATACAGCATACATATGCACCATGAGAGAACGTAGATCTAAACGCATCCGAAAACTTTTAGAAAGGATTATAATGATCATATGTCTTGAATGTAAAATAAATTAAATGTATCATTTTTATATTTTAAGGTTTGTCGCAATCCTATCGTTTTGCCCTGGCAGAAAGTCTACGTCGTAGCGCTCTCGGTATTCTTTTTCTTAATACCAAGTGTGGTTATGATAATGCTCAACTGCCACCTATGTAGAGTGCTAAACAAGTCTCGTAATCTGGATTTGTCAATTCACGAAGATCGACGAGAGCGCAAGCGAAAACAAAATCAAGTTGCCAACATTATGCCTCTATTGTGACAATCTTCTTTGTATGTCATTTGCCATATAGGATTGCAGTCTTATGGTTCTCGTTTGAAGATAAAAACGTGATCTGGAACCTGGGACTCGAAAAATTTCTGCTTCTTGTGTATTCTACCCGGATTTTGTTTTACATTAATCATGCTTTAAATCCGGTTGTGTACAACTTTGTTTCATCGAAGTTTAGGAATGCTTTGAACTTGTTGTGTACGAAGTCTGAGCGGAGAAAATATACGAACATGACGGCTTTGTATGGGAGACAGTCAAACAAAACTCCAAAAAGTGACAAGTCACTTAAGGAAATCAAAAAAGTATATTTAAGCAATAATTTACTTACGACGAATAAAACTCACGTCGAAGCAAAAATACTGGAGCCTAATAGAAAAGTTTGTTTAGAAATACCCAACCGCTATAATGAAAGGAAACCGTTAATTGTAACAAATGGTTCCAGTGGGTCGATGGATGGTTCCTATCTTTCGGAGAATGAATACAGAGTTAAGATTCAAATAGAAGATCAAAGTGTCGCAATAAGGTTTAAACTGAAAGCAGCATTGTAGAAAATAAAAACCTGTCTACAAAAATACAGATATAAACAGTTTGAGGCAAACTGGCTTCAATCATTGAATAGAAACTCATACAGTTAAGCAGACGAAATTTGCTTGTAATTAATTCGCGGTTGAAACTAATATTATTAAGTCAGTGTAAAATTATAGACAACTGGTTTCAAACCTTGTAATGAAAGTCATACAGTTAAGCGGACGTTTATACAATTTGCGGTCAAAAACATATATTACTTAGTCAATTTTGCAACAGAATTGATCTTTAGATATTACATGTAGAAATGAGAAAATTGAAGATGCTTGTCAGTCTTTCTTAATTGATAACAACTTGATAACAAATGTCGTCAAATCATCAAAGATACCTTGCTAAGTGATTAAATTTCATTCAATTTGATATATTAAGAAATGAGAAACGGTACAAAGTTTTAGTTTACATTATCGTTAAGAATGTATGTCAGTTCATTTAATATATGGCATGCGGTTACCACAATTATTCCTTTTAAACCATAGGTTTAACAGTAATACCCATAGTTTACCAGGCTTATTAAATGCTGAAACTAATTGCGTCACGTCCTGCGAAAACGCGTCTTCGCTTTTTTTCACGTTTTAATTGTTACTTTATTTGAAGAGAAACTGCAAAATGTCGATTATTTTCTCATGACTAACGGGTGATTTTGTAACATAAGTTGATTAATTAATATTATTTTAACAGCAGATGTTGTCTGCTAGGCTAAACTTTAAAACGGCATCTCAAGGAGGTAAACGAGTTTTTTTTCGTACACCGTAGAAGCATTTAGCAGCTACATGACCTAATTAACTGTAAATTGATAACAAGTGGCAAAATCCTTTGACTATGACCGTTCCAAGACAAGGGGGAGGTGCTGTGTTTTCTGGATGCTTTTATTGATTTGCTAAAGTTAACGTGATATAATTTTAGTTATGAAGTTTTCGTCTACACTGATTCCCAACTTAATTTATAATGTTTCAGAGCTCCTGATATCTTATACAAAGTCAGGATAAATACAGAGCTCCTGATATCTGATACAAAGTCAGGATAAATAATATTATAGTAAATGTATTCGACGAACAAAAATACTAGTAAATCTGGCATATATATTTACAGTTTGTGTTATATATTAATAATGTTATTATACAATAAACATGTTTCTTCAACATTTAAGAATAACTATGTGCTTACCGATGGCTAGGTGACGGTATAGTTAGATTTTTCACTGGGGCATCGGTTTGTTTCCTTAATCTTAAGGAGACGCCCACTCAGTCTGTTATTATTATTAATATTAAAATGCATTGTGATATATGTGGTAAACTCGTCACATTGTTAATTATGACAGAATTGTTGTGTTTCTTTTCCTTTTTTGTAATTGTATAGTTATATTGTATATATGTTATGCTCTCAGCTTTCAGTCTTCTTAATATCGTTATAATTATATAAACTCCTATTTCCTTTGAAAATTACTAACATAACGTTTTTTTTTTCAATAAAATGATCTATTCTCGTGCCAGGATTAAATTTCAATATTATTACACTTCCGTTTCATGTTTTTTTCCTTATTTTCTGTGTTTGGTTTAATTGAGATCTCTCTTTCACAGGAGTCGATGATCGGAATAATTCGTCATTTATAATGCTTTAGAAAGAAAATCTGCCAAGAAAGGCATACAAGTCTTTTACATTTGTTGACATGTTTTATTTTTTCATATATATACTTTAAAAAAAATGATCTCACCTTCCAGGTGACAGATTTTCGCGGCTGATGTATTCAACCGTGGATTCTTTCAATTTCGAATGTCTTTACTTAAACTAATGTAGTTGACTGGTCGATTGATTATTTATTTATTTATTTATTTATTTATTTATTTATTTATTTATTTATTTATTTATTTATTTATGTCAAAATTCCATTCTGTTTATTTTCGCCTATTGTTTACTTATTTAGGGCCAAACCATTCTTTTATCTGGGGACCAAACGCTGCTTAACATGGAATGGTCAAGTTTTGCAAAAAAAGTGGAATTACCTAACGACAACTTAATTTCATGACTAAGAGTGCAGTTGTATATTTGAACAGTTAAAGTCATATTTCAACTAAGGTGGTTACATGTAACATAACTTTCAAACCTAAGTGTGCAGTCTCATATTTATATATTTCATCTGTTGAAACAGGAGCTTTAAAATCCTCCGAACACGAAATAATTATCAAAATATTGGAGGTTCGTTTTTTTCAGCCTATTCATGGGCAGTAATGGAAACGCGAAGACCTATCCACGCCGCTCGTATCGTGATCAACGGTAATTAAAGATGGTAACTGATAGCATCACTAAATAAATGTACTGGCAGATCTTTACAGCCGGCAGACGGCACGAACATCGATAGTGTGATATTTGAAGAGAGAATGAAATAAACGCCCCATCATGTTTTAGATCGTTTATAAATGTAACCAAAGTAAAAGTAACTTCTTTAGTTATCAAAACATTTGGTACTGTTTACTTGTGTAAAGACTGGGTTGCATTCAACATGGGGTTAGATGTATTTGGTATTTATAAGCATTTCCATTACTGCCTATAAACAAGCTGAAACAAACCGGGACGGCAATATTTTGATATTTTGTCGTCCGTCTTCGGTGGCCTTCGTTAATTTATATATCACAATAGCTTTGCCTGTGTCGTGAGGTGGCTTTAAAATGTCACCCCTTTTGTTCAGTCAGTGTTGTTATCAATCACGCCCTTTGAAATCTGTCGAGCATGATACATATTTATTATCTGTATAAATATTGAGTTGCGCGCAGCACAGGGATAAGCGGAGTGGACATAAATATGCATTCCCATAACTGCCCATGAACATGTTCAAACAAACCGAGCCTGCAATATTTTTATTTGTCGCGTTTGTTGGCTTTCAAATTTGCCTATTCTTCTATTAAAGAAGGAAAATCTTGAGACAACTCGTGCGAAGTTTTATTTAAATTAACAGTGTTAAAAATTCTCAAAATTTTATTAATGTGTCGAAAAAATGCAATGAAAACAATCTTTGAAGATCATGTTCCAGTATAATATCTCCCGAAATTTAATTTAACAAAACACTGTGCATCAGAAAAACCGTAGGAAGAATGCATATGAAAGCCATCCCAACTTCATAAAAAGTTGATAACAATTTTCCCTAATTGGCATTAAAATGAACTTGTAATACAACAAAAGCTGCTAACAGAGATATCAAGCATCATTATACATGTACATGTATGTAAATTTGAAAAAAAGAAACCACACTCTTATCAATACAGGGAACATTTGGAAAGAACAGAAGCAAAAGATGTAAACATGTACCACCGGGGGATTTAAACCATCTCGAAGTGTATAAATAGCTTACACTTGCAAGCCGAGGCGTAATGTTTAAGTTGAAAATGCTGCATTTTTAAATAACTATGACGTTTAGTAAAGAATTAACGAAATGAACCTAATTAAACTTAAAAAGGATAATGTATTGAAACGATCAGTGGCAATCGAATGTAAGGCACTTGGTATAAAACCGTGTCATTTTACGAATTTAATAACAAAAAAATTAACTATTATGAATACAAATTATAGAAACAGGAAGCAGCCTTAAAACTCAAGAATCGAAATTAACGAAGTATTGAAAGTCCGATTTACAGAATATGTAAGTTCCAGTGTTTAAGTTTATCAGATTTATTTGGGGTGGATAGGCATCGTACTGTTTCCTTGTGCAAATACTGAGTTGCGCTCAACCAGGGGCTTGTAAGGGATATGCATTTACATCACTGTCCATGATACGATAAATCAAATCCAGCATATTTGTCGTGTTCGGTCAATCATTGCAATTTTTCAAAACGTCCTTGAAAGAGTATGTCTCCCATTTCAATTTGCAGAAAGGAAAATGTTGTCTAAGCACATACTTACTCGATATTGTTAATTTAAAACAATTTTCAATCCCCCTCAGTTTGTATAGTTTTATAGACATTAAAAGTGCAGGACCTTTTAAATATTATATCAAATATGCGAAAAAAATGCGTTACATAATATAGTCATACTTCAATTAATTTTTCAAGCAGTTTTATCTATTAAAGGATCATTCCGAAACATCATCAGTGTGTGATATACGTTGATGGAATTACAACGTAAACGTAATCCAATAGCTTGATCGGCTTAAAAGTCTTTGTAAGGCAAATCGTGAGATGTATTAACCATCGACTTAATAAAGACTTCACATACGCTTTAATAAAACGTTCGTATAAATGCGTTGCATTCCTTGACTTCATAAATACCGTGATAATGTTCAATTTCAGTGAAGTTCAGACATTCAAATCAATGTTTCTCCAGTTTTATTGCGATATTTTATTTGTATTGAAAGAAAATACTTGTCTTTAACTTTGAAATGTAATTTTCTTGGCGTTATTTCCCAAAATTAAACGATACGCCAGTAAGAGAGGTTTTGAAATGTTCAGGCAAAATATGGTTTAACTTACAATTACATTTCCTATTTTCTTGGGTTTTGAAAAAAAAAGTAATATATGCATATCAGGAATCGCCACACTCACAAAACACAGCCTCCCAACGCAACGAAAAAGAAGAGAGAGAGAGAGAGAGAGATTGAGAGAGCATGTTTTTATGTATGTCAATTCAAATAGGACGCCACAAACAATTAACGAAGAGAACCCTTGGGGATACCGCCTTGGAACGGTCAGTGGCTAAACAAATTGCCACTGGGGGTTTAAACAAGGTTTAGGGTGCACCAACCTCACACTTGCCCCAACAGGTTCTCGTATCACAAAACAAGTACAAGTTGTCTTGGTGAAACAACTCCAACCCACCCATGTAAATAAAGATATAAGTATTCCGTTATAGAGAAAGCAAAATCTGCGTTGCAAGATAAGATGACTCTTGAATATGGAACTGTTTTTTCCTTATAGTCCTGGGCTGTGAGGAGGCTGTGTTTCCTGTCTGTAATAAGATGCCTATTTCACTTTTCATACAGAGACATTTAAACAGAAAGAATCGTGCTGCAAAGAATATGACTGTTTGACAGTGACTGTCATATGTCGAAATATTATTTAAACTGCCGCTAAACAGAAATTAAATGAATACCGGTTATCTAAATTTGGCCACAACTAGTTTTAAAGGGCAGTTAGTACTAATTAAACATGGGAATCTTAACTACCTGTCAGTTCAAACTGAGTTTTTTCTTGCTATAAATACGAAGTTACTAAACCTTGAAAAATGTAAATGAAAGACAGAAACATTTCACGTATATAAGAAGTGCTGTTATAAAAACGCCCTTTGAAGGTATACGAGCACGACGCATATAAATGTGAACATATTCGGTGAGGCTCAACCTGGAACTAAGCGTTGAAGAATGCATTCACTAGCTTTCAAAGTTTCTTTAAATCTTTTTATCAATATTGCTAACATTTTGATAAATCACTACTCCAAGTTTGCTAAGCACCAAGAACATTTTTGTACTAACATTGTATCTATTGGGGTATACCAGATTTCTTTTTATTATTTGTTTATTTTTTCATTCATCTTAAAGACTAAACAATAAAGACAAATGTTTAACAACTGTAATGTGTTCATTTGGTTTATTTCGAATGTTATGGCTTATTGGGGAAGTACACAAGACAATGATATCCAAAAACAAATACTGAAATAAATATCGATGTTTGCATCCAATAAATATCAATAGACATTTGCATTTAATTTAAATAATTTAAAAGTCATAAACATTCAGTCTTTCAAGTGAAAGTTAAGAATGAGTATCTAAACATGCCGGTACATTATGCAGCGTAAATTAATTACTGTTAAAGAACAGAGTAACCTAGTTTGCACGATTTTCGTTCGTAGTAAGGGGTACAGGATGCATCACTTCACAATTTTCAATGTAATCGCATTTAATGTAGACTTAACAAAGATAAGTAAATAACTTATTGCTAAATAAATTTTGATAAGTATACTACGTAGTGCATCAACATTGCTCAATATATAGTCGTCATGTAAATCAAAGAATACGACAATAAATGTATGTTGGGAAATAACTACAAAAGACTAACAAATTGAATTTACGCTTAAACTAAGCACCAGAATAAGATGAAAAAGAATTTTAAATACATTCCATAATTTCTAACGCTGTCGACTGAACTGGAAATTTCCGACTGCAATTGGTATTGCTTCTGTTTAAATTGAAATCGACAAAATCTCAGGTTCACAGCATTGATTTGAAAGAAAATTCTCAAACGAGTAGAAACTGAATGGTTGAACATGTTTAGGGATATGAGCACGACTCTAATCATTTTCTCGCGAAAAGAAGATAACCCAGCTAAGATTAAATCTCATAAATTAGTCCCATGGGAGTAGAAATGGCATTATTTTCAAATATAATGTAACAGAGAAATTTAATATTTAAACTCGATGTAAAGTATGTCACAAGTCAATACTGCCAGAATCTAATTTTTATATAAGTCAATATGCCACATTCTATTGTTATTTCATAATTCTCATTCAGCATCCGATTACTATTAACAGAAAATGTTCTTGCATTGACTTCAAATGAAAGTTGTATTTAAACCTGCGTCACTTATGCAATTAAGCATTGCATTTAGTACTCCAACTCAGCCATTATCTCGATTCTTTCCAAATATAATAAAAACTAAAAATGTCGAAAAATATCACCTTGTGTCCTAAATGAACTAACAAAGGGAACAAAACATCATTACAGTTATTCTGGAATAAATCCGTTTTGCGATTACTTCAAAACCTGACTAAAAAGACGCAAATGCAGGAGGTTCTGTAAGAGCTAATCAGCTTTAATTATCTAAATTTGCAGATATAGAGTCAGATAATTTTAATCTTTTCTTCATCATGTTAGATGACTTAAATAAGCTGCTTTCCGGATGTGGTATTTCCTGATATGTTCATTCACATTAATTTTTCAAATTACTCTTGAAAAAGAAATATCACATGAAAAATCAAGCTGATTTTTGTTGTCGATGATTTGTTTTATGTTTTATTAGTTGTTTTTTCTTGTGTTTTTTCTTTTGCTTATAAACACAGAATTCAAAACTATATGATTCAGATACAAGTAAATAAAAATGATATTGCCTCTTCCTGGGAGCGAACCCGCGCCGTCACGGCGACAGCGCCTAGAAATTATTTTCTGATAACAATAAATTGATCAGTTATTGCCGCCATGATGGTACATATGGAGAATGAATACGTTGGTTAGTGTAGGAATCCGATTTTCATGTTCCGACGCCCGAACTGAAGTATCAGCTTTTACTTTTATAATCATTTAAACTCAAAAATGTTTTCAGTTTTTACCAATTTGAAAGATAAGCAACAGCTTTTTTTAATGTCCATTGGAAAATAAAATCAACGTTGACAACAGAGGGAATGGTGGAGCGCTTCTCAAGGCAACACGTGTTTAAATATGTCTGTACGCAAACGTTGAAAACCAAAATTGCAGAAAGATTGCAATCGGCTTTTATTGAAGACATCGTCTAGAGCAGATAGCTTGTAGGGGGAATTTTGACGTCTCAGAATTCTTCGTCGCATCAAACGGGAAGACAAGTCTAATATACCGTAATGCATTACTCACGATCACAAACAAGATTAGTACAGGATTCGATGACATCTGTTATTAAAAATTATTGTGAAAGGAACAACTTTTTTTAATTTAGCTAATGATAGTGGATAGTGGACTTGTATGGTGCGATCACCTCAAAAATCACAAACTTCTTATTAAAGAAGGATCTGTGTAGATTCACAAAACACAAACCCAAGCTAAAATATATTTGTTTCGTTAATAAAGATATTTTTCAGTATAATAATACATCTCTCTTTCTGATTTGAACATAATATGTTAATAAGAATAAAAAACATGCACTATGTAAGTGTGAAAAACTTCCAGAAGAAGTGAAACGTCTCCCTATACATTTAATCATTGCTCTTATCAAAAACGTTTTTAGCAGCAAGAGGTTGATGACAATACTATTGTTTGTTAATAGAAGTTGAAAATACTTTTTGTTTGAATATTTCGGCTTGTTTCACCTCAGACAGTATGACTCTGGATACTGAGTTATTACATCAAAAATACAACTTATACCTCCTGCTTGATAATGTGTGCCGTTGGGATCTTCTGCTATATATGGGGCACGCAACGGGAAAAGGTACATTCGGTATTTTTTTGTGATATTTTAATTTTTACTAAATTTAGAAAGAACCTACAACTATAAATAAAATTCCTTATAACTAAAATGTGATTGTGTAACATATTTGACAATAATATGGTTTTTACCGCGAAATGCATAACAAGTAATGTCTTCTGCTCAAATATATGACGTCATATCAACGACTGACGTCAACTTTCCTAATGTACCTTTTCCCGTGAAGCGCCCCATATAGAATTGTATTCTTATATCCCTTGTCATTTTTTTTCAGTTTTGGACATTGTTAAACTATTTTAATGCAACATACATGTTATTTTCTGAGATCATACTAGCAGTGGTGATCAAAAATACTGCATCGAAGATTGAGTTGCTCTTGATATGGGCTATGATTTTAAATCTTTCTTTGCAGTCGTCAAAGAACGTGCTTAAAGGTTATGCAAAAGGGTTTGTAAAACCACAGGAGAAACTCGTTTAAGGCATCAAAATCTTGTGGCTACAATGCTATCCAAAATGCTTGCATAAAAGAACTCAAAACAAATTTGCTCGATTGAGTTTATTTTATGCCATCCTGGACGCTGTATTGATGGTCTAAATATGGACAGAATTATTTTAGAATTAATCAGGTAACATTTGAAAATTTAAAAAGAAAGACACAGTATTCCACATTATTTAAAGTTATATGAATAAAACAAATTTCAATGTTGGCTGTTGAGGTTTGTAATATTCTGCACCATCTTGGACGCCATCTTGAATAGATTTTTAGAAATGTCTTTGATGATCTGTTTTCAAGTCAATAGGCCTCTGGTCGAGTAACACTAAGACTCGCTACTTCATAATGCGGAGTTCTTATAACAATTGCATTAGCTTCATCAGCCAGTCTTTGTAAATTTGGTACTGAAAGAGAAGCTAAACGTGACACTGAATGTATATATGCGCATATCCTGCCATGGAAGACACAAAGATAACACATGCTATCCTTACCACCCACCCCCATCCCCCCAAAAAGGATCATTCAAATATGCCTATATACTGCCACCCACAACGATTGACATGGTTTGAAAAAAGTATTTTACCATCAAGGGAGGTAAATGAAACTAATTACAACACTGAAGTTCAGCTGTTTTAGGTTTAGTTTTTCAAATAATAGAGGTTAAATATGAAGAGCCACGTCCATTAAAAAAAGAATAAAACAATGAATTCGTTAATGATTTCCTTGACCTTTAAGACATTAAGATACTAACTATCAGAAGTCACACATGATTTGATATGAAGAACTTTTTAGTAATTTAAAAGAAATTGGAAATACATGTGGACACATTCAAAAAAAGGCCTAAGCATACAGCCTAATAATAAACATAAAAATATAGGTAGCATTTATAATAATCAATTTAATACAAACACGAAAAACCATGTGTTTAGAAGTAAAAAGAATTTCATGGGATATTTAGATATAGCTAGTATTCTTCACTATGCTTACTTTTCTTAAGGTATGTAAAATAAAGATAACATTTATTTTGGCAAAAATATATTGAAATGCATTTTACTTTTTGGGTGATTGTTTTATTTTTTAAACCAATGTGAAAACAATGACGAAAGTTGCAATATCCTTTAAGTTGGAAGCGATTATTATGATTTTCTATGTTACTGAGAGACTTTTATTGAAATTTTAAAGTTTTAAAATACTTGTTCTACATACACTTAACCAATGTTCGAACAACAGTATTATTTTAATTTCACTGCCTGGATTTCGAGTATACACTTCAAACTTAAAACATACGAATAAACACCATCTTCGCTTCAGTGTTTATATGAAATAACCGTTTCATTCCATACATGCTTTAAAACCACTGACATTTAATCAGGGTAGGGGTAAAAACAAAAGTCACAAATCATCAGTTGCCGGTATATTATCCGTAAACGAAGTTTGAGGTCTTTGTATATAATTAAGGATTCTTAAGTACGGTGTCCAAGGTTATAAAACTGAGCATGGAAACCAGTCTCAAATCTCAAGCATCTGATTGGCTAAAATGGCGACCAGTCGCCATTTCAGCCAATCAGATGCTTGAGATTTGAGACTGGTTTCCAAACTCAGTTTTATAACCTTGGAGCCAGTAATGTTGAACAATTCCATGCAATTCTGCAATAATACGATAGCTTAGCTGTAAGCAGAAGATGTTTCAGCAATTATAGCCGGTTTCGGAATACCCTCTTTTCCAAAGCTGCGGTCGATTTTGTGACTTTTTTTTTCAAAAACCTCGATTAAATGAACGCACAACGGGATTTCGGTTATTATTTTATATAACAAAAAAAGAAAAAGAAAAAATGCTGAATCTAACGATGTTTGATTATTGTAGAGTTAACTCCTGGACAAATTTCATGCGGAGAAATTAATATTTTATGATCGGTGTATTTAGGACAATGGTTAAGTGTATCTTATTGCCCTCGAAGAGGTTCACTCTCATACTAACCTAGTCCATTATCATTCCAGCTAAGTCATGTTTAACTTCCAAACAAAAATTACACTTTCCATTAGTAATATGTGACCCGATTGTGTTCACAAAGTTGCTTAAAACGCAGGTCAAACACACTTTAGTCAAAAACAAAAAAACGACTGGAGTTCTACACAGATTTTAAACGCATTGAGATCCGGCTAATTCCATCGCTTTTATCGCATTTATAAAAACCAGACGTATAAATTAAAAGTTTTAAGAGCATTGCTACAGCCAACTTTTTATTTCCCTTTCTCAGGTTTTGTAGAAAAAAGTATGTTGAACGCAAATATGTAAAGAAAAAGAGGGTTTACGTTTATATTTTTGTGCAAAAATCGATTATTTGGACCTTTTGTCATAGGCGGAAGCGAGCAATAGTTCAAGGACTTTGAATATTTAAAAAGTATGTGAACAGATAGGAATAGTGTTAAATCATTTCGTTTCCATATAAAAAAAATCTGTTTAATATGATCATTTTAAAATTTAAAAATAATTTCAACATAGGAAATGTATTATGCAATTATATTTATGCTATACATGTATTTAATGTAATCAGACTTCAAGTTTGTCTTTTTTCCACATCAAAAAACCCATGTTTTTAAATATTGTTTTTTTTCTTTTTACATATTTTAGTTCTATCTATTTTCAATATATGGGAAGCAAAGTTCATATGGTTGACGGTTTTGTTTATTATTCAATCATATTTTTAAAAAAGGTTTTGTTTATTATTCAAAACATATTTTTAAAAAAGGAAAAACTGGTAAAATATTAAAATATAATAAAATAGATCTTAAATCATTTTTGAGAGAAAGGAAACATTTACTATATACATATATATTACATGCCTATTGATTACATATAAAGGAAATCAATAGGTATTCATTTGTACATGTAAGCAGCCGAACTATTGTAATAAATGGAATATAAAAATGTTTTTTTCAGATGATGAAGATTGTTATTTACGCAAAATGTGCATAATGATGACAGTGCATATTACTGCACACCCCGCATAGCCGCGTGTTTAGCGTAACTAAATAAGTACTACAATGTCAAAATAGCTAATTGAAGATTCAACGGAATGCACACCCTCTCTTAAGGTCAATCACCGGTTACTAGTTGTGTTTGACCAAACATGACTGGTTTCATTTCCTCAAGTTTAGTTAACTGATATTTGATAAGTGTTATGCATTGTGATATTTCGTCGTAAAATGCATGTTTAAAAGTCATGATTCCACGGTTTTTAAAAGTCATGATTCCACGGTTTTAAAACAGAGACTGGAAAAAAAATCTCAGATCTCAGAAATCTGATTTGTTGAAATTCAACACAGTCTCGACTCGGAACATTCTAAAGAAACGTTAGAGATCTGAGACCAATCCCAGTTTTGTAATCTTGGAGTCTCTTTTGTTTAAGTTTGCTTATTGTTTCTATTTAACCATTTTTCACCGGTAAAGATTCGGTACAGTTTTACGAGTACATATTTTATTACCAGTCCTAGGCATACCGATGTTTGGGCTGTAGAACATTGCGTAATGTGTAATTTTGGTAAAACGCTAATTTAGCTCGACCTAAAGCTCATATATTTATAAATGCATGGACAATATCGAGTTATTAGGCATTTCTTGCTATTGAATAGCCTTCTGAATTAAGTCGATTTGGTCTGCCTTTTAGTATCCGTTTAATGTTCATTACAAATCTATTCAACGTGGGACGATTAGTAGCAATTGTATGCAATTACGTCAGTCTAGATAAATGATCTACATGTATTACAATCTCTACCATTCAGTCTCATAATGCTAAGCCGTTGTTCGTTTCTCCTAGAAATAATTTGATCATCTTCATGTTTTTAAAAAGATCTTTTTAGAATATTCAATCCAGACGAAGTATATGAACTTTAATCAGTATGCAATCACATCAATTAGGCTCCCACATATTTTTTCCAGAGCTTATAATAACTCTATCGTCTGATTTGCAAGAACCCTTTTCAGCTTTTTCTTTGTTTCTGGACTTCTGCAAACGTATATAAAACAGTAACTTTAAAGTCATTTGGTTCCTTTGTGCATGGTAACATGACGGCAATTTCTTCTAAATAACCAACAAGCGTCATAAAACAGTATATACAGTTGTAGACCGTTGAACGAGAAACAGAAATAGTGTACGTACATGTATTTAGTACCGTGAAAAAAATCATTCACTTTTTGTCAGTGCACAAAATCTTCTAGAAAACCACAAACTCTATAATATTGGAAATAGACAATCGAATTTGATCGCATTTATTAATTTGCAATCACAATGCACTGTAAATAATAACAGCAAAGCAGAAATATTCTGCGAAACTGTTTTTGCATTTATCATCATCAAATGTAAATGATACGAAATGACCAGAGCAAAATGTTTTAAGCTATGAAACGTCAACTTTAAACAGTAGGTTCATTTCGAGCACAAGAGATTTATCTAACTTAAAACGCATAAACTAAGACGCAGCTAAATTAGATAGAGCAACTTCTTTCTGAATTCAAATGTATAACTATTTTAGATCTAAAATACAGTGAGAAGAATGAAGAGAAAATACATGATTTAAGAAATTTAGTCTACGCTTTTATTCCTCTAGGCCAGTTTTAGTCCAGTATTCACTGCTCATCAAGATCGGAAGGGAACTTTGGAAGCCCCCGAACAAGACAAATATAAAAATATTGCAGGCTCAGTTAAATTGAGCCTGTTCATAAGCAGTATTAGAAATGCAATTTACTACTCACGCCACCTAGCCCTGGAAAGAAAATAAATTTTGACGGTGACAAAATACATCAAGGTCAGAAATATTGGGTAGCAGGGGTATATGTAGGTCACAAATCTTTACTCCTTGCCAAAACCTAGCCCCTAGTGATAAAACACAACGAAACATCAAAATATAAAACACATTTCAGGGAAAATGCCTGTAAAAAGTTATTGCAGACGAGAAAATACAACGAATTAACCTGCCACAATTGAAGAGTAAATATGTCAACCGCAAACAGATTTACACTTTGTTCTCTGACAAGTAGTCACCGGTGCGTTTTATTTAGTAAATTGTGATATTTATTTGACACATAATAATATAATTCAAGATTACTTTAAAATGACACAAAACTAAGAGATTTCATTAGAGTATTCTCTGCAGGGGCTCTTTACTCAGATAAAAACTCCTATTTCAATCGTTTACACAAAATTTTGGACAACTTAGGAAACCTTTTTGTCATAAATCCAGCAAAGCGTATTTTACACTAGACGTTATATTTCGCCTCTTGTTAAAATAAATCTTGCTTGAAAATCATTTGGAACAATATAATCATGTACATACGCGTGCATTAGAATATTTAGCTAAGAAATGACATAAAACACACAATTAGGACAATGATTATTCTGGTGTATAGAAATATTACCTTAAAATAAAGATACATACGACATTAAGAGAATTTGCTCTCTGTAATGGTTGGTTTGATATCTTGACAGAAAATCTGCAACTTAATCGAAAGTTAATCGTGGTCACTGACTACATAATTATGTAATTAAACAACTAATGATACATATTATACTCACATGGCTCTCGTTTTTTGTGTTTATTTCAGCGAGCATAAAGTGCAATTAATTCCTTTGGATTTTTAAGAGTATGTTTTTTTTTCTGAAACATTTATCATTAATTATACACGTTTTTCTCAAACAGGTCATAAATGGGCGTTTTCGCATTTTCCCTGCTTGGAAATTTTACGGTTGTGGACAAAGAAATCGTCGGTTCAATAAATTATTAATAGAAGAAATTTGCAGAACTTTCGAGAATAATTAAATGGTATTGTGATTACAATCTTAAAAAGTTTTTTTGTATTTTTGTTTAAATAAAAGATATCGGTTCAGTTTTGCAACATTTCTCCATGCATTTCATAAGTTAAACCATTAAAAACTATTTTAGCAAAGCATATTAAAACTAATTTGTTTCATTTTAATTTTCATTCGGCAAAATACTAAAATACAAATCCACAACAATATCGTTTAATTTATTTCATAATATTATCTTTCACGTTTAATTAAACGTGGATATTTTATCCGTCGTCTTTTCAAACATATGTCATTGCTTTATCCTACCGAAGAAATAAGTGTAGAATGTGTAATTAAGTAAACAGATGTTACTTTAATTATTTTCAAAACATTCTTGTTCGATTTAAAAGCATTTGTTAATAGATCTTGTAAGAAGATGGAACGTAATTAAGAATAAAGATATATTGAGCGTAATAAAATTTAAAATAGTTAAATTGAATAATTACAATTTTCGAGAGCCAAGCAAACAAAAAGAGATGGAATAAACAAGACAATTAAGAGAAGTCAATTAAACATCCCAAACAGTTCTGATCGCAAGCTAGTTCATAGGGCAATGACCCACAGGCCAATGACCCAAATGTCTTGGTGAAATCACGTTGCTGGTCGAAATGTTTAAAACGTAGAAAGAATTCGATGTTGTCTATCCGCAGTAAAGATTTGACCTAGAGCTTACTGACACAGAAACAAGCCAAGAAGATATCTGCCACAAGTTTGTTTGAAATAATACGTTTTTGCATTTTAAAATGTATAAAAAAAATACATGAAGCAAATCCTGCAAATTTTATTTGCCTCTTATCAAATAGCTCGTCGCATGAATTTATTAATTGACTAGCAATTCGAGAGAAAATAAAACTATTATCGCTTGACGTAATGAATGTAGAACATTTACATGTTTCTTATGACAAGTATCTTTTAACGACTTGTCAAGACCTTTTTGAATCGCACTCATTCATCCTGGATAACATTTATTTTAAAATTGGTACCCCTTTTATTAAGTAGGTAATAGACACCCCTTGTTGCATATCTGTTTCTATACAGCTATAAAAGAGACTTTATGCTATCTCATTCTGTCGAATATCATAAAGGCATTTTGATCACAGTCTTGAGCGGCAACCCAATGTACCTTGATGATTTGTAAAATATGTATAAATAACCTTTCCAACTTGTGTCATGTTATGTCCCATGCGAAAATTCGAATGGGATTTCACAGATTTTTGGCTTTTCTACATCAGGTAAAATTTTTTTTAAGATTTCGATGAACGTTATATTTGAATAAAAGAAAAGCTTTTGAAACAGGGGTTTAGTTACCATAAAAGAATGGCCATTCCTGATATGCATTTTCAACTTTCTATTTTTTTCAAATGAGATAATATTCGGTTAATGCAAAATTTAAAAATGTGCTTCTTATTTCGCCGTTTTTGCGAGCATTTTTTTCTTTGTTCTTTCAACTGTGAATTGTAGTACATTTGAGAACGTGCAGTCGGTTGCCTCTTTCCTATTGATAGACAGTTTTAATAAATGTAAAATTTTATAACATACTTTATTGATAGAAGAATCATTCACATAATCATGCACCAGAGAAGATTATTTTTCCATTCGACTTTATTGAATTAAATATAATCTGAGAATTCAGTTGTTTGTTACATCGTAAAATCAGAAAGAAAGTAATTTGATTCGATTGCACACTGCAGACATTCCACTATGCTCGAGCTGTCATTATTTCCATGACAAAGATTACTTTAAACAACAGATGAGAATTAACAGAACTAACTCAAGTATACCTTACAAATCACCCACATGTCATTTACTACATTGGAGAAATATGTAAACAAAGTTGTTTTGAAGCCAATTTGTGGAAACAATGAAGAGCATAACACGTTGTTTAGATAATCACGGACAAGTACTTTACCAATCCAATATGAAACATCCATTTAAGGAATAGCCACGCTCAGAAAACAAAGCGTCTCCACACAGCCAAATAAATGAAAGACAACGAGAGCTTGGGTTTATAATAATAATACAATATTTTCCATTTTTTTAAAGTACATCACTGTGATATACTTGTTGACTGTGATTCGCAAACAATAAACGAGAAACTGAACACGAGGGGTAATCGCGTTGGAACGATCAGTGGTAAAACATTTTGCCACTTCGGGTTTTGATATATATCTAGGGTGAACCAATATCGTTCTTGTCGGCCACTCTCTCCCCCCCCCCCCTCATTTATAAGAATTTTTTTTTTCAAATTTGAATGCTAACCTGGTCCCTATATTTAAAAAAAGATAAGGAGAATTATTTCTCTTTTTCGAACATTTGCACATATTGACTTTTCATGTTTTTATTACATGCCTTTTGTTCAAACCTTAAAAGGAAGAGTTTTTGCATATTGGAAAGAAAAATTTCCAAACTAGAGATGTTCACACAAGCGATAATACTGGGTAAATGATTCTTTTGTATTAGCATTTAATTAGATGTCAGTATTTTAAACTTTGCTTGGATTAGTTGAAAGCATCGACCTTTTGTAATTGCCATTTCTTCTAACTCGACAAGTAATTTGAATAAATACAACCTGAACATCTTCCCACATTCCAAATAATGTATCATCGTTCACCTTTAATTTTTTGTAATGAAGATATTGATTACATGCGCAGTACAGTTGGAGCTTAACTATTGATGAAATTCAATGCGTTACGCTTTTTATTATTAGCAATACTGTTTAATGTTAAATAATTTTTTCAAGTACTGTTACAAAGACATATTTACAGCTGTTTGCTAGTTAGGGTAGATATCGATGAATTCTTAATTCAATAACTTACCTATAGAGCAGTATGTAAGTTCAGTTCGAGGGTTTAGCCAGTCAATCGCAATGTTTCAACAAGGTTTCCATGTGTTCCAAACATATAACAGACAATAAAATATTAGGGATGGGAACGGTTATTCGGATATCTGAATATCCGAAAAGTAAGATCGTATCCGGATACCATTCACGTATTGGAATACCCTCATATTCGTACCAATTTAATTTCAATATTTTGTTCAAGTTTTGTAAAATATAGCTTAAACTCGAAAATCTTTCTATAACACGCTACACTGCTTGCACTAATCTCGATGGTGATATGGTTTTCCCCAGGCATCACCAGTGTCAAGGTGAAAACAACTAGCTTATTTTCGTTAACGAGAGAAAACGTCAAATTAATTGACAATTTATTGCAACAGAAATTTATTTTGAGCAAATAAAATCTTGACAGTTTGTTATTTTGAAATAGCCGCATGAAAAATTGAAAGGAACACACATTGATCATTAGTCGCCGGTATCCAAAATATTAGATGATGCAATTAACTATTACCATAAATTTTACATGTATTTTTAACCCAATACATGTGATTTATCGATTAACTGGTTAAGCAGCATTTTTTCATTTAGTTATTTAAAAATCTGTGTTTTTACTTGGTCCGCTGCTAGAAGAAGGCGGATTTTCGTAATTTGAATCGCCTTGCATATGATTGCATATCACTATATGCGTAATTTTTGTGTTTAAAGAATGTTATGTATGAGCGTGCAAGCTTCCACGTGAAATGAAACTCCAATTTTATATAACACAAGTACTGAAACTGCTTCTATTCTTTTGTACTTTTTCGCGGTAGCTCATTTTTTTAACACCAGAGTTTAGTCATTTGGTCCGAACTTTCACTTATATTTTTTCCGTGATAAGAAGGATGAGTTATTGTCAGACAGAACAAAATAGTGATATTTAGCTATTTTCTCATGGAGTTGTTTTGATTTGCTGGTCAATGACTCAAACGATATAGCGTAGCTGTACTGCATTTTAAATTTGAAAATTTGAAATGAGCAAAATTTTCTGTGGTCGATAAAATGTTACGATTATTCAGATATTATCCGGATACCGGATACGGTTATCCGAATAGTGATTTAGGTATCCGTTCCCATCCCTAGAAAATATGGTATGTAAAACATTCAAGTCAAATAACTGCGCTTAAATGGCAAGACTATATTTCTTTTTTATAACTAACCGAATTGTTCAAAGCTGTCGTTCAAGATATATTCGTACTTAGTGAAAAACAAAACCGCTCTGATGGGAAGATTCACCATCACATGAGACAAACTCTCAAAAAAATAAATTATTCGTAATCGTTTTTTTTCGGGATATACACTCATCTTTTAATAGAATCCCTATCAGTTAAAATACGATAGTCATTTTTTCAGCCCCACAAAATAATATCTTCACTGATAAATAATTAATGCATTTCAACTTCTGACTGTTATATATGCACTGAGTTAAAGGTCATGTGTTTAACACGAACAATCATTAATAAAAAATAAAAGATACATGTAATTCTTTTAAACAAAGAAGATATACTAGGTAGATATTAGAACAACTTTATTAAAACTGATATTAACACACGTCAGTGCTTTAGTTATCGTCTGCGTTATCTGCGGAAAGACAAGTCTGCATTCTAATTAAAGTCTGAGAAAAGACGAGTTATCTGCGGAAAGACAAGTCTGCATTCTAATTAAAGTCTGAGAAAAGACGAGTCTGACTCAGTGCTTTGATGATAATCTAATAACAGTGGAATTGTTAATCGATGTGCTATGCGGGCTTCACTTTTATGTAAAATTGTGTAAATGTTTTATTACCTTTAATGAAATTGTAAGAGATAAACCCAAGTTCGCAAATTAAAACAAATCTGTCATTGACCTTTAATAACGGCGTAGCTCGACATTTACTTCCCGATATGGTTTACATAGGGAAAAAAAGACATAGCTCAGACAAGTATTTTTAATAAGCAATGAAGCCGCCTCGTCAGAAAGAAATTTAAATGTTTTATCCTTATTTCAAAGAATCCGGTCAAGTACCGTTCTCTTTCTAGACATATTAAAGACACCCGGATAACTCAAGAATTTGCACGTGACATTCACGATATATAGAGGATTTTTGTTTTTACCAGTGTAAGATAGAAATATTTGCTGAGGAGAAAAAGTTTAGTCAGTAGGAATACTTGATACGATAAAATTGTTAAACATTAAAATTGAAGACAAAAGCATCATTCACCACGAAAATCATTTAATATCCATTGAATTTCAACAATATTAACTGAATACAGTCATAAAATGCCATTCAATTTGATTAAGATTTACGACAGGGGTCAAAATCAAAAATTACATTACACTCAATAATTTGTATGACCACCTCTACCTTAAATAAAAGCCCGAAAACGCCTTTCGTATGTTGTTTGTGAGTGTTCGAATGATGTGTATAGGGGTTTGGGCCAATTCCTTGTGCAATAACCGTTTAAGATCATTTACGTTGTTGACGTCAATCCTGTCACGCATCTTTCTTCCAAGATAGTCGCATATGTGTTGAATCGGGGAGAGATCAGGTGATTTTAATTGTCATTCGAGTATGTTTATGTTGTTGACAACAAGAAAATTCCGTGTATGTCGTGCCGTGTGGCAGCGTGCATTATCCTGCTGTAGAACGTAAGCATTGCCTTACACTATGTAAATAACACTGACAGGGATAATGATTTCTGCACAATAATGGACGGCATTTAAAATATTCCGTATTGTTTTGAGTTTCGTCTTGCCATTATAAGAAATACCAACCCAGATTATAGCGCACCCAACACCGTAACTGTCATATTCGAAGACGTTAGCAGGATCAAACCTTTCTCCTCGGCGTCGCCAAACACAATCAATTCCATCAGCTTCTTTGAGATGAAATTTGGACTAAGCGGTGACAACGATCCTGTTCCATTAATATCTATTCCAGCGACTGCCATGGCGTGCCAAATTCAAATGTGCGACGCGTTGACGTGCTGTTAGAATAATACCTTTGTAAGGACGTCGAGCGCGCAGCAGAGCTGCTCTCAGCCGGTTTCAAGCGTTACAAACGAATATTCTTGACCCCCGTGGATTGTCTAAGACGATGAACGAGCTTTTTAGCAGGTGTGAAGCGATTACGTCGTGTTGACGTCACTAAGTAGCGATCTTCGCGCGACGTTGTTTTCAACGTCCTACCTGGACGACGCAGGTGGTTGACGCTGCCAGTTTGACAGAATCGCGCTTGCATACGATATATTGTTTGTTTATGCCAACCAAAACGACCTGCTACGTCAGCAGCATGTTAACAAGCTTCTAGAAATCTCAAAGCGATATTTCTGTCATTAATGGAGAGGCCAAGACGGCAACCAATGCTAGCTACCAGAAATTTTACTCCGGTTTTTTCATTGTGGACAATACACTTTTAATGTCAAAGGATATTTGCGAAAATATCCATGTCGGTTTTCATCGGCACGTGCATCTCGAGTATTTTTGTTTACACAGTCACGTTCTAATGAGGAAGGTTTTCGTAACAAATCATCGTGAATGTGATAAGAAGAGTTAGTACAACACATATGTTAATTTTTTTCACGATATTTGCAATATTGTAGATTTAGGGCGAAAACGAAAATACTGACCAAACTTTTTCTTTTGAGTTTATTTCACCGGGTGAGCTCTGGAAATCGCATTTTACATTCGTATAATACATAATTCCGGAGTTCACGAGTGAAATATATTTCCATCTTTCACTGGTAAAAACAAATTTTCTTTTTATTTTATGCTTTTAGTGCACAATTTGTGAGAATTTGACAGAAAAATTGCATGAAATGGCGCCTAAAACGTTTGTTTATGACGTGACGTCATGACGTCATATATCCAAACTTTAGTCCGTTTTCTAAACGTTCTCATACGGAATGTAATGTTCGTTTGGGTACCAATGTGAAAAAAAAACCAGTGAAATAAAAATGATATTCCACTTTTTGAAAACAGTAAAATACCACTTTTATTTCACCGGGAAAATTATATAATTTACTTGAAGCATAAAATAAATCATATTTAATATTCTAGACTTCCTGCAAAAAATGCTTAATTGCAATTTCTTAAAAGTAAACATGATTAATTTAGTTTTATTGGTTCTTGATTAAATGTCAGCAGTACGAAAATATTACTGTTTGTTATTCCGTAGCACGTATTTTAAAAGAAGCATTTTTTTACATTTTGAATATTTTAATACGCGCGAATAAGTTTTTATTAATTGTGTTTATTATAAAAATCTTTCAGGCTACCAAGGGTTAAACAATATAGTTTTTGCTGTCAATTACGTTAAACACGATACTTATGTACTATGTTAATAGTACTTCTAATACTATACTTTTGTTTAAATATTTCGGCTAGTTCAAAGATGGGTGGTTCCAATACTCCAGCCAATATAGATTTGGATTAGTTTAAGCACCCCAAGGATACACTTCCTGCTTTTTAAATTTTGCCTTTATCGTTGTCGGTGATATGCAAGATTTATACTCTGATCCCATGTCTATATTTTATTCTTTTAATTTCCACCCCGATTTTTCTCGTTTAGGGCAAACCCGTTTTCTTATCTGGGCACCATAATCGGCTGGACATGGAATGGTATAAATCTGGAAAACACCAATTGAAGGTTCCATGTTCAACGCCATTCCATCGTTTGGGATGTATAAAATTGTACTGTTCGTTAGTGTAAATATTGAGTTGCGCTCATCCCAAAGCTAGGCTTGGCGGCTTGGGCAGAAATATGCATTTCCATTACTGTCCATGAACTGGCTCAACCAAACCAAGCCTGCAATATTTTCACATTTGTCGTGTTCGATGGCCTTTGCATCTAAGGGGTTTTCTGAATTAATAATACAATTGAACACATTCATGAAGAAAAAAGAACAATAGATATGGACTAAAACATGATTTACATGCTTACTTGTTGTCAAACACAAAGTGGGTAATACATACTTTGCTTTCTCATACGTGATTCAGTGATTATATGCCTTTTTAAAAATTGTTTCAGCATATTGTTAAATAAACCTTAAACTATTCAACATCTTTGCTGCATAGCTGGCTCACTTTGTGATCAGCTAGGTCCAGGCACCGGAAGATTTCAAACTTCAAAAGTGTTCAATACCATTGCAAACGTTATTATGAAATATACAAGTGAAATCTGCATATCAGGAATGGCCACAATCAAAAGACACAGCCTCCCCGCACAACCAATAAGTAGAGAGGAAAACGGATCATGGATTATAAATGATCGATTTAGCTAAGAACTGCCAGACAAAAAGCATTTCTCCTATTTTTAGTGTTGTTAAATATGTTCCCAACAACAGAAAATGAAGTTGTTTTTTAACTTAGTTCTTTTCTAAAACAAATAACACATATTAAACTGGAAATGAACTTTTTGACCCTACAATTATCTGTCATTTGAATGTTTTCATCTTTGCTTGAAATTGTGTATAATGATCGAATGAGCTTGCAGACACAAGGACGATAACAAGCCTATTTAAACATCATTTTACTGTAAGTTTTAAAATCATAAAGAAAATAATAATTCTGATAGCAAAACTAAGTAGAATAATAAATGTGGAATCGCAAAACATCCCAATCCATAACTGGTTTCGCCATTATATTCATTTCAAAACTTGAAACTATGCCAAACAAGTGCAATCTTATAACTGGTTTGTTACCCTGAATTTTTCTAACTTATTATGTTTTCTTTCAATGAAAATGTTTGTCAATATCATTTGTTATGGATTTGTTAAAACCTGAATTTTGAGACATTCGAACCTTCTGGGCATCCGAATTATAATAGCACGGTCTTTGTAGTTTTACTCTGGTAACCATCTTATATTTATTACATGCAAAAGCATAATATAAATTAGTTTAATCTTTCTTATTTAATGTTAGCAGCCTATCACAGCTTTTGCTATGGGGACAATAAGCCGCTGAACAAAGAATGGAAATCATTTGAAAATGCAGCAGTGAAGGTCTGTGTTCACCTCCATATACACAGCATCGTTTGAGATGGATCGTCATTGTACTGATTTCTGGGTTGAAGGTTATAAAACTGAGCATGGAAACCAGTCTCAAATCTCAAGCATCTGATTGGCTGAAATGGCGACTGGTCGCCATTTCAGCCAATCAGATGCTTGAGATTTGAGACTGGTTTCCATGCTCAGTTTTATAACCTTGGGCACTGAGGTAAATGTTGAGTTGCGCACAACCCGGGTGTAGATTGTGTGGGCTGTACTCTGGTTTTCCGTTAGTGGCCATGAACAGCATGAACAAGTTAAATCAAACCGAGCCTAGAGTATTGGTCTTTGTCATCGGACCTTTCAAAAGTTTCTCTTCACCTATTTAAATGCGATAATTTTTATTAGAGTTTACTTTAATATTAATGTGTAACAATAGCTTTCAAATCGACTTTTTATGCTATATACCTCATTGCGCTCACGACCAAGTATTATAAACATGTGTTTTTATTACATTATTTGTTACAGCGATTGAGCAACGTATTCTAATTTCACAGAATGTCAGTTTTGCAAACAGGAGAAACATTATTATAACTCACTGAGAAAATTGCCATAACAATGGAATACAAAATATAAAGGACAAAGGTGTAATAAATATAATTCCAGTTCAAGCTGTTATCTTGTTTGAAAGTGTTGTACATGCAAGTCCCAGTATAGTTTTGTATTTGCTTGTAGGGGAAAGTTTTTAAAATAACGTAGAAAATTGGTTCTTTAACTTCTGCCATCGAGCTCTTGCTCTTGAATCCAGTTGCTCGGAACGTGATAAGGGCATCGAGTACCTATTTATGTAGGAATTTCTATTGCTCATGTTTAAACATTACCATGTCCTAAGTACACCGATGATATTATATTAATTTCTCAGATATTCTTCTAACTTGAATCATAATAACATTTATCATTTTCACTTAATTATGTAAAAAAAAAACATACATATCCCTTCCTGCTTTTGGACACTACTGACATTTAATCAATGTAAGGGTAAAAACAAAAGTCACAAAATCAGCGGTAGCGGGTATATTCTCCGTTAACTAAAATAAAGGCCTTTTTATTTTAATATGGAAACTTATGCTATTATGAACAATAATATCAATAATATGCAATCCTGCAATAACGTGATTGCCTTTCTGTTTGACAGAAGATGTTTTCAGCAGTTTTCGCCGTTCCTGGCATACCGCCTTGACAAAATGTTTTTTGTTGTTGTTGTTTTTTGTTGTTGTTGTTTGTTGTTGTTGTTGTTGTTTTTGTTTGTTTTGTTTTTTTTTTTGGGGGGGGGGTTCCTTTTGCTGAAAAGCTTTCAAAGTTTCGTGAACGTCGACATTTGTCTGTTGTCATGAAGATCTCAGTTATCTCAGAATCGATTTTTCTACTCGTTGACAATTGAAAGTCTTGATAACATTAAACAATTTTCCGATTATAACATCTTTACATTTCATTCAGCGAAATATCCGTAGTTTACAGGTTGTCAATTAAATGGAAAACAGTGCAGTTTAAATCAACGTCATCATTCTGTGCTCTTCTTCTGGATAATTTGAATAATATCTTTTCAAGACATTGTGGAAATAGATGAAAAGGGAACTTTGAAGACCCTCGACCGCGATAAATATGAAAATTTTGCAAGCTCGGTTTGATTGAGCCTGTTCATGGGCAGTAATGGAAATGCTTTTTACTGCCCACGCCGCCTAGCCCCGGGTTGAGCGCAACTCAATATTTACACAAATAAACAGTGCAATTTTGATCCATCCCAAACGATGGTATGCATATGGCGGTGAACATGGAAACTTCAAACATTATTGCATTAACTTAAATAGATGGTGTAATATACTTTGAAGACATTGCCTGAAATTTTTAGATTTTTTATAAGGGAAACATTAAAACATTCGCGAAAATAGTCTCTTGGGATTTTTAGTTTAATTTAGATGGTAATAAAATGAAACAGAAAACTTAAAGAAAATTGAATAGCTTGAGCTTTCTAAAATAAATTCCGATATAATAATAATTACATTGTAAAACAATTTTAAAAAATTCATTTATGTATAGATCGAGATAATTTGCATTGCCATATAAGTAAATATTCACAATATTCATCCTTTTAGTGCAGTGGTCTTGGATTACCGCGGGTGTAAATCGCCGGACGCCAGATCCGGAGACTGTGGGTTTAAAACACATCGGGGATAGGATTTTTCTGCAGTTTCCTAATCCTCATTCGGCTCGAGTACTGATTTCTACCCAAGAAGCAGACAGCAAAAAAGTGAAATATTCATATCAGGAATGGCCACATCCATCAGACACAGCCTCCCACACACAGCCGAAAGGTAGAGAGAAAAATAGAGCATGGTTTTACAATAATCAGTTTCAAAATGGACGCCACAAACAATTAACGAAAGTGAGAACTCGAGGGGTACATCCTTGGAACGGTCAATGGCAAAATAATTTGCCACTGGGGGTTTAAACCAGGTTTTAGGCTGCACCAACCTCACACTTGCCTCAACAGGTTCTCGTATGACAACACAAGCAAAAGGTGAAATTACTTCAACCTACCTATCGTCATAACAATGTTGCATGCAAAATCACACAAACATATAAAACATAAGAAGCTAATAGCATTGCAAAGCCAAAGGGCGGGTACTTAATGATCTTACCGAGACCAGAGCTCCTGGAGTAAAATCAGCAAGAACACGATGACAGGGATAAAAGAAACGAATCGAGCTTTTAGGTTCTTTCAAGAAAAGATTTCCCCATAAACCTTCATAAACTCTTAAAGCCCTGCCACCGTCGTGCAACCAAAGAGGTAAGCATAATGATCAACTGTAGATGATTTAATCACCTGGCCTGCAGAGCGCTGCAAAAATCATGTTGGTGACCTTTGTTTTTAAATTTACAGATGGTTTTTACGAATAACCGGGAGGAATTATCATTGCCTTTTTTCTTCTTAAGTAAATTAAATCTCCATAAAAACCGGCTGTGAGATACAATAGTGATTTTAAACTGCACATGTATTTATGAATTAGATCTGGGTATCGGTGATAAAACTTGCAAAATGTTTTCCTTAATTTGTGATACTGATAACCCTGTTTTAAAAGCAAGAGTGATCAATTTAAGTTTTGAATAACCTGTTTCACAAACGATGTAAAATAAAAAAAGTTTAAACATTTTGTGCATGCATGCATCCTTAGCAGTATTGCGTTTGTTAACTCAACATGCTCGTCTATTCCGTTTGTATTCCAGCTTTGTGAATTAGTTAGTCAAGTCTTAAAGTTGGACGGATTAAGCTCATTTCGTTAGATTTGTTAGATGACCATGTGCATGTAAACATAGCATCTATTCAATATTTTGCCGTCGAAATGGAAATATATCGTGTAAATTGGTCGTATATATGTATCGCTTTTATTGATACATGATGTGTTTAGATGAAAACGGAACAAAAAGCCAAGATATTGAATGATCGCTTTGATTGACCCTGTTCATGCATTAATGGAAATGTACATTACTGTCCGAGCTTGAGTGAAACACAATGTTTCGGCCTTCAAAGTTTTCACCGACTGAATGATTAAATTTTCTTGTTTTTTATTGTTGGTTTTATTAGTTTGGATATATAGGAATACACTTAATAAATAGTTAACAGAAAAGACATACAGCAGTTAACAACAAACACGTCCTAGGAGATAGGAGCGTTAGAGAGCTGGCTTCTTGTGTGACAACTAAAACTTTAAACTGAGTAACAATTTTAAATAAATGACTGGCAACAAAACATAATGCTGTTAACAATATTTCAGACAAATGTATTTCAAATGTCTCATTGTATTTTTGGCAATTTAAAACGAAAAACCGTAGCCTGTATTATATTAGATTCCATGGAAAATTGATTGCTATTTTTACATTGTATCTCAAGTCCATATTTTCAGCACCTCTTGTTCAAAATAAGTTTATCGAGAATATTCAGATGTACAATTCATGGACTACATATAAAAATGAAGAAATAATGAAATACTATTGTTTACGCTTTTTTACGAAAAGCGTTAAATTAGATGTTATAACATAGAGAAATCCCTATATCTGTTTAACATTTTGCGTGCAAACAGTTTGTTTATAACATTGTCGGTTGTTAGGATGGCCTACGTTCGTAATAAAGACATAAAAGAACCAAAAACACCACAAAGAGTAAAGTTTTCATTAATATAAACTAGGTCATTTTAGCTCTCAGAAATTCATGAACTTTATCGTTTTGAATCAGCGATTCTAGAGTTTGTCTTAATAACAATATTATCAGATGTTCTTGGTTTATTGACTTGTCCTAAATAATTTTGGGAGAACATTGAGTAAATATCTCCTGGGATAACGTGAATTAGATCACAGAATAAAACATCTATGACATAATCCAAGACAAATAACAAATTCGAATACAAATGTGTTATTTTAAAATGGTTTAATGAACTTTTGAACCGAATTATTCTTGCAAAAAATGTTTAACACGTCTGTTGTTTGTTATTCATTAATTACAGCAAAAACTCATAAGATAATGAAATAACAAAGAGAAGCATCTCAAAATAATACTTCTAATCCGTAATTTCGCCTTTACCAGTATTCTATTAGTTAGTTATTAAACCTATTAATAACTGTAAACATCTCCAAATTATCTTGGTCGACCTATAATACTCATTGAAAAAAGATAAAATTGATTTGTGTTAAGGTCGTTGATATGTGGCCTTGTTATATCTATTCTAAGGAAATTATATATTGACATATATGTTAAAACTACCGTGCATCCAAATAATTGGTATAGATGTTAACACAGTTTAACTGCAGTTAAAATGCATTTTTGTACTTTTCTAAATTTAACGATGGACTAGTTTCTGTAAAAAAAAACGATCAAGACTGTCAAAAAATAAGAATATTGAAAAGGAAAAGAAAAGAAACGACTGTGGCCTCTAAGTAGTACAGGCAATGATCAACTGAATAAATTAACACACTCGGACGGGGAAAAAACAAAAAAAGCGATGACAGCGACAACATGAAAAAAGGTTAAAGATATAAACAAACAAGACGATGTGTAACAATTAAATGAACTCAAGTTCAGATTGCATAACAAACATAGGTCGTCATTTGACAGAACTGTTCTCTTTTCATCTCTCAATGATTACATTTTACTGTCATTTGTCACCCTCAAAGGCTTATATACCCCATTATTATTATTATATTATTATATATTATTATTATAGGCTGTATGTTCACCGAATTATGTTATGTTAAAAAAGAGTAAGACTTGTTTCATCTGGTACGAGAAATGGTTATTTTAGTATTCTCGAATACTCATAATACTCATATACCTCCCTTCAGCTGGTTTATTAAATATGAAAGGTCTGCAAAGTAATTATTTAAAGAGATTAAAAAATAATCTTTCTCAAATCAAATCACATATTATTCAAAGATTCATATTTCTACATCTGTTAATTATTCAAAAATATTTCTACATCTTTTAACGATTTAATGTGATTTGAAGGATGGAAGAGGAAGATCCTATCCTAATGCTGAAAAGTGTCATTCTAAGAGGTCGAGGGCTGTTGTTACTGATAAACTCGTAAAGTGCATATTTAACTGTTTCTACTGTTGAATTAACCGTAAACGAGAGAACATTTTCTGTTAATATTAGTTTTGAAAAATTCTGTACAATCTTATAATGTTATTTCTCAGCATAAATGGATTCAGAAACTTAAAATGACTCAATACCCACGTGGTTGAAATAATCGTATTAATCAGGAAGTAAACATTTCACAAAAATCCTGACACTTTTGAATGCCACAAAGAAAATCAAGCTCGCATGGGAGCAGGACTAATGTTAACATCAAAACAAAATCAGGAGTTCGTTGTTCCGTTCCATTCATTAAAAACTCTTCTCTGGGGTACATTCAGATTTATTCCTTCTTAAATTAAAACATAGGATACCATTAATAGAACTATTGCAAAATACTTTTCTTCGTTACTACTGTAACAATAAAAAAGTTTGTACAGTATCTACTTATAAAATGTCCTTTCGAGTTTATTTTATTATTTTATTATTTTTTATTTTAATTTATCCATAATAATCAAAATCTCTCTTAAGGCAAAACGCACACCATATAAGCATATAAATCCAGTTTTTCTATTATTCGGCGACGACATTTTTCCAGACAACCATTATATTTAAAATGTCTTCTGCTATTATGATAATAATAAAACGTTCGTGTTGAAACTACATAATAATTTCATTCGAAATAGATGAAAAGAACGACAGTGAAATCCACCGAAATGATAATAAGAAGCCACGCTAGCCCAGGGTTGGGCGCAAACCATCAACTTCACATGAAACATTAAATTTTGATCCAACCTTATCGATGGTCTGCAAATTAATCGTCTTCGATGATCAGCGGAATATGTTCCCAATGTCAAGGAATGCTTATCTGAGAACAAAAATCATAGAAAACGTCAACAGGAAAACATAAAGCAGGAGGTACACATGTATATCCTTGGGATGTTTGAAAAATATCCATAATGGCTATACTGACGAAGGCGAAAAAAGCACGGCACGACCACATGCGCTATACATACTCGATTTTAATCATGTTCAAACGATAGTAGAGTGTATGAATAAGCCTTACCATTACCTATGAGCTCCAATGTGTCTTAAAGTTCATACAAAAACGGTTCACATTTTTTGAAGGTTTTTAGGTATCGACATCTTTTTGGTCGGTCTCTGCGATTGCAATATGTAGAATTTAATACAACCATTCGAAATAACCAATCGGTAAGTAAAGTTGTAATAACTTTTTCATGAGGTTATGTCTACTGGATGTGGCCGTATCTGATATGCATATTTTACTTTTTCCTATTGCTTCACACAATCAAACAAGTTGCTCGCTAAACTCAAACATGTGTCATATACCTTTGGTCAATTAAGACGTTTAGGACATCAATATGCAGTTCATACTCATAAACAGGCTTGGTCACACTGAGTCTACAATTTCTTCATTTTTCGGTTATATCAATATGCACAGATGATTATGGGTATCACCAAATTATACGTTTTAAATGTAATTTGCGTCTTCCCACGTGAACAATAGCGACTATATGATAAAATGGGTTCGGTGTATGTCTGTAAACTACCTATCCTTCTTAAATTGCATCTTTTAACGGCATAATTACATGGTTATTTAAGTACTTCCTGGAAAAAATATTGAATTTCGCAATTTTCCTACTTTTTAAGCAAATTAAAAGCATTTCCTTAAGTAAAATTTGAGAATTAAGATCATATATTTATCTATAAAATCCACTTAATAAATTTGCCTAATAACGCTTTTTGTCTGAGAATGTAAGACGAAATATTTATTTCTAATTCATTTCATTCAAAAAAATGTGAAAACAAATATCTGAATGTGAAGCATATTGGCTTCAGAGTACGACCATACCTATATAAATGTAAAACATCCATTTGTTTGACAGCTATAAGTATTGTTATAAGTAGAGCTGCACATGAAAAGCATGCACGTATTATAATACGTATAATTATACAGTATAAATTGAGAAGGTTGTACCTTTCCCTTTAAACATTTTTGTGCATGCATGCATGTTTAGCAGTATTGCATTTGTTGACTCAACATGCTCGTCTATTCCGTTTGCGTCTATTCCGTTTGTATTCCATCTTTGTGAATGAGTAAGTCAAGTCTTACAGTTGACGGATTAAGCTCATTTAGTATTGTTAGATATTTAGATGACCGTATTATGCTGGTGACATGGAAATATATCTTGCATGATGGTCGTATAGCTCTATATGTATCTCCAAGATTGATACATGATGTTTGTGGATGAAAACGGAACTAAAAGCCATGGAACTCGAAAGAAAATCAAGAAATTGAATGCTCGCTTTGATTGACCCTGGCCATAGGTATTAATGGAAATGTATATTACTGTCCAAGTTTGAATGCAACACAATATTTCGGCCTCAGAGTTTTCAGCAACGGAATGATTAAATTGTTTCTTAAAGTTTGAGATATATTGGAATTTACTTCAAGATAGTTAACAAAAAGCAGTAAACAACAATGAGTTAATTTTAAAAGGTGTAATGAACTTTAGAATGGTTTTAAAACCGAATCAGTCTTGCAGAAAAATTAAGTTTAACACGTCAGTTGTTTGTTCTTTATTGAAAGCAGTAGTAACCTATAACATAAGTAAATAGCTAAGACAAAATATTACACATGTAATTTTTACCTAGATTGATAATGACGAATAAATGGGTTAACCTTACGGGGCCTGGAAAAAACTATTTTTATTATTTGATATGATAATTGTTATTCCATTGTATTTGTGATCAGTTTTTAAATGCAATTCTTAAATCTTAAATATTTCAAAAACATGAAAAATATCACATTGTTTAATAAACTGTTGTTTAATTATGATGTAATCTAACATATGAATGAACCCTATTCAAACTGACACATTGTGGCTGTAATACCAGGGTTTTGCTGAATAATGGTTTAAAACTCATCAGATTAACCAGTGAATGTAGGTTATGATTCGGAAGTAACAAAACAGAGTGAGTGTCAAACTAAGGTGTTGTGGCTGAAATATGGTACATGTTTAATACTGAACAACAACCAACAACTGTATAGTCATTTGAAAAGCAATGGCATTATTGAATAAATTCCAACTTGAAGAAAGTTGGACGATTTGATTAACCGGCTAAAATGAAAACATGTTTGCATTTTAAGAAATGAAATGCTAGACATACATAAAAAGCTTTTTATAGCTGTAAAGACTCGAGAGATCCTAATTAAATTAAACATGCATATAAAGCATAGCTTTACGAGAACCTGAGATTCTGATGTTAAATGTAAATGCGTTCTACGTTTGAAAAATGTCAATTATTTGAAGGAACTTGTGCTACAGTCACGACTTTTTGATTAAAAAATGAAATCAAAAAAGACATAACGAATCCTAGTGATGTTTGGTTCAATTTATATATTTAACAAATTATAAACTGTATACTTCTTGCAGACGAAATCTACCTCGGGTATCCACGTCACTTCTCACACCCCTCACTCAAACAAACACTTTTATACCACGTCGAAGGTTGTATGTTCACAAAAGTTTTTAATGTTTTAATAGAGTAAGACATTTTAATCTGATACCAATTAGTTAATAAATTATGCTTGAATACTCATATTACTCACATACCTACCTTCAGCTAGTTCATTAAGTACGACAGGTATTTTAAGTTCAAATTATTGAAAGCTATTTTAAAAAAATAATCTTTCGCAAATCAAATCACCTATTATTCAAACACTTTCATTTCTACATCTTTTCTAACCATTTCTACACCTTTTTATTCAAACGGTGGTTAACGCATATCCTATCCTTTTATTGAAAGTGCAATTCTAAGAGGTGCAAGGGCTGTTGTTCTTTGAAAAATATTGCATATTTTAGGGGATTGTTTTCTAATGTTAAATTTACTATAACAAGATAATATTTTCTGTTTACATTTATTCTCTTAACCGACAAAGTTATATTGTCAATACCAGGCTTATTTCGCAGCATAAATGGATTGAGAAACTTTCATCGCCTCAATACCCACATAGATGACATAATCATTCGTCAAGAAGTAAACATTTCACAAAAACCCTGACATTTGACATTTTTGAATACAAAAAGCAAAATCAAGGCCGCATGGGAGTAGAAATCACGGCAACATCAAAACAAAATCACAAGTTCGTTGTTCCATTCCATTCATTATAAACTCTTCCCTTGGAAATAGCGAGATTTTTTCCATCTTTAATTTAAAACATAGGAACATAAGGTACAATAAAAGAAACTGATTCATAAAACAAAATACTCAACACAGCAAGTAAGAAGGTGGACGCATAAGGTGAGTTCCTAACACTCCGCACACCTTTGAATATACTTGGCATGCTACCTCGGTGAATGAACTCAAATCTATCGATCAATTCGAAAAAAAGTTTAATATACCTAAATAACGAGAAATGCTAACAGCACTGTCCAGCAAAAACCGTAGATATTCGAATATCTGCACGTGACTAGGCCACCTGGAGTTTAGCAAAACCCACGGCGGAATGGAAAAAAGAAACTGCCGGAATAATACGTTTTCAAGTAATCTAAAGAACCTTAAAATGTGCATTGACAACGTTATGGATCTATTTTGAAAATTTCATAAAATTTTATAAATATCTTTGAAAATAAGTATTCAATTTTAAATTAATTTTCATTCAAAGACAGTTTGAGGATATCTTGTATAACACGTTTGTTCAAACTTAAGTTCTTTATGAATTAAACTTTCGGTTTCGGTTACTGATTTTTCTTGATTTTTGTTACATAGTTCAAATACCCCTAATGTGAACAGTGTTACTGTTAAAAAGGTTACGCTCATTGAAGTCTTCGACATTGTTACAAGTTAAAGCTCTAAAAGCGTGAACACGTTGTGAATAAAGACGCCGTAACATGTTGTAAGCAGTTAATTGCCATCAAATATGCACACCTTGCAATATTCAAATCAAAATTATCTCTCCTTATATCGTAACGTTCGTGATTACTTATCCTTTGTCAACAGGAAGATTTAGATTGAGATTAAATGCTTGATTTTTAAGAAATTATATGAAATTTTAACTTTCGAATTAAGTGATAAACAATTTAAGGTTTCGTTTCTTACATATGTTCTTCCAAGTGTAATGAGATGCCAAGGTTGCAAGGCTGCAGACCTTAAAAACAATAACCTTCATTTAGACAAAAAATGAAAAGGGAAGTTTGAAAGCAACCGAACAAGACAAATATGAAAATATTGCTGACTCGGTTTGATTGAGCCTGTTCATTGTCAATAATGGAAATGCATAGTTCTGCCATCGCCGATTCCTGGCCATAGTGTAGTACCTTACAGTATTGGTATCATTTACCTTCTTAAAAGACCGTTGTGAAACGTGGACGGTAATATGCATTTCCATTACTGTCAATGAACAGGCACAATGAAACCTAGTTTTAATTTATGTATATGTCTCGTGTTCGATGGCTTTTAAATGTCCCTATTTATCTATTTATACCCCGTCTTAATTTTTAGGTTTGAATAAAGATTAATTTACACAAAAATGATTTAAAATTTGGTTTAAACATTTTCAAAAGAACTGATTGAATTCTATGTTAGATGTCTAAAACATAAAGAAATGTAACTTTGGGCCTAAGGGCCGTCTACAGTCGTCATTTCATTTTAATCGATGAAAAAGAATTTTTTTTAAATCCCTCTAAGACAAAATGCCGTTCAATTAAACTTTACACAAAGAAATGTTATATGATAATGTAGTTTAATTACGTTTAAAAATGTTTAAAAAAAATAAAATAGCTTGATCTAAAACTTTCATTAAATTCTATTAACATCGATACACAACTTTTGAACAACATGCATATTTAATTTTTTATGAATTTTAAAACCGCAAACATATTGTTACGAAAATTTTAATCTTCGTGCAAATCATATTGAGCTTACCGACAGCAAAAGCCGAAAAAGGAAACGTGTGCAAAACAAGAGGTGGAAATGATGCGAAAACAGTAATAACACATAATGCTTTATGTTGTTGAAATTTCTCCCTAGGTTATTGAGTGACTTCACAGTGTCGTTTCCTTGACACAAACGGATGTAGATTTATTTGACGCCTGTCGCCGTTTCCGACTAATGTTTGTAAGGCTATTTATCTGATTACAAGACTGACCAGAAAGCCTATTCTCTATAATCTGTTTCACTTGTAAAATAAGACCACAACACTCGATGTGTGGTTAACTGCTTTGCATGCAAATGGAACAGAAGGTGTTTATCAACGTATTGGTATACATGTAAGACTTTCTATATTTTCTATATTTGACATGATTTCAGAACCTGTTCCAATATTAGAGGTAATGAATTTAGTTTTTATCCGACTTTAATTATATATGAAATGTCTTCTGCTATTTATTAGTGTAAGACGTTTCTGTTGAAACAACATAACTATTTCATTTGAAAAACAAAATGGAGAGAAATCTTAAATCCACCGAAATCCATTTTACAACTCACGCTGCCTAGCCCCATGGGTTGAGCGCAACCCAGCATGTTCATAAGAAACAGTACATATTTAGATTTGTCCTCATCGTTAGAGTGCAAATGTATAGTCTTCAAATTCAAACAATAGTAGAATTAAAGGTTGTATGAATATGACTACCATGAGTTAAGAGCTCCAATGTGTATTAACGTTCATACAAAAATGGTTCACATTTTGCATCAAGGCTTTAAAGTTTCGACATCTATTTTGTCGTTCTCTGAAATTTCAACATGTACATAACCATTCAATAAGTTAAATTGTAATTACACTTTTTATGAGGCTGTTTCTGCTGGATGTGGCAATTCCTGATATGCATATTTCAGTTTTTCATATTCCTTCACACAATTCCAAAAGTCGCTCGCTTAACTCAAGCGTGTCATATGTAAATTATGAGTTTGTTTTTAAACAAGGTTGTTTCTTAACACAATCTGTTCTCGCCATTAACCCGGGACTATGAGACGTGGGCATCAATATGCAGTTCCTGCTCGTAAAAAGGATTGGTAAAACTAAGTCTGTAATGTTTTTGTATTTTTCGGTCACCTCAATATGCACAGGTAATTATGGTATCACCAAATTATTCGTTTTAAATGTAATGTTCGTCTTCCTGAACGACAGCGACTATATGTTAAAAAGAGTCTCCCAGTTCGATATATTTCTGTAAATTACCTATCCTTTTTAAATTACATATTTAATGGCTCAATTAAATGGTTATTAAGCTACTTCCTTGAAATTTCGCAGTTTTCCTACTTTTTTAACAAATTAAAAGCATTTCCTTAAGTAAAATTTGGAAATTAAAAGCATATATTTATCTATATATTAAAATCCACCAAATAAATATGCCTATAATAACGCTTTTTGTCTGAGAATGTAAGACGAAATATTTATTTCTAAATTTATTTCATTCAAATTAATGTGAATACATTTTTCTTTAAAATAAGTGAAGCATATTAGGCTTCAGAGTTCGACCATAACTATGATTACGTGTTTAAATCTCTGATGGATGAAGAGTAATTTGATATATTTTCATCGACAATAAGACCGAAGAAAAATATAAATTAGTATGTAATTGAACAGAAAATTTGAAAGCAACCTTACAGGCCTATTATGAACATTTTATAGGCTCTGTTTTATTAGGTTTGATTAAGGACAATAATGGCAAACTTCAAGGAGGGGGTCTTTATTTAGGACGACTGAACATTCCTCAAAAGTACACTATATCAGATGTTAAAATCAACCATATAAAAACGAGTCGAAACGTTGAAAAATAGCTGTAATATAATGTTATTTACCAAGTGAATTCTTATTGGTCTTGTTATTCGGCCAAGGGTAGTCATATTGGCCCGAGTCCGAAGGCTGAGGGCTATTATGACTGCCCGAGGCCCAATAACAAGGCCAATATGAATTCACTTGATTAATGACAATTGTAATAATTAACACAATTTTCATAGTTCTAGACTTTAAAATTGCTAATTTACTGGCCTGAAGAGATGAAGTGTCATCTCCGATTCAAATGTATTTCAAACTTCAATCGGTCTACAGTAGTGGCCTAGCTGGTATAAGCTACCAAGGAGATGCAGATATGCAGGTTGTTTGTTTTGTTTTGAATACAAAAACAACCTGAACATTACTACACACTGTGGCAGCCAACTCTCTTGTTCATCCAGTCTAAATTTAGTTATTACCCAAATATATCCAAATAAGTTTACTTTTCTGGCACATTCCATCCATGACTTCCGCATGTAATACTGAATTAAGCATATATGTAAGTTATCCAAACTAAGCTTTAATCCTTTTTGCAATGTCATGCTGAATAAACTTGCTCAAATCAAGAGTAATCTCTTAAAATTCACTGTTTTTTAGTTTCAATAATTCTTGCTGCAGACATCAGTGTTGTTGTTGTACTATCGAATTAGATAAACTCAAAGATTTTATTACACAAAAAATATCAACAACATCAGCAACATAGACTTATCCTCTGCTGCTATGCGGAACTGCACCTCTTCTGCCCAAAGTCAGACTATCTATTACCATTTTAATCCATTAAAAAATTGACTTAGAAATTACAAAATGGCCACATTTTTATTTTTAAAAGGAGGTGCTTCAATTCATATTGGACCAGTTCATTATCCAATCAGAATCATTCAATCTCATATTGGCCCAGTAAGACCCGTATTGGCCCAGTACCTATCTCGTATTGGCCCAGTTGAGATTTCATATGAATTGAGTGCAGCCCATATAAAATGATCGTGCCTCTAGCTGGGAGCGAACCCGCACCGTCACGGCGACAGCGCCTAGCCCTGCAATTCCCGCGACGCAACCAACTGAGCTAACCGGGACAACCCCAATAAAGGTTGATCGGATAGCCCTGATATACGTAACGATCATTGCATGACATCGGTAACGGGTTATTTTACTGATAACAGTACTGACTATATGAACGCGGAGACCTTTTACGGCCACCACATAAGGTGGACTGAATTATACATATTGTGTCAATAATATTTTAGTTAATTAATAATAGACTTATACAACTTTTAAAAAATATTAGTATTGTGCTCAATGATCTTTAAGTCTTTAAAGATAACCGCACTGATTAAATTTTAAGATGACTTTATACTGCACAGAAAAAAGTCACCGTTATATTAAAGTAGATGAAAAGGTAACATCAAAAAACCCTGATCAGAAAAACTGAACGTATTGCAGGCTCGGCTTGATAAAGCCTGCCCTTGAGCATTAATTAAAATGAATATTACTGCCCACGCGGCCAACTGCAGGGCTGTGTGTTTTCCTCCAAATTAAATTAAATCATTAATTTCAATGACTTGATATAATAGTTTTATTAAATATGTTCTCCTTTGTCAAGGAAAACAATGGGGAGGGATATCCACCCTTGATATTAACATATAACTCACTACCGCTGAGTATAACACTGAAGGGTTATGCACTGTGCACAGAAGTTTGATTGCAAATATTTGCAGTTCTTCTCAGGAAACCTAACCGTTTGAAAACAGTCTCTTTATAAAGCCATACTTTACAAAGGTTAAAAGCACTGTCTATTGCTATATTGAGAATAAAACTGCATAGCAAAACCGAGAAAATAACAACATTATTTGACTGGTGACCGGACAGGTAAGGTTTATGTGTACTGTGCTATAATTGGCTCCAAGATTATAAAAGTGAGAATGGAAACCAATCACAAATATCGAGGATCTAATGTGCTGAAATGGCGACTGATCGCTTTTTAAGCCAATCATGTGCTTAAGATTTTAGACTGGTTTCTTATCTCAGTTTCATAGTCTTCACCCAAGATGTATTTACAGATATATTGGCCAGACAAAGACAAGCCTTATTGACAATAAATTCAAGCAATATGGGTTTCCTTTCAAATATTTATTTAACGATGAAACGGAACAACATTAATCATGAAAAGCAATAAGCTGGGACATATAACCCACTGTTAATTCCTTAATACGTGTAGTAAATGGTGTTCAAAGAATGGCACTTCTGCTTAAGACATAAAAGATGGCATTCCTTTATTAAACATTGGTAGTATGCAGAACCTTCAGGACCTGAAATAAATTCGTTTAACTGTATGTTTCTTTTTTAAATTGATACTTCCCAAAAGCAAGATTGCACTTCTTTGTTGACAACTACCGAAAGCACAATGCTGTTTTAAAATTCGTTATCAGACGTTTTAAGGTCGATGTTTCCATAGATAAAAAAAGAGTATAGTTTAGTTAAATCTTCTCTATAACACGATCAGGGTCTACTTAGTACAGTACACAAATGTTAATTGACTTAAACCGTAATAAATACCAGTCTTTCGTGCAAAGTTGGTGTTACAAATAAATTTGTTTCATCTAAATACCATTTTATTCAATGACACTTAGTTAATTAGTAGGTGGAATATCAACTTAAGAAAAATTTCTTATACTTAAATGTTTACGAAATATGTCGAATCGGTAACATTTTAAATTATTCGCATCTTTATTAATCTAATAAGATTCAATACAAAAATTAATCAGCAAAGATATCCGTGCTGTGTTATGTATGTCAAAATATCTGTCAAATTTTTAAGTAGATGTATTTAAAACAGTCTCTATTCGATTTGGACCGTTCCTTGGCAGTGAAAAGAGCAATAGAAAAGCGTATGCTTGCAATCTTTCTCTCAATATCTTTGTGGGGAATAAACTCGTCGGATATATAAAAACACAAAGCGGTTCCAGGTTCGACCTTTAATGTTATGCGACGTTAATCACTCTGCCCGGAAGTGACGTCCGACGCCACGGCGCCAGCGAACGTCACACACAACAGCGCGTTATCACATACAATTTCCAACATTCTGGGGGCCTCGAAAAGTAAAAACATACAAATAATTAACATATATATACAAATTCACGCGCAAAATATCACTTGATACTATAAAATGAACGATAGATAATCATTTGAGAGAAATTTAAGTCTTATATTATCTTATATTAATTAAGAGTGAATAAATCTATTAAGAGTCACTTTCTATTCAAACTGAATTGAAACACTGAGGTTCTAAATAAATCTCGTTGAACTTAAGTATCACGATATTTACTCAAATGTTAGTTACTGTCTCTGTAAAAATAAAGCACTTATTTGTCCGAATTAATCTCCAGTGGATAAAGTTTTGTGATAGGTCTATTTGTAACACCAGTTGCAGTTCGAGTCTTTGCGGAACGTATGAGTCCATCGTTTCCTTTGACGAGGTCTTCCACAACGGCTAACTTCCATTGCGCTCGCGGTGTTTCGTCATGGATCTGTACCACATCACCTATTGCGACATCCTGGTTGTTGCGTCCACTGACGGTGTGGTGCTCCCTGAGAGCAGTTAGATACTCCTTCCTCCAACGTTGCCGGAAGTGATCAATTTTTGTTTGCTGATAAGTGGCACGTTTAATAATGCTTGCATTGTTGCATGAACAATTCTGTGTTGTTGCCCGTATCTATCTTTTAATAATTCAACGGCCCGGGTGTAGTTAGCATTTGTAAGTGCAAATCCTGTGACTGTCATGGCGGCCTGGCCTTCTAACTGCGACTTAAGATAGCTGAATTTCTGAACATCGGTCAAGTTCACATTTAGATGAATAGTAGATTCAAACGAATCCCAGAATGACTGCCACTGTAACAAATCTCCATCAAATGTTGGTAGAGACAATTTTGGCAACCTGCTGAATTGGGAGGCGTTAGATGATATGCTAGCGGACGGATTGGATGATAACGGCTGGATATGAATACTGGGATTAGCGGTAGGCACTTCTGTGCCACTAGAATGTAACTCTGAAGTCGTAATTTGGGGTATGCGGTTCGATCTCTGATCTCTGTACAAGCGGAAGTGGCGAAGTTTTAACTCAACATTCAGAGAATACTCGTCTGTTTGTAACATTTCTTCTTCTAAATTGTCAATATCTGTCTGCGCAATTATTTTCTCGTTTACTGATTCTAGAGCGCTTACCTTTTTCTCAACTGAATCTAGAATCCCTTCGAAGTCGGTGAAACGCTCTTCCTCTCTCGCCATCTCTAATTTCTCGATGAAACGATCTATTATTCGTCGGTTTGCTTCGCGCTGAATCTGTAGTTTTTAAAGATTCATGATTCTTTGGTCACGGCACCATAAATGTGGGGAATAAACTCGTCGGATATATAAAAACACAAAGCGGTTCCAGGTTCGACCTTTAATGTTATGCGACGTTAATCACTCTGCCCGGAAGTGACGTCCGACGCCACGGCGCCAGCGAACGTCACACACAACAGCGCGTTATCACATACAATTTCCAACAATCTTAATACCGTTTCTTTCTTTTTCGCGCAAGTTTTTATAGAACGGCTTTTGTGTTTATAATTTTTAATATACATGTACATGTACATGTAATTATACGTTGTTTTGTCAGGAATAACTTGTATAAGATTAGACCATACTTATCCCTTGATACAAAAAGAATTGTTTATAGACGATTGTGTAGGAGTCTTATTGCTTATTATTGTGCTATTATTTTCAGATAAAAACGATATCTGCGACCTTTAATACACACAAGACGATCATGTGATATTACAAATATGTAAATTGAGTAATCTTAAAGGACAACTTATGTCTTGCGTTTACATTTTACATTTTAACAGTGTACTTTATTTAACTCAATTACATATTTACATTCAAACGCATATTTTGTTCCAGAAATATTTTTAGCACATTACAGATTTAAATGTATTATAAACTACAGTATTTCATGTATTATGAAATTCAAGTGTTTCCGTATTTCTTAAGAAATATACTCTTTGATTATGGAAAAAAGTAAAAAAAAAATCAATTTCATTCTGTTTCGTTAAGAAAAAAAATAAACAAACAATCATCTTCCAAATGACATTCTACAAATGCAACGTTAATAAGACGTAAAATAAATTTTCAAGATCTTGATAATTTGAAACTCGAACTCTTGTACAGTTTTTACGTGTTTTATATTCTTTTGTTTAGATTCTTTTACAAGATTTTTCTATTACAATACTCGTTTGTAGATGCACCAATAATTCAGTTCATTGAAATGAAATTTCAGAAATTATAGATGTTGGGTGTTTTTAAATTACAAGTTATAACTTCATGTAGATACATCAATCATTCATCTAAATACTGTCTATGTAAAAATCGCTGTGGAAGGCTCATTATAATGTATTTAGGATGTCACAACAACCTTTTCGGGGAAAATTCGCTTCTTCATTTTTTCGTTTTTGTAAATTATTATTTTGTAGAAATTTTAATATTCTATTTAACAGTGTACTTTATTTAACTCAATTACATATTTACATTTAAACGCATATTTTGTTCCAGAAATATTTTTAGCACATTACAGATTTAAATGTATTATAAACTACAGTATTTCATGTATTATGAAATTCAAGTGTTTCAGTATTTCTTAAGAAATATACTCTTTGATTATGGAAAAAAGTAAAAAAAAATCAATTTCATTCTGTTTCGTTAAGAAACAAAATAAACAAACAATCATCTTCCAAATGACATTCTACAAATGCAACGTTAATAAGACGTAAAATAAATTTTCAAGATCTTGATAATTTGAAACTCGAACTCTTGTACAGTTTTAACGTGTTTTATAAAGAGGGACGTTCCATATGCAATGCAAATGGATTTGCAGAAAATATATTCGTATGTTGAGTGTTTTTTTATTAAACAGTAGTGTAATATGCATATCAAGAAGTGCCACACTTAGAAAAGACAGTATCCCCACGCAGCAAAGAAGTAGAGAGGAGAAATGAGCAGATGATTAAAAGAATATCAATATCAAATAAGATACCAAAAACAATAAACTAAAAAGAAAACATTAGGGATGACTGACTTGGAACGGTCAGTGGCAAAACAATTTGCCACTGAGGGTTTAAACCAGGTTCTCACACTGGCCCCAACAGGTTCTCCTATAAACAGACACGTACAAGTTGTCTTGGTGAAATAACTCTAGCCCTCCCTCTTACTCGACAATGTTGCTTGCAAAATTATTCAGACATAAAGAACATAAGAAGCTAATAGCATTGTCAAGCAAACCCGCAAGAAGGGCGGGTACTCAATGACCTTTACGAGACTAGAGCCCATGGAGTCAAATCAGCAAGAACACGATGACAGGCAAAAACATTCGAGCTTTTAGATTCTTTTACAAGATTTTTCTATTACAATACTCGTTTGTAGATGCACCAATAATTCAGTTCATTGAAATGAAATTTCAGAAATTATAGATGTTGGGTGTTTTTAAATTACAAGTTATAACTTCGTGTAGATACATCAATCATTCATCTAAATACTGTCTATGTAAAAATCGCTGTGGAAGGCTCATTATAATGTATTTAGGATGTCACAACAACCTTTTCGGGGAAAATTCGCTTCATCATTTTTTCGTTTTTGTAAATTATTATTTTGTAGAAATTTTAATATTCTATTTAACAGTGTACTTTATTTAACTCAATTACATATTTACATTTAAACGCATATTTTGTTCTTAATTTTACCTGTCTAAAACAGCCACTTTTTGTCACTCCCTAAGGTGGCTGCTTAGTACGGGTTTGACTGTATTCAAAGTAAGTAAGAATTGGTGTTTACTTAACTTTATTATATCTCGACCCTGACAATGTGTGTAAACTAACAAATATGAATACGGGAATGACGTTTGGCTTGTATAACATTTGGAACGTCCCTCGTACAAGTACGTTTTACCGACAATGTCAAATTATCACTTTACAGTGTAGTTTTGAGAATTAGAATAAGCAAATGTTCTAAATGCCATAAAATTCCTTAATGACGCCGTTATAATTTTGCGGTGACATTACCCTCTAAAATAGACATTATATTGTGTTAGTAATTGCTATAAAACGTGACTGATGTCTTGCTTTATAGTTTATGTGTAATTTTTATGTACAGCCAGCAAATTAGAGAATATTAGAAAGTTAAAAGTTAAGAAAGCTACAGCAAATAGAAACATGTAATATTCATCATAAATATATAATGCTTTTATCCGGAACGATAACAAAACTCTAAAAATCTAATAAAACAGAACGCGCAATCAAGAAATCAAATAAATAAAGGGCCTTTTGTATATGAACAAGAAAAAATGACTCCAATAACTGTTACTGACTGTTTAAAAATAAAATTAAATATGCTGCATGAAACTTATTTTCGTGGTCTTTGAGAAAACTGTTCATGAATAAATTCATCCTGAAGACCTTAAAGTCGTCTCTAGTTATTAGCACGACAAAGTATTGACAAATCTAAATAATAAATAACAAACTACGGTAAAGTAGAATAAAATAATTTATATGAATCTTATAAGTACAACTGTAGAACAATCATGCAAATAAACTGTATAGAAAAACATTTATAATGTATAAAGTAATTGTTTGGAATCAGAAATTCGTTGCATGTTTAGAGATTAAAATGGCGTGCACCAGAATTGAATAACCTTAAGTTTATGGAATGTTTTTTAAATTATTCATAGAACAATGTTTAAAAAATCATCAAATATTATTTGGTAAGTGATTAGCAAACAAGACATAGAAAGAAATATGACATATATACATGACATGACAAAATCAAGAACTACAAAATATACAAAGACATTAACAGAAACATAAGCGGCTGAAGATCGCAAAACATATAACATCTTGTTCCGGATAGAACCATATTGTTATATAATATGCAGTTAATTATTGTACAATACTTTAAAACCGTTTAGCGCAGCATCAAGCATTTACATAATAATGTTGATTTATGTGTTCACCACAAATATTAGAATATTGCAGGCTCGCTTTGATTGAGCCTTTTCATTGCAGTTATGGAAATGTATTTTACTTATTACGCCGCCAAGCGCCTAGTGGTACATGTACTCAACATTTACACAAATATGTGTACCTCAAAATATTGCAGATGATGACAGTACTTATTGCATGTACGGGGTTATATTTTACAGCCGCCACTTTGCAAACAATGCTTCTTTGCATTTTTAATAGATGGAAAGAATTTTGAAAGCCACCGGACACGATAAAATATTGCAGGTTCTGTTTCTTTCAGCCTGTTCATGAGCAGTAATGGAAATGGGTTTTACTGTTCATGCCGCATAACCACTTGTTAAGCGGAACTCAATATTTTCACAATATAAATATCGTGCTGAACGGACTTCAAAGGGCGTAAATGATAACATAAATGTTAATAATAAGATGAAATATCTTGATATGCGTCACTTAATTGACATTGAGCCGACAGCGTTGAATTTGGCTCATTTGATTTCAGGCGAGTAAACATTGAAATGGTTGCGAAGTAAATGTAAAGACGTCAACGAATGATACTTCTAACAGTATTTATCGAGTTTTCTTTTTGATCTTATTATCTGTGTTTTTTCCCCTTTTTTCCTAACGTGACGAGTCAATGCTTTTGAAAAGTTCAAACTCCTACGCGAGCACGCGAAGCAATATTTAGTTTTATGAATACATTGTATTTTAAGTTTAAGGAGGCGGGGAAAAGGTAGATATATTAGACAAGTTTACATAGAACTTTAATCTAGATGTTAACTGGCTTCACTAGATAGCGCCAAACATATTTTGATAGCAATATAATTATACGTTTCTTAGAAGGCAGTAGTTTGTTATCATCATATCAAAAAGGACCGAAAATCTAGTACTTCATAACTAGGTAAATGCAAGGAGTAGATGAAATGGGAACTTTGAAAGCCATCGAACACGACAAATATGAAAATATTGCAGGCTCGGTTTAATTGAGCCTGTTCATGGACAGTAATGGATATGCATATAACTGCCCACGCCGCCTAGCCCCGGGTTGAGCGCAATTCAATATTTACACCAATAAACAGTACAATTTGACCATCCAAAACGATTGTGTGCATATGTCGGTGGACATGCAACTTCAATGCGGTATTTTCAGATTAATACCATTCCATGTTCAGCGGCGTATGGTCCCCAGGTAAAAGAATGAGTTTGCCCTAAACGAGAACACAATGGGCGGAACTAAACAGAATAGAATTTTGACAGGTCCAGTTATCAGAAAAGTGAAAAATTTTGTTGTGCCTGCTGGGTGTGGTAATTCCTGATATGCATATTTCACTTTTTTTATGATTTTAGACAACATGTTTTGTTATTAATTAACAATACTTCAGGATGATAACTTATATTTAAAATTTGTGTCTGCTGAATGTGGCCATTCCTGATATGCATATTTCACTTTTTTCATGATTTTAGACAACATGTTTTGTTATTAATTAACAATACTTCAGGATGATAACTTATAATTTAAATATCACTATCTTCAATAAGGTTGCAAATCGCTCATTTTAGCTAGCATCTAAACAGTTCTTGAATAAAGCGTATGTGACGTCATCGATCAGATATAGGCACTGACCTGGAATCGAACGAAGCCATATAACTCGGAGCTCGCTACTAACTAAGGAAATGAAACAGTTTAACTCAGAAATGGCAGCTTAACCTACACAGTTATCTATATTTTGGGACAAGTTGAAAGACAAAACGATTACATATCTTTTATCTCATTGAGGTTATCAAATACCATTTCATACCGTACTATAAACTTCTTATCTTAGTGTGTGCTTTGCATTTTACATTGTAAAGGAGTGTTTGAGACAGATTAAATTCACAATAGCACCGTATACAGTGTGACACATAATATCTGATACACTTTTGAAATTTAATAGCGTTAATATCATCAAACATCTGCCTCAATATTCGCATTGTAATAATCTAGGCTTTAAAGTTCTGTTGATATATAGCATACCATATTTGAAAAAGTAATGTTGTCCGTGTATCCAGAATATGTGTATACATGTATAACAAATGTTCAATGTGAGGTCAATTTGGGGTGATTATGAAGTTAAGTCTTTTCTTGTATGGTCGAATTGATGATTTTTAAACTTGCACTGGGCCCAAGATCATGAAACTAAGTTTTGCGATCAGTCTCAAATCTCAAGGATCTGCGACTGGTCGCCATTTCAGCCAATCAGATGCTTGAGATTTGAGACTGATCTCCACATTTAGTTTTATGATCTTGGGCACTGATGGAGGTTAAGGTGTGTAGAAATTTAGGTGTATAGATCTTATCGTTCAAATGTCCCAAAAGAAAAAGCCCTATCGGCCATAGACAATTTCGAGAAAAGACTTGACGTCATAACCCCGCTAAATGGACGTCACATTGAACATATTCTATAAATATTATTTTGGATATATGGACGGCATTATTTTTCAAGTATTGTTTATAATAAGTCAAACAAAGCGTTAAAACCTTAAGATTATTACTATGTGAAAATTGTTTGCCTATGTTTAATAATACATTATGATGTGATGATTAACACAATAAAATTTCAAAAGTGTATCAGATATTTTGAAACACCCTGTACTTATTTGCTCACATGAGAATTCTAGAACTTTAATTATACTCACAGAGGCCATTGACCATTCCAAAGAGTTAGTTTTGTTTAATGTTAGTGACGTCTCACTTAAATTGATCAAACTATAAACTAAATTATTCTCTTTTTTCTAAGTTTTGGATGTGGTGAGAGTCTGTTTTGAGAATGTGCTATATGTATTTCTAATATGCCATCTTCACTTTAATAAAACGATGTTATCTTTGTTTATAACTTTGGCATTTGCGTGAATTTTATCAATTACAGAGTCGTCTGTTGCAACTGAACATGGATTTGTTTCCAGATTTGTAGTACTGCATTTGCAATAAGACATTGATTTAATTACATCTAACATCTAAGACTTGAAATGAAATACAACGCCATCAGTTTTTAATTTGATTGTAAATGTTATATTTTATCAAGAAAGGGAGTGTTTAAACGGTATTTAAAGCCGATTTGTTCTTTTTTAGAAAAAACTTTCGCGTTTCTTGGTTTTTATCGGACCGATGTGCATTTTGATAATAATAATAAAGATTCCACAATAAATAATTTAAGTCACAAAAAAAATCTGTTTTTCTGACCTACATGCGAAAGATAATTGTTGTAGTTAAGGTGTAATGGCAGTTATCATTACACTGTCATTGATAAAGAATATCAAAATTTTTCGAACGGCAAAATGCAGTTCAATAAATGTTGTCACAAATGATTGTTGTTAATGTTTGTTTATTTTGCATATTTTTAATATGAAAAGGGACTAGTCGGCGTGGGATATTCGTTTCCATTACAGCGCATAAACAGGCTAAAGCAAACCGAGTGTGAAAATATTCATACTTTTCAGTGGCTTTCAAAGTCTCCTTATCATCCATGTACTTTAAAATAACACAAACTATTCGTGTTTTCATCTAATTTAAAGATAACGAATTAAAAATAAATATGATCTGGAGAAATGAATCGCTTATCTTGCAGACTGATCACGCGAGTTCAAAACATTTGAATGTGATAGAAAAAATTGTAAGAACTTCATGAACTGTGATATCTATGTTTGGTCTTTTTATAACATTCAATATTGAAACTTTGCCAAGCATTTCTTTGAAGCTTTATTGCGAAACTGTTTTTACAGAAGCGTTAGTACTAAAAAAATAATTATTCGACAGTAAGTGCAAATATTTTATAACTTGTGTGTCAATTCAAATCAACTCACTTCAATAGTTTATTGTGATGAAGGCATCCGGCCCATACACAATCTAATTTATAAAATTATGTTCTAAAGACAGAAATATAATTTTCACTTATGAACTATTGATGAAAAGGGAACTTTGAAACCAAACGAAGACAACAAAAAATTAATATGAAAATATTGCAGGTTCGGTTTGATCGAGCTTGTTCATGGGCAGTAACGGAATTACATATTACTGCCCTTTTCGCCTATCCTCGGGTTGAGCTCAACTCAGAATTAACACTAGTAAAAAATACAATTCGATTCATCAAAAGGTCAAATATTCAATAGTTTTGTGAGATCCTGAGGGCAATAAAAACACTAACTATCAAAGGAGAAATTATGTTAGTGTCAATGTTTTATGAAACATAAATAATTAATAAATCAAAGATAAGTAATTACAAAAACCCGCCTCTATGTTTCATTAGTGCCAACCAGTTTCTTGACCTGATAATTGTCAAAACAATATTGCTGTCACGTTTGATGTATTTTACATGAACATATTTTATTTAAGATCACTTTAGATTCATTTTCCAGAATCAGAAAAATAATTAATTATGTTCTCATTGTTAGTGATAAAACATTCATACGAACACCTAAGTGATAATTTTAAAAGTAGTGTTCGTAAAAACACGTAATTATTTTGGTGTCAGCAATTTTCCGTATTGCGCCTGTAATGTTTGAAAAAACAATTATCGGATAACCATAAAACAGTCAATCTTTTTATTACGAAGGTTTAAAGTTTCTTTGCTTGATAAATGAACGACGGGTCATTAACACCGAAAAGACTTGCAAAAATGGGAAACATGGGCGTTGAATGCGTTAGAGAGATTGTGGACAATGACATTACATTCGTTTATCCCGATATACAACACATGATGGGATAGATCATCTTGTATATTTTGACGCTCAATCATTTTTTAGCGAGCTTTTGTGTAACCCCAAATGAAAGCGACATTTCAGTTTGTTTTCTAACGTTTTAACACAGTGCTTATAAATAGACCCGAAAGAATCTAAATTGCAAAGGCGCCGTTTTGTGGATTTCAGTTATATGTATAAACATGTACGTGTAACAGCGAGATGCAATGTATTAGTTCGTACTGTCTGGTTTTATACAGTAACGTAAATATCGTGGTATTCGAGTCTACAGCGAATATGCATAGGTTTTGGAACATTTATTTTGTAAACGCTAGACAGACAGTTTTGTTCCTTACATAATACAGTTCATATGAAAGCTCTGAGGAATTAAAATAATTTGGATGTTCTTAGTTTGATTAAAGCCGTTAAAGAATAATTATGTCCCATCAGTTGTTAGAATAAGACAGCTATTCGCCCGATATTTCGTTAATTATTTAACACACTTGATATAAAAGCTTTTCAAAAAGTTCAACTGATTTTTTTCAGTAGAACTACATTATTCTTTGTCTATCATCGGACCATCTTCAGACCAAAAACTACCAAACTTATTCTTTTAAATTTCTAAAATATTTTCAGAAATGAACAACAATTCTGTATGTAAAAGCATTTTACAGATGTTTGGTGTGCTATTGATTTTTAAATGAAACGCTGTTAGAAAATAATCAATAACAAATTTGAATACAGCTCAATTAGACAGTTGTACAGAGTTTCAAAGATGTAGTATAAGCAGCGTGAAAGTTATGAGCTTGCGTACCAGCTTGCACTCCATCTTTAAGTCAAACTTGTAAAAATGTCACTATTTGAGAAAAAGAAATAAAAACATATGGTTTTTACAGGTCATAAGACATTGAACAAGGGTACACAGTTTCAAAGCTGTAGTTTAAGCTATATGTGAGTAATGATCTTGAAATGTGTACCAGCTTGCGCGCAAACTTTAACTCTAAACTCTGTACACATGCTTGCACGCGAACTCAAATTTTTGATTGAAAAAAAAGCATATTATTCGATAAAAATCGAAGTTAGTGGAAGTGTTCTTTGCATAAACAAGTAATATGATATTATGATAAACAAGTCTACTAAGTTTGATAGGTGTTATAATAGTACTTTGTAAGATAAAATGGGGATTGAAACAACCATGGGATGAATCAAATCTGTACTGTTTACTGGTGTAAATATTGAGTCGCGCTTCACCCGGAATGGCGCGGCGTTGGCAGTTGTAATATCATTTCCATAACCATGATAACTGCCCATAAACAGACCAGAGGGAGCCTATGTTATTTTTATATTGATTTTGTCATGTTCGGTGGCTTTCAATGTTGTCTTTTCACATTTCAAGCATTGAGAGAGATTCTGTTAGTCGCGACTCCGTCCGTTCAATTGCATTTTGGAATTTGACAAGATTTCATTGATAACTTGATAATTAAGGTTTTAAATTTGTTTTCGGTATTAATTTTATCTGAATGAAGTTTGATATGACAAGCTATGTATTTGCAAATAACATCATATCGGATGCGCAAAATCGACACTGACTGACTTTTTCTGTCTGCGTCAGCTGACGGATTTTAAACAAGCTGGAAACCGAAGACGTGTACACCTCAGTCAGACTGGTCAACCGATCTTTCCAAAGGGTATGCTATTTCTTTTCCTTTATATAATCAATCTTTGATTCTTCGACTATCGTTTACTCAGTCTGTAAATGAAAACAAAATGACCTATGAGTCGAAATCCACTTCTCTAGAAAAAATGTATACTATTCATTTGGCATTATAGCCAAACCTGTCTACAAAGACCACTAAAGGGACAGCCCGAAATTGGTCTTTAAAGGCAGGTGGTCTTTGTTCAGAGGTAAATTAGTTCTTTAAATCAGTCAGTGTGACAAATAATATGTGGTCTTTGTCCACAGGAGGTCCTTGTTTACAGGTGGTCGTTAGCAGAGGTTTGACTGTATTTATTTTACCAAACAAACAAAATCAGTATTTGTTTAGCTGATTTTTGAGTGTGTTAAAATTAATTTAGTGGAATGCTAACTAAAATAAATAGTTACTGACATACTAGACTAAGCCACGATATCACTACGGTCATATCGGCCTTGTCTGATATCACTACGGTCATATCGGCCTTGTCTGATATCACGTGTTTACTAATAAAATGACAGTATCGTGCTTTTTGTTATAAAGTATGCTTATGCAATTGCAATTCTCACGTGTGTAGGTACCAGGGTTTCACTGAGTACTGAGGTTCAGTACTCGAGAAAGTACTGAGTACTGGATGCTTAAGATGTACTCGAGTAAGTACTGAGTACAAACTTTTGTGAGTGTACTTAAGTAAGTACTGAGTACTACTTAAAGTACTCACGAGTATTTTGCGAGTACAAAAACTTTTAGTATTATTTTTATAATTATGTAGCATACACAATGTACTATTAACTTATTCAAATGTGGTATGCTTGTATTATTTTATTTATAATGAAGTACGTAAAAATAATATTATTACTGACATTGTCACTAGACAAAAAATATATAAACACACACAGAAATCATAAGTATTCCATTTTTGAAAAAAATGACCATCAACAACTAGTGACAACTGACAATTGTCAGGGGTATTTCATAGCAACATCATTAGCCTTTCAAAAGTGTCATCTAAACCTACACCTATCTGGTCTCACCATAATATAATTGCAAAACTGAGAAAACATGTTATCATCTTCCATTGTATTATAATAAGGTGATAATCAGTTCTGTTGACTCCGTTGCTAAATCTTACAGTCTTACTGAATGCACGGTAAATTTTAGTAAGGTACAAATGTATTTCAACCATAGACAATTATAATGATTTATTTATTGATTTAATATAATGCATGACATAGTATAAAAACAAGTAAGCATATAACAGCATATACAAAAGTAGTTTAATTGCCCTGCCCAATATGTGATATTAATGAATTATTTCTTACCATTCCATTTTATAGATACACTTCATTGGGTTAAGTTTATTTAATTTCATATTATTTCATTGAAGTGTGACAGTACTCGTATAGTACTCGTAAATTACTCATAAGGACTGACCTTTTTTCGACAGTACTTAAGTAAGTACGAGTACTTGTACTCGTAATTTAAGATGAGTACTGAGTCCTGCTGAGTACCTGAAAATTGGTACTCGAGTAAGTATGAGTACGAGTACAAGTACTAGTAGTGAAACCCTGGTTGGTACTGAAGGGAGGATTGAAATGGGTGTGATATTTGATTTACACGAAAGCTGTGAATTTATATATTTTCGAAAAACAATGTACTGTTTCTAGAGCTGATTAGCATTTTTTTATAGTGTACTAAAGCCAGCTTTATCCATTCAGCTAAGTATTGCTAATTTTTGGACATAATATTGGTCAATAATGCTGGAAGACAAGCTGAGGTAGACTACACTTGCTAAACATGTCGGATATGATAAGACATAATAATTTCCGCAATGTGATTGATATGGTCATTGTCTTGTATTCAACTTGGTTCAACAAGAAATCTCTTTTATCTCTCTCATTGTTAAGACTCTAAACTGCTCGTCGGGTAATAATTGGTTCATACAACTCATATTATATACATATACTAGACGTGGTTTGGTATAAATAATCTCATTTTCATTGTCCCCAGAAGTCTTTTTCACATTGTAAATACAAACAATCCCAATTCCGATACCCGAATCGGATTATATATTTCGAAAAATGACGTGAAATATTCACATTATCTGCCAAGAGTCACACATTTATTATTAAATTTATTTGTTTTAAGTTGGCTTACAAACCACCATCCACAGAACTAGAAGACTGCGTCTGGAATGCACCATCTATGATCCTATTGTCCGGTGACCGTAATCCTTACCATGACCCAATCTTCACATTTCTTGTTGAAAAGCTTTGGCCAGTGTTCATGCGATACCTTGTTTTATGCAAAACGTTAGGCCATGCTATAATCTTTTTTAAAGTTCTAAAACAGTATCCTACCGACATCCCAATCACCCCTGACAGCACTGTCTCCACGAATAGTTTCTACTAGAATGCCGCCTCATTCGACCGCAGCACACTTCCTCACAAAACAGCGAACCCACCCCCTCCGTACAAAAGTTAAGAACATAATATTTATCGCATCTTTGCCATAGAGTTAAAGTTTAGGGGCCAGAACAACTTCATTTTTGGCTGCTTCAAAATGACTTAAAGTAGAACATCATTATTTGTATTGAATGTAACGATATATCAAATAGATGAAAAGGGAACTTTGAAAGCCATCGAACACGACAAATATGAAAATATTGCAGGCTCGGTTTGATTTAGCCTATTCATGGACAGTAATGAAAGTGCAAATTACTGTCCACGCCGCCTAGCCCCGGGTTAAGCGCAACTCAATATTTACACCAATAAACAGTACAATTGTGACCAACCCAAACGATGGTGTGCATATGGCGGTGAACATGGAACCTTCAATGTTGTATTTTCAGATTAATACCACTTCATGTTCAGCGGCGTATGGTCCCCAGATAAAAAATGGTTTTGCCCTAAACGAGAAAACAATGGGCGGAACTAAACAGAATAGAATTTTGTAAGGGTATCTTAGAATCTAAATCTTGCATATCACAGACAACGCCAAAGGCAAAATTAAAAAAGCAGGAAGTATATCCTGGGGGTGATTGAACAATATCCGAACGAGTGGGAATTCCCACTTGCTACAACCACAAGACCAGACAAAATGCTGCGTAGGCATGGTCGGGTAATTATCATAGTCAAAGAAGAAATTACAGGTATATAGTCCTCTCAATTCATGCAGACTTTACCGCAGTCAATATTCAGAGCTATGGAAGCGAACTTATTATCAGTGATTGTAAGTACTGCCGTTCACCAAGAACACACTTTACGTTGAAGATCTGTGCAAGAATATGAAGTATCTACACACCAGCTAACCTAAAACCTAAGCTCAACCAAAGCAGGCGACGCCAATCTAACATATATATTGACATTAAAAAAATCACAGTCAAGGAACATACTTATTTTGTCAGTTTGAGAAAGTAGTTCATCGACATAAGCTCGGAACCCAACCAGAAATGAAAACATCATGACATTTTTCATCACAAAAATACCAAGATTTATATATATAGAAAGCAAGTTCCAGGTTCAGTGATAACGATGGTTTCTTTATCCAGGCCGAACCAGAGCTAAACAAACTGGACGGAAAATTCTGCAGAATTAGTGTACGAATTCCACAATCCAAAAAACTTTAAAACAACAATGACAACTTATTTTTATTATTATCAAATCCTATCAGAAATCAACGTCCATATTATCATATTTTTCTCCGCTATCCGGAGAGTATTTAATATATTGTATTTTGAGAATCTTCGGATATTGGGAAGTTAATATACACAGGCTTGTTTTATACTGTCAGAGTTCGTCGCATTCTCTATTATAAAAAGCAGCGCAGCTTGCAATAACAGTATCAGCTAGAAGGATGATGGTCGAGCATCATAACATGCTAAGATGTTGTCTTATTTAATGATATTACTTGAACTGTCTCAACGGCTGTGAACAACGATTTCTTTTTCAAATTTCCATGAATGTTGCTGTTAAAATTATTGAACAAATTAGAAAGTGAAAAGAAACATACATTGGATATTATTGGTTTACAAACGATATTTATTAAAGGAGCTGACTGAACAAAAACTCTTATCATGTTTTGGTTAACTTGATAATTGCGTTAAATTTAACAGTTTTCATGTTAAGTTTTTTTTAGTTTCTTATAATATAGTTTTCTTTATAATAGGAATATAATGGAGGCCAAGTTACATAGCTCCAATCTTTCTGAACTTCATATGTCAGTCAATGAAAGTAAACTGACTGATTTTAACAATGTAACAAAGACCTCAACCGAGGTACTAGGACCTCCTTTGTATATTGTGTTAGTTTCTACAATATTATATTGCCTAATATTTTTAGTTGGAACAGTCGGCAATATTTTAGTAATAATTGTGATTATGTTCAGTCGGTCAATGAAAACGACAGTAAACAGGTATTTACTAAATTTGTGCGTGGCTGACTTGTCAGTGATTATTGTGTGCATGCCGACGGCACTGGCGGATATATTTACCAAAGAGGTTTGGTATTTCGGAGAGTTTATGTGTAAGTACAGGTAGTCTTTTCTGGAAATTAATTATTTCGGAATCCAGACATTTATCTGTTTCTTTTAATGTATTTGCACTACTCAGGTAGTAATATTTTTCTTTTTGTGCTTGTCAGTTGTGTACAATTCATATTTAAAAAATTATGTAAAACTGTAAAACTGTAATGGGGAATTAATGCATAGTTATTTTTCTACATTTATATATGTCTTGAATTTTTGTTACTGCTTGTTGCAGGCTGTATAAAACTTTATGACATAGGGGAAATTAAAGCATAAGTTATTCTTAAATTAGAACCTATTTTGCAGGGTAGTATGGGTTCAGTGTGGATGCTCGAACCCATGTTTTGGAGTAGCAATATTTATTTTTCACGGAAAACTCAAGGGTTATAAATAACGTATGATGACATATTTTTGCATTAGATAACCAGATATTTATCTCAGATTGTTTCAAAGTTTCCGCAAAAATAACTTCCACCATTAAATCTTAAGATATTGAGAATGCTTTTATGTGTCTAAGATAAAGATAACATAATTATAATTTAAAGCAATATGCAACTCCAATTATTCTGTTTTAAATATATTGTAAAAGGAACTTGGAAAACCACCATACACGACGCATATAAAAATATTGTAAGTTCGGTTTTCTTGAGCATGTCCATGAGCAGTAATAGAAGAGCATATTACTGTTCTCGCCGCCTAGCCCCCCGAGTAGAACGTAACTCAATATTTACACAAATAAAGTATCATACTCGGCGGCCTTATAAGGGCTAAATAACGCATATGAAAATTTCGTACAAAATTAATTATTATTGGACCAGGTATAAGAATCATACACATTCCATTTTTCTGGCTGCACTTCCATTAAATTTTGCTAATGTGAATGTTTCAATTTGTACATGTAAGTAACCTGATGCAATTCTGATGTCGGCCAGACAATCAGTCAGGCACAAACTATTTAAGTCATGTTAGTTTGATGAAAATATGAACAACTTATGTTTCATTCATTCTTTTCCACGTTAAGGGTTACCGAACACACATCCTTTTGAATGAAACAGTCAAATGCATGTCTTTTTTTTTCAGAACAAATCCGTCTCGAAACATGTTTGTTCGAACAGTTTTGAATAGAAATCATTGTTCAAAGTCATTAAATATTTAAAATGCCTTTGCCAAGTAAATCGTAATCATTGAGCATTTCGTTTATGACCCAAAAGTGTGACATGCATGATGTAGAGTGTTGGATTTTAGCAGAAAGCCTGGTTTTGTATAGTCCACATCTCTTGTTTCACGTCAAAAATTGTGTCTACAATATTTTGGCAGCCCTTGTATGCTTGGGGAAAAACTCGTGTGTAACTCCTGTCAAGAATGATTGCTCGGCGAATGGGGAACGTCACGGGAAAAGGTGTCTGCAGACAGTTTACGTCAGTTGTTAATTGAAAATTATATAAAAACGGCATTCTACTTGTCTTTTAGTAATGAAACTCACCTATTATTGTCAAATATGCATAAAATTCACCCTACTTCTTATAGGGAATTATAGAAAAAATAAGCGACTAACAATCAAAATGTCACAACAGCGTGTTCCGGTGCTCCGAATGATAATATCACGTAGTCTGCAAAATGAATGTCTGGTTAGCTTATAAGTCACTTTTTATTTATCGAAGGCCATTAAAAAAACTTACAGTCTTTCATTAACCTGGAAGTTACCCAGACATCAATCTACGTCGTTGTATCAAATCGTTGAGTTGATTAGCACATTTAACACTTTCTAAGAATGGAAGTGCAAGGGCTGATCGTTTAAATGAATCTTATCACTTGCTTCGAAAATAATTAAATAAACTAGGCATTAGTAATTGTCTGCTGTTATGGACCGCTTAGAGGTTTGTACTAGTCACGAATTAGGATGAAAATATTAACGCAGAATTCTCTCACAACAAGTCCTTTAGTGTACTGATTTATCAAACATTTCGTAGACATTCTCTCCTGTTAAGTATTTTATTTTTACATTTTATTGTTACAGGGGTACTGTTAAAAATAACAAATTCTGAGACAATGAATGATTACTAACGCAAGAGATGATCGACTATTTGCTTTCATACTTAATTGCCGATTTGTCATCTTTTTTCTCCCAGATTTAAATCATGATGATAAACGCTCAAGAATCTTGCAAGAGGATTATGACAGAAATTGCGCAAGATGCACTTACTTGTAAATTGTTGAAATTTTGGTAGCATGTCGAAAAAAAGATAAAATGTGAATGCCAACGGATTTCTGATTTGTTTTCCGAAACCAAAATTTACGTTTATGCAAAGCCTGAAAACGGGTCAATTTAAATTGAGTGTCAGGCTTGGCATTAACTACATTTAATCGCTCAAGATAAGCGTGCTTGTTTACATGGTTATGGCAGCACAGTTTTCTACTGTAGCTTAGGCTTTATTGTTGTGTCTGCATATTTCGATACAGTGCAAGAACAAACTCGTGGGCTTTGGTGATCTTAAATTAAATAGTGACAATCTTTTTAAATCATTGGTTTTATTGTAATGGTAGGTTTTGCCTGGTATAAGCAATTGCTCGCAGTGAACTCGTATTTGTTCTTGTTAGCATATAATATACACGTTGAGATTTGGAAGTTCAAGATTACAACTTGTCAAACTCTCTGGAGCTTTCTGCAAACAACAAGGACTCTTAATCAGTCTGACAAAGGAACTTTGCACGTAGTTTATAACTTTCAAGACACAAAAAGTTTGGCGCTTATTTCTCAAAATGAGACAAATTTCTTCATTTAATAAAAGGGTGAAATATGCATATCAGGAATCGCCACATTCAGAAAAAAACAGCCTCCCCACACAGTCAAGAAGAAGAGAGGGATAGAGCATGGTTAATAAAATGATCAGTTTCAAAACAGACACCACTAACAATTAACAAAAATGAGAACCCGAGGGGTAACCGTCTTGGAACGGTCAGTGGCAAATGAAATTGCCACTGGGGGTTTAAACCAGGTTCTAGGGTGCATCAACCTCACACTTGCCCCAACAGGTTCTCATATCACAAAACAAATACAAGTTGTCTTGGTGAAACAACTCCAACACACTTATTGGCTCAACAATGTTGCATGCAAAAGCACACAAACATATAAAACATAAGAATTAAATAGCATTGCAAAGCCAAAGGGCGGGTACTCAATGATCTTACCGAGACCAGAGCTCCTGGAGTAAAATCAGCAAGAACACGATGACAGGGATAAAAGAAACAAATCGAGCTTCTAGGTTCTTTTAAGAAAAGATTTCCCCATAAACCTTCATAAACTCTTAAACCCCTGCCACCGTCGTGCAACCAAAGAGGTAAGCATCATGATCAACTGTAGAAGGGTTAATCACCAGACATGCAGAGCGCTGTAAAATATTATGTTGGTAACCTTTCTTTTTAAATTTACAGATGGTTTTTACGAAGAACCGGGAGAAATTAACATTGCCCTTTATCTTCTTAAGTTTATAAATTAAATCTCCATAAAAAACTGGCTGTGAAATACCTTGTTGCAATAGTGATTTTAAACTGCACCTGTATTTATGAATTAGATCTGGGTATCGACGATAAAACTTGCTAAATGTTTTCCTTAATTTGTGTTACCGATAACCTTGTTTTAAAAGTTGTTCTGTAATGCAAAGATTACGTTCATTGAAATCATTAATATCGTTGCAAGCTCTTGAAAAGCGAGCAAGCTGTGAAATATAAACCCCGTAAGATGCACGGGGAACATCGCCGTCTAAAAACGGAAAATTTACTATATTAAAATTAAAATCATCTCTTTTATCATTAATTTTAGTAGTGACATAACCATTTTCAATTGACAGATTTAGATCGAGAAAGTTTGCTTGCTGTTCTGAAGTGTTCGATTTTTTAAGTTGTAGTTCTTTAGGGTAGATCTTATTAACCAGTAATGGAAAATGGTTATTATCTATTTTTTAATAAATCATCAAGGTACCTCGAGGTGTTGTTAAAAGCTGTAATAATATCATCTTGATGTTCAGTAGAAAGAGATAACATAAAGTCTCTTTCATAACAGTATAAAAACGGATCAGCAACAAGGGGTGCACAATTAGTACCCATTGGGATGCCTATTACTTGTTTATAAATAAAGGTAACGAATCTAACATAAATATTATCCAGTAAGAAAGTTAGCGACTCTATTAGGTCTTGACAAGTCCATAAAGTATAATTATCATAAGAACCATCTGTAAAAAATGCCCTTTGTTCATTACAAGCGATGAAGGTTTTATTTTCTCTAGCAAACGTTTTTTTCAATGAGACTGGTTAGTTTGTCTCTTATTAAATTATGAGGGAGCGAGGTATATAAAGTTGAGAAATCATAAGTAGACAAATAGAACACCTGAAAATTATTTGATTTAAGCTTTTTCAAAACGTCATTTGAATTTGTATTCGACCAATTTATAATTTGAAAATAAATTTTTGCCAGAAGTTTCAAAAACCTTATCGCAATACCTAATTACATGTTCTTTAATAGCTGTGAGACAAGAAGTTAAGAGCACGGATAATTTAGTAGTAGTGCAAGAACTAGAGTTAGCAATAAATCTTGCTTTGTACGGTGTTTAATGCATTTTGGGTAACCAATACATAGTAGGTACTTTGTCTTGTTTCGGCTCAATATTGATTCTAAATTTTGTAATTTGTAGAGTGTGTGCAGTAACAATATCACTCTCAGATGAAGAAGTCAGTACATAAGCATTAGTGCTGTTCAGTTCTTCAGTTTGAATATTAATATAGTGCACCCGTCACACTTAAATTACATTATAAGAAGCCTTATCAGCGGGCGTTAAAACAAATTTGTTATGAAAGTCTTGAATTCCTTTTTTCAAATGACGAAAGTTAAAACGAGGTCGAGGTAGTAATAAAGCAATGTTTCTTTCATAAAATGATATACGCGTGTCTATTATTTTAAATATGTGTTTTTTCCAGTTAGAAAGTGCATAAGAAAGTGCATTAAGTTCCATTCTAGGATTCGCGCCATTAGATATTTGTCTTAAGCTAAGACTTTTTGGCTTGGATTCTTTTACTTAAGACTTAATATTTTTGATGGCAAATTAGAGGAGTTAAAAATCATATCTTAACGTTTTTGAATTAAGAAACTTTTAACATAGAGAGAGAGAGATCGCGGAGTTGAAAATTATGAAGACTTTGAGATGAAAGAATTTCCGCGCATTAAATTGTTAAGTGGCATGTTAAGTTGATGAACTTTGCACTTTTTTCGTTTTTTGGCTTTCAGAATTTTATTAATAATGTTGTGTATAGTTCCTTTAGACACTTCACATTTTTAAGCCATTTCTCTGTGAGTTGGCGGGTTCACTTTGGCGATCATACGACCAACCTTCGGTAAGAGGTCGGGTCTAGCTGCCGTGGGTCGTTTTTTAAATGTTCGCTATTCCATAGCGATTATTCTTTATGGAACCCGTAAGAAATGGTATTACCCATCGTTTAAAGCTCTTTCAGAATATTTCTGTAGCTATGGTTAGTCCTCAAAAGTCCTAAAACTATACCCTCCACTTTGTCATTATTGTTATTACGTACCATGTCGACAATCAATCTTAACTACATGAACATGAATGTATAAGCACTACACACACACACACGAAAACATTCAAAAGGCACGGCTAACTGGTGCATGTACTTCACAGTGCATAGGTTTCGTTTGTTCAAAAATAAGTTGGGCACCTCTCGTAGTATCAGCAAAGCATTCAATACATAACAAAGCTCTATCGAGCTAATTTTTGAATACCTGACTATGTATGATACAGAAAGATGTTATATCTTCAATACCTGTCTTTTTAATTGTTTGTGGCGTCCTTTGTGATTTGAAATACTCATAACAAGCATGCTATCTCTCTCTTCCTCTCTTCTTTTTCGCTGCGTGGGGAGGCTGTGTTTTGTGAGTGTGGCGATTCCTGATATGCATATGTTTCTTTTTTTATTTAAGATCTTTGTTTTCACCATTAAACATTTTGAAGCATTTTACGTAGTAGTCTAAATAGATACAGTGATTTTTTTACAAAGGGTCTCATTGTATATAATGATTATTATTGATTTAATAACTGAATACATATGTTTGACATATGATTATTTGTTAGGCGATTTTGAATGGTTAACAATTTATAATTTAATATATATTAAGTATATTTTAGATTACACTTGTTTACGAGATATATTCAATGATTTTTACAGGTAAATTTGTGCCATTCTTTGAGAACTCCATTGCCCACGCATCGGTACTGACTATACTGGCTATAAGTGTTGAGAGGTACCGGGTTGTTTGTTACCCACTTAAGGTAGGTAAATCTTTAAACATCTAAGACTTATGTTCCTCGATATATTGCTATATTGCTAAATTGCGCGTTTAATTACAATATATTCTAATAAAGATACCGTTGGATCACAGTGCTTATTTGTGCGTTAAAGACATATCCAGTGAATACCAAACTGTGAAGTTTGTTTCAAATATATTACATTGGTTAAATATGTAAGTCAAGAGGACACAACATATTGTTTTCAGTTTTATATTATTCATGTGGGCATTTAAAATGATGTCTTGTGTTGTTTAGTTTTTGTGAATTTATGTATAGAATTTTGGGGATTTTATTTACGCGTATATAGTCCTTTTCCTTTACTATTCTTACATATGCAAACTAAAGTTACATCAATAATGTATTTGTGCATAGTTTCATTGCACGGCATTATGCCCTTAGAGAGATTTTGGATTTTGATTTTTTTTCATTTTTTATTAATGATCATGCATTGATGACTGTTGACGGCCCATAAGCCGGTTTCGGTATAACCTCTTTACAAAAGCTAAGTAACGGTTGATTTTATGTCTTTTGGTTTTACCCACAAATCCGTGTCATTGGTTTGTGAAGTAAACGCAAATAACAAAAATTAGTGGCGATTTCTTAAAAGAAGTATTATTTCTGTTTTACAAGTACTCTATGAGGGAAAATAAGAAAATGCATAAAATAATGAATGAAGTTCGTATATTAGTCAAAGTGAATTTTTATTTACCAGTTAAATGAGTAATGGGTTTTCTCTACAATTTTGTTTGTTTTAAACAATTATTATTTATACAGAACTTTAACAAACGGAATATCATTGTAATTACTTTGTTAATAGAACAATAACAGAATTATCGAGCATGCAATAAAAGAGAATGTCAGCTTCCTAATGATGTTAACAGTTTGCTAAATGTCTATACCTTAACATATAGCGCCTTCATAAAAGATAATTAGAAACAAATAAATACATTGAACGACTTACTCAAAGACATTTATGCTGCAAGAAATGCATATTTTCCAGACTTAATAGCTTGATATTTAGCATTACAAATTATTATTATATTGTTTAAACGTTCACGTATTAGACCATTAGGTGTTTAGTGACTTGGTTATTTGACACAAACACACATCATAAAAATCGGAAATTTCCAATCAAAGTCATTTTTTTCGAAAGCGGTTTGTCTTTTACGCTTATTCTGCATTATAACGCTAATTCTGCATTATTCTAATGCGGTGATTGTTTTTAATGATTAATTTTATAAGTTTAGTATATAAAGCAACTTATTTTTTTAACATGTTCTCCATATTTGATATCAGACAAACACGCATTGATAAAACATCCTAACTTCTCTTGCATTTAGGGTGTCGATGAAAACTCCACGAATGTATGGAAAAAGCTTGTTCTTATCTGGGTTATATCATTATTAACGAGCGTGCCATGGCTGTTTATTGCCATTCTGAGACCATCAACATTCTACGACGGAACACCAGTTCAGGTAGCAATTTATATTTATTACATACTAAATCTTTTTTTTCGGCGTAATAAATACTTTTGTCTTCTAGTGTGATAGATCATCCAGTTGTCGTTATTGGTGGTTAATAATACCAAGTACGCTAATATACTATTAATTCAGCTTTTACGGTATTTTATTGTTCTATATTGTATCATGTACATGTATAGTTTTCTTGAAGTGCTACTACGTCCATATCTATATTTTCATGATATTTATCGAATGATCTATCAACGACTGACGTTTTGATTTCAATACGACAAACACATGCACCATGAGAGAAACGTACAACTTAACGCACCGAAAGCTTTTAGAAAGTTTGTGGCGTCTATTTTTAAATTGATCATTCTCTAGTTTCCCTCTCCCTTTGGATTTGATGGGGTGGCTCTATATTCTAGATGCGGTAATTCCTGATATGCATAATGTCTCGTTTTTCACTTTTTATATCTTTATTGCATGTAAAATAAACTAATTGTATTATTTTCATATTTTAAGGTTTGTCGCAATCCCATCATTTTGCCATGGCACAAAGTCTACGTGGTCACACTGTCGGTGTTGTTTTTCCTAATACCAAGTGTGGTGATGATTGTACTCAACTGCCATTTATGTAGAGTGTTAAACAAGTCTCGTAATTTGGATATGTCAATTCACGAAGATCGACGAGAGCGCAAGCGAAAGCAAAACCAAGTTGCCAACATTATTGCCTCCATTGTGACCATTTTCTTTGTATGCCATTTGCCATACAGGATTGTTGTCTTATGGTTCTCATTTGAAGATAAAAACGTGATCTGGAACTTGGGACTCGAAAACTTTCTGCTTCTGGTGTATTCTACCCGGATTTTGTTTTACATTAATCATGCGTTAAATCCGGTTGTGTACAACTTTGTTTCATCGAAGTTTAGGAATGCTCTGAACTTGTTGTGTACGAAGTCTGAACGGAGAAAATATACAAACATGACGGCATTGTACGGAAGACAGTCCAACGAAACTCCAAAAAGTGACAAGTTACTTAAGGAAGTCAAAAAAGTATATTTAAGCAATAATTTACTTTCAACGAACAAAACTCACGTCGAAGCAAAAATACTGGAACCGAATAGAAAAGTTTGTTTAGAAATACCTAACCGTCGTCATGAAAGGAAACAACTGATTGTAACAAATGGTTCCAGTGGGTCGTTGGATGGTTCCTATCTCTCCGAGAATGAATACAGAGTTAAGATTCAAATAGAAGATCAAAGTGTCGCAATAAGGTTTAAACTGAAAGCGGCATTGTAGAAAAAAAATTCTGTCTAAGAAAATACAAACATAAATAGTACGAAGCAAACTAACTTCAATCGTTGAAATGAAACTCATACAGTTAAGCAGACGAAATTGCTTATAATGCATTCACGGTTAAAACTAATATTATTAAAGAAAATATATAGAGGATATTTGTTTTCACCTGTGTAAGTTAGAAATATATCTCCGAGTGAGCTCCGAAATTCGTATGTTCACGGGTGAAATATATTTCTATCTTTCACTGGATAAAAACAAATTTTCTTTTATATTTTTTTTTATTTTATGTTTTTAGAGCAAAATTTGCGTGAATTTGATAGAAAAGTTGCAAGAAATGACGCCAAAACCGCAGGCTTATGACGTGACGTCATGACGCCAAATATACAAATTTGAGCGCGTTTTCTAAACGTTCTCATTTGGTATGCGTTTGGATACCAACGTGAAAAAATTAGTGAAAATAAAAATGACATTCCACTGTTTGAAAATAGTGAAATACCACTTTTATTTCACCGGGAAAATTATATAATTCACTGAAAAGCATAAAATGAAAAGTAATTGACCTTTAAATATTACGTGTAGATATGAGAAAATTGAAGATGCTTTTACAGTCCTTCCAAACAACTTAAATGTCAGTAGGATCGCCAAAGACACGTTATCCTGTTGCGTGATACAATTTCATTCAATTCGATATATTATGAATTGAGAAATTATACGCCTTTCTAATAATTCGATGAATTTTTTGGTTACCTCCCCTGTCCAGTCACGTGACCCGCTGTATTAACGTTATAGGGAATATGTACCTACAACTTTCTTTTTTATCATAAAATCATTTTTGGGAAAATATATGTTCTCGTTGAATTAGTAATAATACATCAGCGTCATGATATTTTTATAATAATTTACAAAACAACCAAGTTTCTCGGACTAGATGTGTCAAGTCATAATTCCTTGCGTTAAACACTTAACGACTTGAACTAACAGCCACGGCTTAATTGAGTCTCGTTTCCCGATTAGCGTGCCTAATCAACTACTCAAATCATGTTATATATGTATGTCGGCGGCGATTGATTTTGAAGGCGGCATGCTATAAAAATGTCAAATAGTCGCGTACAAGGGGGTCACCTGTCAGTTGCTTAAAGGGGCAGATATCATTGACCAATAGAGATCGTGTAATTTCTATTTTCTAGGTAACAACACCTCCCAATTATTAAGTATATAGGAGTCCCTTAATTACTGGATGTGTCAGCAAATGTATTTGTCAATCCTAAGTAATCTAAATTGGATATGCAACCATATTGTAATATAAATATTCCCATCTTTATTGGAAGCCAGCATCTGAATCCTTGAATTTTATTCTACGAATGATACTTCTACCACAAACAATCAGATTACCGATCCTTTTTTGTTTCGAGACAGAATCAATCATTTTTGGTTGTGAAGTATACGTAACATTTTTAAAAATTCAAATTATTTATTCGTCGAAAATAAACGCATAAATTATAAGGAAAATTCAGTCTGTTGTTCAAATGTGTAGGTACAATGTATCACAAATTTATATTGTAATTTTATAGGTCTACATATCATGTAACAGGATGTTGACAAATCACCATTCCCGGATTATAGCGAATTTCCAGTCTTAGCAATTTGCAACTTTCACACAAGTAAAATATAATTTTCAGCAGAAAAGACATTTAAATGAAAATATTGTACAGAGATTCGTAAAATTAATTCTTATGTTTGTCCAAATAACGTTTCATACTGCCTACTATCAACAAGAATGATACATGTTCTTAAAACATTAAAAATCTAAATATCTAACAAATAGTGAAATAAACAAGTCTGGCTAGAACAACAGACCAGCAACTTATTTTTTCATCGCCGGCGACGAACGCAGACCTGCAATATAGTGGCTTATGTTAGCTATTACGTGCTTAAGTCATAGTCCGATCGTTCAGCTTTCCCGCAGAGCCTCGTTTTATATTGATTTCCGGTCACGGGAAGTAACTCGTACAGGACTGCGAAACTGTTTATTGAAAAGGCGTATACAAGGTGGTGGTTTACAAGAATGTTTTCCAATTCAATTAATATATGGAATGTGGTTATCCCAAAAATCGTAGGTTTAACAGTGATTCCCATAGTTTACCAGACTGATAAGATACTGAAATGAACGGCACGTCATTGATAAAATGCGTCTTCGCTGATATTTATTTTGACATTTCAGTTGAAACTATATCAGGAGAGAAACTGCAATGTAAATGTAACTATAATTTTCTCATGCCTAACAGGTGATTTTTTAACAAGGGTTGACTATATAATATTATTTTTACAGCAAAATACTATCCGCTGAACTTTAAAACTTCATTGCAAGGATTATTGTCAGCCCTTCTAGAAGATCTCAGTGAGCTGTCTTAATTAACAAGTAATGGATAACAAAACTATCCTTTCTGCTGTCCATGTGTATTTGAAGAAATAATAATACAACGTACAGAAGTTTCTTTTAATAAATTGTATTAAAACATATTAATAAATGTATGGAAACGCTACTCTGCCATTATTAATATTTTTGGAGATAGGGGACACATTGCAACGGTAGAGAATATACAAATACATGTAATAGTGGTTTTTTGCAATCAGAATTCCTGCTTTAGTTACTTTAGAATTTGATGAACGTCGCTCGTAAGTTATCCTGGTCAATCTATTTACGTTGTGCTTGGAATCTGCCTGTTTCTGTTTATATGTTTAAAATATGTATAAAATTGGTAAAATATACGAGTGTATAGCATTCGTTTTTATCTTTTAAAGTATTACGCAAACAAAAAAGATGATTTAGTTGTACATTACTATTGTTGTAAATTGCAGAGACAACAAACAAAACAATAAAAAGTGAAATGTGCATATCTGGAATGGCCACATACAGAAGACAAAGACAGAAGAAAACACCGTTTAAATAAATAAGTAGAGTTTTTAATATTAACCTGAAACGGTGTAAAAATGATTATCACGTTTATCAGGGTTAACCGCGCAACTTGTTTTCTCTGTTATAATTGTTATTGTTTTGTCGGCGTGGGAGCTGACGTTGCGTTGCCCCGGCTAGCTCAGATGGTAGCGTGCTCCGAATTATATGGCGCTGTCGCTCTGGCGGTTCGATTCCCGGCTTTTTTGAAAAGTTCAACTATCACTAAAAAGTGAAATATGCATATAAGGAATCGCCACACTCACAAAACACAGCCTCCCGAAGCAGCGAAAAAAGAAGAGAGGAAAAGAGAGCATGTTGTTATAAGTATGTCAATTCAAATAAGACGCCACAAACAACGACATAGAGAACCATTGGGGTTACCGCCTTAAAACGGTCAGTGGCAAAACAAATTGCCACTGGGGGTTTTAACCAGGTTCTAGGGTGCACCAACCTCACAATGGCCCCAAGAGGTTCTTATATCAACAAACAAGTACAAGTTGACTTCGTGAAATAACTCCAACTCACTCATCAGCTTAACAATGTTGCATGAAAAAGCACACAAACATATAAAACATGAGAAGCTAATAACATTGGAAAATGGGCGAGTACTCGATGATCTTACCGAGACCAGAGTCCCTTGAGTCAAATTAGTGCAATAACACGATGAACTTTTGTCATTAAAATTATCCATATTTGTGCCAAGATTTACTTTCAATATAATTACAATCCCGTTTCATGTGTTCCACTTATTTTCTGTGTTTGTTATAATTTAGATCTCGCTTTTACAAGAGTTGGTGACACATAATTTGAATAATTCGTCATGAATAATGCCTTTTAGGAAAATCTGCCGAGAAAGGCCTATTAGTTAACGTTGTTTGTTAAAGAATTGTCGTGTTTTTGTTGTCTTCTTTTGTTATTTGTATGGGTTTTTTAAAGAATGATATCAACTTCCCTTAGAAACATTTCGCGGCTCATTTGAACAACCATTGAAGCAACCAATCATTTCGAATGTTTATATTAATACTGAAGTTATGTGATTGATTGATTGAATTATTAAAATTATTTTATTCATCATATTCATTATATTTATTTATTATATTTTATTTATTTATTTATTTATTTATTTATTTATTTATTTATTTATTTATTTATTTATTCATTCATTCATTCATTCATCCATCCATTCATTCATTCATTCATTCATTCATTCATTCATTCATTCATTCATTCATTCATTTATTTATTTATTTATTTATTTATTTATTTATTTATTTCTTATATATTTACTTATGACAATAAACAATAAACAGTTTGGTTTGAAATTGAGCACGTTTTATTTCATTGTTCAAGTTAAGACTAGCGTCTCTGCAGCAACTCTGCAAAGAATCCCATTAAACGTTCAAAAAGTTTTGATGTAACGGTTTAAAGACATCTACTAAACAGTTATGCTTCTCTATGTGAATTATGTAAACATTTTAAGACATCAGTGACTGATTTTAATGACGACAGTACGTGTTTACATTGTGTCTTCAGAACTGAGTGACACCAGTGACCCTAATTTATTGACGACAGCACGGGTATACATTTTGTGAACATATTTTGAATTATAACATAAGTTTTTTTTCGTCACTCTCAAAAATAATTTACAAACTAAACTTTTAGAAAAATGACTTAAAATAGAAAGTAATAGAAACAACGAAACAATATGATAAAGAAAATTGCAAATCCTGCCAACAAAACAAGCAAGTGCGTTCAAAATTCAATGTATTAAATATTTACATATAAAAGTTATTTTAATTTTATTAGAATTACATACTTTCAATACAATCAAATAAATCAGGAATTCGGCAATAGCCAATTTGGTAGTAAGTATCGTAAGTTTCCCACTGCAAACATTAATTTCTTATTTAGAGTCAAGTAGACTTAACAATTCATTCCAAAACAAAGTTTAATCTCTTACAAAAGAAAACAGATTCACATGAAAAACACGTTATTTTGTTTCTTAGACGAATTTCTGTAAATAATCGGATTAAACTTTTACACAATTACAATAGCTATAAAATAAGCAGTATAAGTTAACATTTAAAGCATTTAATATGTCGAGTTTATTAAACGTCCAGCGCAACGCTATCTCCAATATTTAAAGCAGTATTATATTGAGCGTCTGCAAACCTGCACCTAGAATATCGTTCAATTTCACGTAGATCCTTACAGTTCTTTTATCACTAACGTCATTTGGAAGTCGTTGAACATGATACTTTTGTACTATGTTAATAGTACTTCTACAATAACGTTTGTTTTAATATTTCGGCCAGTTTATTGATGGGTGGTTTCAATATCCCAGCCAATATAGATTTGGATACTGTTTAATCTCTCCATTGAGTATCCTGCTTTTTAAATATTGGCGTTGTCTGTGATATGCAGGATTTAAGTTCTCAGATTCCCTGTCAATATTTTATTTCGTTTATTTCCGCTCATTATCTACTCGTTTAGGGCAAATCTGTTCTTTTATTTGGGGACCATAAGCCGCTGAACATGGAATGCATATATCTGGGAAAAAATCGAATTAAAGGTTTCATGTTCTACGGTATATGCATATCTTAATTTGGGATTGATCGAAATTGTACTGTGTATTCGCGTAATTACTGAGTTGCGCTGAACCTGCGGCTAGGCGAAATTGGCGGTAACATGCATTTCCATAACTGCCTATGAACAGGCTCAATCAAACCGAGCATGCAATATTTTCATATCTGGCTTTTAAAGTTCCCTTTCTTTCTATTACACGTTTCATAAAGTTCAATTTGCCTGTGTGAAAAATCTATAAATTTAATTCATCCAATAGCTTTACCCAAGGTTATAAAGCTGAGCATGGAAACCAGTCTCAAATCTCAAGCATCTGATTGGCTGAAATGGCGACCGGTCGCCATTTCAGCCAATCAGATGCTTGAGATTTGAGACTGGTTTCCAAACTCAGTTTTATAACCTTCAGCCCGGGATGCAAGTAATTTATTGAATGCCGTTCCGACATTTCATATTGATTCGGAGATGGAGCCTCGTAAATATCTCATAATCTGCTCTTTAATTCGTTAATAACTACATTGAAAACTAATTTTTGCTTAATTTTTAATAACACTTTTATGACAAAAGTTTCAAATTGTAAATTAAATCACAGTGTCATTTTAAAACATTTACTTTGGTTCAAATCTTGTATCTATATTATAAAATGTGCGTTAGGGTTAACATACTCGTACAAAGGTTAGAAATATTTGCTCTTATTGGTTCTTGTCTTTTTACAATAATTCTTCTTTCACATAATGTCATATTAAATTGCAGAAATATATTGCAGAAACCGATCATTAACAAATATCTCTGGTTTATGTTCTCTATAAACAACTGCATGAAAGTGAAAAGAACCAAAAACGCTTAAGATCGATTAGACAAGTACGAACAGTGTTTATGAGAAAGGATAAAGCAATTTAACTGGAGAATACTTTCCTTTCTAAACATTTAAATTAGGATTTACTAACCCCCAGATGATGGCCTGTCACGTAAGATAGCCTAAGGAATACGTGATTGCTTAATTAAATAACACATGACATGTTTACATTGACTTTGTTAGATATGGAGTAACCAAGCGAGATTTCAGAAACATGAAATTCTATTTTATGCATATCAATTTCGGGTAAAGAAACTTTAAATGGGCAGGTCTTTTTTCGCGGCAAATAACATGTACTAAAACCAACAACAACCTAAGCTTTTACCACCTTCCAAAAGTGGGTGCAAGATACACACTCTGCTACTGAAGCTTCATATCAGTTTCTCGGTAGTAAAAACCTTTCACCACTAGGTCTCCTACAGCCGTTTTAGGAGAACTTGCAAAGAATTGTGACGGCTAAAAGCAGTTCCCCTGTGCCCAGGATCATAAAACTAAATCTGGAGATCAGTCTCAAATCTCAAGCATCTGATTGGCTGAAATGGCGACAAGTCGCCATTTCAGCCAATCAGATCCTTGAGATTTGAGACTGATCTCAAAACTTAGTTTTGTGATCTTGGGCCCCTGTTTATGTTCAATGACAAGGAGTAAGGTGTTACGAATTTGAAGATGCACGGGACTAAGAATGTTTCCAGTGGCTAACTGGCGATTTAGCCGATGTTGATGCACTTCAATGATCAATGAGTGTCTTCCAAGAACTATCAAATTAGCCGAAGTACAGTGCAGAGAGAAGATTCCAAAAGATTAACAATCGTAAAAGCCGATGTCGATCCACAGAACTTAAAGATTAAACCATTGATGACAATAATTGTGTGTTCATTTTTAACACCTAACCGCTGTCGAAATAATAAAGAATAAGTCGATAAACTATCTTTTCCGCGATATACATTCAGTTTAAATCTGGGAGATATGCATTTAAAATTAGAATTAGTTCATATATATTGCGACCATTTTTTGTGAAACACGGACAATCAATCTTAAATGACGTGCAATGAACTTTTACTTTTGTTAGCACGTATAGATTGTCACTTAATCCCTTTCGTGTTTAAAACCTAACAAGAAACAAAAACTAGCCGATAAACTATCGATTCCCTGATAGACATCCGGTTAAATTCGGAAGCCATGCACTTAAAATTAGAATCAGTCACTTTATTTTGCGATCATGTTTTCTATGATACACTGACACTCAATCTGGAATGACGTGCATTAAGCTTTTACTTTTGTTGGTCTTGAACGGTGGCAGGGCTCTGTCGTTTTACCACATAGAAACACGAAAGCCGAACTAACAATGCGTGAATATATACAGCTTTTCTAGCATGCATGAACTAGATATTCATTATCTGTTCTATTTTGTTGGTTGATATTGTTTTGTAAGCTCTTTGAGCAAAGGGGCGTCACGTTTAAAAAAATAATGGAAATACCTAAAGATTACTTAATTTAAAGACTATATTGAAAATGTCAACGTCATCTTTCAACATCGCTAGTTGACCTAATTTCAAACCTAGGTGTGCAGACTCATATTTACTACTCAAAATTTGCTAATGATCACTTTATCTACAGTGCGTTACTTTTGTGTGTTTGTAATAAAAGTGAAAATTGATTTAAAGGAATTAAATATAATTAGTAAGGCATTGATTTTTATGAAAACAATGACAATCAAAGTGTTCATTGACGTGTGCCTGTTGCGGAAAGAGTGTGCTGGACGAAAATCAACATTTTGAAGATCACCTAGTGGAATAAAAAAAATCTTGCAAATCATGAAATGGTTGGCGTAGGGTGTTTAATACCGAATATGGTGTCCGCGAGCATTAATTATGGCATGGCATCGCTGCCGCATGCTGCTGATGAGTCTGTGGATCTTGTGATGAGGAATTTGGGCCCATTCCTCTATGATTGCATGTCTAAGCTCCTGAACTATTGTTAATTGGACGTGGCGTGAACAAATGACTTTCTGCAGTGTATCCCAAGCATGTTCATTGGATTTAAATCTGGGGACCTCACTGGCCAATCCATGCGGACTATAGTTGACTCCTCAAGATATCGGTTTGTGATGTGGGCTCTGTGCACGGGCGTTGTCATCCATAAGAATGAAATCAGGGCCGACTGCGCCAGCGTACGTGCGTACATGGACGTCTAAGATTTCATTGGCGTACCTTACTGCCGTCAGTGTACCGTTTGCAATGATATGTAGGTCCGTTTTCACCTGAGCGCTTATTCCCGCCCACACCATGACTGAACCCCCGCCAAAACGGTCGTGTTCCGCAACGCATGCTGGAGCTAAACGTTCATTTGGACTTCTCCAAACTCTAGCCTATCTGTCCATGAGAACCACACAACACCTTGACTCATCAGTGAAGAGGACCAGGGTCCAATCATTAACTGTCCATGTGACATTAGTCTGCGCCCATTGCAAACTTTCTTGAATATGACGTTGTGTCAAAGGAATGCGAATTGCTGGCCTCCGTGACCTCAACCCAGCATCATGCAACCTGTTTCTAACAGGTTGTGTTCTTACACTCACGCTAGTTGCATTATGGAAGTTGTTACGTAAGATCGTAACGTTCGAGAACCGTTGGCGCCTGGCCTGAAGAACAATAAATCGGTCCTGGACTTGAGTCGTTGAATGTTCCCGACCTCCGGTATTTTACGAGTATTTGTCGCGTTTGTTGGCTTTCAAAGTTGCCTTTTCATGTTAAATAAGGAAAATCTTGAGACAACTGACTTTATCGTGCAAAGTTTATTAACGCTGTTTAAAACAAAAAAATCTAACAAAAATGTATTAATGTGTCGAAAAGAAATTAATGAAAAAATAGTTTGAGCAGTTTATTCCAATATAATTTCTCCTGAAATTTAATTTAACAAAACATTGTGCATCAGAAACACGGAAAAATACACACGAAAACCAACCAACTTCGTGAAAAGGTGATAAAAAGTAATATATGCATATCAGGATTCGCCACTGTCACAAAACACAGCGTCCCCAAGCAGCGAAAAAGAAGAGAGGAAGAGAGAGAGAGCATGTTTGTTATAAGTATGTCAATTCAAATAGGACGTCACAAACAACTAACGAAAAAGAGAACCTTTGGGGATACCGCATTGGAACGGTAAGTGGCAAAGCCAATTGCCACTGGGGGGTTAAACCAGGTTTTAGGGTGCACCAACCTCACACTTGCCCCAACAGGTTCTCGTATCACAAAACAAGTACAAGTTCTGTTGGTGAAATAACTCCAACCCACCCAACTGCACAATTTTGAGAAAATGCATTACACTGAAATTGTAAAATAGCAAAATTTGCGAACCGAGATATCGAGCATCAGTATATGTAAATTTGAAAATAAGAAACCACAAACACATCAAGGCGTAGAACATATGGAAGAACAGTGTGAGGCAAAACCAAGTTTAATGGTGTAAATTACTCACACTTTCTTAAGCCTAAACTGACAGGTTTCAATCAAAAAGAAATGTTAATTATTGCCTTAAGTAAAGCATTTAACAAAATGACTTCTAGCAAGAAATGCATCACAAAGATAAATTTACAAGAAATAATTCAACGCATTGAAGTGAAGACGAAATTGATCTTATGTCCCTATTTTGTGGCATTTTTCTCACTCGATCAAAATTTTTAAGCTAGGTGTATAATATATTCATGTGAAGAAAGGTTAAAAAGAACTGTGTCTTCTAATGGTTATTGTTTAATTTCTTAATTAAACTCGACAATAAATTTAATACGCAGGTTGGCAGTTAAACCTTTTAAAAACATATTTCCAATTAAGACTTTGGATAGGTATAATTTAATGCAAAATCCTGCATAACCTCGTACGCCACCGGAATTCTGTTATTCGTTAAATTCAAAAAAAAACAAACAAAAAAACAATAATGACAATATTTAATTGTTGTACTTGCAATGGTATGCTGATGCTCTAATTGTTAATAAGGAGAAGAATTGCGGACAGTTGAAAAACGCTTATCTAGCAATTATAAAATAGCAGACTTACTCTTAATGAGTTACACTAACACTTCTGAAATAACATTAATATAAATTTAAAATTATAAACAGCTAAAACGGTAAAGAGTTGACATATAACCAGTTATGGGCCTTTGCAATTACACAAGTAATAAAAAATTTACAAAACCAAGAACAATCATAACAGACAATAGACATAAAAGACAAAATGGGGACGATACGAACAATACAAATTAAACTGATATAGGATAATGTATTGAAAATATTTAGTGGCGATAGAATTAAAGCCACTGGGAGTAAAATCATGTCTGTCCACAGTAGAAGTAATATAATCAGAAAACAGCATAAACTAATGAAGAAAATAAACTAAAGAATGACAGTCCGATTTATAGAATGAAATGAAAAGGAGACTTTGAAAACCACCGAACACGATAAATATCAAATAATGCAGGTTCGGTTTGATCGAGCCTGTTCATGGGAAGTAATGAAAATGCATATTACTGCCTATTCCGCCTAGCACCGGGTTGAGTGCAACTCAATATTTGAACCAGTAAACAGCACAATTTTGATCCGTCTCAAAACGACGGTATGCAAATGGCGTTGAACATAAAACCATTAACGCGGTATTTTCAGATAAACTCCATTCCATGATCAGCGGAGTCAGGTTTTGCAGTCAAAAAAATGGGCTTGCCCTAAACACGAAAACATTAGGCGTTACTGAATAGAATAGAATTTTAACAGCAGTGGATCTGAGAACATAAATCCTGCATATCTCAGACAACGCCAAACTGTAAGGCAAAATTAAAAACCAGAAAGTATATCCTAGGGTCGATCGGACAGTGTCTAAATCTTTACTGGCTGGAATATTGAAACCACTTATCTTAAAAATGGCTGAAATTTTAAAACTTAAGTTATTTTAGCTGTACTATAAACATACACAAAGATGTTACTGATAACAAAACTGATTGAATGTATGGGGAGTCTTTTTACAGCCGCCAACTGGCACAAACAACGCTGCTGTGATATTGAAATAGATGAAAAGGAAACTTTGAAGATTTAAGTCCATGTTTATAAGTTTTATCAGATCGATTTGAAAAATGATCAGCGTATTTGGAAAAAAACATATTATTAGTATACATTAAATGAACATAAAACTCAACTTAACAAAATATTGCCTTTTGGAATTATTTATATCTGAAAATACCACTTTGAGGCCTAAATTGGTATGCAAACATTTGTTTTCGATGGATAGACATTGTACTGTTTACTCAGTGTAAATATTGAGTTGTGCTCAACCAGGTGCTAAACGGTGTGGTAAGGGATATGCATTTGCGAGTGCATAGCTGCTATAAACAGGCATTATCAAACCCATTTGTCTTGTTCAGTGATTTTTAAATTTTGTTCTATTTCAATTTCACAGTCATGTTTTTCTGTCGTACGGCTGTAGCAAAACTGTCATACGTTCAATAAGTGCTTTTATCAAAACGCCCTTGAAGGTATTTTTATAACTGTATGTACCACATTTGGAGGAAAGGAAATGTTGCCTAAGAGCATACTTATTCGATATTATAATCAATTTTTAATCACCATCAGTTAATATACTTTCAGAAACATTCAAAGTCCAGGACCATTTTAAAATTATAACAAATGCGTAACATAATACAGTCATGCTACAATTAATCCATCAAGCGGTTTTTATTATCTACTGTAAGTAATTCCGACATCGTTGTTTGATATATCAGTTTATGGAATTACAACGTTAACGTAATCCAATAGCTTGATCGGCTAAAAGTATTTGTAAGGCAAATCGTGGTATGTATTAACCACTGACAAATAAAGACTTCACATACGCTTGAACAAAATGCATTCCTTGACTTAATAAATTACGTGATAATGTTCAATTTCAGAGGAGTTCAGACATTTAAATCAATGGTTCTCCAGTTTTATGCGACATTTTATTTGTATTTAAAGAAAATACTTGTCTTTAACGTTGAAATGTAATTTTCTTAGCGTAATTTCCTAAAATTAAATACAACGAAACTTCAATAAGAGAGGTTTTGAAATGTGCAGGCAAAATAGAGTTACTGTATAACTGACATATTTTTGTGTGGGGTTTCGAAATAAAGATGTATTATGTTATTGAAAAGTGAAATTCGCACACAGTCATTTACATTGACAATATTGCTTACTTACAGGATCAATCAATACATATTTACCTGTTCTCTGGCTTTCAACGTTCCTTTACATCTGTTTATCAATATCGCGAACCTTTTGATAAATATACTTCTCAAAGTTTGCTAAGCACCAATAGTTTTTTTGTACATTTCTATTAATGTATGTCAGACTTCTGTTTATTTATTTATTTATTTATTTATTTATTTATTTATTTATTTATTTATTTATTTATTTAATATTTATTTATTTTCATCGATCAGATTAAACAATAAAGGCAAATGTTTAAACAACTGTAAGTATTAAGGTTTTTTTAATTTTAATGGGATATTTTAATGGGATATTGCCATATTGGGGATGTGCATTTTCTGCATCTAATAAATATCTTTAGACATTCGCTTTAATTCAGTCATAAACATTCAGACTGAGTATTGTAAGTGGAAGTAAAGACTGAGTATCTACATTTTTAACATAAATTAATAACTGTGAAAATACAGCGAACCTCGTTTACACGATAGTCGTTCTTTGTAAGTGGTACACAGAGGACCTCGATGCATCACTTAACAATTTTCAATGTAATCGTATATAATGTAGATTCACAATGATTTGTGGTTAACCTGTTGCTTAGCAAAATTTGAGTAGTATACTTTGTAATAATTCAACATTGCTAAAGATAAAGTCGTCATGTAATCCAAGAAATCCACAATAATGTATGTTGGGAAACAATTTATAACTACAAAAGACTGACAAATTGATATTTATGCTTAAACTAAGCACCAGAATAAGATGAAAAAGAATTTTAAATAAACTCCATAATTTATAACGCTGTCGGCTGAATTGGAAATTTCCGACAGCCATGGTTATTGCTTCAGAATCTGTATATGTTATGAACGTAACGTCGTTATGCCGTTTGGCGTACTTTGATGTGACGTCGATGACGTCACTTATATTGACGTTGTATATACATATCAGTTGAAGATTAAAGGTCGAACCTGGAAGCTGTTATTGTTTCTTAACACAACAGAGCACATCAACCATACAGCCTGGGTATAAATTGAAATTGGCAAGATCTAAGGTTAACAGCATAGATTTGTAAGAGAATTCTCAAAGGAGTAGAAACTGAATTGTTGAACATGTTTAGGGATATGAGCACGACTCTAATCATTTTCACGCGAAAATACGATAACCCAGCTAAGAGCAAATCTCATAAATATGTCCCATGGGAGTAGAAATGGCATTAACTTCAAAAATAATGTGACATAGAATTTAATAATTAATACTCAATGTTAAATATGTCACAAGTCAATACTCCCACACTCTGATTTTATAAGTCAAAAGCCCAAATAATATAACAATTTATAATATTGTAATTATTATTCAGCATCTGATTAAAAGAAAATGTTCATGCATTGACATTCCAATTGACAGTTTTAAAACCTGTAGCATTTCTACCATGAAACATTGCATTTAGTATTCCATCCCAACAACTGTATGTACGGTAAATTATCCCTCTTACGCCGAGAGCGACATTTATGTCGCTCCCGTATAACGCCGAGAGCGACATTAAAGTCGCTGATCGGGAGAAACCGAGAGCGACATATTTGTCGCTTTTAAAATACAATGATATTGAAATACAAACAATGTATATTCATCGTCATATTTTTGGATAGTTGTTAGATTTTATTAACAAATGGCGAGCCATGATTGCATGTAAACACATTTTCCTAAAAATGACGCCATTAAACAAAAAAAAACGACGTCATTATCGTGGTCACTTTTGGCGTCAAATGCTCGATGTCGTTACGGCAGTCGCGTCAAGACATCGATTGCACGGTAAAAATTTTACCATCCGGGTGTGCGAGTTTTTTTTACCTATATCATTGTCTAATACTTAGGAAATGTTATAGCTAAATGTTGTAAAAGGTTTATAGCCGAAAATGAAATTTCCGCGAAAGCAAGAACAATCGGCCTAGACAAAGAGTTCCAATTTAAGCATTTTCAAGAAATGTTACATGTACCTTATATATTTTACGAACTATAATAGGCCTAAGTTAGGAATACGTATTACTTATAATTCGATTAAATTAAAACTCACCAACTTTGATGCATTTTATGATTTCATACAAAGAGCATTATTTAGTCCTGGATAAACAAGCCGACGGATAGGATACATATCATTTCATACATGCGCGTATACACAACAGAGTCATTATTAGGGTTGTTCATCAAAATTTTGCACATGGATAAATCTTATAAAAAACGAGTTGTTTCAAATTAGAAAAAGCATGCTTTAATTTCACGGGAATATTTCAAACCTTTTTATAGTTATAAATGTATGTATACAATACATATGCTTTGAGGAAATAGTAACTTTTTTCGGACGAAACATTTCCATGACTTATTTAATCTTTTAAGTTATTTTCAGCATTTTATTTTAGCGAGCGATTTAAATGTAGTCCATATGACAAAAAGGAAAAAGTACCGGGTCACGCGGGTGGCTAGTTTATCAATCGGGTGGCGGGATGCGGATTGTGGAAAAATAAATTTTAAAGGTGACTGATTAATGTATCAAGGGTTTGGATGTTAATTTATTGATTAGTCGATAGATCGATCAGTCAATCATTTCATAAATCGATTAATCAATCAATCAAACAATTTATCGATCAACCAAATAATCGATCAATCAGAAATCACTCATTTATTTGTATTGCGCACAATTTTTTTCATGATGATAAAAGAATATTTCTTCGGATTAAAAGACATTTTTGTTTTTATAAATACTTTTTCCTTACTTAAGCATGGTGGAAAATCTGCTCATAAATTTTACCGAGACATTAGTTTAATGTCTAATGGTGTTTTGAGTAGAACATAATGGCTGGCATAAATAATCCTTATATTTATGTAAAAAGTTGCATTTCGGTAAAAATTTGATTTTGCCCGGAAGTACTTTGGTTAGTAAACGAATACCAAAAGACGATAAACCATCCTGTCATAAAACGACTATTAAACGACTATATTTTTTCTAGGCGAACATAACTAAATCCAGACAATACGTAGATTTTCAATAAATTAGAAATCTGAAAGACGAAAATATATGGCACTAAAATTGGTTCAATTCAGTGGTTGTCTCTTTTCCCCATTTATTTTGATTAACACACAGAGCAGATAAATGTAAAAAAGACCTGTGAACTTTCCTGTCGATATCTGATGCAATTTTTAAAATTTGTAATCGATACAAATCATGTTAATCCTTTTTGAAAAGCAGAACAAATACCCGGTATATTCAACAACGGCTATTAAATTCACTTCTCCCACTCTTCGAAGGCAGCTGCACAACCAACTCGTATTATACCCCAGTTTTTAATACCGGGAAATATGGAACTCCAACCCGAATGGGACGGATGGACTACCAATTCAGCAAACCGTTTTACTGCTTGATAGAAACAAATATTTCGTTTAGTAGTCTGGTTCCCGATCTCTTTTTTTTTCAAAGATATTGTTTGCGCATAAACTATCCACGAGTCATGCGAATGCTATTAAAGTAAATTATGAGTTATATCAAAAACTCACACCAGATGGATTGCCGTGCAACCATTCATGTGCATCAAAATCTAAATCTGAAAAATCATTTACCGGTATTATTTACCGGCACTGTCTTACTTTCAACAAAAAATCGGAAGATGATGTATTGGGATAGTGAAATTGTGTACATCGGTACACGGGTGCTCTAACTGGTAAATCAGTCTCCGCCGGTACTTTCTTTAAAACCAGTTGTCGGTTTGTGTGTCCGATCACAAATATACTATACGCATGATGTTTCAGAGTACGTAGGCTACATGTATATGCTCCATAGCATTAGATTCTTCAAACACATATCTCGGAGAAAGTTGTAAATATAAAATATAAATATATGCAATGTACTAATATAATAATTATTAACTTTAACAAAAAGTAAATGAAGATACACTTATGACGCTTGGACAAAATACATATGAGTCTCAAACCGCATCAAAATTAATAGCGACGTTAACTTTGGCGCTCCGTAACGTCATTTCCGCCGCGACGAACCCTTTCGCTGCCAACGTCGAAAAACTGAATTGACGTCGTCAGTGCCAAGGACTTTTTAACACATAAACAACTTGACGTCATTTCGATGAGCGCCAAATACTATGATGCGCGTCACGCTGTTCGCCTTCAATTAGACAATTAAATGTTGTTGTTTTTACTTGTTATTGGTGTTTGGTGAAATTCAAGTTATTAAATATAAAAAGCACCTTTTATCCATATTCATATTTATGATATCGTTTAACTTTTAAGTTCTACGAATACATGAGCTAATGTTGAAAATTCATATGGATTTAAAATTAACATTAATACCTGATAATGGTTATAAAACACCTTCAGAAAAGTACGTTAGGTCACTTAGTTTCTAATTAACTGAAATATGTATATGTGTAAGGTCGATGAACCACCGTATTATTTCTATCAAAATTGAACATTCCTAATTCCCTGCCGTGAGACTATTTTTAACTATGGGTTCACATTGGGACGTGGACTTCCAACTTTTACTTATCGTCGATCTTGCAGATTATTTCATTGTTTTAGCATACTTCTCTGTGTGAATATTGTAGACCGCCGTCAGCTGATGGCAAAAAATGTATCAAGTTTATGCCAATAAAGAACTTTGACTTTTGATTCAAGTATACATCCAAATACAAAAGCGTACCCAGTTATACTGTTTTTCTCGACCATCTACATTAACTGAGGAAATTAACAGTTAATTAGATGTTTTGAAATGCAATCAGTTTGAATTGGGTTATCTGTCAAATTTGGCAAACGTATGCTAGAGAAGAATATTGAAATTATTCGAGCGATGGAGAATATTAGAGCTCTATTCTCTCTATCATCATTTAATAGTTTATGATTATCAACGGGCGCCCCTAAACTCGATACACCGGTCATCTCGAATTAAAACAAAACGGTATATATGTGAAAGCCATTGATAAATTTAATATTCTTGGGATTGTATAACCCTGACGAAATCATCGACGACACAGCTGTTTTGAAGTGTACATGTAAAACACAATTTTTGAAAAACATTCACTGTTTGAAAAGAATATTTCCAAACTTCAACAACAGTTGTCTGTGTAACAACCCTAATCTATTTCACGTTTTTTCACGTTCCATATTCTTCACACATACATTCACCAAAAGATCTAATTGGTAACATTTTGCATTTGACTAATAAGTTTTTAGGCATTAATTGCCAATGATAATATCAAATTGGACAAAGTTTAAAAAGTCAAGTCAAGTCAAAGAATTATTTAGCATATTCAAAAAGAACATTTCTAAATAACATATATAACACAATGTATGAAATGTCATGGTTATAAATACAATAATAGAAAGATAGAAAAAACATACACACTATGAGAAAAAATTTAAGATGTATTTTGTTATTGTAATATTATCGGAAAAGTGTGTGTGTAAAAAGTGGGGGAAAATCTTTAGGTCTCGGCGAAATTCAAGCGATTCTTTTAATGGTTGCTAATGATAAGTTAATAACGCAAGATTATACAATATCTTTTTATTTGTATACGACAAAGATTTGTCAATTTATTCATATTCGGCAATGCCAATAGTATTTTGGCAAATATTTTATCCGTAGATCTCTTTATAGAGGTCATACGAGTTTTCTTATAACAAATCCTTCCTTATGTTAACAGTTGTTTTCAACAGTGTCAAGCCTTTCCGATTTGAGACTTTTTTTTCACAAACGTTTATACATCCTGATTCCTATCACGTGTTCCTGGTGCCCAGCAAACAGTCATTCGGTAACAATTTCTAACTACAGATGGCGGCCCTTTAACCGACCATATAAGAGTACGGTAAGTTCTGTGTGGAACTCGACCCCGCCTTGTATGTGAACGTTTAAAAATGGGGACAGTTTATGTAGGAAATTTCTTTGAAGCTTTAAACTACAGTTTTATTTCCGAATAGTTAAAACTATAGGACGAATCATTAAGCCTAGTCTATGTTTTCAATCCCGCAAGTTCCGATGGAAATAAAAACACAATTTGTAAGAAATAGTACATATAATTTATAAGTAGTTTTTTCCTTTGATAGTTACATAAATGATTATACCCATCACTTCGTCAGGAGCACATAGTTTGGGGAAACTAGATTGCAAGACACAAACAAAATAGACTATGGCACAAATCTTAAGCTAATGAAGAGTTCACAATAAAAACATGAATAAAATATTACGAATAGAATTTAAAAAACAAAACAAAAACGCCTGTGTACAGAACATACTTTGTTTCGATTGTCAAAGACTAAGTTTGGTTTAACAGCTTTGACTACGCCCAAGTGTGAAGATTACAGAATGTGTTCAGATTTCTTAATACAATAAAGTAACATGGAATTTGAAAAAAAAACGACAACAACTACTACACCAAACAATAAAAATAAAATACACTAAACTGATTAAACATCATTTTGTTTGTTACTCTTAATGTGAAACATGAATGTGCCCCGCCCTTGAGTAATATTATACTTCCTAATTTTAGTCGGAAATTAGGAAAGTTGTATTTCGTAAAATAGTCTGCGCACTATTCAGACAAAATACTTGTTACAACAGAGTATGAAAACGTAACTTTTACATGTTATTGAAAGTAGAACGCCGCGAAAAATTAAAAAATACAATTACCCTTTACTCCATATACTGTGGTATAATTATATTTCGCGGTGGTTAAATTTCCGCGTATTTCGCGCTAGGGTAAGAGGCTCAGCGCGAAATTAAACCCTAGCGAAATCAAACAATTGAATATCTAGTTCTTTTATAATAATAAAAGTGCGCGAATTAAAGCCCTCGCGAAAATGTCTCATATGTCATTTGCGCAAAATTTGGTTCTCGCGAATTTAAATGCTACAACTGTGCATGTTTACATATTTGTATGCGTGTGCAACCAGTGCCGTCTTATCTGGATCTGTTTTGACGCATCTTGGTCAGAAATAACCTAATGAATCTAAAAGCGAACAGTGTGGATCCTGATCAGACGGCACGGATGTGCCGACTTATGTGGATCTACAATGTCCGCCCACTCAATAAGGTGTGTCTATGTAGAAAGGGTCGATTCGTTGTCACAACAATTTTCTAATTCTCAAACATGAAACATATAAGCATGGATACAATGAAATATTATTGATTATAGCTTTTGCAGTTTTGAATTTCGTTTCAGAATTAAATCTAAATCCATATTATCTGTGTCTTTTGCGAGATCTTAGTATAGATATTCATCATTGACCAATAGCAACAAGAGCAACAACACACAGTTTGTAATCTGCGTTATAATGGCACCGGATGTGATAGAGATGTAATAAACCGACTTGGAAGTACTTTTTTTTAATTTTTTGTACTGAGCAAAAGAAAAGAAAAGTTCATTTCGAGAATTGTATTCTTTTATCATTTGATGAGATGTTGAGTGGCTCTATAACGACCGGTCAGTACATTTTCCAGTGGATCTTTGATCACGGTATTGGCGGGAATTATAATTACCTAAATATTGGTATATCCTGTTTGTAGCTCGTAATGCCGTATAAATTCCATATTCCTGTCAGCAAATGAAAATGAATATGTCGACACAACAAATGCAAAGCCAATTTCACTTGAAATTAGTCACGCGACAGTAACCGTGTAATTAAAATTAAGCAAATAGTAATGTGAAGTTAACGTAATACTAAGCTCGAAATCGCACAAATGGCGGGAAAAATATTGACGTTATTTTACTGACGTAACCGTCAAAACATGTTCAAAACCACGCTATATTCATATTTGTGTCACAACACAACCTCATCCCTCCCAAGTTTTGAAACGCATTGTTCATACAAGTCAGTCAATTTAGTCATCACAAATCGGCCCATAATCGGCCCGTGGCACTCAACGTAGTATAACAAAATCGGCCCAAAATCGGCCCGTGGCACAGAAATGGTTAACAACATCCTAAAATAATGACTCCGGCGTAAGAGGGTTAATTCCAAAAATAATAAAAACTAAAATGTCGAAAAATATCACCTAAGACAACTGGTGAAAAAACTAAGAAATGTAACTTTGTTAACCTGAAATAAATCCGTTTTTCGATAACTGAAAAACCATGATTTAAAAAGACGCAAATGCAGGAAGTTTTGTAAGAGCTAATCAGCTCTCATTTTCTATTTTTACAGATAATGAGTCTTTTTAATCTTTTCCTCATCATTTTAGATGACTTTAGTAGGCTGCATTCTGGATATGGTATTTTCTGATATATTCATTCACATTTTCAAATTGATCTTTAAAAAGAAATATTACATGAAAAATCAAACCGATTTTTTGTCGATGAGATGTTTTATGGGTTTTTTAGTTGTTGTTATTTTTTATTATGTTTTTTTCTTCAGCTCATTTCAGAACTATGTGATTCAAATACAAGTTACTGATGAAATGATTTTCTGATTACAATAAATTGATCGGTTATTGCCGACATGATTGTACATTTGGAGAATGAATGCGTTGTTTGGTGTGCGAATCCCATTTTCATGTCTTGACAACCGCACTGATGTATCAGCGTTTTTTTTTATAATCATAAATTTTAAACTAAAAATATTCCCAGTTTCTACCAAAGATAGCGGCAACAGCTTTTTAGCTCACCTGACGGTGAGCTATTAGCATCTATGAATGTCCGTTGTCCATCGTCCTTCGTCTTTCGTCCTTCGTCCGTCCACAACTAAGTTCGTTAACACTCTAGTGGTCAAATTTTTGCTCAAATTGCCACAAAACTTGGTCAGGATGTATGAACCAGTAATTATTGGAATATGGGTTATTTGGCGTAAAAACTAGGTCACATGACCTAAAAATAGAAAAGTCTTGTTAAGGCTCTAGAGGCTACTGTTTCATTTCAAATATCATAGGAATTTGTCGGAAATGTAATTTGGTTGGGGTCAAAAACCAATGTCACACAGTCCAAATATGGAAAAAAAAACTTGTTAACACTCTAGAAAGTAAAGTATGCATATCATGAATCGCCACACAGCCTCCCACACACAGAAAAAATGAAGAGACGAAGAGAGAGCATGTTTGATAGAAGTATGTCAATTCAAATAGGACGCCACAAACAACTAACGAAAACGAAAAAGAGAACCTTTGTGGAGACCGCCTTGGAACGGTCAGTGGCAAAACAAATTGCCAACGGGGTTTTAAACCAGTTTCTAGGGCGCACCAACCTCACACTTGCCCCAACAGGTTCTAATATTAACAAACAAGTACAAATTGCCTTTGTGAAATGACTCCAACTCACCCATCAGCTCAACAATGTTTCATGCAAAAGCACACAAACATATAAAACATAAGAAGCTAATAGCATAGCAAAGCCAGATGGGCGAGTACTCGATGATCTTACCGAGACCAGAGCCCCTGGAGTCAAATTAGCTAGAACACGATGACAGGGATAATACCTTTTATTCTACATCTAATAAATTCATCCAATTAGCGTCCTTTAATTGTACCACGTGACCGTCCAATATTTTCCCGTATTGGATCCAAAAAAGTCCGTATTTTGTTCATATTGGATGATTAAGTGCAAATGCACTTTACCATTGTTTTACAACGATAAAAGCCGTTGACCGTAAAAATGATCCGAATGAAAAAAATAATACAATATGGACTATACGTACAATATGGAATATATATGGAATAGTCTTTAAACGCTTGAAAAGTCATGCTTCATTTGTTAGATGTAGAATAAAAAAGTTATAAGACGTTTTACTGTACAATACGGGATATATTTGGACTCGTACACAGCTTGAAAAGTCATATTGGACTCGCCTAACGGCTCGTCCAATATGACTTTTCAAGCTGTGTACTCATCCAAATATATTCCCGTATTGTACAGTAAAACGTCTAATAACCTATAATTATTATATATCTAATAAATGTAACCAATCGACAATCTGCATTTGTACCACGTCCAATATATTCCCGTATTGGATCCAAAAATATATATTAATTTCATATTGGACGGTTGGGTACATGTGCACTAAACGATGCTAGTCTGGTTTCCGATTTCAATCTCTAACGAATTAAAGACCGGGAACCATGCGTGCATAAAGACAATTGTTAGTATGTTTAAAACTGTTTGTAAAGCGTTTAGCTCACCAGGAAGCGTTGTTTTGTTTTGACAGAAGTCAAAATGTTGACAGATAAAGAAATTTCTGATTTTGTCGACGTACAAAAGGCGAAAAACGCTGTAAACAAAACGAAATCAAATGTTGGAATATTTATTCGATGGTTGGCTGCTACGCTGCCATCTGAATCGCGCAACTTAGAAGAAATTAAACGAAAGATATATAATAAAAAGGTTATTATACATTTAACTGTACAATACGAAATTAAACGAAAGATATATAATAAAATGGTTATGATACATTTAACTGTACAATACGGAATTTATTTGGACTCGTACACAGCTTGAAAAGTCATATTGGACAAGCCGATATTGGACTCGCCTATCGGCTCGTCCAATATGACTTTTCAAGCTGTGTACTCGTCCAAATATATTCCCGTATTGTACAGTAAAATGTATAATAACCGATAATTATTTTCTGACGTTTATAAATTAAATCCCCATAAAAACCTGAAAGGTAACATTTCATTTTCAGCCCGAATATCCTAAAAATACGTCAGAAAGTTTGATTTGATGATATCTATCCCCAGTTCGAATATGGGTCATCTGGGGTTTAAAACTAGATCACAGAGTCAATAGTTGGAAAAACCTTGTTAACTCTCTACAGAATCTGATAACATTTTCAGCTCGAATATTCTGGAAATATGACAGAAATTTTTTTTGATGATTTCTAGGTCAAGTTTGAATATGAGTCATGTGGGGTCAAAAACTAGGTCACAGAGCTCAAATAGAAATATCTTGGTTTTTCACATAAAGCAAGTGTTTGTTTTTAAAGTTTTTATAAACGTTAAAGATCACCGCGGCTATGAAATAAACAAGAAAAAGGAGGGTTTTGCTATGTTTTATTGATAAATGAATTTAAAATGTTATGAAAAAACTGCATATGATATAAGATTGGTAGATTTTGATTGGTTTTTTTCTTTCTCCTCAAATTCATTTTAGATCATTTACTTTCTTTTACTAACATGCTAAACAAATATTTCCTTACCTTACCTTAAATACCTTAAATAGTCATATCTTAAGTTAATTTCAGTTAAAAACAAGTTAGAATTATGTACAAAAATAAACATGTAAAAATGAAATATTTCACAATTTGTATTAAGTATAACTTCCAATTAATCTGATTAAAATCAAATGATATAATGCATCATTTTTATAAGCATGACGAAAACATCAAAAGAATTGAAATTTCCTTTAAGATTGACTATGAATTCGAGTGTAGGTAGTAAAGCTTGTACAGATTCGCCTCTGTTCAATATTTTTTTCCAATGAAACAACATTTGATACTATATATCAATTGAACCTTTAGTACCAATTTTTCGATTTACATCGCATACCAGTACGCAGCCCTAGTCTCGCAGACATTAACCAGGTCCGTAACAACTTTGTTAAAAGCAGTTGTACTCTGGTGAGCGATAAAAGACCATCATGACCTTTTGTTGAAATGCCCATTGGAAGATCAACGTTGACAACCGAGCGAGTTGTGAAAAGCGTCTCAAGGCAACACTTGGTAAAAAATGTCTGGACGCCAACGTCGCAAACCAAAATTGCACTGCAGCAGATAAATTGTAGAGAAAATTTAAAAGTCTCTTAAATGATCTTTATCGAATTTATGCATTACTTATGATAACAAATCTTAATGTTCTACAGGGTTCAATGACATTTAAGATTCGAAATGAAGTTTAAAAATATAAGCAAATGAAAACGTATAATAAATATAAATAAATAGGTATGTCTCGATAACACCGCAACATTTTTAGTTTGATATACAAAAACGATAGCACCTTTCTTATTACAACGTAAGAGCTTTAAGATCTGATGATGTATATTGGGCGCGTTACGGGAAAAGTATCTTCGTAAAATCGAAGTGAAATGACGTCAAAATCAGCGTTATACTATTTGTCGTGTTTGGTGGCTTTTCCTTTTCATCTATTTTAAGGTAAGACCTGTGTAATTGGCACTATTAAGAATCCAATATCTGATTATATTGTCATCAACTGCTTCATACCACTGACTTGTATGCAAAATTTTAATGATTTTCACCGTGTAGTTTTTTAGATTTTTAGTTTTTTTTTATTTAAAAAAGTGAGAAAAAAATGTGAAAGTATCCAATTTCTTTAATCGGTGACAAATTTTTTTGTTATTGATAAATTCAACCCTATTTTGTTACAGTTTATCCAAAATATGTTATATTTTACTAAACCAATTAAAGATATAATATATAAATTCAGAATTTATCTTAAAATGACATTTTTTGACCAAATAAATTTAAAAAAATGCATTTTTTATATTTCACGAGACTAAATTAATGAAAATTGTGCAAAATCCTGATTGGTGCAATATACCAAACTTTACCATTTTTTAACTATATACGTTAAACAAAATTTCAGAGAAGTTTACCGTCCAGTTTTAGAAATTTTCAAATTTATTACTTGAATAAACCCTATTCTGATAGCGAAAACCCCTTTTATCTTGATTATTTTGCTTATTTTAGTTTAAATCATGAGAATTTATATTCAATGACAGAATTACACAGGAAAATAAGAAATATGCCAATTATTTAAGCTCTAGGCTTACAAAAAAAATAGCTTCCAGTGGGATTTGAACCCTGGTCCTCTTGCATGAAAGAAATCTATGCTAATTTACTAGTATAGTTACCTCCCTTGGATACTCTTCTGGATATAGGTATTCATTACACAGGTCTTACCTTAATATCACAGTAGCGTGTTTGTGCCGTGTGGCGGCTGTAAAAAGTCTCCCCGTACATTCAATCAATGTTTCTATCAGTTAAGTCCTTTGAAGGTCGTTTAGCACGATACTTATGCACTTTGTCAAAAGTACCTCTTAAATTACTTTTGTTTAAATATTTCGGCCAGTTTATAGATGGATGGTTTCAATATCCCAGCAAATAGAAATTCGGATATTGTTAATCACCCCAATGATATACTTCCTGCTTTTTAAATTTTGCCCTTGACGAATAAGCGACGATATATAACAGAATGAAAACAAATCATTTACACATATTCCCAATGTTTGTAAACTGAACACAAAAATACTAACTTCTACTTACATCCCATCTTCACCGACCCTCCAAACAAGTTTATTTATGTATGCCTATATACTGCCACCCATCTGCATGACTTGACATTATTTTATCATCAAGGGAGGTAAAAGAAATTAATGAATTCACTAAAGTAAAGCTAGTTTTAAGACTTATTTTCAAACAAGAAATATCTTTAAAAAAAGATAAACGGCGTAGATTGTATATGAAATGATGCAGTTTGTAGCTGGTATTATTCACTTCATCTTGATTTAAATAATTTCATTGTAAATCCTTCACAGTGACTTAATAGCGGACTCGCAGTTTTTTCGCGGAACATATTTCACGTAGTTGCCAGATTTAAGACAAGTAAGCACATTGTAAAATCCTCAGTCGCGATAAAGAATGAGATTGATTTAAGAAACGTATTGTAAAAGGCATTGGTTGTGTTTATTCTTAAAACATAATGTATCCGATGATATATCAATTGCTGAAAGAATAAAATATATTTAGTGAAGACTTCAAGACTTACATAGCGAACTCATTGTTTATATCGCGTAGCATATTATATACAGCTGCCCGATTTAAGAGACAGGTAAACATTTCAATTACTGAAAGAGCTGGGATAAATTTCCATTAACTAAATACTCACAAATATTACAATAATTCAAGCTCGCAGATGTTATTACTTAAATTTTCAGCTTTACAGTGAAAGTGTAACATCGTTTTGTTTAAGCCATTTCCACTTACTTTCACTTTCATTTTGTAAAGGTTGATATAAAAGGGTGACTCTATTGTTGTTGACAAAAAATCATAGCCAATGACGAGTACTGTAGTGTGTCTCATTTCAACATCTTTCAACACAAGGGAATAGAAAAGATCTAAACGTCACAGCAATAATCGTTTCAAAAAGTGTATTAACTAATTGTTTAAAAATCCCACTAGATACCTCTTCACCCTGCTAGATGCCTCTCCGGTGGAAATAGCTACCAATCGAAATAGTTTATTTAATTTTCCCACTGCATAATAATATAATACGAGTATTATTTACAACACTTCATTGGTTAATAAATTAGGTCAAAAGTGAGCTTAGACAGCTAACGCCGAAAAAAAATCAGAAAGTGTGAAATGTGTAAATGTTTATAAAAAGAGCCACATTCAGCTAGAATAAGGTCCTTGACCTTTTAAAAACAGATACTAACTTTCTAATTTTTATTTAATATTTACAATATTTTTATTTAATATTAACAATACTGCTTATTCACGGAAGCAATCAATCCCTATTCTCTGGCTTTCAAAGTTCCTTTTCATCTCTTTTTCTTGCATACCGGATAAGTATTTCCGCGTGTTTTACCGGGGAAAGAAAATCTTATCTTTTCCCTAGGGAAAAGATAACGTTTGCGTGCTACACGAGCGACGTCACGTCTTCAAGTATCTGACGTAATTTATTCAAGTTAGTGACGTAATTTAGAAAATAAGGTTTACTTTAACGTCAATATTTCAGCGTAAGGAAACAAAATTTAGTTTGTATACATGTACACTAATGTTATGAACAGTAAAAGGTATGCAAGAAAAAGTATCTTACATGGGACATTCGGTAAAGATAGAAAAATCTGTCACCTCGGGTGAACTGTTTTGGCGGGAACACGGCAGAGCCTCGTTCCCGCAAAACAGTTCCCCCTCGGTGACAGATTTTTCCATCTTGACCTCACACTCATGCAAGATACTTATAATCAATATCGCGAACCTGTTGATAAATATACTACTCAAAGTTTGCTAGGCACCAAGAATATGTTTGTACATAGTGCATGTCAGATTTCTTTCTATCATTTTTTATTTATTTTTATTCATCTTACAAATTAAACAATAAAGGCAAATGTTTAAACAACTGTAATGTATTTAGAGGGTTTATTTTTAATTTTTATGGGATATTGGGGATGTGCAAAAAGCAATAATTGCCAAATCAAATACTAATTTTAAAAATAACTATCATAGTCTGCATCTAATAAATATCTTTAGACACTCGCTTTATTTCAGTCATAAACATTCAGTATTTTAAGTGAAAGTAAAGACTGGGTATCTACATTTTTCAGCATAAATTAATTGTGAAAATACAGCGAACCTCGTTTATACGATAGTCGTTCTTTGTAAGTGGTACACAGAGGACATCGATGCATCACTTAACAATTTTCAGTGTAATCGTATATAATGTAGATTCACAATGATTTGTGGTTAACTTGTTGCAAACTTGGAGTAGTATGCTATATAATAAATAATTCAACATTGTTCAAGTTAAAGTCGTCATGTAAATCCAAGAAGACGACAATTATGTATGTTGAGAAATCATTTATAATTACAACACCAGGGAAAGATGAAAAGGATTTTCAAATAAATTCCATATGTTGTTTCAACGCTGTCGGCTGCGATGGAAATTGCTTCTGTATAAATTGAAATTGGCTAAATCTAAGGTTCACTGCTAATATTTGTAATAGGATTCCCAAAGGAGAAGAAACTGAAAAGCTGAACATGTTTAGGGATATGAGCACGACTCAATCATTTTCTTGCGAAAAGAAGATAACCCAGCTAAGATTAAATCTCATAAATAAGTCTCATGTGAGTAGAAATGACATTAAATTCAAACGCTATGTTACAGAAAAAAGTAATATATGCATATCAGGAATCGCCACAGTAAAAAAAAACACAGCCTCTCCACGCAGCGAAAAAGAAGAGAGGAAGAGAGCGAGCATGTTTTATATAAGTATGTCAATTCAAATAGGACGCCACAAACAATTAACGAAGAAAAGAACCTTTGTGGAGACCGCCTTGGAACGGTCAGTGGCAAAACAAATTGCCACTGGGGATTTAAACCAGGTTCTAGGGTGAACCAACTTCCAGAGAAATTTAATATTAAAACTTCATGTAAAATATGTCAAGTCAAGTTGTCTTGAAACCTGTACCACTAGCGCAATTAAGAATTGCATTTTGTACTCTAAACGGCATGATATTTACACATATAGGAAAAACAAAAATTTTGAAAAAAAAATCACCTATGACAATTTGTGCCCCAAATGAACTTAAAATTGGAACAACACATTACAGTTATCCTAAAAATAAATCCGTTTTGCGATTACTTAAAAAGCCTGATTAAAAAGACGTAAATGCAGGAAGTTGTGTAGAAGCCAATCACATTTTATTATCTATTTTTTGCAGAGACCTTGTAAATCCTTTCCTCATCATGTTAGATGATTTAAATAGGTTGGTTTCTCGATATGGTTTTTTCTAATATGTTCATTCATATTTTAAAGTTAAACTTTAAACGGAATATTACATGATAGGAAATCAAAGTTTTATTGATTGTTGTTGTTTTTGTTTTGTGTTGTTTTTTTTTTTGTTGTTGCTGGTATTTTAAGTTTGTTGTTCTTCTGTTTCAGTTTTTTTCTTGCTCATTCGCATAGAAAATCGGACACTATTTAATTCAGATACAAGTCAATCATGGAGTGATTGTCAGACTTAGTTTAAAATTAAAACGTTATTGACTTCATGATGGACAATGAGTGTGCTGTTTAGTTTCTGAATCCCGTTTTAATGTTTGTATTCCTGCAAAAGAACTGGTTTCATCAATATTATATTTGTTATTCATTTAATATTCAAAAAAATAATTTGAGCTGAAACAATCAATAACAAGGCACTATATAAAAAAGAAAGAGTTATACCAAATTAATGTATTTCATGTTTTACTATTTAACTATCTGTGTTTCAAACTCATGTCTTGCAGTCTTCATAGACCATGCAATTATGTTATTGTTTATTGCAAAAAGGATTGTGAATGCACATAAGAAACTCATTTTATCCATCAACATCTCTTGTGGCTATAGTGTTTAACACCACAAACCACTCTCAAATAGGTGTTAGCGTATTGTAACGGTCATGATATATAATAAAAAATATACGGACGCTTTAGTGACCAAGTTGTGATATGACATCTATGAGATCCCTCATTGAGGACAAAGTTTATCAATCTCGCCCCCCCCCCCCCCCCCACCCTCCCCCACCCCCAATCTTTAAGGCGGAATACAGAGTTTGATGTCACGCGGATTCTTTACCGTTAAGGTGTGTGGTAGTTGTCCATTGCATTGTCATCGATAGAAAAAACATCAAAATCTCTCTCTAACGGCAAAATGCAGTTCAATAAAACTTTGCACACATTATTGTTACAAATTGATCTTTATTGTAAATACTTAAGGAAAAGTTAAAACAGTTAAGAGAAAATGCTAGACATAAAAATCCCCTTCAATTCTATTTACATTCAAACACAAAAAACTAGGCAACACAAAACAACAAATTAAAAATTAAATACCGTCATGAGTACTATGATACGGTTAACAATGCATTAGGTCCTTTAAAAGAATTTTCGTATTTAAAGAACATTAAAAGGTCGAACCTGGGACCGCTTTGTGTTTTTATATTCATAACGAGTTTTTTCTAGGATTTTATGGATTTTTTATCTACATTTGTATCTATTTTTCTTGACGTTTTTACTGATCTTAACGTATGTAAAATAAAGATAAAATAATAACATTTATTTTGGGAAAAATTTATATTAAACTGCATTTTGCTTAAAGGGTGTTTTTATATTTTTATCGTTGATAGTGCAATTAAGTTAACACCTAATGCAAATAAATTAAGGTGGATATGATTGCAATAATTGTCTGTGTAATTAAGATACATTTATTTGTAAGAAGTTTCAAAGTTCATGTTCTAAATATTTCTTATTGCCCACGAACGGGTTCAATCTCATCCCAACCTAGCCCGATATAATTCAACTTAGTCCTGTTTAACTTTCAAATTAAAATTAACCTTTCCGTCAGTTATAATTATGTGTGATCTGAATTAAGTTCATAAAATTGCTTAAACGCAGGCCAGACACACGTAAGGCTAACTCAACACAAGATTCAAATTCTAGACAGATTTTAAAAGCATTTAGATCCAATTAATTGCATCACTTTCATCGCATTTACAATAGGGAGCAGACGTATTAATAAAAAGTTTCAGTTTCATTGCTAAAGCCTTCTTTTTATTTCTCTTTCACCTTGTTTTTTTCCTTTCTAAGGTTTTGTAAAAAATGGTCTGCTGAACGCAAATAAATTGTGTAAAGAAACAGAGGGTCTGTGCAATAATCCTTTATTTGAACCCAATGTTTTAGGTGGAAGCGAGCAATATTTCTACGAGTTTGCATATTCAAAAAGTATGTGAACAGATAATTCCCGCGACGCAACCAACTGAGCTAACTGGGACAACCCCAAAAAAGGTTGATCGGATAGCCCTGATATACGTAACCATCACTGCAAGACATCGGTAACGGGTTATTTGACTGATAACAGTACTGACTACATGTACGGGGAGACTTTTTACGGCCGCCACACTGCACAAATAGCGCTTCTGTGAATTTCAAATCATAGTGCCTCTAGCTGGGAGCGAACCCGCACCGTCACGGCAACAGCGCCTAGCCCTGCAATTCCCGCGACGCAACCAACTGAGCTAACCGGGATAACCCCCCAAAAAAGGTTGGTCGGATAGCCCTAATATACGTAACGATCACTGTATGACATGGATAACGGTTCATTTTACTGATAACAGTACTGACTATCTGTTTTATTTTTATTTTTTAACAAAGGAAATGTATGATACAATTATATTTATCCTATATTTAATGTGAGCGGACCATTGTTCCTATTTCAACAGCAACAAAATCCATTTTTCATTATTTTTTAAAATATTTTGTTTTCTATTTATATAATAATTAATGTTTTATTTCCATCTATTTTTAACACATTACACGTAAATTATACGTTTAATGATATTCAAAACATATTTTAAAACATATTTTTTAAGTTGTTTTTTTAACATATTTTTTAAATAGTCAAAAAAAAAGGTGACAATAGTAATTTTAAAATATAATATAAAAGATCTTAAACTCATCTTTGAAGAGAAAGAAACTATTTATCATTTATTAATAACATATGAAAGAAGGTTATTTATTTGTAAGCTGCTGAGCCATTCTACTAAATATAATAAAAAAAGGGAATTTTCAGATAGTGTACATTTTTATTTCGTGCAAGAGGTGTCGCCATGCATAATAACGGCAGGTCATATTACTGCCCGCGCCGCATAGTCCCATGTGTAAGATAACTAAATAAGTACTATATGTCAAACACTCATTCCAGATTATACGTGTACTTCGTAGTATATGTAAAGTCTTTTTCTTAAGGTAAATCACAGGTCAATGAGAATACTCAAATTATAAGTGTTTGAACAAACGGGACTGGTTTCAGTATCTCAGCAAGTATTGTTAATTGTTATTAGTTTATCATTATGCACTTTGATATTTCATCGTTTAATGCTTTTTTTCGTTCAAATTCAAATTGATTGAACTAGTGCACAGACTCGGAACTTACCAATGAAACGCTTGAGGCTTGAAACATGTGTCCAATTTCAGATTTTTATCGTGGATCCTGTTCTGTTTACTTTTTGCAAATTGTTCTCATTTAACCCTTTCCCTCCAGTAAAGATGAGATGCAATTTTGCGGAGTTCATATTTTATGCCACATCCTATGCATACAGATGTTTTGGCAGTACACATTTTCGTAACGTATTATGGTGGTAAAACGTTTATTAAGCTCTATATATAAATGGATGAAAAGGGAACTTTGAAAGCCACCGAACACGACAAATTTTAAATAATATTGCAGGCTCGGTTAAATTGAGCCTGTTCACGGGCAGAATTGGAAATGTATATTACTTAACACGCCGCCTAGCGGGGTCGAGCGCAAATCAATATTTACACCAATAAACAGTACAATTTCGATCCATCCCAAACGATGGTATGCATGTGGCGGTGAACATGGAAACTTCAATGCGGATTCAGATTAATACCATTCCATGTTCAGCGGCGTATGGTCCCCAGATAAAAGAATGGGTTTGTCCTAAAAAAGAAAACAATGGTCGGAACTAAACCGAATGGAATTTTGACAGATGATCAGAAAAATTCAATATAAATCCTGCATATCACAGACAACGCCAAAGGCAAAATTTAAAAAGCAGGAAATATATCCTTGGGGTATTTAAACAATATACAAATCTATATTGGCTAAGATATTGAAACCACCCATCTATAAACTGGCCAAAAAATTAAATAAAAGTAATTTTAGAAGTACTATTAACATAGTACATACATATCGTGCTTAGCGACATTCAAAGGACGTAACTGATTACAGCACTTATTGAATGTACGGGGAGACTTTTTACAGACGCACATAAAGCTCATACTATATTTATAAATGCGTGGTCATTATCAAGTTATTACGCATTTCTTGACTTTTTATGAACCTTCTGAACTAAGATGATTCGGTTAGCTTTTTAGTGGCCGTTTAACGTTCATTACACATCTATTCAAGATTGGGAAGATTAGAAGCGATTGTATGCAATTGCATCAGTCTAGAGAAATTATTTATTACAATCACTACCATTTATACTAATAATGCTAAGCCGTTATTCGTTTCTCTAAGCAATAATTTGATGATATTCATCGTTTTCAAAAGATCGTTTTAGAGTTTTTAAACCAGACCAATTTGTATATGAACTTTTATCAATATGCAATCAAATCCATTATGCCCCCTAATAAGTATTACAGTAGCGTATACTAATTTTATCGTCTGGTGTGCAAGAAGCTTTTTCAGCTTTTCCTTTTTATTGGATTAATAGAAACGTAAATTAAACACTAAGATTAAAGTCATTTGGTTCCATTGTGCATGGAAAAATGACGGCTATTTGTTCTGAGTAACCAACAAGCATCATATAAACAGTGTATAATATACCGTTGACGGGGAACCAGAAATAGCTTGTATCGTGAAATAATTAATCATTCCCTTTTGGTCAATGCACAAAATCTGTTAAAAAACCGCAAAGTAGACTTTGGAAACAGACAATCGAATTTCATCACATTGATCGTTGTGCAATAACAATGTACTGTAAATGATTACAACTGCAGAAATATTCTTTGAAACTGGATATATTGCATGTTTCATCATCATTTGTACATGATACAAAATGGCCAGAGAAAAAAAGATTTTAAGCTTTAAATTTTAATGTTAAGTAGTAGTTTCATTGCAATCACAATAGATGAAAAGGGAGCTTTGAAGACCCTCGACCACGGCAAATATTGCAGGCTCGGTTTGATTGAGCCTGTTCATGGGCAGTAATGGAAACGCTTATTACTGCCCACGCCGCCTAGCCCCGGGTTGAGCGCAACTCAATATATTTACACCAATAAACAGTACAATTTTGAACCATCCCAAACGATGGTATGCATATGGCGGTGAACATGGAACCTTCAATGCGGTATTGTCAGATTACTACCATTCCATGTTCAGCGGCGTATGGTCCCCAGATAAAAGAATGGGTTTGCCCTAAACGAGAAAACAATGGGCGGAACTAAACTGAATATAATTTTGAGAGGGGATCTTAGAATATAAATCCTGCATATCACAGACATCACCAAAGGCAAAATCCTGCATATCACAGACAACGCCAAAGGCAAAATTTGAAAAGCAGGAAATATATCCTTGGGGTGATTAAACAATATACAAATCTATATTGGCTAAGATATTGAAACCACCCATCTATAAACTGGACGAAAATTTAAGTAATTTTAGAAGTACAATTAACATAGTACATACATATCGTGCTTACCGACCTTCAAAGGACGTAACTGATAAAAGCACTTATTGAATGTACGGGGAGACTTTTTACAGACGCACATAAAGCTCATATGCTTAAGATTTGAGAACGGTCTCTATTACATGTATCAGTTTTATAATCTTTGGTAGAGTTACTGCATTCGTAGTGATTTACACTAATGGTCATCGAATTGCTTATCTCTTTATTTGCACGACAGTTGCATGTGTTTGAATGCATTAGTGTTATTACAGGGAAGTAGCCAAAAAGAACGTAGAAGATGATTATATATGTTTCTCTAATTTCTGTTCTTGCTATGTTTACGGGGAGACTTTTCACGGGGTCGCCACTAAGCAAAAATAGCTCTACTCTGAAATTATTTCATATGATAATGCTAGTATTTTTGCAGAAGAATAATTTGCTGTTTAATTGCTTAACGAGACGTATATTTTATAAATTAAATAATGACACATCTTATACTCGCATGGCTCTCATTCCCTTGGGATTTTCAAGAGTATGGTTTTTCTGAATTCTGTATTATTAATTCTAATATTTCTACGCTTCTAACTCAAACATGTCATTACTGGGCTTTTATTGCATTATCGCTGTTTGAAAATGTTACGTTAACTTTGTGGAAAAAGAATGCGTCGGTTCGACAAATTATTAATTGAAGTAATTCGCAGAACTTAATGTTAATGTGATAACAGTCTCGATCGATATTTGCATTTTTGTTTTTATCTTGCCACTGACTGTTCCAAAGGCGGTAACCACAAGGGTTCCCATTTTCGTTAATTCTTTGTGGTGTCTTACATGTATTTGAATTTGACATACTTATAAACACGTGTTCTCGTCTCGTTTCCTCTCTTTTCGCTGCGTGAGAAGGCTGTGTTTTGCGAGTGTGGCGATTCCCGATATGCATGATATGATATTTCACTTTATATATACAAGATATTGATTCAGTTTTGCAACATTCTCCTTGCATTCCATGAGTTGAAAAACTATTTGAGCACAAAAAAAACTGAAACTACAGTTTCATTTTAATTTGCAATCGACAATACTAAAATACAATTCCACAATAATACCGTTTAATTTATTTCATCATTTTATCATTCACGTTTAATTTAACGTGGATATTTTATCTGTTGTCTTTTTCAGATGTCCGTGCTTTGTCGTACCGAAGAAATACGAGTAGAATGTGTAGTTAAGTAAACAGATGTTATTTAAGTTATTTTCAAAATATTCTTTTCGATTTAAAAGTATTTGTTAATTGATCTTCTCCCAAATTGTGGTAGAAGGTTATTAGGAATAAAGATATATTGAGCTTAATACAATTTAAAATAGTTAAATTGAATTATTTTATATTTCGAGAGTTTTGCAAACAAAAAGAGATGAAAAGACAATTAAGTTTAGTCAGTAATACTGCTTTTATTAAAAAATAACAGTTCAGATTGAAGCATATTAAGCTAGTACATTTAGGCAATGATCTCACAGGCCAATGACCAGCATGCCCTGCATAAAATCACGTTGCTGGTAATAAAATTTAAAGCGCATACAGTATTCGATGTTGTCTATCGATCGAAAGATATCGCCTAAAGCCAACCGACATTGAACAGGCCAAGAAAATATCTGCCGCAAACGTTTCATTGAAATCATACGTTTTTGCATTTTAAAATTTATAAAAAATATTAAATGAAGCAAATTCTGCAAATTTTAATTGCCTCTTATTAAATAGCATTATTTTAATAAACCGTCGGCATTGCTATTAAAATGAAATAATTACGTATTACTAAAAGAAGAAGAACGTTTGTGGGTTTTTTTCACTTGCAATCTGTTACACGAAAAACAAATGCAACTATTCTTCGATATCATATAGGAAAACATTCGATCACGAACAATGATTACGCAAAAATACTTAGAATCATGTTAAAAGATAAAGATAGTCGTTTTCTGCTTAAAGGGGTGAAAATCAAACTGGGAACGGTGTTTTTCAGGCAAAATATTTGGGTCATTCACCATGTTGAATTGCTGACGAAAAAAGTAACGATTTGATTTTTAAAAAAATTTTGTTTTATGTAAAGAGATGGGGTATTCATCTGACATTTATCTTGATCAACTTTAATCAATCGCGTCTAAACATTTTATGAATTAAAAGATGAGCAGCTCCTAGTGAGATGCCGTCGCTTTAAGTGTTATGCTTATTGTAAATATTGCATCGGTAGCAATTAAATCCTATTTTTAACAACTTTTGGCGATCCTTCTAGGCGGTACATTCGATACATTAAAAGCAAAATATTGGCCTTTTTTTAGTTTAAACACTCATTTTACACAGAAACGGCCATGTGTACATTTGTCTAATTCTGGGATAATGTGTTGTTTTTTATTGTTATAAAGTACACCATTTTAATGCTCATTTAAATCATGATAATATTTCACTAATGATTTAGTATGGAAACAAAACGTTTAACGAAATTATTTTTGTGAAATCTGTTTTCTAAAATTATGCAATTAAAGTCTCCATCTTCATTTTGGATGCTTGAATTCTTTAATTTTCAAAGTTTCCTTTACCAGAAAAACAAAAACTAAAACCTGAAAGCTGAATGAAGATAACTAACTGAAATATCTTTGATTAGAAAAATTCCAGCACTATTAGTCAAGATGATTATCAGCGGATGTCTGCCATTTTCTCCCGAATTTCGATGAAGAGTTAATATTTAGGCCGTTTAACTTTGCAATACGTGAAGACATGTGTCACGTATCACGTTCAATCGTATAAAACATATAAGCATATAAAATTGTCAAGCAAAGAAGGTGGGTACTCTTGGCGCGTACTGAGACCTGTGCTGAAGATAATAAAACTGATTTGAAACCTGTCTCAAATCTAAAGCATTGTGACTTGCCGAAATGGCGAATTTAGATTTGAGACTGGTTTCCATTCTCAGTTTTATTATCTCGGGGCCTGTACCTTCTATATATGTATTGGAAGCCTACAATGTATAAAACACTATACTAAGAAATATTTGTAACGAGCCCCAGTTCTTGAGTTAATGTTCGGTTAATGCGATATTAAAAATGCGTCTGTTTTCATCATATTTTTGTAAGAAAATTTCTTTGTCCTTTACAATGTGATTTATTGTACATTTAATTTTGTGAACGTGCAGTTGTCACACAACTATCGACAGACATTTTCAATAAATCTAAAATTGTAGGAACACACTTTATAAATAGAATAATTATTCGCATTATCGTGCACCAGAGATGCGTATTTTTCTATTCGCTTTAAATTAATTTGGTTAAATATGAGACTTTATTTGATTGTAACTTCGTTAAATCAGAAATAAATAAATTTGGTTCGATTGCACACTGCAGACGATATTCAACTATGCTTGAGCTGTTATTATTTCCTAAATAAAGGATTCTTTAAAGAAAAACATTAGCCAAGTAAAAGATGCGAATTGACAGACCTCAAAATCACGAAAATTATGAAAAGTAGAACATTTAATTTTGATAACCGCTGACAAAGCAAAGTGAAACATGCATATCAGAAATATCCACACTCAGAAATCAAAGCGTCTCCACACAGCCAAATCACTAACGACAAAACTGAGCATGGGTTTCAAAAGATCAATTTCAAAAAGGACACCACAATAAATAAACGAAAAAGAGAACCTGAAGGGTAATCGCCATGGAAAGATCAGTGGTAAAACATTTCCACTACGAGTTTTAACATGATTCTGGTGTGCACCAACCTCACACTTGTCCCACACTCTCCTCGCACCAATTAATTAGGATTTTTTTTAATTTTGAAAGCTAACCTGGTCCCTTTAGAATTTTAGAAGATTAGAAGAATTGTTTTCCTGTCTTCACGTTGAAACTTTCGAACATTAGCATGAATTTGTATTTATATATGCTTTTGGAAAATTTGAAAGAAATTCACACTAAATCTTACAAACTAGAAAGAAATTCATACATTCAAAGTGATCAAACCTGATGAATGGTTCCTGTGTAAACTCATTTAATTAATTGTCAGTTAAAACTTTGATTTAGTTAATTGAAAGCATCGACCTTTTGAACCCTAGAAAAACCATTTCTTCTTAATCAACAAGTTATTTGAATAAATACCAGAGCTTTTCATACTTATATAACAGAGGCCTGTATATGACCACTTTCCAATCCAAAAAATAAAGTTTTCTTCCCAACTGTGGCAGAGACTCCTCCAAAAATGCTAAATAAAATGTCCAAAATAGATAAAATCCTCTGAGGGGAGTTTGAAAATTAAAGTCTGAAAAATAAAGTGCTTTGAAAATTTAAATTTAAGTTGACATGTGTTTTTCCAACTTAAACGCACATAAACCCAATTTGAACGGCCAGGGCCTCTTCCCAATTTCCTGATGAAACGCCCTGAATACACATTCAACATGAACATCGTCCCACATTCTAAATAATTTATCATCGTTAACATTTATTTTTTATAACAAAGATATTGAATACAAGTTGCGCTGGAAAGTTGGAGCCTAATTAGTTTATTATTTATGACTGCGTTATGCTCTTTCCTCTTAGCAGCACTGTTAAATGTTGTTTTTTTTTTAATACTGTTACAAAGACATATGTATAGCTCTTTGTTAGTTAAGGTATTTATCGATTATTTATTATTGAATAGCATACCAGTCAATCGCAATGTTTCAACAATGTTTGCATGTGTTACAGAAATATGACAAACGGACAGGAAAACATGTAATGTAAAATAACTCAAGTCAAACAACTGCGCAAAAATGGCACGACTTGTCTATGTTTTCAGTGTAAATATCTAGGCAAGAGTGTTCAAAGTTGCAACAAAACAAAACTGCCCTGTAGGAAAAAAAGGTCACCAGCACATGAGACAATTCCACAAAAATGTATTATTCGGAATCGTTTTTAGACTATACACTCATTAAATTGATATCTTCACTGATAAATAATTAATGCATTTTAACTGTTTTTTTCAAATTTGTCATTCAGTAATTAAAAATGAAACATAGATTTTCTTAAAACTGATATTTCAACGTGTCAAATATCAGTGTTTTTAAGTTTTGTGTCTATGGTGTCTGCCTAAATATACAAGTCTACAATATAGGTGTAGCTTGACATTTACATCCTGATATTTTATCTAAGGAATCCAAAGCATTACACGCCTCAGAGCAGTATGTTTGATAAGCAATATCGCAGTCTCGTCAGTCAGACAGAATTAAAATATTTTATCCTTATTGCCAAGAATCCGCACAAGTTCTGTTCGCTTTCTAGACCTATTAAAGACATCCGGATCACTCAAGAATTAACACGTGACATTCATGATACATCTATTTAATCTAAAGACTTCCTGCAAACAAAATGCTTCAAAAGCAAATTCTTAGATGTAAAACTGATAAATTTTATTTTTCAAGTCTTCAAGAATACAGTTTTTGGCCTTAGAAAGGGGGTTTAAAAAATCAAACACATTCGTTTTAAACATGATTTACATGGTTACTTGTCAAACACAAAGTGAATAACACAAGTCATGCTTTCTCAATCGTGAGAAAATGCTTACATACCTTTTTCAAATTGTTTAAATATTGTTAAATATAACCCTAGAATTTTCAACCACTTTGCCGCAAAGCTTATCCAATTTGTGAACAACTAGGCCAAGAAATGTTCATTTACCGGAGGGTTTTTATGAAGAACGTTGTTTAGTACCATAGCAAACTTTCTTTTGATAAAAAAGTGTGAAATATGCATATCAGATCAGGAATGGCCACATTCAGAAGACACAGCCTCCCCGCAGATCCATTAGGTAGTGAGGTAAAAAGAGCGTGGGTTATTAAACTTAGTACTGTCAGAACAAAATGCATTTATTTTATGCTTTTCAGTGAATTATGGAATTTTCCCGGTGAAATAAAATGGTATTTCACTGTTTTCAAACAGTGGAATATCATTTTTATTTTCACCGATGTTTCACGTTGGTACCCAAACGCACATAACATACCAATTGAGAACGTTTAGAAAACGGGCTCAAATTTGTATATTTGACGTCATGACGTCACGTCGTAAACAAGCGGTTTTGGCGTCATTTCTTGCAACTTTTCTGTCAAATTCACGCAAATTTTGCACTAAAAGCATAAAATAAAAAGAAAATTTGTTTTTACTAGTGAAAGATAGAATTTTTTTACTCGTGAACTCCGGAATTATGTATTTTCACTCGTGGCTTCGCCACTCGTGAAAATACGAATTCCGGAGCTCATTCGGTGAAATATATTTTTATCTTACACTGGTAAAAACAAATATCCTCAGTCTATTTCTCTTTCATTTTATAGTGTTGTTTAATAACTCTTCCAACAACAAATAAGATAAAGTTTTTTTTCAAATTATTTAGTTCCTTTCTGCATATAACGCATATAAAACAAGAAATGAACTGTTTGACTCTATAATTGTATATCACTTTTAAACTTTTCATCATTTCTTGATGAGCTTGCAGTCACAGCGAAGATATAAATTCTATTTAAATATCATTTTACTGTAAGTTTAAAATCATACAGGAAAAAATAAGATGGATAGATAGAATAAGTATAACAATAAATGTGGAATCACAAAACAGCCCATACCATAATTGATTTCATCATTATTTTTTTCTAAACTTGACTCTAAGAAAAACAATTTCAAACTACCTTATATATGGTTTGTGGTCCTGTTTTTTGTCTAACTAATTAAGTTTTCTTAAAATGAAAATGTTTATGAAAATAATCTGTTATTAATTTACTTTTTAACGAGCTTGATGTTTAAGTTTATGATAACATGGTTTATTAAAATAATCACTATTATATAATGTTAAAAGTTATTTTTAAAAAAAATTCCAAAGCAATTTGAACCTTCTGGGCCACCGTCCTTTAATGGCAGTTGGTAAAACCACCCCAAAAGGTCCCATTTAACTCTGGTTCCCATCCTTTTTATTAATGCCAAAGCATTATTTACATCTTTCTTATTTAATTAGCAGCTGATCAAAGCTTCAAAGTTCTGGGGCCTAAACGCCGCTGAACATAAAAAGGTAATGATCTGAAAATGCAGCATTGAAGGTTCTATGTTCACCGCCATATGCACACCATCGTTTTGGAAAGATCGAAATTGTATTGTTTGCTAGACTGTAAATGTTGACTTGCGCAAAACCCGGGCTATGCTGTTTGGACTGTACTTTGCATTGTCGTAAGTGCCCATTAACAGCCAAATCAAACCTAGCCTAAAGTATGTTCATATTAATTTTGTCACTTTTGTCATTGGTGGCATTGAATGTTCCTTTTTCGTATATTTAAAGAAGATATTTTATAACAGTTTTCTTTAATATTAGTGTTATTTCACAAGTGAATTTAAAACGACTTTTTTATAAACCCATTCTAACTTTTACTAATATGCATATAATTAACGTTTTTGCTGAATACCTCATTAAGCTCACTACCAACTATTCTAAACAGGTGTTTTCTTTACAGTATGTGTAATAACGATGAACCGACGATCACCAATTTAACAGAATATCAGTTTTACAAACATGCAAGAACAGCAAAAATCGTTTCTTAAATTTCCTGAGGATAAAAGATGATTCCATATTCTGAATGTTTTCTTGTTTCGTATAATTTGAATAATAGTATTTTAATTAAATTACTTGAAAACATTGTTAAGAAGCGGTATTGCATTCATGGGAAACAAAAAATATCTCTTATAATAAGTGAACCTTTGTTTCATTCTAAAGCAAAAGAAAAATACGAAAAGATGGAATAAAACTCATTGAGAAAATTGCAATAAAATGGAAGTTATTACAGTTATAAGAAGTATCAAAACAGAATACCAGCCCAAGCTTTTATCTCGCAAGCTACTACAATTTGTATTTGCTCTCCGGAAATATTTTGTGAAAAACGTAGAAAAACGAATTAGTTCTTTAATTCTAGCCCTCGAGCTCTTGCTGAATTGAAACCTATCTAAGTGAGCTCATTGAGAACGTATATTTTTAGGAATTTCATTTGCTCACGTTTATAGTCAGAACATCACATACAAAGTTCAAAATATACATAGAATCTTAAAAAATTTATATTACCTTTTTCCTTAGGATGAGGCTTAACTCTCTGATAGCTAACAGACACTTTTTCTATGATACGGTAACATTCTTAGAATGTCATCACATCACTGAATGCTAAGTGTTCTAAATATTGGTTTGTGGTCCTTATTTTCGAATCGTTTTGCTGTATTCGGTGCAAAATCAATATTTAATGAACAGGCACCTTACAATCACATTTCATGTTTCATGATTACTGCTTATCAAGAACTTAATAAATTTGGTGTTGTTGGGTTGTTTTGTTGTTGTTGTTTTTTGTCTTTTGCTGGAAAGCTTTCAAAGTTTTACGTCGACATTTTTCATATTTCATTAAGATTTGCAATAATAAAAGTTTTACTTTTTAATCAGCGACAAATTCTTAGTTGACATATTTTCGATAAAAAAAATGCAATTCAAACTAATGTCGTTCTTTGACGTATAATTTGAATAAAATCTTTTCAAGACATTTATTTATATGGAAACATTTTGCAGTAATGTGAATAGAGTATGTAATTTTCTTTGAAAACATTGACTTTTAAATGTTTAGATTGTTTATAGGGAAAACCCGGGATTTCAATTGTGAAAATAGTCTCTGGGGATGTTTAGTTTAAATCAGATGGATATAGAATGATACAGGAAGCTGAATAAAATTTTAATAGTTTGAGATGTCTAAAAAAACCTATCTTAGCTTTAATAACTATATTGTAGAACAATATAAATTCATGCATTGTAGTTGCATGTATTGAGCGAGAAAATGCGCTTTGCCATATCAGTAAATATTCAAAATACTTTTCCATTTTTGTTGCAGTGGTCTTGGATGGCCACAGGGGTAGATCGTTTGACTCCAGATCTGGAGACTGTGGATTCGAATCTCCCCGGGGATAGAATTTTTCTTAAGTTTCCCCAATCCACAACTGGCGTAAGTACTGATTTCAACCGAGAAAACAGTCAGAAAGAGTGATCAATATAAGTTGCGATTACTTGTTGCAGAATGGATGTAAAAAATAACTTTAATGGATGTAAAATAAATAAGTTTAAACATTTTTGTGCAAGCATAATTAATAGTTTGCATTTGTTGACTTAACATGCATTAAGACAACCGTTATATTCAAACGATTGTTTGGAATTATTAAAAGTTGATTTACTTTAATTTTGATTTAAATATTGATTTCACTCAAGGCGACGTGGGAAATGTTTCGGTATTCAATTACTGCTTTTGAACTTGTCCTATTATAAATTAATATTATAAATTAATGAAATGGAATTAAGTGTAATAAGTGCTTTCGTGTATTTCAAATTACCACTTAAAGATGTGATAACTCAGTATAATCCCATTACCAGTAAAAAAATCTTGCGTGCAAAGAGTATGTTAATATTATTGTCAGTTGTTAGGATTGCCTACGTTCGTCAGAAGACAAAAAACACAACAAAAATACACAACAAAGAGTAAAGTTCTCATTATTATTATTATAAACCAGTTCATTTCAGTTCTCAGAATTGATAAACTTGAACGTTTCAAATCATCGGCGATTCTACGATATTCAATTTATTATATGTTCTAAGTTTACTTGATAATTTTGGCAGAAAATTGAGATAACGCTTGGGATAACGTTAATTACATCATAGAAGAAAAAATATATGACAGAATCAAAAACAAATATCAAATTTGAATACAAATGAATTAATTAAAACAAGTGTAATGAACTTTAGGATGGTCTTTAACAAAACTCTTCTCTAAAATTTAGTTTAACAGGTTAGTTGTTGTTCTTCATTAATTATAGCAATTACCGATACGTTAATATAATTACAAAGATAAAATATCGCCTGTGTCATTTGTGACGATGATTGAAAGCTGTATATTGGTTCTTGCCAAAACACAGAGCAAAACTTAAATAAATGAATGAAACAAATAAACTGATTACATGTATGCATAAAGACGAAGAAATTTAACTATTTCAACCGACTTACAGTGTGACTGTAATATCACGTTTTTTGGTGAAATGTGGTTTTAAACTCATCAGTAATGATTAATGATTCTATAGTAACAAAACAGAGTGAGAGTCCATCCTTGCCTTAAGCTTGATTTAAGGCTAAAATAAGATAAATGTATAATACTGAAAACCTATCAATATTAACAACTGTATAATCAATTGAAAAGCGCCGTGTCATTGAATTAATTCCAACTTGAAGAAAGTTGGACGATTTGATTAAACGGTTAATATGAAATCGATTCATGTTTGCACTTTAAGAAATGAATTGTAAGACTGACAAAACAATCCTTTTATCAGATATGAAAGCTCTTAGACTGGAAATCCTGATTAAATTAAACATGCATAGAAATCGTGGGAGGAACCGGAGATTCTGATGTAAAATGTAAATGCGTTCTATGTTTTGAAAATGTGTATTGTTGAATATTGCGGACGAAACAAATCTATAGTGTACGCAAAAGAGTATCAGAGGTAAAAACAACGTAATACTCATTGAAAAAAAAGGTACACATGTATTGTTTATGAAGTATTAAGGTCGCTGATAGTGGCTTAATTATTTTTAATATTGTAAGGAAATGATGTATTAATATTTCCGTGGACCTTAGATTTTGGTGTACATAAGAACACAGTATACTTGTCGTTAAAATGCATTTTTGCACTCATTTTGCCGATGGACTAGTTTTATTTTGCCAGTTTCCGTTTGCCAGACACCATAGCACAAACGTTAATTGCCTTGATGAATAGCTAGAACACGAATGTCGGAGAAAAACAATATTTCTCTAAAAAGACGATCAAGATAGTCAATAAGGATACTGAAAAGGAAAAGCTGAGAAACGAAAGAAAAAGAAGAGAAATCGCTATGACAGAGACAACATGAAAAATGGTAAGGATATATCTATATCAACGAATAAGATTATGTGGAGCACTACAATGAACACAATTACTGATTGGATTACAAACAAAGTTCGTCAGTTGACACAAATGTCCTCTTTCCATCTCTTAAGGATTGCATTTTACTTTCATTTCTCACTCTCCTCCCACACATACCTTTATATACCACATTTATCAAAGACTGTGCGTTCACCGAATTCTGTTATGTTGAGAAAGGGTAAGACTTGTTATTTGGTAATTTTAGTATGTTTGAATACTCATATTTCTCATTTACCTCTCTTCGGCTAATTCATTTGAAAAAACAATTATTTGATCAGATTAAAAATAATCTTTCGCAAATCAAATCACATAATCTTCAAAAAAATATTTATACACCTAATAATTATTCAAAAATATTTCTACATCTACATGTATTAATAAAACATTGAACGATTGAATAATACAAATCCTTCGTTTCTTAGCAAACGCAAATGGAAAACAAATAAAAAGCATGAGATATATCATTTGGATGTTTGAACAATATCTATAGCATAAACTGGCTGAATGGAAAGAATTTGCAACCTAGACTCGTGTGCTCTACATAGTTAATTCTACCAAAATTAGGCTTTACTGTATATGAATATGTCATTAATCAGTTATGAGTTATATTGTGTCCTGAAGCAGTAAGTATACAAGAAAAGAATTTACATTTGTGATCAATTATTTAATGTAAATCGTACATGTTCCCACGTCTACTGCGATGTCAACATGTACGTAACCATTTAATAACTAAAATTGTCATTTCAGTTTTATATGATGGCCCATATTCATAAATCTAAACTCACGTCAACATCATTGAGTTTCTTTATATATTGTCGCGAGATTTTATGATTTTAATGCATTACCAATTAGGCTGTGAATTGAACAAAAACATAATATCACTAAAACGTTATTTTAACTATTTTCTACCATGACCGCAGAAACTATTAAAATAATGCCATTTATTGGAAACTGTAATATTTCACTACTAATTAAGCCAAATGCAAACAAACGTATCTTTTAAATGACCTTATTCACAAAATATTCAAGAACAATATTTCATAAAATTTGCTTTATGTTATATGTCTTGGGTCAAGCAAATGGTTTTGTTATTACATTTGAATAAGTTTTTATGCCCCCACAAAGTTGGAGGCATATAGAGTTGCACTCGTCCGTACGTCCGTACGTCTTGTGGCATCAACTCCTCCTTATCAGGCGGATTTCTTTCAAACTTGCACAGATGATCAAGCAGGATGTGTGGATGATTGTAAAGAAAGGATTTTTTCCTGAGACCATTTTTACCAGAGTTAAAGCACTTTGTTATTAAAAATAATGTTGCAGCAGTTTTACTAAGCTCTCTGTACAACAGAAACCATTATCTGAACTAAAACTCAAAACTGCAATACACAACAAAATTAATAAGAAATGACATTGAAATAGAACTTTCTAGCAGGATGCCACGTTATGTATTCAATGAAGAATAACACCTTTGGTAACGCAGTTCGCTATACAGTAAAATAAATCCGATCGCCAAACCCATTTAATATGTTTCTTATTTTTTGTGAGTGTGGTAGTGAGTGTGGTTTTTGATATAGTGAGTGTGGTTTTTGATATGCATACTTCACCTTTTTTTTATTAATTTTATGCGTTTAATTATGACGTTTAAAGAAATCACAATTTGTTCTCGCTGTGGTGTGTGGGGTTTTAAAGGATGTGTGGTTTTCTAGGGGTCTACTATGTTATGTAATAGTAGATTTAACTTTTACGTCAGGATGACACCAACTTTACTAAAAGTAAAGGAAAATTAAAAACACAATGCTACTTTGATTTGAAATAATTAACTAAAATTTCAATCAACTGTTCTAATCATCTATATTTTAAACTATATCTAAAAGCACACTTATATACAAAATAAAATGAAATGGAACTTCAATTTCAAGTGCAATGTTGTCTAATGATCGTTTCTAGGATACATTTTCTTATTCAAACTGAGTCACATGGCATTGTTTACCTAATATTCTAAATATAGTTTATCTTCCCAGCAATTGATATGCTTAAGTGATGAAAGATTTCCAATGTCATCAGGGACATTGGGCATTGTTTACATTCTAAATATAGTGTTAAAGCTAGGCACCGGTCTGAGAATCAGCAAAATAAATTAAAGCATATAACATAGTTAAGTTTAACAAAAATGCAACTAAGACTAGAAATAGCTTATATATCAAACAAGAAACGCATATGTTACTCAAAATAATTACAAATATGGCAGGTTTTGGATGATATCAGAGCTTCATAATAACAAGTTGAAAATAGACTAGCTAAAGTGTACTAAATAATAAATAACTAAGATTTCTAAATGTTAAGATATTGGGACTATAAGACTTTTAAGTTGCATAATGCTTTGTCATCAACCTTAAAATAAACGTCAATTATGTATGAAACATTTTGTAACAAAAGTCTAACTTTACAACATCGCCATGAATTTGAGACGCGAGTAATAATATGCAGCCCATGCCCGTTTGACTTATCTCAAAGTTACTTTTTAATCTCCAACAATCATGGTAAAATCGCCAGCCACACCAATATGCATAGAAACTTATGGTATCACTCAGTTAAACGTTTTCCATGTACTCTGCGTCTTCCCACGTGAAAACCATAGTCAATGTGATAAAATAAGTCTCCCATTTCTGTGTATGTCTGTACATTACCCATCCTTCTTAACATACATCTTTTAATGTCTCAATTCAGTGGTTATTAAAGTACGTCCTTGAAAAATATTGAGTTTCGCAATTTGGCCTACTTTTTAAGCAAATTAAAAGCATTTCTATGAGTAAATTTTGGAAACTAAGAGCATATTCCAGATAGTTTATCTATAAAATCCACTAAATAAATTTGTCTAATTATAGCGCTTTATGTCAGAGAATGAGGGACGAAACATTCATTGCTAATTTCTTTCATAAAAAGGTGAATACATTACATAATGGAATGGTGTAAAGAGATAACGTCATGAAACTAATTCATAATGTAATGATGCATTATTATAAGATAATGCTGAACAGACATAACATATTGATGTGTACACATCAATGAAATGATGCACAGACATAACTTAATAATGCATTTACATATCGTAATGACGCACAGACGTAACATCACGATGCACAGACATAACAACATGTACTGATGGGAGAGCATTAATGTGTGTGGATATAGCGATAAAGACTTACTCAGTCGTTATCAGTAAATTAAGTACAGACATGCGCATTGAAACAGTCAAATAACGATACTGAAATAGTGGGAACAACGGCGTTGCATATATTTGCAATCATTTATGTATAGTAAAGGGGCATGTTATTTAAAACGCTTTTGTTATAAACCATATGCATGATTTTGTAGCTTGGATATAATTTTATCTAAATGTCATAGTGCCATATTTGTAAATTAAACGGTTAAAGCACTGTTAACTAATTTCATTAGAAATCGCGATTGATTATGGAAAAAAATGTTTATCTTGTAAAAGCGCCACCTGTCGGTCAGACTTTTTATATAGAGATGTCTCTAGACGTTCGTCAGAGCAGTGTGATAATGATCAATGTCAGAACGTTTAGATAATCTAAACAGGTTGGTCCGGTGTTTGGGTATAAATACTATTGCGGGTAGTTTTAATTTAGTTTTACGGAGACTATTCACGGGTAACCTTCAACTTAGTGTTCAAATTCATGAAACGTTGTTTTATTGCATTACTGTTGTTGCTACTTGTGCTGTGATATGTTTAGATATTTCATTTGTTTAATAAAAGCCACAATATATTTAAGCATGACAGGGCAGTTCTGTAGTTCCTGTGTTTTGAGGAACGTTCCGAGAATCACATTAAATTATGCTATTCGTGCATTGCTACAGAAACACGGTTCCTCTTTCTTAAAAAATGATTATAATGGAAGGGCGACCGGCGTTGACGGACGGCGTCCCTATGACAAATACACAGTCAAAACTTTTTAGGGCAGTATTCTTTTGGTTGGGATTTGACAAATGTCAATGTTTAGAGTCAGCAGTTGACTGCACCACGCTTGAATATCCCCCTCCATATCTCTTTAGTATGTATGAACGTATTATACGTGAACTTTGGAAGTTAGTTGTGCCGAGTATAGCAGTCTAAGTTAAGACGAGAATTATGTATCATGTATGATCAATGGAAAATAAGATATGCTTCTTTTTGATGCATGTATTAGCTGTTATCATGTTACAGGTCACTCCCCAATTTTAACCCGTAAATTAATGCGTCTCCTCATTGCAAAATAGTGTTGTTGTTTTGAGTTAGGGAACGGTTGAGACGACTGGTGACCGTCTAGGTTTATGTGTACTATGCCAGTACACATATTTTGTGTTAAAATATTGCCCAGACAAAGACAAGCCTTATTAACAATAAATTCAAGAAATCCGGATTTCCTTTTGACAGTTTTAATTCTCGTTACCAGAGGCTTTAAGGTCGATGTTGTCGACATAAGGATTAGTTTAACCTAGTTTTTTGTCTTTTATCCCTCCTATAACACGAATGTACTTTTAAGGGTTTACTTAGATAAAGCACAGTTCACAAATGTACCTTGACTAATAACCCGTTACCGATGTCATGCAGTGTTTGTTACGTATATCAGGGCTATCCGATCAACCTTTTTTGGGGTTGTCCCGGTTAGCTCAATCGGTTGGGTCGCAGGAATTGCAGGGCTAGACGCGGCGGGTTCGCTCCCAGCTAGAGCCACTATTATTTGAAATTCACAGAAGCGCTATTTGTGCAGTGTGGCGGCCGTAAAAAGTCTCCCCGTACATATAGTCAGTACTGTTATCAGTAAAATAACCCGTTACCGATGTCTTGCAGTGTTTGTTACGTATATCAGGGCTATCCGATCAACCTTTTTGGGGTCGTCCCGGTTAGCTCAATCGGTTGCGTCGAAGGAATTGCAGGGCTAGGCGCTGTCGCCGTGACGGTGCGGGTTAGCTCCCAGCTAGAGGCACTATCATTTGACTGAACACTGTTTAATAGCATTTTTTTCCCGTTTTTAATAAGAAAACTAAAGGATTACATAGATCATCATTTGAATTTGTTTTCTGTAAAATGTTGGCAATTAAGTAACACGCGCATTACAACAATTCGGTAAATAAAATACAAAAGAAAGTGCGCTTGCCACCGACGCATTTTGGTTGCATGAAGATTGCAGACCTGTCAGAATTTAAGGGCGATGAAACTATAAGCGTTCTGATGATTTTGGTGTGAGCTTGGTGATTAAATTATATCTTAATAAATCCTATAGAAATTATTAAATACCTGTCGGTTCACTGTTTTTGGAAGTAGTTCGTTTATGCTAATGCATGCAACACCTATCGACTATTGCTTAGATTTTGATTTATTCATCAAGGCACCCTTCCCATTTGAATTCGTAAAAGTACAAGATTTGATTTTTGCGGTAAACATCCTGAGGGTTAATACTTGCTAGACTAAGACAAAGTAATGTTTGTTCCTTTGGACGACTCCTAATGACGGTGTGAAAGGAAAACAATCACGCACTGACTATAACAACACGACTTTAGTCCAGTTATTAAGCCATTACTTGTGTAGTTCTATGTCTATTTTAGATGGAAATATGATGAACGCCACAATGATTACGGATTAGAAAGTTTAATCAGTTAATTGATTTTTATTCTCGAAGCTAAACATTTAAAATAATTTAATGTGTCTGCAATGCTTTGTTTAGTAAGACGTCTTTATTATAACAATGACACAATAACAAAACAAGAGTTTAAGTTTCAGATTAACTTATTTATTTAATTGTATATGCTGCATTTGTAGAATGTCAATTAGGAGATGATTTGACTGTTTGAATTTTTATACACTAAATTATTTAATACTAACTTGTTAAATTTCAAAATTAGAGTGAACAAAATTCACTTGCTTCCGAACTCGAAAATCCGTTGACAGTATATAAATGTGGGACTGTTATGTCCTTAAAACCCTTGTTCAATAAATTGTTTTATATATCTCTGCAGCTATAACACAGTTACATGTGTTAAGTTCCTATTAAATATCACTGTGTTGGAATAAGAAATCAGTTTTTAAACATGATGATATCCTTTTCCAATAGATATGAAGATAAACTCAGCCTTGTAAAAATATATTTTCCATGTAACCTCTATACCAATATTCCAGTGGCATAGAGGTGACTTAGTTAACTAAATTAGTCTTTAATTGTTTGCCGTGTTGTTCATTTTTTCATATCTTGTTCCCTAGAAACAATGTCGTTCTCGCCGCAATTTAATTTTCTTGTTCCTCATCATAAAGATCGTGTCCCCACTAGATATTTTCTTGTTACCATACACTAATATCTCGTTCTAAGGACGAAAATTCATTCTCATTATTACAACATAATATCTCGTTCGCACAAGTTAATTGTTTTGTTTCATCAACATAAATATCTCGTTTCCAGGACATAGATTTCTTGTAGATATTAAGTTTCATGAGCAAGATAAAAGTATGTCTATGCTAGATATAAACATAAACGCTGACTAAACCTATAGTCCAAGCCTCTGCATTAAAGGCAATGTATTCTTGGCAGATACCAGAGTACAAAAAGTCAACGTGTACTGAAAATATTCAATTTAATTAACCTACATGACAATATCTCACCAGCAATAATGTATAATAAAAAATTTAAAATTGACATTTCATCCAAGAAATCAGTGGTATAAATATAGCTTTTACTTATAAACGACATGGCTTTAAATTACATGTCAATTTGTTATATGTTTATGATGTATTAACTTTCATTGAGACACAATATTTGGCTTAACTCTCACCTAGACTATTCTCAAAGAAATAAGGTGAACTATCTGAACTAACGATGATACGTTACTCAGACAAAGGATTTCTGAAGGCGGACTAAAGCACTATGATTTACAATCTTTAAATAACTGATGGAGGATCGGCGAAATAATTTGGTTTAAGAATTCTGTAACAGGCATTTCAACCACTTTGTCGTCTTTGTTCGTCATTGCGATTTCTTTGATAAAAAGATATTTATCAAATTCTCTTAAACGATAAAATGCTATTTAATAATTTTAACGAATATATTTTAGTATTGTATCTTTTTTCACACGTGTTAATAAAAGCTAGAACGGGAAAGAAATATAATTTTGTACTTGACACTCCGTAAAATTCAAACAAAAAATCTATAAAACACAAATCAATTTAAATGGACATAATAGGTCAAAGAACACTAAAGTTATTAAACAGAAAATGAATTTCTATTTTTTTACCTTGAATACTGACACATGAGAAGCAATTCCAAGTTGCATCTCATATAAGCTTCCCACACACAAGTTTGTTGTCAATATGTCGAAGCAGATTCAAGTTATTGAGTTGGAAATGAATTTCTATTTTTAGCAGTAGTGACATTGACTTGATCACAGACACTTGGGTAGCAATCCCATGCTGCCTTTTGATACAGGTTACCCACACACCAAGTTTGGCATCAATAGGCCAAAGAAACTTATAGAGTGGAAACGGATTTTTTTATCAACAGTGACCTTGACCTTTAACACAGACATCTGGAAAGCAATCACAAGCTACATCTTGATATAAGCCATCCACATACCAAGTTTTGCGTCAATAGGCAATTTGGCTTCAATAGGAAATTTGTCGTCGTCAATAGACAACTTTCACAAGAAAACTTTACGAAAATTCTAAGTGAAAAAGAAGCATAACTTTGGAAAAACACAGTTATGAAACTTGTCATAATAATTGTTACTGTGATGTCAAACAAATATGTTAAGTTTCAAAGCTCTACCTTGAACGGTTACAGAAAAAAAGACAACTTTCACAAAAAACTGAATATCAAAGAGAAAAAGGAGAATAACTTTGAAAAAAACACAGGGGTTATGAAACTTGTAGTGATGGCCAGACAACTATGTTAAGTTTCAGAGCTGTACCCTGAACGGTTACTGAGAGAAGACAACTTAAAAAAAAACTTAACAAAATGATTCCCGCCCGCTCAACGACATAACCCAATCGAAAGCAAACCTGGTTAAAAAGACATAGTGACATTTATTTAGAAACATTTAAAAAGCATTGGAAATGTGCTTCATGGTTACTTGATAATTTGTTAACAGTGATGCTAAAACAAAGATTTTACTGCGTTTATACACCTATACGGTTTAACAATCAGATGATGGGCCTCATAAAAACACCCCTAGTCAATGATAGCTAGATGAACTGTTGCAAATGAAAAGCCTGTATAATTTTACAGTATAAAATGAATAGTCTTTGCCCTTTTCTCTTAAACAAACTCTGAAGACCTGGCTAATACAATACCTCGATTTCTTTTCTTAGAAATGTTGTAAAGCTTATTATTTGAAAGAGTGTATTATTATTTTAAGATCTACAGTCAACCCGGTTTTAAGAAACCACCCACGGGATGACAAAATGTGGCTGCTTAACACAGGTGGCTGTAAAAGACAGGTAAGGTAAGACCAAATGGCTATTTAGGACTTATCAAAGATGATTGTTTAAGGCAGATGGCTGTTGAATGCAGGTGGTGTTTAAGGCAGGTTCAACATCTTCAACATAATAACAGAAAGGCTGATCGAGGTCGCACACAAGAAGCACAGTTTCCTCATGTGAGCATATGCAGATATCCTGTATTTCTCCAACAAAACATCTCAGTTGTCGCTTTAAATAAGAAGTTATAGAGAGAAAATGTTTGGGAAGTCGATTCACCTTTGTGGAAAAAAAAACTTCGTTCTTGTCGTCGTGTGTCTTGACGACTTTACTGATAGCTAACGTTATACGAAATGACGTAAGTTGTATTGACAAATATTTCATGACAATTCAAAAACAAAATATACGAAATTATTAAAATGTTCTAAGCATTTCGAATTAAATATTGTGATTTCCTACAATATTTTTGATCAAAATGGGAAAAAACAAATCGATATAATGCAAAACATTTAGACAAGTAATGTCCCCTCTAAGCTTCCGTAGGTTGAAGATCTAGAGTTTCTTCTTAGATGTCTCCAATAGATATCTCTATGACTTCTCGTCTTTGTATTTAAGAGAGGTCTAATTGACTAATGCTATCACATTTTCTTAGTGTACTCGACGCCATTAACCTTAGTATTTTTTTCTTACGCAACCAGATAATAGATTTAATATTAAACATGTTAAAATACGACATTTATAAAGAAAAAGAACATATATTTTTAAAATGCTAAAATGTCGTGCCAGAAACGACTTTTTAGATGTAACAAAAGAGAATTGAAATAATTTAACCAAAATGTATGGGCGCCAATTATTAAACTTAGTTTAGTATGACTACAGTATATCTGTCTGCAAAATATGTGTATTGTTGTTGTCCAAATCGCAGTTTGTTTAGTGTGTTAATAAAACCGCAACGTTGATTTTTTTTTATTTTTAAAACTATTTAATTTAATAATTGATATTGATAGAATGTGTTTGGTTTTTATTTTTTTTATTGATAACAATTCGACATAACATATAAGGATACCAAAGATTTTTTAAATAATAATGCCAATATCGAACACAACAGTTCCTTCGAAATCTTTCTTATAAAATCATGAAAAAGATGACAACGTTGACAAAGGTTTCCTGCAAAATAAGTGTTAAAAACATGGAATGTCGCTCTGTCCCCATTTTCAGCATTTTCGTAGATTAATGTTTGCTTTAAGTAAGTTATAATTGTGTACTTATTTGTCTTTCTTTATATTTAACTCAGATGAAATCTGGATAATTAGTTGCTACAAATATACATTCGGGTTTATGAGCTTTTCCTAGATGTCAGTGATTTACTGGCAACTGTTTTAATGAAAATAAGTTAGTATTACAGTGTGATTATTTTCATACCTTCAATTAGAATATGAGGCGAAGGCGTAAAAGTGCAAAATGTTTGCTGTCGGTTAGGGTTGGGAGAGGGTGCTTAATATTTGTTACTGTAATTGTAATGTAACCAAGCCAACAGACTGTTGCATACCATAGAAAAACAACACAGTTGTATGAATGTACCAATTATTTCCAGAAACCACGTAATGTTTGTGTAGAAATATATCCAAGGATTGGCAGGTGATATTCATCCACGTTATGTCTCAAAAATGTCTCTGTTTCTAAAAAAAGTGAAATCAGGAAACGCCACACTCACAAAACACAGCCTCCCCACGCTGCGAAAAAGAAGAGAGGAAAAGAGAGCATGTTTGTTATAAGTATGTTAATTCAAATAAGACGCCAAAAACAATTAACGAAAAAGAGAACAAAGAGAACGAAAAAGAAATCGGTAAAAAGCAATTATAATGTATTTTCAACTTCAATGATCCAGTGTTTATTTAATTAAAAACTAGAATAACTTGAGAGAAAACAACTTTTTCTGCTCGGGGCTCAGGGCGTTGGCAATACAGTAACTTACAATACTGTCCATGGACAGGCGCAGTCAACCCGAGCCTTTTAATATTTTTTATGTTTGTGGCTTTCGGTGGCTTTCCGGTTGCAGTGTGGCTGCCGTAAAAGTCTCCCGGTAGATATAGTCAGTACTGTCATCAGTAAAACATCAGTTACCGATGTCTTCCAGTGATGAAAACGTTTATCTGGGCTATCCGATCAACAGTTTAGAGGGTTGTCCCGCTAACTCAGTCAAAAGCGCTGTCGGAATTTCATGGCTAGGTGCTTTCGCCTTGACGGTGCGGGTTCGCTCCCCAGTAGAGAAATATCATTTGACATTCTTAGCGTTATTTGTTCAGTGTGTCGGTCGTAAAAGTCTCCCCGTACATATATTCTTGCTGTTATCTGTAAAATAATCCGTTTATGGTGTCTTGAAGTGATGATAACGTTTTCTCAGGGCTATTCGATCAACATTAATGGATGTTGTCCCGGCTAGCTCAGTCGGTTGCGTTGTCGAAATCGCATGGCTAGGCGCTATAGCCGTGACGGTGTTGGTTCGCTCCCCAGTAGAGACAACATCACTTTAATGTGTTGTCGTTTAATTGTGTATTCTGCTCAATAAACACTCGCATGCTCGCTCAGGAACCACCGTAATTGTCATCATAGAGCAAAAGCTGTTTGAGTTACAGTTACACCGTTTTAGCATTAAGGTGACGAATTCATCATAAAATTGGCTGGAAATAAGTCAATACTTTAATAGAATTTGAAGCTCTCTGATTATGTAAAATGTATAAGCCCATATAGCTCTGAAGTTCAAATAAAAGAAGAGAAACACTTATTAATTCCATGATAAGATTAGAATTATTTGTACAGGACATACAAGATTATGGTGCATTGTTCAAAGGATGTCTCATGTTGTATTTTCTGTTATCAAATAGTCCGACTTCATTGTCAAAATGTTTCTAAAGCAAACTTAAATTATGATCCACCAATACAATTTACCGATCCCAAGATCCCAAAACGTGTGTCTGACTGCGAATGTCTTTTAAATGTTTTGGGGATCTTTTACCATTTTTTATAACCTAATACCAGAATTCGTCTAATTCATTGGAAAATTAGGACGCTATCTCGTGGGTTCTGTTCTTTTTTCTTGTTTTTGTTCGTTGCATGCATCATAATCAATTTCATATGTCGGTTAAAGTTTATTAACTAACGTAACCGGTGCTTGTCTCTTCCTATGAGAACCAGTAGTGTGAGGTTAGTGCAATCTACAACCTTGTTATAACCAGAAATATGTTTTTTCCATTGGCGTTCAACGAAGAAACCTGTCTGATTTTGATTTTCGTAATTTTTATGCTGTTCATTTTGTTAAAAGTCATATTATGAACACATGATCGCTTTCCGGTATACTTTTTGGATTTATGAAGAGGCTGTGTTTGCTGGATGAATGTACATTTTTACCGCCTTTATTTCTACAGAAGTACACAAAAACATGCATGCTTTACGTATTCAATTGAGTAGAATCCCCTGAAAGTTTCGTTAAAGTACAACCATTAAATCAAATAGGGACATGTCATATATTGTGTTAAATATAAATGACATTCTTTTTCCAAGAAGGATTCTCAATTATATTAACGAAGATAATTTAAAATGTGTGCACTTTTAACGATTTTTTTACTCAATTTAAGTTGGAAATAATCGTAGAAATGCCAACCATGTAATTTCCTAGCATTTTATTTGATATAAAAGTACATCTAGAAGAGAAAAACGAAAGTTTAAACTTATCATTCTACGGAAATACGTTGTAATCCATTTTAGTTTCTGATCATTGCAATACTGAAAAAACCACCTTCGACAAGGACAGCATTTGAAAAAAATATATCACAAAAGAAAATTCATTTACAAACTTGCGTTGAATTGATACTGAAATCCCTAATATTCAAACAATAATTTTATATAGATTTAATTAAACCTAAACAAGAAAATAAAATTGAAACATTGTTTAAGGTTCAATTACCTCACTTTGGATCGTTTTTAGTAATACTATAATATTATTATTAATGAGGGTCAATAGCTTGAGTCTGAACTTACTTAACGCGGCGACTGTTTGTTTGTCCAGACAACCTAGATTACTGTTTATGGGTTTGTTTTGAATGTGACGATGTCTTGAAAATGTGACTGCTACGCAATATTCTTGGCAATTTTCTTTATGATTTAATGATTTAAGTATTTTAAATGTAGTGATCTGACATGATACAATAATCCGATAATGCAACTGGCTTCTTCATTTATTTGATAATTACAAAAATACTTCTTAGGGCAAAATGACTTTAAAACGAAGCATCTCTTTTCCGTAAAGTTTTAACACACTTTATTATGTTGTTTTTTTCTCTAAATTACTGACAAAATATATGCAACCAGACACGGCGACTATCGCCAATCCAAGAGTGCCGATTTTGGTTTTAAGAAGTGTGCTATCCAGGTTTTCAGTTGAGAACTTTTAAACAACGCTTAGTAGTGCTCATTTACCTCACTATTCTGACTGCATATATATATTTTACACGTGCAACGTTTACATGCAAAGCTTCATTAATATCGGGTTACTACAGATAGAGAGACACATACCGAACGTTTGGCATTCAGTTGTGAAAATATTTATTCGTTTAAAGGGAGATCATTCTATTCAACGAATCCTGAAAAAGAATTCATGTTCATGGCAGTGAGATATAACAACGTATAACGTAAGATAGGAACCTATGAACAAATATTTAGACATAAAAGGAAAGTCTTGAGCAACATTCAGTGAAGTAACAGTTTAGATGTCTTAATACTTGGAATGTCTTTGGCTTGTTTGCTTGATAAGCGTTTATATGTTGTTCCATGGCTTCGTCAATTGTCATAGGAAATCCCTAGAGTCGTTTTATATTGTAGTCGTTTTGTTTTGTTTTTGTTTTTTTTTTGTTGTTTTTTTTTCTGTGTTCGTTCGTTAGTTAGTTCGTTCATTTAAACCCCTCAGCGGTCTACTGTTTTTCCATTGACACGCCGGAGGCGGTATAATATTCAAATTTAATTTTTTGTCGTTTGTGTCTATGTGGCACCAGTCATATCAATCTAAGGTTATTGTTGTTACTGGTTCCTAACTGTTTGATATCATTTGATTTCGTACAGGTCTACATGGAACGATCTATAGGTAATTGTCTACGCGGCTACTTACAACCATTGTCTCTTTTATAACAATTATGTCTTCCATCTCAAGAAAATGAAATGTTCTCTCCACTTTATTCTTAAAATATATTGGTAGACTTATACGTACGTTTGTGCAACCAACGGGATATTCTAAAGCGCTCTTCATGGTCTAAGATAAGTATGTTTTAAACAACATCCATTCACCTGATGGTGTTTTTTTAAAAAACGTTGGTGATTGCTTTAGAATTGATTTTTCACGAAATATTTACTCTTACTACTGACCATTTCATAACTTTCTAGTTTCTGATTTTGAATATTAAACTTTTTAAAAGGTCTTGGGCGAAAATCGTCCAGTCTGCTTCAAGCTCATTACAGAAGTCGATTGTTGCCAGCAGAGGTTAGCCGGCGATATTAAGTCATTTTAATAAATCTGTATTTTAATTTTTGACAGCGCAAATGTATAGTGATTTGGACACCATATATACATGTAACTTGTTATAATCGTTGAAATTATTTTTAAGCCAACGGCATGGATTTTTTATATAGTTTCCAACATCAGTTGTCATATTGTTACGTGTCTATATTTGTTTTTTAAGGTTGCTTTGCTCATTAATTTTGGTGGAAAATTTACTAGTGAACATATTAATTCCGTTTGCTGTTCTTAAATGATGGAAAGTAGACGTGACATACATTCAGAAGGATAATGATTTCAATCTTGATATGAGCTTAGATTTTAGATAAGTATGACTCATTAAAATGATTACAAAAAGAACTTCAGTGGACGAACCAATTTCTTGTTGATTTTGTTGTTGTTTTACCTTAAACGTTTGACTGTCACAAAGGTTTTTTCTTCGGGATTCTGAGATAATGTCATTGGTTATTTTTAGATCAAGAAACCGCATGATTCGCTTTTTAACAAAAAACAAACCCTGAAAATGTGTATGTTTCAAAATTAAGGATGAAGAATCTTTAAATGCTCAAATTGTTCATTTGTTGCTGCACATCCATCAAAGTATCATTTATCTTATCAAGTTTTCTCAGATCATTAAGTTCTCGACACACACGTTCAAGCCTAAAGCATTCCGATTCAATATCGTACAAAGCTTGCACATAGAAAAGACGTTCACCAGTCGCCTTGTAAACTTTTGTCAGACACTGCAGGCATTCTATTATAATGGTATTATGAGGTAACTTCTTTATTGTATCTTCGGTCAATTTCATTGCCTCTCTAGCCGTTTTCAAGCAGCCTTTTGTGTCTCCTTGCCTCTCTTGAACTTCCGCCAGACTTACCATTCTTTTCATCAAAAGAAATCCATGAAGATTTATTTCTTTACTCAATTCCACTGTTTTGCCAAATGCTTCGCGGGCACATTGCAGTTTTCCCTCCTTAGCATACACCTTCCCTCTTGTATTGTAAATTAGCGCCAACGCATCTTTCATTGGAACCTTCTGCTCATTAAGCTGCGTCATCGCTTCATCCAACAACACATGCGCATCTGGAAATCTTTCTAAAGCATTAAACGCGTTCGCTACGTTGCTCAATGAAGCAATTAAAGATATCAATGGTGCTTTTGATTTGCGCTTTATGTCTAGAGCTTGTAGGTGGCACTCGAGTGCTGCTGCTGGGTCGCCTTTCTGATCCATCAGGAGACCAAGGTTGTTTATGGTTGCACCAACAATAGGATGACACTCTCCAAATCGAACTTTTCGGCGACTGAGACATGTTTTATGGTATTTTTCTGCCCTCTCGAACAATCCTTAAATCAAATGTTTAAAGATATTAACACTAAACAAAGAGAACAAACAGATAGAAATAAATCAAATATAGTCTATTGAAAACCAGAAGGAATAATCAGCTTTCTTTATTCAATTGCTGATGACTGTCTGGTTTTCATTACACAGATATTTATCAATTGTTTCAAAAAAGTAAGTATAAACAGAGAGAATGAACAGACAGAAACAAACCGAAACTGCTCTGTTTTTTTTATTTAACGTGCTTGTTAGGTTTTATCTTTCCATCTGACACATATTAATCAAATAGTTAAAAATAGTTAAGTTATTTTGCTATATATAGATGAAACAAGAGCATACCAAGGTATGTGAGTGATATTCCCATACAGCTAAATGACTGCATTAACAATGTTTCCAAATCTTTTCCACCATAAATGGAGATATTCAAAGACTTCTTGTAAAAACTGAAATAAATATGTTAATACGGACATAAAGGGTCTAAAATTAGTTGCATATCGTTTTAAACACTTATTAAATCAAATGAATTTGTAGCAGAAATTTGTTTCAAATGTGTATTTTTACTAACCTAACGGTGTTCCTATTGTACTATATTTCATGCATTTAGACAGTAACCATATTCAATATTAACGTTACTACATAAATACCTTAAAATGATTTAATTAAACAATATCCAAAAAAAGGTGAAATATGCATATCAGGAATCGCCGCATTCAGAAAAAACAGCCTCCCCACACAGTCAAGAAGAGAGGGAGAGAGCATGGTTAATAAAATGATCAGTTTCAAAAGAGACACCATGAACAATTAACAAAAATGAGAACCCGAGGGGTTACCGCCTTGGAACGGTCAGTGGCAAATCAAATTGCCACTGAGGGTTTAAACCAGGTTCTAGGGTGCACCAACCTCACACTTGTCCCAACAGGTTCTCATATCACAAAACAAATACAAGTTGTCTTGGTGAAACAACTCCAACCCACTAATTGGCTCAACAATGTTGCTTGCAAAAGCACTCAAACATATAAAACATAAGAATCTAATAGCATTGAAAAGCCAAAGGGCGGGTACTCAATGATCTTACAGAGACCAGAGCTCCTGGAGTAAAATCAGCAAGAACACGATGACAGGGATAAAAGAAACAAATCGAGCTTCTAGGTTCTTTTAAGAAAAGATTTCCCAATAAACCTTCATAAACTCTTAAACCCCTGCCACCGTCGTGCAACCAACGAGGTAAGCATAATGATCAACTGTAGAAGGGTTAATCATCAGGCATGCAGAGCGCTGTAAAATATCATGTTGGTAACCTTTCTTTTTAAATTTACAGATGGTTTTTACGATTAAACGGGAGAAATTAACATTGCCCTTTATAGTCCTGCCATCGTCCAATGATTTTTCTTTTCAATAGGTTACGTTCATCAGAAAGAATAGACATCGTTTTCATTCAAGTGCGTTAAAGCCAATTTATACAAATATTTCTAAAACGTATCATCATAAACACTAGTTTGTCCAACACTTTTTATTTACAAGTTATAACTGTTACAAGAAACAAAATTAAAGAAAACTAAATAAATTCAATACTCAATAGCTTCTGTATTCATCCCACGTCTATGAAAGTTCCAGCCAATTTTCTGATAAGCCGAGGCCAACTGCTCCGATTTCTTCATGTGTTCCATGCCTTCCAAAACTTGCAATGCACTCAGGTAATGTTGTTCTCCGGCTGTAAAGTCTCCCTATTGTAATAAAGTTTAGAGGTTAGCCTACGAACAGGTAGCATGCTCACTGCCTTCGTGGGTAAGCACTTACGGCGTTTGCCTTTGACAAAGGTAAAAAAAACTCAGAAAAGTCTGTAACGCGCAAACTCTGCTAAAACAGATTCTTATTAATGCTGGTTTAGTCATGTTTCTTTAGCATCTTAGAGTGATCACATATTGTTGTTAATATTTCGTGTCAAATTCGATTACGTTTAGTTCAGAATTCTAGATAAATCAGTCAGAAAAGTATAAATATACCCAACATAAATACGTGCATACTCAGATATTGCCCAATCAAACATGGATTATTTTTTAAAATTCAACACAGATTGCAAATGTGTATCGCTTTCATTTATGACAAACTTATAAAAACTTGTAAATATTAGAAACTCATGATCAGTTATCAAAGTGCTATACTTCTATAATTTCCATGTATGCATACCTTTGTGTTTGTAGCCAAACTTCCAACAGCAAGATGAACAGTCGCTTTGTCCAGTGATCGATTGTATGCATCTGCCAGCTTTAAACATGCATCATAGAAACTATCACTTTCGGCTGCAAGTACGAAGTAAAATAAATATATGGGTGTATTTTAAATATTTAATAATTATTTAACAACAATACTGTATGAGTGAATGGAATATTTAGAATTGTAATGTTAACCAAAAGTTGCTTAGAATTTCAGACGTATAGCATCTTCGCAAAACATTTACATCTATCGTCTTCCCTTACTCCACCACCACCTTTGAATTGTTAAGATTAATCAATTATAACACAAAACACATTTCTAAAGAGTATCAACTCTTCAAAAAATGTTCAAAAACTTCTTTTATTTTATAAAAAAAATCAATTTTTTAATTATAATTAATATATATTATAGGTTCTTTTTCTTACTTTTTAACGTGTTGTCTTATAATGTGAAAAGGGTGAAACATGCATATCAGGAATAGCCACACTCTGAAAACACAGCTGTTCTACACAGCCAAAAAGGACAGAGGAAGAAGGAAGTTGGTTTCAAATTTCAAATACGACACCACAAACATTAACCGTTATCGCCTTGGAACGGCCATGTGAAAACAATTAGCCACCACCGGGTATTAAAACTGGATTCTAAGTTGTACCAACCTTGCACTTGCACTTTACTAAATGAAAGAATTTATCTTGGTTATTATAGTTAGCGTTCTAGTAACTTATTTACCTGCCATGAAACCCTCTATTAGCTGAGTGCACGAAGAAGCTATTTCGATAAAGAAAGGATAAGTGTCTTGTTTCGTGTGTTCAACTTCTCCGAGTAACTTCTGAAGGTTAGGCTGCTCTATGGCAAACTCGGACAAAGCCGCAGTATAAGCTTCACTTCCCATCTGCTTTGATATGTTCCTCATAACTTCCGTAAACACTCTGCAGTACTTCTTGCGAAGTTCTTAAATTAAGAAAAGGACAATGAAAACTCAAGTTCTTCACGATTTTTATCATTCAACCTCAATATTGGTGCTTACAGAAGTAATTTTTAAAATGTGAAGATTCGTGTTTTTTTAACATTTTAATGTTAGTAAAATTATGGTAAAATGCATTAGTTTATTTCATAGCTGTCCGAACATTAACAAAACATTTAATGACTTCTGTATAAATAGGTTACAACTGTATTCCTTAAATATCTCACGACAAATAAATCGTTAACGATGGCTAGTTATGTACCCATACAGCTCCTACTTCAATGGTTTTATCGTTTTAAAAAGAAAGAAAACGGTTAGAGAACCAAAAAAACGTATGAGAAACAGTTTTGCTTATAAATGCCTTTGAAGTGCAAACACTTACAACTGTAAGATATTTCATTAAATAACCGAACAAACATATACTATATTTATTTTTAGAGTAAATGTTATATTGTTGTGAGTAGAAAAAAAGGTTAAAAAATATTGTCATTAGCGCTATACCTGGCAAATCTTGTATCACAAAATTAGCTTTTATTACTTCACGCAGGATGCCTTGAATGTCGAAACGACCGCTTTCACCATCGTAGTTTATCATATGTCGTCTTCTGATTGGGACCAGTGCTCTCATTTTCGTTTCTGCTACAGTTCCAATGTCTTGTGTATTGAAAATATGGCAATTAATGTCACATACTTAAAACGTTCAGTATAAAAACGTCAATGGGATATCAAAATAAAATTGAAACGAAAAGTAAATTGGGTAATACATGTATTTTAACAAATGATCAAGCATTTTTAACAATAACCCAGTGTTGATTTCAAAAATAATATTAATTAATGGAAGTTCACTCGCTAGATACGTGTACCAGCAAGTCTGTGAACTTAAGAGTGTAGGGATTATAGTGAAGCAGTACGAACTCCTTCGTATTTAGGGCATTTAAAAAATGTCAATACACTTTAAACACGTGTTCACTCAAAACACAGAAGACACTTATTCTTTGGACATTAAGAACCGTTCTATGATGCTTCTTACTTACCTAGAATTCCATGCACTTCTTGGACATTAAACGATCCCGGTATATAATCCAGCTCTACAAGATGTTTTTGGTATTCGTATGACAATCGTTGGATGAAATCTCTGTAGACATCCTCTGAAGTAGTAATAAGGAAAGGAAATATCCAAAAATGAGACGTTCGGGTTGACAATTTCAGGCTGAAATTTCTGTCACAATCAATTAAAAGGTGAAATTCAAACAAATAAAGAATATTCCATTGTCATTTGTTGTATGAATTGCCGTAAGTATCATTAAGAAAGTAAAATCCATATAAGGAAATAATATTCGACTTATAATCGTTGGATGGGATTTATGTAAACGTTATTTGCAGTAATAATAAGAATACGAAAAATAATAAAACCAGAGACAAAAGTAATATATTTTGGGCGTTTACATTGAATGAGTTTGTTTTGAAAGTACAACAAGTTTCTTTAAAGGCGGAGGTCAGAGGAAATATCCAGCAAACAGAACTTACCGACTCTGTCATCCGGTGGATAACATTCGTTGCTTAACGTTTCCAACCTACAGGAAACTAGCAGCTCTGTCATATCTTGTGGAGATAGTAATCCATTGTCTTCCTTCAACTCTGCTCCAATCATCAGCAATATGAGCGGTAGTCCTTCACTAAGCTGAACTATCTTGTCACCATGTTCCCCAAGAATAATGTCTGGTGCTACTACGTGTAATAACTCCTTGGATTCGTGTGGCAACAGAGGGTTCAACTCATAACTGAAGTATTGTATCTGAGTAAACTGTATACGTGTAGTTGATGTGATGAATACCTTTACACCCTTGCTCTGTTTTGCTAGTTTAGACAGGAGAGAAAGAAACCCATCGGCGTATGTTCCTTCAACTGCATTTTCTGCGTTGTCAAAGAAGACGGTCATGCTTCCATCACGTGATGACCTCCCAACTAAAGAACTAATATGCAGTATCCATCTTTCTAAATCATCTTCACCATGTAATGGACTCTCCCCCAACTGGGCGCATATATTGGTGTATAAATCATTGAGGCACCCTACGGTCCTGCAGTCAGTGAACAGTACCTTTTGCTGATTGTTGCGAATAAGAAACTCTCGGACTAGCCTTGATTTTCCAACTGAACGAATGCCAAATACACAAAACAATTTATACTTAGCCCATGCTTTTTCAAGAAGGTCGAGGTCTCGTGTTCTTCCGACAAAATCCCATTCAGTTTCGTTTAAGAAAATAAAATCACTATTCAACGACATGTTGTTCTCACATGATACGTCCTATTTAATTCGTTTTGACTCTTCAAATATGTCCAAATATCTGAGATTATATTGAGCGAAATTACAGTTATTGTTTAATCAATTTATTTTAAAGGTATAACATTCCGTCTTCCTACTTCATAGTCACTTTTACTTCCGCTTTGGAATTTTATCTATTTATAACTTGCCTATCACTGTATAGGACACGCGTCACGAAGAACATGATAAACTGGTCTGTTATGCTGTAATGTGTGTGTACCCAAATTATAACACACGCTTTTATTTTTGGTTACATTATGGGATAGTGCAATTACTCGAAATAAAATAAAATAGATATTTAAGTTTTATTGTTCTTTTTAATGTGTATTTTGTTAAATAGTCATTTATTCGTTCGATAGCGAGGTAAAGTGTTTTCTGTCTGGTATTATGTTACCTTCAAAACAATTAGATTTGTTATGATCAGGGATCTTAATTTGTCTTAGAACAGGCGGTTTTGGTGTTTGATAAACACGCGTTATTATTTGATTTTTCCGCGAACTAATTTTCTCACATGCACGAATTATCATTTGTTTTAGGACTAATATCATCATTCCTTGAAAGAGAACATACCAAGTAAAGAAACTGGAGTGCGTATGTAATATTTCGATTCCATTTGATAAAGCCCGTGCCCTTAATGCATACACATGAGTTCGAACAGGAAAATTGATAAATTGATATCAAAATGCGAAGATGAAAAGAATCCCTTTCCGGTACGGTTCTGTTTTACTATAATATAATTACGATCGAGACAACAATGCCAAACTTGTTATCCTTGTAATACATACATGTACATACAAAACTATTAAAAAGTATAAAATGATATCGAAAATAGCCACATTAAAAAAACTGCCTACACCATAGCCAAGCAAATGGAAAAAGAGCATGTGTTTATAATATGAAATCATCAATATCTTTAATTAAAACCGAATAAACCAAAGCTATTGTAAATGTAACTGGTGAACTATTTCTTTAAGATAAAGAAGTTGAAAGTTGTCCCAGCCTATAACAGAGGTGAATGTAATGAGCTGATAGTGTAAGAGAGTGGATATCAGTCTACATATAATTTGCAACAGAACTCATGACATTTAAAACATTTACCTTCATAGATTTATTCATCATACCATAATAGATTTTCTATTTCAATTTTGATTTTTTTTTACAAAATATTGTCTATATATAATAATATAATTACGATTGAGAGAACAATGCCAAACTTCTTATCCTTGTAATACATACATGTACATACGAAATTATTAAAAAGTATAAAATGATATCGAAAACAGCCACATTCAAAAAACTGCCTACACCATAGCCAAGCAAATGGAAAAAGAGCGTGTGTTTAAAATATGACAAGTTTCAAATGACACCCCAACGAACAAAATTTAATATAAGAATTCGAGGGATTACCAGTTTCTTTCTTTTTCTGAATTTTACTTCAACATCACGCACACCTTTAAAATTGAGTTTGGCGGCGATTGTGATAATCAACGTAATAATGATTAAATATACACCGTTTTAAGTGGAAGTCTGATACCAAAACGTAATGCTTTACACTCATTCGAACTTTAAAAGATCTGAATCAACAAACATTTGCGGGCCGATACCTATCGACAACATCTATACGTAAAATACGAACTTTGAAAGCATTCGACTTTTCACTATTGGACATTTGTCATAAAAACGGCGCACACTGATTTCTTTGTCTTATTTCATTTTTCTCTTTTCTCCAGAGTAGTTAAGGGAGATTACTTCTTACGAGTAAAACATTTCCTTATGTAAAGTTCTTTACCTTTACCACATAAAAATACATTTTCAATTCGAGTTCTCTCCAAGATCCCGTAAATGGAAATGTTCGATGTTACATCCATCGACATTACAGACCATAAATACTTATTAAAAGTGAAACTTATTTTCGATCGGAAATTTAAAATAAAGTCATAAATATATTAAAGCACCAAAACTGAAATCTTTACTGCAGTCTGATTATGTGTCTGATCACAATAAAATACAACAAACACAATTTGCATTTCCCAGATGAAAAGACTGTGTGTAGGAAAGTAATTATAGAAAATGTGTTACGTTTTCGGATTCAAGAATTTATTTTTAAATTTTAAAATCTTGATTGCAGAAACTTAAGCATTTTATATCTTTTGGTAAAGTCATCAACAAAATCAATTGCTGATTGCAGATATAATATCAATATCACTTACCCTTTGAAATGATCATTTTCTATCATGTTTACAAATTTTCTTATTTTTCTTAAATTTGTAAATAACAACGTTTTAGACAATCAATTTATATTTTATCTGATGCCCGAAAAGGTATTAAACTTGCATTATTTTTATTTCATTAAACACAATATTTAACGCGATGACTTATATAATATCCTCTTGTAAACCTGCGTACATTGTTAAAGTTGTGACTTTGCGTTAATTACTTTCTGTTAATTATTTAAAAACTCTTTGTGAACAACTTTGTGTCATTAGAACTTAATTCTATTGCACACATTTAATAGTATTGTAAGACTTATATAAAAGTGGATATTCTTTACTGAACATATGTATCTGCCCAAGACCAAACTTAGTATACGTTTGTACTTCCAATCAGCAGGCTCAGTCGAAATCTTGCAATATTTTTAATATAGTTTATGTACGGTGACGTTTCCTTTTTCTTTTACATATTTGAAAAACGTAATTTCAAACCCCGGCAAACACGACAGATATGATTAAGCGGTCCATCGGCTGTAATCGAAATGCATTCAATACTTACATAAATAAACAGTACAAATTCTACCACGGTGCAAATGACGATAACTATAGAGATATCTTCAAACTGACCCCGTTCCATTGTTCAAAAATAATACAACAGGTTGGCCTTAAATGAAAATACAATGGGTTGATTTTAACTGCTACAATATTGAAACCAACCTTATGAAACGGGTCGGAAATTGAAATAAAATTTCTATTAAAACATAACACAAAAACAGTATCTCATCCAGCGACCTTCAAAGACCGTAAACGTTTAACCCATACAATATACACAGACTAGCGATGTGCTCTAAATAACGCTTAAAATGACGATCGAGAACATAAATAGATATGTAAATCCTGCATCATCTGATGATGCCCCTGAGCTTAAAATGTTGTCATGATTTTCTAAATAAGTATTCTTGTTTCCATTTAATTCCGACGTGCTTAAAGCCTCAGTCTGTGACTGTCTTGTACTTGATGTATTGTAATCTACTACTGCAAGTAATAAAACAATACAACTCACACCAATTTTAAATTCCCTAAACAAATATATAACAAAACATTTCTTTGTAGTATGACTGATCTAAATTTTCCAACCGAAAATGTATGACCCATTTCTTGCAATAAAAATCATATACCAACAAAGTTTTCCACCATTGATATTGTTTCAAGTTAATTTACAATATTGCTCACTTTGTATATTAACATACATTTGAGAAAAGATATTTACAATTGACTGTTTATTAGCCGAGACGATAAATATATTCAGGTCAAAAAATAACGATCTTACAGCTGAAGTTTACCTTTTATGGCATCGCATTATAGCTAATGACACTTAATTATGAAGCAGCTGGGATCGCGATTGCGGCCCCTGCGGCCCCTGCTCCTAAGCGCAGGCATGCCTTTTGTATTAAACAATCCAATGAGATCAGCATTTGACTAAATCCCACTAGGCCGATTGTTCGAAACTTTATCCTTGGGTTAAACTAAACTAAGGTTAAATTAGTAACTAAGGAATTCTTACAAATAAAATCTCATATCTTCAGTTCTTATATATAAGTACATAAAATTTCAAGTTTTTTAATTACATAAAAGGGTTTTCAAATTAATTCTTACATACATTCTTTTGAAAATTTAACCCCCATTAGTTTAACCTGGGGATAATGAGAAACAACCGGCCCCTGTTTGTGATCTTTTTACACAAACGTCTCCATTTTATCAATGTTATCACTGTCTATGGCATCGTTATTTCCCCTGGAATTCAATCTATCTCTAACCTCTGCCAGTTGCTTTCGAATCCTTTCTAGACCTCTCTCATTACAATTACAGAGATGTACCTGCTCAAGTCTAATCAATTCTGACTCAATCTTCTCCAATGTCTCTTTATATTTCTCTGTATTGTTTGTTTTCTCATACACCTCTCCAATACACTGCAAACATTCTGCAACAAAGCTGTTTTGAGGCATAGCCTTTATCGCTTTGTCTTTAAGCTTTAATGCTTTCTTTGCGAATTCAAGACTGTCGTCAAACTTTCCTAGCTTTTTGTTAATGTCAGCACAATGAACAAGACTTTCTAGATATGGCACATTGTCAGGGGCAACTTCGGCTCGAATCTCAACAGCTTTTCTAAACATTTCCTCTGCTTGTTTTAATTTGCCCTCTTTTCTGTAAGCTATGCCTTTTGTGTCGTATAGGCATGCTATTGGTTCCCTGGGTGCAACTTTTTCCTTATGTATTTTGTCAAATGCATCATCCAGCATCTTGTGAGCTTCATCGAATTGATTATTTGCTGTACACATATGAGCAACATTGCTTATAGACGAGACTAAAGCACTGACTGGTGCGTTTGATTTCATCTTTATTTGTAGTCCTTTTTGGTAATACTCTAATGCCTTCTTTGAATCCCCCTTTTGATCGTAGGTAATGCCAAGGTTATTATAACATGCACCAACACCAGGATGATCTGGTCCTTGAACTTGCAGTCGTTTCTTTAAGGATGCAGTATGATACCTTTCAGCTTCATCAAACTTCCCTAGAATCAGATTATATAATAATAAAAGATTTCACAAATTCTTTCTAAGCGAAAATGATTTTAACAGCTTTGAGACTGGCGATTAGCTTTTATATTTTTCAGACTTTTTTCATAAAGCAGCAAATACTTAAATAAAACATATATTATCACTCATCTGAGCTCTTTTTGCCAGTTATGCGTGTTGTAAAAACCTACCAAATTTTGAGTAGTGTACTATTTTACTATACACAAACAAACAAACAAACATAAGAAGTTTTAACAACAACGAAATATACTAAGAATTCCATTTTCGCAAGCAGATCATGCTATTCATAAAAAAGTAATATATGCATATCAAGAATCGCCACACTCACAAAACACAGCCATCCCACGCAGCGAAAAAGAAGAGAGGAAGAGAGAGATAAACCATTTTTTCAACTGGGATTGGGTACATACAAATTTATCGTGCCCAATTCGAAAAGAGGACTTAAATAAACAAAATCCAAATACGAGCAGGCTACAGTTTTAAGCAGAACATTGTTTTAAACGGCAGGACATTAAAAATAAAACTTAAAATGTTCTAACCAAGGACAGTGAGCGTTACTCCCATACTGTTCATAGATTGAAGAAATATTGTTTGATACTCTGGTCCTGATACTTGTGAAATCGCCAAGGACTTCTTAAAATACCTGGAATATACGTTCCCAAATAAACAATGAATCATGGAATGACTTTTAACTATATAATGAGAATTGGAATGGTCATATTATGAAAGTTTTAATAGACTTAATTAACCCATAACGATCATTTTTAATGGTTTCACTTTACAAAACGTACGGAACAAAACAGATAAAATTTTCATAACAGTCTTTACTGACATAAATTTCTCATTCATACAGGTGGTCAAAAGGAAAGTTGTGGTCAAAGATTACAATATTTGCAACAATGTTTCTTTCCACTCTGGAATTAAGTCAAATGTTACTGGTTAAGTATATTTATACACAGTTGCTTACATCAAAGAACATTATTGTTAAATTGCAACGAGGACATGAAGCGTAAAAGATTTTAAAATAAACTGAATCATTGATCAGAAATCTTAGGTATACCTTTAAAAATCATTTGGTTCTTTTAGGTATAAATTGTACATCAACTTACCCTATGGCTTCAACGTTTTTCCCTTGTTGCAACATATTCCATCCTATTCGCTGATAGGCAGTTGCCAGTGGCAAAGACTTGCCGTCTTTTTGGAGCACCAATAGAGCGTTTTCGTACTTCTCGGCACCACGAACCAAGTTCCCCTATAAAATAAATGAAGATCTGTACTACTATACTTGACAGACAATTAAAGACGGGTCCAAAATTAATCACCTTTGTTAGTAAACTAGTAATAACATGCGTGTTTCTATTAGAAATCATATGATAAATCAAACTGAACATTCCTGTTTCTCAAAAGCAAATATATGTAATATTCATGCGACATTATATAAAACAAAATGTGTTATAGTCCTAAATAACATTTTACTAAATACAAACACTGAAAACTATATCTTGTTGGAAGGCTATACAATAAAGCGAGCGTAGGAAAACACACTGTAATTCTTTAGAAAGCTATACAGTAATTCGAGTTGTAATCGGGATTTAAAAGTGAGACTTAAGATGCTTTACAATAGAGCAAACACGCTGTAATAAGATTCTTGTATATATAATTAGAAAGCTATACAGAAGTTCGAGAGCATGAAAGCAAACTGTAACTGGGTTCATAAAGTCTGACTTAAGATGCTATACAATGGTGCAAGCGCAGGAAAACATTCTGAAATAGGTTTTTTACTCAGATTAAATAAAGGCAGGTTTTGGAAGGAAACGTTGCAGGATAAAAACGTATGCTTAAGCTTAATCCGTTGATTAAACGTAGCAAATAGTAATCTTAACTCAATAAAAGAATGGCATAATTTGAATTTAATTCATTTTATTACTAAGTATACGTCCAAAGACAAAAGAAAAAAGATTTGGCATAAAAAACAGATTTGCTCTTTGTTCAATCTTTAACTACATTAAGTTGTTCTTGCGCTCTGAAAAAAACTATGATTTTAGACAATTGAATTTAAACGAAAAACAATTTAACATTTTTGGTTTATATGTGAATCTATGAGAAGCCAATCTATGTTTTCCAATCAAAGATATGCTCATATGACCAAAGTTTTAAGATACAATCACTTTCCTCTTTCCATGACATATGTTCTACAATAGTGTTTGCTGAAATAAGCAGGGCATGTAAAATTATTGAGCAAGTTTTCAGGGAAGGGAACAACTAGCATCTGAATCAGTGTTGAAACGCATACGTAATTTGTATTCATTTCATCCCTTCAGCACCCCCTTTCCCCCCCCCCCCCCCCCCCCCCCAAAAAAAAAAAAAAAAAAAAAAAAAAAAAAAAACACAACATATCATGAAAAGCCATATAAAACAATAGTTTTTATTTTGTCCTCAAAGGCATTTAAAACATGCTTTGCATTTCAAACCAGATCAGAATAAAAATATTGTTGAATGTAACTATGATTGCAGTATGCGTTTCAAACTAAACCAGAAATCTAAATATTATCTATACGGGAATGTAACTACTTTAAATTACTTGTGCTGTTTGTTTGTCAGTCGCTGGTGCCTAAAGAAGGTTACAAAAAAGAAAATAAATCAAATACAAGCAGTGAGTTTCTAAAAACAACCGTTCTGAAAATGCTAGGTACTTATATTAAGATAATGGAACATGCATGTCCAAGTGTGTTATCATTGTGATACATATATCACATTATATCACATTATTAACAAAAGCTAGGTTTATAAAAAAAGCTCATAATATAATATCACATGCTTATTGGTCTATTGTTAGTATACTCTATTTATGCTTTATTAAAGACACAGTAATCGACTTAATAACCTTTCGTATTAGCAGAATACTTTAAATTATTAAGCGGAAGTATACTATTATTAACTATTATACGCAGCATGGAGCAAATGATACTATTTCGTATGAACTAATTTCAAAGTTGACAAACAAGTGATGTAAACAGACAATGATATTATTTTATCTATTTTATCTACAAATTCGTCAAAGTAAATACTGCTATCTGCTTTGTGTGTGTATAAATTATAATCTGCACGACACATTGCAAGATAACTTAAATAACGTAACATGTCATTATGAAGTATGCAAACAATTCGCCAAGGCCAAATAAGGTTTCCTCGTTCTTTTAAATATACATTGAAAAAAAATCACAACATTTTAACAACACTAACATAAATTAAACGAAATCTCACCATTGTGTTAGTGTACATACTTCCTACTGCAAGATTAACGGAGGCCCTGTCCCTATCCTGACCGTACATGTCCGCTGCTTTTAAGCACCCTTCATAGAACTTCTCTCCTTCGCCTGCAACATGTAATAATATGCTTTATATATGGATGTAAAGAATAGAATAATTTTAAAATTGCCGCGCAGTGCAACATACATTTGGCCAACAATGAAGAATAACATGTTGTGAGTTTCAGAAAAGGTAAGTAAACACATTCGTGAAGAATGACTTCCTCTAACGCTTTTGCTATTCCAGTATCAAATGTTCTTTGAAGAATATGTCGCAATGAGCTACTTGCTATTTACCAACAAGCGAGTTCATCATGCAGTGTTGCAAAACCAATCATTGCCCAATTAATTTATCTTTAAAAGGATAAAACGGTAACGTTAAAACCAACAGAACACGGCAAATATGGAAATATTGCAGACTCATTTTGACTGAGCCTGTTTTACATATTACATATTACTGCCCTTTAGCGTGAGTCGCCAAACCCTAATTTAAAAATAAAAGGGTCGCCTAAATTTTTAGCCATTCAGCCACCCTTTTCCATCAGAACATACACTGATCGCTAGCTATGGTAATTGTAATATTGACACATTACCTGCCATGAAGCGTTCAATTAGCTCTGTACAGTTGGTTGCCATCTGGATGAAGAAATGGTAGGTGTCGGCACGTGTGTATGTGACCTCATTAATAAGCTTCTGTAAGTTCGGTTGTTCTAACGTAAACTCAGCTAGCGCTGTCGTGTACTCTATAGTTCCTAGTTGCTTAGAAATCCTCTGCATTACATCAGAAAAGACCTCGCAATACCTTGCCCTTATTTCTAAAGCAGACGTAAGTAACTTTTGTTAAAAGAATATTTAAATTTAAGATAGATTTTTGCAGATCTAAGAACTTTTACATTACAGACATTTTACATGAAGATAGTCAACATCCCGTTAATTAAGTTAAATTAAGCTGTTATATGGAATAGCATTTATATTTAAAAGAATATTAACAATGAAACACAAATACATAATATTATATATTTAACCAATTTTACATTAAACAGCGGCTCTTGAGAAGCTTGAACTGTATGTACCTCGTCCATTTTTCGCCTTTGCACGACCTTGTACATGTTGAAGTTAGCAAATGTTATTTCAACGTTTTGTTTCAACTTTGCCACTGACCGTTCTAAGGTCGTAACCCCTCGGGTTCTAACTTTCGTTAATTGTTTACGGCGTCAATTTTAAAACTGATTAATGTATAGCCATGCTCTCTTCTCTCTACTTTTTGGCTGTGTGGGGAGACTGTGTATGCTTGTTGGGACATTCCCGATATGCATATTTCACCTTTTTACTGATATTTTGTTTGCATTCCCTGTCAGAAGATTCTTATAACTTTAAACGTACCTTAAATGTACATAGATGAGTAGACATACATAATTAACCAGTTACTTGTAAAGAAATACTACCTGGAAGATTTTTTATGGTATAATAGGCTTTGATACATTCTCGCAGAATCCCCTGAATGGTGAACCGCCGTGTTGCAGCATTATAGTTCAAGATGTGCCTCCGTCTGATTGGTATCAGTGCTTCATCTTTTGTCAGTGCAGTTGAAGGCAAGCCTAATGATGAAAAAACACAAGTTATGCGGACTTAATGATGGGGCTAAGTCTGGAAGTTGAACCAGTACAACTACTGCCGGAGCGCTCAGCCACTGGCCCTTGAGCTAGCTACAAACTGCCTCATCATTAAAAGGCTATTATTTCTAAGTAAATTACGATATTATAATTGAATAAAACTTGGGAAAATGTTGTTTAATATTGTGGAGAATAAATCTTCTGTTGGATTGTTCTAATTTGTTTATTGATATAATTATGTTTAATTAATATTACATTCGTATTTCCCTAAAAGTTGATTAAAGTGATTAATTACTTTTACAAAAAACTGGATAACATGTATTGTCACGTGAATTTTCCCCTTTCAACAGGCTTGGACCGCCGCATCACCAATCCCTAAAGAAGCTATAAGTGAAATCAATTCAAACCTACCAAGGATGCCTTTAGCCTGCTCAGCTGTAAAACTACCTGGAATATACTCTAAGGTTGTAAGCCTTCTTCTGTACACCTTGTCTAACCGGTCAATGAATTTCTTGTACACATCAGCTAGAAACCAAATGAATATTGTTGACTATCACCTTATTTGTGCATGAAAAGTATACGAATGGCTAATTTAAATTAACATAATTTGCTGACAAAAAAAATTAAATTTACGTAATATAAATAATTTAAATCATGTTTTAATTTAAACAAATCTTTACGTGACATTGGTTTACGTACCTGGTTCAGTATTTCTGGGTTGTTCTCATGAATGTTTATGGTTTTAGCTCATGCACAGGGAAAATTCATCACTTTAACAGAACTTAAATCATGTAAAATATATGCTAAAAAGTGACGTGTTTGTTTTGGAAGAAATTACATCCTAACAAATAGAATTATTTCCAAAAATACCAGCTATGATTATAAAATAACAAAATGCAATGAATAAATTCACAGTACTTAATTTTGATAAACCGTGTTATAAGAACTGATTGAAAAACAAGACATTCTGGAAATTCTTCTTTGCTCTCTTTTTGGAATGTATATTTCTTACCGACTCGATCCTCTTCGGGATAATATTCCCTGCTTAATGCCTTCAGTCTCCGTTCCAGCAGAAACTCAACCATGTCTTTCGGAGTGATCATGCCGCTGTCCTCCGTTAGCTCGGATCCTATCATCACAATCAGCAGAGGCAAACCTTCACTGAGTGTCACAATAGCTTCTTCATAGTCTCCAAAATCAACACCCTCTGCGACGCTTCTCAGCAGTCGCCGTGTCTCTTGTGCATTCAATGGTAACACTTCATAACTGAAATATGCTCTCTTTAACTGCGACAACTGTATTCGCGTAGTCGATGTTACAACGATTTTGACATTGCTGCAACGTTTCATAAGGCTAGTACACAGAGATAAGAAGCTATCTCTTACATTAACACCTTTAAATTCCTGATAATCTTCCGTGTTGTCGAAAAAGAATACAAAATGTTTACCGTTATTTTTCAGAAGGGAACCGACTAAATGCTGGATCCAGCGATCAGTTGCGTAAGCATAATTCTCCGGCTCTACTTTAAGAGAAGCACAAAGATTGCTATAAAGCGATTCGGTATCATTTATAAGTTTAACATCAACTTCGATCAATTCGGCGCTCCTCTTGTATCTTTTAATCGCTTCCCTCGCAAGCCGAGATTTGCCAACAGACCTAAGTCCGAAAAATCCAAATATTTTATGCTTTGAACATGCCTGTTTTATTTGCTCAAGATCGTTATCTCGCCCTACAAAATCAAACTCAATGTTTATATCAAAATCTTCGTCTTCAGTCGTGTTTTCTGACATTTTGTGTCGGTTTTGCTAACATATAACTTTTATAAGATGTGTAGAAGCAAGCATATGATGTCAAATATACAACAAATTTAACTTATCACATATTTTCTCTAATAGTTCCACAAACACCTTTAGAACACGGTTAATAATGACACAAATCCATTGTTGTAGCGACTTAAGTAAGAGAACAGATATATCTGTTTATAAATTGTCCATCTCCTTTAAGCGAATTCATTACTCATAAAATAACGTGTTCACTGTTAAAGGACGTTGTATTATCGTAAAACGAAAGTATAACGCTGTTATCTGGTTACCTGCTTTCTATCTTTCAAGTAAATGAAAGCCGGGTTAAAAATGGGTTTTTATGGGTTTATTTTTAGTAACATAACGCAATATAATTAAGGCCACGTACAGGTTAATATTTAGATATCGATTGTGTTACACCTTAACCACAATCAAAATAGTTTGAAAGTGAGTTGGTGGTAAATGTAAACATCCACCATAACAGTTAACTTTAATACACAGGAAAATGTGCACCATGTGTTTAACACATGTTTTGAGTCACATGTGTTTAACACGTGTTTAACATGTGTATAACATGTGGTATTGTAAACATGTGTTTACAAACATGTGTTTAACACATGTTTTCAAACATGCAGTTAGAAACATACACATGTTTAACACATGTTTAGTATACATGTGTATTACACGTGTTGCACACATGTTTAACACATATTTACAAACACACGGTTGATAAAAACATGTGTTTAACACATGTTTATTGGCCATGTGTATAACATGTGTGGCACAAATGTGTAACACATGTATATTTAATATGATAAGGTAAGACACATATTCGGTAGAAAAAGAAGCTGTATAAATACTATTTATTCTTTCACATATATGAATCGCTGATTTTTTAATAAAAAAAATGACATTCTGTAAAAAAAAATTTCGCTTATAAATTCCAGTATTATATAAATTTGCACTATCGTATATGTAAATGGGAAGTATATCACTATGTGTTTCGCATATGAAAGTAGACTCATTTTAATGCATGTTGACAAAATCATTTGTATAAACAATACAGTTTTAAAGCTTATTTTACTTAATTTTCCGATGGTGTCCGTTTTTCCAGTTTAACACAAATGAAAATTTTTGCAAGCGAATGCCGTATCACTCACTATAAGCAACATTTCGGGAACAGGTCGAGGAGATAATTTTACCCACAAAATCTTCTCAATCGAAGTTGGCTAATGAGAAAAAAGTTTTTTGAGCTTCAACGAATTAAATGCTCGTAATACCTCATCATTAGTTAAGTCACAATCTAATTGGTCAATTTTGATAATATTTTCATGTCCATATTATTGATCTTCAACAAAGTCATTTTTTTTTTAAAAATCACCTGAAAAAAGATTTTTGAAATGTTCATAAAATTCATTATGTAGATCTAATACTTTCGATTTACTTTTTATTTTCCTTAACTTCCTTATTTCACTCCAAAACTGTTTATGACTAAATTTAGATAACATTTTCATTTTATTTTTCTGTAGCAAGTTAAATTTTGCACGAGCCCTTCGTTTAGCCAATCTGAATTAGCGGCGATTCGTGATAAGCACTTCCGCAATTGTCGGCGATCTGTTTTTACGATATATTTTATTTGCATATTTTAAATTTCGTCTCGCGATTAAGGCTCCAACGTTTACACGTGTAAACGGTAACGTTTCGTTTTCGGGTCGTTAACGATTACAAAATCTCGAACCGTTTATACGAACGGTCACGTGATTGTAAAGGCGGCAAAATATTTGCTGAAAATCGGCAACAATAAACTTAGAAAATATTAATTTTATTTAATGAATTTCAATAGCTTCTGAAAACCAGGTGTCATTTTATCCCTGATGAATGTTTTTGGGGTCAGATCGTCACAGGTCGTATCTTGTATTTAGTGAACTTTACTACAAGTTTATAAACTTGCTTTAACTTCATTTAAATTAATTTTCAGTGGTTAAATAAGGGTTTACTTCATTTTTAAAATGGAATATACACAACAGTTCTCTTTATTCTTGCAAAAGTTGACCACTTAAACATTCTACTGCATAAAAATGACCCCAAGCTCGGAATAAGGTTGGGTCAAACGTGGAAAAAATCAAATTGGCTTGCATAAAATGCGAGAATCTGCATCAGCTGAAATCCCTGGATGTCGTGATCATGTCGGTGAGTGTAGCATAATGCCAGATTGAAATTTCACTTGTTTCACCCGGAAGTTTAGCGATCCGATAAAGATCCCGTTATAATGGAGTTGCATTGTTATTAAAAAGTTTAGTAAAACTTGCCACAGTGCTATCAGGTTTGACCAACGTTTAAACGGCATCGTTTCGTTTTTCATGTTCCGTTTAAACGTTTACAAAAAATTGTAAACGTTGGAGCCTTACTCGCGATTACGCATTCATTGTTGTACCAGGAGCTTTTATATTTCGCGTACTCATATATTCTCTTTATTTCCACAAGGTAATTAGCATGGCATACAGGTATAGGAGAAGAAAATCAAGCAATTATATTACAAATGATGGTGACACATAAAATAAAATGAAATGGTGAAATTGAGTTATACATAACATAAATACAAGACAACAAAATGACACAGAACGCAGGATCGCCGTGCGATTTCCATGTCAGCTTACGGAGGCAGTACTACTCACGTACGGGCTTCTTAGGCCGGTATTCCATAGTTCCCTGATGCGTGATCCGTGTCCACTTCCGCGTCTGTGTCCGCGATTTTTCACTCACCAAAGATATCGTTGGGTATATTTCATACCTCCGTGTCCGTTTTCGTGTCCGCGACGTAGAACGGACACGGAGGTATGGAATGTACCCAACAATATCTTTGGTGAGTGAAAAACCGCGGACACGGACGCGGACACGAGTACGGATCACCCACAATGGAACTATGAAATACCGGCCTTACTCGCTCGCCCGTTGTAGCCTAAGTGCGTGCAAGTGCGGTGAACGTGAGTTTATTTCGGTCGCTGTTTGGTGAAATATATATAAGGACGACCTATCAATACTCGATATATATTTTATAAATATACCGCAAAGGGTCCGTGCGCACACCGTGCGTTGTAAGTGCGGAGCACGTACTTGCTTTGTAAGGTCTGCCTGACTTCTCTGCGCGTTTTGGACGGCTAAACTGAGGAAGCACGGACCACGTAAAGACTCGCAGAGGCAGTGCGTTATACGCTCGTGGACGTGAAGGGCACGCACGTCACCCATACAGGTGGTGAATCCGTAGCCCGCACGCAGCTCGATTGCAGAGAAAGTTTTGCATGCACTGAAAATGTTACGGCGTCTCTGCGTGCTCCCAAATCCGTACGGAGGCTGTACTCACCACGTACGGATCCCCGAATTTGGCCCACTTTTTTGCACGTAGACAGCACGCACTTGCACTTGCACGTACGGCGCGTTGTGACCGGGGCTTAAGTGAAGCTAATCCGCCTGGAACGGTTGCACGCGATTTTTACACGATGATGACGTCAGAGCTGTCAACACAACGCTACCGGGCATAACAAAAATATGTGTCGTTTACAGCTAAATTTACGAGGTTAGTGCAAGAATGTATGGTTTTCTTTCAAGACAAATAATATTTAACCTTGAACTCAGGGCTTACGGGATTAGAGCATAAAAAATATTTCACAAATTTTCAGTTTTCGCGATGTAAACAAAGTCCTCAATGGTTTCATCAGCAACTTTCAATTTTTGCGTGAATTTTAAAGATCAATGAGGTTGGAAAAAGCGAGCGGAGAAAAAAAAGCTACTTTAGCTGCTTTTTTGATCTAATATGTGCGACAACTCAACGCGAGGGTTCCGGATCTCGGTCTATTCCGGATCAAACGCAGTTTCTTGAATTTTAATTAAACATAGAATAAAATTGAATTTAACGTATAAATGTTGTCCAACATAAATGGCTTTATTCAAAATAATTAATTTTATATTAATATATATAAGCAGTATGGACTATAAATAATAACAACTTATAGTTCGTACAAACATAGCTTCATTAGCAAGTGAAATGGCTTTCATTTTCACTAGATCCACAAAGTTTGTGCATATCTGATAAAGAATATGGTAGAAAAACACTTTGATTTAAATTTAAAAGACTATTTGTTCTATTGTAATAGGATCTGATGCAAATTAAACTGATTTGTAATGGCAACAATGCTGACCAAAAGGAAAGATTTTGGTATCTGCTGCTGTTTACCAAGATACTTGGTTAGTATACACATTTACTTTGAAATAATATAACATATATTTTTTTTCTTTTTCATGTTTAGGTTTAGAAATTGTGTATTAAAATTGTTAAATAAATAATATTTTAATTTTCCATTTTATTCTCTGTTTCTTTGATAATTCAAATGTCTTTTAACATATAGACAAGTGAATATTGTTTCCATCTGATACTAAAATAAAGGATGTTTATGAAAGAAACAGCATCTAACTTTAAGCTGATGTAAGAGTGTTCTAATGTATACATTAAAAATGAGCCATGAGTCTCTGTGACAAATCATCTTTCCATTTAAAATCAATAAGTTTTTTAATGAAAGTTCAGGTAAGTGGGCCTTGGCACCAGACAATTTAAAGAATGTAAAAGGGTCATTTTGTCACAGACTGGTTCAAATACAGTCAGTTATTCAGTTACGACATTCAATCAGTTCAATCAGTTCCCGCACATTTGAGTTATAAATAAAAAATGTGTTAAGAAATTTTGTTCTTGCAGCATTTCTCTTATTTGGAGTGATGTTGCTAGAACACACAATGATTTCTAGACCAATTTTCGTTTTTTAAATCAAGATTATGAATATGTTCCGGAACTCATACTGATTGAATGCAGAAAATGATTAATTGTCTGTACAATTAAAAAATACTTATTATGCTAATAATTTACATTTAGGTGTACAATGTCAAATGTGCAGTACATGAAGACATTCCCTAACACAGAAGATATTTAGAGAGACCTCCCTTACTTCTAGTGAGTATCTATTATTAAGATACATTTGTTTGTTTGTTTTGGTTAAACCTGCCTTAGGTTTTAGGTTTAAACATATTTTATTGCATATACGATCAATTACAAACACAGCAAAAGTACGATTACGAAACAAAACAATTAGTAAATGGGTCAGGCAACAAGTTCTTACAACGTTAATGACAGCCCTCCCCGAATAATAATTAAACCTGCCTTAGCAGCCATCCGGGAATAGCAACCACTGGTCTTAAAGAGCCAGTTTGAATATATCCTAAACTGACATTTTGTTCTCGTTTTAACCTGTCTTTAACAACCACCTGTGTAGAGCAGCCACTTTTTGTCACTCCCTTTTGTGGCTGCTAAAAACAAGTTTGACTGTATTATTCTATAACGTTCTGGAGTCATTTAAAACTTTTATTGGTAGCTTACATTTTAGGTAGTACAGTTGATGCTCTAAAAAGGTAGAGTAGGATGATGTTACCAGCCAAACAAAAACCAAAACTGTAATATAATGGCAGAAATTGTAATTGAAGTGACATATACTTATTTTTTGCAGTGCTTGTACACTAACAGTTTGTTGACACATGTATGATTACTGGATGGGAGTTGGAAAAGTTGTGGCAGGAAAGATGAAAAGAAAGATCACTTTAGGTAAATAACAAACACTTTAGACAATTAATGACTTTCAAGAACATAACGGAGGCAAGGTATTAGAAAGACTATTTATATCATCAAGTATCACATTGGAAAAATAGCCTTTGATATAGAATGGCCGACTCCTTTTACCCTCTTTTATACACCTTTTATTGCATGGCGAACAGTTTAGATCCAGATCAGACAGCACATCTGTGCTGTCTAAGACAGATCAGAGTTTACATTGTTTTCTTTTAGATTCATTAGGTTATTTCTGATTAAGAAGCGAAAAGTGTAGATCCAGGTCCACATTGGTCATCCATGTAACAAAAAGGATGTCCATGGAGTAAAGGGTTAATATCCTGAAAGATCATTGGTTGAAGTGCAGGTAGATTGTACTGAATTGAATGAATATACTACACAGGAAAATGTGCACCATGTGTTTAACACATGTTTAACACGTGTTTAACACATGGTCACAAACACGTGTTTTACACAAAAAACGAGCACCTAGTGTTTAACATGTGTTTGAAGCCATGTGTTAAACATGTGTTTTACACGTGATTACGTAAACACGTGTTTGTTATATGCGCCGATAAATATGCACATTCTCGGGTAATATATATTGGAAATTACTCTTTTTCTCCTTGTTCTTTGCACAGTTTGCTGATTGATTTGAAAAATATTTGGTCAGGTTGGTAATCGAGGGCTTTATACTGGTTTTGACACCTGTTCATTGACAGAACATCTGTATTTAAATGACCATAAACAAGTAGTGTAAGTTTAAAACATTTATTCAGCATTGTTATACAAATATACAGGTATTAGTACATTCCTCACATATTTGTACATGATTATATATGGCTTTTCTATTGTTTAATATAAATACAGTTGAACCAGCCTTATGAAAGTAATTGTACAGTTGCATTTACAGAATAACATATAAATTACAGTTTCTTGTTTCAAATCACCATAATCACTTAGTTAAATCATCACCATTTTTATCACAGAGTTAAGTCACCCTTATCATAGTGTTTTAAATAAACATTTTCACATTTAAACTTTTTACTCCTCATGTATAGGTTTTCTTACATATGTGAACAGCGTAGAACCAGATCAGCTGAAACATTCATGCCTTCTGATCAGGATCTACACTGTTTGCTTATTGTACATTAGATTAATTGGTACTAAGATCTGAATAGTGCATATCCTTATCACATGGCACAAATATGCCAGCTGATCTGGATCCACTCTACACATGTGATAATATTTATTTTAAAATGTCTTGGCTACATTTGCACCAATAATAATGATCAATTTAATTCTGTGTTCAGATTTAAAGGCAGTCGCTACAGTTTCATCAAAATTTTCCCAAAATAGATTTTTTTCAAACTTTGTCTATGTCAAGAACATGATGTTATAAAATGAAAAACCAAATAAAAATGGGACCTCCGTTATGTTCTTGAAAGTCATTAATTGTCTAAAGTGTTTGTTATTTACCTAAAGTGATCTTTCTTTTCATCTTTCCTGCCACAACTTTTCCAACTCCCATCCAGTAATCATACATGTGTCAACAAACTGTTAGTGTACAAGCACTGCAAAAAATAAGTATATGTCACTTCAATTACAATTTCTGCCATTATATTACAGTTTTGGTTTTTGTTTGGCTGGTAACATCATCCTACTCTACCTTTTTAGAGCATCAACTGTACTACCTAAAATGTAAGCTACCAATAAAAGTTTTAAATGACTCCAGAACGTTATAGAATAATACAGTCAAACTTGTTTTTAGCAGCCACAAAAGGGAGTGACAAAAAGTGGCTGCTCTACACAGGTGGTTGTTAAAGACAGGTTAAAACGAGAACAAAATGTCAGTTTAGGATATATTCAAACTGGCTCTTTAAGACCAGTGGTTGCTATTCCCGGATGGCTGCTAAGGCAGGTTTAATTATTATTCGGGGAGGGCTGTCATTAACGTTGTAAGAACTTGTTGCCTGACCCATTTACTAATTGTTTTGTTTCGTAATCGTACTTTTGCTGTGTTTGTAATTGATCGTATATGCAATAAAATATGTTTAAACCTAAAACCTAAGGCAGGTTTAACCAAAACAAACAAACAAATGTATCTTAATAATAGATACTCACTAGAAGTAAGGGAGGTCTCTCTAAATATCTTCTGTGTTAGGGAATGTCTTCATGTACTGCACATTTGACATTGTACACCTAAATGTAAATTATTAGCATAATAAGTATTTTTTAATTGTACAGACAATTAATCATTTTCTGCATTCAATCAGTATGAGTTCCGGAACATATTCATAATCTTGATTTAAAAAACGAAAATTGGTCTAGAAATCATTGTGTGTTCTAGCAACATCACTCCAAATAAGAGAAATGCTGCAAGAACAAAATTTCTTAACACATTTTTTATTTATAACTCAAATGTGCGGGAACTGATTGAACTGATTGAATGTCGTAACTGAATAACTGACTGTATTTGAACCAGTCTGTGACAAAATGACCCTTTTACATTCTTTAAATTGTCTGGTGCCAAGGCCCACTTACCTGAACTTTCATTAAAAAACTTATTGATTTTAAATGGAAAGATGATTTGTCACAGAGACTCATGGCTCATTTTTAATGTATACATTAGAACACTCTTACATCAGCTTAAAGTTAGATGCTGTTTCTTTCATAAACATCCTTTATTTTAGTATCAGATGGAAACAATATTCACTTGTCTATATGTTAAAAGACATTTGAATTATCAAAGAAACAGAGAATAAAATGGAAAATTAAAATATTATTTATTTAACAATTTTAATACACAATTTCTAAACCTAAACATGAAAAAGAAAAAAAATATATGTTATATTATTTCAAAGTAAATGTGTATACTAACCAAGTATCTTGGTAAACAGCAGCAGATACCAAAATCTTTCCTTTTGGTCAGCATTGTTGCCATTACAAATCAGTTTAATTTGCATCAGATCCTATTACAATAGAACAAATAGTCTTTTAAATTTAAATCAAAGTGTTTTTCTACCATATTCTTTATCAGATATGCACAAACTTTGTGGATCTAGTGAAAATGAAAGCCATTTCACTTGCTAATGAAGCTATGTTTGTACGAACTATAAGTTGTTATTATTTATAGTCCATACTGCTTATATATATTAATATAAAATTAATTATTTTGAATAAAGCCATTTATGTTGGACAACATTTATACGTTAAATTCAATTTTATTCTATGTTTAATTAAAATTCAAGAAACTGCGTTTGATCCGGAATAGACCGAGATCCGGAACCCTCGCGTTGAGTTGTCGCACATATTAGATCAAAAAAGCAGCTAAAGTAGTTTTTTTTTCTCCGCTCGCTTTTTCCAACCTCATTGATCTTTAAAATTCACGCAAAAATTGAAAGTTGCTGATGAAACCATTGAGGACTTTGTTTACATCGCGAAAACTGAAAATTTGTGAAATATTTTTTATGCTCTAATCCCGTAAGCCCTGAGTTCAAGGTTAAATATTATTTGTCTTGAAAGAAAACCATACATTCTTGCACTAACCTCGTAAATTTAGCTGTAAACGACACATATTTTTGTTATGCCCGGTAGCGTTGTGTTGACAGCTCTGACGTCATCATCGTGTAAAAATCGCGTGCAACCGTTCCAGGCGGATTAGCTTCACTTAAGCCCCGGTCACAACGCGCCGTACGTGCAAGTGCAAGTGCGTGCTGTCTACGTGCAAAAAAGTGGGCCAAATTCGGGGATCCGTACGTGGTGAGTACAGCCTCCGTACGGATTTGGGAGCACGCAGAGACGCCGTAACATTTTCAGTGCATGCAAAACTTTCTCTGCAATCGAGCTGCGTGCGGGCTACGGATTCACCACCTGTATGGGTGACGTGCGTGCCCTTCACGTCCACGAGCGTATAACGCACTGCCTCTGCGAGTCTTTACGTGGTCCGTGCTTCCTCAGTTTAGCCGTCCAAAACGCGCAGAGAAGTCAGGCAGACCTTACAAAGCAAGTACGTGCTCCGCACTTATAACGCACGGTGTGCGCACGGACCCTTTGCGGTATATTTATAAAATATATATCGAGTATTGATAGGTCGTCCTTATATATATTTCACCAAACAGCGACCGAAATAAACTCACGTTCACCGCACTTGCACGCACTTAGGCTACAACGGGCGAGCGAGTAAGGCCGGTATTTCATAGTTCCATGGTGGGTGATCCGTACTCGTGTCCGCGTCCGTGTCCGCGGTTTTTCACTCACCAAAGATATTGTTGGGTACATTCCATACCTCCGTGTCCGTTCTACGTCGCGGACACGAAAACGGACACGGAGGTATGAAATATACCCAACGATATCTTTGGTGAGTGAAAAATTGCGGACACAGACGCTGAAGTGGACACGGATCACGCATCAGGGAACTATGGAATACCGGCCTAAGAAGCCCGTACGTGAGTTGTACTGCCTCCGTAAGCTGACATGGAAATCGCACGGCGATCCTGCGTTCTGTGTCATTTTGTTGTCTTGTATTTATGTTATGTATAACTCAATTTCACCATTTCATTTTATTTTATGTGTCACCATCATTTGTAATATAATTGCTTGATTTTCTTCTCCTATACCTGTATGCCATGCTAATTACCTTGTGGAAATAAAGAGAATATATGAGTACGCGAAATATAAAAGCTCCTGGTACAACAATGAATGCGTAATCGCGAGTAAGGCTCCAACGTTTACAATTTTTTGTAAACGTTTAAACGGAACATGAAAAACGAAACGATGCCGTTTAAACGTTGGTCAAACCTGATAGCACTGTGGCAAGTTTTACTAAACTTTTTAATAACAATGCAACTCCATTATAACGGGATCTTTATCGGATCGCTAAACTTCCGGGTGAAACAAGTGAAATTTCAATCTGGCATTATGCTACACTCACCGACATGATCACGACATCCAGGGATTTCAGCTGATGCAGATTCTCGCATTTTATGCAAGCCAATTTGATTTTTTCCACGTTTGACCCAACCTTATTCCGAGCTTGGGGTCATTTTTATGCAGTAGAATGTTTAAGTGGTCAACTTTTGCAAGAATAAAGAGAACTGTTGTGTATATTCCATTTTAAAAATGAAGTAAACCCTTATTTAACCACTGAAAATTAATTTAAATGAAGTTAAAGCAAGTTTATAAACTTGTAGTAAAGTTCACTAAATACAAGATACGACCTGTGACGATCTGACCCCAAAAACATTCATCAGGGATAAAATGACACCTGGTTTTCAGAAGCTATTGAAATTCATTAAATAAAATTAATATTTTCTAAGTTTATTGTTGCCGATTTTCAGCAAATATTTTGCCGCCTTTACAATCACGTGACCGTTCGTATAAACGGTTCGAGATTTTGTAATCGTTAACGACCCGAAAACGAAACGTTACCGTTTACACGTGTAAACGTTGGAGCCTTAATCGCGAGACGAAATTTAAAATATGCAAATAAAATATATCGTAAAAACAGATTGCCGACAATTGCGGAAGTGCTTATCACGAATCGCCGCTAATTCAGATTGGCTAAACGAAGGGCTCGTGCAAAATTTAACTTGCTACAGAAAAATAAAATGAAAATGTTATCTAAATTTAGTCATAAACAGTTTTGGAGTGAAATAAGGAAGTTAAGGAAAATAAAAAGTAAATCGAAAGTATTAGATCTACATAATGAATTTTATGAACATTTCAAAAATCTTTTTTCAGGTGATTTTTAAAAAAAATGACTTTGTTGAAGATCAATAATATGGACATGAAAATATTATCAAAATTGACCAATTAGATTGTGACTTAACTAATGATGAGGTATTACGAGCATTTAATTCGTTGAAGCTCAAAAAACTTTTTTCTCATTAGCCAACTTCGATTGAGAAGATTTTGTGGGTAAAATTATCTCCTCGACCTGTTCCCGAAATGTTGCTTATAGTGAGTGATACGGCATTCGCTTGCAAAAATTTTCATTTGTGTTAAACTGGAAAAACGGACACCATCGGAAAATTAAGTAAAATAAGCTTTAAAACTGTATTGTTTATACAAATGATTTTGTCAACATGCATTAAAATGAGTCTACTTTCATATGCGAAACACATAGTGATATACTTCCCATTTACATATACGATAGTGCAAATTTATATAATACTGGAATTTATAAGCGAAATTTTTTTTTACAGAATGTCATTTTTTTATTAAAAAATCAGCGATTCATATATGTGAAAGAATAAATAGTATTTATACAGCTTCTTTTTCTACCGAATATGTGTCTTACCTTATCATATTAAATATACATGTGTTACACATTTGTGCCACACATGTTATACACATGGCCAATAAACATGTGTTAAACACATGTTTTTATCAACCGTGTGTTTGTAAATATGTGTTAAACATGTGTGCAACACGTGTAATACACATGTATACTAAACATGTGTTAAACATGTGTATGTTTCTAACTGCATGTTTGAAAACATGTGTTAAACACATGTTTGTAAACACATGTTTACAATACCACATGTTATACACATGTTAAACACGTGTTAAACACATGTGACTCAAAACATGTGTTAAACACATGGTGCACATTTTCCTGTGTAGACGGACAACAGATGGCCTATGCCTGCAAGATTTTAATCGGGAAAAAATAATAATTTGCATATCAGTTGACATAATTTTATAATGATTTTGTAAATAGTTTTATATAAAGTATCATAACCGATGTATATTATTATCACATGACTGTCAATTCTTAGTGATTAACTCGCATTTTTATATTCAGTGATACTACAGTCATTATAACCTTTTTTGAACATTTTGCCAGAGTTATGGCCCAATGTTTCCTCAATAGGAGACATAAAGACGCTCTCAAAATATTGTAACAACAATTCTTCACTATGACAACTTGTGCTTGAGTTTGATGCACCCTAGAACCTGGTTTGACCCCCCACCCCACCCCCAGTGGCAATTTGTTTTGCCACTGACCGTTCTTATGCGGTATCCCCAAACGTTCTCGTTTTCGTTATTTGTTTGTGGCGTCCTTTTCGAATTTACATACTTATAACAAACATGCTCTCTCTCTCTCTCTCTCTCTCTCTCTCTCTCTCTCTCTCTCTATCTCTCTCTCTCTCTCTCTCTCTCTCTCTCTCTCTTCTTTTCTGCTGCGTGGGGAGGCTGCGTTTTGTGAGTGAGGCAACACCTGATATGCATATTTTATGTTTTCATTTACTATCAGGCAGATTTCTTTCACAATTACACATTTGATTAGGCAGAGTGTGTGGTCCGTATAGAAAGGTATTTTTTCAGTAATGCAATTTAGTAACACTTTCTCTTCAATTACGATTAGGCGGATTTCTTTAAAACTTGCCATGTTGATGATGCAAAAAAAGTTTTAATGGTTCAAAGTATAAAACTTAAACCGGTGACCAGTCTCAAAATCTCAAGTATCTGGTTATTTGAAATGAAAACTCGTCTCCAATCTCGTTTTTGTGATCTTGGGCCCTGTTCTTTAAAAAAAAAAGGAATGCGTTTCCATGCAATAATCGAGCTTATGATAATTCTTTCAACCATATATGTTCAGATGAGAAGGACAATGAATATCACTCTTCAGAATGGAAAAATAAATATTCTTTTGTTCTTAGATCTGGAACTCAAATTTAAGAAAGTAAAATATGCATATTAGGAAAGGCCACATCCAGCAGACACAGCCTCCCCACACAGCCACATCCAGCAGACACAGCCTCCCCACACAGCCACATCCAGCAGACACAGCCTCCCCACACAGCCACATCCAGCAGACACAGCCTCCCCACACAGCCACATCCAGCAGACACAGCCTCCCCACACAGCCACATCCAGCAGACACAGCCTCCCAACACAGCCAGAGAAGAGAGCATGATGATAAAATAATCAGTTTTAAATAGACGCCACAAACAATTAACGAAAGTGAGAACCCGAGGAGTTACCGCCATGGAATGGTCAGTGGCAAAACAATTTTCCACTGAGGGTTTAAACCAGGTTCTAGGGTGCACCAACCTCACGTTTGCCCCAACAGGTTCTCATATGAACAGACAAGTACAGGTTGTCTCGGTGAAAAGATTTAATTCGGAACTGAAGAACCTGAGCACAGTATGTTGCGTGCTGACAAAAAATTCTGTTTTCTAAATGACATTGAGAGTTTCATTACAAGGTAAGTCTTGGCTGACCTAGCCTCTGGTGTTTTTCACATTTTCTTACATTTCTCGGTTGAAATGTGCCTTCTTCTAACTGATGTTATGTCGCTGGAAATTAATTACCAATGCAAAATATAGCAGATTGTATAGATTTTTAATTTGCAACTTCATAACATATAATGCTGCTTACGATTCTTACATTAAAGCAGCTCTCCGACAAAACCGGGCTTACTTACGAAAGCAACTTTGTCGCAATTGTAGAAATGCAAATGATTTGAACTGATTGCGGTTTGCTTCGTAAAAACTGCATATATATGTTTACGAGGGGTATTAGATCTAAAGATAAAATATAGGCGGAAATATGGACCTGTATCCTTAGTTTAATTTAAGAATATCCAAAGCTTTACTTACTGGGATATTAAAATCTCCCATAAAAGAAAGCGGTAGAATAAAAATGTCTTAGGAGAAAAATTAAACAAGAAAACTATAACAAACATTTGTGCTAGACATAGGAAACATTTGATGAAAATGTAGACATGAATATATTTTGTTTTCAATTTGACAATTGTGAATAAAATATTTCCAAAATATATCTAATATTTACTTTAAAACTTAATCAAAACATCCCTCAGCCAAAGACACACTTGGTGTGGTGATTTTTAATTCAGTTACCTTTCTTAAAATAAGCACAAAAGGGATCCACATAGCTATCAGTGTGTAGCGTTTTAAAAGCTTTACAACTGGAGATCAGGTTGACAAAAGATATTGTGCTCTTGAACGCTGGTAAAGTAAAAACGGCGTCATTATGATAAATCATCGGGTCTTCAAATATGTATGCTATATTCAAATATTCAAATATTCAAATATTCGCACGGAATATATATATATTGTGTTGTTTTGGGATTATCACATTTCATCAAATGAATGCAAACCCTTTGTAACTGTTAGTAAATAAAAAGCGCAGCTGCAACTGCTTTGTCTCAACCTACGAGATCAGTACCGTTTTGCAACGCTTAAGTTTTTCCTTTTTAAAGTAATAGTACATGTATTTCTTTTTCTCTTCATGCTTTAACAACATTGTTAAACCTCGTGCTAACATGTTAATATTCTGATATTAATAAAATGAATTAATTGCAGATTAAAGTTAGTGAGTAAAATTTGGACGGTTAAGAAACTCTAAGGGAACGGGAGTTAACTTAATAAAAAGAAGACGTGTTAGACACTATTTACAAACTACCTTTGAACTCTGTTAGTTATGCCATTCAAGCGTTATACTAGTAAACATAATATGACATAACTCCAACATTGCTCGAACCCCCTTTTGTACAACACTATTAAATTTTCATGAAAATGTTTGACGGAAAGTTAGAAACTGTAATTTAAATACCTCAACCTTTTCCCAAACAACCGCCGTCTCTGGAAATGTTGCGTCCGACCCTGCTGTGATTTTCATCTACATGTAACACTTCTAATATTTACTGTAGAAAATATTAAAACAACGACATATATAAGGTAAAGATCTTTTATTCCGACATATGGCTAATATAACAAATAACATTCTAATAAACCATTAGTTGGATAATTATCTTAAGTTTTCACTTAATCATAATTTTATTTAAAGAAAAGGTAAAATAATTATACATTCACCAAATGTTCTAATTGGTCACCTATGTATGTAATTTGTTTAAAAAACATTGAATATACCATTTATCAATAAAGCCTTCAATCTCCAAATAACTGGCTTAAAACAGTTTGCCTGCGTTATCCTTAAGTGTACTAAAATGAATTTCTTGCAGTTAAAAATCAAGTATCCAGAAACCTACTCTTAAATGCTTGTATTTTTTTTAAGGAACCCTCTCTTGTAAGAAAAATATAAAACCATATTAATCAGTAGCAGTTTTCTTGTAACAAATCTGTTTTAAAGCATTCACTTTCAATTAAAGACTAATTGTGTTCTAATCCTCAACCTGTGGTATAAGTAAATGGTATTAAGTTGATTTTAGGAAACAATCAATGAAGAACAAAAAGACATTGAAGACAACACGGGTATTACCCAAACCTCTATTAGCAAAGGGAAAAGAAACAACAGTAGCACATATTGGAAACATATACAATTGATGGCCGTTCGGCACTTTCGTCGAGTGTAATTAACAGGGTATATTTGGTGAGTTTATATAGTTAAAAAAAATACTTCTTGATAATATCCGTTACAATATTGGTTTAATTATACAAGAACAGCCTGATCTTAGTTTGATATAACTCCAGCCAATTTCACCATCTTTAACAACACGTGCATAGGAAAAACTGTATGTTGTTTGACAGGAAGATTTATATTGTTTATCAATACCTTTACACGCACATCGTTCAATATCACAGAATGTCTCGTGGAAATATTGGTCTAATGACAAATTTCCAACTTGTATCACCGGGTATACGTCAACTTCTTCATTAAAAATGTCCACGGCAGTTCGCTTTTGTACATACGAAGACTTTGTTGCACACGATGTTTGTCCAATGGACGACAGAAAATGAGCTTTACTGTGTAATTTTCTCGACCTTTTTTTCTTTGAATGTTTATGTCTCCTCTTTCTTTCTCTATTACTTTTACCAAAATGCTTGTCAGAAGCTGCAAAGTCTCCATGTTGATTTTCATGTTGCATGAGTTCAAACATTGATTTTTCGTGTTTCGGGGTGGCTTGAACATTCATTGTGTTCTCTGCATCGTATGTTTGTTTTGTAAAAAATAGGTTCTTTAGATGGTTTGTCTTTCTTTCAGAGTGTGCCTTCCCAAATAATGATGACATCAAAAGTGTCACAGCAGCAAGGATATGCAAAATCTTTTGCACCTGAAAAATAACAAAATGAAGTGTGTATTGACCTACTTGTCAGCAACATAAAAACACAACAAAGCGAAGTAAGAAAAATTCGTGATCATAACGTTTAGTGGTTTTCAGCTAGACAACATTTTCCTGGATTCTTCTATTTGTGAATCTCAAATTTGTAAATTAATACAACTACACGAATATTAATGAATCAACAGTTTATAGTCCTTGGCAAATTCATTGAAGAATTCTTAGACAAAAAGATATTTCAATTAAACACAGTATGAAATTATAAGTTTATTTTCTTACCATTTCTGTTGTAAAAAGTTTACACATTTTGAAGCATCTATTATTATTTTTCACTTTTTTTTACTTTTGGTCGGGTGATCTTACTTCTCTCCTACTTTGAATTTTATAGTAGAAAAACACGAAATGTGCGCATGCTCAAATTAAATCCAGAACTTGTCCAATAGAATGCAGATTTTAGATAAAACGTGACACTTACATTTCCGTTAATTGTGCTAATATGAATTTACCAGTTTAATAAGACTCATTTTCGCATATTAATTTCTAGGTATTTGACCTTTAAAACCTAGACTTACCATATATACTTAGAAGATGGCATATCATATCCATTGAATAGATAACCTCAAATAAACGTCTCATTTTGTAACAGGGCTGTAGCTGTTGTTGTCGTCGTTGATGTAATCGCTGTTGATGTTGTTGTTTGTTTTTCGTGCGAATGTTTAAACAAAGTTATTTTACCATTCTTGTGTATTAAATACTACTAATGCAAATGTAATTATCCATAATAAAAAACCCAAATAAAACATATCTAACCTGACCATTTAGTCCATCTCGAGACTTCTTAGCGACTTCTTCGTGCTGATTTTCCTGCACTACTATTCATCTTTGCTCTTACAACAATAACATTTGCTGAACATATCACTTTTATTAAAAGTAATCAAAAGCGTTTTTAGTTCCGAAATAGGTGCATGTCACGGGAAAATGTGTCTCCTGTAATATTTAAAATATTAATTTTTGACAAATTGGTTGTTGTTGTTGTTGTTTTTAAAAAAAATGGTATTTTAACCACGAAGTGCGTAAAACGTTGTGGTTTTTCAATGGGTCTCTTACTAATTTTTTAGTAAACTTTGGGAAGTTTACAAAGTGGAATAGTCATAACTTGACAAAAAGACCGCCTGAAAACTTTTTAGTTTCTTAATTACGTTAATACTTTACCTAATAACATAACAGAATAGATTTTTCAGTAGTTTCAAAAAATGAACAATGAACAACGGTCTTTATTCATAGCTCAAATATAAAAGACATACCAAAGAGAGAAAGTGTAGCTGCAGCATTTAACTTTCAAGGGAGGAAACTATTACCATTCTTGGTCTCATCGAATCATTTAATACATGTTGTCTCCCTTAGAAGTTGTTAAAAAATGCCGTTATATTATTTGATAGGATGGAATGTTTTATATTATTTACTAAATCCTTCATAATCGAATAATTTCTATGAAATATCGCTTTCTGTGTTATGTTGTACATGTAGTTTACCGAAAACGTGTGTAATTCGGTCGCATAAAGCAATAGAAAAGCGAGTCCCAACACAATATTTAATTCTACCCTTGTACGAGTTGCCAAAAAAATCCTTTAGCTGCGATTTAGCCTTAAAGAATTTTAACACAATGGGCTATTGCAAAGAAATTGATCTATGACCTCCGTTGTATAACAATTTTACAATAGATTTTCACTCAATGTAATAATTCTTTGATAAAATACAAATGTTTAAATAATTATTTCTCCTTTGTGCTATAAATGGACGTAAGCCCATCTGGACGTTATCAGTGACGTCGTCTATCGACCTGCTACAGTAACCCAGAACCTGCAGTTCGGAGTACGGAACGGTATGCGTTACGTGCCGGACCTAAGTATTTGCATGCATTATTAAGCTGTAGTTCTTTAGGGTAAATAGTTTGACATGACAGTAATCGGATAGGTAATAAGAGCTGTGACAAAGTCAAATTGATGTCCGGTTCGTCACCAAATGAGCAAAATTGTCAATAGAACAAGAAACCTTGATGTATTTGTGTGCTTTTGCATGAATCATTGTCGAATTGATGGTTGGGTTAGGGCTTATTTATTAAAACAACTTGTACTTGTTTGTTCATATGAGAATCTGTTGGGGACCAATGTGTGTTTGGTGCACGCTCTAGTTTAATACTCTTAAACCTCCATTGAAATTGATCATTTTATAAAAATCCTTTCCTCTCTGCTTTTTGGCTGTTTTGGGGAGGGCTATTCCTGATAAGCATGTTTACACAGTTACAGCCCCAGTCCTAAACTAAGTAAAAATATACTATTGAGAAATCATATTTGTCCATATAGACTCCAATATATAGATTCTCTAACAGAACACAAAAGATCCGATCGAATTCTTTCTTATAGACAGGATTTTCAATGATATTGTTAAATTATAGTTAACGAACTTTTAAGAAGCTAAATATAATGGAGCTATATCTAGTTCGACGAAGAGACCACTTCATGCGAGATCTCGATTTCTGTGACGTTTCGGTAATCCTACTTTCGCTTTTAGTCTCGCGGACCAAATTTATTTTAGTAAATTAAAATTTTATTATCCCGAACTAATGCTGCAAATGTGTGCCTATAGTTCCAAATACATGTTATATTTCATACAAGAGCGGGTTAAATTGAAGTAATGCCGCTTTAAATTAACTTGTAAACAGATGATCTAAATCTTATAAACATATCTAGTTAGAATGAGAGTGGTTGTAAAGGTTCTTGACAATTCATTTAATACAATAAATAATAAGATCCATAAATAGAAAAGCTTTGTATGCATTTCAAGCATTAAGGTATAATTTTCCTTTGCAAATGTATCTCAATAATCTAGTAAACTTCTCTGTAATTGAATGATGCTGAAAAGATATAACAAATATAAAAACGTTGTAGGCAGTGCCCGAGAATGTCTGGCTTTTAGTGATTCTTTAACTTCGCCTATGTTCTTAATGGACCTAAATGGATTTTGCTTGTGGTTTCAAAACGTATTGCTACGTGAGCTTTGATTTCTGTAAAACATGATGTTCAGAGCATAAAATGTCTCGTAGGTGTACATGAGCTAGAGTTTGCTATATGTTTAAAAATAATGTATTGATACTCTCCCAAAGGTCCATAACAATTGGAATAAAAGAGAACTTCAGAATCACGCTAGATCTATACTTAGTGATCTAGCCTAAATTTCTACGATAAAAATATTTCTTTATAAAACGTATTTGTATATGAAACCAGGAATATCACACAAATACATTCATCAACAGAGGGATGGACTAGCCAGGCAATGGCGAACATTGTTGCCTTTAATAACACTTTAATAGAAACATTGGTTAGGAACTACATCCAGAATAATGATAACGATAATAACGAAAATTCTCACAGTTACTATTTGATAAAAAGATAATTTGAAGTATTTTTTGTTATTGTTATTTTGTTGTGAGGTAATTGCCTTCAATCAAATAAGCTCTGCATGGTGAATTCAAGATTGGAGTGAAGTATCAAATATTTTTAAAAAGCTGTGACCAAGGTTATAAAACTGAGCATGGAAACCAGTCTCAAAGCTCAAGCATCTGATTGGCTGAAATGGCGACTGGGCGCCATTTCAGCCAATCAGATTCTTGAGCTTTGAGACTGGTTTCCAATCTCAGTTTTATAACCTTCAGCCCAGACTGCTTGACGTTGACCTCAGACGGCAAACTGACCATGCACGAAGAGTTTTAATACTTTTCCACGTAAGATTGGCTGTTATTTGTTTCAAAATTTGAACAAAAGTAATTTTCTTGTAGTTTTTTTCTGTAATTTGTCCGATACATAATTTTTAATTTTATTAAATATGATTGTGGGTATAAATAGAATAATCCTTAAAGGGGCCCTGAATCGAAAGATGTATTTATGAACACATGTAGATCATTATGTATTCGTTATTTCGTTGTTTTTTTTTAATTAAAAATCGTTTCAGTCTTTATAGCACCTTATATTGGTAAAATTAAAATCTAGTATATATATTTTTAAAAAAAAATAGGAAATATTTCTTCAGATTCCTTGATAGAATCTGGGTGTCGTTATTATACTGAGATGTGATTTGGCGTGCGCAGTGTGATCCGGTTGACAAGCCCTAACTGGCGAGTATTCACAAGTGAAATGACGTTACTCACATTGTTCGTAACATTGCTGCGTTAATAACGCGTGGCGCCAAATTTGACAATATACTCATTTAAGGATTGAATCGATATTTGATGGTTTTCATTTGGATATGGAAAACAGTTGGTTTGTTTAAAATGTGTGAAGCCCGAAGGGCTTCTCGCATACTTTAAACAATCCAACTGTTTTTCATACCCAAGTGAAAACCATCAAATATCGATTCAATCCTTATATTTGCACTCATTAATAATTCTTATTAATACAGAATTAACTGGAAGAATTCGTGATATTACGGCTTTTTCTTATGGCTGTGAACAGCTACGTTGACGACAACGTGAATGACGGCACGCTTTCTCGCAGCAACTCGAGACAAAACGTGCTTGCTCGGCGACGTCACACGTCAAAACATTGTGCAACGTGCAATAAATTGTGAACGGCTCTACTGTAGCCACACCTTTTTAAGTAATACGTCACACTGTTTACCATCAGAAAATATTTACACTTCAACTTCGTCCTCTACGATGAAGTCTTATTCATCTAACAAATAATTATTTCTGATGGTAAACAGTATGACGTATTTTATTTCGGCGACGTCACACGTCAGAACATTCTGCAACGTCCAATAAATTGAGAACGGCTCTACTTAAGCCACGCCTTTTAAAGTAATGCATCACACTGTTTGCCATCAGAAATTATGATTCTTTCGATGAATAAAACTTCATCGTAAAGGATAAAGTTGAGGTGTAAATACTTTCTGATGGTAAACAGTGTGACGTTTTACTTTAAAACATTCTCCCAAACCCATCCGAACCCCACCCCACCCAGCCCCCGTTTTACTTCTATATGGTACAACCTTACAATATAAAGGTTCATTTTGCGCCTTTTTCATTTGATTATGGTCTTTGGTAGGATTTACAAATAATATGGCGTACGTAAAATGATAATTTAAATAGGCATACTGTTGGCCATTGAAGGAGGAACTTAATGATGAATCAATGTTACAGAACATGGACATGCCCAGTTAACTCGGAGGAGTAACTACGATGAATTCCTGACTTAACCTGGTAATACACCTATTTTTGTATTAACGTTGCGTTTCAAAAAGTCATTAGAATGGAATCAATTACTCCCAGGCGATAATTAATTGTTATCATTTTGACATAGACTAGAAATAAAAAGGCACTTTACCGGTAACTTCTGTTGTTTTTCATAAATAATTAATCTTGGTGCTTGTTTGGTCTACCTTTCAGTCACTAAATTAAAAACATAAACAATTTATAATTCGGCCGCAAGATCAATTGCGATGTTGTTTTTGATTATACAGTATGGCCAAAGGATTTAAAACAAGTAAATCAAGGATAGCTGGTAAGATATTAACCTATTGCCTATAATGGAAATAATGATGTCAAAATTAACGTCGATATGGTTGTTAATTGTTATGAAAAGAAATCCATAGCAACTGATTTTAAGGTAAGCTTCAGACTTTCAATTTAATGTTGATATTAATAATAATAATCATTTGATTTTTGAAGTGTTTGGGGACTTCAAAGGTTCTTTTTCACCAGTTTCTTTTTCATCAGTTTACCTAATTACTTAATATACACTTATCTAACTACTACAACATACATGTAATTTAATTTCTCAGTATCAGTTAGGAAAATCATGACCAACGTCCACACATAATGATGTAATTTTCACTTTTTAATTACCTTAAGATCCCATAATTTCATCTAGAAAACATTGATATTTGTTAAAGGTAAGGGTAAAATCTAAATCAAAAAGACAAAATCGCCAATAGCGGACATGGCTCCAAGATTATAAAACGGATATTTAAAACTAATCTCAAATATCAAGCATCTGATTGTTGATCTCAGTCGCAATTCAGCCAGTCATTTTTAGACTGATTTCCATTCTCAGTTTTATAACCTTGGAACATGTTCTCTGATCACTGTCCGCTTATTTTCATAAAGATTCTTAATAAATTATTTGTAATTCTATTTGATTATGCAACGATAAAATTGCTTAGATAAACGATTTTCAGCTTTTAAGGAATGTTTTGTAAAATCTTCCTTATAATAGCTACGGAAGATTTGTGAAAAAAATCACGTCAGAAATAGCCCCACTCCGGAATCACACCCTATTTGTGAGGTGAGGAAAAGAAAGCACGTGTGTATAAAATAACCACGGTGATATAGTTATGGCAACTTTATAATCATGTTTCTTAATGTGTTTCAAATTTGGAAAAAGTAGTCAAATTTATTTCGTATGATCAAAATATAGTTATGCGTTTGTGAATTAGTTTCAGCTCACATAACTCGACACTGCTCCAAGGTTCAATGACATTTTAAATAATGTTTTCGTTTAAATTTAGTTTTTAAGTGGCCTAATTATACCACACATTTTCTACAGACATGTCAACATTATATCTCGTTTTAAGTACGTCATAATATATTTTGTTTCAAATCTATTATGTACGGGTTTTATAGAGCTAATTAAATCTTCCTCAAAAGTTAATTGAATACATAAATATCTCAAGTGTAAATATTAATTAAGCGATAAAGCATTTAATCTTAGTATACTTCTTGACACTGAAATTTTAAAAAGAGTGATATTACGTTTTGTTAGTGACATTTCGTAACTCTCTCCCTCCTCCTCTACACTCAAATTAAATACAAATAATATACAGCTATGCATTGTGCGATATTAAACGCAAAGTCAATTGCAATCTCTTTCGCAGAGTAAACGTTCCTTTCACTTAATTTACATCTCTGCGAAATGCTCAATGTCAAGATTTTTTACCAAACTCGACAGCCTTATTTAATACAGTCATAATTATGAATTTGAAAGCTTGAGGTAAAACAAATGACAGAAATCTTCACTATCTTTCATTAAAAACCCGAAGAAACCCAAGCTATTTCAAATGGAATTGGTGAACTATTACTTTGAGTTAAAGTAAAAGTAGTTGAAAGTAGTCCCAGTGTAACAGAGTGAGTCACTTGATGCACGTTTATTGACCGACGTATCTGCATTGCGAACACCTTATGCCGCGCATGAAGACATTAATCCTAAATTCGATTGTAAAGGGAGCTAGGCACAGTTTCCGATGCCCTTTTCAGAGTCTGAAAACGTGTGAAAACTTAGTAAGATAAACGTTGTCTAAAATATTTAAAAAAAAAACATCCTAAGTATGAAACTATCCCATCCAATAATTCGTTCTTATCAAAGAGATCTACATTTTAATTATATTTTATATTAGCACGAATATATGACTATTATTTATAGAGTGTGGAGTGGTAGATAATTATTGGCATTTTATAAATTCCCAAAACCAATTATTTATCGAACCAAACACTTCATTATATCATAGTTTTGGTTTGATTGTTTTACGTGCTGGTATGTTTGTTTTTATGTAAGTGACTGTTTCTTTGTGTAAAATGTATCTGTTAATGTATAGATTGTAGCGACGACAAAAACGTTATGAAGGGTGTAAAGTATTTCTGCCAAGGGCGTGGATGTAGACATACTGGTAAACCAGAGCTCAAACCAAACGCAATTTGTTTCTATATCAAAGTAAGTAGAAATCTAAACATGGTTCTAACAATTTGTTCGCGATTCTTATATTTCTTTTTGGCAGCACCTCTGTCACGGTAATAAATGGGTTGTTTGTACGATAATGACTAATAATATATATAAATTTGTCAACATCTCAGTGGTTTTGATGAAAATAACGAATTAATATGTTTAATCGTTTTGGTATACAAATTAAATTTTGAGTGTCTCACAGGTGCTCTCGACATCACACAACAGTATCTAATTGAGAAAGCAAGTGCCCAAGGTTATAAAGCTGAGCATGGAAACCAGTCTCAAATCTCAAGCATCTGATTGGCTGAAATGGCGACTGGTCGCCATTTCAGCCAATCAGATGCTTGAGATTTGAGACTGGTTTCCAAACTCAGCTTTATAACCTTCAACCCAGGTGTCCAGTTTTAAAAATCGTAATAGGCCTTCTACTTTTAATTTTGGTTTTGAAAATGAACTTAAATATGAGATCTATGTTTTATTGATCATAGTTAACGCACATTATCTTACAATGATGTCTTCTTCTACGGAGCCCCTAAGGTGACATTTTGCATACTTTTTCAGTTTCCATACTTTTTAAGGATATTATTTCGTTTAAACAAATTATTATTTCCACTTAATATTATTACGTTTGAACGAAACAAGCTTAATAATAGTTCGTTTAAACGAAATAATATCCTTAAAAAGGTATGGAAAAACAGGAAAAAAAGTATGCTAAGCCCCGTATTCTTCAGATGTGTAGGATGGTCGAGTTTTCTAACCGAGGTCTCTAACATGCATTATTAACTTTTATTTTATCTTTCCATTAATCGTTATACACTGTTCCATTCTACATAACTATTTCAAATAAACTCCGTTGCCTATCGAAGATAAACCAATGCTAGGTTACTGGCAAGTCAGCTTTTGTCGAGAAATCAGACTTTATAAATCAGACGTCATCGTTTGGGATGGATCGAAATTGTTCTGTGTAAATATGTAATGGGGGCATGGCCATGATGGCGGCGTTAAGTTACATGCATTTCCGTTAATGCGCATAAAAAGGCTCAATTAAACCAAGGTTGCAATGTTTCTCATATTTGTCGTGTTTGATGGCTTTTAAAGTTCCATTTTCATCTATTGTTATATCAGTTGAGCTCTTTACAACCGCTGTTTTTTCTTTTATTCTGGACAACAGGGTTCTAGCTGCAGTCACAAAGATGTAATGAGCCGTATCCAAGACGTCCTGCCGCTTTCTCCAGGGGCAACAATACACGATATTCAGTTTGTGCCTCTAGCAGTTCATCTGGACTCGCTTGGAACCGAAAATAGGTTAGTTTTTTGTCCATCTAGCACTTCATCTTGACTCACTTGGAAGCGAAAATAGGTAAGTGTTCAGTTTGTGCCTCTCGCTGTTTTATCTGGACTCACTTGGAAGCGAATATAGGTAAATGTTCAGTTTATGTCTCTCGCTGTTTTATCTGGACTCACTTGGAAGCGAATATAGGTTAGGGTTCAGTTTGTGTCTGTCGCTGTTTTATCTGGACTCACTTGGAAGAAAAAATAGGTAAGTGTTCAGTTTGTGTCTCTCGCTGTTTTATCTGGACTCACTTGGAAGAAAAAATAGGTAAGTGTTCAGTTTGTGCATATCGCAGTTCATCTGGACTCGCTTGGAAGCCAAAATAGGTAAGAGTATAGTTTGTGCCTCTCTCTGTTCATCTGGACTCACTTGGAAGCAAAAATAGGTAAGAGTATAGTTTGTGCCTCTCTCTGTTCATCTGGACTCACTTGGAAGCAAAAATAGGTAAGTGTATAGTTTGTGCCTCTCTCTGTTCATCTGGACTCACTTGGAAGCAAAAATAGGTAAGTGTTCAGTTTGTGTCTCTCGCTATTCATCTGGACTCACTTGGAAGCGAAAATAGGTAAGAGAATAGTTTGTGCCTCTCTCTGTTAATCTGGACTCACTTGGAAGCAAAAAAAGGTAAGTGTTCAGTTTGTGCCTCTCTCTGTTCATCTGGACTCACTTGGAAGCAAAAATAGGTAAGTGTATAGTTTGTGTCTCTTGCTGTTCAACTGGACTCACTTGGAAGAGAAAATAGAAAAGTGTTCAGTTTGTTCCTCTCGCAGTTCAACTGGAACCGAAAACAGAAAATTGTTATTGCCCCCAGGGTACTTACATACGGGCGAACATTGCAATTTGTTAGTTATTTTTTTTAATATTTCTAAAATTAATATGATCCAGTTAGAAAACTTAGAGTATGGTCGGCTAGTGCGTATATACATGGCAAGAGAACGAATACAATCAATTTGTAAGATATTTTTCATGGGCTGATTGGATAAACTGTGAAAAAAAAGTGCATCAGATTGTGTGCCGAGCGCAAATTGGACACACACAAATTTTACGTACATTATGAATTGTTGTTCGGAGAACTCGTAGATTTTTTTTATGTTTCTGATCCGATCATTTAATAAATGTGAAATGATATATGCAAGTATGAATTCTTGTTTTCTTGCTGCAACTGTACTATGTAATGCTGATTTATTGTTTAAATCAGTGGGCTTTGCAACCCGAAATGTGCAGATCAATCATTGCAGAGTGTGTGAATATACTTGGAATGCTTACTTGTTATGGCAGATAAAGATAAATGTCACACAGACTCTAATGAATTTACTAAGCTATATGCGCATAACGTGGTCAAAATCGGTGTCAAAAAATTGCCATTTTAAGCAATGAAATTCAGTTACCAATACGAAATTTAATAAAATGAGCGTGCGATCAATCTTATGTACTGTGGATATTCTCCAAACGCTCTGGAATGAACTTTAATTCAGAAAATCGTAAAGGTTAAATGTCATATATCCGAACCGAGTGAATTAGCTTATTTAATTAAGAAGGAATGAGAACTTGAATTCATCTAGGAATATAAAAAACTTCCTATTATTATAAAAGAGTTAATTCTTCCATGAATATTATAATCTCTTGGTGAATTTTAAAATGTATTTTTTTAAACTTTCTCAAAAAAACAAATTTAATTCATCGCTCTCGAAATTTTAACAGTACATATTTATCGACGAGTGAATTAAAACAGGTTTCGAAATAATAGTGCACTTATTTATTCTCTGTTTGAAAATATCAAATGATGGAAACTGTGGAAGACGCTGTTGCATTTGAAAACGACAACAAGTGTGTGGCAGCTCGGAAAATACCTTTATATCTGATTTCTGATTTATACTCTCAGATTACCCACTGTCCAAATTTTGTTCAGTTGCGTCCATTTTTTTCTTGTTTACGGCGATCACAGTTTTGTTTTTTAGCTTGGGCCATACACCGCCGTACATTAAAGGTTCCATGTTCACAACCATAATTACGAATACCGTTGTTTGGATATTGATCGAAATTGTAACATTTACTGGTGTAAGTATTCAGTTGCACCCAACCCTGTGCTAGATGACGAGAGCAGTGCCCAAGGTTATAAAACTGAGCATGGAAACCAGTCTCAAATCTCAAGCATCTGATTGGCTGAAATGGCGACCAGTCGCCATTTCAGCCAATCAGATGCTTGAGATTTGAGACTGGTTTCCAATCTCAGCTTTATAACCTTCAGACCAGTAATACGCATTTCGATTATTGCCCAAGAACTGGCTCAATCAAACCTTGTCCACATAATTTTCAGATTTGTTATGCTCGGTGCCTTCAGAAGTTCTCTTTTCATCAATTTCTGATATTGATTAAGTGAGAGTTATTTATCAGACGATCAGAATACAAAAGAAACAGTTGTCAGGTATCTCTTTTCTTGTGTTTTTTTAGATGGATCATAACACTAAGTTCGCAAGAAGCAAGAAATCGCCTTGCCGGAACAACACTGCACATCAGAGGTCAAAAGGTCACTTTACGTCGCTATGACGATATTATTCAACTGGAATACCGGAAGTGTTCAAAATCTTCAATGATCCAGACCATGGTGAACAAAATTAAGAATCTTGACAACGGCATTGAGAAATCTTAACTAAGTAAGAGATAATTAACAAGAGACAATTGATTGTTTTAGGAGATACAGCTGTATGCTTCTGTTAACGATGTCTTATAGGCCGGTGGCCAGAAACATGTTTGCTCCCCCCCCCCTTGGGGAATTTTGTAGACATGATTTTTCTGAAAGCCTGTTATGTCCCGGATATTTTGCAGTTTGTTTGCATTCTGGCGAGTGGGGCATAAGGGTGTTACGGATGTTTTAATATGTTACACCTAAAATTTGTAGAAAAAATATATGGATTTTGAACCGTTAATTCTGCTCTATTCCAGCTATGATTTCATAAAACTTATATTTTTATATTTATATATCTTTTGATTGATGTAGTTTTCATTTCAAAATTTTCGCTCTAACCGAACATATTTAGTGTGTAACATACATAACCCTAAAAAGATGAAATTTTAGTCAGAAACTTACCTGTAGGATTTTTGTTTGTAAGCAAATTTAGGCAATAATACATGTTTTTTTAAAAGCTGCATGATCAAGCAATATAAAGCAGTGTGTTTTTCATAAAAATCACACTGGCAAAAGTAAAAATTTTACCATAATCTAATATGTTACCCTATTGCTAATTCAATCACAATATTCATGTTTTGAGATGAACAAGCATAAAATATAGTTTTAATTGAATAATTGTGCTTGATAACTGTAAGTGTTCTTGAAACTTGCATGACTTCAAATTTTCAACATACATAACATATGTTACTCATTAAAATAAGGCTTATTTCCTTGTTTTTATTTGTTTTTAATGGTGTTAGCTGATATCTATTTGAAGAAATTAATTATGTGTGCTCTGTGCAATGTCCTGATGTTTGTTAGCCATGTGTAGATTTCTAATTACATTGACAGTCGTTTTTTTTTCACTAATATTACTGATTGAATGAAGTATTTTCTCTAAAACTGATATTGTTGTACAATGAACTGTTGTACAATGAACTGAACACATTTACAAAACTGTATCACAACTATGCAATCACTTTAGATTAAACTATAAAATAATAAAAGTAAGTAGTTTATAGTGTATACTATGTTACATGTATGTTATGTGGTTATCATGTACCGTAAAAGTATAAAAATATTGCTTTGAAAAGTTTTACAAACAAAACTAATTAAAATTAATTATATGTTACCTAATTATTTAATTAATGTTTTTAGAAAGATGACTTAGAATAAAGAAAACAATTTTCTAAACCGTGTTATAGTTTGTATCTAGTTTACCTTAGAGTCATTCATAATGTGAATATGAACTTTCTATAAACTATATTTACTACAAACAAAGTTGAAAGCACCAGTTCTGGTCTTTTAGAGCAATAATAACTGATTACTGTTAATAAATAAAACATGTGAAATAAGAAAAATAAATTGTCCTAAATGTAACATTATTTTTTCCATTGTCAAAGAAAGCTTAAGAATTTGTTAAGAATTCCATAAGATCTTTGTAGAATGTTATTTTTCTTAAAGACAAATAATTCTTAAAGAGAAACATCCTAATTTGAAAGACAATCTGTGATGCAGGTGATGGTAAGCTAATAGACAAGTTAACTTTGACTAATATATAATATTTTTTAGGTAAAAATTCTTTTACTTGAGTTAAAAAATTGCTATATAATGCTCATGCTGTTTCGATGTTTTACAAATTCTACACTGAACCTTAGTATTTTAGATGAATAAAACTACTTTTAAAACATTTCTAACATCAGATAATTTAATCAGCTAATTTTTGTAAAGTTTAAATTAAGTAGCTTTTAAATTTGTTATAGATCAACTTAACATACTATAATATTATATAAAAATATTTATCAAAATGTTAACTAATTCTTTGCAGTTTCTTGCTTTTCTTTTCTTATTATTTTTGCTGATTATTAAAGTAAAAAGTGGTAACATATTATAAGATGACAAAAGACATAAATAGAACAATAAAATGATAAAAAATGTTAATTCTGTTTATTCTTTCTTTTCTACATTTTGTTAGAACAAATTAATGTTATCTGTCTCAATCGAGAGTATCTGGACTTAGCTTTAGACTGGATGCAACAGCCCATAATTAGTGCAAACGTAAGCTGAACTACAAAGTTGTCACTGAGCCATATTGATAGGTTTATTGTTAATTTAAAAAGATTTTAAAAAAGGACGACCATCTACATCATACACATTTATTTCAAGACATTTTGAGCAGTACACAGATCATTAACCTCTAAAGTTTAACAATATTTAAATTAAAAATACATTACTGTTTAATATCACCAGCATCAATACCTTAATTTTCTTTTGTAACATAATTATTATATATTACCTATTTAAATACAAGATACATAAAGTGCAGGAAGGTTGTTAACCTATATACAGGATCAAGGTATTGGTTTATTAAAACAAAACTGGCACTGATTTGTTTACTGTTTTATCACAGCAACTCTCATATTACCTCATCTTACTTATGGTTACAACAGTGGCTACGCATCAATTACAGGTAATTTTAATGGAGACGTATATTGCTTGTCCTTGAATAAAATAAATAATAAAAAAGTCAAATGATATCACGAATAAAACACATTTTTTTTACTCATAATATTCTTGATAACACACTAATAACTTATCAAAGGCAAATAATTTAATAGCTTTTTATTACTAACTTGAATTTCATAATTTCCAAGTCACCTTTCTTTGAGAACAATTGATTAAATTTATCACTAGAATCACTATTTATTATGGAAATAATTGTAACTTAAAACAGAAATTCATCTTAAAATGTCTCCTTATTACTAACTAAGTGCAGGCTGATGTGTGTTGGTTCTTAAAATACATTATTGTCGCAATTTATCATGAAAGAAGGTATGTAATTTATATCGCTATTGTGCAGTAACTAAAATTGGTTGATACGTTCTTTTGGGTAACATATTTCAAAATGGGGATTTATGATATGGTATTTATTTTTATTATGATATAAAGCTAACTAATTTCAAAAACTCATGAAGAGGTGTATTTAAACGAAAACAATTACACCAAAACTTCATATTTATTAACCTTAGGTATAAGTATATGATATAACATAATACTAAAGTCACATATAACTAAAGTTATGGATATTATTAACAATATGTTTAACAAAATTTACCTTTTAATGACACAATATGACTTTCAGAGTTTATTTCTTTATAATTTATTTTATTTATAGATAATTTCTTTGCTATCTGAGAGTGGTTTTTTTATATTTTTTCAGATATTTTGATTTTTGGAATTTCCAAATATATGTATTTCTTTACATACATTAAACAAGAAGTGTGTCTCAATGTGACTTTATTACATTTAAATACTGCATTCTTATTAATATTAATAAATTAAACAAATAAAACAGAAATTACTTGCTAATGTAAGTAAGAAATGTTTCATATCACTTTTTAAACTAGGTTTTGATGTTAAGTAACATATCTTAATGACTATTTATAGACCTATACCTTAGGTTTGAGATGTTTAATCGCATTAAAAATAAAAAAAAAAACACCTTCCTGGTGTAGAAAAAAATAGGTTTATTTCAGAGCTTTTATAATTGCCAATTATTTCTTCATAGCATAAAATTTTCTCAAAGGTCAAATATTCAAATTGGCGTTACGGTAAAACGTCCCACTCGCCAGAAAGCAAACAAATTGCAAAATGGGAAGAATGGCATAGGCTTTCAGAAAAACATACCCTTCAAAATTCCCCCAAGGGGGGAGGGGGGTCTATTGGCAGCTCAAGGTCTAACACATTTATGGCCTGTTTTCCCATTTTCTTTTTTTTCGGTAACATATTTCAATATAGCGTTACGGGCTTATGTCCCAATGTATGCCCCTGTATTACATTTGTCCTGAATTCTCATTTATCTTACTATATTTTACTTATAAGCACAATTACTTGCTTCTGCAAGAAATGTAAGAAATGTTTCATACATCTTATTTTAGTAGGTTTTCATGTTAAGTAACATAACTTAATCACTATTTTAGACCAATACCTTAGGTTACAGATGTTTTATTGTATTAGTAATGTAGATAAGAGCTTCCTGGTGTAGATAAAATAGGTTTATTTTAGAACTTTTATAATTGTCAAATATTTCATTCTTACACAAACTTTTTTCAAAGGTAACATATTCAAACAGGCGTTACGGAAAAACGCCCCACTCGCCAGAGTGCAAACAAATTGCAAAATGCGTAGAATGGTATAGGCTTTCAGAAAAACATACCCTTCAAAATTTCCCAAGGGGGCGAGGGGGTCTATTGGCAGCTCAAGGTCTATTAATATTTTGGGTATTTTAGTGATAATCGGTAATTATCAACATTTTCGCTGCATATTAATGTTACTGTGTGTATATTGTAATATTATACCTCATTTGCATAAGCCCTTCTGTATTTAATATGACGTCATCCAGTCCATAAATCGCATATTGACCGGCTATCCGGTCCATAATTCTTATATTGACCGTTTTTGATTACTTCAGAATCTAATATAAGAATAATTATCTTATAAAGTGCGGGTCTGTTGCCTAGTAATATTTAATTTGATTAACAAAAATGGAATAGTAAAAGGCGTGCTTTATATGCCTGATGGCTTGTAAATAATAAAAAATCTGTATGGGATTTTTTACACACTGAACAAATCAAATTATTATTTAAAAGCAAATTATAGTAAAAATGACAGCAACAAAAGATATGAAAGAATTTAGATTCGGTATAATATAACAAATAAAACATGGCATTGAGGGCAATATGCCCTCAGCTGCGCTTCGGGCCATATACCTTCCTCAGTCTGACCAACCAGTCCGTAAACTTGCATATTGCCCTCAATGCCATGTTTTATTTGTTAAATATTGACTTGAAGTAAACTAGTGTCCACAAGAAATGATATCATGTGTTTGCAAAGACATTCAATAAAACCAAAAAAATATATATAGAGACTTCAGATTGGTATATTTTATTTAGAGACCTTTCTACAAAACATACCCAATAATTCATCAATTTTGTACCATCATAAGGACAAGAATCTTAAGTCGGTGGGGTCTAAAATGAACATATCACTTGGCAGAATAAACATTTTGAAAAGGTTTGGTATAGCTTCTTTTGGACACTAGTTTATATAACACTATTTTATGTTAGTGTGGACTGGCAATGTATGTAGAGATATAAATGTTATGTTTTACCATCATTTTGGATGGTCAAAATTGTAGTGTTTATTGGTGTAAATATTGAGATGCGCTCAACCCGGGGCTAGGCGGCCTGGGCAGTATTATGCATTTCCATTACTATCCACGAACAGGCTCAATCAAACCGAGCCTGCAATATTTTCATATTTTGTCGTGTTCGGTGGTTTTAAAAGTTCCCTTTTCATCTATTTCCATAAATAATGCGCGTAAAATGGTTATTATGACACAGAGACAATTCAATACATTAAAAAACCTATTTCTATAATCTAATATAATCGACTAGACAATTGAAAGATATAGAATCAACCCATTATTTAAACTCCCACAGTGTATGCTGGCGAAAAGTAATGCTTGTCGATATCTCTTTTCTCTTTACGCCGTATAAAGCATTGTAACATTTTGTCTCGTTATTAGTTATCCACAGTTGCCGGAAGAATATTTCATTTAACTCCTACTGAAATATGAAGCGCAGAGGAGACAGATGCCTGTCTAACACGAACTACTGTGGAATCATTATATTTCGCAGTGGTTTAATTTTCGCGTATTCGCGCAAGGGTTAATGTGCGAAATCAAACCCTAGCGAAATCAAACCCTTTGAATATCTTGTATTATTAGAATAATACAAATGCGCGAATTTAAGTCCTCGAGAAAAATGTCACTTATGTCATTTTAGCGAAAATTGATCCCCGCGAAATTAAATGATACAACAGTAATTCTTCCTATATTTCTTTGGATTTCTGAAATTTACGCACTTTAAAGATATCGGTAAGTTTCTTTGACGGTTAATGGAACAGGGGATAAGGCATGAGGAAAGCAAGACGAGTAACTGTAAAACAGCTATTACTGTATTCAGTTACCGAAAGAGTGAACCTAAGGGGTTATCGCCTTAGAACGAAAGCAGTCAAACACGACAATATTCAAGGATCTGTTTGAGCCTGCTGAAAGTGAAATATGTATATCAGGAACTGCCACATCCAGAAGGCACATGCTCCCACAAAGCTAAAATGTGAGGAAAATACAGAATGTGTTAAAATTATTAATTTCGAATGAGATGCCACAAACAATTAACGAAAATGATTACCTTACGGGTTACCGCCTTGAAATGGTCAGTGAAAACCATTTTGCCACTTGGAGTTTGACCCATGTTCGAGGGTACACGAACAGATTCTCGGAAACAGATCAAGCTTCAAGGTTTAAGTGAATATCTTGTGGTGGATTCAGAGAAAAATTATATTTAGAAAAACATTTAATTGTTATAATATATTTTTTCTTAAAATAACATAAAGTAAGAAATTATTATAATGAATATTATTGTCTTTCTACATAAGAGAAGATTACACTTCTATTATATTTACTCGTAGATGTTTGTGCGTGACACGGTATATTAAGTGTTAAATTTTAGACGATTTTTTTTCTTTTTTTGTTGAAGATAACAATTTATGAGGTCAATATACGACCTATAATCTTTTTCAAGCGTCAATAAATTCCTCCCAACATGCTCTTGGATATGTCCGATAAAATTGTATTCCAAATAAGAAACTAAAAATAATTAAGATGTTTAATTGTTCAGTAAGATTTTGCAATTTGAAATAAAAGAAAACCAATTATAGAAGATATTAACATGCAAGTAGAGTCTTATGATTTTGTTAGGGTAGTAAAGAAAGCCTGACGAGCACTTTCAAAGTTTTCATACTCAATTGTGTATGCCTGTACAATTTAAATGTACTTAATTTCTAATGTAGTGATTAACAGAAGCTCCATTTTGAGGTGAATAATAAAATAACGTTAAATGCATTTTCTTTGTTTTCTGCACTTGTTTTTGTGTATGTTTGATCTATTATGTCGATATAACTAAACCTAAGAAAAACTTAGGCTACGTATTTACCCTATCAGACAGTGAACTTTTTGCTAGTGAAAATATTGAGTTGCGCTCAACCCGGGACATGACGGCGAGGACAGTAATATTCATTTCCATTACCGCCCATGAACTGGCTCAATCAAACCGAGTCTGTTTGAGTTTTCATATTTGTCGTATTCGATGGCTTTTACAGTTCCATTTTTATCAATTTATATTCATAAACGGATTAAAAGCTTTCAGAAACCAAGTAATTGGACTATTCTTGGACGAGTAGTACCTTCTTCAGGCAAATTAGAAACAAGTGAAATTACATTTGTCGGTTTTATATATAACATTATTTCCAGCTGGAGAAAGAACCTCTCAGTCCTAAATTACTTATGTCAACGTAAAAATATACTTTTAGAATCATGCTCACTCACTGTGTAGGATAATAAAATTCGATTGTCCAGAAACAATTACTAAATCTGTTAAAACTTATTCGCTAAAGAATATATAACTGAGAACAATTGCAAATTGGTAGATAACATTATATCTCTAACTCCCACCACAGACGGTGGATACGTCAGGAATCAAAAAAAAGATTACAAATTGAAGACAAATGATGTCAATTCAAAAAATACAACGATCATTACACAATTCATAAATGTAATTTTGTATCAATGATCATACATCTATTAGAATAAATGTTCTTCACACACTTTGCCCACTTGGTTTTGATGATTTGATGACAATTATAAGAATAATTGTACTTCACACGCTTTATCCATATGGTTTTGATGATAACATTAATCAGGAAGGCAACACAAAAAATCCTGATTTTGACATTATTGAATAGCTAGAGTAAGAAAATGAGAGCCGAGGTCGCATGGTAGTAAGACTAAAAGTTACATAAAACACATGTTTGTTGTTCCATGCATGACCTTGAATTTTTTAACAAATAGATGTAACAATTAATTTGAAAGCCACCTGACACGAAAAATATTAAAGTATTGCAGACTCGGTTTGATTTAGTCTGTTCATAGGCAGTGATGGAAATGCCTTTTACTGCTTTAAATTCGCAAAACACCGAGATTTATCGCCAACTCAAGTTCTTGCACAACTACCAAGCGATCCTTGCTCTTAAATTTTCCGTATTCTTAACATTGTGACTTACAGTCATAAAAGAACGTGTAATTTAGTTTTGCGACAAAGTTTCTGAAACCACTAATATAAGTTATTTAGGTCTTAAAAAACTCAGGTGACGTTTTAAGAATCTTAAATCAAATATTTTAGGCGTTCCCTTCAACAACTTATGATATTTTCTACATTGCACACATCACCTTCTCGTTAAAGTCACTTGTCTCATTAAAAAAACAGCGTTTGTTATGTCAAGAGATGTAAGGAGCAGATAGCATTATCATAAGGACACACCCACTTCATGATAATTTATAGTTTATGGACGTGCCAAGACCGGACGCTCCTACAGATGGGCATTTGTTGGGTATTTCTTTTGTTTAAAACTACCCAACAAGCGAAAAACTACCCAATAAGAGACTAACGGAATGAATGGAAAGTTCTCACAGATGGGCATTTGTTGGGTATTTTGGTACCCAACAAGTGCCCATCGGTGCGCCCTGATCGTGTCGCTCTCTTTCTTACTGGATAATACTTATGGTAGATTTGTTTCCTCTCTAAAAAAAAGAAGTAGACATCCCTATTGGTACTAATTGTGCATCTCTAAAACCATCATTATAGTGTCAAAAAGTGACTAATTCACCTAATTATATATGAGAAAGTAATAGATAGTAGCTTTTTCCAAATAAAGTAAAAATGTCAAAATATTAACGAAGATGCCATAATGTAAACTCGAATTTCCTACATGTTAGATCATAATCGTAATGCCTATGAAAACGTTAGACAACATATTTTTAAATTTAAAAAAAAAACTCTTTTCAAGATGATTTATTCAATATTCAGAAAATATCATGTAAGATGTAAGGTGTAAAGGAAACTTAAACAGCCACCGAACCCAACAGAGATGTGAATAATTCAGGCTCGTTTTAGCTTGTTCATGGGCAGTAGTTAAACGCTCTCTCCCTCGCTTTTTCTTGACTGTGTGGGGAGGCTGTTTTTTTCTGAATGTGGCGATTCCTGATATGCATATTTCACCTTTTTCTAAGAGCCCGGTTTTTAGCTCAACTTTTATCTCCACCAGTAACCAGTGTAAATTTGATGTATCATAAACGATGATCTTTAATCTTTCAATATTAAGCCGTTTTGAGGGAAGTAGGGTCAAACACTTTTCAAGATATAGATGGCTTCAAAAACTACTTAAAATAATTTATAATTTTACTTTTCATAAATCTTAAAATATGGCATAAAATGGTGTGTGTCATTCTTCATTTAATGTTATGATCTTAACATCATTTTTTTTCTAAAAATCTGGTAAATTATGAATCCTCTCACGTTTGGCGTCACTGCCGAGCTAATGTCTAAAGAAACCTGAGGATAAAGAGAAACATAAAGGCACCACAAAACTACAACTTTCATGAGGCTGCTAGTCTTATTCTTTGTAAACGTCTTAAAAGAATGAACTCTCCTAACTTTTGACATTTTAGGAAAAAAGAAACATATGTCGTTTGTTATAAATACAACGAATCAATTACAAACACTGATTTTAGTTAAAAGCAAACATCCTATAATTGACAACGGTATCAGATACTAAAATTGTTTCTAATTTGGAAAGCATCTCTAGGCCCTTCCATTTTAGAGTAATGTATATTACTTCTGATCATAAATACTGATGCTAAATTTCTGAAAGTACCAAATTTACTCTGCTTGCCATGCCCGATAAGTCATTAAACTTGATTTGCTACTGATGGTGTAAAACATTCTGAGCCGTATGCTATTTCAAAAATGTTACTTCGGGGAACAATTGCATTCTTGTCATTCTTACCTTATTTACTGTTTTGTCTCATAGAGGCCACAGTGTACATTTCACATTAGCTATCTTAAACTGTATGTTTAAAAGTGAAATATGCGTAACTATCAGGAATAACAATACCCAGAAAACACAGCCTCCCAACCCAACACAGCAAAAATGTAGAGAGGATATGATAGCATGAGATTATAAAATGGTCAATTTCAAAAAGACACCGCACAAACAGTTACTATCGAAAATAAGAACATGATTTTGCATTAAGCATATTTAATGTTGTGGCATTAAACGATTTGATTGTGTTGCTGAGTTAGAATAAATACTCCAAGATTTTCTTTTCTGAGAACCTCGTTGAGCAAGGGTGAGGAAACTAGTTTGCACCTCTGTGCCACTGATCGTTTCAAGGAGATAATCACAAAGATTCGTTCCATCATTGTTCACTGGATGTGATATCCAATTTTTAGTGATCATATTATAAATTGTGATCTCTTTCCTTCTTCATTGCCCTTTTGTGGAAGCAGTGTTTGCCATAGATGCTTTTATTTGATTTGTTGTAAGGAGATGAAATGTACGAATAATATTTAAATATTTCCAAATTTACTTAATTCAATACTGAAATGGTTCTTATTAGATATTCTACCGCGAACTACTTGCTTGTTGATGGGAGCAAACGATGTGAAGGTTTATCGGAAAACCTTGACATGAATGATTCGTTCACTTTGTAGTTATGTAGTTCAGTAGTACATTCGACATCGTGTTGTATCATTTCTGCAGGCAACTTTCAGGTTTCAGGTTTCGCTCTTGAATGAATTTTGGTTAGTCAGTGACACAAAATATTTCGCCACTGGCCAGTTCAAGGTTTTTATTGCCTCCCATTTCACACACACACACACACACACACACACACACACACACACACACACACACAGAGAGACTCTCTCTCTCTCTCTCTCTCTCTCTCTCTCTCTCTCTCTCTCTCTCTCTGTCTCTCTCTCTGTCTCTTTTCTCTTTCCCTTTCTTTCGACGTAATACTTATAGGTAAACCTTCAAAAATATTATGTATTGTTCAAACGTAGCGCGGGGTGTGAGGAGGTCTTCTAAGAAGTTTGAGAGGTCGTAGCACTTCTTGAATTTTAATTTAATTTTCAAACTACATCGTTTAAAAGCAGGCGGCGGCGTTGGCTCTACTACGATGTTTGTTTGGTCGTCGTATTTTTATTGATTGAAAATGGGGTATGTTATAATCACACTACATCGTTAAAAGTCTTTGCCCAAGGTTATAAAGCTGAGATTGGAAACCAGTCTCCAATCTCAGCTTTATAACCTTCAGTCCTGAACTCTTAGAACAGTTCTCCATGAGGCCTCAATATACAGCTAGCATTATATACGGTGGAATTCTGATGATTATTTGTTTATATCTGATCAGTTGCAACATTATTACTACATATAATTGAAGAATTTGAGATTTTACGGGCTTTTGTTGTATAATATGTTAAATTATTTTCTGTCTACGATAGTAGAGCAAGAAAATGGTGTACTTAAAATAAAACATTCTTCTCTAAGGAAAATCCTAACAAATATACCGTACTTTTCTTAGTTAATGCTACTCAGTCTGATTCCTTGCTGATTTTTATCATAGAGATTCAATGATGGTGTTCACGTTTCACGTTTCATTTACGGAATTTCTCAGTTGGTTATATAACAAAACATGAAAGGTACATTGACATACATTTTATCGAAAATAATCAAATTTACGTTAACATTTGCCCTATTCCGCGCAAGCGTAACGATTCTAGGAAGCTATATATGTCAGATCCAATTTACTACTGTTCAGTTATTGAGGAAGCGTATGCGATTTTATGTCAACAGAATATTTACTCCTGAAAGGTGAGTGTTGTTCTAAAACATTACCAAAATTATTTAAATCAACCATTGTAAGATAAAACAAATTATAAAATAATAAAAAAAGAATTATTTGGGTGGGGTGATTCTTAAACTAAATTCTGGTTATTATATTTTTCATAAATTGGATGATTAGAATATGAGTATTATCTTTATTTATTTATTTATTTATTTATTTATTTATTTATTTATTTATTTATTTATTTATTCATTCATTTATATATGCATTTATTTATTTATTTATTTATTTATTTATTTAATGCATTTATTTATTCATTCATTTATGGATTTTTTTTCATTTATGTAAGCATTTATTTTATATGCATGTATTTATATATGCATTTATCCATTTTTTGTATTAAGCTTGCTTTTCTTTTGTCACATGTTTCAAATGTCTGTAGTGAAATTTATAAATATTAATGTCATATTCTAAGGATCTTAATTTTATTAAATTTATAGTGCAAATTATTTTTGAAATTTAACTGATGTATAGTTGGTACTTTATCGTTACTTTTTTCATTGTTTGATAATTAAGAAAGGTTAATTTAATTTCCATATTTGCTCAGTACCCAGGTTTACTATACTGTACCTGGGTGTGTCAAGGTATCCAATGTTTAAAAAATCGAGCCTTCCCCTATATGGTTAGTTGTTTTGTTAAAATCTTATGAATTGTTGATATTGTATTTAGATTGTTATGTCAATGTAAATTCATCATATGTTTTTTTGTCTTGCAACTGTAATTGCAAGATGTCGATTTCTTATTTGTTCTTTGTGGGCATTTGAAGTCGTTATACGTTGTACGTATTAAAGTGATCGTCACTTCTGGGTTGCCGAGTTCACTTCTCAGTAACTAATTCCCTTATTTGCCGTTGCTTTTTAGTTTAGTTCCGCCCATTGTTTTCTCGTTTAGGGAAAATCCATTCTTTTATCTGGGGACCATACGACGCTGAACATGAAACGGTATTAATCTGAAAATACCGCATTGAAGGTTCCATGTCCCCCGCCATATGCATACCATCGTTCGGGATGGTCAAAATTGTACTATTTATTGGTGTAAATATGGAGTTGCGCTCAACCCTGGGCTAGGCGGCGTTGACAGTAATATGCATTTCGATTACTGTCAATGAACATGCTCAATCAAACCGAGCTTGTAATATTTTCATACTTGTCGTGTTCGATGACTTTCAAAGATCCTTTGTCATCTATTTATACAGTAACACATGTAATCCATATGTGAACTAAGTGTAATTAAATTGCATAAAAATAACTTATCTGTGTTTGGAATAATTGAAGTTTTCATAGATTCTTCAACAAGTCGTCTAAATGCAGTAAACCTTTCGGTCATATTTGAGTACTCTGTTAACTTCGTGAGATCGTTTTAGGACCCAAAGGATGCTAATGCAATTTTCTGAGCAAAACCGAAAAAAAAATTAAATATTGCTTTTTCATCTTTTCGTTTACTTAATTATTATTATGTAGAAATGGTTGTTTTCAATTTTTCTAATTTGACTGCTTCTTAAAAGCGATTTTTGAGTTGAGATTGTGTAATTATCATTAACTGAATAAAATCCTAACAATTATTGTTAAATATGATGATGCTTATATCAATGATAGTTTTAATTTGATGCTACATTTAGCCAATATTCTAACCGATCAAGAAATTCTAATTTGTCTGGATGAAGTTGAAACATTCGCTCTGAAACATTATACATCATGTTTACTTAATTTTATAAAATTGCCATTTAAATCCCTCGTGAGCTCATAAATAGAAGACTTTTAATCAGCGTGTGGGTAAATGCAAAGGCATATATCCTTAGGATACATATTTCGCATGCATTTTGTACAAGATGAGGAATATATCATAGCAGTTCAATTAATTAAAATGTAGATTAAACTTTGGTTCGGTTGCATTTTCTTTGAAAAAAAAACATGTCCGTTCACTAACATTACACACACATAATTATGTTGCTCTAAAAACAAAAAGGTAAATACATTTTAAACAATTAAAACTATTATCACTACACAAAGAGCCGGAGCTCCGCGTACTTCATTACCGCCCTCCCTCCATTGCTCACTAACTGCAATTAGATCATCTTAGTTATAAAGCCCTATCTATATTTATTGAGTTAAAATACCTGTTTCTGCAATGTTCTAACTTTGATTAAAGAAAAAAAAATAACTACCAACATACGTTTGATTTCGTTCGACTATTTCCAAACATAGAGCGATTGGCGAATTACGCATTTTTTATTCATTTGCTTTAGCTGCTCAGACGAGATTGGTAACCTACATTGTGAGGTTTCTCAAATAAGCCGCCCAAGTATTAATAACCTTAATATCAAATAAATTGCGAATCTTTCTCATCTTTGATCTTTATTTCTGATCTTTGTCTTTGTCCATTTCATGGCTTTATAATTTTTTTACCACAGTTCTTCTTATAGCCTGGTTAGGTATTTCTTTTTGGTTAATTGTCTGTGGTGTCTCATTTGAAATTGATCTTCTTATGAACACATGCTATCATTTCATCTGTACATTTTGGCTGCGTGGGTAGGCTATGTTTTCTGGTTGGGACATCTCCTGATATGCATATTTCATTTTTTTTAATGTTTTCAGATAGTCATAATGCATTATTATGGAAATAATATTTTGATATTTTTCAGTAAACGATCAATGGAGAACAATGTGATTGCACTTCTACTGTTGGCACATTTTGTGAAAGGCAATCATTTTGTCGGGACTTCTTGGAACATCACAAGTGCACACCATAAAGTGTTCTATAATACATCGGAACTTTCTTCCACAAAGGATAGACCAGAGAAGAAGAACTTTCTAAAATTAATCGCTTCTGTCAATGAGAAACAATTAAATAATGACGCGTACAATTTTTCGACAGGGCTTGTAAACGATGGTTATGAAACATTGCTGACAAAACACGGTGCTGATATTGTTGCAAACGACTCATTCAATACACAGAGAACCAGAGTTGATAAGATCTTCTATGTCCACCCTCCTAAGGAGGTACACGATACTATAAGGTACTCAAGAAAAAATGCTTATAGTGAAATAACTAGATATTTATTTCTTGATCATATGAATCGATATAAAAATACAAATACCAGTTATATTTCGTCAAATACAAGTAAAACAGCAAATAGTTTATCTGTTATTGAATTCGCTGACTATAAATTCAAAGATGACAAGTCTTTACAGAAGAGCAAACAGCGTAGTCTCGGAAGACGGAGAAAAAATAGAAGGAAACATCCACGCGATATTCCAGTGCATGGAAGAGAACGTTCATTGTTGCATTCGCGTTCTGTAACTCTGCGAAGACCATCGTGTTCTGTAAAAACTCTGTTCATGATAAGACAGTCTGCTGAAGATATCCATGGTGATAAAGTTGAAATATATCCAGTAATTGTCATTCAAAATATCGCAATAGATCAGTATTTCTACGAGTCTTTCTGTGATGTTGAGCATTGCGCATGCGTGGGTGTGGACGAAAACAAGTACGTGTCATCCTGTGAAACTACTTACAGCTTCACATACGCACGGATAGTGAAAAACGGAGAAATCGGATGGAGTTTTATTAAGATACGATCTGGTTGTAGTTGTTTTGTAAGAGAAAGGCATAAACACAAAGCAGTTCGAATAATGGACCTCATTTAATGAATAGGCTGTGATTAGCGAGACAGTAAATAATCATACCATAAATTCTAAACTTTCGGCAAATGTAATAGTATATATGGGCAATAGTCCCGACTAATGTCTTGTATATGTGATATTGAAAAAATAGTAAAATTTGCTACTCAAAATTTGATAAGGGCCACTTTTTTCATCTGTAAGTTTGCCCTCTGTGATAATTCTACACTCCTGTTTCTGTTAAATAATTCAAATATTATTACTAATTTTTTGGATTTATCGAAGAAACATCACTACAAAAACTTAAGGACATTATTTGTTTTGTGATATGAGAACCTGTTGGGGCAAGTGTGAGGTTGGTGCACCCTAGAACCTGGTTTAAACCCCCAGTGGCAATTTGATTTGCAACTGACCGTTCCAAGGCGGTAACCCCTCGGGTTCTCATTTTTGTTAATTGTTAGTGGTGTCTCTTTTGAAACTGATCATTTTTTTAACCATGCTCTCTCCCTCTCTTCTTCTTGACTGTGTGGGGAGGCTGTTTTTTCTGAATGTGGCGATTCCTGATATGCATATTTCACCTTTTTTAATGTTTCATAAATTATTTAACCTAAACTATAAAAATTTCAGACTTCAAAAGTGGCCCTTATCAAATTTTGAGAAGTATATAATATTCATCGATGTTTGTACTTTAATTTGGGCGCGACATGGGAAAAGGTACCTTCGGACAGTTGACGTCAATCTTTGAAATGGGCTGTTTAAAAAAAATGGCTGGAAAAGTGAAAAAATAGTGAAAAATTAAAGTTCATAAAAATTCCAAACTTGTTATTCTGTATTTTTTGTTTATTGAAACTGAGTATAGAACTGAAAAGATTTTTAAATCGGTCCACTGGTTGCTGAGATATTGTCATTTGAAAAATGGCAAGTGAAGTGAAAAAAAATGTAAAGAATTTAAGTTCATAAAAAGTCCAAACTGGTTGGTTCATATGTTTGTACGGTCTTTACAGTGAGCAAAATCAATCAAGTTATACTCATATGTGGCAGAATAAAAATTTTATGGAGCTTTATTGACCAATATTAAATAAATAAAAGAATTTTAATTTATGTGCTTAAATTACAAGTATTACTGTTTCTTATTATTTACATGTGTATTTCTGTTAAAATACATGTTGAAGCATCAAATAAAAGTGCTTTAGAACTTGTGGTATCGCATAAAGATAAAAAATTCATATTGTTAAAACAGTGTGTCACACTCCTGACAACCACATAAGTGCAGTGTACTCAAAAATGTTTCACTAAGGCCATTCCTTTTTGTCACAATTTAACAAAACATGACATAGACTTCTAGGAAAAAAATATGCTCTTGTTTTCATGTAAAGGATATGTTGACAGAATATTGCAATATGGGCATAATGTCACACTCCTGACAAATTTAGCTGACATTTTCTGAAGGGAGCTGCAGACAAATATAATTTCAGTAGAGGTGATAATATTATAATTATTGCATCTAGAAACATAAAACTTAATGATACACAAAACATTTCTTATGTACTATTAATCTTTAAAGTCCTATAAATTTATAAAGCAAAGATGTATTCATTTTCTTGAGGTATTTTCTAATCTACCACGCTTGACTTAATAGCATAAATTTTTATTACTTTAAGTATAATATGCTTAATTTTATCATTATTTGATGCCTAATAAATGCACATTTTAATAAAACAACACTAAAACTTGTCTTTACTAAAGCTTTTTGTAAAATAATGGTCTGAACAAATGTGATTTTGAAAAGTGTCACACTTTTTTGTCACACTCCTGACATTTTTTGCCCATTATTTTAGAATATTTTTTTAACGGATGGTGCTATTTTGATGAAACTTCACAAATCTTTAAAGGACATGATGAGACATCCTTGAAAAGTAGGAAAATGGAAGTAACTGTTTGTTGTACATTTTTATAACAGGAAAACCCAAACCAGCAAATTTTTTTTTGAAACAGCCCAAATGACGTCATTAAGTTGAACAGATGGCATTATTTATTATGCATTTTGCGGTAAAAATACCATTTTATTGTCAAAATGTGTAACAAAGTCTCCTTTTATTTATGAAAAAATAATAGATAGTTGTTAGTTATTTCTTAATATAGTAACAACTAAAATGTTACAAAATATGACCGAATGTACCTTTTCCCGTGGCGTGCCCCAATTATTAGGTTTGATTATGCTTTGAAATACTAATCATGTGTCTGCCTTCATATTCACTGTGTAGAAGGAAAATCACTATTATTATGAATGGTATTAATAAAGGTGTTGAGTGTTATTGCGTTTGAAACAGTTATTACTAACAACCATAATTCGACTGTGTAGTTTTTAATTAAAAACATAAGAAAGTCGTAAATTATAGTAAAATGCGCAAGCAGACATAGATTAATATTCAGAAGTCGAAATTACATTGTTTTTGTCTAATAAAATTGAACGTATTTTTCAAATTGTTAGTTAATTTATTTATATATCTGTATTCAGGCATCAGAAAATGACCAAGTAATTGAATTGATTAACTAAATATAATTTTAACCACTATGTCGGTAAGACCAACTAAATGTTATTTCAACCACAAAGCCGGTAATGCCAATTTTATTTTGTAAATGCTAATTAATAAATAGATGAAAAGGGAACTTTGAAAGCCATCGAACATGACAAATATGAAAATATTGCAGGCTCGGTTTGATTGAGCCTGTTCATGGACAGCAATGGAAATACTTTTTAGTTTTTACTGCCCACGCCGACTAGCCCCGGGTTGAGCGCAACTCAATATTAACACCAATAAACAGACCATCCCAAACGATGGTGTGCATATGGCGGTGGACATGGAACCTTTAATGCGGTATTTTCAGATTAATAAACACTAACCTTTACATGTAGATCTACATAAACATAAACATTTCTATTGATATATTCACGCTAAAACTCAGAATGTGAACAGCATTAGAAAAAACAGGCAAATGTACAGTGTGTGTAAATACATGTAGCACACGCATCAATGAAACAAACTCATAAAAATGCAAACGTCACAATATATAGCATAAATGTTACTACATGTATTATTATATAATTGAGTATATAAACGTCGATTGCATTTCTGAATTAAAAGTAATAAAACTGGATATTCACGATAAAATTTCCAAAATGTTTCTCATAATCTGTGGTACCGTTGAAATTTTTAAAAGTTTACCAGTAACCATGTAGCAAAACGTTAAATTATTGGTAAGGAAAAAAAGAGACTTTGATTGTAAAAACAATCTTCTTACCATTTTTGTGAATAAAAAGGTGTTTCGTGAAATCTGAGCAGCAACTGTTAAAGAAAATGTCCAAGAATAAAACAAACTATCAAATTAATCGTTTGTATTATTTTATCAGTAATTTACCCTGATTTTCTACATTAATTTGTTTTTATGCTTCTTAACAGAGTAAATCTACGAATTTAATAATATTTTAGCTTGCTATAGGAAAACATTTTTCGGTGATATTTTTTGACTTTTGGCGTTATTGATAATGTTAGAAATAATTAATCATTCCCTTTGCTAGTGATATTGTTAAATACCGGTATTTTTCACAACCATTTATATTGTTTACCTCTCAAATGTCGTCTGCTCAACTTTGCTGAACTTTGTGTCGTTACTTCGCGGAATGACGTCAACTTTCCTGAAGACATGTTTCCACGGCGCTGCGCGGCTCACTGTATCCGATATTATATAGTTATTTGGTTTCTTGACAGGGAATGTGAGGATATATTGCCGGTCTGGGTGTCATATTACCCGAGCCGCAGGCGAGGGATAATATGACACCCAGACCGGCAATATATCCTCACATACCATTTCAAGGAACCAAATAATTGTTTTATTATACTGCAGCGAGCTTTTCAGACAAAAATAAATAGAAAACATCGATTTTTCATTTATTACGCTTATTTAACGCCGAACGGCTTAATTCCCCTCTGAGAACCTCAATAATTACATGTCTGACGTCATTAATTTACCTGCATGACGTCACTTCTATAGAAATTGAATGGACTATCGATTAAAATTTATTTACAAAATTTGATAACTATCTGATCGTTTTCAACGTGAAAAACAAAACACAAATATTTTTTGTGACAATTTTAGTAATTCCTAAGCATAGCGCTTTATAATTTACAAGATCGGCTTCAAATTAAGCATTTTTACGGAAATTCGAAACAAAATGGCGGACGACAACAAAAGGTGGGAGGAGCGGAGAGGGAAATTAAGGCACGTGCGTTCATATCTACAGCCGATCCGTAAATACGGATATACATCAACGGCAAATTACCCAATCAAATTCAAGCAAATTTCTTTGCAGTATAATAATCACGTACATACGTACATTATTCTGGGGATGTACTAGTGAACCTGACCTCTAAGGCCTTGCATCTTCTTTCTTTTTTTTTTCTTTTTTTTTGCAATTTTGCAAACTTCTTCACATTCTAACTAGCACTGGTAGACGTTGGTTTCTTGGAAAAAACTTTACATTTTATATATATGTTATATGTGTGTAAAATCGTGTTTAAATCTATTTATATAAGGGATGTATTCCAAAACTTTAACGAAAATCAACTGTGATACTCGAAATTTACGTGTACACAAAACTACGAACTGGTTTAAGGCTAATACCTGTTATATGTGTTCAAAAATAATTGAAATCAACAAAACGGTTGCTTTGTGCTTTATATATTGTGTTCAAGTGGTGTATTCATATACACTGTGTTAAAATCTTTTAGAAAACGAACAGAAAATGTGGCTGAAATCTGGGGTTATATAAACACCCACTGCATAAATGATCAGACATTTGTTGTTTATTGGGATAGAGGAATGTTTACAACACTCCGTTAGGTCATGAATCAGTCAAAAAGCCCCTTATCTGCAGTTACCAGAACAAACATCAATAAAATCAAGTCAGTTATTTTTCAATCTCGGACAAATAACAAAAATGGCACACTTTGGTCAAGTATCTACTCCATTTATTCTGAAAAAAACTTTTAAGGTAAGAAAAAATATTCACTGACTATTCACCACAGTGACTAATACTCACTCACGAGCACAAACGTTCAAATGGCGAAGAAACTGCCCAAGAAGTACACACAATATCCGAAAGAGGGAAGTTATAATTCTCATAACGGGTGATGAGACATGAGTCCAATTTTATCAGCCTAAAAGAAAAGTTGATAACACTAAATTGGCTTTGAACTTTGTCAAAGGGCCCAGTAATCCTTAACAAAAATGACACCAAAGAATGTGTGATTATGTAATTTTCTTTAGATATAATAGTGGACCAATCATACAAATTACTGATACTAATCGGTAAGGGTGTTTCTGGAAGTTTCTATAAGAATGTGGTTTTGAGATAATTGCGAAAAAAGAGAAAAATAGGTCATAAAACAGGACCCCAGCATGTCCATTTGTTACATTACATGCTCCATGCCCCAGAACATCAACTGTTTTCCTGGTTAGAAGTCGGAAAAGGTCATTGTATTGCCACAACCTCAATACAGCCCAAATCTGGTCTCGTGCATTTCTTTCCGTAATTTAAAAAGCACCTATTTGTTCCGAGATAAGGTCCAGATATGCGCTGGAATCTGTAGTGTGCCAGCTTCTGATAAATATACGCGAAGAGAAGTATGAAAATGGTTTCAAAAAGTGGATTCAAGTATTGAACGATGTGTTCTAGTTAAAGGGAAATATTTGAAATGATATTGTTCGTACAGGGAGCGCCTTGCCATGCAATACCTATTACGCTACCGTTTATGCTAACCGGGACAACCCCCAAAAAGGTTGATCGGACAACCCTGTTAAACACAATCATCACTGACACATGAAGGTTACTCGGAAAAACGTGATCAAATTGTGATAAGCTTTTATGAGAAAATAGGGAATTGGAAAGGTTTTCGAACACATCTCCTATTAGTCATACCAATATATCGGTATTTGTTGTCGTATCAATGTCTGCTCGGCTTAGCAGGATAACAATATCTAAAAGCTTTAACCTTTTGATTTGAAGTGAATCTTGACAATACTATCCCCCTTTGCAGATAACAATATATTTAAGGTTTAACCTTTTGATTTGAAGTAAATTTTGACAATACTATCCCCTTTGCAGATGACAACATATTTAACTTTTAACCTTTTGATTTGAAGTAAATTTTGACAATACTATCCCCCTGATAACCATTTATCAATACCAATAATTTTATATCGCCTTTTACGTTAATGGTTATAATACTGATTCGCACTAAGGTGACAATATCGCATAATAATCTTTTAATGTTATCGATCATGAAGGATTTATTCTTGTTTCCATGATCCAAACTCAAGCAGTTTTAACTGGCGTTTTAATGTTGTTGTTATTTTTAAACAAAGAGATCCATTTGTAATACTTATGGAAATATTAAACATGTAAATATTTTAAGCAAAGCAAAAAAAGATGTCTTATCTTGTTGCGCGATGTATTTCTTTGTCCCCAGCAAATAAACCGATTTTGCAAATAAATATATAACAAAGAATTTAATAAATTGGTTTTCCCAAGCTCTTCCGTATATTTATTTGTATCTTCTTAGCCTTTTATGATAATTTCTACTTAATGTAACAGTTTTCGTTTTACTAAAATTGATCATAAGTATTAAGTTTTATAGTCTTACATTGATTTGCAAAGCAAAGCAAATGATTCAAATACTGATATGAGTTTTGATGTTTTTGCTGAAGATAAACTTCTTAAAATATTGATTCCTTTACACCATAGAAAGGCGACCGATGTAGATCCAGATCACCAATCATAACTATGCCATCTGATCTGTATTTACTCTGTTCTTTTTTGTTGTCTTTTTGTCAGAAATAACCTAGTGAATCTAAAAGCAAACAGTGTATGTCCTGGTCAGACAGGCAGGATATAAACTGTTTTGCCATGCAATAACAGATGTATTAAGGGTTAAAAGGAACTCACGAACCAACCAAAGGATAGACTGTTACACGTGATTTCTTTTGAGAGTCGGGTATGTTCCCATGATGTTTAAGATTGAGAAACTGAATAATTCGCTTCCTAAAATGTTCTCGAAGTACGTGTTTACAACCCATTGACTACTTTCAGTTTAACATTTGACTTTGTGTAGACGGAGAATGTTTTGTCAGTTACAAAAATAATCTCGACCATTACACACGTTACAATTTATTTAGAGGCTTGTATAAAAAAAAATAAACGGTCGCCCAGCTGCGCTGGGCCTGGCCGTTTAATTTTATACAATACTTCAAATAAGCAATAACCTATTCAATATTTCTCAATGAATTATGAAGGAACAATTTAATATTTTATCTTTACTACAATTAATTTCAAACAATCGAATACATAGTACAAAAATGGAAACATTCTCCCGATTAAGTGATTATTTTTATTTCAATTTATCTTAATTATATGTTTGTCTTGATTTACTTTAAATATAGTCACCGTTATACCATTTTATACAGTAAATTGCTCGTCTATTAAATAACATATCGTTAAACAGTACTCTGTCAAGGATGGAATGGAGAAGGCGAAAGTGCAATATCGCGGTACTCAAGAACGGAATTCAAGAAAATTCATAAATTGATTAGGCGTCCCTGAGCTCATTTCAAATTAAAAGAACTCGGTGTGAACATTAAAACTCCGTTCCAAAAATTAACTTAACTGAGAAAAAATACGAGGAAATTGTAGAATTATCATTAATACGGTGTAAACCATTAGCAATAGTAGAAGAAATAAGAGAGAAATAAGTAATTAATGCTCGAAGTCTTGACATACGCAAAGTTTTCTTAATTATATAACATGTCGTTATGCTGATAACCTCTACTTAGGCACGGTTTCGTTTGTAGAATTTTAATCCAAATTTCAAACGTTTAATCAGTCGGGTAAGCAATGAAAACCCTATTGCAATAACAAATATCAATATTCACATTTGGGAAATCCAAATAATATATTTAAACAATTAACAACAAATAAGTTTCTTATGAAATACCATATATGCTACCAGTTGGAAATCTCAACTTAAACTGTCTATTTAAATCAGTCAAAGATAGTTGTCAAGATCACCATAGTTACCAAATATTTAGCGACTTGACAATTTTTCAACCTCTTAATTGAGATTAAAATACTGCGTATTTGTTACTTAGTCTGTCTGGATTTTATATCTATACATGTATACTGGTTTTAAATTTCTGACACTGATAATTATTGATAAATATTTTAAAACATTAAGGAAAATTTATAAAATTTTTGAAACGATTTTTTACTGCATAACACTACCTCTTCGTTTAAAATTATTTCACTCCTGTGAAATGTAGATTATAATGTAACAATTAATATATGAAAATAACCTCAGCAGTACCAAATTAAACAAGAAATATCTTTAAAAAAGATAAACGGCGTTGATGGAAAAGATTTATATTTACATGTATATAAGAAAGAAAGAAATACAGAGAAGCGAAGCAGACACAGTTTAGTTAGTTTATTTTACTTGTTTTAGCTGTTGACGAACCCTCCCTGCCTTCTTAGTATGACCAAGAGATCAAGCGACCTAATCATGACAACTTATAAATTCATTGAAAGTGTCTTTCAAAAAATGTTGAAGCTGTTGCAACAATTTCATACAGTGATAACAAGTCGATTAAAGAAGCAATGTATTACATTAAGTCTTGATCTACATTTATTCAGTTTCAATAAAATACCCCTTGTAGAGTTAGAACTCAAGATGAATAAATGTCATTGAAATTTAATATAAATAAATAAAAACATCCTGTCTACCAACTTTTACGTAAATTAACTTAAAAATAGTGTCAGTACTGAGTATTGAACCCGGGGCCTCCGCTTGGGAGGCGAGACTGTTAGCCACTACACTACAATGAACTTGTAATTTTTACTTGAAATTAACAATCAGTATCAAAAGAACTAGAAAGGAACCAGTAAGAACTAGAAATATCTACACTTCCTTTTCGTTTTACACTGTGTACTGTACGCAAGTTTTTACCTGACACCCAAGAATATTCCATATAAAATTGTATTTAAGCCATCAATATTGACTTAACTGGTTATTTAAATCGTAAATATGTTTTCTCCAATACAACACCCACTAACAACCAATCAAAATAATCTATTTGATTTTTCCGTTGCATAATAATAAAAATCCCACTAGATACCTCTCCACCCTGCTAGATGCCTCTCTGGTGTAAATAGCTACCAATCGAAATAGTTTATTTCATTTTCCCTCTGCATAATAATAGAATACGAGTATTATTTACAACATTTCATTGGTCGAAAAAGTAGGTCAAAAGTGAGCTTAGACAGCTAACGCCGAAAAAAATACAAATATAAATTACTCATTATAGAAATACAAGTATCAACGATTTATACAAAAATATACTGAAGACTTCATCACGTTTTCACTGAGACAAATATGCTCTTAATTTCACAACTGATATTAACGTAAATTATCTGTGATATCTGCCTTTTCTTGACATATTTCCTCCGCGCAGGGGTCCTCGATTGTTTGAGGGGTGTGTTTTTCATTTTTGTTTTTGCAATTCACTTCGCGTTCAAGATCTTTATTTTCACACTCAAGTTAGGGAATTCTGTCGTTAAGATGGAACATCGTTCGTTTATTGTTCAAAATCTCATCATCCTTCGTCTCTATTATACCTATCATTTCCAGGATTTGAAGCTCAAGTTGTTCCCATAACCGACCGTTAAATTCTTCTTTTGTTATCGAAGACAGAAATTGTTCGAAATAAATAACCCTCTCTTTCAAATACTCAAAACAGCATATCCGTTCCTTTACGCCGTCTGATTCTGTGTGAAGTTTAACTAGATCAAGTGTTATGTCGCGAAGCTCGGTTTCCCTCTCTTTCAACGTACAGTCTACAGTTTGAAACTTGTGTTGTTCGGCAGTAAGCTTGAAATGTAAGCACTGTTTTTTATGTTAAAGCATGTCCATTTCCGAACACTTTCTTCCATTGCTTCCTGTAAAACGATGCACTGTGAATTGTTCGACTTCGGTTTCTTTTCCACAGAGCGGCAAACTCGTGCAAAATGTCCGACCATGCGGCATTTGTTGCACACTGCATTCCACGCATGGCATCGATTCGCTGCATGTGTATGTCCGAAACGCACACAATGATTTTGGTGCCATTTGATATATGTTTCTTGGCACATAACTGTTATTTGCCCAAATTTAAATCACTCGTGGGGAATAAGTTCTTCAAATGTTAAAGTACTCGCTTTTGCTTATGAAAGTCCGGATGATCGCTATACCCGGATTCTCCACCATATGATATGCTCTACTTAGGGACTGTTTCGTTTGTAGAAAAATAACGAATTATAATCCAAATTTCTAACGTTTAATCAGTCCGGTAAGCAATGGAAAACCAATTGCAATAACACTTATCAATATTCACATTTGGGAAATCCAAATAATATATTTAAACAATTTACAACAAATAAGTTTCTTATGGAATACCATATATGTTATCAGTTGGAAATCTCAACTTTATTAAACTGTCTATTAAAATCAGTGAAAGATAGTTGTCAAGATCACCATAGTTACCGAATATTTAGCGACTTGACAATTTTTCAACCTATTAATTGAGATTAAGATACTGCGTCTTTATTACTTTGTCTGTCTGGATTTTTATATCTATATACTGGTTTTTAATAACGGACACTGATAATTATTGATAAATATTTATCAACATTAATGAAAATTTATGAAATTCTTGAAACAAGTTTTTACTGCATAACAATACATAAAAAAATCTGAGATAAACAGACGTATCAAGATGTATTAAATGAAGCAAACACATTTTCGTATGCAAAAATGTTTGAGATAAACTATGATAAACTAATGCTAATAACGAAACAATGATGTTCATCCAATTCAAATTCAAAATAAACCCCGAAACCCCGCAAACACATTTCAGTTGTTAGAACATTTCTCTATTTTGTTTGTTGTTTTCTTTAAGAAATCCATTTGTAACTATAAAAATATATAATAACAGAGATGATTTTGATTTTAAAATGGTAAATTTATCATTATGGATGGTGATGTCCAGCATGAACGGGATTTAAATTTTACAACTCGTTTAAAACAATGTTTATTATTTCTAAGAACGCAATCTTTGAATATCTGTACTTACACTTTTGAAACAGGGGTTTCGGTAACACAAATTCAGATAAAAAATCAAAATTTATAGCCAATATCCAAAACATTAGCGGTACGAAGTATAACTTTTGTTAAATTGACACATTAATTTTTTGTCTGCGACTGACAATAAGAATCTTCCACAACCAGTCATCTTAGGTTACAAAGAGAACAATGTCGTTTTCATAAAACAAAAATGACAATTTAACATCTGATTAACCCCTGATTTCCAGACTTCACAAATCAAAGAGAGAGACATAAATCTGCGATTATCAAATAGGCTTACACTGCAAGTGTTGCAATGCTGATATTAAAGCATGAAATTTGCTCTCTGAAATGAATCCGTTTTTCTCCTCCGATTCAGGCTTTTTCTATTGTAATCGCTTAATGAAGCTCTTTACTTTGATCTTTCCGTATGCGGTTAAAGCCCCAGCCCTAAACTTAAGTAAGAATATACTATTGAAAAATCATATTTGTCCATACAGACTCCAATATATAAACTCTCTTACAGAACACAAAAGGTCCGATCGAATTCTTTCTTATAGACGGGATTTTCAATGATATTGTTAAATTATAGTAAACGAACTTTTAAGAAGCTAAATATAATGGAGAAATCCTACTTTCGCTTTTAGTCGCGCGGACCAAATTTATTTTAGTAAATTCAAATTTTATTAGCCCGAACTAATGCTGCAAATTTGTGCCTATAGTTCCAAATACATGTAATATATCATTCGAGAGCGGGTTAAATTTAAGTAATGCCGCTTTTTCAGAATGTACATATGTATAAATATTTATTTATTTCAGCACATGTAATAATGATGGATGCACAGTTCTTAATTTTGAACATATTTCTATGGAAACATCACAAATTCTATCAGAGCATCTACACCACTGGGAATATTTTGAGATAAAAACACTTTATTCGACTTTACATTAATTTAAATAAAAACTATTGCAGAAAAAATGCCATAAAATGCCATTTGTTTATGTCTTCAGCATGCCGGCGAAAAATACATCAAGAAAATGTAAACTATAATGACCAAAAAAGATAACTTACTGTTTTTAAATTCAAAAATATTGTTCAAATATTCTTAATTTTTTTTTATTCTTAATTGAATTTGGGGTATTTACACATATCTGGATAAGCGGGAAGATTTTGTATTCACAGAGGTTAAGGTTATCTTCTCCTTCCTAAATAATGAAAAGAATAATATTTTGTTAACATTAGTCTCACGCAAATGATTTGACAGTCAAATTTAGACTTTAATGGCATGTAAAAACGGAGAAAAACGCAAAAGTTAAAATCCAGTGATACAAAGAAGTAAGATGCAATTACTTAAATGTCCTTTTTTTGTAAATAACCTCCCTTTTGTTTAATAAAAGATAAAACAAACTCCAACTTTCCCACAACCAAATAACTTTTTTTTTAAATTTTTCCTTTTTTGAAACTAATTGATAAGCCTACTGAACCAACAATTTCCAAGATAAACAAATTGAGTGATCACAATCCTTCAGATATTTTTACCTCAGGTGAAAGCACCACTGACTACCGGAATAAGATCGGACCGATTTTTGGCAATGTTATTCATTTAGCAAGCGTGTAATAAGAAGGGTGGGATAGGGTGTCGGAATTACTGAAATATAAAATATTCTAATACGTTAAAAAGGACATACGATTGGTCCTCATAGTACAATGTAACTTTTGGAAGGCAGATTTGGTAAATCTGGTAATATTCAAATAGATGAAAAGAGAGCTTTGAAAGCCATCGAGCACGACAAATACACAAAATATTGCAGGCTCGGTTTGATTCAGCCTGTTAATGGACAGTGGTCTCTATGGATGCAATTACGCACGCACTCTATTCCATGTTGAGCATAACTCAGTATTTACACAAATAAACAGTACCAATTTTTATCCATCCCAATTGATGGCGTGCATGTGACGGTGAACAAAGACATTAATGACTATGTCTTAAGTTCTTTAAATGAATCTTGAAATATTTTATTCAGTTGTTTCAACTAGGTAAAGGGCAATGCCACTGTTGCAAAAGGAACAGTTGACTTTGTCATGCACAATCGACATCTCTAGATAATGAAGATACAAAAGTCTAAACATATTTCTCAACGCATTTGTCAACAGTTTTGACCAGTTTCTACGTCTGAATAAATTTTGTGCGTAGGAGATTAAAGCGGAGAAAGTAAAAATAACTGCATAATGGATAATGTATCGTTGATACATTCACGCTTGTGCTTGAAAACAATAAGGAAAGTACTATATGTGGGCGCAAATAGAAATAGAAAATTAGTTCTTTGTTGACGTACATCTGTGTCCTGAAATATTGAACTCTGGGATTGTCCAAATGTGTCATGTATAAAAATCAAACATTGATTATTGCAAGACGATGTAAGGGCCGTCTTCATTAATCCTTGCTCTGTCATCGGTAAAAAAATCAAAATGTCTATAATGGCAAAATGTAATTCAATAAAACTTTGCAAAAATAATCGTTTTTAATGTATTTTTATTTTACATACGTTAAGAAAAGTTAGAACAGTAAACGAAAAATACGAGACCTAAAAATTCTCTAAAATTATATCTACGCCGATTCACAAACCATTATTTAATTAATTTAAATGCCCACACGGGCAAAATGATTATGACAACAATATGTTCTGTCCTTTTTAAAGAACTTGAGTTATGAAGAGTAAAATCAACGTTTGTCATCTATTCACGTGACTAGTAAGTGATGAGGAAATTCAAGGAGAAACACACTTTCACAAACACCTGATATTGTTTACTTATGTAAGTCAAGAGGACACAACAAATTGTTGTCAGTATAACTCACGTTTGCATTTAAAATGGTGTATTGTGAATGTATGTAAATAGAATTTAAAAGATTTTTTAGATCTACATGTAGTTATTCTTCTTGACTATTTTTACGTGTCTTAACATTTGCAAAACAAAAACATTTGCAAAACAAAGATACATTAATAACGTTTATTAGTGAAAAGTTTCACTGAACGGCATTTTGCTGTTAGAGAGATGTTGATTATTTTCTTTTAATTGATGAACAAGTAACGATGACTGTAGACAATATCTCTATACGATACTAAAACGGCATTAACACTTTGACAACGCCGTTCTGTATAACAATGTACCACGAGGTAACTCATCTATTTAATTAAATCTAGGGTCCAAGTGCATTGTTACTAACAACAGAATTACCTAGTCGTAGCAGACGACAATGGACCAACAGTATGTTCGGTAAGGTTTAAAGAAGATATATGTAGATGCCTACGTTCTATATGGCAAAAAGTCATGATTGTTTCCAAACATGTCGTTAATGGGTCACATAGGCTCAGACCTTTTGAACATGCAATAGCACATTGCGGTGACCGTAGAAATCAAATTTGCAATTTGAAAGTAGTTGCATCGATCTTTCTAACGATTTATCAACTCTTAGAATGTATTATTATTATTAATGTCACTTGAATGAACTGGTAAAGCTGTCTATACACAGTTCAGGGTAGAATACTTAAATGTATCATTTGTGGATAACACTAATTGTACCGGTACATGTATATAATGAAAAGAGCGAATTTCGCCGATATTTTTGGACTCATAAGTACATTTTAGGGTCAGTGGGGAATGAAGTTTACTGCGTCGGTAACGCTAAACCAATTTGGCTTTTAATGTCTTCGCTAGTACATTGACTGTGGAAGGATGTTATACAAATTCTATAATATTATTCAGAGCTACACAGTGTTTTCAACCTTTAAATACACACAGTTTGTATTTTGAAACAATTTGTTGCCAGAAGAAAACGAAATATTATTTGCCTAAGTTAAGAATAAACACAGATTTTATAAGCATATGATAAGTACATAATGTTAATCTTGACGCCAACAGGCCAACATGAGAATTTGAGTGGACAGGATGATGTTGCGAGAACTAACCATTTTTAGTTTTTTATTTATTGTTCATGTATAATAAAAGGTATAAACTTATAATACATGGTAAAAAGAATAGCAAATAAAACTTCATGTTCTTGCCGGATCATTATTACTTATAGCACAGTGTCATGGCTTGTAATCTTTTACAAATTAAAAGATATGTTTCTGTTTCACAAGTATAAATAATCTGGAGTTATGCAGGCCATCGTTATGAAACAAACACGAAAGCCAGTCAATCAGTCTCACAAGCACAATTTTCTGAAAAATAAGTTAATAAAGACTGATTCCCATAACAGCATGTCATATAAAAGATTTTGCAATTCGAACAAGACATGTGTAAACCAGGCTTAATTTTCACACTTAACTAAACCGAAGTAAAACAACTTTTATTGAAAATAAATTAATATATGAAACCGACAAATTGTGCATGACGTAAGCCTACACGAAGCATCAATATATTCGCGAAGCATCAATATATTCGACGTCTGAAAAAAATTTCCCGGCAGGATAAGAATCAACTTAACTATCGTTATAATTTTTATTAGAACATTTTAATTCAAAACAAGTATACAAAATATCATCACATATGCAAAAAAAAAAAACATGAATAAAACTACCGGTAATAAAAGTCATATAACATTTATTTTTACAGTAAGTATTTTTTTCTACTCAGTCCTAACATTTTAATCTTGTATATTAAGGATGGAGAGGAGAAAGCATATGCAGTGATCTCTGTTAACTTTTTACTCCAAGATTATGACTTACATCCCATGTGCCACCAGAATAGATCCAGATCTGCCTGCACATACATTGCTTTTAGATTCATTTGGTTATTTTTGACCAAGTAGTGACCATTCTTACCAGACTGCCCAGGCATTCAAAAACTGGATCTACACATGACAACAATGGGATATGATCAATGGGGCAAAGGGTTAAATTTCAACCCTTACTAATCCACATACATATGTACTTAACAAAATTTGACAAGGGGCACTTCTAAGTCTGTAATTATTTTTTTCATGTTTACATTTTGAACAGTTTATGATAAATTTAGTTCTTCTGATATTGTTTATTTCATAAAACCAATGAATTAATCATCTGAATAAAAATATTGAACTAAAGCGCTGGTTTAAAATTATCTTAGCGGGGAAAACCTAAAGACTACAAAAGTGGCCCTTATCAAATTTTGAGTATCCTATTATTGTAGGTGAAAATGATCAACATGTATATGAACAGTCAAAATTAAATTTACATTTAACCCTTTTTCTCCATGTTTATATGCCTTTCATCACACGGGTGACCAGCGTAGATCCAGATCAGCAAGTGCATTCATGCCATCTTATCAGGATCTAAACTGTTTGCTTCTTGGTCAGAAATAACCCAATAAATCTAAAATCAAACAGTGTAGATCCTGATCAGAAAGAACTGTTCGTCCATGCCATACAGGATAAATATATGGAGAAAAGGGTTTAACAGACAGTTAACAATCAAACAAAGCTTTATTACAGATAAACTTCACAGAAGTTTGTAGAGTACCAGTGAATGGGCTAATTTCATTCTGAATCAGTTGAGCAGAGGAATTGTTTTTTAATTCTAAAAAAATTAACTGTGTTTGTTTTGCAGTATTTTTTTTATTTGTTTAGAGTAACCTTTTGTTTGCCTGCGTAATATGTGTTGTGTAAAACATAATGCATACTGCAAGTGATCACACATGTTTAAAATATAGGTATTTGAGTGACAACTACACTTTAAGCTGATTAATCGAAGACATTTCAAACAAAATTTTACAAAAAGCATCAGTAACAATATGAGATCACTTACAGAATATGACATACACATTCCTTTTACAGTAAGGATCTCATTTATGTTAGTGCTGTTCATCAGGTTAATGATGAAATTATTACTTTCAAATTATTTTCAATGCTTTTCTTTATGAATGCTGCTGCTTACCTTCATTTGGGGCGCATCACGGGAATAGGTGCATTCAGTCATATTTTTAGAAATTTTAGTTGTTACTATATTTGGAAAGATCTTACAATTATCTGTTATTGTCTCATAACATATTGGCAAATTGTTACACATTTTGACAACATAATTTTATTTTTACCGCGAAATGATAAGACATAATAAGTTATGTCGTCTGCTCAACTTAATGACGTCATTTCATGAATTGACTTCAAATGCCCGAATGTACCCTTTCCCGTGATGCGCCCCATATGAGAAATTGAGGCATTGAAATATTTGTTAATTTAAGAAACGCAAGAATGGTCTAAGACTTTTAACTAAAAGAAAGTTTATATGTGTCACATGATGGGGCTTGCTGACTGTGGTAAGTCTAAAACCAGATCACATTATGGACTAACATGGTCTGAAAAGGATCTTAACTGTTTTTTAAATGCATTAAGGATGATTTAAAGACTGAATGGCAACAGTGTAGAGTGTAGACCCTCATCAGACTTCACTAAAAGGATTGATTCTCTCACATTGACAAAGTATTGTTCATTACATTAATTCATTGGATAAACAGTTTAAACTTCTCAAGTAATCTTTCCTGTACAGAATATCTCCTAGTAATTTGTGCCCCATGATGAACACAGATTATATAAAATCCAGGTTTTATCTTCGTACTGCCTAAGTGTCCAGTGTTTACATTTGCCGTAACTTTGCCAATCTTTGTGAAAGCTCATCCTGAAAAATGAAACACCCTTAAAATATGTAACAGATGAATTGAAAAGATACGTGAAAAAACTTTACACAGCGTTAAGGACAAACCTTGATTTCTTATTTAAACTGCAAGTTCAGAAAAGCTTTCAAACATATGTTTCAAGTTATATAAAATAATGTAATATCATTTTACAAATATATTGCAAGGTTTTTCGTATTTCACACTCTGGCAAGTACATGTATATATTTACACATTAACCCTTTTCTCCATAGATACACCTTTATTGTGAGGGCGAACAGTTTTAATCCAGATCAGCTGGAACATCCATGACGTCTCATCAGGATCTAAACTGTTTGCTTTTTGGTTTGTAAGGTTATCTCTGACCGAAATGCGACCAGTGCAGATCCTGATCAGTTGGCATGGATGTGCCAGCTGATCTGGATCTACACTGGTTGCACATCTGTAAAAAGGCGTATATATGGAGTAAAGGGTTCATAGCTAAATTTGCCATTTAAAGGTTGTTTTGAATACTTGGTACATGTATTGGTCATGTAATGGCGATTGGTCATGTTGGTTAAATGGCAAAGTGGAAACTAGTTTAAATCGAGAAAGCAAAATTTAAATGACTAGTATTTCATGATTTAAACATGAATGCAGCTGCAACATTTTAAACCCAGAAATTTTTTTTTTTAAGTTTTAACTTTTATTCATTTTATCATAAAACATAAATTTAACGAAACTTTTAGGAACTGGAATTCATAACTGAGATAAACAGCAGTCCATTATATCTGTTTATTGTTAAGCAAGTGACACAAGCAAGTTAGCTGACCGTCAACAATGGTTTAATAATTTATAACAAAATAGTGTTATCCACCTTAGCATTTCTGAACTGATAAGTGATTTAGCTCAACAAATCTGCTTCCACCACTGTGACCTCTAAAGGTCAAAGCTGGCTTACCTGTTCTCCTGACGCTGAGGCGGTTGACTGACCAACTGTCGACTGTTGTGCTGATGGTAAATCTAAGTTAAGCTCCAACCTGGAAAATACAAAAGCGAGACACTATAAATTAATTTCACAGCTAACATTTGCTAACAAACTACAAATTTGAGAAAGCCATCTACGACTGCCATACTACAAGCCATTACATAAGCTTAATTACAAATATTCTAGTTTAAAATTACCCCAGTAATCGGGAAAATGGTTCACAGTTTGTTCAGTGAAATGTAAACTAGAAATGTGTCCATAGGACACGGATGCCCCCGCTATGCATCGTTTCCAGATACTAAAGTGCAATGATGGGAATAATAGCATTTCAAAGACAGTGATGTTCGAGTAATTATAAGAATATGCATAAACTTGATGATCAAGTAAATTATTTGTATTTGTGGCACTGTTGTCTTCTCATTACGGAAATGTCTGTGAAGAAGTTGGTGGTAATGAAATGCAATGTCATAGTGAACATTTGTGCCAAGTTATTTTGAAATCCCTTCATTCATAAAGTTATGAATGAAGGGATTTCAAAATAACGAACAAGTAAATTCAAGTTTTAGTAACTGTGACCTTGACCTTGGACTTACAGGCATGGGTAATGTACGCAACACACCGCCTTGTCATGGTGAACATTTCTGCCAAGTTATTTTGAAAACCCTCCATTCAAAACAAAGTTATAGCCCGGACAAGGAAATTCTATTTTTAGTAACAGTGACCTTGACCTTGGACCTACAGGCATGGACATGGTACACAACTCACCACCTTGTCATGGTGAACATTTCTGCCAAGTCATTTTGAAATTACTATATTCCTAATGTAGTTACAACCCTGACAAGAAAATTCTATTTTAGTAACAGTGACCTTGACCTAGGCATGGGCATGGTACGGGACACACCATCTTGTCATGATGAACATTTGTGTCAAGTTATTTTGAAATTAATGTATTCCTAACAAAGTTACAGCCTGGACAAGAGAATTCTATTTTTAGTAACAGTGACCTTGACCTACAGACATGGGCATGGTACGCGATACACCGCCCTGTCATGGTGAACATTTGTGTCAAGTTATTTTGAAATCCCTCCATTTATAATGAAGTTACAGCCTGGACAAGAAAATTCTATTTTTAGTAACAGTGACCTTGACCTTGGACCTTCAGGCTTGGGTATTGTGCGGACACACTGCCTTGTCATAGTGAACATTTGTGCAAAGTTATTTTGAAATCCCTCCATTCATAACAAAGTAACAGCCCGGACAAGAGAATTCTATTTTAAGTAACACTGACCTTGACCTTTGACCTACAGGCATGGGCATGGTACGTGACACATCGCCCTGTCATGGTGAACATTTGTGCCAAGTTATTTTGAAATCCCTCCATTCATAACAAAGTAACAGCCCGGACAAGAAAATTCTATTTTTAGTAACAGTGACCTTAACCTTGGACCTAAAGGCTTGGGCATGTATGTGACATACCGTCTTGATATGGTGAACAATTATACCAAGTTATTTAAAAATCCAATAAGAAATAACAAAGTTACAGAGCGGACAAGATTTTGCAAGAAAATTCTATTTTTAGTAACAGTGACCTTGACCTTGGACCTACAGTCACGACACACCACCTTGTTATGGTGAACATTTGTGCCAAGTTATTTTGAAATCCCTCCATTCCAAACAAAGTTAAGGGCAAAGTGTATATTTTTCTTAACACAAAATGTAAGTGAATAAGGGGCATAATTTGAAAATATTGGAAGCATGGTTATGGGTCTTGTTGGTTATGATGTAGATTTTGATGTTGAAAATATATTTCAAGTTTCAAGGCAGTATCTGAAGTAGTTTTTAAGTTATGGGCAAAATGCACAAATATAAGAAACAAGATATATTCCTATTAAAACTAATGTAAATGGAAGTATCAAAGGGCCATCACTTCTGAACAGAACATGTAAGAGCAAAACCCCACCTTTTTGCACAACAACAAATCAGGCCAAGCATTGTGGTAAAGTTTCATCAAATTCCCAGCAGAGGTGTAGGAGGAGTTGCGTTCACAAGATATATTCCTATTAAAACTAATGTAAATGGAAGTATGAAAGGGCCATAACTTCTGAACGGAACATGTAAGAGCAAAACCCCACCTTTATGCACAACAACATATCAGGCCAAGTTTCATCAAATTCCCACCAGTAGTGTAGGAGGAGTTGCGTTCACGAGATATACTCCTATTAAAACTAATGTAAATGGAAGTATCAAAGGGCCATAAATTCTGAACTGAACATGTAAGAGCGAAATCCCACCTGCATGCACAACTACATATCAGGCCAAGCATTGTGGTAAAGTTTCATTAAATTCTGACCAGTAGTGTAGGAGGAGTTGCGTTCACGAGAATATCGGACGGACGGACGGACGGAAGGACGGACAGACGGACGGACAGGAGCAACTTTCAATGCCCGTCGCCATTTCATGGCGGGGGCATTAAAACGAAAATGGCAACAGTGTAGATGTGCAAGCTGAACTGAGACTGTATCTACACTGCTTGCATATGAGATATAACCTGTAACTAGAATGTGTCCTCGGACACTGATGCCCCCACTGCTGCAACATTATTTTTAATAACAAAGGGCCAGAACTCTGGTAAAAATGGTAGCAGGAAAACATCCTTTCTTTATGATCATCTACACATGCTGCTTGATCATCTGTGCAAGATTGAAAGAAATCCGCCTTATAGTTTAGGAGGAGTTGATACTACAAGATTTGGGGACGTACATACGGCAGATGGAGGGACAAGTGCAACTGTATATGCCTCCCACATTATGTTGGCATAAAATTGTAGTAAACGGTTAAGAGTGAGAAAGGGATTTCTTGGAATTGCAGGACATACAAATTTTGAAATCATCAGACTCTGATCAAGTAATAAAGGAGCTTTTAATCACCAACATTTCATGCTCATTGGATCATGCAAACCTTCATAAAGTCTCAAATCTCAAGCATCTGATTGACTGAAATAGCGACTGGTTGCCATTTTAGCTAATCAGATGCTGGAGATTTGAGACTGGTCTCCAATCTTAGTTTTAAGATCTTGGACCCTTACCCGGCTTCATCTGCCACTTCTTGCATTAGGCTGTCAACCTGTGATTGTGGTGTAGTGAGGGTAGAAGAATTGCACATTGTGTTCTCCATCACTTGGGATTGTACATCGAGATTCTCAAACTGTGTCTCAAAACGGTCCATTAATTGTGACACCTGCAAACATAAACAAAACAACACCATTATTAAGGACACGGTAAAATAACATTAGCCATCAAGTTTATTTGAGCTGTGTCACAGGTCAATGTATTTTTAAAAATATACATAGGCGGATCCAGGGGGGGGCAGACCAGGCGTACGTCCCCCGTTAAATTGCTCAAGCAAAGTTTTTTTTTCTCTGTAATGAAATATGATATATAGGAAAATATATATATAAATGTCAAAAAATTTTCGCACGCTACGCCTGCAATAAGTTTCATGACTAGGAGTACACTAATACAATGACATAAGGAACAATTCACAAACAATTCCTTCTCATTTTTTGTAAGATTAATTTGTGATACCTAAGTTTACGTGTTTGCTATATTTTTCCTCTAGCTTGAATTCAGTTAACATGTTCATAGTAAAATACGTTTCTGTATTTTAAATATTCCTGCTTTCACTTACTTCCATTTATATTTTTCCTTCGAGTAAAGTGAGTCAACAAACACGGATGCACCAAGTGGGAAACACGCAAACATTCAAAATATATATTGTGCAAAAGATCTTAGTTATTTCTCTGTTTGATTCATACCTTAAGCACACAGTAGATTAGAGCTCTCGTACATTGTATTGTATACCCTGGGAAAGTATATTTGAGGTTCTGGAAATGTGCATGAATCCCTTAGAAATGACAGGAGCTTCCGGGGGCCTCTGGACCCCTGGCCAGGGCTTTGCCCTGGACCCACCGGGGACCCTTACTGCACCCTGGACCCTCAGTCGGATTGTTTATTTTCCGCCCCCCCCCCCCCCCCCCCTCCCCCCCAACTACAAATCCTGGATCCGCCTATGATATATTTGACATATTTTCTTGCTTTTATCAATTTTTTATAATATATTATTGATTTCAGCTACATTTATGTATAATAAGCAATTCTGCCGCTCATCTTTATGACATCATTGTAAATGTGTATTTACTTACTGTTCAATATAAATTAAAAATGTCACTTTTAATAATTGTTAACATTTAACAATTCTAATTTACTTAACCATTGAAAAATATATACAACGAAACTGAAACTTCAGGCATCAAAACCTTGAGAACTTGGGAAACCTCAAAGCAGTTTTGCTACTAGTAGTCCCACCAACTTCTCTATATATTTTCTTTATAAAAATACCATCTAAAGCTGGAAATTTGATTCACTAGGGAAAGATGTTGGTCACTTGAAGCAAATTTTCTTCCTTGTTTCCGTTATTTAACATAAGCAGAGGAATAAAGCAATGTTAATCAAAAGAATCTGAAATCTTAACTTGCAAAAACATAGACTATGCCCAACCCTGAGTTGTATAAACCCTCAGATAAGAAACACAAAAACTGCTTTGAACTAGAACAAAGAAACCAACAACTGACTTAAAATATCAGCACCAGTATTTCAAATTTGTGTTGATAAGCCAAAGAAAATGTGCAGTTATGTGACTATGATAATTGTAACATTACAGCCCAAGCTTATTTTTGGCTATTTTTATAATTGAACTACTATTCAAGTCAACTTTAAAGTAACAAGGGAAAAATACATACATGTTCCCCCTACACCATCTCAAGTCTATTGTGATAAGACTACCAGAGAGATTTTCAAAATTAGCTCATTTCTCACCATCGATGCATGCTTATATGACATTAAAAAATGCTTATTTTTTTACACACAAAAATTCCATGAATTTCACCATTTCCTACCATTCAAAATTAACCCATTTTACACCATCTATGCATGTCTTGTGTGAAAATTAATGCTTACTTTTTGAGTATCATTGAAAGAACTTCATATTCCATAAATTTCACCACTCCTGCAATTCAAAACTTTCCCATTTCTTACCACCTATAAGTGCATGATATTACAATTAATGCTTACTGTTCCAAAGTTCATTGAAAAAAAACTGCAAATTCTATAAATTTCACCTCTCCTGTCATTCAAAATTGGAACATTTCCAACCATCTATGCATGCCCTACATGACAAAAATAATGTTTACTTTTTTTAACGCATTGCACGTTCCAAGGATTTCACAACACCTGCTATTCCTGTTTCTCACCATCTGTGAGTGCTTGATAGGACAATGAATGCTTACTTTTTCAATGAAAGCATTGCTGACTCCATGGATTTCACCACTCCTGTGATTCAAAATTAGAAAATTTTCCAATCATCAACAGTGTATGCATGCATTACATGACAAAAATAATGTGTATTTTTTACAGATTCCAAAGATTTCACCACTCCTGTGTTTAAAAACAAACACACGTTTCTCACCATTTACCTATGCCTGATATAACAAAAATGCTTACTTTTTCGAGGTTCATTGAACGCATTGCCTGTTCCATGGATTTCACCACTCCTGCCATTGAACCAGTGACCTGTTGAAATGAAAAAGTCATTTATTTTATGCTTTACAAATTACTCCATCAAATATAGCTGTTATCAATAAACCAACTGTGTAGATCTAGATCTGTAGACAATAAATTAACATTTATGCAGTGGATACTTATGATATTTGAGGTATTTTGTAAGTTACAATCAATGTTTACATAAATAAATAAAAACATGTTAACTTATCCCTTTACAAATACTTGTAGGTATTTATCTCTATATTACGTGTGATTTTTGTGCATATTAGATAGGCAACCTGTGTAAAAGTAGATCCAGATCAGTGCATGCATCTGTGCCATCTGATCAGGATCTACACTGTTTCCCTTTTGCCACATAAAGTTGTTTCTGAGCAAAAAGTGAACACAGCTAATCAACAGCCTGTGTAACATCAATAATTTCTATTAACCCCTTTCTCCATATATACGCATTTTTACGTATGTGCAACCTGTGTAGATCCAGATCAGCCCGCACATCCGTGCCATCTGATCAGGATCTGCACTGGTTGCATTTTAGTCAGAAATTACCTAACAAATAGAAAAGGGAAAAGAGCAGATCCTGATCAGACGGCATGAATGTGCCGGCTGATCAGGATCTACACTGTTCGCCCACGCAATAAAGGTTTATCAATGGAGGAATGGGTTAACTGTCCCTAACGATTGTGGATGATTCAGCATATGACCAGTCTTTGCTTACAGAAATGAAAGACATTTATTCTGCTGGAATATTTCCACACACACAAAAAAAAGAGTTTGATGTTACAGATGGAAATTTCTGATCAAAATCTGCATATGTTTCTATGCAGAACATGTTTGTTTCATAAACCTCCACTTAAACCAGTTTACATCCACGGGCATCCCTGATTTAAATGCACTCATGTTCAATTCATATTTTTGTGTTAAATGAAAGGAATGGTCATAGGCTGAGTTAAGGGCATGAAATATGTGGAATATGGAAGATTAAAAAACAGAATATTAATATTTGAACTGCTTACTGGTTTATTATTTATTATTAATATGCATAATATATGGTGAGTTGTGATGAACAAAATGACTTTTTTGTGAATAAGTGAAAATTGTAATTTTCAGTTTTTTTACATGTACTTACTTTCTGTGTAGTAAGAGCAGTCTGGACTCTCGCTGACACCGCATCTATCCGCGCACTCATACGACGGTAGTTCAAGGCTTGGTTCTTTTGACGTATGGCATTTTCAGCATGTATTTTGGCACCTTCCATATTGCCTTTTTGAATTGCCTGTGAGTCAAGCAAAGTTAAACATTTAAGTACTGAACAGAAAAAGAAACGTAGATTTTTTTACATCAAAAATCTGGTTCAAGGTGCAATATATATTTTTAATTTGAACATATCTGGACATTTGGTTAAGCAAGATCATAATTATGTTGTTATTTCTTTTACATGGTAAGGCTTTCCTTAAATATTGAAAGGGTCCAATTTTTATAAAACCGTTTTAAACTGATTTTTGAACTTCTATATTTTAAAGTTTTTGCCATGCAAAAAAGGAAAAACAAAATGGTTGTGTTCAACGAACTTGAAAAAAAGACAAATAAATGCACATACCAGTATGGCTTAAACAACACTAAATCTTGTCTATTTTCAAGCTTTATGTAAATTGATGTTCTAAACAAATGTGATTTTTAAAAGTTTCACACTTTTCTGTCACACTACTGACATTTTTTCCCAGTTTTTTAGAATATTTTTAACAGATGGTGGTATTTTGGCAAAACTTCACAAATCTTTAAAATGCATGTCTATTGATGAGACGACTGTAAAACAAGTAAATAATAGTAACAGTTTATTGCATACTTTCATAGCATGAAAACACAATCTATTCTAAATAGCATTTTTAATAAGAATTTTAATGCTAAAATGGGCATAATTGTGAAAATAAATATGAAAGAGTAAAGGATCTTATTGGAAATAAAGTAGGTCATGACTAAAAACAATTATAACGAGTTATTGTTTCAAAATGTATTATGAAATTCTAGAACCTGAGAGTCACTTTAAATACATGTACTTGCCTTTTTCAATTTTCCTTTTTCTTCCCTTTCTGTCTTTTCACATTTCTTGGCATTTCTTTCCAGGTCCTTAGCAGCAAACTTCAAATTAAACAGATGTTCTGCACAAAGTTAAGTAAATATGTGGAAAAGACATAAAAAGCTTGAACCATCAGTAACATTTACCACAGCTTTCTACTTTGAATTCATTTGATTTCATGCAAGTTTATTTTGGCACTGGCAATTTAATGTTGAACAATGATATTATAGACACTAGATGCTTGTTCAGTTCAACACTTGTGTATCCCTTGGGTACCAAGTAAAACAGGCGAATAACTCTATGAAATGTGACCTTGAAGAATTTGGCATCATCATAACTGTGTTATCATAAGCAATATAATTGGAAAGTTTGATGAAGAATCTGAAATATTAAGAAATGGCAAAGTTATAGCCAATGTCAGGTTTTCCTGTCAACATCAAAGCACAAAAAGTGGCGTAACTTTTTCAAATGTGACCTTGACCAAAAGAATTAAGCATCATCATGACCCTGTTGTCATAAGCAAAATAATTTAAAAGTTTGTTGAAGAAACATGGCAAAATTATAGCCAACATTAAGTTTTCTTGTCAAAATCCAAGTACAAAAGGGCATAACTCCATCAAATGTGACCTTGACATAAAGTATTGGCATCATCATGACCGTGTTGTCATAAGCAATACAATTTGGACATTTGATGAAGACATATTAAGAAATGGCAAAGTTATAGCCAATTAGGAGTTTTTGTTACAGACCGACAGACAGACGGACCAAAAATACCCGCTGCGACTTGTGTACCTGTTGATATTCAATATTGTCATAACATACTATGTTCTGAAAACGATTAATTCGAAATGAAAATGGCTTTGTTGCTGTTGTTGAATTTCATTAGAGGCTATGTTACGGAATAATCAAGATGTCAGAAAGTTATATTTTCCGCGGATATTATCAAAAAGGGGATGCTTTAGTTCCTTCCTTCTTTGCTCGAAATGGTCAGATGGCAGAAGTAAGTCATTTTTATAAAGTTTTGTTCTGATTACTGACAACACGGACGAATAGTAATTCGGCTACGATTTATATCACATGCAGTCATAATCAACTGTCGCCAACATGTGGGTGGAGCCGACATGCGTTATCCATCAGTTCTTGTTACTGATTGGTTAACTCGCATAGCAGATGCTGCTGTCAATTATCGGCGCGATCAGTTGTCTCTTGTTTATTAAGAAGAGTTTTCATACTGATAATGCAATCAACAGGTACACAAGTCGCTGCGGGAGATAAGGCATGGCAGACAAATTATGGCATGTCGCAAATTGGGTCCTGAAATTATGGCTTGTCGCATGCGACAAGCCAAAATGGCCTGGGGGAAACCCTGGTCATATGCAGCAGTGAAAGTTTACACAAATGACGTCATACAGTAGATCGATTTCAGAAGCTGTTTACAGTTATAATTTTTCTTTCTAGACAAAGCGCAGTTAAAATGATCAATTTTATTACATGTTTTGCAAACGGACAATGGTACATTATTTTTTTTGTGCAGCTTGTGTATCAGCTAAAGATTGGAGCATCAAGTTAGTGTAAATTATACAAGTTTTTTAATAAAAAAAGTGCGTTATTATTTGCGTTCCTATTGTTCTTTTATTGAGAAGTCATGGTGCATCATTTCTTTTTCGCATGGGTACCAGACATGGGGCGAATTATTTTGAAAAGTAATGCATTAAATTAGCATTATTTGCCAAATTTGTGCATTAAATTAAATTAGCATTACTATATTTTGAGAAAGTAATGCATTAAATTAGCATTATTTCAAAAAGTAATGCATTAAATTAAGCATTATTTTATTCACTAGTGAACTGACAAAAAAATAAAAATCAACTGTCAGTATATGTACAAAATGGATCATCTTCCTAAAAAAAAACACCCCAAAGTTTAATATACAAAGTATAAATCTGAAAGTGTGAAGATCTGAAGTGACACCTCAAGAACTTACAATAAAACTATTCTCAGTACACATAGATTAATACAATGTTCTGGTTTAGCCTTTTTACACACTTATGTTATCTTTGACTTATTGCTGTTTTCACACATTTAGAGTGTTGTATTGACAAAGGACTACACTGCCTACTATCTAATTAAATCATTATGTCACCTGTACCTGCGTTATATGCTGATTTCCTGAAATATGACATAGTCTCTAATATTTTTACAATGACACTGATTCAGGAAGTATAATTTGGATAAATGGTTAGAAAAATAACTTCATTCGTGAAAGATAGAATATTTTGCAAATCTGAAGGTTTAATTTGATTTCAATGCTATCTCATTTCAGAACAACATTTTTGGTATTTTGCACTGAACTTCAAATTTCTGCCAGTAACATTTTCAGGAATATTTAAGTGTTTGACAATTGGTGGGAAATATATTGTCCCAATGAATGTGTACAGTAAAAAGATTTTAAAGTGCTGTATTTGTTGACAGAGCTTTATAGATCACTGGCTATTGATTTGTTTTAAATTTAGCATTTTCTTAAGACAACTTAGCTTAAGATCTCATTGCTTAATCATAAAAAATGTGCAAACTTTACAACATTCTGATGAAAAGACTTCACTTATAGTCTGTATCTTGTTTTACTAATAGTAAACACATATCAAAATACTTAACTGGTTTATTAATGTTTTTCTCTTGCTATAAATAAGATATGTACTAAACTAATAACATATTAAATTTTTCAAGTATCATGGCATAAAAAGGTTACTGATAATATAAATATTATTTAATAAAAGAAATCAACAAAATCCAATAGTAAACACAATCCAATTAATGCTCAATAATGCTAAGCATTACAGCATTTTGGTATAGGTAATGCATTAAATTAGCATTAAAATAATGCTAAATCTGTTGCATTAATCATTACCTTGCATTACTGACAAAAAGTAATGCATTATTAATGCATTAGCATTAAAATTTAATTCGCCCCATGTCTGATGGGTACGTACAATTAGTAAATTATACGAGTTTTAATTGCAATCAAAAAAGCTAAAGGTGTTTTTCTCTGTCCGTTTGTTCTGTATTTGAGAGGAAACGGCGCTTACAGAAAAAGAGCGCAGTTCGTGCAAGTTTTGCCGATCTTGAAAAAAGCGAGGTAATAAAAAGTGCAACTGCGTAGTTTCCACCACCAAAAGATGTTTTATTAAAAAAATGCTTTTAGTTTTCCTGAAACATCTTTATATAATTACAAATAAGCACATTATATTGTAATTTCCATATATTTTAGTTGTTGTGTTCATAAATATTTCTAATTGATATTAGATCTAATTAAATGATCGGATCTGAGGAATTTCAGCCGTTGTTATTTAATTAGGATTTGTGTTTCAATTATAAAAAGCATAGTATTTTTTGGTGTAAGGATTTAATTTACGACTTTTGAATCTTTGTTATAAATCTGTTAACCTACAGCAGCCACAGAACAGTGTGTGTGATGACACATTTATTATTAACATGTATGTCATTTAAAAGGCTTTAAATGAATAAAGCCACTTAAGAAAAAAAACATTTTTTTTCCATTTATTTATTTAAATGAGAAGCAAAACTGATATACACACAAGACTGAAAATTAAACAGTGCGTTGCAAAAATTAAACAGCGCGTTGCAGCGCGCGACAAAATGAATAAAATCAGTCTATGCTGCGACGACTGTTCCTGAAATCCTGGGAGAAAACCTGAAACTGATATATACACCACTGAAAATTAAACAGCATGTTGCAGCGTGCAACAAAATAGATAAAATCAGTCTATGCTGTGATGACCCTTCCTGATATTCTGGAGGAAACCCTGTACACTTTTTTTTTATTCATTAGGTAATAGGTTATTTCTGACCAAGAAGCGAGTCTACATCCAAACAGACATGGATAAAAATCTGAATGAAAAATGGATCTGTTCTTGGAGTCAAATTATAGGTGGACATCTGAATCAAAAGTTCATAAGTTAATATCTAGTAGATTCACTTTAGGTTTCACACCATGGTAGCTCAATTGGTTGAGGATCGGCACAGTAAGCTGGAGGTCAGGTCGAATCCTGGTCGAGGCCCACTTTTACAAAATGTTGTCCAAGTTTATTAAACTTTGTGTTAATAGACAAAGTAATGACACATAGGGTCGATCCGGGTAAGTACGGACGGATTTTACACAACGGCGCTTGAATCTACTGTCAATGATATCAGACTGGTTCCCAATCAACCCTGCTAACTACAGTATATTTGGAACTCATTTGCAACGGATTTTATGGTGCAGTTGTAGTGATATATGCGTCCGAGAAGTGTAAAATAGTATTGAAAGGTGTTGAGGTAAAACCGGGATAGTACGGACGCAGTAGGTAAACTACGGACACCAACAGGGAAACTTCGGACAACCGTTAAAGTAATGATAAACGTAATGGTAAAGTACGGACACATAAAATTTAACATGAAATAGGATAAAATCTACTATGCTTAACACGAATTTTACTGACACTGGGTTGCGAACTGTTTTGTGGGAATCAACGACGCTATTGACAGGAAAATATTGCACTAAAACCACAATAAGTTAAACAAGAAGCTGTGTTCGGAAAACACATATGCCCCCGGTAGCGAAGTTTGTAACGATACAAATTTTAAATGATAGCACAGTGTTAAAACTGCAACTAAAATCACAAGTTAGTTCTAAATAATGAAAATAACCGTCTGGTGCCAGAATCTGTACATGAAAAGAATTTATCATAACAAGAGCCAGTTGGAAACACATTTAAAACTGGGCTTCATTTAAACTGGGGAGTGATTCAGGAGTTTATGACACCCAACACACACACATGAACAAAAGTTTCTTAATCCAAGTTAGGAAATCAATAAATTACAGTTACTTTATTATTGTAGTTTTTTTTAGAGGGTTTACACAACCCAGTCCATACACCCCTGATCCCACACCCATCAACCCACTATCCCTGCCCACCTATAGTGATGTGGTGGGGTGTGGTGTAGTATAGTAAGGTATGGTATGCTGGTTGTTGTCGGTGGTGGTGTGGGTGTTGTTGCTGTTGTTGGTATTGTTGTTGGTGTTGGTAATGTTGGTGTTGTTTGTGGTGTTGTTGTTGTTGTTGGTCTAGTTGTCAGTGTTGTTGTTGGTGTTGTCAGTTGTTGGTGTTGTTGATGCTATTGTTGTTGGTTGTTGGTGATGCTATTGTTGTTGGTGGTGGTGTTGTTGTTGGTGCTGTTGTTGACGGAGTTGTTGGTGGTGTTGTTGACGGTGTTATTGGTGGTGTTGTTGATGGTATAATTGTTGGTGGTGTGGTGGGGTGGTGGTGTGGTGTGAGATGGGGTGGTGTGGTGGGGGGTGGTGGTGGTGTGGGGCTGTTGGTGGTGTGGTGGTGGTGTGTGGTGTGGTGTGGTTTGGTTTGGTATGGAGTGGTGTGGTGTGGTGTGGTGTGGTGTGGTGTGGTGTGGTGTGGTGTGGTGTCGTATCGTATCGTATCGTATCGTATCGTATCGTATAGTATAGTATAGTAACCACTCAACACTTTCACCAAAGTATGTTAAGTACATCTGTTTTAAACCTTTTCTATAGCATTACCTTAGAAAAACACTAACATTGAAACTTTAACCAAAATTTCTAAGTCTTAATTCTAATTTCTAAGCGAAAAAGGGCAAAAATCAAATAAAACAAGTTAACCATTTATATCCTAGTATAAAATGGGGAGATAATCCCAGAAAAAAGGTAGCCAGACTTACGTAACTTGTAAGGATCATCATCTGTGCACTGTTAAGTATGTATGTAAACTTTAATGCCAGATCTCTTTGTGGATATTGCGAAATATCCAACATGCCGAAATAAGTTAACCATTTTCTAAGTACAAAAAGGGGAGATAACACCAGAAATAAGGTACCCAGAGTTATGTAACTTGTCAGGGTCATGACCTGTGAACTGTTAAGTAAGTGTGTAAACTTTCATGCCAATGCTCTTTGTAGAAATTGAGAAATTTCCAACTTGCCGAAAAATGTTAACCGGACGGACGGACGTACGGACGGACGGTTCAATCACTAGATGCCGGGGGCATAATAATAAAAATTGCTAGAAACGAGTCATTTTAAAATACTAAGTTTATAAATAATCAACCTGTTAACAACATTACTTTTTATACTTTTTATAAAGTATAAAGTAGATCAACAACTTTATTATTTTACGTTGTAATTTTTACGTTGTCTGTTTACTTTTAAGAAAAAAACTTGCCTGAAAAATCTAGCGTTTAAGTTCATTTAGTGGATAAGAAATGAATAACTGCCCGATCTTGTACATGTCATGTTCAGAACTCGGATAAAAAACAAGGCGGTCTTGAGGATTAACGCTACTTCTAGTTCCGCTCAATTTCTTGAATTCTTGTAAACAGAAGTTATGAATTGAATGTTACATAAAGTTTGAAGATTATAATACCAGGTGAATGTAGTTTTATTTCAGATCCTTTAAGAAATGGTTTGATAACTGACCCAGGACGAAATGGTTAAAATGTTTATTTTAGATACATATATACAGTACTCGATGTAATTTACTAGTGTAATTTGTCGGCGGGGTTTATCTTGCAGTCGGTGAAGGGCCAGTTCCAAAGCAACGAAAATTTGTTGTCTAAACTCAAGTTCAGTCTGTTTAACAAGCTAGTATTTTAATTTTCCATTGAAAAGAATTGATAGATCGACAACGGACGCATCACAAACTACGGAACTACCTTTGTCTCTGAATATTAGTTAATATTCTTTAAGAAAATTGAGGGACCGAAATATAGTTTAAGAAATTTGTGACAACAGCAATGTTTGTTTTTTTATGGCAACAGTTCAAAAATATCATATAATATCATATTAAAACACACAATAGACATAGGTGTCCGTAGTAAAACAGTTCGCAGAAAAAGCAGGAAAAGTGCGGACAATTAGATTTTCTTTAATTTTTGAACTAATTTCTTGATTTTCTCTGCAAAAATATTAAAAAACATTTTTAAAATTAACCTTTTCTTTGAAACGCACAAAAACTCTAAACAATTACTTAATACATTCCCGTAAAGAACGGTAGAAGTGTAGCGTTTTATCTAGCCTGTCAATCAAGCTTGACAGTCAATAACGTAAGAGGTTGATGAGGTCACTTCCGATCCTAGTTAAAACAATTTCTACGCACAGAAACATATGCAAAAATTTTGAAATTTGAAATGGCGAAAGCCTTGTGATAAAAAGTAGAAAATGTTTAACGAAATTTGACAGCTTTAGGATATTTGGAGGCTTTAATATTCATCGTCCGTACTTACCCCTTTGTCCGTACTTACCCGGATTGACCCTACTACATTATGCTAAGATGTAAACAAACAATACTGCAACAGAAACTTAAGAACAAAATTCTGAAACTTCGCTGAATCTTTCACATTCCAAGCAGTTCTTTTCAACAAAAGGATACTTTCCATGTTTCCACTTCCAGAAAACATTTTTATTCAGAGTTCGGTATTCAGTTAAAGACGTTAGATACTAATTTTAACGAACGATTTTGCAACTTATGACTCTTCCTCAAATGACAGTTGTGTGTAGAACGTCACTGGTTTTTGTGTTTTGAAAAGTCTGTGTTGCTGAAACGCATTTTGACTAACCGAATGAAAATTCAAGCGTCCAATCTTTTGATGCACGTGGGAAAATGGCTGCGCCCATGGAAGCAACACCGAAGAAAACAAATGTTAAAAGAAAGAAGGACGGGAAGCAAGACGATTCTGAAACTGTACAAAAGAAAATCAAGGAAGATGTGTTTAATGAGATAGAATTTAAGTTTCTTTTAAAAGATGCCAACACAAAATTTAAAGGTAAAACTAAAGACATCTGGCTATGATCAAGCCAGAGCAGAAATTGAATTGCCCACAGACACCTGTTTAGAGGTCCTTTTCTGGCCAGTATTTCAGTAGAGCTCTATAGGCTTAAAACAGAGCTCTAGTATCAAGTTTGGTCAATTTCAGCTAATAAATGAGCGATCTGTTTCACGAGATGCAACTTCAATCACCCACAACACAAAATATCCTCCAAACAGGTGTCTGTGGAATTGCCAATTCAATTGGATCATTAACTGTTTAAGTCTTTACATGCAGGCAAGCGTATCAGGGCCTTAGCTGAAAATATATCCCAATATATTGTTTTTGTGTTATATTCTCCTGCTGTTAGAATGGCCTGTGTTTGCTGGGCAGAAACATGTTTGGTGTCAGGCCAGTCAGGGTGGGACGATACGACTCATTGCCAGTGCGGCCCATTATTTTTCTTTGCTGATGTATCGACACGGACCCGCCAGCCCGGTTAGCTCAGTAGGTAGAGCGTCCGCTTCCCGACTGGGAGGTCGTGGGTTTGATCCCCGGCCGGGTCATACCAAAGACTTTAAAAATGGTAGTAATGGCTTCCCTCCTTGGCGCTCAGGGTGTAAGGGTTAGCATTACGACCGATACGGCGGGTGTCGGTATAGGAGGACCCGCAAGGAGATCCGAAGTCGGAGGTGCTGAGCCTGCAATATGGCGGTCTCCTATCCAAAAGCGCAGCACCACGCTTACACGCCGAAAAGGTAAACGCCAAAAATAAAAAAAAAATAAAATAAATCGACACGGACATATGGTTTCAGAATTAGGCCTTATTGTCTTTAACTCTGGGTTTTATCGTCTTTAAATCAGAGTCATTTTTTGTAAGTCCTGTGCCCGAACGTCGACCAATCTTGCCCAAATTGGCGATGGGCAGTATCATCTGGAGTTCAGTGTCAAATGTGTTTGACCTGATATGACATAGAGTTAAAGCAACTGGCATACAGATCAAATGTGAAGAATTTCATTCATAGAATGTGGGCTTTGTTCCATGAGCAAGCAGTTTAGATCCAGGTTGTCCTGTACATATGTCAGGCATGTAGGAGCGGTTTGAACATTAGGGCCGCTGAAGAGATTAGTTTCGCTGCATAGCAGTGGCATGCCGATATGCAAAAAGATACTTGATTATTTTAGTCATTGGGTATATAAAACGCTTAAATCATTAGTGCACTGAAATACTTCAAGCAACAATAAGACCTCAAATCATAAAGAAAAAAGACATTAATTCTTTCTATAACATAATAATAAACCATCATATAATAATTGCACATAAATAAGATAATAAAAGATGCATCAGTAATAATGTTTTATCCATATTTACTGAATGTTCAGCAGTGGCAGATCCAGAAATTGTCATGTAACTGCCCTAAGACTGCTCCAAACAAACACCCATCCTGGTAACCTAGCATCGATTACTAATAGTAATATTACATTTTGAGCATTCATAATTACCATTTAACCACTTTGAAATTCTTTTTCTTTGCCAATTGTGGTCTTTGAATATGATATTCGAATATTCTCTGTAATTCTACATATTTCGATACATTTAACTTGTATTATTTCCGTACTCATCTGTGCCTTTAACACCTTGAGGAAATACTGCGACATATTGCTGTTTCCTTGATGGTGACACTTCACCTTGCAAAGCCGACAAAGATTTTCATGCAAGTAAATGAAGATCGAATGGCAGGATTTTACTGTTAATGGCTTAGCATAAGCGCCAAAGAACCCTTATAATTGAGTCGTGGCTGCCGGGGCCGCAACTTGCCGAAATATTGGGGCCGCAGCTGCGTATGTGCAGTCTGATCAGGATCTACACTGGTTTTATTTCTGACCATGAAGCAACCATTGTAGATCCAGATCAGACTGGATGTGCAGGCTAATCTAGATCTACAATGGCCACACATTTGATAAAAGTCGTATCCATGTTGTAAAGGCTTAAGAACGTATTTTCAGGTTTGGAGAAGTTTTTACAAGCTGCTAGAGACTGGAGTGACGGGGAGGGAGAAGATATTGTGAAGGCATATTGTCGGTCCTCTCCAGAGTGTTCTGAGATCTTTCAAGTACTAGAGGCTGGCTCCAGGAAGTTAAATGAGGTATACATTACATAGCACATGACTTTAGTATTAACAGCTACCATTAACTCGCTTGCTTTAACCCCTAAGCCCATGGGATATGGGTGTTATACCATGGCAAACAGTTTAAATTTGGATCAGGTGGCACATTTGTCTAATCAGGATCTACTCTGTTAGCTTTAAGATTCATTATGTTATTTAAGACCAAGAGGTGACCAGTATAGATCAGCAGATCACATGGTGCAAATGTGCTGCCTGGTCTGGATCTACACTGTTACAATAAACATTGCATCATTTTTGTTGAGAACTGCTGGTTGCCATGATAAATCAACATTCCTTAGAAATGTATAAAAAAGATCAACTGATTAAAAATATTTATTTTCCCTCTAAATTATTGTGCCATTAATATCGTACTTAGTCATTTACTCAGCTTTAAACAGTATAGTGAACCAATATTTATTTCACATGTTATCAAGTGTTAAACTACATCATAAAGATACATGTAATACCTTGCTGGTCTTCAATATTTATTTCCTCTTGTTTGTTTCAGTTACAGCTGGTGTTTGGTTGTCTAGAGAAGATACTACTGAGAATAGCTGATGATTTGGATAAGTTCTACACTACAGGACAAACTGTTGTCCGCAAACTCCTCACAAATCATGCTCACTCCATTTTCTTCACACTCAATGTTCAAAACAGGTAATGTGAACCATAAAAGTGCTAGAAAGATAATGTTGATTGTGAGTGGCTGTGATAACCATTTACTCCAAGGGATGTTTTTTATCCTATGGGCCAAGAGTGTAGATCCAGAACAGCTGGCACATCAGTGCTGTCTGATCAGGATCTGCTGTGTTATCTTTTTGATTCATGAGCTTATTTATGATATTGATATTGATATGTTATTGAAGATCCTGATCAGGCGGTACAGATTTGCCAGCTAATCTGTATCTACACTGTTTGCAATAAAACACTTATATATCCAGTAAAGGGATAATGCTATTATTGTAAAGAACTGAATTGTACAAACTGAATTAGTGGTGTAAGTTCTATTAAGAGCTATGAAAATTGTTTTATGCGCTCAAATTTATCAATGAATTTGTCCATAATTGACCTGATCTTAATGAATAGTTGGCTGGTCAGTCAGTCTTGCACACAATTGGACAAGACTAGTTATGGATAAACCATGGAAAGCTGGTATGTCCACACCATAATGTCCTCGTTAAGAGGCGGGAGGGACATAAAACTGGAAAGAAACAACAACAACATGTAATATTTATACACTACTTTATTATACTCTCACTTGATAACCAATCCACTTTTTAGGTGGTTGGAATAAATTGTCATATGCACTTACTTGATTTGCAAATTGCTAATAGTGAAGCTATTTTATTATTTAAAGACTTGATAAAAACAGATATAGCTTAGGCATAACTTTAAAATTTTTATATATATTTAGATCTACCCAGATCAAGACAGGTTTGAAGCTACTAGTTGCCATGGTGATGTTGGGTGCCTCGACTGCCAAACTAGTTCTCAACAATGTAGATCTTGGTCACAAAACAATGCTGCCATTGTTACATAGGAGGGATAGTAAGGTATATCAGATATTTTCATGTTATGTTTTTTCATGTTGGTACCCATACATAATACATGTACTCCCAATAAGAACAGTTATAAAACATGTTCAAGTTTGGTGTATATGAGTTTATGACATCACAATGTTATCATTTTTGGCACCCTTTCGTGATTTTTGTTGAAATCATGCATGTAATAATGCATAACAAGCATAAAAAACAACAGAAATGTTTTTTTATGAATGAAAGATAGAAATACATGTATATTTCTCTCATAAAGTCTGGAATTGTGTATTTTAAGGAATATGAATTAAGGAGCACACTCATTGAAATATATTGAGATTATTATTTTCTGTGTCATGGTGTATTTTAAGAGTAAGGAATTGTGAAACTTAGCAGAAGGGAATGGCTTCTCCAAACATTTCAAAAAATAAAATCATTTTAGAAGTTAAGCATCCTAATTTAAAAGTGAAGCAAATCATTGGCATATCTGTATTTAAAGCAAGTCCTTCCTTAGTTCATTATCTCCTATGTGTTAGTTATAAGTGATAAAATTTACAAGTGGTAAAGACAACTCCACTAATAGTAAGGTTTCTTCAAATGTGAGATTTGCATTTAACAATCCTTCCAGAAATCTAACGCTTGCTAAGAATATATCTTCAAAACAATTAGTATGGTGTATGAGTATTTAGGGGTTTCTGATCAACTCATTGCTAGTGTCAGGATAAGTAAGCCATAAAATTCACAAATGGTTAAGAACCACCTAATGTCAGATTGGCATTTAACAATCCTTTCATAAATCTAAGAATTCAATATATCTTCAAAACAGTAAGTAAAGGTGAAGGAGGATATGGGGTTACTGACCAACTACATGTAATTGCTTCCGAAGTATCCAACATCAACAGTGTTTTTAAACTAAAGATCAAGAATCGACCTAGGTTGTGAAAACATGGAGAAGTATTATCTGTATAGAAGGGTCTAACATTGATAGCTGCTACATTGGTTTTAGATTCATTAGATTATTTCTGACCAAGAAGGGAACAGACTAGAGTGTAGATCCGGATCAAATGGCACAGATGTGCAGGCTGATCTGGATCTACACTGTTTGCACATATGATAAATGGTGTATTTATGGGGTAAAGGGTTAAAACCACTGTTATTGGACAAACTCGGCAACATTTAATTTAGTTCCTCATTTGTTTTCTAGGATAAAATCCTGCCCTCTAACCCCACCCCTGCCTCTAATTAAAACTATTGTTATAGTACAAAGTATGCAACCTTAGTTCCTATATTGTTTTCTAGGATGAAATCCTTGCCTTCCCCTCTCACACCTTTTATTAAAACCACTGTTATAGTATTAAGTCTGCAACATTTAAAATTAAGTTTCTATATTTCTTTTAAGGATGAAGAGGACGTGAGGACTTGCTTTTTGCACCTGATCTTGGCATGTCTGCTAGCCGGGGATAATGATGTCATTCGAAAACTAGTGCAGATCAAAGGTACATGAGAGTTAATAAAGAGCTTGGAATGGACATTATAACAGTTTCTACCAGATTCCAATTCATCTCCACTCTTCTTCATATCATTTTATCAAATTTGCTTCCATTGCATTTTAGCCAAATTGCAAAGCAAATTCATGCTTATGTTTTGATGATTTCTGTCTGTTTTCCACAGTGTCTTTCTGTCTGCCCGTCCATCTGTCATTTTCTAATTCAATGTTTAGACCCTTTTGAATGAAGAATTTTCTCTTTATAATCATGCTGTTCTTTAATGTATATTCTATCATTAAATATTCAAATACATTTCAGTAATGTGGGTAGGAGATACATGTATAGGGGTAATAACATGTTAGAATTTCAAACCCATTGTTCATGGGCAAGGTCAATTTCCAGGGAAAAATGGACACATAGATATACCTTTTCTGTGGTGGCAAACAGTTTAGCTCCAGATCATCCAGCACATCCATGCTCTCTGATCAGGATCTGCACTGGTCACGTATCGTTAACTAATTTCATCACTAACTCATTCTGAAACATTTATATGGAATAAAGGGTTAAGTGAACAGGTGGGACTAGCTGAAATTTTGACCTAGCTAACCCTGGACTTAGTAACAAAATAAAAATGTCTGAACCTTATATGTAGTTTTGCCATTAAACGTAGATAACATATTGTGATAATATTTATAATATATACCCACATTTAAATTGTTTGCTAGCAGGCAATTCAAAAACAAATGGAAAACAAAATTCTGGTGTGGGTGTGATACATATAACAATTCCATGGCTCCAAGATTATAAACTAGGGACCATATCTCTAGCTTGCCATTGGTCAGTTCTGAGACTGTGCTCAGTTTAAACCAACTAGATGATTGGGATATGACTATGAGACTGGTCTCCATTCTTAGGTCCTGGGCTGAAGTTTATATAACTGAGATTTTATACCAGTCTCAAATCTCAAGCAATTGATTGGCTGAAATGGAAACTTGAGAGTTGAGACTGGTTTCCATTCTCAGTTTTATAATCTTGGTGCCTGGTGTTGATTGTATCTTTGCCTTTTTATTATTAAAGGTTTGATGGAGAATGTTTTTCAAGGCATGGAATATGACCGAACATCTTTACTGCAACTTGTATTGTCAACAGTTTTGGAAAAGGTAGAAAAATACTTCTTTCTTAATAAAAGGTATATGTAACTATAAGTCCAGAGACTTCTTATTAACTTTTTCCTCCATATAATTTATATGCCTTTTATTACATGTGGGAACAGTGATCATCTGGCACATCGGTGTGGTTATGTCTTACCAAAAAACTACCAGTATAGATCCTGATCAGATGGCACAGATGTGCCAGCTGATTTTAATCTACACTCTTTGCCCATGTCATAGAGGCATATATACTGAGGAAAGGGTTAAGTAAATGTTCAGAGGCTTATTATGAGGGTACAGTTCAGTGAATGAAGTAATGCATAGAGTGCCCTCAACAGGCTGTCAGACTTCCCGAAAGTCGCCGGACCGTCGGACCTGTCCGGTAAATTTTAGGCCGGTCCGGCATGATTTCATATATTGTCGGACCGATTGTCCGGCAAACATTTGATCTGCATATTCCAATTTTATTGGCTAAATTACGGTTTTGCTCGATGTTTTTATTCAAGACTGTTCCGAGGGAAATAAGTGAGGATATCCGAGTGCAATAATTTACGTATTCGTCTTCATGACAATTCGTACCACTGCCGCTTCTTTGACTGTTTCGCTGCGCATGACCATTCTTCATCAGAAAACGACTGACTGCGACTGGGTAGGAGTCTACCGTTTCCTACATTTCGCCCATTTTCACCTATTTCCATTTCGTAATTTCGGACTCACAAAATGGCGTTTTAAAAATATTTCACTGGAGCAATTCCCGGTAAAAAGAGAAAAGTAACAAATGAAGAAAAGCTGCAAAAGAAAAAAATACCAAAAACACTTACTGGTTTGTAGATTTTATACAAAATGGATAAAAGATCGTTAATGCTTTGACTTCCAAGATGAACTATTGAATTTAAAAAAAAACTGAACATGTAATTATAGGGAGTGATTTTACTCTCCAGTAAATCAGGCGATTTTCTAAGTGAAATAAAAAAAAATTTAAGAAAATATATTCTGTCTTACAATGGTAAAACAAATATCCTCTATATGCTACATAAAGAAAAATAAAAACACCCTCAATACCGTGTTTTGCTTATTTTATTTTTAAATGTTTCGGTCAGACAGAATTTGTTTCGGTCAGACAGATTTTCACATCTTGTCTGACCGAATGTCTGACACTTTTTTTCAACTTTCGGGAAGTCTGGGCTGTGGTAGTCTAACTTTAGTCAGCATTAGCAGAAATGCTTTTGATGTAACAACATCGTTACATAGATGGTGTGGGTTTTACACCACAGGCCAATACCAGTGGATGAAATAAAACATACTTACAGAGTAAAGACCAATTTAATAACTAGTAAAAAATGAAATTCAAAGCATGTTGATATCAGGGTTGGAGGACTGGTCACCATTTCAGATGTTTGAGATTTGAGACTGGTTTCCATGCTCAGTTTTATAACCTTTGGCACAGATGTCAAGAAATTGGGATGTTTATGTCGCTCTATTTACAAGAAACAATACTAATATCAAGGCACTCTATGACAGCTAAGTTTCTATTATTTGCATCCATTATTTGTTAACATCAGAAATACAATAGTTTTTGTGTCGCACTTTCGAAGAAATGGCCATACATAGGGATCGCTTTGTCCGTCCATCCGTCGGTCCCTCCGTCCGTACATCACGAAAACTTACTGTTGGCTATAACTTTGACATTTCTTAATATTTCTTCATGAAACTTTCAAATTATATTGCTTATGACAACACGCTCATGATGATGCCAAATTCATTAGGTCAAGGTCACATTTGATGGAGTTAGGCCCCTTTTTGTACTTAGATTTTGACATGAAAACTGAACGTTGGCTTATAACTTTGCCATTTCTCAATATTTCTTCATGAAACTTTCAAATTATATTGCCTTTTTTGCCGTTTCTCAATATTTCTTCATGAAACTTTCAAATTATATTGCCTTTGACAACACGCTCATGAGAATGCCAAATTCTTTAGGTCAAGGTCACATTTGATGGAGTTAGGCCCCTTTTTGTACTTAGATTTTGACACGAAAACTTAATGTTGGCAATAACTTTGCCATTTCTCAATATCTCTTAATGAAACTTTCAAATTATATTGCTTATGACAACACGCTCATGATGATGCTGAATTCTTTAGGTCAATTTCGCATTTGATGGAGTTACGCCCCTTTTTGTACTTGGATTTTTATATGATAACATAACGTTGGCCATAACTGTGATTTCTCAATATTTCTTCATGAAACTTTCTAATTATATTGCTCAAGACAACACACTCGTGATGATGCCAAGTTGTTTTGGTGTTATGATGGAGTTATGCCCCTTTTTGTACTTGCATTTTTCTTCCAACATTGTACCCGAGGGCGACACAAGTGTTCAACTGAACACCCATCTAGTTGCATCTTTATCTTTGATAGTTTATGAGTAACACAAACTTTTTACTCCATAAATACAGATTTTATAACACATGTGAACAGTGTGGATCCAGATAAGTCAGCAAAAACATGTCATCTAATCAGGATCTACACTGTAACCCCCACAACCATGCGATCTGATAGGATCTATACTGTCTGTTTTTCATTCATTGACTTATTTCTAACTAAGAAGTGACAGTAGATTCAGATCAGATGACATAGATGCACAGGCGGATCTGGATCTACGCAGGTTGCTTATGAAAAATGGTAAATAGGTGCCCAAGGTTATAAAGCTGAGCATGGAAACCAGTCTCAAATCTCAAGCATCTGATTGGCTGAAATGGCGACCAGTCGCCATTTCAGCCAATCAGATGCTTGAGATTTGAGACTGGTTTCCATGCTCAGCTTTATAACCTTCAGCCATGGAGTAAAGGTTTGAGTATAGATCCTATTAAATCAGAATGTTTGATGTTCAGGGTGATCATTAGCTGTGCTGAGTACTTTAAGAATCATTTGAATTGTTTTGTTTCCTTTTTTTCTTTTTTTTTGAAGGCGGTTGATCACGATGGAAACTTTATTGTAAATGTTGATTAGATTTTAGAACTTAACCCATGGCTAGGTGGTATGGACAGTAATATGCATTCCTATTATTGCCAATGAACAGGCTCAATCAAACTGATCCTGCAGTAATTTTTTTTAAAATATATTCTAGGGCTTAAAAAGTGCTCTTTTTTATCCGTTCATACAATGTGTTTAGGTCATCATGAACTCTGGTGTTGGTAAAACAGCCAAGATGCAGATGTTTTCAGAGAAGAGTCTGAAGGAACTGGGTCATCTGTACAATTGGCAGGGTCCTGCTAGGTGGAAAATGTCCATCAAAAACAAAGGAAAGCAACAGAGAAAACCTGAGGTAAGTAACTTTAACCCTTTCCTCCATTGATACACCTTTATCACATGGGCGAACAGTTTAGATCCAGATCAGCTGGTACATCTGTGCTGTCTGAACAGGATCAAAAGTCTTCGCTTTTTTGTTCGTTTGGTTATTTCTGACCAAAATGCAGATCTGGATCTACACTGGTCGCACATGCGTAAAAATGTGTATAAATGGAGGAAAGGGTTCATTGTTCTGTGTTTCATTTAGGTATGAACTTACACCTAATTTGCATAAAAACTGAAAGTTTTATTTTAAAATAAGGTGTTAACACTCTGACTGTTTAAACAAAAGGAAAAGTATAGGGTTCTTCTCTGAAGTCTTTCATTTAGCCATTTCTTGTTAAACCTGAACATTGCGACAGAAATTTAAATAAAACTTTTGTTTATCCCTTTATATCATGGGATATGGATCCCTGTACTACATAGGATAATTGCTATTATCCATGGGCAATTAGTGTAGATACAGATCAGGTAATTGCTCCATGAGATCAGGTTCTACACTGTTCAGTTTTAGAGTAACTAGGTTGTATCTGATCAAGAAGCGGCCACTGTAGGTCCTGATCAGATTGCACAGATGTGCCAGCATGTCTGTATCTACATTGTTTTCTCATACAATAAAACCTTTTAAAGAGAGTGAAGGGTTTACAAGCATGAATAGTATTACCTGCCAAGACCTTTTTCAAGACAGATCGTTTGAGTTCAGAATAATTAGCCAAAAGTGTTGTTCTAATTGTTTTTGTGACAAAACTGCAAACAAAAACACCATATTGACTAAAAATTTTCGTCAGTTTTGTCAACTGTTGTCTGAATTTACGTTTATTTGCTTCTTAACTCTTTACTCTATGTATATGGGTTATATCGCTTGTGTGACCGGTTTAGATCCAATTCAACTGGCTCATCTGTGCCATCTGATCTTGATCCACACTGGTCACTTCTTGGTCAAAGCTAACCTTATGAATCAAAAAGCAAACGGTGGAGTTCTTAAGCAGACAGCATAAATCAGTATCAACTGCAACAATATTGTCATGTTTCACATGTAACAACACCAGAAACTAGCTGGCTTATCTATTTCATCTGATCTGGATCTACACTGTTCTCCTTTTTTCATCAGATTATTATTGACCAAGAAGTGAACGGTGTAGATCCAGGCACTGATGTTCTGGCTGATCTTTATATACACTGCACTTGCGATAAAATCAGTATATATATAGTCTATGGATAATTTCAACCTTTAAATTGTCAGATTGGAGAATGGTTGCCTGTCAGAGTTTTATGATTTTCGGACCAGTCAACTTAAATATGTGTACTATATTGTTGTAGGCAGTCGTTGATGATGAGGAGAATGAAGATCGCACCCTGGTAGCTGAGGTAGCTGATAAGTTCCTGACTGAGTTGTGCACATCGTACAAACATGGAATCATTTTCTTTGACAAATCCTATGGTCTTTCTGGAAGGTATGTTTCTAGGATGTTTTTATGCCCCCACAAAGTGGGAGGCATTTAGAGTTGCAATCATCTGTCTGTACGTCTGTCTATACATACTTCCCCTAAATTTTGTGTCATAAACTATGTAGCGGATTTCTTTCAAACTTGCACAGATGATCAAGCAGGATGTGTTGATTATCTTACAGAAAGGATTTATGGCCCTTTGTTACAAATGTTGTAATAGCTGTCCAAGGACACATTCTTTTTAGTTTTTCATTAAAGCTTTGAAATTTGAATTAACCAATTTACCTCTTGATGAAACTATAATACGTTGTGACAAATAGAGGGTAAGCCTGGATTAGTGAATAATAATAACGATAATTAACGATATATAAGCTGTAAAGCTTCAAGATGGTCTGTATGACAGTTTGAGTGTTTAATTGCCCCCAAATAGAGTACCTTGAAATCTCTAATTCACAGTTATTTTTATTAACGATATATACATGTAAGCTGTAAAACTTCAAGATGGTCTGTATGACAGTTTGAGTGTTTACTTGCCCCCAAATTGAGTACCTTGTAATCTCTAATTCACAGTTATTTCCACTTGATGTTGAAGTTGAATTGGAATTGGTTACTTTCTAGGACAAACCAAATCTAGTTTAAGTGTTTAATTGCCCCAAATGTCATACCTTGTGATTTCAAATTCACAGCAATTTCCACTTGATGTGTACAGTTGCATTGGAAACTTAACCTCCAAGAGCAAACCATATTTAGTTTTTAAGTGTTTAATTGCTCTAAATAGTGTACACTAGTGATATCAAATTCACAGCAGTTTTCACTTGATGTTTAAAGTGGGAATCTTTAATTCATAGAACAAACAAAATATAGTTTAAGTATTATATTACCCTAAAAAGTGTATCTTGTTCACAGAAATTTCCACTTGATGTTCACAGTTGCTTGGGAATCTTTAGTTTGAGGGACAAACCAAATCTAGTTTAATAATTGTTGCATTGGAAACTTCACCTTCTAGCACAAAACAAAATCTAGTTCAAGTGTTTAATTGCCACAAATATTGCAGACTTCTCGAAAGTTGTCAGACTGACGGACCTGTCCAGTAAAATTTGAACCAGTCCAATGTGATTTTTTAAGTTATCAGACTGAATGTCAGACAAAACTTTGGAATATTAATTCTTTTTTAACATGTTTCGGTGAGACAGATTTTCAAATCTTGTCTGACATAATTTCTGACACTTTTTTTCAACATTCCGGAAGTGGTACTTTGAGATCGCAAATTCACAGCAATTTCCACTTGATGTTTACAGTTGCACGGGAAACTTTACCTCTTAGGACAAACAAAATTTTGGTTATCGTTCATTTGCTCTAAATAGTATAGCTTGCGATCAATCACTTCACGGCAATTTCTACTAAGTGTTTACAGTTGCATTGGAAACTTTACTTTCTAGGACAAACACAATCCAGTTTAAGTGTTTAATTGCCACAAATAGTGTTTCTTGTGATCTTATGTTCACAGCAACTTATGCTTAATGTTGACAGTTGCATTGTAAACTTCACCTTCTAGGACAAACAAAATCTACCTTCCCAGGGAATGGCTTAGGTTGTTAGATGTGGGAAAAGTTTGTCCAAATTAAGGGAAAGGTTAATAAGATTTCAGGTCTTTGGTGAGAGATATTGAGAATTGCTGCGAGACTGTTTGTCGCAAGTGTCTGTCTAAGCCATTTCCTGGCCTGCTGGGTTCATGTGTCCTGTCACGAATAATTTCTTAAAAGAGAACCTGTTCGTGCAATGTGAGGTTAGTGCACCCTAGAATCTGGTTTAAACCCCCAGTTGCAAGTTTTTTTTTGCCACTGACTGTTCCAGGTGGTAACCCCTCAGGTTCTCATTTTCATTAATTGTTTGTAGTGTCTATTTTGTAATACATAGTTCCCGCAACTGCAAAAATTATCTCCCTTATAAGTTTTTAGCCGCCATCTTGTATGGCAACATTACATATGGTTTCAATAGCAGAACTTAATGAAAAAAAAGATAATAATCAGCAAGAAAAATAGCACAGTGGCAGTGCACAAGAAATGCATGAGAGATTGGTTAGCACCACCACACTAATTTGTATTTTGTAGGACTTCAATCTCATAATTCATTTAATTTTAATAAATGAGCGATTCCCCCTTAATGTCTTAAGCATATTGCCATACAAAATGGCTGACAGGTTTTGCCTGTGGGAACTATGTATTGAACATTTTATTACCCATGCTCTGTTTTCCTATCTACTTTAAGGCTGCGTGGGGAGGCTGTGTTTTCTGGCCATTCCTGATAATTCTGCATCTTTCACTTTAACCCTTCCCTCCATAGAAACACCTTTATTATAATTCCTGCCAAATCTGTGCCGCCTGATCAGGATCTAAACAATTCGCTTATTGATTTGTTGGGTTATTTCTGACCAGAATGCAACCAGTGCAGATCCTGATCAGACGGCACGGATGTACCAGCAGATCTGGATCTACACTGGTCGCACATGTGTAAAAATGCTTATATATGGAGGAAAGGGTTAAATTTTTGTTTCATATTTTATTTCAGAAGTCAGAACAGACTGATGACAAGTTTCCTTAGTTACCTCAGTGGCCAGTTAAATCATACACTTGTGCAGAAACTGGTGGTTGCAATTTTGACTGCTTGCCCAGACCAGCTGCAGTATTTCTTACCACATGCGGTGCACTCATTAGTTCCAAGGGAGACTTCCCAGTGGATCTCATCTATGAGGTTTTTGATGAAGGTATGTGTTTGTCATTTATTGATGATTAATCGGTTACTGAGAATTATAAGAATTGAATTTGAAACCACCTGCTGCTCTTCACTTTTTAATGTGTCACTTCCCGAAACCTGTTAATTTTTAATGTGGCCACTTCCTGACTATGGATAACACATTCGCACGGCAAGAGAACAACAACAAAATTAATTTTTAAAAAGTTCTCTTTCTTGCACGGGTTATTGGTGATATTTGTCAAACAATGTTAACTTGCTTCTTGTTCAAGATAAAAGAGTTGTTGTAACTCTGCAATAGCTTGCAGCAAAACATTGCATTTCTTGCAGATCTACAAACATCATGTTTCTTGTAGATCTACAACAGCTTACAGCGAGATGTATCTTCAATGAGAATGAAAGAAAAGCAAGAACTGAACAGCCTGGTGGACATACTGCTGGTCTATACCCTGCCAGCAACACAAGTTCTTAATACTGTTCTAACTGGTGTCAAGGTCAGTTCAGTTTTGATCTGTTTTTGTGTTTAACCCTTTCCTCCATAGACAAACCTATATTGTGTGGGCAAACAGTGTAGATCCAGATCATCTGGCACATCCGTGCCGTCTGATCAAGATCTGCATTGTTCACTTATTGATTTATTAGTTTATTTCTGACCAAAATGCGACCAGTGCAGATCCTGATCAGACAGCATGGATGTGCCAGCTGATCTGGATCTACACTGTTCGCACATGCCTAAAAATGCTTTTATATGGAGTAAAGGCTTAAACATTAAACTCCATTTAAAAATCGAATCTTAAAGGTTCCTGGTCACATCAAAACTTTCTAAATAAGTTGTAGAAGACCTTTAAACAAAGTAAATGTGATCAACGGGTAAAATGCTTACTAAGTCAACATATCAGTAAATATATTTAATGCCAAAGTTGTCAAAGCTTTACTATCACATTCAAATTTACTCCCAACAGGTCTTAACAGTACCAAATAGTCCTAAATTTTGGTGAAATTTGCAATTGAAAGCCATTATATAGTGATAGCAATTACTATAAACCACACCTTAGACATTGAAGTATTCCACCCTGAACTGTGAATAAGCAGCTTTAAGAAAACTCAGTAGGAATATAATTTTTAACCAGGTTTTCTTTAGAAAAATCCTGGTTATTAGATTGGGGTATGTCGTTGGGCGGGCGGGCGTCAACCTTTTGTGAAGTTTTTTGTTAAAGTTGTGTTTTTCTCAGTAACCGTTCAAGGTACAACTTTGAAACTTAACATAGTTGTCTGACATATCAATACCAATTATCAGGACAAGTTTCATAATCCCTGACTGTATATTGACAAAGTTATGCCCCTTTTTCACTTAGAAATTTTGTAAAGTTTTTTGTGAAAGTTGTGTTTTTCTCAGTAACCGTTCAAGGTACAACTTTGAAACTTAACATAGTTGTCTGACATATCAATACCAATTATCAGGACAAGTTTCATAATCCCTGACTGTATTTTGACAAAGTTATGCCCCTTTTTCACTTAGAAATTTTGTTAAGTTTTATGTGAAAGTTGTGTTTTTCTCAGTAACCGTTTAAGGTACAACTTTGAAACTTAACATAGTTATCTGACATCTCAATACCAACTATGAGGACAAGTTTCATAATCCCTGACTTATTTTGACAAAGTTATGCCCCTTTTTCACTTTTAAAAATTGTGTTAAGTTTTTTGTGAAAGTTGTCTTTTCGCAGTTACCATTCAAGGTATAGCTTTAAAACTTTACATAATTGTTTGACATCACAGTACCAATTATCAGGTCAAGTTTCATAGGGGTTTTGATTGTGTTTTGCAAAAGTTATGCCCCTTTTTGACTTAGATTTTTTGTTAAGTATTTTGTGAATGTTATCTGTTGATGCCAAGTTGCCTGTTGACGCTTAGCTTGGTTTGTGGGTAGCTTATATCAACAGGCAGCTTGCGATTGCTACCCAGGTGTCTGTGATAAATGTCAAGGTCACTTGCTAAATATAGAAATTCAGCTTACCCTCAATAACTTGAGTTTGCTTTTACCTCTGGATGCCAAACTTAGTATATGAGTAGCTAATATCAAAAGACAGCTTCGGATTGCCACAGGTATCTGTGATCAAGGTCAAGGTTACTGTTGCTAAAAATAGAAATTCAGTTTTCCCGTGATAACTAGAGTTTGCTTTGGTATATTTACGCCGAACTTAGTGTTGGCATCTAATATCAAGATGCAGCTTGAGGTTGCTACCCAGGCGCCTGTGATAAAGCTCAAGGTCACTGTAGCTAAAAATAGAAATTCAGTTTCTGCTCAATAGCTTGAGTTTTCTTTGGCCTATTGACACCAAACTTGGTTTGTGGGTAGCTTATATCAAGACACTACTTAGGATTGATACTCAGGTGTCTGTGATAAAGGTCTATGTCATTTTTGCTAAAAATAGAAATTTAGGTTTCTCCTTATTACCTGGGTTAGCTGTGATCTATTGACACCAAACTTTCTTTGGGTAGCTGATACCAAGACGCAACTCGGGATTTCTACTCAGAAGTCTGTGATCAAGATCAAGGTCACTGTTGCTAAAAAAAGAAGTTCAGTTTCTTTATATCAGATATTTTCTTTACAAAAGTATAAGTATTAAATGAAAACCTGGTTTTCGGCGCGTGGCGATGACTTTTTCTTGTATAGAGCATAAATTGCATAAATTATTAAAATTTTGTCATATTTTCCTTTAACCCTTTTCTCCTTAGATATACCTCCGTCTGATCAGGGTCTAAATTGTTCGCTTTTTGATTCATTAGCTTATTTCTGACAAAAATGTGACCAGTGCAGATCCTGATCAGTCGGCACAGATGTGCCAACTGATCTGGATCTACACTGGTCGCACATGCATAAAAATGCGTATTTATGAAGGAAAGGGTTAATCATATTGACAAACTCTTTGAATTGTGGTTGGAAATGAAAATTGAATATGTTTGGAACTTAACTGGAAATTTGATATTGCTGGCGCATGAAACAAGTATTTTTGCCATTAGCTTCTATGATTTTGTGAACGTATCTCACAGTTATTCAAAATTATGAGGTGCTAGGGGTTTTTGCTGAGTATACACAGAGTTCATTACTCACAATATTGATGTAAATTTCTTGCAAAACCAAAAGTGCTAAATATCGTAGGCAGATCAGGATTTAAACTTTTGACTAGCATTAATTTATACTGACGTAAAGGTGAAAAAATAAAACTTACATGTACTACACTTTTATCAATTTTTTGCAACGTTTACATCTTTTACAGCATCTGTAAGTGTCAACATTGTCAAACTGTCAGTAAATTGCAGACTAACGTCATGATTTGATGTCATAAAAATTCATGAAAATCATATTGTTTTGTAACATATGTTGTTAATAAAAGATATTAGCTCTTGAACAGCTTGTCAATGTAATATTGTTCTGTCATCCTCATTGTTAACACCTTACATGTTTGCGCTTGCACCTGTTAATAGCTCACTTCTGTATTACTTTTCAGGACAAGTCACTGGTTGTGAGTCATGTGACTCTGAGTTTAGTGAGACAGATTGCAGACACGGCTGTACATATATTGAAGTCAGTCCAGCAGATGATGGTTTATACAGATTTAGAAAGGACAGAAATTTGCAATTCTTACAGAGCTTTAGTTTTAAAAGTAAGAAATACTACAAATTTAAATTTCAGTTAGATTTTGGCTTGCAACCGAAAACATGAAACATGATGCGTGGCGACTGATATTTTTGTTGAGAAGTAGCGCGGGAAAGTATTATTGACAAAAAGTTGTTAATTGTAAATCATACCTTCTGGTAGCTTTACTTTTAACCACACCTTTGTTATTGTTTCAACATCCGCAAGGGAGAATGAACAAACAGCAACGAAAATTTGATTGGCAGCAAAACCTTATTGGAAGTAAAATACAGTCTTTTGATTGGAGTGGCAGTTCTTAACAGTCGTCGCATGACAAAAAAAACGTGGTTGGCGCCTTTTGAAGTGCTGTAATGCTACAGGTGTTTACAGAGGTTGCTCGCTGGGTAAAAATCTAATTGAAATCGAAATTTGTAGTAAGTTTACACTGCTACATCCAGTCTGTACACATTATATTGCACCACTTTCATGAAAGTTCTTTCACCCTTTCCTTGATATATACCGATCTTTATGCATGTGCGACCAGTGTAGATCCAGATCAGCCGGCACATCCGTGCCTCTGATCAGGATCTGCACTGGTGGCATTGTGGTCAGAAATAACCTAATGAATCAAAAAGCGAAGAGTTTAGATCCTGATCAGATAGCACAGATGATCTGGATCTAAACTGTTCGCCCTAGCAATAAAGGTGTGTCTATACAGAAAAGGGTTTAAAATGACCCATTGGTCTGAAGATAATGTGAATGCAATTATTTGTAAACTGGGAAACTGTATTTTGGGTGGTAGATTGGCAAAGCCTCGTGTCACAAAAAAGTAGTTCCCACAGGCTAGAATTTCTAATTGGAAACTCATCAGTCTGAAAGATACTTAATTTTTTGTGTCTCCTGCGATTGCAGGTAGACACATAGGGATCCTAGAAACCATCGGCGGCGTCCAGTAGTCCCCAAGCTTTAACATGAAACTTAAAGTTGCCTTTAACTTTGAATTCAAAGTACTTGTCCTGTTCAATTTATACTTGGAATATATCATCAGCATCAACAAAGAAATCTGTGACAGCAAGAATGATAACTCCTGTTTCACTATTTTTTTAGTTATGCCCCTTTCAAATGCAACTTTGATATGAAACTTAATGTTGCCTATAACTTTGAAAGTACATGTCCTATTCACTTCATACTTAAAAATATTATCATCTTCATGAACAAAGATATCTGTGACATGATAACTCCTGTTTCACTATATTTTCCCTTTTCAAATGCAACTTTAACGTGAAACTTAATGTTGACTATAACCTTGAAAGTACATGTCCTGTTCATTTCATACCCTGAATATACATGTATATACATTTTTGAGTAATGCCCCTTTCAAATGCGAAGCCCACGGTCAAATTTGCTTCAGTGCAACAATTTCTTTATTATTAAATTGAAAGTTGAAAATAATTCTACTTTCAAAAATTGTCGCTAACTTTTGTGCCTGATTATTCAGTATTGTATGCTTTTTATTTTGGTCCTACTGTTTTCGTTGCTGCAACTGGCGACATAACATAACCATGAATAATTGCCTGATATAAATAAACAGTGCAACACCCAGATATCATAAACTGAGCTAGTTTTGTCTTCAACCATCGCTCTTAGCAGCAGCCTTATGATTTCTGCCATTGAGAACGTTTGGTGACAAACGTGTACGAATTGTACAATCGCAGAAATCATTGACACATTCCGAGTTTCTTGAAACGTGTTACTGTAATGTTTGTAAGGTGGTTCCTGTTCAAAGTGTCATTATTAATTCAATAAGCTGTTTTCTTTTCGGTCTCAAAGTCGGCTCCATTTTTGTTCATAATGGTTGTATTCGTTTTGACGTAACAGCGATGTGACATGTTTCATACCTAAGCTAATTCACGCGTAAAATATTTTACACAGGTCAATATTTAATGAAATTTATCACATATCGTGAGACTACTTATAATTCAATGAGAAACTTCAAACCAATATGATTTAATAATAATACCTGATCAATTACAATTTTAATAAGTAATTTTGTAGCATTGCAATCCAACTTGAATTACTTTTTTATCATTTATTTTAAAAACATAGGCCCACTTACTTAACTTTATGCAAGCATCTGTTCGGCAGAACTCCAAATTCTAGTTTGCAATATATCTTACAGAGTTTGCCTGAGGTGATGTTGGTGTTTGGATGCTGGGATAAGACTAAAGCTCTTCAGCCATTGGACAGGCAGAAACTCACAGGTATCATAGTGTTTGATACTGCTTCAATTATCTCCTTACTCTATGTATATGGCTTATATCCCATACCTGGGCTGAAGGTTATAAAACAAGTCGCCATTTCAGCCAATCAGATCCTTGAGATTTGAGACTGGTTTACAATCTCAGTTTTATAACCTTGGGCACAGTGTAGATCCGAATCAACCTGCACATGAATTTGATCAGGATCTGCACTGTTTGCTAATAGAGCCATTTGATTTTTTTTCTGACCAATAGATGAACAGTGTAGATCAAGATCAGTCTGCAGGGATGTGCAGACTGTGGTTGGCAAGTTGTTTAAAGGCATATCCCTGGAGAAAAGGGTTATTTAATATATAAAGAGTTCTAGAGCTTAAACACTTAACCTGAGAACTAGCTATGTTAGTCCCAAATTGGTGTACCTTAGGGAACTTTAGGTTTACCCACTGTATGTCCATCAGAGAGTTTATCTGTCCACAAAAACTGGATCCTGCAATAACTCAAATATTACTTAATAAGATCTTTGTTTACCGGAGGTCAAAGGTCAAGGGACTGTAATTTAAGATAGACAATATTTAATTCTCTGTCAGAACCAAAATATTAAAGAAGGGGTCTGGCACCTAATCTCTTTGATTTTGTTGATTTTCTCAACGTATGTTGAGTTTGATACCCATACATAAAAAGATACTTCAATAACTTGAGAAGTACTCGAGATCTTTAACTATTAAAGGCAGTCGCTACAGTTTTTTTCAATGAGTATTAAACTACTGTACCACCATCTAAATGCAATGCATAAAACACAGTTCACGGTCCAATCTGGGTTTTATCAATGTATAAAACACAGTTCACGGTCCAAGACATGACTTATTCGGACATAGCTTGTTTCGGATTATTGGTTAAATTTTGGCTTAGGTTTCAAATTCGCGCACTGGTCCGAGCGCGAAATACGCTAAAATTAAGCCATCGCTAAATAAAATGATACCACAGTAATAATTAACGATGTACACTACATGTATATATCTTTAAGTCTTTTTGTTTATATATAATTACCCCCCCCCCCCCCTTTTTGAAATTGCAATTTCGAACAAAAAATTAACATGGTAACCTATATTTTTCTTTTTTATTTTATGTTTGATATACATTGGTGAATATACTGGTAGTATATGGTGAAATTCTATTATGTTAAATTTTAGTAATCTTAAAAACATCCCTTAGAATGAAAAGATTTGACGATAAATTCTTTGTAGTAAAATAGGTAATACTCAATTTTTTATATGTGTTTCATTATTTGTATCGCAATAATTAGCAATTTATTTGTAATTTAGAATGTTTTTAACTGAAAAAAATAATTATTTATGATATTCTTGTGATACATTCTATCATTTTATGCTGACAAAGAAGTCTATGAAAATCGTAAAAATTGTTCAAAATGTGACATCTTCGGTTTCTAATAAAAAACAAGTAACCCCGGTAAGGTCCCATTTTTATGTGGTTTTTCATTGCATAACATCATGTTCTTGGCATAGACAAAGTTTGAATGAAATCTATTATTGGGAAAATTTTGATGAAACTGTAGCGACTGCCTTTAAACTTAGCATATACATTGAAAGGTTATATGAGAATTATGTAAAACCTTTTAATTTTTTGTGCAAGATGTCATAGATTACTTGACTTTTACACAAAATAGAAAAACTTAATACATAATAACTCGAGAAGTACTAAAGATCTTTTGGCAAAACTTTACATTTAAATGGCAATGTGTGAAATATGCATAGCCTTTTTTTTCACTAGAGCTCCAGGGGCAACTCAAAAAGAAAAAAGATATGGAAATGAAATATAGTATATAGATTAATATGATTACTGCATTATGCACAGCATTAAACTTTGTACATGTCAAAGGTCTAAAGAGCTACTTGGAACTGTACATTATCTAATGTACACATTTTTAAAAGGTTTCTTCACCAGTTCTGTATCTCGTCATAGCCTTGCTGGTTTTTGGATGATCTTTATCCATGTCAAGGCCAAACATGTTTATTTTTGTTCAAATTTTGGCTATTATTTCTGTTCTTAGGTCTATTATTCATGCTTGTCTATGGATAACCACCCCCCCCCAAAAAAACTCAGACTTGTTTATTAGCATGTGGTTTCAAGGTGCTTTTTTGAACCAACTAGCCTCACACAGTTTGGTTTGACACCACCTGGCCACTGGTCATCTTATAAAGACTGTGAAGCTACCATACAGATAATAGTGTTATTTGTCCTTAACCCTTTCCTGTATAGATACACCTTTTTTGCTATGGTGAACAGTTTAGATCCAGATCAGCCAGCACATCCGTGCCATCTGATCAGGATCTAAACTGTTCGCTTTTTGATTCATTAGGTTATTTCTGACCACAATGCAACCAGTGCAGATCCTGATTAGTTGGCACAGATGTGCCGGCTGATCTGGATCTACACTGGTCGCATATGCGTAAAAATGCGTATATATCAAGGAAAGGGTTAAGCCTTTACTCCACGGAAAGACTTTTAATCAAATTGTTAACAAGTGTATATCAATATTAGCCTGCACATCCATGCAATCTGATCAAGATCTGCATTATTTGGGTTTTTGGTCAGAAGTATCCTAAGTTATCTGACAGCAAACAGTTTAGAGCCTGTTCAGGTACCATCAGAACTTGTTTCACCTTGCTTTTTTGTTTTACTGCCTTTAGCTAACGATTAGTGAAAGCGTAAAAGTCCATCAGCTTATAATGTCACACCATCTGTAGATATCTTTGTGAAGGTTTGTCAATGGATGCATGCAAGACTAGTAACTTGATTGCAATAATGCAGAAGTTACGATTGTCTTGTCCTGGGTATCTGAAAAAGGGATTTCAGTAGATGCTGATTCTTGAATTTTGATGCAAGCAAATTTGAAGTTTTCCACTTTTCTGAGGTCATAATGATGCATGAAATTTGGGGGAAAAGGGGTCAAATTCTGCAGTAAAAAAGTTAAATATTATGGTTTTGCTGTGTGGGGGGCATTTATGTCTTGTCATTTAAAATGAAATATACCATGTTTGTTTTTTAGATTTCTGTGGAGTGCAAGTGGAAGATGTTTACATACAAATAGAGCAGATTTTGTGCTTATATCAGGCATTACATCCCAATTTACTGGGAGAACATCCAAATATTCTTGGTAAGTAATTATATTATAACACCTTTGGGTCATACATACCTAGTTTACTGAGAAAACATCCAGGTATTCTTAGTAAGTATTGACTATAATATTATTACTACCCTGTCTGCTTGGCCAGTTGTGTCAAGGGGAAGTTTCAGATATTTGAGCTTCCCATTAGTTATTTATGTCTTGTGTGCACATCCTACATTATTGGAGGGCGGTTAGAACCACACTGAATATCCCCTTCTTCAAACCAGTACTAGCATTGGAAATACAGATAGATCAATATCACCGGTGAACCTCACCCCAGTTCGGACTCAAACCAGTGACTCATGGATAAAGAGTGAACTTTTTACATGTTTAAGTCTATAGTTGCCATATTAAGCTGTTAAGTCCTACCTTTTGTAGTATAGTTAGTAGTGAATTTGTTTTACCTGTACATGACTAACCTATTACCAGCTGGCAATAGTTTTTATTCTGTTAGGAATAATTTTGTGACAACTTCGTTGAGAATAGATCCGCTGTTCATAAGAAATGGTTTTTGAACTTTAATCTACTTTTGTTTCCAAAGTGTGAAATGTGGTTATAAACATCCATGTAAAATACAAATGGGGATCAATAATGTTGTCCTCTGAAAATGATACTACGCGAAATTTGCTAGGGATCACTTTTATAAGGTCCATTGTGTTGTTAGTATTATGAACTTGATATTTACACTTCAACTTCGTCCTCTACCATGAAGTCTTATTCATCTAACGAACCATAATTTCTAATGGTGAACAGTGTGACGTAATAATTTGAAAGACGTGGCTAAAGTAGAACCGTTCACAATTTGTTGGACGTTGCACAATGTTGTGACATGTGACATCGCCAAGCATGCACGTTTTGCCACGAGTTGCTGTGAAAAAGCGTGCCGTCATTCACTTTGTTGTCAATGTTGCTGTTCCAACAGCCATTCGAAAAAGCCGTAATATTACAACTTCTAATAATTTCTGTATAAAAGAGAGTATTAATGTGTGTAAATATAAGGATTGAATCGATATTTGATGGTTTTCATTTGGGTATGAAAAACAGTTGGATTGTTTAAAGTACGCGTGAAGCCCTTCAGGCTTCACACGCTTTAAACAACCCATCTGTTTTCCATACCCAAATGAAAATGATCAAATATTGATTCAATCCTTAATTAAATGTTGCATTTAAATTCAAAATCTTTGGACAACTTACTGGTAGTATTGTGTAGCTTGAGAAAAGCACAGGGTCCAGGGATCATAGTATCTGCTGGCAGCTGCTGCATAGTGACAGCAGCAGCAATGGCAGTGGCTTGTAGTCCCACAATTTAAACCAAAAACTTAATGTTTTTTTTTATTTTTAGATTGTCATCTGCTAAAGCATGAACAAAGCTATCCCTCACATTAAGAATGATAACTCCTGACTGACATTTTATGGTGTTTTATCCCTTTTAAATGACATTTGCACAACATTTAAGGCTGCTTATATAACTTAGAAAGTAGTTGAAATGATAGTGCCTCTAGCTGGGAGCGAACCCACACCGTCACGGCGACAGCGCCTAGCCCTGCAATTCCTGCGGCGCAACCAACTGAGCTAGCCGGGACAACCCCAAAAAAAAGGTTGATTGGATAGCCCTGATAATACGTTACAATCACTGCATGACATCGGTAATGGGTTATTTTACTGATAACAGTACTGACTATTGAAACAAAACCTTGATTATATATATATACATAATTTATATACTACAAATACATACAAACAAAGCTTTATTTGAAGACTGCTTCTTTCTAAAATCTAGTAACAATTTTAAACTAAGTTTTGCAGTGCAACTTGAATTAATTACATTATTCATGTATTATGATTATAATTTTATCAATTTTTTTCAAAGCAGGTGATACATGTATTCTGTGGAACACATAATTCTAGTTAGAAGTGTCTGGGTTTTATCAAATTGTTAATATTTCTGTGTACACTTAAGGTTGAACTAAGTGACCACTGACTAATTTTGCATAGTATAGAAAGTTCACATCCAGTGCTGTTTAGCTATATATTTTTTTTAATTTTGACCTTTTTCTCTGCGAAAAATAAAAATTAAAAACCTGCAGAAAAACATATATGCTTTTTTAGATCTTCTCAGCTTGACTTTCTGAATTTCTGGAAGCATCTTCCACACTCTACTTTTTGTAAACTTTCAAAAATGCCACTGCTTAAAATATTCTTTCAAAAACAAATGTCTGTTCTTTTCATTTCTTTTTTAGCAGTACTTTTCCTCTCAGGTTTTGTCACTATGGGCTATAAACTAATTGTGACCCCAAGATATCTTACAAACTACTAATTTAAAAGATACACTTTTTAGCTCGACTATTCGAAGAATAGGGGAGCTATCCTACTCGCCCCGGTGTCGGCGTCGGCGTCCGTTAAACAAAATATGCACTTTGGTCCATAACTTGAAAACTACTTATGATATCAACTTGAAACTTGGAATATATATTCACCATCAAATTCTACATCATTACCAACAAGACCCATAACTCTGCTACAAATATTTTTCAAGTTATGCCCCTTTTTCACTTAAATTTTGCGTTAAGGAAAATATGCACTTTGGTCCATAACTTATAAACTACTTGAGATATCAACTTGAAATTTGGAATATATATTCACCATCAAATTCTACATCATTACCAACAAGACCCATAACTCTGCTGTCAATATATTTCAAGTTATGCCCCTTTTTTCTTATATTTTGTGTTAAGCAAAATATGCATTTTGCCCATAACTTTAAAACTACTTGAGATATTGCCTTGAAACTTGAAATATATTTTCACCACCAAAATCTACATCATAACCAACAAGACCCATAACCCTCCTTCCAATATTTTTCAAATTATGCCCCTTTTTCACTTACATTTAGTGTTAAGCAAAATATACACTTGGCCCTTAACTTCGTTTTGAATGGAGGGATTTCAAAATAACTTGGCACAAATGTTCACCATGACAATGCGGTGTGTCGCGTTCAATACCCATGCCTGTAGGTCCAAGGTCAAGGTCACTGTTACTAAAAATAGAATTTTCTTGCAAAATATTGTCCGCTCTAACTTAGTTATTTCTTATTGGATTTTTAAATAACTTGGTATAATTGTTCACCATATCAAGATGGTGTGTCAAGTACAAGCCCATGCCTGTAAGTCGAAGGTCAAGGTCACTGTTACTAAAAATAGAATTTTCTTGTCCAGGCTGTTACTTTGTTATGAATGGAGGGATTTCAAAATAACTTGCCACAAATGTTCACCATGACAAGGCGGTGTGTCCACACAATACCCATGCCTGCGGTGTGTCCACACAATACCCATGCCTGTAGATCCAAGGTCAAGGTCACTGTTACTAAAAATAGCATTTTCTTGTCCAGGCTGTAACTTTGTTATAAATGGAGGGTTTTCAAAATAACTTGGCACAAATGTTCACCATGACAAGGCGGTGTGTTGCGTACATTTCCCATGCCTGTAAGTCCAAGGTCAAGGTCACAGTTACTTAAATTGAATTTACTTGTTCAGGCTATAACTCTTTTATGAATGAAGGAATTTCAAAATAACTTGGCACAAATGTTCGCTATGACATTGCATTGCATTACCACCAACTTCTTCGCAGACATTTCCGTAATGTGAAGACAACAGTGCCACAAATACAAATAATTTACTTATCTTCAAGTTTATGCATATTCTTATAATTCCTCCAAAATCACTGTCGTTGAAATGCTATTATTCCCATCATTTCACTTGAGTGTATGAAAATGATGCATAGCAGGGGCATCTGTGTCCTATGGACACATTTCTAGTTTCACTTATATTTTCACTTAAGTGCACCTCATCGATAACTTTGCACAAAATACTTAAGGTATCAACTTCAAACTTCCATTATATTTTCATTTCAGTTCTTTTCTTTAACATTACTGAAGTGATTGATATTTGACTAAAAGTAAATGTCTCTCATAAAAAATTACTAACATGTTTTCTAACAAATTCAGAAATATTTCATAGTTATTCCCCTATTCAGTTTAATATTTATGGTACATTAAGGAATTATTTCTGTTATTTGAAATGAATTTCTCCCTTACCATTCACTTGTTAATATTTTTCCTGATTTCACACCAATATATGGCCATAGTTGTTATTGTTTTAATCTTCAAATTGCATTTGTTTCAAATGATTCGAATAGTCGAGCATGCTGTCTCCTCTGACAGCTCTTGTCTAACTTGGTATTGTTTTTTTACCATCTTGGTTTGAACCCCTAGTGGCAAATTCATTTGCCACTGACAGTTCCAAGGCAGTAACCCTTGGGGTTCTCATTTTCGATAATTGTTTGTGGTGTCTGTTTTGAAATTGATCGTTTTATAACCCCTTTTCCCTTTTCCTCTCCTTTTTGGCTGTGAGGGAAGCTGTGTCTTCTGGATGTGGCCATTTCAGATATATGCATATTTCACTTTTATATTTCAAGTACCATAACTCATTTTGATTGCCCCTTTTTTCTCCAGATATACAGGTTTTATTGTATGTGTTTCACATGTGCAGCCTTGGTTAGATCACGATTGTCCGGCAAAAGAATGCCTTCTGGTCAAGATCTACACTGATACTTCTAAGTCAGAAATAACCTATTGAATCTAAATGCAAACAGTGTATATCAGACAGCCGGCTATTTTTTTCTGTATCCAAACTGCAAAATAAAAATCAACCATAAACATTTGATAAATGGGTAAAAAAACCAGATGTTTTCAGAAAGAGTTAACCCTTTACCCCATGGGATATGGCTGTTGTTGATGGGCAAACAGTGTAGATCCAGATCAGCTGGCACATCTATGCTGTTTGTTCATGATCTACACTGCTTTTTTATTCATTAGATTATTTCTGCCCAAGAAGCCAACAGTGTAGATCCTGATCAGATGGCACTGATGTCTTGGTTGATCTAGATCTACACTGTTAGCACTTGTCATAACAGCAATATGAACAAAAGGATATTATTTTTTATTTACAAAAACTATCTGTTAATATAATATAAAATAATATAATTATGATCATCTTTTTGTTGTTATCTTTTAAAACAGGTAAACTGTTAGAAGGAATTATGGGAAATGAAAATGAAGAAACCTCCCTGACACAAAGTCACATGACCAAAGTGTATCTCTTAAAGTTGATGGCAGGAACAGAGACAAAGAAGTTACCATGGGCAAAACAAGTTTGTACAATAAATACTGTGTTATCATTTTATTTCGCGCTGGTTAAATTTTTCGCGAATTTTGCGCTATGACATTTGTGGGAAATTTAAGCCCAGTAAATTAAACAATTCAACAGTGTGTCTAAATGGAATAATACAATTGCAAATTCATGCCCACGCGAATTATTAATTTGCTGTTTTTCCACGAAAATTCGTCCCGCGAAATTAAATGATACTACAGTATGAGCAAAGTGTAAATTACGGTTTATACTTGCCCTTTATTTCATGGGATATAGCTTAGATATATGAACTAATGTTTGTTGTTTTGTGGGTTAACCGATCCATGATTTTTTAGAACACATAAAGGTGATGAACTTCAGTTTAATAATATAATATTAAGTCCATGAATTTAAGAATCTCCAATTGCATTTTACTGTAAAACACAAAATTTTGCACATGTGAAAGTAACAGGTTTGTATGGAGTTGCTTTTATTACATAAGGTTTTTGTAAAATTTGAAATTCAATGAGGAATCCAAAAAATTATGTGAGAATTTCTTGATAAAAAATATAACTTTTAACTTTAAGTGACTTGACTTATTTTACAGAATGTGAAAGGCAGGACCCTTCTGTACCAGCTGTTGGAACTGGTCATCCAGCTGTCCACTAGCCCGGATCTAGCTGACCTCACTCTTAACCTGGTCTGCAAGGTAATCGGGGCTGAAGGTTATAAAACTGAGATTGGAAACCAGTCTCAAATCTCAAGCATCTGATTGGCTGAAATGGCGACCAATTGCCATTTCAGCCAATCAGATGCTTGAGATTTGAGACCGGTTTCCATGCTCAGTTTTATAACCTTGGGCACAGTAGTTCTAACTCTTCACTCAATGGTAATGGCTTGATAAATCTCATGTATAATCAGTGGAGATTTAGATCAAGGCCCAAAATCAAATCTGAAACTGGAGACCAGTCTCAAATATTGCTTGAAATGGTGACAGGTCTTCATTTGACCAATCAGATGCTTGAGATATTGAGACTGATCAAATTTTGTGATCTTTGACCCAGCTTGCAAATCTGTGGAATCTGGTCTGGATCTACCCTTTCCACTACTTGGTCGAAAATAACCTTATAAACCATAGTGTTAAGTGTAAATCCTACTAAGACAGTTTGGATGTGCAAGCTAATTTTGATCAACAGTAGTCAAAATATCTGGCTTATACATATCAGGCTTCTGACAGCTATTCCAGCTTGGAAATGTGAAATTTGGTTTATAATTATTACGTTGTTTTTGAGCTGACTGTGATCTTGCTTATTTGCAATTTGCAGCAGATATTGAGTAACATATTACTTATTTTTGGTTTTCAGCTTTTTGAAAGCACAGGTCAGTTTGAAGGTCATACAAATGACCTTCAGCTGTGGCTCAAGGTCATTCAGAATTCTGACCTTGAGGTTTTGGAATTTGTTTCCAAGGTGATGATTACTTACATACACAACCCTTACCCATATATGGATAGGCTATGTGACCTTGACCTTCAACCTGTTACCATGGAAACAGAGAGAAAATCAAGTCAACAAATTGGAATTGATGGTAAAGAAAATGGTTTACTTTTTACGCTATAAACAAGTATGTACATATAGTATGTTAATGTATCTCTTAATAAGCTCTTCAAAACATCTAAAACTGAACTCCCAAATACCATTTTGGCTATGTTCATGGATTAAGACTTAATTTTGAGTGCAGGCAATGTGTATGGTTAAATCCTGTTCAATGGCACTAAGGTTTGTTTCTTTCTTAAAGTGCTTGTTTGATTTTTATACAATTTCACAGTTTGTTGGTCCTCTGTAAAAATGCCAAAATAAAGTTGATTCTTGCAGAGCTTGATTTATTGCTTAATTTCCCTTATGCTCATATAGAAATATTAACAACTTTTCCTGGCAGTCTCTGATGAAGTACTGAAGTAAAATGAAGTTGTTATGTGTATTATGTTAATTACTTCAGATGTATTGAAAATGGACCTTACTGACCTGGAGAATGATGCAGATCTAGACCAGGGAGACACAGTGAACAGAAGGTAAATTATATTGTTTTACGATTATTTTTTTTAGAAAATAGAAGAACACAAATCAACAACCTTGCTTTACTATGTTCAGAAAATATTTTAATACGTGGATATGCTTTTAATCACCTGTGACCAGCACATTCATGCGGTCTGATCAAGATATATACTGTACAGTTTGGGGTTAGAAATACCCTAATGATTTTAAAAACAAACATCCTTATCAGACTGCATACTTGTGTAAGCTGCTCATTCTGGATCTACAGTTATCATCTTTGGAATATAAGCAATATTGTATACAGTTAAGGGTTACAAAGCTATAAATAATCTACAGAATTTTAATACAATAATGATAAAATCTGAAAATTTTAAACATTTTGGCATTAAGCCTTGTTGTCAAAGAATGAAACCAGTCTCAGGTTAGTTTATCAGAATTTCAAAGGAGTCCAGCTCATTTTGGTAATTTTATAGAATGGTAGAAATTTCAAGATTTTATACACAAATTGAGTTCTTGATATGAAAATCTTATTGCAATGTTTTAAATAAGTAGCAATCAGGCTAGTAATTATAGATGTTTAAGACGGGTAATTTAATATTTTACTCCATATATATGTGCTTTTTGCATGTGTGACCAATGTAGATCCAGATCAGCTGGCACATTCATGCCATCGTTTTGAACTCTTCATTATAAATGAGTGAGTGCTCAATCATTTTTTTTCAAGGCAGGTTGAACTAAATAAATTGCAGTCATGCAATTTAAGGACATGTACAATTTTCTTTACTGATTTCAGATTTCCGTTTTGTCCAATCCTGATTGCTGCTTTAGAGAATGCTGAAAAGGTTGAGCCTGTGTCTCAAGGTAAAACTATAATATAACAACTCTTTCCTCGATAGATAAAACTGTATTAAATGGCCAAACAGTGTAGATCCAGATCAGCTGGCACATTGGTGTAGTCTTATCAGGATCTGCACTATTTGCTTTTTGATTTATTAAGTTATTTCTGACCAAAATATGACCAGTGCAAATTATGATCAGACAGCATGGATGTGCCTGCTGGACTGCAACTACACTGGTCGCATATGTAAAAAAAACCTATATATGAGGAAAAGGGATAATGGTTTTGGTGGATTTAATGGTTTGCATTCATGGATTAAAATGTATTTGAAGATGTTTTGATCATCATTGTTATGTACTTGTTTTAATCTTTTGAATGTCAAAGCTAGAAAATACTTGTCATTTCAGTGATCCAGATCTTCGTCTCCCAGATTGTGCTGCAGACATTTCATCAACAAGTTCATCCAGAGCCTCTGTGTAAACTGTTACAGCAGTTTGAAGCCTGTCCATTACTGCCAAAGTTGCAGGATTACATTACAAGTTGGCTGAAGGTTGGTTAAGATGAATATATTAACTGGCTGCCGTTTCTACAACATTTAGGCTGGAGCTTGGAGCATGAACTACAAAATGTGCAACTTTAACATTTTGGCTGATTTGATAAGCGTATTGTTACTGTGGTTTTTTGAGGGTAGATCAAGAATTACCCAGACTGTGGCCTTCATTTTTAATGAGTGAAATTAATGAAACACACATCAAATGTCGAAAAATTATTTATACATGAAGCAAATTTTCAAGATCTGCAGCCTGATCTGGATCTACACTGTTGTCCAATGAGATAAAGCTAAATCTCATCAAGTAAAGGTTTAATTTCCTCAGCATATTTCTAATTTCAGATCAAGATGTATAAGAATATAAGAGGTTACTTGCTCCTTGTTTTTTAATTGAATTATATATCAGAGAATGGCGAACCACAACTTTCTTTGAAATAAAATAATTTTAACACTTTACTCCATACCAGTATATATATGCATTTTATTGCATATCTGACCAGTTTAGATCCAGATCAGTTTGCATATTCATGCCATCTGATCAGGATTATTGCTTTTTGGTCAGAAATAACCTAATAAATCAAAAAGCAAAAGTGCAAATCTTGATTAGATCAGTTTTACCCAAGCAATAACGGCATTTATATAGTAAAAAGGTTTAAAATCATCATCTAATTAATTGACAAATGCTATCAACAAATTGTGAATATTAAATTTGATTATTAGCCAGATTATATGATTATCAAAAGAGCTGTTAGTATAGCAATTAGAATGCTGACAATTTGTATATTTTTTAATATGTTAAAGCAGTTTTAAATATATTTCTTTAGTTTGATGGTGATAAATTACACTCAGACATGACGCCGACACAGAGAAAGTACAGGGAGCTTGTTGAAGAGAATAGTGAAGTTGTGAATGTGGACCGTAATGCACTGCAAGACATTCAACAAGATCTGCTGCATATGTCGTACATCATACACAGGTGGACCAAGGTAATGTATCAGATTTTACTAGTTTCATTGGAGGTGACTTTCCCTTTCTTCCATATATGTGAATTTTAAAGCATGTGTGACCAGAGTAGATCCAGATCGGCCAGCTTATCTGTGCCATCTGATCTGGATCTGCACTGGTCACATCTCGTTCAGAAATAAACTATTCAATCAAAAAACAAACAGTGCAGATACTGATCAGATGGCACAGATGTGCTGGCTGATCTGGATCAACACTGTTTGCCCAGGTGTATATATGGAGGAAAGGGCTAGGTTTACTTTCCTCCAGAAAACTAGCAATACTCTTCAGACTTGTATTTAGGTGATGAGTGGCAGTACTGGTCAGGTTACTGAATGTTTATGACTGAATTAATGACGAATGCAAATGTCGTAAGATCCATACCTGTGAACCCTCCCGACTTAGGTGGGAGACTCCCGATTTTTAAGTCCAATCTCCTGCCTCCCGCATATTATGACATTTCCATGTAACATTTATGAAACCTCAGCAATAAAACAAAATTAGGATCATGCTTTTACCACGTGAATAGAAAAAGACTGGTTTACGATATTTTGGCGCCTTTTTGAATGACAGGAAGTCGTAAATAGATTACCGGTCAATAAAATGTCATGCATGGCCTTGAACTTTAGACAGGTTGATATTTTGATAACAATTATTGATTTTCACACCTTGCCTGTGCACAAATTACAATAATCGAGTTGGTAATAAGCATTAGGGTACCGGTGGACATCAAAGGCACCACATGCGCTTTAGTTTGATGCTCATGATAAATTACGAATTGCTACTAAGAAGGCATGCATATTAACAGTTTTATCTGTTTTAAAGATGTTTAACAGTAACATTCACTGTCTTATGTGACTTGTATTTACAGGGGTGGTTCCGACTTTTTGGGCTAGATTGCATGAAATTATTTTATGTTTCTCATAAGACTGCCACAAACAAACCCTTTTCTGGAAATCTTGTGTCCAATCCTGAGTAAGATAGTGATTGTTTAACTTGTTGGCTATTAATTGTTTATGTCAATAAATTGTTTTATTTATTAAAATTAAAATCTGTGACAAGAAAAACGTGAATGGTATCATGAACAAGAGTAAATTAGATATATTGTCACCCATCCCAAGCTAAAAATCATCACTTTACCACAAAAAAACACTTCTTAAAATCTTCCACTTTTTTACCCCAATCTCCCACTTTTTTGGAGTCAATCTCCCACCTGAGCGCGCATAAAGGTTCACAGGTATGATAAGATCAAACACTGTTTTTTTTCACATCCCCAATATCCATTTGAAATTTTAAATAAACCCGTAAAACACACAACAGTTGTTAAAACATTTGTCTATTTTGTTTGATCAGTCATATATCAGGTGAATAAAAAGAAATGAAACTGATAACTGCTATACACCAGAAGATATGTATAAAAAAATCTTGGTGCTTAGCAAATTTTTGAGTTATAATATTCTATAAATAAAGTATATAATTATTTATGACATACCTTTTCAACTATAACAACAAGAAATGACGTTGATTTCTTTTAATTATTTGTAATAAACTATGGATAATAAAATATTGTTAAATGTGTTTTATTATTATAAGATTGGGGAATTACGGCCACGACTTATACTGAGACTCCATAGGATATCTTTCCAAAGTGAGTCTTGGAAGTTAATCCCCATCTGGAGACAGACATGCATGAAGTTATGCGCAAAATGAATGGCAAAACGTAACCGCGAGAGATGGTGGCTTTCCAAGGCAAAATCTAGCTACTTCCATTCGGTCGCAAATAGTGTGGCAATCAGGCAAGGCAATACTATAGCAATTATTCCTTTAGCAATTTATCCATGCAACACAGTAGTAACTAGGCGATGCAACAATAGCAATACTGTCCGTGCAATGCCAGGCAATACGTAGCAATTACTCCAGGCAACACCTTAGCAATTAGGCAATGCAATACTGTAGCAATACGGTCAAGGCAATGTAAGGCAATACTGTAGCAATTATTCCAGGCAACACCGTAGCAATTAGGCAATGCAATACTGTAGCAATACGGTCAAGGCAATGCAAAGCAATACTGTTGCAATACTGTAGCAATACGGACAAGGCGATACAGTATCAATTAGGCCAGGCAATACTGTAGCAATAAGGCGAGGCAACAAATCCCGCCATTCTGCAAAGCAAATAATCCAGCAATTTGGTGTTGCGAATAATCCATCAGGAATGGGAGGCACCTAGCTAGGCTATTCCGAGCGCCCGATCCCATCCGTATTATGCAAAGCCGCCCTCACTTTTTGAAAATGTTGTCAAGCGTTTTCCCTCTCGCACTGAAGGATCGGCCAACATATGCGAGAGAGGATACGCGAGCGCTCTATAGTGAAAAATTAAATAATGTGTATATAAAATTGATGTTTTATCATTAATGTTACTAGAATGCATGCATGTCAGTCTCCAGAAGGGAAGAATTTTTCCGCCACTAATAAATTTATTTTAAATTTATCCCCAAAAATTCTAAAGTATGAAAAAGGGGGGACTTTCAAAGACATCGGACACGACAAATATGAAAATATTGCAGGCCCGGTTTGGTTGAGCCTGTTCAAAACAAGTTTACTTAAGATGGGCAATTAAAGCTTCTTTCAGAGTATCGAGATACCACTCTATACCGACAAGGGACAAGTGGACGCCGTCCTCCCGGAAAAGACCCGAAGTCCTGAAATCAATCTCAGAATTGATTATACCAAAAGGCCCACCTATTTTGATTTGTTGTCGGCCCCACCTGTTTATTCTTTGGCGTATGCGTTCGTAGACTGGGTTCATACTTCCCCCCCCCCCATGACACCCTTTGCAAAATATTGAACCAAAGTAAAATGGTCTGGAGAAAGGCGGTGCGCAGGTACTGAATTCCCTGTTCTATAAGGGTAAAAAGATCCCTCGTTTGTGTATGCACCAGATTGTTTCCGCCCAAGTTGATCACAATGATGTCTCATAATTGCCATGTTTCATAATTGCCTCGTTTGATACGCCTTGAGCTGCTAGATCTGACGCCCGACCAATTCTAAAACTGTGGGTTTTGAAGTTTTTGTCGAAAATATTGAGTTTTAGTAACGCCTTGTGTAACACGGCTGCAAACTGCAGGCGTGTAACAGGGAAACCGTTTGCATGGCAAAATAGCGGCCCATCAATATTTGGCCGTATTTCTATAAATCGAGATACGCCCTGAACAGGGCAAAGAAGTTCATTTGCCTCCTTTGGTAAACAAAATACCGTTGGGTTTCCACACTGGTTAGTCTTTGATTTGTTAAGCGAAATCGTGATAGACGTATTGTTGTCGGAGAATTTTATATCCTTACTGGAAATCGCTCTATCAGTCATGACCAGTGAGGCAGCAACAATTTCGCTAACTCGAAATAAGCCAAAATAGGCCAGGACAAAAGCGGCTGTGAATAATTTTACTTCGTAAGAATTGTAGCATACTCTGTGTAAAACTAAGCAAATTTCATGCAGCATATTTTTTGAAATTGGAGCTCAGGGATCCTTTTTGTTTTTCGACTGTTTACAACCTTCTAAAAGCTTTTTGATAATGAACAAATCTGAAATATCAAACCATCCATTTATTTTATGCATGTAGCTTAATCCCGATATGTATGTACAAATAGCGTTTGGAGAAAACCCCTTTTCAAAACAATAGGAGATAAACAGTGTTATGTGCTCTTTTTTGGCCAGCCATTCTATTTGCATTTCGTATTGTGTTCGAAAATTGTTGAAAGATATTATAGCGGTTTGATAAGTCGATAAAGTATTTGGAGCAACACTATTTGTCAATAGCAGCTCTGTTCTGCGTCTAAGATTTTCCACAGATGGATTGGTACCAGGGTTGGGTTGCAATCCGCTTCTGGGGCTAAAACCCGAAACTTGTCGATCTGAAAGCGAGATAATGCATCACAAATGACGTTAGATGAACCTGCCACGTGACTTGCTTTAAGAATAATGTTTAATTGTAAACATTTCAAGGTAAGAGCCCGGATGATATGCATTACCCGGTCGGATTTTGAAGTAAGGCTATTAAGAATATGCACCACAGCTATATTGTCACAATTAAACTTTATTTTCTTGTTACGGAAGTGTTCGCCCCAGATGTATACCGCAACCAGAATGGGGAACAGTTCGAGAACTGTAATGTCATTTGTAATTCCTAATTTTTGCCATTCTAATGGCCAGGCTGAGTGCGACCAGTGACCCTTAAAATAAATGCCAAATCCTAGGCCAGGGCCCCCAGCGCTATCCGTAAAGAGCTCGAGATCGACATTTGTTGTCCAAAACCTATCATGGAAAACTGAAATTCCGTTATGTTTGTCAAAAAATTTGAGCCACATTTCCAAGTCCAGTTTGATACCCTTATTCAAACGAATGTGATGTTACGGTTTAAAAAGGCCGCATGTGGAGTTTATAAGACGCCTGCAAAATGGGCGGCCCATAGCAATTGCTCTACAACAAAAGTTTAAGGAGCCAATCAAAGATTGCATGTCCTTCAGGACAGCTTTTTCTTTACACAAAATTTTGGTGGTTTTTTCTTTAACCTCAAAAATTTTCTCGTGCGGTATGCGTACTACCATTTTATTGGAATCTAGTTCAAGGCCAAGAAATATTAGTATAGTAGTCGGACCTTCTGTTTTATCGTACGCTAGTGGTACATTCAGTTGGTCCATAGTCTGTTTGAAAGTGTTCATTACTTTAGAGCACAAAAATGTGGTTTTATCACCTCCTAAGAAATCATCTAAATAGTGGATAAATCTACCAGAACGGATCTGTCTTTGACTACGAACTCTAGGAATGTTGAAAATTTTTCGAAAATGCTGCAACTTATACTTGCGCCAAATGGGAGGGATTTGTCAACGTAAAATAGTTTATCAAAGCTAAAACCTAGAAGTTCAAAGTCTCGCGGGCGTATGGGAAGCAAACGAAATGCATTTTTAATGTCTATTTTAAACAAATGACAATTTTGACTTAAATCTTGGACCATATGAATTGCTTCGTCAAAATGTGTATATTCAACTGAGCAGATTGCTGGGTCTATGTAGTCGTTTATTGACTCGCCCCTTGGATATGACAGGTGGTGAATGAGTCTAAAGTCTTCGGTATTTTTCTTTGGTACTAGCCCAATTGGCGATACTATTAAATTAGGGAGAGGAGGGGCGCTGAAAGGGCCCGCCACCCTTTTGGCTATAATTTCTTTCTTTATTTTCTCTCTAACGACAGCCGGGTTTTCCATGGCTGACTTTAAATTTTTTGAATTTCTCGGACGCCTAGGCCCCGCATATTGTAAACTAAAACCGTTCTTAAAACCATCTAATAGTATGTTTCTGTCTTCTGAGTTGTAATCATTTAAATGTTTAAAAAGTTGTCCTAAATTAATGGGTGTGTATGCTAAATTAGTGAGATCCAAATTTTCTGGCCCAAAATTTTGATTACTTTTCTGTGGCACTTCTGTGCTGCCCCCTACCTCTACCTCTACCGCGATAGAAGGGTTTTGCTCGAAAGGGCTCGTTCGGGTTCGAAGCCGGATATTGTTGGGTATTAGTTTGTCTTTGCGTTTTGAAGCAGTTTATCAAACTATGAGGATTGCCACAAGCAGAACAAACATGCTGAAATTTGCAGTTTTGCCATTGTTAAAATCTATACAAGTGTGTGGGGGAAAGTTAGGCCTATAAGGCATTGAAGGCTGACGTGTGTCAGTCACGTTCATGCACCTAAACCAAAGATCGCTGTTGATGGCCGCCCAGGAACTAGGCGAAACCGCTTGGCGAAGACGGAATTGTTTATCATATATTTGCCATGCGAAACCGGGCCGCATTGAACATTCGCGAATTGTTGACATATAGTGCAGCAACTCAGTGGCCTTGTCAGTGTAAACCCGCAAGTAAATAGAGGCAAATATTATGAAAGCGTCTGTCCATTTCTGAATGCTACCTATGAAGTCCTTACACTCTTTCGGACGGGAAATTAATTGACCATCCGAAATCATAAGTGTTTGCCCGGTGCATATTTCGGATAGTTCAACTGCTCCTTTAAGTAATAATGAGAGATTAATATATTCCCCCTTATATATTTTCTGTTTTATTTCATTTGGAACGTGCACGGCAAGGTCGTCTTGTGACGTACGGAACATTTCGGGCTGTAAAGAATTCTGATGAAACGAGTTCAAGGAATCCATAGGTGTGATGAAATTTTGATGAGCGACAGTGCCAGGAACTGTCATTGTGCCCGTACTGACGCATGTCTGTCTCGCCGTATTTTGCGGGGCTGAGTTTGTAAGATCAGTATTAGACCGAGTATCAGACCGGGAGGGAACAAGATTACCACCACACCCTATATTACTAACATTGTTGGGCAAATTTACTATTTGTGAAGCGCGAATTATGTGGTCAAAGTCAATCACATGGCTACTCAGATTTTTCTCACCTTTGTCCTCCTCCAATATCTGTGTATCGTCAGAGCGTAGGCGTTTATTTCCTACATTACTCCGTTGTTGGCCTGTTTTCTTTTACCCTTGTCTCTTCCAGGCATAATTAACCTCTGATTATTAGGATTTTACCGGATAAAATTTAGTGTTCTTTTTTTTTTGCGGCTTGCAGTTTCGATTGGAAAGGCCGGGTAATCCGTGTAAACCGGAAACTGAAATGTTAGTTGCCCCTGATGTTATGTAAGCGGGAAAAGAGTCCGAAAAGTTTAAGCAAAATAATAACCATTGATTTCTCACTGAAATAATCGGCATTATATACTTTATTTATAGAATATTTACCCTCCTCTTTTTACAGTTTTCATTCATTAATAAATAGCAATTGCTTAGTGTGGGTGTATTTGAAGTGGGATGGTTTAAAATAAAATCTGCTAATAAAAAACTGTTGAACTTATGCCTAATGTTTTGACTGATTTTATTGCTGCTCTGGTATTTTTGTCACTAATTGCTGTGAAACAGATGTGCCATGATTTGCTTTGACGTCATAGTCACTGTTCCTACAGCAAGTTATTATGAAGTGAAGCCTTTCAGTGACTTTACATTTTCAAATTATCATAGCTACAGTAACTTAACCCTTTTCTCCATAAATACGCATATTTGCGCATGTGCGACCAGTGTAGATCCAGATCAGCTGGCACATCCATACCGTCTAATCAGGATCTGCACTGGTCGCATTTTGGTCAGAAATCGAAATCAAAAAGCAAACAGTTTAGATCCTGTTCAGACGGCACGGATGTGCCGGCTGATCTGGATCTAAACTGTTTGCCCATGCAATAAAGGTGTATCTATGAAGGAAAGGGTTAATACTTCAAGCCTTCGATGTCACTGCATCAACCAAAGACAGTCTGTCTGCCTTCGATGTCACTGCATCAACCAAAGACAGTCTGTCTGCCTTCGATGTCACTGCATCAACCAAAGACAGTCTGTCTGCCTTCGATGTCACTGCATCAACCAAAGACAGTCTGTCTTCCAGGGACTAATTTCACTTGCAAACCTTTCAAATACAGCTATAATGACATAAACCCTTTTAGCACTTAATTAATATAATGGACATATCTTTCTATCAGTTTCAGTGAGTCCAATCATTGGACAAATGTGACCTAGCAGTTAGTTAGTTCATTTTAGGGATGTCAAAGAATACCAAATTCGTAATTCCAATATCCTTTTATGCTATCCCAAGAATAACCATAATTTTAAATCGGTGACTAAGTCATTTAAAAGATGATGTCATTATTTCCGCCTTTTATCAACAATGATACAATTGTACTGCTGCAGTCACACAATTTTAGGTCAGTCTCTTGTTATTTGCGAACAATTATACTTGATGTGTTGCTAATCTTAGCTAGTTAATTTCTGTATTCCTGTATTTCAGACTGGAGAGAAGAAGTGTTTGAAGCTACTACAAAATTTGCAGACGTCTATAGTAAGCAAAATGAAGGAAGCTGCCCAAATTAAACAATCTTTAGAGTCAGAGTCAAGAGAAATAAATGCAGAAATAGATATTTCAGATCATCTGCAACTTGAGACAGAAGATCCAGTGTCGTCTGCTGCAAAACTTGTTCTAGAACATCCTGTTGTCAAACATTACTTCCTGTTTACAACAAATGATAACCAGTCTACAAAAATTGTGAACACAGTAACAGAGTTTGTCATAGAAATTCTAAAAGTGCATGACATCAGCAGTGTGCAACAGCAAAATATAGTAGAGTACTACTTTAACAGAGCTCTTTCCTGTCTTGAGCAGAAATATCGGAATGAAGAGACAAATGTTGTTGATATGTTGTTGATTAGAGTTGTGTCCGTACTCGTGTCTCATATCACTGATGATCAGTGTAATAAGATGTTTGATCTTGCTTTAAATGTTGTGACAGGGATGCTGAGGTCAGTGGCTGATCATGTTGGCCCTATGATTGGACAGTTCATTCAGCGTCTTCTTAAATCCCACTGCAAAGCTGTGAAAATGACAAAATCGGGCATCGGCACTCTGATAAATAGCTTTATTGAGAATGCATCAGTTGAAAACAGTGAAATGTTAATAAGTTTTTTCAAAAAGTTTCCAGCTCTAGCTGCATCATGCCCTTCAGACATTGTTGGAAAACTGTTACAGTCTACTGAACATTTGAGACTGGTTGAGTTTGTCATGGAGAATAACTCTTTTTGGACTAAAGAAGTAGGGGAGCTAATCCTGTCTGCAGAGCTAGACTGGACCTCAGCTAATTACATGCACCTTGTGACAAAATACATCTGCTTGACTATATTTGTGACTGGAAGTCAAGGTAATATATTGATAATTTGAGCTTATATATATTTTCCTTTTATTAACAGGTGTTAAAAGAAAGATAAATTTAAACAATTCTTTGCTGACATAAAGTCCGTTGGTTAGAGTAAACCTAATGAATGATCTAAAAGCAAATAATGTAAATCCTGATCAGACAGCATAATGTTCCTGTTAATCTAGACCAGTACTTTCCCCATGAAGTATAGAATAAAATCTACCTTGTAATGATATTTACCAGATTGTGGTTATTAAGCTTTCCAAATTTGATGAGACGAGTGTTGTCCTAGATCAGCTTTTAATGGGAATTAGATTAAAAACAATACTATAGGCCTAAAGTAAATGTGGAGCATAAATACCACTTTATTCCAAGTGATATGGCTGCTCTTTTGATCTGGATCTACACTGTTTACCCTTGAGATAAAAACAATTATAGCCAGGGAGTTATCTTTTCCTCCATATATTTTACGCATGTGTGACCAGTGTAGATCAAGATCAGCCGGCACATCGGTGCCTTCTGATCTGGATCTACAGTGTTTGCCCACGCAATAAAGGTGTGTCTATGGAGAAAAGGGTTAAGGAATTAAGAATGATGAGTATTAAGCATTAGGGGCCCTTCAACCTGTCTTTGGAAAGGTGACATCAGTCCTTGAAATAATGTCATAAAATTTAGCAGATAATATCGCTTTTTATGCATTTCATTCATCGAAAAAAAACAACACTATATTGTCAGATTGTCTAACAAAATCACCTGATAGTGAGGCCAAAATAAATTACTATTATAGATTATTTCCAAGGATAGTAACAACAAAATATAGAAAAGATCACTGAAAACCCCTTTTTGCATATGTGCTTCTTTCATATTATTTTATTTGTGTAAATAGGTGCTGAAAAGGTTTGCAAGAAGATCGTCAAGCTGTTCCGTGATCAGATATTGTCGCTGTGCAGGGAGGGAGATGTAAACCATGTCAAGGGTGTGATGGAATTGATCCGTCATTTATCCACTGCGGGATTATTAGGTAAATTAGTCCCGGACCCCTTAGATTGAATGTGGCTTTTTCACTGCCAAACTATCTATTTGCCTTAAAGTTAATGCAGTAGAGCAGTTATTGTCAATGCTTTATTCGCCACTGTAAAAACGAGCCTGCAATGTTTTGCATTTGTGGTGTTTGGTTGCTTTCAAAGATAACATTTTTAAATTTAAAAGGAAATATAAAAATGAAAATTAGAATCCTATTAATATTAAGATTTTGCAGTTATTCTTAAACTTTTCAAGAAACTCGAGATATTTTATATTCACACAAATTTATTGACTAAAATCTAAACATGCTGATTAAACATTTCAGAATAATCTTGCAAATAACTGTTTTGTCAAAATGTGCATAATCTGTCTGATCAATGTCACCAACAGGATTATCAATTATTCAATTCAAGTCGATAAAAATTCCAGTTTTCAACCCCAAAATCCAGCTGAAAATCCAGTTTTGCCCCATGTCAGTTATCACATCATGTATGCCTACACCTTAAACCATTCGAATAGAAAAGTCATTTTAATGGTGGTCATATATTTATTATACACCAGGAAAGAAATTGATTTCCAAGATGCAGAGAAAGGTACTGGCAACTTTAGAATCTGGAGATGGAGTGAAACAGCACCATATAAACCTGCTATGTATACTGTATGGTAGAGACAAATGTAAGGAGCAGGAGCAGTACAGTACGGCAGAGCAGGAAGAGTTTATACATGTGTGTGTCAGATGTCTACTGAATGTGCTTGGCAAGAATAACCCAGAGGTTGAAGACAGGCTGCTGGATATTATTGGAGATATTTCACAGGTAATATTTATATTGGCAAGTGTAAATTAAAGTTAAATTTGTTATATAATTATAACTTTCTCTTTTAAAGCTTACAATTATCTATTTTTTTCTCACAACTTGTTGGAGATTTTGTTACACATTTGACAATTTGATGTAATTTTTACCATGAAATGCAATGCAACGACGTCTGCTCAACTTAATGATGTCATTTCAAGAATTGTCTTTGACATTCTGAAGGGACCTTTTCCTGTGATGTGCCCCATATGAAGTGCCTTATGTATTTCAGGAAGAAGTGGATTACCTGACTTCACAGACAGATTTCAACAGTATTTGGCCTAAACTGAGTAGCTCAATACTAGAGTAAGTAATTCTGGCTAGTCTTAATATTTGATGAATTGTTGGGGTTAAATCTTCTTGTCACATACAACAGCAGTCATTTTGTGCTGCTAGTCAGTCATAAAAAGTTGCCTTGTACTGCAATGCAGTGTTGTTGTTATTAAAATTACTGGTTCTTTTGAATTATTGTGCCCATATGCTTTGCCATTTAGTTTAATTCTCAAACTATTGCTACAACCTGAAATCATTAATGCATTTCCTTAAAGTTTTTATTGATACTATACAGGGGTATTTTAAAATTCCCACATCCCTCACCTCATAACATTACAGAAGCACTGACTTGACAGTTGCAATAACTTAAAAAAATCTGGAACACCCATGAATTTCCATTAATTGCAACTAGCCTATACATTGTACTGATACATATGTATTGTACTGCATACTTAAGCACAAATTTTCATTCAACCACAGTTGTGAGACATTAGCCTTACTTTGCTGGTTTTATTTCAGGAATGCTTTCACAAAACCTGCTGCTTTGAAGTTCTTGAACAAGATGATAACAACAATATACAAAAGAGTTGACCTTGACCCAGGTGTAACCATGGAAACTATTTTCAACACTGTCACAAACAGTTCGTTGTATTTATCTGTTATGTTTGATGAACACAGAGTAATCTGTAGAGGTAAAGTACAAACATGCTTTACAAATATCTTATCAAGTTTATTAATTATACTCTACACTGTCCCAACACAGCAACGAAATCTTGCTGCTAAATTCACAAACTGCTGTCCTTTTCAAGCAGATCCTTGATAGTTGATTTCCTTGACAGATGTGACATTATCATTTTCATCATTTTTCATACGAAATTGCATTAGAATTCTCTAAAAATTGGGCCGGTTTACTTCGAGTGACGTTGCCATAGAGACTGCCATTTTCTTGTAATTACACAAATAGCAAGAAATTGTGCAATAAGCAAGTAGTGTAGATCCAGATCGACCTACACATGCTTGCAGTCTGATTAGGATCTACACTGTTCCCCTATCTACACTGGTCGCATTAGGAGAATGAACTGTGTTTGGTTTATTGCTTTCATCTAGGTTTAAAAACAGTGGTTTCGTTATCTTTCAAAGTAAAAAGGGGTTCAGTGAAAATACATGTAGATGATTTTAGCTCATAACAAGCAAAAGGCAGTAATTTCACTAAAATAAGTGGGTCCTAACTAATCATCTTCATGTTACTCTGAAATTGCAGAAAAACAAAGTAATATACTAACTATTATTTATATTTTCAGACATGCTGGTAGATCTTTTGTTGGAGGTTATAGAAACATGTCCGTCCATCTGCAGCAGTGATCATATCAGTGTCTTCCTTGGAGCCTACGGCGCATCCCTGTCACAAACTGGTTAGTATGACTGAGGTGTCTGCATGGGTAGATCCAGAGAGGCTTCAGTGCAAGTTGCTTGAACCCCTTTTTGGGGGGGTGCAGTGTTTAAGTTTAATGGGAATTTTAGCGAGAAAGTTGGTGAAAGTTATAATGTTTCAACCATAAGACTACCCCTTACAAATCCCTTTTCTGGAAATCTTGCATCTGACCCTGGTCTGGTCTATATATATATATATATATATATATATATATATATATATTGCCTAGAGTTGATGCAGTTACCTAAATGTTTTTGTGAGACCTACCCCTCCTAATTTTGCAGACATTAGGAAGCATATTAACCTCACGTTTTCTGTGATGACCCCACATCTTGCTGACACTTAAAAGTGAAATTACTGTGATAGACCCCATACTTAACCCTTTCCTCCATATATACGCCTTTTTACACCTGTGCGACCTTTGTAGATTCAGATTAGCTGCCACATCTGTGCCATCTGATCAGGATCTGCACTGCTAGCATTTTGGTTAGAGATAACCTAACAAATCAAAAAGCGAACAGTTTAGGTCCTGATCAGACGGCACGGATCTAAACTGTTCACCCTCGCAATAAAGGTGTTTCTGTGGAGGGAAGGATTAAGGATTATTTTGGACATGTTACTTACTTGGCCTAATTTGTTAACCTGTAAATGTTATACCCTTATTTACACACCATCAAGTCTTGCATTTAAGATTATTTATCAATGGTATGAGTCCATAAAGAGTGAAACCTCAGGAAATGTGTTGTAGTTAGATTTTTGCTGTATAGCTTAAATGAAAACAGTTTTAGACAATTTTAGAATTATTCAATTGTCTAGTGTATAAGCACCACTACACTAGACCTTGATTTACATTCTCATTTGAAAAAACTTTTAGTAAATTTAATTCAAGGAGTGCTGGAAAAAAATTCAAGCATTGTACTTAAATGTCTGTATTCAGAAGTAATGATGGGCTGCTTTGAAGTAGTCAATTCCAGTTAAAATAAACATTAAACTGTGTGAGTAACAGTTTGACAATGAAGGTGAGAATTTGTTTTAGCAACATGAAGTGATGGTGTTATATTATATTAGTCCAGTTTATAAAGGGAACAGTTGTGAAGGAGACCTGGGCTGAAGATTGTAAAACTGAGATTTGAAACCAGGCTCAAATCTCAAGAATCTGATTGGCTGAAACAGCAACCAGATACCATTTCAGCCAATCAGATGCTTGAGATTTGAGACTGGTTTCCATTCTGTTTTATAACCTTGGAACATGTAAGTTGACATTTTACAAGAAATTTTTGAAGAGCTGAATCTACAAAAACTGGAAGCAGAAACAGACATGGTAAATAGCAAGCTAATGGTCTGCTTTGAAACAGTCTATTCATTTAACCGTGTTAACCCTTTACTACACAGAATATGTGCTCAACATTATCCATCGGCGAACAGTGAAGATCCGGACTTGCTGGAACATCTTTGCTGTCTGATCAAGATGTACACTGATTACTTTTGGATTGATTTCAGGTTATTTGAGATCAAAAAGTAAATAGTGTAGATCTTGACCAGATTGCACAGATGTGCTGGCCGATTTGAATCTTCAGTTTGCACATATGATAAAACCCATATACCAGTCTGTTTGGAGTAACAGGATAAAACCCGTATACCAGTCTGTTTGGAGTAACAGGATAAAACCCGTATACCAGTCTGTTTGGAGTAACAGGATAAAACAGTTTGGTGGAACGTGTGAATTTGTTTTAGTAGATCTAACATGAAGTGATATCGTTTATTATATTAGATGGTCCAAAAAGGGAATGGTAATTCAGGAGACATTTATATTGACCATTTCCTGGAAAGTTTTATAGAGCAACATTTGCAATGTCATCACCCTACCTCAAAGTTTAAGGTCACACTTTAAGTTCTAAGTTCAGATTTGTGCAAAACTCTATTTATAAGGCATAAATTTGAAAAAAAGGAGAGACTTCAGTCTAAATGCATAAACAATAATTTCCTTGATAATATGGAGTGTGGCAGCTAAGCACCATTGGAATTCCTCTAGGGTCAATTTCATACTTATGAATAACCCTTTACTCCATAGATATAGGTTTTGTTGCATCTGCCAGCAGTGTAGATCTTGATCAGCTGGCACATCCCTCTTGACTGATTGGGATCTACACTGGTCCCTTTTTGGACAGATACAACCTAATGAATCAAAAGTAAGATGTGCAGATGCTGATCAGATGGAACAGATGTGCTGGCTGATCTTGATCTGATCTAAATCATTTTCCCATATGATAACCGCGATATCTTGTGGAGTTAAGGGTTACAGAACAATGCCTGTGCAACCTTCAAATTTCCACAATGTGACATTAAAACTCATTAAGTGATCCCATCCAAACATTACAAAAGTGTTGACCTAAGTGAATTGGAGTGTAGTGAAAACATAGCCTAACCTTTAAGGTCAAGATCACACTCCGGATTCAATATAACTTGAATCTTGATTTTGCCCCTACATTTTTATGTAAATTTTCAAATATAGCTCATACATGAAAGAAACTCAAATTGCCACGATGGATGTGCAGCATGAGTGTCCTTCTCCCCTGGCCCACTCCCTTCTCCAAAACAAAATTGATTATCTCTGAATGTAAAAAAAAATTGCTTCAGGTGAAGCCCTGGTCCTCGGCCTCTGTTTGTTGTTGTTGTCTCTTCCAAAAAAATAAGTTAGAATTTGTATCACAAATTATTTTTAGCTCGACTATTCGAAGAATCGGGGAGCTATCCTACACGCCCCGGTGTCGGCGTCGGCGTCCCCGTCGGCGTCCATTAAACAAAAAAGCACTTTTGTCCATAACTTGAAAACTACTTATGATATCAACTTGAAACTTGGAATATATATCCACCATCAGATTCTACATCATTACCAACAACACCCATAACTCTGCTACAAATATTTTTCAAGTTATGCCCCTTTTTCACATAAATTTTGCGTTAAGGAAAATATGCACTTTGGTCCATAACTTATAAACTACTTGAGATATTAACTTGAAACTTGGAATATATATTCACCATCAAATTCTACATCATTACCAACAAGACCCATAACTCTGCTGTCAATATATTTCAAGTTATGCCCCTTTTTTCTTATATTTTATGTTAAGCAAAATATGCATTTTGCCCATAACTTTATAACTACTTGAGATATTGCCTTGAAACTTAAAATATATTTTCACCATCAAAATCTACATCATAGCCAACAAGACCCATAACCCTGCTTCCAATATTTTTCAAATTATGCCCCTTTTTCACTTACATTTTGTGTTAAGCAAAATATACACTTGGCCCTTAACTTCGTTATGAATGGAGGGATTACAAAATAACTTGGCAGAAATGTTCACCATGACAAGACGGTGTGTCGCGTACAATACCCATGCCTGTAGGTCCAAGGTCAAGGTCACTGTTACTAAAAATAGAATTTTCTTGCAATATCATGTCCTCTCTGTAACTTTGTTATTTCTTATTGGATTTTTAAATAACTTGGTTTAATTGTTCACCATATCAAGACGGTGTGTCATGTACATGCCCAAGTCTGTAGGTCCAAGGTCAAGGTCACTGGTACTAAAAATAGAATTTTCTTGTCCGGGCTGTTACTTTGTTATGAATGGAGGGATTTCAAAATAACTTGGCACAAATGTTCACCATGACAAGGCGGTTTGTCCGCACAATACCCATGCCTGTAGATCCAAGGTCAAGGTCACTGTTACTAAAAATAGAATTTTCTTGTCCAGGCTGTAACTTCGTTATGAATGGAGGGATTTCAAAATAACTTGACACAAATGTTCACCATGACAGGGCCTTGCGTTGCATACCATGCCCATGCCTGTAGGTCAAAGGTCAAGGTCACTGTTACTAAAAATAGAATTATCTTGTCTTGGCTGTTACTTTGTTATGAATGGAGGGAGTTCAAAATAACTTTGCACAAATGTTCACTTTGACAAGGCAGTGTGTCTGCACAATACCCGAGCCTGAAGGTCCAGGGTCAAGGTCACTGTTACTAAAAATAGAATTTTCTTGTCCGGGCTGTAACTTCATTATAAATAGAGGGATTTCAAAATAACTTGACACAAATGTTCGACATGACAGGGCAGTGTATCGCGTACCATGCCCATGCCTGTAGGTCAAGGTCACTGTTACTAAAAATAGAATTCTCTTGTCCGGGCTGTATCTTCGTTAGGAATAGAGTGATTTCAAAATAACTTGACACAAATGTTCATCATGACAAGGTGGTGTGTCCTGTACCATGCCCATGCCTGTAGGTCCAAGGTCAAGGTCACTGTTACTAAAATAGAATTTTCTTGTCAGGGTTGTAACTATGTTAGGAATAGAGTAATTTCAAAATAACTTGGCAGAAATGTTCACCATGACAAGGTGGTGAGTCGTGTACCATGTCCATGCCTGTAAGTCCAAGGTCAAGGTCACAGTTACTAAAACTTGAATTTACTTGTTCAGGCTATAACTTCTTTATGAATGAAGGGTTTTCAAAATAACTTGGCACAAATGTTCACTATGACATTTCATTGCATTACCACCTACTTCTTCACAGACATTTCCGTAATGAGAAGACATCAGTGCCACAAATACAAATAATTTACTTGATCTTCAAGTTTATGCATATTCTTATAATTACTCGAACATCACTGTCTTTGAAATGCTATTATTCCCATCATTGCACTTGAGTGTCTGAAAACGATGCATAGCGGGGGCATCCATGCCCTATGGACACATTTCTAGTTTCACTTATATTTTCACTTAAGTGCACTTCATCGATAACTTTGCAAATACTTAAGGTATCAACTTCAAACTTCCATTATATTTTCATTTCAGTTCTTTTTCTGTAACATTACTGATTGATATTTGACTAAAATTAATGTCTCTAATAAAAAATTACTAACAAGTTTTCTAACAAATTCAGAAATATTTCATAGTTATTCCCCTATTCAGTTTAATATTTATGGTACATTAAGGAATTATTTCTGTTTCTCCCTTACCATTCACTTGTTAATATTTTTCCTGATTGCACATGAATGTATGGCCATAGTTGTTATTGTTGTAATCTTCAAATTGCATTTGTTTCAAATGATTCGAATAGTCGAGCATGCTGTCTCCTCCGACAGCTCTTGTTATATTGGGTATTTGAAGTGTAAGTTTCTGCAGTTTTGAACGAGATACTTTCTTTCCAACAATAGCCATTCCTATTAATACTTTACATAAAAACCTATTGTTTTGCATTGTGGCGTCTAGTTTTAGAAATATTTGTAGTTGTATTATAGGTCTTCTTGGTAAGGATGGAGCTTATGATTGTGAATATGTATTCTAAGTTTAAAGTTAATAACTCAAGTATTTATTAATGAAAATAGCTAAAAAATTGATAAACAATTTATAAATTATTGATAAACAATTTATAAATTATTGATAAACAATTTATAAATTATTGATAAACAATTTATAAATTATTGATAAACAATTTATAAATTATTGATAAACAATTTTTTTTATCCATGTTCATTATTTAAAAAGCCATAGTCTAAAGTGTAAGAATAAAAATGTTTTAAGACTATTTAGCGTTGTCCAGTATGGTTTTCCATAATATCTTTTAAGAGCAGGAAGTTACGACCTTGAAATGTTTAACACATTACTCTACCTGCTGTACTGGATCAAATTCCAAAATTCCTTCTTCATTGAATGCATATAAATGTCCTCTTTCCAGTGATACCAAATTAATAAGTGTGCAATGAAAACAATACAGATATTATAATTGTAGTTTTTGTGAACCAGACAAGACTTTTGTCAATTATTATGTCTCCCACCACGTAGTGGTGTGGGAGACATTTTGATTTGCTCCTGTCTGTCCGTCTGTCTGTCCGTCTGTCCGTCTGTCTGTCACACTTGTCCGCTCTCTAAGTCAAACAGTTTTCATCGGATCATCACCAAACTTCATCAAAATGTTAGTGGCCATAATATCTCGATCAAGTTCGATAACCAGCCATATTGCCCAAGGAATCTCAGAATTATGGCCCTTGAATTATCAAAAATAAGTTGTTTGACGCTTGTCCACTCTGTAACTTGAACAGTTATCATCTGATCTTCACCATACTTTATGAAAATGTTTGTGGCCATAATATCTCGGCCAAGTTCGATAACCAGCTGTATTGCCCCAGTCATGTCGGATTTATGGCCCTTGAATTATCCAAAATTGGCTGTTTAAGCCTTGTCTGCTATGTAACTGAAATATTCATCAACTGATTTTCAATAAACATTATGATAATGTGTGTGGCCTTAATATCTTGGCCAAGTTCGAAAACCAGCCACTTTGCACCAGGCATATCAGATTTATGGCCCTTTGATTTAGCCGAAATTAGCCTTTTAAACATGTCACTAACCTGGTTCATCTCATGATTTGGTTCTTCTCTCATTTTCTGCTATTTTTATTATATGATGTTCACCAAATGCTATAATTATCTGTGTAATAAAAAAACAGCTGCTTTGACCCCGGCACATAAGACTTATGGCCCATTTATTTATTTACAATTGGCCTTGATAGCCTTGTACACTCACTCTCATGGTCTTTTTTCAGTGCATCTTCACTGATATATCAAAATGTTAATGACAACAAGTTTGACAACCAGCCACATTGACCCTGGCACTTCAGGATTATGGCCCATCAGAAATTGAAACTTATGTTTTTCCTGATCCTCCAAAAATTTGTGACATTGTTTATGACTAATATTGCACAGAACTTCCGTATGCCCTTTTAATAAATTGCCATCTTTATATTCACTTCACCAGTTTTATCCTGTGCATCATCAAAGATGATGCCTTTGTGGGAGACATGTGCTTTTCCCAAAAGCAGTTCTAGTCATATTTTGTTTTTCCACTTTGCAGACCAGAAGTTGCTGAAGCTGATGCACTTTTATGAGAAAAATGAGATTTCTTTCACCAACTACAGGTAGGAGTTTTCAAAATTAGTGTTGTGCTTATTATTTCTTTATTAACAACTAATATGATACTTCAGTTGAGGGTACTACATGTATGTTACACTATTAGATGTTTTTTTGTATTGTACAAGAACTTACATATCAACTTGTTGCAAAAACATGGTAACTCCTTAATTAAATGGAATATAATATGTATCTTAAGTACCGGTAATATATTTGACATTTAAGTTGTTATTGTTTTTGGAAAGAAATTCCAATAACCCTTTCCTCCAAAGACACACTTTTATTGCATGGGCAAACATTTTAGATGCAGATCAGCCGGCACATCTGTGCCATCTGATCAGGATCTGCACTGTTCCCATTTTGATTCATTAGGTTATTTCTGACCAAAAAGCGACCAGTGCAGATCCCGATCAGACGGCATGGATGTGCCGGCTGATTTGGATCTACAGTGGTCGCATATGCGTAAAAATGCGTATATATGGAGAAAAGGGATAATGTAGTATTTTCTCATAATGAATATCAAGGGTAGCATGGAAGACTCACATACTTTCTTTGTTGCAATGTAGTTACCACAGTCTTGCATGCAACCACTTGATAAGTGATTTTAACCCTTTCCTCCATATATACGCATTTTTACACATGTGCAACCAGTGTAGATACAGATGGGCCGTCACATCTGTGCCGTCTGAATAGGATCTGCACTGGTCGCATTTTGGTCAGAAATAACCGAACAAATTAAAAAGCAAACAGTTTAGATCCTGATCAGATGGCACGGATGTGCCGCTGATCTGGATCTAAACTGTTCACCCATGCAATTAAGGTGTATCTATGGAGGGGGTTAAACATTCTGTCTATAAACAATTAATTTTACTGTGAAATGCATAATAAGCATGTTAATATCATTTCAAGGATTGACCTACGCTTTACAAAGACACCTTTTCACCTCACATGCCCTTCTGAGTTAATGATAATTTTTTTAGTAATACACTTTTTAACTCAAATGTAAATTATGTTGTTAAATCTTCATAAAGATTGGTCAGAAGTAGCCAGTAAAACAACATTTTATCGAAGTTGCTGAACATCAGTTACTAAATCTCATGCAAGTCAGTGGCCAAGATTGTTTACTTAATGTTACTTCAGCGGTAATATTGTGTTAATTATTAACTACATGTACAATGTTAACTTGTTGCTAACTTGAGGACTCTTTTGGTAGGGACTCTCCTTCAAGAAGCTGCTAAATGGTTCCACAGTTAATTGTATGAGTTTAAAAAATTAATACAGGGTCATCTTAGTGCAAAACAGTATAACTTCTTCTTATTTCATTGGTGCTAAAACCATTTTTTTCATTTCTGTGCTAAAGTAAGGATAAGAGCCTTGTCATTTCTTAGTTTTGTCATGTGTTTAGCTCATGTTATAAGCTCATGTTTTTAGCTCATGTTATAAGCTCATGTTTTTAGCTCATGTTTTTAGCTGACATAAGTCTGTGACTCACGGTTAGCTATTGTGACTAAACTTTTTTTGTCATCCATCTGCATCTGTCAACAATTCGCTTGTAACATCATATGATTTGAAACCACTAGGTAGATATTAAACCAAGTTTTCCGTAGAACTAAAAAAGTTTTCTGTTTCGCCATGATCAGCTGGTGGTTAGGCTGGGCTCAAAATCATAAAACAACAACTGGAGACCAGTCTCAAATCTCAAGCACCATATGAGGCTGAAATGGCGACCAGTCACATTATTTGCCAATCAGATGCTTGAGATTTGAGACTGGGCTCCAGATTTAATTTTATGATCTTGGGCACGGCTGGTGGTTAGGCTGATTCAGTCAGATGTTTTTGTCTGGGTCATAGCTTTATCATCAAAGAATAGTGTAAACATAACTTGGCATAAATATGCAACATAACAAGACTTAGTATCTTGCAATATATTCCATGTGTTTTCGTGTTCTATAGCTTCATGGCAAAGGTCAGTGTTACTGAAAATAGATGCAGGTTTTTTGCCTGTCAAATAACTGTGTTACTTTCAAAAAGTTTGGTTTGAATGTTCCTATGATCTTTTGACTTCTAGTGCATAACAATCCCAGTGTATTGCTTTAAATAACCCTTAACTCCATGTATACAGGTGTTATCACATGTCCATATCCATGCCATCTGATCTAGCTCTACACTGTTCACCAATAGATATCATCCATCCCATGGAGTAAAGGGTTAAGTTTTAGGTCACCTTAACAAAAAATGTGACAGTTGAAAGTTTTATCAAATCTGTTGATAAAAGAAATAACTGTAGCTGTCATCTTTAAACTGACCAGCTAAATCGAGAATCTTTAAACTTTTCTGAAAATTAGTTCTATAATGTTGGTACTTTAATATTCAGTGCTATGGAAATTTTGTTTGCAAACGCCAAAGAAATGCAAGCGATATAAAGAATGTTTATCCCTTTTCTCCATAGATACACCTTAATTGTGAGGGCGAACAGTTTATATCCAGATCAGCCTGCACATCTGTGCCGTCTGATCAGGATCTAAACTGTTCGCTTTTTTATTTGTTAGGTTATCTTTGACCAAATGCAACCAGTGCAGTTCCTGATCAGATGGCACGGATGTGCCGGCTGATCTGGATCTACACTGGTCGCACATGCGTAAAAAGGCGTGTATATGGAGGTAAGGGTTATACATGGCATAAAACCTGAGCAATACAATAATAATAAATTTTATATTTCAGACCATTTTTGTGGAGTGAGAAGGCCAAAGAGCAACACACGCTGAGACTTTCACTCGGCCCTTCATTAAAGAGAGCAAGCACTGCTCAAGTGATGGCAAATATCGATGGGAAAAAATTGACAAATTCAGTACTACACTTTCCACTTAGAAAAAAGTTGCAGGTAATGTATTACACTATAATTATATTAGATATTTTGTGGATATTAAATATTTGTGGGTTTTTTTTCTAAAAAGCTATTTTGTGATAATAATTTTTTATGGGTTTTGGGAAGCAAATAATAGCAAAAAAACAAATCATAATAGGATCGTTGTCAAGAACAGGTTTGATTTTAAACTTAAACTTTACACTTTCTATTATTTTGTCATTATACGCTCGTTTGAAAAACAGGACGTATTATGGGAACACCTGCAGCAGGCGGGCGGGTTGGCGGGCGGGCGGCGGCGTCCACAGGGTTTTCGCTCTCTAAGTCAAAGAGTTTTTATCCGATCTTTATCAAACTTGGTGAATATGTTGGTGGGCATAATATCTCGACCAAGTTCTATAACCAGCCAAAATTTCCAAAATTACTGTTTCCACTCTATAAGTCAAAGAGTTTTCATCCGGTCTTTATCAAACTTGGTGAATATGTTGGTGGGCATAATATCTCGACCAAGTTCTATAACCAGCCAAATCCCCCCCAGGCACTCCTGAATTATGGCCCTTGAATTGTCCAAAATTACTGTTTCTGCTCTCTAAGTCAAAGAGTTTTCATCCGGTCTTTATCAAACTTGGTGAATATGTTGGTGGGCATAATATCTCGACCAAGTTCTATAACCAGCCAAATCCCCCCAGGCAGTCCTGAATTATGGCCCTTGAATTGTCCAAAATTACTGTTTCTGCTCTCTAAGTCAAAGAGTTTTCATCCGGTCTTTATCAAACTTGGTGAATATGTTGGTGGGCATAATATCTGGACCAAGTTCTATAACCAGCCAAATCCCCCCAGGCACTCCTGAATTATGGCCCTTGAATTGTCCAAAATTACTGTTTCTGCTCTCTTAAGTCAAAGAGTTTTCATCCGGTCTTTATCAAACTTGGTGAATATGTTGGTGGGCATAATATCTGGACCAAGTTCTATAACCAGCCAAATCCCCCCAGGCACTCCTGAATTATGGCCCTTTAATTGTTTAAAATTTGGGTTTCTGCTCTCTAAGTCAAAGAGTTTTTGTCCTGTCTTTATCAAACTTGGTGAATATGTTGGTGGGCATAATATCTGGACCAAGTTCTATAACCAGCCAAATCCCCCCATGCACTCCTGAATTATGGCCCTTGAATTGTCCAAAATAAGGGTTTACGCTCTCTAAGTCAGAGAATTTTCATCCGGTCTTTATCAAACTTGGTGAATATGTTGGTGGGCATAATATCTCGACCAAGTTCTTTAACCAGCCAAATCCCCCCAGGCACTCCTGAATTATGGCCCTTGAATTGTCCATAATTACTGTTTCTGCTCTCTAAGTCAAAGAGTTTTCATCCGGTCTTTATCAAACTTGGTGAATATGTCGGTGGGCATAATATCTAGACCAGGTTCTATAACCTGCTAAATCCCCCCAGGCACTCCTGAATTATGGCCCTTGAATTGTCCAAAAACTGAATTAGCGGTATCTGCTCTCCAAGTCGAATAATTTTCATCGGATCGTTACGCAACTTTGATGATCAGCATCTTGACGGGCGTATTTTGTGTCAGTTTGGCACTCTTGTTTTTAATATGTCTCAGTATTTACATTCATAAAAAATCATAAGTTCAAAGTCATATTACACAAAGTTAAACCGCTTTTGGAATAGATTTAAAAAACTTAAGTTTGGTTTTAACTTTTCCAGTTCTGAATGTTTCTTCATCAGACATTGTATTTACTTGCCATCTTGATACTTGGGTTTCTGTTTTTTTTCTTCAAGCATTCTAAATTTTTAAGAATTTCAAAAAATGCTTTACGTTTCCAGGGAATGGCTTAGAGGGAGACTTCAGAGAAATAATCTTCTAGATTCCCTTAACTTTTCCTTTTGCAAAGCGAGAGGTTGTTCCCTTTATTTTTCTTATAGAATGCTGAAAACTTTCAAAACTTGTCTTATGTGAAAAACTTCTCCCTGTTGTCACAGCCTGAGCAGATCCCTGTTTACATTATAAGGTAAGCTGAAGATCATTGTAAGTTGATAAACTTTATAGTTGATAGACTTTTCCTTGCATTGAAGGATGTGGAGGTTTTACCTGCTGAGAGCTACAAGTCCGAGGCTAGTTGTTATGATCCAAGCTTCCTTCTCCCACTGCTAAGCCATTTGCTTGAACCAGGTAAGCTCGGTTTACCTATATATTTTTTTTCGCAGGTGGGAACTGTGTTGATCGAGATCAGCCAGCACATCTGTGCCATTTGATCAGGACCTACGCTGTTCGTGTATTGGTCAGAAATAACCTAACGACTCTAAAAGAGAACAGTTCAGATCTTGATCAAGTAGCAAGAATGTGGTGCCGGCTGATCTGGATCTCACTGTTCACCCATAAAATAAAGGTGTAGATCCAGCATAAATGGCACACTCTCATATTTGTCTTCACTAACAAATTGTTTAGTATGTATTTGTATAAAATTACAACATACCGTATAATGGGTTATTTTCGCGATCGAAAATTTTCGCGATTTTGCCATATTTTAAATTTTCGCAGTTGTAATTTTAGCGAATTTGCGCCCTCAGATATTAATTTTCGCGTTTTTACTGATCTAGGGTATTCAAATTGCTAAATTTATTTTAATCCCGTACCAGCAATGTGTAAAAATTAAGTGTAAAAGCTGTGCCTTTAACAATTTTATCAAACTGTTATAAATCAAATTGCCCGTAGCATAATTGACATCCGTTTCAATAACAAAGGTGATAATGTTTTTTATCGAGCAAATAATGACAGTGACCAACGCAGATATAGACTTTATGAAGCGATAATTGACCTTTAGCCTGTTGGCTGGGACGATAATAAAGCCTGTTCAAACACCTTATTAAGTATGGCTCATCTGCATTGTTTGTTAAGCATAGTATATGCAGCAAATTTTAAAAGTATGAAAAAAAATCTACAGCAATGATTTGACGCTTGTCATCAATACCAAATGTTATTATTAATAGAACTACTATGTAATGCTTGCCTGGCTTATAACCCTACTGAGATTATTATCAATGTTTAAAAAGCTCTGTTTATTGAAGTACAAAATGTTAGTTTTAGTTGTAAAGATTACCTTAATTTAACCCTTAACTCCATATGTACGTTATATGTGCCACAAGTGTAGATCTAGATCTGATGGCATGGATTTGCACTGTTGGCTTCTTGGTCAGAAATAACCTAATGAATCTAAATGTGTAGAGTGTAGATCCTTATCAGTTGGCACAAATGTGCTGACTGCTCTGAATCTACACTGGTCATCAATGTGATAAAGGTGCATCTTTGAAGTCACGGATTACATGTAGCATTTATGATTTTGGTTACAGAATCAGTGATAGACTGCCGTAAGTTCACAGAAAGTGGTTGCCTTGGTTACACCCTAGCTGCCCTGTCCAGTCACGATGAACACATGCGTAATGCAGCCCAGCACATCCTAGAAAAGTTTCAAGGTCACCTTGAGGCCGCCAAGTTCCCAGAGAGGGAACAGCTGCAGTATTTGTTATATATACTACAGAACAGCATGCCGGGCACCAAGAATAAACTACCATCCATAATCACACAGTTTCTAGCTAGAGTTGCAAGACTTATGTTGAAACCAGGTAAGTGGAATTGGAGACCAGTCTCAGATCCTTGACATCTAATTGGCTGAAATGTAGACTTAACAAATAGGTTTTGAACTGCTTGTATTGCAACACATCAGGGAGGTTTTTCATCACTAAGTTAGAGAAGTCTTTTAATTGCAGATAAGTGTGGAGTGTAAATATTTTATAATATATAACTGTATACATTTATTATTTCATAATTGTTGATCAGAATTTAATAAAAGGATTTTAGAGATCTCAAACTTAGCACTTACTACGATGTATTTGCTATTACAGATGATCACATGTACACAGTTATCAACAGTTACTTGCTGCTGAAGCCGAGTTTAGATACAGGAAATATCCCAGAATTCTTCATGTTGTTCAACAGCTCTCACATGCAGGTGAGTGAACAAGTCTTTACCCTTTTTATACGCCCGTTTGAAAAATGGGACGTATTATGGGAACACCTGCGGCGGGCGGGCGCCGTCCACAGGGTTTCCGCTCTCTAAGTCAAAGAGTTTTCATCAGGTCTTTATCAAACTTGGTGAATATGTTGGTGGGCATAATATCTGGACCAAGTTCTATAACCAGCCAAATCCCCCCAGGCACTCCTGAATTATGGCCCTTGAATTGTCCAAAATAAGGGTTTACTCTCTTTAAGTCAAAGAGTTTTCATCCAGTCTTTATCAAACTTGGTGAATATGTTGGTGGGCATAATATCTGGACCAAGTTCTATAACCAGCCAAATCCCCCCATGCACTCCTGAATTATGGCCCTTGAATTGTCCAAAATAAGGGTTTACGCTCTCTAAGTCAAAGAGTTTTCATCCGGTCTTTATCAAACTTGGTGAATATGTTGGTGGGCATAATATCTCGACCAAGTTCTATAACCAGCCAAATCCCCCCAGGCACTCCTGAATTATGGCCCTTGAATTGTCCAAATTACTGTTTCCGCCATCTAAGTCAAAGAGTTTTCATCCGGTCTTTATCAAACTTGATGAAAATGTTGGTGGGCATAATATCTCTGCCAAGTTCGATAACCAGCCAAGTTGCTTCAGGCACTTAAGAGTTATGGCCCTTTATTTATACGAACAATGTGGCAAATTAGCCAAACTTTTTGACGGGCGTATTTTGTGGCATTTTGGCACTCTTGTTCTCCATGGATACTCCTATGTCACTTAAGCTAAGAGTGGAGATCCAGATCAGTCAGCACATCTATGCCTTCTAATCTGGATATACACTGTTCGTTTCTAGGTCAGGAATAACCTTTAAAACCAAACAGTATAGATCCTGACTGGATGACAAAAATATGTCCTCTGGATCATCTGGATCTACAGTGTTTGCCGTAAAATAGAATATATAGAGTTCAGGTTAAGATTGAACATTTTATTTACCATGATGTACATGTTGACTCAAAATGTTGTATTATGATTGACTTGCTGAGTGGTAATCTGAGAGTGAGGTATTGTAATTGAATCACTGAGCTGAAGCTTTTGCCATTGACCCAATAATCTGGAGGCTTAAGGTGAGTTTTTAAATTGACTCACTGTCACTATGCTTAAACTGTTGTGATTGACTCACTAATCTGAAGGCTAAAGATGATACATGATAGACTAGAGTTGGAGGAACAGTTGTGAAATACAAATGTGATTGACTCACAGAGCCGAATGTACAAGGTTAAGTATTGTGATTGACTCACTTAGCTGATAACTCGAGGCAAAGAGGTTTGATTACATATTACAACAGTAATTATCAGGACAAGTTTCATAACTCTTCACTATATTTTGTCATAGTTATGCCCCTTTTTATGCCCCCGAAGGGAGGCATATAGTAATCGCACTGTCCGTCCGTCCGTCTTTCCGTCTGTCCAAAATAATCTTGTACTCGCTTCTCCTCATAAACCGCTTGAGGGATTTCTTTGAAACTTCACAGGAATGTTTGTCACCAAGCCTAGTTGTGCATATCGTCAGGAATTTCTGCTCAGATTATTTTTGGCTGAGTTATGGCCCTTTTAAGCAAAATCTTGTCCTCGCTTCTTCTCCCAAACCGATTGAGGGATTTCATTGAAACTTCACAGGAATGTTTGTCACCAATTGTAGATGTGCATATCCGGAGGAATTTCTGATCGGATTATTTTTGGCGGAGTTATGGACCTTTTTACCGAACCCTAACCCTAAACCCTAACCCTAACGTAAACTGAAACCGCTTGAGGGATTTCATTGAAACTTCACAGGAGTGTTTGTCACCAAGACTTATTGTGCATATCCAAAGGAATTTCTGATCGGATTATTTTTGGCTGAGTTATGGGCCTTTTTACCTAACCCTAACCCTAAACCCTAACCCTAACCCTAAGGTAAATTTTGTTAACGCAGTAGAGGTTACATTTTTTGTCCGATTGTCATGAAATTTGGTCAGGATGTTTGTCCCAATGATTTCTCGGACGAGTTCCAATATGGGTCATCAGGGTCCAAAAACTAGGTCACTGTTACTAAAAATAGAATTTTCTTGTTAACACTCTAGCGGTCACATTTTTGTTCTGATTGTCATGAAACTTGGTCAGGATGTTTGTCCAAATGATTTGTCAGAAGAATTGGAATACAGGTCATCTACGTCCAAAAACTAGGTCACTGTTACTTAAAATAGAATTTTCTTGTTAACACTCTAGCGGTCACATTTTTGCTCCGATTGTCATGAAACTTGGTCAGGATGTTTGTCCCAATGAATTCTAGGACAAGTTCGAATAAGGGTCATCTGGGTCCAAAAACTAGGTCACTGTTACTATAAATAGAATTTTCTTGTTAACACTCTAGCAGTCACATTTTTGCTCCAATTATCATGAAACTTGGTCAGGATATTTGTCCCAATTATTTCTAGGCTGAGTTTGAATATGGGTCATCTGGGTCCAAAAACTAGGTCACTGTTACTATAAATAGAATTTTCTTGTTAACACTGTAGCAGTCACATTTTTGCTCCAGTTATCATGAAACTTGGTCAGGATGTTTGTCCCAATGAATTCTAGGACAAGTTCGAATAAGGGTCATCTGGGTCCAAAAACTAGGTCACTGTTACTATAAATAGAATTTTCTTGTTAACACTCTAGCAGTCACATTTTTGCTCCAATTATCATGAAACTTGGTCAGGATATTTGTCCCAATTATTTCTAGGCTGAGTTTGAATATGGGTCATCTGGGTCCAAAAACTAGGTCACTGTTACTAAAAATACAATTTTCTTGTTAACACTCTAGAGGTCACATTTTTGCTCCGATTGTCATGAAACTTGGTCAGGATGTTTGTCCCAATGATTTCTCAGACAAGTTCGAATATGGGTCATCTGGGTCCAAAAACTAGGTCACTGTTACTAAAAATAGAATTTTCTTGTTTACACTATAGTGGTCACACTTTACTCTGATTATCAGATTGTAAATAAACTTGGTCAGGACATATGTCCCAGACAGTTATTAATTGGATGAGTTTGAATATGGGTCACCTGGGGTCAAAAACTAGGTCACTGTTACTATAAATAGAAAAATCTTGTCCAGGCTGTAAATTTGTTATTTCTCATTGGATTTTAAAATAACTTGGCTCAAATGTTTACCATGACAAGGTGTACTTTCGCGTACAGTACCCATGCCTGTTGGTCCAAGGTCAAGGTCACCTTTACAAAAAATAACATTTTCTTGTCTGGGCTGTTAATTCCTTATGAATAAAGTGATTTCAAAATAACTTTACATAAATGTTCACCATGACAAAGGCATGTGTTGCTTACAATACCCATGCCGGTAGGTCAAAGGTCAAGGTAACTGTTACGAAAAATAGCATTTTCTTTTCCAAGCTGTAGATTTGTTGTTTCTTATTGGATTTTAAAATAACTTGGTGTAAATGTTCACCATATGGAGACGTTGGGTCTTGTACAACACAACTTTGTTGTACTCTGGTGAGTGATAAAGGGCCATCATGGCCCTCTGGTTCATATTACCCACATCACATGTAGTAAGGTTCATAACTCTAATAATCATTTTCCAGGATAATTTCCCCAATAATCTTCGAATTTTCTAAAAAAAAATGTCATATTTAACTTTATTTAACTATATATTTACTACAGACTTAAAACATATGATCCTTTCATCTTTCACATTATATGCATGCAGTATGCTTTGTCTTCCACAAGCATTTATTTCATTACATATGTTTATTTATTACATATGTATACCTATTCGATTTCAAAGCTGCATTTCGGGGGCATATGTCAATTTCAAGTGACAGCTCTTGTTCACTTAAAATTTAAGAAGAAAACCTGGTTTTATTGCATTATGACGTCTTCTTGTTAGTTTGTAGGATAGAAACCACATTACCATCAGTTTGATCAGAAAGGTGATCTTAGTCATTGTTTAGAATTCAAAACTGGGCATACAATTTTAATTATATGTATGATATATTTTTCAGTATAAAGTTGAAAGAACATGGATGTTGTCATTGTTACATGATGGATTACGAGAGACGGCAGACTACTGGATATTTGAGAAACTCTTCACATTTAAGTTGCTCAAGAGCTTTTATGATTCCTCCATGTCGGATGCTGCCTGTCAGGTCAGTGCTAATAGTAATCCTTTATTAGAAAGATCATTTTTCGTACTTGTCTTAGACAAGTAATTCGGTACTCTTTGTCACACAATGTTTTCTGTTGGTTGTTTGTGATGTTTATTTCTTTAAAATATGGTCAAATATGAAATATGTACTACACTTTTTTACTTTAACCCATTACTTCATGGTTAAGCCTTGTATCACAAGGTTAACCAGTGTAGATTCAGATTAGCTGGCACATCTATGAATCTGGTCACTTTTCAGTCAGAAATAATCTTATGAACATGTAGACCCTGAACAGATTGCACAGATATGGCAGCTGATACGGATCTAGACTGTTTGCCCATGGCTATGAGACATATCCTGTACTGTGAAGAGTTAGGTTTACCTCTGTTTTTATAGCATAACTTTTTGATACCAGTATTTCACTTTAAAATCTCCAATAAAAATATACAGTATATTTTTATAATTTATTCCAAAACACTGTAAATCTAATTTATCAGATTCAAGTGCTAAAGATTGTGAAGGCAGCATGTACTGAGAGAAGATTGGCCATTGACCTCTGCCAGAACCATGGGTTGCTTGCATGGATTGCTTTAACCATCAGTAAACTGTAAGTGTTGCCTCCCTTTAGAGTTTCCTTGTAAATTTCATTGGGCTAAAAATGAGATGTTGGCCTTTTGTGAGAATCGTGGACTATTTAACCCTTTCCACCATAGACTTTTAGGCTTTTATTGTGTGGGAGAAAAGTTTAAATCCTATTCAGCCAGTACATCCATGCTGTCTGATCAGGATCTGCTCTTAGATTCATAAGGTCATTGCTGACTGATTTGCAAACATTGTACATGTATATCCATGTAAGATGGCATGTGTGCTGGCTGACATGGATCTAAATTGGTAACCTGAGATAAAAAGCATATCTATGGAGTTAAGGGTTAACCCAGCTCTATGAATATGCCAGTGTAGATCCAGATCAGCCAGTACTTCAGTGCCTTCTGATCCAGATCTACAGTGGCTGCTATTTGGTCAGAAATAACCTAAACAAATCATAAACAAAACAAGGTAGATCATGATCAGACACCACTTATGTGCCAACTGATCTGGATCTACACTGTTGGCCCAGTTGGATGCCTTTGTAAGTCTGTTTAACCACTGAGGATGCCATCAGCTTGTGTGAACATAGTGCAGCCAAAACTTGAGAATTATTAGTAGTATGGCATTGAAACTAGGAATAAATGTTCACTGGAAATGAAGATTGTATAGAGAAAGATAAGAACTATTATTCTTGGTCATTTAAATGCAATAAATTATCAATTCTCCATGGATACAACTCATATCCCTTCTGCCACCAGTGTAGATCCAGATTGCCCTGCATATTATATAGTTATTTGGTTTCTGTGAGGAATGTGAGGATATATTGCCGGTCTGGGTGTCATATTACCCGAGCCGCAGGCGAGGGATAATATGACACCCAGACCGGCAATATATCCTCACATACCCTTTCAAGGAACCAAATAATTGTTTTATTATACTGCAAAGACTTTTTCAGACAAAATAATTAGAAAACATCGATTTTTCATTTATTTCGCTTATTTAATGCCGAACGGGTTAATTCCCCTCTGAGAACCTCAATAATTACATGTCTGACGTCATTAATTTACCTGCATGACGTCACTTCTATAGAAATCGAATGGACTATCGATTTGATATTTATTAACAAAATTTGAGAATAATCTGATCGTTTTCAACGTTAAAAGCATAACACAAATATTTTCTGTAACAATTTTAGTAATCCCTAAGCATACCGCTTTATAATTTACAAGATCGGCTTCAAATTAAGCAGTTTTACGGAAATTCAAAACAAAATGGCGGACGACAACAAAAGGTAGGAGGCCAGAGAGGGAAACTAAGGCACATGCGTTCATATCTACGGCTGATCCGTAAATACGGGTATACATCAGTGGCAAATTATCCAATCAAATTCAAGCAAATTTCTTTGCAGTATAATAATTATCTACATTGTTCACTTCTTGGTCAGAAACAATCTAAGAAATCTAAAATTGAATGGTGTAGATCCTGATGCCAAGGTTATAAAACTGAGAATGGAAACCAGTCTCAAATCTCAAGCATCTGATTGGCTGAAATGGCGACCAGTTGCCATTTCAGCCAATCAGATGCTTGAGATTTGAGACTGGTTTCCATTCTCAGTTTTATAACCTTGGATCCTGGATCTTATCTAGTTGCATATAGAATAAGCTGTATCCATAGAGTAAAGTTAAATATATTTTTCAGCTCTGTGGAGAAACAACAGGTGTGTGAATGTATATGTGATTTGTTACACACGCTGTGGAGTTCAGTCATGGGACATTCTACAGATGAAAAACTTCTTGCTCAGCTATCGTTCCCTGTGCAGATCCTGGCATGTTACAAGTCTATCTCATGCTATTTAGGGTTAGTATATTTTTTGCCTATTTCTTTTATTTGTGAATAAATACTCTTCCACATTTCATGATGATGATTTAAGATCACAAACACATCTATCATTAGCATGAGCACTGGTAAGTGCTATCAAAGTGTTTAACTCTTTGCTCTATATGGGTTTTATCATGTATGGCATGAGTGTAGATCCAGTTCAGCTGGAATATCCATGCCATCTGATCAGAATCTACAATTGTCACTTCTGAGTCAGAAATAATCTTATAAATCTAAAAGTAAACCATGTAGATCCTCATGAGATGTCACACATGTGCTGGCTAATCAGGATCTCCACTGTTCATTGATAACACAATGGTTGTTGCTCTTCTGGTCAGAAAAACTTCTTAGTTTATTGGATTGTGGCAGTAATTTTTTCATTAATAACCAACTTTTCATTTATCGAATTGTGATGAAGCTTAACATATTACATCTTTAAAATAGAGTTAAATGATAGAAATAGCTGATCATTCAAACTAGGGGCAGATCCAGAGGGAGTTCAATGGAAATTACCATGTTACTACCCTAAGACTGCCCCAAACAAACCCCCTTCGTATCCCACCCTGGTTCAAACCTTGAGAATCTGCATTAATTATTCTTCACTTCATGAGATTTGGCAAACAGTGTAGATCCAGAATAGGCGGCACATAGTTGCATGGTTAATATACATGTACATATAATATACCACCATTGAATGTTATGTACATATATTTGCAGAGATATATCAGAGGCTGCCAAACTCGCATTTTTGAACACAGTTTCATTAGTGCTGAATCATCTGCATTCAATGGCTGACAGTATTAGAGGTCACATGACCCAGACTGTGTCACACATTGAAGTTTTACTTCTGTTGTTACAATGTCCGAAGAACTGGACACAGTCTATAGGAAAAGAAAACACAATTAAAAGGATCTTGGCATCAACAGGATTTGATGTAACTGTACTAGAAAAGAAACATAGGGTTGGAAGAAAGTCGGAGCCTGTTGTGGCACAAGGGAAGAAGGGACAGGAAGTAGAAAAGGATGTAACTGATGAGATGGAAACAGAGGAGTCTACAAAAGATGTAGACAAAGCTGATGCAACAGTTACTGGAACAGATCATGAAATTGTTGATAAAATTGTCAGTATATGCAATCTGTGGATTGCAGACCGGGGAGACACAGATACTTCTGAAACTGCTGCTGTGGATGTCATCGTCATAAGCTGGCTTATAGACATAATGAAAACTGAGAAAGGCTCTCTTTCAGTGTTCAATATGGTAAAACTGATTACAAATATAATACTGTCAAAGAATGAAGGCTCTGTTAACAGTGTGTTAAACTATTTGGCGAGAAAACATGCTGGTCGTGATACAACTGTTGTAGACTTGGTGAATGTTTACTCTATAGTAGCTGAAAGGTTTCAAGCTTTGAAGGTAGAAGAAAAAAGGGATTTGGAACCCAAGAGGAAAGAAGCAGTAAAACAGGTGAATGATGTGCTATCACAGATATACTGTGTTAGGCAGGGAACCAGCAGTACAGAGCTGGAGGAAGCTGTCAAAAGAAAACTGGGGGACCAGACAGGTATTTGAATTTGAATATGTTGACATGAATTAGCTATAATGTAATAGACTTCAGGGTCAGATGTAAGATTTCCAAAAAGGGGGTTTGTTTTGTGGCAGTCGGTAGTTATATGATAATTTTCAACTTTCTGGCCAAATTTCCATGTAAATGAAATATTCATGGTCAAAAATGGGAGAAAAGTTTATATAAGTGATTTTGCTTGTTCTTCGATCCATAGCATGACATTCTCTCATTGTATAATATCATTATATGTGCATTTATTTGAATAAATATTGTTTAAACCAAAAATGGGGTTCGATAAACCCCACTGAACCCCCTCCGTATCTGCCACTGAACTCGCTTTACTGTATTACAAGTATGAGTTAGTCAACTGTAGGAATATTTTACAGAAATGGGTTATCTATGAGTAGCAGACTATTCAAATAAGACAAATTTTGTGCTTATCACATAAAATGTTAAGATTACAATTTCAAAGAAGTTGTAGAGATTTGTGTTTATTACTCAGTTTTTAGTTGTTGGTGATTTTAACCCTTTACAGCATATATGAGTTTTATCGCATGTGTGAACAGTATTAATCAAGAACAGCTGGCACATCTGTATTGTCTGATCAGGATCTACACTGTTTGCTTGTTGGTCAGAAATAACCTGAATCAAAAAGCCAACAGTGTAGATCCTGATCAGACAACATGGATGTACAGGCTGATCTCACTCTACACTGTTCGCCCATGCAATATAAGTAATATATATTGAGGAAAGGGTTTACATTTAATTAGGCTTAGCATAGTTGCTTTGACAGAGTTTTACTAGAATTGTTCCATTTTTCTTTTCAGCCTGTGGTGATGAAGATGAAATGAAATCAGTTGCCTTGAGACAGATGTTTATTGAGACATTTTAAAGTGTGAAAAAGTGTAAAAAGACAGTAGATACAACACTGAATATGAAACAGTTTTAATAGAATGTAATACCCCAACATAATTGCTTAACCCTTTCCATAGTTACAAATGTATACCTTTATTTCATGTGCAAACTGTGTAGATCCAGATCAGCTGGCACATATGCACAATCTGATCAGGATCTGCACTTTTTGCTTTTAGATTCATTAGGTTATTTCTGACCTGACAAAGAGGCAACCTTTGCAGATTCAGATTAGACAGCACAAATGTGCTGGCTGATCTGGATCTACACAGGTCGCACATGCATACAAATGCATATATATGGAGTAAAGGGTTAAATCTTTCAAATGTCAAGTTAATTGTACCATGGAATCTGGTTTGAACCCATGTGGCAAATACAGTTGCCCCCCTAACCTTCTGATGTTATTTCTTTGTTAATGTTTTTGATGCCTGATAATAAACAATAAACATGGCTTTACATACTTGCGTTTATTACAACTGTACAGGGAATTACATGAATATTGAGTACATGTGCTATAAATTCCAGTATTTTTTGTTAAAGCACAGCCGATTAAATCCAATCCAGGTTGTGGGATATACACAATGTTAAATGATTATTATTCATTTTAAGTTATAGCAAGATACTGTCAGAGCCACAATCTAGAAAATCCACCCTTAATTACAAACATTTTTTTTCAGTTTTCATTTCACCTTATTACTCGTTGGAGACAAATTTTATCACATGGGCCACTAATGTAGATTTGTATCCAACCTGAATCAGCACTCTTTGCTTCTTTTTCAAAAATTTCTTAATGAACTGAAAAGTAAACAGTGTAGATCCTAATCAGGCAGCACAAACATGCCAGCTGATCCGGATCCACAGTGTTCACATTTTTATGAAAGCTGTATCTCTGTAGTAAAAGGGTTAATCTATGTTTTTGAAAAGAGAATTTTAATATTAGAATGTAAACTTTAACTTTGTTACTAAATCCTTTTCTGTTTTTTCTACGGTTTCAAAAGTTAGTATTCGGAGGCCTGAGTACTCGATATCATTCCCATGACAGTATTGGAAGTATTGAGTACTATTCAATTTACTACCAATAATATTATCAGAAGTGTTGAGTGCTTGTCGATTTTCTCCCCATGATATCAGAAGTATAGAGTTACTCCCCATGATATTTTCAGAAGAATAGAGTTACTCCCCATGATATTATCAGAAGTATAGAGTTACTCCCCATGATATTTTCAGAAGAATAGAGTTACTCCCCATGATATTATCAGAAGTATAGAGTTACTCCCCATGATATTTTCAGAAGTATAGAGATACTCCCCATGATATTATCAGAAGTACAGAGTTACTCCCACGATATTATCAGAAGAACTGAGTTGATCCCCATGATATTATTAGAGTTATTGAGTTACTACCCACGATTTAATAGGTAATATTGAGTTACTACCCACGATATTATCAGAAGAACTGAGTTACTACCCATGATATCAGAAGTATTGGGTTATTAACCGTGATATTGTCAGAAGCATCAAGCACTAGTTGATTTACTCCCTATTCCCGTATTATCAAAGTACTGAGTACCAGTTGATTAAGTTCCTGTGATAGTGTAATAATAAAGTCATCAAGAATTGAACGCACATGCTCGTAGTAACATAGAACCGGACGGGAAACGAGCGTTAGCTAACCCAAGAACTAGGTTTAAACTGCAAGAGGCAAACTAATGTTTGCCATTTGCCGTTCCAGGTTGGTAAATCCGACAATATTGAACAATTTTAAGAGTTTAAAATTTACGAACTCAGTTGTTATTACAGAAGCATTTATTATAGTTAGATTTTATAGTTACCAATTGATAGTATACTGAGCAAAATGAAAACCTAACAGTTTTTAAATTCAAAGATTTTGTTCATTAATTTAATTTGTGGCGTTTGCATTTATCTGAACATTTAATCAGAAAGAAAATGATAATTTCTCACAGAGGCCAAGGTTATCTCCTCTTTCATAAATAATGATGACATCGATTATTTTTTACATAAAACATAATCGTTAAAGCCCACTGATGCAAAGAAATACATTTCTACAGATCTACACTGGGTAACGAACTCATCCCCTGGTGTAAAGGGTTAACATTTCACAGTATGTTTCTTGTATTTATTTCTGCTGAAATTCCTTTAATTGTTTTATTTCGCGCATTTTGAAGCGTTCACTTCAGAGCCTAACAGTACTTCTGTACAAAAAATCTGAGCAAATGGCACGCGTTCGCTATCTGGTCTTTTATGTAAAGTAGGGTCATACCAGTAAAGCATTGTTATCATCGTTTTTTTGATAACTTTCAGATATGATCGAGACATCCTGCTAAATTTCTGTAGTTATCATCCTTCCTTGTCAGTAACTGTTCAAATATCTTTCATTCGAAACAAAAGAAACCACTCTATCAAACTATGCCACTCTATTTCTGCCGGTTATCTTTCTGACGAAGACCCTAGTACTTCTAACCTCTACATGAAAATCGGACCCACTTAAAAATAGCCAATATAATACAAGTGTTTTATCCCAGTCCAAAGATATTTCATAGCTGGACTAGAATTTTAAGATACCAGAGTAAATGATATTATTCACTAAGAAAATATTTGTATCCACGGATAATGGGTATATAAGTATAGTGTAAAATGAAACTTGTGTGGATTTGGATATTGCTCGGATATTCAGGACGAGCAGTTGCACAGGGCATGGGTAAGCGCTTTTATAAGGGGAAGATGAAGCAGAGATGGGGCAAGCATGCAAAGGTTGACTGGGTCTTTAAATCGGGGATGCTCTACCTTTAAAAGACAAAATATTTGAATCCCAACCGGAGGATTTTAACTATATATTGTGTTTCTTCGGCGATCTGAGCTTGTTGAATGATGAATGTCAACAGTACTGTTTCAAACAGATAACCTATTTTCATAACCGCAATCGTTTACGACGACTTAAACTCTTTTTTTTCAAATTTACCGGTAAGCAATTTATTGGTTGTTGGACCTGGGGTATTGAAGATACTCAAATCTTTATTGCGTTCTTTCGTTTTGGCAACGAGACAGGAACCATTCTCACAAGCTTGTTTCTTTCAGCTACTGTAAGATATTTATAACGCGCAATGATGGCGAAGCAAATATGGCGATGAGGGAAACGTTTTTTCCTCTTCGCTCCTTCGCCATCACTCCTTCGTCATCATTCTTTTCGCCATCGACCCTTACCTGGTGACGAAGACACGAAATGGCGACGCGATGCCGATGGAAGATGGCAAAGATTCCCTTGTCATCATCCCTTCGTCAATGTTCATTGTTTGCCATCGTCTCTTCGCGTCATTGCAATTGTTCCTTGGTGTCTTCATGTCTAGGAATACCGTTATCACTCTCTAAGTCTTGGAAGTTTCCTTTAACACAGGGACACTGAAAATACAAATCCCAAGTGTCCAAAAAAAGAGGAGACAAAAAATTATTTCCGTGAAAAACTTAATAAAAACAATTGTGTCCCAATATTAAAGCTCTAATAAGTATTGGAGTAATTACGTTAAGGAGTAAGAAGCAATGGCAGAGAGACGATTCCGAAGGAGCGATAACTTACTTTAACGTCTTCGACATCTTCCCTTCGCGTCTTTGCAATCGTCCTTCGTGTCTTCATGTCTTAAGGGCGAAAAAACTATGGGGGAGAAGCAAAAATACTTTTCCGGAATCGAGAATTCAGCTTGTTTTTGCACTACACCACTGTTAATAATGACAGTGACGTACACGCTTATTCCAAACGTGTTTTTTTTATTTTCTTAGTAAGCGGAAATGCGATGGACTTGGCCAACATGAATATGAACATGATGAACACGAAGTGTAGAGTTCAACCATGCCAGACTGTGTGTCTGCAGAAAGAACCAGAAACCGGATGTTTTGTGTGTAGCCCAACCTGCAGCTCCGGAAGCAATATTGGTATACCGGAAACCAACCCTGGAATGGTAATGCCGATGCAACCAGTTGGTTCAGGTAATGATGTCGTTTTAATTTATTTTATTAACTCATCTTCCTGAATCATTCAGATCAAATCGAAACGTACATTCAGAAATTAGTATTCTATCTATGCGTGCAGCATGATGTGAATTGTTAAGGTGCGGATGTCCCACCTCCGTGAGCTTCGCTAACCAGCGAGCGTAAGTAATATCCACGTGAAATGTACTGAATACTGAGACAGAGGTCTGCAAACATTTCGTGAATATCCCATTTAGAATTCCAACGGCGATCTCGTAACAGCAGATACAACAACAAGGGGCGGCGTCACAACTGACCAACATGTCTGGCTTATTGCCCCTCCCCTAACCAAAAGCAATGTTGGGGTCGTTCATCCGTTTGACCATCCGTCTATAGCTAACTAACCAATGAATTCAAATTCATAAAACTCCAAAAGAGGATCACTGCAACTCTATTTAGGATAATACGAGAAACTCAAAATTTAAAGCTATTGACTTTTATATAATAATTTATTAATAAACCTGACCCATACAATATAGAATATAGAATTGGCTTAAAAAATTATATGACTATAAATAAGGTATACGATCCTTGAACTTCACTCAGGTAGAAGCTGATGGTTATTTTCTTCGGACATGACGTGGACAGTCGGGGAAACGGGTGGAAGAACATATAACACACGTTCTACATTAGTATCCATGCATTAACTTTTATCGAAGGATGAAAAGTAAATTTCGATAAATCGTTGGAACATTTACAAATGAATTTGATACACGTGAAGATTACGAACCCGATTTTCGCTGGTAAATACTATGTACGTGTGTTTGTAAACTTTGTGCGAAGCTTATGGCTGTAAGTCACTTGCACATTCTCACATAAGTTGCAGTTGCAACTTACTTCGATATTACAAAATGATTTACTTTGGGAATAAAATAAGACGAACACGTGAGATATAATTCACATGTCCGGAAACTTTGTTTACAGTGGAAATGTACGCAGTTTTCATCAACCCGGTTCGTATTGCGCACATCAAGTTGACTCGGCAGGTAACCTGTTTGACTTGATATAAACACTTTGACAAAGAATTTTTTCCGTTGTCATGTATTTACAGGTCAGGGCAATTTTTACAGTGGTTGTCATCAAGACCCAGGTTGGATGCAGTGCCCGATGTCATGTACCCGATCATTTGAAAACAACGGATGTTTTAAGTGCTTGTGCCATGAATCTATTACCCAAGCATATCTAGGTGAGATGTAGTGAGCCCTGCCCAAACTACTTCCCAAACAAAATGCAATTCAAATCTAACACGCAGATTGTCCCAGTGCACCAATTGCCATAATAATACATAAAACAGTATAGATTGGACAAATCTTGTGCATACGAATGGGTATATCCATTAGCTCATTTAGATGAGGACACACCCTGCGCCTCCCGCCCTCTGAAATTGTCTTCGTTAAATTTTAATGCCGATATCAGAAAAATGTATGAAATACGTATAACCAGTATACACTATTCTAGAATTATAGGTTTTGTGCTCAACGCCCTACACATGACTTATAATTGGTAACAGCACTGCTTGAATGTACTGTGAGACTTTTTCAACCGCCACACGTCACAAACAACGCTACTGTAATAATCAGCTAGATAAAAATGGAACTTTGAAAGCCACCGAACACAACACATATCACAATATTGCAGCCTCTGTTTGATTAAGCCTGTTCATGAGCAGAAATGGAAGTGCATATTACAGTTCACGCCGCCTAGCCCCGAGTTGAGCGCAACTCAATATTTAAACGTGTCAGGTTTGTGTTTGCCTAGTATATGAACAAAGCTCAAGACACAGAATACCTTTACTCCATGCATAAGTTTATTTATGTAGCCACAACCACGATACTCGTTTCTGTTTACTGCAGCAACCACCAGAAGTGAAAAACCCACAGACCCACCTGCTTTACTACACACAACCCAACTTTCAGTTCCAAGTACACCAACGGTGCTCACGGTCCCAGCCACATCAACAACAACTTTGGCGACGACGACGAAAACTAGCAGCACAACACAAACTATCTCTCCACAGACAGAGTCAAAAACTAAGACAACAGATGCCTTATCCGAAGAAGTTCCTCCTACCGAGAAGCTGGACTGGACTAGATCGACAAGTGCGTGGATTCCAACAAGACTGACACTGGACGACCACCATGTGGTCCTTCCTGTTGGAGGTACTAACGAAAACTTGAAAAGTTCTATAACACCTTCGGCAGCAGCGCAACAATATGTTTATTTGCAAGACCAGACAAGTGGTTTCACCGTTAACAATTTGTCCTTTGTACTGTTCGGACTTATTTTTGGATTACTGGTATGTTCTTCCGTTTTGTTTGTTGTTTGGCGAAAAGCCAGACGGAAGTTGCGTAAAAACAAAGACGAGCTTTATTTCGTTCATAAAGCATACCGACAAGACTCCAGGGCTCGGCTGCCAAAGAATGAAATGATGGAAGACCCGGTGTATGCTGACATAGGTCCTAGGCCTGAGCCCCCACCTCGGAGCCCGTCCAGCACCAAGAATCCAGTATTGCCTCAACGCACTCTGTCCCAAACCAGCGAGACACCACTAAAAGAACAGTTTGACGATGTTCGTCATGATTACCTTGAACTTATCTAATAAGGATAACTAACTAAAGTGCTTGTTTTATTTTATTCTTCGTATCGAATTGTAATTAAAGTTTTACTCATATTTTGAAATATAATTATTAAAAAATGGAACGTTAAAATGTATTAATAAACCAAATTTGGTTCAACATTTGTTTGTAAAAATCCGCACATTCGATGTGAATTCGCCTGTTCTTTAGAAGGGAATATGGCGTCTATAAGCCATTTATACACTTGCAACCAAGATAATTAGCCAAGCAAAAATATCGTCGCAACCAAATTAGGGCTTCTATGAACGTCAGGCAGTCAACTTATTGCTGTTAGAGAAGCTAGTAAAACGATGGTCAAAGTTACGCTGCGGAAATTTACCAAACTTTGGCCTCCGTTTACCTCTAAGGGTGACCTTGATCTTTGAAATCGGGACCGGGGTTCATAGATGTGACATTCGTCTCATTGAAGTTAAGGTTTTGTGCCATTTTGGTTGCGGGTCCTCCATGAAATGCAGTCATACACCGTCGCACGATTAGTTGGCCTCGATTTTTTTAGAGATCCGCGGATATCTCCGACAGAGACTCAACCCAAACATAGTGAGTTCAGTGGTTATATCTACAAATAAAAAAATGCATATCGATATAAACGATGCTAAACCAACGTTTGCAAGCATGCCCTTAAAATATGATCTCTTGGTACATCATTGCTACAATGTACCTTCGTGCGACAAACTATAAGGTCCCTTCGTGCGGCAAAATATATTGTTGTGCACGGTTGGAAGTTTGAAGAGACGTTAACTGTCATTCTTATGTAAATGATAATTTATATTCATACTGTGAAGACGCTAGTTTAAACTTTAAAGCTGCATATCCACAGTTCAGGGTAGAAACCCTCAATGTCTCAATTGTTGTTAAGGGCTTAACACACTCCTCCCAAACAGGTTCATCGATAAAAAGAAAATGATGATCTCAATAACGGCAATTAAAATGCACAAATAAATGTAACATAATTTTAAATTCCCAAGCGAGTGTAATGATACTGACAAGAAAATGTTGTTTACTTTGTAAAGAACTTTCAACTACTAAAAGAGAAATCAGTAATCGTCATCGGTTTACGCAACAAGGAAATTGAAGGTCAAAACACTTTTACTAATATCTCATGAAGCTTACATATCTAATTCACGTCAGGACACAAGACAATGTTTTCAGTATCGTATTTCTCATATGTGCATTTGAAATGATGTTTTGTGTTGTTTAGTTTTTCTGAATTTATGTAAATAGAAGTTTAGGGAATTTTTAGATCTCGCTATTTTTCTTTACTGTTCTAACGTATCTTACCATAGGCAAAATAAAGATACAGTAGTAACACTAATTTATGCAAAGTTTCATCGAACAGCATTTTGCTGTTATTGAGATTTCGATCATTTTCTTTTTATCGATGAACGTGCTGGGGAGGAGTGTGGTAAGCCCTTAAGGTTAATTGGGATGGATGGATGGATGGGATGGGATGGGATGGATGGATGGATGGATGGATGGATGGATGGATGGATGGATGGATGGATGGATGGATGGATGGATGGATGGATGGATGGCCCTCTCAATAAGTATATACATGTTAAGTAGTAATGATAAGGTGTAACGAAACTTAGAAACAACAATGATATGCAAAATACAAACAAAGACATGCAAAATTATGAAATCAATATACATATATAATGTAACCGCTATAAGTTAAGAAAATGCTCAATCAGGTTTAACTTATCATAAAAAAATCATCAAATAATCATAATCATAATGTTTTGGAGTCAATGTATAAGAGTTTTATTAATTTTTTGTTCCAAAAATGATGTCCGTGGTTAATTTTTAGAAGTATATATCATCATAGTTCTGCTTTATCCAATTTGTTAGGTTTATGGTAAACTGATAAAGTGTTTTACTTAATCTAATGCTTTCCGGTATATTATTCCAAATCCTGGATCCAGAGTAAGACATGCTTTCCTTGAATAATTCTATTCTTGGTCGAGGTACTTTAAAATCTGTAGAGCTGGAATTTCTAATATTGAAACCAGATGACTCTCTATATTGGTACATATCTTGTATGTATTCATGTACAAGTTTATTGTGCACTTTAAACATAAATTTGGCTTTTTGAAGTATAATTCTTTGGTGAATAGTAAGAGACTTAGTTTCCGGTGTAAACAAGTCGCGTTTTATTTTACTCAGGCTTAAAGTGTTTTTATATGTTAAATAATTAATGCAGGAAGGAAATATTCTGGATGAGATATTAGTTAAGTGCATTTTCTATACATTGTGAAAGTTTGGAGAAAGTTACTTTTTTACTTGATGTGATATTTGTAAAAGACTAATTTTCCTTTGTTCACATAAACTATAAACACATGATTTTTGCGGGTTGAAAATTGACAAGTGGAAAAGCGATATATGCTCACCACCCCTACAATCTCTAATTCGTCACGCATGACTGGACTTGTATGGATTACCGTTAAAAGTTCACCTGTACAAGAACGGACAATACACCAGACACGGTTGAATGTATATTATTAAAGTATTTGAAAAGCAGAGTGATTTAAGATTTTTGTGAAATAGACGGTCAAATCAATTCGAGACCAATAAATACGAAAGATGAACCCTGTTGTATATACAGTTATAGTCAGCATCCTCTTAAGTCAGTGGCAAGTGAAAAATTCTCAAACAGTTAATAATAACTCGGAAAGTGTATCATCCAATTCAACAAGAATAGACAACTACAATTTGACAAAAGAACTGTGCTCTCATGAACATTTTCAGATACTTTTTTCAGAAAGCTGTCACGACTTACACACCATAGATGTCTGGTATTATCATCTCTTTCATAGCAGACGTGTTAAAACAGCACCTGTATGCCTGCGTTCAAGCCTGAGGCTCTTCTTAATCATTTTGTCAGGAGATGTAGCCTCTAATCCAGGGCCAGTCAGAGTCCCTTGTGGTTTATGCGGTAAGGCTGTTGCAAAAACACATAGAAAACTTTACTGTGAAGGATGCTTTCTATGGTGGCATATCAAGTGTGCAGATGTATCTCCTTACGAATTCCAACAACTGAACATTAAAAAATGGACCTGTAAACAATGTGATAACCTCCACTTCACAGACTCATTCTTCAGTGACATTTTAGATCAACAAAATATCTTTGATGACTCAACTTCAAGCCTTGATTCTACCGAAAACAACATTTTTCAAGAACTTATACAATGCAGAAAGAAAGATCCCCATAAATTTATTTGTGCCTACCTCAATATAAACAGTCTTAGAAACAAATTTGACCAACTAAAAGAACTTCTCACAAAAAATATTGTAGACATTTTATTTATATCAGAAACCAAATTAGACACATCATTTGTTGATACTCAGTTCCAGGTTGACAATTATCACTTTTGGAGGGCGGATAGAACAGACAGAGGAGGAGGTGTTGCTGCCTATCTTAGATCTGACATTGCTGGAGACAGAAAGAAAAATTTTGAATTTCAATATGTAGAATCTATATCTATTGAGGTAATCATTGATAAAAATAAATGGCTGCTTATTGGGGCATACAAACCTCCGTGTATGAAAGATGATCTCTTCCAAAATGACTGTGAAATTTTGCTAGATAAAGTGAGTGCCAAATACAACAACTACATTTTAACAGGTGATTTGAACTATGATATGATTGATGTAAAAAAATCCCAACCAATCAGACATATTTGTGATATATTTGATCTAAACAACACTGTGAATAAACCTACCTGCTTTTCATCTGTACAAAAACCTACACTTTTAGATGTTGTCTTAACAAATAATGTGTCTGTGATAAACAAAACTCTAAATTTTAACTGTAGCTTATCTGATGTACATAACTTAATTGCTTTTCAACTTAAATGTCAGGTCCCAATTTTTAAACACAAGTGGATGTCATATAGAAGTTTTAAAAGGTTTGACCCTATTGCTTTTAATGATGATCTGGAATCTGAATTTTTAAATTTTACCTGTGATGATACTGAGATAAATGAATTGTACCAAGATTTTAACTCAAGATTTTTGAAAGTGGCCGATGTTCATGCCCCTATAAAGAAGAAGAAAGTTATACCATCTCCATTACCTTACATGAATAAGACTCTTAAACAGGCTATCTATAAAAAGAAAATGCTCGCCAATAAATTTGAAAAACTTAAAACTTCTAAGGCATGGGAAAACTTCAGAAAACAAAGAAACCTAGTAACTAAATTAAAAAGGATATCAATCAACAAATACTTTATTGATAGATGTATAGGTGGTTCTAAATCTAAAGACTTCTGGCCAACTGTGAAACCATTTTTATCCAGTAAAGGTAACAATGTAAACAAAAACACAGTTCTATTGGAAAATAATGCTCTTATCAATAACCAGAACGATGTCTGTCAGATTTTTAATGACTTTTTTGCTAATGTAGCCAAAGATATAGGTAACGATTCCACTGTTGTTGACGAATATCACCCTAGTATTATGAAAATTAAGGAAAATATTTCTGATGATGTCAGACTTGTTTTTGAACCTGTAGGAGAGAAGTATGTGAGCAAACAGTTAAACGCCTTGGATATTCGTAAGGCAACTGGACATGACGGAATTTCTGCAAAACTGTTAAAAAATGCTAAACCCTCAATAGTAAAACATGTAACTTCTATTATAAACAAATCTCTAACTACAGCTGTATTCCCAGAAACCTTAAAAATAGCTCAAGTCGTTCCAATTCATAAGAAGAATAGCACATTAGACAAGGGAAACTACAGACCTGTCAGTATTCTTCCTGTCATGTCTAAACTGTTTGAAAAAGCTATCAATCAACAGCTGACAACCTTTTTTAATAGTCGTTTTAATGTGTATTTATCGGCTTTCAGATCAGGATATGGTTGCCAAAGTACTTTATTAAAGCTTGTTGAAGACTGGAAAAAAGGTCTAGATGATAATAAATATGTTGCAGCTATTTTGATGGATCTGTCCAAGGCGTTTGACTGTTTGCCCCACGACTTACTCCTTCTGAAACTAAAGCAGTATGGTGTTACAGATTCTGCCTTGAACTTACTCACAAGTTATCTCACTAATAGGAAACAGTGTACTAAATTGGGCGGAATTTTAAGTTCAATGAATGATATTCAAAAAGGGGTTCCACAAGGCTCTATACTTGGCCCTATTTTATTCAACATTTTTATAAATGATATGTTTTACTTTGTTCAAGGTAGCAAACTGTACAACTATGCTGATGATAATACTTTGTCATGTATAAGCTCAAGCGTTACAGATTTAAAGCAAAACCTGGAAAATGACAGCATACAACTTATTAAATGGTTTTCTGACAACAAGATGAAAGCAAACCCCGACAAGTTCCAAGCCATAAGTATCGGAGATAAAACTAAGAAGCTTAATCTGTCTTTTAATCTAGATGATAATATTATTTCATGTGATGAGGATGTCAAACTTTTAGGTGTTACACTAGATTTTAAACTTAATTTTAACAAACAAGTCTCTGAATTATGTAAAAAAGCTTCAAAACAGTTAAATGTATTGAAGCGCATAGGGAAACACTTATGTAAACTAGGCAGACTGACTGTATACCACTCGTTTATTTTGTCTAACTTTAGTTATTGCCCTCTTACATGGCATTTTTGTGGAGAAGCTTTAACTAAAAAGCTCGAGAAAATACAAGAAAGGGCACTTCGCTTTGTCTATAATGATTATCTATCAGATTATTTTGAACTTTTAGATAGAACTCAAATGCCATCACTAAGACTAAGAAGACTTCGTACTATGGCTCTAGAAACTTTTAAATGTCTACATAAGGAGGGTCCACTGTATTTACATGATCTTGTTAATTTTAAACCGGACTCTTCTTATTCTTTTAGGTATACCAAACTGGCGTATGTTCCAAAAGTGAGAACCACTAGGTACGGGCTCAACTCCTTCCGGTATAGTGCACCTTCACTATGGAACTCACTCCCACAACATTTTAGAGACAGTTCAAATTTTAGTCATTTTAAAAACCTTTTAAGTTCTTGGGATGGAGAGAAATGTGCCTGTGCCTCGTGTTGCAAATAAAGTTATCATTTTACTGTATATTGATTTTAAATCGTTTAAATACTATGTACTTTGTTAACTTGTTATGTAATGTCGGTAAATAGCTACTCATAGCTAATGTTTTATGGTTGTACAACACTTCCGACAATAAATAAATTTTGACTTGACTTGACTTGACTTGAAGAGAATTAATTTTGTTGATGGCATCCTTAAAACTTATATAATCTGGTCCAAATATTGTTTTGCATGCTCTTTTTTGTAATGACAGTAGTTTATTTAAGTTATTTCCTCCAGTGCCTCCCCATATAACATTACAAAAGTCTAAATGCGGTTGTATATATGCTTTATAATAAATTATTCTACTGTTTAAGGGTATAAGGTATTTTATTTTAGATAAAAGCTATATATTTGAGGCTACTTTTCTTTTTATAGTATTAACATGGACATCCCGTTTAAGATTGTCTTGTATATGTACGCCTAACAGTTTATCCCTTGTTGTTATTTTTAGACTGACATTTTTATAATTAACATTTAGCTGAATATTTTCCATTTTGGTTCTTTTTTGCGGAGTTGTGATGAAAATGACCTTTGTTTTTTCAGTTTTAAGCACCATGCCATTTTCTTTACACCAGATTTCAAGAATATCTAATGAATGCTGAAGATTTTGCTGTAGTATATCTTTTGGGGAAGCTCATGTCACTGATTGTGGTGTCATCGGCATACAAGTCCGCGCTATTTACAGCTGTCAATAAGACTTGTGACAAATCATTAATGAATAATAGAAAAAGTACAGGCCCTAAAATAGAGCCTTGGGGAACACAACATTTGATTTCAGCTTCTTCAGAGAGTACATCGTTTAAATTTACAACTTGTTTTCGCTCATAAAGATACGATTTGAAAAATTTTATTGTTTGATCACTGCATTTATATAGTTTTAGTTTCCTTATATCAAAGTCAACAAGATCAAAAGCTTTTCTAAAATCAATCATGATTACTCCAACAAATTTTCGTTCATTTAGTGCTTTGATCCACTTATCTAACATGCTTACTAAAGCTGTTTCACAACTGTGATTTTTTCTAAATCCACTCTGTGATTTACTTAAAAGATTGTAATGGTTCAAATATGCCATAAAACTATCATGGACATGTTTTTTTATTAATTTTGATAATGTAGGCAGAATTGATATTCGTCTGTAGTTATTTACATCTTGAGCAGACCCTGACTTGAAAAGAGGATTAACTTTAGCAAGTTTCCAGCAGTTTGGTGCCTTCTTTAATACTTAAATTAATTAAGTGTTGTATTACAGGATATATTACTTTGAAATGCATATAAATGCATGAACAGAAGCCAATTCAATGAATTTACATTTTAGGACTTGTGAATGAATTGTAATGCATTAGTAATGCTGTAACAACTATATTCACATGTACATCGACTGTGTAAGAATGTCACACCCTATTTACTTTATTTACATGTCTTCTAAAATTTTAATGATAGATTTTGATATTTGAAAACAATCCTTTCGTCGTGATATGTGGCTATGCACCTTTAATTATTGATACAAAATATTTCGCAATGATCTAAAATCTGCTGTTTACTTTGATGAATTGTGATCATAGATTGTGTTCAACTGCAACAAATATCTATCACCCTAAACAGTTGTTACAAATATTATTTCAGCTATGAACCGAATGTCCTTAACAGCATCTGCACCCGAATATCAACCGTTGTATACATCCTCACCCTGAATATCAACTGTGACATACAACGGCATCGGAAATCTGCTATTACATAACATTGTTTGTAATCACCGTTTTACATAATTGTCAACCGATTTCAATGCCTTCATTAACGTGTGTAATCCATGTATTACATAATGCTTGATCTGTTTCAATCCTTTTATAAGGACAGGGATCTAGAAAATTCTAAATTTTCTGAATTCCTGACAAAAACGACACATTTCAAAAACAAACGCTCTAAAGTTGTTCTTTTTTAAAATTACCATGGTGATAGCAAATAATTATAGAAGATTGGTCTACAATTAATTAAAACTAATAATTTTTCAATGAAAATTAACTAAACATCTTTTTCTTAATTACATTTCTCGTAGACGATTTTCCAAATTAATTCGCGTAATGTAATATGTACAAGTAGAATCACTATGTAGTGTGACCATAGCCATTTCGTTCACTTGATCTTAATCAAAGTTAGCATGATAAATAGCAGGGCTATGAGATCCCTATTGACTAGCCAGGCCAATAGGCAGATAAATAGGCCATTATATAATTAATATTCCTCACTACATTCAAGAGAAATAATTCATATGTCATATCGCATTCTTGTCAAGCATTTAACGCTTTAAGTGGACACTTTAAATTAAGTCTTCCCTCGTACCTAGGATTTAAACCTGTCTATTAACAGTTCTGGGTGGAATACTTCAATTTCCCAGAATTGGTTATTGTTAGCTATACTACTACATAATGCTTATAAATGACTTAACAGGTGACAGTTTCGCCGCAATTTTGTACTAATCAGTTCAATTTAGGACCCGTTGTGAGTCAATTTAGGACCCGTTGTGAGAGAATTTTACTGCGGTAGTAACGCAATAACTACGGCTTTTATTATATACATGTATGAATATGTTGCTCGACCCCTAATTCTAATGTGATGTGTTTATGACAGAGTTAAGGGACTTGAGTTCGTGAAAATGTAGTAGGTCATGATATAGACTTCCAGTTTGATACCAAACACTAGAATAGTGCCAGATATATGACAGCTGCGTAAAATGCTTGGAAGAATTTCTGTTAAAAAGGGGCATAAATATTGTTAAAATCCTTGTAGAAGAGTTATGGTACTTATTTGAAGTGAAGCAAATTATCCTGGTGTAAATATATTACAAGTTTCGAGCTAAGTATAAGACTGACTTTATTCATATGCTACATAAACAGTTGGTAACAAACATAACCTCCGACTATCTATCGCATGGGCAAAGTGTAAATCAAGTTCTGCTGGCACATCTGAGCAGTCTTATCAGAATCTACACTGTTTGCTTCTTGGTCAGAAAGTTAGAAATAACCAAATTAATAAAAACAGCAAACAGTGTAGATTACGGCAGGTAGGCACTGATGTGCCAGAAGATCTGGATCTATCATGTCTGCCCAAGAATACCATCCACATCCCAAGTAATAAAGGGATGAGCAGGTTTATCTCTGGTCTAGTTCAGAGGTTTATGGCAGGCCCTAAGTTTTAAACCTGTGAACTGCCAAGCTCTTTTCTTATCCAAGATGACCTTGGATACCTGTCATGTGTCAGTGAATAAACAGTTACTTAACCCTTTCCTGTACAGACACACCTTTACTGCTAGGGCGAACAGTTTAGATCCAGATCAGCTGGCACATCCGTGCTGTCTGATCAGGATCTAAACTGTTCGCTTCTTGATTCATTATTATTATTTCTGACCAAAATTCTGACCAAAATGCGACCAGTGCAGATCCTGATCAGACGGCACGAATGTGCCGGCTGATCTTGATCTACACTGGTCACACATGCGTAAAAATGCGTATCTGTACAGAAAAGGGTTAAGAAGAAAGTCTGAATGTTTCAACAGATTTTATTGTCTGGTTCAATTTCATTTATAAGTCCAGCTTCAGCACTGTTCCTATCACATTGCAGTTAAGTAAAGTTCAACAATAATTTAGTGTTTGCCAGTGTAAAGGCACAACTTTTAACCCTTTCCTTCATATGCATGCATTATTGGCATGGGCAAACAGTTTAGATCTAGATCTTGCACATTTGTGCCACCTGATCAGGACCTGCACTGTTCAGATTTAGATTCATTTGGTTATTTCTGACCAAGAAGTCAACAGTGTAGATCCTGATCAGATGGCACAGATGTGCAAGCTGATCTGGATCTACACTGTTTGCCCATGTGATAAAAGGCATATATATGGAGTAACGCGTTAAGTAAAGTTCTACAATTATTTATTGATTGTCAGTGTCAAGTCATAACTTTTTAATTGAAATTCAGAGCCCAAAATCATTATACATGTACTAAGATTGAAGACCTGCTTTTGATTGTTCCATTTGGAGACTGGTCTCAATTTAACCCACCAGGTGCTCTTTAGTTAGACTAGTCATCAGTTCTAATTTAATCATTTTGGCACTGTTAGGTATTTCAATATTTCATTCTGTAAATGTTTGCTAAATTGTCATCTCTGTATCAACTGCTGTTGTGACACCATTGGATATCTGCAGGTACCTTTATTTGACAGTGTTTATAATCTAAAGTTCATACAAATGTTTGTAAATCAACACACATGGAATCGAAGCCCAGTTGTAATAAGATAATGGTAACAGCTTAACAACCACCCCATGTGAGCCTGGCAACATGGTCTGTTTTCCGCTTGGTTGGTTTCACGAAGCCCAGGAACTGTAACTGTGACACACCCTGTATAAATCGAGCTCTGATACACAGTTAAGGATTGTAACTAAATATTTACAAAAATCTTGCAAATTTACTGCAAGGAAAGAGCAGTTCCGATCAGTTAAAGACCAGAAATACCATCTTGTGCACCTCAAAAAAGGCAAGTCATTGACATCTGGAAGATGCTTGAACATAACTTTGTGTTCACAGGAGCATTGACCCTTCAACAGTTAGCTGGTAGTTGCTAGTGTGTCCAGGGAACTCATGATTAACACGAATGCCAAACTGCAAAAAAAGATTTTTAGTAAAAACACACCAGTAAAAGAGTGGGTTATACTAACTGGATAAAATCTGCCATTTACTGGGCCTTTCACCACAAGTGACTAAGGAAATCTGGCTGGTTATCAAACTTAGCCAAAATCTTACGCCCACAAACATTCTGACAAGGAAAGCAAATAGTACATAAAGGAGAAAGAGAATATTCCTTTACAAATTACATGAAAATAAAGGGCTTAAACGAGCCAATGCTCCTATAAGGTGATTTGACAACTGAGCAGAGATATGCTTGTAAGCATTCACACCAAGTTTCATGAATTTTGGATAAAAACTTTCAAGTTGAAGAGTAGACATTGTTAATATAGTGGAAACTCAACAATTAAAGGGCCTTAACAGAGTCCCCACAGCAATTTGGCCGAGATATTATTGCCTCACACATGCTGATCAAGTCTTTATAAGAGACAAATGTACAGGGTCACATACAGTGGTCTAAGTAAGTGGCAGGGAGAGAGGTGGGGATAATTATCAGAAATACTGACCATTTCACACCAGATTTGACTATTTTACTGGCACAGGTGCCATTTTGTTTGTTTCAAGCCCAGAATCCTCCATCTATTTTCATTAACCCTTTCCTCCATATTTTTACGCATGTGTGACCTGTATAGATCCAGATCAGCTGGCACATTTTTGCCGTCTGATCTGAATCTGCACTGGTCGCATTTTGGTCAGAAATAACCTAATGAATAAAAAAGCGAATGGTTTAGATCCTGATCAGATGGCATGGATGTGCTGGCTGATCTGGATCTAAACTGTTCACCCTGGCAATAAAGGTGTACCTATGGAGGAAAGGGTTAAACCACCTTCAAAGATAATGAAACCACTGTAATAACTAATATAACAATGAAACTACAACTTCAGATAATAAAACTGAAAATGAAGACCAGTTGCAAATCTCAATCATCTGATTGGCTGAAATGGAGAAAAGATAAGTCTCCATTTCTGGCAATCAGTGCCCAAGGTTATAAAACTGAGCATGGAAACCAGTCTCAAATCTCAAGCATCTGATTGGCTGAAATGGTGACCAGTTGCCATTTCAGCCAATCAGATGCTTGAGATTTGAGACTGGTTTCCAATCTCAGCTTTATAACCTTCAGGCCAGATGTTTGAGATTCGACTTGTGCCCATTTCAGCCGTTCAGATCCTTGTGATTTGAGACTGGTTTCAATTCTTAGTTTTATGACCTTAGGCATAGGTACTGCTTCATCAGTGTTAAGGATACTGTAGCTGTTGTGTAGGTTCCTCATCAGCACCATCATCTTCTTCCTGAACTACTGTGATGAAAGCCTGCAAACACAGCAACAACTCCTGAGTGCCCAGGTAAAGGTATTGGTTTATAGTCTGGTATATTATTGAACATATTCACTAGACTTTCTCATTTGTTCACTGGATATAAGTCATCTATTAACAGCCATGGAACATTGGCTTAAATTCCACACAGGTACCCATTTATACACCTGGGTGACCAGAAGCAATGAAGGCTTAATTTCTTGCTTAAGGAAATAAGTGGTGGCACAGGGGCTTGAACCCAGTACCTCTTGATCCCTAAGCGAGCGCTCTGCCACTGGACTACAGTCAGGACTCATTACAATGACACTGTTGGTTTCCAAAGGATGTGTCAATATATCGAGTTTGTCAGTTTATTGGATTTCATCATACATCATGTAGTGATATGCTTATTCACTGGTATCTGAACATAATGTTTTTAGTTCTATAATAAATACTTACAATGAAAAACATTTTTGTGTTTATTCTATTTCATAATACAACATCTTTATTAAAATAATTACAAAAAGTCTGATAAGAAAATGATAAATCATTATAAAAAGCACATATTATGATAAGACTTTAGAAGTTAAACATGTAAAAATTGATAATACAATATAATAAATACTTATTTAAATAATTACATGTACAGCTAAAAGTATTAAATAAGGTGTGACAATCAACTGACCAAGCTACTATGTAATTCAAAACCTGTTTTAACACCTCACGCCTTTTGTTCACGGCTCAGTGATATGCGTGCTTGACTGACCAAGTGTCAGTTTAACAGGTACTGATTGTATAGTAAATAACATGTTTGGTTTCCAATTTTATTGTGTCGGAGTCGGAATACGGATTTTCAGTAATAACGGATGATAATAACGTTGAAAAAAATTGGTTCCCAACAATTCACTGTCGTTATTTGAATTTGTCAGTATAAAGGATTCCGATATATTGAGTCCTGACTGTACTGCACTACCATCATCTTAAACACGGCAAAAACTGAGTTCTTAGGATTTTATTGCCGATCTTAATTTGTATACTCACATTCAGCCTAGGCTCATTACTAGATAGGTGTTCAATTAAACACTGTGAAGCCCTCATGTATGTTGACAGAATAATGCTTCAGCACAAGCCTGTTGTCATAAGCAGTATTATTTGAAAGTTTAACCCATAACTCCATGGGATATGGCTGTTATCCATCGCAAACAGAGTAGATCCAGATCAGCCACCATATCTAAGCCATCTAATCAGGATCTACACTGTTCAGTTTTAGATTCATGACATTATTTCTGACCAAAAACCCAACAGTACATGTATATACCTAGGCATGAATGTGCCAGCTGATCTGGATCAACACTGGTCGCACACCAAGGTTATTAGCAAATGCAGAATTTTCAATAGATAAAAAAAGAAACTATGAAATTCTCCAAACACAAAAAATTAATATAAAAAACTACAGGCTCTGTTTTAGCCTGTTCATGGGCAGTTATGCAAATGCCGAAAATTTCCAATGCTGCCTAGCCTAGGGTTGAGCATGATACACAAATTGATAAATGATTACAGCAGTGCATTCATAGTATGTCAACAGCCTTACTTACCTGCATCCAGTCATACAGGTTGATCAACTGTCCACACTCTAGGTGCAGCTTATACAGGATACATGTATCAGGCATGGAGCTCTTCACCTGACCCGAGTCTGCCACACAACAGTCACACTGAAATAACAGGATTATTACAATTATCAATGCATCCAAAATATTCAAACAAAAATTGTGCATCATAAATATAAAATAAGCAGAAACCTTGTTTCATAGAAATGTATTTTACTTGCAAACTCATGAAAATCATATTTATACTCATGTCTTTAGCATTCCAGATCCAGATCAACCACCACAGAGATTTCAATTGTATTCATCGAACTTCACTACATATAAAATTGCTTTTACTTTATTTTAATATATTTGCAAGAGTCAAATAAGTATTTACTTCATCTTTTAAATGCCATTGACACAATATTCATCTTGCAAAAATTTCCTATATTCTCCTCCATCAAAATGCCCCAAACAACATAACCCATTCCTGTATATATACGCATTTTTACGCATGTGCGACCAGTGTAGATCCAAATCAGCCGGCACATCCGTGCCGTCTGATCAGGATCTGCACTGGTCGCATTTTGGTCTGAAATAACCTAATGAATCAAAAAGCGAACAGTTTAGATCCTGATCAGACGGCACGGATGTGCCGGCTGATCTGGATCTAAACTGTTCGCCCTAGCAATAAAGGTGTATCTGTACAGGAAAGGGTTAAAACCAGGGTTTACTAAAGATTTCAAAGAGAAAAGAAGGATTTATAAGCTTTAATCCTTTCCTACACATAAACACTATTATGGTATGGCCAAACAAAGTAGATCCTGATCATCAAGCACATCCATGCCATCTAATCAGGATCTAAACTGTTAGCTTTTTAATTCATTAATAGGTTATTTTTTACCAAAAAGCAAACACTGCAGATCCTGATCAGACAGCCGGCTGATCTGGATATACAATGAAAACTGCCTTAGCAGCCACAAGCCAATAGCAACCACCTGCCTTAAACAGCCAGTTTGAATATGACGTAAACTGACATTTTGTTCTAATTTTTTACTGTCTTTAACAGCCACCTGTCTTAAGAAGCCACTTTTTGTCACTCCGTTGGGTGGCTGCTAAAGTCATGTTTGACTGTACACTGGTCACACATGACACAAAGGTGTATATATGGAGTAAAGGATTTATCAAAATAAGTTTTATTAGCTAAAAGAAAATGCAACTCTCACCTGGAGGTAATACTGTGGATTACTTAGAGCCATTTGTAGAGCCGACCGCGGAGCAGCATTCAGGCGATGTCTTACTTTTCTTGATGAACAGTAATAGAAGATCTCATAAAGTGGTAGACTTGTTGGGCAGGACAAATAATGTCTGAAACACATTGATAACACTTAGTTTATTATGGGCTTTTCACGAATTTTCATAAAGGCTAAGGCCCAAGCATATGCCATTTACTCTATAGATGTGCCAGATAATCAGGACATTAACTGGTTGCACATGCAATAAAACCTGTGACACAAAAACTGAGATTTGAAACCAGTCTTAAATCTCAAGCATCACCATTTCAGCCAATCAGATGCTTGAGGTTTCAGACTGGTTTCAAATCTCAGTTTTATAATCTTCAGCACTTACCAGGTATTTATCGGCTGTCTTCACAAGTAATCAGTTTAGTGCAAACTGATATCCTTACGTTTCCTGGATTTCAACCCACATAATACGCAAACCGAATAGTACCATTATTACATAATTAGTACCATTATTACATATATGGATCATGCAGAGAGGAATATTCTGTCACATTAAGAACAAAAATTCTTTATTGTCAACATTAACACTAGAATATGGTCATTGAGAGAACACACATGCCAGTTCGCACAAAGTTGAAATCTGGAACTTTTAAGGCATTGGCTGACAGTGTGTTCAGTTTTTAATTGAAAACCAAAAAAAGAGTATTACCACTGGGCAACCTGCATGCTGTTAGTGTTTTTCAAATGCCCATATAAAACAAGAGGGCCAAGGACCTGAACTAAGAACTACTCAATGACACTAAGCCTTTTCTCTATATAAACACAGCATATATATACACCCATTTAGCATGGGCGAACAGTGTAGTGCCAGATCAGCTGGCACATCTGTGCTGTCTGATCAGGATATGCAATGTTTGCTTTATGATTTATTAGGTTATGTTTGACCAAAAACTTTAATTTAGTTTCTAGTAAATTTTGCTTAATTAGCCGCATTAAAAATCCCCTGGAATGACATCAGAATCCAGAGGAATTTTAAACCAAATCCCGTGGAATGCTTTCCAGAAATATTGCAGGTATGCCAAAAAGAGAATAGTGCAAATCCTGATCAGATGGCACTGTATGTGCCAGCTGATCTGGATCTATGCTTTTTGCAAATGCGATAAAATGCATAAAACAATAATTATGGAGTTAAGGGTTTACTAAGACACAGTATAACTTACTTAAAAACATCATGCATATATTCCACAACCTCTTCTCTAAACTTCTCAAAGGGAGACAACTTCTTCTGTTTCTTACTCATATCTTGGAGTCTCTGAAAAAGTCAACATTTTCTCAAGGTTACTTCAACTTGCATGTATCTCTAATCATGCCTAGATCCAAAAAGTCATTATCAGGGAATGTTGATAGTCAGTTGAGAATGATGACAATCGGTGATCAATTGGTCTAGAGATTTCTCAATAACATGATTTGTGATTTACCGGTATCAATCTTTCAATGTTGTAGTCAATCACATGTTAATAAAGATAACTTCCCATGCTTTTCACCCTTAAAATCCACAGTTTGTGATTTTTACATAAATTACCTTCTTCAAATTTTCTGTAAATATAGACTTTGGTTTGCAGTGAAGACACTGGATTTGCTATGAGGATGCAACTGCTGATATGGGTTTACACCTTAGTCATGGCTGGCACTTATGAGATGGGTTTTAATATTTACAATTTATGCCACTATAATCATGTTTCATATAAACTTTTAGAATTTTAAAATGTTTCGGAATTTTATTTTTGTGATTAGGACTACTGATTCTATTTAAGATCAAATAAATTTTACAGTTTATCAATATCACTGTAAATTTGTGAAATATTTTTGAAAAAACACTATGTTAACCCTTTCCTCTATAGACACACCTTTAATGGGAGGCCAAACAGTTTAGATCAAGATCAGCCGGCACATTTGTGCCGTCTGATCAGGATCTAAACTGTTCGCTTTTTGATTCACTAGGTTATTTCTGACCAAAATGCGACCAGTGCAGATCAGACAGCAACTTATTTGACGGCTGATCTGGATCTACACTGGTCGCACATTCGTAAAAATGCGTATATATGGAGGAAAGGGTTAAAGTCATGTTTAAACAACAGAAAATCGATTGCCTTTGGAATGCAATAATCCTTTTTCAAAGATAAGTCAACCTTTGGGGTGTTCTAGGCGCAAGATCTAAGTTTGGAGACCAAGCTGAGATGCTTGAGATTCAAGACTGGTCTCCACAGTTCGGTTTATGATCTTCGGTTCTAGTTCACCCTTTCCTCCATATATATGTATTTTTACGCATGTGCGACCAGTGTAGATCCAGATCAGCCGGCACATCCGTATAAAGGTGTGTCTATGGAGGAAGGGTTAAACTACACTGTTACCTGTCTAAGCTGGTGTAATGATGTTCTGGTCGGCAAACTTGTGTCCATGTCTTCTGACTCTTCTGCATCCTCTGTGAACTCAGCTAGAAATTAACAAGAATACCTTTAACACCTACCAGGCCCCAAAACACGAAAAATATTGAGTTGGACTTTAAACATAACTAAAACAGATAAATTTAAAATACATGTATCATGATACAAAACTTACTTGATAGGTTACAGTTATAATATTATGTTTACATTTTAACCTGCCATCTCAGCCACCTCCATTCAGCAACCACCTGTCTTTATTGCGTGGGCAAACAGTTGAGATCCAGATCAGCTGGCACATCCATGACCCTGATCAGGATCTGTACTGTTCGCCTTATGATTCGTTAGGTTTTTTCTGACCAAAATGTGACCAGTGCAGATCCAGATCAGATGGCACAGATGTTCTGGCTGATCTGGATCTACATTGGTTGCACATGCGATAAAACCTATATCTGTGCCCAAGATCATAAAACTAAATCTGGAGATCAGTCTCAAATCTCAAGCATCTGATTGGCTGAAATGGTGACCAGTTGCCATTTCAGCCAATCAGATCCTTGAGATTTGAGACTGGTCTCAAACTTTAGTTTTATGGTCTTGGACCCTGGAGTGGGGGGTTAATATTAGGTTCAGTTCGATAATTTCACTAGTGTCAACGTTTTACTTGGTATCAGTAAATATAAAGTTTACAACTTTTTACTGTATACTAGGTGCAGTTGCATATATACAAGTGCTAAGTGCTAGTCCATAAAAAGCTTGTGCCCTTTGCAAAGAGATTAGCATTCATCATTCTTTGACATTTGGTCAGTAACTGGACATGTACTTGCATATATATTGTCCCTTTAGTGTAAAATCCATATAACTCCTCTTATTTCAATGGTACTTATACCGTTTTTGCATTAAAGTGACAATGTCTTCCTTGTGGAATACAAATACATGTATATTTTATAAAAAAAAATTATTACTCTGTCTATGAAATCTCTTTTTTCAGGGCTGCAATGTCAAAAACTATGCTGTTGCTAAATACTTGAGAAAAGCAAAAAACATTGAGCTGTATCATGTCCCGTCATTGTAATTGTTCCAGAGTGGTGTACAAGATCACAATTGGCACATTTGCATCCAGTGTAGATCTAGATCAGTGTGATCAGCTGTGCAGTTTGATCAGTGTCTACACTCTTAGTTCATTCAGTTTAATTATTCAGTTAATACAGGTAGTTCTTGTAACAGAATGAACTATGAATGGACTTGCCTTGATTGATCAAACAATTACATTATTTCAGCACTAAAAAGATCCTGATCAGAGCTGAAGGTTATAAAACTGAGCATGGAAACCAGTCTCAAATCCCAAGCACCATTTCAGCCAATCAGATGCTTGAGATTTGAGACTGGTTTCTATGCTCAGTTTTATAACCTTGGGCACAGAATGAAAATATTAAGCATTTTCAAACATCAAAATTTATAATATTAACTGCAGAAGAACTTTTAACAAAGTAAATCTGATTTACATTGTAAATTTACAAATGGCTACTTTTGAAAATTAAAGCAGGAAAAACGCCTTTCTTTTTTATTATCTGCATATTCTTCCAGATAGTAAATGATGAGTTCATGCCATATTATTTTGGAATTTATCGACAGATTAACAAACATATGAACAAATGCAGCTCTGTATGCCTCTCTGTGCATGCTGGGGTGGGCATAAAAACCTCTATGGAGTGTTTTAACCATTTACTCCATTGCCCAAGTTTATAGAACTGAGCATGGAAACCAGTCTCAAATCTCAAGCATCTCATTGGCTGAAATGGCGACTGGTCGCCATTTAAGCCAATCAGATGCTTGACATTTGAGACTGGTTTCCAAAATCAGTTTTATAACCTTCAGCCCATATATACGCATTTTACGAGTGTGCGACCAGTGTAGATCCAGATCAGTTAGCACATGATTGAGATCAGCTGGCACATCCATGCCCTCTGATCTGGATTTTCACTGTTCACACTTTGATCAGAAATACCCTCATGAATCAAGATGCTAAAATGCAAACAGTGTTGGTCCTGTTCAGAGGGCACAGGTGTGCCAGCTGATCTGGATCTAAACTGTTTTCCCATGGATAACAGCCATATCCTTTGGAGTAAAGGGTTAAAAAGGGATGAGCTTTTTCTGGTCTTACTATCTAGATTCTGAAGTTTATCCATGTAGAGCTGTATATTCTGGGCCACCTCCTCTAACGACTTGTTGCTTGACAGAATATTATAACACTGAAGGAGTAATCCATTCCATTCATCTTTGGACAGCATTCTAAAAACAAGACAGCACATTATTAGTTTTGCTTTTACCTTTAGTCCATATAAACAGTTTTAATATGTGTGCAACTATTGAACATCACTGCTGTCTGTTCAGGATTTACAATTTTAGTCTAGTCACTTCTAGATTCATTAGTTTATATTTCTGGTCTAGAAGAAAACTGTGATAATCTTTCAAAGCCTACTCTATGCCCAAGGTTATAAAACTGAGCATGGAAACCAGTCTCAAATCTCAAGCATCTGATTGGCTGAAATGGCGACCAGTCGCCATTTCAGCCAATCAGATCCTTGAGATTTGAGACTGGTTTCCAAACTCAGTTTTATAACCTTCAGCCCTGATGTGCAGGCTGATCTTACTATAAACTAGTTGACTATTAAATAAAGGCCTTTTAATAGAAAAATTGTTAACTGAAGTTTTTCTCACAGAATAGAAGATCAGGAGATTCCCACTAGAATCACCTAAATCCAGATATTATAGTATTGAGTATTTGAGGTTTGGACATGTGTGACTTGTTAACCTTGCAACTTACTTCAAGAGATCTTTGGCTTGTTTATAGCTGTCCGTCTCTGTAATGCTGCTCTTAAGTGACATTGCATACACTTCTCTCACCTATAAAACACAATAATTTCAATCAGAGCTGATATACACAGGTATTTTATTACAACATTACTCAAGCTGCTCAAACTGATTGACAACACATGTTACAAAACTAGAAAAACTATGATTTTCACGAATTTTAATGACATCAAATCATGACGTAAGTGTCAAGTCTGAAAATTTACAAACAGTTTGCCAACATTGAGAGATGATGTCAAAGCTGTAAAATTTGCCTTTAAGTGGTAAATATTTATGATTTTGTAGAACATGTTGCTTTTCCATTTTTGTACATTACGTCAACATTATGCAAATCAATGTCTCAGTAGTTTATATTTAACTTAATTGCATCACTAGAGTCAAGTTACCTATGCTCGGCCAGTCCAATCCTCGGCCACTTTGTTATCATCTGTTGTATATCGAATTTAAGTTTGAAATCGAAAGTAAATTGTTTGTTTTTTGTTTAACCCACACATGACATTGTAGAAAGAAAGCCAGGTCAGTAACACCAAAGCGCTTGAATGCCCACAGCAGACGATAGCTTTCAAGAAATAACAGTTGCTGGTTTATTGAAAACTCTAAACCAAAACGTATTTCTTAAAAACATAAAACATAATGTACATATAATCGGATGTGAAACATGTGGAAAAATGTAACCTTAAATATCCACTTGAAAAATTATGAAATGATAACACATTTTTTCTTAAAATGCCATCAAAATCAACATCCCACCGACCAAATAAACACTGGAGTAAAAACTAGAATTGCACCACAATAGCACTAGGATAAAATTGTTATGACTCAATAGTTTATTTAAGACCCTTTTTATGTTTATATTGACTTATTTTACTTGTTTAACTGGTTAAATTGAAAATATTTGCAACTTCTATATATTTGTTCATTCAGAAGTGCTAAAATAAGAAAACATCAGCATCAAGGAAGGTATGTATAAATCTAAAGAACAAAATAAACACTTAGTTGATGTAAGTTCTCAATGATTTCCATCATTTAAGCTATGTAATTATTATTCTAATATTTTATAACCTTAAATTTCAAAATTTACTCTAAATTGGCTGTTAAACTAACTGGCAGAGCATTGGACAAAATCTACTGAAATTTAGTAGTGTTGTACCGTTAAAAACCGTGCCGATTTTACCCAGTAAATGACGTCATCCAGGGGCTTGCATGTATCACCTATTTTTGTAAATACTTGCTGACTACATAACAACATTGAACATTTAAGGACGGTCGATAAATAAAATATTTGTAGAGAATAAGTTACGAAAGTGGCCGAGCATAGGTAACCGGACTCTAAACATTTCCTATATCTAACTGAAAAGGACTGGTGTAAGGGAAGGATGCTACTTTAGTTTTATTATCTTGGCCCAGCTATAGGGAAACATGTGAACAGCCCCGTCCAAAATAGCGTTTTATGCAATTTCAACATTGAAAACTTTCATTTACATACTGTACTAATAAACACTACTCCCATAGAACAGATATTCTTATACTATGACAGTTTTACGATAATTTCATCATTAAAACGGGTGTTTATTTTGAAATATCTATTCTGATACATGTACCTTGACAGTTTTAATGTAACATCAGCATTTAAACTGGTAATTTATCTTAAAATATCTCAGCAAAGGCATACCAGAAATAGCAACATTAAGACAACACTGCCTGCCACACAGTCAAACTGTAGAAAGGAAAGGAGTGTATGTCTCAGTGAGTTTACAATTTGATAATTTTAAAGAGACATCACCAACTAGCAACTAAATATGGAAACTGCTGGCTTCAAAGATGAAACTACTGCTAAATGTTGCCTACCTGTTTTCCAAGGGGATATCCTGGCAGCTTGGAGACCAGTGTATGGAGACAGTTCAGCACAGGAAAGAAGGATGTGTGATACTTGTGTATACTGGTTATCAGCTGCAAGATCCTCTCCTGAAATATATCAAATACTTTCTGAAAATATAGTCTAGTTAATTTTGGGCTCACAAAAAAAAATCCACCCAATAAGTTAAAGTAAATTTTAAACCCAACAGCTTCAACTTTCTTTGTAATATCATCAGACAAGAAGCCTTCAAGTCAGTATCTAAAAAATTGTAGGGTCATAAAACCAAGATTGAAGACTAGTTTCAAATCTCAAGCATCTGATTGGCTGAAATGGCGACCAGTCACCATATCAATGGGGTTAATCATTTAGGAATGGGTATCGCAAGAAAAAATGATTTTGCGATATATTGCGACACTTTACTTACATATCGCAATATACTGCAGTATATTGTAACTATTAATTACTAATAAAATATCATGCAAAACATTGCATTAGTACGAATTTATTGGATGTATGATTGCATGACTCTGAAGGAAGCACAATGTGCATGCATGTGCAATGCCAAATAAGAGGTGCCACCAGTGTATTTTAACTAATCTTGCTCAGTTTTCAAACTATGTTTTACTCAGGCCAAAATAATGGGTGAACTCGCCTTTCTATTTTAAGAGTCGCTCAACATTTTGTTGTCATGCATGCCTTATATAATTTGAATCCGAAATTAGACTGTCAAATACTTCTCGGCGCTGCAGCGTTTATTTATTGCCCTGATTTCTTCGATAGTGTACCCAGTACAGGAGCGAAAATAATTTTTTATTAACCAAAGTGTTGTAAAAATATAAAGGATATAATATTCAAGGATATGATCCAAAATATAATTGGCAATTTTGAATGTTGCAAATAGCCATTGGCATGTACAGGTAACATTCAGTATAGTCACAACAATTCTACTTATGTACCGGAAACTGATCAATACACTTGTAAAAAATTGATTGCGACGATTCTTAAAAAGAACAGCATGTTCAAGTTCAAATTGACGTGTTTTAAGTAGGTTTCATATAACATAACAAATACCAGTATTTGAAACTCATATCACTATATCATATCATCAGCAAAAATACTGCAATAACCATTGTATCGCGGTATATCACCCTCCCCAATAATCGTTAGACATGTTTTCCCATCTACTACTCTTACCTTTGTAAAATCTTCATTCAAGAGAAGATCAGGTTGTTCTTTTACACTGCAACCTTCAACATACCTTCAGTAGAATAAAACAATTCATTCAATAAACTGATATGTGTTGTGCCATTCAAGAATATGCATTTGGTGCTCGCATTTTTAGTTTATGCTATTTTTGTAAAGCACACAACTTAATCTTTCATTTTCTATTTACAAATTTTGATTATTTTGTATTATTATTCCAACAAAATGCAATACATATTTTATGTTGTCTTATAATTCTATGTTGAAGCCAAAATTTTAATGAATATAACCTAGCAAGACTGTGTTGTCATGATTAAATAAAACTCAATATTTAAATCAAACACCATAAACTACCAGTATTCTTCAAAAATTAAATCATTCAGTATACTGTTACTGCAGCAATTTTGAAACTAACGCTTGGCAATTGAAACTTCAAAACAAAGGTAATGCTTCACATTCTCTCAATGTAATTACCTCATAAAGGAAGGTAGATGTCGCAGCTTCTCCACATACTGGCCATCCATACTCTGTACTGTTGATTCCAGCTTCTCCCCTGGGCAACACAGAAAACTCAGTGGCTGTGTTGTGTAGTGGTCCATCATTGCAAACTGTAACAGAATGAAGATATTTAAATAATGAAATAAGCAGTATGATAATGGGATATTCCCTTTTGAACCTCATAAAACTGATGTTTTGGAACAAACACAAATTATGTAAGAATTTTTTACTTAAAATGTTACTTCTTCATGTTCTTTCTTCTTAATTCACAAATATTTTGAAATTGCCGTAATTTGAAACTTATATATCTTCTAACATATAAAGTATGAATAATAATGATTTGACAAACTACTTTAAACCTTTACTTCATGGGATATGGCTGTTATCAATTCTGCAAACAGTGTAGAACCAGATCATCTAAATCTGTGCCATCTGATCAAAATCTACACTTTACTTTAGGTTATTTCTGACCAAGAAGAGAAGGCATGAACGTGCAAGCTGATCTGGATATACACTAGCCACACTGTAAATATGGATTTAAGAGTTTACCATGCATTTAAAAGCAAAGTACAGATATATGATAAAATTGTTGTAAGTTTGTTTATTAATCCCAATTTTAGATAAAACACATACAAAATTTCCAATTATTAAATTACCAAACATGCATGATCATAAATTTACGACAAGAAAGCATGCATAGTAACCCTGAAAGCCTGGTTGAAGTTGAGAACAGAGAAAAGCATGCATAGTTACCCTGAGAGCCTGGTTGAAGTTGAGAACAGAGAAAAGCATGCATAGTTACCCTGAGAGCCTGGATGAAGTTGAGAACAGAGAAAAGCCTGCATAATAACCCTGAGAGCCTGGTTGAAGTTGAGAACAGAGAAAAGCCTGCATAATTACCCTGAGAGCCTGGTTGAAGTTGAGAACAGAGAAAAGCCTGCATAATAACCCTGAGGGCCGGGTTGAAGTTGAGAACAGAGAAAAGCATGCATAGTTACCCCGAGAGCCTGGTTGAAGTCGAGAACAGAGAAAAGCCTGCATAGTTACCCTGAGAGCCTGGTTGAAGTTGAGAACAGAGAAAAGCCTGCATAGTTACCCTTAGAGCCTGGTTGAAGTTGAGAACAGAGAAAAACATGCATAATTACCCTGAGAGCCTGGTTGAAGTTGAGAACAGAGAAAAGCCTGCATAATAACCCTGAGAGCCGGGTTGAAGTTGAGAACAGAGAAAAGCATGCATAATTACCCCGAGAGCCTGGTTGAAGTTGAGAACAGAGAAAAGCCTGCATAGTTACCCTGAGAGCCTGGTTGAAGTTGAGAACAGAGAAAAGCCTGCATAGTTACCCTTAGAGCCTGGTTGAAGTTGAGAACAGAGAAAAACATGCATAGTTACCCTGAGAGCCTGGTTGAAGTTGAAAACAGAGAAAAGCCTGCATAATAACCCTGAGAGCCTGGTTGAAGTTGAGAAAAGAGAAAAGCATGCATAGTCACCCTTAGAGCCTGGTTGAAGTTGAGAACAGAGAAAAGCATGCATAGTTATCCCGAGAGCCTGGTTGAAGTTGAGAACAGAGAAAAGCATGCATAGTTACCCTGAGAGCCTGGTTGAAGTTGAGAATAGAGAAAAGCATGCATAGTTACCCTGAGAGCCTGGTTGAAGTTGAGAACAGAGAAAAGCATGCATAGTTACCCTGAGAGCCTGGTTGAAGTTGAGAACAGAGAAATCATGATAGAGGAAGATATCCAGTAACAGCTGAAACACTCCCTCCCCAAGTTTGAATGGGTATCTATCCGTCATCAAGATCTGAAATTATAGCAAATACATTCATTTACTCAGCATATTTCTCCCTCTGTTTGTGAAATTAGACCCATATCTCATAAAGGTTTAATTTAGGGTTATATCTCATAAAGGTTTAATTTAGGGTTGCACATAACTCATTTTAAGGCAATTTTAACTCTTTTCTCTCAAGGATATGGCTTACATCCAGTCATATAACCAGTGTAGATCAGGGCCCTAGATCATAAAACTAAGTTTTGAGATCAGTCTCAAATCTCAAGGATCTGATTGGCTGAAATGGTGGCTGGTCAATCAGATGCTTGAGATTTGAGACTGATCTCCAGATTTAGTTTTATGATCTTGGGCACAGATCAGGGCCCAAGATCATAACACTAAGTTTTGAGATCAGTCTCAAATCTCAAGGATCTGATTGGCTGAAATGGCGACTGGTCAATAAGATGCTTGAGATTTGAGACTGATCTCCAGATTTAGTTTATGATCTTTTGCACAGATCAGGGCCCAAGATCATACAGTACTGAAAATCACGAAATTGACAAACGAAACGGAGTGGAAATGGAAATGAAACGCTTTTCACTCTATGTTGAAACGGAAACGGAATGGAAACGGAACGCTATCGAAATGGAAACGCAACGGAGCGTTAAAAACGCTTGGAACGCTTGAAACGGTAGAAACGCTATAATCGGAGCGCTTGGAACGCTAGAAACGGTAGAAACAGAATAAACGGAACGCTAGAAACGGCCCGCTTATTTATAGTAGCGTTTTTACCGTTTCTAGGTCACCCGATTATTTATAGTAACGTTCTAACCGTTTCTTTGTACGAAATTAATTGTAACGAAAATAATAGTTGTCGAAATGACGCTTCGTGGGACACTTGTTTCAAGTAATGATCAGTCTAATTATTTACCATTATTCAGCGCTGATCGAGCAATTGTTACACATTTATCGAAAAATTAGAAATTTCGCTACATGTACCTCGTATATGCATAAGGACCTCAGGTGAATATATTTTTCACTTGAACCTTTGTTTTATGCGTGCACGTTTTTTTGATCTCTCATAATTTGAAGATGTGTCGTTTTTTTATTTGTTTTATAGCTTTAAAACGCGATATTGTAGAGATCTATAAAAAGAGTATGGAAAACGCAACATTATTTCTTGCGTCGGGGATTCAGAAATGAAAAACGAAATAAAATGTTGCAATGGTTAATTTTACTCATAGGAAAAAACATCACCTGCCCTTTGGAAAATAATGTTTTCAGGAATTTAACATTCGTCATTAAATATGACCTACAATCAAACGCCGACAATAATATCAGATGTCTAAATATTCGGCGGTAAAAACCACGTGATTTGTTGGAAAAACACGTTGTTTGCCCGCCGAATACATAATAACCATAGGACGTAAAATACATATGACGTACAATGAAACGTTAACAATACGTCAGACGTGTGCAATTAAAAAGACATGATTTGCAAGAGATGCACGCTTCTTGCGCGAAGCATGTGAAAGGTTTTGTCGTGGGTGGTATTTGTGTTCTGTTTTAGTTTAGGTCAAAGAACGATTCACATGAATGACACGATGCTTGCGATCAGAATTATGCATTTATCGGTCACAGATAGAAAATATTGCTTTCAACATTCAATTATTTAACAAATATCACAAAAATTTAAACACCTGTTTTGAAACTGATTTTAGATTTTGTCGAATCCTTTCTGCACTGAAAAGGCTTTCAATTATCAATAATTAAAAATAATGTACGATCTTTTACATTAGATTTTACTGGCGGAGATCTTTGACTTGTAGATAGTTGTTATTTATTACTGATCTTGTTGTTTATTTTTAGTTTCCAAATAAGTGTACGGCACACGAAAAATACAACATTTAATAACATTTAATTTAAATGTGTGGTCCAATATTTATTACAAGTTGCGTTTCGTCTAAATATAATTATTCAGCAATAGCCAGTTTCGAAAAATGATCTCCCTTTGAATTATCAACAGTAGGCACTTTCCCGTTAGTCAAGAAGAGGTTATCTCCCGTGGACATTGTATGATTATTTTTTTGTTTATACTGAACAAATATCAAATGTAACTCTAGAAAGCTTAGTTACTTTGTACATGTAGTATTGCAACATTGAATTTACATAAGCGTAATTGTATGAAATATTTGTTTCTAAAGTTTCAGTTTCTAAACAAACTACTTTTCGAATACGCATGCATGCTTCAAAAACAAAACAAAACGCAACAATAGCTCATCGCACTTGCAACTTACTCAGATATTTAAATTAATATGGATTGAATTGAAATTAATTTCCCGTTGTTAGAAATACAATGGTAAATACATTCTAAGGCATGATTATCGTGCAGACAATGTTCTTTAATCACTTTAATCCTGGCGTCAGCTCGAGTCATGTATACACACATGTGCCCCGCGTTGGGATTTGCGGGAACTTAATATGAATCTTAAACTAATCGTTTTTATAGTGATTAACATTATTCTGATGTAAAATGTTTAAAATCACTCAAAATTACCAATGCAAACTGATGCTAATAATTCCAGTAAATTTATTTAACCTGACTTGACATACGTGCAGTGATAATGCTACCGTGATGAAAAAGGGTCGCTAACCTAAATGATAATCTTCTGTTAATTTTATAACAACGTAGTTGTTACAGATTAATAATTCTAATGTTTTTTTGTCAAATTCAGATTGATACCTAATTTCATAATTGACCGTCTATAATTCTTTGTAAGCGGTTTGACGATTTTATTACCGATAAGATGTAGATATCACTGATAGTTGTCATGACCGTGGAAACGGTAAAAACGCACGGAAGCGGAAATGGAACGATGGAAATGCTAGAAACGGAAGAAACGCTAGAAACGGAAAAACGCTGGAAACGCAGCGTTTCGAAATGGAAACGCAACGGAAACGGAATGGAAGCGCAGCGGAAAACGTTGCCAATTGAAATGGAAATGAAACGGAGTGGAAACGCAAAAAATATAAATTTCTTGATTTTCAGTACTGTAACACTAAGTTTTGAGATCAGTCCCAAATCTCAAGGATCTGATTGGCTGAAATGGTGACTGGTCAATCAGATGCTTGAGATTTGAGACTGATCTCCAGTGTTAGTTTAATGATCTTGGGCACTGATTGCACATCTTTCTTCTGTTTGTTTCTTGATCAGAAATATAATAACAAGTATAAGTTCTGATCAGACAATACCATGTGCAGGCCGATTTCAATCTTCACTGGGTTGCACATGAGATATCTCATATCCTATGGAGTAAAGGGATGATTTTATTTAAAAGATATGGCAGTTTAAATGTTTGGGGAAATTATGAAAAGTGCGAAAAAATTAGGTAGCATTATCATGATGCACATTTACTGCGGTATCACTGAAAATAAGTGGGTGATAATTATTTAGCTTTTATTGATTTTGTGTTCAGTTCGATCCAGGAAAGTTAAAATATCCACAAAATATACAATTTTACAATTCACTCAAACAAAATAGAATACCCAAAATGACAAATTTAAGAACCCCCACCCCCACATGTTACTCTGCTTTTAACTACATGTATGTCCTTACGAATGTTCCTTACCTGACTGATAACCAGTGTAAGATATTCTGTTGAAGCTGGGGCTTGGAATTTCTCCATACACAGCAATGTTGATACCTCGTTAGGAAGAAGACGGTGTATAGCAGACACCGATGTAGCGATACCGAACACAAACACCAAGGGGAGCTCACTCATGTAGTTACTGAAAAAAAAGTAAAAGTTTAACATTGTATATGTATGAGAGGCATGTCATGGGAAAAGACACTCAGTTTCACAAAGATGAACATACATTTTAAGTTTTTTTACACCATAATCCCATTTGAGCTGACAGCAGGCTTTTTTATTAGGAGTTTCTGAACTATAGTAGCATAGTGCATTCAGTATGGGCAAACATTGAGTGACTTTTCGATCAGTATAAACATGGATACTGCATTGATGGACAAATATGGCTAAAAATAAATTCCCTTTAGATTTCCAACTTCATCTGTCACTATGACAACCAGAAAAAATGTTACCATAGAAACCAAAAATATAATTCTGCTTACCTCGCTACTGAGATAAGGTCTTGTATCACCCTAGGTAAAAAGTTCTCCAGGTCCTCCATAACTATGACAACAGGTGGATAGGTTACCATGGAAACAGATGATCCTTCTGAAGATTTACGCTTCTTAGGTGAAGAAACACCTCTACTCTAAAATGATGATCTAAATTCTTCAACCTAAGTTTGTTTAGTTACTTTTAACTATGAAAAAATCCCACAAGAGCTAAAGCACAAAAAAACGCTGAAATATAGTGCTGAGGACAAACTTTTGCACAGAAGCCAACATATAAATTTGGCACTGGTGAAAATTTGTGCAGTCCTATTTTTCTCATAAGATTTGTTATAACATTATTCAATTACACTTAAGATTGATTTTGCACACTTTCCCTTGCCTTAAATTCATAAAAAATTAAACCAGAGTGAACAAGAAGCTGTGTTCGGAAAACACATATGCCCCCGGTAGCGAAGTTTGTAACGATACAAATTTTAAATGATAGCACAGTGTTAAAACTGCAACTAAAATCACAAGTTAGTTCTAAATAATGAAAATAACCGTCTGGTGCCAGAACCTGTACATGAAAAGAATTTATCATAACAAGAGCCAGTCGGAAACGACTGCATGCTCGACTATTTGAAGTCAGACATATTTAAGCACATTTAAAACTGGGCTTCATTTAAACTGGGGAGTGATTCAGGAGTTTATGACACCCAACACACATACATGAACAAAAGTTTCTTAATCCAAGTTAGGAAATCAATAAATTACAGTTACTTAATTATTGTAGTTTTTTTAGAGGGTTTATACAACCCAGTTCATACACCCCTGATCCCACACCCATCAACCCACTATCCCTGCCCACCTATAGTGATGTGGTGAGGTGTGGTGTAGTATAGTAAGGTATGGTATGCTGGTTGCTGTTGTTGGTGGTGTGGGTGTTGTTGCTGTTGTTGGTATTGTTGTTGGTGTTGGTAATGTTGGTGGTGTGGGTGTTGTTGTTGGTGTAGTTGTCAGTGTTGTTGTTGGTGTTGTCAGTTGTTGGTGTTGTTGATGCTATTGTTGTTGGTTGTAAGTGTTGTTGATGCTATTCTTGTTGGTGGTGGTGTTGTTGTTGGTGGTGTTGTTGACGGTGTTCTTGGTGGTGTTGTTGACGGAGTTGTTGGTGGTGTTGTTGACGGTGTTGTTGGCGGTGTTGTTGACATTGTTGTTGACAGTATTACTGTTGGTGGTGTGGTGGGGTGGTGGTGGTGTGGTGTGAGATGGGGAGGTGTGGTGGGGGTGGTGGGGGGTGGTGGTGGTGTGGGGGTGGTGGTGGTGTGGTGGTGGTGGTGGGGGTGTGGTGTGGTGTGGTGTGGTGTGGTTTGGTGTGGTATCGTATCGTATCGTATCGTATCGTATCGTATCGTATAGTATAGTATAGTATAGTATAGTATAGTATAGTAACCACTAGGCACTTTCACCAAGTACATCTGTTTTAAACCTTTTCTATAGATTACCTTAGAAAAACACTAACATTGAAACTTTAACCATAATTTCTAAGTCTTAATTCTAATTTCTAAGCGAAAAAGGGCAAAAATCAAATAAAACAAGTTAACCATTTATATCCAAGTATAAAATGGGGAGATAATCCCAGAAAAAAGGTAGCCAGACTTACGTAATTTGTAAGGGTCATCATCTGTGCACTGTTAAGTATGTTTGTAAACTTTAAAGCCAGATCTCTTTGTGGATATTGCGAAATATCCAACATGCCGAAATAAGTTAACCATTTTCGAAGTACAAAAAGGGGAGATAACACCAGAAATAAGGTACCAGAAATAAGGTACCCAGAGTTATGTAACTTGTTAGTGTCATGACCTGTGAACTGTTAAGTAAGTGTGTAAACTTTCATGCCAATGCTCTTTGTAGAAATTGAAAAATAACGAACTTGCCGAAAAATGTTAACCATTTATCTCTAAGTACAAATTGGGGAGAAAACTCCGAATTAAGATAGCCAGAGTTATGTAACTTGTCAGAGTCATACCCTGTGCACTGTATATTAAGTTTGTAAACTTTCATGCTAATGATCTTTGTAGAAATGGAAAAATATCCAACTTGCCGAAACAGGTTAACCATTTTTCTAAGTACAAAAAGGGGAGATAACACCAGAAATAAGGTACCCAGAGTTATGTAACTTGTCAGGGTCATGACCTGTGAACTGTTAAGTAAGTGTCTAAACTTTCATGCCAATGCTCTTTGTAGAAATTCAGAAATATCCAACTTGCCGAAAAATGTTAACCATTTATCTCTAAGTACAAATATGGGAGAAAACCCCGAATAAGGATAGCCAGAGTTATGTAACTTGTTAAGAGTCATACCCTGTGCACTGTATATTAAGTTTGTAAACTTTCATGCTAATGATCTTTGTAGAAATGGAAAAATATCCAACTTGCCGAAACAGGTTAACCATTTTTTTAAGTACAAAAAGGGGAGATAACACCAGAAATAAGGTACCCAGAGTTATGTAACTTGTCAGGGTCATGACCTGTGAACTGTTAAGTAAGTGTGTAAACTTTCATGCCAATGCTCTTTGTAGAAATACAGAAATATCCAACTTGCCGAAAAATGTTAACCGGACGGACGGACGTACAGACGGAAGGACGGACGGACGGTTCAATCACTAGATGCCGGGGGCATAAAAATAATGATTTGTATTTTTACTGATTTTTTTAAACAATTGATAAACTATTTTACTGATGACTGCTACTAAACTGCAAGAGTATATCATTAATGTCTAATGCTCTTTTGATACTCTAACATTATTGTTTATCTGAATACAAACTATCTAGATACTTTTCTCCGCTTGGTATTCACATCACATTCATTAACCATCCCCACCCCCTCTATCCACAATAATAAGTAAGAACTTACAGCAAACTTGCTGCCATACCACTTGGCTAATGATGACAGTGTCAGAGGCAGGGTCTTCGTATTCACATCACACTCGGTCTCCCCATCTTCATCTGTCTAATACAACAAACAACAACATGGGTAAATGTCAACATTAAAGGTTAGAATATTTAGATGATAAGTTGACCTCTTAAAGTGCTTAGCACTGCATTTGTCATTGATCTAATAGCTTTAAGTCCTGCTGACCCTTCTATCAGTCTCCATCTGGATGTAGACTTCCAGTCTTTTCTTATGGCAGATGACCCTCTGAGCATAAGTTCAGACCTGGGCAGACACCTGAGCCGAACCAACAACATTTCGTGAGCTAGCAGGATCACTTCCTCAAATGAAAGGTGGTGGGCCCAAACCCACAGTGAATAGGAGTAGTAACTGACAGCCAACAACCATCACCACAATACCATGGAGGCTCCTACACTGCATTTGTCATATGTTTTATCAGTTTAACCCTTTCCTCCATATATACACATTTTTACGCATTTGTGACCAGTGTAGATCCAGATCAGCACATCCATGTTGTATGATCAGGATCTGCACTGGTCGCATTCTGGTCAGAAATAACCCAACAAATCATAAAGTGAACAGTGCAGATCCTTAACAGAGAGCAAGGATGTGCCGGCTGATCTTGATCTACACTGTTTGCCCATACAATAAAGGTGTGTCTATGGAGAAAAGGGTTAAACATAGATCAGTCTATGCTTCTGTGCAGTCTGATCTGGATCTTCACCTTCCCTTATTCAGTTTATTTTCATTCTCAAATTGCAAAAAGGTGAAACAATAACATTTATAACATTAACTTAGCAGGTTAAGATTTAGAAACAGGTATTAGGTCAGATATCACTAGTGAAATACTTGAGATATTAACTGGCAGTGATCAGTATAATATATTTAATTAATAATGGTCTTACATGCTACTATAATAGTTGTTATCTGCATGAAAACAAAAAATGCCTGAATATTTAGAACTCCGTCTCAATTGGCTCTAAAAACTTGAGAGGCCTATTATGAAGTTTTGTCTCGAATTGTCTTAAGATTTCAATAGGGATCATTTGAGTTCAGAATAATTAGCTAGAAGTGATGTTCAAATTTTTTGTGACAAAACTGAAAAAAAACTTCAACATACTGACAAGAAAATGCTTACAGTTTGGACACATGATGTCAGAATTTGCAGATTTATACTTCTTAAAGCATCACTTAATTACTCACATTTCGGCTATTGGCATTTCTCAAAATTAGCGAAAAATGCATAAACTGCAATAAAATTGTGTAAGCAAAAAAAAAAGCGCAGATCATGCAGCAAAACATCACACTAAACTTTGTTCTAGAATGTTTAGTATTGACTGACAAAGTACACTGCAGCTCCGTTATATCGCGATCCATTATATCGCGATATCCAGTACCGTATAGCGGGTTATTTCTGCGGTCATAAATTTCTGCGTTTTGCCCTCAAAAATGGATGCAAAAATTTCTGCGTTTTTTATTTCTGCGTTTTTGGTTCCCTTGAAGGATAAATTTCTGTGGTTCATATTGGGTAAGGTGTCGTAAGAATAACACCACTATGATATAAGCATACTAAGGGAGACAATCATCTAGGTGCGGTATATAGATATTTACTGTCTCTGTTACTGTTACTTGTGAAATAAAATACAAACTGCATATAATTCAATATTCAATATTTTGATTCATGGGTCAATACCTGTTACACAATTTATTTTATAAAAAAAAATACAAAGATATTATTTATCGACAAAAAACAACTCTCAAACAACTATTCAATTAAATTGAATGTTTGAGCAATGTTTGAGAAATGTTTGAGCAAATGTCGCGTTTATACTATGCCTATACGATAACGATTTTCGGTAATTGATCGTAATTATTTCACACTGTCTGTATTGTGAAACGGATTATCTCGGTCATGGCGACTCCGATGATTTTTGCTTGAAAATGAAACAATATTTTGCGATTAAAATTTCTGCTGGTGTATTTTTTCTGCTGGATATATTTCTGCGATTTCATCCGCAGACCGCAGAAACGCAGAAATTTGGCACCCGCAGAAATAACCCGCTATACATCGTGGGTGGTAAGAAAGACCAAATGAACAAATCAACGTTGGTAACAACTTCATGAAACGCACGCTTTTTTCCGCAAATTAGCGCCAATTAATGAAAGCTGCTAATCATAATAGATATTGAGCAGGAAACGTCAAAAACAGTTTGTTGTTTTGACATTACCTGCTCATGGACATATTGTTCAAGCTGGTTAACGACGGACAACAACGAACTAACATCGCCAACCTCGACCGACCAACAGATCGTCGATCAGTTGAAAGTATCAACACCGTTGGAAATTGATGACAGAGATCTTTATTTGTGCATTAATTTATTTCTTTTTATTAAAAATAAATCTCAACAAATAACATAATTTTTTTTTATAACATTTGTCCAGCATGGAACGTACTCCCTGATGTACCTGTAGATTTCACGGTGTGTTAATTATACAACACCATGATATACATGCATCTGACAGCAAAACAAATAAATTCTGATTGTTTTAGCGCAATTATTTACTTATATCGCGCTCCGTTTATTTCGCGGTTGGCGGGCTTGGACCCCGAGGTCTGCGATATAATGAATTGCAGTGTATGAAATAAGTTTCTATTTACTAAATTCCCCTGCCAGTCAATTTGTCAGATTTGAATTGCTTGGTACAAGCATCTTTGATCACTACTTACAGTGTCATGATGTATATTCTTTAAAAGTGTACTATGTTACTGAAAAATAAAGTTATGGTAGTGTTTCTGGTACATCAACCCTTTACTCCATACATACCCCTTTTATCATTTGGGTGAACAGTGTAGATTCAGATCAGTCAACACATCTGTGCTGTCTGATCAGGATCTACTTAGTCCGTTTGCTTTATGGTCTGAAATAATTTAATAAATCTTAAATTGAACAGTTCATATCCAGATCAGACTGCATGGATTTGCCAGCTGATCTGGATCTATATAGTTTGTCCATGCCATAAAGGCGTATACATGAAGGAAAGTGTTAATGCTAGAGATTATTTAACATTAACTTGAACTCCTGAACAACACTTCAAAGTAAGCGTTAAGTTGTTCAAGTCACCCAAAGTGTTAGTGCAAGATAACACATTTTTTAAATGTCATTTTTCTTGCTAACATTACCAAGAAAAAGGTTTACCGGTAAATGTCAGTTATCAAGTAAACAATTTGTGAGAAAGATCCTGTTTTGAGCAGAGACTAAAAGGTTATTAATGCCAAAGGTTAAAAAACTGAACATGGAAACCAGTCTAAAATCTCAAGCATCTCAAGCCATTTCAGCCAATCAGATGCTTGAGATTTGAGACTGGTTTCCAAACTCAGTTTCATAACCTTCAGCCCAGGTATTTCTAATATAATTTCTGTATATCCCAAACACAAGTGGAACGTTGAAACAAACAAAAACATTACATGATTTTTCTCAGAATTAAATGTGCAAGCACGAAGGATTACTGGAATGATCCTTGAGGAGTTGTTTACGTTTCATATAAAATGCTTATTAGTAATGAAAGGAGAAAAAAATCAACACTTACTGATGCAGATGCCACATTTTGATGTCAAATGTAAAGCATACTGAAGTAAAGTAAATTTATTTTCCATTCTAAAACATCTACTTTATAACCAAATAATGGTGGATAAATGACTTTGACACCCTTTGCTCTTACTGGTTATCTTCACAGTCAAGTTAGAGTCTATTTAGATTACTATAAAATATTTTGTAAACTTACCACACAATTCTGGCCTATTAGCTGAGTAAGTAATCGGCTGAGTGTATTCTTTATGGTTTGACAATCTTTGGACTTGAGTATTGCCACCTCTGGCGTAACACGATCCTTCAGCATGGTTACCAGGTTACCAAACATCGTGCTGTGATCTGGTGTATTCACTCCTGAAATCGAACATGATTAATATAAGTTGCAAGAACTTGTTTCACAATCCATGTAAAACAAATAAGTTTAAACTAAGTTAAACTCCTGAAACCATGATTGATAAGCACCGATAACCCTTTACTCAGTTGTATAATGTGATGGTTGTTGTCCATGGGCGAAAATGTAGATCCAGATCAGTTGGCACATACTGATTATATGGTGTCTGATCTGGATCTACCCTGTTCGCCTTTTTATTCTTTAGGTTAGTTCTGACCAAGAAGGGAACAGTGTAAAACCTGATCAGAAGGAATGGATGTACCAGCTGATCTGGATCTACACTGTTTGCACATGTGATAAAACTAATATATATTAGTTAATATTCAAAGATTGAGGCTCAGTGTTTAGTATTTTATTTATTTTATGTTTTCCAGCATATTTTAGTTATGTGTTCCAGCAAAATATAACGATTTTTCAGTGAAAAAAAGTTATTTTCACTGTTTTGAAACCATAGAATTCCCTTTTTTCACTGTTTTTCTGAACTACTTTTTAAAACTTTTTACTTTTACTGCCATTTCAAATTTTTTTGATTGTTTATCAATTTGTTTGCTTTAGTCAAATATTGGTTTTATTTTACTTGTAAGCTATGCCACTCATGAAAATATCAGTTCGTGTTGTTCACTTGTGAAATCCAATGGTAGTGAATCACTCATTTTTCACCGAAACAAACAAATATCCTCTAATTAAGAAATGAATTGTACCATACATAGTTATACAGAGACAAAACTGTTTAAACGGCATTAAGTTCTAAATTTTCCATAACTGATCTTAAGACCTGAATATATTATCATCTCAAAGTGTGGAGTAGTGCCAGCTTTTTTAAGTCTTAGGCCCTGGCCTCACAAACCTAGGCCTTTTTATACAAGCACGATAACAGCCTTATGACTGAATATGTAGATGAAGGTAGGTAACTGTCACAAACCTGTAACAAGAGCAGCAGCAGGAATTTCCTCCCTTGATTTCTGGATGCTCTCTTTGTCCAAAGTGAACCCAGCATGGCTGCTTTGAGTGAATTTCAACAAGTCTTCAAAGATGTTGCTGTTTAGGTCAGCCTGTAGAATCTGTTAGAGAACAATATAAGACTTTTACAGAACTAAAGCTTATAAGTTACAGTTATGTGTCCACTGCAGCATTGAAGCTTACGTATGTTAGTGACATACCAACTGCAGAACTGATGCTAATGTCAGGGGCATAGCCAGCTTTTTACAAGTTGTAGGCACATCCAAGCGGTTTCTAGTTGCGTTTGCCTCTTGATAAGGAGGTCCGGGTGAACCCCGCGCCCCTATAAGAAGCAGTAAACAAGTGGAGATTAAATGTAGCTAAATGCAATGCAAATAAAGCGTGACAACACAGAGAATTGGAACGTAGGTCTGCATTTACATCTAGAAAAAAATCTTTTTTCCCGAGAAGGTATGCAAATCAAAGCCAGAGACACATTTGATTTGACAAGAACGGCTTAAACCTACTACCATACCACCCCGTTCAATTGTTATTGTATTTTTGGGACTTTTTATTGTATTTTGGGGACTCTGAAAATGCCATTTTCCTGTACAACTTGTAGGCCCGGGGCTACATGGCCTAATAGTAGCTACGCCACTGAATGTGTTACAGTGATGTACCAACTACATGACTGAAGCTAACTGAAGTTAAGTGATGTGGCAATTGAAGTTTATGTGTGTCCAGATCAGCAGGCACATCCATGCTAATGGCCAAAGGTGTAGATACAGATCAGACAATACAGGCCTCTGATCAGGCTCTACACTCTTGGCTACTTGATTGATTAGGTGATTACTGACCAAAATGTGAACAGTGTATATTCGGATCAGACAGCACGGCAGGGCTTTTTTTGACTGCCTGGGGAAGGAGCCCATGCCCTTTAATTTTGGGTAAAACAACGTGATTTTTTCTCTAAAGGGGAATGAAAAAACCTGATGTAAAGTTACTTTTTGGGGAAAACTGCATAATTTTAAAGAAATTTTCTGAGGGGAAGGTGCCCATAAACGGCCCCTTTTATAGAAGGAAAAAAAAGCCCTGCACGGATATGTTGGCTGATCTTGATCTACAGTAAACTGTTGGCACATGTGATAAAACCTGTATATATGGAGTAAAAGTTTAATTCAACACACTATAATCATTTGATTTGTCTACTTACAGATCATTTAACTTACACCATCTTTATATTAATAATAACAAATTCTTTTCATAGCAGATTGGTAAAACAATGTTTGGTCCACAGACAGATGAATTGGAATACCAACCAACTGATATATTGACCAAAAAATAATGAAAAGTGCAAAGCAAAATAACCCCCTTTCCTTGAAGAGGATATAAATATGTAGCAAACCCAAACCTGTATCTGTGTGTCAACATCTTCCCACATGCGTTCAAAAGTCTCTTGACATAGTCTTGACACCTTTCCATTCTCCAATGGCAAATATTCATCTGCAATGATCATTACAAAACATGTAAAACCCTGGATACCTATGGATTTCTTTTCTTAAACTGATAACTGACCACTAACATTAGAAAATTACAGAAAACTTAGCAATTATGTATCAATTACTTAGTATAAAAATTTGTATTAATTGTTGTTGTTTTTTTACTATGCAGCAAAAAACAAGTTTTATCCCATTACTTCATGGGATGGCCTTTAACCCATAGATGACCAGTTTAAATCCTGATCAGCATGCACATCCAGGCAGTCTGATCAGGATCTGCTGTTTACGTTTAGATTCATTAGGTTGTTTCTAATCAAGAAGGAAACAGTGTAAATCCAGAACATGAATGTGCAGGATATTCTAGATCTACACTGTTCACAAATGGGGTAAATATCCTCTTAATGAAGTTAATGGTTAAACCATATATAATTCCTTTTATAAGCCAGTTAGTGATTTTGCAAAGGCTTAATTGGTTTCAGTTCATCAACTTATAAAAACCCTTTACTCCATTATATATAAAAATGTTTTATTGCAAGTGCAAACTGAATGATCCAGATATCGGCCAGCACATTCATGCCATCTGATCTGGATCTACACTCTACTTCTTGGTCTTAATAAACATATGAATGATAAATAAAAAAATGAACAGTGTGCATACTGATCAGATGACACAGATGTACCTGCTGATCTGGATCTATGCTGTTTGCACATGAACAACGGCCATATCCCATGGAGTAAAGGGTTAAGTTAACCCCTGATCAATTTTCAAGGTAGACCATTACTAGAGTGAGAAACTCTAACTTCAACAAAAGAGCAAGTTGGGCTGACATTAGTGCAAAACTCAATTTCTTAAAGGCATATCTTACCAATATTTGAACGCTTCTTCTTTCCTTTAAACACAAAGCAACCCTAAAATAATGAAATGTTTTAAATTATTAACATGATATTATAATAACTTGACAAGCAGATATCCTCAATGTATGACATATGCTCCTCATTATATTATAGAAGTGCTTTAGGGTTTATAAAATGCTTATATATACTTTTTTGCAATAATTAACCCATTACTTGATATATACAGTCGTGTGGGTTAAGTCTGCGCATTGCCCAACCCTGCGCACCTTATTTGCATATATTTTCACTTGTTTGGCTGTTTTTAGGGCTGAATATGGGCCCCATTCCCCTGTCAAAATAGTATGTTTTTTCCCCTATTTCAGAAAAAATTCCCCTAAAAAATCCCCAAAAAATAAAATTGAAACTAGACTGTGTCCTCAGGACACTGATGCCCCCACTGCTGCAACAACTTGAACATTTGTTACAAAATTTTGTACCAGGTATTAACAACATGTGGTGATCATGATTAGTAAATGAGGTGAGTGCCACAAAATTTAATAACTAACATTAACAAAGGGCCATAACTCTGGTGAAAATTGTTGCAGGGTTTTTTTAAGGAAGAGGGGAAGACGCTGGACGCTGGTCAAAAATGCGTGAAAAATACAAAATTGGGGAAAATTTAGTTTATTATACACTCTTACTTGTATTAGCTACAGTGAATGTTTATACTCAAGTTTATGCTTTTGTCTTTCTTTTTTTTTACTTTATCTTTCATTACCAAGCAGTATATTTAGCATACAGAGGCATATCTCTTTGTTATCTGTTCTTAAACAGTACAAGAATAAGTTTATTTATACTTGCTCACTTTCGGAGCCTGCTCAAAATGTATCCATTAAATAAATTTCCAGAAATCTTTTGTTAGGCCAGTGCTTGTGTAGTTATTGATAATTTCCAACTTAATTGCTGAATTCCCCAAGAAAATTAAATATTGCTGCTCAAAAGGAGGGTTCGAGCAATTCCACTGACCCCCTCCCCCCCTGATACGCACATGCTCATACAACACGCGACGAACAATGATAAATGATCACAAAATTACACTGTACTTTGACTTTTAAAGGTCGCGATAATTAATTTTTATTGTAGTTGTGAGTCACATCGTAAATTTGGACTTCAATGAATACTCCGGAAGAGACGGGATATAAAATTCTTGGGTAAAAAATGACTGCCCGGCACAGTTTTGAATGTGTGTTTCACCTTACAATTCGTATTTCTGTGACAGAACATGGGGCCGTATTCTGTTGTTCGTATTTTGCTTTCTTTGTTAGTTTCACCTGACAGTGCAAACAAGCCGCATCCGTTTAAAACCACGACGAAGACAATATATGGCAACTAGCAATTTACTCAGTTATTCTTCATTTAATTGTCAATTATCAAAACAACAGATTCTGTTTTTGCCCGGTGTCAGAATACATTCCTCAGGCGATAATTAGACCGGCGCGCGCTTGCATTTAATCGACTGGTTAGTATTTTGAAAGTGGGCGGAGCATATTGTTTTAGCAAAACATTTTTTACTATCTAATCGTAAACGGTGTGACCTGAAAGATTATAGGCGGGGTTTAAATTTACTACAACTGCCTACGTTGATGGTTGTGATTTTCTTTTTCGGAAGTCCGCGGGACGTGTGTTATTGAAAAATTCAGCGGACGAGTCGTATTTTAGCCGTAATTTACGGCGTTACGCTCGCTAACGTTACTCCACTGTTGTAAAATCCATTTAAAACTGGCAGGTAGAATGCCTTTATTCCCAACACAACGATACGTACCAGTAATCTTAAAGTTGTCGACCAGGATACAGTTTCTGTGACCTAGCAAATCTAAATTTAGTTACATTCGTCAAATAATACTAGGTTCCGTACATACCTAATTTCTAACAAATATTCGTGAAAACTGTGCAGATTTAAGATGAAATAGATTGTACATAACTAATCAAGCTTCTGTTTATGTTTTGCTAAAAAATTATCACTTTACAAGGGGGAAAGTGATTTTTGTAGGGGAAAAAAATTTCGTAGGGGAAGACGCCGACTATCGGTATCAGTTTGTTAAGGAAAAAAAAACCTGTGTTGCAAGACAACGTCCTTTACAACAATCCTCACATCATGTCTAATCATCTGTGCAAGTTTGAAAGAAATCAGCTAAATAGAAAATGTGGAGTTGATGCCACAAAATTTTGAGTGAAATAAACAAAGGGCCATAACTGGCAGCAGGAAAAAAATCTTTTCTTTATGATCATCTACCCATCCAGCTTGATCATGTGTGCAAGTTAGAAAGAAATCTGTCCAAAAGTAAATGAGGAGTTGATGCTACTAAAAAAAAAACTCTGCCATAACTCTGGTAAAAATGTTCGTAGGAAAAAATCCTTTCTTCACGATCATCTACACATCCTGCTTCATCATATGTGCAAGTTTGCAAGAAATCCGCCTTGTAGTTTAGGAGGAGTTGACGCCACAAGATATAATTACTGAAGTTAACAAAGGGCCATAACTCTGGTAAAAATGGTCGCAGGAAAAAATTGTTTCTTCACAATCATCTACACATCCTGCTTCATCAGATTCTGTGAAAGTTTGCAAGAAATCCGCCTTATAGTTTAGGAGGAGTTGACGCCACTAGATTTAAGTACTGAAATTGACAAAGGGCCATAACTCTGGTAAAAATGGTCGCAGGAAAAAAATCCTTTCTTCACGATCATCTACACATCCACTTTCATCATCTGTGCAAGTTTGCAAGAAATCCGCCACATAGTTTAGGAGGAGTTGATGCCACAAGATTTAATTACTGAAATTAACAAAGGGTCCATAACTCTGGTAAAAATGGTCGCAGGAAAAAACCTTTCTTCACGATCATCTACACATCCTGCTTGATTATCTGTGCAAGTTTGAAAGAAATCCGCATTATAGTTTAGGAGGAGTTGATGCCACAAGATTTAACTACTGAAATTAAAAAAGGGCCATAACTTTGGTAAAAATAGTCGCAGGAAAAAATCCTTTCTTTACGATCATCTACACATCCTGCTTGATCATCTGTGCAAGTTTGAAAGAAATCTGCCTTATAGTTTAGGAGGAGTTGATGCCACAAGATTTGGGGACGTACTGAAGGACGGACGAGTGCAACTCTATATGCCTCCCACTTTGTGGGGGCATAAAAATTAATAAAAAAGTAACTAAACTAATCTAGAGTCACAAAATATGCTTGCTTTCATAATCAGAGGTAGAAAACAATGTTATGAGTGTGTGTGACCATTTAGTCAAAACATGTGTATGTGACTTAAAATTCCCCCTTTTTGTCTTAAAATGACGCAAAATTCCCCTTCCTGCGGTTATGGGTACCTGTCCCAGAAAGTTGTCTAGTGCCCTGATTTACAAAAATTCTGATGTCAATAGAACTGGTTGCAAGCTGTGATTTTAGTCAAGTAAGCATTCTTTTAAAAATTCTGATGGGTACATCTTGGTAGAACGTATCTTGTAAGTAAATAACTACCGTAATCCCTCATGTAATAGTCGCACCCGTCTAATCGCCGCACCCCCAAAATGACCGAAAAAAATGAAGAAAAATCCTAATTCAATGTAAAGGCCGCACAGTTGATACAGTGTAAACGATTTTGCAAAATGGAAAGAGAAATAAGGGGAAGTAACAGTGTGAATACCGCGTAAACGATAAAGACAATGACGGCCGTTCAGTAACGTACTGAGAATCGTTGAAAAAATAGCGTATTATTATTTCTATAGTTAAATATTGACGTTGATTTATTTGGCAAAAATTAATTCCTTCTTGAATATTTGTGGTATCTAAATTCTCGTCGGACTCGTCGAAACTCTCAAATTCGCTGTCACCGCCGTCGCTGTCCGTGAAACTAGCATACATTTTTTGTTTTGTTTTAATGTAAAGCGCAATAGAAAATTTATTATTTTTGCGCTATAAAAATGTATTGTTTTTGTATTTGTGGACTTCAGCATACGCTATTACTGCTAAGTTTTCCTTTGCTGTGAACGATTTTTAGACAGGACCTACCACAATTTTAGGTATTGGACAATTTAAGGTGAGGTCAGAATGACAATAGAGAGATAGGTATGTTTGACATTTTGAGATAGTTATTTGTTTGATCTTGGTAGGCAGGTTTTTAAGGAAAATTGAGCAACTCATGTCCCCTCAAATGTCAAGTGTCAATAAGATATTTTCGCACCTTCTCAACATGTCACCGTCTTCTCTGGAGTCCCAGCAGACAGGTGAGAATATTCTGTAAATTAGTGGCTCTGACAGAAAAGAATAACGTGTCAATTAGTGACAATTAACAGTAACAGGTGATGTACAAACTTGTACCAATTATTGTGATTCTTAGATACGTACGAATAGGCCTTGCACTTTAAAGAATTTTATCTTCAAGTTCATACTTGATAGAAATAAAAGAATCCGTATAAATTTAAATATTTCCGTATACATTGCATTGGTTATTTTACAAACTCGTTTTAAAAAACCCCCAGTTCATGTTTATACATTTTGCTTTGATCAACCGTCCTGTTTATTTCATATGGAGGTTACGTTTTACTGACAGGTTATATGGTCGATATTTCCTGTCTGTGCAACTTCCTGTCTAATACAACTTCAAAGAAATTGTCGGCTCGTATCAAGGCTGTGTTGTTTTATCGGCATTGCTATGAAATCCTTTGATCTGTGTTGGTAGTGTGCACGACATTTTAGCTGGCTGAAATTGTTTGATGTTGCAAAAATTCTGAAATATGATACGAGATAAAACTGGAAATTATGGAATATATTCACGTTGGTTAGTGTTTAAATATTATAATGCATTTTTAAACAAAATATATTAATTAAATTAGATCGCTACCGGCAAAGAATACAACGGCGCTACCTCGTTCATATCGTCCGTCAACCTCCTATTTAGAGAGCTCATGTAATAAAATCATATGGTAAACGCATGGCGTTTCAAAAATCGGCAGAATCGTTCTAGAAAAAATGTCAAAAGGTCTTACACCTATGGAATGGCCGCACCCCCAACTTCCTAACGATAAAATCGGGTAAAAAAGTGCGGCGATTACATGAGGGATTACGGTATTCTAAAGTATCAAAATCATCAAATAAATTTGCTATGAATACCCCCTCATTCCAAAACTTCCTAATTTTGGCAGTTGTGACCCAAATAAATTGTTGCTATTTTATTTGACCTTTCACTAAATATTCTTTTCAAAAGTTTTATAGCTTGGGAGAGTGGTTCATTTTAATATAAACAGAAAATTGACAGTCAACATAGGCATGTGCAGTTGAGCAACGTTTTCGACATTATGTACACGTGTGTGATTTCTGTATGACATCATTTTAAAGCCTCATAAGCAAATTCATGCACATAAATGATAACAAACCCAATTCATGAGTGGATACAGTTTCTTTCCGACAGGTACTTGTCTTTAGCTACTGAAAGTGTTATACACCACAGTTAAGCTTTTCTGATACATGCGCAGACTTGCCCCACACCACTGTATACAGATTTAACACATGAGCAATTTTTGATCTGGATCAGCCAGTACATCCATGTCATCTGATCTGGATCTGCACTGGTCACATCTTCAGGTCAGAAATAACATTATAACAGAAAAAGTGAACAGTGCAGATCCTGATCATACAGCATGGATATGCCAGCTGATCTGGATCTACACTGATTGCCCACACAACAAAAGTATATATATGGTGTAAAGGGTTATATTTGGAGGAAAGGGTTAAACAATATATCATGATCCGAAACTTATCTTTTTTATAACCAAATAACATATGTTTTATAAAATAAACAGGTGTTCTAAAGATTGCCGATTCAGAGAGAAGTCACCGTGTGTGAGAAAATATAAGAAATTTGAGGTTTATTAACTTTCGACACTGAGCCAGCCGTTTCCATTTCCCGCAGTTCTCCGCTATGAAGAGCTTAGTGACTGATGGATCCAAAGAATTTTAAACGCTAACAATTCATGTAAGTAGACTGCTCCACAGTCCTGTGTTTAGAAACCGATAGCATGTCGAGTGCTAAAAAATGTTAAAATATTTTTACATCGTCAATTTAAACAGGGAAACTTAGGAACATATATTTTGCTGTTAAATTACAATATAGTGCAGACTTGGTTTAATTAAGCCTGTTATGGACTTATAATTGAAAATGTCAATGCTGCTTGGCCCAGATCGATATGACACAATACAATATATACATATGTCAACTGTAAAAAATAATCATCTTGAAACAAAACTTCAAATATTATTACTAGTTTAGAAAAAAATATTTAAGATACTTATTTTAAATATGATCCATTCAGAAAAATATTGTGTGAGCAGATATGTTTGCGGGGCGTTTTATTATACAAAGTGCCTTAAAATTCCTTAAATTAAATGGATTACTAGAGGAAACACCTATAGTGCTCTTGCAAAATATGATTTTCAACACGAATCCTAGAGCTATACAATTTACCGGAATTCACTATCTTTCAAAGTGTATGGCATTTCGCAAAAACCATATATGATATTTTTCTCTCAATTATTCTCTGGTTTAATTTTTAGAACTTTGTCAGTTACTTACAAAATTTAAATTCCACATTAATCGTTTTAAAACTGCCACAATACTTGATAATAATTTGTAAGATTAACAAAGCCGTCGAATCTGAAAATTTATTATAAACATTTATTATAACTGTTAAATAAGTAATTATCACTTCATAATTTGTAGGATTATTGTTCGCATTAAAGTTTCAAATTTTACTGCTTCTTGTGCGTTTTTACATATCTCGGCAGTTTGCTGCTTTTAATCACGTTAACACTTATAAAGAAGAAGCACATCCGCAAAAGTAGTCTCAATAATTCGACGGCAAGCACAGACCCATTATCATACTGACTTTTTACAGTTGTCTGTCCTTTACGTATCAAGCAGTTACGATCAAAACTGTGGTGGAAATCGACCCGATTTAAATTCTGTTATTTTTCACTCCTACATGAAAATTTTAACACTGGTTTGTTCAAATGTTGTTATAAAACATAAATAATGATAAAAGTAACAATAAAATGACGAACATTCCACAAAATAACTTGTTAAACCTACCACGTTGTATGCCGTTTACATGTTGATACGAAAACCAGATAACCAATGAAAACCTTTCTTTTTATTCAAACATATTTTTACAATGCGGAAGGCTGTACGTGGAGAAAAACTCACACCGTATGCTTATTTTCTTATTTGTCATGTTCGATAGTTGTCAAAGTTTTTTTTTTTCATCTGTTTAGATACCCGCCCCGCTATATTAAGTTTCAATCGCATCTTCAATAATGTTGTGTATATTACCTTGTAGATAGTCATATTTTCTTTTATTCATCAAAACCTTTATCCATAAGTTGCTTTGTATTTACCCTAGCAAGAATTTTTGCAGTACATATTTCAAGCTGGTAAGGTGAAGTTTATCGATAAAAAGGTGAACTATGCATATCAGGAATCGCCACATTCAGAAAAAACAGCCTCCCCATAAACGTGAGTCAGGTAAACTTAAAGCGCCGTAATCGAAATTTGTTGCGACTCAATTTCCGATCGCTGGTATATAGACAAAGAAGAAAAATTTTCCGCATTGATGTGAAAAGTAACTGGGTTGTGCGCGAAGGACGACACTTACATATAAAGAAAAGTCCTTGTTGCGCACAAATAGTTGTGTTACTGCAAAAGTAAACAACAACAGTTGTTATGCAGCAATGAATGATCTAGAACCTGGGTTATACTATTCTAAAGCCATAACTCTGCTAGAACATACCAAACCCTTTTTTATCAAGTACAATTTATATGACTACTGTAGATCGATATCATGAACGTCTTGGGCTCGAAGCTTCCAATAATGTGGGTTTGAAATATCTATGTGCTGGGGTTGAAACGTCTTGGTGTCGAAATGTCTTAAGGGTTGAAATGTTAAGGCAAAGACAGGTTTTATGCCTAAATCACAACATTTGTTCACAGCCTTTTTTGAATACTTTACAGTTTACTCCCCTTTTGCCGAAAGCCGAAAAGTATACTTAATACTTTACGTACTTTTGAAATCTTTGGGTTTTTTCGAATAGTAACCAATCAATAGACCAGTCCAAGTTGTCAGTTTTGTTGCTAAACTCGTAGGGGTATTGTTTATATCCATTTGCACAAAAAGCTCCCAAAAAATATTCATGGTATTAGGGTAAGAACGTAATAAGCCTTAAAACCTCGTTAATACAATCCTAAAATTAAAACAAGACTTGATATTACTCGGCACAAGTGTCAAATATGCAAACATCACCCCACCCGCCATCTTGAATTTTAAGTGGGTGGAGTGACCCGACCGATAGATAATTGTAAATTTCTTATTTCATGAGAAAACATTTGTTCTAAATTTCTTTTCGATAAAGATAAAAATGCTGACACGCCACATTTGTGGTTTATAAAATAGGGGGATGTCAAATTATGGCTGAAGCTTGGTTGCTTACAGTGAATTTTTTACTTGGGCAGGGTCTTTCCCAGATACATGGGCAAGGGTATCCAGTCGTTTCCCCCACAATCAAGTTCCTCTCCTGGATGTTTCCCCCACACTGCAGTTTCCTCCAGGATGTTTCCTCCCCTATATATACGCCTTTCCAATAATTCGATGAATTTATTTGGTTACCTCCCCTGTCCAGTCACGTGACTGCTTTACAGGAAAAATGATTCGCGCTGTTATAACGTAATAGGGAATAACTTTCATTTTTATCATAAAATTATTTTTTGAAAAATGTATTTTCTCTTTGAATTAGTAATAATACATCAGCGTCATGATATTTTTTTAAATAATTGATTAAACAATCAGGTTTCTGACTAAAAGTGTCAATTCATTATTCCTCGCAATAAACACTTAACGACTTGAACTAACAAACAGTCGCAGTGTTCTCTTCACGGCTTAATTGAGTCTCGTTTCCGGATTAGCGTGTCTATTCAACTACTGACATCATGTTGTGATTATGTCGGCGGCGATTGATTTTGAAGGCGGCATGCCATAAACATGTCAAACTGTCTCGCACACGGGGTCATCTGTCAATTACTTAAAGGGGCAGATATCATTGACCAATAGAGATCGTGTAATTTCTGTTTGCAAGGTATCTACACCTCCCAATTCTTAAGTATTTCGGAGTCCTTTAACTACTGGATGTGCCAGCAAATGTATTTGATTTAGCACTTAAATGGATTCTTAATCAACATTACGACACGTTATAGAAACAAAAGCCGTCAATAAGAAACAAATCTTGTCAAAACATTTTATATATGTTTAATTAAGAGTTTGGGCTTTTATGCCAAAATTACAATCTGTCAAACCTAAGAAATCTAAATTGGATATTCAACCATATTGTGATATAAATATTCCCATCTTTTTGGAAGCCGGCATCTAAATCCTTGGATTTTATTCTACGAATGATACTTCTACAACAAACAATCAGATTACCGATCCTGTTTTATTTCAAGACAGAATCAATCATATTTGCTTGTGAAGTATACGTAACATTTTAAATATTCAAATTATTTATTCGTTGACCATAAACGCCTTAAATTTTTAGGACAATTCTATTGTTCAAATGTGTAAGTATGAACAAATTCAGATTGTATTTTTTGTCTACAGATCATGTAACCAGATGTTGACATATCACGATTTCCGGATAATAGCGCAATACTAGCCTTAGCAATTTGCAACATTTACACAAGTAAAATATATTTTCAGCAGAAAAGATATTAAGAAGAAATTGTTGTACATAATTGGTAAAATTAATGCTTATGTTTGTCCAAATTGCGTTTCATACTGCCTACTATCAACAAGAATGGTACATGTTCTTAAATCATTAAAAATCTAATTATCTAACAAATAGTAAACATAAAAAGTCTGGCTAGAATAACAGACCAGCAACTTATTTTTTCACCGCCGGCGACGAACGCAGACCTGCAAAATAGCGGATAAGGTTAGCTAGTATGTGCTTAAGCCATTAGCCCGATCGTTCAGCTATCCTGCAGAGCCTCGTTTTGGATTGATTTTCTGTCGCGGGAAGTAACTCGTACAGGACTGCGAAACTGTTTATTGGAAAGGCGTATATACTATTTAAAAAGTAGTTGTGAAAGATTGGAAAGGTTTATATTTTTACTTAAAATACATACATAATTTTGAGGTACCATTGGACTGTTGCATCTACAATAGTTTAATTATTGATATAGAAATATAGAAATAATAATCACATTTCAATCATATGATAATTAAAATAATCCAGATTACCATTAATTAATTTTACAAATAACATAACATTTATATAGTTTTCAATTCTATATGAAAATTAAATTGTGAATTATTTTATTGATTTTGTTAATAAATTAATGAGATTTATGTTTTTGAAATATATATATCACTAGATTTACCAAGCATTTCATGGATTGAAATGTGTGAATTGTTTTAGATGGTTACACTACAAAAAATTACAAAGGCTATTAACAGGATATGGCAGGTGTGAAATGCACTGCATGTGTATTTGACACATTTTAAACAGCCTAGTATCAATGTTTCTGTACAAATGACAAGATTTATATCAATGAAGAAATAACAAAGCCAACTGGTTAAAAGTAATTTTATATGATATCTGCATAAATATATATACCATCATCTTAACCACAAATCATGTTTTATATGGGCTGTTTAAAAAAAATGACTGGAAAAGTTAAAAAAAAGTGAAATATTAAAAGTTCATAAAACTTCCAAACTTGATATTTTGTATTTTTTGCTGAGAACAGAACTGAGAAGATTTTTGAAATTGGTCAACTGGTTGCTGGAGACAAATAATATTTCAATAGAGGTGATAATTTTATAATTATTGCATCTAGAAACATTAAACTTATTGATACACAAAACATTTCTTTTGTTCTAATAATCTTTAAAGTCCTATAAATTTATAAAGCAAAGATGTTTTGATTTTCTGGAGTTATTTTTTCTACCACGCTTGACTAATTAGCATAAATTTTGATTACTTGAAGTATAATATACTTAATTTTATCATTAGTTGATGTCTAATAAATGCACATTTTACTAAAACAACACTAAAACGTGTCTTTATTCAAGCTTTTTGTAAAATGATGGTCTGAACAAATGCAATTCTAAAAGTGTCACATTTTTTGTCACACTCCTGACATTTTTTGCTCATATTTTTTTAACGGATGGTGCTATTTTGATGAAACTTCACAAATCTTTAAACGGCATGACAATTATATGGATTTAAAATAATGATTCAAATTTGATTGAATAATTTTTCCAACACCTTTAACACATTATTTTATCCCAACATAAATTAACACAAACTTTGAAAAACTGTTTCCACACAATTTATGCTAAATGACTAATTGTTTAATATTTTATATTATCAATGCATATATAGTTATATCTAGTTATAATTTTATCTACCATAAACAATTACAACAAACATTTTAAGTAAACTGTAAAAATTTAATTTAAAACCTAATACCTGATATCCAATAGATACATATTGTTTTTAACTACCTAACTCCAACTTTCTTTTTATATTTTAAGTAAAAGGATGATTTTGGCATGTTTATGTTAACTATCAATGATACTAAATATTTCATAAAGAACAATATCATCATTATATAGTATATCTTCACATTACTATATAATATATATATAGGGGAGGAAACATCCTGGAGGAAACATCCAGGAGGAAATGTCAGTGTGGGGGAAACGACTGGAAACCTGGGCAAGAAAGAGCACTACTGCACAACCAAACATTTTAGTCACTCCATCTATTTTAAAGTTATACAAATTAGGGTAGCAAGATGTTTTAACCTTGAGACATTTGAACCCCTCTGTCATTTTATGCATCAAAGACCGTAAACCATGTCACTAATGATGTTAAATTTATGGAAGTGTTGACAACCAGCGTAAGACATATTTCACCGAAGATTAATGTGTGTTAAATACTTTTACATTCATTTCCACTGAAAGACATCTTTAGTTCGTTGTGACCCTTGCCAATAAGAGTATGAATAATTCTTTCTGTGTTGACTTTGTCAAAAAATAGTTATCACGGAAACCACCATAGCTAACATATGGTACTTGCGGCTTTTATTTCTGTTAGATCTGACTTAAGTGAGATTGATGCGCTTGAAGGGCCTTCAGAGGAAGACACTGGAACATACATAGCCCAATACCAGGTAGATATAAAATCATTAACAAAAGGTAACTATAATCCATATGAAATTTGTTTATCTGCAGGTAACAAACATGGAGGACACCGGGACAGAAGAGGGGGCAATTGATCTACCTGTTGTTCAGGAAACTATCAGCATGCAGCTTGTCAACGGACACCTATATGCCAATGGCATTCAGGTATTTTGTTAATTTTTTTTTCATATTCAGTTTAATTATAAGTATTCAACACTGACGACCAGGACCCAAGATCATAAACCAGAGATTGTAGCATCTGATTGGCTGAAATAGAGACTTGTCAGTTGCTTGAGTTTTGAGACTGGTCTCTATTTTAGTTTTATAATATTGGGCCAGAGCTCAAGATCAGGGACCATGATCATAAGAAGAAAGATTGTAGATCAGTCTCAAAACACTAGTTCATGATTGCTTTGAACAGTCCAAAAATGGTCTCGAACAATCAGATGCTTTGAGACTTGTCTCCTGTCTGAGCTGTCTCAACAATATGATCTTGGGCCAAGTATTCATTTTTGTGCAGATTGTTGGATTGAAGTTTCATGCATCATAGAGCTTTGAGACATTTATTATTAAATCTGCAATCTTGGTTTTATCACCTTGACATATTATCAGGCCTGCCAGTATAAGCCGTAAAGGGGTTTCCCTAACTGCTAAATCTCAAGGGTCATTTTGACAATTTTTATGGAATTCTGCCTATAATTATCCAGAATATTCCTAATTTAAGGAAAAATGACCCTTCATCATAGTCCTACAGGCTACTAGGGGTCAAAATGAGGCTTTTTGGAAATTTCAAGAGCCAAAGGGTCATCAGGACCCCCCCCCCCCCCCTCCCCCCAAATAGTAAAACAAGTGTTCAATACAGTATCATCATATATTGAAGATGTAATAATTATAAACCATTGGACTAACTGCTAGCACTAGTGGATGATATATCTTAACAAAAATAATATTTGCAAATAACATAAATTTTAACATTTGTTGACATTAAGGGATTATAAGCTTCATTACCAGAAGTCATGAAAGTCTTATAACAATGTGTTTGTCTATTAAGTTTCATTAGTAACTTGCTGCTGGTGAGCTTAAGTACTCTCTGATTGTCAGTCTATCTATCTTAATAACCTTTGTAGCATGGGGAATGGGCATCTGTCCTATAATTTGACAAAATTGACAAGACTGTGCCACTAAAAGGTATGAAACAATGAAATGTAAAGTAACATTTTGTGGGAAAATGCATGATTTCAGAGAAATTTTAAGAGAAGCAGGCTCCTGCAAAGTGTCCCTACTGAAGGAAGAAAAAAGGCCTGAAGAGCTTAGAGTTTAAAATAGCATACCATCAAACTATTAGATGTTACATGTATATAAGGTTAATAGAATATCTGAATATAAAACACAAAAAAAAACTAGCACAGTGGGAACAGTTTACTAACCTTGTTAGGAGGTTTGTCATAAAGTAACTTTTACTTCAGCCATTGTTTGACTTTTCCTCTATTGTTATACAGGTTATGGATAGCTCACAAGTTCCTATCCAGATCAAGTTAGATCCTGGACAACATAACTACAGCTTGCAGTCAGTGCCAATGGAACAGATTGTTATTCAGACCAGTTCGGACAACAACCAGATTATGATCACCAATCCTCGTTCCCTCATTGACCAAGTCGATACTGAAAATGACTCTGACACTGATATAAACGATAAAGTAATGGCTGGGTCCTCATTGGGAGAGTCTATTGGAACAAGAGATGACGATTACGTGTCGCCAGATTTAATACCAGACAGACTGAGTCAAAGTATATCACATCATGATTACTTAGGAACAATTCCAGTGATTCAGAAACCGCTGTTGACTGGACATAATCAGACAGTACATGTTCCGCTGGAAGATCACGAGAATGGTTTGGTCATCGAGGAGGCTGGAGTGGAAGAAATCAGCACTTCAAACACGCTAGATGACGAGGAAGAAATTGTGCGGAGTAAACCTCTAACAGCAATGTACCTACAGAGTAAAAGTATATTCATCCCAAATCATAGAGAACACAGGGTAGTTACACCAACCAAATCACCTGGCATGTCAAAATATGTGTACAAGTCTTCAACCAGAACTTTGGATGAATATGACGATTTTAATTCATACCCGGACGATTTGTACAGGATGAGGAATTCTTATTCTGATCCAGTCAGTGTTTATCACCCAAATACAGGTGAAATTCATTTTAAAATGGAACCAATGTTTGAATCGGAGAAAAATTCACCGGCAAAGCGGTCTGTTGAGGCCATTCTAGCAGCGTCTGAGACTATTAAAAATCAAGACATTGCTTCTGAAGTGGAAGTAGGGACTTACGAAGAAGTAAGCCCAACTTCAAAACGGGGCCGAAAGATGAAGCTTAAAAAGAGTGGTATTGATGACGATATAGAGCAAATCAGAAAAGCTGCTAAAAATGTGGCATACACGTTAAAAGGTCTGAGTAAGAAAAAAGATGGGAAAAAGCGGAAGAAGCCCAGAATCAGACTGACACTAACAAAATCAAAAGCTCGGCAAGTTGCCGTACCGTCACTATCAGAGGAGGAGACAGAAACCGAATTCGAAGGCACTGATGTCCAGAGCCCTAAGAAACGGGGTCGTAAAAGAAAATCCCAGTCAGAAGACACAAATATTATTTATCAGTGTGAGTATTGTGAAAAGCAGTTTAAAACTCGTGATAAAGTGCGAATTCATACAAAAATCCATACAGAGGAGCGTGCATTTAGTTGCGATATATGTGGTTCCCAGTACAGAAGGCGCGAACATCTGATCAGACATTACCGGCGACATACAAATGATCGCCCCTATCAGTGTCTAGAGTGTGGCAAATCTTACATGCGTGCAGAACACCTCAAACGTCATAGCTATGACCATTCTGGTGAAAGGCCTTTTGAATGTCCTGTATGTCCAAAGTCCTTCACTCGACATGATCGGTTAATTAAACATTCACTTGTTCATGATAAATAAGGTTAAGGTACCCCACAAAGAATACATGCAATTTATGTTAAGAGATCTTATTATACTGCAAAGAAATTTCCTTGACTTTGATTGGATAATTTGTCTTAGATATATGTTCAGTTATTGGCTATAAATTTGAATCCACATGGCTTCTTGGAAATCATTTCTCATCGTTTGATATTGTCGGCTATTTTTGGAATTAAGAAAAAAGTGTATGATTAATCAGATCTCCAAAATTGTATTGTAAAGCAGTATGCTCAGGGATAACTTAGTACATATAAATTGTTACATAGATAGAGAATGATTTTCAAGTTTTAAATTTTAAAATATTTCAAGAAAAATATCTAATCAACAGACAACTGAGTCTCGGTGGTAGTGACCTCAAGCAAGTATACTATTTAAGATAGTGGTGATTTTCAAAATCAATGTAGAAAAGTGTTGATTAAATATAATAAGCAAAGACATGAAAAAACAATGTTTTGCAATTCTCTTCTGTCTGGAAAACGTTTTGCAGTATAGTAAAACAATTATTTGATTTCTTGGCAGGGTATGTGAGGATATTTACTGCTCTGGGTGTCACTCATATATCCCCACATACCCTGGCAAAAAACCAAATACATGTAACTATATTCAGGTTTTGGTGCTTTTAACATATATTTATGCTCTCCAGTTATTTACAGTTTTGGTGAATAAGAAGATCATCATTTTTATTTTCACTATTTTATTTAAGTTGGTACTCATACGGGCATTATATTCCCAATGGTCAAAACAAGAAAATGGATTTAACTTTTAAGTTTGAGTATATGAAGCTATGATGTCAGGCAGGGCTTTTTTTACCAATTCGGGAATAGGATCCATACCCCTGGAATGGGAAATTTCACTTCATTTTGCCAGAAATTGGAATTTTATTTTTGCATCATTGGGGAATAAAAAGTTTTACAAACATAATATTATCAATGATTTCTGGATTAAAGAAACAAATGATGCCTGTTTAATTAAACAGCTATAATATTTTACTTACAAATGAAATGACACAGAAAAACTTACAAATGAAATGACACAGAAAACATGGGTTTTGTCAGAATTTTTTGTATTGATTCAATTGGGAATTTTCCATCTCTAATTGAGAAAAAAGTGTATGTTTTGCCATTGGGAACATGACCGAATATCAGCTTTAAAATAGACTGAAAAAAGCTGTCAGGTCTGAAAACTTTTTGTAACATTTCATGTCATTTCTATAAAAATCATGCAGATTTTAGAGGTAAAAGCATGAACTGAAAATGTGTTTCACTAGTATTCTTCTCAAGTACTCCAGAAAAATGTATTTGGTTGCATCACTTTAACCCTTTCCTGTATAGATACACCTTTATTGCTAGAGAGAACAGTTTAGATCCAGATCAGCCGGCACATCCGTGCCGTCTGATGAGGATCTAAACTGTTCGCTTTTTGATTCATAAGGTTATTTCTGACCAAAATGCAACCAGTGCAGATCCTGATCAGACGGCACGGATATGCCGGCTGATCTGGATCTACACAGGTTGCACATGCGTAAAAATGTGTATATATCAAGGAGAGTGTTAACATCTCTAAGGTACAGTAACACTTCCTACAACAACCATGTTTTGCGCTGTTGGTGTTTCACTGCATACTCTCTAAAATAGCATGATACACGTATCTCGGCATATAAATATTGTTAACTCAAGATTGTGCGTAATTAGATGATTAGATCTGATTTAACCATTGACTGCAAAGAAACAACTTTTTTCTCATGGGCAAACAGTGTAGGTCTGGATGGCTTTGATGTTAAGGCTGATCAATCTGGATCTACACTCGTCGCCAAAATGATATAACTCAGTCCTAGCTGCAGAGTAAGGGTTTTACTGTGGGCTTTCAGTGAGCTATTGTGATTTAGTCTTTGTTTGGCAGCCATTGTCCGTTGTACATCAAGCACTCTGGCATAGACCTCTTCAAAAGTTGTTCAAAAAATGACCCTTTGGTTAATATTACCCAGCCAAAACGCACCTAAGCAAATTCTTTAAAAAAATTGTCTCAAAACCAATTGATAATGTTTTTTTTTACCAAATTTGGCCTGAAGCATCATGGTATTGACCTCTGCCCAAGATCATAAAACTAAATCTGGAGATCAGTCTCAAATCTAAAGCATCTGTCGTGATTGGCTGAAATGGAGACCAGTCGCCATTTCAGCCAGTCAGATCCTTGAGATTTGAGACTGATCTCAAATCTTAGTTTTATGATCTTGGGACCTCTTCTAATGAGTAATTGTGTTCTAATAATGACCCTGGATCAACAGTTCCCCTTACTGTACGGCTTGTAAAATCTTGAAAAAATCTCCATAAAAACTGACAAGTTGATTAAAAAAAATATTTCACTGGAACATTCCTTTAAAGAAAATTTACCATTATTGTTTGAGCCATGATGTTTCATAAAAAAGCATGGCCTCCAGGGAGTGGGGTTTTATTTCCTGATCTGTCTGTAGAGAAAATGTTGTTGTTTTTTTTTTCTTTTTTCTCCATAGCAGCTTGCCAGATTTCAAAAATATTTCACATAGACATATGTAGAGCTATTGCGATTGTGTCTGTCAAACAGTTTGCTTTAAACAACATTTCTGAAACATCTGTATTTTATTTTAACTATAGTCTTACCACTCAAATGCATCATGCCATTAATCTCTTCCAATGTTGTTCAAATCATGACCCTGGGGACAGTGACAGTGCTTGTAATCAAAATCCTGACAAATTGTTTTTTTATCAGAACAGCCTGCTGCATCATGTTTTCTTAAAGTAACATAGGTGAGTAGAATTGCCTTCACCTACACCATGCCTAAACACAACATTTATAATTTGTATCATCTGGGCCCTAGATCATAAAACTGAGATTGGAGACTAGTCTAAAGCATTAGCATATGATTCCTTGAAATGGAGAGTGGTCATATGTATGAGATTTGAGACTGATCACCACTTTTTGTTTTATGATCTTGGACTCTATTGAATGGATAGTTATCTCCACGCAATATGGCCGTTATCACATAGGAAAACTGTGTAGATCCAGATCAGCTGGCACATCTGTGCTCCATGATCAGGATCTACACTGTTCTTTTTTTTTAATTCATAAGTTTATTTCTGACCAGTGATGTAGATCCTGATCAGATGGCACAGATGTTCTAGCTGATTTGGATCTACATTGTTTGCACATGTGATAAAGCCTGTATATATGGAGCAAAGGGGTAAAGTGCTCATGGCAGAACAAGTTAAACACTGCCAAATAAATTTCTTTGGCTGTGAGGCATATGTATACACCCTGGTGTTTACCAGTATGTATTGAAGTCATGTCATGTTGATGATTTTTTCTAAGTTATTGAGTAATGAATTGAAAAAAAGAATCTTTGTTGTTTATCCTTTTACTCCATATATACCATTTTAATATTTTATCCCAAAGGTGACTAATGTAAATCCAGATCAGCCAGAACATCCATGTTGTTGATCAAGATCTGCTTTGTTCGGTATTTGAATTATAAAGTTATTTCTGACCAAAAAGCGAACAATTCAGGTCTTAATCAGATGCACTAGGTGATCTGGATCAACACTGGTCTCCTGATGCACTAGGTGATCTGGATCAACACTGGTCTCCTGATGCACTAGGTGATCTGGATCAACACTGGTCTCCTGATGCACTAGGTGATCTGGATCAACACTGGTTGCACATGCAATAAAATGCATATATATGGAGTAAATGGTAAAAAAATTCATCTTTATTCTTTATATTATGTTAGAAAACTTGTTTAGTGAATACTTATAAAAGTGTGAATGTTTCTTAATAATGAAATTATGTTAATTATTGAGATCTGTTTTAAAAATAATAAATTTTGCAAAGTGATAATGTGTAGTTTTGTATAACATGACTATCTTTTAACCCTTGGTTTCCATGGCTTATGACTATCATCCATTGGAAAACAGTGTAGTAAATATTTAGATCAGCCAGCACATCAATTGATGCCTGCTGATCATGATCTTCACTGTTTGCTTTTTGATTCATTAGGTTATTTTTTACCAAGATGCAAACAGTGTAGATCCTTATCAGACGGCACGGATATGTGAGAAGATCTAGATCTACATTGGTGGCCCGTGTGATAAAACATGGGCCCAAGATCATAGAACAAAGTTTGGAGATCAGTCTCAAATCTCAAGCATCTGATGGCTGAAATGGCGACCAGTCGCCATTTCAGCCAATCAGATGCTTGAGATTTGAGACTGATCTCCTGATTTAGTTTTATGATCTTGGGACCTGGTTATATGGAGTTAAAGATATAATCATTTGGATTTTTTTTCTGGGGTTTTGGTCTTTTTGTTAATTTCAACATCCACATATTAATATTGGTTACAGAATTTATTTTGTCTACTGCACATGCCAAAACCTGTGGAAATTGCAATGTAAACACAGTGAAGGATAGCAATGGATAGACACAGGATAAAATTGATCGCTACTAGCAATAGTAGGACAAGGGGTCAAAATAGTTATGGCTTATGACATATGAGGACATGTTTTAAACGAAACACATGCCCATGAATATGCTTAATTGTCGAAATATTGACATTTAAACGGGGATTGTGTCATTCTGCAATTTTCTAGTGCAGTCGTTGAGTTAACAACATAGGCAATATCTTTATCTGTTATATGCATTATCAAAGAAATACCAGACGATTTACTAACCACAGTACCCGATTCCCTCCTGAAAATCTGATCTACCCTTGCGTTCTCCTTATGGGACCTATAGTGAACAAGTGGTGGTGTAAGAATATTACATTACAATTTATTTGTTTACAAAGGCCTTCTACAGTTTAATGTATAAACGTTGATATTTGAAAACTCTTAATTCTATCGTCCTAAAACGAGACCTGGCACCTTTAAATGTTTGCAAAAAATATATTGTGATTCATTAATAATTTAATATAAATTTACTTACGCTGGGATGAATTTTCGCGCAAAAAACTTAAATAACATATCCGTGGGGCATAAATTTGCATTTTAATTAAAATAATTCTTATTGGATAACTTATCGATTCGCCGGGGTTTGATTTAGGACTCTAACCCTTAAGCGAATTATGCAAATATCAAACCAATGTGAAATATTGTGATACCAAATTATTATTTAATAATTATTTCAGCTACACTAGGCGTGATTTGTTGATCTACTTGACGCCATCATTTTATCAAGCAAAATAGTGTCAAGCAATCAGTAACAAGTTTATTTATTGCATTGTAGTTGTTAAAAGTTGCTATCTGCCCAACTTAATGATGGATAGTTTGTTACAAAGTCTACTGTGTTTTGACATTTGCAGTATTTTGTAGGTCAGTGTTAAAAGCGCCAAAATTAATCTACGGTTTCTTTCAATCTAGAAGTAGGATGACAATTTGACACCACAAGCTTATTTTCACTAGATAAAGGGGCGATTATGTAATAAAATAAGATGACAAATATAAAGATATACAATAAAGAAGTCATTTAATAACGGCCACAACGTGCCTAAAGTGAATATTCATCCGCCTCAGACAGATGGGACCCCATGTTCAAGCAATTGGTCCAGTATCTTCAGTAGATCAATATCCGCAGGAATTAAATTATATACTTCTTGATATATGACAACCCTCATCACATATTTTTTTATGCTCTCACACCCAAGTGAGGCATATAGGAATCTCATCATCTGTCCATTCTTTCCGTCCGTCTATCCCCCCCCCCCCCAAAAAAAAAAATAAATAAATAAATAAAGTTAAACCGACCTTCTTCAAAATGAGGGTCACACTTGGGGATCGAAAGTCACAGGCACTAAAACTCTGTCCGCTCTCTTTAAGAATTTTAAAATTCTTTGTAGAAATGTTTGGCATAATGACACGATGAGCTCGACATACAGTTATGCTTACTTTTATTGAGGTCAAGGTCGCAAATGGTCTTCGAAAGTCACTGGCCTCAAAATCATGTCGGCTCCCTAATCTTTAAATCTTCACTAATTTTAACTTGATTTTCGACATAATGACTCGGTGGGAAGGACACACAGTTATTCTGATCATTAAGGTCAAGGTCACGCTAGGGTCTAAAATCACAGGCACCAAAAGTATGCCAGCTCTATAACTTTTGAACTGATCGAACATTTTAAAATTATTTAGTAGAATTGTTTTGCATAATGACACGACGGGCAGAACAAACAATTATGCTCACCTTTTTAAAGAGGTTACTATAGCATCAATTAAATAATTTTATTATTGTGTTGTTTCCCGTATATCCCATATGGATAAACTCATAGTGACTATGAGTCAGTGCCATACATTTTTCAAAGGTTTTAAAGAAATTTAAGTTGTACGTATTACTAGCATGAAACAACCACTTCATGATTAAAGATTTCACATAACAACAACAGACATTTTTAGGCACATTATATACACGCTCTGTGGTCCGATCAGTAACAGGTACTTGAAAGTGGTGTGCAAATCTATATAAACCATGTTGTTACACGTTTTACAGGTCTTTATCACAAAACATTTATTTTTTTTTATTCCTACTTCAACATTGTTTCCATGAAAACATGTACCCTTGGGGGCTCTTGTCACAATCTGTGACACTTCTTGTAGCTTAATTGCTTAATTTAGAACTTCTCGAATCGCAAATGCCACAGTTAATTTATCAAATCAACTTCAGCTTCCAAATGCCCGGGTGGGATGAAAAGATTGTCAAGAACAGCATTTTAAATCAGAGATTTGTTTCCATTAGGGGACATGTGCTTTCCAATGGAAGTTCCTGGGGGAGAATTCATGCTGTGCAAGTTACTAGGTCCCAAGATCATAAAACTAATATAATAAAACCATTTCAGCCAATCATATGCTTGAGATTTCAGACTGATCTCCAGGTATAGTTTTATGATCTTAGGCTTATGTCCTCCTGCTGTGACCATTCTGGGTCATTAGAATGGTTTGACATTTCTGTTTAATGGAACCCCGACACCACTAGAAACCAATGACAAGTCCTGGTAAGTATATAGATCTATATAATACATACCTTACTTTTTATATGGACAAAAGTCTTGTACGGTCTACAGTTTTCAACAATAACTCTACCGGCAGTACTGGCTCAAATTCCAAAATTCCTTTTTATTGAATGCATATAAATGTACTCTTTCCAACGATACCAAATTTACGAGTGTGCGATAAAAACTTCACGCGTTTAAAAAATATACAGAAAACCATACTGGACAAGACTTTTGTCCATGAGTTTAGTAACAAATTTGTATTGTGTTTCGGGCGGTTATAGTTTTGGCCGTTATGCTCTTCTTGGCAAAACTATCGCGCCAAAGCCACGCCCCGCTGATCCGTGTAGTATCCTCTAAATACATTTTGGTTAACCCTTTAGAACAATGAATATGACTGTTATCTCACGGAGCGAACAATGTAGATCCAGACTAACCGGCACATCCGCGCCATCACATTATGATCTACATTGTTTGCTTTTAGGTTCATAAGGTTATTTTTGACAGAGATGTGATCCGAGTGTAGATCTAGATCAGACGGCACGAATGTCCCGGCTAGTTTAGATCTACAGTGGTTACATGAGCAATAAACCCGTATATGTGGAGTTAATGGTAAACACAGACTGCGGCATCCAACAAGTTAGAATAAAATATCACAGAGACAGGCAGAAGAAACAATTTGGTTTGATTCTAAATAACTAATCCCAAGGGGAAACACTCCAATGTAGTAGTTAAACTAGTTCCGGTAAAGGAAGTTCTAGAGCTTTTAATACAATCTTTATCATCACAAACACAAAATATGCACATGAGTCTACTAGCCAACAATTGGACCGGAAGCGGCCATTACAGGTCCGAAAATCATAACAGGGTCGTTATAAAAATTTCTGAAGTCATTTTCGGCTGGGTGGCCTTTGTATGGTACCCAAGGCTCACACTGGCTAAGGCAGTTACTCTCCCATGCTAGAATGTAGGCAACATTTGTAGTACTTTGTCCAGTTTTTAACGGATGCAGGACATGATCTATCCAGAAATTGTGATGTGCCATTAAACCGTTATTAAAAATTCCCAGTTCCGTTATGGCCGCCATCTTTCCGTGTGATTTTGCGACATCTACCATAAATTGCACTTGGCTCTGCAAATCAGAGGTTGGTGGATTAAATGGTAAATTATAATAATAATCCAGGCCGAAGACGTCAACGTATTCATCCCCAGGGTAAAACTGGAGATATTCAGATGACTGTTGGTATCTGTTGGGAGAATACGACATTAGCAGATTGTGAACTCCTTTCGTGTTTCGTAGGTAGGTTACTGTAAACCTGTAAAAGTTCTTGAAATCGTCTGGCGTGTTTCCTGTCTTTTGGCTGGTTCCCCACCAAAACCATCCACCGTTCATCTCATGGTATGGCCGGAACAAAATGGGTATCTGATGACCATCTTTGTCCGTCAGACTTTTAAACCAATCTGCAATAGTATCCAGGCGATGCCTGATGGAAAAAGAAACAAACACGTACATAAGATCATTTCATCAATAATACATGAAAACCTTATCATTTCGTTGGGAGTCACTTGGCAGAATTATCCATGTTTGCCGTTGCCTTGCTGAACTTTCGTCTAATATGAAAAAGTTATGTAAACGCTTAAACAGCAATTGCATTTTAGGTTAAATGTATTCGTATAGACTACAACAAATTCCAAGACTCACCAAGAGTAAGTAATATCAGATTTACATCGTTTTTGTAGCTAATAAGTGTCAGATTATAAACTTTTCTTTTTGGTGATTCACTTACGGAGAATTCTGTGTAAGAAACCCGCACTTTGTCCTGTACGATGGGAAACTGAACCAGTATATACAGTCATCGACTAAACATTCTCTGATTTATTCCAGTGATATGTGGTTTCAACCTTGTCCTTCAACTTAAAGTTTCTGTAATTCGTACTGTGGTCGCCAATATATAGAAATGTACCTATTGCGCACTGTTGACATTATTTTCTTAAAACGAACCTGTATAATTGCACACTGTGGTCACCATTATCTATGAACGTACAACTACCTTATAAACAACAGCTGTCAGAGGAGACAGCATGCTCGACTATTCGAATCATTTGAAACAAATGCAATTTGAAGATTAAAACAATAACAACTATGGCAATACATTCATGTGCAATCAGGAAAAATATTACAAATGAATGGTAAGGGAGAAATTAATTTCAAATAACAGAAATAATTCCTTAATGTACCATAAATATTAAACTGAATAGGGGAATAACTATGATATATTTCTAAATTTGTTAGAAAACTTGTTAGTAATTTTTTATTAGAGACATTTACTTTTAGTCAAATATCAATCACTTCAGTAATGTTACAGAAAAAGAACTGAAATGAAAATATAATGGAAGTTTGAAGTTGATACCTTAAGTATTTGCAAAGTTATCGATGAAGTGCACTTAGGTGAAAATATAAGTGAAACTAGAAATGTGTGCATAAGACACGGGTGCCCCGCTATGCATCGTTTTCAGACACCCAAGTGCAATGATGGGAATAATAGCATTTCAAAGACAGTGATGTTCGAGTAATTATAAGAATATGCATAAACTTGAAGATCAAGTAAATTATTTGTATTTGTGGCACTGTTGTCTTCTCATTGCGGAAATGTCTGTGAAGAAGTTGGTGGTAATGCAATGCAATGTCATTAAAACATTTGTGCCAAGTTATTTTGAAATCCCTTCATTCATAAAGAAGTTATAGACCGAACAAGTAAATTCAAGTTTTAGTAACTGTGACCTTGACCTTGGACTTACAGGCATGGGTAATGTACGCAACACACCGCCTTGTCATGGTGAACATTTGTGCCAAGTTATTTTGAAAACCCTCCATTCAAAACAAAGTTATAGCCCGGACAAGAAAATTCTATTTTTAGTAACAGTGACCTTGACCATGGACCTACAGGCATGGACATGGTACACGACTCACCACCTTGTCATGGTGAACATTTCTGCCAAGTTATTTTGAAATTACTCTATTCCTAACGTAGTTACAACCCTGACAAGAAAATTCTATTTTAGTAACAGTGACCTTGACCTTGGACCTACAGGCATGGGCATGGTACGGGACACACCACCTTGTCATGATGAACATTTGTGTCAAGTTATTTTGAAATCACTCTATTCCTAACGAAGTTACAGCCCGGACAAGAGAATTCTTTTTTTAGTAACAGTGACCTTGACCTACAGGCATGGGCATGGTACGCGATACACCGCCCTGTCATGGTGAACATTTGTGTCAAGTTATTTTGAAATCCCTCCATTTATAATGAAGTTACAGCCCGGACAAGAAAATTCTATTTTTAGTAACAGTGACCTTGACCTTGGACCTTCAGGCTTGGGTATTGTGCGGACACACTGCCTTGTCATAGTGAACATTTGTGCAAAGTTATGTTGAAATCCCTCCATTCATAACAAAGTAACAGCCCGGACAAGATAATTCTAGTTTTAGTAACAGTGACCTTGACCTTTGACCTACAGGCATGGGCACGGTACGCGACACACCACCCTGTCATGGTGAACATTTGTGTCAAGTTATTTTGAAATTCCTCCGTTCATAACGAAGTTACAGCCTGGACAAGAAAATTCTATTTTAGTAACAGTGACCTTGACCTTGGATCTACAGGCATGGGTATTGTGCGGACACACCGCCTTGTCATGGTGAACATTTGTGCCAAGTTATTTTGAAATCCCTCCATTCATAAGAAAGTAACAGCCCGGACAAGAGAATTATATTTTTAGTAACAGTGACCTTGACCTTCGACCTACAGGCTTCGGCATGTACGTGACACACCGTCTTGATATGGTGAACAATTATACCATGTTATTTAAAAATCCAATAAGAAATAACATAGTTACAGAGCGGACACGATTTTGCAAGAAAATTCTATTTTTAGTAACAGTGACCTTGACCTTGGACCTACTGGCATGGGTATCAGTATCAGTTGATATCTCAAGTAGTTTATAAGTTATGGACCAAAGTGCATATTTTCCTAACGCAAAATTTAAGTGAAAAAGGGGCATAACTTGAAAAATATTTGTAGCAGAGTTATGTGTGTTGTTGGTAATGATGTAGAATTTGATGGTGAATATATATTCCAAGTTTCAAGTCGATATCATAAGAATTTTTGAAGTTATGGACCAAAGTGCATTTTTTGTTAAACGCATTTGTTTAACGGACGCCGACGCCGACGCCGACACCGGGGCGAGGAGGATAGCTCCCCTATTCTTCGAATAGTCGAGCTAAAACGAACCTGTATCATGGCACAACGTGGTCACCATTATTACAATTAATGCACACAGTAGTCGCCACTATCAAAGAAACATATCGTATCTCTATGTGCAGTTTGATTGTTATTATCTAAAATCATATCTTTATTACGGATGAAGGTGGTCTCCATTATCTAGAAACTTTCCTTTACTGCACAATATAGTCTCCATTATCTAGAAAACGTATCTTTATTATTGCACAATGTAGACGCCATTTTCTAGAATCATTCCAGCATTGCATACTATGGTCCCCTTTATCCTGCAATTTACCTGTATTGCGCACTGTGGTCGCCGTTATCTAGAAGTCTCCTTATGGAGTGAGAGATATCGACCCCCGTGTGGTCTTGATCCACCCACGGGGAGCCGTTAGAAATAGGGTTGTTTTGATGCCAACTCACGGTATTTATCATACCTGAAAATAGTGGAACACACATTTTTCCGTATATAGTTTTTAAAGTAGCCTCACACATGCTCAGCTGAACTTCTCAATTACAAGTTCGATCAATTAAAAGTTGCCATGGTTATTTAGCTCCAAACTGCCGTCACACCAGACAGCGTTATCCCAGACTGTGCAAAACGTCCGGCTGCTGTAAATATTAGTTATATATGGTTTTGATGTTTAAAATTGACAGTGCCACAGAGTAAATAAGAAGGAAATAATTTCGAGAAGAAAGATGTGTACAAAAGTCCTGCACAATAGGGAGACGTGATCACTGGTAAGAACGGGAAAATTAAGTTAAAAACTATAAAATGAATTTGAGATATGGCATGTGTTAAAAAGTAGTGTTAAATACTAGTAATAAACAAAGATTAATACGTCGCTAATAAATTGCTGAAAATATATTAAGGAAATATTTTATTCTTTCCTCGTCCAGTTTGTAAAACCGGAGTATAAAATCGGGATGACAGAAATCAGGTCTGAAGATAATAAAACTGAGATTGGAAACCAGTCTCTTATCTTAAGCATCTGATTGGCTGACTGGTTTCCATTCTCTGTTTTATAACCATAGGACCTGGTCTAAAGTATCTATATCATTAACTCACCTCTTTCGTGAGCTTTTTTAATCAGCCAACCTATTCTTATCATGTAATCGGGATTCAAATCCCCTAAATCAAAGCCGACGACCGCCGGATATTCGCCCGTCACATCCTTGATATCGCACAATTCGTCGGGGTACTGAGATTTTGCTTGCTCTACCTTCAAAAGATAAAGGTAAATGTTTCTTGATTAACGTGGATGATCAGGGAATATTACCGTCATTTTTTCCGTGGCAGTAGAGCCCAAAGCGATCCATCGCAATAGGGAAACCAACCTAATGTACAAACAACATAGATCAACCTGCTGAACATTTGCGCCTTTCTGACTAGGTTGGTCGCAGCGGCTGGTTCCAGAAATCGAACATTGTCAAACACATTTCTTAATGACCCAGAGTTTAGTCACCATCTAGAAAACTTTCACGGACCAGATCAGCGAAAGTTTATGATCATGTAGCCAGTATAGACCGACGGACTTTCGCGAAATCAGACTGACAGAAGTACCAAACTTTAATATTCTTAACCATTCATCGAAACCATGTATTACATCATAAAAGTGCATAAAAGTCAGGATTACCGAGTAGAGCCAGCTTTGATGACCATCGTGTATTTGGCCCAATATGTAAGGACGGTGTCCACCGGAACCTCCGAACAACGTACTCTCATGGTGACCAAACATGATCTTTTGAGGGTTGTTGGCGTACGTCTCTAGGATATGAAACAAGCGCGTAGCTTCTGCAGTCGCCGAGGGGTCGCTGGGGTTTGCACCCAGAGTGACCACCACGAATGCAAGCCATACAGCAGTTGATAATAGAAACCTATTGAGAAGGTCTAATCGTTTTTATGTTCTTTCTTCCATATACCCATTGTACGTTGTGCAATCTTTTACAATGAAAACGGTTCAATTTTGAGATTTAAAACTGATATATTTTCTTGAAAAATTATACAAATACATATAGCTAACCTTATAAACAAATTCGGACGTGTTATTGTTTATTTGAATCATTTCTACGCACCATATTGCCTGAACCCGCTGTATTACTTAAATGTATTAAAAAAAATATATGCATGCATGTTCCATTGAAGATATTGTTAAACTATATCTAAGCTTAAAATTATTCAATTCATTGCAACACTGCAAAAATATGCAGCTAGTTTGTCTTTATTTAATTGGGATTATACATTACCGCATTTTCATTTATTAAAACGTATATCCCTGATTTAAGTACAATTGTTTTTACACACGATCACTCATTCGTTGAAGAACTTAACTATAGGCTCGCATAGAAAATAAACATTTGTCAAAGGCAGAACATTTAGAACAAAATCGCTTTACATGCTTATCTATGCTATGTTATGTCACGGTGATCACATTTAGGTATCTGACTAAATGACACTAATTTATAATATAAATATTCAAAGTTTTAGGTAATAAGAATTAACATTGTTTTTGCCGCATGTTCAATTAGCTTTTCTAATATTTTTACTTAAGCAAAGTTGTGTTTATAGGACTTTCGCTGTTTTGTTCCCTTAGAGGTTTTCCTAAATCCACTCTAGATCAACATCACAGTTTAGTTCAGGGTTGAAGGTTATAAAACTGAGATTTGAAACCAGTCTCAAATCTCAAGCATCTGATTGGCTGAAATGGCGACCAGTCGCCATTTCAGCCAATCAGATGCTTGAGATTTGAGACTGGTTTCCATGCTCAGCTTTATAACCTTGGGCACTGACTATATGTACGGGGAGACTTTCTACCTCCCCCACACAAAAAAGCGCAAATGATATTATCAATAGTGGGAATCGAACCCGTACCGTACGGCGACAGCGTCTAGCCATGTAGCTACGCTATAAAATAGTGTTTTATACCCGGATTCATAGCTTGCCGACGGTCTAGAGCTCTGAAATTACGGCCATAAGCTCACCGCAAATATCTCTAAAAAACATAAAAATTTCAAAGATATTGGATTATTGCAAATACACGTTCACTAGGGAACCACCGTTTTGTCGCACTAAGACAATTTACGCTATAAAATAGTGTTTTATATTATTATATATTATTATAAATTCGTGCCTTAATTGCCCTGTGAAATGCCCATTGAAAACCGACGGAGGTAAGCTCCATTCATTTGCATTGGCTAGAACCAAAACTGGTTTCAGGTTGCCCACCATCAGTGGCGCACGACCCGAGGGTGTTTTCGGCCCAATGCTATTAAATGGCGCTTGCGTCAGGGGTGGAAGTACAAGCACCGGCAAGCGACTGTATAACGTTTTCGCACTTATGTCATTTTACGCTATAAAATAGTGTTTTATACCCGGATTCATAGCTTCCCGACGGTCTAGAGCTCTATAATTTCGGCCATAAGCGCATCGAAAATATCTATAAAAACCCTCAAAATTTCAAAGATATTGGATTATTTCAAATACACGTTCACTAGTGAACCTGCGTTTTCGCAATTAGACATTTTACGCTATAAAATAGTGTTTTATACCCGGATTCATAGCTTGCCGACGGTCAAGAGCTCTGAAATTACGTCCATAAGCTCACCTAAAATATCCCTAAAAACCATGAATATTTCAAAAATAATGGATTATTAGAAATACACGTTAATTGTGGAACCTGCCTTTCGAACTTAGTCATTTTACGCTTTGTTTTATTGTGTTTTACACCCGGACTAATACCTTCCCGACTGTCTAGAGCTCTGAAATTTCGGCCATGAGCTCACCTCAACTATCTCTAAAAAACATGTATATTTCGAAGATATTGGATCATTGCAAAGACCCGTTTACTCGTGTATGCACATAAATTCGTGCCTTAAGTGCCCTGTGAAATGCCCATTGAAATCCGACGGAGGTAAGCTCCATTCAATAGCATTGGCTCGAACCAAAACTGGTTTCAGGACGCCCACCATCAGTGGCACACGACCCGCGGGTGTTTTCGGCCCAATGCAGTTAAATGGCGCTTGCGTCTGGGGTGGAAGTACGAGCAGCGATAAGCGACTGTATAACGTTTTCGCCCTTAGTCATTTTACGCTAAATATAGTGTTTTATACCCGGATTCATAGCTTCCCGACGGTCTACAGCTCTGAAATTTCGGCCATAAGCTCATCTCAAATATCACTAAAAACCGTGAAAATATCAAAGATAAATTAATCGAATTGCTTATTTCATCCATTTGTACGCCAGAATAACAAGTTTCCAATGAAGTAAAATGGTATTATATATCATACTACTTACCCAATTGTTTTTAGAAATTTAACCTCCGGTTAATAAACAGTCGGTCCTTGTAGAATTTAAATTTCTTTATTTCGATTTTGAATTTGTTTCGTTTTGTTCTTGTTCGATTAGAACTTAATGCCTTAACCAGAAAATTGCATGCTCTGCATATATAAACTCTCTCGTATTTTATGGCGAGATCAATTACGGTATCAGTTACTTTTAATTTCAACTTTCCATTAAGGATCGCAGATAAATCTTATTGCATTGCCACAACTTCGACATTGATAATTTAGATCATACCATGAAACACGTTACAGGGAAACTATTTTATTTTAAAAACTCAAGCAAATGGTTGAAACGAATGTAAACTACTGATAAACCTATGAATCCCCACAGAACATCGTGTCTACGCAGTTAATGGAATTCAACAACGGCTAAACCACTAAATTGATAGAGCAGGTAAACAGTTGTTTCGTACTTTAAAGACTCTAGTTTTTACATAAAGCACATCGTCGCGTCACAGAAAACAGAATCCTTGAAAAAAGGAAATATGCGTATCAGGAATCGACAAACGCACAAAACACAGCCTCAGCACTCAGCGAAAAAGAAGAAGAGAGTAAAAGCATGTTTGTTATAAGTATGTCAATTCAAATAAGACGCCACAAACAATTAAAGAAAGTGAGAACAATTGGGGTTACCGCCTTCGAACGGTCAGTGGCAAAACAAATTGCCACTGGGGGTTTAAACCAGGTTCTAGGCTGCACCATCCTCACACTTGCCCCAACAGGTTCTCATTGAAGAGAGATGTCATTTGAGCAGATGACATTTTCTATAGTGCACTCCAGAGTAAAATAAACATAATTAAATACTTGATTATAAAGTTTTTTTCGTACTTTAAAGACTGCAGTTTTTACTTATAACGGAATAAACGTCTTCCTAAAAACGAAATTTATACCATAAGAAGAACTCATTTGAGCTAAGGGATGTTTAAAGTGCATTTCTGGGTAATATAAAAGTTATCTAAAAGTGAAAAATGCATATCAGGTATTGCCTCATTCAAACGACACAGCATCCCCACACAGCCAATAAGAAGAGAGGAATAGAGAGAATGATTTATAAAATGACCAATGTCAAAACATACACCACAAACAATTTACAAAAATGAGAACCCGAGGGGTAAACGCCTTGGAACGGTCAGTGGCAAAACAATTTTCCATTTGGGGTTTAAACCATGTTCTAGGGTATACTTACCTACAACTTAGGCCTACATTTAAGTCAAAATGTGTAAATGGGCACCTATTAGTTGTAAGACAATAATACAACCAAAGATACAATTTCCCGTGACGGTGCCCCATATAGCATATCTTGATCTCAAGACTGCGATGTCAGGGGCTATTATCCTCTTTTATCAAATTGTGTATTATTACTAAACCCGTAAATGAACAACGCTTCAGACTTAATTTGGTTACTTGCGCCACAGACGCAATTCATGTCCGAAAATGGAACTTTGAGGAAACAACACGCAGCTAATAGCCAATATGTCACCGATAATATTATCTTGTAGCTTATTTGTCTTGTCTTGAAGGAAAAACCTTGGTAGTCAATTTGTTATTAAAACTTGTACTTTAAAATGTACTTTTTAACGAGATCTTCCCGATAGTAAATTCTGTAAGACATTAAAAATAGGTGAATAGGAAATATCAGGAATAACCACATTAAGTCAGAAGTGCTGTTGTACTTTATACGTATACAATTATACAGATATGGCGTGACAAAAGTTGTAACATTATATTGTTTATAATTATCTATGGTTATATTGTATTCGATGCTGAAAACTCAAAATATTTTATTCAGTGCAACTTATTACTTATGTAATAATTTAATATTTTCTCTGAATGTCACAAAAATATACAAATAATAATATAATATAATATAATATATAAATATATAATACTTAATACTATTTATTTATTTACAAAAAAGGGTTTTGTTAACAAATTATTAAAGCCGACAAAATATAAATTACATATTTCTATTAAACATTCTCCGGTTTATCTTTGCGAAACCGGTTTATTCGCAAACTCAGCTACCCGAAATAGTGGACATATCGGGTTTATTTTATCATACGAACATAGTTTAGGGTCAAACTAATAGAAACTGGTTGATTTTCATCAATTATCATTGAAACTTTGGAAACTGTGGTGGCGATTTTGAAAACGCCGCGGCGTTTTTGTGTCGCCGTAAACTCGCCGCGGCGAAATTCCACCGGATTTTAAAAATGGCGTCATTTCTCCGCGGCGACTTCTCGTTAAATTTTAAAATCGGTTCATACCCAATTCAGTATTATGAGACGTTTGGAATAAACACTGCTGCAAAACATAAAATTTATTTAATCACCAAGATAAGTTTGTCAAGCAAAATATTTATTTATCCAAAACAAATATTTTTTTTGGTCGTAACATAATAATAATTGACTAATATTAAAACTTTAAACCTAAATGTACTGGATAATATTTAAGTTAACACAACTATTCATAAACAAATAATAGGCACCATTGGGTACTAATTGTGCTGCATTTTATGCTGATTTGCTTTATTATTGTAAAGAAAGAGAACTGATATTCTTTCTCTCGAACATTAGACAAATAGCATTTCCCAGCATCGATCAACATCTCGCGTTATCATGATGAATTGTTAACTATAAATAATAATCAGTTATAACATTTTACTCGAACAAACTTCAGTCTCGTACGGCAAATACCTTAGAAAACCAAAAAAAAACTTTATAAAGAAAAACAATAAAATGTCCCGCTTCGTGCATTGGTATTCACAAAAGGCCGACCACATCGTGAAAAAGAAAACAAAGACATAAAATTTACTTAGACTAAGAAACAAAAAGGGAAAAGTGAAACAAATGGGTCATACATCATATCTATGTGTGTCTGAGACAAATTCAGGTTCGCAATCATATATTGGTTATAGTTTCAATTATGTCATCGTGTTGCCCTTTCATTCAATTAATTATATAGTCTAGTGGGAGACTATAATTTCCACGGTCAGGTCAAAAGAAAATATATATGATAGAAAGCTATTCAAAAGAGAGCAACAGAGAAGATAATTTTGTTTACGTAAGGCAATAGAAAAAAAATATTTTAGATTCTCATCCCCGCCCGCCCCTGTCCAAAACCACCCGCCCCAAAAACATTTATTGGTTAAAAAATCGGAACATATTCTGTTCCGGACAGAACGGGTTTTAGACCATCCCGGATATGGAAAAAACATTGCCGACAATAATAAAATAAACTGTTCATCATTTCAGAGCTTACCGGAGGTGATAGTGCCACTATTAAAGACTGATATTTCTCACTTACTAGACAGAAAAATCTCTATTTTTAGCCGTATGAGATTTTCTTATCTCGCATGGCCTTATCTAACACTCCGCGTGCTCGTGTACTTTCGTATTATTGCGCACCATATTAATTGAGCACTTTCATTATTGATTTAGACTACGTCATGGTGCTTATTTCTACGTCATTTAAATTTTAAACAAATGTTTACTTTTTCAAAAAGAGCAATCTGTTGATTTTGTTTTATCAGGATTTTGTTCAAAAATCATTTGGAAAGGATACACTCGGAGGTTGCTAAATTCTTAACGCTTGAACTTGGAGATGTTTATCGTGGTATGAGTCTGAAATTGCTACTTTTTAAAGTGTTTCATTCTTATTCCTCTGTTGCGTGCTTCGTTCAATATCAGGATCTATAAAGAAAGTGAATGGAAAATAAAATAAGAATGATACTGCTGTTTAATCGGGATATTTCAGCTGGTATAATGTACAATTCATTTTTTTTTTTGAATTTTGACTTGTGAAGAAATCACGGATAACCGTTTTCAACGGGTGAGCCAGCTGTTTTCATGCAATGAAAAAACGATTCTTTTATTTGTAACGATAATGTTGAAGACCTACATGTTAGGGGTGTTAAACTTTGACAGGAGTGTGTATTCGTGGCTAATTTACCGTTCCTACTGGAAGTTACGCGAAAGAAATAGTTCTCTAAAATTCTTGCGTTTTTTTAATATTAAAGAATTTTGTTTGAATCTTTAAGAAGTAAGTGAGAAAAATAATCAATCATTGGTATTCGGCGAAGATCGCGGTATCCCAACCCTCGAGCAATGCTTTCCAGGCGGAAACTCGGCACAGCCTCGTTTCCGTCTGGAAAGCATTAACCTCGGGTTGAGATACCTTGATCTTCGCCGAATACCAATGATAGATTCTCTTTGGCTTTTCAAGCAAGAATATGCACCAACCTGCAACTTTTGTAAGTTGTTATCATGATTTTTGCGAAGAAATTGAAAATATGGACGAATATTCTACACCAAAGGTTCTGGTAACTATAAATGCCATTTTCTCAAAATATTAAGACTTTTTAAAGTTAGTTTTTACTTCTGTTCTCAGGTATTTCCTTAATAAAAATTAAAAATTAAAAAGTGTCCACCCGCCCCAAAATCCGGATGAGAATCTAAAACAATTTTTTCTCTGGCCTAAGTGCTGATACACTGAAAGAAATATGAAGAGAAGTACGTTCACTATTTTCGAATAGTTTCTGGTATTGCTTTTTTGCGAAATAGTTGCAAGATGATGAATTCCTAATACACCGGACGCTCAGTTTTTGGTAAAACCGCATTCGTTGTACATGTGTATCAATCGATTATTTATGTATATTTCAATAAATATTATCACAGCAGTAGCAGGTGTTTTATTTAAAAAATATACTAATGTTGTTTCATATGTATGTCATTCGTGTGTTTAATGTAGAATTTAAAAATGTTTGTTTTTATGCGCTAAAGGTTTGGCCAATTATGCATTACATTACTATCCTCCTCCACCTCCACCTCCCCTTCCACCTCCTCCTCATCATCATCATTTCACCAAATAATTATTGTGAATGAGAATATTTGTACAAGTATGTACCAGGAGATAGGGTAGACTTTGCCTAGCTTAAACGTCTCTTTATACCTAATAAAGCGTATTCCGCTTTGTCATCTTTACTACTGAATTATCCTGACTGAGTTCAACAACACGACATGGCGCCTACATTACTAACTTCGGAATCCTTATTTACCGTTAGCTTTTATGATCGTTTTCAATATAGTCAGTGAGCTAGAAATTCAAATAATATACACCTCTTATCTGTTAGATCTGCATATTTCAATCATGTAAAATTATGAATGGCCAAGGATATAAAGTCATATCAGATTGATATATTCAAAGTTATCGTCTTTATTAAACAACGCTCATTAACAGTTGGATTTATTCATTATTTAAACATCGCTTAATAAACAAACCTGTTTTTAGCCTGCACATTGCCATTTTTTTTTCATTTTGTCAATTATTTTCAAAAAGACTAGTCCTACAGTTCTATTTACATTTCAATATATAAAACCCGCCATTTTAGCTAACATCTTTCCGTGTCCTTGCAAATTAATTATTTATACGTTTGTTTTGCCTTGCGTGTGAATCATTTCAAATGGTGAAACAGCACTGTCGCCATCAAATATTTACGGGAAATATAATAATTGTACTCGATATTGTATGATGTACTGAGAGTATAGCATTTTTTTTCAAACAGCATCCATAAAAATCAACTGATGTACTTAATGCTGATAGCAAATAAACTTCTTAAAGATTTATAAGTGCATACATTTACTAGTTGTTTTCTAAATTACTTTTTAGAGGTTAAGTTGTTCACAGCGAATAGTTTTATAATTATAGTATAATCCTAGTATATTTCTAGAAAAAGGAAATGTATAACTAGAACTGTGAATGGTGACAGATCACAAGAGCTTTCTACCTTAAACTCTTGTGAAGATTTCAAAGCAGTCAATGTTGTGTAAACTCACAATTTACCTTATTAATCTCATAGGACTAGAAAAACGATTTCAGATTCAAAATCACCGACATCATCTTTAAGATATTTTATTAAATAATTGAACCTTTCTTCTGTTGTAATTACGCAAGTCTCCAATAGTTGTCATGTTTTCTATAGTGTCAAATGATTACAAAATGTTTTTTTGACTAAAATGAGTTTACACAATAACTGCAATTTTATTCTGTTGAAAGCACACACGTCTCTAAGCTGTCAGGTTTTCTATAATGTCATGTGATATCAAAATTTTTCAACTACAATGCTTTTACGCAATCCATATGTTTGAATGTTTAACTCCTGCAATTCTGCAAAGTTTCGACGTTATCGCTTACGTAGTTCTCGAGAAATATTGAACATAAAATAGCATGCAAATACGGAGCCCCTAAGGTGACATTTAGCATACTTTTTTTTCATTTGCCATACCTTTTTAAGGATTCGTTGTTTCGTTTTAACGAAATATTAATTCGTTTTAACTATTATTATTATTTCGTTTAAACGAAATATTAATTCGTTTAAGCGAAGTATTAATTCGTTTAAACGAAATAGCGAATCCTTAAAAAGTATGGCAAATGAAAAAAAGTATGCTAAATGTCACCTTAGGGGCTCCGTATTACATGCAAAATGTTTGTAATGATTTTAAACTTTAATGCATTACGTGGTTCAATGCTACCTGTATGAGTCGTGCTAACAGTCTAACAGGCAGAGTCTAATACCAAGATTATGTTAAAACGCACAAAACTATGTGAATGTATCCCATAATTTGAAAGAGCAGTATAGTTTTTTTCAAAATGTTCTGTTTCATTCTTAGAGGTTGGTCATTTAAACACATAGTTTGCGCGCTTCCCTACGACAGACAGACTGACGGACGGACGGACAGACGGGCGGGCGGTCGACCGGACAAACAGACAGACTGACGGATAGACAATGACAACATATTTTGTTTCTGTTGTTAATTCATGCTGTTAATATATGCTAATTTAATCTCCCACATTATATTTACTTACTGAACTTATATTAAGCATCAGAGCTAATCATTGATTTTGTCACTTTTCTCTGTTCGGTACTAGAGAGGGAGAGAATCTCGTGGCACACTCTCAGAGAGAGCATAATATCTTGTAAGATCGATCACATCGCTCATTTCAGCGAGAGTCCAGGACGCTGATGTATCAGCTCAATAAAAGCATCATCAGGTTATTGTGTCGGAATTCACGGCTTTCATTATTTCATTTTGCTATAATGGAAAATGTAACGTCATGGAATACGCCTGTTTAATGCAACTTTGTTACAGCTTTAGTTTGATTTTGTCATCAGAATCGAATAAGCCGTAATCTCAACAAAATAATGTTATGCAAGTGAAATTAATACCGATGATTACAACAGAAAACGTTTAAGGAATATGGAGACGTACAAAGGTAAGTTAATACTTATTAAGATATTTTTATAAAAATTTAAGTATTATCATATTGTTTCAAAAGTTAAAAGCTACTTACAAAAAGATAAAGAAATAGATAAAGAAGATAAAGAATAAAGAAAAGATAAACGCAGAACAATTTAAATACACACATATTCTAGCCTTGATTGAAGTTTTATGTTATTGTTTTAATAATTATTCTTAAACTCTACTTACATAAAGAGATTATGGTAATGATAATCATTAACCAAGCATACAAACATATTATAAAAGCTTTGTAGTCAAAACTGTGATGCAGCTTACTGTCCTCATCTTTTTTTTAACCGGGTAAAATTTCTACGGTTAGAGGTTTCAAAAACTTAATTTATAATTATTAAGTTTTTATTTTATTGCTTCATTAATTCAAAGAAGCTACTTACTGAAAATAAGATTACGTAAATAGAATTGCAAAATAAACTTACAAACATATTCTAGATTCGATTTCGTTATAAAAGTAAAACAATCCACATGACCTGGGTAAAATATTTTGATGTTTAAAACTCAATACTTATAAGATATCAAGCAAAATAGTATGCAAAACATTGGATTGGACATAATTCCATATAAGTTTACATTTACATCATTTTAACAATATTATATAAATTATTTCAACGATACCCAAACATAGATACAACAGATTAGTTCGAACCACTTCTGCAGCAATGGACTTCTCAGCTATGGTTTTAGGTAAAAAATAATGTTTAGATCATTTTTTCATTAAATAATTTTGGCGTTATTTTTATTGTAGTATTTGAAATTGATCATGCCTGAAGGTTATAAAGCTGAGATTTGAAACCAGTCTCAAATCTCAAGCATCTGATTGGCTGAAATGGCGACCAGTCGCCATTTCAGCCAATCAGATGCTTGAGATTTGAGACTGGTTTCCATGCTCAGCTTTATAACCTTGGGCACATATTATAAACTCACGCTCTCTTTTCCGCTCTATTTTCGACTGTGTGGTGAGGCTGTATATTCTGAGTTTGGCTATTCCATATATGCATGCATCGCTTTTTTACGATTATGAAAAATAACAAAATCAACGTAAACGTTTTCTTTAATCCTTTGAGATAGATAATAATTCAGCTACATATATCATGTCATCAATACTATTTTTATAACTTTTGATTCGATTAGAAAAGTTCAAACATTATCTTCAAGTGTAAATTGGCAAATACTTTCATTTCACACATTTATTGTCTAAATGGTGAATAATTCAAACCTTCCGATAGAAAGACTTTTCTTCAGGATAATGACGACGACACAACAGTGTTTTGTCTATAGCTACTCCATGGAAATTATTTGTAGGTTTATCGCATTCTGATATTTTTTTTTCACATTTTTGTATTTTAATTTCAACAAAGGAGCTTATAGTTTTGAGATGAAAACAATGTCTTCAGATGCTTGAAATACTCAGTCCAGGCTCCAAGGTTATAAAACTGTGCATAGAAACCAGTCTCAAATCTCAAGCATCTGATTGGCTGAAATGGCGACAAGTCGCCATTTCAGACAATCAGATGCTTGAGATTTGAGACTGGTTTCCAATCTCAGCTTTATAACCTCCAGACCTGAAGTTGGTGTAAAGTCCTAGGCGCTGAAGTTGCATTCGTACAAAGCCTTCCTTCCAGAGCGTTATTTGACAAAAGTGCTGTATTCTTGACATTGGAGAAATCTGGATCGTTACAAAAACTAAAGAAAGTGACAGCAATGAAAGTTGTACAAGATATATTGTTTCGTTGGTTCAAAGCAAGAATATATTCGATTCGCAATAATAATTGTTATCAGTTACAACTACATATACAAAATTGATAAGAGGTCCATCTAAAACATTTAAAATCTAAATAGATGGAAAAGGAGCCACCGAACACGACAAATAATCAATCAAAATATTGCAGGCTCGTTTTGAATAAGCCTGTTCATGGCAGTGATGAAAACGCCGCTTAGCCCCGGGATGAGCACGATAAGTAAGCCTGTTCATGGCAGTGATGGAAACGCCGCTTAGCCCCGGGATGAGCACGATAAGTAAGCCTGTTCATGGCAGTGATGGAAACGCCGCTTAGCCCCGGGATGAGCACGATAAGTAAGCCTGTTCATGGCAGTGATGGAAACGCCGCTTAGCCCCGGGATGAGCACGATAAGTAAGCCTGTTCATGGCAGTGATGGAAACGCCGCTTAGCCCCGGGATGAGCACGATAAGTAAGCCTGTTCATGGCAGTGATGGAAACGCCGCTTAGCCCCGGGATGAGCACGATAAGTAAGCCTGTTCATGGCAGTGATGGAAACGCCGCTTAGCCCCGGGATGAGCACGATAAGTAAGCCTGTTCATGGCAGTGATGGAAACGCCGCTTAGCCCCGGGATGAGCACGATAAGTAAGCCTGTTCATGGCAGTGATGGAAACGCCGCTTAGCCCCGGGATGAGCACGATAAGTAAGCCTGTTCATGGCAGTGATGGAAACGCCGCTTAGCCCCGGGATGAGCACGATAAGTAAGCCTGTTCATGGCAGTGATGGAAACGCCGCTTAGCCCCGGGATGAGCACGATAAGTAAGCCTGTTCATGGCAGTGATGGAAACGCCGCTTAGCCCCGGGATGAGCACGATAAGTAAGCCTGTTCATGGCAGTGATGGAAACGCCGCTTAGCCCCGGGATGAGCACGATAAGTAAGCCTGTTCATGGCAGTGATGGAAACGCCGCTTAGCCCCGGGATGAGCACGATAAGTAAAGCCATTCAAAAACAGGATTGATGAGCGAGTTAAATAACGTGTGATGATATACATATCATCATAATATAGGCGACAGACATGTGAAACTGTACTCGAAAATGTAATGAAGCATATTTTGACAGAATGAGAGTTCAGAGAATCGAAGAGACGATGTTAGAATAATGATGACGCCAGTAGAGCAGATACAACAGCAGAATTGTGGTAATATTTTATCGGTTGAGGTTGTTAAGAAACACATTATAGAGCGAATCGTTTAGCTTTTGTTGCATATTTTTGTACAAATTTAAATAACAGTTATTGGCATCAAGCGTGAGTTGCGGTTCACCAGAAATAAAGTTGAAAGTATTGGCACTGTGTCTTCATAGCGAGAATAACTTGTCTTTCCTTATCGAAGTAATTACAAAGAAAGAAACAGTTGCTCGTGGCCATACTGTTTCTGCACTGACATAGCTGACCAAGTTTATTGTTTGAAGTGTTTCCTTGTTGAAAATGACCATATTATAACCTAATGCAAAGCAATAGTTGCCAGTTTTGGGAGTCTGTGTTTTCTGCAAGCAAATTTCAATTTTATGAAGTTAATGCTCATACTGCTTTTTAACGTTCCCTTTTGACTTTGTAGTGCATTACAAAGGAACATTATTCTTAGATTATATTATAGTTTGTGTGGTTGTGTCAATTTTCTTTTCTTTTCGATCATTGCAAGACCCTAAGTCGCGAATCTCGAAATGGTGTTTATTTGATAATACTGCATTAGACTTAAGTGTTATCTGACACATCTTTTTGTAAAGATTTAAGTTTGAACCCTTTACTTGTGTAAGTTACCATTAAACTTGGGTACAAGGGCGTGGGGACAGTACGTTGCATTTTCGTTACTGCACAAGAACAGGCACAATCAAACTGAGAATGCAGATTTTTTTTTCGTGTTCAAGGCCTTTTTAAAAATAATACTTGACTTTTTCTACTTGGTGCTGATTAAAAAGGACTAGCTACTGTCACTTTATTGTATTAACATGTTTAAGAGAGACCTTAATACATTAATGCAGATTTTAATGTTCTTGTCCATTGTTATTCTCATTAAGATTTAAGATGCAAACGTACATTATAATATAATAAAATTGATTTGAATCTATATTATTCATGTAGAACAGTCAAACCTTTACGAAGCTAACCTTTCATTCATTTTGATATATAAATCCGTGCGTGACTTGAAATTAATGCTGTAAAGCATGTTTCTAATTCTTCTACAATAACAGCATTAGACTGATCTTTAAAGACATTGAAGCGAAGTCATTAAGAAAATGTCACTGCCTTTGATTGCATACACATGCGTGGGATATTTATAACGGTTATATAGAGACTGATAACCTTTTCAAAGTAATTTACAGTGTAGCGGAAATAAGAAGCATCATATTAGATAACATAGAAGTTCTGATGATTACAGTAAAGCTCGCTTATCGGATCCAATCCCTTCAAGGATAATGCAATATAGTAAAGCAATGAGCAGTCATGAAAAACTAACATGGTTTAATACATGGTGGTTTTCATTTACTTGAAGAGTTTCCAAGTTCAATTTATCAAGTGAGTTAGTGCGTGAGCGAGAGATTAATTGTAGGAGGGAGCGAACTAATTAACATTCTCACTTTACATCTTGGTCTTGATCTTAGATCAAAATGGGTAATTTGAAATCCATGGCTTGAGCGCAACTCAATATAAAATAATATAAAAAAATACTTAATGAGTTTTAATAATGATTGTTTAATAACTGTTAATGTGTACAAAGTACCATTACTATTGCTTAAGTCTTGGAGATTACATAACCTTCCACAATCAGGCGACAACGTTCTTTTGCCAGTGTTTTGCCTAAATCGCAACTTTCATTTTTATAAGCAACAAAATACTATTAACATGACATAAATTTATTTTAAAATGTATAAAAACAGCAACAAGTTGCAACAGATTTATGATGTGTATTTGCACAAATATCAGGAACTAAAAAAAGCGACAGTCTCGAACATTACAAATCACATGTACAGCATCGAGTACAATTGCTGACAATAAAGCTGTGCTAAACATCTTGGGTGTAGAACCTTTATTGGACTTAGTACTAGTTCTATTCATTAACGATCAGGAATTGCCACATTTAGAAAAAACAGCCTCCCCACAAGAGTCAAGAGGAAGAGAGAGAGAACATGGTTAATAAAATGATCAGTTTAAAAAAGACACCACAAACAATTAACAAAAATGAGAACCTGAGGGGTTATCGCATTGGAACGGTCAGTGGCAAAAATTGCCACTGGGGGTTTAAACGAGGTTATAGGGTGCATCAACGTCACATTTGCCGCAACAGGTTCTCATATCAACAAGCAAGTACAAGTTGTTTTGGTGAAATAACTCCAACTCACCCATCAGCTTAACAATGTTGCATGTAAAAGCACACAGACATATAAAACTATAAAGGCTAATAGTATCCGAGCCAAAGGGGCGTAGCTTTTTAACAAGTGAAGCTCGTCGTGTGCAATAAGATACATGTAATAAGTGGTTTTTGCAAATACAAAGTTATCTAGTACGTGTGATCTATTAATCAAGATTGAATCGGTATTCGTTCAGTTAGTCTAGACGAACTAATTTGTGCTGCGCATCTTTACCAACTATTCATGTCGTGATAATGATGATATACTCAAAAATGTCGTTCTGCATCCTTATGGTTTCCTTGTTTATGTGAGAATTACTTGTTTTCACATCCTGATTCTCATACAGATTGATAGAAATATAGGAATACAAATCAAACTTCGCTGTCATCTGCTCGTTTAAACACGTGTGTTTTCTTTATTTTGTTTGTCTGCTTGTTTTGTTGTCTAATTTTATGCTGTGTTGTTGTTCTTATTGCGAACTGTGCCCAAGGTTGTAAAACTGAGCATGAAAACCAGTCTCAAATCGTAAGCATCTGATTGGCTGAAATGGCGACCAGTCGCCATTTCAGCCAATCAGATGCTTGAGATTTGAGACTGGTTTCAAATCTCAGCTTTATAACCTTCAACCCTGATCTCTAATGCTGCTGAGTTGTTCTGAAAGTGACTTTTTCTGGTGCAACTTTTCGCTTTTTATAATGCAGCGGTCTCAAAACGGTTACACATGTTTTTCCTCGCAAAGTTTGTATATAAGGAATTTGCGTTGAATTACATTTGTTTTGCTCTTGTTTAAGTTCAATATACATACTCACCTATGTTTGAAATAATATTGAAATTTACATTTCACCTCTTTTATGACATTGAAATTTAAATTGCAAAATGCCTTAATTTGAATCTCAGCTACATAGTTCTTTAAATGTCAAGCCCAAACGAAATGATTGACCAAAGAGAATCGTCATTCATTATAAGTGGTTTTCTAAATCAACTTAGTAAGAACCAGACAATTTCACATGACTTCGCATATTCATGTCTAATAATATGCCCATATGGTCTCGGTAAGGTCATGGAGAACCCTTTCTGCTTGACAATACTATTAGCTTCTTTTTTTTTTCACATGTTTGTGGGCTTTTGCATTTAACATTGTCGAGTTCATGGGTTGGATGATGCACCGAGACAACTTGTACTTGTTTGTTCATAAGAGAACCTGTCGGGGCACGCTTGATTCTGGTTAAAATTCCCAGTTGAAAATTGTTTTGCCAATAACTGATTCAAAGCAGTAACCTATCTGGTTCTCATTTTCTATAATTGTTTGTGTTCTATTTAGATAGATCATTTTATAAATCATGCTCTTTTCCTCGTAGACTTTTGGCTGCTTTGGGAGTCTGTGTATTACGGTTGTGGCCTGATAAGCATATTTCACCTTTTTTCTAACGGACTCAAAAACTTTCAAATTTATCATGTTCGTTGATTATATAATATCCACCATAACATATTTTTTTAAAGAATGACCTTAACCGCACAAGAATGAACCAAATAAGGGCAATGAATTGATATTTTAGTAAACTGATTTTTAAAACAATTACCTATATAAATACCAGATATTAATTTATTTCTATTGTTTTCTCGAATTTAATCAGACTTTCCTTGTTCTAAAACAAGCTCTCAGGAGAAAGCTTTGTTTATAACATTAGACATTTTAGCTTATGTAACTGTTTTAGACCAATTTGAAAAGAAAGCTGCTTCACCAAAAAAGGAAAAGCCTCGTTTAGAAAATTAGCTGCATTCATAACAGTGCAAAATGAAAACAAGTACGCAAAATAAAATTTAACATTTCTACATTTGTTCAAAAACAAAATGGAACGAACATATATGGCGGAGGTCGCAGGTTTTAAGCATAAAGATTCTATAAAAATATTTTGAAATTATGTAAAGATGACTATGGCCTGACAAACATTTCAAGTTCTATCATCCGTCGTGGGTTTGCCTATGAACTCCAAAAAAATAAGTGCCCCCCTAAATATTATGTAACTGACAGCAGTAAACTATTATTAGTACATTTTGGAAAAAGCAGGACCTTAAATTATGATTTTTGTGTCTGCGGCAAAGTTCACGCATGGATAAAACTTACGAATGCACTTATCCCAATATAGGTCATAATACCCCAAACAATGATAAAAAAGCGTAAACTATAATGACGTCTGTAGCGCCGGGAAATGTCGCATCGCCGGGAAACGTCATAATCTACGGAAAATGTCGCACCGTCGCCGGGAAATGTCGCAATCTGCTGAAAACGTCGTAAACCCCACTGCCGGTATATGTCGCATTGTTGACGGGAAATGTCGCAAAAAATTCGCTGCCGTTATATGTCGCAACATCGACGGGAAATGTCGCAATTATTATTAATATTGCATTTTGATGATTTTGAATTTATCCTGATCTTGATCCTTGACAAGAGTTGTAATTTTTCCCAAACCAACACAGTTCAAATACACCATCCTAACGATACACGAACAAAGCAAGCACTGTTTTTTCTTGTATGTATATAATTTCTAATAAATGTGCATGCTAATATCATATGACTTAAATTGCTGTTATCATAACAAATGTTTTTAAAAGCCATAAACGTGATTTTATGTGCATCAAACATTTCTAGAAGACACATGCTTGTTTTGTAAGTCAGTCATTTTATAAAAACAGGCGCAGCTTAACTAAGATGTAGCTCTTATTAAAGTTTGATTTACTGACGAGATTAGAGTCATTACGGTAATTCAGATTTCAATACAATTGGTACAAAACTAATAGAAAAATGCATGCATGACAGGAACTATTAACAATATATAACAATACAAGGGTATAAGTTGTCATATACATGGCGAATCAAGCATTGATAAAACCGATTGAATCATTGAAACGATCATGTGTCGGCAGATGCGTTAAATTAAAGATTCGATTTTGATCAGTGAATTTCGAAAAAGTCAATGTGACGTTATTCAAAGAGTAAATATAAAGTCAGTTAAAAGTATGAGCCAATAAACGGATCATTATATAGCTCCATTATTATTTTTTTGGAGAGGGGGGGGGGAGGGGGGGGGGGGGGGGGGGGGGGGGGGGGGGTAAAGCTCCCAAGTTGGCTGAGAAGCTACCAGTAAATAAATAAACCCGAAAAGCACTCAGCTGTTTCAAACATGAGTAAAACTCAGCTTTAGATCCCCCAAGTAATTTTTTTCTGGGCCCATCACTGTCATGCATGTATTGATGCATCATTATTTTGCTTAATCAATACATGTATATCGTTAATGGTTAATCATTGATTTGATCATTGTTTTAATCAAGCAACTGTGATTTTACCATAACAGAGTTTGTTATAAACTAACTCCCCGTTCACACAAAGTTGTACGACGACCATCCCGATCATACCACGATCTGAAAAAAAAATATGGATCGAGGCTGATCGGCGTCGGTCAGGGTCAAAGTCGAGCATTTTGGCAGTTGATGGTCTTTACTACGACAACACTACGGTGATACTACGTCTTATACTCTGCTACCCAGCTTCTACTACATTTGTACGATGTTTCACAGACTACAGCCGTCCATCTAATTAGTTTATTGCGTTTACGGTATGCCTATACTACGACATTCAAGATCATACATCGAGGCTACGAAGTCCTAGACGACTGTACAACGATACCACTACGGTGGTGCTGATCATACTAGGATTCTACTACGCTTCTAATATGATTAAGCGATGATGTGCATATCTTTTGGGTTTCTGAAACGTATTTTACTTTATTTTACGACATGAAAAACGTATAAGTGATTATTTATCTGTCTTTGTTTCAACAAAAAACAAATTTAAATGGAAATTGAGCTTGCGTAATTATTTTTTTTTCAATTACAGGGAAGTTTAACCAGTTAGATGTAAAAAGCTGTACAAATGATCGTCATTACAAATGATGCTACATTTTAACATTCGAATATTAGCGCTATGAAACAAACTGCACGACGATTTACTGGTATACGCTTTTACTACGATCAATTGAATTGTATTTAATTTACAAAGAAGACCTCACCACCAACCTTCCCCGCTGCTGGTACAATTGTGCTGCATAATATTATGTTCTTTGAACAATTGAATAAAATGTTGAAAGTATTCAAAAATAGCCATATACATTTGTACACGTAAATTATAGCTGTGATATTTGTATGGCAACCAGACAATCAATTACATGTATATGCTATAATAACACTATCAATTTAAAATACGCTATTCAAATACATGTATACTTAATGACTTGTTGCTTTCTCTTTAGAAGATTATCAAGATGCAATATTAATAATAATTGCGACATTTCCCGTCGATGTTGCGACATATACCGGCAGCGAATTTTTTTGCGACATTTCCCGTCAACAATGCGACATATATCGGCAGTGGGGTTTACGACGTTTTCAGCAGATTGCGACATTTCCCGGCGACGATGCGACATTTTCCGTAGATTATGACGTTTCCCGGCGATGCGACATTTCCCGGCGCTACAACGTCAATTCGCGTTTACCGACGTGCTTACTTCCGAACTAAACCAATGGAATTACTCCGAAATTACATTTGAACAAAGAAGTATCGTAAAGCCTAGAGAAATAGCACACAAGTTTATAGTATGGTTTCAATAGGCTTTAATGAGGAGGTTAATCCTCATAATCTCAAAGCATTCGCGCATCAGTTCCGATGTTAGCTGCTTCATCAGTTTGTTTTATAGACATTCACAGACAAAGTTTAACGTTCAAATAACCGTATGATAGAATGTACAACAATGAAGTTATCATTCATAATTCATGATTCCAAGTGCTCTCATAATTGCCATTTGCAGTCAAATATTCAGCTGAAATATTGATCAGTATAGTTATTGTTAACGGTATATAAATAAGAGATTACAGATTATATAGGTTATATTTTATGACAATTTTACTTGTTTTTACAATTTTAAAAGACAATTTCGAATGAACACAGTAAGGACGAATTATATGTATTTTTTAACATTCAAAAGTGCGAATGTTTTTATTTGAACTGTTAATTTCATTCAAATTGCTTGTCAAACTGTGCCTTTTTGCAATCGTCACTCTGTTTCATTATCTGCTGCCACCGTTAGGTTGTGTTTCTGTGATTTTTTTTCTTCTTAGCCAGTGTTCACGTGTGCCTCCTTTATCGCTTCATCTCGTGCCATCGCTTCTTGTTTAGACCATTGTGTCTTAGCGTAGTCATGTCCTCTGTCTTCTCTTCTTTGTCATTTATGAGACAAATGCGATGACAACAAGCACATTGACGATGGTTCGATAAAAAGGAACATGGGATTGATAATATTGATGAATAAGCCGAAGGCACGTTGTCCAAAACTATAGTCATTTCTGTCTTATCAGGGTTTTATAGTTAATGAATATATTAAAAACCCTCTCTGCAAATTTCGTAATTGCTTCCACTTGACCACATAATTAATGAGAGAATAATGGAAAGAGGAAAATTCAAGCGGCCAATTCAAAGACACAATTCTTTAAAATATATGAAAAGGGAACTTTAAAAGCCACCGAACACGACATATATGAAAATTATTGCAGGCTCTGTTAAATCGAGCCTGTTCACGGACTATAATGGAAGTGCATATTACTGCCCATGCCGCATAGCCTCGGGCTGAGCGCGATGCAATATTTACACTAATAAACAATGCAATTTCGAACCATCCCAAACGATGGTGTGCGTGGTGTGCATATAGATGAACGCATGATGAAATGATTACTTCAAAACTTCTTCAGAAGTTTGCTATATGAATATTTAGAAACGAGAGAGAAATTTTAGATATGTTATTGCCTGATTTTTCAAATGATTTTTACATGTATCAATAATTGCGTAAAATATTGATAGTAAGAAGATCTCGATACGAGTTTAACATCTGACCTAGGTTTTTGTTGCCCGTCGACCTACACGTTAACGTGATAATGTTCGAATAATTAGAAACATACTTCACATGTTAAAATTGCATGTACATATATATACTCAAAAGACGCAATTCTATTAATATGGCCTTTAAAAGTTAAAGCTGTCTTAACTTCTAGTGCATTTAAATTTCCTCTTTATACATCATATACACCAAGAACATGGTTTACCATGAAATCTCAGATAATGGTCTTAGAAGTCACTATAAGAATCATAGCAGTTGCTATAACGACATTCAACTTCGTCTCATGGAAGAAATTGATGTAAGCATTCTTGTTCAGCTATTTCTAAGTAGATCTACTTTTAATTTAGAAAAGCTTTCTTTATCACTAATGGGTGATTTTGAATTTTAACTTTTACTTATCATGATAGGCTAGTATATGATCAGCATTTTCAATACTGCAATTGTTAAAATATTGATAAGACATTGATTTTTCTGTTTGTCAATGCGAACAGCCTGGAACATAGTTATGATATTTCTCCTCTAAAATTGAAACATGCATATCAGCACTAGCAACATTCAGAAAACACAGTCTCCACACACAGCCAAAGACGCAGAGAGAAAAGGAGATCGTGGTTTTATAAAACAACCAAATTCAAAAACCACAAACAACTAACGAAAAAAGACAATCAGATGAGATGCCGCCTAGAAATAGCAAAAAACATTTTGCCACTTTATATAGGGGATTAAACCAAGTTCTAGGGTGCACCAACCTTTCACATGCCCTAACATGTTTTCTCCAACCGACAGATCAACTTTTGACATTGCTGTATGCAAAAGCACTCAAACATATGAAACATTAGAAGCTTCTGGCACCGAAACGCAAAAATGAGTACTCAACGGCCTGACTGAGACCAGATTACATGGAGACAAATCAGCAAGAACTTGACAGCAGGAATAATAGAAACAGATCGAGCTTGAAAAGCCTCTAAGTTTGAACTATTATAAAGCACATATATCGCATCAGGAGCATCACTTGAATGGAAATAAATCGAAATAACATGTTCCTTAGGCTTCAATGATAATCCTGATTATTGAGTGCTTTTAGTTTGCATTTAGTAATGCTATCGTGATCAAGCTTTTAAATGTGTGATTTTACCGGATTATTTAGTCGTTCAGTCATCCGATAAATGTCGTTAAGAAAGTGTCTGCAAATAAACACCTAAATCAAATAATCAAAATGTTTCCTGACCAACTTAACATTCTGAAAGCTATTCGTTTATGTGAAATTTGACATTAACAATAACTTCCTTGTGCGAATGATTTTGTTGCGTCTCTCTCCAAAACGATGTGGGCAGCCTTCTCAATTGCTATCTTTGAAGCGTACGAAATCCAGGTTTGCACGAGAATTGATATTGATGGCATCGATATTAATTTTCCAAATTGCTTCGTTTGAAGACTTTCAACATTCATTTTGAACACTAAGAACCTGTTTATGATAATCTCACACTGAAAAGTATATAAACGATAAATGAATTATATATATTTAGACCGGACAGGCGATAAATATGACTTGATTCTTTATAAAGTTGTAAACATACGAGATGTTCGTTTAAATAGAAGAAAAAGGAACGTTGAAAGTCATTGAACACAACAAATATGATAATATTCCAGGTTTGGTTTGATTGAGCCAGTTCATGGACAGTAATTGAAATCAAATTACCATGATTACTGCCCACGCCGCCTAGCCCCGGGTTGAGCGCAACTCATTATTTACACCAATAAACAGTATAATTGCATAATACACATTTTTGCAGTATATAAATTTTTATTCGCCATTAAAACTGAAACTTCGAATTCCGTGGCTTTTAGATTTATATTTGTGTTTACCTTTGCTGGATATTAAAAATAAAATCAATATCAAAATATAATAGTTATCTAAAAAAGCATTTAATAATTTATAACTTTCTCTCATCACCGCGATGCTGGGTTCGTTAAGTGTCGCCCCGGGCTTCGGGAGAGTTGAAGTTATCAATTTTAATTATAAATCGCTTGAAAGAGTTTATTTTAGAACATTTAAATTTGTGTTAAATAGTGCAGTATTTTACTTAGAGGGGTTTTAATAATTTAGTCGAAAATAATTCATTTCAAATTGAGTTTATTATATTTTTGCAGGTTATTTAATCACTCTCGGTTGTTTGCTGGGAGATGGTATAATTCCCGTTGTCATATCTAAACTAAATCACTGGTTAAAACCTCCAGTGGAAAATTGCTTTGCCACATACAGTTCAAAGCGTAAAATTCACAGGTTCTGTTTTTTTTTTCGTTAATTGATTGTGTTGTCTTATTTGAAATTGATCATTTTATAAACCCTTTTTATATTTTCCTCTTCGCTTTTTGGATGCGTGTGGATGCAGTGTTTCCTGAGTGTGGCTATTTCTGATGCACGTTTTACTTCTTAAGTATCATGAGTCTAAAAATATTACTACATTTCTGACAATTTTATAGCTACCTTATTTTTTTTCTGAAGGGTTAATATCATTGTAATCGTTTTTTATGTTTCTACTCCTATCATAAGTGTTGTAATTATAGATATATAGATGTGCGGATGTGTTATTTTACATTTTATTATAAAGGTTAGTTTTACTTAACTCTGCCTTACAATTAATACACTATAATTTGACGGCATCTTTAACTCCCTTGTTACTCATGTTGTCTCCCCTTAAACTTTCGTCATTGTTATAGCTATATAACTAACCCTTTTCACAACTATAAACGATTTTAAAATTGTCATTGTTCAGATATTAAACGAAATCAATTTACGTTGACAAAAAAAAAGAAAGAGCAATTGTATAATTTTACAAGAAATATGTTCAAATCGAAACTGTTATCAGGTTGCTCAAGGACTTTCTATATACCGGTTACCTCAGTCTTTCGACTGGAAGTGTTTTTGTCAATTTTGAAAGCGTGTACATGTGAATGTTATACTTTTACTGGTGATTGCGGTTAGTATGATTTATTAATTGATTTGGAAAAACTGAAAACTTACATTTTGCAATGTAAACAGTTTCTAATAATGTTAGTGGCAACTTCCAAAACCTGTACAATGTCACTGATAAGAAAGAATGATGCGACTAAAAGTCCTTAAACCAATGCAGAATTTAGTATAACAAAAATATAAAAAAAAACTCTATAGAAAGTTTTATATAGAAAGTTAACAATGGCATATTTTCACACATTGAATTGCAAATATCATCGGAAACATAATATACAGCCTATAAAATGGTAATTATATTGATAACACTCATTAGTATTCGGTCTGTTCAACGAATGTTTGTGATGAATGGCTAGATAAATAATTCATATGCAACAGAGTAATGGTTTGACTAGTTACGTTCCAACATGTATACCTGTTAAACCGTTAATGAAGTCATGATTTAACGAGCAATTTAACGAGCAGAGCTTGACATTCAACACTACTGGAAATAATTAAGCAGGAAAACTTAACAGTACCATTGAAAATCTACCAACGCTTTGATAACTTGCTAACAAATGGTGCTACCTTATGAGCTATGTTTAAGTTGCTTGTCCATTATGCCTGGTGAAAGCTAATTGTGTTTGTTTCAGCACCTTGCTAACTGGTGAAAGATATATAGACCTGCTAACTAGCTGGCTAAAGCTATTTAGATTATCTAAACAATCCTTAATATCTGACGAAAACTAATGAGATTGGTTTCTTCAAACCATGCTCTCATTGCAAAACAATGCAAATTGCTTACATACCGTGCTACCCATGTAAAAGTTAGGTAATCTTCATCCAGAAGACCATTGTCCAAGGTTATAAAACTGAGCATGGAAACCAGTCGCAAATCTCAAGCATCTGATTGGCTGAAATGGCGACCAGTCGCCATTTCAGCCAATCAGATCCTTGAGATTTGAGACTGGTTTTTAATCTCAGCTTTATAACCTTGGGACCAGGATTTGTGTCAATGTCAAAAATATGTTTACTTGATTGCATACCATGTTTTCAAGTTCCAAAGAAAAGCACATGTAGATGAAAAAAAGAACTTTGAAAGCCACGAACACGAAATTATTTCAGGCTAGGTTTGATTTAACCTGTTCATTGGCAGTCATGGAAATGCATATTACTGCCCATGACGCCTAGCCCCAGGTTGAACGCAACTCAATATTTACACCAGTGAATAGTACAATTTTGATCCATCCCAAACGATGGTTTGTATATGGCGGTGATCAGCCAACGGTTTCTACAAGTAAATGAACACCATTTCTAGCATGTTAAATTTGATAATATCATCATTTGTATCTTGCGATACATATTTCTGTTTTAATTTGTTTGATAGTAGGCTGTGTTCGGATTAGGTGGTTAATATTAGTTGATCTCCTTAGACTTGAAATGAACTTGAAACTAGAATCTATAGAATGTATTGATTTTGATATACAATTTATATTCATTCTTTCTAAACTTTATTCAATTAGGGATGTATATCAGGTAGAAACTTTAATTTGGTTTATGTTGTAAAGTGTCAGCCACCTGATCGGTTTCAATTTTACCATTTATGAAATTGATTTCTCCGTCATCAAACAGCCCGATTACTCATTTCAATCAAGAATGCATTCACGTACTTCCAGTTTAAATATGCAATTTTTATTTTTCAGAAATTCCGATACTTTACGTGGTGTTAGCTGTTTGTATTTCTGTGACTCTCGTCAGTGCTGTCGTCGGCTATGTTACGTGGTTGATGTGCCGCCGGCGGCAAAGACCAACCGTTGAATGGAAGAAAACGTACACTACACAAGACAGCTCTCCGGAGTCAACTCTTGACCATAATCTTAAGATAAGCAAAAGTAACCCTGAGCTCGCTACAGAATGTGAAGAAGAGGTGTCAAGATACAACAAAGCGAAATCCTTTTTTAAAGCTTTACGCCAGTCAACGATGCCAACAGTGTCTCAGAGACATCAGCTATTTCACAGGCAGCTTTCGCATCAAATCGATCTATCCAAAATTGAGTTTTCAATACAGAGCGCAAAACATACAGAACAACCCAATCTTGGTGTTATCAAACCGGAGTTGTACAAACAGGCGTCTATAGAAAGTGTGAGATCAGAACATTCAGTCTGTGGTCAGCTAAGATATAGCCTTCAATATGATTATGAACTAGAGCAACTGCATGTGGGGATAATCAAAGCTGACAATTTACCGCCAAAAGATTTCTCTGGAACGTCGGATCCATACGTGAAAACATATCTTCTTCCAGACCGGCGTCAGAAATTTCAATCAAAAGTCCACAGAAAAACATTGAATCCAGAATTCCACGAGAAATATATATTCAACGTACCGTTCAAAGAGCTATCAGAGAGAATATTGCAGTTCAACATCTATGACTTTGATAGATTTTCCCGCCATGATCTAATTGGTACAGTAACGTTACCGGATATTGTGCCCGAAGGCTGCCGATTAGCAGCAGAAACATTCTTTGTTCGAGATATATTGGCTTCATCTCAGGTATGTTTTCAAACTCCTCGCAGCGGTTACTTCCCCTTGCAGTAACATAGTTAGCACTGCCATCTCGAACATTTTAAACAGAATTTGTTATATATATTTTAAATTAAGCTGATAAATTTGTTTAATCATACCATGGTATGTAACGTGGTGATGGAAGGGATCTGTGCTTATCAAATTCTGCATGAGGTTGGGGAGTTTTGTCATATTAATTTCTAAAACTGTATTATAATGGCGATGGGTTAAGAATTGTGAAATTCATGTGATCGTCTTTATACTTTATACCTGCTTTGTCTTACATCATTGTGAGGTCTTTGCATTTGCTAGATATCTCACATCTTTCTCGATTAAGATCTGTTTGAAATGTTAATATATCTTAAAAGCCATGTTTGATAATTACGTCCACAATTCATTTCCGAAATGGTCTTTTATCAGTTTCCAATCTCTACAAAGGTTTCTCCTAATCCTTATATTATTCCGAAACGAATGGAATCAGTCTTGAATAATTTGTAAATGTGTCAAACAGACGTTGGTTTAGGTTTCTTCTTATCTATATGTGTAATCAGATCTAAATTAATCAGAAGTCACAATAAGAATCAAATTTTAATGAAATTCAATAGCATAGACATTTATAAATATATCAAGCTTTATTGTAGTAATCTTGGTTTTTTTCCGTAGTAATTTAAATTTGTATTTTATTCTTATTGAAATATGAAGTGCGTCACTGCAAAAGGTTTCTTTAGTCATATTTTGGGCATTTTAGTTGTTACTATAGAGCATAGTCCTTCCAAGAACTGTGTCGTTATTCCCGTGACGCGCCTCTTATATGTACTCGTAATTTAAAAGGGCAAATATCACTTGCAATTACAAAATCTCTTAGACTTTACTAGTTATAAAATGAATAAAACACGATGTACTTTAGCAACGATGGAAGCGTAATTGTCAATAAACAGACAAATGTATTGCCTGAAACAAGATTTTATAATTCTAGAATAGTCATAATTCGACAGAAATAATGATTTAATTTATAAATTCACAATACAAGCTTCCATCACTTGGAATTATATTAAATATTTGTCATAAATTATCTGTCACAATATCATAACATTTCAGTTAATTTCGTTCAGAAAATTCATTAGTGTTTCTATATCAAGCATGTAATTTTAATGGTCTTTATCTTTAATAATGTCGGTGATCTCTTTGCAAGAAGAAGTAGTCGAAATTGTTTGACTTTCCCATCACGAATTTATATTAAATATGTACTGAAAACAAATTGTCATTTTGAAAAAGAAATGGGAAAAATAATTACAACACTTTTAATAGTTTAAAGAATTGTTTTTAATCTAATAAGAGTAGCTGTGGTATCTTTCGGAATAAGAAAATAGTTAGCACACTTATTCAAAAATCGACTGAATCTATGCAGAGAATATGATTTTTTGCAATGTTTCGTTAAATTGTTTAGTACGTATTGTATAGAATACACAGCCTTATTGCATATTACTCTTTTACAGTCAAACGAAACAATGAGAAACGGGTCTGTAAGTTTGATGTATCTTAGATTACCCTATTTCAATGACCTGTTAACAGATATCTGGTTTTATTGCAGGAAAAGTTTGATCTAGGGGAGTTGATGTTCACTTTGTGTTATTTACCGACGGCGGGTCGACTCACACTTACTATTGTTAAAGCGAGAAATTTGAAAGCTATGGACATCACAGGATCCTCAGGTGAGTGGGAAATCTTGAAATATACAAGCACCACAAGGATTTGCGGACATCTAGAACATCACATAGTTCTCAAATAAGTTGGAGTTGTATTTTAAGCGGCTGTTACGCGATCCAATTGAGAAGAGAAATTTGAAAAAGAAAATATCATAACAAACGTTCGGTATATTCCTTGGTATACTTAGTTAAGAAATTTAGTCTTTTGAACACTTTTAAAGAGCTGTCAGACAATTTCTTACTCGGACCTACACACCTCATTTTCAAGCCAATGACAACTTAATTGTTTTATGCAAGTAAAACAGAATAAGTACAGATGAGTGGTTACCTTGGATACCGACATTACCGTAAAAGCAGTCTGTGAATTACTTTCATGAGCTTACTCCCAAAGGAGCTGGTCCCTTTTGTTATGTAAAGGTGTTTTTTTTTTCATTTTCGAACTAGGTTTATGTGTGCACTGTATGTAATAACTATTATGTATTCAACCAATCCATCGATTGAAAACAGTTTTATTGTCTGTTCATGGCTTTTCAAACATTCAAATTTAAGCTAGTGACATAGTTTTAACTTTTCGAAATGTTTACTTTAATCTTAAACTTTTTCAATGCATTGTCAGCTATGTATGATAAATCTAATCACCGTGCTAAAATTTCTTAAATATCTTTATTCTTCGTATCTTTTAAATGTTCATTGGTTGTCGTGTTCTTTACAACAAATCAAAGGAGTATCATAGGATTCTTAGACAAAAATTGGATTTTAAAACCTACACGCACACAATAAACTTTTTTCAATAATCAAATTTGACTTTCTTTCGTTTTTTTATACGCCCGAAGGGACGTATTATATTATCGCCTCGGAATCCGTATGTCCGTCTCTCTGTCTGTCCATCTGTCGTTAGAAATTTCCATTCCACTCTGGAACCCCTTGAAGGACTTCGAAGAATCCTGACACAAATGTTTACCACATTGAGACAAAGTGCAGAAGCCATGTTCTGGATGGCTCGCTTCAAGGACAAGGTCAGACTTCGGGTCAAAGTTCGTATGACTTTGTACCTCTTCCGCTCTGTAACGTTTGAACCCCTTGGACGATTTTGACGAAACCTGACACAAATGTTAACCACATCACATTGAGGCGACGTGAAGAAGCCATGTTTAGGATGGCTCTCTTCAAGTTTAATATCAGACTAATGGGTTAAAGGTCATATGACTTTATTTCCCTTCCGCTCTGAGCCCCTTGGGGGATTTCGAAGAAACCTGTCACAACATACATTGAGACGACGTGCAGAAGCAATGTTCCAGACGGCTCGCTGCTTCAAGGTTAAGGTCAGATTACTTCCGCTCTGTAACTCTTGAACCCCTCGAAGGATTTCGAAGACACCCGACACATATGTTGAGATAAACTGCTCGACGTCCTTACCAAGCTATTCACCGCGTCGCACATTTGAATTGGGCACGTCAAGGCAGTCGCTGAAATAGATAGCGTTGGAACAGGATCGTTTTCACCGCTTAGTCCAAATTTAATCTCAAAGAAACTGATAGAATGGTTTGTGTTTGGCGACGACGAGGAGAAAGGTTTGATCCTGCTTACGTCTTTGAATATGACCTTTACGGTGTTGGGAGCGCTATGATCTGGTGTGCTATTTCTTATAATGGCAAAACAGAACTCAAAACAATAGGGAGTATCTTAAATGCCGCCCCTTATGTGCAGAATCATTAGCCCTGTCACTGTTCCTGACATAGTGAACGGTAATGCTTACGTTCTACAGCAGAACAATGCACGCTGCCACACGGCACGTCATACACGGAACGTTCTTGTTGTAAACAACATAAACATACTCGAATAGCAATTTAAATCACCTGATCTCTCTCCGATTCAACACATGTGCGACTATCTTGGAAGAAAGGTGCGTGACAGGATTGACGTCAACAACGTTAATGATCTAAAACGGTTATTGCACAAGGAATTAGCCCAAACCCCTATACACATCATTTGAATACTCAGGCGTTTTCTGGCTATTATTCAAGCTAGAGGTGGTCTTACAAAATATTGAGTGTAATGTAAATTTTGTTTTTGACCCCTGTCTCAAATCTTAATGAAATTGAATGGCTTTAATGACTGTGTTCAGTTAATATTGTTGAAATTTATTGGGTATTAAATTATTTTCTTTGTGAAAAATGATTTTGTCTTCAGTTTTAATGTTTAACAATTTTATCGCATCAAGTAATCCTACTGAATAAATTTTTTCCTCTCAACATATATATTGCTCGGTATTTGCTCTGATTGCTGTACAGTACTCTTGTTTTTTTGGGTAGATCTTTTTTTGTTTGCTTACCCTTTTATTGAATTACTTCTCTTGTATGTTACTATCAATATCATATTTAGTAAGTTTTTTATTGACAGTAAGGAAAACTAAAACTATTTTGTGGTACAACATGGATGGTACCTTCAATGTTTTGGTGGGTTTGATTTACATATTTATACCTGGTTAGGATTTTTGGAGTGGGGACTAAGATTTTTTTTTATAATCTTTTAAATTGGACCATTTTGATGCTTGTTCCTGTCCTTTGGGCTTCAACAGTCTAAATTATGCTCACATCCTCTGATACAACCATTCGGGCGCATATTAACCCGCTTTGCGGTGCTCTTGTTAATTCTTGTACCAAAACAGTATCTTGCAAAGCAAGTGCGCAGTAAACTGACGTGTGCTTGTTTATTGACGCTCATGATGTTATTCATCAGCTGACCGAGTGAAAGACTGAATTATTGGCTTGATGTATAGGTTGATCGAATTTAAGACTGTAGAAACAGATGAAAAAGATGTCTAATCTAGAAGACTTCTATTTGGCATGCTTAGTGTACATTTAATAAGTCTGACGCTTCTAGCCTAATAAGGCTTTGAATTTGGTAGGGTTAAATTTTGTTGGTAGACTGGGGGTTAATTAGGCTAGTACCGAGCTAAATTGTATAGCAAAAAATCCTGGTGACATATGGTGATCACCATGCTATTTAGAATTCTGAAAACAGAACATCACATAATTACGAGGTTAGTTTAGATGGGAAAATTTGGCAAGAGGGAAAAGTTTTGGGCGGTAAAGAATCTCAGTCAGATTGCTGTTAAGAATCAGTTTCCCGATGAGCGTTTTTTAAACGTAATTAATAACCTTTCAAACCTTTTCATTTACCGCGCATACCATATTATTGTTCATGTAATTAAGAGTTTTGTAAAACGATGTTTAATCTGCGATCTCATTTTTATCAGGATTTTCGGGAACTAAGCGATGTCGATTTTTATAGTACCATTTCTGTCATTTACGCCGTCCAAATTCGTCTTTTGCTCAGTACATAAGCAAGTTAGAAAATGAAGACAAGAAATCTCAAGATCCCACTGTACCTGAGCTATCTGATTGCCTATGACTTTCACATAGTCCTCGTTTGATTGATAAACACAATGGTGTATCGGAGGTTAACGTGATACTCAGTATATGTAATACACGTATACTCTTTAGTCATGAAAAACGTGTCTCTTTTCGACCATCAACCGATATGAGTTTTACATAAATAGTTTAGCTAATAACATAAGAATACTAATGCTTATAAACTTTGTCTGAAAATGTCACTGTTAATTGAATAAATTATCTAAAAATCGATTAAAGCTGAAAGTTATGCACATCAGGTGCTTCTGTATTATTAAATGTGTCTCAGATGTCATTGTTCTCACTAGTGTTTAATTCTGTAATGCCAAGCTCGTATTAGCCATTGATAATTGTGATGATCATTCAATTTCTGAGTCTATCATTCGTAGCTAGAAAACTAAGCTAAGCCTTATTCGTAGACGTAATGTTACAGACTTTTAAAAACCTTAATGGTGTGCAGATTTAAAAAAAACTCAATGGTAGTAAAATTGAAAGGTCAACTGCATTTCACCTGGCAGGACTACAGCTCAGCTACAATCAATTAGGGACAGTACGGATCATGAGACAGTAATGACCAGCCAATACGGACCATATTACAGGACAATACGGACCATATTTAATTCAATTTGCCCCAACTGAAACAAATTACACATTATAAAAATATATTAAATGAAATGGAATCATAATGAAATTATTCTTCATTCATTAACAAACCCTTAATTTGAAAAAAATTAACTATGTTCATTTATATTATTCTATTAAAGATCCATTCGTAAAGGTGACATTAGTGTGTCAAAACAAACGTATCAAGAAAAAGAAGACATCAGTGAAGAAGAGTACCTTGAATCCTGTATACAATGAAGCTATAGTGTTCGATGTACCACAAGAGAACGTTGACGATATAGATCTCATTATTAAAGTCATCGATTACGACAGGTAATAACATCTTCAGTTTAAATTATCTCCCTTGACGGAAATATGCTAATTTCAAATCATGCGGAATGTCAATCATTGTGGGCGGCAGTATCTATGCATACTTGAACTATTCTTTTTTTAGGTGGGGGATACGGCTGGAATGTACTGTGTCTGTCTTTTGCATGGTTGGGTGGGCGCCATATGGCTTCAAGGTTTTCTATACATTCAATATTGAAAAAAATGTTTGAATTATTTCTGACGTTTTTGGGTCCATTTACACTCTTCAAATAAATCCAAATTTAGCCACCAGACTAACACCGTTGTTCAGATGTAATACAATTGTTACCTCATATCGCAGTTCCTATCTAGGCGTCAAAAGGATGTTTTTTCTTATAATCATTATCAATAAAAATAGCTTACAGTTTCATATTCGTCTTACCTGGTGGAATATGCTTTTTACATTTTCCTTTTTGCAAACAAAATGATCTGGTAAGGCGAGTATATCATTTATGAAAACCGAAACACTACACGCGGTAAATTTTATCATTAACCGGAAATACTTGCATAAACTTTTACACTTTTTTTATTATTAAATATATAAATATATATAATTACTTTTAAATATTGTGTCATCTTTCGCATGGCCGAGCAACACCCTAATTTATGTCACACAAGTGTATACACAAACATCAGATAAACAGCCTTTTCCAAGAAGCATTTAACAGATGGAGTAACTGCCTACCAAAACGAGTTTTTTATGACAATGACATTTGCTCAATCTTCTTATTAGAGCTGATAGGCGATAACTTAGCAGTAGCAGGAAAATGTTAAATCTGATATTTTCCCTTGTTATTTTGCACGTCGATTAGCCTATTAAATAGAAAGCAATTGATCAAATAGCGTGTGAGACACAGAGTTGAAGAGGAAGTATCTCCTCAGGCCATTTTATCATTGCTGACTTCAGAAACATTATTGCCATAAAAGTGAATACCACCATTTTATCGAGTGAAAATTAAAACATGCAGTTTTATGTTCTAGGTACGTGGATATTATAGAATATTGCCGTAAAGCACTGACAACAATATGCAATATTACATTACAGGCATCTAAAGTAATATAAATGTATGTGTTAAAATCACGTAAAAGATTTTGCTAAATAAAAGAAAAATCTGGATCCTGTTGGCATAGATTACAAACTGGTCCTTTTGGAGATAAAACGGATTACAAATTTCTATCTTAAATAAACATTCCGTGCAATATCAATTATAGCTTTTCAAACTAACGTAATAAACGAAAGTGTAAATGTCTCGAAAATTCAAATCCTTTATCTATGCAGAAAAATTCTTTAAATTGAACCGAAAGACAGTCCCACAAGGCGATAAATGTGCAGACTAGGAGTAAATTATAAGTTCAATGCTTTTTAAACTTATTATGCACAATTTACATAATTTGATTGGCCTTTATCTGGAGCTTGTGTCTAGCTGTCTAGAATTTCAAATAAAGAGCTAAAGTTTATGATATCTGGATGAATTTTACTGAGATGTTAGTAAATCCGCTCACAGATGCACTACCACTTGATCCTAACGAGGAGTATTCGAAAATTGAACCACTGTAAAATATAAGAATGATACCACAAAATTAATAACAACCAGAACGTATGAAAAATTCTACTTCATATTATTTATCTACTTGACTACGATCAAAGTGCTTAAGTTATTTATGTCAATTTACACTACATTCTATATTCTATTCCCTGAAAAATGAGTATATCTTAGTAAGAAATCCTAAGAGACGTTGCTTCTTTGTTTCCATAAAGTAGACCAATCAATAATATACTTATGTAAGAATAAGCACAAATAGTGCACTAATGTTCGGGTGTTTTGATTCAGAATCGGACGCAATGAAATCATGGGCTGCTGTGCAGTAGGACCTCGATACGTGGGCGCCGGACGTGATCACTGGTATGAAATGCTCGAGAACACGCGCAAGCCCGTGGCACAATGGCACACGTTACAAGAGCACGTGCATTACGCAGAATATAAAAGTGGTGCAGGAAAGGGCTGTTTTAAATATCGACAAGCAACAACAGATTCTACATGCAGCGAAGACACATAACAATATCGAAGCTTTTTGTGTCTGGCATCCATTACCCGTGTTAACTAATTTGAGGCTGATTTTATAAAGAAATTGTAGAATAAAGCAGGGCCAATTGCCGATGAGTATACATTTACGCATATAGTTTTAAGCTAATTGTTTCTGTTTTATTGCAGTTTGGTACATTTAAAAAGAAGCTTGGCAAACAGTTAATTGAAAACAACATTGCTGTGTTTAATATTAGGAGAATTGCCAGCTTACTTTTATGACGTCGCCAAATTGTGGACGTCGATGACGTACGAGTATGTGGTGTATTGTAACAACAAAGATTGTACATATCACAGCATTGTCACAGTTCAACAAAATAAAAATTCGAAACTACCCATATTGTAATTTAATTGTATTTTCAGTTTTGTGCTTCATTTTTGAAATGTTATATTTCTAACATAATTATGTTTGTAGTAGATTGTTCTTAATAGTCATATTAAATATCCAGAGTTTTTTGCGAGCAATTAAAATTGAAAAGCATTTTAAGCCGAGTAAAATTACTATTAACTTTTACTTATATACTCAATACTAACTAACGCATATCATTCAAATTAATGTGTTTTACGGGGGCTGTAAAATAAGGAATAGCGATCATAGTTAATAAAACCTGAAAATTTTTCTAAATGTTGATACAAGTATTGGGACAATACTTTTTTAAACTTTATTTTTTATAAAGGATCAGTAATGTTTAAGTCAGTCCCTTTTTTCAGAAAAGTTAATTTAAACAGAAAACACACTAAGTCCTTTTATATATTTCCTCCAAAATGAACACGATATGATTTCAAACTTTATTATCTATAAAAGAAATAAATTGACCCTTTATTTACCATCATTTATCACGTTCTTGCGTTAGGCTGTTTACCATCAATAAAATAGATGAAAAGGGAATTTTGAAATTTACCGAACACGATAAATATGAAAATCTTGCAGGTTTGGGATGATAACGCCTGTTCATGGGCAGTAATCATTATGGAAAAGCGTATTACAGTCAACGCCGCCTAGCCCCGGGTTGAGCGCAACTGAATATTAACACCAATATATATGGAACCTTCAGTGCAGTATTTTCAGATAAATAACTCCATGTTCAGCGGCGTATAATAAATAAGAAGTATGTTTAACAGATCAAAGGCGTTCAGAAAGATTTTCAGCAAGCTATTAAAAATGGAAATATAGTAATGAAGCAGATGCAGTTTAGAAATGATATTGATCTCGTTTTGAAATGGATTTCATAGAAACAACAATATACCGATTTAATGATGAATACGATTACCGGCGAATCGAATACTCCGGGCAATAGAATATTTTTAGCTGACAATTTGTGTATTCGATTTCCCGGAGTCTACAGTACTTACAATATATGCGTTATAATCGATATTTATGCTCTTGCTGTATTCAGAGTAATTTATTTTTATACAGGGTGTTTCATAATATGTGTCCTTACTTTATCAAAGTGTTGTTTCTATAAAATAAAAGACACAGTTGTGTAAAAACGAAACCCTTGTAGCAGACATAATAACATTTATTTTTGGTACATAGAATATATATAAACAAGTCATGGCAATCATGTATCAGTCAACTTCGAACTGCAATATACTTACAAATGTGCACGATATGACGTCTATTTGAGCAATCACGACGTCAAGTCAGCATTTGAAATTGTCAGTCACCTTGCAACATGTCTCCCGTGTAATTCTGTTCGAGTTCTTTTCTGATAGCACATTTGAGGTTGTCAGCAGCAGACTAAGGAGAAGGTGTGTACACACGCTCTTTCAAGTATCCCCATAGGTAGAAGTCTAGGGGATAAACAGACTGCTTTTTCTGATAACTGAGTCCTTTAATCGAGCGTCTTTTCCACTATACCACTAATAAAATAAAATATCAATATCATTACTAAAGTTTCCTTTGGCTTATAACACTGTATAATATAAACGTGCCTGTTAGGAAAATAAAAAAAAACAACAACAGAAATAAAATAACAGATCGTGTTCACTTTCTTTGAATGGCGTTTTTAAATACCAACTTGTTTGTGTAAGATTCTTTGAAAACGGAATAAGTTCATTTGTTGTTTTTAATTTTTGATTTACATGACGTTTGTTTACTTTGAGGTATATGCATTGTTCTGCTTTGTGCATATATAAAATGACCGCGATTGGTATGGCATGCTATAATTTGTTTATTTTTATCAGATCGAATTGTGTAACCAATTACATATTATTATTCATACTCATAATACTCATAATTTATGTTAACTTACGTGAGTGAATGACTATGGAAAAAATGCAGTTTAAGGTTCTGTACATAAGAGAAATGTGAGTGATACATCCATTCATCTAATGTACCAGTTTTTGGAGTCTGTGAAAATACTTTTTTTTAGTTGAACAATAAGAAAATGTTATTTCACAATTAAATAATCATGTGACAAGTTCAAAGGATCATTAACCTTTGAGAAAATTTAAAGGGAATTGTTCTTTTCTTTCTACGATTTCCCCCTACCTAAAGTTCCACATGTGTGCTTTATCTTTCAATTAACGGTTGTATGTTAAACATGTTGTTAAATTCTAATAATTATAATAAATGTTTTAACTTTTAATCATTGTGTTGTTTATTTTACTTATTTATAAGCTCACATTTTTTATCCAACAACAAGCGCTACTCAGAAATCATTTATGTCTAAAAGGAGCCCCAGTTATGCAAAGCCCACCGTTGGAGACCAACTAAAGACTGTCTTATAAATCTTCAGTGTCCAAACGACTAGAAGACAAACAAAAATTCAGCAACACAATGTTATTAAAATAATGATAATCCAAGAAGGGGTACATGAGAGGATACAAAAAATGTCGGTCTGCTACTTTGAAAAATTCTAACTGGCCACCATACTTATTTTCATGTATACTTTCTATTGAAAAGTTAGATATTATAACTGCTATATGACCTCAGGGGTTGAGAGTAACTTAACACTGAATCTACAGGGATACAGGGTAACTAAAACCAAATTTCCATAGGCCTCCTCAGTTCAGAACGGCCGATATCCCATGACGTCCCATACCCGACATCAGGAAGCCTCATCCAGTATTGAATTCCACAGCTACAATAATTATGGCTTATAATGTTCCGAGAGATACTGATCATTTTTCAAATGACTGAAAAAGTTTGATCCGAAAAATAAGTTGAACCGCTGGTGTACCTCTATAACCTATCGACATCATTTCCCAACTTCTTTGCATCCAACGTACATAAACAGGGTTTCCATATATTCTTTAAATCAAAATCCTGTATGTTTCTCCGAACAAATAGGATCATTCAAAGTAATAAATAACGGTGAATTAACTTTCCTTCTTTTTCAGTTAACAGCTAAGACCTTTGAATGATATTGGGCACGATATTTATGACGGTGAAAATATTAAATAGCGCTCAGCCCGGGGCTACGCGGCGAGGACAGTTAATATATTATGTATTTCCATCGCTGCACACGAACAGGTTCAATCAAACTGAGCCTGGTTTTAATATGTCGTGTTTGGTGGGTTTCAAAGTTCCATTTCCATCTATTTGATCAAGCATCAAATTTTGTTCAAAGAAAATTTATATAACAGTGTATTAACCATTTTCTGCGCTCTTTCGAATAAAACCACACAAACTGTGATGCAACCTAAATTTAATGCATTGTAATTTGTAATGACAATTTTTTTATTAAGTATTTCGTTTTGAACGGTTAATGTATATAAACCAAGAAGAATAATGTTGACATTTTATGAACGTGACAAGCATCTTGATCAGAGATATTTAATATAAAAAGAAAAAAAGTAGAAATACATATAACTATAAGATAAAATATGTTTAGTATGTCATCATTTTCCGGATGGATGAATTAATCTCAGAAAAAAGTAAGTTAAATAAACAAGGACCTTTTTCTAAAAATGATAACACAATGTAAACAATTAAAAAAGAGAAAATTCGATGGTGAGAATCATTTTTATCACTTTTTCATTCTACCTTTACACCACTGCATGTGCAATTACATGATTCGATTTGTTTTCGTCAGATTTTTTAAACTTGTGAAATAAAAAAACCTGACATGTTGTAATACTGTCGTGCTCTAGTGTAATAAATACCATGATAAGGAAATGGCGTTTATGTAAAACCGATCGCCATGAATCCGGGAAAACAGATTTTTCGCTGCCATAAACTGACTCAATCTATGCAGTTGTCTTCATTACCGATTTTGGAGGCATATGTTTGTTTTCCTTTTGAACCAAAACAAAAACATTAAAAAAAAAATTTTTGAAAAAAAAATCATATACATTTTACTACAGTAGTAGTATTTGAAATAAATGCAAGGGGAACTTTGAAAGCCACCGAACACGACAAATATTATTGAATTACAAGTTGGATAATCTTAGACTAATTTCTTTCTGGGGCAAGTGTGAGGTTGGTGCACCCTTGAACACCTTGTTTAAACCACCAGTGGCAAATTGTTTTGCCACTGACCGTCCCAAGGAAACCCCGAGGATTCTCTTTTTCGTTAATTGTTTGTTGCGTCTTATTTGAATCTGACAAACTTTATAAAAACATGCTCTCTTTTCCTCTTATTTTTCGCTGCGTGGGGAGGCTGTGTTTAGTGGCGATTCCTGATATGTATATTTTCTTTTCTTTTACATAAGTCTTGAAAAATGTGTTCGTGGAAAAAGCACCGTATTTCATTTCATTTAAATAGTCAGGAAAGCACGCACATAGCAAAACAATGGAATATGGATATCAGATGCATGGTTACTGTAATGAGTCGATATCTTTGCTGTCCCAGATATGTTCCAAGGACAATCCAGGTTATTGATTGCTGTGGAAATGCAAGACATTCTATCCAGACACTATTACGTGATTTTGTAGGGTTCTTCTTATGTATAAAATAGAGATATATTAGAGTTTTCAGTCGTCCATGTAACTTTACACAGACGATAAACGCGTTGAAACCATTTTACCTTTCTTTAACATCCAATGATATAATTTCAAAAATATAACGTATGTACCTGAAAACTTGACAACTTGGCTCTGTTTGGGCAAGTGTTAGGTTGGTGCACCATAGAACCTGGATTAAACCACCAGTGGCTAATTGTATGCCACTCTCCGTTCCAAGGAATAAACCCATCAGGTCTTCATTTTCGTTAATTGTTTGTGGTGTCTTTTTTGAAACTGATCATTTAATATCCCATGCTCTCTTTTCCTTTCAACTTTCTGGCTTTGCGGGGAGGCTGTGTCGTCTGGGTGTGTCTTTTCTGATATGCATAGATCTATTTCATTTTTTTAAATTTCTTTCAAAGCCAATCTGACGCCATAAGTAGAGACATTTATAATCATTGTCTTACTAAAGAAAATCCGTGAAGCACGAGATTGTCATGGCGTCTTCCGCTTCATCTGGAATTAAATTATCAAGAGTTCGTACATGTACGATATTGAGAAACTAAGTAAACTAAGAACATTATTATGATATACATTATGATATAATTTGATATGTAAGTGAAGTGATAAGTGTTATATATAATATTTTGATTTCATTTCGAACCAATTAATACTTAGATTGGGCTTGAAATGGACTTATTTCTCTAAAATTTTCCAGTATAGTAATAGGGCTACATTGCGTTCTTCGGCCTCTATTTCTAGTATAAAAATGATACATCAAAGAAATATGGACATAACGTGACCAAAAGCTATAGTTTGGTTTTAGTTCTTTGTGGACTTATATGAAAGAAAAACTAACTTCCATACCAAGCAGCTTTAATTGAAACATATCCAGTAAATTCATTAATTTTATTTATTGTAATCACAGCACTTTTACCGATTGTATTGTTATTTTTGTGTTGATAAATTGAATTTGGAAATTAAAACCATAAAACGATCGGTGGCTACTGGTTGGGTTTAAACATATTCACCCCCTGTGGCATACCATCCTTATGGTACAACTGACTAATAAAAAAATCCTTTTAAAAAACGTAAGATTTTGTCATGAAACTGTAAAAAAAGGCTTTCAGAGCGATGACGTCATATATTTAACCCTTATTGGAAATAGTCTATAAACCTTTTCGAAAACAGTCTACGAATTTGTATTGGGGGAGAAAATTAGATGCATTCATTCGGCAGACAAATCCTTCGGGTACGACCGTTTATTAAATTTAGCACATATTTTATGGATAATTTGGTCTGGAACTTGTTTTGTTTTATGTGCTCTTTTGTCTGTTGTGTGAATGCCTGCGTCTAAGCCATTTTGATTTTCGATCTCGTCGAAAAAATCTTTGAATGTTTGTTTTTAAACTTTAAAAAAATGCTTTGCATGGAAAATAAACAAAATCTATATATATTGTTCAATATCACCTGTTAACAAAAGACATACACCTGTTCATTTTTGTATATGCTTTCCATTCTGATAAATAACACTGGAACAGATATTGCCTCAAAAACGTTCAAAATGAAACAAACACTGCGCATTAATTTCCAGGTAACGATGACAGCGGGAGACGTTTTTCATAATAAAAGTTGTTTCGTTAATGTTGAAAGCTTTATTGTGTACGCGTACACTCATGGGAACACGCTGACTTTAGACTTCAAAGGAGACAGACTTTTATATAACAGATAAGGACTTTACAATGAGGCATTAAATTCGTTTCAATTATTAAAAACGTCATTTAATGCTAAGAGATTTATTCTAAGGCACTGTAAGAGCAAGTAGTCCATGGGGAAATATTATTTGTAGTGAATACATAACCCAGTGAACTCGAACAACCTAGTGACCTCAAGGAAGATCATTTCTGAAGGTTCAGTTAGTGAAACAAAGCGTTTAATACAAACATAAATCTATGCCTTGAAGGACAATGCTCTCATTTAAGCTTATTTAAGATCAAATAAGATAATTAAGTGTCGGTTACACAATTTTGTATAGTTATTCATTGACTGATATTTTAAATATTATATTTAAATTTTCTGTTCAAAGATGCAATCTGGGGAAAAGACAGTGTCATGTTTGATCTAAGATTATACTGCAGAGGTGGGGTGAACTAGGGTGAGACATGCTTTAAATTGACTAGGCGAAATGGAATCTTTACAGTTTGATTTGAATTAATACATCTAGAAGCGCATTTAAAATTTCAAATCCCGAAATGGAATCTTTACAGTTTGACTTGGATTAATAAATCTGGAAGCGCGTTTAAAGTTTCAAATCCCGATTGATTGTACTGACTCAGGAAAATTAAGATTGATTAGTAGAATGAATGCAGCATAGAAAGAAAAACAAAAAAACAACAAATACGATTATTGAATTAAAAATCATTGAAAATTGAAAACCTATCAGTGCAATGTGGTAATGATATTGATAACACCCATTGTTTCTGCCCTAGGTTGACGTCAAACTCCAGCAGATGATAGATTACAAGATAAATAATTCATATGCTGTGGTGTTGTGTTTTGAACATTGTTGATCAAACTAACATGTCTTTTATCTCGTAAATGACATCAATAGATCTAAAACAAACATAAAATCTAATGCAAAGTAGAGAAGCATTTACAGGGTTTTAAGCGATTCGAAATAGTTTATACACATGTATATTTGCATATTAGTAATAGATATATTTATAAAATAAAAAATACCCACACAACCAAATTGTTGAGAGGAATAAGAGATACTGTAAGTATTGTCACCAGTTTCAAAACAACACCAAACACACCATAAGTAATTAACAAAAAGCAGAACTAGGAGTTATCGCCTTTGTTGGTTATATTCAAATCACTTTGCCACTTGTTTTGACACTGACTATTCAAAGGAGTTAACTCGTAAGGTTCCCTTTTTCGTTAATTTTATGTAGTGTCTCATTGGAAATTTCCTCTCTACAGTTTGGCTGTGTAGGAAGACGGTGTTTTGTGATGTGGCAATTCCTGATAAGCATATTCCACCTTTGATATTTAATCTTGGTTCTACTGTACACCAACCTCTCACTTGCCCATAAACAAATGCCTACACGTTTCCTTGGTGAATCAAGATCATGCCATCTACCATTTCTAGAATGTTGCATGCACAAGCATGGTGACAGTGTCCGACGAAATGGGTAGGTTCTTGGTAATCTCAATGAGACCGTTCCTGTTATTATTAAAAAAATACTTGTTTATCAGCAAATAGTAATTCAAGAGGAAAATTTTGACAGAAAGGTAAAATATGCATATCAGGAATTGCCACATTCAGAAATAACAGACTCCACACACAGTCAAGAAGAAGAAGAAGAGAGACAGAGCATGTTTAATTAAATGATCAGTTTCGAAAAAAGACTTTACAAACAATTAGCAATAATGAGAACCCGAGGGGTTAACGCCTTGGAACTCTCAGTGGCAAATTAATTTAAACGAGTTTTAAACCAGGTTTTAGGGTGCACCAACCTCACATTCTCCTCAACAGGTTCTCAGTTGTTTAACCATTTCTTCATCGTCTTTTTAATTTTTTTTTATCTACTTTTCATTTCCTTACAGCCGATGCATTAACAAACCCCGTTAAAATGTGAAAGGTGAAATATACAGGAAATAGAGATTATTAAAGTGAAAACAGAGTCATGTTTTCAATCGCAACCCTGCATTTAAAAATATTTTTGTTTATGAGATTTTTGAATTTAATTATAGCTGCCATTGAGAAAAGTGATTGATTGCAATGCATGTACACTCGTCAAAAGTTCACACTTTTCAATTTTGAATATCTCAAAGTAAACTTATTCTAAATGAATGAAAGTTTGAAATGATGTTCATTATGATCAAACAACAATATTTTTGTTGAAAACCGTGCATATGTTTTATGTATTACGTCATCCACGTCGGCATACGCTATTTATGCGTAATCCCCGTTCGGCAATCGAAATTTATTTTTTTACAATCGTTTTTGCTTTTCACAAGTTCACCGACTCCAGACAAACACGAAAAACACACCAACAAATTGTAACCATGGAACGGTTGACGTCAGCAGACAACGACATTCCCGTCAAAATTCTTTTCACTGGCTTAACTTCAAATTTGTTGTAAAAAATCTTGACGGTTTTCGTAAATGCAAAAAAAACACCTTATTTTTGCATATTTTATTAATTTAAGAAGGAAATCAAACGATATTATTTTCTAGATTGATTACGTTGCTTACGTTGAACGCTGATGTTACTCAATAATTTCATTAAATATTTACGTAAAACAATGTAAACTCGAAAATATTAGTGTAAAATTTGTTGGATAAGTGTCCAATTGATAAAATTTTAAAACTAAAATTTATAGAAATTCAATCAACTTTACAATCGAATTATTCGAAAATGACGTTTATTTGGTCAAAAAGCGTGTCCGAAAACTGGTCAATTTTATCGAAATGAATACATTTTTTCGTTCGGAAAGGCTGTTACACATCTATCATAGTGAATTACATCATCCCAAACTGCTAGAAAATTCAAAAACTTTTGGCATTAAACACTGTGAAAAAAATGGAATTTTCTCCTTGAAATCCTGTAAAAACGTTATGGATAAAATAGGGAAGAGTGCGCTGGCTCGTCGTGCCCAGCAGACCATTACAAAGCTACAGGAAGATATTTCAGTGCAATGGAATGGCGAACTACAGTATTTCCTTTAAATGTACATGAAATTTAAATTATACAGAGATGAGAAAACGATCACAAATGATAGCCGATGCAATGATAATTAACTTGAGAATTGCTCTCTGAGTACAAGTGAGCTAAAATGTTATTATTTTTTAATCTGGTTAAGCAGACTTAAATTTTTTGGTGTGCTTGAATAGAATATCGATTCTTCTTCATTGTAATTTACACTATTTTGAAAGATTCAATCAAATAATTTGAAAAATCAACATTTATCAAGTGTGCACTTAGAACTTTTGACTAGTGTATACTTCGTATCATTCCTAGAGAAAATACGTAAATTACGACCTTGCTTTGACATTTATATGTCTCTACTTCTAGCTCAAGCTACGTATGAGTATCTGAGATATCAACCAATAAAATTCTTCATGTATATGTGTGAATGCACTTATCGACGTGAATTTCAACATATAGCACGTTGTTACATATTTTAAATCACGAAGAAATAACTTTTGCTTATCACTATTTCTATAATTTAACTTCTTATTTACGCTTTGTTAAGTTTACGTAATGTACGTGTTAGCTACATGTATATCAGGCCTATCTTACTTCGACGATGGTAGGAATGTTCAAATAACGAAATAGTTTAAAGGTACATGAAGCACTTAGCAAGTTCATTGTGAACGATGATGATCAACTTAACTTTTAATCAAAACAGCGAAACATACATCACATTATAAGCCGGTTTGTCATTACATACAACTCTTTTTTTCTGTCGGAGAATCAATTGTAAGCATTAACATGAAACAACATAAATGTATCAAAACTGTATCGAAGATTAAACAGATAGTTATTAAAAATTAACTCTTTTCCATTACCCTGTGAACAAAACATATCATATTTCCCTTTTTCAAAAACGATATTCCCTGAAATGCAATTGACTTAAATTGATTAAATTGTCATTACAGACCAACCATTACCCGAGCTACTTTACACTAAATAGATTAAGTGTCATCGAGCTAGTATTACAAATTCAATAGTAAAGTAAGATAAAACCATTATTTTCTCATATTCTCATACTCCGGTACGTTAGCCAGTATGTGCACGTTCAGTCAATACTTTGACTAAGTCAACGTGTCGAAAATCAAATTTTATATTAAAATGATTTTTTTAAATGTTGAATTTCCCTAATTGACAAAGGTTGATATAAACTACGGAACATGATCGTTACCTAAATTACTTAATTGGTAAAAACACTTTTTGAACAGGGAATAATTATTTAGAGAAATAGAAACTGTAAAGTAATCATGTTGCTTTTATAAAACGTTAATTAATATGCGAGTGTCGGTTATTTCGAATAGTTTTTTTTCAAATACATTTTGATAAATTACAAATAAGTGCAATACGAAAAAAATATATTATTATCTTCTTCAAGACTTTTAAGTATTAATCATCTGAGTGCGATTTATTACCTTTCTAAATAATTCAAATTACCTACATCATGTGTACTCAATTATCAACTAAATGCAATAAAATGCAAGATGATTACATCAAGGATTGTAAATTGTCAACAAAGTGTTAATTGTGTTTAGTTCATGAATTCTCATAAATATCAACTGTATGCAGGGTTAAAATATTATCTGAAACCATAAGAAATTAAATTCAAGACTGCTTCATTAAGTCTGTGAATTTGCCAAATAACTACATGGGGTCTTACAAATTATCAAATATATAGCGACACTTTGATAAACTTATAAATAAAAATGAGTGACAAAACTATCGTTTTTACATGTCACAAAGATAAACCATTTATTGCATGGTTCGGTAGTTTATCAGTTCTTACCAATAAACTTAACAAGAATTCGCTTCGTTGTTTTCTTAAAAGGCAATAATCTGCTGTAGCAGGAAATAATTAGAGGTCGAGGTTTCTTCCCTATTTATTTTACACTCCTTAGCGCTTAAGGCTGTTAAACTAATTAGAAAGTGATAAACACGATATTGAGATTCGAAGTTAACGCTAAAAGTTTTTCCTTGAACACATCATCGTGGTTTTCGCAACAGCTTTGAAATTAACGACTATTAAATTAACCACTTCCATCACACCGACAATTCGGTTGATTAAAATAGCACCCATCGTTTTGAAAACTTCGTTGAGGCAAAATGTTTTTAAAAATTGCAAACTGTATAATTTACAAAATTTTCAGGTGATTTAGACTGCCTTTTAAGTTTTCAATATAAAAAGAACCTAAACAACTGAAGAAAGATGAACAATTTAAATGTCTTATGCCCGACGACCTACGACAAACACCATTCACTCTGCAAAGACATAATGATAGGAACGTTAGCAACTGATGACTCCCACAGTCCCATGTTTAAATTTCTCGAATTTATGTTATGGCGAATTCTTAAGATGTCGTAACGCAAGGCATCACGATCTCAAGTTATCAGTATTTAATTTCTCTTTGATTTGATAAAAATTTTTCGGTCTATATGTAACCCTTTAGCAATTCTTCCTTAATGCCAGAAACAATTATGGTAATAAATTGGATCGTTGGATCAGTGACCTCGGAGATATAACAGTACAGTAGAAGAATGTCACGTACTTCATTATTAACCGTTCCTTTTTCAAAGAATATTGATGAAACTTTAACTAAAACTGAAATGGTTGATATCCTCAAGGACAAGGATGGTTTCTTGACAATTTATATTTTTAGCTGCATTTAACCTAAGTAAGAAAGGAGAGAACAGGAAAGTAAAGTATTTAAAAATGTAAAAAACTGTCTAAACAATAATTTTAGTTGAGTTTAGTATAGAGTTGTCTGCCATTAAGTTGTCAACGTAGCTTTGTTTTTTATGCCCCCACAAAGTGGGAGGCATATAGAGTTGCACTCGTCCGTCCGTCCGTCCGTCCGTACGTATGTCCGTACGTCCGTACGTCCCCAAATCTTGTGGCATCAACTCCTCCTAAACTATAAGGCGGATTTCTTTCAAACTTGCACAGATGATCAAGCAGGATGTGTAGATGATCGTAAAGAAAGGATTTTTTCCTGCGACCATTTTTACCAGAGTTATGGCCCTTTGTTAATTTCAGTTATTAAATCTTGTGGCGTCAACTCCTCCTAAACTATAAGGCGGATTTCTTTCAAACTTGCACAGATGATCAAGCAGGATGTGTAGATGATCGTAAAGAAAGGATTTTTTCCTGCGATCATTTTTACCAGAGTTATGGCCCTTTGTTAATTTCAGTTATTAAATCTTGTGGCGTCAACTCCTCCTAAACTATAAGGCGGATTTCTTTCAAACTTGCACAGATGATCAAGCAGGATGTGTAAATGATCGTAAAGAAAGGATTTTTTCCTGCGACCATTTTTACCAGAGTTATGGCCCTTTGTTAATTTCAGTTATTAAATCTTGTGGCGTCAACTACTCCTTAACTATAAGGCGGATTTCTTTCAAACTTGATTACAGATGATTAAGCAGGATGTGTAGATGATCGTAAAGAAAGGATTTTTTCCTGCGACTATTTTTACCGGAGTTATGGCCCTTTGTTAATTTCAGTTATTAAATCTTGTGGCGTCAACTCGTCCTAAACTATAAAGCGGATTTCTTTCAAACTTGCACAGATGATCAAGCAGGATGTGTAGATGATCGTATAGAAAGGATTTTTTCCTGCGACCATTTTTACCAGAGTTATGGCCCTTTGTTAATTTCAGTTATTAAATCTTGTGGCGTCAACTCCTCCTAAACTATAAGGCGGATTTCTTTCAAACTTGCACAGATGATCAAGCAGGATGTGTAGATGATCGTAAAGAAAGGATTTTTCCTGCGACCATTTTTACTAGAGTTATGGCCCTTTGTAATTTCAGTTTCAGTAATTAAATCTTGTGGATTTCGTCAACTCCTCCTGCGAAACTATAATTTCAGCGGATTTCTCTTTCAAACTTGCACAGATGATTAAGCAGAATGTGTAGATGATCGTAAAGAAAGGATTTTTTCCTGCGACTATTTTTACCAGAGTTATGACCCTTTGTTAATTTCAGTAATTAAATCTTGTAGCATCAACTCCTCATTAACTATCTAAGGGATTTCTTTCAAATTTGCACAGATGATCAAGCAGGTTGTGTAGATGATTTTAAAGAAAGGGTTTTTCTTACGGCCATTTTACCAGAGTTATGGCCCTTTGTTAATTTCAGTGATTTAATCTTGTGGCATCAACTCCTCGTTTACTATTGGATGGATTTCTTTCAAACTTGCTCACATGATCAAGGTGGATGTGCAGATGATCATAAAGAAAGGATTTTTTCCTGCGGCCATATTTACCAGAGTTATGGCCCTTTGTTAATTTCACTTACAAAATTTTGTGGCATCAACTCCACATTTTTTATTTGGCTGATTTCTTCCAAACTTACACAGATGATTAGACATGATGTCTTAATTGCTGTAAAGGACATTGCCTTGCAACCATTTTCACTAAAGTTATGGCCCTTTGTTTATGTTAGTCATTAAATTTTGTGGCTCTTACTCCTCATTCACCACATATTGTTAATACCTAGTACACAATTTTGTTACAAATGTACTTGCAGCAGTGGGGGCATCAGTGTCCTGAGGACACAGTCTTGTTTTTCCAAATCTGCTTTAGGTCTAATAGAATAGGAGATAAAAAAGCTTGTTAAAGCACTTGTTGTGTAAAGTCATAAACTCTAGTGTTATCGCAATGGCATTGTTTGTGCCGTGTGGCGGCTGAAACAGTTTCCCGGTACATTAAATCACTGCTGTAATCAATAAGCCCCTTTAAAGGTCGTTGAGCATGATACATGAATCTTTGTAATTTTTGGTTAATGTGAATCTGGAGCTAGGTAGCATATACAGGTTTATGCATTACTGCCCATGAACAGACAATCAAACCGAGCTTTTCTTCCTTTCAATTGTATGTTAACAACACTGATCGAATCTACGAGGCTACTTTTAATAACCGCACAACGCCAGAAACAAGGCTTTTGTGATATGTCAATAGTTATTCCGTAACAAACCAGAAATTAATGACTGCTAATCCTCTTTGCTTTGGATAATCGTATCATGTTGTGTCATAAAAAGCACATATAAGGGCATCTGTTTGGTAATGCTAATGGACAACCAATGTAGAAGAATACTAAAACAAGTCGATATTTTAGCTCTCCCTGATCTTCATTCGTTCTCCAAAGCATAAATTATATTTCCTCTGCCTTTGCAAAATTCGACACTCTGTGACAGTAGTGATTTTACCTGTTTATTTTTTGTTAACTGGCTTATTTGTCAGTTTAATTCCGTGAAGCGAAGGGTTGTCATTGATGCTTCTAGCGTCAACACGCTATGTGCTCTTAACGAAAGATTTATATCACGGTCCAAAGTCATAGAAGACCTAGTTCGAACAAAACGATATCGGATTAAAAGGCTTAAGTGGTATATACAATAATATGCGTTTCCATAACTTCTCGTGAACAGAAAATAAAACCGAGCCTGCAATATTTTAAATCTTGTCATGTTCAATGGTTTTCAAAGTTTCTTTTTTTATATAATTAAAAAAAAGTTTAATTGGAGGCAAACATTCCAGACAAACTGTTTGCTAACAAATTTTAGTCATTGACGAAAGGCATGATCACTGAGACTCGGGTTTGTCTTTTGTTCAACCAAAATGTTACAAGTATAACAATTTATTGTATGACTTAAATTATGTCATGAGAGCTTGTTGCGACATATAGATTACATTATTAAAACATATTGGCAATAACAAGCACTCGCTATGATTATCAACTAGAGAAATTTCACGCGAAATGAATAATAAAACTGACAATAAATCGACAACAGATTTCTGTGGTATATAGAATCCAGACTTTCAAACATGTGGGTCTATGGCACACATTTCAATCCAATATTACAAACAAATGTTCAAGGTTCATCATTTACGACTATGCAATATTTTCCAGCCACGTTCTAATTGGATCAGTAACAATAGTTGATGAATTGCCCGCAACCTTTCAATTAACAGCACATAATTATGTTCTCTATTGGAAATTGGTTTTCGTACGTTGAAACTTTCCCTTTCAGTAAGGTATTACATGCACACATATGACATGTTTTAGTGCCATTACATCACAAAAGATGATAACACGCTAAATATTCAAAGACAAATGTATGTTCCTTTTTCCACTTTAGGTACAGATTAAAATGAATAAATATTAGATCATCAAGTTTGACTGTGATTCTCCAGGGTTTCTTAAAAGAGAGATCGGTTTTATCAATGTCTTGTGTGGTATTATGGCGGCTCGTTTTAAAGTTATTTAATTCTACACGGATGAAAATTTGTTCCGAATAATTTGTAAATGCCTTGTACTTTTGAGTTGATGTTTCTTTTAATCGATATACTCATCCTACATTTCAAGTTGCATAAAAGTTTTATTCAGTTTTAAAAAAGAAGGAGATTGTTTGAAAAATTAAGAATAGTCTGAATGTTTTCAAATTAATAATCTTGACACACTTATATTCTATAACAATATCAGTAATCCATAAGCATAGCGCTGAACAAATTTGGAGACATGCTTAACAATTTTCATTTTTACCCAAATTCAAAAGAAAATGGCAGAGGACAACAAAAGGTGAGAGGCCAGAGGGGGAAATAAAGGCACGTGCAGTTAATATCTACGGCTGATCCTTAAATACGGACATACAGCAAATTATCCAATCAAATTAAAGGAAATTTCTTTGCAGTTTAATAAGATGTTTTGCTAAGGAGACTATATGGTCTTTTATGAATAAAAATGTCAGCATCTAGTTTATGACATTCCGTTTCCGATTTCATCGAAATTAAAATGGTTTGTTGCGTTTGTTAAATTCAATCTTGGGTTACCGTAGAAACAAGGTAATAGACTTTTACTAGATATCATGATGTTAGTTGCGAAAATATCTCAAAGAGACTGATTGTTTGCCTCAAAAAAGTTAGTTATTTTTAACATTTGGTGACATGCAAACTTCGAGTTTCCAAGACCAAATAATGGTAGATGGTATACTAATAGGATAATATTTTAATTCGAGTATCCATTGATTAGATTCTACAAACAAATTTATTTTTGAAGTTCCGGGTTATTGCTATTTCTATATTCGGGAAAGTTTATACGTTTAAATTGGTGTCATTGAATCTAAAAGCCGAACTGTACTAATTTCCTCATAACTAAACTTTCCATTTTCAGAATAAATGGATTAACTTTTAATTCTGTCAGAATAGATGACTTTCTAGACATATTTGATTTCCTGAAAGAACTTTGAACTGCATATACATAAATAAGAAAGTCGAATTACATTAAAGGAAGCATATTTTCATTGAAAATTCTAACCTATTGAAAATCAGAACTGTGCTCATGTTAATACCGCTTTGTTTTATGCTTTATTGCAGTTTTGAAGTTTTATTTATTGATTATCGATTCAATAAAGTAAAACCATAGAACCCTTATCTCTTTTTCATTAGGCACAGCAGTGACAAGAAGACCCTGCATTTCGTTTTTTAAATATTGGTGACTCTTTTTCAAATGTTCATAATGGGATTGGCTAAAAAAATTTAATGCTCACATCCTTATAAATATTTTGGTAAAACTATCGACTGGTAAAACTTTAACACAGTTTTCGGCTTAATCTCATTTTAATCACAGTTTAAAAGATTGAAAACTGTACATTATTTGGAATTTATTTCTGTCATGGCATCACGCATGTACAGATTACTGTAAAGCAGTATGCCTAGATGTTATAAACACTATAACTTGTTTATCGCCCAGATTAAGCAGGTTTTTTCCATGGCTACGTGTATTAAATTTTATATTGGAACACTTAGAAACATTGTACACAAATCTCCACTTTTAAGAATAATTATTGCATGTCAAGCATTTTCTGTAGTTTTATTGTAGAATACAAAAGCAGTGAAATGTTATCCGCGACAGTCGCAGGACTGGCTCGAAAAATATAAAAATTAAATCAACAACCCCAGTCAATTTCATGTCATTTATTATTTTATTTACTACTGTTACTTACAAATGTATGCTGTTTTATACGACGGAATGTCAGATGCTCTTCCCGAAGAACCAGTTGTAATGTTTTCGTTTTAATGAGAGAGAGAGAGTAAACGAAAAGATAGTTTGGTTAAGAATAATCTAAGTTTTCCTTAAAAAATAATAAAAACGACATAGTAAAATCACGACTTAGCGTCTACGCTAGTGGTTTGATATACTTAAGTTTAAAATGTGTTGACCGTCAAATGCATGTTCGAAGATACACAGAAAATGATCGAAGCCAAAAAAGGGACACAACTTTAAAAGAATAAGTCAGCCAATAACGTATATACATGTACATGTAAACGTTTATTATAACATAAGTATTTCAGTAGCCATTTTGCATGCAAACAGCCAAGCGAGACAAATATTCGCTAGAAAATGTTGTAAAAGAACATTGAAGCTCGATCTGTTTCTTTTACCCCTGTCATTGTCTTCATGCTAGTTTTACTCCAGGGGGTCTTTGTCCAAGATCATGAAAATAAATCTGGAGATCAGTCTCAAATCTCAAGCATCTGATTGGCTGAAATGGCAACCAGTCGCCATTTCAGCCAATCATATGCTTGAGATTTGAGACTGATCTCAAAACTTAGTTTTACTCCAGGGGCTCTGGTCTCTGTAAGGTCAACGAGTACCCGCCCTTTTGCTTTACAATGCTATTAGCTTATTTTATATATGTTTGTGAGCTTATGCATCTTGTTGATAGGTTGGTTGGAAAGTATTTCACCAAGACAGCTTGAACTTGTTTGTTCGTATGAGAACCTGTTGTGGGTAAATGTGAGGTCGATGCACCCTAGAACCTGGTTTTAACCCCCCCCCCCCAAACACACGTACACCAGTGGTATATCGTTTTGCCACTGACCGTTCCAAGGCCCCCGGGTTCTTTTTCTCGGTGTCTATTTTGAAATTGATTATTTATTAACCATGTATTTTTTCCTCTCTACTTCTTGGCTGTGTGGGGAGGCTCTGTCTTCTAAATGGCCATTCCTGATATTCACATTTCATTTTTTTCTATCAGAGCAAGACCACCGAGTGATAGAAAGCACGTCTGACGCCAGTCAATCTAACGCCCTAGGACATGCAAATATAGGAATAAAGCAATAAGTTTAATAGCTTGGAAATTAGGGTTCGCAGCTCAGATCATCGGAACTTGTCACATTATTCACCCTTAATTGACTTTTAAGTATAAAGAAACAAAACGCTCGCTCGTTGACATGGTTTCCGGTATCGAAGTTTTATATGGACAGGCATTTACTCATTTACTCCGAAACACAGGGAAATCTAATTAACACACGAGTAACTTAATATGTATATACTGTTATCAGATATTGTCCAAACTGTTAATTACCACAGTGGCATTTGTGGATATCAAAGTGTTTCGTGACCAATAAACACTTCATGAAGCAATCTTTCTCACTGTCAATTGTTACATGTATTACAGGAGAAACTTTATTCCCATTCTGGTCTCAATGTAATTTGGATGACGACTTTCATTATTTAAATGCCGTTCAATGAAACTTTGCACAAAAGAATGTTACTAACATTTTAGTGAACATTAGTATCATTGAAAGACATTTTACCGTTATTGAGATTTTGATAATTTTTTTTATCGATGAACGTGCTAGGGAGGAGTGTAGTAAGCCCTTAAACATAAAAATAAACCTCAAAATCTAGTTATTCAAAAACAACGTTTGTTTTGTCAAAATAAGTTATATTAAAATACATGTCCAGATTACTGGTCTGTTTTATCGACGTTTACACTGGAAATGTATCGGGGAGCAATGCATCTTCCCCAAACTGCTACACCATTCGAAAATTGTTTTCGCAGGATATGTAAGAACAATAGAATCACCTCCTTGGACCTACTAAAACAAGTTATGTCTAAGATAGAAAATAGTGTGTTGGTTCGTCATGCCCAGCAGATCTTTACAAAAGCTAAAGAAAGTATTTCAGTGAAATGGAATTGCATCAAATATAATGATAAAAAGATAAATGATGAGACAATAATAAAACTGCTGGCGGACACAATGGTTACTAAGTTTGATAATTGCTTTCACTGAACTAAAAGATGAAATGTTATTATTTTGAACCGTGTTATGCACATTTAATATTGGTTATCTGCTTTAATATGAATTTTTCCAATTAATAATAGTTTGAAAGGTTCATATCAAATAACTTTGAAAATAAACCTTGAAAAAGAAACAACGTTTTAAGCAGTGTAGACCACAGTGTAGTATTTGACATATCCAGTTTATTTAAGTGTAAAAATTGAAGTTCATTAAACATTCAATATGAAATATTAATAAGCTTTGTCGAAAAGTGCATGCGTTAATTATGTATCCCTTTTAAACATTAAGCAAATATATATGGACTTAATAGTATTGGACATCTATGAACAGTATGTTTAGAGTATAAAAATGGAAGTTCGTTGAACATTCAATATGAAATATTGATAAGCTTTGTCGAAGAAAAGTGTATGCATTATGTATGTCTGTTAAGCATTCAGCAAATATGTATGGACCAAATAGTAGTGGTCATCTATGACCAGTACTAAGTTCATTATCCGTAACAAATTGTCCTATTAAGGGAAACATACCATGCACCTATCTGCACCCACCATATGCTCCTTTGCTCCCGCTAACAAAAACATATAATTATCTTGCAACTTAGTCCTTGACTTCTCCAGCATAGTCCAGCAAAGTCCGTATAGATGTCCCAAATCAGCATATTGATTTCTTAATTAAAACAAAATGACAATAACATGCACTCGCTTTGATTATCAACTAGAGAAATTTCGTTCGAAGCGAAAAGAATAATAAATTGACAATAATTCGACAAAAGGTTTCTGTGGTATATCGAATCCAGACTTTCAAACATGTGGGTCTACGGCAGAAATTTCAATCTAATATCACAAAAATATTCGATGTTCATCATTTACGACTATGCAACATTTTCCCGCCATGTTCTTATTGGATCAGTAACAATACTCGATTAATTGCCCGCAAGCTTTCAGTTAACAGCAGGTAATTATATTCTCTGTTGGAAATTAGTTTGCATAGTCTCGGTTTCACTTTTCCTCGGAATTGCAAAGCTAGACGCTGTCGCCGTGACGGTGCGGGTTCTTACACTGGTAGAGGCAATATCATTTCAATAAGGTATCACATGCACACATATGACATGATTAAGTACGTTAAATATTCAAATACAAATGTGTCTCCCTTTTCCCGTAAGGTACAGATTGAAGTGAATCAGATCGTTACGTTGAACTGAGATTTTCCATGGTTTCTTCAAAGAGAATTCGGTCGAATTAAATGATGGCCTTGTGTGGTATATGCCTCCTCATTTAAAAGTTATTTAATGCCCCTTTGGTTTTGCAAACGTATTAGCTTCTTATGTTTTATATGTTTGTGTGCTTTTGCATGCACCATTGTGGAGCTGATGGGTGGGTTGGAGTTATTTCACCAAGACAACCTGTACTTGTGTTGATATGAGAACCTGTTGGGGCAAGTGAAAGGTTGGTGCACAATTTGATTTGCCACTGACCGTTCCAACGCGGTAACTCCTCGGGTTTTTATTTTTCTTAATTGTTTGTGGTGTCTTTTTTGAAACCAATCATTTTATTAACCATACCACCTCTCTCTCTCTCTCTCTCTCTCTCTCTCTCTCTCTCTCTCTCTCTCTGATTTGTCTGAATGTAGCGATTCCTGATACGCACCTTTTTATTGTCTTCTATGAATCAAGAATGTTTGCATCAAGGACTTTCCGTTTCGGATTCAATCTTGGATTTCCGTAGAAGCAAGGTGATAATAGACCTTTACAATTTCCCAGATATTTTAATGATAATTGCGAAATTATCCTTTAGAGACTGATTATTTGCATAAAGTTGTATATTTTTTAAACTTGGTGACCTGTTGACCTCGAGTTTACAAGACAAAAAAGGTAGAGACTAATATCATCATACTTGGATCTAAGTATCAATGAATAACGAACAATATTTTAAATGTTCCGGGTTAATGCTTACCTTACATTTCCTTATTGCTAGAAAGTAAACGGATCGTTTTGACTGTAACAGTTGTCATTTGTTTGACCGTTAACCTGGACTTTAAACATTCCTCATACGAAACTTTCCATTTTCGCAGAATTTAAATCGATAAGTTTAAATTCTGTCGGAAATGATTACTGTCTTAATAGACATGGATTGTTTCCAGGAAGAAATTTGAAGTGCGCTATACATGAATTAGAAAACTAACAGATAACCTCAATGCCATAAAAACAGACACAGTACATACATCTGCTGAATAACTAAATACATAGGCTAGCAGCATTAGCGTTACTCGCCCATTTGGCTTTGCAATGCTATTAGCTTCTTATGTTTTATATGTTTGTGTGCTTTTGCATGCAACATTGTTAAGCTGATGGGTGAGTTGGAGTTATTTCACCAAGACAACTTGTACTTGTTTGTTGATATGAGAACCTGTTGGGGCAAGTGTGAGGTTGGTGCATCCTAGAACCTGGTGTAAACCCCCAGTGGCAATTTGTTAAGCCACTGACCGTTCCAAGGCGGTAACCCCAAGGGATCTCTATGTCGTTAATTGTTTGTGGCGTCTTATTTGAATTGACATACTTATAACAAAATGCTCTCCTTTACTCTCTTCTTTATTTCGCTGCGTGGGGAGGCTGTGTTTTGTGAGTGAGGCGATTCCTGATATGCACATTTCACTTTTTTCTTTTAAATATATTAACTCTTACGTTGACTGTTTAAGAATAATTACATCACATTAATTTTGTTTACATATCTTCTACGGTTTATATTATTAAGTTTGGTATTTGCAAATATAAAATATTTTCATTTAAGACAAACATAGTTTCGTCCTGACCAGGCACCTTTAAAATGTGTTGACCGTCAACTGCACTTTCAAAGATTCTCAGAAAATGAATGGAACAGGATTGCGGGATTAAGTAAGTTTAATAGCTCGGAAATTCGGATTGCATTTTGCAGTTAAAATGATCGAAACTTATCACATTGTTCCGCCTTAATTGACTTCAAGTATATAGCAACAAAATTCTCTCTTGATCAAATTGTTTCCCGGTATCGGAGTTGTATATGGACAGCCATTTTTTGGCTTACTCTAAATAAAATACAATCAAAATTACACACGAGTACCATAATATATTGTAAATATAAATTATATTGTTATCAGATATTTCCAAACTGTTGATTACGACAGGGGCATTAGTGGATATTAAAGCGATACGTGACCAATAAACACTTCCTGAAGCAATCTGTCACACTTCAATTGTTGCATGTATAACAGGAGAAACTATATTCCCATTCTGGTCTCAATGTAATTTGGATGGCGATTTTCATTAGATCAATTCATCACAGTTTGAACACAGCTTTTCTAATAAAATACATTTGTAAAATGATTTTAGTGCACGATATAAAATTTTAAATATATCCAGGAAATACCTCATTTTTATTATTATTATTATTATTATTATTATTATTATTAAGAAAATTCTTCTAAATTGATAACGCGTACGTTACAAACTTTGAATGTTAACGTCAATCTAAATAGTTTTGCCTCTGACCGTTCCAATGCGATAACTCCTCGGATTCTCACTTTCGTTGTTTGTGGTGTCTTTATCGAAACGGATCAAAACCATGCTTTCTTCTCCTCTACTTTTTGGTTGTGTGAGGCGGCTGTGTCTGCTGGGTGTGGCCATTCCTGATATGTATAATATCCTTTTTACGTAATTGCAATTTTACGTGTAAGAAAGTTAATCGAAAAAGATTAATAACGTTTGCTGCCTGTTTTTCAATAATCTAAAACGCTTACTCTATAACATATAAACTTCAAGATCTAGTTATTCAAAAACAACGGTTGTTTTGTCAAAATAAGTAATATTAAAATACATGTCTGATACTGGTCTATTTTACCGACGTTTTCACTGGAAATGATGTTACATTGTATCACTAAGCAATGCATCTTCCCCAAACTGCTAAACTATTCAAAAAAATTTTATCAGGATAATGTAAGAAAAATGGAATACCTAATAAAACACTATATGTCTAAAATAGGAATAGTGTTTTGGTTCGTCATGCCCAGCAGACCATTAAAAAGCAAAGGAAGTTATTTCAGTGAAATGGAACTGCATCAAATATAATAATAAAAAGATCAAAGATGAGACAATAATAAAACTGCCGGCGGACACAATTGTTATTAAGTTTGATAATTGCTTTCGTTGTACTAAAGAGATGAAATGTTATTATTTTTAATCACGTAATGCACATTTAATATTGGTTATGTGCTTTAATATGCTTTTATTTTAATTAATCATGGTTTGCAAGGTTCTAATCAAATAATTTTGAAAATAAAACTTGAAGAGCAAAATGTGCACTTAGAATATTTAAGCAGTGTAGACCACTGTGTAGTATTTGACATAATTATCTAGTTTGATTCTAGTGTAAACATTGAAGTTCATTAAACATTCGATATGAAATATTAATAAGATTTGTCGAAGAAAAGTGTATGCATTAATTTTGTATCTCTGTTAAGCATTTATCAAATATATGGGCTCAATAGTATTGGCTATCTATGACCAGCACCAAGATCATTTTCCGTAACAAATTGTCCTATTAAGGGAAACAGAACCTGCACCCACCATATGTCTCTTCGTTCCTGCTAACAAAAATATATAATTGGGGTGCACGTAAACCATTGACTTCTCCAGCATAGTCCATCAAAGTCCCTATAGCGGTCCAAAATCAGCAATGGAATGAATAACCAAGCATTAAAGCATGGGGCTTCTTGTCGGGCTGCTTTATGTCGTTTGGCGTGAATTGCATGTATCATGTCATCTGATACAGCAACAAAAAGTAAATAGTGTGAAAACCATGCAGTATTTCTTGCACAATACAGCTATATATGACAGAGGGTACTTTTTCAATGTCTGATGAAAATGCTCCAATTGTGCTACATGTACTTCTTTGTCAAGTCAGTTGCTATTCACTAATAATAACGGCAAAATTATTTTACTTTCAGGAATAAGTAGCCTTTTTAATATGACTTACTTTGTCATTCAGACTCAATTATTAAGCATATTATTAGATTATCCAATTTCTCTTTTCATGCTTACGAATATAACACGAAATCCTGACGAAGATGTGATAATATGTGTTATGATTGACATTTATCTTTATTGTTGTAGAAAGAGAGTCCTTAAATATCATTTTGTGTAAGTAAATGGAATAGACGACGAATTTCTTTGAACCTTACAGTCTCTGCTCAAGAGTAACTCTAACGCACCTGAAACTAAAGGAAAGGTTTACGATAGTTTAATTTCGCGCACCTAAATTTCGCCTAGACGCTTTCTATACGACATTTTCGATCGGACAAAAATTCGATAAGATATTTTAGTTTTATAAGATAAGCTATTTCATGTTTAAATTTTGCTATGGTTAAATTTCGCGTTTTTAACATATGCGAATGTTTGCGAAAACTAAACAACAGTACACGGAAGTTATACAACAGTACACGGAAAAATAACCTTATATGGTCCTGAAGTTATGAAAGGTACAGGCAAAACTACCGTAGCTTTTTTATGTGGCATCAAAGTGTTCCATTTCTAACACAAACTGACAAAGATCTCTACTTTTCTAGTGAATTTAAATTCCCTCGGTATTCACTATTGTGTGTGATACCACTTGATCTGATAATTTTCCATCAGTTAGTTGGTCTCATGGGTTACCCTGCGCAATCATTACAGTTGCCACAATAACATGCAGAATTCTATCAGCTCTTTGTCACAAGCCTTATTTATACGGTTAAAGTTATATATGCAGGGAAGAGGGTCTATATGCATAAGCTTTTATCAATACTTGAATGATGGAATCGATGTCATCTGCTTACAATATTTATGTTCACCAATTTTATGAGTTCAGAATGTAAGGTTTATTAAGACCCGGGTAATATCCTCATAATTATTCATCAAACGGTGGTTTCTCTCTTGTTTTTTTTTAAATTATTTCTAGGGGCTCTAGTCGTTGATAACCCTCCGTTTTGTCTGACAATGCTATTAGATTCTTACGTTTTACATGTGTGAGTGCTTTTGCTTGCAACATTGTCGAGTTGATGGGTGGGTTGGAGTTAATTCCCAAGGACAAATTGTACTTGTTGGTTCATATGAAAATCTGTTGGGGCAAATGTGAGGTTGGTTGGGGCATCCTAGAACCTTGTTTAAAACCACATTGGCAATTTGTTTTGCCACTGATCGTTCCAAGACGACAACCCCGTTGGTTCTTGTTTTCGTTAGTTGTTTTTCGTTTTAATGCTCATGCTTTCTTTACCTATCTTCTATTTGACGGTATAAGAAGGCTGTGTCTTCTGGATGTGATATGCATATTTCACTTTTTTTTTCTTTTTGTTCTGTATGCTCTCCTAACAGGGAACATGCAGAAACAAAACGTAAAAATACAGTTTCTACTCTGTTGCCGCTTTCATCGAAAACACAGCAACAATTGATGAGGTCAGTGCCCAAGGTTATAAAACTGAGCATGGAAACCTGTCTCAAATCTCAAGCATCTGATTGGCTGAAATGGCGACTGGTGAAATGGCGACCAGTCGCCATTTCAGCCAATCAGATGCTTGAGATTTGAGACAGGTTTCACATCTCAGCTTTATAACCTTGGACAAACGATAGAAATGTCAAGGTTCTGCAATAAGAAATTACTCGATACCTGCCTGAGCTACCAGTGATTCGAGTGCAGGAACTGTTCTAGTTATTGATTGCTGCTAGCAGATAGACAGTCTGTCAGGATTATGTAAGTTTAATTTGTATTTATCAGAATTATCAGACATTTAGCTAATTGAGCTAATAGTCTCTCATGTTATATGGGCAATAAAAAATACCGTTTTAAAACTCAGTGAAGAGATATAACTACATGTAAAGTCTTTAAACTCATTAACCTGTACAGAAAATCTGAGACTGTCATAAGCATTCAGAACAAAAGTAGCTTAAATTTTATATCTATTCAAACATTAATAATATATATATATATACGATATACAGTTGAACCTGTCTTAACAACCTTAACAAGCACCTTACCTTCGTTCAACTGCCACCTGCCTTAAACAGCCATTTTGAATATGTCCTAAATTGACATTTTGTTCTTATTTTTACCTCGCTTAAACAGCTACCCTGGTTAGCAGCCACAGTCGTTCCATCCCTTTGGTGGCTGCTTAAAACATGGTATACTATATATTTAAAGAGAATGTAAAAGAGCCTGTTACTTTACAAATGCTTCACTACGATGTGTGAGTTTTACGACATCACTATACCGTGTTATCATTAATGAGCATGTTTAGTCCAAATAATTAAATTTCGTGACAATTAGATTGTTATTCGGTTTTAGTTCTTTGCGACCAGACAAAGATGATGACGCTCGTGTCAGGCACTTAATTTAAAATACATCAAGTAAATTGGTAATATTTGATTTTCTAATGCAATTCTTTACCTTTATTTCATTAAGAGCATCATCATGTCAGAATATGTCCAACTTTACTCGATGTAATAGTTAGTCGTTCGTAATTTTATAATTATAAAATACTTTGAATAATATGAGACATTTATATACATTTAAGTATACTTAAAAATATCATTTACCGACCCTTTTGACTGCCAATGCCATATCTTTTATTTTTGCTTATTTGCTGCGTGTGAAGATTTTGTTTTCTGGTTGTGGCAATTTCTGATATGCATATTTCACTTTTGTGTCTAGATATGTCGCTCTGCCTGTAACATTGTCTAGTAGGTTAGTGTGTCAGATTTTTATTTCCCCAGGGCAACTTGTATTTGAGATCTTGAATTAAGGCTGTGTGAGGAGTCTATATGTTTTGCTTATTGTTTTCTTTATTCGAAGCTTTCTCTTTCGAAACACTGTAAAGGGACAATATCAATATGAACAATTTGTTTCTAATTACATGTCAAATAGACCGTATATATGAGCAGAAAATTTTAACTTTCCATCATTGTATTTGAAACCACATTCGCTAATTTCTTGCACGACGGTGGCAGGGGTTTAAGAGTTTATGAAGAATTTATGGGGAAATCTTGTAAAGGAACCTAGGGACGCTCAATTTGTTTCTTTTATTTCTGTTATCGTGTTCTTGCTGATTTGTCTGCAGGTGCTCTATTCAAGGTCAGATCAATAAGTACCCTATGTTTTATATGTTTGTGAGATTTTGCATGCAACATTGTCGAGCTGATGGGTGGTACCGGAGTTATTTCACCAAGACAATTTGTCCTGTTCATACGAGAACCTTTGGGGGAAAGTGTGAGATAGGTGCACCATAGAACTTGGTTTTAATCCCCAGTGGCAAAATGTTTTGACACTGACCGTTCCAAGGTGGTAACCCCAAGTGTTCTCTTTTTCGTTAATTGTTTGTGGTGTATTTTTTGAAATTGATATTCTTATAAACTAGCTCACTTTTCCACTCTACTTTTTCACTGCGTGTTTTCTGAGTGTGGCGATTCCTGATATGCATATTTTACTTTTTACTTTAACATTTTTTAATCATGTGATTAAATTACTAAAAAGCATTATTAAAACCGTTCTTCTTAAACTGTGCAAGGCACCGCTCAAAATGTCGGTTTTAAACTATCTGGAGATTTTTGTTCAACACACAGACGTGCATTAATCGAGCAGAACATTTACTATAGATCAGATGTGAACGAGGATGCCTACATTAACACATTTTATACAAACTCACACACTTTAGAAATGTCTAGACATTTCTGCCTTGTCTCAAGGTTATAAAACAGAGAATGGGAACCAGTTTCAAATCTCAAGAATCTGATTGGCTGAAATGGCGATCAGTCGCAATTTCAGCCAAGCAGATGCTTGAGATTTAATAGTGGTTTCCAATCTCTGTTTTATAACCTTCAGCCTTAAGTCACAACTTTGAGCTAGAGGTGGTAATTTGATAAATGAACTGTTTTCTTATACCAGAAGGAATTACCTAATTGCTCAGTCTTTACGTTCACAGATACTTGGCAAGGAGGTGTTTAAATGGTCTGGTGAAAACTTGATGTTTTGAGGCTTTTCTCTCGAGGCTTATAATGGTAGTGTTCTCATTTTTAACTGGTCATATTACATGTATCAATATACTAACTAATTATGAAAAGTATGGTTTTCAATATATTATTTCCAGATAACAAATTTTATTTTGAAATCCAGTGTTAAGGACTTTTGTGCATGGTTTATGCATGTCGGACATGAATATAACAATACAAATTTCTTTAAACCTATATTTTCATTTATCTATTGGTCATATTATGCTTCCACATATTTCAGTTAATTAGGTAATGTTTGATATTTTAAATTCACGAGAAACAGAAAATCTGTGTTTCCGTTTGATGTGCCGATTCAAACGTTTCCCATAAAGTACATTCACTATCGTAATGTGGAATTCCTTATTTCGATAAAAAAATATTGCTGTTGGATCATTTGTACATGCAAATAGCATCACCCTAGCTGCTGCCGGAGTAATTGTTTTGCTCTCTATTGAACATGTTTGATTTAGCAAACGAGGCTTTTGGGAAATTACTCCCGTCATGATTTACATAATTATTATTAGATGTTATATAATAGATGACCTGGGAACTTTGAAAGCCACCGAAGATTTATAAACAACTTTAATCCTATGAAAATGTCGACTGTTCAGAGGTCGTGTTAATCATGTGGCTAGGCGGCGTTTCCAAACTGAGCCCTGTAATATTTTAATGTCTATTGTATTCTTTATCCACGAAGGTTTTCGAAAAGAATTTAAATTTCTACATAAGCGCAAGATCGCCATAATAATTAAAAAGTGTCTAAAATTGTATCAGATTGGTTTATTATTTGAACTGGATCTTCTAGAGACGATACAACACACGAAATCCTTAATAGAATTTAATGATGATTAAAATGTTTTTTATGGATTTTGTTATGCTAGAATCCCACTTAAAGTAAAATTTAAATTTTAACATAGATATTTCTTACCTAATATCATTTTAAAATGAAGGCTTCAAATTAAAAGTTACTGAGAGAATATTTTAGGAAGTGAATTATGCAATTTCCTTACTTGAAAACACCATGGGAACATAACCGACTCGGAATACACCTGTGTAACAGTCTGTCCTTGGGTTGAGAAACGAGTTATTTCGTGGAAGTTCCATTTTGACCTTTACTTCATAAATAAATCTGTTATAGCATGGCAAAATAGTATATATCCGGATCAACGGGCTCATCCGTTAGTCTGATCACGACTGACACTTCTAGCTGTTAGATTCACTAGGTTATTTGTGACAACAAAAAAGGAAAGTGCACATACTGATAGGATGACATTGATTTTATGGGTGATCTGGATCTAAACTGGCCGCCTATGTGATATCTGTGAAATAAAGGATTATGAAGATTATCACAAGCCAAAAAAGTCAAAGCTAAAATATTTAAATGATTTTCTTTTTTAGACTTTCTAAGTCACGCCTCCTTGAACACTGTAGAAGATCGCCCACGAACTATACATTTTTATCAATAAATGTTCGAACAGTATTATGAAGGAAATAGACCTATAATAAACATATTTCAGACGCGTGACTTTATGAGAATTAAGGTTCGAAATATTTGAAAAATAAACTGCATTGTCATTGGCTCAAAAATAATTTCAACCATTATATATTAATCTCGTTTTGGTGACAGATTTCCTTTTTCATTAGAAATGAATAAATCTAATATTATCTCATGAATTAATGATGCACAAACGATGAACGATATATTTTAAATTTGCTTAATACCACAAATAGCAATGATACATCGGTTTTGAGATGTGACGATTGGAGTTTATTCTACAGGAACAGAACATATCTTTATTAACTCAAACCAAAATACAGTTATAAAAGTATACGATGCACTTATAATAAAAATATGTCACTTGATATGGTGATGGCGACAGCATGTTTAACTGTGTTTGAAAACATTGTAAATGATTTTTACACCAATAATCTGACAGGAGGGGTACGCATGGAAGCTCGAATTATAACCTCCCTCAAGTATCCTATTTTGGATATTTTTTGTGACCCCTATTTGTCATGACTATCCGTAAGTGCTACCAACTTATAACTCCTTTGATCAGGATCTCAAAATGTCGAATATAGTTATATTTTCCAATTGAATTTTACAATTTTCACGAAGCGAAAGTTTTGTGTCCGTCTACCATGTCACGTGATCTCAAGAATACAAATAAAAAAGACAATAAAAAGAACAAAATCAAAGAAAATAAAAATTAGATATAGTTATGATAATATAAATTCTGCATATCAAAGAAAGATAAAACTGCAATGTAAAGCAAGAAGCATAATTTTCTGATGATTCAAGTTTTCGTACTGCACAATGCCGCCCGCAAAGAGTAGCATATTTAAAATAAAAATAATTGTAAAATATAATAAACGAAGGTTAAATATTGGCTCGGTGACCTAGAGGGTGGCTATTCCACGTGACCTTTAGAATGCCGTGCAGGAACAAAACCACTAGCTTCAGGTGTTGTTTTGTTGTTGATTTTTTTTGCTTATTTCTCAGTAATTTCTGGATCGATTTTGATCAGATAAAGCGCACCGTACACTTGTTAAAAACATTTTCATCGACATTTAACCTTAAAACAACGCTGCTGTGATATTCAAATATATCAAAAAGGAGCATGACAAAAAATGCTAGGTCGGATTAATTGGGTCTGTTCATGTGCAGAATTGTCTTAACAATCAGCTTGTAAGTTAAACACGAGGCAAAAATGTAACATTTCCCTTCATTAGAAAATAGAATAAAAATCAAAAATTGATAGATTCGTTCTTTAGAGCTTATTTTCTGGATATCAGATTTCAAAGATGAGAATCAGTTGGATCAGCCTTTTATTCTCAGACATTTCAACTCTGGTGCTATGTTCAATGTGATAAAGCTGCATTAGAGTTGACGGAAAATTGTCGATTTTCAAACACTTTTTACAAGTAATGTTCGCCCTCTGGCTTTGCAATGCTATTAGCTTCTTATGTTTTATATGTTTGTGTGCTTTTGCATGCAACATTGTTGAGCCGATGGGTGGGTTGGAATTATTTCACCAAGACAACTTGTAATTGTTTTGTGATACGAGAACCTGTTGGGGCAAGTTTTAGGTTGGTGCAGCCTAGAACCTGGTTTAAACCCCCAGTGGCAAAACAATTTACCACTAACCGTTCCAAGGCGGGTACTCCTCGTGTAATCACTTTCGTTAATTGTTTGTGGCGTCCATTTTGAAACTGATTATTGTAATACCATGCTCTCTTTCCTCTCTACTTTTTGGCTGTGTGGGGAGGCTGTTTATGCTGGCTGTGGCCATTCCTGATATGCATTTTTAACTTTTTTGATTGATTATTTATATAACCGAGCTTCTATGAAATTATTGCTGAAGCTGCTTATAATCATATTCAATACCAAATGTTTTCACCAGAATAAAGAATCCTAGTATCATACAGCATATTCCTTCAGAATATAGACCAATTTAAATATTTAATAAATAGGGAGCAAAATTATACGAAACTGTTATAAATAAGTAATGGAACGATCATTTGGAGCGCATCATTAGAGTCGAAAGAATTGGAGTGCAATCGAAGTGGAATCGGATTGGAATTGGAGAGGTTAAAAGAGATAACCTGATAGGAAACCAACCGGAGCAGAATCAGCAAATATGTTCATTTCATGACTTTTAGTACTGTTTATCTAGAAAAATACTTATTTTACCTATAATATGAGTACAAAAAGTGAAGTTCTATTGACATATAGCTTCAACAGACAGACATACATAAGGCTCATGGAATTGAAGCCGAGTCTCTTCTCTACCATACCACTATTGTTAATTTCTTCATGTATTTGATTCTGCATGAAATCATATTGAATCAGGAATACTTTTATGACACTTGATTTCTCTTACCTTATTGACGGGGACTTAACCTTTCTGTTAAAAAAATTGCAAAACAAACCAATTGTGATAAAACGAACAACTAGGAAGCAACTGCTTCTGTTTAAGTTCTAAAAATCAGGTTTCTTGAAGATTTTTTTTAAATTTTTGTTTACTTCTGCATTACTTTATATATGCCAGAGACAATATAGATAATCATTAGCAAAATATTGTTTGGTTTTATTAACAAAAATGTCACATAGAATAGTTTCACACTAAGCAAAATGACCAAAATCAGAATATTATGACCAATTTCTCGCTTTCATAAGTCATTTTTTAGAAAATGATTGAATCCTTTCAACAGGATATTTATCATGTCTTGGTATATCCTTTTCTGCAAAAACATCATTTGTGAAAAAAGTTAGATAGAATAGTTTCGCATTCAGCCCTCGAATTGTGAATCAAGAATGTTAGGTTTTTATTAATTGTGAATTTTATATTTTCACTTCAGTGTCCTCCCTTAATGGTAATATTCTAATTTCAAACCGTGCAGAATATATCAATCAGCGAGGGTGGCAGTATTGCGCATACTTGAACGGATGGTATGCACTGTAACTGTCTTTTGCATGTTTGGCAAGGCGCTGTTATCGTATTTGTATGGCTTTGGGGTTTTTTTTAGGAAAGACGTATGATATTAATGCCGCTCACAACGAATAAACAGCAACAAACAGCAAAGCTGGATGAGATACAGATAGAAACTTCAAGGTACTACAATAAGAAATAAGTCAATACCTGGGGTATCTGTGATTCAAGTGCAGCAACTGTTCTAGTAGTTGATTCTAGCAATACTAGTAGCTAGACGGTCTGTCGTGATGGTAGAAGTTTAATTTGTGCTTATCAGATTAATCAGACATTCAACTAATTGCCTCAGTCTACATTAAGCAATTAAATTAAAATATTTGCTTTTCCGTTTGAAACTAGTGACGAGATGTCACATTATTTGATAACCAGTAGAAAGTCTTAGAACCCGTCAGTATTAACATAATATCTGACACTGTCCGTACCATTCACATACAAAATATATAATGTAGATAAAACGACATAGTCTGCTACTTTACAAAAGCTTCAATACTTTGTGAGCGTTTAACGACATCGCTACCATTTTAGTCAAGAGCATGTATAAAACAAATCTTTAAATTTCGTGACGATTAAATTGTTATTCGGTTTTAGCTCTGTGCGATCAGACCAAGAAGATAACGCTCGTGTCAAACATTTAATCTAAATCACATCAAACAAATAGATTAGGATTTATATTCTAAAGCAATTCTTTACCTTTTTCGTTAACAACATTATAATGTCATAATAGTCCTAACTTTCTTCTATGTAATCGCTGGTCTTTTGTGATATTATAATTATAAAATAATTTGAGTATACTTAAAAGTATCGTTTACCTACCGTTTCGACTAACAATGCCATATCATTTGTTTTGTTTTTTGGCTGCGTGTGGATGATGTGTTGCTCTGCCTGTCACATTTTCGAGCAAGTTAGTGTGTCAGATTAGATTCTCCCAGGGCAATTTGTATTTGAGATCTTAAGACTGTGTGGGGAGTCTGTTTTTTCTGCTTATAGTTTTCTTTTTTTTAACCTTTCATTTTTAACCACTGTAAGGGGTCAATATTAATATGAACATTTTATTTCTAATTACATGTCAAATAGGTCGTAGATATAAGCAGCAAATCTTAACTTTCCAAATCATTGTATTTGATATCACATTCGCCAATTTCTTGCACGATGATGACAGGGGTTTAAGAGTTTATGAAGGTTTATGGGGATATCTTGTAAAAGAATTGTTTTGCCGCTGACCGTTCCAAGGCGGTTAACCCAATGGTTCGCTTTTTCGTTTTGCGAGTGTGGCGAGTCCCGATATGCACATTTCACTTTGAATTGTTACTTTTTTCATTTAATTAAAGTCTTTTTTAAACTGTGCAAGGCACTACATAGAATGTCTTGTTCTTTCATGTTTTGAAAATATTTGGAGATTTTCGTTCAACATTAAAGCATTTTAATACAAACTCACACAATTTAGAAATGTCTTGGCATTTCTGCCTTGTCTCAAGGTTATTAAACAGAGAATGGAAACCAGTGTCAAATCTCAAGCATCTGATTGGCTGTAATGGCGACCAGTCGCCATTTCAGCCAATCAGATGCTGGAGATTAAAGACTGGTCTCCAATCGTAGTTTTATTGTCTTCAGCCCTTAAGTAACAGCTCTCAGCTAAAGCTGATAAGTTGATAAATGAACTTCTTATACTCGAAGGAATTACATAATTGCCCAGTCTTTTAAGTACACAGAAACTAGACAAGGAAATGTTTTAATGATCTGGTAAAAACTGGATGTTCAGAGGTTTTTGTCTGGAGACATATTCTGCTCGTGGTCTCTTTTTAACTGGGTAAATCATGAATGAATGAATGAATTCCCATCCTTCTTTCTCTCTCTCTCTCTCTCTCTCTCTCTCCATCATCTCTTTCTCTCTCTCCTCTCCCTCTCCATCTCTTTTTGTATTTCATTGTTTGCAACGAGCTGATCAAATATTAATTTTTAAATATTTAGACGATAAATATTTTTATTTTGAAATCCAATGTAACATTATTTTTGTGTATGGGTTATGAATTGATACGTTGTCATAATATGCTGCACACAATGATATCATGTTTCAGTTAATAAGGTAAAAATTGGGATTTTATATTCCAGGAGATATAAATAAAGCTGTGTTGCCTTTTGATATTTAAATTTAAACATTTCACTGGATATTATACATTCACTATCATAAATTGGAATTCCTGATTTCGATCAATAAATTATTACTGTTTGATCATTTTCACCTGCAAAAAGCATCGACATCACTGCTATCCTAGGAATTGCTTTGCTCTCTATTTAGCATGTTTGAATAAGCAAATGAGTCTTTTCTCCCGTCATGATCTAATAATTATTATTAGATTTTAATAGATGAAATTCGAACTTTGAAAGCCACCGAAGATATATACACAAATAAGTTTTAAGTATAATTCGATGAAAATGTGTACTGTTCAGATGTTGTGTTTGACATATATGGCTAGGCGGCGTTACTGCCATTGGAAAGACAAAATCAAACTGAGCCTTGCAATATTTTCATGTAAGTCGTGTTCTATGTTCAGAAAGTATTTTGAAACGAATTTGAATTTCTACATAAACTTAAGATCGCCATAATAAAGGTAAATACCTAAAATTGTATTCGATTTGTTTATTATTTAAATTGGATATTCTAAAAACGATATCATACGTCCCTCTTAATAAATTTAATGATGATTGCTTTGTAATTTGATGGAACTTCCTCACGTGTTTTTATAATGGGCACTAACCCCAATTAAAGTTAAATTATAATTTTAATATAGAATCGGTAACATACTAGGAGTATCATTGTATAATGAAGGCTTTTCAAATTAAGACTTATGATAGATTTATATATTTGCCCAGATACATTATGCAATTTATAAAAAATAAATACATCAAATGAAAAGTATAATTTTACATCAAAACGTTGATTTCAAAAATTAAATGTGTTCTGAAATTCTAGATACCAGACACATGCATTAATTTTATTGAAACGGCAGTTTCAGTGTTAAAAGCTTTATTTGTCAAGTTTGCATTTATTTGACATCTCACGGGAAATGTATTTTTCATTTTAGACTGTAACTGAAACGAACGTTTACGAGTGTGATATTAAACGAAACATTAAAATCGTTTTAATTATTCAGAACCGTTGCTACATGAACAGCAATTTTAAGCTCAGTTAGTCAGTGGTTAAACGAAAATCATTTCGTTTGCAGATACCGGTTGATGAAAACTACCTATCCGGGGTTTAATTGCCACAAGAAATAAGGACAGTTGTATAAAATGTTATGAATAACCTTTTAATGCCATTTAAAATTGTTGTTCTTGTGTTCGAATGCAGAAAATATAAGTGAAGAGATATACTTTGATTTTTTAGAATAACTGTAAATTTACTCCTAAGATAGATGAAGATGCGGATAATGTTTTTAACAACCGACTCCTCTTTGAATGTCGTGCACGCATAAACCTACTCGCACCAGGAAGGTCTTTTGCTTATTTCTCAGTAGTTTCTGGATCGATTTTGAACTGATAAAGAGCACCGTACTCTTGTTAAAAAGCATTTTCATCGACATTTAACCTTTAAACAACGCTGCTGTGATATTCAAATATGTCAAAAAGAAACTCTCGCATCAATCGAACACGACAAATAACAAACCATTGCTGGTTCTGATTAATTGTGTCTGTTTATGTTACATTTCCCTTCATTACAATATAGAATAAATATCAAGAATTGATAGATTTGTTCTTAACAGCTTATTTCCTGGTTATCTGATTTCAAAGATGATAATCAGTTGGATTAGCCTTTGATTATTGACTTGCAGTTAAATTTGATGACTTTTCCTGAACGCGTTAACTATCAAAAAGCCATGTTCAACGTTTTCAATAACCAAGATCCAGTTTACTTGAAAAACTATTTCCTATTCTCATCGGACATACATTTAAAATGTTGGCGGTCAGTTTCAAATCCCCAGCTCTATCCACCTAAACCAAACAGTGAACTCTTTCGCAAAACATTTATTTACACAGGAACACACATCTGGAATTCTCTACCTGCATATGTAAAAAGTTCTAAGTTAACACAGTTAAACATTTCCAAGCGAAAAATATTTGCTGGAAAAAAGCATTCGCCTTATCATTAAATGTAGTTCAATTGCAAGTATCGAATTTGTTTATTTATATGCCCGAAATTCTATGCAATTATTGCTGAATTTGCTTATAATCATAATCAATGTAAAATGTTTTCAGCAGAATATAGAATTCTATTATAAAGCATATAATTAACACTATTATATGAAAACTGATATTTGTAAATTGAAATTCAATGAACAGTTATTGTCATCAATTGTATTGTTAATAGTCAGTTACTTTCAGTTTCTGACGTCTTTTAACTTTGTATAGGTATGTAACATGTTCTGAAACTCTGCTTTTGATAGGGGCATTTGCTCTATGACCTTGTTTGTATGAATCTCCTATCGCAAATTCCTTGATACTTTGGTATTTAACAAGCTGAAATCAACATAATATCTGAAAAATTGGCACTTTCTCTAGCACTCAAAATGTATCAGATATACCTTAATATGTCCCACAAAGCATATGAGACGATTACCCTTGGAGTGTTATTGTGGTTTCATAATTGAAATTTCTCTTCGCACAAACAAATGGAGAATTAATTAGATAAAGTATAATTAATTAATTACGAACAGGTATTTGCAGCATAGAAAGCGGATCCCTCCTATTAAGTCAGAACATTTTTAATTATAAATAACATGTTAGCAACAAATAAATAGAACGAATTTTCGGACAAAAAGTCTAAAATGTGATGTAAACGCAAATGCAAAGTATGTTATTCACTCCTCATAAGGATGCATACACCCTTATATCAAACTATGGTGCTCTAAATAGTTCTGCCAGTACTATACAATCATCTAAAACATAACAGTATTTGTTGAACATATTGATCTCTTTAGATATTTTTTTATTTTCATTGTCATAAAAATGTCAGTTTTACAGATGACTTGATTAAACAATTCATAATTGCCATAGCGGAACCAACGTCAGAAACAAAATGAAATTTTAAATGCGATTTACGTTAGCTTTAGCTAAACTTTATTTTACTATATCATATTGCAGAAATTTTCTGTCAATAATCTGAAAAGCGGAAATTAAATTGCATTTGGTAATGTTTACTTTACTTTAAGCGGCTTTCTATTATTATATAAAAACGGTAAATGCAAAGTAAGTTTTTTCAAAAAGTGTTTAACTATTGATACCGCCACAGACAGAAACACAAAACAGATCCACTCGTTTATTAATTTACTCGGATATAATTATTAATTAGGTACGAAAATGTGATGCCTCACCGCGAGGGAAGCAAATGAAGCTTACTATGAGTACGCATGCGCAGTGATACTGTTATGAAGAAAAAATCACGTGATAAACAAATACTATTGAACGTTTATTCGCTCCAAAGTAATATCGACCACAGAAACTTGGACGTACATTATAATAACATCGTATCACTGGGAGCTTTAGTATAATATTTGACAGTGAGAATATGGTATAAACTTTCCTTTCAAAACAATAAAATATTATGAACTGTCACATTGAAGGTTGGGTACATCTATGAGTCAGATTTTTATGACACATCCATTTTCAGTTTAGGGGATGGGGTTTTAGTGTTTTGGAAACTTTATCGCGGATTAAACTTAACAATTGTTACAAATGATAATACTCGATTTTACAATGAAACCATAAATTTTCGATTTTTACAATGTATTTGTAACGTTACACTAGCATAACAAGTCTCATAAATTTCATAATCTTCTTATTCCTTTTCGATATTTAAACCTGTAAGTTTAACCCAAAGAAAAAAATTCAAACAATCAGCCCAAGTTAGTAGCATGCTGGAATTTATAAAAACAACATCATCTTCACCCTGGCAGTACTTGTTCGATAACTGAACCCACTACAGTTGTTCTTTGAATAAATGCAGTTTTTTGTATGTTCTTCAATATCCTCATTTTTCTCTTATTTAAATTACACTTTCAACGTTTGTACCAGAACGAGATTTTTCCTGTACAAAGATAGTTATTTACGTGGAACTTTACAAAAAAATGAAATATGCATAGCAGGAATAGCCACACTCAGAAACACAGCCTCCCAACGCAGCGAAAAAGAAGAGAAGGAAAGACAGCATGCGTTTAAAAGAATATTAATTTCAAATAAGACACCACAAACAATTTAGAAAAAGAGAACAATTGGGGTTAAACGGTCAGTGGCAAGCAATGCCACTGGGGAGTTTAACCAAGTTCTAGTTTGCACTTACCTCACACCTGCACCAACAGGTTCTCATATCAACAAACAAGTACGAGTAAAACTATAATGCGTCATTACGAGTCAATCCAAATAACATATATCTTTTTATTATCGGTTTCAGTTACATACATGTATGAAGTAAGTGTAACTTACAAACTTATTACATTTTATCAATTTGAAAGTAATCCTGAAACTCAACGGTAAATTTAGAAAACAAATAATTTTATTTTAAATAGCTGAAATCATTGAACTATTTAATTACTGATTTTTTTCGATAGCTCTTCAAGCAGCAAAAATTCTAAGTAAAATAGGATAAAATGTTTCTATAATTTTTATGAAACGAAGATCAGAAAGAATCCCTGTGATTCAGTTTGTTTTTTCTGTATTTCAGAAATAATTCGATGTCGTGATCGCGAGCTACGAACACTGAACTGGGGCTGCAAACAAAATGCTGGAGTGTTTGGTAGCCTGATACTATGTGTCTCAATTTCCTTAACGCGCCTTAAGATGTCCTTTGTATCATAGACATAAAAACTAACGGGTTCATTGATCAATTTTATAACATCCAGCGCACAAATGGGGTTTGTGGGGTATCGAAGGAAAGAGGACATTTATATGTCGAATTTAGAGATGCCTTAAACTCTTCAAACTATGATGTCATTTTACCAGCTGGCTTTTTCTTTCTTCATAGCATTAGTTTTTTTTATATTAGAATGCTACAGCGAAATAAATTGTAAATTAAGTGCAAGGTGTGTCTTAGCGTCGCCACGTGCAATTTTTTTCTACGATCTTTTCAAGTATCCCATACACACAATGTTGTTATACATAATTGTAGAAAACGGTGACCTATCTGACAGTTGCATTGATCTCACCCAAGTTTACAGTATATGTAACTTGTCCAATATAGAAATCTGTATAATTGCATACCATACGCTTCCCTTAGCGCCAGAAGTAATAAAGTTAATTTAAATGTAGTGTTTGAAAGTTGCGTCAGAGGATGACTGTACAGTGTAACAATCTCTCTTAATTAGTTACTTAATTAGTTAATCTTTTACTTTTCAGAGAATATGGATGAATTTTAAATTCAATCTGAAATAACTGATTCTTCAAAGAGACCGGGATAGTTTCTTCAAGATTGGAGTAAATGATTTTGCTTCTTTAAAAGAAAACTAGGAAAGGAAAATAATTAATTGAGATTGTTTTGATTTTTGTCCTCTATTAAACAGCTCATTAAAGGATAGTTAATACTTTTTAATACTTCTGTTTTTAAATGTCGTTGTATATTTTCCCTTTCTTAAATATTATAATCAGCATTTAATTACCGGCAAACTAATATTCATTTATTTAAATAATTTTTAAAAACTAAACAGTAATTTCAAGTACATGTCGATGCAAGAGGCCCAAAATTGAAATATAAAGATAACGACCTTCATAATTATTCGCATAAGACCAGATTAAAACAGTGTTTGTTTTGGTTAATCTATACTCGCGTACAAAAGTCTTCTCCTGTACGGGTTTCCATAATATATTTTAAACGCGAGATTTGTTTCGCACTCTCATAAATTTGGTATCGAAGGAAAGAGGACATTTATATCCATTCAACGCAAAAAGTATTCTGGAATTTTAGCCAGTACTGCAGGCAGAGTAATGTGCTGCAGTTGTATACTGGACAAGACTTTTGTCCATTAGCATATATAGTGTTACGAGTTTTGTTGATGTGCCTTTAGAAAGTGTTGCGTCTTTGGTGTAGAAAAAGGTCTGGAATACATTGTTTTACTGAACAAAAATCTTACTGTACACATTATTACTTTGATTGTACTGGCAAATCTTTGGAATCTTCGAATTGCTCAAGAATGCAAGCCAGTAGATCAACTGCTTACTTTACAAGAGAATAATCAACTGCTTACTTTACAAGAGAATAATCAAGTGCTTACTGTACAAGAGAATAATCAACTGCTTACTTTACAAGAGAAAAATCAACTGCTTACTTTACAAGAGAATAATCAACTGCTTACTTTACAAGAGAATAATCAACTGCTTACTTTACAAGAGAATAATCAACTGCTTACTTTACAAGAGAATAATCAACTGCTTACTTTACAAGAGAATAATCAACTGCTTACTTTACAAGAGAATAATCAACTGCTTACTTTACAAGAGAATAATCAACTGTTTACTTTACAAGAATATAATCAACTGCTTACTTTACAAGAGAATAATTAACTGCTTACTTTACAAGAAAATAATCAACTGCTTACTTTACAAGAAAATAATCAACTGCTTACTTTACAAGAGAATAATCAACTGCTTACTTTACAAGAAAAAAATCAACTGCTTACTTTACAAGAGAATAATCAACTGCTTACTTTACAAGAGAATAATCATCTGCTTACTTTACAAGTGAATAATCAACTGTTTACTTTACAAGAGAATAATCAACTGCTTACTTTACAAGAATATAATCAACTGCTTACTTTACAACAGAATAATTAACTGCTTACTTTACAACAGAATAATTAACTGCTTACTTTACAAGAGAATAATCAACTGCTTACTTTACAAGAGAATAATCAACTGCTTACTTTACAAGAGAATAATCAACTGCTTACTTTACAAGAGAATAATCAACTGCTTACTTTACAAGAGAATAATCAACTGCTTACTTTACAAGAGAATTATCAACTGCTTACTTTACAGAAAATAAGCAACTGCTTACTTTGCAAGAGAATAATCAACTGCTTACTTTACAAGAGAATAATCAACTGCTTACTTTACAAGAGAATAATCAACTGCTTACTTTACAAGGGAAAAATCAGCTGCTTACTTTGCAAGAGAATAATCAACTGCTTACTTTACAAGAGAATAATCAACTGCTTACTTTACAAGAGAATAATCAACTGCTTACTTTACAAGAGAATAATCAACTGCTTACTTTACAAGAGAATAATCAACTGCTTACTTTACAAGAGAATAATCAACTGCTTACTTTACAAGAGAATAATCAACTGCTTACTTTACAAGAGAATAATCAACTGCTTACTTTACAAGAGAATTATCAACTGCTTACTTTACAGAAAATAATCAACTGCTTACTTTGCAAGAGAATAATCAACTGCTTACTTTACAAGAGAATAATCAACTGCTTACTTTACAAGAGAATAATCACCTGCTTACTTTACAAGGGAAAAATCAGCTGCTTACTTTATAAGAAAATAATCAACTGCTTACTTTAAAAGAGAATAATCAACTGCTTACTTTACAAGAGAATAAAATTTGTTGTAGTTGCAAATTTACAAACATTTTTTCAAACATGTATTTTATTGAATAAAATTAAGGTAATATAGTTTAAAAAACAATTGAAAATTTGAACGTAATATCTCTATTCGATCAACTTCCTGATATCATAGTTAGAAAGTTAGGAAATGTTCCCTTTTACAAGCAGCACGTACCGGTTGAAAAGAAAAAAACAACCTTGAATAATAGAAATTCATCTCAGATTTTTCATTCTCCATATGCAATATCAATATATATGTATCGTCAATCTTCGAACTTAAAAATAAGATCGTTACTAAATCAACTCAAAAATGAAATCAGATTTTTAGAACTTCGTGGAACTGATGCCATAGGAGCAATTAAATGACAATTATTTTTTGCCAAGGGGAATATTCATGCCATGTTATTAATAAAAAAAACATTAACCTAATATTATTTTTGAAACACTTCTTGTCATCAGCATTGGGATTCCATTTAATCAGATACTGTCACATATAACTTTATACTTGTAAAAATAAGTAGAACTGATGACTAATATAGAAACGTTCATTCAATCGTCTTTCTCTATTAATCTCTTTCATAATTTCTTTTGATGGTCACAGAAAACTATAAATAAGTGATTCACAATAAAAAAGACGATGAAATGAACGTCACAGTTTCTTTCATTTTTGCTTTAGATGGGAAAATTATCATCTGAATCAAAACGCCTTAGCTTGTACTCCAGCTGTTGATAAGAAATGTGTCTTAAATGAATTTTGGTCTGTGCACAATTCACAAATATTCCATATAGAACAATAAAATTGCAATGTAATTATTATAGAAAGTTGTTGCAAAAAGATGAAGTAAAGTTTTATAAAATCAACAGAAATTGATCAGAAAGGTGAAATTTGCATATCTGTTGATAATGGCATGCATTTGATGACAAACATACCCTATTTTCAAGAATATTATTTTTTTCCAAATTCTAGTCGAAAAGTCAATTGTTAAATGATATCAAATGTCAAACTCCTGACAGTGTATTTAAAAATCGTTTCCAATTAATGCAAAGCTAAAAACTTGAAATGTATATTTAACTGAAATTTATCGTAGGCATCATAAAGTTATTCAACATCGCCATCTGTGTAAAAAAGAGGGTTTATGAATAATTTATGTGCATCTGACAGGGCTTTTTAAATAATAAGTAATTACTTCATATGAACAGTAAACCCCGACATGAAGACAATTCCAAAATTAAGACCACCTCATTAATAAGGTCAAGCTTCTCAAGTATCATTTGCACAACCCTTCTCAGAAGTAGTGACCACCCCAATATTAACATCAGTCCTCAAGGTTTTTCTAATAGCGGGGTTTTACTTATTATTATGTTTGAACATGTAGATCTACATGTATATGGAATATTATTTGACCTTGCACTTAAAGAAGTCACAGAAAATAAGTTTTTATTCTGGAATATCAGCTTGTCCAATTCTGATAAAAAGCGACAAATCTGTCTCATTTGCTCTTCTGGATACACCAGAACGTGTGGTGTCAAATGATCCGATACGTCTTCATCAGATAAAATGGGTCCCATGGGTACAAATGCATTTGCTACATTGAAACACAAGAAATTATCTGTACTGTGTCACAGCCTAATGTGATGACTGTAGATAAAGTCAATAATGCATTTCCATTAATGCTCATCAGCAGGTTTCATCGAGCTGAGGCTGCAATATTTTAAAATTAAATTTTGTCGCGTTTGATGGCTTTCATAGATGCCTCTGCATCAATTTCATACTGTTTATGTGCAAACCTGAAAGATAAACATATAACGAGATATACATATTTAACTAAATGTTTGAATGAATACTTCTCCCATTTAAAAAGGTGAAATATGCATATCAGGAATTGCCACATTAAGAAAAAACAGCCTCACCACACAGCCAAGAAGAAGAGAAGAGAGAGAGCATGGTTAATAAAATACTCAGCTCCAACAAAGACGCCACAAACAATTAACAAAAACGGGAACCTGAGGGGTTACCGCCTGGAACTGTCAGTGGGAAAACAAATTGCTACTGGTGGTTAAAACAGGTTCTAGGATCACCAACCTCACACTTGCCCTAACAGGTTCTCATATCAACACACAAGTTGTCTTAGTGAAATAACTCCAACCCATCTATCAGCTAAACAATCTTGCATGCAAAAGCACACAAACATATAAAACATAAGAAGCTAATTAGCATTGCAAAGCCAAATGGGTGGGTACTCAATGATCTTACCGAGACCAGAGCGCCTTGAGTCAAAAACACGATGACTGATAAAAAGGAAACAAATCGAGCTGATGCATTTGGATGCACATATGTTTAGTAAATATATCTGCCGCGATAGTAAATATCGTTGATACAGGCCCTCCATTGCGTTACCAGGAAATGTTTAACGCCACACTTTCTATCCCTTTCAAAAGAACACTTTTAGTACGTATTAGATGTCCTATGTATAAATAGACTGAAAAGGAACTTTGAAAGCCTCTAAACACGACAATTATTAAAATACGTGTTGCAGGTTCAGTTTTATTAAACCTGTATGAGCAGTAATAGAAATGCCTATTACTGTACACGCCGCCCGGCCCCGGGTTTATACATGTAAACGTCTTTCCGGTTAACAGAAATCAAATGACAAGTTTTCGGATGCAGACCGTTGTAGATGCACATGATAATGTATAGGGTTTATTTCGGGGTGTCACACGAATAGCTTTATTCGGACAGTAACTGTTGACGTAAATTTTTGAAAAGACATCACTAAGTTGAGCAAACGAGATTACTTTTTATTCATTTCGCGGTAAAAGTACTATATTTTATGATGTCATGATGTCAAAACTTGTATTAAATATATAAGAAATTAATAGATTATTGTGAGTTCTTTCCAATACAGTATCAACTAAATTGTTAAAAATATGACCGAATGCAGCTTTTCCCGTGGCGTGCCAAATTTTAGAATATATTGTCATTGACTTTTATGTAGGTATTATAGTTATTTGTAACCAAGTGTCGCTTTTATAATGAGGAACGTGTCTATGAAAGTAATACGATTCTCAAACGGAGATTCTGTCCGATATAGGAAATTCCCAGTGGACAGGGTCATAGAAAATGCATCAGCAAAGAACATTATAGATTCAATTTGTATAGGAAATAACTCTTATGTCAATAAATGCATTCTGTTTAATGTAAATCTGAGGGAAATATTGTCAAAATACGTAAAGAAGGATTTCATGATTATAGTATTTTTTCCAAATTGTTGATGTATACAGATGGTGCAAACTGCACGCGCATTACTTTATGTAAAAATTAGAGAGGAATTGAGAGTATGGATTTATAGATTCATTTAAACAAAATCGTTTAAATATAGAATATTTAAACAAATTAGGGAAATAAAAAACCCGAAGGGTTAAACCAGGTTCTACGGTGAATCGACTTCACACTTGCCCTTACAGATTCTCAAACATATGATAAGGCAAGTTGTTTTGGTGAACTAGCCCTAACCTACCCCTCAAATCAACAGTGTTGAATAAAAAGCAAAAAAAAACCCCTCAAAATAAGAGGCTAATAGCATGTTCAAGCAATGTAAATACTCAACAACTTTACCGAGACCAGAGCCCCTGGAGTCAAATCAGTTAAATCACGATGTAGATGCGAAATGGTAGAAAAGGAGCGCTTTCAAAACTTTTAACGCGCAGTGTCCTGTTATAAAAACTCTTATAATGTAATGTGTCGTGCTTCGGTTACTGAGCATAGCGAAACAAACAATAAAAAGTGAATCCAGTACAGAACTCACCTGGCAAATTGCACAACGTATCTTGCTTCGCAGGTGATTTGTTTCCTTTTTTCTTTTTTCATGTACCTGACCATTGTTTTACATGACTTTACCATGGCATTGTCGTACAGTACGATGTAAGCCTTCAGAAATCATGCTTTCAGTGATGGAAAGCACCAATTAAAAGAAAAATATCACACAAATAGCAAAATATTGTAATATATTCTAAAAGGTCAGTGATCCCAGTAAATTTGTGTGCAAATATCAAGGCAAACACAGTTACATGGCTACCATATACGTTTAAGACACAAATAAAAACCATATGCGCACATCATTCACTCCATTTACGTGTTAATGCATGCGTTTGAATTCTAATTAGATTGGCGTGGGGGATTAGCGATTATTTACTTGATTACTCTAGTCGTTGGGTCGACTAATTTCTGGTTGATAAAATCATTTTAGAAAAAAAACGGACAAACATCCTTAGTATGTAATTGGTCGTGTGGTAGAAGCTGACTCAGACTGAACCCAAATTTTACATTTTTCGCTTTCAAGATTTAAAGTTTTGACGAACTGAGATTCAAGTTGTTCTTTATAAATGCGCCTACAAGAGATTTGTCTATTGCAATTAATACTAACTTCAAAGAAATATTAAGTAGTTAGGGTCATGCAGATAAGGGTTACATTTCAGAAGACGGCGAAAATGAGAGGAATTATTATTACATTTCGTGAAATTATTACATATCATGACATTTGAAGACACCCTTTGGACATATGTTAAACTACTTGTTTCCCAAAAAACAGTTAGACAATTATCCCACAGGCAAAGTAATATGAGCTGCTCAGCAAGAAATGATAATCAAGATGTCCCTGGTGGAAGGAAATAACACGCTGAGCTGACAGAGAAAATGACACTTGACATTAAAGAGCCTAACTGAATAATAAGATAATAAGAAAAGTTGTTACTTTCAGTTAAGATTCCCAGCAAGGCAAGGTTAATTAGAAAACGTGTGACTAAGAAATTTCGGCTATAATGTCACAAAAACTGTGTCAGTATAATGCGGCTACATTTCACAAATTATACAGTTTTGCTGAATCACATATCATCGATGTGGTTTCTGATATCGCTAAATCAGAACAGCATTCTTTGGTTTCCTCAAAACGAACAGAATATTTACTTTGGCTAAATTTTTAAATTCATTTAAAAATGCATATTAGGAATAGCCAACTTAAAAACACGCACAGTCTCCCCACTCTGCCTAAACAAAGAAATGAAAGCATAGAAATTGGTCAACTAAAAAAGAAAAACACATTGGAACCAGAGGGCATAACTCATTGAAAGGGCTTTTAAACCAATCTCAGTTATACATTAAAGTCTACACAACTTATACAGATGCTGCTTCTAGAGCTTATTAACATCGTAACAATATGAAGTGATTCGTGACGAATTCATTAAATGATGCAGAACAAACTATACATTTGATCCTGTAAAACTCAGTTCTAATTATTCTTATATAACAGTATAAGATTGGCAGAAATACATACAATCAATATTGATTTCGTGTTTATAGACAAGGGACCAAGGTTATAAAGCTGAGATTGGAAACCAGTCTCAAATCTCAAGCATCTGATTGGCTGAAATGGCGGCTGGTCGCCATTTCAGCCAATCAGATGCTTGAGATTTGAGACTGGTTTCCATGCTCAGTTTATAAACCTTGGGCAAAGGATAACAAGATAAATGTTATGTATATTCATTAATTGTCGAGTAAAATCTCTACTGGCAAAAGAACATGACATATCGGTAACAAAATAACAAATATTTTTACACATACATTAAGCAACTTATCAACATTGATAATTAAGTACATAATTTTACCAAAGGGGTTTAAAGTATTAAGTTTTTACTCACGTCAATAAAACAACTTTATATTGCCATATGTTGTTAAAAGCGTAGTCATTCTTTTTTACTTGCACTTGTCGTCCCACGGGGAAAGTTTTAATTTTAAAAAGTAATAAAACCAACGTTTGATAGCAATCGAATGTAATGAGATATTAAAACATTTTTCAATTATTCAGGATAATATGGTATATCCAGCCCAGGAGTGGTTATCTGGAAAATATCATTTCAAGTCAACTGAGTAAAGTTTTCACTGCGTAGTTGAACAAATTCGAAGTAAGAAAATAGTTTTTTCTGGATTATCCCTGAGAGATAACTTGTACTTTTATATGTTTTAGGCAAGGGCAGAATGGCTTCATCAACATCTATAATAGTTATTGTCATCCCTATTTATCATGTACATGTGTTATTTAGAATTATGCTGACTAAAAGCAATTCAAACCACATGCACACTTTTAAAGCACTATACTAGAATCAAAATGTTTAATTGTGTAAAGACATACATATTTGATTGTTAATTATCGAAATGAATTAACATACTGACCACAGTACAGTAAATACACTAATACAAATCTATACATTTTAGCGTGGCGAATATTTTTGCTTTGGCAAATCACTAAGATACCACCACCCCAAACAAAATGGTATTTTCGGTTTCATTTGAAATATTTTTTTTCATCAAAAGTTCAGATCAATTATTTTGTTTCCATTTCGTCAACAAACTATCTGTTTTTAAATACATTTTTTCATTTTAATATTAAACCGATAGCTCCTTTTCATTGTGAGTCCGAATTCACTCTGGCCAAATGTTTCTTGCTATAATAATAAAAAGCCCAAAGTTAAGACCTTTATTAATATGTTGAAACAAAAAAAAGAAATATGCATATCAGGAATGGAAAGACATATCCAGAAAACAAAGCCTCCCCACACAGCCAAAAACGTAGAGAGGAAAATGGCATGGGTAATAAAATAATCAGTTTCAAGATAGACACCACAAACAATTAACGAAAATGAGAACCCGAGGGATTACCGCCTTGGAACGGTGGATGGCAAAACAATTAGAACATTTTCTTTAGGCCACAAGTCTTATTTTGAAGGGACTCTGGATAAATGAAAGTTACCCGTTCGGTATTATTAAGATACAATAACACACCACATTCTTTCTCAGCTGAGGTAGCATTATACATATAGCTAAGTATTAAAACATTAAGAATTCAAAAATAAAAAAATGTACTGAAGTAATTTATAACCTGTTGAGAAAAAAGTAAAATATGCATATCAGGAATCGCCACACTCACAAAACACAGCCTCTCCATCAAGCGGGAAATAAGAGAAGAGAGAGCATGTTTGTTTATAGTAAGTCAATTAAAGTAAGACGCAACAAACAATTAACGAAAAAGAGAGCCCTAGGGGTAACCGCCTTGGAACGGTCAGTGGCAAATGATCAATATCAATATCAGTGATCAATATTACGTAACGACTGTTTTGTAATCTAATGATGATTACAAAATATTCCGACGTCACTGAAATAGATTTTGTTTCTTTTTCACTCTTTACTGCTGGAAATAAGAAATAACTTCTTCAAAAAACAATACAATGTCAGTGTTAAGAGATGTGGTTGGAAATATCTCCTCTGAGACAAACGTTATTTTGCTTTATTGCATCTGCAGTTTCTGTTGAAATAGATTTTCCTGGATGGAATCATTATTAATTTTGAAATCCTTATTCATTGTTTTTAAAAAAGTGCTTACTTGAAAGGGAAATGAGTCCTTAGATTGAATGTACTTAATGCATAAATGCATTAAATGAAGTTATTAAATTTATATATTAAATATCTCATTTGAAATAACATTATATTAACCACGAAGCTATATAAAATGCATGTTGTTCGACCCATATCTCTAAGGAAAAGTGAAAAGTACAGGAAAGAACACATTTTTGTTTGAATGCGGTAGTAGCATTGGATGCATTAGGTGCGGGACATTAACTTTTAAACGAAAATCTTTGAAATATTGATAACTTTTGTCTAAAAAAGTGCCTGTTCAGGCATCGGGACGAAAATATTGTTTTAAAATATCAAATATATAATAAATAAGATAGAAATCTCGAATCAAAGTAAATGACATTGTGGTGTAATACTCTTTAACAGTCAACATATGGGTGAATCTAAAATATTACAATGTGTTATATTAGCCACATAAACTTTCTGGCTAAATGTAATATATATATATATATATATATATATATATGGGTGAGATAAGTAACCAACGAACAAACCTTCAGACATATAGGAACAGATCTAAGCACCAGACACGGCGACATCGCCTAGCCAAGAGTGCTGTACATGGTTATAGACGTGCCATCCAAGTTCTCAATAGAGAAATTTTCCGGCAACGCATATAAACCATAACTATCCACAAATGACCCTCTGACTGCCTAGACATTTACATACACTTATTTTTATACATATACAAACATGCAGGACAATTACATATACACATCTATTAGCATCGTGCTTCCTCCTTTTTATTTTTGGAGTTTTTATGCACACTAGTGTTATAGACAGAGACACACACAATGAAAGTCATCTGGATCTTTCGATACAATGAATTGAAGATATATATTAAGTTAAGGGGAGAAAATCCAATTCAAACAGCTAACTTTCGAATTAAGGGATCCCCGAAAGGATTCATGTTCGTGGAAGTAAGATACATATGGGTGAGATAAGTAACCAACGAACAAACCTTCAGACATAAAGGAACAGATCTAAGCACCAGACACGGCGACATCGCCTAGCCAAGAGTGCTGTACATGGTTATAGACGTGTCATCCAAGTTCTCAATAGAGAAATTTTCCGGCAACGCATATAAACCATAACTATCCACAAATGACCCTCTGACTGCCTAGACATTTACATACACTTATTTTTATACATATACAAACATGCAGGACAATTACATATACACATCTATTAGCATCGTGCTTCCTCCTTTTTATTTTTGGAGTTTTTATGCACACTAGTGCTATAGACAGAGACACACACAATGAAAGTCATCTGGATCTTTCGATACACTGAATTGAAGATATATATTAAGTTAAGGGGAGATAATTCAATTCAAACAGCTAACTTTCGAATTAAGGGATCCCCGAAAGGATTCATGTTCGTGGAAGTAAGATACATATGGGTGAGATAAGTAACCAACGAACAAACCTTCAGACATAAAGGAACAGATCTAAGCTCAAGACACGGCGACATCGCCTAGCCAAGAGTGCTGTACATGGTTATAGACGTGCCATCCAAGTTCTCAATAGAGAAATTTTCCGGCAACGCATATAAACCATAACTATCCACAAATGACCCTCTGACTGCCTAGACATTTACATACACTTATTTTTATACATATACAAACATGTAGGACAATTATATATACACATCTATTAGCATCGTGCTACCTCCTTTTTATTTATATATATATATATATATATTCAAATTATTTATATTTCTAATGATTGTTTGCTGCTTACTAATGCTCAACATCATCATTTTACATGCTCGCCTTGGAAAATCCGTAGAATTGCAGACTCTAAGGTACCCTATTCTTTACAAATGCTGAGTAGAGCATTTGGATAAACTATCATTATTTTCTTGTACATGTATTTTAATTCGTGTAATTTTGCTTTTAAAGTTCTCTTTTCATCTGTTACTGACAGCAACACACAAAAAATTAGATAAATGTAATCAGTGGGGCGGAAGCAGACTTTCCGGATAGCACACTGTCATTGTAATTGGTTACAGCTCTACTGGCACTAAATTCATTTCCTCTATCGATACTAAACTTAACCATTTACACCATGCAATGCTGTGACAGTAAGAGTGCTTCCAAATAACGCCCAGCTTATTGATTTCCATAGGGACATTACATGATAAAACATATATTCCAAAAATTTTGGTCGAAATGGCCTTAAAAGGCATTTATCTGAAATATAAACTTCAAAAGTTTGATACACTTAGCCTTTTATCAGTTAATACGAAAAAAAAATATAGTGGCCGAACAATAAAGTGCTACTCATATAACAATACAGGTATATGGATAGAGAAAAATGACATATGCGTATCAGGGATGGCCACATCCAGCAGACACAGCCTTCCCACGAAGCCAAACAGTAGAGAGGAAAATGAAGCATGGTATTACAATAATCAATTTCAATATGTAAATACTGAACAATAAAGATATACTCATATATAAACAAACAATACAGGTACACTCATAATATAATAAAGATATACTGATAAAACAATAAAGGTAATACTGACAGACATACTCACACACGTCTTACGATAATCTTTAGGTTCTAAGTAACGAAATGTGGCGTTTACAAATAAAATAATTAAAATAAATAAAATAAAGACGGTTTCTCATTGTTATTCGCATGAAAAAGGCTTTAAAGTATAAAAATAGTTAGTTTTATGATGAGTGTGTGAGGATATATTTCATGTCTTGTTGTCATATTATCTCTCGCTTGCGTTTAAAATTGTATGACACCCAGACCGGAGATATATTCTCGGAAACCTTGTCAAGAAACCAAAATAATTATAAAGTGCTAAAACTGTTGTCTGCAAATAATATTTATTTCGTGAGATTCATAACAATCACCGTCGTCTGGTTTACTTAAATTTAAAAAAAAAATATCGTCAACTTAATGATGAGTCATTTTTCCGGACGCAGCAAATTTATATCTTTTGAAATCGTATTATTCCAAATTCAACATTTTATCTTTGTAAACTCTTTCAGAAGGGAGCATTTTAATACTCAAGCACGAAAAATAGTATGTGTTTCTAAACATAAAAACTCCAGTTTGAGAAGTCGTCTGCAGCAAGAATGACAAAGTTGCCTAATTACGCTTTCAGCATAGTTGTGGTTTGCATCTCAAGAGAAAACAATTTTGTTGAAACATCCGCCACCGATAAATCATTTACAGAACTAAAAATATTATTATGCACTTTCAGTGGTTTTTGTGAGAAATTTAGAATCATCAAATGCGATTTAAATGGGTTAATTTTTGTTACAAATCAATCACCTGTCTAGCGAAAAATGGAAAAAATGCGTGTCAGAAAAAAATCACACCCTACCCAGAACAGCACAGCTTACATATACAACCAAAAGGTAGACCATTAAATTTAAAAAAAAATCAACTTAAAAAATAAGGCATCACAAACAACGAAACCCAGAACTGTGCCCAAGATCATAAAACTATAGTCTGTCCCACTGAGTTTGTGACCTTCGGCATTTTTACATTAAAATAAAATAAACATGAAAAGAATACGTAAATATAACCATTAAATAAATATCTCCAGACCGTTTTTTCACATTTTTGATTATTGTCTTATTTCCTCTTATATTCACCTTTTTATAAGTTTTCCCGTTCGCTCTAACGTTAAAATGTCGAGGTACGAAAAGGCGCGTGACGTCATGTACACAAGTAAAGACCGGGGGACATGTCAAACATGACGTTTTCATTGAGTTAACCGACTGCGCTAGTGAAAGTGGATTTTTAACCTTTTTTTTTTTCATTTTTAAACATTGACAGTAAAACAACTGAAACTGAAATTATCATTTAGGGTAAAATGTTATTTAAAGTCGGAGACATAACGTCACCAACTTTTGAGGAACATTACACGTATCACTTTGGTGCGCCCTAGGCCTAATCTGTCTGTATATTTTACATTTACACTTGCTATGGACTTGTAAAAGTTGAAAATATTTTTTCTCTTCAGATTAAAATGCTTAAGCAGAGACGTAAACTGTATTTGAATTTAGCAACCGAGGCTTCAGTTACTTCCATCACATTAGGGAAAATCAAATAATAACGTACAAGAGTTCAATACTGGATTCGAAAATAGTTAAGGGAACGAACATGTAATATTGGACCAGAGATCTTATAGAATCAGTATTTTTGCATCTGCGGAACACTAACGTGAAAACTCAATATAAACAAGAAGCGCAGTAAAAAAACAACAACTATCTACTGGTCAAAGATCACCGCCAGTGAAATCGGATGTAAAAGATCGTACATTATATTTATTTATTGATAATTGAAGGCCTTTTAAATGCAGAAAGGATGCGACAATGCCTAAATTTAAAATGTTTATTTTCAAAACATAAATAACTACAAGAATAAACTAATGTTGTTGATGTGCGATTGTCATTGGTTAAATAATTAAATGTTGATAGCTTCACTTTCGATCTGTTATGAATAAATGCATAATTCTGCTTGCAAGTAGCGTGCCATTCATGCGAATCTTTTCTACACCAAAAAGAAAACAGAGAGATTTTACCACCCAGGACGAAAATTTCCACATGCTGCGCGCAAAAAGCGTGCATTTCGTGCAAATCCTGCCATTTTTATTCACACGTCTGGCGTATTGTAAAAAACTTACATTTTTATTGTTCGTCATAATTATATTTATGATGTAAGCGGCGAACAAACAGCGGGCATTTCGAGTAAATCATTTGCGTTTTTACCCCGCCAAATATTCAGACTGATATTATTGTCAGCGTTTGATTGAAGGTCATAGATTAATGACGTATGTCAGATTTCTCAAAACATTTTTCCGACGGCAGTCGATGCCGCCGCCCACGAGTTATATAAACCGTCGGAACATGTTTTTCGTTTCGATTTCCGAATCACCGACGCAAGATGCACTGTCCGTATCATTGCATTCATCTAGATCTCTTAAATACCACAGAAGCTATACGAACATTTCTTTGAATTGAAAACATTTTAGTGAATGAATTGTCTAATAAAAATTTGCAGAGTTTGTTTTTTATTTGTGAAACGGATTTCAGTGTACTCGAAGTGTGCTGTCTTGTATCTTTTCACGAGCGTGAGAAACTTATTGAAGAGATAGAGATAGATTTATTGTGTATCATACTCATCTTTCAAGGTTAAAATGTATGCGGTGGTGGTAGGTCTTTGACCATATACGATTGCGTTACTGGTAAACAAACAAAACCATAAACATTTGCTGTTTCTTTAGCCATCACACGGTGACACTGGGCGGGGTAATTCCACAAACGCTATTGCGTACTCACTTTAAATTTACTACGTACGCACGTGTAAGACTATTTCTACATTTCACATTCTCAGTATACGCTCACGAATGCTAAGAACTATATCGGAGTTTTAGGCATTATGACGGGAATCGGCCATAATTCATTTTTATTAATTGTTTAAAGATTGTCGCAGCAATTAGCGATAATTATTAGATTTTCGGAATTCAAGATTCGCACGACGACCGATTGTTCTCTTCACAAATATACATGAACATGTTTATAGATTTAGATTTATATACCAATTATTCATAAGCAAACTTAGTAAAAGCTACTATTTAAATTTGACACCCGACACTGCGTAGAAATCAACCCAAAGGTATAAAACTGTTGCCGCGAACGACGGTCCAAGGGAAGCAGAAATTATTTCACTATTTTGGCCCCAATTTTCGGCTTGTCCGACAATATTCCCATCATATCAGAAAAAAGCAGGGTAATATCAACAACAAAAACATGTCAGTTTCGACATGCTATATACCGAGGGATATTTTATATCACTTAAAAACGAACTAAAACGTGATACAATAAATTGTTAATTAAAAGAAGTGTAGAGCATCGAGTCGCCAGATTACGTTACCGCGCCCTTACAACTCCACATGCCATTATGTACCGAACTTTATTATTTGAATACACGACTAAAAACATTTGTTTACATCCTCATTATCAGAAACATGTTACCCACTTACTTAATATTTTCTTCAAGGCATTTTTGACTGGTATACAAAAACGAAATATTCATCGTCGTCGTGAACGTTAAAGGTCTTGCCGTATGCAGCAGTCATTGTACGCTAACGAAAATGTTTTATTATTATTAAACAACATGCCGCATATGGTGATTATAACAACAATATAATTATTTTTAAAATGAAGAACCAGGATCTCTCAAATGTAATTCCTCGTGATTATACATTCGTTATAACGGTAGTTATAAAACAGGCTTATTGTTTTTTTGCAAATGAATGATTGAGGTATTTAATCAAAACATCGCAAATCAATTTGGAATTGTAAACAAATTAGGTATTTTAATTAGGTTTTTTGTCTTTTCGTAAGTCGATATCACATGTTGACAGTCAAAATAACGTTTGAGAACTTCCCCGCTCTGTTTTAATCGCGATGACGTCACGCGTTACCTCACAAAATGGAGATCAATACTGTAAACAATGACAACATGCCATACGAAAATTAAGTTTTGCGATTGTAAGCTTAATATCAGTTTAGGACCAGTCGCCATTTCAGCCAATCAGATCCTTGAGATTTGAGACTGATCTCAAAACTTAGTCCCTGGTGGTAAAGGTTAATTCCACGTATTTGACACTGGGGGGTTAAGAAATGTTCTAGTTGGCGAGTGAACATCAACCTTCACTTGCAATTTAAGCATCTTGAAAGGTGCTACAATGTAATACTTACAAGAATCTTAGAGGGTTGGAGCTAATTCACCAAGACAACCTACTTGTTTGAATACCTGTCATAATAGAATGTGTTGGGGCCAGTGTGTGGTTGGTGCATTCCAGAATCTTATTTAAACTCCCAGTTGCTTATTGTTTTGCCATTGATCTTTCAAATGTGGTACCCTCTCGGGTTCTCTTTTTCGTTTGTTTTCGTTTGTTTTTTTTGTGCTGTCTTGTTTGAAATTGACCATTTTATAAACCGTCGCTCTGTTTTCCTCTCTACCTTTTAGCTCCGTGAGGAGACTTTGTTTTCTGGGCGTGGCGATTTCCGATATGCATATTTCTCTTGTTGTAGTTACTTTAAAGCAGATTACATCGAGTCTGACAGAAAGAACAATTTCATTCATGTTATTGCAACCAAAATTTAGCAATATATTATATTCATGCAAATAATGATTACTGTCCTTTGTTTAATTAAATAAACCACGAAAAACAGATCGTTTTAAAAATAACCACGAAAAACAGATCGTTTTAAAAATAACTTATTTGTGGATATACAAGAGAATCAGAAAACAAAAGATTTGTGATTTAACAAACATTTACTTGGACTTGTTAGAACTTGTATGATAACATGGAATGCAAGCTTTGGAACTTAATGTAGAAACATCAACCATTTATAACGTTACTACGATTTTATGTACATCAACTCTCCAGCTTTTCTTATATAATTTTCCTTATAGAAGAGAGGAACAAGTAAAGCCAAGGGATGAATAATAAAACCAAGGGATAACATTTTTGGAAACAACTACATGTGGAGCTGTGTTTCGAATGCCAACGAAGGGAGGTGGTTGAAACTTATAAAACACTAAACTAAACTAGTACATTGTACACTAAAAGTACTATACACTTTACGAAATCGCGAACATAATTTTTGTCTTTATCACATGAAATCTCATGTGACTCTGTAATCATATTATGTCTGAGAAATGTAATCATTTTCAGCCAAGACCAATAAAAGTTCGTCCGTTGAGAAATTTAGATGGAAATATATTCTTTGGAGACGCACACTATCTAACAATTTAATATTTTTCAAAAATGTGTCGAACTGCAGTCAAGAAGCTTGAACGCAAAATGTATTGTCAGCTGATTGTTTAAGCGTCAAAATTTATCATCAGCTGTTTATTTAAGCGTCATCATGTATTTTCAGCAAATACGAGGGGTGTTCGGGAAGTTTAAGGACTTTTGCTGTATTTTAATAAATAATATGAATTTAAAGATAAGAAAAACACAGTTACAAAATTTAATTCTTTTACAGCCAGCTGTAAAAATTACAAAAATGTACATAAAACGGCAAGTAAATTACAAATAAAACAAAACATACACCAAAGCATACCCGGAGCACGCCAACGTCATATCGGTGCTAAAATGTTAACGTTATCATTCATAAAACGTCATATTGGCTCATTTTTCAACGTAATCGCCGTTAACCGCGATGCACTTTCTTTGTCGATTGACCCATTTGTCGTATGTGTCTTCATACCAGGCAGTGTTGAATGTCGAAACTATTCTCTGTGTTTCGATTTGAAGATCCATACCGGAATCAAAACGTTTACCGCGCAGCTGGGCTTTGATTTCCGGAAAAACGCGGAAATCCATGGGCGCGAGGTCCGGGCTGTAGGGCGGATGTTCCAGCGTCTCGAATCCCAGGAGGCTGATTTCTAACTGAGTAGACTGAGCACGGTGACCGGGGGCGTTGTCCTGATGTAGTATTACTCGGTCGAGGTCCATTCCGGGGCGCTTCTTCCTTATAGCCTGGACGAGATCGCGCCGTAGAACCTGAAATTAGACAGTTTTACGATTTCTATGAATAGCGTATAAAGTATAAATCATCATGGCGAAAAAATGTTTTATCATATATATATATATTTATAAAAATATTATATTTAAAAAAATATATATATTTTATATATTACCTTTGAGTAATAATCCGCGGTAACTGTCTGTCCTTCCGGGATTCGGTGCTGCAATAGCATTCCCCGCCTGTCCATGAAAAACACAAACATGTGTTTCCCGCCGCTTTTCTGCACACGTGCTTTCTTTGGTGGAGGACTTCCGGGAGTTTTCCAGATGGATGATTCCTGCTTCGATTCCGGGTCAAAGTGAAAAAGCCATGTTTCGTCTGTCGTTATAATTCTATCTAGGAATGCAACCCCCTCTCTTTCAACGCGTTGGACGAACTCGTGGGAACAGCGTAATCTGCATTCGCGCTCATCATTTTTGAGTAGTCTCGGAACCCACCTCGCACTAACTTTTGACATGTTGTCTTCTTTAAGGCAGTCATGGACGGTGGACACTGAAACTCCGAGTTCTGAAGACATTTCCCGAACTGTGCGTCGTCGATCTTCGTTTAACAGCTGCCGAACCTTGTCTTTAACGCCACTTTTTACCACGGATGGTCGGTCGCATCGCTTGTCGTCCTCTATCGACTCCCTTCCGTTGCGGAACATGTCGTGCCATCTAAATACAAGAGATCTGCAACATTTCTTCGTTGTACTTGATGCCTGGATCATTTTATAGGTCTCCGTGGGCGTCTTTTCAATCCCGACACAAAACTTAATTATCGCCCTGACTTCAACGTCGCCAATTGACGTCATTTTTTTCTTGAATTACAAAATCCTTGTTGTGCTAGAAGCGTTGACATTCAAACAATTCTGATGATATGCGCGTAAAAATTGCAGGAAATGGCGTTGACGTTGTATATGACGCTCGTGCGTTTTTGCGAAATTATCGACTGTATTTCAAGTAATGTATTAGCAATTAAATATGTTGATAGCATAAATATAATAACAAAAAAACGGAGTGCTCCGGGTATGCGTTATGCGGTTACTATAGACACGAGTTGTAAGCGGGATTTACACATTTTTGCTAATGAGCATGATATTTAACATAAAGCATATATTGAAATATATTTTTGTGAAATATGGAGACAAATGCACCATAAATAACAAATATATAGCAAAAGTCCTTAAACTTCCCGAACACCCCTCGTAAATTAAACGTCAAAATGTATTGTCGGCTTGTTATATAAGCGTCAAAATGTATTGTCAGCTGGTTAATCTTTAAAGCGTATTGTTATGTGGTCATTTTAGCGTTCAAATGTAATGTCAGCTGGTTATTTAAGCGTCACAGAAAAACGACAATGAAGCTTTCTAGGGGATTTGCTGAAATAGTGAAATATGCATGTCATGAATGGCCACATGCAGCAGACACAGCCTCCCCACACAGTCAAAAAGGTAGAAAGGAAAATAGAGCATTGTTTTACAATAAACAGTTTCAAAATGGACGCCACAAACAATTAACATGAATTGAATTAAAAATTAATGAATAAACTGTGAATGCAACGGCTTATGTTTAACTTAATGACCCATATTACCAGGAAGATGTATGTGTCCAGTAGATGTATTTAAATCAATGAAAAGGAAACTCTTAAAGCCGCCGAAAACGACAAAAACGAATAGTGGCCTCCATTCACATGCAAAAAAGTGAAAATAATTCAAGTATATACAGAGCTTATGTATTGTTTAAAAAATAAATATAAATATTATCAGACAAATATGCTAATGTTCATACATTATATACTAAACAAAAATAAAAAGTATCCACTTCTTATGCTTATATTCTCATTTACATATTTTCATTTAAGGTATGACCATCCTAATGGGCACTATTAAGAATCCAACATCTGATTATTTTTTCATCAACTGCTTCATACCACTGACTTGTATGCAAAATTTTAATGATTTTCACCATGTAGTTTTTTAGATTTTTAGCTTTTTTTGTTTAAAAAAGTGAGAAAAAACGTGAAAGTATCCAAATTCTTTAATCGGTGACAAAATTTTTTGTTATTGATATATTCAACCCTAATTTTTTACAGTTTATCCAAAATATGTTATATTTTACTAAACCAATTTAAGATATAATATTTAAATACAGAATTTATCTTAAAATGACTTTTTTTGACCAAATAAATTTAAAAAATGCATTTTTTTTATGTTTCACGAGACTAAATTAATGAAAATTGTGTAAAATCCTGATTGGTGCAGTATACAAAAATTTACTATTTTTTAACTACATACCTTAAACAAAATTTAAACAAAATTTCAGAGAAGTTTACCGTCCAGTTTTAGAAATTTTCAAATTGATGACTTGAATAAACACTATTCTGATAGTGAAAACCCCTTTAATCTTGATTATTTTGCTTATTTTAGTTTAAATCATGAGAATTTTATATTCAATGACAGAATAACACAGGAAAAAAAGAAATATGCCAATTATTTAAGCTCTAGGCTTACAAAAAAAAATAGCTGCCAGTGGGATTTGAACCCTGGTCCTCTTGCATGACAGAACTCTAAGCTAATTTACTACTATAGTTACCTCCCTTGGATACTCTTCTTGATATAGGTATTCATTGGGATGGTCATACCTTAATCAGATACGCTTTGAATGGTGTTTTGTTAGTTAATCTCAGTTGTTTTCAAGTTAAATTGTTTATCAATATAAATTTCCACACCAAGACCTGAGCAACTGTCAGTCTAATAACAATTAATAATGGATTGCAAAACACTTCATGTTCAATTTAAAGGGAGGTAATGGGATATGGTTGGAATTTTCTGCGTTGTTTATCGAGGACTAGTTGTTTTATTAATTAATGTTTTGTGATTTTATTGATCACAAGCGGTAGAGAAAATTGATTTAATTCAAATAAATATGTATACTTTTAAAAATCACTGACTTTGCCCTGAAACCCTAATTATAACAAAGAGAAAGATAACAAAGTTGTGGCTGTAGATTTTCAAGAACACTTTATCTCTTTGCAGTGATAACAAAAATGCAAATGTGTTCACATATATAATTTTTAGTTTTCATTTTCAAATTTTACAAAATTTAAGACAGGAAAGTGGATACTTTTTATTTTTGTTCAGTATATTTAATTTAGTCAAACAATTTTAACTAATAAACTCATGGAAAAAGTCTTGTCCGGTATGGTTTTCCATAATATCTTTTAAACGCGTGAAGTTAAGCCCTTGATATTTTGCCTTCTTTATATCGCCTGCATTTAAAACCGGTTTCTGAATTTTGATTGTCGTCTGCATTCATATTTCCTCTTTCCATTGATACCAAATTTACGAGTGTGTGATAATAACAATAAAGGAATTTTAGTTTTGTAGACCGGACAAGACTATTGTTCACGAGTTTATTTGCATACCTTACTGAACATATATCAGACCTAAAAAAAGTAACTTATGATACCAAACAGACGACAAATGCCATACCATATCATTGCCATACTTACAAACCTCCGTACAGTAATATATTTTACTTACAGACAATAAAAAGGACGTAAATATAATTTGTAAAGTGATTCTCAGCTAATATTGAATCTTATGCCATCCAAATCTGCAAGATGAATTCAGTTATAGACTATATTTAAGGAGTAATGTCTAAATCATTTACAAGATTTTCCCGCTGGCAAGGAAGGTCAATTCCGATGGTTTATATAGAAACTGATTGCAGACCAATACAGGATTTATATCTCAGCAGACATATAGCAACTGGCCGATAACCAAGACTAAGTTACAGTTATATTACACTTTTATAATGAGAAAAGCTTAAATCTGTTTTGTACGAGTAAGTCCAGATACAGCAACACGTAAATTTCACTTGTTTACGTCCTTGAAGAGGGTTTATCAAACCCCATTAGATACAATAACATTAACTATTATGCGAGCCAAATACACTGACTCATGTTTTTTTCTTATATCATCAGTCTTGTTTTCAAATGAATGTAAATTACATCTCAAGAACATGTTGATATGAAATGTTGGCTACATCTCGAATGACCATATTTAAGTGAACATTTTTGCCACAATGCCATCCATCCTAATCGTTATCAGGAATTGTCCAACGCCACACTTCCGGTGTCTCGAAAACAAAGCTTCGAATGCGTTAAATGAAACACGTTTCAGAGATGAACGTGTCTATGAAAGCAATATGGAAAGCAATATGGACCTTAAACATATCATCTGTCTGATATCAGAAATTCCCTGTGGTCAAGTGTCATTTAAAAGTAAACTCCGACGAACATTGTATGGTAAATTTATATGGAAAAGAACTCTTATTATGCTATTGATATTACAGACCAATCAGCCACTGGATCTTTTGCGATCCATAATTCTGTCAATCGGTCATATCAATTTCATAACGTTTTTACAAATATAATGACACAATTGTCATTATATTCTCAGTTATTTCGGTATGAATGTGTATTTTGATCACTTGTACAAAAATTTAAATTAGAGTCCCTAATTGTGTATGTGGCAATTGTTAACAATTGTCAATCTTATGCCTACAAATGCTTCTCTTTTCAATCCATGTAATTCTGTGGGATTATTTTCATTGACCTTTATCTAGTTATTTTAGCTATGTGTACCACAGTCTCGGGTTTATAATGAGGAACGTGTCTATGAAAGTACGACTCTTAGACAGAGATTCTGTCCAATACTGGAAATTCTCAGAGGACAGGTTCATAGAATTTTAATCAACAAAGAACATTATAGGTTCAATTTGGATAGAAAATTACGTTTATGTCAATAATATAGTCTTCAAAATTTGTTTATGTATACAGATGCTCCATATTTAACGTCAGTTACTTTATGTTGATAAAAATGTGTGTTAGACAGAATTTACTCATGTAGAAGACCTCTTGAACATATTCTTAATGAAAAAAAAACGAACACGGTAACCCCAATTTAAATTGATTAATATTAGTCGTTGAATGAACTAACTTCCGAAAGAAAACCAGACACGCATCGTTAGTAGGTTGAACCAAGGTAAATCCAATTCCCATAGACCTCAATGTTAAATTCCCAATATTCAATGCACATTTAACATGATTTCTATCATCTTAATTTCTAGACAACCATATATGACTGTGAAGATCTACATTTCATCTATTCAAAAACACAGCAAATGGGGGGTTAACTTACTTGTAAGAAAATTACTGATCTATAACCGAACAGACCCTATTTTAAACGCGGTATCGCAAATACGGTGCCAAATATATACATCCGCTCTTCCGGAACTAGTTCGCCTCTACCAAACGAGATATAGGCATGAAATTGCTTTCATTTATTTTCCTGACATGTTATTCCTGCAAACAAGTCACAAACAGGTAGATTTCTAACGGTTAAGAGGCCCCCAGATGAAGAGAAAAAAATAGCATATATTGAAACGGACTTCATTCGAGTGGACCACGGAGGAATACTGAGTTATGTACCATAATGCAACCTATAAGAAAAACTTGAGTTTCCAAATGTAATGATTATGATATTATTTCATTGTGTTGTGTATTTGTAATATACTGTAGAAATTTCAACTTGATATCTGCTCTAAAACTCGACTTATAAGGGTTCAATGAGGCCCGCCCATATATGAAAAAATCGACAAAATTTCCAGTATATTTCTGTAAAATTGCTTAATTTCAGACAATCTTTTCAATTTTTATTTTAAAAGCAACTATTTTTAATAGAAGAAACTTGTTAAGTCTGATTTTCAATACAAACACGTGCTAATGCTATCTTTTGTATGAAGACGGAATCCCACAGGCAACTCAATCGTGTAAAAGTTAATACCGAATAGGGTCCGGTGCCCAAAATTAAGATTTTTTTCAATTCAAACACAAGATTTTTGACAAATAGTATTTTAAAACCTAAAACCCAATCAAACTTAACCGATTTCAATCACCGAAATTAAGTTTTGTCGATTTCGACATTTTCGAGGTTTTGAATCTTATAGGTTGAACCAAGGTAAATCCAATTCCCATAGACCTCAATGTTAAATTCCCAATATCCAATGCACATTTAACATGATTTCTATCATCTTAATTTCTAGACAACCATATATGACTGTGAAGATCAACATTTCATCTATTCAAAAACACAGCAAATGGGGGGTTAACTTACTTGTAAGAAAATTACTGATCTATAACCGAACAGACCCTATTTTAAACGCGGTATCGCAAATACGGTGCCAAATATATACATCCGCTCTTCCGGAACTAGTTCGCCTCTACCAAACGAGATATAGGCATGAAATTGCTTTCATTTATTTTCCTGACATGTTATTCCTGCAAACAAGTCACAAACAGGTAGATTTCTAACGGTTAAGAGGCCCCCAGATGAAGAGAAAAAAATAGCATATATTGAAACGGACTTCATTCGAGTGGAACACGGAGAAATACTGAGTTATTTACCATAATGCAACCTTAGTATGTTAATTGAAAAGTAATAGCAGCCATAGTTGAATAGTTTTCGCTTGTTCAATGTAAAGTTATGATGAACTGGGATGGAGACGATCATTCTGAATGTGGCTTCAAGTCTCGAGATCTGTATTGTAATCAAATTTAATTTCAAAGGAATGTTGAGTAATTTCATACAGATAAGGGAAAAGAGAAAAAAGAGGAGAAAAAGAGAAATCGATAAAGTATTACATATATTGACATTTGAAGAAACCCAGTGGACATATATTAAAGTATTTCTCTGCCAAAAACAGTTAAACAATTACCACACTTCAAAAATCAAAATAGGCTGCTCAGCAAGAAATGATAATCTAGATGCCCCTGGTGGAAGGAAATAACACGCTGAGCTGACAGAGAAAAGAAACACTTGACATTTAAGCGCCTAACTGAATAACAAGATAATAAGAAAAGTTGTCACTTTCAGTTAAGATTCCCAGCAAGGTTAATTAGGAAACGTGTGAATAAGAAATCCGGCTATAATGTCACAAAAACTGTGTCAGTATAATGCGGCTACATTTAATAGTTTTGCTGCGGTTTCTGATATCGCTAGATCAGAACCGCAGACTGCTTACCCCCAAAACGAACTGATTTTTTCCATGGTTGAATTTGTATAATACATATAAATTATGCATATCAAGAATAGCCAAATTGTTAGCACACACATAGTATTTCCTTTCGCCAAAGCATAAAAGACATGAAATCATAACTGTATCATTTGAACGCTTTCGGTAAAGACAATGCAAACACATGAACGACCGTTGAAACATAAATCATAACGCCTTCGACTCTTAAAAACATCTCAGTTTTACAATTTAATAAACACATCTGGTAGTGATGTACAGATGCAGCGTTACCAAATACTGTCCTTATTGCATACTAATATCCTCGCGATACTTGAAGTTGTTTGTTACAAATCCATTATTGAATAAACGATACATTTAATCCTGTATAAGACATACACCATTGACCAATGACTATTTTGCTGACTAAAAGCAACAACAGTTAAAGATGTTGTCAATATCTAAAATACAGCGGTATCACATCATCCAATTTGTCTCTATAAAATGTTTGGGAGGGTGAGGGTGGATGGGGAGATAACAAAGAAAGAAAAACTACATCGAAAAACGAGAAATTAACATCTTTTACAAATATTATTGTCATACTATTCATTATTTGCATGTGTGTACATTAAAAAGCTTATCACAGCTAACGCACAATAAAAAACTTACATATTTAAAAGAATACTTTTCCATTTAAATTTTTTTCAAATCTCAGTCAAGTTGAAATTATTATTTTTTGAGTGCCATATAAACAGAAGTGCATACATCACATTTGATTTCGTGTTTGAAGACAATTTTAACAATATATAAGTATAATTTTTATCAAGTAAAATTCTCTCTTGGCAAATGAACAAAACATGTTCGTCATAATGTTAAAATTATTTTGACGCATACATTAAGCAACAGATCAATATTGATGATAAAAAATGTACGAGTACTATGTAGTTATTTGGTTTCTTGACAGGGTATAACAGGATATATTTAATTTGGAATATTCATAAATTGTTGAAAGTGTAACGTTTTTACTCGAGTATAGAAAATAAACACATGAATATTGCCTTAAGTTGTTAAAAGCGTAGTGTTTCATTTTAACTTGAACTTGGCGTCCCACAGGGAAAATTTTATTTGAGAGTGTAATAATACAACGTTTTATAGCAATGGAATGTAATGAGATATTAAAAACTTTTTCAATTATTCAGAATAATATGATATATCCAGCTCAGGAGTGGTTATCTGGAAAATATCATTTCAAGTCAACTGAGTAAAATGTTCTCTGCGTACTTGAACAATTTGAAGTATGAAACTATTGTTTCTGGTTCTATCCCGGAGAGATTACTTGTACTTTTATTACTTTTAGGCTAGGGCAGTATGGCTCAGTAAACATCTCATGTATTGATATTATCATTCCTATTTATTATATACCTGTGTTATTTAAGATTACACTAAACAATTGAAACCACATACAAACTTTAAAAAGCACTTGATCCGATTCTAAATGTGCAATTGTGTAAAGGAATTTAAATTTGATTTTAATGAAAAGAATTAACTGACAACAATAAATACTTTTACAAATCTACACCGTAACGAGTATCTTCGCCAGGTTCACGATACCACCACCCCAAACAATGTGGCATGTTGTTTTCATTAAAACACATTTTAAACATTTATTGTTTTCATCCTTTTCATTGTAGGTCCAAATTCACTCTCCGACTGGCAACATTTGTCTGGCTCTATCTAAATCTTATTTGGAGGAATGTGGATTAATAAAAAGGAAATATGGACTGACACTTTTAGATTCAATAACAGAACAATATGGTTACTTTATTCTGTTATTTATTTTAAAGGTTTAAGGTTTAAACACCCCTTGGCAACTCATTTTGCTACTGACCGTTTCAATTTGTTAACCCCTCGTGCTCATTTTTGTTAATTATTTGAGGTGTCTGTTTTGAAATTGGTCATTTATCAACCAAGCGCTCTCTCTCTCTCTCTCTCCCTCACTTCTTCTTGGCTGTCTTGGGAGGATGTATCATTTGAATGTGACAATTCCTGATGCATATTTCACTTCTTAGTATTAAAACATTACCAATTCGAACACAAAAAATGAGTTGAATCATTTTGTAACATGTTAGTTAAAGAGTGCTCAATATCACTAACGATTGTTTTGTAATGAAACGACGAGTATGCCCAGACCAGACATATATAATCAGAATCCCTGTAAAGAAACAAAAATAATTATATAGTGCTAAAACTTTTGTCAGCATAAAATATTTATTTCGCGAAATTTAAAATAATCAATGTCGTCTGGTTATCTTAAATTTCAAGAAAAAACGTCGACTTCATGAAAAGACATTCTCCCTGGCGTAACAAATATATATCTCTTTGAAATATTATTCCCAATTCAACGTTTTATCTTTTTCTTAACTCGATAGCTTTCAGATGCGAGCTTTTTAATACTATAGCATGAAAAAAAAATTCTTTTTCAATATTTAAACTCCAGTTTGAGAAGTCGTCTGCACCGAGAATAACAAAGGTGCCTAATTTAGCTTTCAGCATAGTTGTGTTTTGTATCTCAGGAGAAAACAATTTTGTTGAAACATCCGCCACCAAAAAATAATTTACGGCACTAAATATATTCTTATCCACTTCGAGTGGTTTTCGTGAGAATTTCAGTATCATAAAGTGATTCTTTAGTGGGCGGATTTTTTCGTTTATTGTGTCTATCTAGTGAAACACAAAATCAATGAATGTCAGGAAAACAACTAGTTTTGTTTACATATGTCAACGAATGGCTGTGTTTAAAACTGATAAATACACTAAAAGTTCTTTACACTTACAAAAATAGCGAACAGAACTTTTCTGTGTCATATGAAATCTCAGGTGACTGTGTAATCATATTATGTCTGGGAGATGTAATCTTTTTCAGCCAAGAACAATATAAGTTTTCGTCCGTTGAGAAATTAAGATCGAAATATCTTCTTTAGAGACACAAATTATCTAACAATTTTTAAAACATTTTTGAATAATGTGTTGAACTGCGTACACTCAAGAAGAATCGAGTGCAAAATGTATTGTCAGCTGGTCCCAAGATTATAAAACTGAGAATGGAAACCAGTCTGAAATCTCCAGAATCTGATTAGCTGAAATGGCGACTGGTCGCCATTTAAGGCAATCAGATCCTAGATATTTGAGACTGGTTTATTATCTCATTTTTAACATATTAAGCCCTGGTTATTTAAGCGTCATAGAAAAAAAAGAATGAAGCTTTCAAGGAGTATGCGAAAATAACGTCAACATAATTACAAGCTTCTAGTACAACACACATCTAGCAATCTGGAATAAATTCAACAGTAAACGCCAGTTCAGGTTTAACTTAGTTTCATAAGCCATTTTAATATGAAAATGTTTGTGTCCAGTAGATGTGTTCAAAAACATGAAAAGGGGAATTTGAAAGCCATTGAAAACGACACATGCGAAAACTGGCTCCCTTTACCGAAAAGATTGAAACACTACAAGTATATACAGAACTTATTGTAATACAAATAATATTATCAGGCAAATATGCTAATGGTCATAAATTATATTTAACTTAGTAAAATTATTTAAACTAATAGTTGCATACCCTACTGAATATTTATCAGACAATGAAAAGGAAACTAATGATCACAAAATGATGACAAATTTCTAACCATACCATTCACTATCCTCCGTTTGATAATGTATTGTTACTTGCAGACAATTAAATGACATAAATGTCATTTGCAAAGCGATATTCTCAGTTTATATTGAATCCAATGCCATCCAAATCTGCAGAATGAATATAATTATGGGGTATATTAATGGAGTAATTTCCGAATTGTTTACAACACTTTCCCTCTAGCAGGCAACATCATTTTCGATTGCAGACCAATATAGTATTTATATCTCTGAAGACATATAGCAACTGGCCAATAACCAAGACTAAGTAGCATTTATTATTATGTAAATTTCACGTTTTCATTGAGAAAAACATTAATATGTTTTGTACGAGTACGCCCAGATACAGCTTCACGTAAATTTCAGTCGTTTACGAGATGGAAAAGGATTTGTAGATGCCTAATAGAAAAAATAATATTAACTTATGTCAGGGTGAGACAACGACACGGACGGAAATAACAGGTGATGTTTTTTCGTATATCTATTAAAAAATGACCAGAAACATTCTGTGAAGAACATGCTAAATATATGGAAATAATTATAAGCCCACAATTTTAATCTACCCCCTACGGCAAGAGCGCCTAGCCACATAACATCGACCACTCCCGATTGTGCTAGCCGATACAACCTTCAATGTATATGACCCTGATATAGTGATCGTCATTATGTAACCGACTATATACTTCTAACAGTTTTTGATACATCTTGACGATCGCATTTAGTATACGTTTTTGCCACAGCTTCATCCAGCCAAAGCCTTACCAGAAGTTGTTCAACAACACACTTTCGATGTCTTTGAAGAAAAGGAATCATCTAGTGCGTGTTAATAGAACACACGTCTCAGTGATGAAACGTGTCTATGAAAGCAAAAGAAATCTCAAGCAGAGCATCTGTTTGATATCAGAAATTTTCCCTGGTCAAGTTTCATTAAAAGTAAGCATCAATGAACATTGTATGTACATAATGGTATGTACTTAAATGGAAAAGAACTCTTATGATGTTATTGATGTTATTACGAACCAGCCATTGTGTCTTATGACATTCATAATAAGGTCACTCGGTCAAATCAATTTAATGACTTTTTTACAAATTCAATGACACAATTGTCATCATATACTCAATTATTTCGGTAAGAATGTGTATTTTGATTACGTCATCTAAAATGTTACGTGTATCAAAAATTTATTTTTCTGTACTTATCTACCTGATTTTGACAGACTTTTCACCATCTTTAAATCGAGTCGTTTTGAATATTTTGTTTTAAGCCTAATATTTTACTATTTGTCCCTCTTCTGGTCTACGTGAACAGGTCCGTAATTGTGAAAGTGGCTACTCTAAACAATTTTCAATCAAATCCCAACAAATAACCGAATTAGAATAGGATTGGAAAGAAACAATTTCAACATTTTCGGGTCCATTTCACAGTCGTGCAGTGAAAGAGAAATGAGTTTCGAAAAATAGTTGTAGGTTAAATACCAGGCATGGATTTCAAAGTGATGTTAGCATGTATAGTATACCATCGGAGGCAAACTCCACACTTACCCTGCAAGAAGCAATACATTTCCACCCACATACTGGGAACAGATTCAGATAACAATATTCAAACCCATGGCATTGAAATAGCAAAGGACGCAAAAGGAGCAGTTAATCGATGACCTTTCTGAGACCGGATCACCGGGATTTAAACCAGCATAAACACGGAGCCAGACAAAGAAGAAAGGACAGAGGAATGTCCATTAACGAGTTCAGTGTTTAAATACCGCCTTTAAGTCTTTTATCACCGTTTCCTGTATAACTGCCTGTTTCGAAATTAAATGAATCAATGAGAATAAGGTTGTTGCTATGTGAATGTGGATGCACATAGCGTCAACTTAGTGCAAAAACGGTTTATTTACCATTTAATAAGAAGGAGTTCTATCGTTGTTGTATAAAGGTTTGACGATATTCCATATGAATTATTGGGGACACGCCAATAGAAACGGTACCATCGAACAGTTGACGTAAGTTCTTGAAATAACATCAAGAAGTAAGCAAACGGCAATAATTATTATTATGAAGTCGATCAGCGTAAAATTATCATATATGTAATTCTTTTGCAAAACTGTATAGTGATCAATGAATCACTTTATAATGAGAAAATAATAGAAATGTAGTAACAATGAAATAAAATATGCATATCGGGAAAGGCCACATCCAGAAGACACAACCTCTCCAAATAGCCAACAAGAGGTTAATTGAATGATTAATTTTAAAATAGACATCAAAACAATTTACAAGAAAAACAACCTAGTAAGGAGTTACCGCCCTGAAACTGTCAGAAACAAAAAAAAATGCCACTAGGGGTTTAAACCAGGTTCTAAGGTGCAATAAAGACCATAATGTCAAAAAATAATACCGAAGACACGTTTAATAAACATATCTTCATATAGCAACATTAAGCGGGCATTTCTGTGTCTTAAATACTTGACAAAATATCTAGATGAATTCTTAAATTGGATATTATGCTAGACTTAACAACATTTCTCACGTTCTTTGGGATCGTGTGCGGTCAAGTATCGTGGAGACGATATAATGAGCGTAACTTATTATTCTGAAAAGAAACAAATCCGAGAATACCCGATTCTAAATGTAACCGACAATCCAAATAATGGACTCATTCTAGACTATTTAAATACAAAATCGAAATATATTATTGAGTAATACTATCTTACTATTCTTAAAACTCAATGTACTGGGTTCCTAACGAAATGCAAGTTCCTTTATTATGAATTATGATTAAGATAATTTCCCAAACTGCGAAGTTTCGCGCACAATTAAAGACCTTCAGCTTTAAGTTGACCGACTGCTCCGCTCAATGACTTCTCGTTAAAGGCAGGCAAGTTCGATATGTTTAATGCAAAAGAACATAAAACATACAAACAAGCTTAAGTAAAGTCGAAATAGTAGTTTTTCGTTGACCTAGCAAATACCAGAGCATTGAGAGTTGAAGCAAGAGCATGAAGCCATAGATAGCAGAAGCGCAACTTGATTGGTGACGTCACAGTAATATTGGAAATCAACGCGCGCTTTTTGCGGTGCAGAATCTGACTTTTGATTAATATTTGATTTTGAGGCAAATAACACAAAAAGTCCGACATATGTTGTTCTTCAGCCAAAAGATCGTCCAGAAATGTTCAATAAAATTCGCTAATTTTAAATTCATCTTACTTCGTATACATGTTTTGCATGAAATGCGACTCGTGTCAGACCCTTTGTTTGTTACACTTATCATAAATTCTGGAGGTAATATATTAATTATATTATTAAATATTACTAGCAGCGTTTTAATCATATTTCATTCTATTACATGTCATCTGCTTGTGAGATACGTGTTTGTTTGACTGGATAAATTCATGGGACATTTCAGCTTTGTGAATGCTTACAGGAAATGAGGACCGCAATTACATATATTTAGTATAGAAAATCTAAAAAAAAACAGAAGGTTGACAGAGTACCTGGAAATGGCAGATCATTAATTTATAGTATCGTATCCGAATGGTGAAATTGACAATGTCACTTGATATAATGAAAACAGAAATATTGTATGTGCCGAGTCGGAAGCAGGAGAATTGCATTGTCGGTCAATTTTGAAGCAATTACAACCTGAACAAATTGGCTTTGTTTGGTCCAGATTGGATAATAACTAGATTATTTTACCCGCACTTTGTTTGTTCAAGTATTAAGTATTTTGATGGAGACCGCTTTAGCAAGTTTATACACAGTTATAGGTACATCTCAACCCATTCCATGAAAATATTCGGTATAAAAATCGTAACCCATTTTCTTTTCTTTTCAGGAATGCATGTTCTTTTGAGTTGTCTATTTAATAATGATCTCGTATTTGGATATTAAAGAATCGATCTATGCTATTATTTAATAGCTAAGATGGGATATTTTTAACAACTTTATTTACTTTTTCTAAGAGTTTATGAACTTGGGGAATGTTATAAAAACACAAACTCGAGCTGTTTCTTTTATCAATGTCATCGTGTTCTTGCTGATTTGACTCGAGGGGCTTTGATCTCTGCATGTTCATTGAGTACCTGCCCTTTTGCTTTACAAACAGAACCTGCAATATTTTCATATTTGTCGTTTTCGATGGCTTTCAAAGTTCCTTTTTAATCCATTTCAATATCACAGTAGCGTTGTTTGTGCCGTTATTAATGACGTCCTTTGAAGGTCGTTGAACACGATACTTGTATGTTAAAAGTACTTCTAAAAATACATTTGTTTTAATATTTTGGTCAGTTTCGAGATGGGTGGTTTCAATTTCCCAGCCAATATAGATTTGGATATTATTCAATCACCCCATGGATATACTTACTGTTTGTAGTTTTTTTTTAATTTTGCCGTTTGCGTTGTCTGTGATATGCAGGATTTATATTCTAAGATCCCCTCTCAAAATTATATTCTGTTTAGTTCCGCTCATTGTTTTCTTTTCGTTTTGGGCAAATCCATTCTTTTATCTGGGAGACCAAAAGCCGCTGAACATAGAACGGTATTAATCTGAAAATAACCGCATTGAAGGTTCCATGTCCACCGCCATATGCCGCCATCGTTTGGGATGGCCAAATTGTATTGTTTATTAGTGTAAATATTCAGTTGCGCTCAACCCGGGGCTATGCGGCGTAGGCAGTAATAAGCATTTCCATTACTGTCCATGAACAGGCTCAATCAACCGAGCCTGCAATATTTTCATATTTGTCGTGTTCGATTGCTTTCAAAGTTCCTTTTTTCTATTACAATGCTATTAATTACTGTTGTTTTATATGTTTGTCTGCTTTTAACTGCAACAATGTCGAGTTGATAGGTGGCTGCCGTATTTTCAACAAGATATCATGTTTGTCACTTGGGAAGATGTTGAGGCAAATGTGAGGTTGGTGCAACCTTGAATCTGGTTTATTTCTCCAGTGGCAAAACCAACGCGGTAACCCCAAAAGTTCTCTTTTTCGTTAGTAGTTTGTGATTTCCTATTTGATATTGTGAAATTAATTTTCTTATGAACTCATGGTATCTGTTCCTCTCTAACTTTTTGGCTGCGCTGTATTTTCTGAGATTTTTGAAATGCATATTTCACTGTTTAAAATTAAATATAATCCTCACAAGCGAAGCAGCTATGCCAAGAAAAAAGAATATCCTATCTGGTTATCAGTTATCCAGTTAGCCCCGATAAAAGTTTATGTACTGTCATTGTTTAAAAACAAAGTTCTCTCAACTTACCATTAACCTACTTTATTCCCTGAAAAATGTTTCAACATGTTGTTTATAGGTCTCATAACTTTATTCCTTTTATCCAATAATTCTTTTCTTGCTAACGAACGTTTAATGTGCTTTTAAATCACCGACAGATGCTGTCAGCGTTGTCTATAAATGTGAAAATGTGCTTTTGTGGCGACTGTCTCTTCGGAATTATAAAATAACACGTCTTTTTTTTTTTTTTTATTTTGGCGTTCACCTTTTCGGCGTGTAAGCGTGGTGCTGCGCTTTTGGATAGGAGACCGCCATATTGCAGGCTCAGCACCTCCGACTTCGGATCTCCTTGCGGGTCCTCCTATACCGACACCCGCCGAACCGGTCGTAATGCTAACCCTTACACCCTGAGCGCCAAGGAGGGAAGCCATTACTACCATTTTTAAAGTCTTTGGTATGACCCGGCCGGGGATCGAACCCACGACTTCCCAGTCCGGAAGCGGACGCTCTACCTACTGAGCTAACCGGGCTGGTAATAACACGTCTGAGAGCAACCATCTTAACGAATGAGTTTTAAAGAGTATTTTGGAGATATTTCCGTCACTTGTGGAAATGCAAATGGCTGCCCAGGCCATCCCGCCATGTTTAACGCATTTTAATATTTGCAAACAAAAAATGTCAATCTTAGTTTTTGCGGAAACCTTTTTTTGTGTGTAATCACACGTATTGATATGAAAACCTGATTCGCGTAACAAATTCATTAATAAAATTTCCTATTCTAGAAAACGCACTTCATATAAATCTCCAGAACACTTTCATCAAATACGATTTGTCAGTAATAACACGTCAACATTCCCTTTAAAATGGTTTGTAAATGGGTTTTAATATCATTAAGGGAACAATAAATGGGCAGATTATTTTCGTCTCCTTGGTTTCGCTAAAACGAACCTGACTTATTAGTTATTAAACGATTGCAGCTAACAGGAAGCACGCGTAAAAAAATCAATCATTGTTACCGTAAAATCGCTGCTAATTAACAGATGCATGTTTATAAAGAGATGAACAGGAACTTTGAAAGCCACCGAACACGACAAATTGGAATGCAAATTACTGTCAACGCCGCCTAGCACCGGCCGGTTGAACGCAACCCAGAATTTCACTGATAAATGTATCTTGCCCAACAGCCTTAAAAGAAGATCAGTGCAGTTGAAAACCTGGTTTATACCCCCAGTGGCAAATTGTTTTGCAAATTACCGTTCTAAGGCGGTAACACCAAGGGTTCTCTTTTTTGCTAGTTGTTTGTGGTGTCTTATTTGAATTTGGCATACTTATAAAAACATGCTCTCTTTTCCTCTTTTCATTTTCGTTGCGCATGGAGGCTCTGTGTTGTGATGTGGCAATGCCTGATATGCAAATTTTACTTTTTCATAGTGTTCATAAAAGTTTTCAAGTAAATATGATTTGATGAAGATCTGATGTTTGCAACAGAGTTTAATTAATTTTTGTTGATTTCGCCGCAAAACTTCCAACAGTCCAAAATTACAGAGACTTGATAGCATGATCAATCTCAAACAGCAATTAACAAAAATGAGAACCCGATGGGTATCCGCCTAGGAACAGTCAGTGGCAGATTTTGCAAAAACATTGCCTGTTATATTCCATAACTGTGAGCGCTGCAAGTATTCTTCTTGAGAAACGACAGGTTAAAATTCTTAAAATTAAAGAATTGCTAAACTTTGAAACTTCATCCGATTTCAAATGTTCCGCGCATATGACATTCGATTCTGATAGAAAATTAAACGGATGATAAAAAAGTGATGAATGGAAACATTTCGGAGCTAGTTTGACAGTCGCAATTTTTCGGGCCCAGATTTCGCAAAAAAAAATGACATTTCTTAAATCGGAAGACAGAAATTTTCATTTCTTTTTCTA